>OV743438.1:5035000-10035000 GCA_928269145.1 Agriphila tristella | reverse complement strand
CGACAACAACAACGATGTGCACCTTCTGAGCCGGACGCCGTGGGCGGGCGTGGCGCGGGGTGGGTCACGCCGAGAGGTGGGCGGGTCACGCCGAGGGGCGGGCGGGTGCCCTGTCGCGGCCCGCGCGCGAGCCGTCGCGTTCGCGTTGGTGTGCGGTGCGGTGCGGTGCGGGGTGTGTGTCCGTCGAGTTATTCATAAGACCGACAGTCTTGTTTTGTTTGATACGATTCTTGCAATTTGCATTAATTAAGTACCTACACATTAGAGGTTTTTATCTACTTAAATAAAATGATACTAGGTAAATATACCTACTACTACTTCATACCTACTAGGTAAAATATTTCTATTCGTGAGCCTTTCGAATTTTCAACCTAGTCAGATATTAATGTTTTGTAGGTTTCTAATAGGTAGATAATAGTTGAAAATGATTGATTAATATATAAGTAAGGAGATAGGTACCTACCTAAAATTTTATTTGACACGACGACTGCAAATTGAAAATATTTATAATTAACCTCTTAACAAACAACGATTAAAGAAAAGGAATTTGGTATTAGGTAGGTGCTTAAAGAACTAAAACAGAAAATAAAACAAATACAAAAACTACAATGTAAATAACTCCAATACTACTTACGTTGATTGAAAAAGACATTAGAGACTTACTGCCTTCTCTTTTACTATGACAGTAAGCACGGCCGAGCGTGCTAGAAATTGTGTGATGTAAATGCGCGCATTCTTAGTCGTTTTCAAGACAGTCTTAAAATCGCTTGCTTAAAATTGTATAGTGTAATTGAGCCTTTAAAAAAATAAAAAATCCAAGATGGCGGCCAGTTTTTAAGTTTGCGGGCCGATTTCGATGAAACTCGGTTTTTGGTAGTATTTTGACGAGAAAACAGCAACGCAATGTTAAAAAAACAAAAAATCCAAGATGGCGGCTATCTTCTTTGTTTGTGGGCCGATTTCGATGAAACTCGATTTTTGGTACTATTTTGACAAGAAAATAACAAAGCAATGATAAAAAATAAAAAATTCAAGATGGCAGCCATCTTTTTTGTTTGTGGGCCGATTTCGACGAAACTCGGTTTCTAGTACTATTTTGACAAGAAAATAACAATGCAATGTTAAAAAAATTTAAAATCCAAGATGGCGGCCATCTTCTTTTTTTGTGGGCTGATTTCGATGAAACTCGGTTTTTAGTAGTATTTTGACAAGAAAACAGCAACGCAATGTTAAAAAAAATAAAAAATCCAAGATGGCAGCCATCTTTTTTGTTTGTGGGCCGATTTCGACGAAACTCGGTTTCTAGTACTATTTTGACAAAAAAATAACATAGCGATGTTAAAAAAATAAAAAATCCAAGATGGCGGCCAGTTTTTAAGTTTGCGGGCCGATTTCGATGAAACTCGGTTTTTGGTAGTATTTTGACGAGAAAACAGCAACGCAATGTTAAAAAAGTAAAAAATTCAAGACGGCGGCAAACTTTTTTGTTTGCGGACCCCGATTTCAATGAAACTCGGTTTCTGCTACTGTTTTGTCAATAAAACAGCAACGCAATGATAAAAAAGTAATAAATTCAAGATGGCAGCCACCTTTTTTTGTTTGTGGGTTCGATTTCAATGAAACTCGGTTTTTGCTACTGTTTTGTCAAGAAAACAGAAACGCAATGTTAAAAATGTAAAAAAATTCAAGATGGCGGCCAACTTTTTTGTTTGTGGGCCGATTTCGATGAAACTCGGTTTCTGATACTATTTTGACAAGAAAACAACAACGCAATGTTAAAAATGCAAAAATTCAAGATGGCGGCCAACTTTTTGTTTGCGGGCCGATTTCGATGAAAATTTGGTTTTTGGTAGTATTTCGACAAGAAAATAGCAACGCAACGTTGCAAATTTTAAAAATTCAAGATGGCGGCCAACTTTTTAGTTTGCGGGCCGATTTCGATGAAACTCGGTTTTTGGTAGTATTTTGACAAGAAAACAGCAACACAATGTTAAAAAAGTAAAAAATTCAAGATGGCGGCCAACTTTTTAGTTTGCGGGCCGATTTCGATGAAACTCGGTTTTTGGTAGTATTTTGACAAGAAAACAGCAACACAATGTTAAAAAAGTAAAAAATTCAAGATGGCGGCCAACTTTTTTGTTTGCGGGCTGATTTCAATGAAACTCTGTTTCTGCTACTGTTTTGTCAATAAAACAGCAACGCAATGATAAAAAAAGTAATAAATTCAAGATGGCAGCCACCTTTTTTTGTTTGTGGGTTCGATTTCGATGAAACTCGGTTTTCGCTACTGTTTTGACAAGAAAACAGCAACGCAATGTTAAAAATGTAAAAAATTCAAAATGGCCGCCACCTTTTTTGTTTGCGGGCTGATTTCAATGAAACTCGGTTTTTGCTACTGTTTTGTCAAGAAAACAAACGCAATGTTAAAAATGTAAAAAATTCAAGATGGCGGCCAACTTTTTTGTTTGTGGGCCGATTTCTATGAAACTCGGTTTCTGATACTATTTTGACAAGAAAACAACAACGCAATGTTAAAAATGTATAAATTCAAGATGGCGGCCAACTTTTTGTTTGCGGGCTGATTTCGATGAAAATTCGGTTTTTGGTAGTATTTTGACAAGAAAACAGCAACGCAATGTTGCAAATTTTAAAAATTCAAGATGGCGGCCAACTTTTTAGTTTGCGGGCCGATTTCGATGAAACTCGGTTTTTGGTAGTATTTTGACAAGAAAACAGCAACGCAATGTTAGAAAGTAAAAAATTCAAGATGGCGGTCAACTTTTTGTTTGCGGGCCGATTTCGATGAAACTCGGTTTTTGTAGTATTTTGGCAAGAAAACAGCAACACAATGTTAAAAAAGTAAAAAATTCAAGATGGCGGCCAACTTTTTTGTTTGTGGGCCGATTTCGATGAAACTCGGTTTCTGTTACTATTTTCATTATTCATTTATTATCATTATGGCCCGTCCGCTTTATCCATCCACAAGCCAAAAGGAAGGCCTCTTCCCCAGCAGCCAGCGGGGCATTAAAAATGGCTGATATGCATGGTTATATGTGATGCCGCCTGTATAAAATTTTAACTCATCGGCGAAAAACAATCCTGTCTCAAACTCACTCAGACGAAAGTATTTTTAGTAAGCACGACCATTTATGGCAAACTAGCTTCAGCCCACGACTTCATCCACATTTACATTCGAGAAAATCCCTAGGAAACCTTAAACCAAGATAATAGTATCCTCCTATGTTGTAATCCGGCTTATAAACTATCATTTCATCCAAATCCGTTCAGCCGTTTTGCGTGATTGATTAACAATCATTCAAACAGGCAAACTTTTATATTTATGATTAAGTAGAATAATACGACCACCTCCGAAGCGCTCGAAATAGGAATTTTTTGCTTCATAAAATGGGACTGCTATTTAGCTAAGACTTAATTTCTCATTTTTTATTTAAGTTATTATTAAGTTTTATACCTCAACTGAAAGCTGCATAAATGGTGATGTTTTTAAAATATTATTTGCGCTTAGTTACTGGGATGTTTTTAAAGATATTTGCTATTGTTTCCAAAAAATCTGAAAAAATAAAATTAAATACAAAAAAAGCCGCCATCTTTGATTTTAATTTTTTTTAACATTGCGTTGCTCTTTTCTCGTCAAAATACTACCAAAAACCGAGTTTCATCGAAATCGGCCCGCAAATTTAAAAACTGGCCGCCATCTTGGATTTTTTATTTTTTTAACATCGCTATGTATCGTATTTTTGTCAAAATAGTACTAGAAACCGAGTTTCGTCGAAATCGGCCCGCAAACAAAAAAGATGGCTACCATCTTGGATTTTTAATTTTTATAAACATTGCGTTGCTGTTTTCTTGTCAAAATACTACTAAAAACCGAGTTTCATCGAAATCAGCCCACAAAAAAAAAAGATGGCCGCCATCTTGGATTTTCAATTTTTTTAACATTGCATTGTTATTTTCTTGTCAAAATAGTACTAGAAACCGAGTTTCGTCGAAATCGGCCCACAAACAAAAAAGATGGCTACCATCTTGGATTTTTAATTTTTTTAACATTGCGTTGCTGTTTTCTTGTCAAAATACTACTAAAAACAGAGTTTCATCGAAATCAGCCCACAAACAAAAAAGATGGCTGCCATCTTGAATTTTTTACTTTTTTATCATTGCTTTGTTATTTTCTTGTCAAAATAGTACCAAAAATCGAGTTTCATCGAAATCGGCCCACAAACAAAGAAGATAGCCGCCATCTTATATTTTTTGTTTTTTTAACATTGCGTTGCTGTTTTCTCGTCAAAATACTACCAAAAACCGAGTTTCATCGAAATCGGCCCGCAAACTTAAAAACTGGCCGCCATCTTGGATTTTTTATTTTTTTAACATCGCTATGTTATTTTTTTGTCAAAATAGTACTAGAAACCGAGTTTCGTCGAAATCGGCCCACAAACAAAAAAGATGGCTACCATCTTGGATTTTTTATTTTTTTTAACATTGCGTTGCTGTTTTCTTGTCAAAATACTACTAAAAACCGAGTTTCATCAAAATCAGCCCACAAAAAAAGAAGATGGCCGCCATCTTGGATTTTTAATTTTTTTTAACATTGCATTGTTATTTTCTTGTCAAAATAGTACTAGAAACCGAGTTTCGTCGAAATCGGCCCACAAACAAAAAAGATGGCTGCCATCTTGAATTTTTTGTTTTTTTAACATTGCGTTGCTGTTTTCTCGTCAAAATACTACCAAAAACCGAGTTTCATCGAAATCGGCCCGCAAACTTAAAAACAGGCTGCCATCTTGGATTTTTTATTTTTTTAACAGTGCTTTGTTATTTTTTTGTCAAAATAGTACTAGAAACCGAGTTTCGTCGAAATCGGCCCACAAACAAAAAAGGGCTGCCATCTTGGATTTTTAATTTTTTTTAACATTGCTTTGTTAATTTTCTTGTCAAAATAGTACCAAAAATCGAGTTTCATCGAAATCGGCCCACAAACAAAGAAGATGGCCGCTATCTTGGATTTTTTGTTTTTTTTTTACATTGCGTTGCTGTTTTTTCGTCAAAATACTACTAAAAACCGAGTTTCATCGAAATCGGCCCGAAAACCAAAAATTTGCCCGCCATCTTGAATTTTTTACATTTTTAACACTGCGTTGCTGTTTTCTTGTCAAAATAGTACCAGAAACCGAGTTTCGTCGAAATCGGCTCACAAACAAAAAAGATGGTCGCCATCTTGGATTTTTTTTTTTTTTACATTGCATTGATATTATCTTGTCAAAATAGTATCAAAAACCGAGTTTCATCGAAATATGCCCACAAACAAAAAAGATGGCCGCCATCTTGGAACTTATTTTTTCATTATTATTTCCTAATTGAGTACTAATTTAATATTTATTTTATACTTAGCCCTAAATTAGTAATGATTTAAGTACAAATAAAATTTTAGTCCCTTACACTTTTAGTCGTTGCGTCAAACTGTCTAGACGAACGGCGGCTTTTGCGCCAGCACAAAGGGCGATTGAAGTCCGACTGTAAGAAAAATACTCTCTCGGCTGTGGTATTGGTATGAATACAGGCTCAAACTAACTATTTAAAAGTTAAAACACTATTTACCCACATTTGCCAATAAGAAGTTATGAACGCAACTGTACAAACAATTTTTCTGCATAATACGACACAATAAAGAAGGTCATCAATATGTATGAACGCGTCGCTTTTTGGTGGTCTATCGAATTTGGTCGGTTAATCGGAATACTGACAGTTGTTTTGGATTTTAATTGATATTTCCTTTAATACGAAGAATTTGAAGCTGAAATTTTCAGAGCATGTACTTCAGTAACCGCACAGATTATTCTTTGGGCCAGGATCTAAATAGTCTCTGATATTTTTATCCTGCTGACCGTCAAAGTCATGACATGGTCAGTCTAACCTTCATGTGGGTATTATTCAAAAACGCGTAAATGTGCGGTTTTCAAAATTTTTATGGTAATGAGAAATAATAAGAAGAATAGAACACCGTTTTTGGTTTCTCTATTTAGGTGGTAGTTTAGGCGCTAGAATTTTTTTTCTGTTTTCAGAAAATGTCTGATTACTTCAAAATCTGTGAATATTTTTGAAATGTTTTCTACCGCACAAATAGCACAAATTAGGAGCTACTTATATGTGTTTACTGTAAGACCGCACATTTAGTAGTTTCCGAGATCTGGGATCTGGCAAAACGTTACGCCAGCAGGAAATCAAATATCTCCAAAACTATAAGGCCCACAAATTTTATATTTGGCGCACATTTCCTGCTAGTATCAAGCTACCCGCACATATATCTTTTATTTCTCTCCGATCATTAGTTTAGATTCTTCCTGCTGGAGCACCGTTACCCCAGCAGAATCCGTTTTTCCCGTTTTATTCCAAAAGTATAAGGCCCACAAATTTTTTATTTGGCGCACATTTACACTGAATTGCGCACAAATTATTCATCAAACTCGCTTCCCTCTAGGAGCATTTTTCCTGCTGGCGTAACGGACTCCTTGAAATCGGGTGGGGATTGCGCGAAATGCGTATTTTGGGCATGCGTAGCGGTGAGGGGCGCGCTATCGGTCGCTCACAAGAGCACATGCGCAAGTTTATCCCCACTCCATCGACATAATTTCAAGATACGTGCCTCGTACTGTACTAAACCATATTGAATTATGGGGCTTGAGATAGCTCTTGTACATTTTCATCGCGACCTCTCTAGCTATTAGGATTTAAATATTTTTATATGTGTCTTAATACAACATAATAATTGGTTTAAGTACAAAAATAGTTTTCAATACATATTCATCTGTGTACCTACAGGGGGGTATTACAACCTCTTAAAGCTACATCTCTTTCTCGCTGTATAGCAAATAAAATAGTTGCATTGATAGCCATTCAGAAAACTGGCAAGTTTTAAGAGGTTGTAATACGGGGCTAGTTTACACTGGGCCTGGATATATTGCGGTTCTTTTATCCATCTATCAGTAAACTGTTACAAGTAATGGGGCCAAATAATATGGTAATATTTACCTTTTAGGAGTGCTGTGATTGGCTAGTAAGTTCTACGCAATCCACTGACTGGATTACTCGACTACCTATACTGACACCTCCTGGCGGATTCTTGAAAGAAATCTTGAAAACAACCCAGTCGAAAAAAGCCAAAATAAAAACTATTTTGAAAGGGCATTAAAATGTGCCAAATTATCATGTTTTACATCGGGGATTCCCAAAGTGGTCGATGTCGACCCCATGGGGTCGAAATCGGTTTCCCAGGGGTCGACATAAACAAATAATTATAATAATGATTATTAATTACACTTGATATTTGATAGGATTTTGAAGTGATTTGGGTATAGGGCTCTGAGGTATCAGTTCATTTTGGAAAAGGGGTCACTTGCCCAAAATAGTTTGGGAATCCCTGTTTTACATGATCTTTGTTGATTAATTAATTGTATAACGCTCCGGGTGGGTGCATAAAATACAAAATTAATAATATAGGTACCTTATATTATAAAGTACCTACCTATATTATTAATTTTATCTAATAAATAAAGTCGGTCTCAGTACTTGCAGCAAAAACTAATATTACAATGAAAAAATCAAGTTCGTAACAGTATTTTGTAAGGTGGTTATAATAATCGTAACATAGACCAAACTTTTGTAGTTAAAGTTAGAAGTAGAGTTTGTTCCTCCTTCAATAATAAATAACAGTCACATTATTAATCAGTTGCTTAACCAAAGCATTGTAAAAATATAAATGTAAGTACGTAATAAATGGTAATGTGAAATAGTTCATCTTTTCATTTTAAACTCTGTTCCTATTATTATTAGTATTGCATTTAACCTTGACTTGCCCTTCGCTCCTTACTTCATATTCAAATCCCATGGATCGTATTATAGCTTCTGTTTGTTTTGCTACTTCGTTTTGGCACAAATAAAAAACTTGGCTTATAAAAAATTACAGAAGTAGCATAGGATGTACCTTAGATGTCATACATACATTTATCACGACTAGAGGCGGATTCCTCGAAATATTTTTCCCTATTATTTTAATTTCTTTAAATCAAAGCGATTACGTACGATACCAATGACGTGCCGGACTACAGCTGGGCAACAAAAAAAAGTTGGAAATCTGACTTTTTGACTATGCCATGATGAAGACTATAGTTTGTCGGAATTTGTCGCCAAAAACCAGAATTTGTCGGGCTTGCGTTTAGGAGATACGTGTGGCGCAGCTGTAGAGACATCTCTAAGGTGAGCCACACAGATCTCGAAAACGGAAGGTCGTAGCGAAAATCTGATTACTCGTGTGTGCAGCCGTTAATTTGTCGAAATTTGTCACACAAAAACCAGAGTTTGTCGGTCTTGCGTTTAGGAGATTTGTGTAGCGCAGCTGTAGAGACGTCTCTACAGCTGAGCCACACAGATCTCGCAAACGGAAGGTGGTAGCGAAAATCTGATTACTCGTATGTGTAGCCGGTAGTTTGTCGAATTTTGTCACCAAGAACCAGATTTTGTCGATCTTGCGTTTAGGAGATATGTGAGGATGCGCTGTGGAGACCTTTTTACCTGGATCTCGAGAACGAAAGGTCGTAAGCGTATCCTCACATATCTCCTAAACGCAAGATCGACAAAATCTGATTCTTGGTGACAAATTCCGACAAACTAACGGCTACACACTCGAGTTATCAGATTTTCGCGATGACCTTCCTTTCTCAAGATCCAGGTAGAAAAGTCTCCACAGCGTGTCCTCACATATCTCCTAAACGCAAGATCGACAAAATCTGGTTCTTGGTGACAAAATCCGACAAACTACCGGCCACACATACGAGTACTTAATCAGATTTTCGCTACGATCTTCCGTTTTCGAGATCTGTGTGGCCCAGCTGTAGAGATGTCTCTACAGCTGCGCCACACGTATCTCCGAAACGCAAGACCGACAAATTCTGGTTTTTGGCGACAAATTCCAACAAATTATCAACTTCATTATGGCATAGTCAAAAAGTCAGATTTCCAACTTTTTTTTGTGGCCCAGCTGTAGTCCGGCACGTATACCAATGTAAGTTAGCCGATAAAGCCCCTGTAGCCCCAGTCGTAGGAAGCAAAAAAACGAAGAATACGGCTATCCATGAACCAAAGATTTCCTTCGGTAGGATTGATCCTTGGGGTCCTAAAATGGGTTTACGAAGTGGAGCCACCTGGATTTTTCAAGCAGTTGGGAGGGAGGGGGGAATTCTGCCTTAACGAAGTCCGAGGTAAATAACTGCCTAAGTTTAAATACTAAGCCAAGTTTGGTATCATTTTCGGATAAATCAATGACGTAGAATTCATTTCTGGTATAAAAAAAAATATTAAGAAGTTTCCTAAACATTAATAACCAATATTTTCAACTACATTTTTTTACTTCAAGTCACCGTAAATATTAAACTGATGTTCTTATTTGCAAACAAAAAAATACGTTAACAAAGCTTATAGAATGAAGACTTGAAAAATATAACTTACATTTTTTTTTATTAACAATTAATAGCGAAAAAAAATTTCACTGTCGCGTGCCGTCAATTTCTTTCACACCTATAGAAATATTAATATTTTTTATCATAACAATATGGGTATCAAATGAAAGGTAATAAATAGCCAATTCCAAATATATATTAATTATAATACTTTTAAGAAACTGATTTGAAATAAACTTAAAAAGTATAAACTATGTCGGGATTTACACCATGTACCTAGTTACCTGTTTATTTTTGAGACTCCGATATTTCGGCGCAGTTGCATGCGCCATGATCACGGAAGAACAGGTACATGGTGTAAATCCCGACATAGCTTATTCTATTAACGTCAATAACCATGGAAATTTAAAATAATATATTATAACGCAGAATTAAAAAATATCAGTAAATTATTAGAAAAACCAAAAATGCCTGTCATGTCAATACCGACAAAAAAAGCAAATATCACATGCGCGCATGTAACTACGTTTTTTTTCAGATATTGTTAGGTACCTTGAACTCTCAAGGTACCTAACAATATCTGAAAAACGCTTTCTTAAGGTAGTTTTTTCGAAAATACTGAAACAAGTGCCAAGTTTAGTTGTAAAACTGAGTAGTTTTACCCAAGTTTTAACCCTTGGAAACCCTGTACTCCTGGAAAAACTTGGCACTTGTTACAGTATTTTCGAAAAAACTACCTTAAGAAAGCGTTTTTCAGGTATCTCTACGCTATACTTTTATAAAGCTAACTAAATTTGCTACAATTTGAGCCTATCACAAGCAAGTTTCGAATTGATATTTAAAAGTTTAAGTTTTAATAAAAATAATAACTTCCTTACAACGGTAACGAAGTTATTTTTTTTAATTAGCCATAACAAGAACATTTTCTTTTATTATTATTTTAAAAATAAAAGGATAATAGAGCTCCTACGAGGTATTTTTCTTTTTTCAATATTCCAATTTGTGTATTTAATGGCAATTTTTTTCTTTAATCAAGCGAGTATTTTATTTTTGTTTTTATTTTTTTTAAATAGTTTAGCAATTGAATCGTACAAATATGAAGCCAAAAATGAATTCGACACCCTAAATTCATACGAATATGATATCAAACTGGGCATAGCAGCTTAACTAATACATATATCGAGAATCGAGATTGGGCTGAAAGCCAAAACTTAATTTACTACAAAAATCGTGGTGGCTCCACTTCTTATATCCATCCTAGGGTCCTAAGGACCAATCCTACCAAAGGAAATCTCTGGTTCACAAAACGCCGTATTTTTCACCCTACTGACGCCACAGAAGGCAAGATACACATTGGATCACTGCGTCGTCGCGTCCGACAGTTTCGAACCCGGGACTTTTATGCTAGCAGCACAATATATAGGTAATAGTACTAACCTAGCAGGTCAATAATGAAACAAAATATGTTTTGTACGTTTTATATTATCAAAAAATATTTGAGTCTTTGGCCGCTTCATCCAAAACGTACTAGATAATAATATAATGGACACATTAAACAAATACATATACAGTCATTTGCAAAAACGATCTTTAAAGAAGTAAAGGACGGTGATACCTTTAATCACGCATTAACTTTAAAGGTCATTCTTGCAACAACTGAAAGTGAAATAAACTTTATAAATGGCATACATCTATTAGTATTCTCTCCCACAATAGAGTTACTAGACAATATTAAAAATATAATTACCTATGAAGCATTATGTTTTCTATGGCTTTTGTGATACTTTACATTGTATGGTCTTATATAATACACAGTCATTGAAGAGCTCAAGGTCAACCTCATGATTTTCAACAATAAAGTCTAAATAATAACAAGCAACTTGGCCAAAATAATTTATAATAGCCCCTATTATAATAAACAAAGATAATAAAGAAGATGAAATATTTTTTGGTCGAGTTTTGATTCATAATATTATTTACTGAACCAAAAATTCAAAATGTTGCTGCATTTTGTGCCAAACTTGACTAGAAGAATAATTCAAGCCAAAACAGAAAGAAAAGAGTCGTCATGACAGAAATTACTCTATAACGTCAAAATAACGTAAACGTAACGTAAAAAAAAATAAAGATTTATTTTATCGTACAGCGAGTGAGTTTTATTATGATAATAAAAAATATCAGCTAAAACTGTTGGTAAGCCCACTCGGACACGGTGCGTCAGGATCAGGAGTACCTAAGTATAACCTGACATTCCACTCTAAAATAATTCGAGGAAATGAGTACCTAATGCTATGGTTACCTGACATGTTGCTTACTGTACATATCTTTCTTAAAACAAGCGGAGGCAGAAATATGTTTGATTGTACCTACTTACTTATTACTAAAATTGCATCGCAATACACTGTAGGTATAGGTACTACATTAGAATCATGTCACATTGGAACGATCTGTAACAAACAGTCACAAAATGTAAGATATCGTACAATATTGTAATGTGACATAGTTTTGTTGTACATGTACAATTTACTTCGTTATATACCTAGCAAAGTCTGTTTGTGTTGGATTTTACCATCCTTCCTTAATTGATAGCAGCCTTGTATGTGATGAAAATAACTATATCTAAAATGCTGCCATATACATTGTAGGAATGTGAAAAATCTATCTACAACATCTGTACAAATTATCAAAGAACTTTAAAGGCACTGCAACATATGAAGTTACTGCTCAGAAGCAGTGAGCGCTGAACTGGAATATCAGAATATTCCAGTTCAGTTGATTTGATTACCATATCTAATTTAGGCACAAAAGCCATAACTACTTCATTGTCCCCTTGAAATATATTATGCTCATACTAAAATACATAAAAGAGTATTTAACTCAAATGCTTAATTTTCATACAAATCACGCATGTCCTTGTTTTAAAGAACAAGTGAGAAGTTTGGTACAAGAAACCTAGGAAATCTAATATTCTCATAGTATTTCAAATTCATCATCCGAGTCATCAAATTGTCTGTCCACTTCTTCAAATTGTTCTGAAACAAAAATAAACACTTCAGGTTATATCGTGTGGGCGGAGACCCGTGCCCGACAGTGGGATAACAAGTAGCCTATGTCCTTCCCCAAGATTACATCTATCTTTGTACCAATTTTCATCAAAATCGATTCAGTAGTTTAGGCGTAACAGAGTTACTTTCGCATTTATAATATTAGTAGGGATGTTCAAAAATGATAAGGGTGTGTTGAGCGCGCTGTGATCGGAATCAGATCGCTCCTTTTAGATTAGACATTAGTACTCCTTAGCATGGACGAAAAAATATAAGGACCGACAATCTCATACTTCAAAACGTAAACTGATTTTTAGTACCAAAAGTTGTGACAGATGTCCCTACGTGTTCCGTTTGGAGCAAAATCGTGACTTTTTTACCGCACGCAAGCATACCCTTGCAGCACAAACCGAGCATGCTATTCGATCGTAAACCACACCACAAGTATTTCACTAGATGGCGCTGTGTAATGAATGATAGTTTTTTTTATTTTGATATTTAGTAAATGATAGATAACAAAATGAAATTAAAAAAGTACGTAAGTACTACGTTAGTAAATAATAAAATGTATTAAAAGGTGGTTTTACAGTAATATAAAATAAAAAATGACGACAGTCGGAAATTTCAATATTTAGTACCTACCTACATGATATGGACGAAAATTAACAAAATGAAATAGGTAGGTACCTACCTAACACAAAAGTAGATACCTACGTCAAAAAATATAGATAAAAATATGAATTAAAAATGCCTCTAGAGACATGAACTATTATGTATTCTGTGTCTAGTAGATAGAGTACAAACTTACCTAGGTACCTACCATATTAATTTATTACTCAATTAGGTACCTACATTACACAATTTTAAGCATGCCATTTCAAGACTGTCTTGAAATAGGTAGGTACCTACTGCGCGCATTTACACCACACAGTTTCTCGCACGCTCGACCGCGCTTACTGTCATAGTAAAAGGAAAGAAAGTAGGTCTTTAATAAGTATATTTTTAACGTAGTGTCGGAGTTATCCACATTGTAGTTGACTTTGTTTTATTTGCTGTCACAGTAAAAAGCTTTTAAAAAAAAGCAAAACCTCCTTCAAAAACCTTAAAAAAACAGCTCTATAAAAAGCAAGAAATAATGTAGGTACAAATCTATTAATTAAAACACGTCTATTGAAGTCGGGTGGAGTGGAGCTGGAAGTATTTTTCTTACTTATTGTATTGTTTATATTCTAAAAGCCCCACCCCACCCCACCCGACTTCAATAGACGCGTTTTAATTAATAGATTTAAACATTATTTCTTGCTTTTTATAGAGCTGTTTTTGTTAAGTTTTTGAAGGAGGTTTTGCTTTTTTAAAAAGTTTTTTATTTTTAACTTTCTTGTGGTAGGTATGTAGATAAGCGATGATTTTATAAAATAAAACGTTATAATGTTTCACATTTTTCAATTGTAGAGGTACATACAAAACTTAATAACAAAAATATAAAAGTGTATGAAACAGCTGATTTTATTTTCGCGATCTTTATCTTTACTTAATATTATGAATGCAAAAGCCCGTTTGTTTGTCACGTCTTAACTACTCAACCGATAATCGTGAAATTTTCTGGGTCCACTGGTATCGAAAAAACAATATATTCAATATTTTAAGTGAGTTTAAGCAATTGCTTAGTGAATAATTATACGGTAGGTTTTATTTTTGCCTTCGATGTTTACTAACTTAAGTCCCGCAAAGCGTACGAATGAACGACAACGCGCGGCCGCGGGGGCGAGACGTGGCACTGGCAACTGCGTCACGTGGCACTCGCGCTTGAAGTGTTTTGAGCATAGCAGAGATCCCGTGTCGGCAAGAGCTGTCTATGCGTGTGTTAATCCATTTGATTTAATTAAACCAAACAATTGACGGTATGCACACTCACGGTCAAACTTTTGGATGTGTTTTGGACGTACGTACATCCATTATGTGCGATGGAGTGACCGTGTGTGTCCACCTTAAGCTTAACTACTGTACTCTCTATACTGTGACGGCGGAGCGGCGGGCGGGGGGGGGGGGGGGGGGGGGTGGCGGGGGGGGGCGGCGGCTTTACAATAAAGCTTTATTGTTTTACAATAAAGTATGATTAGTTATTTGTTGTTTTACCGTAAGCGTACTACCAGGGGCCCTATTTTTGAATCGATCGACTAGTATCGAGCGCTCGTTTCTACTGATTTTCGTTCGACAAATAAACTCAAATGTATGAGCTGTCGAACGAAAATCTGTAGAAACGAGCGCTCGACGCCAGCTGAGCGATTCAAAAATAGGGCCCCAGCTGTCCGATTTGACTAAACTTTTAACGCCCTCGCGCAATCAGAAGAAAAGTTTTGAAATTACTAGTTACTGTTATAGTTAGTTAATATTGACGAGTTATATACTTAGATGTTTTTCACAACTAAAATCAATCGATTAACTGAAGGTATACATACACATTCAACCACGTAATACCTAGGGTTGCCAACTTTTTTTACAAGATAAAAGTATACTAAGGTCGGAAAAGAAAAATAAAGAGTATTTTAGAATAATGAACAGTAGTAGTATATTTTTTGTGTTCTGTGTCTAGAAACGCGGTCTGCACTGCATCGTGCGCTTAAAACCTAGTGTTGGGCGTTTACATATTAAACCGATCTATGAATACCAGTGATGCCCGCTGAAAACAGTATTTTTGTATACTTTTTATATGTTCGACAGTAAAAAGTATAATGTAGTGAAAAACAGTATAATACTGTTTTTAACAGTATAGTTGGCAACCCTAGTAATACCTCAACTCAACACGATCGCCCCGATTCACGTTGGCTGGCGAACTCCGAAGTTAGCCGATTGACACACGACAATTCACGAAGACCAAATTTCGGCTGAGCCGAAAGTTTTGGCCAATATTTGGTCGATACTAGTTTTTTGGCCGAAACTGGCCGTAACCGAAACCAAAACTTCGGTCGGTCACTATTAAATTGTCAATGAACAGTGATCCGCGGCAACTTCACTCGATAATGTATGGTGTTTCTGAATTTGGTCACATTTGTTGGACAAAGTCAAATTAATCGCATTTGTAAAACACGTGATAGATTGTACAACTACCTACGTAGGTAATAAAAGCTTTGCAGTAATACCACAGAATACATAATAGGTAATACCTGGAGTATTCAATAATGAGTAGTTTTTTTTTGTAAATAACAGTCGCTTTTTCCATGTTGATTATTCTGTTACCTACTTAATGTAAACATTATAATTTATTAATTATTTTTTGTTGGTTGAATGCATTGAAAATACATTTCAATGGTTGAATGTTACATTTTATTATGTCTTGTAAAATAAATATTATATTGGTTGAATAAAATGTGTTTTTTCATCAGTTTTCGCCACTTTGTTGTAAGATTTCGTTCGTCGACGTTCATATATTATGTCGGCATTCTCGATCTCGTTCTCGGTCCTCGTTCTCGGCAGAAAAAAACAAACGTTTTCTGCAGACGAAAAATGTGAGTGGTAGGTATTCAATATGGTTCAATTGGGCTCGTTTGAATCGTCTTGACGAGTACAGTGCGAGGCATGTATCTTGAATATTTTTCGACGGAGTGGGGATAAGTTCGCGCATGTGCTCTTGTGAGCGACCAATAGCGCGCGCCCCTCTCTCGCCGCCCGCGCCCCTCACCGCAACGCATACCCAAAATACGCGTTCCGCGCAATCCCCACCCGATTTCATGATTCGTGCCACTGACTGTACTTTATTAATTGGGAGATAGTTTCCAGAGTCTGATGATGGAGCCGGAAGAATTCCACTGTAACTCCGTGATAAATAAAACCATGCAACCCCATCGAGTTAGAGCTCGTTTGAATCGTCTTGACGAGTGCTCCGATAGAAGATGGTATTTTTATAGTCCTAGCTCGTTAACTAATAAGCAGAAAATAATAAGAAATTTTACTGAAAAAAATATTTTTTGTTAACACATTTTTAAAACGGACTAAAAATTATAAAAAACAGACTAAAAACATTAAAACGGACTAGTAAAAACAGACTAAAAAGCATCGAAATGTTAATACATTTCGATGCTAAAAAGTATAAATTTCGTCCATGCCGATTACCATGCCGATATAATACCTACCTACCTACCATTACATTTTAATGTTCTACCTACATATTATATCAATGAAACTAAACATTTTTGCTAAGGAGACTCATAATAATATACATTACTTTTTAACTTTTCCGATCTTTTCTTTTACCTACTCGTAAGTATATTATTTAATATTTTATTAGTACCTATATAAAAATAGTATTGTGAATGCTAAACCTATTCCAAATTTAAAATACGTTTTGTAGTTTTGAACGCCATCTACCCATTTTTCTTCGAACTATTAGAACACGGTAGAACAACGAGCAGACGTAAGCTTTTTGCGACGGCAGCGATCCATGCGGAAAATGCAAGGAAACCTATAAGGAGCTCGATTACGAACGCCATCTAGGTTTAAGGCGGAATTTTGGCCTACGTTTTTATGATATGTGATTGTCGGTCCTTATATTTTTTCGTCCATGTCCTTAGTAATAAAATCACAAGGTTCACATAAACACAGTATAAATGCATGCAGTTAGCTTAGCGAGCCCCTCTCGGCGCATTGCCCATGTCTTGGACTAAGAGCTAGCCCCGGAAATAGGTGGACAATTTACAGAGCGACGAAATCCCTCTTATTAGTTTGCCATACTATCATACCATTAACAGATCCGGCCACATCGCAGATTTTCAGTGGTGGGGGTGGAAGTGGTTGAGCAACAAAGGGGCTGAAAAGCGATTGAAGGTATACAATTTACTGCGCTCTGGATTTGGTGTAGCAAGCCAATCAGGTATCTAAATCGAATATAACATTGCCAGGAATTTTGACTGATGAAAAAGTAGTGCCAGGCGGCATCAAAATGCACGAAAAAGTGGTAAAGTTTGATGCCGCCTGGCACTACTTTTCCACTTCTGTAAATTGTCCACCCATTTCCGGGGCCAGCTCTTAGTGTATCTGCCTACGTGCCGGACTACAGCTGGGCCACAAAAAAAAAAGTTGGAAATCTGACTTTTTGACTATGCCATGATGAAGTCGATAATTTGTCGGAATTTGTCGCCAAAAACCAGAATTTGTCGGTCTTGCGTTTAGGAGATACGTGTGGCTCAGCTGTAGAGACGTCTCTACAGCTGGGCCACACAGATCTCGAAAACGGAAGGTCGTAGCGAAAATCTGATTACTCGTATGTGTAGCCGGTAATTTGTCGGATTTTGTCGCCAAAAACCAGAGTTTGTAGGTCTTGCGTTTAGGAGATACGTGTGGCTCAGCTGTAGAGACGTCTCTACAGCTGGGCCACACAGATCTCGAAAACGGAAGGTCGTAGCGAAAATCTGATAACTTGTATGTGTAGCCGGTAATTTGTCGGATTTTGTCGCCAAAAACCAGATTTTGTCGATCTTGCGTTTAGGAGATATGTGAGGATACGCTGTGGAGACTTTTCTACCTGGATCTTGAGAAAGGAAGGTCATAGCGAAAATCTGATAACTCGAGTGTGTAGCCGTTAGTTTGTCGAAATTTGTCACCAAGAATCAGATTTTGTCGATCTTGCGTTTAGGAGATATGTGAGGATACGCTTACGACCTTTCGTTCTCGGGATCCAGGTAAAATGGTCTCCACAGCGCATCCTCACATATCTCCTAAACGCAAGATCGACAAAATCTGATTCTTGGTGACAAATTCCGACAAACTAACGGCTACACTCTCGAGTTATCAGATTTTCGCTATGACCTTCCTTTCTCAAGATCCAGGTAGAAAAGTCTCCACAGCGTATCCTCACATATATCCTAAACGCAAGATCGACAAAATCTGGTTTTTGGCGACAAAATCCGACAAATTACCGGCTACACATACGAGTAATCAGATTTTCGCTACGACCTTCCGTTTTCGAGATCTGTGTGGCCCAGCTGTAGAGACGTCTCTACAGCTGAGCCACACGTATCTCCTAAACGCAAGACCGACAAACTCTGGTTTTTGGCGACAAAATCCGACAAATTACCGGCTACACATACGAGTAATCAGATTTTCGCTACGACCTTCTGTTTTCGAGATCTGTGTGGCCCAGCTGTAGAGACGTCTCTACAGCTGAGCCACACGTATCTCCTAAACGCAAGACCGACAAATTCTGGTTTTTGGCGACAAATTCCGACAAATTATCGACTTCATCATGGCATAGTCAAAAAGTCAGATTTCCAACTTTTTTTTTTGTGGCCCAGCTGTAGTCCGGCACGTTATCTGCCTCCTAGCATGACCACCGAAACGTGATATGATAAGTATAGCGATTATCACATTTACTTTCAAAAGCCAATAGAATTTCACAGTTGTGTGTCGATAAAGGCTATAATATCACGCGTTATATATCGTGTTTCGGTGGTCATGCTATAGGTACAATAAAATTTGCATTCTACTGTTTTCTACTAAAACAGTGTTTTTCAACCTTTTCGATTACGCGACCCCCTAACAAGTTAAAAATCTTTAGCGACCGCCTAGGGCCAAAAATGTTAGTGATTTGAAATATTGCGAACCATGACAATGTAACAATTTGTCAATACGTGACAAGATACGTTTGTAAATTGTTAAAAATAAACAGAACCTGGGGGTCAAGTCTGCTAATGTTAACGTCAAAATCGTGGTTCAGTGGTGTTTAAATAGTAATGCTTTTTGACACGGTTCGTTTCTTAAACCCAAAATCGATGTGTTTCCGTTTTTGGGTTTAATAAACACAATGTGTTTCGGTTTTGGGTTTAAGAAACGAGAACTTTGTCAAAAATCATTACCATTTCAACACCATTGAACCACGATTTTGACGTAAACATTAGCAGACTTGACCCCCATCTCCCTCACAAAATTATATTTTTTACTCTTGTGTAGGACTTATTCTGTGGTAGGGTTACCTTTAATCTAAAACACTTGTCTTTTTCTTTTACTGGCGACCTCTGAGTATGCATCTTGCCTACAGGTTGAAAAACGCTGAATGTACTAGAAGATCAATAGAGAGAAACTATAACCAGTCTTCTACAAGCAAGTAGAAGTTGTCACAACTAAACGACTGACGGCCAAGAGCGATTATTCTTGTCACTTTTCTCTGAGTTGAGAGTTTACCTGTGAAGAGTGTTGTGTTTTGGAGGTCGTATTCCGTAGAACTTGGGCCCCAGTGTGATGGCCGCTTCTCGCACAATTCAAACAATGGTTGGCTCTCCGTCATAAGATTCTTCTGTATTGTAGTACATAATTCTTCAAAGTCGTTTTTGGTCCGACAGAGGAAACACTGTAAATATAAATGCAAAAATTATTACAAAAAAATCGGACTAAAAACATTAAAACGGACTAGTAAAAGCAGACTAAAAAGTAAAAAATATTTTTTTCTGTAAATATTTATAACCAGAAATTTTAAATCTAAAAACGTGGGGCGCATTTTGTAAAATTTATCATCCATATTGTCTTTAGCATGCGCCCCACGTTTTTAGATTTAAAATTTCTGGTTATAAATATTTACAGAAAAAAATATTTTTTACTTTTTAGTCTGTTTTTACTAGTCCGTTTTAATGTTTTTAGTCCGATTTTTTTGTAATAATTTAGTCCGATTTAAAAACGTGTTTTTAAAAAATTTTTTTTTCAGTAAATTTTTATTTTCTGCTTTTTAATTAACGAGCTAAGACTAAAAATATACCATCTCCTATCGGAGCACTCGTCAAGACGATTCAAACGAGCCCAAACTCGATGGGGTTGCATGGTTTTATTACAGAGTCCCAGTGGCCTTCTTCCGGCTCCATCATCAGACCCTGGAAACTATTTCCTAACAAAGTACTCGTCAATACGATTCAAACGAGCCCAAACTCGATGGGGTTGCATGGTTTCAATATTGAGTTCCTATGGCATGGACTTTCAGCTTCATCATCAGACCCTGGACCTCATCTCCCATTAGAGTACTCGTCAAGACGATGCTAACAAGCCTAAACACGATGGGGTTGTATGGTTTCTTCATAGAGTTTCTATGGCCTTCCTCCGGCTCCATCACCAGATCCTCGGACACTATTTCCCAACAAAGTACTCGTCAAGACGATCCAAACGAGCCCAATCTCAATGGGGTAGCGTGGTTTTATTAAATAGTTCCTTTGTCCTTCCTCCGGCTCCATCATCAGACCCTGGAAACTATTTCCCAACAAAGAACTCGTCAAGACGATTCAAACGAGCCCAAATTTGATGGGGTTGCACGGTTTCAATATTGAGTTCCTATGGCATGGCCTTTCGGCTTCATCATCAGACCCTCAAGGGTCTGATGATGTACTGATGATGTCTGATGATGACGAGTACTCTAATGGGAGACGAGGTCAACCTCGTCTCCCATTAGAGTACTCGTCAAGACGATGCTAACGAGCCCAAACACGATGGGGTTGTATGGTTTCATCATAGAGTTCCTGTGGCCTTCTTCCGACTTCATCATCAGATCAGCTCAATGACACCATAATATTGCATTGCCTTCCAGTTCTGACCTATGTTCAAAGTTTCAAGTCTCTAGCTCATCGGGAAGCTAGGATAAAATCGTTCGCAAACTTTGTGGAGAAACACACAAACAAACAAACGCGAAAGCAACCTAATAAAAACGTGTTAAAATAGTCCGCATCATCATTAGTATCTTGGGCAACAGCGTCGCTAAGGCACAGAACAGATATAAGTACTACCGTACAGAAATTCTCCGCCCCGCCCCACAATCAATTACCTCACCCCACCGCGCGAGTTCGTGTGCCGAATGGTGTGCTCATTCAATAGCCCTAGACTTCACGCACACAGTTGCGGGTGTGCAAAAACGTCACTGTGTAGCGTCTGTGTAATAGGTAGTTGAAACGCGGCGCTTGTATGGAGTGCCCAGGGTGTGGCTAAGATTAAAATCGCTTGCGCCGTCAGAACATACGTCTAGTTCATTCAGGGGCGATACGCGCGTACACGTATTTTGTTGATAACTGGTTAAGCGACGCTGTTGCCCATAGATACTTAAGATTACAAGTTTAATATAAGTACGTTAAATAAGACGATCTATGAATCTACTAACCACAGCCACTGAAGGGTCCATTTCGAGCATAGGGATCCGAGAAGCATATTTACAGTGATATGAACAGTCCATTTCTTTCTGTTCATCAGTCATCTTAGTCTGTAAAAAAATAACAACATTGGGTTTGAATTATCAGAAATATTTTTGAAATTAAATAATAAGATAAAGTGTTATTATGGTATGCATTAATATCCTGTTTATTTAAGTAATCTTACCTCAATTAATCCAGATCGCTGAGTAGTATGAGGGTCTAAATATATAACTTCATCTCCTACACAACCAATCAAATACAAAGCTTGATTGGGTTTACCCCCAATTACACCTATTGATTGAGGGCATTGGAAGCAAATCTAAAAAGTGAAACATCGATATAAAAATGTATGGTAAGGCTCAAAACTTTACTACTATTTTACACTAAATAACTATTGGTTTTGTAAAGTTGCAATTCAACCTTTGCTATAGGAACACAGTAATAAAATTAGTAATTACTGTTAGGTATAGTACTAGTGACCTTACATGAACAATAAATTCCTTTGTAACAAATACTACTTGACATTTAATCTTAATTATCTTATATTACTTGAATCAGTCATAACCAGACCCCGGATTTGCGGTAGCACGAATAAAATGACGTTTAATCGTGCGTGGACAACTTGATTATCTATTTGTGTAATTTATCGATAAAAAAAATATAATTATGTAACGTGATATATTATAGACTTACTGTCGGAAATAGTAAAAATTACCTACCTACATTAAGAAAAGTGAAAATCGTGAAATGTATAATAATAAAATTCACTGCAGTTTTTCTTGATGCAAAGATAGCAAAGTCAAGTGAGTGAAGTAGAATGTCAAATTTTTAAGAAATACATCCTCCTTGGTAAAGTACACAAAATAAATACAGACGCGATCAAAGAAGTTCCACTTCAAAAATATTTTCAAAACATCGATAGATAAAAACATTTACGATAATTTGGTAATCACTAGCAAGTTTGTATTCCTGCCACCGCAAATCCGGCCTTTAGTCATAACATAAGTAGAGATCGGATATTCAGATGCACATTTACCTATAAATAATATATAAAGCTCAGTCAGGTCACAGTTTTAATAACTACTTCTTTATACTGTGGTCAGGTGTTGGGTATTATGGAAAGCACTTTTCTATAGAAAAATGCAGGGATTTCAAAAATTGCAGGGTTTTCTGTGATTAACAAATATTAGTGTTTACGCTTAAGATGTAGTTGCTTTTTTCCAACTTTTATTGTCAGTGATTTTTGGCGAAGCAAACACAACCTTATTACGTAACACGCAGGGTTCGATTCCCAGGGGGGGGGACCATTTGTACTCGGTTTTGTTGGTGGTAGGGCTTATTTCAAGTCCGCCTGGATTGTTACCACCATCTTACCTAAATCTGACGCCATAACAACAATTTAAAAATTGTGTTCTGGCGGTTAGAGATAGAGAAGATATCGAGTTCCTCAGTGATGATGATTCCGGGAGTAGTGCGCTTCCACCTCCGGCCTTATCGTCACTTAACATCAGGGGCCGTACCGGCTAACTTATGACTTCGGCGAGTCCACCGAGCTTCAACTTAAAACAGAGAAATCAAAGTAAGTAATTTCGTATTGTACTATTTGTTGAAGTTATTTGGAAGATATCGATGTTAGTATGACATCATGAATTGGGGTTCGCCATTTTGACCCAATCGGGGCTCGATTTATCTGTTTTAATTTGAACGATTCGATTCGACTGTTTTGTGCATAAACTATGTCAGTCAAACATTTTAAATACGCATCTGATTATGTAATTTCTAATCATAAGACTCATAAGTCAGATCAGAGCATTGGCATTATGTAAGATATTTAACCTCTGACATTCCACTACCTACCTTATAAGTGTTTTTATCAAAAACTAGTTTTTCTGTGATGTTGATGGAATAACTATTTATAAATAAGTGCCACGTGCCGTGCCAGACTACAGCTGCGCCACAAAAAAAAGGAAGTCTGACTTTAAGACTATGCCTTGATGAAGTCGATAGTTTGTTGGAATTTGTCGCACAAAAACCAGGATTTGTCAGTCTTGCGTTTAGGAGATGTGTGGCGCAGCTGTAGACGTCTCTACAGCTGCGACAAATTCCGACAAACTAACGGCTACACACACGAGTAATCAGATTTTCGCTACGACCTTCCGTTCTCGAGATCTGCACCACACGTTTCTCCTAAACGCAAGACCGACAATTCTGGTTTTTGTGCGACAAATTCCGACAAACTATCGACGTCATCATGGCATAGTCAAAAAGTCAGATTCCAACCTTTTTTGTGGCGAAGCTAGAGTTACCAGATCTAATAATGAGATTTCCTAACTTTTTCCCTGACTTTTCAGTAAATTTCCTGACATTACGTATAGGAATTTTTTCTTCATTTAGTTTACGTTTGATATTTTTTCTTTAAAACAAAATGGTTAACAAATCTTTCACTTTTTAGGATATCAAAAATTCCTGACAACTACAGTTTATCCTTGTTTACCTGACAGATGCCTTAAATTCCTGACATGTCAGGAAAATTCCTGTCATCTGGTAACCATAGGCGCTTGTGTATTATGTTACTTACTTTTAATCCATTTATATAAACTGGATTTATCTCACTGAGGCCTAGTCTGAGCGGCACTATCAGGAGCAAAGGCATCCAGTCTGGTGCTATTGCAACATCCGGAGCTGATGAGGAATCTCCCCTGTCATTATTCACTATGCACTGCTGCACTGTAATGACAATCTAATATGATTCCAATTCACAGTTATAATAATTTAGTAAGCTCTTAGATAATGCAAATGATAACTAATTTCATAGTTATTGTCTTTATTCAATGAATAGATAAAAATTATCTACTGTGATAGTAGAAAATCTATTTGTGATAAAAAAAACATACTCACAGATATCTTCCCTTACGACCGTATTATCTAATGCTACGTGGATTACCAATGAACTCCATTTGTCATAAACAACCAACTTCCTGGAATCCAACAGCAAAGGTTATTTCTATTCTAATGAAAAATTATTATTAAACAAAGATTTAAACCGCACCGAAATGTGTCAACATTCAGATGAGGGAACCTCACTCAACTTTAATCCAAGTGACTAATTTACGGTGTACTGAAGACACCATCTATGGGGCCACCCATAAATTACGTCACATGTTAAGGGAGGGGGTCTAGAGAGTTAAGGGGTTGAGAGAGGTCCTAAATTTCGTGACGTCACATATCAAAATCTATTTTACGAAAAACTCAAAAACACTTGCAACTCTATCTGTAGAAACATAAGGTTCAAACTGTTTTGTTGGCTACTCGCTCTACTAACTAATGATATGTTAATTTTATTAAAAAATCATTAACTGTTATTTCTATGTATAAAATTATTGTAAAATGTATGACGTCACACTAGGGAGGGGAGGGGTCGAAAATCATGAAATTCTTGTGACGTAATTTATGGATGGCCCCTCTCAATAGACTAAAAATGCGCGTGCAACCATTTTGCTAACACACATAAATTACAAAATAGTGTCACAGGTTTTCACTGTCAGAGCATATCATCTAATGATTCAAATATTTGCTATCAAATAAATATTTATAAACGTTACAAGCAAGGTCTTACTTTAACACTTGTGCTATTGTATTAGGACCAAACCACTGGCCTACTTCTTTGCCTTCTGAGGCTCCCATTAAGGCAACTTGATGAATTGAATATGGAGCTTGTTTTCTTTCTTCAAATCGTTGAATTATTTTCAAGTATGTAGGATCCCTGAAACATTTTCAATTATTATCAATGACCAAGTAAAATTAATTTTGACTTAGTTTTAATGCTTATTCTGTTTATCCACCTTAAAACAGCCACCCTAAGATGGATACTCAGAAAACGTGTGTTCATCTATCCATCCCATCATACTTGATAGTATGATGGAGTGGATAGATAACTAGATAGTACGATGGGGTGGATAGATAAACACCCGTGTTATTACAAAAGATTATTAAACACTGTTTAAATGTGATGCTGTCTTTTTCAAAAAAAAATTTCAAAATAGTGACAGCATCACATTTAAACATGTGTTTAATTAAACAGTGTGTAAAAATCTTTTGTAATAACATGGACGTTTTCTGAGTATCCGTCCTAGAGTATCGAGTATGATGGGATGGAAAGATGAACATGCGTTTTCCGAGTATCTGTCCTAGGGTGGCTGTTTTAGGGAGGATAAACAGAATAAGTCATTTATATACCTTGTTTCTTGTGTCCATACCCAGTCTGCACACAAATGAATCCTCACAAGGGCCACCCCTAGTACCATCTGACCACATCTCAACATGCATCCCCAACCTTTGTCTGAAGTCAGACCTTCATCTCCAATAGGGACAAATCCCTTTCTATAAGTACACCATATTATGGAACTAATATCACGTCTTATACGATCCAAATCTGAAAATTAAAGCCACAAATTTCTTCCCAATAAATTAAATCCCCGGTATCCTCAATGATGAGGATACTGGGTGTAGTGCCCTACCTTTGGCCTAATCGTCACTTACTATCCCCGTCAATTGGTAATGTGCCTGGCGGCCATGATTTTAACCTCAAAAACGAAAATCAATTCTAATTTTTTTATATACCTAGACCCTATCTTATTGAAAATAATAATTCAATAATTAATATATTAGATTACCTATTAGAATTTTCTTGTTTCATGACATTTTTAGTTGCGGATCACGTCAACGTGGATGTTAATGTGACAAGGTGCCAGCACATTACTAATTGAGGGGGATAATAACATGGTGAGGTAAAGGCCAAGCACTACCCCATTGTGCATAAAGTCAAAAGTCAAAAGTGATGCACGAAAGAGAACAGAATTTTCTTTTTGATATATCAATATTCTTCGGACAATATTTAATATTATATAATATCCAATATCAAAAACAATATATTTTTCAAAAATTTATCAATATATTTTGAATAATTATTATTATCGTAATCAATTTTTGAATAACATTAATAGGTCACTAGGGTTAGAATTGAAATCAGATTTAATTCCTACAAAAGGTTTTATATGAACTCAAAACTCCACGTACACTAATGGAATTTCAGCATACAAAACTTTGGTTTTGTCACAAAAACAAAAAATAAAAATTTCCTCACCGAGAGTATAGTATCATTTGAAAGACCTTTCCGAACTCTACAAAATGCGATATGTTTCAATTCCAAAATCAGTTGCCCCATTTCTAAAGCCAACCCAAAGATGCCATTGAAACAAACAAAATTAATGATCTACCCTCTGTGACTGATCATCAGTGTAATTTATTCGCCGACGACATATCTGTAGTAATATCAAAGAAACCGGAAGTGAATTTCAATGAAGATATAAATAATACTGTTAAACATATTGTAAAATGGCTAAAAGTAAATAATTTAAATATAAATATAAAAAAACTAAATATTTACATTTTCATAATAGAAAACCGATGGATAATAATCTGACAATATTTCATAATAATGAGCTCGTAATGGAATCAGATAAGGCCATGTTCTTAGGCATTATTATTGATAATCAATGTTCATGGAAAGAACATGTCAAGAAAGTATGTACTAAATTAAATAGATTTGCTTACGCGTTGTGGAGACTAACGATTCAAATAAATCAAAAGTCCTCATTGATGGCTTATCATGGATACGTGGCTTCAAATCTTAAATACGGTTTACTAATTTGGGGTAATTCTTACGACCTAAACAAAGAGTTTATATCCCAAAAACAATGTGTCAGAGCAATCTGTAACGCTCCACCTATGACATCGTGTAAGCAATTGTTTCCAAAGCTAAACTTATTAACTCTCCCTTCACTATACATTTTCGAGTGCTGTTTATTCGTTAAAAACCATCCGGATTTGTTTGTGCATAGGGATACATATACGAAGAGAAGTATTAGGCATCGCGGAATGCTATTGTTACCCAAAATGCGGACCGTCCTCTACAAGAGGAACTGTTACATAAGTTGTGTGATGATCTTCAATAAATTACCACATTCCTTAACCGAACTTAACATTACCATATTTAGACCAGACTTAGACCAGAAAACTGTTTGAATGGCTTAAAACAAGATGTTTTTACTCAGTTAAGAAATATCTTACTTGTAAAGTTGACATAAAATAATTAAATGATAATGCCAATGACATGATATCTAAAATGTAAAATGTTAATATATTTCTAATTTTATTAATTAATTTAGAATATGATGAATTATGTAATGATTGACCATTGACATATTAACCATAGAATACAATATATAATAGTCCTAACGTTTATTAACATTAACTAGTATCTTATTAATTAGTAATTTTTATTTTTCTTTTCTTAAATTCACATGCCATAATTTTGGTAAAATAAACGGACTACTAATATGTAACAACCAAACTGTACTCTATTTTCTGTGAATAAATGATTTCAATTTCAATGGGGAGGAAAAGCGCAATTTTATCCCGATAGGTGGCGTCTGGTCTTTGGTACCGGGCCGCCTCAAAGAAAGTGTCAAAACATATGGGAATCTCTTGGAGTATTGCACTTTTTAATTTTATACTGAGAAAATGCCGCATTGTTATGCATGTAACTTGTAAAATATTGGAGTTCATCGATTTCCCAGTAACAAAAAAAATAGTAGGCAAAAAAATATCAAAAAAAATATGCTTTTCCCTCGATTTTCTCCTTTGCTGAGCCTGAGAACCATTATAAATCAAAAGGAATGTTTCATGAATTTGATGAAGCTTCGCCAAAATAAAACAACATTTGAATTATAACAGCTTTGTTCTATAATATTTCAACCTCAGCAGTTTCTAACATATTTATGACTTGGATGAATTTGATAGGTAAGTATATCAAATATGGAATAAGCCCAATATTGGGGCCAAACAGAGAATTAATAGAATTTTATATGCCAGAGTCATTCAAGAAACTTAGAATAATAAAATAAATATGATAAAACGGTTCGTGTAATTTTGGATGGTACAGAAATTCCAGTACAGAAACCTAAAATTATTATTGCACAGAAGGCATCATCAGGCAACTATAAACACGGAAATTCACACTCAGTTGCTTTGTTAAAATTTAAATCATATGCTTCTAATCTGAAATAAAAAGATTACTTGTAAATCTTACACGAAATTTAAAGAAATGTAATGCTTGTTAGCAATTTTTTGTAAGTTGCTATAAACTTTCTTGCCTGTTGTTTTGGCTTTTCTTTTCCGTAATTCTTCTTTTATATGAGCTAAAGTTAGCATAGAATACATTGTTTGTCCGCAAAACCGAAAAAAATACAATCTAAGAAAGTAAAATCACGTAATACACAGTCAAGACAATATAAGCTCAAACTGACAATTGTTCCAAAGACTGAGCGCCATCTGTAATTCACTTTGCCTTCGCCTCCCCATTTCAATAAAACCTTTTGCAGGAATTAAATCAGATTTGAAGTTTTTTTTTTAGTTTAATTTACTGAACTATAGTAGTTATAGAAGTGTTTGATAAATTGAAATGATGTCTTTGATTTAAAATAAACAGTGACATTATTGAGCTAATACAGTAGCAGTGTTATTACAAAAGATTTTTTAACACCTGTTTAACATACACTGTTTAAATGTGATGCTGTCTCTTTCAAATATTGTCAAAAAAGTTAAACAGGTGTTTAAATATCTTTTGTAATAACACCGTAGAAATCAAAAAACAATATTTTATCAAAAATATTACCGATATATCGTTTTCTTCTCCTGATATATCGAAACGAAATGGGTTTTGATATTTTTGAAAATATCGATATTTTTTTTTACTTTGAGCACGACTGTTTCGACTGTTGTAGGGGTCGAAACTGATTGTAGTGTCAAAAATACTGATTTTACTGACTGTAAGACTCAAAAATACTGACCTATTACTGACTTCATTTCTATGTTTAAATGTGTATTAGTGAGTATAAAAAGGGGGTTTAAGACAGAGTTTGACAGAGTTAACAATTTTTTATTGAGATTTATACAATAGGTATAATTCTAAAGTACGAGAAAAAATCGATCTACCATTAAATGGTTCTCTAATACAGGCAATAAATAGCCATATAAATAAAGCCAAATATTTTAGACGAGGTACCATGCATACAACACACAACCCGCAAAACTTATAAACCGTGAATTTCGCCACTTTATGGAAAAAAATTTTTTTTCTTTATGATAAATACACTGAACAGTGGCAACCCGATTGAAATACCGTTAAAAAAATATCGATAAAAATATCGTTAAAATTAAAACATTTTATCGGTAAATTTACTGATAAAATGTTTTAAAATAACGTTAATTTCAATGTAACGTTATCTAAATTAACGTTATTTATTGACATAAGTATAACGTTAATTTTAAAATTAACGCTAAAAAAAGTAAAAAATAATGTCGAATCAAAATAAAGCCGCCCGCATTACCTACGAGAGTGACCTACTGAAAGCTGGACCAAAGAAATTCTACTCATATATAAGGAAGCAAATATCTTCGAAAGTTAGCATACCAACAGCCTTACGAAATAAGCAAGGCCTAACTATAACTGGAGCTTATGATATTGCTGAAGTATTTGCGGAACAATTCTCAAGTGTCTATCAAGAAGAACCACTTACTCCGTTACCAGATCTGGATCCGCTTCTTCGAGTTGAAGATACAGTTGAGGACATCTTATTCTCCGAAGACACCATTCAACAAGCCCTTAAAGAAATGAATAGAGATTCTTCACCGGGACCAGATGACATTCCAGTAGCCGTGTTACAGAGATGCGACCTTACGGCTAGCCTAGCATCTATAATGCAGAAGTCTTATGACACTGGAGTCATACCCGACTCCTGGCGAAATGCAACAGTTACTCCCATATTTAAAAAAGGAAACAAGCTTGATCCTGCCAATTATAGACCCATAAGTCTCACTAGTGTGGCATGCAAGTTGATGAAGAAAATTATAGTTAAACTACTCAGAAATTTTTTTGCGAACCATCAAGTTATTACTGATCACCAGCATGGCTTCTGTCCACGCCGGTCAACTGTGACTAACTTACTGTCATGCATGTCGAAATGGATCGAACAATTCAACGAGAGACAACCAATCGACGTCATTTACCTTGACTACGAGAAAGCATTTGACAAGGTTTCAATAAACAGGCTGCTGCATAAGCTGGAATTTGTGGGAGTAAGAGGAAAACTACTTAACTGGATAGAGGCATTTCTGCGGCAAAGAACCTTTCAAGTAAGAATAGGAGATGAACTGTCTGCCCAGCGCCAGGCTCTCAGTGGCGTGCCCCAAGGGTCAGTTCTTGGACCGGTGCTCTTTATTATTTACACCTTTGACCTTCCGCGCTGCCTGCAATGCAATGTCAGCATGTTTGCAGATGACACAAAGTTATTTGCTAACCCACTTATTGATTATGATCGACTCCAATCTGATCTGAATGCCATTGCTAACTGGTCTAAAAATTGGCTTCTGAACCTCAATGCTTCTAAATGCACTGTATTGCACATAGGTAATCGAAATCCTCGCCTGATTTATAAATTAGAAGATGTACAACTGTCGGGGGTCAAAGTCCAGACTGATTTAGGAGTGAAGATATCTGAGGATTTGAAGTGGGAAGATCATATTTCTTCTATATCAAAAAAAGCCAAAAGTCTAATCTACCTCATCAGAAAAGCTTTTGGAGCCCTGACTCCTGAAATGATGTTAAAGATTTACAAAACATATGTCAGACCAATTTTGGAGTACGCATTTCAAGTCTGGAGTCCCTATTTTGTCAAGGACATAAAAATCAGTTTGGATTTTCCAAAGGTAAAAATACTACTGATGCTGGAATTGCACTTCTCAAACATATTTTTGTCGCTTGGGAAGAAAAGCAAGATGTAATTGGCATTTTCTGTGACCTTTCTAAGGCATTCGATTGCGTTGATCACCAAACACTATTAAAGAAGCTAGAACATTATGGTGTCTCTGACAAATCAGTAAGCCTTATGAAATCGTATTTGTACAATAGGACTCAGAAAGTAGTGATTAATAGAACTCAATCTACTGGAGCCCCCACCAATATGGGTGTGCCACAGGGATCAATATTGGGCCCATTGCTGTTTCTAATTTATATAAATGACCTTCCCAATTACGCGAATAATTTATGTGAGACAGTACTATTTGCGGATGATACTTCTTTAGTTTTCAAAGTAAACAGAGGTAACAACTGTTCGGACGAAGTAAATAGCGCCCTCTCTAAAGTTTCATACTGGTTTAATAGCAATAATTTAGCACTTAACCCCAAAAAAACTAAATGTGTAAAATTTTCATTACCTAATGTTGAGCAGACAAAATTAAATATTAATTTGAATAACGATGAAGTCGAGTTTATTGAGAGTACAAAATTTCTAGGTATTACACTAGATTCTCGACTGCAATGGGATCCACATATTGAAGCCTTGTCAAGTAGACTTAGTTCAGCAGCATTCGCTGTTAAGAAAATAAGGCTTTTAACTGATATTGAAACGGCAAGGTTAGTATATTATAGTTATTTTCACAGTGTAATGTCTTATGGACTGCTATTATGGGGCTCAGCTGCCAGTATTGAAAATATTTTCGTACTCCAAAAAAGAGCTGTTCGCGCCATATACAATCTTCGGCGAAGAGATAGCTTGAGAGAATTGTTTAAAGAAATAAACATCTTAACTTTGGCAGGCCAATACATATATGAAAATTTAGTTTATGTAAGGAAACACTATGATTCATTTCCTAAGAACAGCAATATTCACCAGTTTAATACAAGAAATAAAGATAAACTTGCCGTTCCAAGATTTAGGCTTGCAAAATCTAGAAGTTCATTTATGGGGAAAGGCATAGCCTTTATTAATAAAGTTCCGCAACAAGTGATTGATCTGCCTTTGCATGAATTTAAAATCCATGTTAAAAAAACGCTCATGGGTAAAGGTTATTATAAAGTAGATGATTATCTTAAAGATCAAAATGCGTGGAAATGATGTAACACATAACTTGCTACTATAAGTACTTTGTTGAAGTAATATAATAAGTCTATGTTGTTGCCAATAATCCTGTCACCCTGTTGTAATTATCTGGTAACGTTATATTCAAGTTTGTAAATATCGTTACTTATGGCTGTTACAGCTGATAAGTTTCTTGCGCCCGTTCTTCTTGTCAGCTAAAAAAAGTCTGGAACGGGTGGTAGGAAAATATAGACGATTCAAAAGTACTTAATAATTAAGTTTATTTGAATAAAGCTTATTTGACTATTTGACTATTTGACATCGATCAGTTGGAGAAAGTGCAGAGAAGTTTCACTAAAATTCCCAGAACGCTGAAACGACGAACCTATGAGGAACGGTTGGATGTGCTCAAACTTACAACATTGAAAGACCGCAGGAACCGTGGAGATCTAATTGAGACTTTTAAAATACTTAATGGACATTATGACCTCCATGATTTTGACAACTTGTATAAACGTAATGAAAACCATCATCTCAGGGGCCACAGTTTCAAGCTAAGTACTACCATCGCACATAACAACCCATGCAAGAACTTCATCAACAACAGAGTTGTCAAAGAATGGAATAAGCTTCCGGATGATGTTGTAACTGCCTCAAATGTAAATCAGTTCAAAAATCGACTGGACGGATATCTTAAAAATAAACAGTGAACAAAACGCATAGATATCAGGATACAGGCGTCATCAGTTATAACAACTGCTTGCCTGTTAATAATAATAATAATAAGCCCGCAGGGCAGCTTGTGGCGAGCTGTTGGTGAGTAGCGACACCACGGACCCGAGTGCTCCCGGGAGTCGATCCAGGCTCCCGTCCCCGCAGCAGGGGTGGACCCCAAGGGGGCCTGCGGACTCCCGCCCCTGGCTCGCCTTCAACGGCCGTCCAGAGTGGAGTCGTTAAAGCTATACGCTCGCAGGGTGGAAGTGAAACATGCGTAAGACGCGAGTTGGCACTGTCCCTTGTACAGTGGGTAGAAAGCGGTGTACACCTCTCTACACCCTGAGTCGCCCGCGCCGGTGTTGCGCCCCGGTCGGCAGTTGCTGACCAATTTGGGGTGCCCATCTAGCGGGCGGCGAGCCACCTTCCGCCGATGGTTCGAGTTTGTGAGATGTAGGAAAAGGCGGAAGTCCGTTATCTCACCCCATAGCCCAAGTATCCAATCCATAAGCCTTTCACCCAATAGCCCGTTTAGTATTTTTTATATATTCTCACACTCGCAATAGTCTATGTACCTGCCGGGGTCCGCTTCCGTCTGCGCACTTTTGCGTGTAGTGGGGAGCGGATCCTGGCATGTGCATCACACACTTCACATTATATTTAACCAATCTCAAAGGGCCTCTACGTGTTGGACCCATGTCCCCACGCAAGCCTGGCAAAAGGACCGGGCTCTGTCCCGTGAAATCCAAGCCGGAGATACATAATAATAATAATAATGTTATCATTCCCTGGTTTCATCCATTAATCTTGCCTGCCTTTTGTAAAAAAACGGCCGCGCAGCGCGATTTTTAGTCAATTTCATCAATAATCTTGTACTTTTGCCTGTCCATAGTAAAAGAAAAAAGGGCCGCGCAGCACGATTTTTAGTAGTTTCATTAAGAAATCTTGTACTCTTGCCTGTCTATAGTAAAAAAACTACCGCGCAGCGCGGTTTTTAGTCAGTTTTATTAAGTCATAGGCGCTCTTGCCTGCCTATAGTAAAAAACGGCCTCGCAGCGCGATTTTAGTTAGTTTCATTCATTCATTGTACTCTTGCATATCTATAGAAAAAACAAACGGCCGCGCAGCGCGATTTTTAGTCAGTTTCATCCACTTATTCTGTATTCTTGCCTGTTTACAGTAAAAACAAACGGTAATAATAAAAAAGTGTATAAAAATGAAAGTAGATAGCTAAATAACTTACTTTACTGACCATTTTTTGGAAAAACTGACTTTTACTGACCGAAGTCAAAAAATCTGACTTTACTGACCAGTTTCGACCCCTGCTGTTGTTGTGCTAAAAATAAGTCAATTAAAGTTGACGCACCTTGAATAGCGCTGTACTTCTTCCCAAGAATCCACACATTCTCCTTTGTTTTGGGAATATCATCAGGCTCTACGTTGTTACCTTCAGAAGATAGGTAACAAATATCAAACACGGCATCCATCATTTAACATATTTTCAATTATGTGCGGGGTTGTAAAGCTATTTAAGTAATATTAGATTTGGAGAAACTGAAAATAAAGAAGACAATGGAATGGAAAAATTGAAAAATAAACACTTTCCTTCACTGACAACACTGCACTGATGGAGCATGACGAATGACATTGACACACATGACATTCATAATTTGACAATTAGCGTATAGTTGGCAGACTCACCATGGAATTAGAAGGTTTTGACTAGGTCAAAAAATTGTTAATAAATAGTGATAAATAGTGAACTATAGCATATAAATAGTGATACTATGATTCAAAAGATATTTGAGTATCTTGGTGAGGCTGCAAACTTGACGTCAAGTTGGCAGACACCTTAAGAAATACAGTTCGTATCATTATGATTTATATGCCAAAAAATTGTTAGAAAATAGTGAATCGTATACGCAAAATTTCAATAACATTGCTTCAATACAAGCCGAGATATTACGGTCTCTAAGTGGGCTGCTAACTTGACGTTTCAGGCGATAGCGATTCCAGGGAAACGGGTACAAGTTTTAAACAAATAAATATATCAAAAAATTGTTAGTGAAATTGTGATTCCTACGATATAAATAAAACAAGAATTCATCATTGCTATTTTCTAAAAATCGAATGTTAACTTTTACATTATACTCTGAATAGACTGTCGATCAATATTGAACTTTGCTCTACAGTAATAAGGTTCAAACTTTATTGCAATCGTGAGGTGAGTACTATCAAGCAAAAAAGTGAGATTTATATTTTTAGCCATGTCCTCCAATTATTATTACACTTGTTTTATTAATTAAGTGTTGGTATCAAACAATAACGATATTCATTAATAACAATCATAGCAATAGCGCCATCTCTCGGAAAAGATTGTCAATTTCTTAGTTATAATTTAACGTTAGGTACCTATTTATGTATTAGGTAGAATAAAGATATTATTATTATTATTATTTGGTGAGATTTTTAGTAAAATGAGTATCAGTTGGTATGTGAGTAGGTAGGAAGTAATATAAGTAGAAAATATTAATAGTTTCTCCTGAATTAATAATATTGAATTAAGAGTAGGGTATTGACCACAGCACAGCCTACTAACGAGTAGTCTTTATACAGTCGATCATCGCCTTTATTGTTGGCGCAAAAGCTACCGTTCGTAAAAATAGACAGTTGACGCAACGACTAAAAGTGTAAGGGTTGGCACGCTATGATTTGCCTTTTTGAATTTCAAAAATAATTAAGTAAAATAATACCTAATACATAAATAGGTACCTAACGTTAAATTATAACTGAGAAATTGACAATCTTTTCCGAGAGATTGTTATGAATATTATTAATATTAATGAATATCGTTATTGTTTGATACCAACACTTAATTAATAAAACAAGTGTAATAATAATTCGACGATATGGCTAAAAATATAAATCTCACTTTTTTGCTTGATGAGTCATGATCGCAATGAAGTTTGAACTTTATTACTGTGGAGCAAAGTTCAATATTGATCGACAACCTATTCAGAGTATTATATGTAAAAGTTAACATTCGATTTTTAGAAAATAGCAATGAAGAATTCTTGTTTTATTTATATCGTAGGAATCACAATTTCACTAACAATTTTTTGATATATTTATTTGTTTAAAACTTGTACCCGTTTCCCTGGAATCGCTATCGCCTGAAACGTCAAGTTAGCAGCCCACTTAGAGACCGTAATATCTCGGCTTGTATTGAAGCAATGTTATTGAAATTTTGCGTATACGATTCACTATTTTCTAACAATTTTTTGGCATATAAATCATAATGATACGAACTGTATTTCTTAAGGTGTCTGCCAACTTGACGTCAAGTTTGCAGCCTCACCAAGATACTCAAATATCTTTTGAATCATAGTATCACTATTTATTTGGTAGAGTTCACTATTTATCACTATTTATTAACAATTTTTTGACATAGTCAAAACCTTCTAATTCCATGGTGAGGCTGCCAACTATACGCTAATATTTGACATGACAGTGACAGTGACGTGAATAAGGCATAGACTGCAGTCCGCATAGCGATAATGTCGATATTGGCCGCGTTCCGAATCAAGGTCCGAACAAATTATCGGACGCGGCTTATGGACGCGGCTTACTGCCGCGGCTGATAAGTGTGCACGCTCTCATAACATCCTGCGTGCCAGATAGCTATCGGACGTCCGATGACGTCATATTAGTCTATGGTTTCGTCCGCGACCTACTACATCCGATAGTTTGCACACCTCAGATCAGCCGCGGCAGTAAGCCGCGTCCGATAATTTGTTCGGACCTTCACGCTTACAGCACTGTGAGCGCGCTAACGCCCGGTCCAAATCATGCTTACAACGCTCACGTAAGTTGATGTGACGTCACAGATGACGTCATCGTATGTGCTAACGACGCTCAGCGTATTCCACCAAAGCACTGTGAGCGTAGTCGGTGTAGCTGTCAAACTTCCTTGTCAAAGTTCATTCTTGACAAAAAATACGTGGTTAAATTGTGAATCGTAGTGGATGTTGTGGTTATTATTCGTGATTGTTACAAAAGATAGCTGACTTTATTAACTTGCAGGTGTTTTGTAAAGATGCGAACGAAATAATTATATTAATCTGATGTTGAAAGAGCTAGCAGTGGTAATAAGTATTTTGAAGCTTTAAGAGTTTAAAATTGGTTAGTAAATAATTGGTCTCAGTGAAGAAACTTAATTCGTATTCATTAGTGCCTTTTTATTTACTTCTCCCTTAGAATAAATATTAACTTTACCCTTTTGGAGGTTACGTTGTTATAAACAATCCAACGTTAGCGGTGTGAGCGCTCTCACGAGCGGTCCGAATCAATAGTATCGTGAGCGTGCTGACAGCGTGCTAATGATTTGGACCGGTGTACAATGACGTCACACGCTGTGAGCACTGTTGGCGTGATTCGGAACGCGGCCATTATCGTGATTACAATCGGTCCGCATGCACTTTAGCGCGTTTACAATATCTATATCTAGCATGACGTCAAGGTGGAAACAAATTATCGGACGCGACTGATGGACGCGGCTTACTGCCGCGGCTGATAAGTGTGCACACTCTAATAACATCCTGCGTGCCAGATAGCAATCGGACGTCCGATGACGTCATATTAGTCTATGGTTACGTCCGCGACTTACGTCCGATAGTTTGCACACCTCAGTGTATTTTCATAGTCCCAGGTACAGCTTGACCATAAAGAGTTGACAAAAATTGAGGGCGCCACTTTCTATGTAAACACGTCAAAATCACGAATAAATTGGCAACACTTACTAAATTTTGTACTGAAAAATTTTAGTTCCATTTTATTTAATTTCAACTCTTTATGGTCAAACTGTACCTATCAGCCGCGGCAGTAAGCCGCGTCCATAAGCCGCGTCCGATAATTTGTTTCGACCTTCACTCATGACGTCATTACCAGCGCCATCTTGGGCTTACAGCAACCATGCCTCCGGCCTCGGAGCGTAATCTCTGTGAACGTCCTGTCAAAAGTTTGAAGTGACTGTCAAACGAATCGAGTGAAAAGGTCGAAACAAATTATCGGACGCGGCTTATGGACGCAGCTTACTGCCGCGACTGATAGGTATCTGGGACTTTGAAAATCTTAGAGCATTCAACCAAGTAAGGAGGCGCCAGGAGCACTCATTTCTTTACGAAAAAGTCTGTCAATTTCCGCGGGGGACGAGGTAACGCACACACAAATAGTGTTAAACACTAATGCATTTTTGATCACGTCACTACCCACGCACACGACAAAATTATTCAACACTAGCTTAAACTTTACGCACACAAATACATATACACACACTGAAATAACCTGTCAGTACACGAGATGACGTCATTTACAAGTAAACGGTGATAGTGCTGACACCATCGATATTTTTTCTGTCGATACCGTAAAACGGGGTGAATAGAGACACTTTTGAACTTTGACTACAATTTAGACCTATTTGCCTAGGTTTTAGGGTGATTTGTGTTATGAAAGAAATCCAGGTCTTATGCTCCTCTTTAATTTAGTAAATGGCATTATTGAACTTAGTGTAGCCAGGTTGTGATTTTCACAATTATATTTATTTCACATGTATATTTAAAAATATACCTTGTCCCTATTTCCCCTGCATCCGGGGTCATTAGAAACTCCATATGTGACAATAGGGATATTTGGTCAAGGCGGTCACCTTCTTGAAAATAATATATTTTTTTTTTATATTAAATAATATCTACAAAAATTATGTCATTTTTATGTCTCATTTATTTTACTTGATTTTTATATCTTTAGAGGAAATAAATCTATTATAAAAAAATAAACTTTTCATTAAAATATAAACTTTTCACAGCAGGTAAAATAGGTTTAAAGTAACTAAAACAAGTTTTTTTTTAAATAATATATTAATTATCTTAATATAAAAATAGCATTGTAAATGTTTATAATCAAAAAATTCAAATAGTTTATTTCGTTTTCTTAATTTTTACCTATAAAAATACCATTATTTCTAATGTTTTAAAATAAAATCTTTTTGCCAGCCCTGTCCCTATTAAAACCTTACCGTTTCCAAATTACCTTCAGTCGTTGAGGTTTCCACGAAACTTGTTTTGCACAAGCTTGGATCGAGGCATCTCGTTTCATTGCGTCTTTTGGAAATCACAAATATAAAGATTTTTGTCACTTTCCTCAGATTTCGCTTCCGTCAGAATAAATAATAGGCTGTTTTTTTTTGAAGAAAACGAAATTCCTCTTTGACAGAAAAAACAATGGTATTTTTTTCAATATTTTATAGCCAGAATAACATAGGTAGGTACTGATAAAGTCGATATCGATATTTGTATCTGAGCTGTCCCAACAATAGCTTTGCTCCAGTGTGGCCACCGTTTTTAAATTAAAACGGCCTATTTTGGGAATAAGTGACATCCGTAAATATTTTATAATAATAAAGTATTCTGTAACGTAAGGAGGTAAAAGAAAGAAAAGTGTAGTAGAACCTGCCTAAGGAGAATTGTATCTAATAGGAAGTGAAAGACAGAAATATATTTTAATAAAAAAACAATTTATCTATGATAATCCTCAAAACGTGTTGAAAGTGTTTATTAAGATCTATAGCATATACCTATATTTTTATCAGGTTTTTCACTCCCGCATTTTAAAAGTTAGAGTGGTGACACACGTTTTACCACTTTGGCAATGTATATCTTTTAAGCGGTTGACTTTGAGAAAAAAAATGTCTTAGGAACCTCACTTTTAAAGACCTGTCTATAGACACCACGCTCATTGCTTTAATGAAAAAATTTTTTTTTCATTTTCAATTCGAATGTGGGGAGCCCCCTTAATCTTTTTTTTTATTTTTGTGTTAACATCGTAAAGTGGTTTACAGAATACATCTACCTACCAAGTTTTAACTGTGTAATCCTAATACTTTCGGAATAAAGTGGCACATACGGACGGACGGATGGACAAACAGACAGAGAGACATGACGAATCTATATAAGGGTTCCGTTTTTTGCCATTTAGGCTACGGAATCCTAAAAACGACGAAGTCGTCAAGGTAGTTCATACAAAATCATTGTATTTAACCGACTTCTTTCAGGATTACTTGAAAACTACTAAACTGATCAGTATGAAAATTAAATGGGACCATCTAGAGAGCATATATCCGTTCGAATGAAAAAATAATTTCGAGGAGATATCGAGGAACATACATCCTTACAAAAAAAAACAGTCAAATTGATAACCTCCTCTTTTTTCTGAAGTCGGTTAAAAACTTACGTGAAATGTGAAGAAAAGCGATAAAATAAAATGTCATGAAAAACAAACAGACGTCAAAATAAATACAAAATTATAACCTCACTTTTCTATGAAATATAAATTTCGTATGAACGACCATAACTTACAGTGCGAGGCACGTATCTTGAAATCGGGTGGGGATTGCGCGAAACGCGTATTTTGGGTATGCGTAGCGGTGAGGGGCGCGGGCGGCGGGAGAGGGGCGTGCGCTATTAGTCGCTCACAAGAGCACATGCGCGAACTTATCCCCACTCTGTCGAAAAAATTTCAAGATACGTGCCTCGTGCTGTACTCTACATAGGTTTCACAAATTTTTTCGATTTTACCATGATATTTGCACAATTATTATTTCTTTCTTAAATTCTTCGTATGGTTACATCAATTTATAGCCAACACTCATACCACACGTACATCGAATATATTGTATGAGAGATACCTAGCAAAACTAAATAAGTAGGTAGGTACATAATAAGAATCGCCGTGAATCGGTGATTATATTGCTACCAAGCGAGTGCTTATTTTCGCAAAATTTTGAAAGATTTAGCCAAAAATTTTGTAACAGTAAAAAAAAACAAACAATAAAGAAATTTGCAAAAAGCAATCTATTATAAATTCATTAAGCATCTACAGTAATAAAATGGTAGGTATTAACAGGTAAAGAACAAACAACATAGAAGTCTTTGGTAAATAGCGTGATGTTTTAAGTGTACATTCAATTTTACAAATTAGGCTAAAAGAGATTTTATATAGTTTAGTGGCAACACTGTTTGATAGAAAATATTTTTTGGTTTTTTAAATTTTTAGTGCATTATTTGATAACAATTGGACAAAATATTACTAACAGATGGAAAATAACGTTATTCTTTTGCACACTAGATATTTCCGATGTTTTTTTTACATGAAAAACACTGCAATTCGGCATTTTTAGCTCCCGTCGTTTCGCGTGTACGATGATCAGATGAATGGCGGGGAACTCGTGGCAAAAAGTTTTATATAACGAGTATGACCGGCGCTCTCGTACCTTTGGCAGAGGGGTATGCCTGACAGTGGCGTCTCCTTAATTGGTTTAATGCTCTAAGATGAAAATACACTGAGGTGTGCAAACTATCGGACGTAGGTCGCGGACGTTACCATAGACTAATATGACGTCATCGGACGTCCGATAGCTATCTGGCACGCAGGATGTTATTAGAGTGTGCACACTTATCAGCCGCGGCAGTAAGTCGCGTCCATAAGCCGCGTCCGATAATTTGTTTCGACCTTCAGAATTGTATTTCTTCAAAATAAGTAGATAGAATATTGTATTACGATACAATGCACGCATCACAGAACATTATTGAATATCAAAATGTCATTAGTGTAAAAATCCAAAATCCACCAAGATGCTTTGCATTACACATCACTAAGAGCGAACGGAGTTTCAGTGCATACGTAACGGAAACGGGACGGGAACGGAACGGGCACAGGACGGCGACGTGCCGCCAAAGGGGTTTTCCCGTTCCGGTCCCGTCCAGTCCGGGCCCCGTCGTGCCTCCGCTATGTAGCTATGTCATGTATAAGAGCATGCATATGTATGCATGCTCTTATACATTTTGTATGAAACGATATTTTCCCCGCCCCACCCCATCCCCGTCCCGTCCCGTTCCCGTCCCGTATACAGCGACCTTAAATCAAATAAAATCTGTTTTTCTGAGGAGCAAACATGAACTTTTTGAAAACAGCTCGAAACGAAACGTACAGTCAGTGGCACGAATCATGAAATTTTTTCGACGGAGTGGGGATAAGTTTGCGCATGTGCTCTTGTGAGCGACCAATAGCGCGCGGCCCTCTCCCGCCGACCGCGCCCATAGAGTACATTATACCGCGCCCCTCACCGCAACGCATACCCAAAATACGCGTTCCACGCAATCCCCACCCGATTTCATGATTCGTGCCACTGACCATAGAGTACATTACACTGACTGTACCTATATTGAAAAAAAGTGTTAAGAATGAAGGTCCAAACAAATTATGGGACGCGGCTTATGGACGCGGCTTACTGCCGCGGCTGATAAGTGTGCACATTCTCATAACATCCTGCGTGCCAGATAGCTATCGGACGTCCGATGACGTCATATTAGTCTATGGTTACGTCCGCGACCTACTACATCCGATAGTTTGCACACCTCAGATCATTAGCGTATAGTTGGCAGACTCACCATGGAATTAGAAGGTTTTGACTAGGTCAAAAAATTGTTAATAAATAGTGATAAATAGTGAACTATAGCATATAAATAGTGATACTATGATTCAAAAGATATTTGAGTATCTTGGTGAGGCTGCAAACTTGACGTCAAGTTGGCAGACACCTTAAGAAATACAGTTCGTATCATTATGATTTATATGCCAAAAAATTGTTAGGAAATAGTGAATCGTATACGCAAAATTCCAATAACATTGCTTCAATACAAGCCGAGATATTACGGTCTCTAAGTGGGCTGCCAACTTGACGTTTCAGGCAATAGCGATTCCAGAGAAACGGGTCCAAGTTTTAAACAAATAAATATATCAAAAAATTGTTAGTGAAATTGTGATTCCTACGATATAAATAAAACAAGAATTCTTCATTGCTATTTTCTAAAAATCGAATGTTAACTTTTACATAATACTCTGAATAGGATGTCGATCAATATTGAACTTTGCTCTACAGGAATAAGGTTCCAACTTTATTGCAATCATGAGGTGAGTACTATCAAGCAAAAAAGTGAGATTTATATTTTTAGCCATATCCTCGAATTATTATTACACTTGTTTTATTAATTAAATGTTGGTATCAAACAATAACGATATTCATTAATAACAATAATATTCATTACAATAGTATTAATTAATCTCTCGGAAAAGATTGTCAATTTCTCAGTTATAATTTAAAGTTAGGTGCCTATATATGTATTAGGTATTATTTTACTTATTTATTTTTGAAATTCAAAAAGGCAAATCATAGCGTGCCAACCACTTTTATTCGTTGCGTCAACTGTCTATTTTTACGAACGGTGGCTTTTGCGCCAACAATAAAGGCGATGATCGACTGTATAAAGACTACTCTTTAGTAGGCTGTGGTCAATACCCTACTCTTAATTCAATATTATTAATTCAGGAGAAACTATTAATAATTTCTACTTATATTACTTCCTACCTACTCACATACCAACTGATACTCATCCTTACTAATATAATATTATAAATGCGAAAGTCCGTTTGTTTGTTTGTTACGCCTTCACGTCTTAACTACTGAACCGATCATCATGAAATTTTGCATACACGTTGTCAGTGGTACAGAGAAGGACATAGGGTACCTTTCATCCCGAAAAAGAGTATTGTTTCCGAGGGATAGCAAAAACTCTTTCCACGCAGACGAAGTCGCGGGTGGCCGCTAGTTTTACTATAAATCTCACCAGATAATAATAATAATATCTTTATTCTAACTCATACATAAATAGGTACCTAACGTTAAATTATAACTGAGAAATTGACAATCTTTTCCGAGAGATGGCGCTATTGCTATGATTGTTATTAATGAATATCGTTATTGTTTGATACCAACACTTAATTAATAAAACAAGTGTAATAATACTTGGAGGACATGGCTAAAAATATAAATCTCACTTTTTTGCTTGATAGTACTCACCTCACGATTGCAATAAAGTTGGAACCTTATTCCTGTGGAGCAAAGTTCAATATTGATCGACATCCTATTCAGAGTATTATGTAAAAGTTAACATTCGATTTTTAGAAAATAGCAATGAAGAATTCTTGTTTTATTTATATCGTAGGAATCACAATTTCACTAACAATTTTTTGATATATTTATTTGTTTAAAACTTGTACCCGTTTCTCTGGAATCGCTATTGCCTGAAACGTCAAGTTTGGCAGCCCACTTAGAGACCGTAATATCTCGGCTTGTATTGAAGCAATGTTATTGAAATTTTGCGTATACGATTCACTATTTTCTAACAATTTTTTGGCATATAAATCATAATGATACGAACTGTATTTCTTAAGGTGTCTGCCAACTTGACGTCAAGTTTGCAGCCTCACCAAGATACTCAAATATCTTTTGAATCATAGTATCACTATTTATATGCTATAGTTCACTATTTATCACTATTTATTAACAATTTTTTGACCTAGTCAAAACCTTCTAATTCCATGGTGAGTCTGCCAACTATACGCTAATAAAACGCCGATATTATGACATATCAACTGACAAACAACTGACGTTTCTTGCCATGTTTTTCTGTCAAAATAAGCCATTCATTCAGTTTACGCCAGCTAATAGTAGCTTTTATTGAATTGTTTTGATTTATTTTACAAATTTATGATAAATACACAAAAAAAACATAAATTAATTTATAAAAAAACATGCATAACGCGTGTGTGTGATGAAAGTGATGCATTATGGATATCTTGTAAAAGAAAGGTTAGTAATGTTCGTCATTATCATTAGTATTTCCAAAATTAGCAAAAAACTCATTAGCATATAGTTGGCAGACTCACCATGGAATTAGAAGGTTTTGACTAGGTCAAAAAATTGTTAATAAATAGTGATAAATAGTGAACTATAGCATATAAATAGTGATACTATGATTCAAAAGATATTTGAGTATCTTGGTGAGGCTGCAAACTTGACGTCAAGTTGGCAGACACCTTAAGAAATACAGTTCGTATCATTATGATTTATATGCCAAAAAATTGTTAGAAAATAGTGAATCGTATACGCAAAATTTCAATAACATTGCTTCAATACAAGCCGAGATATTACGGTCTCTAAGTGGGCTGCCAACTTGACGTTTCAGGCAATAGCGATTCCAGAGAAACGGGTACAAGTTTTAAACAAATAAATATATCAAAAAATTGTTAGTGAAATTGTGATTCCTGCGATATAAATAAAACAAGAATTCTTCATTGCTATTTTCTAAAAATCGAATGTTAACTTTTACATAATACTCTGAATAGGATGTCGATCAATATTGAACTTTGCTCCACAGGAATAAGGTTCCAACTTTATTGCAATCATGAGGTGAGTACTATCAAGCAAAAAAGTGAGATTTATATTTTTAGCCATATCCTCGAATTATTATTACACTTGTTTTTATTAATTAAATGTTGGTATCAAACAATAACAGTATTCATTAATAACAATAATATTTATTACAATAGCGCCATCTCTCGGAAAAGATTGTCAATTTCTCAGTTATAATTTAAAGTTAGGTGCCTATATATGTATTAGGTATTATTTTACTTATTTATTTTTGAAATTCAAAAAGGCAAATCATAGCGTGCCAACCACTTTTAGTCGTTGCGTCAACTGTCTATTTTTACGAACGGTGGCTTTTGCGCCAACAATAAAGGCGATGATCGACTGTATAAAGACTACTCTTTAGTAAACTGTGGTCAATACCCTACTCTTAATTCAATATTATTAATTCAGGAGAAACTATTAATAATTTCTACTTATATTACTTCCTACCTACTCACATACCAACTGATACTCATTTTACTATAAATCTCACCAGATAATAATAATAATATCTTTATTCTAACTCATACATAAATAGGTACCTAACGTTAAATTATAACTGAGAAATTGACAATCTTTTCCGAGAGATGGCGCTATTGCTATGATTGTTATTAATAAATATCGTTATTGTTTGATACCAACACTTAATTAATAAAACAAGTGTAATACTTAATACTTGGAGGACATGGCTAAAAATATAAATCTCACTTTTTTGCTTGATAGTACTCACCTCACGATTGCAATAAAGTTGGAACCTTATTCCTGTGGAGCAAAGTTCAATATTGATCGACATCCTATTCAGAGTATTATGTAAAAGTTAACATTCGATTTTTAGAAAATAGCAATGAAGAATTCTTGTTTTATTTATATCGTAGGAATCACAATTTCACTAACAATTTTTTGATATATTTATTTGTTTAAAACTTGTACCCGTTTCTCTGGAATCGCTATTGCCTGAAACGTCAAGTTGGCAGCCCACTTAGAGACCGTAATATCTCGGCTTGTATTGAAGCAATGTTATTGAAATTTTGCGTATACGATTCACTATTTTCTAACAATTTTTTGGCATATAAATCATAATGATACGAACTGTATTTCTTAAGGTGTCTGCCAACTTGACGTCAAGTTTGCAGCCTCACCAAGATACTCAAATATCTTTTGAATCATAGTATCACTATTTATATGCTATAGTTCACTATTTATCACTATTTATTAACAATTTTTTGACCTAGTCAAAACCTTCTAATTCCATGGTGAGTCTGCCAACTATACGCTAATCTCAGATCAGCCGCGGCAGTAAGCCGCGTCCGATAATTTGTTTGGACCTTGAAGATTTGAAAACAAGCTGTAGAATACAAATATTTTGAAAAAAAACTGAAGTCATGGCTGTGTTGGGCAAATGAGCCTTTGCCTTTTCTGCTCGAAGCGGAAAAAATTAACCAAAAAAAAAGTGTTATGTCAACTTGACAGCCAGAGCCAGCCAGCCACTGTCAAAGTCAATTTGTTTTGTGTTGTTTGTGTTTTTTTTCACTGGCGTTTGGTAAATTAAATTCACAAAGTTTTCAAGTAAGACAGGCATTAATTATGGAGTCAAGCGCATTAGATTATGTAGCACAAGCATGTATGGATTTAACTGACGCTATAACATCATGCAACAACGAGGCCGAAAGGGATTCTCTCATCATTACTCATATAAAGAAAGTTTGGTCTACAGTTACACCTATAAATGATTTTAAAAAGAGTATGTATATCTAATCAGTTAATTACCTATGCAACTATTACTTGTTTTCTCAAAAGCTTTTGATTCAGGAACTAGGTACTTTAAGATTGATTTGAACTGTCCCAAAAAATATTGTTTATTTTAGATCTGGAGTGGGTAAATGTGTCAGAGCCAATATCATTGGCCCAGCATTGTTCAGATAAGATAGTTGTCTTGGATTTCTGGACCTACTGCTGTATTAATTGCTACCATGTCTTGCCAGACTTAGCACACATAGAGAAACTGCACAAAGTAGAAAGTGGTCTTGTTGTGGTAAGTGTAATTTGTGTGCAGGGCCCAGTGAACTAAAATCTATGGAACAAGCATTCTGCTCAAAAAATAGCACCACATAAAAATTACACACCAAACGGGTAGGGCTAAAAATGCTGGCATTTAGCTATGCAGCACAAAGCTGCTTGTATACTGAACACTGGTTGTATAAAATAATAGATCTTTTCTATATGTAAACAAAAAAATTATTTTAATAAAAAAATTAATTACTTATGATACGTTATCTATGCATCTTTTTGCGTCTTTTACATCAATTGACTGCACAGGATTTCTAAAAAAATTTCCTTGCGGCTGTCCTGACTAAATGCTGTGTAATGTTTTAGCCCCGTGGTGCAATTTTTAAACAATGTTAGCAATTACACTTCCATAGATTTTAGTTCACTGGCAGAACCATAATAAAATTCAAATGAGTTCAAATAAAAAGCTCATGAATATTTGCCTTTAATTTTTAGATTGGTGTACACTGTGCAAAATTTACAAATGAGAAGGAGTGTTCCAATGTTCTGGCAGCTGTGCAGAGGTACAACATACACCACCCAGTGGTGAATGATCCGGAGAGTACCCAGTGGGAGGCACTTGGTATCAAATGTTGGCCAACACTTCTAATTCTAGGTTTGTGTTCAACAATAGTAACATGCTGTGCTGTCAATTTTTTCATATCATGAATGTTTGTTGAATTTTTTTTATTATTTTTTATTTTATTTATTTTATTTATTTTCCAACTTACATCTATCATTACAGGCTTTTAACCTAACCCTTTCAGACCTGGCGTCCACAATCGAGGACATAAAACTTAAAAAAATATTTGAGTACATGCAATGGCCCCATTTGTGTACATAAAGAAAAACTAAATTTTCTCAGGAAGGCGATAAACAATATTTTTTTATATATTTTTCCCATATATTCAGATAGGTACTATCTGTTGCCTATATAAACTAAAAAAAATATTACTGAACCAATCCGAGAGAAATAAATAATTCCGGTCTGAAAGGGCTAATGCGATAGTGTAGACTTTATAATTACTTATTCTTAAATTAACTATTATTATAACAAATAACAAATAATGCCGCCTTTGTGAATGCGTCCAGTGAGCAACCGAATATGTCCACGTTATCAGACATGTTGTTTAGCATTCTCAATGCTCGAGTTAATGGTGCTTTTTTTAATAAGTTAGTGCGCGCGCGCGGTATAGTGAACAAAGGTGGCCGTCTCCGCCGCAACACATACTGGTCTGGGACACACAAATGTTAAAATTGATATTGATATAATATTTAATAAACCTCTATGCAGATTTTTCTCGTCATATTAAAAGTTATTGTATAATTAGTAGTTATTTATTAGTCTCTTTGCCCATTGGTAAAAGCCTCCTCAATTTGGCGACACGATTACCTTTCTATGGCCTCTCGGTCCAAGCTGATCCCACTACGCTATGGTCCTTATCTCGTCAACCCATCTTTTGTGTGGTATTCTTCGTTTCCTTTTGGCGTTTCTTGGATTCTAGTACAACATTGTTTTGCTCTATTTATCTCCGCCCCTCACTTCTTCTATCATCTACATTTATTGAATAAAGAACGGATTTATACATGACTTCCTAATATTTTTTCATATTTTTAGAGATAGCAGACAGCCACAAGGTGCTGACATTTGTTTTATGCTAGTCAAATGTGATTTGATTCATAAATTCACCATTATTCATCAGGTCCCAACAACAAACCTCTATTTATGTTGACTGGGGAGGGTCATCGGCAGGAATTGGTGTGGTACGTGGAAGCTGCATTGCGTCACTTCAGCTCCCGAATGTCCAATACCTCACTTCCAACGTCACTCTCAAAACATGTGAAACCAAAAGATGAAGCAGCACTTTTGTTTCCCAGCAAGGTAAAGAATATCCTACACATAGGGTTGCCAAATTTTTACAAAATAAAAAGTATATAATAGGTCGGAAAAAAAAGTTACCTAATAAAAAACTTGTTAAAAAAATAAGTAGTATTTTAAAAAGTAACAATATTTTATTTTTTAATGTTTTAACTTTTAATACATTTTCTTGCACATTTTTGTGTAATTTTTGGAAGCTTCGTAGAGTGTGTTCGTAAAGATAACTATTGTTGGCTTTGTGCTTGATTACCATTTTTGTCATGATGACGGCACTGTAACATTTTAGTGCGACTGTAATATCTTGATATCTCTATCAATATCAATTCAAGATAGTCACACTATAAATACGTATAACAGAGCCATTAACATGACAAAAACTTCTCTTCCCGAACAGGCTCCATGTGAGAAACAAGATCTGCGCTGCACCGTGTGCCTAAAACATAGTGTTGAGCGTTTACTTTTTAAACAGATCTATGGATATCAGTGATGCTTGTTGAAAACAGTATTTTTGTATACTTTTTTGTTCAACAGTAAAAAGTTTACACAATATTATACAGTAATGTAGTGAAAAACAGTAGTATAACAGTGGTATACAATAGTTGGCAAACCTACCCACACATGAACTTAAGTGCCTACTCCTTAGCTTAGGGCATGTTAAAAAACTACATTATTTAGATGTGACAATTGATCATTTTGACTAAAATTATCTTGTTTGCCTATTGGTGCCTTTTTTGCAGATTACTTTTCCATTAAACCAAAAAGTATTGTTATTAAGTAGGTAATTCTACCCCAAAAATCTATTTTGTATCAATATTCATAATTTATAGATTAACAATATTGTTCTAGGTTGCCATAAATCCCTTTTATCGTGGGCGAGCAGAGGAGCCATTCTTAGCTATATCAGATTCCGGAAACCACCGCCTAGTCTTTACTGATTGTTCCGGTATTATCTTGAGGATTGTTGGTGGGCCTGAGGCAGGCTTTAAAGATGGAAGTAAGTTTTTACAAAATATTTACAATTTGATTGAGATTGACAAAACGTATGACACAATCACAAGTCTTGGAATTAATTTATGTTGAGATCTCGATCTAGATCAGGGATGGCCAAGAGGTCGACTGCGGTTCACCGGTCGACGGCGGAGGCGATTTAGGTAGCCCGCGAGAGTTAAATAAACTGATTAGAAAAATATGAAAAATTTACATTTAATATCAAACAACTTCATAACATCAAAACACAAGTAGACCTCACAAGTTTTAAGTTTGGCCACCCCTGATCTAGATTAAGATCATAAGATCTGTTAGCTTTATTATTTTATTCTTGATAACCATTCAAGTAGCAGGCTGCAGCCCTGTTTTTTACTGAGGATAGGTTATTTATTGGGAACGGCCGACATTAATCAATAAAGGCAAAGATATTAGATTTTTTTAAAATAAAGGTGAAATAAAAGACTTTTTAACGGATACTAGCGCGGTTTTATTGAAAGTACTTTGGTAATTAGTTGGTATTTGGTTTGATTTTTGATTTTTCCGACGTTTCGGCACCTTTGCAGCTGCCGTGGTCACGGGGGACAAATACCAACTAATTACCAAAGTACTTTCAATAAAACCGCGCTAGTATCCGTTAAAAAGTCTTTTATTTCATGTCTAGTGAGCGCGTAAGCTTGAGAAGTGAATAAAATAAAGGTGTTAAAACCGTTTAAGCTTTTTTACGATTATTTATTTTGTACCATAGAGCTGTCGGAGGCGCAGTTCAACTCGCCACAAGGCATATGCTGGCTGTCGAGCAGCGTGGTGGCGGTGTGCGACACCAACAACCACGCGCTGCGCGCCGTGCACCTGGACGAGGGCACGGTGGAGCTGCTGGCCGGCACGGGGCAGCAAGCCGCGCACGGCGACGCGGGTGAGCCTGGTGGACTATCTATATGGGTCGATATTAGTCACCAACAACCACGTGCTGCGCGCCGTGCACCTGGACGAGGGCACGGTGGAGCTGCTGGCCGGCACGGGGCAGCAAGCCGCGCACGGCGACGCGGGTGAGCCTGGTGGACTATCTATATGGGTCGATATTAGTCACCAACAACCACGTGCTGCGCGCCGTGCACCTGGACGAGGGCACGGTGGAGCTGCTGGCCGGCACGGGGCAGCAAGCCGCGCACGGCGACGCGGGTGAGCCTGGTGGACTATCTATATGGGTCGATATTAGTCACCAACAACCACGTGCTGCGCGCCGTGCACCTGGACGAGGGCACGGTGGAGCTGCTGGCCGGCACGGGGCAGCAAGCCGCGCACGGCGACGCGGGTGAGCCTGGTGGACTATCTATATGGGTCGATATTAGTCACCAACAACCACGTGCTGCGCGCCGTGCACCTGGACGAGGGCACGGTGGAGCTGCTGGCCGGCACGGGGCAGCAAGCCGCGCACGGCGACGCGGGTGAGCCTGGTGGACTATCTATATGGGTCGATATTAGTCACCAACAACCACGTGCTGCGCGCCGTGCACCTGGACGAGGGCACGGTGGAGCTGCTGGCCGGCACGGGGCAGCAAGCCGCGCACGGCGACGCGGGTGAGCCTGGTGGACTATCTATATGGGTCGATATTAGTCACCAACAACCACGTGCTGCGCGCCGTGCACCTGGACGAGGGCACGGTGGAGCTGCTGGCCGGCACGGGGCAGCAAGCCGCGCACGGCGACGCGGGTGAGCCTGGTGGACTATTTATATGGGTCGATATTAGTCACCAACAACCACGTGCTGCGCGCCGTGCACCTGGACGAGGGCACGGTGGAGCTGCTGGCCGGCACGGGGCAGCAAGCCGCGCACGGCGACGCGGGTGAGCCTGGTGGACTATTTATATGGGTCGATATTAGTCACCAACAACCACGTGCTGCGCGCCGTGCACCTGGACGAGGGCACGGTGGAGCTGCTGGCCGGCACGGGGCAGCAAGCCGCGCACGGCGACGCGGGTGAGCCTGGTGGACTATCTATATGGGTCGATATTAGTCACCAACAACCACGTGCTGCGCGCCGTGCACCTGGACGAGGGCACGGTGGAGCTGCTGGCCGGCACGGGGCAGCAAGCCGCGCACGGCGACGCGGGTGAGCCTGGTGGACTATTTATATGGGTCGATATTAGTCACCAACAACCACGTGCTGCGCGCCGTGCACCTGGACGAGGGCACGGTGGAGCTGCTGGCCGGCACGGGGCAGCAAGCCGCGCACGGCGACGCGGGTGAGCAAGGCATATTCAATCAGACAAAAAAGTCCATCTGTCTGTGCAGGCTTTTAGAGCATTCTTAACTCCACCTAAAAATAGTGCTTGATTGCGGCATTCTGTAATGTAAGTGAGGTACAATCGACCTTACTTCCGCTTTACCACTTCTAAGGCTAAAATTGCTTGCACGCCGCGCCGTCACTTGCATTGATAGTTGGCGATGGGGTGATGCGCGGAAACTGGTAAAGCCCGTGGAGAGGTCGATTGTACATCCAGGGGCTCAAGTCTGCTATTGTTAATGTCATAATCGTGTTTGAATTGTAATGCTTTTTGACAACACAGTTCTTGTTTCTTAAACCCAAAACCGAAACACGATTAAAATTAGTGATGTATGTACAAACCTCGAGGCGTCGAGTTCTACTTTTGAAGCCTCCAGGCGGATTGACAGGACTCTGTGAGCTCGGTAGGCTCGTAAGCCCGAGCCTAGCCGAGACACGCGCTCTCTGAGCTACGCCTCGATGCTTCAAAAGAGTTCGAGCCTTCAAAAGAGCTCGAACCTGTATCAAAAGAGCTCGAGTCTTCAAAAAAGCTAGAGTCTTAAAATGAAAGCGAGCCTCATAAAAGCTCGAGTTTATGTTTATGTATTGTTTTAAATTTCCATGGTTATTGACGTTAATAGAATAAACTATGTCGGGATTTACACCATGTACCTGTTTATTTTTGAGACTCCGATATTTCGGCGCAGTTGCATGCGCCATGATCACGGAAGAACTGTCGATTGTTGCGTGCGGGTAAATGTTATTGGCAGACGAATCGGTCTACCCTCCGTCTAGTTATTTTATTATTACGTTCGATACCGGTACCACTGTCTGTCTGTTTATGACTTTATGTTTATGTCTTTTATGTCTTTATGTTTATGACTTTAATATCTCCATAAATAATAATATTAACATATATATTATTATTTATTTATTAACATACTATAAGTAAATAATAATATTAACAATATTATTATTTACGGAGCTATTAGAGCCAAGCCTATCGAGCTCACAGAGCCCTGCAAATCTGACTCGAGTCTCCAATATTAGAACTTAAAAAGATAAATGTCTTATGTCATAAAGAGCACCATAGATGCTTAATCTATTGTGCTTTACCTCTACTTATCCTCATTCATTAGCAGCCCATCACAACAAGTGCGTCGAAAAAGGCTCGAGCCGTGAAAAAGCTTCGATATCGACCGAGCTCCCAAAAAGGTTTGAACCGTGAAAAAGCCTCGAGATCGACTGAGCTCCGAAAAAGGCTCGAGACCTGTACCTTGATTACGTAAAGCTGTTGCTAACAATTCTCGATTGAAATCGATTGAAAGCGCGGTTGTATTGCGGCTTTAGTTAAGATAGTTGTCACATTGGTTCTTACTAAAGCAGCAATGTAACTGCGATTTCTGTCAGAGTTGATTGCAACAAAGTTACGTAATTACCCCCCTGAAAAAGACTCCCGAGTCGTCGAGCTTCATACAAACGAGGCAAGACCTGTAAACGACACCGAGCTCTAGACAAAAGAACTCTGAGGCCTCGAGCCTTGTACATCACTAATTAAAACACGATAATGAGGTTAACAATAGCATACTTGGGCCCCATTTCGGCCCCCGTATTAGAAGCTCTTAAAACTTGCCAGTTTTCCAAATTGCCGTCAATGTGTCTCTTTTATTTGCTATACAGCGAGAAAGAGATGTAGCAATAGCAATTCATAAACCTGGCAAGTTTTAAGAGCTTGTAATACCTCCCCAGATGGCTCTAATTCGCCGTGCCTTACCTTTACGGCAACTATTCCGTGCGACTTACCGTCCTCATTGTGACGTGGTGGACTAAGGAGCTAGCCCCGGAAATAGGTGGACAATTTACAGAGCGACAAAATCCCTCTTGTTAGTGTGCCGTACTATCATTATTAACAGATCCGGGCATCTGGCAGATTTTCAGACACACCCACCACTGAAAATCTTTCAGGGCACCTGTTAATAATGATAGTATGGCAAATTAACTAGAGGGATTTCGTCGCTCTGTAAATTGTCCACTTATTTCCGGGGCCAGCTTAGTATATGCTTAGCTTAGTATCGAGCGGGAGACGCCCAGTGAAACGACCGTTTAAGTTGAGTGTACTTTATTACTAATTCTTATTACATCAGTGCACCATTTATATATATCATGTGTATTCATATACGACACCACCGGGGTAATAAAAAAAAAAAACAGAAAAAAAAAAGTTCAACATATAGGTAAAAAAAGAATAATAAACGTGAAATTTTCTTAACAACAGCAGGTACCTGTTGTTTTACAAATTAAATAAATGCTAGAATTACACATTTTTTTCTTAATTACAGGTTTTTCTTAAAAACTAAACTTATATTTTGTTAAAAGATACTCTATATAACAACAAAGCAAATCATTTACAAAACATTATCTTGAACAAACATATTTTACCTAGGTACTTAAATTTACTAACAATATTTTATTTTAATATATCTTTAAGCAACGTTTCAAAGTTATTTATTTAAAAAGTTTGGTGTTGTTTTTATGCACTATGTATGGTTTATTATTTTTCAAAACTTTTAAATTAGGTCCTAAATCTTCTATTATTTCGTAGGGACCTAAATAAATATTTTCCATTTTGTCTGATGTTTCATTCTTTATAAGTATTTGATCACCTTGTTTGTAAGTTTGCTCACGGACATTTTTATCGTATTGATTTTTCATATTTTGTTTACTGATTAATAAGTTGTCACGGGCTTGTTTATGAGCCAATTGCAATCTATATCTTAATTGCTTAGAGTAATTTAAAGGATTATACAACGGTTCTAAAGAGTCATTAACAATGTTACTTGGTAAATTGCATTGTTTTCCGTACACAAGTTCATAAGGTTGATATCCGGTATGTGTATGTACAGATGTGTTAAATGAAAATGTCCAGTAGGGTAACCATGTTGACCAATCGTGTGAGTTACTTAAGCAATACTGTCTAAGAAAAGATCGTAAATTTTTGTGCGTGTTTTCTAATGCTCCTATTGTCTGATGGTGGTATGCGGTTGAATTTAGTTTTTCTATTCCTAGTAATTTGCATACTTCTGACATAGTTGAGGATAAAAATTCCGTCCCTCTATCTGTAACTATACATTTTGGTACTCCGTATTTTAAAATAAAATTACTGACGAAAGAATTTGCAACTGTTATAGTATCTTTGGATTGTAGTGGGTAGGCCTCTACGTATTTAGACATCTCACACTGTATTGTCAATATATAGCTGTTATTATACGTGTCTTTTACTAACGGTCCGACGAGATCTAAAAAAATTTTTTCCATGGGTGTGTATGCTGTAGTTGTTATTTCCATAGGCATTTTATTTGGTGTCGAATGTTTTAAAAGTTGACACTTTTTGCATTTACTCACAAACTGTATTACATCTCTATCTAAAGAAGACCATGTATATTTCCTTTTAATATTGTTTATCATTCTTCGCATTCCAGCATGTCCGCTGCTGGGCAAAATATGGAAATCATTTAATATTTGTTTTTTGTCTCTTTCATTTGTTATTCTAACTACATTAGGCAAGATATTAATTTTAGGAAAGTCCCAGTTTTTCCTACTATATATTTCGCGTTGTATTTCTTTAATAAAATTAATATTATTCTTATCTTTAATTATATTTATATATTTTATACTTAATCTTTTACAAAATTTTAGTAATAAATCAACAAAATCCTCTCGGGTGTAATGTTGTTTATACTCTATATTAAATATAATCATACTTTCACTTGGTATGTATATTAAACATTCTTCTATATCACTTATTTTATTATTTCTTTCGTATTTATTTATCTCTTTCTTATCTTTAAAAACTAAATCTATGCTGTCGCTTTGTTTTCTTAATATTTCTGAAACTATGGGTTGGCCATCCCCTGTTTCAAGAATATTTCGAGAACTGTCGCTGGGCATAACTTGTTTATTTTGTTCTAACAAACGCGTTTGTCTTCTAGTCATCACGTTGCAAAAATCTGAATTATTATTCATTTCTTTTAATTCATTTGAAGTTATAACAATACGTGATAAAGCGTCTGCAACGACGTTATCAGATCCTTTTACGTATAATATTTTAAAATCATATTCCTCTAAAGCTAGACGAAATTTCATACGTCTGCTAGAGATATCCTTCATATTAAATAGATGTACTAACGGTTTATGGTCTGTTTTTATCGTAAATGTTTTTCCGAAAAGATATGGTCGGAAATATTTCACACTCCATACAATTGAAAGTAATTCTTTATCAATTGTTGGATAGTTAAGTTCTGCTTTATTTAATGGTCGACTCGTAAAAGCAACTGGTTTTAAATTGCTATTCATAAGTACACTTCCTATCGCAAATTGGGACGCATCGGTTTGCAAAACGAATTCATTTTGTTCTGAGAAGTCCGGGTAGTCAAGAACCGGGGCAGTGGTCAAACAATGCCTTAACAAATTAAAACAATCGTCACATTGATTTGTCCAAACAAAAGGTGTATTCTTCTTACAAAGTTTGTTAAGTGGTATTGTTATCGTTGCGAAATCGGGAATGAATTTTCGATAATAATTGCAGAAGGCAACGAACCTTCTGACCTCGTCAGCATTTTTAGGTTTTGGGTAGCTTTTTATAATTACAGTTTTTTGTGGATCAGGAAGTACACCATGTTCCGTTACTAGGTGTCCTAAGTACAATATTTCTTTTTTCAGAAAATCGCATTTTAATGGATTTATTTTTAAGTTTAATTTTCTCAGTCTTTCGAAAACATCTATTAAATTTTTATTATGTATATCTAAGTTACGACCATATACACAGATGTCATCGCAGTAAACTAGACATTTTTCTTGTGTGAGTCCTGAGAGTCCAATCGACATTAGACGTGAAAAAGAACTTGGAGATATTTTAAGTCCCATAGGTAAGCGTTTTAGTCTATACTGACCAGTGTTTGTAGTGAATGCTGTGACGTTTCGGGAGTCCTCGTTTAATAGTACTTGGTAAAAAGAATTACTCAAGTCCATTTTTGAAAAATATACGGCTCCCGAAAGAGAGTCTAGTACGTCCGTAATGTTCGGTAGGGGAAACTTATCATCTTGTATTACATTATTTACTTTTCTATAATCAATTACTAATCTCCACTTTCTTTCTCCGTTGTTGTCTGTTTTTTTAGGTACAAGCAAAATAGGACTGGACCACTCGCTGTTACTGGGTTCTATAATGTCGTTATCGAGCATTTTTCTTATTTGTTTGTCTATTTCGGGTTTTAATGCTGCGGGTAATCTATATGGTTTAGAATAAATGGGCTTCGTGTTATTTTTTAACGTAATTGATTGTGTTCCGATAGTTGTCGTAGTTAGTATATCACCTTCTAAATGAAATATATCTGAATATTTTGAACATATTTGTTCCATTGATTGTTTTTCTTCCGTATTTAAATGGTTTAAATTTATTTGTTGCAAGATTGTTTCAGTTCTATGTGACTTATTCTCTGAATTACTGAAATTACATGCGATATAGTCATCTAAAAGTACTAAATCGGGTTCATAATTTTTTAAAGTATGTTGTTTTTCACTAGTGTTTAATAATTTAATTGGAATTTTTCCGTTTATGATTTTAACTATCGAACTCGCTAAAAATAAATCCGGTTTCAATTCCGCAGAAAATAATACATAATCTTTTTCTTCGTTATAGTTTGGAGCGTTCACGTGTGCAAAAAATATATGCTCACATCGTGGCTCTATAGTAAATTCATTTACGCGAGTCTCGGAAATCGGCATGGGCTTCGATTGTGATTGTGAACGAGTCGCCTGAATCGTGCCATTGTTTACATTGTGATTCGGATGCCTAAGCCTTATTTTAAAACTTAATTGTTTGTAGCACAGAGTAATGTAATTTCTAGAGACATTTATGGAAGAAATGTAATTTGAGATAAAATCGGTTCCGAGAATTCCATCTATGTTTATCGGCAAACTATTAACGATTTGGAACTCTTGTTTTAAATATACTCTAGAATTGGGTATATATAAATTTAGATACAAGCTACCTAAAGTTTCTATATTTCCTCCTATGCCTTTAACATTTGTTGTATTTAGGGAATTGTGTTGCTGATGTTGAATTGACTCTTTTCTTATGAGACATAGGTTTGCACCTGTGTCAACTAAAAATCTTTTTATGTGGTTACGTACAAACAATTTTATAATATAATTGGATTCAGTACTGCATATATAATGCTGTTTATTCCGTTGAGGGACGAAAACATTCTGAATTCTGTTGTAAATGATCGTTTTGAGCTGTTATATGGGCATGCTTGTTTTTGAAATGGAATTGACTACGTCCACCTTGGGCTCGGTAAGAGTTTCCTCTGTGTGTGTTTCTGAAATTTCTATTGTTATTATTGTTTCTATAAAAGTTACTGTGTGTCTGTTGCGAACTGTTTGGAAAGCGTGGTGAAAAGTCTTTATTCGGGTTATAATAATTATTTCTTGGAGGTGTGTTAAAATATCCGTCAAACTGTCTAAACTGTCCTCTACGTTGAGTGGCATATCCTCTCGAAAAGGTATATTGTGGTCTAGGGTGTCTATGTGTAAACTCACCTTTGAAATTTTGAAGAGCCGTCATCGATTGTTGCTGTCGGGACGAGTCTTCGATGTCCTCCTCGACTGCTGCGCTAATAGCATCTCTCAAAGAACTGTAATTCCTGGCTGAAATAATTGTGCTTATACGCCTATTTTTCAGACCATTAATAAATTGGCGAATCGCAATCTTTTCGTTAATGGGTTTTAAAATAATATTTGCCTCATTATATCCGTCACTTTGTGTAATTGTTAATTCGGAAAATAAAGTCTCTAACCTATTACCGAACTGTATTATTGTTGAATCGCTTTGTGTAGCTGATGTCAATTGTGTCATTAACGACGTGTGCGATTTTTTAGTGATCAAGTATTTTTTAATGTCGGAAATAAGATCACTGAAATATTCGTATCTATTTTGGAGTTTTAATTTTGAGTGTTGGTCAAGTCTGGTTTTAAGTATAAAATTAATTAGAATTGGTTCGTCTTTAGAATCAATGCACGAACGGTATAGTTCTGATGAATTGATTAGTTTATCAATTGTTATTTGTTTCCCGTCTAATTCTGGTATTATGGAAGTTGCAGTTTTTATATCGAATCTATCCATCTTTGAAGAATTTGAAAAATATTCCGTAATATTTTTGAAATGTGAAATTATCTTATCAGAGATTAAATTTGTTTCTAATATAAATTCTGCTTTTTTATCTGATGTTTGTATTAATGACTCGTACTTGTTATATAATATTATTGCTTCTTCATATTTTTGTTTTACATATGATAATCTTTCGCTTCGTTTTTTTCCTAGGCTTCTTAAATCTGTGTTTATATTATTTAAACCGATTTCAATTTCATTTAACGAAGGCAAAAATTCCATACCTACCTCTCATTTTACAAAATCATTATTACAGTAGTAAAATTATTTCCATGTCATGTGCACAATTATGTGTCAAATTGACAGAATATTAATTAATCTACATTTACTTAGTAAGTTGCTTACATTTAATTACACAGACATTAGAAATAGAAAAATATCATCTTACGTATATTAATATTACAAAAAACAAAACAAAAAAAAATAAGTTTAGCACACTAAAGATAAAAAAAAAAAACACTTTCATCAATTATAATTTTGTCTTTCAACGATGATGTAGACACAGGATTTACTCACGCAGGTACCCGATGCTTTTCTTTATTTTATTCACAATGGTCACTATGATGATGAATCTTCGTTTTTTTTTTTTTTTTTTTGTCCCAGTTTCCACGACACGAACGTCTCCCGGCCGCATACCTTCAAATCCTCGAGTAATTAAGTTTTGAGCATTGGGCTCTCTCGTTACTTATAATCTTCTGTTTTCATACTCTCTCAGCTTTCAATTTACGTAAATACGTAGACGTAGACGTCATTGTAGAGACTTAATGATTGTATTTTTTTTTTTTACTTTTATTTACATCAGTTCATTTTATAATTTGAAATGTCTTTATTAATTTCACTCACATCGCAGCCACAGAGGCCGCGACGCAGCGCGCCGAGCGCTTGCGCACGCGTTTACTTTAATGTCTTGGCCGGCAAGGTCGCCATATCGAGCGGGAGACGCCCAGTGAAACGACCGTTTAAGTTGAGTGTACTTTATTACTAATTCTTATTACATCAGTGCACCATTTATATATATCATGTGTATTCATATACGACATTAGTATATCCTTTGGTACAGGCGGGAGGTACCTCGGCCTGCAAGCGCTGTCATCGCCGTGGGACGCGGTGCTGTACACGACTCCTGACTTGGACATGTCGGTGCGCGCCCTGCCGCCCCCGCCGCCCCCGCCCCCCGGCCACGCACCGCCAGACAAGGAGAAGGAGGCCAAACCTGAGGCTAAAGGTAACGTATTATTTAAATGCACCAGATACTGTTTGAGCCGCTGTTTATGTTTTTAATGACAGATTTCACTCTTTGCTTGACAGTTTCGTTTACAGTTTATTTTTTTATTTATATCGAGATCGTTTTTAGGGTTCCGTAGCCAAAATGGCAAATAACGGAACCCCTAAGGGCCTACACACATAACGGCGTTGCGGCGCCGCACCGCAACGCAACGCAAATTTCTGCGGTGCGTTGCGGTGACGCGCGTTGCTTGGGGACTGGGGTGACCATTTTTCTGTGATTCGTGAGTATTGATACACGTGTCTCTACAATACTTCATACTTTCCCGAAAAGTACTCTCTGTACTTTTCGGGAAATTATGAAGTATTAAAGATGGACGAAAAAAATTTCTTTTAATACTTTAGAAACTACTACGTTACAAACAAACTGACTTTCGCATTTATAATATTACTAGCGGCCGACCGCGGCTTCGTCTGCGTGGAAAGGTTTTTTGTTAACCCTCGGGAACAATACTGTATTTCGGGATGAAAGGTACCCTATGTCCTTCTCTGTACTTCTGACAACGTGTATGCAAAATTTAATGATGATCGGTTCAGTAGTTAAGACGTGAAGGCGTAACCAACAAACAAACAAACGGACTTTCGCATTTATAATATTGGTAAGGATAGTAAGGATATTTTAAATCATAGAAGTTATTAATTTCTCTGTATGTGTCAAAATATCGGCAATTTCATAAGTAGGCAAAGACCATAGCCTTCTTCATTTCCAAGCCGTGAACATAAGTTTGGCAACGTCTGTTACTGTCAGTTCGTGGTCATGTCGTCCGCCAGTCTCCATACTAAATGTATGGGAATATTTCAATTTTAAGAGGTCGATATTTTTTTTCATAGTAATCGTGTGAGGTTTTAAATATGAAAATAATTTAGTTCTTTTATTGAAATGCTTTGTATATTAAACAATAAGAAAAATATTAATGTTAACCAGGAAAAAATGCCTGTCAAAGATGTCATCTTTTTTGTTGATTTTCTTCAGCAGGGAGTTGATTAACACGCCCTCTAGCAATAAATGATATATCATTAGAAAGGTCTTTTAAAGACAAATATTTGCTGTTAATATACTTTATATCAATTGTTAATACTTTTGGAGTTAAAGGTTATTAAAGTATAAAAGTGGTTTATTGTCTATGGGAGTTGATCTACCACACCTATAGAAATGAATGATATATCATAAGAACGGTTTTTATATGATAAATATTTGCTGCAAACATACTTTCTATTAATTGTTAGTATTTTCGGAGTTTTAGGTCATTAATGTTCAAAAAATTGGTCAAGTTGAGAGCGTTATAACTCTCAAAGTACTAATAGTTGACGTTTATAGTAATACAATAAAGTGTTTCAAATTTAAATACCTTTCCAATGATGTAAGATTTATTGCTAGGAGAGGCTTAGATCAAAATGCTCATCGTACTAAAGGACCCCCGAAAAGTTCAAATAATTTGACTCAAACCTTATGTTCTAATAAATAAATATTAATAATAAATATAAAACTGTATTGAAATAACCTTACATCACAATTTACAACTAGTTTAAACATAGATAATATAGGAAAAACAAATAATAAATAATTTTTAAAATAATGTTATACTGTGTGCTTGACCACATGCGATGTTGCCGTTCTGCTCAACTTCAGGGCTTGGAAGATATAGAAGGCTATGCAAAGACCCATATTTGTTTTTGGTGTTTTTTGTTTTGATTTATTCTTTTTTCATTAATATTTTGTTATAAATTAAGAAACTTCATTTGTGTAATTAGGTAGTTTAGTTACAACGCGGTTGTTTTACAGCATCATAGACTATACAACAAGAACCTACTATGGTATGGAGTGTCCGAGGTAGGACTAAAACTGTGGTCAACAAGTGTGACGTCATTTCTGCGGCGCCGCGCGGTGCCGCCGATTTTGGCGTTGCGTTGCGGTGCGTCGCCGCAACGCGGTTATGTGTGTAGGCCCTTATAGATTCGTCATGTCTGTCTGTCCGTCCGTATGTCACAGCCATTTTATTCCAAATGTATTAGGATTTCACAGTTGAAACTTAGTAAGTAGATGTATTCTATTAACCGCTTAACGATTTTAACACAACAATAAAAAAAATAAAGATTAAGGGGGGGCTCCCCATACATTGAACTGAATCTGAAAAAACAATTTTTCGTCATACAAACGCGTGCTGGGTGTCTATAGATAGGTCTTTAAAAATTACATTAAGGTTCCTAAGACATTTTTTTTTAAAGTCAACCGTTTGAAAGATAAGCACTGCCAAAGTGGTAAAATGTGTGTCCCCCCCTCTAACTTTTGAAATAAGAGAGTGAAAAATCTATAAAAATATATGTTAGATCTTAATAAAAACTTTCAACGAAAATTGGTTTGAACGAGATAGAGTAATTAATTTTCGAGATATTTTCCAAAACCGCAAATATAACTTTGTCATTTATACCAACACTGTGAAAAACAAAGTTATTTTTGTAGACGAAAAATGATAGTGGTATTAAATATGGTATGGTATAATATGGCCCGACATGATAGACCTTTCAGTATAGCAAATAAAACAGACGCATTGATATAGCCATTCAAAAAACTGGCAAATTACTTTGACTGCTAACCATGCTTTTCTACTAATCAATTAACAATGTTAAATAATCATCGTTTCAAATCGAAACAAATCTGACAATTAATAGTGAGTGAAAGGCGGCTAAATTTGAAGTGAGCGGAGAAAGAAGTGTCGTATTTCGGCTCACTTCAAATTGAGCTTTTTACTCATAACATTACGGTTCAATTTGGAGCGCAGTGCTGCGGCAGCACTGCTGCTTGCTGCGGAGATCGGAATCATACCTTTACCATTCTTACGTATAAACACGGAATGTATTAATTCGTAGAAAAGGAGAAAAAGGACGAGAAGCGGCGAGTGCTGCTGATAGCATGCGCCGGCGCGCACCAGATCTGGGCGCTGTTCCTCGACACCACCATATGGTGGAAGTACAAGACGTTTTCTGAAGGTTCGTATTAAAAAACTATTGATTTTTAAAACAGAGATTCCCAAACTATTTCGGGCAACAGAACCCTTTTCCAAAATGAAATGATACCTCAGACCCCCATAGCCAAATTACTTTAAAATCCTATCAAATATCAAGTGTAATTGTTAATAATAATTTAAAAAAATTGTTTATGTCAACCCTTGGGAAACCGATTTTGTTGGTGGGAATCCGTGGTTTAAACGAACCTCCAGCATTTCAGCTGCGATAGCATAACAAACCCGACAAAAATGTTGTCCACATCAAAATGACATTTTTGACAAAATCGTTTGTCTACAATAAATTGGATATGCACAAAACCTCTATCGAGTTCATTATGCTACCGCAGCTGAAAATTATTCAAAAACTTCTAGAAAACTGAAGTAAACTTGTTGTTGTGTTTTATTAGTGCTAGCACTTGAAGGTAGCTAAGGTAGAACAAAAATTTAAGGTGGCACCCTGAGCGAAAGTGGCGCCGCGGTGAATTTTATTTAATATTTAATTCTAATACACAATTTTAATAATGTTTTACGTGTAATTTTTAGGGCCCACAGTCTAGTATTTTTAGACGGTATCGTTACATTCCCTATAAGCATAGCAAAACTGCTAAAAGTGGCCGTTTTTGACACATTTGCTATCTACTTCTACGAAGGACTACGAGGGCATGTAGTGATTACCTTCTAAGGAAATACTAGACCATGAGCCCTAAAATCTCCACGTAAAACATTATTAAAATCTTTTTCTATTAATAACTTATTAAATAACTCCTCTGAGGGCGCCACTTTCGGTCATACAACCGCCTTAAGCAAGAACATTCTAAATGATGTTTAAATATCGATTTTATTTAAGCTAAAATTAGTATCCAATAGTTGACGTCGCTTCCCGCTGAAGTAAGATTTACTCTTGCACATTAATTTCAGTTTGAAATGATATTAATGCACTATTAATAAATGCGCTATTTAAATCTATACATATAAAACTCTAAATTGATTGATTGATTGACTGATTCATTCATTCATTGTTGGGATAAGCGTGGAGCCCTAACGGCTGAAGGTAAAGACACCATTTTTGGAGGGTAGATACACAGTATATATATAAGTTTTTTCAAAACAGTAGAGGAGCTAACGTTACTTAGGCCCTTTTGTCATTGCACTTCGTCGGATCGCTAGGGTTGGCATTCTCCGGCCGTCTCGTGGAATGCTACGCGCGAACGCTATGGAAACAACTGCGACGCGATGTCACAACCCCGACCAAAGTCCTGCGAACTTTGCTTAGAGCTCTTAGAGTGACATCAGCCGTCAAATTCGAACGTTTCCATGGAGCTCCTCTATTGTTTGAAAAAACTTATATATATACTGTGGTAGATACCTTTCATGATGTAGATGAGCACTAAGAAAGGATTTTAGAAAATTCCCGTTATACAGGGTGCTACAGGTTGTTTAAGTTTGTATGAGAATTTGTATAGGGTTGAAGTAGAGACACCATTTTTGGAGGGTAGATCCTTTCATGGTGTAGGAAAGCACTAAGAAAGGGTTTTGTGAAATTTTCGTTATGCAGAGTGCTACAGGGTGTTCCAGTTTGTATGGGAATTTGTATAGAGCTGAAGTTGAGGCACCATTTTTGGAGGATAGATACCTTTCATAGTGTAGGTAAGCACTAAGAAAGGGTTTTGTTAAATTTTCGTTATACAGGGTGCTACAGGGTGTTCCAGTTTGTATGAAGGTAGAGACACCATTTTTGGAGGGTAAATACTTTTCATAATGTAGGTAAGCACTAAGAAAGGATTTTATGAAATTTCCGTTATACAGGATGCTACAGGATGTTCCAGTTTGTATGGGAATTTGTATAAGGCTAAAGGTAGAAACACCATTTTTGGAGGGTAGATACCTTTCATGATGTAGATGAGCACTAAGAAAGGATTTAGAAAATTCCTGTAATACAGGGTGCTACAGGGTGTACCAGTTTGTATAAAGGTAGAGACACCATTTTTGAAGGGTAAATACCTTTCATGGTATAGGTATAAGCACTTCGTTATACAGGGTGCTACAAGTTGTTCAAGTTTGTATGAGAATTTATATAGGGCTGAAGGTAGAAACATCATTTTTGGAGGGTAGATTCCTTTTATGATGTATGTGAGCACTACGAAAAGGGTTTTGAAATATTCCCGTTATACAAGATGCTACAGGGTGTTGCAGTTTGTACATGAATTTTTATGAGATTTAAATATGTGAAATGAGGTCTACAGATAAATACCTAGGTATATTGGCAATCCATGACTTTCAAAATAAATGCAAAATTATCTTAATCACGCGAACGAAGTCGCGGGCAAAAGCTAGTATTCAGTATTCAGTATTTTATTGCATCCATAAAGTAAATACATGTTGGTAATTTTATAGAAAGAGAACATTATGAACCCAGTAGGGAGGAGGCAATTGAAGGAGGAGAGGACGCCTTATTAAAAAAATAAATTACAATTATTAGTATTTCAAAAAATCGAATTAATTTCAAGGAGCCTATGTTTACTGTACGGCGCCCTCTGCCGAGTTTGTCTTATCCTTATACAAGGTGTGTATTTGTGTGTGGTCAGGTTGTTGCGTGTGCATAGCGGGGTCGGGCGCGGAGGCGGCGCGCAACAGTGCCTACCCCAACACCGCGTCGTTCGCGCAGCCCTCCGGACTGGCGCTCAAGACAGGTATGTTTTATGCAACTTATTATAAGTACGATCGTCAATCACGTGCTTCTTTTATTCACAACGAGATAGTGCTTGACCTTCACCTCACCTGGTGTTAAGTGACGATAAGGCCGAAGGTAAAAGCGCTCTACACCCGGAATTCTCATCACTGAGGAACTGACTATCTTACTTCTAACTGCCGGAACACAATAATTTTCATATTGTTGTTATGGCGTCAGACTAAGGCCCTTCTTACATGGCGCTACTTAAACTAAACTGGTTGCAAACTCTAATCACCAACGAGTTTCGAAATAGTCACAGCACTAGTATTTCAATGGCGGTCCGTACACGACGCTACCATTTGCCAACTGGTTTGCAATGCGTCGGCAATGCGTTTGCAACTAATCACTCGCAACCGGTCATGCTGGTCGCGCGCAACTGATTGCCAACTGCAACTGGAAACTGAGGTCTATTAATAAAAAAGAATTACGATAGTCGGACGATCTTTTAATCGATTTACTTGATTTTGAACCTTATACAAGAGTTAATAATGCCAAGGAGTGGGATTGAACATTGTACGTTTATCGCGATACTTTATCGTAATAGGCGCTTTGTGTAGGTTTTTCAACTAAATTTGGTAGCGCCGTGTACGAATCTTTGTCACTAACTAGTTTGCAACCATAGTTTCAAACTGGTTTCGTCAGTTTTGAGTCGCTTCGTGTAAGAAGGGGCTTAGGTAAGATGGTGGTAGTTAGCCAGGCGGACTTGAAATAAGCCCTAACACCAACCAAACCGAGTACATATTGTACCCCCCTGGGAATCGAACCCGGGACCCCTGCGTCTTACATGGGTGGGCGAACCACTAGACCACAGGTGGTTAACTACTTTGAAGAAAAGTTGGTGTGCGCGTGCTTCGCATCAACGCGTACTAAACATAGATTAATTAGAAACTAGCGGCCGCCCGCGGTTTCACCCGCGTGGTTCCCGTTCCCGTGGGAATATCGGGATAAAAAGTATCCTATGTTTTAATCCAGGCTATCTACTATCTGTGTGCCAAATTTCAACCAAATCTGTTCAGTAGTTTTTGCGTGATTGAGGAACAAACATCCAAACCCACAAACTTTCACATTTATAATATTAGTAGGACTAGCGACCCGCCCTCGCTTCGCTTCGGTGTAGTGTGGAATTTGACACCATGTATTATACGTATAAACCTTCCTCTTGAATCACTCTAACTATTAAAAAAACCGCATCAAAATCCGTTGCGTAGTTTTAAAGATTTAAGCATACATAGGGATATAGGGACAGAGAAAGCGACTTTGTTTAATACTATATAGTGATGGTAAAGCGCCGGTGTGGTCGATTGTACATACTACGAACGAACTGACAGATCCATCGACGACGAACTAGACTGAGGTACGAGGAAGTGGGGCGAAACGTTTCGTATTGGTCAGTTCTTTCAATGTTTCTCATTGGTCTTTAACCCGTCGCGCGTCTTTTGCCACACACAGGCGTTCCGAATCACGCTAACAGCGCTAGAGTCTGGTTAACGAAAGATGAGATTGAAACGGCGGCGCTACTTTCCCTGTAAAATTAACGTTTAGAGGTTAAGTTATTGGAAACTGAACCTTAAATTAAGGCGCAAAATTAGTTCCATTTCTAACTGAGTCTCATCTTTCGTTGACCAAACTCTATGAGAGCGCTAACGCCCGGTCCGATTCATGCTTACAACGTCCACCTAAGTTGAAGTTACGTCACAAATGACGTCATCGCTGTGCCGACGACGCTTACGTATTCCTCCACAGCCCTGTGAACGTATTCGGTTTAGCCATAGCCTTCTTCATTTCCAAGCCGTGAACATAAGTTTGGCAACGTCTGTTACTGTCAGTTCGTGGTCATGTCGTCCACCAGTCTCCATACTAAATGTATGGGAATATTTCAATTTTAAGAGGTCGATATTTTTTTTCATAGTAATTGTGTGAGGTTTAAAATATGAAAATAATTTAGTACTTTTATTGAAATGCTTTGTATATTAAACAATAAGAAAAATATCAATGTTAACCAGGAAAAAATGGCTGTCAAAGATGTGATCTTTTTTGTTGATTTTCTTCAGCAGGGAGTTGATTAACACGCCCTCTAGCAATAAATGTTATATCATTAGAAAGGTCTTTTAAAGACAAATATTTGCTGTTAATATACTTTATATCAATTGTTAATACTTTCGGAGTTAAAGGTTATTAAAGTATAAAATTGGTTTATTGTCTATGGGAGTTGATCTACCACACCTATAGAAATGAATGATATATCAAAAGAAAGGTTATTATATGACAAATATTTGCTGCGACCATACTTTCTATTAATTGTTAGTATTTTCGGAGTTTTAGGTCATTAATGTTAAAAAAAATGGTCAAGTTTAGAGCGTTATAACTCTCAAAGTACTAATAGTTGACGTTTATAGTCATACAATAAAGTGTTTCAAATTTAAATACCTTTCCAATGATGTAAGATTTATTGCTAGAGGAGGCTTAGATCAAAATGCTCATCGTACTAAAGGACCCCCGAAAAGTTCAAATAATTTGACTCAAACCTTATGTTCTAATAAATAAATAATAATAATAAATATAAAACTTTATTGAAATAATCTTACATCACAAGTTACAACTAGTTTAAACATAGATAATATAGGAAAAACAAATAATAAGTAATTTTTAAAATAATTTTATACTATGTGCTTGACCACATGCGATGTTGCCGTTCTGCTCAACTTCAGGGCTTGGAATATATAGAAGGCTATGGTTTAGCTGTCAAACTTGCTTGTCAAACAAAGTTCATTCTTGTCAATAATACGCGGTTAGGTAGTGATTTATTTGTGATTTTTACGTACGATGGCTGAATTTTTTGACTTGTTGTGTGAAAATACAAACGAAATAATTAGGTATATTAAAAGTTCATCCGACTGATGTTGTGAGAGCTAGCAGTGGTAAGTGTTTTGAAGCTTTGATGGTTTATAAATTGGTAGATAAATAATTGATCAGAGTGAAGAGACATGATGAACATATATTGCGTTTCTTATTTAACCCATATAATAAATATTTACTTTACCGAGACTACCCCTTTTCGGGGTTACGTTGTCAAAAACAATCCAAAACGTTAGCGGCCTTAGTGCTCTCATAAGCGATCCATGAATGAATAAATGAATGAATGGATGGATGGATTAATCGGAACGCGGCCAGTCAACTGGCAAAATTAGTTCCTTTTTCTATCAGTTTCCTATTTGGCCAAGTAAGTAACTTTTTTTTTTCAGGTTTAAACCCGGAGATTTTCGTAGCAGACTCAGAAAGCTCGTCCATTCGAAGGATAAGCTTGTCTACTGGGCATGTGTCCACGCTCTGTGGAGGTGACCGCAATCCTTTGGTGCGTATTTTATATAACATTACTTTTATTAGGAAAGGACTTTAAACATTCTGGCATAGTGGTAAATATTTTTTTATTATTATGACGGGGATTTCGGAAATATAGCAGTGCACGATGAAACCTGTGATCGATATAAAAGATCTATAGATGAACAAAAAATGACGTAAGATATAAAGTCCTAAAGCGCAACGTTTTCGAGATAATCCATGTTAAAGATCCGTTAGAAATAAAAATATAAACTTACTCCCCGGATTATCTCGAAAACGTTGCCTTTTAGTACTTTATATCATAAGAAATTTTATGCTCGTCTATAGATCCCCTATCAATATACACAGGTTTCATCGTGCGCCGCTATATTTCCGAAATCCCCGTCAAAAATAAAAAATATGGTTACCACTATGCCAGCCTACCATTCTAAAAGGTTCAAACCCTTTTGTTTACAATTACAACAAAACAGAATTTAGTCTAATATTTTTATTTTCAGAATCTTTTTGCTTTCGGCGACGTTGATGACGTAGGGGCCGAAGCGAAATTCCAACATCCCCTCGGTGTCGCATATAGCGAATCTAATAAAATCTTATACGTCGCGGATTCCTACAACAACAAAATTAAGAAAGTCGAAGTTGGTCCTCAAAAAGTTACCACATTAAACCCAAGTATGATTGAGACTGCCGATCCGGTCGAATTTAACGAACCGTCCGGCGTATCTGTCACCGGAGACGGCAAGTACTTGTACATAGCAGACACAAACAACCACAGCATAAAAATACTTAACCTAGCCAAAAACGACTGCCAAGAGTTCAAAGTGCGAATGCCAGATAGCACATTTGTTGAACCAGAGAATTTGATACTTTACAAAAACGATTTGTTCGTAAATAGAAAGTGCGGAAACCTCATTATATACTTCAACGTCAGTTTAGACTCTGATATAAAGAACGTAAAGTTTACTCCCGGAGCACCTCAAGAATGGAACGTTTGTATTAGAGATGAGAACAACAAAGATGTTACTTTAGAGCATTTCGAGTTTGTCGGATCCGGTTCCCATAAAGGGTCAAAATTACCGGGCCGGGTAGAGATGAAGATTAAACAGAAAATGGACAAAACCCATTACAGGTTGTACTTAAGTTTCCATACTTCGTTGTGCGACAACACGGTATGTTTTTCGCACTCGTTCACTATTCGCTCTACGATTTTGGTGCGCGACTCTGTGAAAATGGTTGAGTCCTATAAAATCACTTGTAAAGTGAATCCCGTGAATAGAGAAAGCAGGTCTGAACGGTCGTTAAGTTAATAGAATTAAATTATTTTATTGCCTAAATTAAATACATTGTTATATATTTACTAGAATTTACAAAGGAGACTTTAATAAGTTGAGGTTTTGTGACGTAAGACATTAACCGTGTCGATTAAAATATCCTCAACATAGCATAATGAATTGAACTTCGTAAGTTTAAGAAAGCTATACTTCGTTTGTTTAGGGAAAAATAACATTTCATAATGCACTAATATTTTTTTGGCAAACATTAAGTTACCTGATATTTTTATGTTTAATTTTATTTAAGCAGAAAATGTCTCTTACTTGTTTTTTACGTTAGTTACATTTGGTAATAAAAAATAATTGAATATCTAGACTTTTAAATGAAATATCCTCTAGCCCTGAACCAGAAACCTTCACAACTCGTCATGTTTTGATAATACATTTTGATAACAAGAAAATTTAAATGTCAAAGTCATTTTATTTAGTGAGGTGTTAAAAACAATTTCACTGCTAAATTATTTCCGTCTTGTTGTTTCAAGGATTTCATTTTGATATCAAGAAAATTATATGACTAGATTTTCCAACATTCATAACTTTATTTCTTTAAGGCTCGAAAGACACTGAAAGGGCAGCGGCTTGAAATTTCACGTCGTATCATTTTAGGCCATATCCACAAGAGGAGATACTTAGAATCGCTTCAGAAGACTTGCATCGTCGCACATCAGTCGCTAGTGTATACTCGACTACTACCAGTGCTGCCTTTTCGGTGTGTTTTGAGCCTTAATCGTCCCACCTACAGTTAATTGAAAATGGTCGTGCTTTGTTTGACCTCCGACATGAAGTTTGTTGTTTTATTTAGGTATTAGAACTTGGAACCAATACAATAACGTGATTACTATCAAGATTTCTCAAAGAAATCTCTTTATGGCCGAATACTCAAACGCTACTTAACTTTGAGGGGCTCTCAATCATCATCCTGTCGTAGAGTCTCTCAAAGTTGAGTGACGTTCGAGTATTCGGCCTTAAAGAGAACTTTTTAAGAAATCTTGATAGAATAGTACTCACGTTATTGTATTGGTTCCAAGTTCTAATGAATGCAACGAATGTGATGAGTCATTAAAACACATCACATTCGTTGCTTTCAATACAATAACGTGAGTACTATTCTATCAAGATTTCTTAAGTGACCATTTTCCGCTTTTTATCCAGTGAAAAAGACTCGAGTCTGGCTCTCTACGATAATGTTTGATATTATTAAATATTGCTTACAGTGCATTTATTATATAGAACTTGGATACACTTCTAAGACTTCCGCGCGTACAGTTCATTAGAAATAAAACACTTTTTACAGATTACAGCGCGTATTTTATTAATTCAGGTATTATTTTAGAATGATTTAGTTTGGATTTATTGTTTTTTCATTTCTCGACATTTCGACACCTCAGAGGCCGTGGTCTCGGGATGAATGTAATCCGTAAAAAGTGGTTTTCTTACATCTTGCTATTTTCTTGTTTCAGTTACATTACAGGTATTATTTCACTGCCTGCACCAACTAGCTTACATAATGCGCAAAATGGACTGTCAATGTCGGATAAAGTAGTTATTTGGGCGTGTCAGACTTGGCTCAGGAGGCGGAGCCACTTTGTAGACATTTGTACTTCGAAATGTAAATTCGGAGAAGCTTGAAAAAATTTTATGTAAGTATTGTTATAGCCAAATAATGGCGCAATTCTTAAATTAATTATCCTTTCAATGGTCTAAAGTCATTCAAGCTTTACCTGTTTAGCCGTCTTATCTGTTTCTGTTGACGTTTCTGTTGCGGTTGACTGGGAGAGAATGCTTTTTAGCATTAAGTCCGCCCTTTCTAACATTCCTTTTATAAATTTAAAATAAAGTTGTTGATGAAAAAGCCCACGGCGCGGCGGCGGTTAAAATTGATACTTTTAATTTAAAAAGAGTAAAAAAAGTTTTAGGTAAATACCCCGACTAAAAGTGATGTAGGTACATACATACATATATACTATACATATTTATTCACCTATTCATAAATTACAAACGCAAGAAAAATCTATTGGGGCTGCCAAGTTTTAGTTTAGTAGACTTTGGCGTAGGAAGGAGGGTGGGGGTGGGTGGGCCGTACCTACCCCTGAACACTCTGGTGTCCACCCCAGAAAAAAGCCTGATCTATTTTTCTACCTCTAGATACGCCCATGTTAGCAAAACTTTATTTCTTTCGGCAGGAACTAACAATACCGTTGATGATATTAGGAACGGCTGAAGGTCGATATATGTATAAATCACGCGGGGCATGTTCAGGCGCATCCAATCACAAGACCCTGGTTATTAATAAGCGAACTGAGGTCTCTTCTCATTTGCATTAGTATAAGTGCCCGAAATTAGAACAGCGGCCTTACTGTCTATATCAATCGTGATCATCAAGATCGATTAAATTACAAACATTATACACAATCCGTTACATAAATAATATAATAACTAATCAACTTTGCATCATCGATACGTCAATATTGGTAACCTTCATCAGTTCATCTAGTAACGAGTAAGTAAAACAAATTCACGAGATGTCTTTAGTAAATTGGTAGGCTACTTTATGTTATTTTATAGCTAACATAAAAAAAACAAAAAAACCGACTTCAAAAAACCTGAAAATAAAAACAAAATTAGCTTCAAAATTAAATAAAATCAAATCAAATCAATACCCCTAAAAAGCAAGAAATAATTTTCAAATCATTAGATACGCATATCATTGTAATTAAACACGTATAATGAAGTCGGGTGGGGCTTCTAGAATAAAAAAAGAAGTTGTTCTCCAGCCCCACCCGACTTCATTATACGTGTTTAATGGGGAGGAAAAGCGCAATTTTATCCCGATAGGTGGCGTCTGGTCTTTGGTACCCGGCCGCCTCAAAGAAAGTGTCAAAACATATGGGAATCTCTTGGAGTATTGCACTTTTTAATTTTATACTGAGAAAATGCCGCATTGTTATGCATGTAACTTGTAAAATATTGGAGTTCATCGATTTCCCAGTAACAAAAAAAATTGTGGGCAAAAAAATATCAAAAAAAAAAGATGCTTTTCCCTCGATTTTCTCCTTTGCTGAGCCTGAGAAACATTATAAATCAAAAGGAATGTTTCATGAATTTGATGAAGCTTCGCTAAAATAAAACAACATTTGAATTATAACAGCTTTGTTCTTTAATACGAGGGTGGATCCAAAAGTTCTAAGCCCGACCATGAAAATGAAAGAAAAGTGGGTCTGAATTAATTTTTATTTTTCGACATAGTCTCCATTTAGGTCAATGCATTTCTTCCACCTGACCTGCAACTTGCTTATACCTTCGAAAAAAAATGATTCCTGAAGGTTGTCAAAATAATCATTTACTGCGGCTATCACCTCGTTCCTGTCCGAAACTTTCGAACTACCTAAGTGTATTTTTTAATTTGGAATCTGAGGGGGCTAAATCCGGCAAATAAGGTGGATGGGGCAATATTTCGTAGCCACAATTATGGATTTCAGCCATTGTTTCATCTGAAGTGTGAACCCGGGCGTTGTCTTGATGGAACAACACTTTCTTCCGTAACATACCCGGCCTTTTTTCTTTGATTTCTTCCCTTAGTCGTCGTAAAAGGTTACAATAATAACTTGAATTTATAGTTTCGCCCTTTAGTAAATAATCCACAAAAATAATTCCCTTTGCATCCCAAAAAACTGAACCCATGACTTTGTTGGTCGACAAAACGACTTAAGCTTTCTTTGGAGTAGGAGAGCCAGATATTTACATTTATACCCAGCTTTCATCCATGGTAACAAACCGGGATAAAAAATCCTCTGGATCCACCTCAAAAAGCTCCAAACAGTCACGGGAAATTGCGAAACGAACTCGTTTTTGTTCAGCTGAAAGCAATATCGGAACCCAACGAGCAGAAACCTTATGGAACCCCAATTCTTGAGTTACAATATTTTGTACCCGACCATAACCAATGCCTGTGATCTCAGCTATCTTACTGATGGTCAATCTTCGGTCACTCAGAATAAGATCACATATTTTTTCAATGTTTTCCTTCGTGGTAGACTTTGAAGGCCTACCGCTCCTAGGGTCATCTTCAATACTCTCCCGACCCTGCTTAAACTCAGCCACCCACTTTTTTACACTGGAATATGATGGAGCTGACCCAACCAAAGTGTTCACCATATCTTGATGAATATCTTTTGGTGATAGGCTTTTTTTACTGAGGTACTTGATCACTGCTCGGTATTCAATTTTCTCCATTATTGAAAAAGATGTCAGATAGCATCAAACAAATGTTCACAAAAAAAATATGGCTTGCAGTATCGGAACGAAACTTCGCACATTTACTATTGAAGAACCATACTAAAGAGTGAGCGTAGATTTACAAAACTGTCAAAGCTATTTCTACATTAGGCCACGAATTTATGGATCCACCCTCGTATTTCAACCTCAGCAGTTTCTAACATATTTATAACTTGGATGAATTTGATAGGTATATCAAATATGGAATAAGCCCAATATTGGGGCCAAACAGAGAATTAATAGAATTTTATATGCCAGAGTCATTCAAGAAACTTAAAATAATAAAATAAATATGAGAAAACGGTTCGTGTAATTTTGGATGGTACAGAAATTCCAGTACAGAAACCTGAAATTACTATTGCACAGAAGGCATCATGAGGCAACTATAAACACGGAAATTCACACTCAGTTGCTTTGTTAAAATTTAAATCATATGCTTCTAATCTGAAATAAAAAGATTACTTGTAAATCTTACACGAAATTTAAAGAAATGTAATGCTTGTTAGCAATTTTTTGTAAGTTGCTATAAACTTTCTTGCCTGTTGTTTTGGCTTTTCTTTTCCGTAATTCTTATTTTATCTGAGCTAAAGTTAGCATAGAATACATTGTTTGTCCGCAAAACCGAAAAAAATATAATCTAAGAAAGTAAAATCACGTAATACACAGTCAAGACAATATAAGCTCAAACTGACAATGGTTCCAAAGACTGAAGCGCCATCTGTAATTCACTTTGCCTTTGCCTCCCCATTACAATGATATGCGTATCTAATGATTTGAAAATTATTTCTTGCTTTTTAGGGGTATTGATTTGATTTTATTTTATTTAATTTTGAAGCTAATTTTGTTTTTATTTTCAGGTTTTTTGAAGTCGGTTTTTTTTTAAACATTTTTATTTTTTACTTTTCAGTGTAAGTACCTTCTGTATTAGGTAGTTTTACCTTTTATCCAAAGTATGTATAGGTATTATGTAAATGTAAGCGATGATGTTATGTATTTTTTTTTATATTTCACACTTTTACGTGGTGTAATACCACTAAAAACTCAATTTCCACTGTTCGTGCTGTTTGTTGTTAAGGAGTTCCGTTGTTCCTTCACAGTTCAAGTCTAGTCCAAAACGTCCTTGACCATAGTTAGATACCTAATTTGTTTAAGATTGTCATAATCCTAGCAATATTTCAATCACTACACAGTTTCTGTTTGATTTTGAAGATTTCCCTTGTGTATCTTTAAAATCCAAGGTCCAATAACAATGAAATCAAAATGATATCATCACTAAAGTGTCCTCTTTCAAACAAAAAAAGAATCATCTAAATCGGTACATAAACAAAGAAGATATGGTCGATCATCCGTATAAATTCATAAAATGGTAACGAAAACGACAGTATTTTCAAGTTTTCCTGAAAAATACTGAACCGATTTCAAAATTTCAAAAAATGGGACCAACTTGGGAACAAACCTGATCTAATAACGTTTGAATTATTTCAATCGGTTCAGCCGTCTTCGAGTAATCGGTGGACATACATAAAAAAAACATACATACAGCCGAACAGAGAACCTCCTCCTTTTTGGAAGTCGGTTAAAAACCCGTACAAATAGAGATAACATGATATTATAGGTACTTTCACTAAGTCGATTCCCATCGGCCTAGCTTTTAGAAATCCAACCCCACCGATCCACATGCAGATCATAACATAGTTTGACTAAAACGTCTTACCTTCGCCATAATTTCACCCCTCGTCACTGCTAATAGTGCCTTTTTACAGGCAATAAGCGCACTTCAGCTAACAGGCGTTCTTCAGAGTATCTGATTTTTATTGAATAGGAAAACAAAAAAAATACGGGTCGAATTGAGTACCTCCCTCCTTTTGAAGTCGGTAAAGATGCAAATGTTTTCACTATCTTTTTTTCAGGTTAGAGGATAGTAGCCCTTAACCTATTCTTATTTAGTCTCATCTAATAATCTACCTTTATTCGATCTGATTTTGTTTCCATTAGTTATAATAAGTAACGTGCTAAGCATGCTTAATTTGCTTAGTAGTTAGACAATGTCCCTTACCTACATTTGTAGACAATATTTTATATGGTTAACTATATTAAGAATGTACAAAAAGTCATGCCTTGGGTAGGCTGAATGTTAAGCAGTTGATATTCACTTAAATGCATTGTGAGTACTTTTAAGTAAGTACATTATATGTACAGTATGCCTAAGTACATTATTTTAAGTAGAAGTACCACAAAAGTTATCCATGCAACAATGGTCTCGATGTAAATTAGTGTGTCCATTGTTCGAGAGTGCAAGGACTATGTGGAGGCCGATGCACGCCAGTTCTGAATGCACATTATGGCTGTGTATAAATACGTAGGTTTTAGGAAAAAAAAACAAAATATTATAAACTACAAAATTTCCTGTCTAAAAGAGCTCAAAGCATAGGTCGGATATGGCCCTGTTTTACAAGTTCCGGTTGTATTTTACTAATATCTAATATCATAGAAATGTTGATCCAATTTTTATTACTTTAGACTAGAAATACTATTACTTACTTGATGATTTATCAAATAAATAAATTGCCTGTCAGAAATATAAGTTAGGTACTTATCAGGCAACAAAAACATAATAGATGAAGTTAATCTTATTTTTCTTACATTTTGTGAGACGTCCACTCGTTATCGTCGTGCAAAAAAGTATGTAAAACTGCTATAAGAACTGGGGTTCAGAGATCTACCTAACCTTGCATCGACGACGCGACGCGACTTGATGCTAGCCCGTAGGTTCTAACCTGTAACTTAAATATAGACAATTACCATGTTTAGTAACTGCTATGACCTTTTTCTAAAACCGCAAAAGCCGACCGCGGCCGGATGCGTCTTCTGCGTGTTATAAGCTGTAAGAGTGAGCCCTGATTCGGATGCAGCAGGGCTTTATAAGCAGGCTAAGGTCAGTACAATCATTACCGCATCAGTTGGCGTCCCAAAACAATTGCGTCGTGTCGTGGCCCGTCAATTAGACCCTTGCGATTACGCGTGTGCTATTTTCTATAAAGGGCAAAATATAATAGATACTATCCGCGTCAATTGGTAATGCGCCTGGCGGCCATGATTTTAACCTCAAAAACGAAAAACAATTGTAATTTTCTCTTATACCTAGACCCTTTCTTATTGAAAATAAGAATTAAATAATTAATATATTATATTACCTATTAGAATTTTACTGTTTTTTGACATTTTTATTTGCGGATGACGATGATGTGTATGTTAATTTGACAAGGTTCCAGCGCATTACCAATTGACGGGGATAGTATCTATCTATATAATAGACGTAAGACGAATATAAAAAAAGTTGAGGTAAGTAGGTAGGTATGCACCTACTTACTTTTTGTTTTCAATCAGCGGTGCATCAATACGCAGTGCTTGCTCTAAGTTTTAGCACATTTTTCGGTTCTAATCACCTAATAACATTTTCGCATAGGATACACATTACACAGTGCTATTTTTATCCGTCTCGTCATTCGTTTATAATATTTAAGTCAAGCAATAGCAATATTTTTTTATACATATTAGTTTTATTCTTGCATCTTTAACGCATTATAAGGGGGGAAGTCTTTGGGATTATACTGTAGCTGCGCATGTAGCGATCGAGGGCCTAGTGCGAGTTGATGTGTTCATTTTTCACTATCGAAAACTATCGGATATGCTGCTCATAGTCAATGTGAGTGACAGAGAGAAAACGATAGTTTTCGATAGCGAAAAGTGAAAACATTAACTCGCACTAGGTCTTCCAATCACACGGCACGAGCACGGCAGGCGCTGGTTCCTATGATATAATTCTTTAAAAAGAAGTAACTACTGAGCCTAAAGCAATTTTCAGTTTTGAAATCCGACGGCCATGGTGTTTGGACAAAGTACCTAGGTAGCTTTCCACAAATATAAAAGCCACGTGACTGACGGACGACCGACGACGAACGGCGTGAATTTCGGAGTTGGCTTGAACCTAGAGAATGCAAATCCGTATATATTTCAAAATCCGGATTTTAAGAACGGATATTTGGTCAAATCCGGATTATCCGGATATTACGGATTTTTTATAAAAATAATTTATTTTTTATAAAAATAAGTCATTTCTGTCCATATAAGTTCACTAATGTGATTTCTCTTATACAAGGTGTTTGGTAAAAGCCTTATAAAGCCGAATATGGTAGATAGGGACCATCAAACTGAACAACTTTTACTATGGGACCAACTCCGAAATCGCGAAAAAAAAATCAGCTGTTTCATACATTTTGATATTTTCGTTGTTATTTTTTGTATGAAACAGCTGATTTTTTTTTCGCGATTTCAGAGTTGGTCCCATAGTAAAAGTTGTGCAGTTTGATGGTCCCTATCTGCCATATTCGGCTTTATAAGGCTTTTACCAAACACCTTGTATTTATGTAAGTGGATTCAATGAAAATGACAATATTAATCAAATCCAATATTTTTTGTCATAAAATACTACAGTAGATGTTACCTATTGCTCAAATGTAATTAAAATAGTCAGTGTATGATTCACATGCGATTTGCGAGTAGGTGACGTAAGCGATGGTTCGCTTGAGCGCTTTTGCGACGTTTTATCGCGCGATTTTTCTGAAGCTTCGAATAGAACACAATGTGACTGACTCTGACTGTGGAATGGGATAAAAAATATCGCACGGTAAAAAAAATCATTCGTGCAAACACACAGTAGAGAAGTCATTTGTTTTATTCCGAATCTTTAGAAAAATCGCGCGATAAGACGTCGAAAAAGCGCTAATAAAACAAAAAATCATAGACTCTTTCTAAAATTATAAAAATGCACCTAACAAAAAGCAATATATCATAATAATATATTAATATGATTAAAAACGTTCATAAACTAAACAACATATAAACAACATAATAATATGTTGTTTAGTGTGATAAAGCCCTGAGAGATTGAGAGACGCGCCGTATTAGCCACTCGTTCCTTAGGAGGTTAGGAGGAGTGTCCCGCGCACCATCCGGAAGACTATATGCCACCACGCCAACGGGAAGTAGAGACCCTACGCGCGCCAGTGAAAACAACCAAGAAGTTCGCATAGAAGATGATGGCCATTTTACATTGTGCACACGCACTAATGGAATTACTTCGAAGATTAAAAGCGCGCTCCGTACGGTCACCAAGAAGCGAAGTGAAGTGGAAGGTGCTCCAGGCCAGGGGGCCCTACCGTGCAAGTGTTATCAGCAACCATACATTGCTTCTTCTTTTTGGCACAAATTAAAACTTATCACAGAAAAGTAGCAATGTGTTATACCTATCTATCAAATGAAGCAAATAGTGATGCCAATGACACTTACGCTGTAGACCCATTGGTCGAGCTAGAGACGCTGCAAGTACACTCCGAAATTGATGATGAAGAAGGAGAGTTGTATCGGCAGGAACACCAGGAGATCAGGTTCAACCAAACGAACATTTTGGGACTTAATGTGACAGACCTGAGACATGGCACTAGCAAGACGCGTGATCGTCGTGGCGTCATCTAGAAAAAACTTTTTAAAAACACGTTTTTAAAACGGACTAAGTTTCTGTAGGTATAGTAGGGTTATAAATATTTAAAGAAGAATTTATTTTTTAGAAATAAAAGAAAAAACATTTATTCGAGACAAAACAGTTAGAGAAACAATTAAAAATAATAATACATAAATAGTTTTGCCCCAAATCGGTCCCGACTCAGCATAATGTTAAGCTTATTGACCCAACGCTGATCTTCTTTTTAGTCTGTTTTTAATAGTCCGTTTTAATGTTTTTAGTCCAATGTTTTGCAATAATTTAGTCTGTGTAAAAACGTGTTTTTTTTTAAAGTTTTTTTTTTAGTTAACGAGATAAAACTAAATATCCTCTCCTATCGGAGCTCTCGTCAAGACGATTCAAACGAGCCCAAACTCGATGGGGTTGCATGGTTTTATTACAGAGTCCCAGTGGCCTTCTTCCGGCTCCATCATCAGACCCTGGAAACTGTTTCCCAACAAAGTACTCGTCAAGATAATTCAAACGAGCCCAAACTCGATGGGGTAGCGTGGTTTGGTTTTATTAAAGAGTTCCTGTGTCCTTCCTCCGGCTCCATCATCAGACCCTGGAAACTATTTCCCAACAAAGAACTCCTCAAGACGATTCAAACACGATGGGGTTGTATGGTTTAAATATAGAGTTCCTATGGCATGGCCTTTCGGCTTAATCATCAGACCCTGGACCTCGTCTCCTATCAGATCAGCTCAATGACACTATAACATACATTGCCTTCAGATCTGACCTATGTTCAAAGTTTCAAGTCTCTAGCTCATCGGGAAGCTCGGATAAAATCGTTCGCAAACTTTGTGGAGAAACAAACAAACACACAAACAAACAAACGAGAAAGAAACCTAATAAAAACGTGTTAAAATAGCATCTTCTAGCTAGTGCGAAAAACGAAGTGTTCCACTTAAAGCAACTGAGTGAATAGCAATTCGGCAAATAACAACTAAAGCATTCCACTTAAAGCAACTATCAATATTCTTGTAAATCATTTTGTTAAATATTGAAAGTTGTTCTAAGTGGAATACTTCAGTTGCTATTCATCATCATCATCATCATCATATCAGCCACACGACACCCACTGCTGGGTATAGGCCTCCCCTAAGGATCTCCACAACGATCGGTCCTGCGCTGCCTGCATCCACTGGCTTTCCGCGACCTCCACCAGATCGTCGGTCCACCTTGTCGGGGGCCTACCCACGGAGCGTCGTCCGGTGCGCGGTCGCCATTCCAGAACCTTTCTGCCCCAACGGCCATCGGTTCTTCTCGCTATGTGTCCCGCCCATTGCCACTTCAGCTGAGCAATCCTTCGAGCGATGTCGGTTACTTTAGTTCTCCTGCGGATCTCCTCGTTTCTGATTTGATCACGAAGGGAAACGCCGAGCATGGCTCTCTCCATTGCACGCTGAGTGACCTTGAGCCTCCTTATGAGACCCATAGTTAGCGGCCACGTTTCACTGCCGTAAGTCATCACTGGCAACACACACTGTTCATAGACTTTCGTCTTGAGACACTGGGGTAAGTCGGACGCGAAGATTTTTCGAAGCTTCCCGAATGCTGCCCACCCGAGTTGGATTCGACGAGAGATCTCTTTCTCGAAGTTGGACCTACCTAACTGGACTGCCTGTCCTAGGTATATGTAATGGTCAACAACTTCAAGTGTAGTGTTCCCAACATGAACTGGAGAGGGTACAACATGGGCATTTGACATAATTTTCGTCTTATCCATGTTCATCCTAAGACCCACTCTTCGGGAAGCACTACGGAGATCTTTGAGCATTGTGTTCAGGTCTTCCATGGTCTCAGCCATAAGGACTATATCATCGGCAAAACGAAGGTGTGTTAGGTACTGGCCATTAATGTTGATGCCGAGTCCTTTCCAGTCCAAGAGCTTAAAGATGTCCTCCAACGCAGCTGTGAACAGTTTCGGAGAAATAACGTCTCCCTGTCTCACACCACGCTGCAGTTGGATAGGATTTGTGTTCTGGTTCTGTACTCGGATCGTCATGGTGGCATTTTGGTATAAGTACCTCAACACCTCGATATACCTATAGTCCACTTGGCACCTTTGGAGAGACTGCAGCACCGCCCAGGTTTCAATCGAATCAAAGGCTTTCTCATAGTCCACGAACGCCAAGCAAAGTGGCTCATTATACTCCTCAGTCTTCTGTATAACCTGCCGCAGCGTATGGATGTGGTCTATGGTGCTAAAGCCTTTTCGGAACCCGGCTTGTTCGGGAGGTTGGAAGTCGTCGAACTTGCGAGCGAGACGATTCGTAAGGACTCTCGAAAACAACTTATAGACATGACTCAGAAGCGAGATAGGTCTATAGTTCTTTAAGAGGGACTTATCACCCTTTTTAAAGAACAAGATCACCTCACTTATGTTCCATGTCTTTGGCGTTCTGCCCTGGACGATGACGGAATTAAAGAGCTTCTGGAGGACTTTGAGTATCGGCTTACCGCCCGCTCTCAGAAGTTCTGTAGTGATTCCATCGTCACCCGCCGCCTTGTTGTTTTTCAGCTGTTTGAGAGCCATACTAATCTCGCACAGGCTGACGTCCGGGATATCTTCGGTATAGTGTCGGGTAAGCTTGGCTCTGGGGTCTTTAGCCTTGCTTTCAACAGGTGTCTGCGTGGAATATAACTGCCCATAGAAGCTCTCGATCTCCCTCAGGATTTCAGGCTTTGATGAAATGATGCGTCCGTCGTCAGTTTTCAGCTTCGTCATCTGGCTTTGCCCAATAGACAGATCTCTCGCGAACACTTTGGAGCCTTTATTCCGCTCGATGGCCTCTTTAATACGATTCGTATTAAATTGGCGAAGGTCGCTCGTCAAAGACTTAGATATCTGTCTATTAAGCTGCCGATAACGATTAGCATCTACTGAACTCTGGAGCCTCATTTCACGTCTCTGATCCATGAGTAGGAGTGTGTGGTCGGAGAGTTTCTTTATCTTGGGACGGCGGGTCTTAAAGAGCTTGGACCCTACCGTACGGACAGCATCCACCACCATGTTGTTTAGATCGTCCACATCTATGCTGTTCTCAAGGGCTTCGAAGCGGTTTTAGAGTTCGAGTTGAAAGCTCTCGGGGTTTTGAATATGGGCCGGCAATGGTCGAATTGTTGATTTCATCAGTCGAGATCTTTCCAGCTTTGGGTTGATATTCAATGTGCCACGTACCAATCGGTGATCGCTCCCCGTCTTAACAGCGTTGATCACAGTGACATCATTGAATATTTGCTTTTTCGTCGACATGATAAAATCTATCTCATTTCTGACTTTACCGTCCGGACTGACCCAGGTCCACTTCCGGCATTCCGGCTTTCTGAAGAAGGAGTTCATCATAAAGAGGTTCTCCTTCTCCATAAAGTCAGCCAGCATCTGGCCTCTGTCATTCCGTTGCCCAACTCCAAATTGCCCCACTCTCAGCTCATCACCGCATCGTTTCCCCAACTTTGCATTGAAGTCCCCCATCACAACAGTGTAGTGGGTTTTGAAGCTATGCATGGCTTTAGAGATCTCCTCATACATAGCCTCCACTTCGTCATCTTGGTGTGTCGAGGTCGGTGCGTAAACCTGTATAACATTCAGCGAACACCGTTTGGATATTCTGAGTATAAGGTACGCCACCCTGGTCGACACACTTCCGATGGTAGTCACGTTGTTGACAAGGGACTTGTGGACGATGAACCCGATACCACCTTGGGACTGTTGGTCGCCCTCCCGGTAGTAAAGCAAGTTACCGGAGTTGAGGATTATCGAGTCCTCTCCCGCTCTTCGGACTTCAGATAAGCCGATAATGTCCCAGTGTACCTTGCCGATAACTTCTTCCAACTCGGTTAACTTCGCGTCGGTCCTTAGTGTGCGCGTGTTATAGGTTGCCAGGTGCAGTTGTTGTCGTTTTTGGTAGCCGAGCTGCACCCGGGGATTCTTAGCACCCCCTGCCCCGCCGTTACCGTAGCCGCTACCGTAGCTAGGAATAGCGGGGCTGCCGGGGACTGGGGGCCAATTTTTTGATCCATTATGCATGAGGGGGGGGGTTTGCCATAATCGCCACGCTTGGCAGGCGGGTTGGCGATCGCAGTAGGCCAAGGTTTTTTTGGAGACGCTGCTGCCCGTCTCTTGAAGGCTATGCTCCCTTAGTCGCCTTTTACGACACCCACGGGATGATAGGGGGTAGTGCTATTCTAGGCCGGCACATACACGGCACTGTTGCTATTCGCCCAGTTCCTATTCGCTCGATTGCTCTACTCGTAAGTAGAATACTTCCGAGAAACTTGCTCGTTTAAATTTTTTTTTGTAACAACTTCTTATTATTCGAAATATCCGAATTTGATTTTCAAATCCGGATTTGGAAGTCTAGTAAAAATGTGCGGATATCCGGATTTTTCGGATTACGGATTATCCGTATTTCATTCCCTACTTGAACCGTTAAGGTGAGTTACTTATTACGGTGCACCAGTACACGATTTACAAGAACATGGAGACGATACATTATATTGACTTCGTGTCCCATGGGCACAAAGGTGTTTTAAGCGATGATTTTCCTTGGGGTTCACGTTTCACTATGATGTCACAGTCAAGTTTGTACGGCAGCTTACATATTGACAAAGTGGAAGTTAATGAAATGCTCATGGGCCCGCGACATTTGGGGGTGTCTCGGTGTCACCTTGTCCTACGATATATCTGATGGCGACGTAAGTACGTACTGTAGCGGAGAGTAATCTGTAAGTAGAATTTTTGAAACATGTTAATGTACTGTACATTAGAATTTATCTCTCTTGTATGATTGTACAATGGAATGGCATGCGTAGCACGAGGAGTGGGGCAATGCATTTTTAGTAAAACAATAGTCATTCTCACGTTGCGTCATGCTATTTTTTGTTAATTCACACAATAGGCTGTCGTTTGGCAATGGGGAATGTCCGAAAAAAATCAAATTGGCTGAATATTTTTCTATAGGTAGGAATAAGGTCCCTTAGTAATAGAAAAAAGTTTCAGAATTTTCGGTTGGGTAAAAAAGTTTTTAAAAATCAAAGTCTCTTCGACTTCACAAATGTATGAAAGTAACAGCAGAATGGAGATTATACCTTTGCCGCTAACTGCCACAAAGACAACACGTATTTAAAAAAAAAAGTTTTGACATTTTGTCTTGAAATTTTTTTTTAATACCATGTTGTGGTTGTGGCAGGTGTTGGCAAAGGTACAATCTCCATTCTGCTGTTACTTTCATACATTTGTGAAGTCGAAGAGACTTTGATTTTTTTAATTTTTTTCACGAAACCGAAAATTTTGAAAATTTATTCTATTACTAAGGGACCTTATTCCTACCTATAGAAAAATATTCAGCCAATTTGATTTTTTTCGGACATTCCCCATTGTTTGTCGTAAATAAGTGGGTTCGGGAGATGTTGATCTCTTAATTACTACGCAAGTTATCGTTATGAACTATACAGGTGAATGAATAATAATAGTTACTCTTAGGTAAAATAAGAATCATGTTTAAACGTGAAACAAAACTACTTTTCGGTAGTGATGTGTGTTATTTATTATTGTTATGAGATATGCTAAGGTGTGAGAAATTAATATATAAAGGGTACTGAAATACAAAGTGGACGACAGACTGAGACCGACAACACTTATTGAAAATCGGTGACTTTAAATACAAATCTGAGTTAGGTACTATAGTTGTATTTGATGAGTACAATAATTATAAAGTGATCAAAATTCTATTTTAGTGACAATTTTACGGCACTCATTGTATTCAATAGCATATATTTTATTTGAAAAATGCCCTCTTTTTACTTAACCTTAAGGTGCTCCCTCACCGGGAGCATTCGCGTGTAATGTAACGTTACAGATTTGAGCATTACATCAGTGAAGGAGGAGAACCGAGCATTACAATGCGCACTTTGTAATGAATACATCAGTGAAGGAGAACCGAGCGAATGCTCGTCAGTCAGGGAGGTATTATTGTAATGTAATGCTCAAAGACGAATCTATAATGTAAAGGTGCTCCCTCACCGGGAGCATTCGCGTGTAATGTAACGTTACAGATTTGAGCATTACATCAGTGAAGGAGGAGAACCGAGCATTACAATGCGCACCTTGTAATGAATACATCAGTGTAGGAGGAGAACCGAGCGAATGCTCGTCAGTCAGGGAGGTATTATTGTAATGTTATGCTCAAACACGAATCTATAACATGTTACATTATATACATATAATATGTTACATTACACGCGAATGCTCCCGGTGAGGGAGCACCTTTAAAGTACATGTGAATTCTCCCGGTGAGGGAGCACCTTTACCTTATTGTATAAGCTCAAATCCGATAGGTATAGTCGCCCACTCAGTATTTTGTCACTCAACTCGCTCATGTCGCCCGTTAGGTTATTTTGTCGCAAACATTTTAAAACCGCTGTTTGGTTTAGTTTTACAGTCGCCAGTACCTATATTTTTCAGTCGCCCGGTTAATAATATCCCATATGTAAAAATAAATCGGACGGCATAAATAGACATGGTAGAAATCATTGTACCTACTTACATATACTAGTATTTACAGTTTAAAGACTTATATCTACGGAAGACGCAAACTATTTGTGACGGAAGTAACATCAGCTGGTCACGATTCCACGGTATCCATAGAGTTCGCACTACACTGTATCCAATTAAAAATGTTTATATAAAGAATAGGAGGTAGGGGGCGTCCATTAATCACGTGATGTTTGTTTTGGCCAATTTTTAACCCCCCCTCCCCCCTGGTGATGCATGGTGAGGTCTTACGTTAACCCCCCCCCCCCACTCTAAATCACGTGTATTTTTTTGGTCCAAAACAAATCTCAACATTTTTCAGCATAAATATGTCGCGGTGGGCCGGGTAATCGTCCTGGTAACGGTGAGTCAACAATCACACGCAGTTTTCGGTTAAAAATCACGCGTTCAACGAAAAAAATTAATACACGTGATGTCTCACTACACCCCCCCCCCCCCCCGTCCCCCCTTGTGATACTTCGTGATGTTTTCAACTACCCCCCCCCTTTCGAGGCTCACGTGATTAATGGACGACCCCTAAAGCACCGTGATCAGTTGCAACGGTTTTCCTTCTGTTGTGTCTAACAACTTACGCAATTGTCAAGACCTCCGATAGCCTCCTATAAATGGTCCGTCTGTTTTACATTCTCGTAACATAGTTGCACTGATTGCACGCATTTTATGTTAATATCTGCAACATTGGCCGTGATTTTAATTATTAATGTTTGCAAAATAGAATAGGTAGGTATTTATTCATGAACGAATTTTCGTTCGCGCGTTGTCAATCCTGCCAAATATTGGGGTGCTTATAATTTATGAAATTAAATGGGTGAGGCCTACATCTTCCATTGGACTATACAAGCAGGGGCCCAAGCCAAGTCTGCTATTGTTAACGTCATAATCGTGTTTCTATGTGTTCGAATTGTAATGCTTTTTGACACAGTTCTTGTTTCTTAGGAACATGCATAAGGCACCGATTTTAATAAATTTGAGCTTGATCGCTGCGGACACCTATAAAAACATGATTGAACAGAAAAATAATAAATAAAATATTATATTTTAGTTTTATCACACAGGTGAAAATAGCGATTTTTTTTTTCATTTTCGGATATAATGCACTTAACAGTCGGATAGAATATCGAATAAGAAATAATATTTTGTATGACACATATGTACTTAATTAAACGCAATATTTAAGGAGATATTTGAAAATTCTTGGCTAACTCCATAATAATGCGCCTGAATCGTGACATAGTGACGTCACACATGTTGACCGTTTTGTATAGAGCGTTTTCGGCGGGAGCTGCTGCGCGCTAACTTCAAGAGAAAAAAACGCAAGAGAAAAGTTTTAGTATTACAGTTGATTATCTCACGCATTATTCTTTTGATTTTGATACAAAAACAAATTGATGCATGTTATGACGTTAACAATAGCAGACTTGGGCGCCAGGTTGCCGACTACGAAAGACCATAATTAACCGAATGCCAAGCCAGAAATTCCCGATTTTGGGAAAAGATAACTATATATATCCTATTTTCTCCCACTTGTTGAATAGGTATTCAAATGAAAATGTTAAAAAGCAACTATTAATTTATTGTCATTAATTAAAATAATTACTATTAATTTTTATTAGGCCAAGCTTTGCTGCGGAACATTTTCCTGGTAGGTTCAAAATTAATTACGCCTCCCGTTCTATTAATTGCATAATTTGTATGCATGGAAAACAATTATATCAAGCTCATTTCTATGGTCCGTTTTACAATTATTTAAAGCATTAAAACTATCTACGGAGGCATTGGAAAACGGCAATATCAATAAAAACCAAGATCAATATTCGTTTATAATTTTTATTTGTATAAGTATGTTTAAAAATACCCGAAGAGTCCCGAATTTAATTTTCCGAAATCGGGAGAAATCCCGCAAATCGGCCACGCCATACAACATAATTTTTCGATAAAGGTATAAACTTGAATACCATTTGTAGAGTTGATATTTACCTATGAGCAACTTTTTGTATGAAAACAACTTTCAAATATTAGGGTGTAAAGGTAATTATTAAAAACCGGGCAAGTAGCGAGTCGGACTGGCGCACGAAGGGTTCTGTACCAAAAAACGAAAAACGTTGTATGGGAGTGGGAGCCCCCCTTAAATATTTATTTTATTCTGTTTTAAGTACCTATTTGCTGTTATAGCGGCAACAGAAATACATCATCTGTGAAAATTTCACCTGTCTAGCTATCACGGTTTATGAGATACAGCCTGGTGACAGACAGACAGACAGACAGACGGACAGCGGAGTCTTAGTAATAGGGTCCCGTTTTTACCCTTTGGGTATGGAACCCTAAAAATTACGAATCTGTTTAGAGCTTTTATAATGAAAGGACCGTAAACTCCGGCGAGCTCAATGTCACGGCCTAAGTACCTTACTACTTAGGTACTTACTGTAAAGATTTTGCCCGGATATTGAGAGGTCGCTATGTAGCATTCTTTTTCAGTTTGTCCACAGCTAATGTCAAGGTTTCAAAACTCGATTAAAAATACCATTTGCAATTTTTGATAAGAAAAAAAGAAACTAAATGCATTTACTAGCTTATTATTTTACCTACATGTAAACAAAAGCTACCCGGCACAGCGGGGTTCTCTCACTTATTTCTATGTAGGCTGATATGATAAAGCTTATGAAATCCACGAACTTATAACATTTCTCGGTAATACACAATTTGTTTTCAAATGGATTTCTCATGAAATAAAAAGTATTTATTTACAAAAAAGTTAACACTACTTACCTACCTCTACAAGGTGTTTGGTAAAAGCCTTATAAAGCCGAATATGGTAGATAGGGACCATCAAACTGAACAACTTTTACTATGGGACCAACTCTAAAATCGCGAAAAAAAAATCAGCTGTTTCATACATTTTGATATTTTCGTTATTAATTTTTGTATGAAACAGCTGATTTTTTTTTCGCGAATTCAGTGTTGGTCCTATAGTAAAAGTTGTTCAGTTTGATGGTCCCTATCTACCATATTCGGCTTTATAAGGCTTTTACCAAACACCTTGTAGTTCTACCAAAATGTTAAATGGGAAAAAAATGTTTCTTATACCGAGTTTGCATCGAATACATGATAATTATCAAAATGAGGACACAATTTTTAGTAGTGTCCATATTTTGATAATTCTCACGCATTCCTTGGCATGCATGGATACGATATGGGAGCAGGAAAACGCGTTCAGCCCCCGTAGCATGACTATCAAAACAAACGATAATTATGATTATATCAACTTCGCTAAGCGCTATCGCACACGGGCAACTTAGTCGCCCGGCAACTGTTTTGTCTCTCACATCAAGTCCACGGGTTTATATGGAAGTGCGCACACGAAGCGACACGGTCGTCAGCAACTTTTCATACAAACCATGTGAGAGACAAAACAGTTGCTGGGCGACTAAGTTGCCCGTGTGCGATAGCGCTAAATATCAAAATAGATTGTCTTTTACAGTTAAGTGATGTCGATAAACCTATACCTACACGCTGAAATTTTAATCATTTGGTTCCCGCAGTGGGATGGTTCCACTCTTGAGTACAAGCAACTTTTATTAGTATGGGGCCAACTCTAATATCGCGAAAATACATTAAGGTCGAGGAGGTATTGCACTTTTGTATGGAACAGCAGATTTTTTTTCGCGATATCATAGTTGACCCCATAGTAAAAGACGCTTATAATCATGAGTGGAACCACCCCAATGCGGGAACCAAATGATTAAAATTTCAGCGTATAAAGGTAATTTCATATCGTATTTCGGAGGTCATGTCATGCTATAGCACTGTCAAACTATTGTAGTCGTTCATTCAATCTGCATCATTGTGTACAGTCAAGTACAAATTATTGAAGCAAAACTACTCCAAGTAGTAAATAACTGCATTGCTCTAGCCGGAGATCCGCATTTCGACAAGTTCCATCAGCGATCGTTGCCGCCTCGGATCCAATGTCAGGAGCATATAATGAGTGGCTGTGCACTCCGAATGCAGGCATTAGTACTAATGTTAGATAATTTTATGTTTTGCAATAGCTAGTACCTACGCATCGATTTATGCAAATCCAAATACCTGTGTGTATTTAGATTTGGTCTAAATACTGGCATTAGGGATGCTGCGTGCTGACTAACTTATTAGGAAGGTGGGTAAGTCTCTGTTACTTATGTAATTACTTATTATCACAGAAAAATTATTAGGGAACATGAAGTTCATAGTTGTTTTTAGGCATATTTAGTTGAATAAACTGTTTAATGTTTACGTTTACTAAAATCTTTGAGAATGTGTTTAATATTGATCAATACGTAGTTGTTATCGTTTTTTAATAGAAGCACTTATAGGTATTTAATGTCACATAAACAAATAAAGACCAAAAGTTTATTTTTATTGAAACGGCTAAAACAAAAACAAACTAAAAAGTATGAAAAACGCATTGAAAAATGTTAATAAAAAAAACCGGCCAAGTGCGAGTCGGACTCACGCACGAAGGGTTCCGTACCAAAAAACGGCAAAAAAATCACGTTTGTTGTATGGGAGCTCCCCTTAAATATTTATTTTATTTTGTTTTTAGTATTTGTTGTTAAAGCGACAACAGAAATACATCATCTGTGAAAGTTTCAACTGTCTACCTGCTGTCGTTATTCATATCGAGCAAAAAACACCAAAAAAATCACGTTTCTTGTATGGGTGCCCCCCTTAAATATTTACTTTATTCTGTTTTTAGTATTTGTTGTTATAGCGGCAACAGAAATACATCATCTGTGAAAACTTCAACTGTCTAGCTATCACGGTTCATGAGATACAGCCTGGTGACAGACAGATAGACAGACGGACAACGGAGGCTTAGTAATAGGGTCCCGTTTTTACCCTTTGGGTACGGAACCCTAAAAACAGCAAAAAATCAGGTTTGTTGTATAGGAGCCCCCCTTAAATATTTATTTTATTCTGTTTTTAGTATTTGTTGTTATAGCGGCAACAGAAATACATCATCTGTGAAAATTTCAACAGTCTAGCTATCACGGTTTATGAGATACAGCCTGGTGACAGACAGACAGACAGACGGACAGCGGAGGCTTAGTAATAGGGTCCCGTTTTTACCCTTTGGGTACGGAACCCTAAAAACGAACAAAAAAGTATGAAATAATTTCCCCCGACAAATTGCCTGTTTAGTTGTAGTCCTTTGTTCACAAAATATAGCCCAGCGTGGTGTGCCTTTGACTGTACATTAACAAAGATGTGTAATCCTTTTAATAAGTTACTTTTGCAAAAAGATGGCCTATTCATTCATTCATTATACATAATTCGTTTAACTGTAAAGTCCGTGATTAAACATTGTCATTATCTTTAAATTTTAATCTCTTCCTCTTTACAAACCAGAAAATAAACTTTAAATTGCAGGCACTTTGTGATAATGTTGTAGGTAAATGGAATTTTTTTGAAGTATTAATTTAATTACTGCTATCAAGCTATCAAGATTCCATCTCGTGTAAATGCATCAAATGATTTTATAAGTAGGTAGGTATGTGGTAGGAATACCTTAAAAGCAGTATAATATGACATACTAGCGGCCGCCCGCGGTTTCACCCGCGTGGTTCCTGTTCCCGTAGGAATATCGGGATAAAAAGTATTCTATGTTTTAATTCAGGCTATCTACTATCTGTGCGCCAAATTTGAACCAAATCCGTTCAGTAGTTTGTATGATTTTGTGCTATAGAATAATTATTTTTATGACCTACGGTATTATCGTGACTTTATTGAAGGTTATTGAATTTTATTAATTTTTAAATTTTCTGACATTTGGGATTTTTCCAACATAAAAAATCAGATTACAATTAAAAAATTAAAAACCCTCTAGCTAGGACATATTTCAATCACGTTCCATTTTAAAATTAATAATATTTAAAAAAAAACAGCTCTGCGCGAGCCGTTATGCAGGCGAACTTTGAGAAAAAGATATATGAATGTTTATATAAAACTCGCAATACATTAGACAAATACCTCATTATTCCTATAAAACAAATGAATTTTATAATATCAATAAAAAACATGTTAATAGTAGGGGAGCCCAAGAGGGGATTTTGGGATTTACTAAAGCGCGGCAGATTAACATACAGGGAGGAACCTAGTACCCCATTAAATACCTCCACCAAGTATTAGCCCCGTATATGTGGACGCGCGTCAAGAATAAAGGATCAGATTAGTAAAAAAAATTGATCATCTGAAATTCTCGAGCGCGTCAGATTAAGGTAGGGTAAGTTAGTTATATGCTAAAAAGTGTATATTCCACTAATCTGACAATTTTCGAATGACGATAAGAAGTAGGTGGGTTACAAACTTGTAAAAAAAAACGTTATCTCGACTTTCTCGAGCGTGGCTAATTTTTTTTTAATTTTGAAGGTAATAATTCAACGTTCACAAATAATATAAAATCTGACGATTTCCGTAAGCCGAAGTAAGGAAAAATAATCGATAAAGTTTAATGCTTGCAGCTATGTGATGCCGGTATTCCCCTTCTCGCGTTTCTATTCCTCTCTCACTCTTTCTCTATCTATGACTCTCTCACTCCGTCCCCACTTTGGGTTCTGTTGTCATGACGCCATGACAGCTGATTGCGCAAATGGTTTTGTTTACAACGTATTTGTAACGCCTGAAATTATTTTGCGATTTTGATGTTTATTATGTGAATTAAAATTTGAAAAAAAGTTACTATGAGTGACATTAATGTAAAGTGTGTGTTTTGTGGTGAAACTAATTTACAAAAAACTGTCAAATTTACGTTAGATATATTACAAAAATGTATAAATGTATTAGAATATCGTCGGCATGCTATTTTTTCAGCTCTTTAATTTGTTAAGTTAAAAGATTTGAAAAAATACAAAAAAAATTCTTTCCATTGTCAGGTTAGGCGAATCCCTCCAGATAATCGTCAGATTATCGTCAGATTATGAGACAGCACGTTTAGGGTATATAAATGAACCATATATATCTTAATCTGACGCGCTCGAGTATTTCAAAATGGCGATTTTTTTTGCACATTCTAGTAATGGCCGCGAGTTTAGGTCACATCCAAATCGTCAGATTATTACATAAGAGCCTTCTTTTAGGTTCACTTAACATCCCCTTTGAAAATCTGACGCGCTCGATTATTTTTCTTTTTTCCGTTTTCAACCCTTACGCGCGACCACCCCCATCATGGAAACAATCAGATTAACATACGTATGTTTTCAAAAAAACGTAGGACATGGATGCTATTAATATCGGACGCGCTAGAGTATGTCCATGCAACTGTTTTTTTTTACATTTTTGAAAATTTATAGCCGCTCCCCCCACCGATGAAAGTGTATATATTATATGTCATTTTTTTCTTATCGTCTTAGCTTCGCAATCCAATAGGTCTCTTCGACGCTCGAGTAAATCCGATTTAGCATCCTGGGCTCCCCTACTATAAAGTGTACCGATTTGAGCATTTCTTAATATCTTATTTTATCTGAAGTTAAAAACATTTTTGTAATTTTTCCTCCATAATAGTACACTCCTTGACAATACTCTTTCACATAATATCTAAAATAAATATGAGGCGTATTCTTATTCATTACAGCTGAAATTATCGTGAAATATGCCTGTGACATGCAAATTAGAAATGCCGCTTTAACAGATTATTTTTGTTACAAAAAACCTGTTAATATATAAAGTTTTTCTCTCTATATTGTTTATTATCAGTAATAATGCTTTCATTCTTTAGATTTCGGAAAAACTTTGGAAAAACGCTTATTTCGTTTGAAATGGGAATATAACTCGCGTTCGTTATGATTATTTCCTCTGTGGTTACTATCCGTTAGAAGTGTTTTTAAAAGTGGAATTAAAGCTTGTGTTATTTAAATACACCATGGACTTTGCTTGATATGGTAGATATTAGAACGTAACTTAACACAGCCACAGCTGATCTAAATATGTAGATTTTGTTTAAAGTTGTTATTTGCTTGCTACATAAGTGCTACGAGCTACGAGCGTTACGCAACTTGATGTATAGTTTTGGATCAAGGGTGTCACTTGACGTCATTGTTTTAGTCATAGGTAGTAGGTAGGTACTTTACATTATGTTAAATTGTATCTTGTATCTATTCAATCTAGTATATTTACGTATACTTTCGACATTTCAGGGACGTTATGTATTCTGTAATAAAACTTAATTTCTGCATAAATGATTCCAATAAGTATTTTTTTTTTTTTTTATAGTTTTTAATTTATCATAATATTTACCTTTTTATTACATTTTGTGAAATGCACTTATTGTAATGTCTTGGTGGATCCTGGCACTAACGGCATCGGGCAAGCTGGGTTTTATCATTCTTTGTTTATCAGTGAACTTGTTAAGGCAGACTTACTAATAAGTTAGTACGTTTGATAGGTTGTTATAAAGAGCTCGGTGGCGTAGTGGTTTAGCGCCTGGCCCTGCGATTGCGAAGGTTAAGCAACTTTGCAAGGGTCGGTCATGGGATGGGAGAGCAAAATTTATTATCTCGATCTCATCCGTGCTTCGGAAGGCACCTTAAGCCGTTGGTCCCGGGTGCATTTGTAGTCGTTAACACCCACTAATCCTTATTGGCCCCGCGTGGTCCACCTTATCCACCCATAAGGAAGGCCTGAGCCCCAGCAGTGGGGATATCAAAAATGGCTGATGGTCATGGTCAATAAATAAAGGTAGTATTATTATAATACATTAAAAACTCTATTAAAAATAAAAATTAGAAACCCAGATACATTTAATAGCATTTAATAGTATGTAGTAGTAATGTAAGATAAATTATATAACCAGTTGACTGGACCGCTTTAGTTATTGTGTGTTGTGGTGTGGGATTCCCTGCAATCAGAAACTGCAGAAATCTTACCGAAAAAAGCTTATTTGCAATGTAACATTTGATATCACATTTGCGTGTTAGCTTTTACTTTAATGGTTTTTACGCACCATATCAAAAATACTTGGTTAATACCTTAGTTACGTAAGTAAGTAATAATATTCGAACAATATTAACTATTTATTATTTTTCAATAATGTTGAAAATGACGGGAAAATTCACTACGGGCAGAATAAGATTTTTTACCACCGGGCCAAACGAGCTAGGTGCCCAAAATTGGGTTGGGTTGCGTCCGTAAAATATACAGGGAGAAAAAACCGCCCTAGACCTGATTCTTGCCGGTTCTTCTTGTTACAAGCTTAAAGTCCCGCTTAGGGTTTGCGAAGCGATGGAGTAGCTTTTTTGACATTCACAAGTGCAGTTGTTGTTAGTTATAACATGCTAGACTGACTGAATAAATGAGTTTGAGTTTGAAACATAACTAAAGTAGTACCACCAACTAACTTTTTTTTTAACCCAGGGAAAATGCCCTCGCATACCACCCCGCGCGGGGAACACGGGGCGGTTATGTGGTACATCCACTAAAAACCCTGGGGTGTTCCATCCGCGCATTGGACGAGGACAGCGGGAACCTACCAGCCACCTAGTCAACACACACCTTTTTTGTTCGACAAGATGTTTCATTAGTTACCTACGTAAAAATGTAAGTTAAATAAGTTAAAAATCCAGGAATTGAAATCCGGTCTCTATTGACTCTATTCGTATAGTTATTTTATGAATGAAATCATGCATCCGTTATTATGATGAATCATAGTGTTATCAGAAATAGCAAGAATTATCGCTATAAAAAGTATCCTATTATGACAACAATACATAACATAATACTTATGGAATTACTTGCCTTACCGATACAATAAATGTTAGGTGTAAACTTTGGATAACATAAATTTTTAGGGTTCCTTACCGAAGTGGTGGCCAAACGGACCCCTTTTGCTGTCACTCATGTTGAAACTTCATAGTAGTACATATTTCTAAAAACTAAGCATTTACATATTTCGTTATTTTCCGAAAACTAACCCCATTAAAGAGTAAATGGGATAAATAAACCTAAAAATCGATATGGACGTCGTCATTGAGGTTATAGGACGCGGACGTCGATTGCGAAAATGGCATTTATTTTGAAGTCCAACACGGTAGTCATGATTCAAACCCTAGGGCTGAAATTAAAGTAAAAAATTTGTAAGTATGGAAAAATAAAATAATACGGGAACGGAAACAGGAACGAGAATGGGTACCGGAACGGAATATGAATATATTCTACTAATATTTTGTGTGAAACTTTGAATGTTTGGATGACAATCATGCAAAAACGACGGACAGATATTTTATAGCCTGAATAAAATATACTTTTATCCCGGTCAAAAGCACCTAGCAGGGAATTTCCAAATGTCCACGAAGTCGCGGGCAAAAGCTAGTTTAGTTACGTATAGCGTGCACAGAGATTTTAGACAGGGTAGGCACGGATAAAAATATACCAATTTTATCACTGTTTCGGTATCTTCCAACCTATACTGAACGAAATCCAAACATTTTTATTATTTTGATTGGAAAAAAATGCATAGAAAACAATACAATTGGTTTGTGTGTACGTACACAAGCTGTTAACCAATTATAATTAATTATAATAAAACTTTTTATGAAAAGAACGAGGGGCATTCATAACCTACCTACCATTTTTTTAACCCAACCCAACGTATCTTCCCTTTGCAATCAATTTAATTAAACTTTATCCTCAAAAGATAACCTCGATAAAGCGGCAATTTTTAATTTATTTAAACAAACTTTGCCAGCATAGGTCTCGCATGTAAATTATTGTATTTTTCACAGTAAATTAACGAAATAATTACTTACTTAACTTAAAATAGTCAATGCGCGTCAAATGCGCCAAGAAAAACAATCAAAACAAAGCAAAACTATCTGCAACTGCAAACTAAAAAACGTTACTCTCGTCTCTCTGCAATGCAATCATGAATTCATGACGCGGTCGGGTTGCAATAATAAGCAGTGCCTCCAAAACATAAACACGCGCATACATTTTCACGCACACAGTCACACTTTTGATGTGTACTACACGAGATTCGTTCTATGAAAAAGAAGCAGCCCGTAGTACTGCTTATGGACACGCGGTAAATAATTGGCGCCTCTGTCGCCCGGCCGAACGTTGGTTCTTGTGATTTTTGGTTAAAGTGAGGTGAAGTTAGTTTCAAAAACCACAAACAAATGGCGCTTAAACTAATAGACACGGAAAGCTGAAGAAGTGCCTGTGCACGATGATGGGTCATAACTTTTTAATTACAAGTAGTTTACAAATAATTGGGTAGGGTTGTACCAAATCCTTTGTTTGGTTGTTTCAAATATCAAATGTCATTTGTGGCCTTTTTGTGGCATATTTTAACCAATCAAAGTATTGATAGCGGTTAAACCGCCGCTGGCGCCATCTGCGATTAGCTTTGCGTTGCCAACCCCATTAGAGTCATATATTTATGCAATTTATGGGACTACAGGGTATGCAGTGCTTATTTGCATGTATGGAGTGCACGCCACTGCGTATATTTTACCAACAATACCAAAATATTGATAAGTTTGAATTTTTTTTTAAATTCCCTCATTTTCCTATTACAAATAAACCAACTTAATTTTGTTTTTTGTCAAAGGCGTAGCACATATTATTATAGGCCTCGCCCTAAAGGCCTATTTGGTACCGGTACTATAGTATTATGTAATCTGTGTTGGTACGGAACTTATTCGTCCAAGTACAGAACCTTAAATGTGTTAAGTCCGACATGCACTTGGAAGGTTTTATTCTAAATCCGGGCTTTTTTTAAAATAAGTTAAATTCTGGGTTTCTTTTTTTTTTATTATTATGAACTCTAATAAAATTACCAGTTTGAGGAAACCAATGAACCTAGGATCTCATTAGCATTATTGAATTAAATAAGTTTTTTAATGAAACTTCTAAAGCAAAGTGTTATACTTAATTAAAAATAATCTAAATGTCAATCAAGGTTATAAATTTTTCCCAATGAGAAAAGTATGTTTTTATAGATCCTATAGCACAGATCACCGGAGGTGATCTGTGTCCTATAGTCTTCTAACATTAGTTTTTGAAGATTACAATAGGGAACATGCATCAATTTTTTTTTGTATCAAAATCAAAAGTATAATGCGTGAGAAAATCAACTGTAATATTAAAACTTTTCTCTTGTGTTTTTTTCTCGTGATATAGTTACTTGAAGTTAGCACGCAGCAGCACCCGCCGAAAACGCTCCATACAAAACGGTCAACATTTATGACGTCACTTATGTCACGTTTCAGGCGCATTATTATGGAGTTAGTGAAGAATTTTCAAATATTTCCTTAAATATTGCGTTTAAGTAGTACATATGTGCTGTACAAAATATTATTTTCACTCCTCTTGCTCTAAAAGTACGTCATTGTAAGGTACAAGAGCCAGGATAAAATAGCAAAATTACCCCTAGGGGATAAAGTTTTTTCTTTTTTAATGTTTGTCTATTACCAATGAGCCTACTAAAACGAAAAAGTCTTTATTCATAATCACGAATAAAGACTCGCTCGATTTAATACTGTTTCTAATTTTTATTTTTGAAAATGGAACTAAAGCAGCGATCTCTTCGGTGAAATCATAGACTTATTTATACTCTGTGACTTTAAGTTTGATCGTAGAATACGTGCATTGTGTTTCTTAGCTGCTACAGTAGAAATTAAAAAAGGCGCGAAATCTTTAGAATTTTTCTCTAATACCAAACTGATTGAATTGTGTGACTGTAAGTAATAGGAAAGAAAAAAAATATCTTTTGCCGTCAAGCACAAATCATTTATTTAAATACTGTATGAAAAGTTTATGAAGTGGAGGATTAGAAAAACGAGTGGATTCGTTTACGAAAGTATAAACTAGGTATTCAATATTGTATTTTATTTTCTCGCAATCGTAGTGAAAAGTAGAGTGTAACACACGACGCTAAAACCCATTGTAACTCGGTTTCTATTTATTCCCTCGCTAAAGCTCAGGAATAAAACTACCTCGTATGGAATGGGTCATTTTAGCGTCTTGTATAACAATCTACTATTCTTATTCGATATTCTATCCGACTGTTAAGTGCATTAGATCCGAAAATGAAAAAAGAATATCGTTATTTTCCTAATATAATGCATTGCAATAATATAATGATAAAACTAAAATAATGCATTTTTTTATTGACCGAGCGAGCACGAAGTGCGAGCGAAGCGTCTCTGCTTCAGCTTGGGCAAAAATTCTTTCGTATGTCCGGCTGTCCGTTCCAACGTACATTTCTCAACCGATTCTCATGACATTTTGTGAATAGGTTCGAAAATTATAAAGATTTTTTTTGTCGAGCCAGTTTTTTGTTATTTTTCAAAATGGCGGAGATATGTTAAAAAAACAGATTTCAGTCCGACATCCCAGCTCTGCCTGTTCTCCTCTACAGGTCGCATTTCTCAGCCGATTCTCGTGAAATTTTGTGGGCGGGTTAGAAAATAATATAGTTTTTTTTTGTCACGCCAGTTTTTCGAAATTTTTCAATAAAACGGAGAAATGTTAAAAAAACATATTTCAGTCCGGCTTTCCAGTGTTGTCTGTTTTCCTCTACAGGTTGCATTTCTCAACCGATTCCCGTGAAATTTTGTAAGCAGATTTGAAAATTGTATATATTTTTTTGTCATGCCAGTTTTTCAATTTTTTTTTAAATGGCGGAGATAATGTAAAAAAACATATTTCAGTCCGGATTTCCGGCGCTGTCTGTTCTCCTCTACAGGTCACATTTCTCAACATATAGAATTTTTTTGTCGAGACAGTTTTTCGAAATTGATTAAGATGACGGAGATATGTAAAAAACATATTTCAGTCCAGCTTTTCGGCTGTTTATTCTCCGATTCTGGTGAAATTTTGTGAGTAGGTTCGATAATCAGTCATATATAACTGTTTAGTCAAACCAATTTTTCCAAATTAAAAAAAAAATATTCACCCATTTTGAAAAATTTTCAAAATTAGAAGCACTATCTAGCTGCGAATACTCACGTACCTACTGTGTCCTTTGAAAACTTCATGGCGACATTTTATTTTATTTTATCGCGAGGTCTACAGCTCACGGAGCCACTAGTTTATTTTTCTGTTCCATCATGTTTTTATAAGTGTCCGCAGCGATCAAGTTCAAATTTATCAAAATCGGTGACTTATGCATGTTCCCTATTAATTAATCTACAAAATATAGGTTTCTACTTGTAGGTACTAGGTATATTATCATATCATTTATCAGGTACCTCCGTTATGTTTTCCCCAATTCAATAAGGGCGAACATTAGATAAGGTAAGTAGGAATATGAAAACTTTTAAAATCTCTGTTTTTGCGTTGCGAGCGAAAATATTGAGCAACTTAAAAAATTTTAGGTAGAAGGATTTAATTTTTTTTTGCATTAGGATTTATGTTGATGTCGTTGACCGAAGACGGTCGTCAAACGTGTATATCACATGCATAAAAAAACGTGATGCATAGATAAAAAAATAATTAAAATATAATATTTCCTTACATGAAATCGGAAGTAATAAGCTTACAAGGCCTAATCGATTTGCATGATCCACCAAAACGGTACGCGTAATTATTTATAATGGGTAAACAATCAATAAACAATGCGTAATCAAACAATACATCTTTATATCACCACTTCTCAATTTTAACAAATGTCGTATATTCTGTTTATTATTTAAGCAATCTTTACCCAACTCTTATTAAAAATTATATTAAAAAAGAAACATGTGGTTTTCCACACTTAGATTACGAAATAAATTACTAATTATTAGTGACATATTTTTAAATTACGATTTAAATTCAAAAATCGTATGACAAATCTTAAAAGCTTTTACCAAGAAGGACAAGTAAGGATAAACAGAATATAAATGCCATTACCTACACTTCCACCCTTCGAGCAACAGGTCTATTATTATGTAGTACTCCTCCACCCCATTATTATGTAGTAAAGTACAAGCAATTTTTAACGTTTTCTTAGTAATTAAGTATTTGAAATGAAGATGCAGATAATACGACTTACCTTACCTACTTATTTGAGATCTATACTTATAGTTTGTAGAATGTTTGTATCTAATCCAGTAAAATAAAACTTATAAACTTATATTTCATATAAATTAGACTATTTTGCTAGCTGCATTTTTTAAGGCCCCTATATACCTCAATCAAAGTGGCGTCCACATCTTAATTGAATGGGGAGGAAAAGCGCAATTTTATCCCGATAGGTGGCGTCTTGTCGTTGGTACCGAGCCGCCTCAAAGAAACTGTCAAAACATATGGGAATCTCTTGGAGTATTGCACTTTTTAATTTTATACTGAGAAAATGCCGCATTGTTATGCATGTAACTTGTAAAATATTGGAGTTCATCGATTTCCCAGTAACAAAAAAAATAGTGAGCAAAAAAATATCAAAAAAATATGCTTTTTCCTCGATTTTCTCCTTTGCTGAGCCTGAGAAACATTATAAATCAAAAGGAATGTTTCATGAATTTGATGAAGCTTCGCCAAAATAAAACAACATTTGAATTATAACAGCTTTGTTCTTTAATATTTCAACCTCAGCAGTTTCTAACATATATATAACTTGGATGAATTTAATAGGTATATCAAATATGGAATAAGCCCAATATTGGGGCCAAACAGAGAATTAATAGAATTTGATATGCCAGAGTCATTCAAGAATCTTAGAATAATAAAATAAATATGATAAAACGGTTCGTGTAATTTTGGATGGTACAGAAATTCCAGTACAGAAACCTGAAATTACTATTGCACAGAAGGCATCATCAGGCAACTATAAACACGGAAATTCACACTCAGTTGCTTTGTTAAAATTTAAATCATATGCTTCTAATCTGAAATAAAAAGATTACTTGTAAATCTTACACGAAATTTAAAATAATGTAATGCTTGTTAGCAATTTTTTGTAAGTTGCTATAAACTTTCTTGCCAGTTTTTTTGGCTTTTCTTTTCCGTAATTCTTCTTTTATATGAGCTAAAGTTAGCATAGAATACATTGTTTGTCCGCAAAACCGAAAAAAATACAATCTAAGAAAGTAAAATCACGTAATACACAGTCAAGACAATATAAGCTCAAACTGACAATTGTTCCAAAGACTGAGCGCCATCTGTAATTCACTTTGCCTTCGCCTCCCCATTAATTGCTCGCTAAGTATATAATCTATCGAAAATGCACATTTACAGATAGTTTATTTACAAACAATAAACTCGGTAAAATATATCGTTCGTTGTAGTAGTAGTACCTAGGCTCTTTGTCACTCTTTTGCCTACTACTATTACAACGAACTATAATTTACTGAGGTTATTGTCACTAAATAAACTATAGATCCTTAATGGAATATTTTTTTTTATTGCTGTAAATGTGGTCAGTACAAGATTATAACATTTATCGGTTTCATTTCTCACATTTAACCAAATAACATTGGTATGCAAATTAGAGATGGGTCTTGATTAATAATAAATTAACGATGTCACAAAATAATCATAAATAAAATTAAAAACAAATTTAAAAAATAATAATAATTAAAACATGTCCAAAAGTAACCGAATTGAATAAATACCTAAAACATATATGTATAAAAAAAACTGGCCAAGTGCGAGTCGGACTCGCGCACGAAGGGTTCCGTACCAAAAACAGCAAAAAAATCACGATTGTTGTATGGTAGCCCCCCTTAAATATTTTTTTTCTGTTTTTAGTATTTGTTGTTATAGCAGCAATAGAAATACATCATCCGTGAAAATTTCAACTGTCTACCTGCAGTCGTTATTAATAGCGAACAAAAAACGGCAAAAAATCACGTTTGTTGTATGGGAGCCCCCCTTAAATATTTATTTTATTCTGTTTTTAGTATTTGTTGTTATAGCGGCAACAGAAATACATCATCTGTGAAAATTTCACCTGTCTAGCTATCACGGTTCATGAGATACAGCCTGGTGACAGACAGACAGACGGACAGCGGAGTCTTAGTAATAGGGTACCGTTTTTACCCTTTGGGTACGGAACCCTAAAAATGCTCTGATAATATTTAAAATTTGCAATATAAAATTCCTTAACGCTATAAAAACATTTGTCAGTCAGTAATCGATACAACGCACATTTAGCTACAATCTGTACATGTGAATTTTCGATTCATGTACTTAGCGAGCAATAAATTCAAGGGCGCCACTTGAGGGGATATAGACATAGTCGCCTTAAGGGATTTCAGTCAGGGTGGTATTACAGGGTGGAGATGCAGCGGGAAGCGAGAGGTCACCTGTAGTTGGTCAGTAATGTCACGAGCGTGTCTGCGCCGAGTCCGTCCCCCCGTCGCACGCGCATCCCCGCTACGCCGCCTATAAAAGACTTGGACGAAACCTGCTGCGCGCTATTACAACAGTGCCCGTGTGATTTTTTTCCCGCCGTTGTATTTATTTCCACAAATAAAAAAGGTAAGTGAACTTAAACTAAATGGATGCGAAGGGATGATCTGGGAGATGGAATAAGGTCAATCATAATTATTAGTAGCTTTTAGACATTAAAACAATATTAATTAGAATTCGACCTTTTTGAAATTTTATGAAGTTTCGTCCTCAGATTATCTTGAACATCAATTTTGTGTAGCTTACAAATAAGTTAGTTGTAAGTTCGAAAACTAATTAGGGACGATGCAATGTCTGTCAAGCAGACAGATGTTGCAAAAACCCAATGATCAATCGCCGGTTCTCAGGCCGACACGAAATTACAAAGTGTGTGTGTTGTTAAGTGCGTGCTGTACGTCCTTCCAATATTTACGTGTAGTGTCGGTACTAGATTATGAGCTGTAGTATGTGTGTCAAGTCGCGGTTGCGACACGTTGATGCCGAGATTAACCGAGAGCCCTTTTCTATGGGGCGGGCGGTTTCATCACCTGACAGCTAGACAAAGGTGCTTCACCTCACTGATGGGTGCTTCTAATAGCCTTTTAATATATTGAGGTATTAATCATGATCTTTCGGACCTGTTGTATTAGTATTCGAAGTATTGAATAGCTTATTCTTAGTGTTTCACAACTAATGATCGAAGGTCGTGTAGACCGATAGCCTGAAAGCTTTAAAGTTGAGTGTTGTGACTTGTTTATTCAATAGTAACTTTACGTTTTTATCTTATAATAAATCTTTTAATTATATTACTTGATTGACGACGTCTTAAAAGATACCTGTAAGAAAAAACTCTCGTTAACACATTAATCAACTTAATTTAAAGTGATGGGCAATAAAAATAAATAGCTTGAATTAAATGATTTTAAATTCGAATGCATCTGAACTCAATTATATTACATAAACAAGGTGAAATTTGGCAATAACACCGGAGATTCCGAGAAAAAAGTTTTTAAGTTTCTTGCGTAATTTATGACTCAGGTTAATGCCTTTTAATGCCGTGATCGATACGAATATTTAAAAAAATCGACGTTGATAAGTCTTTTCTTATAAATAAACTTCAAGATATTTTTTTGTATAAATTAATACAGTATGTTATGTCGAAATGTTTTTAATTTGCCTTAAAATAAACAAATAATCAGATGTTTACTTTAACTACACGCAAACTACTTGTATCCATTCAGTTTTCAACTTTGACGTCCAGAGGCCATATGTCAAAGTCAGATTCTTATTTCTTAGCCAACATCCGAACGTTAAACCGCTAAATATTTGCATAATGTCATTGTCAGTGTAATAATAACAACCAGTGAACATAGCTGCATTTCAGTCGTTATTGATTGTTTTTTAAATGAAAGTCTTTTTTTATGATTAATTGTCTACGCTTGTGACAAATGGACTGTCGCCACTATTTATAGTCAGGACAGGCCACCACTTATGTTACGCACGGCATTGTCATCTGCGTGTTAACGATATCATTGACAGGTGAGCAGCATTTACAAAAGCTGTGTTGCGTCTGCACCGAAAATTATGTATCTGTGTCAGTTGCCGCTTAAATCAACGTTCCACCAAAATGTGAATACGAGGCTCACTTATGTATCTCTTAATTACGTTTCTGTAAAATGGAACGTTACGACTTTACCCGCAACTCATGTGGCCGCAATCTCTACAAACAATTGCTGATCAAATTCAACACAAGAAAGGTATTATCACACGATTTATGGAACTATTGCGTATTTCTGCTAGTATTGGAGGTATGTATGATTGTAAATTTATTTCGCATTTGAGCAGGTATTCAAAAACGAGTTAGATGATAGAAGTTAGTTCGCTTCAATAATTAATTAATACCCGTTTAATTATGTCGAAATCTACCTAGTTAAATGGTAAATATTTGTTTCACTTTCAACGGAAGCCGGCTCACAAAAATAAATCTTAGGGCCAGTTTCGCAAATTCTGGAAAAGTTTTAAATTCCTTATTTGATTAAATAAAACTATTTAGTTTTTTATTAAAACGGAAAATAGGTGTAGCCTATAATTAAATCCCGACATAGTTTATTCTAATAACGTCAATAAGCATGAAAATTTAAAACAAAATATAGGTGTAGCTTATAATGTTTAACTCCCCCTGAGTTAAACATTATTATGTGTATTATATCACGTCCTACGCCGATTAACAACATTGTCAAACTAAATCTCTGATTGTAAGACAATACTACTATAGATTACATTTAAATCTAACGTGACAAAGCGTGACAGACAACCTATACACAATAATATACTTAACTCGAATTACACCATCTTTGTTTGTTTTGATTAGTGTACCGACAAAATCATAAACATAGTGCATTGTCTTGAGAGAAAGTTTTAATTTAAATAAGGAAGCTTACTGCGTTTGCCATCGAATCAGCCATGCGTGTCGTAAATGTGATTGATGTTTGTCATGGCGTAAGTGAAGAAAGTTGAGGGCATACTAATACCCCATAGGTAGAATATTAACTTTATTCTAGGAGAAAGGTTACAATTTTCTGAAATTACTTATCATTTCAGAATCGTAACTGTTCTCCTAGTAACTAGCCCTAGGCTTGTTTCACAGAATCAATTAGAACGATATTTAAATTTCATTAAAATTTGCAATCATAATGTGCTACTAGTAAAATGCATAATCAAAATTTTTATGGGTACTTTATAAGAAAAATATTTTTCTTAAATATTTATTATAAGCCACATATTATGAAAATAAGTTTATTTTATTAACATTGAAAGTTAGCTTGTTTACTAATGTCTAAGTAAACTTATCTCTATAAGAAATAAATCTACCAAAGTACGTAGTAAAGAAGTTGATACGTATAATGAATGAGTTTTTTCATGACCAAACCAAATAGCATAAAGAAACTAGGTACTTTTTAACCATCGGAAACGCTTATGGTAGAAAAAAGTCACACATGAAAGCTTATATTCACAAATACAAATTATACTTAGATCGATTACCCAATAAGTGAAGCGCGTTAGATATGAACAATCATTAACAAAGGTAAAGCTTATCCAATTAATACAAATTTCTCAACAACTGCAACTTCCATTCAAGTACATATATAACGGCTGTTTAAATCTGTTTCAAAACAAAGGTTCTTAGGTCGCCGAATTCTCACAGTGCAATAATTTACAGAAGTTCAAACAAATTACAAAAACGAGTGAAAATGGCTAATTCATGGCTAATTTCGTTTTTAGAGATCCCGTTAACTAATTACTGCTCTAGAGCCGTTAATTACCTAGTAATAGTAGTTCGAATGTAAAGTCAAACTTTAATTTGGTACTTACTAGATTTTATAATATTAAACGTAGGTTCAAAATATTGTTATATAGGTATAGTGATATTTAAAGGCACTGTTACAAATAACAGCCTTCAGCTAAAAATATCAAATTTCAGCAATCTAAAACCAATTTATTTTGGGGATTGTAAATGGATAATATTTTTCGAGATAATGGAATTACTATACAACGTGTTACAAAACAACCCCTAATGCCGAATATGGTGGATAGGGTAGGGACCATCAAACTGAACAACTTTTACTAAGAGACCAATTCTGAAATCGCTATAAAAAATCAGCTGTTTCATACATTTCCATATTTTCGTTATTGTTGTATGAAACAGCAGATTTTTTTGCTGATGAGACTTAAAGCGTATGGTATTTCAATCAAACTATGTGGCCATTTCATCGTTTTATCGCCATCGGTCTGTAAAAGATATTTCATCCGAACAAAAAAAACATAAGCGAAAATGTTTTTTTTTTACGATATTCAACTACTCTTATCTGAGGGTCTACTCAAATGGCCAATTTTCTATTCGTTCGATAACTTAAAGCTTAAAAATAAGCAATTAAACGATCAAGTCACACGTCGCAAGTTTATGTAAATCACAGACATTGTTGTATTTTATGGAATTGACAAGCCTACGACACGTAATTTTGGAGTTTATTTTGAATTTTTAAGTTAGCGAACGAATAAAAAAGTGACCATTTGAGTAGCCCCTCTGGTTAGTAGTCTGTATCGTGAGTTAAGTTGGTCTCTAATTTTTTTCCTCGTCGAATACGTGGAAGTGCAAGTCATAGACCTACAAATTAGTGAGAGAATTATAGAATGATAACACTTATAATGTAATAACATTACAAGTACTAAGTGAGCTTTAAAATATATGACAAAATTATAAGTACTAAATGAGCTTCAAAAAACAAGAAATTATGTTAAATTGTGTAGTTCGTTCTGTTATGATGATTGTATGCACTTGCAGAATTAGATACAATCAATGCAATCAAGTAACTACTCGGAAATTCGATCGAACCATTGATACGCTCACACGAACCATTGATAGGTACGCTCACAAACCTTTGTCACGATTTTATTCTACTGAATCACTCCTGAATAACATTAACTGCTGATCTATTTATTTTCTCGTAGAAATACTTTTATAGTTTCGTTTTTACCGGGTTCGATGATTTAAAATCAATATGATATTATTATTATTTTCTTTTTTAATATATCCCATTTTTAATGGTAAATGTTCAAATCTTTTGATGAACATTTCGCAGTTTTTAAAAGCCACACGACTGGTGTGGTGAGTGACATTTTTCATAATTATGGTTTAGCTTTTCCGATATTATTTCCCATGTTTTAATGGCCACTGATCATATCTTACGGCTGGGTAGTTTCGAAAAGTGGTCTTTATGAAGCTTTTTTCAAATTCCTATACAATACCCCCTAATTCCGAATATGGCAGATGGTCTCTAACCATCAAACTGAACAACTTTTCCTATGGGACCAACCCTGAAATCGCGAAAAAAAATCAGCCGTTCCATACAAAAATGAATAACGAAAATATCAAAATGTATGAAACAGCTGATTTTTTTTCGAGATTTCAGAGTTGGTGTAGTAAAAGTTGTTCAGTTCGATGGTCTCTCTACCATATTCGGCATTGGGGGTTTTTTGTAACTCGTTGTATAATCTCCCATGTATTATCGGCCACTGTTCAAATCTTACGGCTGGGTAGTTTCGAAAGGTGGTCGGCAGAGCGCGTGTTGTTGTGGGGCAAATGTCAGGGCGTTGCGCAACGGTTCAAGGGTACTACGCCGATGTTCGGATGAAACGACATTCTTGAATAGACGCTCGTTATTTTCGACTGTCGTACAAACAGGAACCGCGGTTCTTACATTTTATATTAGAATTTATTAATTAAGTTTTTGCATCTACATTAGTAGCGGTGATTATCTTTAGTTACCTTCGATAAAGAATATCCTAGATTAGATACGCTTCACGAACTAAAACAGTACGCAAAAATGGCACTCAAATAGACTTACAAACCTGGCGCTTATTGTGTACATAATCACCTCTTATTTTGTACAAAATCACATCTTTTTATATCACTTACTTTGTGCAAAATAAGCGCCCAGTTTGTAAGTGGGACGCTATTTGAGGTGCCATTTTTAAGACATTAACCGTCCGGTCAGAGTTGTTACATACCTACTCTTTACTGACTGCTTAGGTACATTAAAAAATGTGTTTCAAATTACTTATTATAAAAGTCACGTATGACATGCTTGACTGTAAAAAACTAGTATTTTAAATAGAAACGAAACTTCAACATTTAAGACAAACAAGTATCAAGATTTCCATGAAAGCTGTCTTACTTTACAACTATCTCGATACTAGCGCGCGTTGATGTCTTTCGTACTAGCTATATTAATACCACTAAATTAACGTAAAAAAACTTATAGCAAATTGTCTTTTCGTAGTTACCGTAGGGTCAAACACTATGTAGCCTATAGTGAACTTAATTTACTGTCGACCAACTACCATTAAATATATTAAAGGAGCTTTCCTAATCGATAAAAGCCTTTAGCTGTACAAATTGCTTGCATTGCACAGATGACTATGCGATTGTGAAAACATTTGTCAATCAAATTATGTCCTCTGTTATTGAGATAATGACCTAATGATTAATAATCAGATGTGCATTTACTGTACTCACGTCACGACTTTTAAGCTGTTATCAAGAAGTATTATGGGTGTGGTGAACTATGATTATTATAAGGTATTTTTTAGCTAAACGTTTTATGGATTTTTCTTTTTGTCAAGCGTGTGCATAAAACAATTGCTACTTAATCTTACTAATTATTTTGATAAAAAGAAAGTTAAAAATTAATTTAACAAAAGAGTTTTGCTCATTATTGTCAAAAAACTGTAGGCTCGATAGAGGCGTTGATAAAAATGTATATATCAATGTATTTTTTTTATTAAGCTTCGAAGAGTACTCGGGCAGGCAAGCAGATGTAACCCTAATGTTTCTCTTTGGGCAGATGTCAGCCAGCGAGCGCTTATTTTCCTCTTTGGTACAGGCAGGGAACATGCATTTTTTTGTAGTTTTTTTGTTTCAAAATCAAAAGTATAATGCGTGAGAAAGTCAACTGTAATATTAAAACTTTTCTCTTGCGTTTTTTTCTCGTGATATAGTCACTTGAAGTTAGCACGCAGCAGCACCCGCCGAAAACGCTCTATACAAAACGGTCAACATGTGTGACGTCACTTATGTCACGTTTCAGGCGCATTATTATGGAGTTAGCCAAGAATTTTCAAATATCTCCTTAAATATTGCGTTTAAGTACATATGTGTCATACAAAATATTATTTCTTATTCGATATTCTATCCGACTGTTAAGTGCATTAAGTATATCCGAAAATGAAAAAAATAATCGTCATTTTCCCCTGTGTGATAAAACTAAAATATTATATTTTATTTTTTATTTTTCAGCTCTATCTTGTTTTTATGTGTCCTAAGCGATCAAGCTCAAATTTATCAAAATCGGTGACTTATGCATGTTCCCTATTTTGACACTTCTCTTTCCATCAACGCTATCTTGTGAACCAAATAGTTACTATTTTTATTTTCTAAATGTCACTTAGAAAAGCCCTCAATAAGCGAACATGTTTTTTCGGATTCGTAAAAAATATTTAAAACTGATTTCATGTCGGCTGAAAAGTGACCTTGCGTTGCGGTGGTGTAGAGACACAGTGTTATTATTTTATCGAAGATGATATAAGACAAGGCCCGCCTCGAGGTCGGAGGTGTTAGCGAGAGGTTCCGTGTGTCACGCGCTCGAAATCGTGTGTTATAATAAACGGTGGCATTGAACTTGTGACGGCCCAGTTGTGCCGCAGCGCAGCGCCTAGTATGCGATAAAAAAAACGAGGGATTTTTTTATAACCTTGTTCTGTCAATGGAAATTGGAATCATTTCCCCTAAGAAACACAAGGAAAACTAAAAAAAAACAGATTCTTAATTCTGACTAGACAGCATAACGCGCTGCATTAAAATGATATATTTTAGTCGTTTTTGACATAATTTTTTGAGCCAATCTAATGGATATTGCAATCTTTTCCTCTAAAAAACACAAGTAAAACTTAAAAAAAGACTATTAATTCTGCCTAGACAGCTTAACGCGCTGCATTAAATGAGAGAGTCGTATAATTTTAGTCGTTTTTTGACCTCTGTCTTTATGGGAAAAATATAAGTTTTTTAGCCAAAGTTTGAATTAACTTTTACCTCGTCATAAATCAGAATCAGATCAAAGGCCTCTCCATGTTTTGTCTTATAGAATACAGAATTACAATAAATGTACTTATTCAGCATCGTTCGAAGGCGCGACAGTAAATTTAAGCAACGGCAACAAAAAACTTAATTTTAGGTAGTGTTGAACTTTAATTTTCGTACACACGACGGCACGTCAGATGTAACATTTGTATTTCGAAAACAACTTTTTATTGCGTAGGACATACAGGAGTTCCAAAGATCAATATGTTACTTCTGATGTGCCGTCGTCTATACTTTTGTGTCTGACTTACCACCAAGCTTTTAAGATCTTCTCTTGTTTTTGCTGTGTCAATCATAAATCTCTCCAAGACTTAGCACGCACTACGATAAAACGCACACGTTTAATCGTAGGTCTGAAACCGCCAAAAATGTAGCACATAAGTAGTAAAACGCACGTATTTGCGACTTTTTTCAGTGACTGATTTAAAAAACGTATTTTGCTGCGTTTTGTAAAGCCTTAGGCTTAGCATGCACTGCGATTAAACGCGAGCGGTTCAGGAATAGTTGAAAACCGCATGCAAACACGCACTGCGGCTGGCGTTTTGCTTTATTTTATATCAGTACCACCATACATTTCTGGCAAACAGCGTGTATTGCGGCTTTGTTTTTAAAATTAAGAAAAAAATGTCGCCGCCAAGTACTGGGTATATCCACTAACAGATCAAAGACATTTGAAAGGATTCTTTTGGCTTTTGCAAAATTTACAAAGACATGCGACAGCCACCCGACTTTTTTTAGTGACCCGATCAGTCACTAAAAAAAGTCGTAAATGCTTGGTTGTATAGTAAACTTATGTTCTACATTTTTGGCGGTTTCAGAGTGCCTAGTATGAGTTGTGTTTCTCACCTCACTTTGCGAATAGTATCGAGTGAAAGAGAGGAAATCATGCGAGTGAGTGAACGAGTGAAAGAGAGGAAACGATAGTTAACTATTCGAAAAGTGAAGTGAGAGCAAAAAACAACTCGTACTAGGCCCTCTGACCTACGATAAAACGTGTGCGCTTTATCGTAGTGCGTGCTAAGCCTAAGAACTTGCATGCTTATTTTTGTCCGTATTTAATTTAGTATTATTAGATTGTTTTTGTCTAAAGTATTTCCCTAAATGTGTATAGCCTGTGTGGTATGCCCTCGAATTAGTTAGACTTCGTTACTTTTGACTGTGACCCCGCACTTAAGTTAGACGAATTAGCGGACTTGTGATATTTTGTTGAGGACGATAATCGAAGGTTTTCTTTTGAATGTCACGTGTCAATATTTACTTGTAAGTGCACGTTACTATAGTAGATCATACTGTGCAAATACTAAACCACTATTTGTTTTGTTACTTAACTAAGAATTTTAAGTTCAAGTTTTTTTAATACAGTCTTCCTCGAAGTAAAGTTTTTCCTTTGTGTAAGACGAGTCTTTTAAATATAAATATTTATAAAAATCAAGTCAATAAACGTAGTAAAGTATGCAAAAATCATGTAATTTTGACGACATTAAAGGCTTCCTACGAAGTTCGCACATATCCGTATACGCAATACGCATAGTTAAATATTAATTCCGTGGTTCGAATTTACATTAATATTAAAAGAAGAGGTTTTGTATTTTACTAATAAAATTAAAAGACTCCGATTATTGTTGGGTTTAACGACTTGTTGTTCTTCGATTTGTTATTTGTGTATTAAATGTTTTATAGTTACCTACCATTATTTGGCAATTATGTAATGGATAAAATTTTCCATTTCTAACTAAAGCTCATAGACGTCACACTATAAATGAAAGGCAAAATAAAGACAATATTTATTATTTTTCTACTTTTGAAACTTGTAGATGTGTCCATTTGACGCGCTTATTATATTCTAACTTCTTCTTTACACCCTTCTTGTAGAATTCAAATCAATAACTTTGTGAATTTAGTTTATTTAGTGAACTTAGGTAGACTATACAATAATCTATCTATGGAAAATACGAAAATATGTATTGTATCGGAAAAGCTATGACTGGGTCCAGCTAAAAATAATGCTCAATCCTTGAATTCATTCCTGTTCGCGTTCCAAGGCTTTCAAAACGTACCTGCAAATAAGAATAAGAATCTTTTATTAAATTTGCAAGCATTTCACAGTACAAACAATGATACATAATAAACCGTTTTACTGCAATGGCATATCATGTTTTGAATAAACGATGCACTGTAAACACGGTAGGAATACCGACAGCTCGTTATGAGGGTCTTTCGTCATACCGATATGAATGGAGAGGATTTCACTTCTGCCTCGTCATGTTTCAACTTTGATGAACTTTAATTACGATTCGCCTTCTTCCTTTTAATACATACTGGATAAAAGCATTAAAACTTACCTTTAAGCTGACCTAAGCTAACTAATAAAATAGGCTTATATTTTTTATCAATCCGACGGACCCGTGGTCACACCGTTTTACCACACCAGTGTGACTACGGGCATTTTTTTTTACCCGTGGTCACACCGACACCCTTGACATGACCAAATTACCATCCATCCTTTGACTGCTCCTAAAGTTTCTTAGAAAGCTCGCTGGTGTCTGGTGTTAAATAAAATCTTTAAAAGCTCAGGTGGGGATTATTACATTTAACTTTTAGGATATTGTTTATGTTGATTGTAACATTACGTGTATATAACGTATCGTTTACTATGTACGTACAGGTATGTACAGTAATGCCGCCAACTAAACATCACGACTCTTGTATATCTCAGTGTAAGACACATTTTGTCTACACTCACGAATAAGATCTCATAACTTAGACATATTGCACCACGCTTGTCTCGTCGCTACATCGCCATCCATAATGTGCCCAAGAAACTGCATAGTCAGAAGGATGCATTTACACATATCCTTTTGAAGTTGAAACATCTGCCATCTTCAATAGAAGTCGTGTGTCAAACATCCTTGGGTGTGTTGTTCTCTAACAGCTGAGTAATTATAAGAGCGCAAAGAGCGAGAACATGCGAGTGGTCCTCCTGTTCTTTTGTGCAATGTGGCTTAGGGCGGTCGTTTGCAAGGCGCGAGGAGTGCGGCGCACGAGCGGAGGATCGTGACCGCACCGGCTCCGGCCCGGTTGCGACACTACACATTATGCTCGAGTGGCTCGCACTAAATTCGCGATTGGGACACAGATCGCGAAGAATTGGACTCGAGCCATTGTTGTACCATCGGCCTCCGGCCACACGTTTGCTTAAAAGGTTGAAGGCAATATGGATTTTCAAACGAAGCTCTAAAGCCTAAGCTTCGCGTGTCCTGTTTAAGATGCATGTAAACAAGAGATTACGGCAGCATTTACTTACATAAGAGTCAATCATGTTTAAAACTGTTTGTAAACAAGATTTAATTTCGACGATGTAATAGTTCACTATATCATCTTTATGGAGAAGTCCATTGCCCGAGACCAATTATTTCTAAAAGCGTTTTAGAATATTTCCCTAAAGCTTATGTAACTGATGTTTGTTACAAATTGTATTGTAATAATGTTTCTGAGTGATGTAAACCGCTTTACCGACAGCGGTCGTAATTGCCGTATTTGGACGCGGAGGAAGTTAATTAGTATCAACCCTGAAAGTGCACGAGCACGATGCATCTCGCCATAAACTGATCGTGATGACGCGACGACTTATTCTTTATCGATAAAGTGGGATCGCCATTATCCGCTTACGGTCGCACCGGCTGGGCCGTTAACAGATATAATGGCATGCGTGTCAAGGTTAGGCAGATCACACCGTACACGCTGCGTGATGGTACCACTCCGCTTGACGACCGCTCGTTTCCGGGTAGGTACACGTATACGACATTATTCATGCGAAGTTTTTACCTCATCTAAGCTCCGCACATCCTTAATCGTGTTTTTTTGATGCTGCATTAAATATTTGCTCATACTTCGTTAAACATGGCTTCGCTGTACGAAATTGGCTAACATGAACGCCTACTTAACCGAATCGGAAAAGGTGGACATGCAAAAGCAATTCTGCCGCTGATGTGGCACAGTTTTGCGGTTATCAGGTCGCCAGTCGCCACATTTCAGCGACATGTCGCCCGGGGCGGCGCCGGGGCATGTCGCCGCATACTCTTACGTAAGGCTTCTTGACCAATGTATGACTGGCCTATACTGCGCCAAAAAACAATCGTACCTAGCGTTTGTTCTGCCACTAGTGACATCACAGTAAATATTTGTATATTTTTATTACATACTATCCATTTGAAGATGTTTGCACGACACAGTATGCTGTGGAATACTGATGAATGAGTCGAATATGAAATTTACTTCTTTCTCAAACAGAAATAGAAGTTCGGCGTATTGCTTAATCTCGTTGCGTGCGACAAACACGCTATTTCTTTCAGACATGTGGGTGACTGGATTTTGTTTGAGTGGTGTTACAAATAATGTAACGACCATTTTTAGTCATATTTGTAATAACGAAATAGTGTCACCGTGTTACGAATAGCAAAAACACTCCTTGAAAGTATAAAATGATAAAAATGTGGGTCTGTTTTCCATTATTAACTTAATCGCTTTATACAATTTGCAATAAACGTCGCATCGCTTTGTCGATAAGTTATGCTCTTGACTTGACTCGCTAAGTAATGTAAAAAAGTATAAGTAATTTACGCATTCTATACTTTATAATCGTAAACATAAAAATATTTACAACTTAAGGCGCTGTAGGTAGTAGTTAATACTACTAGCGCCGCCAATACATGAATTTTACTGCTCGTAAACCAAGTCAATATTTAAAAAACCGGCCAAGTGCGAGTCGGACTCGCGCACGAAGGGTTCCGTACCAAAAAAACAACAAAAAATCACGTTTGTTGTATGGGGGCCCCCTTAAATATTTTTTTTCTGTTTTTAGTATTTGTTATTATATAGCAGCAATAGAAATACATAATCTGTAAAAATTTCAACTGTCTACCTGCAGTCGTTATTAATAGCGATCAAAAAACATAAAAAAATCACGTTTGTTGTATGGTAGCCTCCCTCAAATATTTATTTTACTCTCTTTTTAGTATTTGTTGTTATAGCGGCAACAGAAATACATCATCTGTGAAAATTTCAACTGTCTAGCTATCACGGTTCATGAGATACAGCCTGGAGACAGACAGACAGACGGACAGCGGAGTCTTAGTAATAGGGTCCCGTTTTACCCTTTGGGTACGGAGCCCTAAAAACTGGCCAAGTGCGTGTCGGGCCACGCGCCGTAGGGTTCCGTAGTTACCTTATACCATACGATATTTAATTTAATTATTAATAATTATTTAATACCACTATAATTTTTTGTCTGCAAAAATAATTTTGTTTTTCACAGTGTTGGTATGAATGACAAAGTTATGTTTGCGGTTTTGGAAAATGTGCTATATCTCAAAAACTACTTACTATACCTTGTTCAAACCAATTTTCGTTGAAAGTATTTATTAAGATCTACAGCATATTTTTTTTTTTGATTTTTCACTTTCTTATTTCAAAAGTTAGAGGGGGGGGGACACACATTTTACCACTTTGGCAGTTTATCTTTCAAACGGTTGACTTTGAGAAAAAATCGTCTTAAAAACCTCAATGCCATTTTTGAAGACCTATCTATAGACATCCCACACGTATTGGTTTGAAGAAAAAAATTTTTTTCAGATTCAGTTGCATGTATGGGGCGCCCCCCTTAATTTTTATTTTTTTTTAATTTTGTGTTAAAATTGTTAAGCGGTTAACAGAATACATCTACCTACCAAGTTTCACCTGTGTAATCCTAATACTTTCGGAATAAAGTGGCTGTGACATACGGACGGACAGATAGACAGACAGACAGACGTCACTAATCTATATCGACTGCCCTGGGAAAAATTTAAAAATACTGTTAAATCCAATTTAATGAGTAAAGGTTATTACACTGTTGACGATTATTTGAAGGATAAAAAGGCATGGGCATAGCTTTTGTATTGTTAATTATTACTCTAATACCTCAGTATTGATTAGAAATAGTCCGGGGTTCTTTCATAGGTCTAGATAAAAGTCCTTTAATTAAACTCGAATCGTGATTTTCTTTTCTAAGTATAAAATTGTGAGAAGTATCCTACCTACTTAAAAACGTACTTCTGGCTTCTTGACTCGACGACTTAATATGGGTAGCTTTAGTATGTCATGCTCACTTCAAACATTTCTGCGGTGGTGTCGTGTGAGGCGGGTCGTTACGTTCCCTCAAATATGGTTGAGCGAAGCGATGGCTGGTTCATGCGTCATGCTCGTGAACGGGTGCTGCCAGTGGGAATGGGTCTGCTTCTGTCTGCTTGTATTAAGGGCGTCGTATAACTCGTATATAAAAGATCTGTTTTATATTGTCTGTATGTATGGCACTTCTTACTCAAAAAATATAATTCTTAATAGCTTACCTTGTTTTGATTTATTTAATTGCAATATTTTTACTTTCTATAGTCAGTAGTTTAGTAAAAGACCTATGAAAAGCTTTTGGATATAAATTTTCAATTCGATGCCTTGACATAGGTAGTCTTAGTATGTCATGCTCTCTTTAATCATTTCTGCGGTGGTGTCGTATGAGGCGGGTCGTTACGTTCCCTCAAATATGGTTGAGCGAAGAGATGGCTGGTTCATGCGTCATGCTCGTGAACTGGTGCTGCCAGTAGGAATGGGTCTGCTTCTGACTACCTATCTTAATGCATATTGAATTGTATGTTTTTCTTTTATTTTTATTTATTGTAACAGCCTGAATAACAAGTTCAAACTTTGAATTTAGCTTAAAATCTGTAAATTGATTAAGAAATTTGAAACTCATTAAGAAATGAGCTAATTCAATAATGTTATTTATTTGTTAATCTTTGTTAATATAAAGTCTGGAAACGATATACATATTTGTAAATATCGTTCCATCTGATTGATAAAGCTGACAAGTTTTTTGCGCCCATTTTTCTTGTCAGTTAAAAGACGTCATAATGGGTGGTAGGGTAAAAGAATTGACGATTTAAAAATGCTTATTATGTGAGCTTATTTAAATAAAATATATTTCACTTTCACTTTCACTTTCACTATAAGTGTTCCGTTTTTTCCCATTTAGGCTACGAAACCCTAAAAAGCTCATAATGATCATTACATGCTCAAAGCTGCCACTTTTGGCAAGAATGGATTTTAAAACATACCGATAGAATAAAAACTGTTGAAGAATCATTAAAAAATATTAGAGACAATTTAAGAGTTAGTTAATTTTACATGAGATTTTTTAAAATATTGACTTGGTTTACGAGTAATAAAAATGTATTGGCGGCGCTAGTAGTAATAACTACAGCGTCTTAAGGAACAAAATAAAGTAAGTAGTAAAGCAACCGTACAGAAATAACTAAATGAAGCAAACTTGGTTCTATGGTTTAAACATTTCATTGCTCGAGTATAAATAATATGCGCGTGAGTCGTTACAGCTTTACAGACACTGCTATAGTGCATTTTGTAAAATGGTGTCGAGTTATAAACATCCATTTGCATTAGTGTAATATAAGCTTCCGTTGACAACTTATGAAAGCAAAGATTTAATTAAGTTCACATGGCCCGGTTAGGAAACCGGTGTGAGCACATAAACTCATGTCGAGTCAGCGAGCAGCCATGATTGCATCTTCCTTCATTAGATTCTTGGCTACCAACCTAGTAAAAGATGATGGAATATTGACAAATAATGTAAGGTGCTCATGTAGACATTATAATGTTTGAAATAACATGTATAAAGTGATGCTAATGATAGATAATCAACCTAGTACTTACAGACCTTATAGTATTTATGAACATAGCTATGATGTACAGATTCTACCGAATCAAAACAAGGATCACGCACATGACAAGGTCGAGAGAGGTTCTGCCGATATTAATGTTCAAAGTACATAATCCGATACTGACAAATCTTTTGTAAAATTCCATGTTGAAAACTTTTCTCGCACTCGTCACACATGCTAATGTTTAGTTTTTTCTTATTTTATCAAAAGATTTTTAATTGGGATGTAACAAAAAAGACCTTCCTTACGCATATACCGATTATAATGTAGATTATAGAGCGGTTATATCTAAGTTTTAACATAACATATCTTTTATGATGACGCTCCTGTTGTGCAATGCGTTCTTGAAGGGAAAACCGGTCTGTTACTATGTGTAATCAATAAATTATTCACATGACACAAAGCTTCCTCTCTGACAGACTTATTATTTTCTTAATTGGATATGAGATTCCGGCCATCCGTCCACGTATACATTCAAACATTCTTCGTCGCATCGATATTGGTATAGTCAAGTCCTTGCAAACATTATACCTACACCACGTAGGTACATAACTAATTAAACTGCCTAGTTATGTATACCTAACACGCAAAGCTTATAATGTAGTCATCTCATTTAATTTATTAACATCTTCAGGAGATTTTTTTAAGCAGACAAAGGGCCCCGAAACTCGTTTCTTATTGACAAATATATTAAATTATTAAGACATGACTGGCAAAATAGTGTAAAAACCACTTACGAGTAAGTGTCACCTTTTGTTATTAAGATAATTTACCTATGCAATACAACTGAATCAAAACTGTAAGGTCAATGGGGAATGTCTGAAAAGAAAATTTGCTGAATATTTTTTTATAGGTAGGAAATAAGCTCCCTTAAAAAATTGTAAAAAATTAATATCTCTTCGACTGTACAAATGTGTAAAAGTAACAGCAGAATGGAGGTTATTCCTTTTGCCACCATTTGCCACAACAACAACACGAATAAAAAATAAATGTTTTGACATTTTGACATTTGTCATGTTTGAAACTTTTTTAATACCATTTTGTGGTTGTGGCAGATATTATTTCCATTCTGCTGTTACTTTTGTATATTTGTGAAGTCGAAGAGACTTTATTTTTTTTTAAACTTTTTCACGCAACCAAAAATTCTGAAACTTTTTTCTATTGCTAAGGGAGCTTATTTCTACCTATAGAAAAATATTCAGCCAATTTGATTTTTTCAGACATTCCCAATTTAGTTGATGTTTAGAAAAAACGCGTCGCAGATTTAACGCTGCATCGCCCGGCAAATGAGACAGTAGATTTTATAGATTTTCTATTGTCCGGCCGAATGCGGCCGCGCGGGCATTGAAGAATTAAGATGGGTGCGTGTAATGGACTAAATAAAGAGTCCGCATTATGGTAATAGATCACAGTTCACAGCACATACTTTACGTACTAATTCTGATATTGTATTTTGTTTATGTAGATGCACACGTGGTTGGTGGTCGTGTGCGCAGCGCTGCTAGCAACGCTGGCGGCTGCGCAGAAGCCCGGCCGATTCCTCTCCCTCCCAGTGCCACAGAAGTGCGCTAACAGTGAGTATTTACTGTTTTTATTTTATCAGGTAATTAATGTTTCTTCCTAAATAAAGACTAGGGGCTCTGTGAGCTGTAGACCAGGGGCCGTACCGGCTAACGAATCGATTATCGAAAATTCTGCTGGGTTTCAAATTAAAACAGATAAATCGAGCCCCAATTGGGCTAAAATGGCAAACCCCAATTCATGATGTCACACGAACATCGATATCTTCCAAATTACGTCAACAGAAAGTACAAGACGAAATTCCTTACTTTGATTTTTTCTGTTTTAAGTTGAAACTCGATAGACTTTTCGATAATCGTTTCGTTAGCCGGTACGGCCCCTGGCGTTTGTGATATTTTTGAAAACATATTGACTGAAATTTGTTTTTTTTTTACGTTTTCTAACATCATATCTCCGCTATTTTGAAACATTTCGAAAATCAGAATTGACATTAATCCATTATACTTACTTATTATCGAATTTGCGCACAAAATTTCACAACATTCGCTCGAGAAATGCGAAACAGACATACGAAAGCATTTTTGCTTAAGCTGAAACGGAGACTCTTCGCGCTCGTTCGGTCAAAAAACACATGTCATTATAATATGATGATATATCGGGCATGTCCAGTCCAGTGACGCAAAATACTGCCAGTACATAATCATGTACGCAACAATCTGAAAAGAAATGGAAATATTTTACTCTACAATTACCACGCTTAAATTGTTCCTATCGCGTCAGAAATACAAAAAATACAGTCGAGTTGATTACCTCCTCCTTTTTTTGAAGTCGGTTAAAATAGCTCGCTATGTCAAATCAAAAATATTTCGTTCGCTCAGGCTAAAAATTAAACCATTAAAGAAGATACCTTGAAAACCAAATCGTTAGAATTAATTTATCTTGGCAAATATTTTGACTTAATAATATAATTTTAATAATATTTTATTATCTTGGAAACTTAGAAAATATTTTGACTTGTAGTTGATAAGAACTCTACACGAAACGAGTGGAAGATAAAAAAAATGCTCTAAAGAGTTGGGCTAGAAAATAAATAATGTCTTTTTTTTGAGAGGGCTGTTAACATATCAGTAATAATCAATGATGTTAAAATGTAGATCCAATTCAAAATGTGGATATCATACATCCTAAAGTGAAACCATAGTTCTTTAGCCTCTTTATAAAAATACAATAATCAAGTTATTCAGAATAATAATTCACTAAACAGGAATCTTATATCCGTGAGGGTGATCGAGAAACATTAATAATCAACTAATTAAAAATGGACTTCTTTTAAATTAATGTATCGGAGTTGTCATCAATATTATATTTTTTTACAAGAGTTTATTAACACTATTAATTTTTCTCCACTAAAACACGTTTTTACGTGACCATAGATAAATTAGAATTAGATTTCTGATTAGATACTGGAGATAAAACCAATAAAAGTGTATTTAATTTTGATAGATAGGTACTTTTACTTACCTATAAAAACGTTGATTTAAGGGGCCGTATAATGGCGTATTACAATTTGGCGTATGTTTCATAAGAATTCATTTAGTGGTTTTCTTCCTGCAAGAGCCCAAACTTAATATGTTTGGAAAATTATTTTACGATTTTTTTTAAATATTATATATTTTTGGAATCGGCTCAAAAATCCCTTTCATCCGATATCCCACACGATGGGTTTTGAAAAAAAAAATCAAATTCCTTATAAAAAAATATTGTATTTTATATCCATCCCATATAAAAATCCAAGATGGCTCCCCTTCTTAAAAAGATCTAAGGGTTCAGAAGGTGCACCCTGCCAAAGGATATCCCTCGATCAACAAACGCCGTATATTGCACTTTTATGTCATGAGGAAATGCAACTATTATTACTTGATTTATCGGTTCAAAAAAAAATTATGTAGAGAGTAGATTATAGTACTCAGTTATGTTTTTGAGATTAACATGATACCTACCTAAAACTTTTCTTGATGGAAAAAATCGTAATAAGTCGTAAAGTAACCTCCAACTTTGTATGCAAATCAATAATAAACTAAGTATAAAAAAACCCTTAGACTTTGTGATTGACAATTTTACAAAATAAAAAATGGTTTATTAATTAAAAACGATAATGTTGTCAATAATTACGATAATATCAAAAATAACTATGATACTTACTTACTGCGTTGCACGCCCCCTTACTTAATTTTCATCAAGCCAGATGTGCAATTTTATAGCTTACTAGCTTCTGCCCGCGACTTCGTCCGCGTGGATGTTAGAGAAAATCCTTAGAGAACCTTCAACCAGGATCCGACCAGACATTTTTATGCTTCCCGTTCCCGTTTCGGTTCCGGTACCATTTCCGTTTCCTCTTCGTTTGTTCCGTCAAACATTCGATGAAGTTCTAACCATATTTCTCTAGTGGACGTAAATCTTATCAGTTTTCGTAGCATTTCTTCAGTCATATTGTTGGTGATTAAGAAAAGAGCACTCGAGTCGGCTTTCGTGAATTCCGACACGGTAGCGGTGGCGGGTTCTCCGTTCGCAATGGCTTCGCTTATGGCTTTGGCTTTGCTCCCGCTCCCGCTCCCATTCCCGTTCCCGGTTCCCGTTCTCGTTCCCATTCCCATTCCGTTCCCGTCCCGTTCCCGTCCCGTAACCGTCCCGAACCCCTTCTGTTCCCGTTCCCGTCCCGTTCTCGTTCCTGTTTCCGTGCCGTTCTATTCCCGTTCCGTTCCCGTTTCGTTCCAGTTTTGTTCCCGTTCCATTCCCGTTCCTGTCCCGTTCTATTCCCGTTCCGTTCCCGTCTCGTTCCCATTCCGTTCCCGGTTCGTTCCTGTTCCATTCCCGTTTAGTTCCAGTTTCATTCCCGTTCTGTTCCCGTTCCGTACCCGTCCGTTCCCATCCCGTTCCCGTTCCCGTCCCGTCCCGTTCCCGTTCCCGTTCCCGTCACCGTTCCCGTTCCCGTTCCCGTTCCCGTTCCCGTTCCCGTTCCCGTTCCCGTTCCCGTTCCCGTTCCCGTTCCCGTTCCCGTTCCCGTTCCCGTTCCCGTTCCCGTTCCCGATGTGCATGTCCAGGTTCAGGTCCATGATGTGTCATGTCCACCGCGTTGAACTTCAAAATAAATCTCATTTTCGCAATCACCATCCCATAAAACCTCAAGAACGTCATCCATATCGATTTTTATGTTTACTCACCCCACTAACCCTCTAAGGGGTTGATTTTCAAAATCACAAAATATATACATTTTTAGACGTGCTCCTACGAAGTTTAAAGTTGTACCTAATGTCATTTTTATTTATATTATTTTTCCATACAAAATTTAAACCCCATTTTTACCCCTTTAGGGGTTAAATTATGTCCACCGTGTTGGACTTCAAAATAAATCTCATTTTTGCAATTGTCATCCCAGAAAACCCCAATAACGACATCTATAATCTACATAGATTTTTATGTTTACTCACCCCATTTACCCCCTAAAGGGTTGATTTTCAAAATAACAAAATATATATTTGCCTATATATTTTTAGATGTGCTCCTACGAAGTTTAAAGTTGTAATGTCTATTTTATATTACTTTTCCATACAAAATTTGAACCTCATTTTCACCCCTTTAGGGGTTAAATCATGTCCACCGTGTTGGATTTCAAAATAAATGACATTTTTGCAATCGTCATCCCACAAAACCCCGATAACGACATCCATATCTATTTTTAAGTTTTTTTAACCCTTTTCACCCCCATTTCATCCCCTTTGGGGTTGAAATCATAACAAGAACAATATACGTTGCGTTAGATTTCCATCCATAAGCCTAAATTATAAATTTAGCTATTTTTACTTCGAAAATGAAGGATTTTCTTCAATACACAACTTCATCCCCCTTTTGACCTCTTCGGGGGTAGAATTTTGAAAAACGCTGAGACCCGTATTTATTAATTTTCAATCGTCAGCCTAAACACAAAATTTGAAGATTCTAGCTTCAAAACTGAGGGACTTTCATACAAAGTTTCATCCCTTATTTCATCCCCTTAGGGATGGAATTTTCAAAAATCCTTCCTTAGTGGATGCCTACACTATATAAAGTATCTGTGTGCAAAATTTCAAGTCTCTAGGTCCAGCGGTTTCGGCTGTGCGTTGATAGATCAGTCAGTCAGTCAGTCAGTCAGTCATTCAGTCAGTCAGTCATTCAGTTTACGATTTTATATATTATTAAGATCTTATAAGTAACTATAAATCACGACGGAATCAGTACTTAGTAATCGATTAGCAAATATTGTCAATACGCTGTTTGATTTAATTTATTTGAAGAAGATATTTACTAAAGTAAGTAAGTAATGTTAACGAGTAGAAGACGAATTTTATTCGCAATCCTTTGTAGAGTGTTTCAACCTTTGTTCCGACTAACTCTGTTATACTGTTATAATTAAGCTAGATTGTAAACTTGTTTGTGGTTCATAGATAAAAAAAAACTCTATTCTATCACATATACCTAGTTACTTATCGATTTCCGAAAAAAATAATTTTTTTTTAGAATTTTTATCAGTTTGTACATACTTTTTGTTATTATTTGCTGATAGAGTCATAACTTGCAACAGTTGTATACAAAACTAAAGTCAAAAGGTTAAATAAAGAAGCCACATAGAGAAATATTAGCAGGTAGTCGAACTTTACCTGTTCTTTTTTTTACATATTTTTATTAGCTTTATTAAGTGGGTTGACGACTAGATTAGAATATATAAATTATATGCACGTGTACGTACGTACCTAATACTCAAAGTCCGACAGCAAAATGAAACTGAACTCTTTTACGAGTCATGTCATAGCTATAAGAAGGTGACATCCTTACTATTATTATAAATGCGAAAGTCCGTTTGTTTGTTTGTTACGCCTTCACATCTAAACCACTCAACCGATCATTGTGAAATTTTGTATACACGTTGTCAGAGGCACAGTAAAGGACATATACCTTTCATAAAAAATGCTGTTCCTGAGGGATAGCAAAAAAACTTTCCACGCAGACGAAGTCGCGGGCGGCCGCTAGCAAAAATATGTAGAGTTCGAATTTCATTGTTAGTACCTATCGTTACCAGCCTGTCGATACTGTAACCAAACTCGCATCTCACTTCGATCACTTCAATTTGCGTGAATTTGTTATTAAAAATTAGCGGAATATAAGATACTTTATCGATTGCAAAAGGATTTAGGTCGCTACAGTAGCTATCTAAAATCTTTTGTGACTAAAAAACAGTCTATCACTATGTCAGTTATGATTTAAAATTCCCGCGCAGTGAAGTGATTCGAAGTGAGGTTCTAGTTTGGTTACAGAATTGACTGGCCGGCTACATTCATCCGTTTTACCTAAAAGTGATCAGACCGAGTATATACATTAAGTATCAAGCTTTTTATTAAAAAAATATTCATCAAGCCTTTTTTGCTAATAAAACTATAAGTAAGTGTGCTAGCTTCCGGCCCGATACTTCGTCCGCGTGGACATTCGAGAAAATCCTTACTGGACTTTCTTAGAGGAAGATAAAACGTATTCTTTATTGTAATTTCATCAAAAGCCCCCCACCAAGCGAGATGCCTCGTGCGAGGCCCGCCGTACGCGGCGAACGTCCTGCCTCGCCTCGCACAGACTGGGGTCCAGCTAGAGATATTAGTAGTAGTCCCGAGCCCGTTCGCAATGTAAATACATACTGACGTCTCCTACTAAGATCAATTTGTCTGTCAACTTCTGGAACCCCGTTACACCACTACATATTGGTTCTATCTAATAAAGTTTAACAATCTAATTTATATACACTTCTAAGGCTTCCGCGCGTACAGTTCATTGGAAATAAAACACTTTTTACGGATTACAGCGCGTATATTGGTTAATTCAGATGTTATTTATGAATTATTTAGTTTGGATTTGTTGGTTTTTTGGGTTTCCCGACGTTTCGACACCTTTCCAGGGGCCGTGGTCACGGGACGACTAAAGAGAAATAATAATAATAATTTTATAGCTGCGTTTTGAAAAATCAGAACGCTGCTATAAAATAATTTAATAAAAATGAATGCATTTTTATCTTTATAAAAAACGGAACGGAAACCTCTTTAGTCGTCCCGTGACCACGGCCCCTGAAAAGGTGTCGAAATGTCGGGAAACCCAAAAAACCAACAAATCCGTAGGAAATAATTCTAAAATAACATCTGAATTTAACCAATATTGGCGCTGTAATCCGTAAAAAGTGTTTTATTTCCAATCTAATTTATTTCATGTCTACCACCGTGTTGGACTACACATTAAATACCATTTTTGCTATCAACGTCTAATAAAACGTCCATAACGACACCCATATTGATTTTTAGGTTTATTTACCTCATGTACCCCCAAAGGGGTTGATTTTTGAGAAATAACGAAACAATTGTGTCTGCTTATTTGTTTATGTGCAAAAGTTCCAGCGGTTTGGGCAGTGCGTTGATATATTTTTTATACAAGTATACTAATAGATAGATGAGTTTTTATAATCGGTCATCATTTAGCATCTCACGACCTTCGAAGGTTGTTTTTTTTTAATTAAACATGTCATTTAAAGGTTGTCTGAAATTTATTAACATCTACGCTACGGTGACACTAATCACTATGGTATATTTTTTAGGATTCTAATGATATTATACACGTTTTTATCATTTAAATGTCTGTTTCTTTTGACTGTTCTTATTATATTATTAACTAGGTAGTTATTTTAAATGATTATAGGTAAGTTACAAAAAATCTTAAAGTTGATGAGTTTCTTACGATTCTGTTGGTTAAAAGCCAGGATCGATTTAACTTAAACTTACATTAAAACAAACGGATCTAGTAGGTATATTCTGAATTAAAATAATATACTTACCCACTGTGCAATTACCTAAGTCTGTAAAGTTTAAAATTTTTTTACCCTGGCTTATACAACCTGTAACAGATAGAGACCATCAAACTGAACAACTTTTACTATGGGACCAACTCTGAAATCGTGAAAAAAAAATCTGCTGTTTCATACAAAATTAATAACGAAAATATGAAAATGTATGAAACAGCTGAATTTACGGCATATATGTCGCGCTCATAAGGGAAAAAAACAAATGCTAAAATTTTAAGTGGTAACTTACACTGGCGGGTAACAATTTTATCTTAATATTTTTAGGAAATCATTCGAAATTGGAAGTCCTCTGCAATATTTACATTTTTTAACCAACCAACTTTTTTACCATCTCAGTGGCGACAAAATGCATTAGAGAAAATGTCACAGGTCATTGACTCGCAAGGTCACGGCCGCTAGGACGACCCCCCGCCCCGCGCTGCCCCGCCCGCGCCCGGGGAAAGTGCTTTGTAGAATTACGCAACGCAGGCAGACGCCTACATTCAAAACTTGCCTGCGGTTTTTCCTGAACCTCGCCATCATCTCGCTATAAAGTAACTTCTGTTGCTACCTTTAGCAAAATTATCAAACAATAACAAATAATAATTGTCCGTATTAATTAGGTACCATTTTTTTCAATGCCTAAATCAAAGGTGTTTGTTTCAAATGTTACGAAATTTTTCGTTCTCTTTTTGTAAGTTGAAATCTACATACCAATGACTTAAGATTTTTAAACCGGATTTTTATCTTTGAAAATCCTATCTAGCTTGTTACAAAACTTGACGATCTTAATCACGTTGATGTAATTATGTATTGATTAAATAGAATAGAAATAACATTTCAGCAAAGAAGACATGACGAATTTAAATGTGTGTTTTGCGTTTTGTAATGAACTAGGTAGGTAATTTAAGTAAGAAATATTACTTTCATTTACTTGACTGTAGATACGCATCACGTTACATTTTAAATTTTCAATACAAATGATCAAAACAACTCTGCGCGAGCCGTAATGAGGGCGAACTTTGAAAATTCCTATTAAATTATTAAATAGATATATGGATATACAAAACACACAATACATTAGTTGAACGAATACCTCATTATTTCTAAAAAAATAAAAAAAAATACTTTAGAAAACATGTCGAAGTGTACCGATTTGAGTATTTTTTAATATTTTATTTTCTCTAAAATATTTTTGTTTATATTTTCTTTCTAGTGCACTCCTTGGCAATACAAAAAATAAGTGAAAAAATAAATATGAGTCGTATTCTTATTTGTTACAGCTGAAACTTTTGTGAAAAATACTTCTGACAAGCAAAATTGAAATTCCACTTGAACTTCGTTTTAAAATATCTGATAATTTATTATGTTTTTCTCTCTATACGGCACTAATTTAAGAATTTTGCTTCCTAAAACTAAAGTTTACATCAATAGTAATGCTTTTTTAGATAACTTCTTTGGAAAAACGCTAATTTCTTTGAAATGCGGATATACATACAGTCTTAAAGTAAAAAAAGTAAGGACTGAGCATTATAATCATTATGTTTCAATATTAGTTTTAAGAAATGGTTAAACTTAAACACTATTTCTACTCTGTAAACTGCAGCTTGCTGTGTAACTTCATCGTGATGACGTGTTTACTTAATTTTGATGTGTTTTTGTATTAAGTACTTAGTTTATTTTTTGTGCACCAAAAATAAAAGTAAACGGCATCCTTACTTGTTGGTTACGCCTTCACGTCTTAACAGTAGTTAGTAACAGTAGTTCAGTAGGACTGATCATGATGAAATTTTGCATACATACACGTTGTCAGGGGTACAGAAAAGGACATAGAGTACCTTTCATCTCGAAAAAAAGTATAGTTCCCGAGGGATAGCAAAAGAACTTTCCACGTAGACGAAGTCGCGGGCGGTCGCTAGTCAGTTAATGAAAGCCAATAATAAACTGATGTAATAAACCGGTCAAACTTGAACTTTCAAGTGCCAAGGGATTCTGTATCAATTATTATGTAACGGAAATACATAATATCTTACTCTTATGCCTTGGGAATTTTAATCTATCACAATAATAATTTGGTAATTTATCAAAATCGTAATAGATTTTCACGGTAAGTTGTAGAAAATTGTTTCAAAGTTGTTGATATTTTAATGTATGAGTAGATATATCTCATACTCTGGACAAAGTTAGGCAAAAAAAAAATATTTTGGTGTGCCTGAAAATTTAAGAACTTAAGAGTAACCCGTCAGATTACAGTTAATTACAGCTAATAAACCTCGAAAATGCTTTTTTTGTAAAGCTGCCCTGAAAATCCCATCTTTAAAGATTGATACACACAAATTCTTCAGCTACTAAAAATTAACAACTCGTCTCTAACTTAGAACCTACTCAGACGGAAATTTAGCTTATACAGGGTGTTAATGAATGAACCAATAATGTGAAAACCGTTTCTTAAGAGTTTTCGGATCATTAAACTGTTAAATTTTTACTATGGGACCAATTTTGAAAACTACTTGTTTCATTCATTTAGCTATTTTCGTTATCAATTTTTGTATGAAACAGGCCAGCAGATTTTTTTCGCATTTTCAGAGTTGGTCCCGTAGTAAAAGTTGTTCAGTTTGATGGTTCATTTTTTTTTGTTTCATTCTTTAACCCTGTTTAAAAATGGCATAGTTCAGTAAAATTACGGGTTCGCAAAACATTAAATGGTAATAAGCTGTAATTTTGCAATCTGACTTTGATGTGATTATAAAACACTAATATAAACGAATCCAACTAAATTTACGAATACAAAAAAATACAGCGTAGTTGTAACTTTTTTTTGTTGGATTTACATTCACAATCAAATTATAGTTCCAAATCAAGTTAAAAGTAAAGAAAGTATGTTATTAGCAATTTTGCTAAAGCAATTAAATAAATTAATATTTTGGTCAGTAAAGTAAAAAAAAATATTTGTGAAAATTAGTTGGATTCATTTACAAAATGACAGCTAGCCATTTAATCTCACGATCAAAAGAAGAAAGACCGCTATTGCAAATTATTTCTATTTCGTCATACTAGCTCCCGTAATTTTACTGAACTATAATGCTAAAATCTAAATCTAAATAAATACAACTTCTCCACTTCTTGAATTCACTTAGCTACATCACATCTATCTATCTACCTCAAAACGTATACTCGCACCGTACATTTTCCAACGTTATTACGTTTACTCATAATCCTTACCAATTAAGTGATTTTTTTTATAAGAATAAATTGCCAAACTTAACGCTTGACTTAACCTTCTTCTTAAATTTCAAGTACTTATAGTGAAAACAAAATTAAAGAAGATGTGATGCTTAAGTGTTTATTAAGAAAATACTACACTGGCTCAAATAGACGTGGCAATGACTTAGTTTTCAAGTGATAAGTGTAGGTTTATTATTCTAATATGTTATTTTATGGCATACAAGTGTAAATTAGTAAATAAACGAGTCTTTATGATTATTGGCATTCGAGGTGGGGAAGCTTTTCATATGAATTGTTAATGTTATTGAAACCACTTGGTATTTTTTAATGTTTGTAATGTATACTGTCAAATTATCTTAGTAATATTTTTAAGTTAATTAATTTTGATTTGCATATTCGGCAAAATTGAATACTGTGGTGTCTATGCCCGCGTACTGGCCGATATTGCGGTGGCGCGTTGACATGGATTTGAATTCAAGTTTAAAAAGTTAAGATTCGATTTTCTACAGGGGACTCGGTGCGCGGCCATGGAGGCGCATCCTGGTTTTTATTATTATGTATTCGAATTTAATTAAAAAGATAAAATAAATAATAGTTACCAGTCAAAGCATCGGTTTTATTTAAAGTAGCGCTTAGGCATGTCGATTCCTGAAAAAAATAATCGATTTTTGGATCGATTCGAATCGAATGCAGTAGAATCGATCTTCGATTAAATCGACCGTCGTGGAATCGATTTTCGATTAATCGATTTTTTAACATACCTAGTAAAGACGATAATAAGTAATAATAATAACAGTACCTAGCGATAGCTTGACACTATTAGTAGGTCCGGCAACAAAACTAAACTTAAAAATATTGGTTATTCTTACAATAGGAAAATTTTATGGTACACATAGCTGCACTTAAAAATCGGTGTATTTTTTCCATTTGAATTGCAACTTTAACATAAGTTATTTTTAAGTTTAAATCGATAGTATAAGTCTGACGTGCTGCTTGCTGTCCATTATAATATGATGTGCTAAAAAATATGCTATGTGCTAAATGACAAAATAAAATGCTAGACAGAAAGAAAATCTGCCTTTAGCATTAAAATATGCTACCTAAATTAGCAACACTGATGTTTAATTTTTTTTTAATTCTCCTGTCATAGGGACAAAGGAATCTAAATCCGTACAGCCGATTTTTTTTATATTGTTGTCTTCTTCGGTTTGAAAACCGGTAAAGCTCAATTTTTAGATTGTTGTGAATCGGTTCGATTCCAGAGATTCTTGGATCGATTCATTGAATCGATTCAGTGTTTCAGATCGATTCAAAAATCGATTTTAGGACCTTCAAAAATCGATTCTTCGATTAATCGATTTAAAATCGACATGCCTAGTAGCGCTCACAAGCGTTACAATACCTACCTGAGTAGTTATAATCCTAGGATAATATTTGAGCAATTTTAAATAAAAATGCGTTACTTGCTTTGCTTCCCGAGTTATAATGATTATAATAAGAGCTTTATAAATTTAGTAATTAGGGCATAACATTATGCGCTAATTACTACTAATTGGTGCCATACATTATTATTATGTTTGATGATTTGCTGTTATATAGGTATTCTATAAAAGAGATTTGGTCATTTATTGTAGCATTGTAATTAATTGCGCAAAGTGGTCATAGCTACTTAGAATAAACATCAGTTTATATTATTAAATCGTAAGGTGACGACGTGACGACCATGCACTATTGGTTAGTCATTAACTTGAGCTTGAGCTCTTAGGAGCTAGTAAAATACTATATCTTATCTATTGTGGTTTAGCAAGCTTTGCTGCTTTGGCATAAAGTCGGTCGGTTAGGCATCGAAGCCAGGCTAGGCGCCTTGAGCTGACATGTTTACAGCGTAACTTCTGTACGCATAATGGGTGTCATTAAGGTGGAATTAATAATTTTGTGATAAGTAACGTCTTCGATGGTTTGGGATCACGGTCGACGGGCGGCTGGCTGCGTCACATAACGGAGCTCATTATTGTATCCTTTGATGAAATGCCGGGTTTTATTGAGATTTCATAACAAATTAGTCGCGTAATGTAGGTGTAAATTCCAACGAAAAGGGACACTCCCACGAATGGTAAGCTAGATTAGTTATACTTGTTTCTACTTTACTTAGCTAAAGCTAACTAAGCTGGATGTGCACATTGCCATGCGTGATCTTTTGCAAAAACCACATCTACATAATAAAACATTTATTTGCATATTATCTATTGTAATAATCGCGAATCAGATTAAAAACTCATAATGAAAAAAAAAACGACCAATTGCGAAAATAACTTGCATTCTATTGCCGAAAAAAAAACTGCAGCGCAGCAACTGCAAAGACAATGGACTTTGACGGTTAGGTGTCGATAAAACGCTATATCACTCGATATATATCGTGTTTCGTCGGTCATGCTAGGGGAGGCAGGGTCCTTATAGTCTTTACCTGTGAAATGAAATTGCCGCTTTGTATGGAGAATTTTCAAGAAGTTGAATTTTTTATAGTAGGTAGCATTTTCTTTGTTCATTTAACAACAGTGAACACTCATGTAACAAAACTTTTATGTACTAACTAGCGGCCGCCCGCGGTTTCACCCGCGTGGTTCCCGTTCCCGTGGGAATATCGGGATAAAAAGTTTTCTATGTTTTAATCCAGGCTATCTACTATCTGTGTGCCAAATTTCAACAAATTCCGTTCAGTAGTTTTTGCGTGATTGAGGAACAAACATCCAAACATCTAAACATCCAAACATCCAAACCCACAAACTTTCACATTTATAATATTAGTAGGATGAGTGAACACTAAGCTAACTTATTCCATTTACTATAAGCGCAAAAAATTGTTTTAGCTAAGTTAAAGTTTTTGCTCACAAAATAAAGAGTCACTTTCAAGATCTTTTTTAATGCTACTTATGAAAGCTAAAATAAGGTTTTTTCTGATAGTTGACTACATGATATTTAACAATATCTTGATATTATATCGAATTATAGAAGTTATTAAGTATAACAAGTGATTTTCTTTTTTAAGTTAATTAAGTATAGAGTGATGTTGACTAATAACTTTGCGACTGTATCATTGCATTATTGTACTAATTTCTTGTTTGGAATTTACTAAGTAAGGTAATTTTATGGAAAACCTGTAATTGGCCTTGCTAATAGTTAGAATTAGTAGTAAAAATAAATTGTAACGCTGTTGGTTTTCAAATAAAATAAAATAAAATAAAAAATATTTAATCTGTATGTGACAAAATAGCAATTTCATAGGTAAAGACCTAATATTAGATTAGGTATGTACTGCCTTGCATTCTAAAGAAATACTTAAGTTGAACTTCACAAGATGCGTCGACGGCACGAGATAAATGATGAATAGCGAAAATGTTACGATTTCTCATCATCCATTCATGTTCATAATGCTCACGACCGCTCATAAATTAGTTGTAATACTTATAAAATCACAAAACCTGAGTTTCACAACACAGCCTTCGTTCAAATTAACTGTGTTTTGCCTCTTGACTCCATAAATCAAAACAGATATTTTGATTTTATATTCAACCCTAATCTTCTTTTAGTTAAAAGTTATTTATTTTGTTCTACGTAACAAACAAAAAAAAAAAAATGCTTGGACAATAATATCACACAGCGCCATATCTAGCCCCAAAGTAAGCAAAGTTTGTAGACAACTGATGATTTAAATAATATAAGCTAGGTACCTACTATTATACAGCCGAAGAAATTAAAATTCATTATTTCTATTTCTGCCCGGCCGGGAATCGAACCTGGGGACCTCTTGCGTGGTAGACTTGACCACTGCACCACTCAAGTCGTCTGCCTGCTTGCACTTAGCACTGCAAAACTAACAATGATAATAGCGTTTTCAAAAACTTTGCTAAGCTTCCTTGCTCTGTTAACCAGCATCCGCTCTGTTAAATAGGCAGGTACCTAGGTAGTTATTAACTCTGTACATTTTATTTAAGTGCATCTGTGTTTCTCGATGTATTGTGCAATCTTGTGGCAAGTTAAATTCAGTGGATACTTTTCGAAACAATCGCACATCCGTTAGTCTGTCACCGGACAAGGTCTCCGATTGTCCGCCGTGTGAACATTAACTAACACAACGCAATCGCCTCTCATTACTAATATTTTGTGCAATTGTCTGTAATTATTCGTATAGTAAGCAGTTGGGCGCAAAAAGCCAATAGTGTGCGACGACACACTTACATGACCGAATAATTCTTTGATTGATTTCTTTTCATTCAATGCCAACAGAATAAAAGTGAATAATTTTCCTTTAAAAGCTCATTTGTCTCTGGTCATTTGTGTGGCATTTACAGGAGTCGATTTAGCAGGCGACTTTAGTTTTATCGACAATCGCTTGTAAAATCGAATCCTCATTGAAATTAGGCTTGCGATTAGATTTTACAAGCGATTGTCGATAAAAAGCGCTAATTGACTAAAATCGCCTGCCAAGTCGGTCCATGTAAATAATGTGTCAGGTCATCTGTAATGTTAAGTTGGTTATTTGTAATGTTTTATTCAAGACGATGGTTTGGTAGACTGTTTGATATAAAAATCGTACCCAACAAATCCTTGACACAGTTGGCACGATGCGCCCGACGCAACGACAATCGATCGTAGCTATCAACCATGCGTAGCCTGCTGAATAGCTTAGGTTAGGAGACCCTTTCGTCTATCTTGAGACTTGATATCCTCACACTTACGATATATTTGTGAGCTGTGTTACGACGAATGATTTACATTATCGATTCACATGCAGCGTACCCATACGAAAGTGGCGCTCTCAGAGGTTTTTATTTAATAAGTTGTATTTTAAAAACCTCCTTCAAAAAACCTGAAAACAAAAACAGCTTCCAAATTAAATACCTCTAAAAAAGCAAGAAATAATATTCAAATCATTAGTTACCTACGCATAACATTATTAATAAAACACGTTTATTGAAGTCGGGTGGGGCTGGAACATTTAAAGTTATTACCTATGGTATATTAACTTTATGGGCTGGAAGACAACTTTTTTTTATATTTCTAAAAGCCCTACCCGACTTCATTAGACATGTTTTATTAATAATGTTATTTATGTGTAACTAATGATTTGAATATTATTTCTTGCTTTTTTAGAGGTAAGTTACCTTTTAAATTTGTTTTTGTTTTCAGGTTTTTTGATGGAGGTTTTCTTTTTTTTTTAATGCTTTTTTATTTTCAAGTTTTAAGTAAGTAGTAGGTATTGTAAGCATGTAAATATTTTTTTAACATTATAAAAAAAAATTATAGTATAATGCCCACAACTCAATTTACAACGCCCTGTTTGTTTTTGAGGAGTTTCGTTGTGTCTTTGTAGTCCAAGTCTAGTCCAGAACATTGCATCGCAGACCCAAACTCAGGTTTGGTTTGTTTTGGATTGTCATACACCTACCAAAATCTAAATCAGTTTACATAATAGGTACTATTTGACTTTGAGGAGTTCCCTTGTATATCTTCGAAGTTCAAAGATGAAATTAAAATGTGATCACTCTTGAAGTCCCTTTCAAACAATAAAAGAATCATCATCGATCAGAAAATCTGTAAAAACACGTGTGATGGTAAGCTAAATAATTGATATTTTTCAGGATTATGAAAAAACTATCAGGCAGATCTCTGTAAAATTTATGGGACCACACACAAACTATGTTCTTTGAGATAAAAAAAATACATAAAAAAATACCGTCAACTTGATAACCTCCTCCTTTTTTGAAGTCGGTTAATAAAACAAACGTGGATTTTTAAGACCCTGTTTAGTATTAATCTACTTCCAGAAGTTACTACGAGAGAATGTAATGATACCTTTTGAAAATGATTATAAACTCTGAAAACGAGCACTTTTAGAAAAAAAAATTCTCTTCTTGATAAGCTGCATAGTGGCAACCCTAGACCGAATATAGTGGCAACCTACACTCGACGTCAGAAAAACCGCACCTCTTTGACACTAAGTTTAGACTTGGCCATCTGCTATTGCTAGCTAACGTTTTATTGTGTAAATGTTGATATCTATTGAAAGTACATTTAATGAGCTTTGTTTTAATAATTGTTTGATTTTTTTAACATAACAGTTACCATAATTAAACGATTAAAGCGTTATTGCTAGCGCCACCACAAAAGGGAAATAAAAGGAGTAATGCGGGTAAATTCGCTATCGAGATGATGGAGAAAACACACTTCAACAGTTCAATTAAAAAAAGGAATACCCAAGATGGATTATTGCCCATGAAGTTACTCAAATATTGCAAAAAAATTAGGCAATGTAATGTGCTCGGGAACTCAATCAAAGTAATTGATTCCGTTCGACGAGTATTCCAACGGTTTCTAAAGACTGTTGGCTATGTCCGAAGGGGAAGAAGTATATAATAACACTTATCATTAAATTATATGGGATTAAATTAACTTTGAAGAAAAGGTGCGGTTTTTCTGACGCCGAGTGTATTAAGGGATTGATTATCGAATACAATACAATAGCGACTAGGGTTAAATAAAAAAACAAAATTTTCAGCCATTTCAGGTCTTCAGGGCTTACAATAATATTCCGGGGTTATATGCATGGTAAGCCATTACCATATTCGGCTTTTATAAGGGTACCTATAACTAAACAGCCTTTTTAGAGTTTATTAAAAGAAGCGACGAGCAAAAAGTTTAACATGGCAACAAACTGAAGAAATCTACCGAATGTTTGTGCGAAGTGTGACTCAGGGGCCGTACCGGCTAACGAATCGATTTTCATAAAAGTGGGCCAAAATGACGAACCCAAATTCATGATGTCACACGAACATCGATATCTTCCGAATCACGTCAACAAAAAGTACAAAACGATTGCTTACTTTGATTTCTCTGTTTTAAGTTGAAACCCAGCAGACTTTTATGAAAATCGATTCGTTAGCCGGTACGGCCCCAGGAGTACATAATTTAGAATTCACACGTGCAAAGGTCTTCTTGTTATGTAGGTAAACGACAATCGATTACCTAATTTCGAAACCAGCTTTAAACTGGCATGGTGTGTTCGGCATGGACACGTCAATGTCATGACCATAGCTTGGTACCCCGGTGCGCAGACCGTTACATGAATGTCATGTGGTCATCATACGTTAAACGTCTTGGTGTGTCTTGTTTTGTTAGACAGATCATAATCCCATGGTCCAAGAATTCCTGGTATTTCGGGAGTAACATTTGCTTCAGTTGCGCGACTTTATGAAGAATTTTTTTCTGTCACACAGTAGAAAATTATTATTAGTAGTGCATTTTAATTGTAATTTGTCAAACGAAACAGTTCGAGATTAAAATGAATTTTATTGAACGTTATTTTCAATACTGTACTGATAGCGGAGATGAACGTAAGCAAGAGATCTCGAGAGACCCTTCTGTCATAAGAATAAGTTTTATTTATTCTTAAGCTTCTGTCTCGGAGTGCTATAACTGGGGCAGTATATATTATTGTACCATTCCTAAACAGACTTCATAAAACATAACGATCGTTCCGGCACTCTTTTGTTAAGTATGGCGAAAAATAGCTTAGCTGCAACTGTGGCATTTTTAATAGCCAAAATTGTTTTTTTCTCCAGGACCAAAGGAGTTCTTCTACCGAGGCCACAACTACTTTTACAGCGGGCACGTGCCCGAGCTAGCGAAGCGCAAGGTGGACTGGCTGGACGGGCGCAATATCTGCCGCGAGTACTGCATGGACCTCGTCTCTATGGAGACCCAGGAAGAAAACAATCTAATCTTCAAGCTCATCCAACAGAGTAAGTAGACCAAGAACCTAGCTTTTTAGATTATTCCACTTTGCGCCACCAAGCGTCCCCTGATGCCCTTGTTCGCTTCTTTAAGGCTGGCCCCAGACCTACCGGTTTCATTTCTTTGCTTTGCTGTTCTACCATGGACCGCCCCGGCCAAGAGGCTCATTTTCAATCTATCGCATATTTTGACCTGACCACATTGGCAAGATAGCCATTAGTTTGGTGTTATCAAATATCGTCGTCTGGGGTGCGATGAGAAGTTTTAGTTTACGTTTTAAAAAAAAACTGCTGTTTTATACAAAAAAGAATAACGAAATTATCAAAATGTATGAAACAGTTCATTGTTTTTCGCGATTTCAGATTTGGTCCCATAGTAAAAGTTGTTCAGTTTTATTATGGGCCCTATCTACCATATTCAGTTTTATAAGGCTTTACCAAACATCTTGTATAAATAAGCGATCGAGTTATTTTTAACGATCGGAGTCCATGTTCAGGGTGGCACATCTCCTAAAAGCTTCCTACTTCGCAATCCAGGCGATAATATTTGATAAAACCAAGCTAATGGCTATCTTGCCAATTTGGTCTAGTCCCAAAATGCGATAGATTGAAAATTACCCTGGTTGGCCGGCGGTCTTACAAGCAAGGTAGCACAGCAAAGCAAAGAAACGGAACCGGTAGGTCTGGGGCCAGCCTTAGACAGATTAGTTTTACGGCAGATTCGCTTTAAGACAAAAATTGTACAGTCGATGGAGAATGTTAGATACTTCTATATTTTCACTTTTTATTGATACCTTATATTCACCAGTGGGGCAAAGTGGAATAATTAGCATTTTTTTTGGAAACTGACAAACTGACTCGTTAGATTACTGCTAATTACAGTAGAGCCAGGAGGAAAACAATCTGATTTTAAGTTCATCCAGTTAAGAGAACAGCCACAGAAGGTACATAATAGGGAATATGCATAAGTCACCGATTTTGATGAATTTGAGCTCGATCGCTGCGGACACTTATAAAAACATGATGGAACAGGAAAAAAAATTAAAAAAATGTATTTTAGTTTTATCACACGATGAAATCAGGTGAAAATAACGATATTTTTTTTCATTTTCGGATATAATGCACTTTACAGTCAGATAGAATAAGAAATAATATTTTGTATGACACATATGTACTTAAACGCAAAATTTAGGGAGATAATTGAAGATTATTGGCTAACTCCATATTAAACGCGCCGAAACACACCTGAAACGTGATGTGTGACGTCACCGTTTTGTATGGAGCGTTTTCGGCGGGTGCTGCTGCGCGCTAACTTCAAGTAACTATATCACGAGAAAAAAACGCAAGAGAAAAGTTTTAATATTACAGTTAATTTTCTCACGCATTATGCTTTTGATTAAGATTAAAAAAAAAATTATGCATATTCCCTATTGGAACAACAGAGAAGAGAACTGCGAAAGATCAAAAACTCCTGTAAGTTTTTGATCTTAAGTACGTACGAGTTTTGATTTGACTCAGGCAAATAATCCAGTCTTAAATCTCAGTCATTAGCTCAACAAACACTTGAACGAAGATGTATGCGAATAATCGTTTAATTTTAAAATTCCGATTCAGCTTCTATCAATAGTACCTACTTATATGAATTATTATTTTTTCAGATGATGTGCCGTACATCTGGACATCTGGACGTCTTTGCGACTTCAAGGGATGCGAGTCCCGCAAAGATCTCGAGCCCAAGAACGTCTTCGGCTGGTTCTGGTCTGCAAACAGGGAAAAGATGCCGCCCACCAGCCAGGTTCGTTGAAACTTTGAGAAATAATTTTATCATACCTACCATTGACGTGGAGCGAGGCGGCGGAGCGGAGAAACGAGGAAATATTAAGAGGCCCACCGAGTCTCCACTTGCGCCACCACTCTAGAAAAAATCATTACAACGAAATAATTATGTTTAAGAAATTTCTGAAAAATATAAAACTAGTAACTATTAGTTACAAACTATTTTTGTATGCTCTTTTTCCCTGGTTTCTGTGTGTGTGTAGTTAAAACCTGGATTAACGCCTAAAGTGGCCACTTTGCAAAAAACAAAAATAATTGATAGATAATACTAGTTTTTATATTTTTTTAGAATTTTATTAAAAATAGTTATTTCGTTGTAATGATTCTTTCTTGATTAGCGGCGCTATAGTGGACGCGCGATGCACCCTTAACCAAAAGGATTGCGGAGTGGTTATATTTCCCCTTTTTTCCGCTCCGCCGTCTCAATGGAAAGACAGCCTAAAAATCGTTCTTATGAATTCTAGTGTAAGCTTCAACTGGAAAGAAAACTCTAAAAGTCGTACCTAAGTATTCATATGCACTCGATGCGGTTTGAAATCCAACGCTTATGCGGAAACATTTGTCTCTGTCTTTTTCTTTGCGTGTTTCTCAAGTATGGAAAATAACCCCACTTCTGCACTTTTTCGATGATTTTCGTTGTTTTTTCATCAATATCTTTAGCACAATTATCTTTCTTGAAAAAAGTTAATGGAGCAACTTCACAGCAGTGTTTGATGTAGAATTCAATACATTTCCGCTATAATTTACGCCAAAAATATGACCCGCGGCAAGCGCTTTTGATGATATTCTGTTTTTTTTTCAATCATCTGTGAGGTTTATACGCAATTTAATACTTGTAGCTACTAGATAATTTCTTTAGCTTGTCGTGTGTTTTTTTTGTGGCTACATCTTTACGTTTTATATATCAAAATATGGCCCGCGCAAACCATGTCTTCCTATCATGGACTCTTAATTGCTGAAGAAAAAACATAGTGTTTCCACTATAAACGGATATAAACACAAATAAACTCCCATTCCAGATCCCCAACGGCTGGGGCTACAACCCGTGGTCGCAGACCGGCCACAAGAAGCAGCGACAGCCAGACAACGCCGAGTTCGACATCAACGGGACCAGCGAGTCGTGCATGAGCGTCCTCAACAACGTGTACAGCGACGGCATCGCCTGGCACGACGTCGCCTGCTACCACGAGAAGCCGGTCGTCTGCGAGGACTCCGACGAACTGCTCGCCTACGTCGCCAGCACAAACCCCGGCCTCCGCCTGTGATACTTCTAACTCATACCTAACGATACTTAACATCTCAATGAGGATCAGTAACGATTTTTGTTTAGTGGCTTATTAGAAAGCTTATACCACTACATGATTAACTTTGAAGAAATGTTTACGATATCTCTTAAACCTGAGAAGATAAACGAGCCCTTATGACGCCATCGAGACGTACGCGAACCTTATATCGTACGTGATAAAGCACATATTGCATTGAGCATGGCTTTTCCTTCAAAACCCTTTTAACTCAACCATTTGTAAACGGATTTCAAAAAATCTTTCACTAAGCTTCATAGCTATGAATATGTTTTTATATTATATCAATAAAACTACAGGATTCAAACCTGTTACTGATCCTCATTGCAGTGTTTCTTTCAGGTACTAGTTCGGGGGGGGCAAACCCCGGATTAGCCCTAGTACCCCCCGGAGAAAAATGAGTAGGTAGGCGCAAAAAGGGAAAGTCGCGTCAGGAGGCTCACTCCGCACCCCCGAACCTCTTAATTGCCCCCCTGGCGAATTTTGTCTGAAAGAAACACTGCTCAATAGCAAGATAAAAGCAAGTTATTTAATTCAGCTCCGTGTTGCCAGTATTAAAGTCGTTGTGTATCGTAACTAAAAATCATGTGAGGTTACCATGGAAAATCAATTCCTAGTACAAAAGTGTAGGCAATAAGTTATAAACATCATTCTGCGCAGTATTTATTCAAATCACTTTCAATAACTTGCCATAAGTTTTCAGTTTAATCTTGAAATCTCTGAAATCGCACTGCCCTTCCATCGTTAAATAATGTACCTAAGTAGTTTTGATGGTAATAAGAAGGAAAAACGAACAACCTCGTTATTTATTACTGGCTTTGTTTATTAGACCTAACGTAACCAGTAAATAGCAAGTGTCATACTTTCATTATTACTCTCAAAGTACTATGATGGCCAACAGCGTCGCTTAACCAGTTAGTAACAAAATTCGTGTGCGCGCGTATCGCCCCTGCCTAAACGTATGTTGTAACGGTGCGGCGTGCAAGCGATTTTATTTAACCTTAGGAGTGGTTAAGCGACGCTGTTGCCCACGGTACCCTAGATACTTGGTAGATCCAAAATAGTAATTTAAGACTTATGTAACTTAATTAGGTTTATTTACCTAAGGGATGAATTTTTACGTGTATATAAAATAAATAAAAATAAAAGTCTTAAAAAATAATTTTAAGTTTTATTTTTCATCCGGAAAATAACGAGAAATATAAAGAAAATAATCAACACTTTCGTAATTATGAGACATGTTTTCCAGAACAATAAAGAAAATAAATAACACGTGCGCAATTATGACACACGTTTTTCGAGAAATAAATCAACACTTTCGTAATTATGACACACTTTTTCGAGAAATATAAAGAAAATTATCAACACTTTCCTAACTATGACACACGTTTTCGAGAAATATAAAGAAAATAATCAACACTTTGGAAATAATTATGACACACGTTTTCTCATTATCAATAGATTTCTAATAGTACAGTATCCCGTAGTACATTTAAATTACGAAAAAGGTTACCGTTTGCAGTTGTGATATAGTTATTTATTACGAAATTATAGATACTTTAACGGTTAACCCAAGTTTTACAGATCGCAACCCGCCGTAAATTTGTATATCTCCAAAAAATTATATTTTTTTACTTTTCGCGGTTTACCACATGGTTTAGCTATTGTCGTGTTCTACAGCTTTGTTTGATTGCCACTAATAATAGTAAGACTATGGAAAGTGACCATACACAGATTTAAGACCAGATGAAAATGGATGGACTTTACCTGGTCTTAAATCAGTGTATGGCTACTTTTTATATTCTTACTATTATCTGTGGCAATCAAACAAAGCTGTATGACACGACAATAGCTAAACCATATGGTAAACCTCAAAAAATAAAAAATAATTTTTTTTGGAGATATACAAATATAGATTACGGAGGGTTGCGATCTGTAAAACTTGGGTTAAAGTATCTATAATTTCGTAATAAATAACTATATCACAACGGCGAACGGTAACCTTTTTGGTAATTTAAATGTACTACGGGCTACTGTACTATAATGACAATGATTTTTGGTAAATAGGTATGTGATAAATCACAAAACAAACTTTTTATTTCGATATATTGCTTAGGTAGGTACCTAAATATTTTAACAACTACAAAACTATCAGTCTCAAATACCTTATAAAGATTATACCTATTGAAAATAGAAAAACATAAGTGATCGACGCACAATAGGGAATATGCATTAGTCACCGATTTTGATGAAATTGAGCTTGATCGCTGCGGACACTTATAAAAACATGATGGAACAGGAAAAAAAAATAAAAAAATGTAAGTATTATTTTAGTTTTATCACACGATGAAATCAGGGGAAAATAATGATATTTTTTTTTCATTTTCGGATATAATGCACTTTACAGTCAGATAGAATATCGAATAAGAAATAATATTTTGTATGACACATATGTACTTAAACGCAAAATTTAGGGAGATAATTGAAGATTATTGGCGAACTCCATATTAAACGCGCCGAAACACACCTGAAACGTGATGTGTGACGTCACCGTTTTGTATGGAGCGTTTTCGGCGGGTGCTGCTGCGCGCTAACTTCAAGTAACTATATCACGAGAAAAAAACGCAAGAGAAAAGTTTTAATATTACAGTTAATTTTCTCACGCATTATACTTTTGAATAAGATTAAAAAAAAATTGATGCATATTCCCTATTATTTTACAGATTCAATCAAGTTAAAGGTGTTCTTTAGAATAATAATAATATTTGAGCATCATGTCTAACAACTAGTCTTCAATATAAACAACAATATCTTTACTAAAATAACAACAGTATTCTTTACTAAAACAACAACAGTATTCTTTTCTAACTTTATCTAGAGAAAAAATATTTAAGAAATAAAAGTGTATCCACTAAATTGACCAAAACCTCAACATGAGTTACTGTTAAATAGTAACAAGTTAATTCTATTTCAACAAAAAATATCGAAAAGGTCAACAATCTTAGCAGCTTCATCCATTATTTTGTATTTGTTCCTAAATTCCAATTATTTCTGGATCCAGAAATGATATAAATTATGAATAAAGAAAACAGTGAATTAAAAAAAACCTGCTGTTATCATAATACCTATAGTCCATAAGCACCCTGAACAACTTTCTGAATCCCCCCCCTCTGCACCCCCTTTTGAGCCATTCGTTGATTGGACTATAAGTCTATAAATAAATTGACTTGTTTCGATTGTTGACCTTCCAGTAAAAATACTGAAACTCCTATCAGTATTTAAGGGTATTTTTATTAGTTTAGATTCTAAATTCTATTCATAGGGAAAAAGTGTTACTTTCGTATAGGTGGAATCCGATGAGTAGCCCGCCCCACAGACTTACGATCATGATTCTTGTACCTTTCGCACATATTTAAATCTTTAATCTTATTTATCAAAATATTTAGCGCATTGTATTTTCTGTCACCGATGGTAATAAATGTGTTTGAATACTTCTCAACCTCTGTTACAGAGAGCTTGTACACGTCTTGCTTTTTCACGCCATACTCTAGAACAGTGCTGCCCTCTTCCGAAACGTCGCTGCACTCTAATGAAGCTTCAAACTCCGGCGCGGCGGCACAGATGGCGTTGTACTTCTCGAGGGTAGTGTCCAATGTTAATGTGGGTAATTCGTCTACAATGGCTGGTTTGAGCAAACAAGCACGATGTTTTCTGCGGTTAGTATAAAGAGCGCATAAATCTGGAATCAAAATAAAAGCTTGTAATGATTTTATATTACCGGCTTCAGAGGAAGAGCTTTTTCAAAAGAGCTCAGTTAAAGCGCTTTCCTGACCGAAAGTGGCGCCGCGGTGAATTTTATATTCTAAAAGTTCTTTTAGGGCCCGTAGTATAGTATTTTAAGACGGTATCATTACATTCCTTTGTAGTCACTGCTAGAAGTAGATAGCAAAACTGCTAAAAGTGGCCGTTTTTGACACATTTGCTATACTTCTACGAATGACTACGAGGGAATGTAGTGATACCTTCTAAAAATACTAAACTATGAGCCCTAAAAATTCCACGAAAAGTTTTTTTTTCTATTAACAACTTATGAAATAAAAACCTCTTAGGGCGCCACATTTACCTTAAGTTCCTTCTCTTACCAACCAAGGCTTTTGCCTCAAACTCAGTTTTCTGAGTCTATCTATCTCCTAACATAATTATGAAGGTAGGCCAACTTAACTGTCTGGTTAAGTTGGCCTACCTTCATAATTATGCACAATAAATGGGGCGAGTGGACAAAGGTATTAACTAACAAAAAGTTCAAAATGAGATGAGTATTTGAAGATTATGTTAAAGCCTTACATGTATGCATTTTTGTCAGTTAACACCTTTTCTGGGAGTCTGTATTTTTGATACAATTTAAAATTGCGTGTTTTGAGCTCATCAGCCGATTTATCATCTCTTAAACCCTTTATTCATCCAAAAATTACGATTTTGTCAGTTTTGTCAGATAGCACCTTTGTCCACTCACCCCTTCATTGAATAAGACTCACCCTTTTATTGAATAAGTATCTACCTACTTCAAATGTTAGTAAAATAAAGAATTATCCACACAGTAAAAGAATAGTAAAAAAATTGTTCATGTTCATAGCATAATAGGTTATTAGAATGATACTGTGTAGACCAGAGGTGCCCAAACGGTCGATCGCCAAGGATAACAGATTTGTCACCTTGCACCCAATGTAGTTTTACTTTGCAACTTTTTTCCAATATAGGTAAAAATGTCTATCTCTTGGTCATAAATTGTTACTATGTCGATCTCTTTAAGAAAAAGTATGGGCACCCCTGGTGTAGACAATCTTGATTGGTAGAATGTTGCAATCATAAGTAATAAATAATGACTTAAAAATAATTACTTTCAAGATATGCTGCCTTATTACTTTCCATGAAAACTGGCCAGAACTTAAGTTCATCAACGATGTTGACTAATCTTCGTTGTTTGGTAACTAAATATAAATCTCCAATAACCTGAAATTAAAAATATAATATGTAAGGTATACAAAATATAACTGTATCAGACTATCCACATCAGTTATTAGGTTAGTTAGTACAAACTATATAGGGATAATTTAATTAGTATTATGTACCAGTGAAGAGGGGTGAAATTATGGTGAAGGTAAGCCGTTCTACATAAATGTTATGATCTGCATAGTGGATCGCGGTGGGGTGGGATTTCTAAAAGGCAAGCTGATGGGAATCAGCTTGTATGGACCCTTAGCCACTGTTATCTACAAAAATTTAAAAAGATACATGTTTTAATACTAACAACATCATTTTCTTTTGTTGTCAGTAAAGCTGTGGGCACAAAGTAGATTTTGGAGGCACTAGCTATCAAACTTTGTGCCTTGTCTATGGATCCTGGATTCCAAGTTGTTGTCATGACATCTTTAAATTCTAATTCATATGTCAGTTCCTGAAAAGACAATTAAATAAATCAGGCATGCTTTGCACAACACAATGAAGTTTTAATATTATTTTGAATTTTCGATCTCTAGATCTAGATAGTTCTAGGTGTTATACTTATGTCTGATATCATTTATTGTCATTCAAAATTAGCAATAGGCAATTTTTTTTAGAAAAATGTACCTACCTACCTAGATAAATAAAAACTTGGAGATTTTGAAAAAACTTTGTTAGAAACTCACTTTATCTAGTGGTACTACTCCATGAATGCTGGCTTCAAAAACCTTTGATGGCAGTTTCTTATATGTTGGAGGAAGATCAATGTAAATGGTTTTATCATCCGGCTTTAGGTAAATACCATAGTCAATTAACCATATGAGAAATTGGGACTCCATAGTGACAACACCACGGGCCCATTTATTTTTCCACATGACTGCAACATACTAAAACAAAAGAAGCCTATTGAAACTTCACATAGTCACTTAAGTCCGATTAGGTACCTACTAATCTCGTAGCAAAAATGTAAAAGGTGTTGCTAAAACAAAACAACATAAAATTAAATGTGTAGATGCTGAAATAAAGTTACTTTAGCTTTACACAATCATGATGATCGATCATGCAAAGATCATGCTATTTTCGAAAGCCATTACTAGTTGTTGAGGGTTGGTCTGCTGTTGGTATTGTTTTTCTAAATTAAATGTAGGTACCTATGGCTATCATTTAGTCAGTGTATTTAAGTATACAATAATACTCACCTGACCGTGAGAAACATCAGAAACTTGATATTTGTTTGAACTTATCACGTTTGTTGGATTAACGCAGTTCTCCAAGAAGTCTATGTCCTTTCCGTCTTGTTCGGACATACAGAAGAATGAAAATGGACTTGTGAATGTTGTTATTACAATATTCATTTTATAAATTATTCCAAACCCCGAAAATAACAACAAACTCTAAACAAAACAGAAAAAACGCTTGTTTTGCAAATTCTTGAATGAAAATTGAAATGTCAAACTTTCAAATGTCATATTCAATAAGGCGGGAGAATCACGCAATTTGATTGGTTAGTAAGTTTTGAAGTTTTAAACCAAAGAGAAAAAAAAATAGGGTGCGTTCCGTGGCTTCCAAGAAGCTTAAATCCACAATGGAGATGGCACGCCTAGTATCATACTGAAGATTGAAAAAGACTCTTTAGTGACGTCACGGCGTATTGCTATCTCTTACTTTTCGTTTTACAATACGTTTTCGTTTCTCACGAACGAACGAACGACGACCAACGAACACGTATTGTAACACTAAAGAAAGAGGTTGCAATAAGCCGTCACGTCACTAAAGGAGCTTTTTTCAATCTTCACTATGACATATGGCCCTGCAATCTCCATTGGAGGGAGGTTATACTTCCCTTCTTCTCTTGCTTCTTGGTGGCTTCGCTCGAGTCATAGCCTTCTATATCTTCCAAGCCCTGAAGTTGAGCAGAACGGCAACATCGCATGTGGTCAAGCACATAGTATAAAATTATTTTAAAAATTATTTATTATTTGTTTTTCCTATATTATCTATGTTTAAACTAGTTGTAAATTGTGATGTAAGATTATTTCAATAAAGTTTTATATTTATTATTATTATTTATTTATTAGAACATAAGGTTTGAGTCAAATTATTTGAACTTTTCGGGGGTCCTTTAGTACGATGAGAATTTTGATCTAAGCGTCCTCTAGCAATAAATCTTACATCATTGGAAAGGTATTTAAATTTGAAACACTTTATTGTATTTTTATAAACGTCAACTATTAGTACTTTGAGAGTTATATATAACGCTCTAAACTTGACCAGTTTTTTTAACATTAATGACCTAAAACTCCGAAATTGCTAGCAATTAATAGAAAGTATGTCTGCATCAAATATTTGTCACATAAAAACCTTTCTTATGATATATCATTTATTTCTATAGGTGTGGTAGATCAACTCCCATAGATAATAAACCACTTTTATACTTTAATAACCTTTAACTCCAAAAGTATTAACAATTGATATAAAGTATGTTAACAGGAAATATTTGTCTTTAAAAGACCTTTCTAATGATATATCATTTATTGCTAGAGGGCGTGTTAATCAACTCCCTGCTGAAGAAAATCAACAAAAAAGATGACATCTTTGACAGCCATTTTTTCCTGGTCAACATTGATATTTTTCTTATTGTTTAATATACAAAGCATTTCAATAAAGGAACTAAATTATTTTCATATTTTAAACCTCACACGATTACTATGAAAAAAAATATCGACCTCTTAAAATTGAAATATTCCCATACATTTAGTATGGAGACTGGCGGACGACATGACCACGAACTGACAGTAACTGACGTTGCCAAACTTATGTTCACGGCTTGGAAATAAAGAAGGCTATGCTCGAGTGCACTCGAGCGCAATCCGATGCGCGCTCTAACCGTTCCGTGGTTCGTTGAAATTTTACTCTGACAGCTGTCAGAGCGTAGTTTCATCCGTTCCGTGACTTGGAGCGTTCAAACCAAACAACCATCAAAATAGATGCCATGGTTGAAAAACGCTCTGACGTTTATGCTTACAAAATATGTCATTGTCATTTTGACATTATTTTGTATTTTGATGTTTTTGTGTCTAACACCCATTTGCACTAAACTTAAGAATCGCCTAAGTCTTTTCTTAACTAACTTAAGACATTCTTAGCAAAAAATTGCATTGCACTAACCTTAAGTTACGTTCTTAAATCCACTTTAGGCTATTCTTAACTTACGGGCTCAACATCGAGCGCCCAAGGCTTAAGAAATTCCTATCTTATGAATTCTAAATCTGTGGTTATAGCCTGTGGCCGTCAATTGTGACAAAAAACAGAAATATTTGCTGAAAAATGGAAGATTCATGGAACATTCATTGAAATAATTAAATTACTAAACGACTCGGTAGAAAATCGCAAAAATTGCCGTATTTCAATACAATTACTTCACTTATAAAAGAATAAGAACGTATGAAATAACCGTACTTGTATGTAAACTTCTGGCATAGGCTACCGTGTCAAGGTTAATTTTTGATCCCAATTACTGTATAATACGGCAACTACCGTACCATTGGCAACACTGCCGCGATTTGATTTCCATTTTCTAAATTGACAGTTGATGACTTAACTTTTTCGGCCACCCTACCAAATAAAATAAACCAACGCCTTATCTTTCGTCTCCTTTTAACTCACGAATGAATCCATGTGATGTTATAACCAAAAAAAGTATTCTATAACCTATATTACTTCGCCGCTTTAAAAATCCATAAACAATTAATATTTACATTCGTTCATTCCTTTTCTTAGCAAGGCGATGCCCAACACAGAGAAAGCAATATGCCCAAGTTACGACGTAGTCTGTTAGTGCAAACAAAAATTTCAGCTCGGCATTTTTAGGCTGTTCCTAAGCTAAGAATTATCTTAACTAGGACACGCTTAACTTGAGTTTAGTGCAAACGGCTGTAAGTTTCAAAATTTTAATGTTTTCTGCTCAAAAATAGATTTTTATTTAATTTAGTATACAAGAAAGTACAAATAATCCGTATTCCAAATGGAAAACGAAAACGTCGCTTCATTCACAGATCACAAATAAACGCTATTATTGTACATACAGACGCGCTTTAATTTAAAAGTTTCAAACAAGGTTTTATTATTTAATAGTACCTATGTAATATGTTTGCACTAAAATTAAGATTACCAAAACTGTGTTATAAACTGATCGATAACCCTAAATATCCGCTTCCTTTATCGTTTCAACGGCATTTTGTTTTGTGAGCCATTTGGGCAACATGACTTTTCCAATGTAAAAAAAAGGCTGCTGAATTCGATTCTGAATGTTGCCAAGCCGAATTTTTTTTTCAAGCGTGTTTTGTTCTTATAATGACTTGATCCAAGAAAATATCTCTATATTCCTCTACAGAAAGTCCTCTACAGAATTAAAACTATGAGGATTTGCCTCAGAAAAAAACACTGGTAAATAGCCCAGTTATTTCACTATATAGATAGAGTAATAAACTTGTTGAAAAAATTGTCTAGAAACTGTGTTAAAAAAATGATTTGCGTTGCGTGGCGGAAGCGGAATTTTCTCAGCCATGTTTTTTTTCAAAAATCCTCTACTGAATTAAAACTATTAAAATTTACCCCAGAAAAAAAAAATACTGGTAAATATTCTAGTTATTTTACTATAATAAAATAATAAACTTCTTTAACACTTTTGTCTAGTAACTGTGTTAAAAATATATTTTGTATCGCATGACGGAATTTTCTCTCTTCCAGCCACATACTTTCGGTATCCGGACGGACTTCCGGTTATTAAAATTGAGTTCAGCGACCCCCAAAACCTATGCCAGGATGGAGTTCTAATGAGATAAATAAAGCTTCATTTTGGCCGCCATCTTGAATTTTGGCCAAAATTGGGCCTGGCAACATTCAGAACTACAACGTTCTCGTCAAAACGATTCAAACGAGCCCAATCTCGATGGGGTGGCGTGGTTTTATTACAGAGTTGCTGTGTCCTTCTTCCGGCTCCATCATCAGACCCTGGAAACTATTAACTAAAAAAGTTAACAAAAAAAAGTTGACCGCCATCTTGAATTTGTAGTATTTTAAAAATTGCGTTGTTTTTTTCTTGTCAAAATAGTTCCAAAACCTAGTTTTATCGAAATCGGCCTGCAAACAAAAAAATTGGCCGCCATCTTGGATTTTGAAATATTTTCAACATTGTGTTGTTATTTTCTTGTCAAAATAGTACCAAAAACCGATTTTCATCGAAATCAGCCCACAAACAAAAAAGTCGGCCGCCATCTTGGATTTTGTGTATTTTAAAAATTGTGTTGTTATTTTCGTGTCAAAATATTACCAAAAACTGAGTTTCATCGAAATCGGCCCACAAACAAAAATGTTGACCATCATCATCATCATCATCATATCAGCCACACGACACCCACTGCTGGGTATAGGCCTCCCCTAAGGATCTCCACGACGATCGGTCCTGCGCTGCCTGCATCCACTGGCTTTCCGCGACCTTCACCAGATCGTCGGTCCACCTTGTCGGGGGCCTACCCACGGAGCGTCGTCCGGTGCGCGGTCGCCATTCCAGAACCTTTCTGCCCCAACGGCCATCGGTTCTTCTCGCTATGTGTCCCGCCCATTGCCACTTCAGCTGAGCAATCCTTCGAGCGATGTCGGTTACTTTAGTTCTCCTGCGGATCTCCTCGTTTCTGATTTGATCACGTAGGGAAACGCCGAGCATGGCTCTCTCCATTGCACGCTGAGCGACCTTGAGCCTCCTTATGAGACCCATAGTTAGCGGCCACGTTTCACTGCCGTAAGTCATCACTGGCAACACACACTGTTCATAGACTTTCGTCTTGAGACACTGAGGTAAGTCGGACGCGAAGATTTTTCGAAGCTTCCCGAATGCTGCCCACCCGAGTTGGATTCGGCGAGAGATCTCTTTCTCGAAGTTGGACCTACCTAACTGGACTGCCTGTCCTAGGTATACGTAATGGTCAACAACTTCAAGTGTAGTGTTCCCAACATGAACTGGAGAGGGTACAACATGGGCATTTGACATAATTTTCGTCTTTTCCATGTTCATCCTAAGACCCACTCTTTGGGAAGCACTACAAAAATCTTCGAGCATTGTGTTCAGGTCTTCCATGGTCTCAGCCATAAGGACTATATCATCGGCAAAACGAAGGTGTGTTAGGTACTCGCCATTAATGTTGATGCCGAGTCCTTTCCAGTCCAAGAGCTTAAAGATGTCCTCCAACGCAGCTGTGAACAGTTTCGGAGAAATAACGTCTCCCTGTCTCACACCACGCTGCAGTTGGATAGGATTTGTGTTCTGGTTCTGTACTCGGATCGTCATGGTGGCATTTTGGTATAAGTACCTCAACACCTCGATATACCTATAGTCCACTTGGCACCTTTGGAGAGACTGCAGCACCGCCCAGGTTTCAATCGAATCAAAGGCTTTCTCATAGTCCACGAACGCCAAGCAAAGTGGCTCATTATACTCCTCGGTCTTCTGTATAACCTGCCGCAGCGTATGGATGTGGTCTATGGTGCTAAAGCCTTTTCGGAACCCGGCTTGTTCGGGAGGTTGGAAGTCGTCGAACTTGCGAGCGAGACGATTCGTAAGGACTCTCGAAAACAACTTATAGACATGACTCAGAAGCGAGATGGGTCTATAGTTCTTTAAGAGGGACTTGTCACCCTTTTTAAAGAACAAGATCACCTCACTTATGTTCCATGTCTTTGGCGTTCTGCCCTGGACGATGACGGAATTAAAGAGCTTCTGGAGGACTTTGAGTATCGGCTTACCGCCCGCTCTCAGAAGCTCTGTAGTGATTCCATCGTCACCCGCCGCCTTGTTGTTTTTCAGCTGTTTGAGAGCCATACTAATCTCGTACAGGCTGACGTCCGGGATATCTTGAGTATAGTGTCGGGTAAGCTTGGCTCTGGGGTCTTTAGCCTTGCTTTCAACAGGTGTCTGCGTGGAATATAACTGCCCATAGAAGCTCTCGATCTCCCTCAGGATTTCAGGCTTTGATGAAATGATGCGTCCGTCGTCAGTTTTCAGCTTCGTCATCTGGCTTTGCCCAATAGACAGATCTCTCGCGAACACTTTGGAGCCTTTATTCCGCTCGATAGCCTCTTTAATACGATTCGTATTAAATTGGCGAAGGTCGCTCGTCAAAGACTTAGATATCTGTCTATTAAGCTGCCGATAACGATTAGCATCTACTGAACTCTGGAGCCTCATTTCACGTCTCTGATCCATGAGTAGGAGTGTGTGGTCGGAGAGTTTCTTTATCTTGGGACGGCGGGTCTTAAAGAGCTTAGACCCTACCGTACGGACAGTATCCACCACCATGTTGTTTAGATCGTCCACATCTATGCTGTTCTCAAGGGCTTCGAAGCGGTTTTGGAGTTCGAGTTGAAAGCTCTCGGGGTTTTGAATATGGGCCGGCAATGGTCGAATTGTTGATTTTATCAGTCGAGATCTTTCCAGCTTTGGGTTGATATTCAATGTGCCACGTACCAATCGGTGATCGCTCCCCGTCTTAACAGCGTTGATCACAGTGACATCATTGAATATTTGCTTTTTCGTCGACATGATAAAATCTATCTCATTTCTGACTTTACCGTCCGGACTGACCCAGGTCCACTTCCGGCATTCCGGCTTTCTGAAGAAGGAGTTCATCATAAAGAGGTTCTCCTTCTCCATAAAGTCAGCCAGCATCTGGCCTCTGTCATTCCGTTGCCCAACTCCAAATTGCCCCACTCTCAGCTCATCACCGCATCGTTTCCCCAACTTTGCATTGAAGTCCCCCATCACAACAGTGTAGTGGGTTTTGTAGCTATGCATGGCTTTAGAGATCTCCTCATACATAGCCTCCACTTCGTCATCTTGGTGTGTCGAGGTCGGTGCGTAAACCTGTATAACATTCAGCGAACACCGTTTGGATATTCTGAGTATAAGGTACGCCACCCTGGTCGACACACTTCCGATGGTAATCACGTTGTTGACAAGGGACTTGTGGACGATGAACCCGACACCACCTTGGGACTGTTGGTCGCCCTCCCGGTAGTAAAGCAAGTTACCGGAGTTGAGGATTATCGAGTCCTCTCCCGCTCTTCGGACTTCAGATAACCCGATAATGTCCCAGTGTACCTTGCTGATAACTTCTTCCAACTCGGTTAACTTCGCGTCTTCCCTTAGTGTGCGCGTGTTATAGGTTGCCAGGTGCAGTTGTCGTCGTTTTTGGTAGCCGAGCCGCACCCGGGGATTCTTAGCACCCCCTGCCCCGCCGTTACCGTAGCCGCTACCGTAGCTAGGAATAGCGGGGCTGCCGGGGACTGGGGGCCAATTTTTTGATCCATTATGCATGAAAAATGTTGACCGCCGTCTTGGATTTCTCAATATTACTAACATTGCGGTGTTATTTTCTTGTCAAAATAGTTCTAAAAACCGAGTTTCATCAAAATCGGCCCATAAACAAAAAAGTTGGTCGCCATCTTGGATTTTCAATATTTTAAACACTGCGTTGTTATTTTCTTGTCAACAATAGTTGCAAAAACCGAGTTTCATCGAAATCGGCTTACTAACAAAAAAGTTGGCCGCCATCATGGATTTTTAGTATTTTAAAAATTGCGTTGTTATATTCTTGTCATTTTGACAAGAAAATAACAACGCAATTTTTGACAAGAAAATAACAACGCAATTTTTAAAATACTAGTAATAGTACCGAACCTGAGTTCCATCGAAATCGGCCTACAAACAAAAAAGTTGGCTGCCATTTTGGATTTTTCAATATTTTCAACATTGCGTTATTATTTTCCTATTAAAAATAGTTCTAAAAACCAAGTTTCATCGAAATTTAGCTTACAAACAAAAAAGTTGGTCGCATCTTGGGTTTTTAGATTTTTTTAAATTGCGTTGTTATTTTCTCGTCAAAATAGTACCTACTAAAAATCGAGTTTCATCGAAATCGGCCCAAAAACAAAAAAGTCGGCCGCCATCTTGGATTTTTAGTATTTAAAAAATTGCGTTGTTATTTTCTTGTCAAAATAGTACCAAAAACAGAGTTTCATCGAAATCGGCCCACTAACATAAATGTTGACCGCCGTCTTGGATTTTTCAATATTTTCAACATTGCGTTCTTATTTTCTTGTCAAAATCTTTTTATTAAAATAAACTTGTCTATATTTCTTTCTAGACTTTTTTAGGAAGCTTCAAGGTTGAGCTTTAAGTATTTGGATACACAACTAAGTCGTGAGATATAATAAGTCTATGGTCTTTTTTTTGAGTCTTTTAACATAACAACTGAGTCTTATTAAAAAGACTCGAACGTCGCGTCTTCACTTTAGACTTGAGTCGTGTAAAACGGAGGCGAGTCTATTTATTAAGACATAAAAGACTTGAGTCTTTTTCATCACTTGCTGCAACCCACAGCCTTGTGTGCAATGAAATGAGCAACCTAAGCTAACTTGTCTCATAATGTACTATTATAAATACCTACTCGATAAGACTTGGTAAAATTAATATCTTCCTGGTATTTACCTGTACCTACCATTTTCTAATGTCCTGGTAACTGTACCACAGGATAAATATGTAATAATAAATATTGTGCGGCCACGCCACCTTAAGACCCCAGACCTACCGGTTTCTTTTCTTTGCTTTGCTGTTTAGACCGCCGGCCAACCAGGGTCATTTTCAATCTATCGCATATTGGGACCAGACCAAATTGGCAAGATAGCCATTAGCTTAGTGTTATCAAATATTATCGTCTGGGTTGCGAAGTAGGAAGCTTCTGGAAGATATGCCACCCTAAACATGGTCTCCGATTGCTAAAAACAAATCGATTCCATATTTATATACCTAAATGGTGAACAGGGTCGTGGGTGGCATCATTGCCTACCTAAACTATTTTTTTTGTGTTTTCATAACGATCGTTTAAGGAACAAAGCTCACATAAACATAAATATATGTGAAATGTACTGAGATTGAAAATATGCGATAGATTGAAAATGAGCCTCTTAGCCGGCGGTCCATTGCCGAACAGCAAAGCATAGAAAAGAAACCGGTGGTAGGTCTGGGGTCAGCCTAAGTGTACCTAACTAAAAGCAAGATGGGTGACCAAAATAGATAACCTTGGATCATCTATACTGTGGATATTGCATGACAATGGCATTTGTGGGACACTTTTAACTCCCCAAAAACGCAGCCTACTATGAAAGTCCCCCAAGACTTGTCATACAACTTGACATTTAAGTCATGTGATTTGTCAAACGGCATGTGCCACATTTCAGCTTTGCTATTGTATTGCGTAGTCATAGCCTTCTTTATTTCCAAGCCGTGAACATAAGTTTGGCAACGTCTGTTACTGTCAGTTCGTGGTCATGTCGTCCGCCAGTCTCCATACTAAATGTATAGGAATATTTAAATTTTAAGAGGTCGATATTTTTTTTCATAGTAATCGTGTGAGGTTTTAAATATGAAAATAATTTAGAAAGAAAATTGTTTTCAGGTACATATTAACAGAAACTAAAAAAAAACAAAGGATAAAACATAAAAAAAAGATAACTTAAAAGTAAGAATACCTAACGAAACATTAGTTTAAAAACAAATAAAAAAACAAGGCATAAATGGGGACCTTAGAGCAACGCGGCTCGGAAGCCACGTTGCTCTAAGGTGGGGACTAATAAGGTCCCTGCCTCAGCGTGTGTTGCTGCGGCGTTCAGTCAGAGAACGCCACAGCACGCTGTTATTCTGACAGGGCCTAAAGTTAGGGAGCTGACGGTCACAAAAGAAAGAAAATATAGGTTTAATATTATTACATATATAATAATATATTATGATATAAATAGATTAAAGTTAGTTTGTGTAAAGGAACCAGTATAATAATGTGGTGTGGTGTAAAATGACTTTAAGTTAGGGATGGGATAATACATGGATTTTAATATACTATATCTATGGATAATACAAATAAAAATAAAAATCAAATGTCTATCAAATTTAGTTCTTTTATTGGAATGCTTTGTATATTAAACAATAAGAAAAATATCAATGTTAACCAGGAAAAAATGGCTGTCAAAGATGTCATCTTTTTTTTTTTTTTTTTGTTGTTGATTTTCTTCAGCAGGGAGTTGATTAACACGCCCTCTAGCAGTAAATGCTATATCATTAGAAAGGTCTTTGAAAGACAAATATTTGCTGTTAATATATTTTATATCAATTGTTAATACTTTTGGAGTTAAAGGTTATTAAAGTATAAAAGTGGTTTATTGTCTATGGGAGTTGATCTACCACACCTATAGAAATGAATGATATATCATAAAAACGGTTTTTATATGGCAAATATTTGCTGCAAACATACTTTCTATTAATTGTTAGTATTTTCGGAGTTTTAGGTCATTAATGTTAAAAAAATTGGTCAAGTTTAGTGCGCTATAACTCTCAAAGTACTAATAGTTGACGTTTATAGTAATATAATAAACTGTTTCAAATTTAAATACCTTTCCAATGATGTAAGATTTATTGCTAGAGGAGGCTTAGATCAAAATTCTCATCGTACTAAAGGACCCCCGAAAAGTTCAAATAATTTGACTCAAACCATATGTTCTAATATATAAATAATAATAATAAATATAAAACTTTATTGAAATAATCTTACATCACAATTTACAACTAGTTTAAACATAGATAATATAGGAAAAACAAATAATAAATAATTTTTAAAATAATTTTATACTATGTGCTTGACCACATGCGATGTTGCCGTTCTGCTCAACTTCAGGGCTTGGAAGATATAGAAGGCTATGGCGTAGTGCATAATATCGTTGGCAGCAACCTTTACTATGATCAAAAGTACGATGGGTATGGTATGGGTGTGCTGTACCTAGTATTTTAGTACACCACACTTAAGGTTGCTGCACAATTGTAAACGAATCGATCTCGGTCACCCATCTTGTAAAACCTCATTCAAGGTTGCTGCAAATTTTTTATCGCGTCTATTTTGGTCACTTATCTTGTTTTTTTTAACCATCCTAAAGGTTTCTGCACAATATTATGCTGTCTATTTTGGTTACCCATCTTATTTTTAACCACGCTAAAGGTTGCTGCAGGGGGTCAGTTGGGACAGTTTTTTTTTAAATCCCAACGGACCCATCTGGGTACAAAGGCGTGGGGACGGTTGTCTTCCACTTCACGATCTTGATAATCTCTTCGATTTAGTGACTTGTGTAGCCATCTCTCAATTCCAAAAAAAACATGTGCTTTGCAGCAGCAAAGATCACATATTCCAAAAGCAATAAGTATATTTCTTTTGGAATATGTGATGTTTTCCAATTAATATTAGGTACTTATTATGGATCATTTTAATAAAATTAGTGACTTCGCATCTCTGTGTGGGGAGTCTAATGCTATCCCGAAAGTAACTGTGATTTCACTTATTAAATAAATCGAACCCGTAATCTGTTTGTAACTACGAATTCATACGGTCGTTAACTAGCGTTTACCCTGAAAAAGTGATTTGATTGACTTCCAAAAGTTTAATTAGGTATGTAGGCCCTTACCTACTTGTATAAATTGACATGATATAGGTACTAGGTGCCTACCTCTTATGATCACCGAATTTTTTTTTTAAGATTTTTTATACAGCGTGAAATTTTAATCATTTGGTTCCCGCCGTGGGGTGGTTCCACTCATGATTACAAGCAACTTTTACTATGGGGCCAACTCTCCTGCTCGCAAAAAAAAATCAGCTGTTCCATACAAAAGTGCAATACCTACTCGACCTTAATGTATGGAACAGCTGATTTTTTTTTGCGAGTAGGAGAGTTGGCCCCATAGTAAAAGTTGCTTGAAATCATGAGTGGAACCACCACACGGCGGGAACCAAATGATTAAAATTTCAGCGTGTATAAGTAGGTTTGGTAGGTACCTACTTACCTATGTCTAAGCACCTTTGTTTTTCTGGTTTTCCTTCTGCAATACGAGATAAGCTCGTTTTATGGCTACTTAGCATATTCAGTAACGTACCTACTTATATTATTTTTATCACAAAACCAAGATGAGTTTAAACTTTGCAAGTTCTTATTTCATCAACATCATACATTTTTTGTTTCGAAAACTAGTGGTGAAAATTGTAGAGCTATCAATCAATCAAACTAGTTTCTGCTGCCTGACTGCTGGGCGTGGCTGGATCACTAAAAGTCAGGCTGAAAATTAGTTTGTAAAAGGTCTCGATATTTGAAAAATCTTTGTGTACATGCAAGGATTTTTTAAATATCGAGACCTGCTGTGAAAACTGTGATATCAGTCAGAACCAGAGCCGCATTAACCATTAGGCACCGGCAGAGAAGGCAACTGCTTAGGGGCGATGATCGCCCCTAAGCAGTTGCCTTCTCTGCTGCATCCACTGAATGCCGAATATCGTAGATAGGGATCATCAAACTGATCAATTTTTATGGGACCAACTCTGAAATCGCGAAAAAAACAGATGTTTCATACATTTTGATATTTTCGTTAATTAATTTTTGTATGAAACAAGTATATGAATTCAGAGTTGGTCCCATCGTAAATGTAAATAGTAAATGCTCTGAAATGAAAAGTTATGAAGGAAAAAACCGCATCGAAATCAGCCCAGTAGATTCCTAGGACAATGGTTACAGACAAACATACCAGCAAACAAACAACCTCTAACCCCAAACCACCCACCCAAACGCAAACGCATATACCGCCTCTCCGTTTCGTTCTGTCCACCGTAGGTAAAAGTAGCGCTGCGCAGGCCGTTTTTTTACTATAATCAGGTAAGATTTTACAAGGTTAGTGGATGAAACTGATTAAAAATTATTTCTATTATCAAATACACCTGTACAAGATAAATTAATTTTATGTTTAAAAAAATTTTCGTTTTTAAGGCTGAAATGTTTTCAAAAAGTTAATAATTTTCAAAAAAACATTATAATATAATAAGCTGAGAAATTGAGATGATGACTGTTTGCGCAAAGTCATATTTCGCATTATTTCTACTATTTAGAAATTCGGTCAGCCAGAGCATGGACGAATTTCGTCCATGGCCAGAGTAAGAAAAGGGTAAAAAAAGGGCCCTGAGAATTGCATTGCCTAGGGCCCCTGACAGGGTTAATCCGGCTCTGGTCAAAACTAAAGTCAGGAAATTGAACCTGTAACCTGCCCGTTGATTACGTAAGTCTGTTGCTAACAATTCTCAATAGAAAGAGCTGTTACATTGCTGCTTTAAGTAAGATAGATGTCACATTGGTTCTAAACTAAAGCAGCAATGTAATTCTGCGATTTCTGTCAGAGTTGATTGCAACAAAGTTACATAATCAGTACCTTGATTACGTAAAGCTGTTGCTAACAATTCTCGATTGAAATCGATTGAAAGCGCGGTTGCATTGCTGCTTTAGTTAAGATAGTTGTCAGATTGGTTCTTACTAAAGCAGCAATGTAACTGCGATTTCTGTCAGAGTTGATTGCAACAAAATTACAAAATCACCCCCCAGCCCCTTGTGCTTCAGCGAAGATGGTGCTATTTTTTTTCTGGTTAAAATAAAAAAGTTTACGTTTTCGTAAATTGCAACAATAGGTCCATCTATGAAAGTACAAGTGTCTAATCCTTACTAATATTATAAATGCGAAAGTGCGTTTGTTTGTTTATTTGTTTGTTACGCCTTCACGTCTTAACTACTGAACCGATCATTGTGAAATTTTGCATACACGTTGTCAGGGGTACAGAGAAGGACATAGGGTACTTTTCATCCAGAAAAAAGTACTGTTCCCGAGGGAGAGCAAAAAAATGTTCCACGCAGACGAAGTCGCGGGTGGTCGCTAGTATGTTATAAACTCTTTCACCCTGTATTTACTTCTATTGAGTAAATAAATATCTACATCAAACTGAGGTAAGTATGTAAGACGGATGGCTAGGTTGAAAAGGTTACACAGCAGAAGGTACTATCATGTATATGGATGGATAGGATGGATGAAAGATAGGTCGGCGCGGGTAGGTGGCCGCGAGGGTCATGCGGAGGTGACAGCGGCGGCGTGCGTGCGAGATGCGGGGAGGCGGCAGGCGGCGCTGGCTGATGTCAGTGGAAGCGGCCGCGGCGGCGCTCCCGACGGCGGGCGCACGCACGGAATGCAGCGGGCGGCGGGGCGCGGGCGGCGGCCGCTGCTGCCGCGACCGACGCTCGCTGCTGCCAGTCAGCCGCGCGCCACCGACACGAGTGCTTCCCCGTGCGAGCGACGATACCCGCCACTCCGCTTCACGCAGGTATGTACACTCCATCCTCACGTGACTCACGTTTCTTACGCCACCTCTGTCGACGACGAGGTGCCGGCGCGGTGGTCGTATTTCCTGTACTCACTGTCAGCTACCACGCCGCCAGTGTTGTTTGGCTCGAGCGGCCATCCGCACCGGCCGGCATCGTCTTCGAAGCGGCCGGCCCCAGAACGACGATAGCGGGCGCGATGACCCGCGGTAATGTTTGCCAAACGAGAATCCCTAAATACTTGCCGGTCATCGCTTCTGCGGCTTTATCAGTGTTACATATTTATTATTTGCTGGCGGTGCGGTGAGGTCAGCGGGCGCGCGCGACAATTTAGACTTTATTGCGTGGGTGGTAGGGTCGCAGTCTCGACGAGTGTGACGGTGGCGGAGACCGACGCGGGCGCGCCCGACCTCGAGCTCTGTCTTTGCTCTACTCTTGCGTCGTTCTTATACGCTATAGATATACCTTTTATATGACATGATACACGAGAATACCACCGATCGCAACTGTTGCGACTTCGAGGTGCCTCGTCCGATTGTACCTACTAAATATCAAACTATTGTCGCCGACAGCCGCACAGGTAGATATGCAAGAAGCATCTTCAAAAAAACTAACAGCATCATTCTCATTATTGTTTTGCCTTTTGTGCATCTATGGTCTGACAGAACCGGTACCTAAATATAAACACAAAATGTATGGTAGGTAGGTACCTACTTAGGTATCTGAATGATAATACTAAACTACCTATTTTCTAAATATAGATCAGAAGCACTTAGGCACTTAATTTGTTGGATTTGATAGAAGGATAGTCTTAAGATAGTAATTAGTAATTACTATAAATAATTGTGATCAATAAAATACCTTACCTATCCTATTTACCTAGTTGGCAATTTTTCCAATTTGTTGCAAGCAAAGTTACAAGCCCAACATAGTCATGGTTGGTTCACATCTATCTATCCCTTTTTTATATGTTGAAACAAAGGTACAATAAAGTACCTATGTCCTTAGTGTCGGAAAATATCAATCAATAGTAGAAATTCGATGCTATCGTTTTATCAAAATGATGACACAACATTAAGTTCTCAGGAGATTAAACGAAATAAAAACCATGTGGCTGTTATCGTTTACATTACAATAATAAGGCGCGTGTCTCAATTTTTTACGTGACTTAAGTACTTATGAAAGTGTTAAATTGTTGAGCATTCCTCCAGTCGTTGTTTGCCAGAATGACGTCGCCATCGACACGTGTGCGTTACATTAAAGCGAGGCGATATCAACGCAAATATAAGTTCTAGATATCACAAACGCAACACGAAATGTCTAGAGCGTACGCCGGTTGCCCGGTGACGAGGGATCGCACTTGCCCGATGGCGTCTTCAGCAGCAGCTCGCATTACCCCCTACCATCGCCCTTACGCGTGGAGGCACACGCCCCACAATGGCGTGCTTGCGTGCCGTCGCTTATAACTAAATAGACGCACGACTAAAAATGTTCCCGGCCTCGTGGCATTTGGGCCGTTGTCGCACCTAAGTCGAGGGAGGTAGGGAGTTGCCGCCCGAGCGGCTTTGGTGGTTACGTCGTTTTGAGACCGGGGAAGGTCGAGATCCCCGAACGCACAAGAGTGAAAGTCGGGGGGTGGGCGACGGGTGGCGCACCCCGCAGGAGTGGTCGACCCGGGACTACCAACTAGGATTTGCTAAATCTGCTGCTTTTACGCCGCTGCTGACGAAAGAGCGAATTACTGTTTTAGAATGGATGTCCTGAATCATTTAGTGTGTGGGTAATAAAGCACTCTTAACGAGGAGTTATGAGGGTGCCTTCTTTCATATTTTTATAAAAATCTCAAATGTTTACTAGTTTGCTTTATCATATCTATCGTCGTTACTTCTAATCTTCCCTTATTATTATTTTCAATTTATTTTTATTTCATGTAGGAGATATTTTAATAAGTATTTATCCGAACTTTACTTGTTGACTTAGTAATTAGTAACACTTTCAATGCTTTATTGTAGTTGTGTCTCGTAAAGTTTAGTCAAGAAACGTGAAATAAAAGTCAAAAGTTATACTATCGTCAATCACATCCAACAGGCGTAGGTAGGTAACCTAATTCGTATTTTTGAAACGGTAACTTTTTAATAGTTTTTTTTTACTTCTATGTAGTTATACTGAGTTAACGTTCTAAGCCAAGTGTAGGTACAAGCTAGTCCATACATACGGCAATTTCGCAAGTCAGTGGAACCCACCACCCAACCTACCTAATTCCTACAAAAAGTTAAGCTTTATGAAAAAAAAACCAACGAATGAATAAAAAACATTTATAAACTTTGTCAAATGCAGCTTAAACAAGAAAATTAATAATAATAATAATCTCTTTATTGTTCTAATAATAATTTTTATTACAATTTGAAGTTATAATATTCTAACACTTTATTTTAAGCTGGGTATTCACTAGCGAGCCGTTTTAAGCTAGGTATACCGTAGACCAGCGGTTCCCAAATTCTTTTAGCTACGGAAACTTTTTAGTTCACCGTTTTTGGGCGGAACCCCAGCTCTAATCAGGGCTCAAAAAGTAAACTAATCAGGGTTGCCACCTTCAGGAATAGAAAACAGGACAAGGGGGCGTGGCGAGCGCGAAGCGCGAGCCGCGAAAAATTTTTGGGTCTATCTAAATGTACGTTGAAATCATTACCTGGCAGTTAAACTACTGTAGAGTCTGGTAACTAACTGGTAAATGAAGGACATGTTGAATGTATGTGAATGTTTATAATTAAATACTTAAAATTTCCATGCATATTTTGTATTGCTACGAGCCTCTATCATTAATTCCGCATCATTTTTATTACTTAAGAATTCCGAACAAGACATGTCTTTTGCTATTCTGCTAAGAGCAACGATTTCTAACATAAGGACATTTAAGCGTAATAAGGGAAAAACCTCGCTTAACATAAGCATTTGAAGGCGGTATGCTTAAAGCACGAGATACAACGCAAAATAAAGCATTTAACTTGTAATCCTTTATGCTTTTAAACATTTGGCTCGGTATTCACTTCTCGTAAGTATAGTTTGACTTTTAAAGAATTTTAAGATATAAAATATTGATTTAGTTAGAACAAAAAGATAAGTAGGTACCTATATACCTATCTTGAATGTATACCTAAACTCTTAAATTTTCGCGGAACCCCTGAGACCTTCTCACGGAACCCTAGGGTTCCGCGGAACCCCATTCGGGAACCGCTGCCGTAGACCGTACGTAACTTGCACGTTATTATAGCTTGGACGTTATTTTTATTCTCACTAACCTCAACCAAGCTCTTTTCACCATCAACGAAGTCTTTAGAGGAATGTGCTTAAACTAGGTACCTACCTAAAATTAAACAGTAAAAACTATAATCTTCGAAAATAAAAATAAAAAACTTTTATTAAGTTTATTTACTCAAAAACTCACCTTTCTCGTGGCAACCAGGAAAAGCTCAGAGGATTAATTTTGCAAGATTTTGAATGAAATCCAATTGAAACATATCGTACCTACTTTTATCAAAATCAACAAGTTACCGCTGCTTAGTTTTTTTTTTGAAAATTTTGCTTTTTGTTTGGGTATTGTGTAATAGGTGCATTTACAATGTTAGACAAGTCGTCGAATGATGCATCGGTGAATTATCTGGCTTCAAAAACTAAACAAAAACATAACTAAGCTCGTACATTTATATTCTTCACACATTTGCTCGAAACTGGATTCGAACCCTGAGTTGTTCGCTCGCAACCAAAGTTTCTATCCGGTGATGAAAATCTGGGGGCTTAACATATTCCGGGTCTCTCGAATCTCAAACACGCTAACAGGGTTATTTGTAAAATACCAATAACCTTGCAGGAGTACACTACTAACATCATAAACAAAAACTTTTGTTCTATTATTTTCCGAAAAAGGAAAAAAAAACTTTTCATATGAAACTCGACCAGCTGTTCGGACATTTGTGTGGAAAGTCGATTTTCTTCTCTTTTTTCGGAAAATTCGTAGAACAAACGTTGTTGTTGATGTGATGATGTTAGTAATTTAATTCTGCGAGGTTGTTGATGTTTTACAAATAACCCTGTATTTATGAAAAATCATTATAATTATTATTTTCGTTGAGTTTCATTGACATTCTGTCCCTGTATGCTCTCTCGAGCAGTAAAGCAAGCTCGAGAGTGCATGCATCGAAATGTAATAAAATACTTATAATTATCCCAAGTTCCCGTAGAAAACCCATTTGATCACATTTCGATGTGGATACATTTTTTGGAGTCGTAGGTACTACGCTCCGCGTGCGTCTAAGTTTCTTTGATACTTAAAAAATTAAATGGTTTTTTTATAAACATTATCGAAGTGGTAATGATAAAGCACGATCGAGTCTGGAGTACCGATGCAAACGAAAAAGTTTAAACAAAGGAGGTGTACGGGCGATCTTGAAAAGAGATTTCGATATAGCATGAGTGTGATATTGCGCAATCCGCTGAAGATAAGTAAACATCATCCGTACCACGAGGGGGGAGGGGCTTGGCAGATAACGGCCGTAAACCAACTAGCTATGACGATACGTACTGTCGTATGTTTCAGTCAGACATTGAAAAACACTGCAATATGTAACAATAAGTGAATGCAAGACATGTCAAATGCAAGTGGGGAAAATGAATTATTAGTATTTACCACGATATTTGCTTAGCTGTTTATAATATAATATACCCGGGGGGTGATTTTGTAATTTTGTTGCAATCAACTCTGACAGAAATCGCAGTTACATTGCTGCTTTAGTTAGAACCAATGTGACAACTATCTTAACTAAAGCAGCAATACAACTGCGCTTTCATTCGATTTCAATCGAGAATTGTTAGCAACAGCTTTACGTAATCAAGGTACCGGTGTTAATACATGGTGTTTCTGTTTTCCGATATTCGAATTTATTAACGAAAATGCGCTTTGTCAAGAGGTCAATCAAGTTTCTTCGATAGGAGAAAGACATAAAATTTGTGACGGTTAAATTGTACACATGCACCATGGAAAATATTTTCATGAAAATAAAAAGAATTAGGTAGTAAAAATTTAATAAAATAATCAAATTTCATTATTTTTATAATCATAAAATAATCAAATTTTATTATTTTATGATTATAATACTTAGTGAAATTTGATTATTTAATTAAATTTTTACTACCTAATTCTTTTTATTTTCATAAAAATATTTTCCAATCTTCTTAACGTACTTTCACTTTCGATTTTCATGTTACGCTAAAACTTTTTCACAAACACTAACGTAGTAGTTGGATGCTTGTCAATTCCATAAAATATAAGTAAGTAACAATGACTGTGATTTGAATAAATTTACGATATGTGAATAAACCGATTTTTTATTTTAAGCTTTAAGTTAGTAAACGAGTAGCTGCTATTTGAATAGCGCCTGCTGGTCAGCTTATGGACAGGTTAAAAAAAATAGCTTTCTTTAACTTTCTCAGTTCCTTTATAAATTTTTTGAAATGTTACACGTCCGTCACTGTGTAACTTTGTATTACAGTAGCCCATACGTATATTTCAACATGTAGGTGTTTAAACTTCAACCTTAAGCCAAGGTGATAGCGACGTTTTTGGCAAATGTTCAAGTCTAATCGAACAGCCCATCCCGTAGGACTTGACTTGATTTACTCTGTGGCCTAGACTCTAGTGGTTCGCCCACCGGTGTAAGAAGACGCAGGGGTCCCGGGTTCGATTCCCAGGGGGGGTACAATTTGTATTCGGTTTAGTTGGTGGTAGGGCTTATTTCAAGTCCGCCTGACTAGCTACCACCATCTTACATAAGTCTGACACCCCGTAACAACTATTCAAAAAAATGTTGTGTTCCGGCAGTTAGAACTAAGATAGCCAGTTCCTCAGTAATGAGGATTCCGGGTGTAGTGCGCATCCACCTTCGGCCTTATCGTCACTTAACTTCAGGTGAGGTGAAAGCCAAGATGCTGTTACATTTTAAAGCTGCTGTGTTTATAAATAGTTTTTATTTTTTCTGACAATTTTGTATGAATTCGATGTCTTAGCGTTTATATTTTTATAAATATATTGTTTCTAAGAAAAAAGCTTTCGAATGCGCATGTTTGTATGGTGTTCTTAATTTCTTATCAACTATCGTAAAAGTGTGGACGAATTTTAATAAAATCTTGAGCAGTTTGAACATAAATTAAATAAAATCTATCTTTTTCCAGTATTTTTTCAAGTTTTCTTAAGAAATAATAAAAATAAATATAGTGTACTTCAAAAATGTGTTTAAAAAACCTCCGAATAATTAAATTAAGGCGAAACTAAAAAACACGGTCTTTCGGTTGGTTCGACAAAGTTATAACGTAATGGAGTTATCTTTGTTGGAAACAAGTAGGTCGGAGGAAACCTGTGCGAACAAGGACCAAAGCCGCTTGCTATCGACCCTCGAGTCGAGGCATCCTTGAGAGAAGACGAAGGGTAGGTCTATACCTTAGCTAGAGGTATAAATAGAGATGAATACCTTCCAAAACGGAGCTTCGGGGAAATATATAATGGTAACAAACGACAAGTGCGGATGACTGCTACACGGACATAGAATTATTTAGAATGATAACATTATATTGGAAATGTTTGCTAACACAAAAAATCTATTATATAGGTTCTTTTGAAACAAAATAATTAAAAAGTTAAAAGTCCAAAATTTCGCAAAGCTCGCAAGGCAAAAATCTTCATGTATTGTTGTATGTCTTCCGTCTCTAAAGCAGTCCTAATGTTAATTAATTTATTAGTTCATAAACGATTATTTTTTGTTTCCAATGCGCGAGTCCGAACTTTTCTCTATTCACAAACCGTTCAAAACAATGGAAGCACGCGCTCGTTTATACCTCGTGTCACTCGTGTGACAAATAAAATTGTTTGTCACGGATCCGTTTATTTTTGTTAATTGCATTCGTAATCACGCGTAAAATCATCTTTTCAAAGAAGTTTGTGTCTTGTTAAAAAAGATCAATAAATACTTGGAAAATTCATGTATAAAAACTTGAATGATAGTAAACGACAAGTACTTACCCTTAGCACGAACAGCTATCGAGAAAAATAACGCGCGTAAAACTACTCGAATCCTACAATTTTGTATGGAAATTTGTACAGCGCCACTACGTCCGTAAACGGAACTAAGATTTGGAAGCACGAAACATTTTGACATAAGGTATCGAGCAGCCTTCGAATCGAGTTCGAATAGTAAAGTTACAACTTGTATGGAATTCGGTAGCACGAACCCACTTTTGACATACGGTATCGAGACACTCGCAAGCTGGCTATCGACAACTTACTCACTGACATTTTTTCAGTGAGAGACTTTTCGAGCTACTTTGTATTATTAATTATTAAGTTTTAAAAGCATTTATGTAGTAACAAAAATTAAATTTGAGAACTATGAAATGTCCACTGAATTATCCACAGGCAATATTACTAAAATTGTTCTCATTAAACATAGAAATTTGTAAAATAAAAATCTCGTCATTTTACGCTATCCACGGTGTCCCCCACATCCACCATACCTACATATATTTTAGCAATATTTTAGAACTTACCTACAAAACTCAAATAAAACTAGAGGATACGGTGTTATACGTATAATATTTGTTTTCATCCGTTCAACATCACACAGTTTGCATTAAGTTAATATGTTTCATTTAGGTATTAAAAAGTAAGATTAAAACTATGACGAAAACACTAACTAAATATAACAATGCAAACTTAATAAAGTCTTTAATTTAAACTAATAAAATAATAATCTTCAAACACTATAGGCACTAATCCCGATGAAATGCACATTTCATAGAACGTTCAAAGGTTTAATTGTTTATGTGTAAACAATTTCTTATTCATCGACGATAATCCATTGTTATTCTTCAAGTTCATAAAAAATCTTCAATTAGAACAATTTGATGAAATCATGACAAATTGTAGTTTACTGGTCATAATATTATTTCCTCGCGATTGTATTTTTTGTTAGCCGGCAGAAATAAATCATTTTAGACAAAAACAAAAATAAAGAAATGGCTTTACGGCTTTCTATTTTAGGTTATATTTTTCATTAAATCACAGGATGAGAAAGAAAGAGAGAAAGAATAGAGACACTCTTCTTTTTCAAACCAATCACGGGCAAAGTGCAATGACCGTTCAAAACCATGGGCAAAATCTTGCACGGAAAAAAATATTATAATATTTGCAAATTAATTAACGTTTTTAAATGAAATAAATATGGTTAACAGATTTATTAATAATAATAAGAATAATAAATGTTAAATTATTATGATAAACAACTTGATTGAATTTTAATTTACATATTTATGATTTACATAGATATGTATAATGGTTTTGGAACGTACCTGGCTTCAATTGGATTGATAATTGGATTGTGTCACGTTAGCTTTATTTATCACTACTATCGAGTTGACGTTAGCCAGCTCTGTAAAATTCGTGCTGCCGATTTTGCTAGCTTTCGTATCGAGTACGTTATCGAGTAGTATTTTTTTACGCGCGTAAGATTTCTCGATAGCTGTTCGTGCTAAGGCTATACCATTTCTTAAATTATAAAACAAACATTATAAGTGTCATATAGATAGGTATACGGTACGCTGTGCCTTTCAATTGCTTTACCTCCGAATTTTACAAACTTTTCCCCTATATTTCCGTAGTGGTTATAAAAAGCTCACAAAAAGCTTTTCTCGTTGAAGAAAAACTGAGTTTTCTAATGAATTTTGCTACGAGTATAATAGGTAAACAAAATTCACTTTCTGTTAGTGAAATGTTAGTCGTATTTAAAATTTTAGTAAAATGTGCAATTTTTCACGCCACTTAACCGAAAAGCTGTAATAATATGGGATATTTTTAATTGGGTGTCTGGAAATAATAAAGGCGACTGTTAATGGGATACTTAAATAGGTACTAAACCTGGCATTGGTTCATTTTGTTTGCGACAAAATATTATCTAAACGGGCGACAAACTGCGGATTAAAAATATACGTAAAATGAGCAACTACATGTTGGTGATAAATAATTGAAATGAGTGACAAAAATACTTAGTGGGCGACTATTTTACCAAGTGTGCACTATATACTTAACTGATTTAAGCTGCCAAACATGGCATTTTTGTCAACTCGATTATGTTATTAGTCGCATGTTATTAAATGTATTGTGTGCCTTAAGGTTGTCGCCCAAATAAATGGGAAATTTTGTTGTTACCCTATTAAATACTACCCTAATATTATATATAATTAAATTATAAAGAATCTAAGTACATACGTATGTTGGGATTCTTTAATATTTTTGTGGTTACTTGTATGTAGTCGACATGTCGTGCCACGTTGCTGCTGACCAGTTCTACGAAACTATAATTTCTTTCACTAATTGTGACGGTGGTGGCGTGCCGAGCAAGAAGCAGGTACTACGTGGGTACAAACACCTACCTCCATGCGACTGGTAATCCGGGCGCACTGCACTTGAAATCTTATTGCAGATCTGTTGTGAGGTGCAAATATTTTGAGAAAAGTTAATAAAGTTTAGTTACATTTTAAGTTTATGAGTAAAAGGGGATCTAGGTAAATTATTTACAATACGTTTACTTAAAAATGTTTAGTGGTTTCACAGCTTCGTCCTACGCTGTTAAAAAGTTACACGCTTTTTGTGGCGCGTGGTAGTGAGGATTGCCTTTCTAGTATATGCGAGAAACGATAACTTTTAGTCACGAGCTAAGAATTTTATTAGGTAACTAGCGGCCGCCCGCGTCTTCGTCTGCGTGGAAAGCGTTTTTGCTATCCCTCGGGAACAATCCTTTTTTGGAATGAAAGGTACCCTATGTATTTCTATGTACCTGTACCCCTGGCAACGTGTATGTAAAACTTCATGAAGATCGGATTAGTAGTTAAGACGTGAAGGCGTAACAAAAAAACAAATAAACAAACAGACTTTCACATTTATAGTACCTATTAGTAAGGATAAGTCTTGGATAGGTAAGCATATCAAATACGAAGGAAACCAACGGACTTGTTTTATTCTTGTATTTTTGTAATCTAATCACTATTATCGTGATGACTAACGAAAGGTTACTTTCAATAATCTTCGTTTCTTTTACTTTTTCTTATATTTGAGATTTATATGATTTCACTTGCGTAAGTTGCGTAGGTGTAGTTCCAATTTTAAAAGTGATCATGAAATTTCCTGTCCTACGCTAGGAAAAAGGAGATTCAATACCAATAAAGAAACACAAAAAATATATAATTTATTACAACTAAAAATGTAATGAAACAAGAAAATTCTAATAGGTAATCTAATATATTATTTATTGAATTATTATTTTCAGTAAGATAGGATATAGATATAAAAAATTACAATTGTTTTTCGTTTTTGAGGTTAAAATCATGGCCGCCAGGCGCATTACCAATTGACGGGGATTATAGATAAGTTTTTAATAATTACTTTTACAATCTCATTAGTTTGTAATAATATTGTTAATGCAAGATTGAATTTTCTGCCGTGCGCCATTGCACCTCGGCCTCGGGGGCAGCTGCGCCACAGCTGGTTCGTGCTTTTAATCTTTTTGCTGCACACACTGGCTGCTCCTCGTCGTAATAGACACGTGTCCCCCGCCCCCCGCACCCCTCTTCAGTGTCCCTCGTTCCTCACAACTTTATCACACTTTGGTGAGTCATTGATCTGGAGTGGGAAATTACAAAATCGTTCACGTTCCCTTTTCCCGTGAATCATGCGTCTTGACGTGTTATCTTTATGTTGACGTGCTTTAGTAGAGTTAGGAGATAGGTTTGACGGCTTTGTTTTGAGTTTACGCTTGATTATTATAAATGGTAGCGGTAGGCACTGAGAGAAATGTTTTCCTGAAAATTAAAGTGTAGGTAATTGAAAAAAGTGTGAAAGAAAAAAATATTTATCACAAAATATTAATATACAATATTGACCGAAAATATAATAAAACTTAAAAAAAGAATGTCCAAGAAACGTGTTGCGGATTTGAATACTTAAGGGCTATAGGAAGAACCTTAATATGAAGTTTCTTGCGGGAATCGAACCCGTGCGCGTTAACTGGCTTCACTCATTCAAACTAGGTACTCGTCAAATTTAGTCCTAAAAAGTACACAGAAAAATGATTTCCCATAGTTACGTTAAAATGTATGGGTAGATAAGGTAGTAGGTAGTAATTTTCCTAAATGTTTGTCAATACAAAACTAAAATAATTATATATGTAACTTCTTTCATTTAAATTTTAGTAACGTTAATTACGTACTTATAATTAGTGAAGACATTATTTATTACTCTTCACTCATTCAACCTTGCATTGTCGTACAGTTCCGGTTAAGAATAGAACTGTCCCATCTCATCCCGTGGGTATCGTAGAAGGCGATAGAGGGAAGTTTTTAGGGACCCGGTACAGACCATCGCACAAAGGGTCACTCGAATGGCAGCGAGGAAACTGTCAACAACAGCATTCCCGAGGAGGGTTGGTGTCAGGCAGGCGGCCGACCGTAAAACTTTGCCAAAACCTAATGCAGTATGAATTACATGCTGCGCCGACCCCAATAGTGGTCGTTCTACGAGCTCAAAATTTTATTTTGTGTAGAACACTATAAATAAATTTGGATAAGGGCAGGAGGATGATGATGATAATGACTCATTCAACCTGAGATCACCAACTTAATCTTCATGAAAAATACATGGGAAAATGTACTAAAAAAAATTTTATTAATTAAAAAAAATACAAAACTGTGAGAGAAAAGAAAATGTATGAAATATTTTTCAATTTCAATATAACGGAAAATGTAATTCGCACCTGTTTTGCGAAATACTTAAAAGTTTCTTGCGGAAATCGAACCCACGTCAACTGTCTTCACTCATTCCACTAGTCAACAGCTCTTGTCCTTAAGACATTATACAGCTACACAGGGAAATGATTTTCCAAAAGTTGGTTTCGTGAAAATGTAGTTAGTAGGTAATTTTCCTACGAGTTTCTCCTTTAAAATTTTACAAGACTGAAAATGTCATTTTTCATTTACAATATTGACGGAAATGGACACTGTTTGCGGATCTCGATGCTTTATATAGTTTTTGCGGGAATTGAACCTGTCTTAATATCTTCACGTATGGTCTTCACTCCTCCTCCCTACTTGCCAACTGACTCTTCTTGAAAAGTAACGTGAAAATGTGTGAAATATTTTCCAACCTTCATTTGTCCTTTTTCAAGCTTAAAAGCTTCCCTCGTTTTTCCTTGGTCTGCGTTGTATATCGGGATAGGTAGGTCGGCGAAGAGTGGAGGTTGGCCGCCCGCCGGCCGCAGCCGAGGTGGGGGCTGCTGGCTCATACACTGCCTCGGCCTGGGAGCGAGGCTGCCTCGCCATCTAACACCGTTTTCATAAGACTGGGATAGAGTTTATATTTTTGACGGTGTGTAAGTGTTCGATTCTGGTGTTCCAGTAATTTTAAGTTAAGTCATACTGAATGCAATTTTCATAAGAACTTTGTTTCCATAAGAGTTTTTTTCTAGAAAGTAAAAAACCAGCTTCAATTATTATTATAAAAGCTTAGCTTTAATTTCATCACAATCGCTTATAAAAAAATCTTTTTTTTTCTTTCGAATATCGAGGAACTTCTTCACTTGTAGATGAATGAATAGTGAAAAGTGTTGGAAATTTTTAACGCGTCATCCATTCGCCATGATTGCGAAGGACATGGATTCTAATTCCGCCTTATAATTGGTAATTTTTTTTATTGTTTTTGTCTGGCACCAACAAAATTTTCATAATTTCCATGTTTGTGATTTTGATTTATATTTATATGCGAATTTGACAAAACTTTTTAAGCTCCAAACATGTACTTACGTAAAAACCGTTTCAGTTGTGAAAATCGTTCTCAATGTACGTACGGTACGGTCGGGTTTGGATTGTGCAATGACTACAAAAAGTGGACTTGCAGTCATTGAGCTTTTCTACCAGTCAACCTATGAGTTGCGATGAAAAGTTTTTCACCTACTTAAAGGTTATCCATACTCTTGTTGTTGTAGGAAAATAAAAGATACATTTTCAGATTCCCATTTGCTGTACATGTTTAATAATAATAAAAAAGAATGTCGAGCTTTTTTTATTATTTGATAGCTCGACATGAAAAAAATGTTTTGTATTGACAATATTAAATAGTTGCAGTATATTTTATCCTTTTGAGTGTTATGTACTATTATCATATTCTGTATGGTGTTATCTTTTAATGTTTTCCCTTTATCATAGTCGGTACAAAATTGCAAAAGAGAGAAAATTCTAAAATCCAGCTATCGCTACGAAAAGTTGCTTGACCGAATCGTTACTGGCTCCGTTCCGCCGAGATAACGTTATCAACAATAGCCTTGCTCAAGGGATTCTGTGAAGCCACATACTTAAGTAGACTACGTATAGCCGACCGACCCGCGCCGCTCACATACGGACCTGCCTTTCTCTTCGTCTCAACCCGTCTGCACCGCACTTCAATTTATTCCTTGAAAAAAGCAATTCTCTTTAGTTCAACGGGAACTGAATATTATCCTGATTTAGCGATAAATCGTTTGAGCAAGCAAGCGTAGCGTGACTCAGTAAAGAGGATGCTTTCATTTTCAATATATTCCCCTCTGGAGAGTCGCACGCCGATGTCACTGAAACGAAAAGAGGTCGGTCATGTCCGCGCCAGCGAGCGCACAGCCGACGAGGAGCGCCGCGCCGCTGCCAGCTCTATATCGAACAACAACACGCCACACGCAATAATCGGTGCGCAGATAGCTTGCTGTAGGTGGCACGTAATGTATGCGTGGCTCTCGACTCCATCCATGTGTTGTCGCCTCGGCGGCGGCCGGCCGTCGCGCCGCACTCAATGACCTCACTCCAGCTCGATACACCTAAAACGACTTCATCGAACCATTACTCACATTGTTTCGCTTCTATCGAGGCGCTTTTATGCAATTAGTGCGCAACTATAAATAAGTATAATATTAATTAGTGATGTCTCGATAGCTGCATTGTGTTATCGAAATTGGTACTGCAGAATAAAACATCTTTTGCTTTCGTGACTCGGTCAGACTAGCGCCTGTGTTAACAATCGTGCGGTCGCCTAATTGACTCCGCTCTACACCTTAATTAGTGTTGGCCCGCGATCACTGCATAGCTACAGTACTCGGTACCTAGTTCTTATGCGGACTGCGCGAGGCCACGCACCACCTGACACAAGAGCAGCTGGCGGCCGGCTGCTTGTGCTTGCGCACATCGAAACTCGTTTCAAAGTAGACACTTCAATATGGCGGACCACCATCTTCGTCAACGCCTCAGTGTAAAGAAATCGTGACTTTTCTTGGAACAATTTAACAAGCATTCATGAATGTTAGAATAATTACCTAATATGGTTAACTTTCTCGTAATAAGCGTTTGTACAAACAAACCCGAGCCCTACAGATATTTCTGGGAAGTAAGGAGCGCAGCGCGTAATCTGTTGAGTCGCTTTGTTGTCGGAGCACATTGTAGGTGTCCTCTGCCGAGTTCGTGGTCGTATTTTTCCGGCTGAGGCGAGCCGGCGACGTCTCGCGTTGGTTTACATGTGGCTAGGTAGGTGTATAGGTAGGTACTTAAGTATCGCGTAGGCAGCGCCGCCGTTGGCGTCGTCGCACGGCCCTGATAATTTGCAGCGCTTATGTTACTTCAACGGCTTCTTGCGACACGCTGCGGCCGCTTTCCTGGGTTTCTACATGCAGTCTCTTCGCCCTACACTACACTACGCGCGTCGTAGGTTAGGTACGTACTACTATACTATGTAATGTACCTTGTTACATGTAGTGTTGCATTATGTAGGTACTTCCTAGAAGCAAAGTACATACCTTTTTCCTCAACAGATGTGGTTTATGTAAAATACTAAATTAATATAAATTTCAATGTATGGACATAAACGTATATGTTCGTAATGTACATGGACGTAATAGTTCGAAACGGCGGCGCTCATATTTTGTGGTATGGATGACCACATTTTTGTATTTTTTTTTATAATCGGAATGGTAAAAGAACAGCAAATCAATTTAGATGTCTTATTATTTGATTGGTAGATTAGATTGTTAAGTTGCTGTTACAACAGGTATTGTTTTACGGGGACATAATCTTTTTGCACAATTTTAACAGCTCCGCCTGTTCAAATTTTACCCATTGAATTTTTACCTCTACATATGCTGCTACGGGAATCGAATCCCGGACGCTTCAAACTACGCGGTGCAGTGCGGTTCAAACTGACACAAAATAACGTTATAATATGTAAAGGGTCACGGACGGCTCCGGGAAACGATTCTTAATCTCAACTAAATGTAGAGTCATTATTCATACTGACGTTACGTTGGTTGGCGATGTCTCTATGATGCGTTGTTTTTATCAAAATATTGTTTATTACCGGTGTAATTTAGAAACATAGAATTCTTTAACACCTTCCATAATATGAAATGCTTCGCTGGAATTGCACTATTTTGAGAAAGAATAAGTGCAGGTGCGCAACAGTGATGTATGCAATGCGTTGTTATGACAGTTGTTTACTATTGGAAACAGTATTGACTCATAACGAGAAATCGCTAGTGGCTAACACAAACATAACACCGTGATTGTGTTCATGCACGAGTAGCGGACGGCGTCCGTGACACCTAAACGAGCGAGCAGCACCTCTGCTATCTGGTGGTTTGATAAGGCGCATTATCAGCGGGCCTCGCGGGAGGAGACATGAGAGCGGCTGCGGCGGGTGGCACTCGGCGGACACAGCGGTCGCCGCACATGTTGCGGAACGTGCAGCGGGCAGGGCCGCCACGGGGCGGGGGCGGGTGCCGGGACGGCGTCAGCGCGCCTCGCCGCCACACCACCGCGCTGGCACGCACACAACCGCGCCACCGACACGACGCCCGCGCGAGGAGCGTCACTACGCCTTATCGCAGCCATCTTTAAATGAGCACACTGCACGCCAACCGCCACACGGTACGAATTCCATTCGAGAACACTGCTTCCACGATGGCCGTTGACTGCTGCACTCCTTTGTGAGCGCGCCGCGCCGCGCGTCAGCCCGCAAGGTCATGTTAATTATTAGTACTGCCTGCGACACGCTCGTTAGTGAAACTCACCGTGCATTAACGACTGAACCCAGAAACAGTTGTAGGAATTAGATGTCGGCCACAATTTATATTAAGTATGTCTCTACTGTGCGTCGACGGCCACCACAACAAATAAAACGTTTCATAATAGCTGTTTAAGTCGTCGCTCCTTATAACGTACGGCCGACATAGATTCACCTATAGTATGTGTACATCCACACTAGAGTTCTTGCGGCGACCATCTGTATCGATCCCGGGAGGGAGGTGTGGGTCGACATCCCGTCGCCTACGTCTCTGTAGAGACGGCGGTACAAGCGAAGCTTCCGTAAAATCCAGGCTAGAGGCTGTCGGGTGGGTGATAAAGGAAAACTGCCTACGTAGTCGGCCCCTGGCGGGTGCTCGGCGGGAGTGCGCGTTGCCGCACAGCTATATATAGCGCGTGTTGGTGAAGCCGCGCCCGCCGCCGCCGCGCGGTGCCGAGTGCCGACCACGAATCCACGATGTCCGACGAAAGGTCAATTGGCGCGCAAATTATTTGCGTCGCAAAATCAGTAACGTCGCTGCACCGCTACAGTAGGCATAACAAGCAGACATAGCTATCTCAAGCTTGCTGATGTTTGATACCACTAAGCTGTTTAAAACCGTGGAATACTTAGATAAGTATGTATGATGTATGTTGGTATAGCAGCGCACACGCTCTTCATTGAAGGTAGCAACGCGGTTTGTATTCTTATCAGACGTCACATAACAATATCTTGCGCTACTTTGGTACGAAGACAATTGATTATACAGGATCGGTACGGTAGAAACTAAAGTAGGTAGGTCTAGTCTAGCTCGTACTATTTACAGCAGTTTCTAGTTGTTTTGGTTCACCGATCATGGACATCAGTTGCATTCTTTAGTGCTAGTTAAGAGGAACTGGTTTCAATGCAAGAAGTGGTCAGATAGTGGAGGCCGCGTCGAGGTGAACGCTTCTCGGAGGTACAACCTCGCTGCGTCGTGGTTAGTCACGCTTGGAATGCTTGCCGTAGCCGACTCACTCTTAACACCTACCTACCTACAACAAACGCTATGTCACATGACGTTCATCGGTTCAACAGATATTTTAACCATATTTGCTCAATTCAACAACACATATGGACATATGCGTCCTCTACGTCAACCTGTTCCTTGCAGTAATAATGCGATGGAACATTTCACTCAAAGGAAACATTTTATATTAGTTAACTTAAATAACACCATTGTCTCGACCTTAAAATTAACTCTATGTTCAAAGTACAAACCTTGCAGGTTAAATATAAGCTATAAAAGAGGTATGCAACCTCATTGGGAATAGGCATGTTGACTATTTTTTTATTTTATGTTACATAAATTACCCCTCAAAAAAAAGAAACATTTGTATAAGAATTATTTCGCTAGCATGAAAACTGCCCGAGATATCACAGTTTGAAATGCACAAAATTGGACTCACCCGAAAACGCACCATACTAACGGCTACCAAGTTATGACGTCACGCCTTCCTACGATGTATGCAACGCGTAGGGAATTTGTTCGGCAGCTATATTAAATATTGTGTTTATCAAAATGGTTTCTTTGACAAATTTGCTATAAATTTTACGTACTTACTAAATGTATTATTTATTTTAACAAATTTTATACTTTTTAAATGGACTTGTCCACCCAACTTTGAAGGGTCATAAAACAAATAATACGCAATATATAAAACCAAGAGGTATACAAGCTACTCCAAAAGTTTGATATGTTTACGATTTTAATTAGTAGGTATTTCGTTATTTTATTCATAAGTCAACATCCCTATTGTTTCTTTTTCTGAAGTAGCGATCGTCTTTTTTTTTGTTGACATGACGCGCTCTCTTAACTTTTTATCCATTAATTAACAACATTTAATTTTGTGCATTTAAAATATAATTAATACCTACATATTTATATTCGCAGGTTGTGGTTTTTCTCTCAAGTAGGTATCACCGGAGTACATTGCATTTTGTACACTCTAAAAACAAAATAAGTATAGGTACCGCTGCGTCTTTAACTTTGTAAGACTGTAAAAAAAACTCAATTATTTAACTTGTTATTAAAAAAATCGAAGTTATACGCAAAATAAATTCACTTTTCTATTAATCACTGACCACTTTTGTCATTTTCTAATTAGCCTGACTGATCGGTTGTGGTCAAATAACAGGGACATTACGTATAGCTGTAGTAAACCGATGCATTGTTTATATAGGTACTTAACACAATCATGCATACCTAGGCGGGTACCTAAATTAATTATAAACTTTACACAACTGTTTATTCACATTGTCATAACTCATAAACAATAAAGAAAACGTATCTACATATTTTTGACGTTTTACGTATAAATGGTCATTTATTTATTATAATTTTCAATAATAAATAAATGACCATTTATATCTATTAGTTATATGCTTATTTGTTTCGACTCTTAATTAAATATCTCGCTGATAAAAGCTTACATTACAAAAACTATCCATTCAGTTGCTCTACTTTTTACCTGCTGACAATGAAAGCAGAGGGCAACGTTTTTCACGCGGATGTAATTGATATTGCAGGTAGTAATTATTGCTCAATGCTAAGTAAATAAACAAATTGTGAAACAACAACTTTTGGACTGATGACCGATGCAGTGGGTGCAAGTTTTTTTATATATAATGCAACGCTCTACAAAGGATTGGGGTACGCACCTGGTCGAGGGTTCATTGCACCAAATCTGACAATGAGCGTGTCTGTGACATTAAACTGTGGTGAAAAACACGAGGTATAAGTAGCATTTCATTTTAGTATTTTTTATTTTACAAATTTTTTTATAATTTGGTTTCATTTTGGAGCGTAAGTGCAAAACAAAAGAATACGTGGGGTACTCTGAAAGTTTCGTGCAACTCATACATAAAACAACTAGGGGCCGCCCGCGGTTTCACCCGCGTAGTTCCCGTTCCCGTGGGAATATCGAGATAAAAAGTATTCTATGTTTTAATTCAGGCTATCTACTATCTGTGTGCCAAATTTCAACCAAATCTGTTCAGTAGTTTTTGCTTGATTGAGGAACAAACATCCAAACCCACAAACTTTCACATTTATAATATTAGTAGGATATACAACCTGGAGATGAAAATGCGACAGTAAATTAAATATCGTATAGCTAAGAACGCTCCCAGTCTGCATAAGAAAATCAATTAAAAATATCCAATAGTTTAGACACAGGAAATATTTTTCAGATTTTCAGTAAGTTACAATTAATTTTCGTGGTATTTAGTTTGTTTGAAAATCTTTTTTTATTTAGTTTCTATGAATTATTTGATAGTTTCAAAACCTAAGTACCTATATGAACTAATGTCACTAATTTATTCATTTATTGTCGTATGCATTGTCGTCTTCACCCCGTTAATGTAAACTTCTCGTATTTATTGCATGTCATAGTATTCTCCATTACATTTTAAAAAGTTTTTTATTCGTTCAAACTATTTTTTTTTTCAACATGAGCATCATTTGTCTGAGGGCATGTTTTTCATTCGCTGTCACGGCCTCCTCTGACCCCATTAATGTGAAATTTCTCATCGTATCTTTAATTTCTAAGATAATAAAGAAGTTGCAAGTTGTATCACGAACTCCAACTTTTCAAAACCGAAAATGATTTTCTCCTTATCGCGGTATGTGCGCTGAAAAATTGACATCATAGCTGCAATAGAATGTCACTTCTTGGACATTTTTCCTTAACTGACCGAATGGTAGTGATATACTCAGTATTGACTGTGTTTTGTTTTAAAGTAAGTAAGTTAATTCAGAAGAACCCGTCTGCTGGGAGAAAAATAATACAGACAAATCCTTGCGATTCTCGCCAGTCTAATTTTGACGGTTTACTTACAGTCCACTTCGAACCATAGATATAAAAGACTATAGCTTATCTATCTAATTCCGGAACAATATTTCCATGTTTTATCTTCTATCACAATGTCATACACAACATATTTTTACATCAATCAATTCGAGCCCGTTTTTTCAATGGAAGTTCATGAAGAATCCAGCAACTACAAAGTTATATTTTTACATTGAAAATGTTTTTCGTTCGCTTCAGAAGGCCCCCATTTTTGCTGAAAGTGCGACTCGCCCGGGGTACCCTGAGGTTTAGGACCACGATGTCGTATGAGGGCTCAAAAGACGCGGAATTTAAAGGGCTTTAAGAAGATGTAAAAACTATTTTGGAAAAGTTGGAAATCGAAAAAAAAACGACTTTTTAAAAAATTTAATCATACTTATCCCCAAGTATCCTCGAATCCTCCAACATTTCGGTTTTCTTCAAATAATCATGACGAGACAATAGTCATCTTTTCCACAGTGAACGCATTTGAATGCCGACCTTCGCCAATTTCATTAAAGGAGTAACAAGAAAACGATTACATTCTGCATACCTATGCTTTACAATACTCAAATAAGCTTCCTTTTCTAAAAGCTTTGAAGTAAAGCAGTGAAAACTTGCGGAGAAAGCGCAGTTAATCATAAAAAATCGTCACCCTGAAATCTTTTCGCGTAAATTTCATTTAGTGCTACGAACTTCGCATTGTGATAAATAAAAACGTGTTAATTACTTGCGACTTCCGGTCAATTTTTGTTTTAATTTCATCACTACTAATCTATCTAAGTACTACTAATTTCATGAAAGTTTAAAAAACATAACATTCTGTATGTATTCAAATATTTGTGAGTTGCCAGATACGCAAAACTTTCAAATCGCCCTATCCGTGGCCTTATATATTTTTAAAGGTAGAGCATTGTTGTAGTAGCATATTACTATCTTTTCAGTAATGACTATATGATTTTCAGATCTATACGCTTGATGAATAAGTAATATCAGTATCTTTAAGTATTTAAGCAAGTAAAATCCCTAAAAATGCGCGAAGCATTTGTTGTTGTACAAAGCAATTTAAGTGGCCCAAAACTTTCATTCCACAATTATTTATTGAAATCTATGGATCGAGCGAGACAATAAAATATTTAGTATTTTCATAAATTACTTATTACTATACGCAACATTATGTTCATATTTCTTTAAGCATTTAAATAACATTTTCACTCCTCTTGCTCAAAAAGTCCGTCATTGTAAGGTACAAGAGTCAGGATAAAATATCATAAAAACCCCTAGGGGATAAAGTTTTTTCTTTTTTAATGTTTGTCTATTACCAATGAACCTACTAAAACGAAAAAGTCTTTATTCATAATTACGAATAAAAACTGGCTCGATTTTTGAAAATGGAACTAAAAGCAGCGATCTCTTCGGTGAAATCATAGACTTATTTATACTCTGTGACTTTTAGTTTAAAATGCGTGCATTGTGTTTCTTAGCTGCTACAGTAGAAATTAAAAAAGGCACTGGCGCGAAATCTTTAAAATTTTTCTCTAATTCCAAACTGATTGAATTGTGTGACTGTAAGTAAGTAATGGGATAGAAATAATTTTAATCTTTTGCCGTCAAGCACAAATCATTTATTTAAATACTGTATGAAAAGTTTATGAAGTGGAGGATAGAAAAACGAGTGGATTCGTTTACGGAAGTATAAACTATAAGTATTTAATATTGGATTTTATTTTTTCGCAATCGTAGTGAAAAGTAGAGTGTAACACACGACGCTAAAACCCATTGTAACTCGGTTTCTATTTATTCCCTCGCTAAAGCTCGGGAATAAAACTACCTCGTATGTAATGGGTCATTTTAGCGTCTTGTATAACAATCTACTATTTTTCGTATTTGAGCGTAAGCGTAAAGTATTGACACAGCTAACGTAACGACGATTAGCTTATGCATGTCAATCCTATAGTTGTATGTATAAAACAAATGGGCCCCATGTTGCTGGTATTTCCGTTCCATTTTCAAAAGTAAAATTCCATAATTTAAGCCTCGATTACATACGCCAATTTAGCTTCCTTAGCTAGGAACCAATTTCGGGTTGCCACCCGTACTATATAATAAAATATTGTACAATAACATCGATTTTAAAATTGAATTAACACTTTAAAGGAAAAGTAAACATTGTTTAAGATTGTAGATAAGAATAGAAAATAAAAAATCATAAAAATGTTGACTTTTCCGTTATTTGTGCAAATTTACTGTTAAAATTAAACTTATTTATACGGGTGGCAACTCTAAATTGGTTCCTAGCTAGGATGCTAAATCGGCGTATGTAATCGAGGCTTTAGATTACTGCCACATAGTTCTATGTCAAAGATAATATTGTGAACTACTTAGGTACTAACCATAAACTTAATATTCGCAAAAAATTTCTAAGTCTATGGTACTAACATAATGAATCATTGAGTAAAAGTGCTTTGTCTTTCATGGTTTTTTTCATTTAATTTACCATGTTTGTTAGTTATCGCGCGGTGCCATCGCCTGAGCGGTTAGAGATTTGATCCTTATGCAAATATAATCATGATAGGGTCAAAACCCTATCGATTGATATCATTAAAGTATAAAGTTTTTTTTTATTTTAGCCGGTTCGATTCCTGGATGTGGGAAACGTATTTTTTTAAATCTTTAAATGCAGTTTTGTTTCTTTTCAAAAATAAAGGAATGTTTCCTTTGAGTGAAATTTGCTATCTCTATTGTTTAGAGTACTTTCCCATTCCACCCTGTATATTCTATTCATGTAGGTAGGTGCGAGTCGTATTTTTTCTAGTATATTATATTATAGTATTGTTTAAAAAGAGCATTGTGAATGCAAAAATCTCAAATTTAAAAATTATATAGCTATTTCATCTTAATCAATTGTCTAAATATCTGGAAAGATATTTCAATTGAATGTCGAGGTAATTCCTCACATTGGTGAAATAACGCTGGCTTGCAGCGTAAGAGTAGGATATATTAGAAGAAATTCGACGATGTCACTAGTGACTCGGTAGCTCAGTGGTCAGAGCATTGGACCGGATATCCAAAGGTCGCGGGTTCGATTCCCGTCTGAGTATTGATCTGGTGCGAGTCGTATTTTTTCTAGTATATTATATAGTATGTAGGTATTCTACTAACGGACTACTTTAATGGCCATTTGAGTAGGGAGGCTGTTATCGCTAGAGGCTAATATACCTATGTCTATATGTAATTAATTAATTAATTAATGATACAAGTTACAAGGCTGTGGTGATGGTCATATTGTGGTTTCAAACTTGTCTGATTAAAATTTCGGTCAAATATTCTTAAAAATAATTGTGATAGATTCACAAAAAGGGGCTTTTTGTTGAGTACTTCAATTACGCTAGTTACCGTAACTTACGTGTTTAGTTAAACACGTAAGTTTAGTTTTTTTTTATCTCGAGGGGCATCAAGTACTGTAGTTGTATTGTCTTGTCTCGATATTCTGTGAATAGTGGGACAGGAAATCACTTGATACACCATCCCTGTTGGTCGGTTCGATGCGGGCTCCACGGTCGAGAGAATTGAAAAATTCCTATACAAAGTTGACAAAATCAACGTTTCGTAGTCCCCTGTTTCCTCCTCCAAAACCAGACCGATTCAAATACTTGTTTCATTAAAATTTAAAGAAAGGGTTTGGCTGTGTTCCTATGTTTTGATTTTTTCATATAATTTCGTCAATTTTGATTGGTGGATGTCTAAACAATGACATTTTTTTAGGTTTTTTGAAGATTAATATCTCTTTTAATAATTAATTTATGAAAAAAAGGAAAACATAGGAACACAGCCAAACCCTTTCTTTAAATTTTAATGAAACAAGTATTTGAATCGGTCTGGTTTTGGAGGAGGAAACAGGGGACTACGAAACGTTGATTTTGTCAACTTTGTATAGGAATTTTTCAATTCTCTCGACCGTGGTGTTTCCTCTTAACGACCGCCATTTTATAACAGTCCTGACCAGCTAAAAGTGCTTTGCCAAGCACCAAAATACGTAACCCAGTTAAGTTGTCGTCATGTGAACTCTACGGTTTAAGTATCAACGTTTCCTAAATTGGAGCAAAAATAGAGGCAAGTACGATATGATTTGAAACTTCTCTACATTGAAAAAAGTACTTTTCGATGAAAATGAAAATCTCAGTTTAATGAAAAATTAAGTTTTTGTTGAAATACAATCAATGTTCCTTTTTTTGACCTTCAGCCATTCTCATAACTATTATAGATTAACTTGCAAAAATACCATTACAATGTAACATTACTTCTACTCTTATTAATGGGCCAATATTGGCCGAATCGAATACCATCGAAAGCAAAAGTGTGCTTCCTCAATGCCTCCAATCGGATCGGAATGAAGCGACGCGTGACCGCTGTTCTCGGGAATCGGACTTAAAGCTTCGAAAGTGAAAGGGATCTTTACGATATATTTTGTCTACATTTATTATGCATCACCTATCTGCCAACCTTTAAAGTCACCTTATATGTAGGTTGTTGTTGAGGTAGGCTACGGGCATGATAGCTATCATGACAAAATTGAATTCTATTACAATCGAATAAGATCGAAAGCAGCCCGTGGATTAGTTTGGGATCTTGTGCGTTACTTTATGACTATTGGGAATATTTAGCTTTATTTGTTAGACTTCTCAACCAACCGATTATTTACATCTTCCAAGCTCACTCTTATTTTTAAGTAAGTAAATACATATTAATCAAAACTAATACGTAAGTATTTTTATAGTTTCAAAGTGTCATTATGGTGAAAGACATACATGTTGTCGTTCTATGCTGGTGTCTCGTTGGCAAAACATTGCAGATAATCTGCGTGCTCTCAAACAGCGCGTTCTATTTTTATGTCCATTGTGACAAATAAACAGGCGGGCATCACCCGCGCCGCAGCGGCCGCTCGTCGCCCGTAGCACACACGACACGTAGGTAACTAGGCAGGTACGAGTCGACGGCCGTGGTAGCCGCATCCCTGCATCCCCGGCTGCCGGCTGTGCCGCTCTATAAATACACAGCAGGTGTGGTGGGCGAGCGGGGGGCGCGGGGGACGCGGGGCGAGGGCATCCGCCTCTGCAGCGCTCCAAACCGCTCACAGCGGCCAACGGACCTTAGCGACGCCATATCGATTGCGAGGGCTCCCCCTGCGGCGCGCCGGCTCCATTGTGCTCGCGCTGGGATGCCTTCTCGGGCCGTTTCCTGGCCCGGCCTTGTCGAGTTGTCTGCGAGCCCGCCCCGCGCGTCTCCCCCCGCCAGGACGAGGCCGGCAGCTGCCGACATAAGTGCTTCACATCACGCGTTTACCATTATACACTCGCCTCGCACTTAACACTGTCACGTACCGACGCATACGACATCCGTGCCACTGCACTAATCGTAGCCATTACTCTCAATTACAAGATATGATTTATTAATCGACGTATTCATTGCATTTGTGAACGCTGATAAAAAAGTAAGCTTTCCACCCCAATTACATAAAAAACAAAGTACTTCTGACGAACACTGCGCCTTATTAATTTGTCATACATGGATATACCTATGAAAAGTAGGGTCATGTTTCAAAAATAACACATGACAGAAAAAAGGATTTTACTAGTATCTTTTTATTTTGGGGTTTAAGCCCCCAAATATACCCCTCCCCCTGGTTAACGCCCATGATAACCACAGAATACTTAAATACTAAAACAATGAAAGAAATCATAATAAATAATATCGTTGTCACAACTTTGAATTATCACTTGAATGTCCCTAAAACTCAAAATAAACAAACCCACATAATCGTTTACTTCAGCGAGCAAAGCTCGGAAGTGATTCTGTAATTTGTTTTTATTTTATTTTATTTAAGTAGGTACTATAGTGTATTAACCTTCGTCTATATTTCTTAAACTTCACGCAGAATGAACGCACACATATGCTTATTTTTATAAGAAATCAGTACAGATAGATTGCAACTTGAATTTTGACCGAAGCGAATCGAGTAGGTAGTCAATAAGACTAGTACCCAGAAAAATATTAATAATAAGTGATATTTATGTAAAATAAATTTTCACATAGGTACGCCAACATTAAAAAGTTTCGTAGGTATTTTATTTTTATCCTTAAAATATCGGCGTCTCTCTTTGCATTTATAAGTCAAAACAACAAGCGTAATTGTTTTTCAATTTTTTAATGGAAGAAATAATAAAAAAATACGAGTATTTTTTATATTAATATTTTTGAGCACCACACAAGCACAGAATATATAATAGTACCAACGTACATAACACAAGTCTAAAATAAAGTTAAAAGTCGAAAGCAATACAAATTAATTCAAGTTTAAAAAAGATACGCACTTTATTTATTTGATTTTCGGCCACATAATGTTCCTGAAACCATCCTAGCACACATTTCAGTTGAAATTAAAAGATTAAGAATGTCTCTACCTGGACCATTTGCTTACCATTGCCAGTTTATCGCTACGACATAATACCTATACGCCATAATAACCTAATTACCTCAGTTGAATTTAACAACTTACGCGAACTTTTTGAACAAATTTTTGAACCTTTTCGAAGAACCTAGAATGCTAATATTTCGACAATACTTTATTATGCAATCACTTCAGATACATTAGAACGACTTTAATTTTCAGCAAAACATTAGAACAACTGTAATTTTTTATTAAAAGGAAAGGATAATACCACAGAATAAATAATCAATAGGTTGACTGGAAGATATTGTTCAGTTTGTGTTAAGTCCGTCACTTTCTTCTTTAATATTGTATAAACAGATGACTGTAAAAAAATTATTGTCTTCCTTCAGTTGGCAAAATCAAACGTATACAACGTAAAGTTCATTAATTAACACTGTTTACGCTGAATACTATAATAAAATACCTAGTTGTCGCTGCGCTAGTTGTCGCTGCGCTGCTTCTACAATTCTCAAAGGAAAACAGAAAAAACATAAAGAGATGATTTATGAAATTATATCAAAGCGTGTCAAATGAGTAAATTTTTGCAAATTTCATTTGTGCCTTTTGAAAAAGACATCAACGAATCACAAAATTGTTTGCGTAGTTACCAAATTTTCTATAAACTTTTGAGTCCAATAGGTAACCCTTAGCGTGTTCGTTATGTTTTTGGTTTGGCACAGCGTCCGATACAGACAGCCCTGTCCTTGGGCTGATGCAAAATGCGTCCTACCACCCGCACCAAGAGATCATTTCGCTGCCAAAACTTTATAAGGGACTGATAAATTGTGATATATGGTGGGTCTGCCTGCCGATGCCGCCTCGAAGTATAATTTTTTTTATCTCGCTAAATTAATGCTTTGCATAATTAACTTGAATCTAATAATTTGTTTTCGGTAATCATGACGTTTTGAGCTAACCATTATGAGAGTACAGCTTTGATACTTAGTTAATTAATCGGTTTAATCTCGGTAAAGTGTATTTTAGGCAGACATACTGTAGGATATTTTTTTCTGTAGATCCTTTATAAGTAGGACATTCATTTAGCAACATGAAGCAGATCAGACTTTGTTCGTGTTATCGAAACTACAGTAGGTTCATCTATATACAGAACGGTGAGCATAGCACGCAACAAAGTCTCCGATTTCATTAGACCGTAGCCAAGTGGAGGTCGCCCACCGCGTCGGCTCCCCTTACCGTCTAAGTCGAGGAGGACGAAAAACATCAACAGCGAAGCATCGCACCGATCCTCCACCCGTCCCGCGCCCACGCCCTCGGGCCCTCCGCCGCACCGACGCTGGCCGGCCGGCCGCCGCGCCTGCCGCCTGCCATCGCGGCGCGGCTCTCCTCATTCAGCCGGCGACGCTCTCGCGCAGCGCACACGTACCCTTCGCAGCGTGACCGCGGCCCGTGCCCCGACCCTCGCAGTCGCGCACCTCGACCGCCCTCGCGCCGCGCCGCGCCGAACGCCTTCCTCGAACGTCTAACCGACACCGAGTATTATTTTGTTCCAGCGGACTATGCTTCAGCAGATGTTCTCGCCGAACTACAGCATCGGTGAGGTCGTGTCTCTCGTACGCCCCTTCGAAGGACGATTGTGCGGTGACTCCTCGTCCGAGGCATCTTCGGACGCCGCCGAGGAGGTCGACTTACCGCAGTGCAAGATAAGGCGGAATTACAGCTGCACGAAGTGCAAGTTTTACACACAAAACCCGCGTGTTTATTTAGTGCATATACGTGACGTGCATTTTGAAAAGATTAAAATATATGACTGTCCACACTGTGTTTATGCCTCGAGGCATCAACAAAAACTTACTAGACATATAAAAATGGTTCACGGGACATCGACTCCCGCGACTACCGTCAAAATGGATACGGAACTACCCGCAACGGTTACGAACACTGCGGACCCGATAGAGCGCATTGAGGATATGTTCGAAGAAGTAGAGGAATGTGATGACATTGAGATAGACGTAGACGACTGCAACGAGGAATCGTACGAGCGCTCCGCTGAAGCGAGCATGGAATGTGACAAAGTAGCGATGAACGATGACGCCGCTCTACTGGCGGCCATGAAGAATAAAGGAAAATACTTTTCTTGTAGCAAATGCAACTACGTAACTCACATAAAGGCGAGATTCACGAAACATGTAAAATATCACTCGATGCCGATGATCAAGTGCACAATATGTGATTTCCGTTCACCTTATAAATGGAATCTAGACCGTCACATGAAGAACCACGGTGGCACTGGAAACTTCAAGTGCTTCATGTGCAACTTCACCGCGGATATCAAGCAGAGTCTGACGTTGCACGAGCTGAATCACCACACGCCGCCCGTGGGCCAATCGGTGACGAGTCGCCGCCGCAATCGGGTGGGCGCCAGCGACATGGCGGACGCTCTCATCCTGAAGGAGGAAGGAAGCGGCGACTCGCGGTCCTCGTTCTCGGCCTCGGTGAGTGGCGGCGAGGGGCGCGGGGCGGGCGCGCGGTGACGTCACGCGGTGTTATCACGAGCGGCACCTCTGCTATTGCACTCCGCGCCCACCCCCGCGCCCTCGCATCATGCTGGCATCTGTGCATGCCGTCCGCACACCGCTTGTGTTGCATACATACTTGTTCATTCATTTCATTATACACATGTTGCACGTTCTCGGTCAAAATTAGCGACAGTGTCTCCTAGTATACTCACATGTGTTTAAAGATAACAATTATTAATTTGTCATATCTTTTACCGACACCGTTTATTTATTTATTATGTATTTCCTGCACGAAAATAGATCGTACTTATGTAGGTACTTACTTAGTTTTTTTTTCGTAAATAAATATATATTTAGTCCTCTAATTCAAAAAGTAGCTTTAGTAATCTCTAATGATTACTGCTTGGTTGCGCCGGCCTTCTCAACTGAATTTCAATTTTCTTGCCTTGGTAATCCAGAAATGCCATAAATGCCTCTTTGATGCATTTTATCACAAAATCAACACGTGTCAATACATTCGTTAGTTGTGAAGGAAAAGACTTCGAAACAAACTCATTATTTTCCATCACAAATAGTGTACTAACTTACCGCACCGCGCGCCATCTAGTAAATCATATTATGTACCACAGTATAGAACTTGTACTATTATGTATTCTGTGGTATAGAGCGGTGCGCTTTGATGGGTGGTGTGGTGTTATAGTAGTTGACAGGCATTGTAATGTTAATTTATGAAGCAACCTATAATCTTATGCAATTAATTAAAACAATACCTAGATTGTAGAGCAAAAATGTTTGTCCAGTTAATGGGTTCCTCAAATAAGGGCCTCTTAAGACGATGTGTCGTACGGAAAACGTATTCTGTAGCAAAAGTTACGGAATTTGAACTATTTTATTTAGTAATCATCTCAATCGCCAATTATTATGAAAACCCAAATCATTTAGGCTGGCTTAACCTATTATTATTATAATTTTGAGCAGCGGACTATGGCGCGGCGTTTCTGTAATTCAATTAGGTACTTAAGTCCCGTTTCAGGTCGAATTTAGCTGCTTTTCAACCTTCTGTAAAATTTATCGAAATTTTGAATAAGAAAATAGAGATTTACCATTTTGATCATTAGGAGCACTTTACCTACAGTTCAATTATATCAAAAATAAATAGCATGAGTAGAGTTTTTTTCATAATTTGATAATCAGGAGCCTTTTACATATTGTGTAAGTACTAGTTATTAAGTCAATTTAATCAATTTTTTTTTCTAGTGAGTACCTACTTATATTTTTTATCATAATATGAAGATCTCTATAATGGCGAAAAGACTTCATAAAATATAAAGAAAATTTTATTAACACTGTGCGCGCAAGTATTTAAACGGATCAGCCTTTCTATTGTCTAATTTCAAAATCTATCGCAATCGCTTTCAGGGTGTAACACATTGATGCTTCTTTTTGGCATAAATAAAAACTCACTAAAGAAATGCAGCAATGTGTCACATCCATCTGTCAAATGAAAGCGATTGCGATAGATTTTGATATTAGACAATAATAGCCCTCAGCTTCTCCACAGTTTCTATACTTAAACCACTGATTTAACTTAAGCACTGTCTCTGTCTAATCTTATTGCATGGATGTTTATCTCACGATTTGCATTAATTAATGCGATTAGAGTGTTTACATAGGTATAATTTATGCATAACATATACTTACTGTTGCATTAAAAATATAAAGGAAAATTATAAATACACAATAGAAATAAAGCAAATAAAGCAAAATAACATTATCACGCTCTCGTGATGACAGAAATAGGTACTTGTTTGCTTGTGTACCTCTGTAAACAAGCAAGACTTTCGTGTACCTCTGTAGTCTGTACACAAACAAGACTTTCTGTCATTTCCACTTAAAGTTGAGAATTTTCCACGTGCGAATCGCGATTGTCCGTAGCGTCCATGACCAACAAAAGTTTAGAATGAAAATAAATTGGACCGTGCCATTTGCAAATTATGTAGGCTGTCTTTGAGTCAAAATACGATCGAGCATAATTTGAGGAGCATGACAATAGTACATCATCATGGCACAATAATGTTTTTTGGACATGTCTTGGACCATGTATGTCATGTTTTGAAAATATTTTTTATTGCACTCCGATTGCACTGCATTTCAAATACACGAGAAAACCGAGAAAACCTATATATTTGATGTAGATTTCTATTTACGGTATTGTAATATAATCAATCGAATAACGATTTGTTCATAGATTTTAACAAAGTATTTTCTCTATTTTTCCAGGACATGCTGAATGCAGAAAAAGACATTGTCAGCTGCCACAGCGACTCAAATGACGCCACATCAGACTCCGGCCTTAAGAAGGACATTGTGCAGTTGGCACAAGATGGGCAAACTCAACTGTCTCCCAGCGCTTCACCCGATGACGCCAAATCTCAGAAGCAAAATAGAAAAACTCCCAGACCGTTACCACCACTCATACCATTGCATGCGTCAACACCCAATCAAAGTAAAACGCCAAGCGGAGAACCACCGGCGAAAAAATTCAAAGAAACTCTCAGCACACAGACCGCAGAGTTGAATAAAAGTAACAAATTCGAAAACTTGCCGATTGAAATTAGTGTTATACCTGTAAACAACATTCCTACAAGCAGCAAAGAGACCGCTAGTCGTAAGAAAAACAACTCATTTTTTGATAAACTCAAAGAAAGACTATTGACTGAAACTGGAGAAGAGGGATCTCTCATTTGTAAAAATTGCGGTTTCGAGAGTAAATGCCTATCAGAACATTCTGTTCACGAGAAAAACTGCACTGCTCAACTGAATCGAACATCAACAAACACGTTACTTCCGAGTTTGAGTTCAACCCGCTGCCAGAATTGTAGACATAGATGCAAATCTAGTGCCGATTTATACGTTCACATGCAAACATGCAGAAAAAGTGAAAAACTTGGAGATGATCCCACAATGGAAGTAAAAAGTCAAGACAGTAACGAAGGCGAGGCTTCAACGCAGGAGAAAGAAAGCGAACCACACCCTATGGAGAATGTCGTATTTGTTTGGAACAATATTGGTCATAGCTCAAATAAGTATGACACTCCGCTTGATATCAATATCAAAGATGACTCTACTCTTCCAGACATGAACAGAACGTACGATCCCGAAACTGCAGATGACAACGAAAGCATGAATTTATCACCTAGTCAAGCCGTGGGAAAGAAAGTTTTTAAATGTCCGCATTGTCCATTCTGGGCCTCGACTGCCTCAAGATTCCATGTGCATATTGTTGGACATTTGAATAAAAAGCCGTTCGAATGCTCACTCTGCAAGTACAAGTCTAACTGGCGCTGGGATATCACTAAACACATCAAACTAAAGTCTGCTAGGGACCCTGAACATAATGAAGCGAAGGTGCTCATGACGGACGAAACTGGACGTAGAAATTACAGTAAATACAACAAATTCCTAGCAATGTCCGTGTTGAATGATAACGGCGAAACTGTTTTTCGCTATATAGATTTAAACGCATCAGCTGACGCATCGATGGAGATTGACGAATCTTATAATGACGTAACAGATGGCATAAGCCAGCCGATAGATATGCAACCGCTCAATTTACAAATGCATGGCCACGAGCTGATGGATAGGAGGAGTCTAGATTTGAAGAAGCCCAAGAAAACTTTATGGAAGTGCAAGAAATGCAATTACAGGTCAGTATATTTATTTATTAGGTTTACCAAAACTACCTTTTTGAGATTCACTATGTTATTTTTAAACTAAATAATATACTTGAAAAAACTCAACTCGCTCCAGACCATATTCTCATGATTTCAGATTCCCTCCTGAGAATATGATCTGGTGCGAGTCGATTTTTTTCTAGTATAATACAACATCAAAGTCTTTGAGTATATTATTTAGTACCTATGGTATTGTATAAAACTACCTATTTATCTAAGTAAGTATTGATTCAACCATTTATTTATTTAGCTACATTTAAAAGTTAGGAGAGTAATAAGTAGATTACATAATACTATTATAAGAAATCAATAGCTCTTACCTACATTAAAAAAGTTGTCTATAATTTGCTGATCATTTCTCGGTTGGATCTACATAGTACTTTTTGTTTCTAAATGCCATGCATGTTTTTAATTTTTTTTTTTTTTATTTGTAAGAAATTTTTATTATTTATAAAGAAGAATATTTTATTATGTTTATGTATAATGCCAACCTCCTTTGGCGAGTGTTATTGATTTTCTTGGTTAAGACCTCTCCGAGGTCCTGGGTTCGATCCCCGGCTAGGTCAATTTAGAAAACGAACTTTAATAATATTGTCTTAGGTTTGGGTATTTCTAATATACCACCACCGTTAGAGACAGTAAGTAGTGGTTAGAGTTTGGTCAACGAAAGATGAGACTCGGTTGGAAATGAAACTAATGTTGAGCTTTATTTAAGGTTCAGTTTCCAATAACTTAACCTGTAAACGTTAATTTAACAGGGAAAGTGGCGCCGCCATTACAGTCTCATCTTTCGTTGACAGACTATATCTTTGATGTCCATAACACAAGTGCTTTAGCTACTTTTGGAAATCGGAGCAATATATTTAATGTTGTTAAATATTTACATTCATTTATCTACTACATACTTAAATCGTTATTATTCTCAGGTAGAAATAATTAAATTGAGCTGACTTACCTTGTATTTGAAATCATGTTTCTGTTTTCCAGAGATCCATCCAAAGAAGCTTTACTAGAGCACGTGCGTGAACATGCGCGTGCAGAAGGCAACCCGGAGGAGAGTAAAGTAGCGAAAAAGCCGGAGAATCTTCCGGATCCAGCTGACTTGGCATATCGCTGTGGTCACTGCAACCAACTGTCCAACTGGAAACATGTAATACAGGTACTATTTTATTGATCTTGTAATCACTGCAACTAGTTTATTTACTCTGAGCTAGATCTAAATGTAAAAAAAGGTTAGGTCGTTCTCTACCAAGTGGTAAACAATAGGCTTCAGTTTGGTTCAACTGGTAGGCTAATGCATGTTAGCTACTTACCTACCTTATAGCATTGTGTGGCAGTCATGGTTTAGAATTTCCTGAAGCTCAAAAGGCTATGACAGATAACTGCATTGTTTAAGTTTTAAACTTTGTGTACCATCAGCCAGAAATAACAAAATTCTGTTTTACTTTTAATCCAGTATTTTTGCCTTTAACCGATTTTTTTTATTAAAATTGCTACTTTTCTTGTTTACAGAGACACTGTCGCTTGAAACATGATGGAGTAATAAAAGTTATAACTACGGTTAAGCCCAAGCCGGACATGACCATGGCACTGAATGATATTCCAGGTGAAAACTGTAACAAGTGCCCCTTCAAAACAACTGACAAAAATTTGATGTTCGCGCATATCCAACAACACCGGCCATCGCCACAGTCTATTTTTAAATGCTTCTTCTGCCCTTACTTCGTGAAAGATGAGAATGAATTAATACAACACTTACTTTTGCATGGGGTATCTGAACCAGAAGAGTACATTGCAAAAGCAATGGGACGTAAATCCCCACCTCCAGAATCAGGGCCAAACGGTCCACATACGTCGACAAAACGTCACAAATGTACGGAATGTCCGTATGAAACTAACAGCAAGTCTCAATATATGTATCATGAACAATTCCATCGACTACCTGCAGACACTCCCTACAAATGTCCTGAATGTAATTACAGTGTTTCAAAGAGACACCTACTTCATCAACATCTGAGAGTTCACGGGATAATGACAAAGAAGATAGAAACAGAAGCAGAATTAGAAGCAAAGTTAGATACTAGAATTGAATACTCGATAAATCTTGAAGAAATTCCATTTGTCTGGGTTTCAGCCAAAAATGAGTTCCACAAAATGTACAAATGTCGCTATTGTTCTTATGTGAACTCACAGAAATGTAAAATTCCAAACCACGAAAAAATTCACTGCATCGTTTTTGAAAGCAGTGACGTTACGGTCTACAAGTGTTTGGAATGCAAGTTTACATGTGATAGCGCCATAAGGTTAGCCGAGCATTCTAAAAGTCATGGAGAAATATACGGCCGTATTTACTGCCCTGTTGAAGTGGATATCCCAGATGAAGAACAAATCGCTAAACTACGAAAAGTCATTGAAATTGAAAAACATAATGTTACAGAAGATGCACCTAAAGAGGAAAAATATACTATCGTAGGCGAAAACAATGAAACCAAAATACTATTCTTTTGCCAAATGTGTCCAGCTAGATTTTTCGGTGCAGAAGAACTTAAAATTCATGACAAATTCCATGACTTGTCGTTTCCAAATAAATGTAAACTTTGTGAATTTTCTGTACAGGAAGAAAATGACTTAGCTACTCATGTTGCTGTGCATACAGATGAATACCATACCAAAACCAAAATGCTGAAATTCATACATAATTCACATGGTGGGCATAAACAGCCTAACCTAGAACAAATACAATGTGAAAATACCTCAGAAATAACGTGGATGGTTTCATCGCCGGGCAAAAACTATGACATTGAGCCTCCTTTTAATAAGCGACCCCATGACGCGAAACCAACTCCTAAGCAATATTTCTGCAAAGAGTGTCCAGCAAAATTCTTCAAAAGTTCTGCGCTAAACTATCATTTGGGATTGCATGGTGGAGAAGGTGACCATAAATGTAAAAAATGCAGTTATGTTGTAAAGAACATAGGTAATCTAGCAAAACATGAGTTATTACACGAAAACGAAGGCAAGGCCACAACATGTGATTACGAATCTGGTGAAGATATGGATTACAAAAATATCCCACTCTCGGGTACTGATCTATTTCAAAGAAAGACTGAAGCTCAAAAGCGTGTACTTAACGATAAAGATAAGTTAGTGAAACCAAATGATCATTTTCCGCCAGTTTTGCAAGCTGATCCTCAGTTTGGGTATTTGATGCATGGAAATCCTGAATTTATTTATCCAACTTACTTGAAAAACGGACGTCAAAAAGAAAAACGATACAAATGCCACAAATGTCCATCAGCTTTTGAAAAAAGGGAACAGTATAAAATACATTTATCTTTACATGGCTCTAAGCAACGATACAAATGTGAGCTTTGTGATTACTCTGTTAAGTACTACGCCAATTACGTCCAACATATGAGAAAGCATCAAATGAATGATGAAGCACTAGCAGAAAGGAAGAAGATCAGCAACGGACTCGTGGAGTCCGAACCAGTTGAAGACAAACCTGAAGACAGTGATAACATTAAACTTGCAATTAAAACGATGCCTAAGGGCATACCAAAAAGTGATTTCCAACAGTTTTCAATACGAGACCAACAAACGCTTAGACTTCTGCAGCGCAGACGATCAATTAACGGCAATAAAGAGCAGATATCGCCGTCAGATGTATTACCTACAAAAGACAGAAAGTTACACATGTGCATACTATGCCCTTACACGAATCAACGACAAGACGCTTTAAATAATCATTACAGAAGACATGATGAAACTGATGTTCTCAATTCAGGAAGTCACAAATGCTCTTACTGTGACTTGGTTGTTGTACAATCACATTTCCTTCGGGATCATATGAAAACTCATTTTAACTACCAAAAGAATCTGACTCCTGAATGTTACGTGGCTAACGAGGATGTAGGTTTCACTATAACTAAAGAAGAAGAAGACGGAACGTCGACGGATCTCAAATTAGATATACAAAACACGAGTCTTAAATGCAATGATGAAAAATTATTTGTCAAAATACAAACAGGCGAACTCATAGTTGAATAAGTAATTAGATATAAAGTTTAAGTCGTTAGGTCTAAATTGAATACCTATGTAATTGCTAACTTAAGGATAGTTTATTGTTAGTGTAAGTAAGCCAAATAAATGAAAGTTGATGTTCACCAAAGTGTAGCTTGCCATATTAGATTATTAACAGTCTTGTCTCGGCCATTTTGAGTTACAAATAATATAAAAATTAATATGCGATGTAGCTAATAATTGAATTTCGATTGGAGTTAAAAATTTGAATTTCTTTTTAACATTTCGGATCTTAATATACGAAACATTCCATCTGTTAAAGCTTCTTGCACTGTGGTGTGATTAAATTCCAAACTAGTCTAAATTTTATGGAAAGCAACAAAAAATGTTACCAAGCTTTACCAAGTATCTTTAATAAAACAATACCATACAATTACTTTGAGTACTATTTATTATGTGTAATGGTTAAACACCTACACTTAATAAAAATAAATTAAGATCCTAAAATTAGGATCCTGTTATGTTCATACAAATGGTTTAACAACAGACAATAAAAGTGTAAAAAGCTTTCATTTGCAATATTTTTAAACATTTTGATACAAAAAGTATTTGTGTAACAGATGTTAATTTAATAATTTATCTTATTATAGAAAGAGCCCTCAATTTTAAGTTGAAAATGTATAGGTACCTAATTAGTAGCCTAATTATTGTGAGGAAGATTAAAATAATTGTAGATCAAGAAACCATAGAGTGCCAGTTAATATTATTCTCTGTCCAAAGGACACATTCCTCTTGTTAAAATTTTACTGAATAATACATTATATTATAATCAAGAATGAAAGCGTTTTACTAATAGATATCCTTCCTACCTAAATTGATATGAGTCAAGGTAAATAAGTTGAATGAAAATGAGGTGTCACTTAAAGCAGATTAATTTATTAAGTAAAACTAAGAACTTCTTAACTACTTAAAATGATTCCACATCCAGTGACAGTACAAAGGTCAATGCAAAAGAAAATATCATAATTCATAGTATAAAGTAGTACATTTACTCGATACAATAATAGTATCTGTTGTAATGATAGACACACTAGGTATTATAAATCTAGGCTGTAGTAAAAGCAGTCTTAACAGAATTTCCAGCGATTGCCACACTCATTGCAGAGAACAAAAGTGGTCATTGGTTCATCAGAACTCCTTGTTTGGAGTTGGTTGTAAGTGCAGTTCTTCTTCTTGCATTTACCACATTTGAGCATTTCGGTTTTGGTTCCTTGCACAGTGGCCAATTGAGCATCGTCAATAGCCTCTTTGATGAACTTTTCTCTCAGCTTCTTCATTTCATCGCTGGCCATCTCTTCAGGAGTCATCTTAGCGAGCCGTGATGCTGAAATCACACCGTTCAGATAATTTGTCCTTAAAGTGGGATTCTTAGGATCCTTCAAGTTTGCTACACGAGATCGTACCCTGTTTTTATATCTCATATCTGTATTTTTGAACTCTGCAAAGATACATTCCTCCAATTCTTCAGCAAGTTCCTCAGGAGAAGCACAAGCACTAGGGTTTTCGCCATCAACTTTCATAGCCTGAGTGAGGAGTTCTCGACACTTTAGCCGCACAGCATCAGTAGTATTTGATTGAGGCGGGAAAGATGTTTGTAGTTTCTTGTCTTTTTCTTTGTCATCTCTTTTTTCTTTATCTTTACCATCCTTTTTGGATTTAGATGAGCTGCCATTGTCTTTTGAGGGTGTAGTGGGCGATAGGAACTTCTTCCAGTTTTTAATGAGCGTCTTACACAAAGATATCACCTCCTCATCCTTACTTGACTTCCGCAAAGCATTGACTGTCATGCCTATCCTGGTTTTAGTCAGCACATCCAAGTTTATTGCCATGGTTTGAAGTGTTTTCAGGAGCTCCAAGGCTTCTTCTTGGCCCTTAAAAGAAAAATGCTTAAGAGTTCAGTAACAGCTCGGCTATGTAGGGAACTACGCCGACAGAATTGCAGAGCGTGGCTTTTACTTTTTAACGTTGTTTTAGCATAATATGTACATTGACTAAGGTAAGAGTTTCTAATATGAGGTTGTTTATTATTATCAGAAAAGTTAGTTTTGTATCTTTGTTGACAAATAATGCAGTCGCCGCCGCGAAGAAGTCTACCAATTTTTCATCTATTAACTATAGCAGCAAGGAACTTACCGTGCCATCATCCGATGTCATTTTAATTAGTTTCTTTTGTATTTTCATGACATCTTCTTCAACACTCATTTTTAGTCGATATTTACTTCACAATCTAGGTTCCCGCCTATAATTAATAAAATAGAAAGGAAAATTGGTAAATCGACCACCAAACCGAAAATATAACTAAAAACCATAGATAACTGAACTGAACTGTACCACAGAGCAGATCGAATCTGTGTTTATTTGTTTTCCTTCCGTGATTTCATCACAGAGGGCCTAGTATGAGTTGGTTTTTTGTTCTCACTTCAGTTTTCGAATAGTTAACTATCGTCTTCTCTCTTTCACTCGTTTACTCACTCGCATGATTTTCTCTCTTTCACTCGTTACTATTCGCAAAGTGAGGTGAGAAACACAACTCATACTAGGCACTCTGAACACAGAGACAAGAAGCTTATACCTCCCTCCAATGGAGATTGCACGGCCATATGTCATAGTGAAGATTGAAAAAAGGTCCTTAAGTGACGTGACGGCTTATTGCTACCTCTTTCTTTAGTGTTACAATACGTGTTCGTTGTTCGTTCGTTCGTGAGAAACGAAAACGTATTGTAAAACGAAAAGAAAGAGATAGCAATACACCGTCACGTCATAAGGACCTTTTTTCAATCTTCACTATGACATATGACCGTGCAATCTCCATTGGGAGTATAAGCTTCTTGCACACGGTTTGAGTCCCTCGGCAACAAACAGAACTGTAACTGCTTAAACCGAAATGTTGATTTAATAACAAAAGAAGCATCGACCCAGTCTGCCCCAGAGTGTGCAATTACTTACTCGGTGTGTGAGCCTGAAGTTTCTAATATTTCCAATAGTAGGGCAAGAGCCCCGGTTTTGGCCACTACCCCGGTTTTGGCCACTTGCAACTTTAGCGGCCAATAAATAAGGCCATAAAGGTCCGAACAAATTATCGGACGCGGCTTATGGACGCGGCTGATAAGTGTGCACGCTCTCATAACATCCTGCGTGCCAGATAGCTATCGGACGTCCGATGACGTCATATTAGTCTATGGTTTCGTCCGCGACCTACTACATCCGATAGTTTGCACACCTCAGATCAGCCGCGGCAGTAAGCCGCGTCCGATAATTTGTTTGGACCTTCAGGCATAGTATGTGGTAAAAAATCCTTTGTCTATGATCCGTTCTGACAAGTCATAGTTGTGACGTCTTATGCTTCAAGACAATTTTTTGTGAGCTTACATAGACTTAGGAAATTTTTCGCTATGCTCATATTAAGTTTATGTGAGCTTAGTAAGTTTTATCGAAAAAATTCTGGTACTTTCTTAAGGAAAACCTTAAGAGACACGCGGGCTGATTATCTAATTAAAAACCACCTAGCGACTGGTTGCAGTTCACAGATGATCGTAATCCATTGCTGCTTCCTTTTGGATTAAAAAAAATATACCAAAGAAAAGTGGCAATGTATATCAAATGCAACCGGTCGCAAAATAGTTTCTTTTTAGATAATCAGGGTGACGGTTAGAGTAATCATTAAAATATCTACGATATTTTTTTACTTTTTGTTTTGGATTTGATTGAAGCCTACTAACAGAATGTCTAGCAACTTGGTTTTGAGGTTATTTTGTTACTTGTTAAATTCTTAGTGTTGGAAAAAGGGGGTGGCCACAACTAATACCCTAATTTGTCCTTTGCTTGGGTTTTGGCCATGCTTGTGGCCAGAACTGACACCCATACAACATCATTTTTGGCCACTTTGTTTTTATTTTGCGTTTGTCGCCTGACAATATACTAACTGGTTTGACATTACAAGATTTTATTTCTTTTGCACTTAGGTTGGGTAAAAAAGCTTCAAAAATAATAAAAAAGCTAAATAATAAAAAAAATGATATTGCCAAGAGGAAGCTTTTTCTATGTGCCTGAAATAAAGGTCCAAACAAATTATCGGACGCGGCTTATGGACGCGGCTTACTGCCGCGGCTGATAAGTGTGCACGCTCTCATAACATCCTGCGTGCCAGATAGCTATCGGACGTCCGATGACGTCATATTAGTCTATGGTTACGTCCGCGACCTACTACATCCGATAGTTTGCACAAATATTGGGAATTTGTTAACTATTAATTTGTTACCTACCTAACTAAATATCAACTTCTTTATAATTATTTGTTTTATTTTCTTTAAAAAAAACTGGAAAATTCTTACAAATTTACTGGCCACAACTGGTGCAATGGTATGGCCAGAACTGGGGGAAAAGTGGCCAGAACTGGTGAAATCATACCTTTTATATTTAAAACCATATAAAAAAAAATATACTTACTCGAATCAAACATCGTATAAAAACTTTAAAAGATGTATGTCCTTCACTTTGGTTATTTCAAACCGTCTCATTACACATTCTTGAAATAGTAGCAAATTTTTGAACATAGAAATTCTCTTAAAGTGGTCAAAACCGGGGCTCTTGCCCTATATTGCGCAATATCATGATTGTTAATTGATCGTTTAGAGCCAATTTCACCATTGATTTTAAACGCGCTTTGTCAAAAAACAAGTTTAAGGCTGTCACTGTCATAACAACAAAGTAAAATTTCTTACAAAAATGTACAATTATGTTATAAACAATGCCTTGTTAAATCTTGATTCAATTTTTTTAATGACCTGGTGAAATTGATTTTTGGAATAAACGGGGAACGGGGTATCAAACTCGACACTTAAACTACATTACGTAAAACGTGATCTTAATCGCGTTTAAAATCAATGGTGAATTTGGCTCTTAGGCTCAAAGGGTATTTCAATCTTATTGTGCAATTAAATATTGCGCAATATGATTGTGTCGTCTAGGGGCCGCCTTAAAAAGCGAAGGGACGTCTTTTGGCGAAAATGCCCGCGTGCGTGACGGCGCGCCAAGAATCTTAAATTCATACGGCGCGCATATTTAAAACTCTGAGTACTGAACTGAAACCGTACTCAAGCAAGAGGCTATATTATGGTGTCATTAAGCTGATCTGATGATGGAACTGGAAGAAGGCCACAGGAACTTAATGATGAAACCATACAACCCCATTGTGATTAAGCTTGTTAGAATCGTCTTGACGAGTACTCTGATGGGAGATAAGGTCCAGGGTCTGATGATGAAGCTGGAAGGCCATGCCAAAGGAACTCAATATTGAAACCGTGCAATCCCACCGAGTTTGGGCTCATTTGAATTGTCTTGACGAGTACTTTGTTGGGAAATAGTGTCCGAGGATCTGATGATGGAGCCGGAAGAAGGCCATAGGAACTCTTTAATGAAACCACGCTACCCCATCGAGTTTGGGCTCGTTTGAATCGTCTTGACGAGTACTTTGTTGGGAAATAGTGTCCGAGGATCTGATGATGGAGCCGGAAGAAGGCCATAGGCACTCTTTGATAAAACCACGCCACCCCATCGAGTTTGGGCTCGTTTGATTTGCCTTGACGAGGACTTTGTTGGGAAATAGTGTCCAGGGTCTGATGATGGAGCCGGAAGAAGGCCAATGGAACTCTATTATAAAACCATGCAACCCCATCGAGTTTGGGCTCGTTTGAATCGTGTTGACGAGTTCTTTGTTGGGAAATAGTTTCCAGGGTCTGATGATGGAGCAGGAAGAAGGGCACTGGGACTCTGTAATAAAACCATGCAACCTAATCGAGTTTGGGCTCGTTTGAATCGTGTTGACGAGTTCTTTGTTGGGAAATAGTTTTCAGGGTCTGATGATGGAGCCGGAAGAAGGGCACTGGGACTCTGTAATAAAACCATGCAACCCCATCGAGTTTGGGCTCGTTTGAATCGTTTTGACGAGTGTTCCGATAGGCGATGGTATATTTTTAGTCTTAGCTCGTTAACTAAAAAGCATAAAATAATAATTTACTGAAAAAAAATATTTTTTAAAAACACATTTTTAAAACGGACTAAATTATTACAAAAAAATCGGACTAAAAATATTAAAACGGACAAGTAAAAACCAACTAAAAAGTAAAAAATAAAATCTTCTGTAAATATTTTTAACCCTAATAACCTATACCTACAGAAATTTTAAACCTAAAAACGTGAGGCGCGTTTTGTGAAATTTATCATCCATATTGTCTATAGCATGCGCCCCACGATTTTGTTTTAAATTTTTTAGGTTTAAAATTTCTGTAGGTATAGGTTATTAGGGTTAAAAATATTTACAGAAGAATTTATTTTTTACTTTTTAGTTTGTTTTTACTTGTCCGTTTTAATATTTTTAGTCCGATTTTTTTGTAATAATTTAGTCCGTTTTTTACCGGTAATTATATCATTATTTTCTGTAACGCGACGTTGCCAGCTAGGGTTGCCAACCCTACTATATAATATAGTATCCTACTATATTGAGGGCTCGCCTACTATATTTTTTGAAAAAATATATAGTAGGCAAAACTACTATATTTTTACTGGTGAAAAAATTAAACAAAAGCAAAAAAAATTTTACTTATATGCACATAAGTAATAGCATAATAATTTTGTGATAAACACTTGTCTTTATGGTTGTTGAATAAATTATGAAAATATTAGTAATTCAGTATGAAAAATGCAACTTTTTTAAAATCCTCCATACAAAACGGCAACCTACTATATTTTTTTGGACTTTTTCGCCATCTACTATATTTTTACACTAAAAATCTTGAAACTACTATATTTGATGCAAAAAAAGTTGGCAACCCTATTGCCAGCTCGTCCGCTGCCGGCCGTGCATGTCTCTTGCAACTTAAAACCTTTTTTGTACTACCACAAGAATCTATCTTCTTCTTTTCTTATATAAAAGTGAAGGGGTGACTGACATATCAACGCACAGCCCAAACCGCTGGGTCTCTAGAGACTTGAAATTTTGTACAAAGAAACTTTATACAGTGTAGGCATCCACTAAGAAAGGATTTTTGGAAATTCCACCCCTAAAGGTGTGAAATTGGGGTTCTAAGTTTGTATGGAAAAAAAATATTAAATAGACATTTCGACTTGAAACTTCGTAGGAGTACTTCTAAAGACAAGTAAGTAAACACGTGTTTCGTGGTTTTCCGAAAATCAACCCTTTAGGTAGTAAATGGGGCAAAAAAAGCCCAAAATAACTGACAAATCAACGCACAGCCCAAACCACTGGACCTAGAGACTTGAAATTTTGCACACATATACTTATACAGTGTAGGTATCCACTAATTAAGGATTTTTGAAAATTCCATCCCTAGGGGATGAAAAAGGGATGAAAGTTTGTATAAAAGTCCCTCAGTTTAATAAAAATCTATATTATAGAGTTCCTATGGCCTTCCTCCGGCTCCATCGTCAGACCCTCGGAAACTATTTCCCAACAAAGTACTCGTCAAGACGATTCAAACGAGCCCAATTTCGATGGGATAGCGTGGTTTTATTAAAGAGTTCCCGTGTCCTTCTTCCGACTCCATCATCAGACCCTGGAAACTATTTCCCAATAAAGAACTCGTCAAGACAATTCAAACGAGCCCAAATTTGATGGGGTTGCACCGTTTCGATATTAAGTTCCTATGGCATGGCATTTCGGCTTCATCATCAGACCCTGGACTTCGTCTCCCATAAGAGTACTCGTCAAGACGATTCTAACGAGCCCAAACTCGAAGGAGTTGCATGGTTTTATTATAGAGTTCCTATGGCCTTCCTCCGGCTCCATCGTCAGATCCTCGGAAACTATTTCCCAACAAAGTACTCGTAAAGACGATTCAAACGAGCCCAATTTCGATGAGATAGCGTGGTTTTATTAAAGAGTTCCTGTGTCCTTCTTCCGGCTCCATCATCAGACCCTGGAAACTATTTCCCAATAAAGAACTCGTCAAGACAATTCAAACGAGCCCAAATTTGATGTGGTTGCACCGTTTCAATATTGAGTTCCTATGGCATGGCCTTTCGGCTTCATTATCAGACCCTGGACTTCATCTCCCATTAGAGTACTCGTCAAGACGATTCTAACGAGTCCAAACACGATGGGGTTGTATGGTTTAATCATAGAGTTCCTGTAGTCTTCTTCCGGCTTCATCATCAGATCCTCGATCAGAGAATCGTCCGTAAAAGTAAAAAAAGTAAAAAAAAGTTAACTTAAAAGTTAATGCGTTAATCAAAATGTTAACTTCATTAATTAACGATTAAGAACGAGTTAATGCCCAGCTTTGATTACACGGTAGGTTAATCGTCAGTCACAGCCCGTGACTGTGGTTAAACTGACAGCAAAACCTACCGTGTAAGGGCTGCCTTTGTTTATGAACCGTTTTCAATGATTCTTTTTTTGTTTGAAAGAAGACTTTTTAAGGATTATACCATATTAATTACAATGGCATTCATTGGACTTTGGATCTTGAAGATACACAAGGGAACTCCTTAAAATAAAAAAGGAACTGTATAGTGATTGAAATATTGGGAGGTTTATTACAGTAAAATACAAGTTAGGTACCTATCAACTACTATCTATCTACTACTACCTATCTACTGTCAAGAACGTTCTAGATTAGACTTGAACTGTTAAGGCCCAACAGAACTTAACAAAAAACTAAATGTGGAAATTAAGTAACTAAGGATAGGTAGGTATACTTTTGATAAGTGTGAAATATTTAACGTTTTATTTATAATTTCATCGCTTACAGAGTCCCAGTGGCCTTCTTCCGGCTCCATCATCAGACCCTGGCAACTATTTCCCAACAAATTACTCGTCAAGGCGATTCAAATGAGCCCAAACTCGATGTAGTAGCGTGGTTTTATTAAAGAGTTCCTGTGTCTTTCTTCTGGCTCCATCATCAGACCCTGGAAACTATTTCCCGACAAAGTACTCGTCAAGACGATTCAAACGAGCCCAAACGCATTTTTTTTATTTTCTCATTCATATTGTCTTTAGCATGCGCCCCACGTTTTTAGGTTAAATATTTCTGTAGGTATAGGGTTATAATATTTACAGAAGAAATTATTTTTAATTTTTAGTCTGCTTTTACTAGTCTGTTTTCATGTTTTAGTCCGATTTTTTTGTAATAATTTAGTCCGTTTGAAAACGTGTTTTTAAAAAATATTGTTTTTTTCAGTAAATTGTTATTTTCTGCTTTTTAGTTAACGGGCTAAGACTAAAAAAATATACCATCTCCTATCGGAGCACTCGTCAAGACGATTCAAACGAGCCCAAACTCGATGGGATTGCATGGTTTTATTACCGAGTTCCAGTGGCCTTCTTCCGGCTCCATCATCAGACCCTGGACACTATTTCCCAACAAAGTACTCGTCAAGACGATTCAAACGAGCCCAATCTCGATGGGGTAGCGTGGTTTTATTAAAGAGTGCCTGTGTTCTTCTCCCGGCTTCATCATCAGACCCTGGAAACTATTTCCCAACAAAGAACTCGTCAAGATGATTCAAACGAGCCCTAATTTGATGGGGTTGCATGGTTTCAATATTGAGTTCCTATGGTATGGCCTTTCGGCTTCATCATCAGACCCTGGACCTCATCTTCCATTAGAGTACTCGTCAAGACGATTCTAATGAGCCCAAACTCGATGGGGTTGCATGATTTTACTATAGAGTTTCTATGGCTTTCCTCCGGCTCCATCATCAGATCCTCGGACACTATTTCCCATTAAAGAACTCGTCAAGATGATTCAAACGAGCCCAAATTTGATGGGGTTGCATGGTTTCAATATTGAGTTCCTATGGCATAGCCTTTCGGCTTTATCATCAGACCCTGCACTTCATCTTCCATTAGAGTACTCGTCAAGTTGATTCTAACGAGCCCAAACACGATGGGCTTGTATGGTTTCATCATAGAGTTCCTGTGGCCTTCTTCCGGCTTCATCATCAGATCAGGGGGCCTACAACGAGCTCTTATAGCAATGTCTTTTAGGTCTTACATTGACTTTTCGTACCACGACGTCCTATAAAGAAGGTTGTTTCTACCTCAAATTTCTTAGCAATTTTGTTGCATCTTTAACTTGTTCACTCTTTGTCAAAAAATATCTAAGGTTGCCAACTTAACGCAAGTTTAAGTAAGTGACTATTTTTTACAAGTTCTATAACATTTTTTTCTGGAGTAGCTTCGTGCGAGGTCTGCCAAACGCGGCAAACGTCTTGCCTCATGAGGCAGTGCGCTTGGTGTGGACCCGCCTAATCGTGTAAAAACCGCTGGTCTGATCCTGGTTGAAGGTTCCCAAATGATTTTCTCTAATATCCACGCGGACGAAGTCGCGGGCGGAAACTAGTTATAGGTACATAAAGTTTTATTCTAGGTACATATATTTCTTATAAAATGGTATACTATTTACAAAGCATAATTTCTTTGCTTTTTCCAAGCAATATATGTGTAATCATTCGTTCATTCCCAGCACAAAACAAGATTGTTATTTGATGTCGTGGTACGAATTTGAGTGATATCATTTAGAGCTTGTAACAAGCTTGCTGGATATAAGCTTACTTATAAAAAAGGTGGGAGTAGGCCCCTTGCTCTATGACACCATATTATTATTGCATTGCCTTCCAGTTCTGACCTATGTTCAAAGTTTCAAGTCTCTAGCTCATCGGGATAACAAACAAACGAACGAACGAACACACAAACGAGAAAGCAACCTAATAAAAACGTGTTAAAAATATACCTAATTTACAGAGCATTTTTAAACACGTTTTTTAAAGAACTAAAAAGTATATAAATATATAAAAAAAACGAAATACTTACAGATGTTTTAAATTTAAAATCGTGGCGCATGCATCCGTCGTCACATATTTTGACACGTTTTTATTAGGTTGCTTTCTCGTTTGTTTGTTTGGATGTTTGTTTGTTTGGATGTTTGTCCGCAAAGTATGCGAACGATTTTAAACTAGCTTCCCGATGAGCTAGAGACTTGAAACTTTGAACATAGGTCAGAACTAGAAGGCAATGCAATATTATGGTGTCATTGAGCTGATCTGATGATGGAACTGGAAGAAGGCCACAGAAACTTAATGATGAAACTATACAACCCCATTGTGATTAGGCTGGTTAGAATTTTCTTGACGAGTACTTTGTTGGGAAATAGTGTCCAGGGTCTGATGATGGAGCCGGAAGAAGGCCATAGGAACTCTATAATGAAACCATGCAAACCTATCGAGTTTGGGCTCGTTCGAATCGTCTTGACGAGTTCTTTGTTAGGAAATAGTTTCCAGGGTCTGATGATGGAGCAGGAAGAAGGGCAATGGGACTCTGTAATAAAACCATGCACTCCCATTCAGTTTGGGCTCGTTTGAATCGTGTTGACGAGTTCTTTGTGAGGAAATGGTTTCCAGGGTCTGATGATGGAGCCGGAAGAAGAAGACTGGGACTCTGTAATAAAAACATGCAACCCCATCGATTTTGGGGTCGTTTGAATCGTCTTGACGAGTGCTCCGATAGGAGATGGTATATTTTTTTTGTCTTAGCTCGTTAACTAAAAAGCAGAAAATAATAATTAACTGAAAAAAAATATTTTTTAAAAACACGTTTTTAAAACGGTCAAAATTATTACAAAAAACATCGGACTAAAAATATTAAAACGGACTAGTAAAAACAAACTAAAAAGTAAAAAATTAATTCTATTAATATTTGTAATCCTAATAACCTATTACCTACAGAAATTTTAAACCTAAAAACGTGGGGCGTGTTTTGTAAAATGTATCATCCATATTGTCTATAGCATGCGCCCCACATTTTTTGGTTTTAAATTTTTAGGTTTTAAATTTCTGTAGGTAACTATAGGTTTTTAGGGTTACAAATATTCACAGAATTATTTTATTACTTTTTAGTATTATATTTTTATTCAGTAAATTTTTACTTACCTATACTTTTTAATTTGTTTTAAAAACGTGTTTTTTTGGGTTTATGGCTTAAGCACCCAGTGGTCGTTTGTTTTTTCGTTGGTTTGGTCGATTTCCCTTAAAATAAGTATTTCGTAGTATTTGGCAGTAAGCCTCATGTTCCTTTTAATTATTTACGTAAAAAATCCGATTAAATTTTCGCCTCATCGACTTTAAAAAAAAAAGAGATTCAGCCAGATCACCCAGCATTTGGGGCGCGTGCGTTTTCAGGCTTCTTCAGGCTTCAGTAGGATGAGCGTTTGAGAGCTAAAACCGTAGTTTATTGTTAAACCAATAATAACACTAATAATTATTGTTTTCACCTCTTCAGCACGAAAAGGGCGCTTTTGGTGCGTAAAAACTCTCAGCAAAATCGACTTTTGCTGCGAGCGTGAGGCAAAGTGCTTTTTTAATTTCTAACACCAACTTTTAAAATAAAAAAGAAATAGAGTGACAAGGATGAGACTTGTAAAATTGATATGTGAGAAAAGGATAGATAGACTGCTTTATGTTGTCAAACATGAATTAAAAAGTATAAAAATAAAATGCACGATTATACCAAGGAGTTTTAATTAGGGATTGTTAAAAAAGAAGGTTGATAATTCGAAATAAAGAGTATGGACGAAATGAGGTCGCATGTATGAAATAAATATAAAATAAGAAAAATTCAATAAATTTATTAACAAATTTGTGTTTTATGGTTATAATGAAATAAATAAGATGGGATATTAATAAATATAAGAGAAAAACACAACATAATGTATAAAAATTAAATACCTCTAAAAAGCAAGAAATAATATTCGAATCATTCGTTACACATATCAATATTAATAAAACACGTCTATTGAAGTCGGTTGGGGCTGGAGGACAACTTCATTTTTTTCTAAAAGCCCCACCCGACTTCATTAGACGTGTTTTATTAATATTGATATGTGTAACGAATGATTCGAATATTATTTCTTGCTTTTTAGAGGTATTTAATTTTTAAGCTGTTTTTGTTTTCAGGTTTTTTGAAGGCGGTTTTTCTTTTTTTTAAAAGCTTTTTTATTTTCAACTTTTTAGTGGTAGGTATGTAAGCGCAGCGTGTAAATATTTTTTAACTTTATATTATAACATTTTCAATGGTAAAATGCCCAGAACTCAATTTCCAAATTTACGCTGTTTGTTTTTGAGGAGTTCCGTTGTGTTTTCGTAGTTCAACCCATACAACCATTTTTGGTCACAGATTTTCAACAGATGTAACAAGTCGCTACAGTTTCGTAACTGATACGACACATTGCGACTATTTGCGACTGTGTGGAGTTTTGTTTAAAGGTGTTGTAACAGTTCAGTAACAAAGTTACGGAAACTAGTTTCAGTAACTTTGTGTCGTCGCTGTGTTAACATAATTCACAATGATCTGTGTCCATACATTCCATACACTTTGTGCTCAGTTTGCAACTAGAGTACAAAGTTGTAACCAATGTGTGTCACCAAATCCAGTCACTCTCAAATATTGCCTTTGTTTTCTGCCCCCTAGCATGCCTACCGAAACACGATATAATATAGCGATTTATCACGTGTAACTGTCAAAAGACAATGTATTTCGTCAGTTGAATGTTTATAAAACGCTATATCACGCGATTTGACGTCTTGGCGCATAATGTCCTTTCTCATAATGTCCTTTTTTTGAAATGTCCTTTCTCAGAATGTCCTTTCTAAAAAAGTCTTTTTCTCGAAACGTCCTTTTCTCAAAATGTCCTTTTAATATGCAATATTTTTTTAACAAATACATATTAAAGCACTTTTAGTTAGTCGTTTATCTAAATTATCATCAAAAACACAGACATGCAATGCATGCAAATATTTATTAAGTCAAAGAATGTTATAAAGTAATGAGTAATGTAGTTATAAAATTGTAGAAAAATGATGGAAAGGATCAGAAATAAAAAAGTAATAATAATCATGAACCAGTCTCCTTATTTGTAGTCAAAAATATTATTTATTTATCATTATTAACATTAAAATTTGTATTAATTATCCAAACAAGTATCTTCCTTTTGTAATAATCATAGTTTTCTTAAAAATATGTATAAAAACATTTTTTAATGTAATATGTATTTGTTTAAAAAAATATTGCATATTAAAAGGACATTTTGAGAAGAGGACTTTTTGAGAAAGGACATTCTGAGAAAGGGCATTTCGAGAAAAGGACATTATGCGTATGCATATTTCGATGGACATGCTACGGGGACGAGGCTAAGGTTTGATCATGCCGATCAAACCAACTAGGTATTGACTTATTAGCATAACAATATTGGGGTTAGTTGTAAAATGAGAAGCTATAAGAAAAAGGTATAATATTTATTTCAGTATAAATAAACAGCCCCTTTACTAATAAAATAGGTTATGCAATCTGTTCAGTTTAATAGGTACGAGTACATCTCACGAGTTGAAATAGCCAATATTCCACTTTTATAAGTAGCATAATTTATTTTTCTTTGTTCTGACTGCGACCGCTTGTTCCAGAAATGTTGGATTTTTTTTGACCCTGCAACAAATACCGAAACTTTGAGAAACGCTGGAAGCAAAAAAATTGAGACCATTTTTGAATTCCCGTTACTTTGTGACGACTTTACGTAACCATGTCGACACATTATAGTTACTTTGTGACTAATTGTGACGAGAATATTTTCACCTAAAAAAATGCTTTTCTTTAATATTTATCAATTTTACTGTTTAATATAGCTAAAATATATTATTTTTTGTTTTGACATTAACAATTATGAATAATTAAAAGCATTTGAGCACTCGGTGTGTACAAATAAATAATGTTTACTTACCACCACAATACTAAAATTGTGATAATATTGTGGAGCGTTAGTAAATTTCATTATATTTGATGAAATTACACAGTCAAATTTTTTTCCCATTACGATTTGAGCATTAATAAAAACAATATTGAACAAAATCTGTTTATAAATATTACTTGCCTGGAAAAAGATGGCGCTACCTTTTATTTTAATGGGGAGGCGAAGGCAAAGTGAATTACAGATGGCGCTCAGTCTTTGGAACAATTGTCAGTTTGAGCTTATATTGTCTTGACTGTGTATTACGTGATTTTACTTTCTTAGATTGTATTTTTTTCGGTTTTGCGGACAAACAATGTATTCTATGCTAACTTTAGCTCAGATAAAAGAAGAATTACGGAAAAGAAAAGCCAAAACAACAGGCAAGAAAGTTTATAGCAACTTACAAAAAATTGCTAACAAGCATTACATTTCTTTAAATTTCGTGTAAGATTTACAAGTAATCTTTTTATTTCAGATTAGAAGCATATGATTTAAATTTTAACAAAACAACTGAGTGTGAATTTCCGTGTTTATAGTTGCCTGATGATGCCTTGTGTGCAATAGTAATTTCAGGTTTCTGTACTGGAATTTCTGTACCATCCAAAATTACACGAACCGTTTTATCATATTTATTTTATTATTCTAAGTTTCTTGAATGACTCTGGCATATAAAATTCTATTAATTCTCTGTTTGGCCCCAATATTGGGCTTATTCCATATTTGATATACCTATCAAATTCATCCAAGTTATAAATATGTTAGAAACTGCTGAGGTTGAAATATTAAAGAACAAAGCTGTTATAATTCAAATGTTGTTTTATTTTGGCGAAGCTTCATCAAATTAAGGAAACATTCCTTTTGATTTATAATGTTTCTCAGGCTCAGCAAAGGAGAAAATCGAGGGAAAAGCATATTTTTTTTTATGTTTTTTTGACCACTATTTTTTTTGTTACTGGGAAATCGATGAACTCCAATATTTTACAAGTTACATGCATAACAATGCGGCATTTTCTCAGTATAAAATTAAAAAGTGCAATACTCCAAGAGATTCCCATATGTTTTGACACTTTCTTTGAGGCGGCCGGGTACCAAAGACCAGACGCCACCTATCGGGATAAAATTGCGCTTTTCCTCCCCATTAATAGCTCATGTCACCATATTTGTCACTTCACGAGTCAAAGGAACTGCTGAACGAATGAATGAATGAATTCCTGATAGAAGTGAGCACAAATACGTCGCGATGTGACTACGCGGCGACAACGCAGTGCGACTAAAAGTTACTGTTACCAAATGTTACAAATCGTCCCCACTTTTCGAAACGGCGACGGAACAACGGTCGACACGGCTACTCATTGTGACGGAACAAAGTTACTGAAAAAATATGTTTCGACACAAATGTGTGCACTCTAAGTCTTAACCGCTACCAGAATGGCTGTATGGGAAGAGAACGTTGCATAGCAAACCATGATTTGGTTTGTTTTGGATTGCCATAAACTTACCAAAACCTAAATCACTTTACATATACTATTTGACTTTGAGGAGTTCCCTTGGGTATCTTCGAAGTTCGAAGTCCAATAACGATGAAATTAAATTGTGACCATTCCTGAAGTATACCCTTTCAAATATAAAAAGAATCATCTAAATCGGTTCATAAACAAAGATGTTATGTCCGAAATTCCATAAAAACTCGTACGATGGCGAGCTAAATAATTGATATTTTTCAGGATTATGAGAAAACTAGTGGCCAGATCTCTGAAAAAAATTTATGGGACCACACACGAACTATGTTCTTTGAGATAATTTCAAATCTCGAAATCGAAATAACAGCAACCCACGATATATAATATTTTGGATCTAGTAGAAGCCTTCGGCTTCGCCTCGGGCCTCAAACTGAAACCTCTCTTCTGTTCAACTTTCGCTCAAGATTCGTTTATCCGTTTCTCTACACACAAAAACTCACTACGACGCCTAGCACGTGTAGGTACTGGAGATAATAGCGTCATCTCTTTTGCTCCTACAGTTATTGCTAACACTACTTTCTCTTTCGTTTTCACATAGTAAGCGACGTCACTTCTAACGATTTTTAAATCTTTGACTAGCTAGATCTGGAATCAACTCTCGCTTCACGCTCTATTCACGTCATACCATCTGTTGACCTGCTAGCTAATCAATATTAATATTAAACTTTTAGATTTTTGCATTCACAATGCTATTTTTATATTAAGATGAATAAATAATGAAAAATATTAGAAAAAATCGGCTCACCCGTAGCAACTTAGACGGGATTCGAACCCGCACATGCTATTTTTATATTAAGATGAATAAATAATGAAAAATATTAGAAAAAATCGGCTCACCCGTAGCAACTTAGACGGGATTCGAACCCGCACCCTTAGGATTCCGGCCCAATGCACTACCAATTATGCTACCAAGCCACTGATGGATTTGGCGAAATTGTCTAATACTTTTTACGTTTCCGCTGAAGATCAGCGCCATCTCACCAATGTGAAGAGAACTACTTCGACATTCGACTGTAGCACCCATTGCGGGTGCCAGACAATCAATTAAGGTGAAACAGTACAATTTTAAACTTTTAGATTTTTGCATTCACAATGCTATTTTTATATTAAGATGAATAAATAATGAAAAATATTAGAAAAAATCGGCTCACCCGTAGCAACTTAGACGGGATTCGAACCCGCACCCTTAGGATTCCGGCCCAATGCACTACCAATTATGCTACCAAGCCACTGATGGATTTGGCGAAATTGTCTAATACTTTTTACGTTTCCGCTGAAGATCAGCGCCATCTCACCAATGTGAAGAAAACTACTTCGACATTCGACTGTAGCACCCATTGCGGGTGCCAGACAATCAATTAAGGTGAAACAGTACAATTTTAAACTTTTAGATTTTTGCATTCACAATGCTATTTTTATATTAAGATGAATAAATAATGAAAAATATTAGAAAAAATCGGCTCACCCGTAGCAACTTAGACGGGATTCGAACCCGCACCCTTAGGATTCCGGCCCAATGCACTACCAATTATGCTACCAAGCCACTGATGGATTTGGCGAAATTTTTGGTAGCATAATTGGTAGTGCATTGGGCCGGAATCCTAAGGGTGCGGGTTCGAATCCCGTCTAAGTTGCTACGGGTGAGCCGATTTTTTCTAATATTTTTCATTATTTATTCATCTCAATATCAATATTATGGTTTTAATATATATCTAAATACTTTTTTATTTATAAAAAATGTAGAAATAAATAAAAAATACCCTATTACAAGCTTTGAAATATACAATTATTTAAAAACTTCAATCGTACCTACTATACGTATTACCATTATCCCGCGCCGCGCACTTCGCCCGCGGTATCCCAACATTTCGCTTCATAAAGGATAAGCTACAGCCCAGATCGTAAGAGTCAGGGACATATACTAATTTCAGTAGGTAGCCTAACTCAATATCTCTAGGGGTTTTTTTTCATTTTTTCGATATCGCTTTTCGTTTTCGAGAAATTGTCGATTAAGTGAGAAAAGACCCCGAAAAAGTGTATCATTTTTCTACATTTATGCGATTTTCGAAAAAAGTTTTTGACTTTTTCAAATTTTTTTTTCACCATATTGTAGCCCTTGCTGAGACGCATCTTTTGACATTTAATACATACACGTAGACCCAAAACTCACGGGACCAGGGGGCCTACTCCCACATTTTTTATAAGTAAGCTTATATCCAGCAAGCTTGTTACAAGCTCTAAATGATATCACTCAAATTCGTACCACGACATCAAATAACAATCTTGTTTTGTGCTGGGAATGAACGAATGATATTGCTTGGAAAAAGCAAAGAAATTATGCTTTGTAAATAGTATACCATTTTATTAGAAATATATGTACCTAGAATAAAACTTTATGTATAACTAGTTTCCGCCCGCGACTTCGTCCGCGTGGATATTAGACAAAAACATTTGGGAACCTTCAACCAGGATCAGACCAGCCGTTTTTACGCGATTAGGCGGGTCCACACCAAGCGTACTGCCTCATGAGGCAAGACGTTAGCCGCGTTTGGCAGACCTCGCACGAAGCTACTCGCTTGGTATTAGTTATTCTGTGGCTTGGTGGGGTGCCTAACCACGTTAAAATGGCTGGTCGGGTCCTGGTTGAAGGTTCCCAAATGATTTTCTCTAATATCTACGCGGACGAAGTCGCGGGTGGAAGCTAGTTTATTACAATAAACAGAAATGGGTCGAGAGATATAAATATCCCTTTCCCGTTTCTTTACCCTTTCCCGTTCCCGTTTGGACCCGTCCCCGTTAGGTGCAGTGCAGTTCCCCTTTGTGCTCGTTCCCGTCCCCAATCCTGTTCAGAATTGAATCCACATTTATGTCTCCTCTCCCTCTCACTCTCAATCTCCCTCTCCCATCCCCCTTCCCGTCTATAATTTGGGTGACAATAAATTCCCATTTTGGGTATCAAAAATACTGAACATAGCGTACTGAAATACTAAGTGGGTGAAGGACCGAGGGCGACTACAGATATTGAAAATGGGTGACTTTAAAATACAAATTGGGTAACGGGCGACCAAATTACTATTTGGACGACAACCTAAGGGCACACAAAATATAAAAAAGGATCATGCCGGATTCTGGGCCATGATGCGCATTAACCATACATATCTCATTGACTTTGACTTTGAAATGTCATATAATAGGAAAATGTCAAACAATTATAACTGTAAACAGCTTCTTGAGATTGAGATTTCTCTTTTCTCCCGCATTATATTTTAATGACATTCTTCCCACGCAATCAGTATAAAATTACTATAGTATATTGGTAATTTCATCAAAGCGCATCATGGCCTAGCTTGTATAGAAAAATCGGCATAATCCTTTGGCATTTATTTTATTTTAAAAAAGATGACTACTATCCTAACCGATATGACAAAAAACAAACAAACGTGAAAGCAGCCTAATAAAAACGTGTAAAAAATACCATGTTGGGCAGCTTAAATCAGTTATAATAGTTACCTACTTGGTATAATAGTTGCCCACTCAGTATTTTTGTCACCCATTTAGAGTTTTCTCTGCTAACTTAAATTATTTATCACCCATATGTAGTCGCCGATTTTGAGTATTTTTGTAAGTTAGTCGCCCGTTTAGTTATTTTGTCGCTCAAAAAATAAACTGCTGTCCAGTTTAGTATTTAAGTATCCCATTTACAGTCACCTTAAATTATTTCGAGTTACCCATTTAATTAATTCCCTTTTTCATGTCATCATTCATAACTCGTTCACTCAATCCGTACCATAAATCCGTACCATGAGCTGCCTTTTTGACAACTAGCAATCTTGTTTTACGTCAATTATGTCAAATCTAGCGATCTTTCAGCATAGAATACATTTACTCTAGCGTCTTTCAGCGATCTTAAAAAGGGTGTTTTTGTGCGACACAATCAACATGATTTAAAGTAAAATGTTCCAAAAGTAGATTGTTCATAGTGCACAATATGCACATTATGCATATTTCTAGGCATATTAAGTGAACATTCTTTAAAATATGACTTATAAATAAGTTATCTTTTACAATTATTTTTAGATGACAAAAGAATGGTACGAAATCACGAAGATTTACTGTGAAGAAAAAGGAAACTACGCCCAGATTGTGAAATTTTTTAACTTGATGATTATTTGTTCATCGGGTGATTTCATTTGTAGCAGAACCAGCTTGTTCATAACCTGTGCGACAATTGGAGGCTTGTGATGAAAAATCTCAAATTCTACTGGTATTTTGTTCGTGAGTTTTCATTCTGTGAGTGAGCTTGTGCTCTTATAAATCTACACAACTTCCTTTTAAAATAAAACAGTACATGTATTGTATTATTGCCTTTTTATTAATCATCTTCTAATGGGAACATATTACTTAGACAAGTTGTCCCTACTAAATAAACAAAATCAACATTAATTACAGCACGCCCACCTATGGTAGTGCTAAGCTATGTTTAGGTAGGTACCCTAGATTTTTTTGTCGTAGAACATGCACAAAACCTAACTACAAATTTTACAAAACCAATTTATAGAAATAAAGTCACGGCCCTTTTGCTAAGCCTTGCTATAGCTAACGCAATGGTACACAATAAATAAGAGCAAAGAAAATGATTACTTTATTACTTGATATGGGTATTTATTTATGATATTCACTTTTCAAAATGAAACATCTTTTCTATAAGTATCTAATAAAATTGTCACAGTATTGTTGTACAAAATTATCCTTTTTAAGTCGAAAGCTTATGGCGTTTATGGGTTTATCACCGTATGATTCCCTGGCAAACCTGCAAATAACCAAAAATAATGTAAGTAGGTAGTTAGATACTCTAACATAATTCAATCAAGCGGTTACGAGCACTTCAGTATAAAACGACTTATTTACACTAGGTACTTGCTTTTAAGACCATAAAACAATAAATATAATACTCTAATTTACTTACATGAACTTAAAAGACGTTGTGACGATATTCAGCTCTTTGGAGTAGAATCCTATCATGTTTACTGCAAAAGTATTAAATTGTCCACTTTTAAGATATCATGTGTGTGGTTGATTTATCAATAAATTATTAATACGTGGTTATAAATTATATCAATCGAAGGATTATAGCTGTTTAGTGTTTAAGTAAATATTTTTTTGATCACGAGATGAGTGACATATTTACGCTACGCATGACATAAGTAGGTAGGTACCTCTTTGTTCATGGCTATTGTTGAAACCACAGAATAAATAATCACAACATAGCGTATTTTTTCCTATATCTAAGCAAGGTATAGACAAATTATTAGTAAAATTATTCGTTCTTTCCCAGTACTTTGCGGGAATAATATAAGGTTGTTATATTATCATAGTTTGTTTGACAGAAATGTCATGGTACGAATCTATGTAGAGCTCATATCAACATCGCTGGAAAAAAGATCGTTTTGAAAAAGGCTGGTTTAAACAAGCTGTTATTGCTTTGTCATTATAACACATTACATTTTGCATTAATAATTTTCATCATCAAGACTTCCTCATCACGAGCACAGGTAAGTCTTTGTTATACAAACGAACGGCCTCCACAGTGTGCGTCAAAAATCTTCTAAAATATTTTGTTGTTCAGTGTGAAGTGTTGTATTTATAGTGTTCGTGTTCACTCTGATAATTTATTTAAAAATAATAATAAATTACGCTTTATTGCACACAAGTAGAAATATTACAGAAAAGGGGACAAAAATACAAAGAAGAAAGTATAGAAGAGGCGGTCTTATTGCCAATCAGCAATCTCTTCCAGGCAACCATTGGGTGTAAAATAAATAGAAAAAATGAAATATAGGGGAGTGAGTGCAATGATAAAAAAAGGAAGAACAAGTGTGTTGTATGAATACAAACAATAGTTATACCTAAAGATAAATACAATTAAAATAAAGGAGAAAATAAATGAATGGTCAATCAGAAGAAGAGGAAAGGAAATGCCTCCTAACTCTATCTCTAAAGGACTTGGGAGTCTGAGATTTATGTTTACACGGACAGTTGCCATCAGTATATCATAGCAGACAAGGTGACCAAATACTTCTGATCAGTTTAAAATGTCAATAAGTTCCATGCACTACAAGTTACATTTACAAGTTCTGATGGTGACTGTGCGAACCAAATAAATATTCGTAAATGTTCGTGTTCATCATGCTCTTGTTCGTTCGTGTCTACACGCCTTAATAATTTTGATTCCATCCTGCCTGTCACTTTTATGATCGCCAAAGGATCGCTAGATTTGACGTATTAAAATGTATGCTTAGGGTTGCTAACAATAATCTACTATGTTATTTTTCTTTTTCATGGGTAGTTACAAAATAAGTATCGAAAACACTTTATACTTAGATAGACTTACTTAGACGTATTAACGCTTACGATTATGGGAAGAATGTTAATGTTAGGTATAAGAATGGGACGGATTTCTGTAAGCGTTAGAATGGCTGGTTGTCTGTATCGATTCACGTCAGCCTGGAGACCAAAAGTTGCTCCCTATTTGCTACCATTTACGATTTACCTACAGACAAATAATTGCTAAACTTTGAAACAAAATAAAGGGACTTCAAAATGACCAGCCATTCGGATATCAGGCATAAGAATAAATAAAACTTATTCTTATGTATCAGGATAGCCGGTCAAATCCCGGTTGTGTAAACTATTCAAATTCTGGGCACTCGTTGTCTACACCATTAACTCTAAAAGTTCATGTTATTATTTACTTGAGTAATTACTACCTGTATGCAGAACAAAGAAAATATGATTTGTGAGTAATTATTTAGTTTCTTCCAGAAAAAATGTCATAGAACTTGTAAAAAATAAGTAGTAACTTACTTAAACTTGCGCTAAGTTGGCAACCTTAGATATTTTTTGACAAAGAGTGAACAAGTTAAAGATGATCGCAACAAAATTGCTAAGAAATTTGAGGTAGAAACAACCTTCTTTATAGGACGTCGTGGTACGAAAAGTCAATGTAAGACCTAAAAGACATTGCTATAAGAGCTCGTTGTAGGCCCCCAGGGCAATGTCTCACTTTGACTGAAATTGGGTACCTTACCGAAGCGATTGAAAAAACATTTTCAATGTTAAAATGAGTGTGTCCAGCGATGAAGATGTCTAACTCCAAAAGAGTTGAGACAACGAGTTTCTAATGCTGAATTTAGCTTGTCACGTGAAAATTTTCTCGCTGGTCGAGGTGAAAAGTTGTTTTACTTAGGATGTTTTTGTAAAAACAACAAAAACGCTCAAAGAGGCCACTTTTACTATGTTATGACCTTAGAATAATTACACCTAGAACGATAATTCCCTACAAAGCGCGCTGTCAAAAGTGAGGCAACTAAAACAGCCAAAATGGCGCCGTTTTCAGATTTTTATTGTCCATTATTATATAATCATACCTAATAAGTACAAAACAGTTTCAATTTCCCTACCTTAAAGAGATTAATTATTATATTATTGGATTTTAGTTACGATTAGGTAACGTCTGAAGGATATAAATCTGAGAACTGAGCCAACTGAGCCATTCTGGCTCAGTATAAGTTGCCTCACTTTGTATACAAGGACACGGCTTCTAGGTGTAATTATTCTAAGGTTATGACGATTCCTTGACCGAAAGTTATGGTCCCCTCAGAGGTTAATATTTATAAGTTGTTAATAGAAAATGATTTTTATTAAATCTTTTCGTGGAATTTTTAAAGCCAATGGTCTAGTATTATTAGAAGGTATCACTACATTCCCTCGCAGTCATTCGTAGAAGTATGGCCAATTTTTTGCAGTTTTGCTATCTACTTCTAGCAGTGACTAGAGGGAAAATAATGATACCGTCTAAAAATACTACTACCTACAAATTCCACGAGAAGTTATTTTAAAATTGTGTATTAGAATTACAATAAAAATTAAATAAATTTAAAAAATATTAAAAACACGACTGCCCTGCCAAAAACGAACTAAAAAGTTAAACAACAAGTGTCATTGCAGTCGGGGGACCTTATTATGGAACTATTTTTGATCAAAGAGGTCCCCCGACTGCAATGACACTTGTTGTTTAACTTTTTAGTTCGTTTTTGGCAGGGCAGTCGTGTTTTTAATATTTTTTAAATTTATTTAATTTTATTTCACACATTTTAGTGATATATTATATAGTTTTGGAATGTGCTCATCAAGGCCTTTCATTTGATGCCCATATTGTAATAATAGAAGAAAAAAAATTTATTTCACATTTGAAAATGACGTCGTACAGTCGCCATATTGATTTTTTCTAAAAAAATATAGCCAGTGTCACTCAGGATGCTGTAAGGATTCTAACGATACCCCATTTATCCAAATCAATTCAGGCATTTAGAAGTTATGATGGAATAAAGAAACTCACATACCCACAAACATACATGAACCCTGAACACATAACACTCTTTTTGCTTTGGGCAGTCGTGTAATTAAATAAAATGGTAGCGCCACTTTCGGTCAGGAAAGCGCTTTAAATACCTATATCTGTTTGTACCCGCATTCATAAACTGTTAGAAGAATGTAGGGAGGTAGCTTAGCTAGGTAGTACCTATAGGGGAAGCTGGGTACAGTTGTTCCCTAGGGGACACTTGGTAACCTTGATTGACGAATCTACCAAGCGTGTTACAGTTCTTTAGGTTAGCAACAGTTATTCGTTTAGGGCAATGATCACTTTATGTCATGATTTCGTTTGACAGATATCAAAGGTTTACAAATGGTGGCCACCAAAAATTTGTTGTGCTTAAATATTTAATTTATGGCAAGTTTTGACTTGATTAATTTAATATGATGCTTTGAAACTGCTTCCTGGAAATGTTTTTATCTTTTAAGATGTTTATTTTTCTGCTGATTTACATTACTTACCATGATATAAGTGATAAATTGGTTCGCAAAAAACATGTTTTCTAACCTCAATATGTATGGGTAGACTTGATCCTTTTCTTTGGGGGTGGAATGATCCCAGGGATCATGTGTCCCCTATAAGGGATCAAATCTACCCTATGTAGATTTTTGTCAGTAAAATAAAGACTTTTCACAGTTTTTATCTTTTTTTATACAAAAGAAGTCTTTTTATATTTACTCTTATTTTTTTATCTACCTACTTTTCTGAATCTGAGATTGAGAAAATTGTGAGACATTTTAGTCAAGATTTTTAGAAGGTAAAGGTTTTTGCTATCCCTTGGGAACAATAATTTTATTTTTCTGGATGAAAGATACCCTATGTCTTTTTCTGTACCCTGATAACGTGTATGTAAAATTTAATGATGATCGGTTCAATAGTTATGACGTAAAGGCGTAACAAACAAACAAATAATCAGTCAAACGGCATTTCGCATTCATAATTTTAGTAAGGATAAATAAAATGAGTTTATAATAATTTAAGTGCTTATATGGATAAAAAAAACTACGCGAAAGTGTTATTTTCTCAATGATAAACGTGAAATATTGAAGAAACAAGCTCATACCTATACTTTATTGTGATTGAATATCGAAAGTGCGTTATCATCATCTACTGTGATTAATAATCAAAGGACCCTTGTGCTTGTGCACATGAGCTGTTGCCTGCCTACTAAAATCGTTTAATTTCATACTAACGGCAGTGTAAACAAACAAAAACAGTGAAGTTATCGCTTTGAGTCAGATAAATAAACATAACCTCAAACACCTCCAAGTTCAAACATCAACACGACCGTAGTGCATACATGGTCGAAAATCACATTTGACTGTTTCCATAATTTTTTTATTTCCTTCAACATTGATCATGGCATCCTTTGGAAAATGTGCGGCATGCCAGGATGTTATAAAAACTAGGGAATACTTGATTTGTTCTGTGTGTGAACTTCGATATGGCATTGAATGCGTACAAATATCGTCGAAAAGATTTCAAAGCTTTTACGCACTGGATCCGGAGCGCAAAAAGAGTTGGAAATGTCCCGGATGTTGCAGTGAAACACGGAAAACAGGAAAAATAAATACTCCTGTTCGAACCCTTTTACAATCGAATGATGAGAAATCCCCTAATTATTGTGAAGAACACGGAAATAAAAATGATAATGTTACGATCAGAACAAAGAACAATGGGAAGTCAGAAACATCTGATAGCAGTGTCAAAGAGGATAATGGAAACCTGAAGAATTTTGGACTAACAGAGGATAGTATACGGCGAATTATTAGAGAAGAAATCTCATCATCTATGAATACTGCATTAAAAAACCTGGTATCAGAACAATTCCAATGTATTAACGATCGGATCAATAGTTTTCAAGAGTCGATCTCATTTATGAGCAAGCAGTACGATGACATCAGCAGTTTGGTTGAGAAAAGAAACGAAACAATCAAGAGTTTGGAAATGGATAATAAAAATCTGCGAACAACTGTTGATGACTTATTAAACAGACTGAGTCAAACTGAGCAGCACCTGCGAGAATCAAATATTGAAATAAGCAATGTGACGGAACATAAAGCTGAAAACTTAGTCAATATGGTAATCCAGCTGGCACGCACTATTAACTGCCCTATTAGTGACGGTGACATACAGCATGTGACGCGTGTTGCAAAGCTCAACAAAGACAGCAATAAACCTAGAGCCATAGTCGTCAAGTTTAATAATCGCCGTCAACGTGATGCTCTTCTTGCCGCAGTCTATAAATTCAATAGAAACAAAAAATATGAAGAGAAGCTTAACTCAAAACACTTGGGCCTTGGTGGTAATTCTACACCAGTATATATAGCAGAACACCTCACTCCCTCCAACAAGCAACTGCATGCTGCTACTCGGAAGACAGCCAAAGAGATGGGTTATAAATTTATCTGGGTACGGGACGGAAGAATATATGTTAGGAAGGACGAGCAAAGTCCTGCTAAATTCATTCGCAATTCTAATTGTCTTAAAAATATTACTTAGGTTAATGTGTATTACCTACTCTTAAAATTACTCCATAATTGTTTCCCTGATTATTGTTTTTTCAAATTCAGTTCTATTAATATTTATTATCAGAATGTTCGTGGTATGCGCACCAAAACTAATGATATTTATAGAAACATAAGTTTAAGTAATTACAGTATCATAGTGTTTACTGAAACGTGGTTGAACTCATCATTAGAAAACAGTGAATTTATTGATGACAGGTACAATGTTTACAGACGTGATCGTCTCTGTTCCAGTTCAACAAAAAAGGATGGAGGAGGTGTAATGATCGCGGTCTCTCGTAGCATTCAGTCTACACGTTTGTTACAATGGGAAAGTAATTGTGAAGATATGTGGGTTGTAGTACAAGTCCGAGCTAACGATTCCATTAAAAAGATTGCTATATGTGCAGTTTATCTACCTCCTCCAGTCAAAATAGATACTCTGAGTGATTATGTTCAAAATTTTGACAGAGTTATGAACTGTGTTGACGAGGTAATCATACTGGGTGATTTCAATCAAAGTAGTATTTGTTGGACTCCTTGTGCTGATGGTATTTTCATGGAACCTTCTAACTATAGCAACCCTTTAGGATTTTGTTTGGTTGATTTCATATCATTCCAAAATCTACAACAAGTTAATAATATCCCCAATGTTAATAATAATATCCTAGATCTAATTATAACTAATTTATCTAATGTAACTGTTGAAAAGCCCCTTGATCTTTTATCAAGACTTGATCCACTTCATCCAAATTTACTTTTGACAATTGGTTTTCATTCTACTAAAGACTTTCTGGTGCCAGTCCCTCGAAATGATTACAACTTTTTCAGGGCAAATTTTGATAAATTAAATAGTGAATTGGCTCAAGTTCAATGGCAACAAGTTTTGACTGATGAAAAAAATGTTAATGAGATGGTCTCGATTTTGTATAACACCTTGTATGATATATTCGAAAGACATGTACCAAAGCGCATCAAGAAACCGCCCAAGTATCCCACTTGGTATAAGTATCCCTTGATTCGCTTACTGTCCGAGAAACATAGGTTACATCGGAGGTATTGTAAATATAGTAACCCTAGAGATAAAGTGGAGTTTGATATAATTCGTGAGCGTTGTCATAAGCTGCATGACAAGTATTATAATGATTATAAGTGCAATCTTGAAACAAATATAAAAAATAATCCTAAGGCATTTTGGTCTTATATTAAGGAGAAGCGTCAAACTAAATCCTCCTTACCTGCTACGATGCATATGAGTGACACATCGGCTAATACTGGAACAGATGTAGCTAACTTATTCGCAACCCAGTTCTCCTCAGTATTTACGGATCATGACAATAATAATATTAAGGATTTTTCTACAGCTGAATGTACTGATGGTTTGGGAAGTATATTTATCACTGAGAGACAGGTTTATAAAAAAATAAGCAAGATTAATGTCAGTAAAGGTAGTGGCCCCGATAACATACACCCTATAGTTATTAAACGTTGCAGCTCAGTGCTTGCTTTACCATTGTTTATTATAATTAATCACTCTCTGCGAACTGGCGTCTTTCCCGATGAGTGGAAAAAGGCTAGAGTAGTACCAATATTTAAAAAAGGGGACATCGCTAGTGTAGAAAACTACAGGCCAATTTCTATCTTGTCTTGTTTTGCAAAAGTTTTTGAGTCTCTGATTTCGCCGTGTCTCTCAAGGCACTTGAAACACAAAATTTCAAATTTTCAACATGGTTTTCGCGTCGGACGCTCTGCAACGACAAATCTTGTTTGCTTTATTTCTGATTTATCTAAAGAAATGGACTGTGGCGGTGAAGTTCATGCAGTTTACACTGACTTTAAAAATGCCTTTGACCGAGTTAACCATTCAATTCTTATTCACAAGTTAGAACTGATGGGCATAAACGGATCTCTGCTAAGCTGGTTTAGGTCATACTTGGAAAAAAGATGTCAATACGTAGGAATTAATGGCTTTAATTCTAAAGACTTTTACGCGACTTCTGGTGTTCCACAAGGTTCTATTTTGGGACCCATGTTATTTAACATATACATTAATGACATAGAAATGGCCATAAAAAACTGCAAATTTATGCTTTTCGCAGATGACCTGAAAATATATAGTAGAGTTCGGACCGTAGCTGATTGCAAACTTATACAGGATGACTTGGAAAGGCTGGGGCAATGGTGTAAGGATAATCGAATGACCCTTAATGTTAAAAAATGCTACAATATAAATTTCAGCAGAAAAAAATATCCACTAACTTTTAATTACAGGTTGAATTCCACAGCTCTTGAAACTGTTAATGAAATTCGAGACCTTGGTGTATTGTTGGACGGCAAACTTAACCTTAATTCCCATATTGATAGCATTGTAAAGAAGTCATCTCGGATGATAGGATTTTTGAAACGTAACACATCGTTTATCAAATCACCATGTACAAAAATTTTACTCTACAACGCATTGGTTCGCAGTCGCTTAGAATTTGCAAGTCCAGCATGGAATCCACAATACACTGTTGCTTCACAACGTATAGAATCGGTACAACGTGCGTTTACTAGATATCTTGCCTTTCACAGTCCCGGTATTTCATCTAAATGCCCCTATGACGACAGACTGGCCTTTTTTAAGATGCAGTCTCTCCGTAATCGACGTATAAAAGCGGACATGGTGCTATTACACTGTATAATCAATAACAAAATTGATTGCAATTGTATGTTGGAAAAAGTCGGCTTAACTGTGCCTTACAATTGTCCTCGGAAACCTATTACTGCAATTTTGAATATACCATACTGTCGGACTAATATCGGACGCCACTCGCCTCTTCTAAGAATGTGTAAAGCATACAACGAACTATGTGGGAAAAATATGGATCTTGATTTGTTTTGTGATAGTTTGTCATCGTTTAAACAAAAGCTGTCAAAATAATGTAAATTCATACTGTGCATTATAAAAAATATTATTGTTCACATTTTTTTTTTATTATTCAAATGACATTTTATGGTTTTTATTTACCTACCTAATATTATTTTTTTAGTTCTTATTTTTTTCTTTAATTAATTCTATAATTTATGATTTGGTTTATATAAGTAGTTCAATGTAATTCAATAATTAAAATCTCATTATGCATTATTTCTCAATATTAGTTGATAAGTAATATTTAATTGTAAATTGTTAAATTTGAGTTATTAATTTTAATTTAAAACATATAATTGTTATTTACAACTCGAATGCTGTCGACACTTATAATTGTTGTGTTTATAGATATATAACTTTTCCTAACACTTATCTCAGAAAATGTTGTATAAACGCAATGTTAGTGTTGCTTTTCAAATAAACAAATAAGGATAAGAATAAAAAAAAGTAAAGATGATCACTAATTACGTTTTGGTTTGTTATGGATATTTGTTTCTAGACTGCTTTAATTTGTAGTCCGAATATTAATTACCTTGTTCTAAAGAGATTAAAACTATTTCATATTTGTTTCCTTTTTTAAAATTGAGCTGCATATGAGCATAAAGTTCAAATAAAAGAAGCTGATTTGATTACAGATTTACTTATTATTTGGTACCTAGCACTGTTCCTTTTTTATATTTAAAGATATATTACTCTTTTCGGATATATGAGGCTGAATCCAATATTGTTACCGTGTGTCCCCTATGTGTGGTAGACTTGAACCCCAGGATCAAGTCTTCCAACTGGTGGGAAACAAGTCTCCCCTATATAGGGGACACTTGGTAAAAAGTTACCATACGACATTAAATTAAATTATAATTCCAAATATAACCGAGCCTTACCCTCTTTCATATATTTAGTAAATAGATAAATTCTTAATATAATAACTCAAAAAAAAACCTTATACTGTGAATAGTAAAAAAGTTAGGGACCAAAATGAAAAGGGGGGATCAACCCTCCCCAGTCTCCCCTACCTACCTATAAATGAGTAAACCAATTTATGCCTGTTTACGCATTTTTTGCGGATAAATTATTTATTTTCCTGTTTTTATTGGAAACTGCGTTCGGGAAAACCTTTTGTTTTAGTTCTTTGAATGTCCATCATCACAGCAATTAGTTCTGTCAAATTAAGAAAACATTTTACTAAGATTAACCTGCCATGAATGTTATAAATTATACTATCCCCGTCAATTGGTAATGCGCCTGGCGGCCATGATTTTAACCTCAAAAATGAAAAACAATTGTAATTTTTTTATATACCTAGACTCTTTATTATTGAAAATAATAATTCAATAATTAATATTTTAGATTGCCTATTAGAATTTTCTTGTTTCATGTCATTTTTAGTTGCGGATCACGTCAACGTGTATGTTAATGTGACAAGGTTCCAGCGCATTACCAATTGACGGGGGTTATACCTAAGTTAAAGCTTGTTTGGAATTTATTTGTATCGAAAAAAATATTTACCTATTTAAAATACAAATTTCAATTCAAAAGAACACGTGAAATCAATTAAAAAAACTTGGAAAAGATCTTCCATACCGTTTTCCAATACTTAATAATGGAAAAATTCAACGATCTCAGATACCTACCGAGATCGTTGGAAAAATTCCATACCTTTTGACTATTCGCTAAAAACCTACTTAGTTTGAGGCTAGATGGCGCTGTGTGAAATGGTCCAATCATTTATTTATTCTTTTATTACTTACACTAGCTTTTGACTTTGTTCGCGTGATTAAGATAGTTGTGCATTTATTTTGAAAGTCACGGATTATGAATGAATGAATGAATGAAAATAATTTATTTCATTCATTCATTATTCATGGATTACCAACATACTTAGGTATTTATCAGTAGACCTCATTTCACACATTTAAATTTTCCCATAAAAATTATGTACAAACTGGAACACTCTGTAGCACTTGGAATTTTCCCTTTCTTATTAGGCCCGTATTTATAAACCACTCTCAACGTTGAGAGCTATCTTGAGATCATACTCGAGATGCTGTTCTTATTAATAGATCATACTTAAGTACAGGTTTAAGTTCGTGGTATCAACTGAGATCACTCATATTAATAAACAAAACTCTGCACTTGAGATCACTCTTGAGATGATGATTGAGCGTCTGTTCGCCAAGTGCTGCAAAACCGTGACTTGAGAGCGTGCGCGCGCGGGAAAGTTATTAACCCCCGATGCAAAAAGAGAGGGATGTAATTTTATTTTGATCTGCTACGTATGTGTTTGTACCTATGTACGTGGATCTACGTGGATAAAACTATAGATTTTCAAAATCTAATAAAGGACATTAATCATTATGATGACATTGATTACTATATTACATAAATTAGGTACGAAATGTATTAGTCATAATAACAATTACAATTTCCCGCCAATTTTTTACTGTTTTTTTATCATGAAACAGAAAAGGCACAGGCATATTTGTAACATACAGCCACAGAATAAATAATCCAAGACTTCAGTCTTCTTGAACTGACGTAGTAAAATAAAGTGATATTTTATTTGTGTAAATAAAGTTATATAAATAAATATTACATTTTACCACTTGTCTAAAATGATTTGCACTGAGGTACAATTATAAAATAATAATTTTATAATTGTACTCTCATAAATTGAGTACAATTATAAAATTATTATTTTTTGTAATTTGAGCTAATTATTCTTCACAGCTTAAACGAAACGTTAATCATTCAATCTTGATTCAAAAGTGTCATGTTACTGTATAAAAACCACCGTGAACTTAAGATCCTGCTCTTAAGATTGATCTTAAGAGCTGAGATCGATCTCATTTGATACGCTCTTGATATCTGACTATTAATTAATAAGCAACTTAAGATGCTGCTCACATCTTGAGAGCGTATCAGCTGAGATCGCTCTTGAGATCGGTATTGAGAGCGGTTTATAAATACGGGCCTAAGTGCTCACCTACATCATGAAAGGTATCTACCCTCCAAAAATGGTGTCTCTACCTTCAGCCCTATAAAATCCCAAGACAAACTAAAACACCCTGTAGCACCCTGTATAACGGGAATTTTCCAAAACCCTTTCTTAGTGCTCACCTACACCATGTAAGGTATCTACCCTCCAAAAATGGTGTTTCTACCTTCAGCCCTATACAAAACTCCATACAAACTGGAACACGCTGTATAGTACCCTGTATAACGGGAATTTTTCAAAACCCTAACTTAGTGCTCAGTGCTCACCTACACCATGAAAGGTTCTACCCTCCAAAAATGGTGTCTCTACCTTCAACCATATGCAAATTCTCATACAAACTTGAACAACCTGTAGCATTCTGTATAACGGGAATTTTCTAAAATCGTGCTCATCTACATCATGACAGGTATCTACCCTCCAAAAATGGTGTCTCTACCTTCAGCCGTTAGGGCTCTACACCTATCCCAACAATTAATCAACCAATTTAGAGTTTTATATACAGGGTTACTGAAAATATGACCTATTCCTGCTAAGGGGTTATAGATGAAGTCAAAACAAATATTTTTTGTTATATAACTTTTTGAGAAAAAGTTATATAACAAAAAAAATTTTTTTACCTCTTTAATAACCCCTTAGCACAGAATACATGTCCCTTAGCAGGAATACGTCATATTTTCAGTGACCCTGTATATAGTTATATGTATGTGTATAGTTTAGAATAAGACGTATAGATGAACTTACAATTACTTCATCTACACGTGAAATCAATAAAAACATGAAAAAACCGTCGACTTAAGAATTTTCTCCTTTTTTGAAGTCGGTTAATAAAAGTATTTTATTAGGTACTCAATAATTAATAAAAAGTCGGTCAGTCTTTGGATGTTTATAAAAAAAGTTGCAGTAGGCATTCGTTTATATAAAATTTAAATTTCAAATATTTTTTATAACACCGATAAAAAGACATAAACGCATTACGAATATTACGATAACTAAACAATAATTTTGTTAACACAAAATAGATTGTCATTTTATAGTTAGTTCTGAAGAAAAATCGTGTTTTTGTAACTTGCATTTCTTATTTTATCTATATATAATAGGTATTAGGTAACTTAAATTATTTTAGGTAAGTAATTACTTAATTTTTTTTCGAAATGAGTTTGGAAAACGGAGTCGGACTTATGTACTAAGGAAAAAAAAGATGTCTGACTTCCTAAAGAGAAGTATTTTTCGAAATTGTTGAAGTTGTAAAAATTACTTAGGTATACCTACTTAACTAAGTATATGGATAGTTTTAACCTATTTATTTATTATAATATAGGTAAGTACCTACTTATTTATTTAATTACAAATATTTTATATTCTTTTACTTAAATGCCACCAACTCATAATTTATTAGCATTTACCTATTTATTTTCCTTCCCGTTTTAATAGTTTTCTATACTTACTGAGCAGTTTTGAGTCGATTCACCAAACACTTATCAACTAGTGATGTAAAACTTAACCGAAATGTTATCTCTTATAGGTCGGTTCGGTAAACTAATATCAATATTATGTAGTTACCAAAGCTGTGGTAATGTACTTTCAAATTACTGGAAAATCTATACCTAAACCTTAGTTTGAGTAACATTGGTACTTGGTCCTGCATGTAAAATAAATTGATAAGTAGGTAAGTACTTGCTGCAAAAAATACACAATACCTGTACATAGACACAGTACTTACCTATAGGGTATTTTATTTATTTTTTCCTATGTGCCGCCTATCAACTAACTAAAAAATAAAGTCGAATACTCTAGCTAGATATCCGCTTTTGCAATCGAAATGTTAAATCTATATTACACTACATTTATAAAAAAAATAAGTATAATACATAATTTTAACTTTTAGGTTTTTGCATTCACAATGCTATTTTTATATTAAGATGAATAAATAATACATAAGTCTTGACTGGCTTATCTGACAAATTCACAGCTCAAACCAGTGGATCCGTTGTAAAATGATAGTTAGATACCGTGAATTATTGAAATTCTTACGGGAAATGGATTTCCACAGTGAAAATCTCAAAATCTTTCGCTTGCAAATCGCGAAACTGGCCGAAAACTATAATGTTTTCCCAGCAATAGTCAACCCTTCCACAACTCGCAGGCCACTGTTTTAGTGTAATATATAACTTCGGCCCAAGTGGAAGGTGTCAGTTGAGGTCGCTAGACGACGGACGTGTGTTCTCGTCTCTCACGCATTTTAAAGGTAAATACGATATTTTTTTTATCAACACAAATTTGTCTTAATTAAACACCTCATTAGTTTGAAATAAATCAATTAATTTTCAATTTTTAGGATTTCTCAACTACCTAGTTTTCATGTTCTTTCTTTTTACAATTTTTTTTACCATTTTTACGAAACAATGTTTCATATTTTTTACAACTTTTGTTGTTCATTAAACATGTTATACTTATTTAGTCAGGCCTATTGGGCTTTCAAGACTTCAAGTAAAATTCTAAGCATAGGTATCTAAGTTTCCACTTTTTAAACGGTCAAATCAAAAATAAAATAAGTTAATACTTTCAGTGAACACGATTTTAACACGAGAATTAGTCATGATTATTATTATGTGTTTAAAATTGTTTTAATTGTTTTAATCAATTGAAATTGTTCTAATTTTCATAGCATTTTGATTCTGTTTTTTTTGTCAAATAAGTAGGTAAATAGTCAAAACTAAAAGATGTAAGTACCTAAATGATTGGGAGTATAAAAAACCTTTATCTCAAAGACTATTACTAGATATTATTTTCATTCAAAACTGAGTACCATGTCACAAGACCTAGGCAGTAACTTAGCTTAATAAATGCCAAGACTAGGTCAGCTGTAATAGGATTTGTCATTATCGTGGTGTGCTAGGTAAGCTAGAAATAAGTCGAGGCATTAATGATTACTGCAGCTTTTGTTTAAGAAATGTGAAGGTTCGAAAAAATATTTTATCTGTGGTTTTCTGTAAACTCATTTGTGAAAATAAATACATTTTCAAAAGAATGTATCGAGGTGTGCTAATAAAACAAGTTGAAAATTCACGTTACGCAAACAAATACATGGAAATACTCGTAAAATGCAGCCTAAAGCTAGGGTTTCCTAGGATGACGGTGCCGTCATATTGCGGCCGTAATTTAGCACGTTATCTATGTAAAAATTACGGCGCGGTTTCTGACGTTACGGTGTCGCCGTATTCTTAACATAGACAACATACAAGGCCGCTATATTACGGCCCTAATATGACGGCACCACTATCCTAGGAAACCCTAGCTTTAGTGAGAAATTCGTTATGGTTTGTGTTTTTTAGTTTACTTAATTAGGTGTATTTTTATCAGTTTTAAAGCTTTGTCTCTAGCCAAAAAATATATAAGTAATTGTACAATTTGGTAACTATTTAGTGGACTCTGTGTGTTGTTTCGGTATTTCGAAAAATGTTTGAACATTTTTCGAAATGGCAGAAATTAGTGTCTTTTATATTTCGTATCTTTTTTAAACTGGCTGGACAAAAAATCTACTTATTAAATATATTATTGAACTCACAAAATTTCACGAAAATCTGTTGAGACGAGGAGAACAAACGGACAGACATACGAAAGCGTTTTTGTCCAAGCTGAAAGTATTTTGATACCTAAATCAGATAATATAATACGATGTTTATATTTACTGGTGCTACCGACTGGTGATAAATCAAAAATTCTTGAAGTTTTGTTATTAATTAGATGATATTCAATAGAGGTGCCCTGCATTATTACGTAGGTACATTATTCTTTACATACTGTTTAGCTAATTTTATTTTATTTTGACTTTCATTTATGACATCAAATTGATTTGAATTTTTACCTATAATATTTTTATTTTAGATTGCTATATATAATATTGTTATTTATAGAACGTGCTACAAAATAACCCCTAATGCCGAATATGGTAGATAGGGACCATCAAACTGAACAACTTTTACTATGGGACCAACTCTGAAATCAGAGTCATTTGTTTAGATAGGTACTCATGTTTTTCTGCAAATAAATAAATTGGTATTTATCTATATTTTTCTCTTCTTTATTCGACTAAACTTATAATAATTATTAAAAAAACAATATTAAATTCAGGGAGAAGTGTAGAACAGGTATTATCATTTTTGAATTGAAATAAAATCGGATCGCGTAAACGCAGCAAAATCTACAGAGTGAATAATTATCTCAACAAATTAAGCAAATTTTTCATCACCTTAATTAATAAATATTCTTACGAAATTTCGATTTAATAAATTATAATAATATCTTACGACCTTCGTGGTCGATGAGTTATGTTTGTGTCGCCTTGTCGCCATCAATGAGTACTCGGGTTCTATTCTCAAACTATGATTTTGTTTCATTACCACTTTAGCTTTTTGTCTAAAATAAAATATTTAACCCTTTTCCATAATTGGTTGGTGCATGGTGTATGTAGCACCTACAAATAAACATCACTGTTTTTTTATTTTAAACTTTTCAAAAGATTTCAACATAACAATTTGGTTTCGAGTTCGCTATTATTACTTAAAAGTCCTTGTGTGGCGTCAGTAGTGTGAAAAATAAGGCGTTTTGTGAACCAGAGATTTCCTTTGGTAGGATTGGTCCTTAGGACCCTAGGATGGATATAAGAAGTGGAGCCACCACGATTTTTGTAGTATTTTTTTGTAAGTTTTGGTAGATGTCTCAATCTTGATAGATGTAGGTATTAGTTAAGCTGCTATGCCCAGTTTGATATCATATTCGTATGAATGTAGGGTGTCGAATTCATTTTTGGATTCATATTTGTACGATTCAATTGTAAAACTATTTAAAAAAATAAAAACATAAATAAATACACGCTTGATTAAAGAAAAAAAATCCATTAAATACACAAAAAGGAATATTTGAAAAAGAAAATAATTTACTGAAAAAAAAAAACTTAAAAAAAAAAAGTTTTTAAAACGGACTAAATTATTACAAAAAAAATCGGACTAAAAACATTAAAACGGACTAAAAAGTAAAAAATAAATTCTTCTGTACATATTTATAACCCTACCTACAGAAATTTTAAACCTAAAAACGAGGGGCGCATTTTGTAAAATTAATCATCCATATTGTCTTTAGCATGCGCCCCACGTTTTTAGGTTTAAAATTTCTGTAGGTAGGATTATAAATATGTACAGAAGAATTTATTTTTTACTTTTTAGTTCGTTTTAATGTTTTTAGTCCGATTTTTTTTGTAATAATTTAGTCCGTTTTAAAAACGTGTTTTTTAAAAAAGTTTTTTTTTCAGTAAATTATTATTTTCTGCTTTTTAGTTAACAAGCTAAGACTAAAAATATACCATCTCCTATCGGAGCACTTGTCAAGACGATTCAAACGAGCCCAAACTCGATGGGGTTGGATGGTTTTATTCTAGAGTTTCTATGGCTTTCCTCCGGCTTCATCATCAGATCCTCGGATACTATTTCCCATCAAACTACTCGTCAAGACGATTCAAACGAGCCCAATCTCGATGGGGTAGCATGGTTTTATTAAAGAGTTCCTGTGTCCTACTTCCGGATCCATCATCAGACCCTGAAAACTATTTCACAACAAAGAACTCGTCAAGACGATTCAAACGAGCCCAAATTTGATGGGCTTGCATGGTTTCAATATTGAGTTCCTATGGCACGGCCTTTCGGCTTCATCATCAGACCCTGAACCTCGTCTCCCATTAGAGTACTCGTCAAGACGATTCTAACAAGCCCAAACACGATGGGCTTGTATGGTTTCATCGTAGAGTTCCTGTGGCCTTCTTCCGGCTTCATCATCAGATCAGCTCGATGACACCATAATATCGCATTGCCTTCCAGTTTTGACCTATGTTCAAAGTTTCAAGTCTCTAGCTCATCGGGAAGCTAGTATAAAATTGTTCGCAAACTTTGTGGAGAAACAAACAAACAAACACACAAACGAGAAAGCAACCTAATAAAAACGTGTTAAAATACCTCGTAAGAGCTCTATTATCTTTTTTATTTTTAAAATAATAATAAAAGAAAATATTCTTGTTTGGTTAATTAAAAAAAATAACTGCTTTACCGTTGTAAGGAAGTTATTTTTTATTTAATATTATAATTTTAAAAATCAAATCGAAACTTGTTTAAGATAAGCTCAAATTGTAGCAAATTTAGTTAGCTTTATAAAAGTATACAGTAGAGATAACTGAAAAACGCTTCCTTAAGGTAGTTTTTTCGAAAATACTGAAACAAGTGCCAAGTTTTTCCAGCAGTACAGAGTTTCCAAGGGTTAAAACTTGGGTAAAACAACTCTCAAGGTACCTAACAACATCTTAAAAAATCGTAGTTACATGCGCGCTTGTGATATTTGCCTTTTTTGTCGATATTGACTGGCATTTTTTGTTTTTCTAATAATTTACTAATATTCTTTACTTCTGCGTCATACTTTTTAGTTTCTTTCGAAACAGTTACATAAAAGTGTTACTATGTATATATAAGGTGGTACCAAATTATCTAATGATACTTAAACAGGTGATAGTGTTGCTTAAACTGAACAACTTTCTCCATAGAACATAGGTCGAAAAACGAATTTTTTTTTTCGCCTTTCCTTAGTAAGTTGATCAGCTGACCAGTACATTTTGTATGGGAGTATGAAATTTTTTTTTCGTTTTTCAGTTATTCAGTTTAAGCAACACTATCACCTGTTTAAGTATCATCAGAACATTTGGTACCACCTTATATATTTGGAATTGGCTATTTATTACCTTTCAGTTGATACCCATATTGTTATCATAAAAATTATATATTTCCATAGGTGTTAAAGAAATTGACGGCACGCGACAGTGCATTTTTTTCGCTATTTATTGTTCATAAAGAAATTTGTAAGTAAGTTATATTTTTTCAAGTCTTCATTCTATAAGCTTTGTTCATTAACATATTTTTTGTCTGCAAATAAGAACATCAATTTAATATTTACGGTGACTTAAAGTAAAAAAGATGTGTTGAAAATATTGGTTATTGTGTAATGTTTAGGGAACTTCCTAATAAATTGTTTTTTTATACCAGAAATGAATTCTACGTCATTGATTTATCCAAAAATGATACCAAACTTGGCTTAGTATCTAAACTTAGGCAGTTATTAACCTCGGAATTCGCTAAGGCAGAATTCCCCCCTCCCCCCTACTGCTTGACAAATCCAGGTGGCTCCACTTCGTAAACCATCTTAGGAACACAAGGATCAATCTTACCAACGAAAATCTTTGTTTCACGTATAGCCGTATTCTTCATTTTTTGGCTTGTAGGAACGGGGCCTTTGATTTAATTTATTTTACTGGAAGCTTTTTATAAATAAGTAATTTAAGTTAACTTTATTAAAAAAGAAAACATATGTTTTCATTCCTACATAGGCAAAGATACACTTGTACTATTATATATTCAGTGAAGATACTAACTAGCCTATTAGGTTCCTATAGCAATAAGCTTTTAAGACTTAACAGATTTTGTAAACGATACGATTATGAAATGTAATAATTTAACAAAAGCTAAATAATGTACCTAAGTAGGTACTAGGTAGGTACATGGATATGAACTAATGTTATATTCTATTTAAGTACTAACCATTGTTCCTTTAGTTAGATACTAACTATTGTTGCTATTACAAAAGGAAATCATTGATCTATCTCATTAGTTTTGCTTTGTTTTTTTCCTAACATAGCACTTTAATATAATTTAATTAACTTTATAGAAATGTTTATTTTGAGCAAAGTTAATAATAAATAGTGAAATTAAATTTAAAAAAAAAATTTTTTTAATTAACACCTCAACTAGGTGTCTATACTATCCATGTCCCGTAGGTATTTGGAATTTTAGATTGATAAAAACTATGAATACTTAACTTATTTTTTAAAATATGTTTTCTAAAGCAGTGATTATGTTTAACTATATTGCCGTGATGGTTGTTTCGGTTTATTTATTTTACATACTTATGCAATGCGTTGACGAAATAGTTTGTCGATTGGCGAGTTGCGCCATTGCGCTTTGACGTGAAGAGAACCAGTCCTTAGACTCTACGTTAAGTTGTCATCTGGAGAACAGTGTGGACCTTGACACAGATAATATGTTTTGCTTTTATTTCACTTTGGCACTTTGTAAAAGCTTTCGTAAAAGCAATACCAGAATTCTGCCAGAAAACGCCCGCGCACAACACAATATTATCATTTTGCGATACAACACTGATCGATTTTAGTAGATAGTAGTAGGACTTCAATTCTGGGCTTCCTCAAATATGTATGGTTAGTAACAGTAACTACAAAGGCAGCAAAATAATGATTCATACCAAAAAACACTTCCACATAACAGCAAAAAATTGCAGAGCGATATGCTAATTTTGGTTTAGACTCAAAAAATAGCCGCCTTGTTTTTACAAGGGAAAAACTGGCCAAGTGCGTGTCGGGCCACGTGCAGTATAGAGTTCCGCAGTTACCTTATACATACAATTACCATACGACTATAAAATGCTTTACAAGTAACGACTATAACTAAGTTAATATTGAATGAAAATTCTAAAAAACTTTTCCAATATAAATTAATTAGCTTAGCTTAGCCTAGCAGTGAGTTTTCCTTTTAACTTCATTATATTATTACTACGTCCTGACTTTGTTCACATATCCAAAATCAGTCGTTTACCTGGGGGGAGGGGAATGGACACTTGACTTTAACAACATTTTGCACTTTATGCTTAATATTTCGCAAACAGATCTTTGAAAGACCTATCCATCCAACGACACCCCATCTACACTATGAAATTGATGTGTTTTTTTTCACATTTAGGGACTAGTGAGTGCTTTCTAGCACTAAGGGCATCTGAGCCCTGAGATAGTTTCTCCATGTCATGGACATGGCGAAACTACTACCTATAAATAAGAGTTCTTTGTTGACTTGACTACGGAATCCTAAATATGATGTCGCTATATAACGTATAATTTTGTGCTGCAATATTTGCCTCTGACATATTATTATGAGCGGAATAAGCACATTGCAAATAAAGTTCTTGTACTGTACATCCTCTATGGAGAATCACATTTCCTCCCAATAATTGATATTGACCAAGCGCTCATTGACAAAGATGAAATACCTACGTGAGTTTATTTATATAACAACAGCGTAACGATATAATTGTAAAAGGAACTTAAAACAATGGAAATGGCAAAGGACACGCAATAGCCATCGTCATGTCGGTCGTCGGGAGGGATTGTTAGTTTAATTGTAAAGTAGGTAGGAAGTATTTATTAACCCCTCAACCCCTGCTTAGAAAGTAATAAAATCATGTTCAATAAAATCATATAATCGCGCGAGTGTGGAGCCGATTTAAAGAAAATTAAACTTGTATTCGTAAATCAACTTTCTTAACAAATTTACATTATTTCTAGTAAAATCTTTCTCCTCTTTTTTTGCAATTTGCACATTCTCTTGCTTGGTTTACAGTTTCATTTTTATTTTTAAAATCGTGCATTTTTTTAATGGTCATTAGTACCATTAAACACGAAACAATTTTTAATTTCTGATTTTGTGAGTAAAGTGCTTTTTATGGTCGTGGTAGACGATTTATTGACTATTACATATGCCGTACCTAGGCTTTGCTAAAACCGAGTTGGTCTGGATTACGCAGCAAATAATATGATGGCATGAAAGCTAGATTTGGATGTCTGAACTAAAAATGTTAAGACATCTAAAAAACTGTAAATCTACAGTTAAACATTAGCAACACTACCTACTCTACACACTGATTATAATACTGTGCTATGGCGCTTTGTTGCAGCACAGGGTAAATGTGGTAAAACTTTGATGCAGGTTCGCGGAGCGCGGAGGTTCACGAACCTAAGTGGGTAACCCAGTTTTAGAAAACTAACTCAAAACGCGATCGCCACCCAGGGGAATCAAACAAGCACCAAACCATGTAAAATGTAGATAATTGGTTTGCGAACTCGCGGTTGAACTAGAAAGGTCATCTTGGTGGGGGCTATTGGTGTGCGGCCTTGTATAGCACAGGGTAAAAGTGGCAAAACTTTGATGCAGGTTCGCGGAGTGCGTAGGTTCACGAACCTAAGTGGGTAGCCCAGTTTTAGAAAACTAACTCAATACGCGATCGCCAACCAGGGGAATCAAACAAGCATCAAACCACGTAAAATGTAGATAATTGGTTTGCGAACTCGCGTTGAACTAGAAAGGTCATCTTGGTGGAGGCTATTGGTTTGCGGCCTTGTATCTAGCCCTTGAAAAATCTGCTGCTAAAGTAAACACGGATCCAAGGTCATAGGATCTGGGGTACCAACCTACAACAAAAATAAACTTTGTTGCAAACTTTAAAGTTCCAGATACTAACCATGAAAATGTGGTCTGTCGTTGCTGTTGCGCTGGCGGTGGTGGCGTGCGCGCACGCGTACTCCAGCGGCGCGCCGAAAGACTCCTGCGTCGACATGGTCCCTCAACACCCAGTGCCACCACAGAAGTCCCCCCCGCCTTACGTCATCACCACCAGCACTAAGGTATAAAAAAGAAATTCTGATTTCTGTTTTATCTCCTTATCACGTCTTCTGCGAAAAAAATCTTAAAAATCACTAAATAAATAACCAGGAATATGAGAAATCATAGACAAGAGTGTCAACTTTTTTTGTGAGGTTGCGATGACATCTCCGTTATTCTTAGAGCATACAGTTTTCATAAAGCCTTTATTTATATCAAAATCTTAAAACCAAAGAAAATATTTGCCTATAAAACATAGGTACTCAATAAAAAATGTAAATCTTTGAATACCTGAACAATCTCTTCATGTGATGCGGCAAGTCCTGTCTCTTATTTTCTATAAGTATCAAACCTTTTTGCACAGACTGTAAAGGCCGGTACCCCGATGGAGGTGGTGATTTCCGGCAAGAATGCGGCCAACACCATCAGAGGTCTGCTCCTGCAAGCTCGCCACGGAGACAAACCCGTCGGGACCTTTAAGGTTGCACCCAACGATGACTTCGCGCAGCTCCTCAACTGCGGCGCTCCCGGCGTAAGTATTTTAAATAGATACTTACGTAGACCCAAGTAGACCCGGATCAACGACCTATCTATGTTATCAACCACTACAACCCTTTAGCTAGACAAGGTATTAAGCCCGTAAACGGTGAAATAAAACACTTTTAACGGATACTAGCGCGGTTTTATTGAAAGAACTTTGGTAATTAGTTGGTATTTGGTTTGATTTTCCCGACGTTTCGGCACCTTTGCAGCTGCCGTGGTCACGGGGGACTGAAGCTACCCGTGAGTGTACCCTCAAGCGATGAATTTTTTTGTTACGTGACTTTTGTTACTCAAGATGAATTTTAATTTCTGAACGTCTGTTTAGAAATTAAAATTTAACAAAAAAAATTAATAAATAATTTTTTAGTATAGTAATATAAATACGAGTAGTTTCAGTAGATTCTCTCTGTTTAGCACTAAATAATTCATAAATTATAAATTAACTTAAACCAATTATTTTTTTTGTTAAATTTTAATTTCTGAACGTCTTTCAAAAATTCATCGCTTGAGGGTAGGCTTACGGGTAGCTTCAGTCCCCCGTGACCAAGGCAGCTGCAAAGGTCGGGAAAATCTAAAATCAAACCAAATACCAACTAATTACCAAAGTACTTTCAATAAAACCGCGCAAGTATCCGTTAAAAGTGTTTTACTATCCGCGTCAATTGGTAATGCGCCTGGCGGCCATGATTTTAACCTCGAAAACGAAAAACAACTGTATTTTTTTCATATACCTAGACCCTTTCTTATTGAAAATAAGAATTCAATAATTAATATATTATGTTACCTATCAGAATTTTACTGCTTTTTGTCATTTTAAGTTGCGGATGACGTTGATGTGTATGTTAATTTGACAAGGTTCCAGCGCATTACCAATTGACGGGGATAGTATTTTTCGTAACGGTGCGGTGTTTACTTTTTCGACTAAATAGGGCAAGCAAGGGTAACTTTACCGTAGACAGGTCAGGTGCACTACCCAAAGACTTCTATGTTGTACTACATAAAGCTATGTGTCATTAAATTAATAATAATATCCTACTATGTAAATTTTCAATAAGTAGATAATAAAATTGAAATATAGAGCACTCACTCAAGATGTTACATAAACGGGTATAATTAATTCCCTACATAATATTTTTTAGGGTTTCTTTTTTGTACAAGAGTTTGTTTAATTTTAGCAGTTCCTAATTGGCATTTTTTGTGTACTTCCTCAAAAACTTAATATTATACTTAACTAGCTTCTCTGTAGGTTAGATTCGTGATCATAGATAAGCTTGAGGTAGGTAAATATTTTTATAAAAAAGACTTTACATTGTCACAAATACGCAAGGTAAAGAAACATAGTTTTTATTAAATTCAGAGGCTTAACCTTCGCAATGAGTAAGTTATATTTTTTGTAGAGAGGCATTTCCTGGTACATTAAATTTTTTATTGTTATCAAGAATGTAACATAGGTATTCGTAGCCAAGTTGGTCGAAACAAAGTTCTATGAATGCGGCATAATAGTAAACAAGTGGTTTGCATAGCAAATAAAATAAAGAGTAGAACCTATGTTTAAGTATTGAGTGATAATCGAGTTTAGCATTATCATCGATAATTAATCGTACTGAGTTTTTGCGGGTAAGGTTCTAAACAAATTGATGTGACCAAGGTTTTTTTTAAATATCTTGCATGTTTTTTTTATTTGAAAGAGGATAAGAACAATGTACCTAATGGGTTGATTTGCTAAATGTTACTTTGTTTGCGAAGGGAGCAATTATTAGCTTTTTAAACCATTTTATCTGAACGTATTTTTTTAATAATTGTGGGGTTATTCACTGTCTTACTTAGTATTTGAAGAGTTACTTCCTACGTTAGGTACCACCCACCCAGGGTTACCTGAAACCGATTCTGCTCAATGTGGACGTTTTACGAACTTCTACTTGCCTCCCTTTGGTGTTCGCGTTCGCATCGAATCGCAAAATGCGGAGCGCGCTTCGAGGTTCGCACACGTATACTTTGCAGGTTCGCTTAACGCGAAGGTTCGCGAACCCAGTTTTTTTGAACAATAGCAAGACAAGTAGGTAGGCCATCTATGTAATTTTTTGATTCTTGTCATGAAAACACAAACAATAAAAATTTTGAACCGAACAATAAAATTCGCGTCAGAATAAGTTAACAGTTAGGTAATTGTCATCAATACACATGGGCGTAGCCACGGTGGGGCAGGGTGGGGCGCTTGCCCCACCCTGGTTCTGACCTTTGAGGTACCTACTTAATCTTACCTAAGTAAGAAAATATAAAAATGACGCTGAATTAATGAGACAGGCCCGTAGCAATACAAAATATGCATGGAAAATTCATAGAAAAAAATTACCAGGGTAAGACCGCGGGTATAGTTTGCTAGTTACATATTATTTTAGACTTCTGCCCCACCCTGAGCCCATGGCTGGCTACGCTCAATTCAATACAGTATAACTCATCACGATAGGTTTCCTAATTCCTTTTAGAGCCGTCTATTGCACACACAAGGCCGCGGTGTGAAAGGTCACCAGGCACATACATCAATGATTTATTATGTTTATAATCTGAACATTAACCAAAGACCCATCTATTCAACTAGCTTGCAGTTCACCAATTATCATTAATGGTTAAATGAAGGTTTTCTATAATAATTTAAACGTAAAAAATATTCTAATCTAAAATGGTTTAAATAAATAGGATGTCAAAGTCAAGTCAAATAAGCTTTTTCTTTTGAATCGTCTATATTTTCCTACCACCCGTTCCAGACTTTTTTAACTGACAAGAAGAACGGGCGCTAGAAACTTATCAGCTGTAACAGCCATAAGTAACGATATTTATAAACTTGAATAAATCGTTATAACTCACCACCTAACAAATAGATACTACACACAATTTGTATGTGTATACTAAATTAATCTTCTTGCTTATGAGAAGATTAATTTTGCTTGTAAGCAAAAAATTTTTAGGCTTAATTGATTATTCCTAAAAAAAGTATAAAAGCTCTGTCAATATAATTGTATACCTACCCATAGGAACCGAGTATTTAATAAATAAACACTAGTATTTAACGACAGGTACTTTATGGTCACCTGCCTGTGTATTTGGACTCGTCAACCGAACGGCCTTCCAAGCCGTAAATAACACGTAATAAATGCGTGAGAAACTGCATATTATTCACAGATTACGTTATTATACGTAAAACAGCAGCCGCAACTACTCTTTGTTGGCCTAACTCGAAAGACCTTGACCAGCTTACAGATCGGGTGTTGAACTGTCTGCAACGCATAGGAATAAATCATTTAAATTAATTCAGAAAAACTTTTAAAACACGATTTTTTAAAGCTAGAAGACCGGATTATTTGTCGTTTTTTTTTTCAATTCGAGTGTTTTGCCCCCTGTGTCATGGGCTCTAGTTCGGATCCTGGTATAGGAGGAAAACCTTTAAACGAGCAATTCTTGTATATTTATTTATATGTAATTTTTTGTGATCTCGGACACGGCTCTAACAATTTGCTGAAATTTGGTATATGGGGTATTTGGTTTATAGGGTTTTAGGGGCTTAACAATCGATCTAGGATTAGTCTTATGTTTGAGAAAACGCGTGTTTTCGAGTTTTCATACAGTTTTCTTTCGACGCAGAATATGGTCGCTAATTTCGTCGTGCTGGCTACTGTCCGTCTGGTCCAGCGGGTTAATAAGCGGACGGCAATCTTGTTTGTTTTTATATGTTCAAGTTTATATATTTTTTTTAATTTTTTATTGTTTTTATACATATTTAAAAAAATGTAGTTAATGTTTGGGATAACAATGTAGATATATTACCTAAACACCACCATATTACAATAAATAGTAATAACAGAGCAAAGCTCGGTCGCCTAGGTACTATTGTTGTAAAGAATGATGAGCATAAGCGATCGTTCGCGAGTCGTGGATGTCTATTCTCGGGCCCTGTCTTCACCTAGCTCATGGGTTCCCAGCCAGTGGGGTGTGCTTAACATGATATAGCCCAGGACTTTTAGCAAAAATTTCAAAGAAACCTAGGACTAATTCCGGTGGAAGGTTTTTTGTTTTTAAAGTGTTCCTTGGGTCTCTCTGAATATATCTGGAAAGTTCCCCGTGAATCCCATGTACGCTCCCCCCTCCCCCCCCCCTCAAACGTCTCCCTGATTTTAGTTTTTTCTATTTATCTCAGAAACGGTTGAAGATAGAAGAAAGTTGTCAACGTATGATATGATTGTTATAAAATATCCAACCCATCGACACTTCAATCATTTCGATGTGAGCTGTAGTCTCTGAAATATACCTACAGATATTTCACCAAAAAATGTTTTTGCCCAAAAATCGTCTTTGTACTAGTTTTAAAGAAAAGTGACTGGAGTTGTGGCAAAATTATGTAAGGTCATATGAATCTTGATACATTGAGGAATAAAACGAGGTATAATACATTGTTATAGCAGCATCGGTTCTCGATTCACACGAAATGGTGTCAACGTCACGATGTACTTTTTAGCCCATTACTTTTGTATAAAAATTTCGCGATACCTATGACTAATTCCGGTGGTATGTTTTTGTCTTTTAAAGTGTTCTTTAGATCTCCCTGAACATATCTGGAAAGTTCCCCGTGGATCCCGTGTCCGCTGCCCCTCCCCCCTCAAACGTCTCCCTGATTTAAATTTTTCCCATTTATCTCAGAAATGGTTGTTGATAGAAGAAAGATGTCAACGTATGATATAATTCTTATAAAATATCAAACCCGTCGACACTGATCGTTGCGATGTGAGCTGTAGTCTCTGAAATATAACCTACAGACTATTCACAAAAAAAATGATTTGTCCAAAAATCATTGATTTGAAAAAAAATATTTGCCCAAAAATCATTATTTGTACAAATATTTAAGGAAAATTAGTGGAGTTGTGGCAAAATAATCTGAGTTCATATGAATTTTGATACATTGAGGAATAAAACGTAGTATAATACATTGTTTTAGCAGCATTGGTTCCCGATTTATAGCGAGTGGTGTCAAACACCAAATAAATTTATTGTAGTACTAGCTTTATTCGTTCAAACATACATACATACAAATCTTTTGTATATACGATGCGGGTGAGTGAAGGAGCATAATCAGTGTATAGTTAATGATTAAACGAACTTATCTGTTAGTGAAGTTCTATCATTTTTAGACGAAGGATTCGTCCGAAGATATTAGTAGGTACTATTAATTACATGTAGTATCGCTTTACACCTACCTCGTAAATCGAGAACCAATACTGCTAAAACAATCTTTTATACCTCGTTTTATTCCTCAATGTATCAAGATTCAAATGAGCTCAGATTATTTTGCCACAACTCCACAAATTTTTCTTAAAAATTAGTACAAATAATGATTTTTGGGCAAACCATTTTTTTTTGGTGAAATGTCTCTAGGTATATTTCAGAGACTACAGCTCACATCGAAACTATTAAAGTGTCAACGGGTTGGATATTTTATATCAATTATTCTATCTACAAACATTTCTGAGATAAATGGGAAAACTTAAATTAGGGAGACGTTTGAGGGGGTAGGGGCAGCGGACACGGGATCCACGGGGAACTTTCCAGATATGTTCAGGGAGACCTAAAGAACACTTTTAAAAAGCTTTTTAAAAAAAAAAGAAAAACCGCCTTCAAAAAACTGAAAACAAAAACAGCTTAAAAATTAAATACCTCTAAAAAGCAAGAAATAATATTCGAATCATTCGTTACACATATCAATATTAATAAAACACGTCTATTGAAGTCGGGTGGGGCTGGAGGACAACTTCATTTTTTTCTTAAAGCCCCACCCGACTTCATTAGACGTGTTTTATTAATATTGATATGTGTAACGAATGATTCGAATATTATTTCTTGCTTTTTAGAGGTATTTAATTTTTAAGCTGTTTTTGTTTTCAGTTTTTTGAAGGCGGTTTTTCTTTTTTTTTTAAAAAGCTTTTTTATTTTCAACTTTTTAGTGGTAGGTATGTAAGCGCAGCGTGTAAATATTTTTTTACTTTATATTATAATATTTTCAATGGTAAAATGCCCAGAACTCAATTTCCAAATTTACGCTGTTTGTTTTTGAGGAGTTCCGTTGTGTCATCGTCGTCCAAGTCTAGTCCAGAACGTTGCATCGCAAACCATGATTTGGTTTGTTTTGGATTGCCATAAACTTACCAAAACCTAAATCACTTTACTTATACTATTTGATTTTGAAGAGTTCCTTTATGTATCTTCGAAGTTCGAAGTCCAATAACAATGAAATTAAATTGTGACCACTCTTGAAGTATACCCTTTCAAATAAAAAAAGAATCATCTAAATCGGTTCATAAACAAAGAAGTTATGTCCGAAATTCCATAAAAACTCTTGCGATGGCGAGCTAAATTATTGATATTTTTCAGGATTATGAAAAAACTACTGGCCAGATCTCTGTAAAAAATTTATGGGACCACACACGAACTATGTTCTTTGAGTTAAAAAAAGAATTGTACAAATCGGGTAACAACTGACGAAGCTATGTTAAAACATACATAAAAAAAAAAAAAATAAAAAAAAAAATACCGTCGACTTGAGAACCTCCTCCTTTTTTTGAAGTCGGTTAAAAAGACAAAAACTTACCACCGGAATCAGTCCTAGGTATCGCGAAATTTTTATACAAAAGTATTGGGCTAAAAAGTACATCGTGACGTTGACACCATTTCGTGTGAATCGAGAACCGATGCTGCTATAACAATGTATTATACCTGGTTTTATTCCTCAATGTATCAAGATTCATATGACCTTACATAATTTTGCCACAACTCCAGTCACTTTTCTTCAAAACTAGTACAAAGAACGATTTTTGGGCAAAAACATTTTTTTAGTGAAATGTCTGTAGAAATATTTCAGAGACTACAGCTCACATCGAAATGATTGAAGTGTCGATGGGTTGGATATTTTATAACAATCATATCATACGTTGACAACTTTCTTCTATCTTCAACCGTTTCTGAGATAAATAGAAAAAACTAAAATCAGGGAGACGTTTGAGGGGGGGGGAGGGGGGAGCGTACATGGGATTCACGGGGAACTTTCCAGATATATTCAGGGGGACCTAAGGAACACTTTAAAAACAAAAAACCTTCCGCCGGAATTTGTCCTAGGTTTTTTGCTAAAAGTCCTGGGCTAATAGCACAGTTTAACAATTCTTGATTATTGGATCGTGGTTGTTGCAGAATGCTGTAACCCACAAGAAACACGACGAGAAGTTGGACAAGCAAACCGTCGCCTTCACCTGGACTCCTCCTGCCGGATTCAACGACGAAATCAAATTCAGGTAGGTACCTGTCCACTTAATTCAGTGATACATGTATCAACATCCAATACATAGTGGAGTTTTTAACTAAAAATCAACAGTAATACACAGAGTACTGACGTGTGGTGGCGACTTTTAAGTCTTCAAAGTCGATCTCCGTGCCGTGGTCGAGTGGCTCATACTTGGTTTTAGAACGTCGCGTCGTCAACTCCGACCCGAGATCCATGCATTGGGGTATCTAGAGACAATTTCCAAAAATATTCTGTTTATTCTGGAGCGGGCACCAGACTGTTCTGGGGTGCCCCCTCCTACGCCAATGGCTCCGTTCGATACCCAGCTGGGTCAAATTTAAAACGAACTTTTGTATATTGTCTCAGATCTCGGTTTTTGTGGTACCGACCGTCACGTCGTTGTTTCTGAATTCCATATCACAGTGCTTTAATTAATCACCTACTTATTTTAGGGTCTGAGCAATGTATGTGGTGGGTGCCCAATATTTATAATTCAACCGTAATTTATTACAATAGATGGAGAGAAGACTTTCTTCGAATTTTCTATTTTATTTTATTTTAACACTGATTTTAATTTTCAGAGCCACCATTGCTTACAACGGTGCTGTGTTCTGGGTCGGCGTAGAATCAGCCCCTGTCAAGGTGACCAACTAAGGACGCCAAGGAGTCTACGTACACCTAAAGTATTATCATGAGAGAATTTACTAGATTTATTTTATAAATTAATATATTATTTACACCTTTTTCAATGTCAAAAACGTGACGAGAAATACTCGTTTAGGTTTCACATGAGAATCAAATAAACCTCAAAAATCTGTTATTTTGGTGGATTAAAAAACGGTTTCCATGGTTTCAATCTGTACTGTTTCGACGTTTACTTTGTTTACTTGCTTCGATCTCGATATTCTCTATCGCGTCTGGAGCGACCCCCCTACTCCCCCCCCCCCCGTTTCTTAAACTAGATAATTAAATACATTATTTTATATTGAATGTTTTTTTATTCATCTTCTCCCAAAATAATACATAACTATTGAAGTGTTAAAAAATTTATCGGTAAATGCATCAAAATTTTTACCCGTTTTTTTACCAGATACGGGTAAAATTTTAATTTTGCAAGCTAAAAGGTTTTTGGTGGTTTACGCCATTTTCAAGCATACCACAACTTTTTATTTTTTATGGTCTTGGTACATATTTTAATCAATACATTAATATAAGTACTTAACTTGAACAATTATTTTATTTTACTAAAGACATTGAGCTACTCACCTAACTACATTTTACTATTAATTAATGAAAAAGAATGGAAATCATCATGCTCTTCAACTGTGTCTTTTATATTGAATATAAAAAGGTTTATTGATAAAGTTAAATAGTCATGATACTTGTCATTACCAAAATGTAAATACATATATAGAAAACAGTAATTGACCAAGAACTACCATTACAATTATTTCATACATAATAGAAAAATATGCAATATCAACTAAACATATTATTACATATGTGCAATTTACTGTTTATAACAGAACTTTATAAGCTCTACCATTTTAGTATGTTGGCAAGACATAGTTACATAAATCTAAAATAAAAACAAATAATACATCTATCATTATAACTTTGCTTGTACACTGGACAATCCATTGGTCTTAAGACTCTTTAGAGACTAAATTACACACTATAGTTTAAAACTGTAGTAATAATAATAAATAAAAGATCTTAAGGATTAAAAGATTCAGGCAAGACTGCATTATTAAATTGATCGTTTGGTTTAACTTAAATGCACTTGAATTTAAGAGAAACTTACATCTAAATTCTAAACATCACAGTAAATACTGAATAAGTTATTAATAAATACATAGAAAAGGGATTGCCTCTATCATTGGTCTTGTATGAAATAGTCCTGCCTCTTTAATTGTCTATAGAGAGAAATGTACTTCCCTGCCGCTGATGTCCTAGGAACAACATACTGTTTGCAGAACAGCTTTGGGTCTTGAGCCTTTTCTGATAACTCTCCACAGTCCAGTGCTCTCAAGAAAGCCAGCACAAAAGTGAAACAGTTATGCCTTTCTTCATTATACCGTTCTGCTCCCCAAAGAGGACTCAATGCTACCTGTGAACATAAAAAAAGGTTTCAATAATGTGCCAGATAGGAAAAAATTAAATGACTTTAAAAATGACTAGTAATCCATGTTATGATAGGTAATAACAGAAATTTTAATTGATTGATATAGGTACTTTAATTCATCAATGCCCGTGCGGCCACATGTGGCCGGACAATAATAGAAAATCTATTCAGAGCATTGATGGGTTAACAGGCTATATTTTCATTATTTAGCAGTCATTCATGTTCATTATTAATAGTTATTTATTTATTTATATATATTATTTATATATATTATTTATGCAACTGTACAATAATGAGGGGTATTAAAACATTAAAAACATGAATGTGGGTTTATCACACGATACGAAGCAGAGTGTGATAATATTATCACATGAGTGTTTTAATACCTAATTATGTACAGTTGCATAGAAGAGTTTATCTACACCCATGATATGTAAAGGTTTTGAGATTGACTTTCCTCCTCCTCTTCATCATTATATCATCCAAACAAGTGTTATAATGTTGTACTGAATTTCATAATGTAACTCGTCACCTGTGGGCGTAGGGAGGAGGGCGACATCCTCTAGATCAGATATTATAATATTGGCAGTAAGCTAACCGTTTCAGAACCCTTTAAAGTGGATTTAAAGCATGAGTGTAGGTAAAATATTTAATAAAACCTTCAATTTGAAATTATATACCTTCATCAAAATACTGTCCCATATTTCATTCCAAAGCTCATCAAACTGCTCTAAGAGAAGACACTGATCCCAATCCGGGCTAGTATTAAAGTTACTCCACTTTTTGGTTGAAGGGTCCACTCCATTTATGCCTTGTTCACTAAATTCAACCACACATCCCTGAGAATTCGTAACGCCTATGTGCAAATCCTTGGAATTATAGTAGTCACTGGAAAATTAATATTCACAGGTAAGTACCGTGTAATCAGGAAATGACTCACATAAATTCCATTTCACATTTTTATTTCAACTTACTTCAAAAAGTCTCCATGAGTAGGTTTCATGACAATAGCCCGTGGATGCTGAGAGGCTTTTACGAAAGGGTAGGGCACCCTGCAACAAAATTAGGACACTTAGCAACAAGGTTTTAGCCTGGATCATTTTCAATCTTAAAATCCAAAGAACAATATACTTTACCTGAAAGGTAGAAGATTGTAATCATATCTATCTAGTTTTTGCTTACACACCGGACATTTTTCAGGTATTACAGTACAAAATACTTTATGTTCACAATGGTGGAAACAAAGGATACCCGGATCCATTTTCGCAACGTCTTTTGTTGTATTTTCAATTAAATCTAGTAAATTCTAAGTATAGTTATAACGACCAATATTCGCTTAAGCGTTTCACAAAAGAAAAAATACTAATTATAATTGATTTTTAAGAAAAAAACCTAGCGGAAACCTGCAATATTTCACTCAAATCAGAACATAATAGGGATGTTCGATCCGATCCGATACTTGCGTGGATCGATACAATGGGATACGATACATTCGATTTTTGTATCGATACAATAGCATTCGATCCTTTGGTGGATCGATACACATGCATAGAGGATCGGATCGAAAGAATCGTATTATGTATATCGTATTAATAAAGTAATTACTCAGAGAATATTTTAAGTTCAACGGAATATTTAGTCAAAATCCATATTACGATACGATATTTAATAAACATTCCTCTAATTACTTGGACACTTTTTGCGAATGTTGCCATATCATATTTAAATTTTCAATGTACTGTCAACTTCGTCATAAGTCATAACAAATATATTGTTTAGTTTGAGAAGAGAACATTTTTATTTCGTTAGGATAAGTACGTTTTGTTTGCTTGGACCATTAGCAACTTTTAATTTTGTTTTTGGGTACTTTAAAATACAGTGTGTTTTTTTAACAGTGATCAAATTTCGTGGTGTTGCTTAGACCATCAAACTGGCCAACTTTGTCTATAGGACCAACTTAATCGGAGCAAAAAATAATCAGCTGTTCCATACATTTTGGTCGAGTAGATACCTATTGATGTTTTCTATGGAACAGCTGAATATTTTTGTGATCTGATTAAGTTGATCCCTAGACAAAGTTGTTCAGTTTGATGGTCTAACTAAGCTAAACCACAAAATTTGATCACTGTTAAAAAACACACTGTATTATATTGCCATTATTTTTTTATTTACCATATACACCGTTATTTTTGAAGTATATCAAAAAATGAAAAGGGGTGTTCAGATCACGTTAATGAACAACTTTTACTATGGAGCCAACCACGAGATTGCGAAAAAAAATCAGTTGTTCCATAGAAAAGTGGTGGAAACGTGGTCTGAACATTCGTTTTCATTTTTAGATATACAAGGTGTTTGATAAAAGCCTTTTAAGCTGAATATGGTAGATAGGGGCCATCAAACTGAACAACTTTTACTATGGGACCAACTCTGAAATCGCGAAAAAAAATTAGCTGTTTCATACATTTTGATATTTTCGTTATTAATTTTTGTATGAAACAGCTGATTTTTTTTCGCGATTTCAGAGTTGGTCCCATAGTAAAAGTTGTCCAATTTGATGGTCTCTTAATATACACTACAAGGTGTTTGGTAAAAGCCTTATAAAGCCGAATATGGTAGATAGAGAGTCTCTATCTACCATATTCGGCTTTATAAAGGTGCGTCCAGATATGTTCTTTTGATCGTACCGTACCTCCGTTCCGTACCAGCGTTCCGATCAAATAAGTCTGGACGCTACTTTTGCCCGTTCCGATCAAACCGCCGAACGTCGCCACGATCACGTCCAGACTAGCGCCGTACCGTACCTCCGTTCCGTATCAACGTTCCGATCCAATAGTACAGCAGCCCGTAGTAAATTTAAATTACGAAAAAGGTTACCGTTTGCCGTTGTGATATAGTTATTTATTACAAAATTATAGATACTTTAACAGATCGCAACCCGCCGTAGCCTATATTTGTATATCTCCAAAAATGTTTTTTTTTTATTTTTCGAGGTTAATCACATGGTTTAGCTATTGTCGTGTTCTACAGCGCTATCTGTGTATGGCTACTTTTCACAGTCTAACTATTATCAGTGGCAATCAAACATAGCGCTGTAGAACACGACAATAGCTAAACCATGTGATTAACCTCGAAAAATAAAAAATCTCATTTTTGGAGATATACAAATATAGGTTACGGCGAGTTGCGATCTGTAAAACTTGGGTTAAAGTATCTATAATTTCATAATAAATAACTATATCACAACGGCAAACGGTACCTAACCTTTTTCGTAATTTAAATGTACTACGGGCTACTGTACTACAACCTCCGAACGTCGGCGTCGCCGCGATCACGTCCAGACTAGCGCCGTACCGTTCCTCCGTTCTGTTTTTCCTTTGAACGGGGCGAAAAAACCGACTCGCGATGGATCGGAGCGTACCTGTCGGCGATCGAGACGGCGTACCTCCGCACCGTTCCGAACATGCGTCCAGACTAGCGTTCTTTGTTCGCGACGCTCAAGAGCGAGAGATACAGGTACGGGCAAAAGAGCGAGAGATTCGAGGTGGATCGGGGCGTACCTGTTCGGCGAATGGAACGGCGTACCTCCGCACCGTTCCGAACATGCGTCCAGACTAGCGTTCTTTGATCGCGACGCCGATCGGAACGGAGGTACGGTACGGGCAAAAGAACATATCTGGACGCACCTTTAGGCTTTTATCAAACACCTTGTAGTGTATATTAGTCACTTATTATCATGTTTCTATTAAAGTGATTAAAAATCCGACTTTTCGAAAATATTTAATTCGATACTGGATCGATCCAAAAATCGTATCAATTTATTAGGATCGATCCATGGATCGATACAATGGATTACGATCCATTGCGATCCGGAATATCGATACAAGGCACCCGGATCGAACATCCCTAGAACATAATGAAATTAGAGATGGGTAGTAGGTCCGGTTGGAAACGCATCAGTGGACCTGCATCACATGCCACAGTGACAGATGTACATCCAACGACCAGTTGGATTCCGCTCACCCCGGAGCGGATTGCACAGCAGCGGTTCATAGAGTAACTTATCGGTTGTGGTCGTTGTGGAACTGAATCACGGGATTACGGACCACGGTGGGAGGTGCGGTGCGGCGGGGTGGCGGCGGGCTGGCCGGAGTCGGATTGTGACCCGCAGATATGCATCGTTCTTTCGCGCGGGTGTGAGTGATTCAGTTCATTTCAAATTACTCCTGTTCTGAAATTATTTAGCTTCAAACTTGTTGTTAGGCGTATTTATTTTGGTTTTTCGTGATAAGTATTATAGTTATTAGATTTTTCAATTGTTATCTACCCAACCAATGGTGATTTTTGTTTATGTTTGATCATTCGATTTTTCAGTTGTTACCAAATTAGGGGATTTTCGTTTTTTTTTACTTTTTAACTAGAGATTATAGGTAATTCATGATTATTACAAAATATATAAATGAGACTGATTTGTCCCATACTACTTTTATTTATCCTGCTCAATCCGTATTCCGTCCCAATTCCGACTCCGCCTTAGGGGATAGAGGTTCACGATCACGACGGACGGTTAATCTACCGACGCGACGGACCCATATGGGTCCGAAGGACACGGGACCTGGATGTACATCACCAGAGCTGGATGTACATCCTGATGCAACTCCTAATTAAGAGCGGACCTACCCATCTCTACTCAATTGAGTTTGACTTGACAGCCTTCTTTTGACAGCATTTGAGTTTGACATATGTAGTGATGTAGTCGTCCAAATTCCAATCCGTTGATTCCATATCGATTCGACTTCGAGAAATTGACTCAATCAAGTAGGAAGTAACCGCAACCTACTTATCACAGTTTCACTTATTAGTGTACAGTATGATCTCACTCAAAATCTAAACATACATAATAAAACTGTAACAAGTACAATTCTGTATATTTTGATGGTGAGCACTCTATCACCGATACTGAAGCCAAAACAGTGTTTTTTTTTTCATTTTTTGTCTGTCTGTATCATGTCATGGCTGCGCATCACTTCAAAAGTACTGAATGAATTCAAATGAAACGACATGTTTAACGAATAATTTTAATATTGATTGTTAATTAAACTTGATATTTCATATGATTTTCAAAGTAATTTGGCTTTGGAGGCTGGGGGTCTAAGGTATCAGTTCATTTCGGAAAAGGGGTATCTTGCTCAAAATAGTTTGGGAATCCCTGATCTAGCTAGATGATCGAAAACCTTTGGCTGGAGTGCAATCTTAGTAGGTAATTGTGATTATTCCTCAGCACGATACTAAAAAAGTTTCAAGATTAATTCGTCTATGGTTATGTTTTTGAAGGAGGTTTTGTTATTAAAAAAAACTTTTTTACTTTATCTTTTTTGTGGTAGGTTGGTATATTTAGTGACGATATTATTTAAGTTACAACAGCTTTATGTCAACGGCTCATCACCTTTTACAAAATACAACTTTTCTCGACGCAGGGGCGTTAATTGTTGAGGAATTCTCCTGATACTTCAATATCAGCTCCACTTCACCATATGCACTATGATGAGCATAAATAGCCTAGCAACCATGTAAAATTAATCGTATCGCACCAGTGAAATACTTAGTACCTACCTATTGAATAATTCCCATGATCATCTATGGTCTTCATCACCAGTTCCATTTCACCAAAATGGTACTTTCTGAAAGCAAATGCATAAGTTACTTAAGAAAATACGAAAGTCGCTATATGTGTGCCTATAATATTTGCAGAGTTCCTTTGATTACTCCAGGATCCCATCATCAGATCCTGACCTCATGACAATGAGACCAACTTTGGATTTATCATCACTTAAAAACTAAAACCTATGTGCATGCAAAATAGGACGATTTTTGTTCACTCACCCCCTCAATTGTGTCAATACTTTTTTTAATACATGTCGTGTTGTGACAGGTGGTGGCTAGGGCATAATCTCTATTCTTTGCTGTTATTCACGTACTTTTGCGAAGACGAAATTGATATTTTTTACGCAACAAAAAATTCTGAAAATTTTCCTATTTATAAGGGAGCTTATTCCTACTTATAAAAAAATTAAGCCAATTTTTCTCAGACATTTCCCATTATCCAAGATGGGCTGTGTGGTTTGATATTTCACTTCAAAGTTCAACAAAACAGTACACAGATTTAAGTTTACACTCGGAAGAACAATTAACTGCTTTTTATAATTTTCCACCCCTCGCACCCCGACCCCTTAAAGTTTATGCGTCTTAATAAGGGTAGCAAAAAAGTTTTGTGACATTTTTAAACATTTTTCAAAATGGCTGAAACTATGATTTTATACGTTTTCGATCGACAAAAAATCGTAGTTATACTTCACGAGAATCGGTTGAAAATGGCGGCTTAAGATCTAGCTAGAGGAGCGACCTTTTAAATAAGTACTATTTTACAATGTACCTGCGACCTCTTAAATACTATTTTATATTATTATAAGTGTATTCTGTCTTTCTTTCAAAATATGAAATGAGTTTGAACTTAAATGACAATACAAATTCTTAGCATATCAATCAACTTAATTGTTTAATAAAATTAATGACGTTTGTTTTTTTTTCAAATCAAAACGTTTATACGAATGTGTGTTTTGTGTCAAAATAAAAATTCGTATATTTTATGTTTTTACACAGCAATTAATTCTACTTAGCTATTTCGACTGTTACTTAAGATCGGTAATAAGCCTGCCGTAATCGAATACAGTACCGATAAATGCTTTACTCTACACATCTCTAGCTAGTTAGTTACGTTCAAAATCTAAAAAACGATTCATCATATTATTAAATCCAAATATGTTAATAAAAAACCTTAGAGCATTAAAAAACAGTACAGACAGTTATTTGTTATTAATTTATTAATATAAAAATAAATCAAACTTTATCCCTGAAATTTAATCAACTAAATTCCCGTTTCTTCTAAGTTTAAGGATGATATATAAAAACTCTGCAGTTTCAAAACTAGATTTAGAACGGTTCTCAAGGTTGTGGGTGGCTCGTGTCCACTAGGCGGGAGGTTCAAAAGTTTTAAGTGAAGTTACCACTTTCATCACTCAGTGATTGTTTGTTAATAGTTTTGTAAAACTATTTATTTACCAAGTGTTATTCTTATTGCTGTATTTTTTCTACTCATTTATTTCCTATATCAGCAACTTGTCACCTTGTAGCCTGTGTGTATTTGGTTTGCCTAAAAAGCTCTTAAAGTACAGTTTGCTTTGTTTAGTTAGCATAGTCTATAGGTAGGTACTCATCATTTATTAATTCTATTGAGCAGTATCTGATTGCATGAGGAATTGTAGTTTGTTGTCATAAGGGTGTTAGAAATTTTGTCAATAATTCAATGACCGGCGTGGTAGGCAAGTAAGGTAGGAAGTACCTATTGTGGGTTTATTGGTTGCCATGGCTACGGTGTCAGTAAACTACCACACCTTGCTCAAGAATACACCTTATATTTCAGTTTGATGATAGAGTGAACTTTTTACTTATTACTATAAAATAGTGATAAAATATTATCAAAAATGGACAACTGAATCGTTATGGTGAGTTTAATTAGATTTAGTATGTAGGTATCTAAAAATACTAAGAACCATCTAAACAACTTGTTCTTTTTTTTATTGACATCTTGTTTCAGTTCATTTGTTTTTTTTTACTTGTTTGCAAAATGCGTGCAAGCAAAACTTTTTTTAATTAAAATAGTAAGGCACGGGTAATTTTAATATTTCTAAGGTAAGCTTTTCAGCTTTTTCAAATGAACTATATTACTTATGTCTACCAATAAGAGGACCCTTTAGTTTAAAGGACTTATTATTAAAGCGACGACGAAGCCAGCATTTGCTGAAGCAGCTCTGAAGAGTTAATTCATAAACCAGGGGCCGTATTATGACCTCTTATTTCCAGGCAGTTTTCTGACTGGCTATCAATCTATCTCTTTTATTTGCTATACGACGAGAAAGAGATGTCACTACAGCAATTTATAAACCTGGCAGGCTTTAAGAGCTTGTAATCGGCCTCTGATTTCTACTAAAGTTCGTTGTAGTTATTGCGCAGAAGCAAGCCATCTCTATTTGTAGTAGCAATAGAGATGGATATGACCATCAGCCATTTTTTATGTCCCCACTGCTGGGGTACAGTGGGTGGATGGATAAGGAGAATGGGTCATAGCCCTGCACGCGGGCTCAATATATGCGGATTGGTATTGGTAGGTGTTAACGACTGCAAATGCAGCCGGGACTAACAGCTTAATGTGCCTTCCAAAGCACAGAGGAGCGGGAGGAGCTCGAAATAAAAAAATATTGGTTACCCATACCCCTCGCATGACCGCGACCCTTGCTAAAGTTGCTTAACATCCGCAATCGCAGGGCCAGGCGCTAAACCACTGCGCCACCGAGCTCCTGCGCCATCAATGGCGCTCAATGAGCTCAAGCTCCTCAGATATTCGTCTGAGAATTTAATTTTACTGCTCAAGTTCCGTGCCGATGCCTTCCTATGATAAGCATCGTAATTTATTAATAGTTTCACTACAGGCACCGTTCTAAAGGCGTTGGTACCAATGGGGGTCAAGGCTAGGGTCGTCGCGCACACGGCGTGGTGGGCGCTGGTGGTGGCTCGCCTTGTCTCCGCGGGCATCTCCTGTCTGAGCAACCCTTGTATGCATGGCATTTGTATCGATGACATTAACAGGTACGTTAATTAGTTTCCTACCTACTAAAATAATGGTACCTATAGTACCTTTATGGACAAGTGCGAGTCGGCCCCGCGCACTGTTCCTGCGTCATATTTTTTTTTGTATTTAATAAAAAAAGTCATGACACTCCTTTTCGCTTCGCCGTAGTAGGTCTAACATGAAATTTTAGTTTTTTAAGAAGTGATATACCCACCTATAACTTTCAACAAACAGAATTTTAAGGTCAGTGGGAAAGAAAATTAAATACACCGCAACCACAGAATAGATACCGCAACACTAAAATCCAGTAAAAAAACTGTGATGTTTCAGCAAAAAGTTTGAAACATTCTGTTGATTTTTCGCAATTTATGACTTAGAAAAATGTTCGCTGCGCGTTTTGGCCAATAAGAAAATTTATTAACAGTAGCGCAGCGCTTCCTAACTGGTTTTCAGTAGCGCTCCATGAGTTGATGCAAACTGTTTTCGATACCGAAAACTATCGGATATCTCACAGTCAATGCGAATGAAAGAGAGAAAACGATGGTTTACGGTAGCGAAAACAGCTGATTTGCATCAACTCAGTTGGTTGCTCATTTCAGTAAGATATTGAAATAATTTCAGCACGTATTCGTGTTACTGCGTGGATGGGTACACGGGCGTGCAGTGCCAGACGAACTGGGACGAGTGCTGGTCCGACCCTTGCCAGAATGGCGGCACGTGCGTCGACGGCATCGCCTCCTACAACTGTTCATGCCCGGAAGGTTTTATTGGTGAGTTAATTTGATTACTTACCATTAATTTCTAACGTATAGTACAGTTGAAATAATTCAATGCTTTTTGTCAACATTGCATTGTGGATTCGAGAGTAAGTCGTGCTCGCGACCTCCGCTCCGATTTGGTCTCCGAAGGATGTCAAGCCAAGCCGCGAACCATATTATTTCGCTGTTAGTCTTGTGTGCGGTATTTTATTAAAAATCTTTAGCTGTCAAAATAACGTTCTCATTAATTATGATTTATTAGGAGACAACTGCGAAACCAACTTCAACGAGTGCGAGTCGAATCCATGCATGAACAATGGCACCTGCATTGATATGACCAACGGCTACGTGTGCTCTTGCGTGCCTGGTTACTCCGGGCAGCATTGCGAGCTGGATGTAGCCGTGTGTAACTCCAGCGAGGAGGTCCGTTGCCACAACGGCGGGCAGTGCATCGAAGGACCAGGGTTCAAGTTCTACTGCAAATGTCCTCCAGGTAACGCGTTATCAAATTTACCTGCATTGACATATCAATGCATGTCATAACCAGGTCATAATCTGGTCATAGCTGGTCATAACCAGGCAACGGCTACGTATGTTCTTGTGTACCTGGCTACTCCGGCCAGGCCAGCATTGCAAGCTGGAACTAGCCGTGTGCAACTTCAGCGAGGAGGTCCTGCTTGTATAAACGGTTTTGAATGTTTGCACTCTAATTACACCATGTTTTCCGTGCGTGATACAAGAAAATAATGTGTCAATTTCAGTATATTAACAACACTAACCGTTACTGATTTCCTTACAGGCTGGGCTGGTCAGAAGTGCGAAGACCAAATAGACGAATGTGAATCAAGTCCCTGCCAAAATGGAGGAGTCTGCATTGATGTTCATGCCGATTACATGTGTGCTTGTACATTCGGTAAGCTGTTGAAGGAAAGTTACATAATTTTGTGAGTCTTTTCTTTCTGTCATACATAAGTACCTATTTATTTTCTGCTTCAACTTTCATATCAGGTTACACGGGCAAAAATTGTGAAGTTCAGATTGAGTTCTGCGATGAGAATTCCTGCAGCAATGATGCCCTTTGCGTGGTCGAGGATGGAGTGCGGGTGTGTTATTGCGTGCCGGACTATCACGGAGAGCGATGCGAACTTCAATACGACGAGTGTTTGTTAGGACCTAGGTAATTAAAATTCTACCCTTTCATCAGATTATTTTGAAATGAGATATCAGCTAGAGGGTTGTTAAAATACTAACTCTCCTTTACTTTTTAGATGTTCTCTTCTATTACGAAATCCTTTTCAGAATCAATCCATTACTTGATGACTATATTCTTGATTTTCAGATGTATGAATGGAGGTTCATGTATCGATGGAGTAGATAATTTTACATGTTCCTGCCCACCAAGACTAACGGGCTCCTTGTGTGAATGTCTTATCCTTGAAGATGAATCGTATGACTGTGAATACGTTAGCCCCACACCGTTTCCAGAGTTTACTCAGTCTGTGTTCCTAACCACCTATAAAGATGTGTTCACCACAGATATAAGTACTACCTTCAGTACTACATCTTTCAATGATACAGTCCCTAGAACAACTGTAACAACAATGAAAGAAGAAACTGAAGCTCCGACTATGACAAGTTTACCTGAAATATCAACAATATCGCAAACGGATGTAGGATTTCTCACGACTACGGAAGTATCCTCGACAACTACAGAAACAGTTATCATTGATACTACGTCAGCGACCAATGATTCATCAACGCCAAAAGACGAAATAACAGTGGCTGTTCCAACTCTATCTTTGCACTCGACTGAACTCTCTGAAAAAACAACCGAAAGTGTAGAAATCACAAAAGCATCAGAAACTACAGCAACGTTGCCTGACACTACTACTAATTTTGAAATTTCAACGATCACAACTACTGAAGTTACTGAAACAGATACGCCACTTACTACAACGAAATTCATCACCGAACTAACTGTAGTGACCATTGCTGATGCTGCTACAGTCACCACTGTACCTCCTCCTGACAAAACTACTACAGAAATTACTAAAGATATTAGTACTGAAGTAACATCGACGCCTAAAGGTGATACAACTACACAGAAAATGTTCACGGATACTCCAACGGAACATGAAATTACTGAATATCCTACTTCTGTGTATACTACGACAGAAACGATGAATGCTACCACATCGATTGATATTACGACTGTTGTTTACACGACGTTACAATCAGAGTGCACTGATAGCGTATGTAATGAGCATGGCAAGTGCGTTAATACTCCTAATGGGATTAGGGTATGTAAAATATTAATATTATGCTTATTTTTTTTGCAATTATTTGTTAACAATTTATTATTTTTCAGTGTCACTGCAACTTTAACTATGCCGGTAGATTTTGCGAAGACAAAATTGTCATTAAATCTGCAGCTTTTGGTGGAAATTCTTACATAACACATAAACTGCGAAACGCTACATCAATTGACATTGAATTTAATGCGAAGACTTTGATAACTGACGGACAAATTATGCATGTCGATATCGCTAAGGGAGTTTACATGCAACTTTTCATGGTCTCGGGCTTGTTAAAATTTAAATTTTCATGCGGATACCAAACAATGCTTTTGAGTGAATTGAAAACATTTGTCAATAAAGGTTATTTAATGAAAATTCAAACGAGGTACGTATGCATAATTTATATCGCCTATTTAGCATTGAATATTGAATTTTCTTACGTAAATATTTTGTCTTTTATTCCAGACTAGATTTATATGTGAAAGAGCAACATTGCAACGCCACGCTTCGCCTCAACGATACTGTAGCCATGAGCGGTGGTCAAGTAGCTAACATCACTACTCTGGACCAGAACACCACACTTTATCTAGGAAATTCCCCTGATGCCAAGGAGCCTGATAATAAACCATTCATTGGATGCATTTCTGAGTTAATAGTAAGCATATTATTCAAATTACAAGCTTAGTGGTTACTGTACAAATGTCTGATAGGTATTCGAATCATCTCATCATCATCAATCAAACAATCAAAATAAACATAAAAAGTCATGATTATGTATAGATAGGTTTAATTAAGTAGAGGATGACCACAGAAAAGATAATTTAATGTTATATGAAGAATGATAGTGTACATCTCAACACCCAAACCCAGGCTCTCAAATCACGGTTGTTTTAAGATTTTATAACTTACTAAAACCAGCTCCCTTCCCTTCGTGATGGGATGAAAGGATGCCCCACCATGCACCAACTAAAAAATCTAAACAATCTAGATTTTCTAATACTAGTTATCCGCATCACTTTGTGCTTTTTCTGGGGCTTGACCTACCTAACTTGGACATCCCTGCACTGATATAATACAATTTATAAAAAAAAAATACTAAAAGAGAAATTTCAAAGGGACTGCCACTATATTTTCAATCGAATTCTTCTCTCTTATTGTCAATCCAACACCAAGTGTATGTCTTTGTATATAATAATGGTCTGTGTGTGTGGGGAATGCGAAAATGTTTGTTTCCAAATACAAGTGTTATTGTGTGGTGGGTGTACCTAAACTAATTCCCTAAATGAACGATTTATATCGTTCCCTAACTTCGAATGAAAGAGTCGACCCACACTGGCCGAATTCCTACTACTCCAGCTAGACGATATACCTCAATGCGAGTATTAACAACAGGCAGATCATTAAGGTGATTAAAATAATAAAATGTCACAAAGGTTGTTTTTTGTAGCGTCACATTAGGATGCATGGAATCAATATAGGACGGCCAGTAGAGAAGAATGAGAGAAAATAACGTGTTCTACCTACCCCAAATAAATTGGGACAAAATTAGGAAAAACAACGAAATCATCTAAGTAAACAAAGATGATACTAATTTAATAATTTAAGACGATTTAATTATTATTACTGAATTTAATTATATCGCATAAAATTTCCCATATATTACAAACAACCCAGGGGGTTTAAAGGCAATCTTTAAAATCAATCCCGTCGAGAGTAAAGAGCAGATGGTAGAAGCACACAAATAAAACTTTAAAGTAAAACCAATTTTGTTAAAAATGGTCACCTAGATAAATACTAAATAAAATATGAAAGCCTTTGAATTAGATAATGCTTAATTTCAGATGAATGGTGACAAACGCGAGGTTTTTGGTGAAGCAGTAGAGGCGGCGGAAGTGTCGGAGTGCTCGTCGCTGGCGTGCTTGTCCGGGCCGTGCCTCAACGGCGGCTCCTGCAGCGATTTTGGGGGAGGATACGTCTGCTCTTGTGCCAATGGGTAATTTATTATAATGAGTACCGGGCAGTGTATAATGAGTACATAGGTAATCAAGGCGTTCTACAAAAATGTTATGATCTGCATAGTGGATCGGTGCGGTAGGGTTTCTAAAAGGTAAGCCAATGGGAATCGGGTTGTATGGACCCTTCGCTACTGGTACCCTACCTAGTCATTGTAATTTGGTACTCTGCTTACCCGCCACTCTTCTCAATTTCTGATTCCATAATCAAATCTTATATTCACATAATGACAATATTTATCGAAAAAAATTCTTTAGTCTAATGAAACCGCTAACTTTTAACCACTCTTTTAACTAAAGAAAATACTCATCAATGCAATACGTGGCAATACTATGAATGAATTCCAATCTGCTTGTTTGTTTACCCAGTTGGTCTGGCGAGCACTGCAACGAGTCTGTATGTGAACACAACCCGTGCCAATCTGGCGGCAGATGCGTGCGGCATCCAGGGAGTGGCTTTCTTTGTCTCTGTCCTTACGGGAGGCATGGTATATTCTGCGAGTACAGTAAGTATATGGGAGTGTCTATTGTCCTCTATGATAGACGACAATGAAAATCATGTGCACTACTCTACAGCTCGAGGAAAATATTGTTCTTGACGTAATTGATTAGACACTTTTTTTTCTTCCTTACTAAATGTTGTTTGAAGAGAAAACTAAATTAACATCTAACGTTACAAAATTAGAGTCCGTATATTTTTTTATTTGGGCTTGGAAATTCTAATATGATTATCATTTCAGGTGTTGACATTACAAGGCCGTCCCTAGCGCCAATCAGCACTGGAGTGTCGTCATATCTCATGTATCCGCTGACTAACGCAGCAATAAATTCGGACCGCTTCGATCTACGTCTACGCTTCCAAACTTCCGATATGGACCAAATTGCTTTGCTAGCCTTTATTGGGCAAGCAGGGAGACATGACTCTAGAAGCCAGCACTTGGCTCTTGCTTTTGTAAAGGGGTATATTATGCTTACGTGGAATATGGGAAGTGGTAAGTTTTGATATCTATCTATCATCATTATTAGTTTTATCTTCATAGTTATTATTATCAGTCTTATCATCATTATCAGTTTTATAATCATCGTTATTATTATCAGTATTATCATCATTATCTGTTATTTATCTTTCATTATTATCAGTTTTATCATCATCATTATTACATTATCAGTTCCCAATGTCCCGCTGTTATATGTAACCAAATCATATTTTATTTTATTCTGTTAAACACAATCCTAGGTTCTAATTGCCTCTCTATCTGCAAATTTCGTCTTAACAAAAAAAAAAAGAACAATTTACCCAAAATAATAACCATGCCAAAAATTTCCAATAGACGCGTCTTGAATTATATCGGTAGGACCCCGTCGTGTGTTCACGTCGCGCGCGCTGAGCGCCCGCCGTGGCGGCCACTCAGTGCACGTGTGGCGGCGCGGGCGCACCGCGGGGCTGGCGGTGGATGCGCGCTACAACGTCTCCGGAAACGCGCCTGCGCACGATACCAAGATGACCACCCTGCCCTATGTCTATATTGGTAAGTCAACGTTTACACCCCACCCGGCTCCCACCCATGGACGGACTCTAAAGTAAATCAAGGGTTGAACCACGTCTATTAGCACAGTATCGCCTTTTTCCGTCACCCTATCTTTTTATGTCGTTCAGAACTACCATTTGCTATGCTAGTGCGAGAAAGACAGCGAGAATGCAACAGCACGCGGCGGAATCCTCGAGGCAATCGCATTCCCGCTATCTATCTCGTCCTAGCAAATGGTGATTCTGAGCGACAAAAAAGGATAGGGCGACGGAAAAAGGCGATTCGGTGTTGATAGATGTGGTCCAACCCTATATACGGCAATTTGGGTAAGGAAGGTTAGGATAACTCTGGAAGAAAAACAAACGAGATTCGAACAAGAAATTGGGGTGAAAAAAATTTTGAGGGAGTGAGTTTAACACGAATATCTCGAGCTCCTCCGTGCTTCAGAAGACACGTTAGTTAAGTCGTTGGTTCCGGCTGCATTTCCGCCTTGGGCCCATGTGGTGGGTGGCAGTCTGTCCTTCTTATCCACCCTTAAGGAAGGCCAGTACCCCAGCAGTGGGGGGGACAACAAAAATGGCTGATAATATGATGGATGAGGATGAATGACTTGAAACAAAATGGGGTGGGAGAAATATAATAAAGTTGGAAACCGGAATAAGGAAGGAATACTGGGTGGATGGGATTAAAGGTTGGGGTTTGGGGTGTGAGGCAGAAATTGTGAGATTGTAGCAAAAATAAGTAGGGCAAGTATGGTAGAACTTGGAAAGTGGGCGAGGTTGCGGGAAGTGAGTGAGGGTGGGTTCAAATTATCGATAATGGATACTGAATACTTTTCTCGTAAACAAAAGTCAATATTAATCCAGGTGGACACCCATCAGAGGGATTTCGCGACCTGCCCCATGACCTGCCACTCCACAGCGGGTGGCGCGGTTGTGTGTGGGAGGTGGGCGGTGCGTCGGTGGGGGCTCGCGCGCTGGGTGGCCGTGGCGTGGGACAGTGCGGTGTCGCGCAGTGCACCGCGCGCTCCTGCCGCGCGCCGCGAGGAGTATGCATACATTCTCCTGCTACATACGGGTTAGTAGTTAGGTATATAGCAAGCTGGTAATAGTTTTGGGACGAGATGTGTGACGGCGCATGCGCTGGATGGTCGCGGCGATTGACAGTGCGGTGTCGCGCAATGCACCGCGTGCTCCTGCCGCGCGCCGCAAGGAGTATGCATACACTCACCTGCTACATACTGGTAAGACAGCAGTGTTAGTACAGCTTCCAGCAAACATCTTGGCGTTCTTTCGACGAAATGTGGATAAATTCGCGCATGTCATGTGCCCTTGCGAGTAACCAATAGCGCCCCTCTCCCGCCGCCCCTGTAAATACTTACCTCACCGCTACTCATACTTAAAAAAAATACGCGTTCTGCGCAATCCCCACCCGATTTCAAAATGTATGTCGACAGTAGCCGACCGAAATTACAGTAGTAATGATTTTAGAAAGACAGAAGATTGGCGCTGGAGTGCCAAACGCGGCGTAGTACAGTGCGTTTCTGCTGCGCACTACAATGTATCATTCACCTATACTCCAATATAGCACTATGTATTGGCATTATTTGTTGAGTAGCCTTGAATATTGAATAAAAGGATCATGACATGACTGACCAGAGGGAACTGCTACTTCTGGTGTCATTTGTGTTCAATGGGATATGATGACGGTTACGTTACGGTTAGGTTGCGTATATAAAGGTTTCCCTCCCTTCTATGTTGCATAAAAATATCCAAAGAAGACCAAGCAAAACTTATGCAGTCAAGATCAAGAGAGGCCAACCTGATATTCGAATAGTTGCTGTTTAATATACAGGTGTATTTGCAACGAAGGATGGTTCGGCGCAACCTGTTCAAGTGAATACAATCCGTGCGATCGCAACGTTACAAAGTGCCGCGGCCGATGCATCATCACCGCTGAGGGAGCTGAGTGCGACTGTCCTTACGGAAAGACTGGACCGAACTGCGATCAAGGTATGACTTAAGAATTTAGAATAAACCGCCCGAGAGCCAAGCTATATTACATACAACATCCATCCAAAGTACTCCAAACAATGCGCAAGTTGGGATCTCGAGGGGTCTGCTTCTGAGTACCTATCTTAACGCATATTGAATTGTAGTAATTGCATTTTTTTTAATTATTTTATATGTCTTGTAACATGTGGTTTTTTTTTTTTGGTAAATTTTGCCTACTTAGGTGCACTTTCGAGTAGCAGACACAGTGATTTCTCAACTAGTTGAAAGTTATTTACTCTCATTACTTTTAGTTAGTAGTATTTAATTTCAACCTACCTACCCATTGTGTGCAAACTTTTGTTAATTATTGTGATGGAAAATGACCTCACTTTAAATGTGGAGCTCATTTTTCAATGTTGACGACTCTGTATGAAATATACAGGGAGAAAAAAGCAGCCCTTGACGAGTTTCTTGCCGGTTCTTCTCGTTACAAGGTCTCCCGCTTAGGGTTTGCGAACCGATGGCGTAGCTTCTATGACATTCACAAGTGCTTGTAACAGCCTAGACTGAATAAATAATTTTTGAATTTTGAATTTTTTTGAATTTTGAATTCAATTAATTAATACCTGAATAATATTCTTTCAGCTTTAGTACCAACGGATGTCTTGTTCACCGGTACTCGATCTTACATAGAGTTACTGCCTCGTTCCATCTCCAGCGTGAGCCTGTCCTTCGAGGCCGAGGTGAAGCCTGCCAAGCAACGAGGACTGCTTTTGTTCGCGGAAACTCCGCATTTCTACACGTCACTGTCATTGCAAGGGGGATTGTTAGAATACAGGTGGACCGGTAAGTGGCTGAAAGTACCGCTCAATAGTGGTTAAAGACGAAGTCACATTGGTCGTATCCTATCACCCCAAAATCTTTCGAAAGTGATTGCGATCGTATAGGTAAATAATTAAGTTTACCATTTAGATGACTTTCACGAAAGTTGAGCAAGTTTAGGCTTAAATAAATCCACGAATGGGGAATGTCCGAAAAAATCAAATTGGCTGAATATTTTTCTATAGGTAAGAATAAGGTCCCTTAGTAATAGAAAAAAGTTTCAGAATTTTCGGTTAGGTAAAAAAGTTTTTAAAAATCAAAGTCTCTTCGCCTTCACAAATGTATGAAAGTAACAGCAGAATGTAGATTATACCTTTGCCGCTAACTGCCACAAACACAACACGTATTTAAAAAAAAAGTTTTGACATTTTGGCTTGAAACTTTTTTTTTAATACCATGTTGTGGTTGTGGCAGGTGTTGGCAAAGATACAATCTCCATTCTGCTGTTACTTTCATACATTTGTGAAATCGAAGAGACTTTGATTTTTTGAAATTTTTTCACGAAACCGAAAATTATAAAAATTTATTCTATTACTAAGGGACCTTATTCCTACCTATAGAAAAATATTCAGCCAATTTGATTTTTTTCGGACATTCCCCATTGCGACAATATAGCACTATAGCACCACCAAATTCCTTATTGGACCAATATCAGATGTTTATTATTTGTTTAGACCGTTTGTCTGGGATGACGTCACTGGTCCGCAGCGGCGTGGTGGTGTCTTTATCGCAGTGGCACAGCGTGAAGGCGGGCCGCTACGGCAGCCGGCTGTACGTGTGGGTGGACGGCGCCATATCCACCGACTCGCTGCTGGCGCACGCCTACCCGCACACCAGCGCCGTGGCCGCCGTCCTACTGGGTACTGCTCCACTGTCTACTGCCAACGCACACTCTGCCGACTCTACTGAAGTGATGGCGCGCTCTCTACCGAATCTCTTGTTCAGGCACACGCCAATGTGATTACTGCACCATAACTGTCTACCGAAACAGCTAATCAATAGTCAAGGCTGCCTACTGCAACCGAAGGGTATATATTGGAATGCCTAATTTTTTTTGTCCTAACTGTCTTTGGCACACTACTTATTGGCCTAAAAACTTTTTGCACAATTTTCATTTGACCTAAATTTGTTTGGCCTATTTTCACTTCGCCTAAAATTTTTTCGCCGCATGTTTACTTCCTAAATTCATCATTAAGCATAACTATTCATAATCCCTAATGTTTAAAAGTACTAAATAACGATTCGCACAATTGTGTAACGCCTAAAATTTTTTTTGCCGAATGTTTACTTCCCTTAATCATTATAGGAATAATCGTTTTTAATCGGTATTGTTTACTACTTGTAAATTGAAAATTACTCAATTTCACTAAACACTTTTGAACAATTTTACCAACAATTAACAACAATTGCACATGATTTAAATTACGAAAAATTATATTTTTGGTAAGTAATTAAAAATAAAGAATGAGCAGATAAACCTGTCGTTGTCTTTTTAATTGCCTATCACACTCAAGAATGCAAGCATACAAGCAAGCAACCAAGTATGCACACAAGCAAACATGACAGCATAAGTACAATCAAGATCAAACAGCATGCTTGCATGGCACGCATGCATGCATGCAAACAAGGCCATGCATACTTGCATGCAAGCAAGAGCAGATATGCATGCATGCAATCAAAAGCAAAGAATGCATGCATGCAAACAAGCATGCAGCATGCAAGCAAGCATGCAGCATGCAAGCAAGCGTGCAGCATGCAAGCAAGCACGCAGCATGCAAGCAAGCACGCAGCATGCAAGCAAGCATGCAGCATGCAAGCAAGCATGCAGCATGCAAGCAAGCAAGCAGCATGCAAGCAAGCAAGCAGCATGCAAGCAAGCAAGCAGCATGCAAGCAAGCAAGCAGCATGCAAGCAAGCGTGCAGCATGCATGCAAGCATTAGGGAGCTCCGCTCGCTTCGCTCGCTCCGCTGCAAGTGGTCAAAACACTAACCTAACCTAACCTAATGGTCTTCGCATTAAGAGTTTTTCTTTATAGCGGGGGGCCTGCCAGCCCCCCTGCACCCCCCGGCAAGCATTTTGCAAGCAAACATGCAAGCAAGCATACAGGCATGCAAGCGAGCAAGTGAACAAGCATGCAAAAAAAGCATGCATGCATAAAATCATGCAAGCATGCAGCATGCATGCATGCAAGCATGCAAGCATTATAAAAGTGTTCAAAACCCTAACCTAACCTAACGTAATGGTGTTCGCATTAAACGTTTTTCTTTATAGCGGGGGGCCTCAGGCCCGTTTTTTGACGATTTGTTTCTGTCACCAACTTGAATGCAATACAATATTGTTATGCCAAAAATTATGTATGCAAGACAATATTAGGGTTAACAATACTTCGGCGTAGTCATTATTGTGTCAAAAGATATGTATGCTAATAAATTTTAGGAGAATTAACATTAGTCGTTTTGATAATTAGGGAATTTAACGTTTAGGCGAAACAACAAAGATGCGAAAAAATCTATTAGGCCAAACAATAATTGTACGTAAGGAGTTTAGGCCAAAGAAATTCGGCCAAATGAAATTAGGACCAATGACTTTAGGCGAGTCAAGGGACACCCCAACCGAATGCACTCTTTCTTGTAATATAGTTCACCAACGGTCAACTACTCCCTAATGACTGTTTCATGTCTTGCAGGCGGTGCAAAAGACTTGTCATCGTTGCCTTTCGATGTGATGTCGGGCCCACCAGAATATTTTTCTGGTTGCATTCGGAATTTGCACGTTAACAACATACTGCTGCCCTTGGAGCAACAGAATATTCAAGGTATACTTTTAGCCTTAAAACCAGGCTTAAAACGACCCGTTTTGAGTTTCTGCCTCATCTTTACTTATCACATTTTTTTACCATAGAGGGCCAAAACGTAGGGGATTGCGACGGCACCGCTTGTGGCGCCGAGTCCTGCCCTGGCGGCACCTGCGTGATAGAGAAGGGGCGCGCTCGCTGCGTGTGCGGGGGCGAAGGGACCACCGTGGCGGGCGCGCGCTGCCGGCGGCAAACGCCGTGCTCTAGGGCCACTTGCGCGCCGCCTGGTGGCCGATGCCGGAAAGGGCAGTGCGTCTGCGCTGCTGGCTATGGCGGGTTGAACTGTGACACTAGTTAGTATTGATATACCAAACATCGGGAATGCTGAATGCTTGTGGCGGGGGCGCACCATAGAGTAAATTGTAACATAGGGGAATAGAGACCTCTCTTATACGTCAAAATTGGTGCTACATAAGTAACGCCATCTATCAGTCATAGTAAGAACTATATTTCTATATGTACGTGTTACAGAATCCACACCCCTATATCCATATTACTATTGGATCCTTTTAGTTTAATATTAAATAAAAAAGGAATAAAACAACAATTCGCATATTAAAGTATTTTTATTTAACAACAAGAACAAGTCATTGTGCACATGTTTGAAATTTGTTTGCACATTTATTTGAATATTTAATATTTTTTAACATGAATAGTAATGAAATCAGAATGTAAATGTAAACAATCATTGTAAAACATAGAAAAAAATTAAATGCGTTCATTTTAGATAGGTAAATAAATACATTTTGATTTTCCACGTTTGAAATAAAAAGTTAGGGGCAGTTTCACAGGTTCCGAATAAGTTACGGATATCAAATTAAGTTACATTTTCAAATTACTAGTTGATGATAGATAGATGCTATCAGAAACCTGAGACGGATGGACTATTCAAAATAGCTTTCCCTATAAACAGTTGTAAATTGTAATACATGTTTTTTTTCACTCTTTCTAACGTGTGAGTAGAAATAATTGGGAAGAGTGGAAAAAAATCCATGTAAAGTGTGTCCCAGTTAAAGTTATGCTTATGTTCCGTAAGCTCCAAGTATCAAAAAGTTTTGGGCATTGTCTAAAAATTAATGAACAATTATGCAAAAAAACCAAAGACATTGACATCTTTTAAACAAAGATCGGTAATAGCCAAAAGAAGTAGCCGCAGAGCGTCAAGAAAAGCTGAAAAGGGATTAATTTTAGAAAAATCAACTACAAAGTCTTTGATGGAGCAATTTTGATTAAGATTGAAAAAATTAGTAAATAGGTATATTTAACGTTAATTTGTATATTAAACTGAATAGCTCTCATTTAATATTATATACAAAAAAAAGTCTCTTTATATTTGGGACACCCCAGTAACCCAACGGGATAGCCAATTGGGATATATGGAATAGCCACTGTTAACAATCACGCTTAATGATAAAAATATTATGGATAAGAAAACTTAAACATGTCCCCATTATATCTAATCATAAGCATAACAAAAAGTGATGATGATCATAACTTATAATTATAAGACAACACATGAAAAACAGTTATTACCAGCTGTGTTTCAATGTATTATAAAATTATAATCATCTCCACCTTATACGTACTTAAACTACCTAAAGAGTCACTTGATTTTTCCTTTTGAAACATTTATTACGATATTTTTTTGCCTTTATTTGTAAATTATCATCCTCGTCAACAGCTTTTCTCCCACACAAAATGCGATTTATATTTTTACAATAATTAAATACCAAGCAGCGACTCACAATATCAATTAAATATGTTCTTAATTTATCAATGTGCACTTGGCATTTTAATACCTCGAAATGTACTAATAAAATTATTGAAGTTTTAATAATTTCTTTTAAATTTATGTTATCTAAGTTTTCTTTTAAAATGAAGTTTATTATATCCAACATATTTGATATCAATTTTATGAGCCCACTACTTGGAGTGCAAAGCCACCTTCGACCAGCATACTCTCTGTATTTAATGTATTCAATTTCATCTTTATCAAATAAATTATTGTTGCACTCTGTGCAACTTTTAAAAATATAACTTTTGGCTTTTTTCAAAAAGTAGCCACTCATATACTGTAGTGGTGCAATTTTTTTTGGATCTTTTTCTTTTTCTTCTAAAGACGAAAAATTTATATTAAATATTGATTGAAAATCAAAATTAAATGTGCTGGTCGATGAGGCTTCTGGGTTTTCGCTGGTGACAAGGGAGTATAAAGAATCACAAAAATCATCCTCACAATTTTTTCCTCGGGTGTGGACACTAGTCAAATCATTCACTAACAATGTTGTGAACGCCGATTCAAACTGCTCGCAAGTAGGGTTATTGTTGCGGCACCCATGACTTCGAATTCCCCCAAAGAAATTTTCTAGGGGATCTTGGTTAAGGTGCCGCAACCATACTGACGATACCGAATAATCTCTTTTAAGGTTTTGCAGTAAACATTGAATGCCATTTAGTGTCCACACCCAGTTATTGATTGTTGGAACTGACTCTTCTTTGCCAGCAGAAGTAAAAAATTTCATTGTTTTGAAAATTTTTTTGCCCTCTGCCCATGTTTCATTGTGTTGAGATCGTTCTGTTGCAGGTCCGAGTAAGGGTTTCGCATTTTTATTCTTTTTATAACTTCCGTTGACAGAGTCAAAAATATTGTCTATAAATAGCAACAAATCTGCAGTGTCTTTACACTCATCTGGCAAAATTCCTTTATCTGAAAAAAAAAACAAATGGTTATTTCTTTTAAAGCAATACACTCTGGTACAATATTATATTTTAAATAATAGTAGGTAGTGGAAGTACTAAACGTTATCTGGGACTTTACACCAGTTTTTCCCAAAATCAAAAAATAATAAAATAGGTAGTAGAAGTACAATTATGTATAGTAAGTAATCAAGTAACAGATATGGTAATTTACATAATTTATGATCTGACCACAGAGTGAAATAAAGAGTATCAACGTCATCATAGGTAATTCTTAATTAGAAAAAACTACATTTAAATTGATCTCTCTTCAATATGTGACTTTTGTGTGTAAGCAAAGCAATAAACGAATTCTCAATCTATCTATATCAAATATAAAAACCGGCCAAGTGCGAGTCGGACTCGCGCACGAAGGGTTCCGTACCAAAATCGGGAAAAAACACGTTTGTTGTATGGGAGCCCCCTTAAGTATTTATTTTAAATTGTTTTTAGTATTTATTATTATAGCGGCAACAGAAATACATAATCTGTGAAAATTTCAACTGTCTAGCTATTACGGTTCATGAGATACAGCCTGGTGAGTGGTGACAGACAGACAGACAGACGGACAGCGGAGTCTTAGTAATAGGGTCCCGTTTTTACCCTTTGGGTACGGAACCCTAAAAATGTGCTGTTGTCTTATATTTAAAAATCTTAATTATATTTACCTGCAAGATATCCCATATTGGAGGCAACAGTGCGACTAAAAATCTGGCTCGCGTATTTTACTTTCATCTTGTTCATTTTTTCTGGGTTGATATGACTTTCCGTGAGTTTGGGTATAAGGCGTATACCCTGGTAACCAGGATTCTCTTTGTGAAGTAACTTTAAATGAGACCATTTGGCGATTTTTTGTAAACCATCTTTCTTATAATATAAATTTTTTGTTAGTAGATTATTTCTTATGCATTTAAGAAGATGTGGGGGGTCATATAATGGCACTATTTCTTGTCCATTTATTAAAATTGTGTTGTCTTTTGGTGTTAACTGTTTTCGAAGATAGACCCCCCTGGTCTCATTTAACAGAATTTTGAGTGCTTGTCTATTGTTCGCTCCCTGGTCACACACTGTAGCTACCACTATCAACACAGATTTCTGTACCTCTGACACAACGTCCTTTATTTGTTTGGCTAATGCTGGCCCTTTCGTTGCGCTTGCCGAAAAAGTATATGAAACAGCTTGTTTATAATTCTTAATCAAACCACGCACCATAAACACTTGTGCGTGGTCAGCAAATTCTTGTTTTCTTTGATTCCCATCGTCTACAAATCCGGTAACTTTGTCCTTTTTTTGGTTATATGAAACATGTGCCTTTAATGAAACTTCGTCGAATAAAAGGACACAAAGCTTTTCTTCGCGTTTCATAGTCTGCGCTTTTTTCTTTAATTGAGAAAATATATTATGGTTCATACCAGGCCGCAGATTAAATTTTTGAATTAGTTTGATTAGTGTCTGTTCAGAGGGAAGTATAAATATTTTTCTAAAAAAGTTATAAGCCTTTGGGCTTTGCTTCATCATACACAGTGATACAATTTGTTCCTTTAATGTGAAACGGCGCCCTTTATCTTATTTTCTATTTTCTCTAATTTGCATTTTCATTATCAACTTTGCACTACTGGTACTGTTTTCCAGAACATCCAGCACTGCTGGGTTTGAACCCATTTTTTTTGCTGCTTTTATTTGTGCCGCCTGCTGCTTAAATTTATTTTTCAGTTTTCTTATTTTCCTTTTAGCAGCAACAATCTTGGAAAATGTTTCTTTTTCTTTACATGTCAGTAAAGGTCCTTTTCTTAATGCTCTTTTGCTCACTGAAAACATAAAACAAAGATTTTATTTAGGACTAAAGGCTGCAATGCTTTAAAGATTACTAAAATTTTATACAACCAATAGTCCAGTAGTCAGGTAATTTTGCCTATAAATTATTCAAGGAGTTTTGATTTCTTGTGCAACAGATTGCACGGAGGACTGTTAATCACACATTAAATTTACCTTGAAATGTGTGATCAAGCCCTTGGATTTTATATATCTGAACTTTGAAAAATAAATTTTAGGAAAGCAAAGGGGACCAAATTTTCAATATTTTTTTATTCTACAATATTTTGATACAATTTGTAGAATAATAGAGTGACAACACAATCAACATTAGTGAGGCAGATCAATTTAGTACAATAATTACTAATGTTTATTATGCTATATTCACCTCTCAAGCTTATGCGCTCACTAGACATTAAATAAAACATTTGTTAACGGCTAGCGCCAGCGCGGTTTATTGAAAATACTTTGGTAATTAGTTGGTATTTGGTTTGTGTTATTTATTATGTTGTCATTATTTTCAAAGACATTTTTTATTATCAAAAATCAGAATGTATTATAAAAAATCCAAGGGCTCGGTCAGTTTTGGATTTTTTTAACTTCCGGAAGGTTTTCAAGGTCGCAAATTTGATGATGTATGACAGACTTTAGTGCTATCTCGCACAAGGTATCAAAACTCCTTGAATTATTTCCAGCAAGAGTGGAATATACTGATTACTGGACTACAAAGTAGGTCTGAGCCCAAACATTAAAAGCGTCGGCCAAGAACAAAAATGTGCAACACTGTACAAGTCAGTTTGTATTATTTATTGGCCAAGTATGTAGAACAAATTACTTTAAAATTGTAAAGTTCATATCTTATTTCCATTTATTTTAGTAAAAAATATTTGTTTGAAAAAAATGTGGAAAATTTATGGATAAACAAGCTTTGGCAAACAACATCATACATCTTTATAATAACATCAGTTCCTAGTCGTCATCCCAAAATCTCTTATCTATATAATTTTTGGTTTTAAGTGGATGATCTCCTTAACAAGGAATGTATTATGACTTGATTGTATAAAAATTTTGCTATTTAATAATTACCATAATGAGGTAGAACATTCCTAGTTGTGATTGGTGGAGGTTGAGTAGCCACATCGGGATTCGAAGTTGTTGGAACGGCTGGTTCTGAAACAAATTTAATAAATTATAATTTATATCAGTAGAGTCTGTCTAAAAAGTCAGTTTACATGAGAAATTATTAAATTATTTATAAAAACGTATACTGGTAAACCTGTTGGTGCTGTCAAAATTCTAATTGTAAACATATTTTTTTATTTATTTATTTAGATGGGTATTGGTGGGGTGGTTGGGGATTTAGGTGGGTAATAAAATTATTTTTGAAATTACCCATGTAAACTGACTTTTTAGACAGACTTCTAGAACCTTTATCAATGATTTCCATAGAATAATATTATTACGTTTCTCTGATAGACCTAGTGAACTGCAACTGCAACCCAAACGTTTTTAGGTTTAAAATTTCTGTAGGGTTATAAATATTTAAGGAAAATTTTATTTTATACTTTTTAGTCTGTTTTTACTAGACCGTTTTAATGTTTTTAGTCAGACTTTTATGTAATAAAAACGTGTTTTTAAAAAAGTTTTTTTTAGTAAATTTTTAATATTGACATAAGAAGGCATCCAAATACATTCTATGAAAATACTAAAATAAACACCACAGACACCGTTTGAAAAAGTTGTTTGTTTGTCACAAAACTGCAGAGTCAGATTGTGATGCCATATTTTGCATAATTTCAATTGAATTGAACTGAAGTTAGTTTACTTACCAATGTTTTCTTTTTCTACCACTTTATCCACTTCTGCGCACTTCCTCTCTTCATGCTCCATAGACTTTATCATGTTAAGTTCATCATATAGTGGTATAGGAGCTAAAACAAAGATGAAATTTAGTCTTAAGTTTTAGAAAACATAAGACTGTCAACAACGTGGAAAAACAGAGTAATGATAATGGAGTGTAATTTTTATAAACAAACTTTCAGTAATCAAATTATTATTTTAATCAATTATAATACCTGTCGATGTTGATGGTTGCAAATGGGTCAGCACTTTTCGCATAATTTTCTGTTCCGTAAATACAGACGTCGGTAAACTTGAATTTAAACCTGAAATCAATTAAAAAACATCCAACAATATTTCCAAGAAAAAAATATTTATTTATTAGTTCTGTACACACACAATTTAAAACAGAAAAGAAATGGACTGAAGAATTGTACAAAAGCACAGCTTATCACATTGAAGTTTCTACCAGCATGCCCGTGATAGGAGAGAACATTGTGTAAATGTTATCATTAATAACTTTTGTTTCTATGCACTGAGGAATAGGAGAGTTGCCTTTTCATTAAAACAAATAAAATTATAACAAGTATATCTATATAATTTTTGGCTTTGAGTGAATGATCTCCTTTACAAGGAATGTAAATTATGACTTGATTGTATAAAAATTTTGTTATTTAATAATTACCATAATGAGGTAGAACATTCCTAGTTGTGATTGGTGGAGGTTGAGTAGCCACATCGGGATTCGAAGTTGTTGGAACGGCTGGTTCTGAAACAAATTTAATAAATTATAATTTATATCAGTAGAACCTTTATCAATGATTTCCATAGAATAATATTATTACGTTTCTCTGATAGACCTAGTCAACTGCAACTTCGACATATAATTTTTAAATATTTTTGTGACATTTTCAGCTATATTGACATAAAAAGGCATCTAAATACATTATTTGAAAATACTAAAATAAACAACACAAACACTGTTGGAAAAAGTTGTTTGTTTATCACAAAACTGCAGTCAGATTGTGATGCCATATTTTGCATAATTTTAATTGAATTGGACTGAAGTTAGTTTTCTTACCAATGTTTTCTTTTTCTACCACTTTATCCACTTCTGCGCACTTCCTCCCTTCATGCTCCATAGACTTAAACATGATATGTTCATCACATAGTGGTATAAGAGCTAAAACAAAGATGAAATTTAGTCTGTTAAGTTTTAGAAAACATAAGACTGTCAACAAGGTGGATATAAACCGGCCAAGTGCGAGTCGGACTCGCGCACAAAGGGTTCCGTACCAAAAAACGGCAAATAAATACGTTTGTTGTATGGGAGCCCTCCTTAAAAAATTATTTCATTATGTTTTTAGTATTTCTTGTTATAGCGGCAACAGAAACACATCATCTGCGAAAATTTCAACTGTCTAGCTATCACAGTTCATAAGATACAGCCTGGTGACTGACAGACAGACGGACAGCAGAGTCTTAGTAATAGGGTCCCGTTTTTACCCTTTGGGTACGGAACCGTAAAAACAGAATAGTGATAATGGAGTGTAATTTTTATAAAAAAACTTTCAGTAATCAAATTATTATTTTAATCAATTATAATACCTGTCGATGTTGATGGTTGCAAATGGGTCAGCACTTTTCGCATAGGTTTCTGTTCCGTAAATACAGACGTCGGTAAACTTGAACTTAAACCTGAAATCAATTAAAATCATCAAACAATAATTTCAAAAAAATATGATTGATTTATTCTTTGATGGTAAAGGACAAAATAAGTAGGTACCTAGCCACTACTCAGCAATTCCTAAAGGTCAACGTGCAGGCTACATAGAAAATTACCTGAGCCCCGGCACAAATGAATCTTATCTCACATTAAAGAATCTGTTTTTTGTAAAACAACTTAGTCTCCCTAAGACAGAAAAAATCAGCATTGATTATGTTTCAAGTGCTAGAATTTCAGAAACGATAATACCAAATATCAATTAAAATATGAAATAGTATATTACAAAAATCTGTATATCAATCATATATGCATAAGAAAATTGATTTGTTTCATTATTAGCAATAAAATTAACCTTTTTTTTACTATATACATATCTGTCCAAATATTGTTGCAAAAATAATAGTTTTTTGTGTTTATTGTTTCTTAGCTGCATTCGTACACAACTCACTAAAGGAAGGGTAGTGTTTAATCGAATAACAATAAACTGCCATATTGGGTATCAAAAATACTGAATATAGCGTACTGAAATACTAAGTGGGCGACGACCTGAGGGCGACTACAAATCCCACTAACAGTCGCATTTCCAGTCACCCAATTAATTAACTCCGCTAAAGAAATAAAATATATTTATTTGTTATACTACTAAAATTTGAGATAGATTATATTTGCACCAGAGCTCAGGTATTTTTACGTGTTCGCCTTTTATTGTGAAATGATTTATTTTTAATTTATTAATATTGTGCTTAATTTTATAATTTCTTTATGATATTTTTATTTGTATGTAGACATTGTTATGATGGCATTTCTTTTTGATTTTATTAATTGGTAGAATAATTAAATTTTTGTTATTTTCATTTTATTAATTGGTTTATATGTATGATTATTTTCTGACATTTTATTTAATTTGGTGGTTTTTTGGAAGCTCTTCTCTGAAAGCCAAATAAATAAATAAGTTCTATATTCACAAATTCTCTGAATACACCCAAATACAGTATTTATGGCTTGTTTTTACTGGGCCAGTCACGTAGAATTTTGAACTCAGTAACTGGGTACATGTAGACAGGGTCGGGCAGTCAGTTCAGTACCAGTTTGTAAAAACAAACCTGGCATATTCAGGGTTGGCACAGCTGTTCTGCTCAGTCTGTTATTACGGCACAGATTATCTTCACTGAAGTGTGAACGACATATACGGCGGTACTTATATATGCGTTCATTCTCCAAACCCAAGATATCAGAGCCAACTGCATAGAGCCAGGTGTTGAAGCGGTCTCTTTCCCGTTCTGGGTGAGGGAACCCATGCAGAACCTTATGGGAATCTAAAATAATAAAACAAAAGGACTTTCATAAAATTCCCTTTGGTTGGCATGGCACTACAGCAGTTCCCTGTTGCTTGAGTTGAAAAGTTTTATATTTCTCTCACACCAGTATGTTTATATTCTTTATCTTATTAATATTTAATCAGTCTTTACTACTATTTCTTTTCTTTATATTTACGAATAGCCTTTATTATGTTTACTGTAATCTAACTTAAATTTTGAACAATAAAGTAAGACTTTGAGAAAAATAGCATATCTAAACAAACAGTGAGTTGAAGTTTAAGGTTAGATATATAACACTATTTTAGGGTTAACTTTAGATACTTTAGCCTAGCTAGAGCTAGGCTAAAGTGAAAAACCAATTTTAATAAAATAATGTACTAACTGTGATCAGGGGTTTACTCATGCATGACGGGATTGAGTTCAGATCAAAATTGACTAAACGTCATAACGGTACATGGAAACGGTTTCTTTAGTATAATTTTGTTTGATGTTTATTTAATTTTGAATTTATTGAACTTGATGCATGCTTAATCCCGTCAGGAGTAACCTCTCAGTTTGTGTTTACCAACAATAAATAAAATCTGAAGCCTTAGTGTGTAATTTAGTAAAGTAAGTACTAATTTAATTCCCATATTGATTTGACATTGTTTATGTTTTTGGTGAACTCAAATGCATTGGTCTTCTAGACATTCACAAGTGCTTGTAAGCTTGTAACAGAACAACCTACAGAGGTTGTTCTGTTACAAGCACTTGTGAATGTCAAAGAAGCTATGATAAAGGGAAGGGAGACCTTGTAACAATAAGAAGTGAGTAAGTTAGAATTATGAACCGGCGAGAAATTCGTCAAGGTTAGGGTTCAATTGACAGATTTGTTACAAGTTTTATACCATTGTTTACAACGTACCTCCACTTGCCATGCACCCAGGAACGCAGCAGTGCTTGTCGGATGACATGATGAGGAAGATCAGACGACCGATCAACAGCGGGGAAGTGGAAATTACACAAGAAACAAACACTTCACTAGAGTCCTATCTCAGTTTTTGGTTTTCGCAAATACAGGCGAACATGTATTTCTGGTCACAGGCGTGAACTATTCGGAGGAACTAAGTTCAACTCGACGAAAAAACAGCGGAAACACAGAAACAACACCACGAGATATCGCAAAGAAAATAGTTGAAACCGGCGCAAACGACAATAACAAACTATTTGACTGATTGACTGCCATTTTGTTTGAGTTGCCAGTCTAAAACTATCTGAAAAATAAATTCTAAATTCATTTCTTATTTATGAAATTTTGATTTGATGAATACCATTTATTTTAATACTACAAGAATAAACAAAAATAATTAAAAGTTTTTTGAAAGCCACAATCGTTAGAAATTGTTAGTTTCATATTTTGGTTTTAGTTTTTTGATTGATACCTAGCGACATCTATACAAATTTAGACGTACTTTTTTTGCAACACAGCTGCCACCTGGATGTTTTAGTTGGAAGTTTATAAATATAGTGCGTCTAAATTAAAAATCACTCTATTTGTTACAATATTGTGCAAGTCAGTACCTTTGTAATTTTATAACCTTATATTCACTGTTGAACCAGTTTATTTGTACTAAGATTGAGCCCCCTGGGGCGCACGTGGTCAAGCCTCGATTTCTTTAGCTTACTAAGAACTCACAGCTTCCCCAATGAGGATCAGTAACAGGTTTGAATCTTATAGTTTTATTGGTATAGTATAAAAACTTATTCATAGCTGTGAAACTTAGTGAAAGATTTTTTGAAATACGTTTAGAAATGGTTGAGTTATAAGGGTTTTGAAGGAAATGCCAAGCTCAATGCAATATGTGCTGTATCACGTACGACATAAGGTTTGCGTACGTCTTGATGACGTCATAAAGACCCCCCAAAATAACAGTGTTTAGCACTTTCTAGCTCGTATAATTTTTCAGGTTCTTGAACCTATCGATATCGTAATAAAAATTTCTTCACGGTTAATCATGTGGTGGCATAAGCTTTCTGATAAGCCACTAAACTAAAATCGTTACCGATCCTCATTGGCTCTTAAGCCACAGATGATGAAGATGTGACTGACAAATCCTATCCTACTAATCCTACTAATATTATAAATGTGAAAGTTTGTGGGTTTGGATGTTTAGATGTTTGGATGTTTGTTCCACAATCACGCAAAAACTACTGAACGGATTTGGTTGAAATTTAGCACACATATAGTAGATAGCCTAGATTAAAACATAGGATATTTTTTATCCCGATATTCCTACGGGAACGGAAATCACGCGGGTGAAACCGCGGGCGGCCGCTAGTAATAAAAGACTTTAACCGTGACTTTGCCCTTAACTTTTAGACTTGACTTTGACTTCGACGTCGACAGAGTATGACATCGGCTTTGACCTTGACCTAGACTTTGACCGCGACTTTCTCAACTTTGACATTGGAGTTGACCATAACTTTGGCCTTCTGTCTGATATCAACTTTGGTCACATTCAATAGGTTTGGGACTGTTCTCCTATAGTCATTTGTCCATTGACTTTGACGTCGACAGAGTATGACGTCGGCTTCGACCTTGACCTAGACTTTGACCCCGACTTTCTCAACTTTGACATTGGAGTTGACCATAACTTTGGCCTTCTGTCTGATATCAACTTTGGTCACTTTGAACTGTTGAACTGTTAGCCAAAACAACTTTTTATCGGCGAATGTTTCTCTAAAATATCTTTCACCAATGAAATTTTGCTCTGCATTATCTTATGCCAACGAATTACTTTGACATCGACTTTCTAAGTTTAATTTGCTTGAATAATAAATTTGCGGTCTCATCATCTCAACTTCGACCTCGACCTTGATTTTAGATTCTGATCGAAGTTGACAATAGACAAAAAATGTGTTCAAGGAATTAACGTGACCATCCCGCACTTCAACGGCGGCTCACTGCTGTCGATGAGTCGCGGGGCGGGCGCGGCGCGGCGCGCGGGCGAGCAGCGGGCGGGCGCCCGCCGACCTTCGCGCCTCGCGCTCAACTTCACCACTGCACACCCGAGCGGACTGCTGGCGTGGCTGGCTATGGTAAGAAAGATGTAGAAGTAGAATATTTTACTTTATGTACCCGCCTTCATTGATCTTTTTCCTTAAGTTTGACTGGTCGTACTGCGATCGCTAACCCGCCTGCCAAGCGTGGCGATTATTGCAAACTCCCCCAAATCGATAGAGACATAATTGGCGTTTCCCTGCGTGATCGAATCAAAAAAAAGTAGGAGATCCGTAAAGGTGCCTCCAGATATGTTCTTTTGCCCGTACCGTACCTCCGTTCCGATCGGCGTCGCGATCAAAGAACGCTAGTCTGGACGCATGTTCGGAACGGTGCCACAGAATATATACTCTAACGCGAAAAGAAACGACACTCGCGCATGTATGCTCGTAAAATCGCTCGCGGCTATGTGTGCGTGTCTGGAGGCGCGCGGGGGCTGCGCGCGGCGCGCGGGGAGTGCAGCTGTTAGTCGCCGACTTACTCGGGCAAGGGTTCTTTCTACTTTCGCTCGCCGCTCGCTTGTCCCACCGCAATCCGTATTGTACCGCATTTCGCACGGATTGACTAGATACGCGTTTAATTTACATTATTTAATTGTTAGATAATTAATCATGCCCGGCGGTGGGCGTTATTGTTGTGTTTATGGCTGTGGCAACAACCAGAAACAAAATCCTGATAAAAGTTTCTTCGTATTGCCCAGTGATCCAGAAAAGTAAGTACCTATAGAGTAAGCGATAAATTTATATCTTATTTTAAAATAACAAAAATATGTCAAAGTTGCCATAGTTGATGGGACCTACTATTGCAACTTTACCATATTTTGAATTTTAATAAAATAAATATTTATCGACTATTTTATAAGTTAAAATATACGAAATATTAGTCATGCCCTTACCGTTCCTTTAACCTGACTTTAATTATAACAAAAAGCTCTGAAAATAAGGATTTCAGACGATTAAACCTCGTAAACTCGCAAGTAGGTAAAATTGACAATAAATAAAAAAACCGGCCAAGTGCGAGCCGGACTCGCGCACAAAGGGTTCCGTACCAAAAAACGGCAAAAAAAAAAAAAAAGGACTTTTCTTGTATGGGAGCCCCCCTTAAATATTTATTTTATTCTGTTTTTAGTATTTGCTGTTTTATCGGCAACAGAAATACATCATCTGTTAAAATTTCAACTGTCCAGCTAACACGGTTCATGAGATACAGCCTGGTGACAGACCGACAGACAGCGGTGTCTTAGTAATAGGGTCCCGTTTTTTACCCTTTGGGTACGGAACCCTAATAAAAATGATTATAAATCAAACCTTTCCTTCATTAACACGTTAAGAGATTAAAAAAATGATTATATGATAAATAACAGAAAATAAAGTATAAAGGTTGCAATTTATGATGTGTACTTACCTTATATAATTAAAAGATTACAAAAACTTATTATAAATCAAACCTATCTTTCATTAACATGTCCTTGCACAAGTTTATTTTCTAACATACCTACTATGTAATTTCCTTTGCCACAAGTCTAAATTCCATTTCGGTATCAACCCTAGCGCTTACACGCTCTGGCTCAAGGTCGCTGGCGCTCGAACTCTCATGTACAGAGTGTGTCATGGCTGTGACGGTGCGGAGGTACGCCGTTCCGTTCGCCGAACAGGTACGCCCCGATCCACCTCGAATCTCTCGCTCTTTTGCCCGTACCCGTATCTCTCGCTCTTGAGCGTCGCGAACAAAGAACGCTAGTCTGGACGCATGTTCGGAACGGTGCGGAGGTACGCCGTCTCGATCGCCGACAGGTACGCTCCGATCCATCGCGAGTCGGTTTTTTCGCCCCGTTCAAAGGAAAAACGGAACGTAGGAACGGTACGGCGCTAGTCTGGACGTGATCGCGGCGACGCCGACGTTCGGAGGTTGTAGTACAGTAGCCCGTAGTACATTTAAATTACGAAAAAGGTTAGGTACCGTTTGCCGTTGTGATATAGTTATTTATTATGAAATTATAGATACTTTAACCCAAGTTTTACAGATCGCAACTCGCCGTAACCTATATTTGTATATCTCCAAAAATGAGATTTTTTATTTTTCGAGGTTAATCACATGGTTTAGCTATTGTCGTGTTCTACAGCGCTATGTTTGATTGCCACTGATAATAGTTAGACTGTGAAAAGTAGCCATACACAGATAGCGCTGTAGAACACAACAATAGCTAAACCATGTGATTATCCTCGAAAAATAAAAAATAATCATTTTTGGAGATATACAAATATAGGTTACGGCGGGTTGCGATCTGTTAAAGTATATATAATTTTGTAATAAATAACTATATCACAACGGCAAACGGTAACCTTTTTCGTAATTTAAATTTACTACGGGCTGCTGTACTATTGAATCGGAACGTTGATACGGAACGGAGGTACGGTACGGCGCTAGTCTGGACGTGATCGCGGCGACGTTCGGCGGTTTGATCGGAACGGTGGTACGGAACGGAGGTACGGAACGGGCAAAAGTAGCGTCCAGACTTAAGGTGCGTCCAGATATGTTCTTTTGCCCGTACCGTACCTCCGTTCCGATCGGCGTCGCGATCAAAGAACGCTAGTCTGGACGCATGTTCGGAACGGTGCGGAGGTACGCCGTTCCGTTCGCCGAACAGGTACGCCCCGATCCACCTCGAATCTCTCGCTCTTTTGCCCGTACCCGTATCTCTCGCTCTTGAGCGTCGCGAACAAAGAACGCTAGTCTGGACGCATGTTCGGAACGGTGCGGAGGTACGCCGTCTCGATCGCCGACAGGTACGCTCCGATCCATCACGAGTCGGTTTTTTCGCCCCGTTCAAAGGAAAAACGGAACGGAGGAACGGTACGGCGCTAGTCTGGACGTGATCGCGGCGACGCCGACGTTCGGAGGTTGTAGTACAGTAGCCCGTAGTACATTTAAATTACGAAAAAGGTTAGGTACCGTTTGCCGTTGTGATATAGTTATTTATTATGAAATTATAGATACTTTAACCCAAGTTTTACAGATCGCAACTCGCCGTAACCTATATTTGTATATCTCCAAAAATGACATTTTTTATTTTCCGAGGTTAATCACATGGTTTAGCTATTGTCGTGTTCTACAGCGCTATGTTTGATTACCACTGATAATACTTAGACTGTGAAAAGTAGCCATACACAGATTTAAGACCAGATGAAATGGATGGACTTTATCTGGTCTTAAATCTGTGTATGGCTACTTTTCAGTCTTAATATTATCAGTGGCAATCAAGCATAGCGCTGTAGAACACGACAATAGCTAAACCATGTGATTAACCTCGAAAAATAAAAAATAATCATTTTTGGAGATATACAAATATAGGTTGCGGCGGGTTGCGATGCGATCTGTTAAAGTATCTATAATTTTGTAATAAATAACTATTATCACAACGGCAAACGTTAACCTTTTTCGTAATTTAAATTTACTACGGGCTGCTGTACTATTGGATCGGAACGTTGATACGGAACGGAGGTACGGTACGGCGCTAGTCTGGACGTGATCGCGGCGACGTTCGGCGGTTTGATCGGAACGGTGGTACGGAACGGAGGTACGGAACGGGCAAAAGTAGCGTCCAGACTTATTTGATCGGAACGCTGGTACGGAACGGAGGTACGGTGCGATCAAAAGAACATATCTGGACGCACCTTTATTTGATCGGAACGCTGGTACGGAACGGAGGTACGGTACGATCAAAAGAACATATCTGGACGCACCTTAAGAGAACTAAAGTAACCGACATCGCTCGGAGGATTGCTCAGGTGAAGTGGCAGTGGGCGGGACACTTACGGCCCGCACCTGGACCGCCCAGCTCAAAGCTTTAGCCAGAGCGATAGCTAGACTATATCCATCCTTGTCATATCATAACACGATGACAAGGACGGACTTTTACTCTGGCTTTGGTTGATGACGTCAGTGCACTGTCCGTCCTTGTCATCGTGTTATGATATAACAAGGACGGATAGAGTCTAGCCATCGCTTTGGCTATCGCTTTGAGTTGGGCGGTAGGGCCCCTGGGACCCTATTTTTACATCGCTCGATTGGCGTCGAGCGCTCGTTTCTACTGATTTTCGTTCGACATGTGGCTCAAACGTTCGAAATAGAGTCATATGTCGAACGAAAATCAGTAGAAACGAGCGCTCGACGCCAATCGAGCGATTCAAAAATAGGGTCCCTGGTCACAGCTAGCGCGGCAGGCGGCGAGGCTGGCGGCGCGGCAAGCGAATTCGGTATTCACTGCGCGCTATCTCGATGTCGGCCTCTCAGCTCGTCGTTACGACCGCGCAGGGTGATTACCGAATTCGCTTGCCGCGCCGCCTGCCTCGCCGCGCGCCGCGCTGTGACCGGGCCGTTAGATAGAAGAAGCGATGGCCGTTGGAGCGGAAAGGTTCTAGAATGGCTCGCGCGCACCGGGCTCGGCTCCGTGGGTAGGCCCCCGACAAGGTGGACCGACGATCTGGTGCGCGGTCGCGGTGCGCCGCTGTAGTACTATTATATATTCTGTGGTGCAGGACCGATCGTCGTGGAGATCCTGGGGGAGGCCTATGCCCAGCAGTGGCTGTCGTGCAGCTGATATGATGATGATGATGATGAAAGGTTGATTAGGAGAGAATGCTTTTAGCATTAAATCCGTCTTTTGTGACATTTGTTTTATAAGTGTACCTACAGTGAAAATCCTACTATAATATTTTAATATAAAAGTAAAAGTTTTTGAGTTTAGATTTACCGTTTTTCCCAAAAGTTGGCTGGTACCGTTGTACAATAAAGATAATTACCAAAATCAATGAAGATAAAATTGTAGAAAATTAAGTAAATTGTTTCACTGCAACATTCTTCACAGGATGCAGACTACCTAGGTCTTGGACTAGAAAACGGATTCCTCAAGCTGGTATGGTCGTTCAGCAACATAAACTCAAATCTCGAGCTATCTAATGAAGACTACAAGGCGAACAGTCCCCGATACCTAGCCCGGTTGGTCCCGCACGCGGGCTTCCTGTCTGATGCTGAGTGGCACCTCCTTGTGGTGAGCCTGGATGTGAAGAATATCACGCTGACCGTCGACCAGGTGCTGGCATACGTTGAGGAACCCGGCTTGAGGAGTGAACCGAGCTATGAGGGTGTAGACGTATTTATTGGTAAGTTTTAAACAGGCACTGATTTTAATTACTTAGATAAAAGTACCTATTTTACTGTAATATACTCCAGGGATCAAGTTAGAAAGCACAATAGAAGCAGCCCATAACCATGATATTTTGATATCCGAAACTGAATTATGAAATGTTTTTTTAAGAAAGATTATTATCACTAAAATTTAGATACAACGTGTTACAAAAAACCAAGGTAGCGGTAGATAGGGAGTGATCATCAAACTGAACAACTTTACTATGGAAAATAACCGGCCAAGTGCGAGTCGGACTCGCGCACGAAGGGTTCCGTACCAAAAAACGGCAAAAAAATCACGTTTGTTGTATGGGAGCCAGCGTTGCCATTTACACGGCAATTGCCGTGTTACACGGCAATCGGGGCCAATAATGAACCTTGCTACGGCTTTATATGGCAGAACTTTTCATACAAACACGGCAATTTCATATGCAAATTCTTTTAGGAATGCAGTAATTCTATCTAAACACGGCAATTTTTGCTATTTTCCGCCGATATACGGCAATTTCATTGACAAAACACGGCAAGTAAAAAATTTACAATGGCAACACTGATGGGAGCCCCCCTTAAATATTTATTTTATTCTGTTTTTAGCTGTTTATTTGTTGTTATATCAGCAATAGAAATACATCATCTGTGAAAATTTCAACTGTCTAACTGCAGTCGTTATTAATATCGAGCAAAAAACGGCAAAAAAAAACACGTTTGTTGTATGGGAGCCCCCCTTAAATGTTTATTTTATTCTGTTTTTAGTATTTGTTGTTATAGCGGCAACAGAAATAGGTACATCATCTGTGAAAATTTCAACTGTCTAGCTATCACGGTTCATGAGATACAGGCCCGCCGCTAGCTGTTTGAGCGCCCGCGTGCAAGAGACCAATTTTGCCGCCCCCTACTACAAATGGGTAATTTCTTGAAAGATGCCTTTATCTTTGTACCCACTCTTTATGTAAAGTCTAGTCGCGGCGTGCGAAGTGCGCCGCGCGCTCCCCGCGCTTACTTTTTGCAAAATTCTACACAAGTAGGTGGTTTCTTGAAAGATGCCTTTATCTTTGTACCTAGTACTTCTTATGTAGAAGTCTAGTCGCGACGTGCGAAGCGCGCCGCGCGCTCCAGGACATGCGACAATTATGTTTGGACAAAATCATTACAATCAATGGATGGTGCAATGATTTTGTCCAAGTGCGATGAAAAATCAGGGGCCCTATTTTTGAATCCTTCGGCTAACTTTCTCATTCATTTGAGTCAAATGTCGAACGAAAATCAGGAGAAAAGAGCGCTCGACGCCAAAAATTTAACTTTTAATTTATTATATTAAATTAATTAATTTATAGAATTAATTTAAAATTAATATTTTATATTTTAAGGGGTAATCTTTAAATTAAATTTGCCAGCCGAAGGATTCAATAATAGGGCTCTAGGTCTTGAATGAAATCCGAGCGGAGTTCGGTTTAAACTTATAAAATCCAGTCTATACTCCAGCCAACTCGTGGAAAGAATGTTTATCAACAAACCGTAATAGGGTTATCATAACTTTGATTTCATAAAAACATCTCAAAAACATTTTAATGACATAATTAGGGCACATAATACTATAAATGTTAAGTAATGATTGTTTTAGTTACACATACCACTAGATTAATTCAAACAACCTCTATTTTCTTGTGTTAAAACAAAAATTATTTAAAAACTCGTAATTTCTTTTAATTGATACCCCTATTCATGCATTACGAGCAGGCGGTAATAACATTTCCTGGATTTGTATTATCCTTCCAAATGAAGTCTTATCTAGTGAAATTGATGAATCAAAATGAATCTGTACAGATTGTTTTCATGACCAACCCATGTCATGAAAACCAAGTGTACAGTTTCATTTTGATTCATCATCATTTTGACCATGGATCATTTTACTTACTGTTAGTCAGTGCTAGTCACACTATAGATATCTTTTTCATCACACTTTTAGAAAAGAGTTCTATAGTGTGAGTAGGTAACGGTAAATAAAATGACCCGTGATCACACCGATATTGACATTAAGTGTGACCACTTTCTTGTTTTATTTCGCCTTATTCAGTAGGTACTTATGCATTTAATATGACTGTCTATTTGTTTAAAACATAGTGATTATTTCCTCTGTGTATTTGTTGTACAATAAGTAATTTGTATTTTATTTAAACTAGTTTGTATCAAAAAAGGTGTTGAATACATGCCTGTCATTGGTTGCTAGGCAACGGTTTGTCATTAAACATTCTTTCCACGAGTTGGCTGGAGTATAGATCCCTATCTATCTCCGCTGCCTGAACGCGATGCGAAGCGGTATAGGCAAGAAAAATAAATTATTTATTTCTAATAAATTATTTAGCTATGGCTATGGGTCATTCTCGCCATAGCCGCATAGAGGGAGCGAACCGCGGTTTGCCACTTCTTCACAAGTGGGTACAAGGATAGATACATCTTTCAAGCTTCCTGAATATTACGTAATGGATCTGGCGTCGTAGCTAGGTTAGGGGCTGGCAAAGAGGGGGCGTCTGCCATGGGCGCAACCCTCAATTTGCTGACCCATAGCTAGAAAATACTTTATAAGTCTTGGGACGCAAAATTCAAATCTTGCCAGGGGCGCTTATTATCCTAGAAATTAGTTTTGGGGCGAAAAATTCAAATCTTGCAAGTGTCGCTCAAGATCCTAGAAAAAAGCCTTGGGGCGCAAAATTCAAATCTAGCCAGGAGCGCTCATATCATGACCCTTCTTCGACCCTAGCTTCGACGCTTGGATCGGTCGATTTGCCGCCCCCCTAGACGTGCCGCCCGCGTGCGGTGCACGCCTTGCACGCCCGCTTGCGGCGGGCCTGATGAGATACAGCCTGGTGACAGACAGACAGACTGCGGAGTCTTAGTAATAGGGTCCCGTTTTTACCCTTTGGGTACGGAACCCTAAAAATCAACTGTTTCATACAAAAATTAATAACGAGAACATCAAACAGCAGATTTTTTTCCATAGTAAAGGTCAAACCGCACTACAGCGGAGCGGCGCTGCGCGGCGCAGCACTGCAGCGGAGCGGCGCGGCCTCTCCTAAACGCACTATCGCGGCAGCGGAGCGGCGCGGCGCGGCTCAAATTGCCAGACGTGGCAAGATTTCATTGAAGTTGGACGCACGAACGAAAAGGGAACGCTCGGTCACGCGTTCCCTAGAACGAATTTCCAAGGAACGATTTAGCAACACATCCTCATATTTTTTATTTATTTATTTGTTGAGTGATGATTATGATGATTTATGAAATGATCACGTAAAATACCACTTTGTAATTTAATCAAAATTTGTACACTGAAATATCAGTAGAAATAGATATTTCCAAATACCCTCTATAGACTGAAGCTCGATTATGAAGAATATTCGGCCGCGCCGCGCCGCCAGCTATACCGCACTAGCGGCAGCGGAGCGGCGCGGAGCAGCGCGGCGCGGCGCGGCGCGGCAAAATATTCTTTTGCACCCAAATCTGCAGTGCCGCGCCGGTACGCGCCGCGCCGCGCCGCGCCTCTCCGCTATAGTGCGGTTTGCATCATTGCAATCAATAGAAATAATATTTGGCCGCGCCGCGCCGCTCCGCGCCGCTCCGCTGTAGTGCGGTTTGACCTTAAAGGTTATTCAGTTTGACGGTCCCTGCTAACATTTGGCTTTAGTTTTTTTTGTGACACGTTGTATTGTATATCAATTTTAGTGTTATGAATCTTCTTTTCAAGTTTTTTTTTAAGTTATAATTCAGTTTCGGATAGGTACTAAATATAAGCATGATTAATGGGCTGGCTCTATTATGCTTTTTATAACTTCATACCCTTTCGGGGCTTTGTCCCCCCAGCCCCCTTAGCATGACCACCGAAATATGATATATGAGCAAGGTTATGGGCTGGCTCCATTATGATTTCTAACTTGATAATACCCTTTTCTGGCCTTTGTCCCCCCAGCCCCTAGCATGACCACCGAGACACGATATATGAGCATGGTTATAGGCTGGCTCTTTTATGCTTTCTAATTTGATAATACCTTTTCGGAGATTTGTCCCCCCAGCCCCTCTAGCATGACCACCGAAACACGATATATGAGCATGGTTATAGGCTGGCTCTTTTATGCTTTCTAATTTGATAATACCTTTTCGGAGATTTGTCCCCCCAGCCCCTCTAGCATGACCACCGAAACACGATATATGAGCATGGTTATTGGCTGGCTCTATTATGCTTTCTAATTTGATAATACCTTTTCGGGGATTTGTCCCCCCAGCCCCTCTAGCATGACCACCGAAACACGATATACATATATCGCGTGATATAGCGTTTTATCGACACTCCATTGTATTTTGACATTTATACGCGTGATCGCTATATAATATCACGATTCGGTGGTCATGCTAGCTAGGGGGGCTGAATGTATCCACAGGGGGAGGGGGGTAGGACAAAAGGCCGATGCTAGTACCTACATCCTATTTTTAGGGTTCCGTACCCAAAGGGTAAAAACGGGACCCTATTACTAAGCCTCCGCTGTCCGTCTGTCTGTCTGTCTGTCACCAGGCTGTATCTCATGAACCGTGATAGCTAGACAGTTGAAATTTTCACAGATGATGTATTTCGGTTGCCGCTATAACAACAAATACTAAAAACAGAATAAAATAAATATTTAAGGGGGGCTCCCATACAACAACCGTGATTTTTTTGCCGTTTTTTGCTCCATATTGATAACGACTATTGGTAGACAGTTGAACTTTTCACAGATCGTGTATTTCTATTGCTGCAATAACAGCATATGCTGAAAACAGAATAAAATAAATATTTAAGGGGGGCTCCCATACAACAAACGTGATTTTTTTGCTGTTTTTGGTACGGAACCCTTCGTGCGCGAGTCCGACTCGCACTTGGCCGGTTTTTTTTAATACTTATGCATTTTATCAAATTGCTTCATCTGTGTTAAAAACAGGTGGCGTAAACGAAGAAGATAATAAGACAGCGAAGAAAATTTTCCCTGATAATTTTAAGGGTTGCATCGATCACATATCTACAGAAGAAAATAACTTCATAACCAATTACACAGATGTATATAGCGAGAACATAAAATCGTGCCAACTATTCCCTATAACATAGCCAGAGTACATCAAACGTAAGTTGGAAAGAAGGATTAAGTAAACTTGGTTTTGGGCTTAAACAAAACAAACCTCATTTCCAGTGCATAAAGTACAGTATTTATATGCACATTATCTGACGCAACTTACGCTTGATAGCGCAACAGTAGAAGAACGAAACTTGTATAAAAAATTGTGTTGTGTTTAGATATTTAAAATTGTGTGACAGTAGTGGAACGAAATACTCATAGTACAAACTTTTCTAGTCTTCTTACGGACCAAAGATGTCTTTTCTAGCTGTATTTATGTCTAAGTTAAATCAAAATAGACTAGATTATCTAATTTTGTACCAATAGTCCTCCAATAAGCATAGAAGTGTAAAGAAAAATGTTGTTTATTTGTAGAAAGAAAATAAAATAAAAGATTGTCGTACACAAAATATAGTTTTATTGATATATTCATGTTTAATAAATTGTATACATAACATCATCAAATATTATATTATAAACATATACATTTCGTTATACGTTACTTATTCAAACACAAATACAATATGAGATGTTATCCCCGTTAATCATACACTTCAATTAATGAAAAACGTTTTAGTCTCAACACTGAATAGTAATTTCCATCGGCAAATGTTCAGTATCTAAACACGCCCTTACACAAAGCTCATCAACGTCAGATTTATTTACATTTCATTAAAGCAAGATGTACATTCAAGTCATATAATTCGTTAGGCCTATTTACAAGTGGAATATAGTTGGAATGCATGATGCTCGACTGTAGTACACAATTTAACTTGCAAGAGGTGTATTGTACAGTTTGTATAAACCATTGAGGAACACTGAATTCCTATGTAATGACGCTATTAGAATCTCGATATATTTTCTAAAAATAAATATTATATTAAAGCGATAAAGAATAAATAATTTGTTAAAATAATTGCACATCATCATTATCATAAATTTTTCAAAAATTAAATAATTATTTCGAACTCTGTAAGCTGAGCTCACAAATTCAATAACGCCTTAAGAAAATAGGCACGAAGTGAATTTATATATAATAGAGTAACAATGAAACAAGTTTATCGAAGATCGGAAATCAACATGTACCCTAGGAATGTTTCGGATAACAATAATAAAGATATACAAATAATAGAATAATAAGCTGATCACAGGAGAAGTAAATATTATATATTTACGATATATTTAAACCTATTGGTGTGTCACGGTAATCTTGTCGATTTAATATTATTACACGAACGATAATTGCAATAATTATTAGTACCTAGAGCGAAGGGCCGGCCGCGTCGCGCCACCTCCGGAGCTACACGAACGGTCACCACCGAGAAACCCAGAACTCATTGGCCATGCCCGTTGTCCACCACTCGGGGATATCGGGAAAATATATTATTAATCTATACATTTCTTCCCGATATCCCCCAGTGGTGGCCAACGGGAATAGACCAACACATAGTATCAATATCGTGACATTTATAACACCAATGTTTAATATGGAAATCTCTTATAACGGCATTATAATTTACACTCTATCTTCCAATAAAAGATACACAATTAATAAAGACACTTTGCTTACCTAGAACAAATTTTATTTAGAATAATATGGAAATCAGTTAACATTTTCCTAATAACTCTATCAAAGTAACAAACATCAATAAGGGCTATAATATTTCTTTGAAAAATTACATTTGGGACACAACGCCTTACAAATTAAGTCAAATTTGACAATTCCTTATTTTATTTACCGGGTGGTAACAATCTCAGTAATCTCTAAGTTTATAAACAAATTACCTATTCATTATATAATGTCATCCTTAAAAGGTCATGTTCTATGAATAAAAACAAAAAATAATTATAATCGACGTTACAATATGATAAGGTACATCGACATTATCGAATAAGCATTCGGAGTATATATAAAATAGGATTATGTGGTGCGCCCGTGCGGGCGCGGGCAGCACGGATACAGCTCGTCAGGAATAGTGTCACCGAGCATTCGAAACATCTCTATGAACAAAGCGTTTACTTGTAAAAATCAGTCTCATTCGCATAAGGAAGTGATCACAGCACACACACTGGAAACTCGTTGCAGAGAGAAGGGCCACGCCCCCCTTAACAGAACTTTAATAATAGAGCACCTTAGTCGTTTACTAACTTCTTACAATTAAAACTGATAAAAAAAAGTCGCAACAGACAGATCGATCCGAAAAAAAGACGTGTGAAAAGAGAAAACAGATGCACAGATCGACAAGTGACATAACATCGAAGGGACACACCGTCGCTCCGACGGCACAGCTACACGTACGTCACGATAAATATATCTGTCGCGCCGGAACGGCGAACGAAATAACAAGTCACGAGCGGAGACTAGATAACGAAGATTCGGGAAAGGTAAAAAAGATACAACACACGGGAGTCGGAGAGAGCGGCTCCCACCGTAAAAATATACATTTCTGAAATGGCAACTTCACTCACGCACAAATCGTGTCACACGGGTGAAGGTCGAGTCGAGGCGCGCTCGCGGTCGGTCGCGCAGGCGGGGCCTAGAGGCGGGCGAGCGCGCGCGGGCGCGCCGCCGCCAGCGCGCGTCACGGCCGCGGCTCCACCAGCCGCTGCAGCAGCACGGCCACGCCCACCGCCACCAGCAAGAACGCCGCCGCCATCAGCAGCGCCGCGTGCCGCGCCGGCAGCGCGCGCGCGCGCCCCGCGCCCGCCGCCGCCGGCCGCCGCCGCGCGCGCCCCGCGCCCGCGCCCGCACCCGCGCCCGCGCCCGCCGGCACCACCAGCCGCGCGGCGCCCGACCACGCGCTGCCCAGCCCGCCGCGGACCGCCATCACTCGCACCAGGTACTCTGCGCCCGCCTCCAGCTCTTCCAGCGAGAACTGTGTCGCGGCACCCGCGTACACCTAAACGAAAAATACAAATTCTTCAGTACCACAGAATATAAATAAATAAATACTAGACATTTATTATGAACTAGCGACCGCCCGCGACTTCGTCTGCGTTGACAGTTTTTTTGCTATCCCTTGGGAACTATACGTTTTTCTGGATATAAGGTACCCTATGTCCTTTTCTGCACCCTTGACACCATGTATGCAAAATTTCATGATGATCGGTTCAGTAATTACGACGTGAAGGCGTAACAAACAAACAAACAAACGGACTTTCGCATTTATAATATTAGTAAGGATTCCAATTCACCAAAATAAGTTTTAAATCATGGTGGTTTGGTAAATCTCATAATAATTAGAAGGTTTTGACATTTTACGCCTTTGACGTTTTGCTCCTTGGACATTATGCGCTTTGGACGTTTTGCTCTTTCGACATTCTACTCTTTTGACTTTTTTCGATCTCTTGACATTTTGCGTTTTTGACGTTCTGCGCCTAAACGGTTATACCATAGCCTTAATAGAGAAGGCTGTGGTTATACGTTTTCACCTATAGTCCGGCAATCTCGTGCGCGACCGTCCCGCGGGGTGACAGACGGTGGCGGGGGCGGGGGAGTTTCTATTCCCCGCTACACCATCCGTTACCCGCTGACATCTTGGATACCTCGTCCACGCCACCGTTTGTCACCCCGAGGGACGGTCGCGCACGAGATTGCCGGACTATAGAAGTTGCCTCTCTTTCTAGCACTAACTCTCATCTCATTTAACGATGTTTATTTAGGGTTGTCTTCTTTTAAATACTTAAATGAACTGCGTAGTCTATCATAAAAAGAAAGCGACAGCTCGCACTATGATAGTAAAAAACTTTCAAAAATATTGAAACATTTATGTTAAAAATATTTAAAGCAACAAAAGTACGACGCGTACGTCCATACGCAACGCCGCGCGCCGCCCCGGCGCGTGAGTGAATATCAAACTAACGTACTTGCGGCGCCGTTGCGAGGCAGCCTACTGAATTAACCCGACCGGTCGAGCCCACCGTATACTTACAGCTTCATACCTAAAGCAGGCCTCCATCACTCACTCAAGGTCGCGCGATAAGCACCTACCGCTAGCCGTTCGTTCGAACGAAATAGTGAGCAGAGGGCCGCCACACGCCCGCTTGTATAGTCGCGCGGCATCTTACTGCCTGCCTAGATATTGCCTTTTTATAATAGTAACAATGTCGAATCGATATTACTGTGCCGTGTACGGATGTCAAAACCAATAAACAATTGGCGTCTTTCACATCATGATATATTATGCTACGCCTGCGATCAGATACATGATCGAAGTGCTACGCAGTTTATTTAAAAGAAGACAATCCTAACGTTGCGTCATTAGAAAAGGTAGGAGCACGCGATAGAAAGAGAGGCAACTATTAGGTGAATATAAATTGTACTGCAGGCCATTGCGCGACCTGAATTGCACTTTATTGTGTCGGAGCAAAAGTCGCTATTTATTTAAATTACTATGCGGCGTGCTGCTTCTGTACGTGTACTATTAGTTATTCTGTGCCTAAAGTACAGAGTGTCACTGTCCTATCAGTATGATTATGACTCGTGACGCGCGGTTCAAAAACTTTTTTCACCTTTTATAAGACACATTAATACACAAAATAAAAGCAATAAAATATATTAAATAAAAAAAATTACAACTTAAAAATCTCACCTGCTTGAAAACGGCATCTTTGCCGCGCGCGCACTGTAGGATGTACTCGGCGTCCTCCATGGCGTCCCAGGCCACGAGCGCGACGCGCGGCGCGGGCAGCTGCAGCGCGGGCGGGCGCGGCGCGGGCGGGGGCGCCGCCGCCGTGGCCGCGCGCGCCGCCTCCGACCAGCCGCCGCGCCCGCCGCGCTCGTCGCTCGCGCGGATGCGGAACCAGTACGAACTCGCCTCGCGCAGTTTCTTCACTTTGCACGACCTCGCGGAGCCTCGGTACACGGGCCGGAATTCCCGCCCGTCGGCGGCACGCATCTCGACGCAGTACTGGGCGCCCTCACCGACGCTCGCCCACTCGAGCTTCAAGAAATTGTGAGCCGTCTGCGCGAATTTCAACAGCGGCGGGGACGGCGGCATCGGTCGGGTCGACGCGCGCGCCTCCTCCGACCAGTCGCCGAGGCCGAGCTCGTTGAGCGCGGCGACGCGCACGCGGTACACGGTGTCCGGCCGCAGGCCCTCCACGAGGCGCTCGGGGGTCGGCCCGTCGGTTTCGTAGGCGTCGTCGCCGACTTCCACCCGGTAGCCGAGCACGTCGGCGCCGTGCGACGCGGGCGTCCGCCAGTACAGGCGCAGGGAGTCGGCGGTCGCCTCGTGGCGCAGCGCGGCGGGCGCGGCGGGCGGCGCGCGCGGCGTCAGCACGTCCCGCGGGCCCGACCACGCGCCCCGCCCGGCCGAGTTCGTCGCGCACACCCGGAAGAAGTACGGCGAGAACGGTGTCAACTTCCCGACGACGCAGCTCGTCTCGAGTCCCCGGTACACTTCCGCGTAGGCGTCTTCGACGTCGGTCGCGCTCATCTCGAGGCAGTAGTCGACGATCGGCGCCCCGTTGTCCCGCGGCGCCGTCCACTCGAGGCGCGCGGAGCGGGTGGACTCGACGGTCGCGATCGGAGCCTCCGGGGCGTCCGGCGGGGCGGCCGCCGTGGTGAAGGCGAGGGCGGGGGACGGAGGCCCGGCTCCGATCCGGTTGCAGGCCGTCACCCAGGCGCGGTACGGCCGCCCGGGGGCGAGCTCCCGCACGACGCACTCGGCGGCGGGGCCGGCGTGCGCCAGGCGCACCGCCCCGTCGGCGTCGGCCACTTCGAGCCTGTACTCGGTGAGGGGCGAGCCGCCGGCGCAGTCGGGCGCGCGCCACCGCAGCGCGGCGAGCGTGGCGCGCGGCGCGGCGGCCGGCGTCGGCGCGCCGCACGCGCCGGGGCACGTCGCCTCCGTGGTCACCGTCTCCGGCGGCGACCACTCGCTCTCTCCCACGTCGTTGGCGCACCGCACGCGCGCGCGGTACGGCGTACCCGGCAGGAGGCGATCACAGTGCGCCTCGCGTTCCGGCCCTTGATAAGCGGCACGGTAGCCTTCGCCCCCGTCCAGCTCCAGGGTGTAGGAGGCGACGGGCGCACCGCCGTCGTCCGCGGGCGGCTCCCATCGCAGTCGAAACGCCCGCGAATGTATCTTCCCGCGGGGCGCCGGTCGCCCGGGGGCCCCCGGCCTCTCCGGCGAGGTGCGGTACGAGACCTCCGCCGACCACGGGCCCTGGCCGTCGGCAGTTTCGCATCGGAGCCGGAAGCGGTAGTCGGTCGCTCGGCGTAGGCCGCCGCACACGTAGGACCGTTCGGGGCCGCTGTAGATCGGGAGGAAGCCGTGCCCTCTAGCGGCGTCGTCCATCTGGAGGGTGAACTCTTCGTCGGCTCGGCGATCCCAGGAGAGTGTGAGAGCGTCGGGCGTCGCGGTCTGCAGGGCGGGGGGCGCGGGCGCGGGCGGGGGGGAGCCGGTCGTCCACGCGACGGCCTCGTCGCTCCACTCGCCAGGGCCGATCTCGTTGACCGCAGCTATCCGGAAGCGGTACTGCGTCTGCGGTTTTAAGTTGTTGGCCGTGTGCTGTCGCGTCCGGGGCTTGGCGAGCTCCGTGAAGCCGTCGCCGGCGTTCATCTCGAGCGAGTAGTGCGACAGTCGGGCGCCGTTGTCGGAGACGGAGTTCCAGCGCAGCTGCAGCGAGTTCTTGGTGCGCATGGTGACGCGCGCGGGCGCCATGCGGTCGGGCGGCGCGGCGGGCGCGCGGAACGTGGCCGCCTCGCTGGCGGCGCCCGTCAGCTCGCCCGCCCGGATCTGGAGGCACACCGAATACTCGCAGCCGGGCTTTAGATCTCTTACGCTGTTGAAAAAGAAATAATAATTGTTTTTTCCATCATAATACTTTAATTATATACAATTGCTTAAAAAACTATCTACACCCATGATATGAATCCTTTACAAAAAGTTTTTAAACGGTAACTTATAGCCAACATGTCATGGTAGCTGTAATATCTGAGCGAATGGCTGGTCGTGCCCCTCCGCCATAATATTATCCGAATGAATATTTTAATGTTGTTATAAATTTAATAATGCAACTCCATCGGGCGTGGGCGTGGGGCGTGCGACCAGCCTTGACTCGTTCGGATATTATTATTTCTATGACATTTGATTGTTTTAATGTTGGCTATAAGCCAACTGTTCCAGAATCTTATATAGAGGATTTAAAGCATGGGTGTAGATAAAATATGTATAAGCTATTTGTTGGCTACTTTTACTCACCGGCAAGAGAGTGACGAACCACTGTAGATTGCTTTGTATCGCTTCGAGTCTTTATCGCCGAGTAGTAAGTCATAAGTGAGATCGACGTTCGGGAGATTGACGCCTTCAGGAAGAGGCGAATTCCACTGGACCAGTGCACTGGTCGGAGTTATGTCGCTGACCTGAAAATTATATATTTATTACTTTCTTTAAAGGAAAAAGTTAAGAGTGGTTTAAAGAAATAACAGTTCATACTTCAAGATAAAGAATGAGCATCGGAAAATATCCGAAACAATCGTCTGCATACATTACACAACAAAGACAATTAATAAGAAGTAGTTTGGCCTTAAAAGTAATTTACAAATTTCAACTTTATTACAATGAACAAACAATGAAATAAAATGTCAACGTCATTTCTAAGAAAAGCAAAAACACAATGATGAATATTGTAATGTGGCCCAGTAACTTTCTCGAACAAAAATTTATTTATTTCACGGGACGTCCCGTATTTTTGGTATAAATTATGTCCCGTATAAAATACGAAAAAACTACGGACCGGCCGACACACACACGCGCAACGATGTTAAATTTTGATTGTTTCTTTTTATAAACATGTCAAAATATAAAAAAATCTGCGCACAGCAGTAAAATCTGGATCGAGATTCGAGTATAGTTTTAGTTTAAATAAAAAGACATTTAAGTTACAAAATGCCATGACCTTTATTTCTGCCGAGTGATAAAGAGGAATCCCGTATTTTTTTAAATTTAGGATCGTTAGTCCCTGTGTGTGCCCCAGCAGTGGGGACATTAAAAAAGGCTGATGATCAATGGTATGACATGGCAGGCACAAAATGAGTGGATTTTTTTTTTACTTTATTGACCAAAATATTAATTTATTTAATTGCTTTAGTAAAATTGCTAATTACATACTTTCTTTACTTTTTTCTTGATTTGGAACTATAATTTGATTGTGAATGTAAATTCAACAAAAAAAAGTTACAACTACGCTGTATCTTTTTGTATTCGTAAATTTAGTTGGATTCGTTTATATTAGTGTTTTATAATCACATCAAAGTCAGATTGTAAAATTACAGTTGCGAACCCGTAATTTTACTGAACTATACACTATTATCAAACCCCACCTGCGGCGTTCGTGTCGCAGACAGCAGATCGAGCACCGCCTGCGTGTCGTTGTCGTCGTCGCCCTGCACGGAGGCGCCGGCCGACGAGCCCTCGCCCTCCGACCACGCGCCCGACGACGCGCCGCCGCTGCCGCCGCCCAGCCCGTTCAGCTCCTTCCGGGGCGATAGGGACGGCGTACTCACGCCTGAATTTGCTTCTGGAAGTTAAACCTCAGTATTAAAGACAGTTTTTACACTTACAGCATAATACTATCCCCGCAAATTGCTGATGCGCCTGGCGGCCATTTTTTTAACCTTAAAAAGGAAAACAATTGTAATCCTTACTAATATTATAAACCTACAATTGTAATTAATCCTTACTAATATTATAAACTAGCGGCCGCCCGCGGTTTCACCCGCGTGGTTCCCGTTCCCGTGGGAATATCGGGATAAAAAGTATTCTATGTTTTAATCTAGGCTATCTACTATCTGTGTGCCAAATTTCAACCAAATCCGTTCAGTAGTTTTTGCGTGATTGAGGAACAAACATCCAAACATCTAAACATCCAAACCCACAAACTTTCACATCTATAATATTATATAGTAGGAAGTAGGATGCAAAAGTGCGTATGTTTGTTTGTTATGCTTTCACGTCTTAAGTAGGTACTCAACTGATCGTCATGAAATTTTGCATACACATTGCCAGGGTACAAGGACATAGGGTACCTTTCATCCAGAAAAAAAGGGTTGTTTCCGAAGGATAGCAAAATATCTTTCCACGCAGACGAAGTCGGGCGGCCACTAGTATTTTTTATATACCTAGATCCTTTCTTATTCAATAAACCTATTAGAATTTTATTATTATATTGGATAACATCAACGTGGATGTTAATGTGACAAGGTTCCAGTGCATTCGCAATTTGCGGGGATTATAAGATGTGCGAGTTTGCAGTGCAGTGACAAATCCATGAGTTTAAAAACAAATTGCCTGAATCTCCTATATTTTCAGGATAACAAATAAGCAACGAAAACACAACTTTATGGATTATTAGAAGGGATGGTTAAATTTTTTTTGAACATTATCAATATCTACAAGTATAAAGTTGTTGTATGTTTTTTCCAACATCTTTTCATTCATTAATTTTCATAAATTTTCTTCGACTATCACAAATTATATAAGATCCTTAGGGGAGGCCTATATAATAATATACCCAGCAGTGGGTATCGTGCGGCTGCTAAGATGATTTAACAAGATGAACTAACTTACCTATACCATTATTTCTATTTGTCTGCTTGCGCTCTAACTTTTGTTTTAGTTTCGAGTACTGTCGTTGTGTCCGTTCATCTTTCTGGTAGACTGGTAGCGGTGGTGACTGTTGCACGTGGTGTGGAGGCACATGGTGGAAATGAGGAGGGTATCCCGTCCCATAGAAGTGTTGTGGTCCTCCCGCTCCATTTGTCGGACCCTAGAAAAGGTTTAAGTTTTATATGAATTAGGTGTGCTATTTGGGGTCAAGGAAATGTTGATGTTAGTGTAGATATGCCCGAAATCCTGGGATTATTGTATTATAATAATAACATATCATTTATGACTGAGCAACGTTGTAGCATCAAAGGGATCGAGTTTTATCAGACATTTTGTGCCCTATTCGGGGCTTAATTCCGATCACTGCTGATAACATTTTAGTTACACTGCAAAAGTACTTTTCTAATAAAATTGACAAATAAAAGCGCAAAATACCAAAACAGTTTGTATTGAAGACATAGTAATCACACAAACATACCTATACATACATATAGTGGTGACCAGGGGGGTGATTTTGTAATTTTGTTGCAATCAACTCTGACAGAAATCGCAGTTACATTGCTGCTCTAATTAGAACCAATGTGACAACTATCTTAACTAAAGCAGCAATATAACTGCGCTTTCAATCGATTTCAATCGAGAATTGTTAGCAACAGCTTTACGTAATCAAGGTACAGATAATCAAGGACACCAGTCGATTTTCATACAAAGGAGGTAACTTTGAAGCCTTGATTCTCTGCCAAGGATGTGAACTGATGATGGCCATCCAGGGTGTGAATGGAGGAGATTCAGATCACTATACACACCTAACTGATCTGATCAGCATTTTTTAAGTAACTTTTTACCTCATTTGTATGAAAATCAACTGGTGTCCTTAATAATCTGGCCACCACTGTACCTACAGTGGTGGACTGGACTATGTTCTTTGACTTGCCTACCTAGGCAAGTCCAATAACATATGGTATTTAAATACAACATTATGCTTTGTTTGAATTCAATCAGGATTTAAATAAATCTATTGATATGTATTCGGAAAAGAAATACATACAATAAAATATTACAATCAGTTGAAATAAAGTAGCTACACAAGAGATAAAACATAGTTGAAGATAACATAATGTGCTTATAAACAATTATATTATAATACATAGAAAATTCACACAGGATATTGACTAACCGTAATAGTATGCTTCTCAGAGGAGCTATTGTTGACTAGTTTAGGGTCACCCATATTTTTTATTTAAAATTAAAAACATGTAAACACCAATCTTTACGTCACTGCCACGTCTCGCCAACTCGCTCGCCGCAGTAACAGATAACATAAGCGGCCACTATCGCACACGCGTTATAACACGGCTAAAGTCAGAAAAACACTGAATTTTCAACAAACGTATGCACTGCTGTGTTCATTGAAACAACTGGATAGGTAGTTCGATATGCTTACGTACAAATTTCCAACTGCTATATCGAGTTAAAATTTACAAGCGAAACGATCGATAAATTCTGCGGAAGTTGTTTGCACAGAAGGTGAACCAATTCATTCCATGCAGGTAGATTTGATTCAATATTTGTTTACTTCCAAGGCTGTAAATTCAATGTTACACGCCTTGCATAGATTTAATTAAAGTAAATCGGAGTAACTTTAACTGACTCCAAAGGCATATTTAGCTAAAATGCTGTCTTAAATGTTTACTAATTTGTGAAGCAGATCACCAAGGGAACTATACAACCAAAGTGTTTCTGATGTTTCACGGACGGGCACGGGGTGGCGGGGATATTTATTAATATTACAAGAAATTACAGAAAATCACGCAAAGCCAAAATTCACGACTTTATTGTAAACAATCAAACTAAACTTCGCTTTCACATGCTTCGCTTTCGTTGTTTATTTGTTGACAATGACGTCAATGACAATAGGTGGATTCCCGCAAACCAATCGCTAAGTCATCGGTCATCACAGTATACTAGCGATGGAAATTAGTATACCTTTAACCATTAAAAGTAAGTTGGTTTTACCCGCCCCCGTATTTCACTGCTACGCAGACACAAAATACGTGTTCTGCGCAATCTCCACCAGATTTCAAAATGTTTGCCGGCTACTCACTGACGTCCATTATACAAGTACGCTGGACAGGCTATTGTCATGAAATGACAGCAATATTTTGTACAGATTTGAAAATCGCCATATTGGCGCTGAGAGCAGTAGATTCTACTGTGGCAGTAGTGAGTGTACTTGGAACTAATTAGTTCCAGGCGATTTTCAAATCGGAACAAACGATTGGTGACGTACGCCTGTCCAGCGTACTTGTATAATGGACGTTCGTGCGGCTACTGTACTTTTTGTGGTTAAAATATACTCTATGGCGATTGGTGACTCAGCGATTAGTCTGCTGGAATGCACCCAATGTGGCTACTGTCAAGGTGCAAACAAATTATCGGACGCGGCTTACTGCCGCGGCTGATCTGAGGTGTGCAAACTATCGGATACGTCCGCGACCTACTACATCCGATAGTTTGCACACCTCAGATCAGCCGCGGCAGTAAGCCGCGTCCGATAATTTGTTTGCACCTTCATTCTGACATACTTAGCCACAGAACATAGAATATGAATATAAGATTCTTGCACAGAACATAATTATTCTTCCTCTATTTTAAAAATGGCATCACGTAAAAGCCTAGTCCCTTCGAGCAACAAAAGGCTTCGTTTGTCACGAAGCCCGTCTTACTCTAAGCCTAGTCCCAAGCGGGCATTGACCTCGGTCAAGGTCAGTGATATTACGCACCTCATAAAAACGTGTAAAAACGATCAAAACTGCTTGTTAATCATTTACATTGAATCGGCTGGTGAATCACATTTTGATCGTCTAGAGCGATGCTTGACAAGCACAGGCGCGATTGCAGCCTGAAATTGGGGGGGGGGGGGGTCACTAATAATAATACAATTGCTTTTTGTTAATTTTTTATGCTTTTTCAATGTGACATGTACGATTTGGGGGGGGGGGGGTCATGTCCCCTGTGGCCCCCCCCCCCCCCTCGGACCGCGCCTGGACAAGCACCACAAAATAGCCCGTGGCTTTTTAAAATAAGGCCAACTACACAGTGCCCAACTTGAAATGTTCCCGAAGGAATATGAACTTCTCAAGTCTGGAAAGAGTTTACCGCGAAAACATCGCTTATCTTCTTTGTCGCCATTTCTAGACTCTAAAGGGTTAATACGCGTAGGTGGGAGATTATAGATAACTCTCCTTATGAGTATAACACGAAACACCCTGTATTACTGTGTAGTAAACACCATTTTACAAAAATATTATTTCAAAATGCAACACAAACAATTGTTACACGCCGGTCCACAATTGTTATTGGCAAATATTCATTTAAACTATTGGCCTATAAGTGCTAAAAATCTTGCCAAGGTATGTAGTCGGGCAATGCGTAAAATGTTTAATTGTCAAAATTTACAACCCTTAAGGGTGCACCGAGCGTCCACTAGCGCCGCCAATCAAGAAAAAATCATTACAACGAAATAACTATGTTTAACAAAATTCTGAAACATATAAAAACTAGTATTAGTTATAAACTATTTTTGTATTATAAATTAGTTTTGTAAAGTGGCCACTTTAGGCGTTAATCCAGGTTTTAACCACACGAACGCATTTAAACTTAGAATTTTACGCATACAAAAATATATTCACTTCTCAAGCTTACGCGCTCACTAGACATGAAATAAAAGACTTTTTAACGGATACTAGCGCGGTTTTATTGAAAGTACTTTGGTAATTAGTTGGTATTTGGTTTGATTTTTGATTTTTCCGACGTTTCGGCACCTTTGCAGCTGCCGTGACCACGGTATTATATATTTTATTTCATACAAAAATAGTTTATAACTAATACTAGTTTTTATATGTTTCAGAATTTTGTTAAACATAGTTATTTCGTTGTAATGATTTTTTCTTGATTGGCGGCGCTAGTGGACGCTCGGTGCACCCTTAATGGGTCAACTTCCTACCACTAGAACTAACCTTCAATTCCCCTTTTACAAATCTAGTGCCTATTATTTTGACCCAGTACTCATAGCTGACCGGAAAGGTCGAGGTTGTAAGCTTACAAAATCATACGCATGCATCTTTGTTTGTCATGCAACTAAAGCAACTTTAGAGCTCGTCACCGACCTCACAAAGGAGGCTTTCATTGCAGCACTTAATCGCTTTTCATCTCGTCGTGGCAAACCTTATAGTATATTGTCCGATAACGGAACCAATTTTGTTGGAGCCAATAATGTCAAAGTCAAAGTCAAAGTCAAATAAGCTTTATTCAAATAAACTTAATTATTAAGTACTTTTGAATCGTCTATATTTTCCTACCACCCGTTCCAGACTTTTTTAGCTGACAAGAAGAACGAGTTGCAACAGTTTTTGACCGGTTCGAATGTTGCATCTGAAATCGTCGAAAAAGGCATCAAATTTGAATTTGCGCCTCCTTATTCCCCTCATTTCAACGGCCTGGCGGAAGCCGCTGTTCGGACCACGAAGCACCATCTCAGACGGTTATTAAATCTTACTCACTTCACATATGAAGAGCTAGCAACCTGTCTGTGTCAAATAGAGGCCGTTTTAAACTCCCGTCCTTTGACTCCTTTCTCCTCCGATCCTTCCGACTTTACAGCCCTTACACCTTCACATTTTTTTATTGGACGACCTCTCACGTCTATACCGTGTCCACAGCCGTCAGAAAGACCCATCAGCAGCTTGGAGCGGCACAAGAGGATCGACTACATCCGACAACATTTCTGGCAGCGATTCTCTAATGAGTACATCTCTCTCCTGCAGCAAAGAACGAAATGGTCGACATCCACAGGCTTACTAACAATCTAAAAATCTCCCGGAAAAACTGCTATTCTGAAAGTTCTCTGGAAAACAATAATTATCGCGTAAGAAACCACAGACCACAGATCACAAGATTAGTGGATGAAACTAACTAAAAATCGCGCTGCGTGGCCGTTTTATTTTACTGTAGACAGGCAAGATCACAACTTACAAGATTAGTGGATGAAACAGACTAAAAATCGCGCTGCACGGCCGTTTTTTACTATATACAGGCATTTAGTTACATTTTTAATTTTAAATATTTATTTCTCCCGACAACAACCACAAAATCCCGACATTTTCAAATTTTCTCCAGATATTTTGGACTTCCGATCTGGCAACCCTAGTCTCCATACAAACGGTGATAATGTTTTCCACTCTCTAACCCCGCGTTCCGAATCACGCTCACAGCGCTGTTAGCGCGAATCCGACCAAATTAAATAGTCACAAAATATTACACAAATAGGGTATTTGTATACCTTCTTAATTTATTGGATTATACGCTAACAGTGCTGTTGGCGTGATTTGGAACTAGGCATAAAGCTAAACCTTAACCTACATTTATTAATTTTTGGTATGTTTTTGAAATGCCTAAAAACCAGGGCTGTACGTTTTGATTTTTTAAATATTCATTGTAGATTTTAAAATATTGGCATTATTTTGTTTTATATGAAATCACTAAAATGCAAATATTTCTAAATCTAAAAATCAAAACGCACAGCCCTAGTTTTTAGCGATTTCAAAAACATACCAAAAATTCATTGCTGTAAAGGTTTAGAGGGTGGGAAACGTTATCGCCGTGCGTATGGAGACCGTTTGCTTGACAATCCTCTTATGTTTCCTCGATAGGGAACTTACGTAGTGGTGTGGCTGTTGGTGGTGCGGCGGGGGCTGGTGGTGTTGTTGCGGATGCGGTGGGTGGTGGTGCGGGTGCGGATGCGCCACCAGGTAGTGGCGCATGCTCTCGTCCATCACGGGCGGCATCAGCTGCGGCATCATCGGCGTCGACGGCACCACCTGCATCCCGCCTGGAAATGGTACAATACAACCTCATGTTACAAACTTACGCTTGAAACTTTTTTTACTGAAGGAACGTACTATGATGGGCAAGGCTTCGCGTCGTTCAAATAGCCCCTGCGCGAACTAAACGTATGTTGTGACGGCGCGGCGTGGCGCGCAAGCGATTTCAACCTTACGATAGGTTAAAGCTAGGGTTTCCTAGGATGATGGTGCCGTCATATTACGGCCGTCATTTAGCGGCGTAGAACGTTGTCTAATGTAAACAATACGGCGCGGTTTCTGACGTTACGGTGTCGCCATATTGTTTACATTGACAACATTAAATGCCGCTATATTACGGCTGTAATATGACGGCACCGTCATCCTAGGAAACCCTAGCGTTGCCCATGGTACGTTTGGCTTACAAACGATGTCACAGAATACTAGTACAATGTTGGACTTGCATCTGACAGTTTATATTTTAAAGAGCTGTTGATCCTCGCGATTATCATTTTCTTTCATTATTTATTCTGTGCTATCTGTCAATGAGATAAGTTACTTATAAAGCAGGGTTCAAATAAAAGTTCTAATCTAAATTGGATTTTTTTGAAGGTAATAAGCCGATGGGAATCAGATCAGTATGGACCCTTCTCCACTGCTAGCTATAGAGGTTCCATACAAATAATAGGGAAAATGCATCAATTTTTTTTTATCAAAATCAAAAGTAGGTATAATGCGTGAGAAAATCAACTGTAATATTAAAACTTTTTTCTTGCGTATTTTTCTCGTGATATAGTTACTTGAAGTTAGCACGCAGCAGCAACCGCCAAAAACGCTCCATACAAAACGGACATGATACATGACGTCACATGTCACGTTTCAGGCGCGCGTTTACTATGGAGTTAGAGGGAGTTAGCCAAGAATTATCTCCCTAAATTTTGCGTTTAAGTAGGTACAGATACCGGCATATAAATTGGCAAGAGAAAGTTGAGACAGAAGATGCGCGGAGTTTAGTGTTTGTAGCTACTGCGCATCTTTTGTCTCAACTTTCTCTTGCCAATTTATATGCCGGTATTGTACATATTATGTGTCATACAAAAAATGATTTCTTATTTGATATTCTATCTGACTGTTAAGTTCATTATATTCGAAAGTGTAAAAAATATTTTGTTTTTTTTCCCTGATTTCATCGTGTGATAAAACTAAAATAATACATTTTTTTATTTTCCTGTTCCATCATGTTTTTATACGTGTCCGAAGCGATCAAGCTCAAATTTATTGAAATCGCTGACTTATGCATATTCCCTATTATAAAAATAATCAGAAAAGTGCACAGAAAGATAAATAGGTGCTTAAGGTAAGACCCCCAATTATCGACACTTTAAGGTACGCATACAAGCATTTTTTTAATATATGGTTTCTTTATGATATTACATGATACTTTGATGCACTGGGTAAAATTTTGGGGTTCATTCTTTATTATTTTAGAGTAAAAACAAGTATAATACTATTACGTATGCAAAAAATATCAACCTAGATTAAGGCTCTTCTTAACCTAGTTATCGACAGCAGAATCCCATATATCGACACCCATTAATCGACAAGTTCCAATAATCGTGATCTAGTAATCAACATGTTCTATTCATCGACATCCAATTACCGACTTAATCCCACACTACTTACTCCCAAAAAATATTTTAAGTATCAGTCTTTTAATCATTCTAATCATTATTAGCTTATTTATAATAAACAAAACCAATAAAATATTTCACATTTAACACTTAAAATATATATCTAGTATTTATATATATATTATTTGGTATTACAAAACTTACACCTGTTGAAAGCAAGGCTAAAGACCCCAGAGCCAAGCTTACCCGACACTATACCCAAGATATCCCGGACGTCAGCCTGTACAGCTGAAAAACAACAAGGTGACGAGTGACGATTGTGACGACGGAATCACTACAGAACAGTGGGCGGTAAGCTGATACTTAAAGACCTTCAGAACAGAAGCTTTTCAATTCCGTCATCGCCGAGGGCAGAAAGCCGAAGGCATGGAACATAAGTGAGGTGATTTTGTTCCTTAAAAAGGGTGACAAGTCCCTCATAAGAATTACAGAACCATCTCACTTCTGAGCCATGTCTACTCGTATAAGTTGTTTTCGAGAGTCCTTACGATACGAATCGTTTCGCTCGCGGGTTTGACGACTTCCAACCTCCCGAACAAGCCGGGTTCCGAAAAGGCAATAGTGCTATATTTAGCACCATAGGCCACATCCATACACTACGGCAGGTTATACAGAAGGCCGAGGAGTATAATCTGCCACTTTGCTTGGCATTCGTAGACTATAGTCCACCTATAGCCTTCTCATAAGAAGGCCTTTGATTCGATAGAAACCTGGGCGGTGCTGCAGTCTTTCCAAAGGTGCCAAGTAGACTACCGGTATATCGAGGTGTTGATGTACTTATACGAAAATGCTACCTTGTCGATCCGAGTACAGAACTGGTTCTGTACTCGGAACTGTACTGTGCTCTGGAGCACAAATCCTATCCGACTACAGCGAGGTGTGAGACAGGGAGATGTTATTTCTCCGAAACTGTTGACAGCTGCGTTGGAGGACATCTTTAAACTCTTAGACTGGAAAGGACTCAACATCAACATTAATGGCCAGTACCTAACACACCTTCGTTTTGCCGATGATATAGTTCTTATGGCAGAGACCTTGGAAGACCTGAACACAATGCTCGAAGATCTCCTACTTCCCAAAGAGTGGGTCTCATGATGAACAAGGATAAGACGAAAATCATGTTGAATGCCCATGTTGTGCCAGCTCCAGTTCATGTTGGGAACACTACACTAGAAGTTGTTGACATTTACGTATACCTAGGACAGGCAGTCCAGTTAGGTAAGTCCAACTTCGAGAAAGTGATCTCTCGTCTTATCTAACTCGGATGGGCAGCATTCGGGAAGCTTCGAAAAATCTTCGCCTCCGATTTACATCAGTGTCTCACCTCGTCTTGAGAGATGAAAGTCTTCCTCGTCTTGCGGCAGTGAAACGTGGTCGCTAAGCTAACTATCTCATAAGGAGGCTTAATGTCACTCAGCGTGCAATGGAGAGAGCCGTGCTCGGCGTTTCCCTGCGTGATCGAATCAGAAATGAGGAGATCCGCAGGAGAACTAAAGTAACCAACATTGCTCGAAGGATTGCTCAACTGAAGTGGCAGTGAGCTGGACACATAGCGAGAAGAACCGATGGCCATTGGGGCGGAAAGGTTCTGGAATAGCGACCACGCACTGGACTCGGTGACGCCGCTCCGTGGGTTGGGTAGGCCCACGACAAGGTGGACCGACGATCTGGTGAAGGTTACGGGAAGCCGCTGGATGCGGGCAGCGCAGGTCCGATCGTCGGAAAGACCCTTGAGGGAGGCCTATGATGATGATGAACAGCAGCAGTTGCAGTTTTCTCACCTTTTATGACTGCTTCTATCGCCTGTGCCATTAGTAAAGGCGTATATTTTTTTTAACACCATGCCTGCAAAAATATATAATGTCGATAACTGGAACATATGTAATATCCAATCATCGACACGGCTGTCGATCATTGGAAACAGTTTGACGATTTAAATGAAATAACTTTCTTTCTACAGTGCTGACAATACTTAGCTAATTGGTAAAATAGGGTGCACAAAATAATAATAAAAAATGTTTCGACATTTGTCGAAGATTAGACATGCGAAGAAAAAAAGTCCAATTACCGACAGGCGTGTTTTCACATTTTATTATAACTTCACCTTTGTAAAGAAATTATCAAAAAGTAGTAAATTTATATCCTACCTTTATAAATAACTGACATTTTAAATAAAGCAAACCAATTAAAAGTTATGGGCAATATATCGTACTCACCTCCTTAGTGATTTCGCTAATAAAACTGGATTTTCGTTCAAGATCTCTCGCGGTCGAAACATATTATTACGCCATTTTCTTCAAAATGGCCGAATGTATGAAACGTTATCCGCAATGACAGGTAGATAACCCTTGTCTGTTATTTATGCTTAAAATGCGTTCAGAAATGTGAAACTCCTCTTATTTTTTTCGTATTTGTTTTTAAATGTCGAACAATGGTGCTTTGTCGGAGATTGGGTGTTTTACCTTAATATGTTGCAAAAAAATGCACAAGTTTTAATCTGACTTATTAACTGTATGGGCCATTGATGCCTAAAATAAATGGTAAAAAAAAAAAAAAAACTGTTGAATGATTTATTGCATCCTTTGGGGTTGATAATAATTATAAATTGACGTTTATGATAAGATAAATAAGTGAGTAGATAGATAGATAGGTAAGAACATGTTGAAGTATTATGCATTCCTGATAAATAATGTTATTATGTACGCAGGATAAATAAGTAGATACCTATAAGTTAGTGTGATGATCGATAAGCTACTTATATAAGTACCTACACAATATTTATTTTTCTTTATCAATTCATGTAGTACAGAATAAAATAATATTGATATTATTTTTATGTTACGTACAACGCTAAAGGCGATTAGGTACTTATTACTCGTTACAGGATTTAAAACGTAGTTTTTTTTACATTCTCTTTGTATAAAACTGTGAAATCGTCATTCACCGTTTGGAAATAGACATAAATTTTTTTTTTAATGAAAATTAAAATTAAAAATCAAGACGATTATGGTAGATAAAGGGTAGCGTGCATACAATACAATATAACCACGGAAAATTATTATAAATGACGCTAAAAAGAATTTTTATTTTATGAAAGAAAAACATACTTATATTTTTATGATAAACCTAGTGCCAAGATTAGTAGATGAAACTGACTAAAATTTTGTAACTGTTTTTGTTTTCAGGTTTTTTGAAGGTTTTTCTTTTTTCTAAAAGAGCTTTATTATTCTAAAATTTTTAGTGGTAGGTATGTAAGCGTGTAAATATTTTTTCTTCCAACTATGCTTTAATTTCATCACAATCACACTAAAAACTCAGCACAAAGCGAGTCTAATGCTCTAGAGCAATAAAAATGTATGAAATTTCATTATTGCACAGTTTTAAGGGTTCCGTACCCAAAGGGTAAAACGGGACCCTATTACTAAGACTCCGCTGTCCGTCTGTCTGTCTGTCACCAGGCTGTATCTCAGGAACCGTGACAGCTAGACAGTTGTAATTTTCACAGATGACGTATTTCTGTTGCCGCTATAACAACAAATACTAAAAACGGAATAAAATAAATATTTAAGGGGACTCCCACACAACAAACGTGATTTTTTGTACGGAACCCTTCGTGCGCGAGTCCAACTCGCACTTGGCCGGTTTTTTTTTAATCGCACCAAAAGGTGCCAATCTCAATGGATTAGCTCTATTCAGCCAGCCGATATCAATACTTTTTTTTACGTACGTATTATTCGTTTCTATCCTACTTGTTCCAAATTTAAAAAATTCACAGATTTTACAGTCCCCGCAAGAATCAGAGCATTGAAAATGAACACCAAAATTTACGAAAAACCAAAATCAAATCAAATGCAAAGTCCTATTATATGTTTAAAGTTACCTAGGTAGTACCTATTTATTTTTACGATTGTGACACTCGGCTCCGCCTCGTGTCACAAAAGCGCCCGCTGACTGCCTCGACGCAACTGAAATATTATTAACCTATTTTCAAAATTCCATCGAATGCACTTCTCGTCTGCTTCTGCATCTTTTAACACTATTACCATGACGATCGGTCAATAATTATAAAAGCTACATCACTTTTTATGTACGGAAACACCCGTTTTTCAACAATTCCAAATCTAAAGGGACCACCTACAGGTCACAATTATTAACCGATTTTCAAAATTATTTCGCCATTTGGTAGCTAAACTAATACCCTAGGACTCTTTTTTTATTTTTTCTTAAGTCAGTTTTTGTTTCAAAATATTTACAATTTAGTAAACAAACACCCCCCTAAAAACGCGGAATTTTCGGAATTTTGCTAAATTCCAAAAAAAGTTACCAGTAGATTTTCAAAATTCAAACGTTCACACGTGTCTCGATAAATTCCTCAACTTATAGTACTATTTTTATCTCGATCCTCCCAAAATCTTCGGAAATATTGCCAAAAATACGTCTCAGGCGATTTGCATCTGATAACCATTTTCAATGGTAAAATGATTGCTGCTAACTCTGATTTAAAAATGAAAGAAATTTAAAAAAGTTAAAACTCTTAACCTTACGTTTAATAATTGTTCAAGCATAAGTTTTAATTTGAATAATTAAACTTCTATTTTAACTGTTTGATATGAGTTTCTTTTATCCTATAGGTATATTCCTATAGGTAATAGTTGAAAGAAAAGCAGATTATGCACCTCGCCTTAAGTAATTTATATTGCCCTCGTGCCTGTTAGATTAGAGCCCTCGCTGACGCTCGGGCTCTAAATATGGTAAGCTAAATAATTGATAGTTTTCAGGATTTTGAAAAGACTACCAGCGAGATCTCTGTAATTTTCATTCGCGCGCGCGCAGTGGTCTGACACTGACGTACAGCTACTATTTTGAGTGTGATTTTTCAGTAAATTCCAACAACTAGTTTCATATTCGGCCAATATGTTGTGCACAAAGTGTAATCAACAAGTTACGGATTATGTGCCATGTAGCCAATGCCATGGTACTTTTCATTTCGGTTGTGTGGGGTTGGCAGAAACCAGCTATCGCAAAATGGGACAAGAAAAAAAAGCTTCCTGGCGTTGTGGCTCCTGTCGTGGTACACAGCAGGAACAGTTTACAATTGCTGACGTGATGGTCGAAATCAGGTCATTTAGAGCAGAGTTCAACGCAATGAAGTCCGAACTTGACGGTATGCGTGAGGATCTACGTACCACTAAGCAGAAACTTCAAGAAATGAATGATAAGTGGACGGACTTAGAAACTACGCACCATAACTTCGACGAACGTCTTATCGTTGCTGAACAAAAACTCACTTCGCTATCCACCGTAAAAAAGGATCTAGACTCAGCCCAAAATTACATCGAGACGCTTAAACAAGAAATTAATGCTCAAGATCAGCACTCCCGCATGAATAATGTAGAAATTTCTGGAATTCCAGTTACAAAAGGAGAAAACTTAATAACAATACTACATGATATATGTACGAAGGTAGGATTCGCCTGCACTAACACGGACGTCGATACTATACACCGTGTGAGACCATATACCAAAATCAACGCGACCAGCAGCGTAGGCTCCATCGGTAGTAACAAAAACAGCACTACCCGCCCGCCATCGATAATTGTACGATTTACTCAGCGCCGACGTAAGGACGAGCTCATCGCTGCTGTTAAAGTACGTCGCGGTTTGACGACGTCTGATATAGGAATCTCCGGTCCCTGCCAAAACATCTACGTTAACGACCATCTCACCCCGGCGAACAAGTTACTCTTAAAACGTGCCCGACAGTTAAAAGCAGACAATCACTACACGTACCTTTGGGTTAAAGACGCTAAAATAATGTTGCGCAAGAGTGATAACACTGCGGTCATTCGTATTGTCAAAGAAGATGATTTGAGTAAAATTAAGTGACTGGTATTCGTTCCCTTTATTACTAACTATTTCAGTGTTCATACTTTGGCAAAGTTATTTACCTTTGTATTGTTAAAATTATGCTTGTTATTAGTGCGTATAATCTGGTTATTTCTATCCATATTATATTTACTTTTGAATGGTTATAAAATTAAAAATCTAAAAATACATAATGAAGTCTTAAAAACACGTAACACAGTTTTGTACTTGTTAAATGGAGTGTTACTTGTAACGTTATTTTCGTATCTTAAACTGAGTAAAAAATGTCTAGTTCGTTGTATCACTCATTCGGAGCACTTAGAAATCAATCGAAATATTGTATTTACTGGCTATAAAAATGGCTCAAGCTAACAACCTTAGCATATATTACCAAAACGTTAGGGGACTCCGCACAAAATCACATTCATTTCTCCAAAATGTCCTAGATAATCATTATGATATCATATGTCTCACAGAAACCTGGCTCACAGTGGATTTTGACAGTGCGGAATATTTCTATCATAATTATGAAGTATATAGACGCGATCGCTATAGTGGCGTGGGCCCGATTGGGCTCGGTGGTGGCTGTCTAATAGCAATAAGACGTGATATCGTGTCGCGCCGCTGCGACGAACTGTGTGCCTCGCGCGAGTCTGAAGGGTTATGGGTAATCATTGAGCTTGGCTCGCCCCGCGCCCCTCAGCCCGACCGACCGGTTCTCCGAATCGGCTGTACATACTTACCGCATAATAGCGAACATCTTACCGCGCTCGATTCTTTCTTTGACAACGCTTGCAATAATATTCAGCAATACCCCGATGATTTATTTCTTATAGTAGGCGACTTCAATATCACTTACGCCACATGGCACAGTAATAATATCTCCAGTGGCTCGGGACTCACACTTACATGTAACGGTGACAACAAGGCACAACTTCTCTCTGATTTCATGGCTTTTACAGGTTTTAATCAATACAACTGGTGTAAAAATAAAAACGAACGCATTCTAGACTTAGTACTTAGCAATAAATATACAACCGTCTCACCATGCCTTTCGCCCCTCACCCCTGAGGACCCGCACCACAAATCCATTTGTATATCATTTTTTCCCGATACTAGTATCTCACTTAAAGAAAATAATACTCTTAGATTTTGTTTCCACGCAGGTGATTATCAATCAATGAGTTCGGCCTTGCTAAATATAAACTGGCACGATATCTTAGAAAATATGAGTACCGAAGAAGCCGTTACTTATTTTTACACAGTCTTAAACGAACTTATTCGAAAACATATACCAACAAAGCGATATAAATCACAAACTTATTACCCCCCCTGGTATTCGCGCTCATTAATAAAACTTATATGTAAAAAACTTAAAGTCCATGCAAAGTGGAAGAAATATGATAATCCACGAGACTACCTTGAATTTAAACGACTAAGGCGCATGGAAAAAACCCTATCCTCCGATTGTTACAATAAATATATTAACTTTGCGGAAGACGAAATAACTTCTTGCCCTAAATATTTCTGGACATTTATAAAATCTAAATTCTCTAAAAATGATATTCCTCATCACATGCGTTACGAAAATGAGACATCCTCGGATGGTGAAACCATATGTAATTATTTTAACAGTTATTTTAGTTCTGTATTTGTCCCCGATATCAACGATAATGGTTCCTTTACTACTAGTCCATCATCAGACCATATTATTGACATATCCTCGATAAGTATTTCCGAAAATACAGTGTTGAAACATTTAAAAGAAGTAGACATCCGGAAGAGTGCTGGTTATGACAATGTTCACCCATTATTAATATCTACATTATCCAAAGAACTAGCCGTACCCTTAACGATTATTTTTCGCAAGTCAATACAAGAAGCGTGCTTTCCGCAGATCTGGAAAAAGTCTTTAATTACTCCTGTCCACAAGGGTGGTGATAAACATTGCGTAACCCAATTTAGGCCAATTTCAAAATTAATCATATTTGGTAAAATACTTGAAAAAATTGTGGCGGACACAATAACTAATGTTGTCAGTCGTCATATATCACCATATCAACATGGGTTTTTTCGAGGACGAAGCGTCGATACTAACCTCGTTTTGTACACTGACTATATCCTAAATGCAATGGATGCCGGCTACCAGGTTGATGCCGTGTATACAGACTTCTCCAAATGTTTTGATAAAATTAATCATTCTATATTACTACACAAATTGTCAAGTCTTGGTATACACGGCAATCTCCTGCGCTGGGTGGAATCCTACATCTGTAACCGTAGCCAGGCAGTCGCACTAAAAGGTTACACGTCAAAATTCCTTGAAGTTACTTCTGGAATACCCCAGGGCTCCCATCTTGGCCCACTTTTATTTAACTTGTATATCAACGACATGCACAAATGCTTTAATGGCTCTGACCACCTTTGCTATGCTGACGATACCAAAATATTCCGAGTTATTAAATCCCACCATGATTGTCTCCTGCTTCAAGCTGATCTTAACTCATTTCAGGAATACTGCGACAGAAATCAGTTGATTTTGAACCCCCAAAAATGTTGTACCATTACCTTTTCCAGAAAACATAATCTTATACTCCAACCTTATCATCTCTCGGGTCAAAATCTCAAGCGAGTCTCTTATGTCCGTGACCTTGGAATCACTTCAGATTCAAAGTTACATTTTAACTTACACATTGATGACATTCTGACGAGGGCTTATAGAAAACTAGGTCTTATACTCCGCCTCTCTAAACCCCTCAAAAAAGCGTTCACTTTAAAAACACTTTATTTTGCATATGTCCGCAGTCTGCTGGAATTTGGTTGTGTGGTTTGGAGCCCGATGTATTCTGTGCATGTCGCTAGATTGGAGAAAATTCAGAATAAATTCTTAAAAGCTCTCGAATTCAAATCCAGAGGTTTCTTTATTGATTATGATATAGCCCTAAAAAATCACGGGATTATGACTCTCGAAAATAGGCGACTATACTTAGAATCAACATTTCTATACAAAATAATAAACGCTCACATTGACTCAAGTTTTCTTTTGGAAAAAATCGGACTTATTGTTCCACGTACTTCGTCTCGATCAAATAGTACCTTTCACGTACCTTTTAGTAACTCAAAATACGCTAAAAATACTTTCTTTAGGCGCTCCTGTGACAGCTACAACAAATTATTTAATAAAATCGATATCTTTACAAACTCTATTGGTAAGTACAAGGCTGAATTACGAAAGTTATTTCATAAATCTGCTTCATAATGTTTTTGATTGTACTAACCCTCATTATAAGTAACTTAAATTTAATGCTTGTTAAATTTTATTAACAAACTTATTGTGCTTAACCTTAAGGCCTTAACAAACTTATTATGCTTAATTTAAGGCTTTAGTTAATTAATTCATACTCAAAAATTGTTTTGAACTTAAATGGAACTCTAGGTCTGTTTTTAGACATTTTTACTTAAGTTAATACCTTTATAAGACTGTATGTTTCCTTTAAATAAATAAATAAAAAAAAAAAAAAAAAAAAAAATTTTTTTATGGGACCACACCAACTCTGTTCTTTCAGATAAAATTTAAAGAATTGGTGAAGTTATAGTAAAACATACCTACATAAAAAAAATATAAAAAACATACCGTCGACTTGATAACCTCCTCCTTTTTACGAAGCCGGTTAAAAATAAGTAGGTACAGTACCTTAGTACTATACTTATATTCTGTGGTATGTACCTACAGTGCCAGTTTTATGAGTTCTGTGCAAACTCATAATACTGGGATTGTACTTATTTTTTTAATTTCAATTAAGCTGCATTATTCAACACACCATTATGGCAGACTTAATTCAGGATTTATTTGCTGCTACAAACCCTAAATCCATCCATTTACAACATTTATATATAAGATTTAATAAGAACCAGGATCATTTGTCTCTTTGTTTGTGGACAACATTCCGTGTTTCTGCGGTTATGAATGAGAAGAGAGCGTGTTTGTGGCATTCGTAGAACTGCTAAGCCGCGATTGCAGCCGGAAAAATTCGTGCGCTAAATATTATAGAATATGTAGTTGAGAGACTGGCTTCGACGCTTCAGACTTATTAATTAATTCGTTAAATACATCTATCTATCATTTTTCCGATAGCAGATCGTTGGAACTAAATTAATATTTTTGATGAAACTAATAACTGTTCGTGTTACATTTTCCTTCTAATAGATTTAACTGAAGCTTTCAGATGTAAAGGGTAAGCAAATAAGCCAAACCAATGCAGTCAGCAACAATGTTGCCGACCGCAGCGCGTTGAGCAAGCAGCCAGGAGCCTCATGAAGGCTCAAGGCCTTGCAAGTAGAAGGGACCTTTCTCGGCTTTAATTTCAGTGCTTCTGACACAATCATTAATTTAGTGCGGTGTCGAGTCACTTTTGTTTCGTGGTATAATGGCACGACGACGCGGCGCGACGCTCAGGTATCCGACATTGCGGAATTTGATTGATATCTCAAGTTTATACCCAAGAGTCGCGATCGCGAATTAACTCGCCGCCTGTGACGAATTCAAAATGAACCAACACACATCGTGTTTATGAATCACATCAGATCAACGAAGGTTTCAGATGTAATTTTATTAGCTTGAGTTCATTCACACATTTTATTAGTATGTTCACAATCCGCTAATTTTAAAATATTAACTACCTAAATTATTGTATTAAATAATTAAACCAAAAATTTCTTTCATAACTTGCCTAATGCCATTTGTCATAAGGCAAAATGCTTATTTTACCTACTTACTTACTTATTTTAGTTTCAGCTGGAATTCAACTATTATATATTAATCACAGACAATAGAAATTTACAAATTTGCCTTATTTATTTACGAATTTTCCAAGATCAAAGAAATCATACAAACAGAAGAATGAGTGATAGCAAAAAAGAAGAAAACTAATTCTGTAAAAAAGAGCTTTTAACTTAAGGTTTTCGCGCATATAATATACAGTTCATTGGAAATAAAAAATCTTTTTACGGATTTATTAATTCATGTGTTATTTTAGAATTGCTTATTTAGTTTGTATTTATTGGTCCCCGTAGTCAGGGGATGACTAAAGCAAAAAAGCTCATAATCTCACTCGGAACATTATAAAAATTAAATTATCTATAGCTTTTTGATTTTAACAATTTATTACTGAATTTAATTCATTAAAGTTATTAAAAAAACAATACTATACTTCTGACTCTACCACCAGTTGACAAATTGCAAGGGCTCTTAGAGAAATAACTGGTGGAAGAAAACTCCGGAGAGGTTTTTCGACCTCCCTTTTGAATATCTACTACAACGAAATAACTGTTTAGATCCTGCAGTGTGTGATTTAGGATGGGATTTTAGTTGATGGATTATGTGGTCCCAAGCTGGTGGTACATTCCAACCATTTTCTCTATTGGGATATTTGTTCATTTCAATAGCCTCCCGTAGCATTTTGGGATGGGATGGGAATGAAATTAATGATTTTCGTTCTTTGGCAAGGATTTGTTATTAATCAAATCTAATGTATGAAGTACCTAGGTAATGAACTTGTACTATTTATGTTAGATATTCTGTGGTAATGGTTAGTCCCTTTGAAGCATGTTCAAAAGAAAAAAACAATAAATCCAAACTAAACTAGTGTCTCTGTAGAGCTGTAGACTTCGCGTTTGGCGACCTGGCTGATATATAATTTCCGCATATCTCCACCATTTTGAAAAATTCCAAAAACTGAATCTACAAAAAAAATGTAATTATAAAACGTGTTACAAAATAGCCCCTAATGCCGAATATGGTAGATAGGGACCATCAAACTGAACAACTTCCACTATGGGAGTACTTACATCTATTCTGTGGTATGGGACCAACGCTGAAATCGCGAAAACAGCTGTTTCATACATTTTGATATTTTCGTTATTAATTTTGTGTGAAACAGCTGTTTTTTTTCGCGATTTCAGAGTAAAATTTGTTCAGTTTGATTGTCCCTATTACTATATTGGGCATTAGGGGTTATTTTGTAACACGTTGTATAAAAGAACCTGCTCACAAAATTTCACAAGAATCGGTTGAGAAATGCAACCTGTAGAGGAGAACAATCGGACAGCCGGAGAGCGCCGGACATACAAATGCATTTCTGCCCAAGCTGAAACGCGGAGACGCTTCGTCGCGCTTCGCACTAGCTCGGTCATTAATTCTAAAATACTTACTTAACACCTGAATTTAATAATATACGCGCTGTCTCAGACCAATTTATTTGGTCTGAGCGCGCTGTATGTAATCCATAAAAATGATTTATTAAAAAAAGTTTAGTTAGACATCCACCCTGTCTCCACTTCATATTCGCAGACCTAGGTCGTAAGATTTATTCTTATGCATACACTTATTAGGTATATTACTAGCTTATGCCTAGGTAATTAGGGATGTTGACTTATGAATAAAATAACGAAATACTAATAAAAATTCACAGATCTCGTGCCTTTCACGACCTTCTGGTACATTGAAAATAAATTTAATGAATTTAACAAAATATTTTATTATTCTTTTCTTATAGACATTAATATTTTAATGAAAGGTAACCTAAGTACTATGTATAACTTAAACATCTGAATTTCTAAATAAATTAACCCTAATAAAAAAATAAATCAAAATCAAATGCAGCATGCGAGACTCTCGCGCCGACTTCATCATCACTCGAATGTGCGATAACAACCCTCATGTTTACCTAGGCATCATCATCACACTCTCACTCTCAGAGATCGTTGTAAAATTTGGAATCGCAGAGTCACTAAGACGTGACTGATCGAGTAATTTCAAATCTCGAAATTGAAATAACAGCAACCCACATTTTGGATCTAGTAGAGTACTAATAGAGTACTAAAACCTCTCTTCTGTTCAACTTTCGCTCAAGATTTGTTTATCCGTTTCTCTACAAGATACGAGTACATTGTTGGGAAATAGTGTCCAGGGTCTGATGATGGAGCCGGAAGAAGGCCACTGGATCTCGGTAATAAATCCATGCAATCCCATTGAGTTTGGGCTCGTTTGAATCACCTTGACGAGTACTTTAATAAGAAATAGTGTCCGAGGATCTGATGATGGAGCCGGATGAAGGCCATAGAAACTCTATGATGAAACCATACAACCCTATCGTGTTTGGGCTCGTTAGCATCGTCTTGACGAGTACTCTAATGGGAGACGATGTCCAGGGTCTGATGATGAAGCTGAAAGGCCATGCCATAGGAACTCAATATTGAAACCATGCAACCCCATCGAATTTGGGCTCGTTTGAATCGTCTTGACGAGTACTTTGTTAGGAAATAGTTTCCAGGGTCTGATGATGGAGCCAAAAGAAGGCCACTGGGACTCTGTAATAAAACCATGCAACCCCATCGAGTTTGGGCTCGTCTGAATCGTCTTGACGAGTGCTTTGATAGGAGATGGTATATTTTTAGTCTTAGCTCGTTAACTAAAAAGCAGAAAATGAAAATTTACTGAAAAAAAACTTGTTTAAAAACACGTTTTTAAAACGGACTAAATTATTCCAAAAAAAATCGGACTAAAAACCCTATATTTATAACCCTATCTATACCTACAGAAATTTTACATCTAAAAATTAATATGGATGATAAATTTTACAAAATGCGCCACACGTTTTGAGGTTAAAAATTTTTAGATTTAAAATTTCTGTAGGTTTTAAATATTTACAGAAAAAAATATTTTATACTTTTTAGTCTGTTTTTACTAGTCCGTTTTAATGTTTTTAGTCCGATTTTTTTGTAATAATTTAGTCCGTTTTAAAAACGTGTTTTTAAAAAAGTTTTTTTTTAGTAATTTATTTATAAAAAATGTGGAAATAAATAAAAAATATAAAACACTATTACAAGCTTTGAAATATACAATTATTTAAAAACTTCAATCGTACCTACTACGTACGTATTACCATTATCCCGCGCCGCGCACGTCGCCCGCGGTATCCCAACATTTCGCTTCATAAAGGATAAGGGGCTTCAAATACCGTTAAAAATTAGTAACGTTAAAAAAAATAACGTTAAAAATGGAACTTAATAACGGTAAAATTAATAACGGTAAAACAGAATTTAACGTTATTTTTTCGTTCCTTGATAACGTTATTATGTTACTGTATAAAAATATTTAAAAGCAATGTGTAATTGACGTTGACGCCGCCGTGACGTGATCAGTCTCTGCGGTAGGTACTAGGTAGTAGAGGTACCTACCTACAATACGCAATATTTATAAAATTACCGTTAAAAATAACGTTATTTTTAACGTTATTGACATTAATTTAACGTTATATTAAGGTTATGTTATTAGTTATCGTTAAAAAAAATAACGTTATCAAGGTATCATATTGAAAATAACGTTACGTAACGTTATTTTTACTGTTAATTGATAACGTTATAAAGCCCTGCTACAGCCCAGACCGTAAGAGTCAGTGACATATACTAATTTCAGTAGGTAGCCTAACTCAATATCTCTAGGGATTTTTTTTCATTTATTCGATATCGCTTTTCGTTTTTGAGAAATTGTCGATTTAGTGGGAAAAGACACCGAAAAAGTGTGTCATTTTTCTACATTTATGCGATTTTCTAAAAAAAATTTTGACTTTTTCAAAAAAAATTTTCACCATTTTGTAGCCCTTGCTGAGACGCATCATTTGACATTTAGTACATACACGTAGACCCAAAACTCACGGGACCAGGGCAATGTCTCACTTTTGCTGAAATTGGGTACCTTACCGAAGCGATCGAAAAAACATTTTCAATGTTAAAATCGTAAACATATCAAACTTTTGGAGTAGCTTGTATAGGTACCTCTTGGTTTTATATATTGCTAATATTTGTTTTATGACCCTTCAAAGTTGGGTGGACAAGTCCATTTTAAAAGTATAAAATTTGTTAAAATAAATAATACATTTAATTAGTCCGTAAAATTTATAGCAAATTTGTCAAAGAAACCATTTTGATAAACACAATTTTAATATAGCTGCCGAACAAATTTCCTACGAGTTGCATACAACCTACGAAGGCATGACGTGGTAGCCGTTAGTATGGAGCGTTTTCGGGTGAGTCCAATTTTGTGCATTTCAAACTGTGATATCTCGGGCAGTTCTCATGCTAGCGAAATAATTCTTATACCAATGTTTCTTTTTTTTTGAGGGGTAATTTATGTAACATAAAATAAAAAATAGTCAACATGCCTATTGACCAAACTTTCGATCATAATTAGATTTAACCTCTATTGAACTAATATGACATGAATCACTTTGGCAGATTTTTATGGCTATAAGTATAATTTTGGTGGTTTTAATATAAGTACCGGTGGTAATGTTACCTATCTGCAACCATTATTAAATTGTAATAAGACTAATAAGTAAGGTAGGTATGTCGTCTTAACGAAAAATAAATAGGTAATGTTTTTTCCTCATAATATCTGCTTTTTTTGGTTGATAAATATCAACAAAACGATAACATCTTATACAACAACAGTTATCATTTTTTTTTATTTGATTCTATATCGGTAAAATTTACTTTTGCTAGGTATTCCCCGTTAAGTACTTACTGAGAATTTTTAAATCCTCGTTCGTTTTTTAATGATAAGGAAAACAACAACAAAATTGTCTCCAAGGTGGTTTAAAGAGTTACCAAAATACCAATCAGTAAAGTGATCATGAAGTACCTTTTTAATCTGTGTTTCAAACAACGTGATTTCAGTTGATAAGTAGTAGGTATTTTGATACCCTTTTTAACTGCAAACAACGCAACAAAATCTTGCTCAATAAAAAATATACCTAGCGAAGAACAAAAATAACTTAACAATTCCTTTTCTTAGGAAAAGTTGTGCACTGCCACGTGATGTAACCATGAATTATTAGTCATCACGTGTTTTACATTTCAGCCTAATTTTGTTTAAGGCGGTGTAGGAGATTTTAAGCTCGCTTGCTATGGTACCTACCATTTTTTTTCTGTGGTATTATTACACTATACTTTGTATAGGTAGGTTAAAAGGTACATTATTTTGTAATACCTATTTATTTCCGTGGTTCTAGCCCAAGAAATTTAAAATCATAGTCTTCTAAAATTCTTGTTCTAGCCTGAAGACGTTAGTACTTACTATTATACAGGGTAATTTTTCAACCCCTTTACAAAATCCTTACTAATATTATAAATGTGAAAGTCCGTTTGTTTGTTTGTTTGTTACGCCTTCACGTCTTAACTACTGAACCGATAAACATGAAATTTCACATACACGTTGTCAGAGGGACAGAGAAGGACATAGGGTACCTTTCATCCCGAAAAAAAGTACTGTTCCCGAGGGATAGCCAAACACTTTCTACGCAGACGAAGTCGCGGGCGGCCGCTAGTCAAATATAAGTTCAAGGAAGTACCATGGGCAACAGCGTCGCTTAACCACTGCTAAGGTTAAAATCGCTTGCACGCCGCGCCCGCTGTCACATACGTTTAGTTCGTGCAGGAGGGGCGATACGTGCGCACACGAATTTTGCCCATAGTATTCTGTGCCCATAGTACCTAATAAAAAAATTGGTGAGATAATTAATTATGAAAGATTTCTTATAAAATTCACAGTTTTCAGCCACTTTTTATATCCTAAACACCTGTGCGCAAACAGTGACAACAATTTCACTTTGTGTAGCAAAGTTTGGGTTAAAAATAAAAAATATTTTTTTTACTCCATTGTATTGATTGTACTGCTGCTGATAGAATGACCTGACAAAATTTGAAAAGGGGTCCAAAATTTACCCTGTATATTCTGTGCAAGTTTTGTCTGTGTAACCTCCATAGTCCGATCTACCCACGCACAAGGGAGGTCTGTGTCCCAGCAGTAGGGAGTCCCCACTGCTGGCACACAGGGGACATTAGAAATAACTGACTAAAAAGATAGAGTAGAACTAAAGATACTGACCGTATTCAGCGTGGACAGCAGTGCACATATGCGCGTGCTGCGGGTGCTGGTGTGGGTGGGGGCAGACTTCGGGCGGCACGAAGTACTCGGGCGGGTAGTACTCGCCGTAGTACTCGGGCGCGCCCTCCACGCCCACGCCGACCATGGCGCCAGCCGCTACTCGCGCATGCGCATCGCACGCCCGCGCCGCATCCGCCGCAGCGCTCTCTGTGCACCGCACGCCGGCGCACCTTTAATCTGCAACAACACGAGAACTTTGTTAATAACCCTTAATCAAGGACCGGAACCGCTTACCGTTAAAGGGGTTTTTGATTGGGTATTTCATAGACTTGATTTCAAAAACCCTATCAATACGGTAACCCTATCGAAAGGGTAACCCAGGTAAACACTTACCGAATGCGAAAACCCTATCGGGGAAACCCTATGAAGGCTTTATGAAGGGGTTTTAAAACGTGTTCAAGCAATTTATACCTAGTCCCACCTGGGCCGAAGGACCGGAACCGCTTACCGGTAAAAGGGGTTTGATTGGGTATTTCATGAACCGCTTACCGTTAAAGGGGTTTTGATTGGATATTGCATAAATTATAAATTAAAAAACCCTATCAATACGGTAAGCATGTCGTCGACTAACCCTATCGAAAGGGAAACCCTATCATTTGGTAAGCTTTTTAATTTCCCTAACAATTGGCTTAGCCAAAATAGGGGTTTTCCGGACCCTGCCCTTACTTTAGTTAATCTTCATTTGTTTAGGGGCAAAGCGTCTTCTCTATGTGTAATCTTACAGAAGACCACATACGAAACAAAAAATTTGGTAAGATTGAGTCTGTTTGCTGTTATTGGTCGAGTCATCTACTGATGAAGCGAAAAAGGCGCCGTTTCCTTGTGGCCAAACCAAAATGCCAAACTAATTTGGCCACGAGGAAACTTAATTCCTTAGGTTGTATTTTGTTTCCTAAAGAAATCAATAAAGAACAACCTCATTTTGTAATGGTGAAATTGATAAGTAATATTCAAGAACTTGATTATAAAAGTCTAATCGTAGGAGAGGACAAGTTATCAAAGTATGGCAACAAAAGTCGCGTCGCGTCGTTTTGCATGGCTATGGTATTGTATCCATAAATAGTTTTGCAGGATTAGTGTTAGTCTAAAAGAAAACTTCATCCTTACAATTATTACATCATAGTATAGGTACTTATAGTCTATAGTCTGATAGCAACAAGAACAAACGAGTCAGATTATCAGCGAAGGCGGATAGTTCCCTTGTCAGCCCACGCTTCGGCGTACTTTAGGAGTACTTGGGAAACTTGATCCCGACTATAGTGGAACCCGTAACGCGATCTTTATACATTTTCACATCAGACGTCGAGGGACAAAAGGACATGAATTCATCAAACATATTGAAATGATACCTTCGTGGTTTATGTAAAGGTGTTAGAGTGTGAAATGAGAAGAGGATCTAGGTATTACATTACTTTGATGAAAGATTATAAAATAAAGCGTACATTGCTTAAGGCGTGCAGACAAGATGGGCACATCCGTGTGAGCGCTTCGTGACTACATTTGCCTTTCAAATGTGGGCGCTTCTCACGTGGAAATCTGTGCCAGTGATTGCTCCTGGACGAAATTCGCTGAACTGTTGGCGAAACGATTTGCTTTAAAAATACTTTATGAACAAAAAAAATAAATAAATCATTTGTGACAAAAAATACGCCAACATCATTCCAAAATATCAAAATGAGACAAGATTTAAATCGGTATAAGGTCAATTTGCGCATTATTACGTAACACGAAATTACTTACTTACGAAGAAACATGATTGATGAATAAATACATTTGAAAGATAATAAACACCTAATAAACACTTTTCCAAGTTATTTAATTTTGTGCTACATTTTTCGATGCAGTATAGAATGCCCGAAACTACAAAGTACCTATGTGGCGGGCGTGCTCCGCATTTTGTGCTGTTGAATTTATTTCAGTGAGATTAGACGCTATTGTTTTCGATAATCAATCCAATAATCAATTGAAATAATCAATGATTGAAATAATCAAAAAATCCCATAATCAATGGGCAAAAGTAAAACACAATTGAGGTCTAGGATTGGCACTATGCAGTTTATCCTGAAAAGAAAAAAAGTATTTTCAAAAAAGTGGCTGTTTTCAGGGGTTGTAACAATTGTCCGGGGTTGTATGCATGTTGTAATTATACATTTAGGTATTAGCATAATTTTACCTAATTTTAGTCAAAGTCAAAATTATTGACCGAGCGAGCACGAAGTGCGAGCGAAGCGTCTCTGCTTCAGCTTGGGCAAAAATTCTTTCGTAATGTCTGTCTGTTCCCTTCTACAGGTCGCATTTCTCAACCGATTCCCGTTTTCCCAACTAGGCATAGATACTTACCTATTCTCATATCAAGGAAATAGCGCAAAATCATAATTTGTTTTCGATTTTCATATTTTCTCGAGGAAGGTAAGTTCTAACTTCAGTAATGTCTTTGGAAACGTCTTGAAAACGTAGGAAAACCATTGTTTATTTTCTCGCAAAACATTAAGAAGATGATAAAATTACTAAGACTTGTGGTGCGGTATTTGATGATGCAAATAATTACTTATTTATCGTCTTAAAACAACTCCCAGCTGTAGTTCTGTGGGTAAGTAAATATTTACCACGTCTTATCAATAGGATTTCCGTCCAATTTCCCAACAAATAATGTTATCAGAGAAGGTGGTCCTCTTGTTTGTTTCGTGTCTCATGATTGCACGTAACGTATTTACATCCATACTAATAACTACTGTATAGATTCATCTACTAGCTATACCAACCACATTTCCGGTGTATGTACATACGACTTTATGACAGAAACTTCTTCACTATCAGTAACAATAGCAAACGAAAGGTTAGAGTATCAAAACAAGATTGTAGGTTACGTAAACCACCGAAAATATTGAAGTACCAAGATATAAAAAAAAATAAAAAAATCTGGTGAAATAACTATAAGTTACTTACTGACCCGACAGACGTTGTCCTGTTCTCAGTCCTGTCTTAATTCGAATTGGTATAATTAATGAAAAGTTGGGTTCAGAGATATTAGTAGGTACCATTCTCGTTCCCGTTCCCGTTTCCGTTCCCTTTCCCGTTCCCGTTTACTTTATAACCCAACAGCTTTACAACCACTTGGTTGTACAACAAGTGTTATAATATACTTACTTATATTATAACACTTGTTATGTTAGTAACGTGTATGTTAGTCTATCCAAACTTACCAATTTAATAATAGGCGTGATGGCTCTGGACTAACCGTGATGAGCACTAAGAAATTCAGTTTTCTTAGATCCTTTTTGTAAGAAATAATAAATTAATTACTTTACATGTATTTCATCAATAAAATAACTCCGACCCAACGATCTAGGTTCTGAGATCGTTGCTCCGACCGAAGCATCTGTTTAATTACATCCTCTTTGACGATATTGCAGTCTTTATGATCAGAAAAAAAATATCCAAAAATTATTCTTATTCTTAAATTTATTAAAGTCATAATATGGTTGCATTAAAAAAGTTTTTATGTCCAAAATAATTTTATATAGTGGTTAACTATACTTAAATTTTCTAATTTTCCGCGCAATTTTCTTATTTTTTTCTTTCTTAACTACCATCTCCTGATAATAACAAACACAACAAAAAAACGAATTAGCGAAATGGGTCCAGCCGTTCACACATGACCACGCGAAACTGGATTCATTTTTATATAGGTATATATATAAGTTATACTTATAGTTACCTGCAATATGAACAATAACTTTTTCTGGTTCAACTTTTTTAACTCATTCTGTTAATCAGTAGCTGCATACACTTGTAGTTAATTTTTGTGTTATGTAAATATCCATCTGTAATTAATTCGTAAACTGTCTGACTGTCTGTTCGTCTGTCTGTCAGTAAAGACCCTTTATCTCGGGAACGCGCAGAGCTATCGAGTTGAATATACTCAGCAGGTCAATCATTGAGTTTGTAGGGAACCTTTGGTGGGCGAGTCCGACTCGCGCTTGTCCGGTTTTTTTTGTAAGTACCTTTTTAATAGCTAGGCATACATTTTGTCGAATAAGTAGTCATTATATGTGCGAGACCTATGAGTTTGACTGATCACATCATCAAAGCATGAGAGACAGATTTATTAATTAAAAACAAGTAAGTAACTAAAGTCGCATTACTAATTTCCCAGCAAAAAGGTAAACAAAGGTGTTGCCAGAACAAAACAACACAAAAATAAATAGTATAATGCTAAGTCAAGAAATAAACACACTTACATGGGTTTTCATCACAAACCTAATAAAAATAAATTAGAAAAATATTCTGAATCATGAGTTTTGCGTCAAAAAGAGTAATATAATTTAATATTTCGTAATAACAGTTTTATAGTAGAAAACATTTTATGACGCTGTGCACACATCAACTGCACACCGTACACAGCAACCTTTGGTCTTTTTATAAAATTTCATTTAAATTAGTATTACGAGTAGTAGCTGTAGTAGTAACATTTGTCTTTTGGTATTGGGGGGGAACAGGCGGTGATGCTACATATTTTTGATAGTTTACATACAGGCAATATCTAAGTAAAGTATTCTTATCAGTTCGTTTCAAGAACTTTTAACATCAAAAATTATGATAGGTTATAAAGATAAAATTTCTAATTACCATCCTACTTTAAAATAACCCTGGATGACATTATATTTATAATGACTCAAAATATAATATACAAATTAAAAAGTTTTAAAAGTGACCAAAGGTTTTCAATATCTGAAAATGTCACTATCAGGGTCAGTGTGTCAATTTGACAGTGACGTTTCTTTGTTTACATTTTTGCTGGGAAATTAGTAATGCGACTTTATCAATAAGTTATTGTGAGGTGCGATTGTATAAAAATCAGCATTATTTACTTACCTATATTAAAAAAAGACACCAGTCGATCAGTCGATCCATATCTGTGGTTGAAGCCTGCTTATCTAGCACAAAGTGTGCATTGAGCCACTTCACGGAAACGAATTTGATATCGTGCTGTGTTTACTTACGTTATACCTACACGGTGGTGACGGGGATCCCCCAGTTAATCACTAATTGACACGTAGATCATTATAATGAAGACATCCGTGGTCGAGTGGCCCGGGTCTCCAGCTGGGTCAATATAGGACACAAGCTTTTCTATGTACCTTATTGTCTCAGATCTGGTGAACTCTGGTGTTTTTGGTATACCATCTTTGCTTCTGATTTCCATAACAAACATCTTTTAGCTTTATTTTGGCAATCAGAGCATGTATGAGATGTTGTGAAATGATTAAGTACCTATGTAGTTATAGACAAGACAGCATAATCCTTGAGTAGATAGACAGCTTGTGAAATAACAACTCGTTTCAGTTCATAGACATTCAGGAATACTTACTTCAGCATTTAGTACGTACCCAAAGAACGTTGATTGATTTTTTTTTTAATGTTTGCTGTTCTCTTCAAAAATTCTGGGGCTTTTCAATCGTTTTATACTTTATGGTTTTCTTCAGGAAATTGGTTTTAAAACAAATTATACTTACCTTTACAAATGTCAACTTCTACAAATGTCAACTTCTACAAATGTCAACTTCTACAAATGTCAACTTCTACAAATGCCAACTTAGTTTAAAACGCCAGATTCTACAAATGCCCACTTCTACAAATGCCAAATTCTACAAATGCCAACATTTAGTTGTAATATTTTCAATCACTTTTCTACATTTTTGTGCGGTAGGTATAAGAAGGCGTTGCATGTTGTTGCAGCCACCTACATGTTAGTTACTTATATGATGATTTTATTAACGATGACAGATACCTTGAACCTGGAGTAAATAAAACGGTAAAATGTTTATTCAAAGATTTCTCCGAGTTCTAAAAGTAAGTGATAGCAAAAACATTGAATAAGTACGAGCCAGTCTGAAGAGTGATTCAGAGAATCAATAAATACTGTATCATTGTCAGAGTTGTGGGTAATGAAGACAATCATTCATCGCTCTCGATCAGTCCAATTGGATAAACGCGACGCGGCCGGCCGGCGCGCGCGCACCAGTGTGACTGTTTTGAAATTCAGAAATATACCAGAAAATTCTGCTGCCAGTACTAAAAATACAAAAAAGAAAATTCAAATTATACCAAAATCATACTTTTTATTGCATATTTCGAGAAATATTCTAAATAAAACAGTATTCTAATCAAAAATAAATATTGTAAACACGTAAAAAGACCGACCACTGTCTTGTTGTTCGGGGTCTTTTACGTGACGTGATCTATATCACACTCGCAACAAATTTTGTTTGTGTCACAATAAGAATTGGTGACAAACAAACTTTTTTTTGCGGGTACAAAGAACTCAATGTGAGACTAGGACAGCATAATTAGCTTAAAAAAAGCTTGACTTTATTTTCCTTTTCAGTGTTTATTGGTGAAAATAGCAAAAAAAAAACCAAACGACTGTAAATTATACCAATATCATACTAAAATTTGGTAATATACTAAAATTACACTAATTCCTATCATCTCGCAGAGCCTCAATTATACGAATTCAGTACTGAAAATACCAAAAACGGTCACACTGGCGCCCACGCAGTGGTGGTTTAGCGGCCGCGCGTGGCTATAGGTACACATAGGCTCGTCAAACATCTATTAAGATGTAAACTAGGTGGTTCTTAGTTATTTCCATTTCAGTATAGCCACAGGTTTTTTATTTTTTGAGCTTCGTACAGATTGAGGCGAATTCCCCGCGCGATGCGGCATTTTGACCACCTAACTCAAAGCGATAGCCATAGCCAAAGCAATGCTCTAGCAATTGAAACGTATTCTCGTTTATTAATAAGTCAGAACGTGAATAAAGAGGCAAGAATTTAATATAAGAAAAAAAAATAGGAAACGCAATAATACGTATTTATAACTTATATAATAATTGAATTGAAACAACCTACGCAACTCTTTTGATTTCACGTTTGCTCAAAGCTAATTGAACGAAAGTTTTTACGATTTTCGTATCAGTAGGTATGCCGGCAATTGAAAGAAACATAATCTCGCCGGTGACGCACGTGCGCTCGCCGTCATTCAACAATTATTCGATAACCAACGCTAAGAAAAGCATTTCAATGCCAGATTTTCCTTCTATAACGCCCTGTTTTTTTGAATTTATTATAGGTATTAAAGTTTTAGTTTGTCTTTTGTTTCCCGCATTGATTGAGTCATCGAATCAGTCATAATGATTCACTTCCAAAATGCTTAAACTTTAAGTGCATCTTATACCGAAAGTAGTGCTCTCAGAGGATAAGTTTGGTTTTAATAAAACTTAACGTGGAATTTTTAAGACCCATAGTCAAGTAATTTTAGAAGTTATCTTTACATTTCCTCGTTGTCATTCGCAGAAGCATCGCGTAGAAGTAGATAGAAAATGTGTCAAAAACGGCCGCTTTTAGCAGTTTTGCTATATAGGTACTTCTAGAAATGACCATGAGGGAAGTATTGATTTGACGAAATAACCACAATGAAACCTTCTTAACATACTAGACTGTGGGTCTTAAAAAATCCACGTATTAAAACTACTAAAAGTATAAAAAAACAATCGAACAAAACAAAATAATATCGGCGGCATTGGAAAACGAATTCGCTTGCGAGAATCTTAATCGCGGATGTAAAAGGAAGATGTGACGCGCGGACGAGACGTTCTGAGAACTCATTTACATAGCGACCGCGTGCCGGACGTAGAACAGAAGAATAGATGTACCTCCCCCATCCTATAAACCTACCTATATCACGATTTCTGCCACTATCCATAACTATGCCACAGTCTTAGATGCAAACTTATACCTGTGTCTATCATGTTTCGGATTTTAAAAGTAGTCCGGTCGTGGGACATTAAATTTCATAAAGAAGTTTTGATAATACTAAAAGTTTTAGTTTTTGCTGAGTGTATAGATTATGTGCATTGTGAGCTATTGTTGAAAAGTTAGAAGTTTTATGCCGGTGCTTTAGGTATAGTTAAGGTATTACGTAATATTTCGTTTAACGTAATATATATAGAATTAAAGTTTGAAATGTTGATTGTTTCATAATAAGAACTATGTTATCTTCATGTTGTAAAATATTTAGAAAGTTATTATGTGTGGAAGTGCGTAAATCAAAAAATCACTCTTTTGTGTTCGAATAAAATTTTAAAATTTCTGAAATCTTATTTTAAGACTTTCAGTGGTTAGATATACCAGTTCAACAAAGTTTAGAAAGTTAAGTGGTGTGCTTCTTTGATATTTTCATTTTTCCTTTATAACATACGGAATAATGAATTAAAAATTGATAAGATCGCTATTACAATACCTTTTCAATGCACTTATATACTACACAAAAAATTAGAAAAATACATACAGTGGCTTTTGTTTAATTACGGATAAAATATGTAGTATTGTCGCTACAGGCCGCCCGCGCCGGTCCGGTGCCGCTGGCGGCGCGCGGCGGCGGCGCGGCGCGGGCGGCGGCCGGCCGCCAGTCCAGACCCCCTAGCCAAAGTAACATTTGCAATTTTCGCTATCGCTTCGATTCGAAAAATGTATGGATTTGACGATTAAAATTCGATAGTTAACGAAACCTTATGTCCCATACATGTCTCGAAAGCGAAGCGATAACGAAGATTTGCCAATGTTACTTTGGCTAGGCCCTCAGGAGCCCTATTTTTTAATCGCTCGACTGGTGTCGAGCGCTCGTTTCTACTGATTTTCGTTCGACATCCCATACATTTGAGTCAAATGTCGAACGAAAATCAATAGAAAAGAGCACTCGGCGCCAGTCGAGTGATTAAAAAAAAAATAGGGCCCCAGGCCCACTCGCGCCATAAATAAGAATAAATTATTATTAAGGTGGCGACTAATCTGTAACATTCCGTCGTAACGTAACGTTACGCGCGCGAAGTGTATGAAGGTACCTACACTACCTACAGCTACCTACTTACTTACAAGTTGTACGCTCGGCTACTTACAAGACGTGTCGACTCCTATCTGACCTATCTCTTATCCCGAAATGATATTATTATGATTCCACTAGTGGCCGCCCGCGACTTCGTCTGCGTGGAGTTTTTTTGCTATCCCTCGGGAACCATACTTTTTTCGGGATAAAACCCTATCTCCTTTTCTATACCCCTAGCAACGTGTATGTAAAATTTCATGATGATCGGTTCAGTATTCATGCGTAACAAACAAACAAACAGACTTTGGCATTTATAATATTAGTACCTATGGATAGTGCGACTCTAATCTACCTTACTCTCTAACTAATGTACCTACCTACCTAATTTATACAATTGCCACAAAATAGAAGGCCCTAAAAGACGACAGTAATTTTATAAAATTAGCCACAGATGTAGGCAGCTAGATAGATAAATAAGACAAGTTAGTTGGTTTAAATACTTTGATCAATACCGTAAACTGCTGCATCTTTGCACAAAATTTAAGGTTTTTTTTAAATATCTCTTCAAGTATTTATTATCTGTGTCCATTTTTACATTAAGGCGCGAATTGGAGATGTATGCCATATATCTTAAGGTTCATAACGCCGAAACGGCTGTTAGATTGATCTCCAGAAACCGTCAAAGTCGTAGGCAAAGTTGTGATAAAATATCCCAACTTTGCCTAGAAGATTATAAGCAAAAATACGAGCCGCATTTAAAAACTGGTCTTAATTATAGAGCCATACAAATTGCGTTACCATCGAGATGTGCATGGATTACCACATATAAGCATCAATATTTTTTTCTGGCAAGCAGGCGAAGTTGGGCACAAGCAGGCAAACTTTGAGCAGTATCAGTAAATATTTCCATAGTAAATTTGTAGTATACTACGGGTTGCCAACTTGCCACAAATAGAAAAACACAAAATTTAAAAGACTTACTATAATTTCAATAAAAATGGGTAAATCCGGACGTAAACCAATTAAATTCACAGGACTAAACTAATTTCATTTGATTTGTTTTAATTTCTTTATTTTGAATTTATTATTTTCTTTTGAATTTATTTTTTTATAACTATTAAACCTTTAAACATTTATAATTACTTTTGTAAGATTGTTTTCTATGTTTATAGCTGTATATCTTTTTATTTAATAACTAAACAAAGTAAACATAGACTGCCCTCCAAACCGCTTTACTGTCGTTGAGTAAGTAGTGACAACCCTAGGGCTAGGCAAACTTGAGTCACTAATGCCCGAGAAGCCTTTTACAACATTGCCTACCGTGGTTCTACCCGTTAATGATTGACATTAACAAGAAAAACCCTTATAAATAGGAGAAACAGCAAATAGCTTACCCCGTAAATACTAAGAGGGTAAATACTAACCCCGTAAATACTAACTTTTTCCAAGGAAAAACTAAAAGTTTAACACTCACCTAAAAAACGTGCACTCGGTCACAGAATACATAATAGTACAAGTACAGATGCCGCATTCTGCAACATCATTTAATTAAATAGCGACTCTTGCTACGACTCAATAAGGCGCAATTCAGATCGCACACCGCTACAGCGCCTACAGTTATATTCACCTAGAAGTTTTCTCTCTTTCTATCGCTTAGCGCTCATCTCTTCTGACGCCGTTAGGGTTGTCTCCTTTTTATCTGTTTGTCTGTTTATCTGTATGTTTGTGCGCTAATAACTTAAAAAGTGCTAACTCAATCGTAATGATGTTTACATAGAAATATACTATGTATTTTGCAAAGTAATTTAGTCTTTATCTCATCGCAATCGGTTTACTCAATCAAAAGATATACGACTTTTAAGTTTTTAAGAAGAGTTTACGATGAATTCGTTGTAACAATATCTTTTGGGAACTATACTGTTAGAACGACGACTACCTGGACCTGGTGTTCCCACATCTGGCACGGTAAAATGGTCAATGGCTTAAAAGTAAACAATAAAGTGTCGAGTTTTGGGGTCCGTCTTTTGTAATTTCTCAGAAAAAAAATGTACTTGAATGCAGTTGAATGCACTTGAAAAAAATCTAAGCCCGCTTTCTACGTATTATATTATTTTATACTACTAGCTTCCGCCCGCGACTTCGTTCGCGTGGACATTCGAGAAAATCCTTAGGGAACCTTTAACCTGGATAAAAAGTTTAATATCCTACCTTGCTAGGTAGCCCGCTTGGTGTGAACGTGCCTTGCGCGCAGCAGGCCTCTGGCTGGTAAGCGCGTACTATAGCGACCGAGTGCGATGTCGGGCCGCATCCTCACGCGCAAGTGGCAAACGCCCTGCCTGCAAGCGAGGTACGTCCACACCAAGCGTACTGCCTCGCGAGGCAAGACGTTAGAACATAGAATACTTCGTATCCTGGTTAAAGGTACCCTTAGGATTTTTTCGAATGTCCACGCGGACGAAGTCGCGGGCGGAAGCTAGTATTATCTAATTATTTTCTTTTCTCTGGAGTTACTATATTCTCTAGTGTTACTCTGGTGTCCCCTAATTTTTGATTACTTTTATCTTTGATCAAGAATTAAATACCCTAGATGTCCGGTCAGAGTCTCAAAAATGGCACCTCAAATAGCGTCCCACTACAAACTGGGTGCTTATTTTGCACAAAGTAAGTGATAAAAGATGTATTTTTGTAAAAAATAAGCTTATTTTGTGCAAAATAAGTGATATAAAATGTGAGTTTGTACAAAATAAGAGGTGATCATGTACAAAATAAGCGCCAAGTTTGTAAGTGGGACGCTATTGAGGTGCCATGTTTGCATACTGTTTTAGTTCGTAAGCGTTATCTAGGATATACTTGATCGAAGGTTTTTATGTATAAATAATTTATACAATTCAATTATACTTGTAAACAATACAGTGAACGTAATATGTATAAAGAAAAGAAAGGTACTGCCTGACATCCCAAGTAGCATTCGGGGTTCTATATAAGATGTCTAGTCGTTCACATGTACTCAACAAGCTGTGTAAGTCAGCTGTATAAAAGCTGTATAGCTTGCTATAATGCTATAGAACCAGTTTGGGCACAAATTAGACAGCCTTAAGTTCACTATGCCTCTACATTAGCAGTATAATAGCATTATAATAGCAGTTTAAGTAGTAACATCGGACTTAAGGCTGACTTACGGCACTATATGGGACGCAGTGTGAACTAATACAACATACATGAGTGTAATAAAGAGTAACAAGTGGCTATACACAGCCTTCACAGTTATAAAATCCGACAAAAGTACTCCAGTGCTACCTAAAATTCACGTGTGTCCTAAATTATTTCTATTTATTCCACAAATTTAATATGGTTTTATTGTGTCGTAATAATTAATGGCGGAACAACTCTTATTTGGATAAAAATTAATATAACACGGAAGTACCTGTTTTGAATACTTAATATGTGTTAATGCCATGGGAATGCAACTTTATCGTGAAATGTGTACATATTTACAGCTAAAATATTCACGCGCCTCTGTAAAAACGCGATATTCATTTTAAAATACATAAAACTGGCTGAGAGGAAATCTCCAATTTTCAGTTTTTCATGAAACCAAAACTCAATCGCTCTATCTGCTTATTTTGCGATAATCTGCATGATAATTTTGGAGATTTTTGGTAAATATTTTAGGTTATGTAGAACAAAATGGTGGAAATGAAATACGGCTATGTGAACTGTTATAACTCCAATTTAATGCGGGTGAGCGTATATAGGTTCACATGTGTTCTGTTAGAATGCTGTTATCTATATGAAGTCCCACATTTGTACCACTACAGAGCCAATGTCTATAAATTTATTCTGATGTGAACTTATGTACAGTTTTAAGATGTAATTCAGGTCAATTGTGTATCATCGTTTAATCTTTCAATATTACTGAAATTTTAGAGATCCGCAATAATAAATTTGTCCGTTAATTGGCCTAGCCCAGGTACTAAGTCAAGTATGAATACCTAAAGTACAAATTTTGTAACAAACTAACAAAAAAACACTTTTTGTTTTCGTGTGAGACACACAATTTGGTGTCAAAAAAAAGTGTAATAGAATATTCACATTCACATTCATGTTCAGCTTACAGCAAATAAGAGTAGTATTTGTGGACAAATAAACTGCTATTGATGTTAATGGACAACACATATAGTCCTTTTAACAGCCTACAGTCCACATGCGAACCATTTAAACACTTCTGTACAGATAGTAAAAAAAGGTTATTTTAATGATCATGAGCTGTATAACAGTCTAAAATAAGTAAACATAACAGCCTTTAACTTTATAAATGACCACGTGTGTTCTTTTAAAATGCTAGCTCTAGGCCGTTAAACAGCGGTTGCCGATTTCTACCCTCTTATAATGCTCTTAGTCAGACGGCTGACTAAATGATAGTTGTTAGAGTATTATAACACCAACAATCGTATAAAAGTATAACTGTACACTCCTATAAGTCCCTTAGACAGGTATAGGTGTAATAATTGGAATAATGCAGCTTATACATCACGAGTGAACTGTAGTAATGCTTCAAGTACACCTGGGAACTAAATGTGTACTCTTAAATGGAGTAAAATGCTAGGTACTTGGGATAGACGTAAGTTTCAAGTGGCTGTTTAATATCAAATTATTTTAAAGTTTAACATACATTTATGTCAAAGTAACGCAGTGGAGTTAAAATCATGTAAATCTTAGAAACTATTACTATAAACATAGATACATTATTTTGATAGGATACTTTCTTGTTGTATTAAATACTAAATGTAAGTACCGTAAACTGCTGCAAGATTGCCCCTAAGCTTCAATTTTGCCTAATCTCGTAAAACTAACATTACTTCATAACCGCCATCTATTTTTTACTTTTGATAATGAGAGAAATACCTTTGTTTTATTGGCAACCCATTTCATTATTATTCAAAGTGGCAACACCGTTACTTTTTTGTCTGTCAGCTGTCAACGGTCGCAAACTTTTAGTTTTTCCTTGGAAAAATCGAGAATTTCAGCTGCTCGAGAACTGCTCAAAGTTTGCCTGCTTGTGCCCAACTTCGCCTGCTTGCCAGAAAAAATATTGATGCTTATATGTGGTAATCCATGCACATTTGTATGGCTCTATAATTAAGACCAGTTTTTAAATGCGGCTCGTATTTTTGCTTATAATCTTCTAGGCAAAGTTGGGATATTTTATCACAACTTTGCCTACGACTTTGACGGTTTCTGGAGATCAATCTAACAGCCGTTTCGGCGTTATGAACCTTAAGATATATGACATACATCTCCAATTCGCGCGCTAATGTAAAAATGGACACAGATAATAAATACTTGAAGAGATATTAAATAAACCTTAAATTTCGTGCAAAGTTGCAGCAGTTTACGGTATCTGATTTTCTTAGAAGTATCATTTTCATTCACAAAAAAACACAAAATAGGTAACAGAGGGGAAATTTTTAAGACGATCTTTTGTTATTCTCAAAAATCTCAAAAAGTTTGAGTTTGACGTTTAGCAAACTCAAACATCGTGGCCATTCGTGGCCACCTTTAAAATCTAAAAATTAGATAAATGATATAAATTCTTGTAAATTCAATTAAATTTATTTTTGTTTTTATTTTCTGTTTCAAAATGCTCTGAAAGGAGTGCCTTAAAAGTTGATTCGCCAAACTACCTTAGAAAAACAATTATGATCAGCTTATTTAGTAGGTAGGTAGCTTTTTTTTATTTTATAAGTATTCTGTGTAATTTCATCGATTACGCGACAAAAAGAGTGGCGCTTTGTAGGTGCTTGTAATATCAGGCACGCAGCGCTGTGAAATTTGAAATTGTACTTTATTGCCATGCGACGAGAGTAGCTTATTGTTTGTGGCCCCGCGCCCGCCCGCGCGCCGCGTGGCAGTCAGCGGCACCAGCATGCACCCGCTCGCGCGTCCCGTATAATTCGTATTTTAGCGCAATAATTTATCCGTAATTTAAACAAAACCCACATTATGTATGTTTCTAATTTTTTGTGTAGTATATAAGTGCATTGAAAAGGTATTGTAAGAGCGATCTTATCAATTTTTAATTCATTATTCTGTATGTTATAAAGGAAAAATGAAAATATCAAAGAAGCACAATACTTAACTTTCTAAACTTTGTTGAACTGGTATATCTAACCACTGAAAGTCTTAAAATAGGATTTCGGAAATTTTAAAATTTTATTCGAACACAAAAGAGTGATTTTCTGATTTACGCACTTCCACACATAATAACTTTCTAAATATTTTACAACATGAAGATAACATAGTTCTTATTATGAAACAATCAACATTTCAAACTTTAATTCTTTATATATTACGTTAAACAAAATATTACGAAATACCTAAACTATACCTAAAGCACAGGCATAAAACTTCTAACTTTTCAACAATAGCTCACAATGCACATAATCTATACACTCAGCAAAAACGAAAACTTTTAGTATTATCGAAGGTAACTTTTCTCTGGCTACGCGACTAAAGATGCACATAGCATCTTTTCAAATCCAAAGCAAAATGATTTTTTTATTTTAAAAAGTAAGAAACAAAAGAGGCATTTGTTAAAAATATATTAGTGTAACAACGCTACTTTTTGAAATAAATTAGTTTAATATTCTTCTTTTTCTTTATTGATAAGCAAATAAAGGCTTTCAATGACTAAGGCGTGAGTCACAAAGGTTGGGGATTCATCGCTTAATAGATGCCTAGGCGGCACTAACAGCTGTTATTAATGATTTTCTAACAATGTTACGTACAGTGGAGCAACAAAGTTTCCCTTATTAATTGTTTGAACAGGACAGGTTTGCGCGCCATTGTACGCCCGCTGAATATAACTGATAATGACCACATTATTGCCTGCTGTGACAAATTAACAAATACGGCAGGGTTATGACAAAAAACCGTGAAATAATATATCCTTACTTATTTATAAATGCGAAAGACCGTTTGTTTTTTAACTACTTAACCGATCGTCATCATAAAATTTTGCATACAAGTTGTCAGGGGTACAGAGAAGGACATAGGGTACCTTTCATTCGATTTAAATCTTTGCTTCCATCTCGAAAAAAGTATCCATGCAGACGAAGTCGTGGGCGGTCGCTTCGCTAGTACCTAAGTAATAATTAATAGAGCTTTATTCCAGAAATGAAATGAAGCATTCTAGACTACCATATAATAATATCTTTAATATTTACCCCAATTATTATCATTTTTATCGTAACAATCAAAATACGTTAACATAAATTTAGTTTTCCACTTTCGTATTAGTTTTGTAGAATTTCAGGATGATTAGTTAGGTAATATCCTGAAATTGTAATGAAAAAACTGACGAGTTTTTCATACTTTCAATACACAAAACTTCAGAACGATCACCTATTCATTCAAAAAGTTATACCGCAGGGAGTTAAAGCAGTGGGCGTTTGTATTTTATGAGAGTAATATTTTATGTCAACAGAAATAGGCAACCCTTTTAAAAGGTATATACGAGTATAAGCATAATAATGATTCAGTTATCGGTAAGCGGCAGAGTGAACTTGCCGGTCTGACGTGGGAGGACATTAATTCCGCAATAGGAATTGCAGTTATATTTTTAGTTCAAAGTATATTAATTCTAATATGAAATAATACGTTATGTAATATCAGAATTGTATACAAATAACTTACGTAATGTAGGAGTTAAATACGGTACACCGTTCATATTGCTTTGTCTTTTTTTAAACGTTTAATGTAGAGAAAAAACCATGTTGTTTTTAATACTTTTTTAAAATAATAATCTTTATTTGTGATATAAATAAACTAATATACTTGCGCATTAACATTTAGTTATTCCTTTCATGTGCTTAAATATTTTTTTTTTTCTATTTTCCTCAAGTTTTGCTTTACTCTTTAAGAACTTGTACATGTCAGTTTACAGAAATTGCATTAAAAAGCTGACTGAACAATAACTGAATATTAATGTGGCTTTAAAAAATATTAAAATAACATAAACCTGATTCGGGCCATTTATAAAGAAAGCTTATTATTCAAATCATCTACACCAAACAAACGATAATTGTTAGTAATATATATGTTTCATTTATTAATACCAGTAATAAATGAAATGGCCGGTTGTTTAATAATGAAATACGGGAGAGAACTCCCACGTAAACGAGTCCCCCCGAGTAGGTGCAGGCAACCCTAGCGAGATGGGAAGGCTCGCCAAAATGCCAACCCTAATGAATTCAATTCATTTGAATGATAATAACTATCTCAGGCTCGACGTAATTACTTCGAAATTACTTACACCCAAATAATAAATTTGAAGTAGGTGCCTAACAGAACCCGTTGTGAATTATAAACCGATTTATGCAAGGTTGGTTCAACATTTTTATTTGACTTTTCAATAAAGGTACTTAACATTTTTGTTACAGATTCCGGTGTGAGAAAATTAAAGATTACTTGAATAGAAAAATCATAATGTCACTGTGGAAATTAATTTACCCACTATTGATACTCTATGTGTAGGTATACTATGAGGTTCAAATACAACAATATTTTTTGTATGTACAAAAGCCGAAACATGGGTCACACATTTTCATTTTCAGAATCAGTATAAAAAATGATAATGACAACCTTAAAAACCTTACCTTAAAGACCTTAAAAACTCACAAAGCTTTTTGTGTTGTCCCGTTAGTAGGGTGCGCGTTAATTATGGTTTTGTAAATATTATTTAGACAAAATATAACATGATAAGTATAAAAAATATTGCAATCGGTTTTATAACTGATTCTGAACAAACAGTTTTAAGGTTTCGTATATACTAAAAATAACTATATATATATATATATATATATGGAACAGTAGACAAATTCTGAAGCTGATTAAAAATTTTATCGTCCTTTAACACAAAAAGCATATTATAATCGATAGGCGGGCGCGGGGCGGGCGCCGCCCGAGCGGTCCGCCCGCCCACACCGCGGCGCCCACGCACTGACGCACCCGCCCGCCTTCCTTTATCAAAAACGTTGACGTACAGGACGTAATCTGTTCTGCCTCTTTCATGAAAAACACTCTTTCGTCCACCTACTTGTCTTTTTTTACAGAGGCGTAGAAATGGCTAAACATTGTATAACATAATAATTACTTAAGAATCGACAAGCAAAAGACGTCTTTTGAGTGGGTATTTTGTAAAATCTTCGACATTTTCTTACAAAAGATTAGGAAAGGTCGATTGTGACGTTGAGAGGTCTTGGAGAGATCGTTTCCATTCAGACATAAACGACTTTCCAAATGCTTCGTAACTCAAAAAAATAGAAGGCTCTCTATACATATTTGCCTGATAACAAGCTTTGATATTTGGATATAGTTACACGTGGTTAGACTTAGAGATAATACGATATTTGGAACGCGAACAGAAATATTTTACGGACCGGAAATACACCTGAAAATTATTCTATTGTATTATTTTCATGGTGATTTTAGGGGTCGAAAATTGTATTGAATTTATCAATCTTTATAAGTATTTACCATATTTTATCAAGGATATGTATAAGAATGCCTAACTTTGAAATGGCTAAGTTCAAATTGTCGAAAATTTAAATTCAAATGGTATAAAATGTCAAAACTTATTATCATGTACAACTTCAAAATAGCAATATATTAAATATCAAACGTATCAGATATTAAACGAGTTAAAATATTAATGGTCCGTAAGTCTAAGTTAATAATGATTTATTTGAATTTATATTAAATACAAATACAAATACTTTATTTGCCATTAAACAGGGTAGGTACATAATAAATGTTGGTGTTATAAAAATAATTGTAGCTTTGAACCTATTTAGCCATATACAATAGCATGCAAACGAACAATTTTAAGTATACATTTGATTAACTATAATATTATTATTATGAATTTTAATAATTTGTTTTAACATTACCTATATTAATTTATAATAATAACATCATTGAATTCGCAAACTAAATTAAAATTTATAAATAAATTTTCATTTAATTAATTTATTGCAAAATAAAACATTAGATATAAGATCAAACTTACAGCAATATACTTATATTATATATTACTTAATCAAACAGACCGCCCCGAGTAGTTCCCGGCGCAAACGTGCCCATAACGCTGGCCGCGTTACCGCGTTGGATGGCAATGGACAACCTTTGCACCAGAAACGACCCAGAGCGGGGGTCACAGTTTTTCTGTCTAAGCCGACGCCCCAAGTCTCTGACAAATTGAATTGCCTCCGCTCCCCAACAACCCGCCGTTTCCACCGCCAAAGGGATAAAAATGTAGCCCTGTTCCAGCGGAGCATATTTTAGGTGCTTCGCGGCCGCCTGATGTTCCGCTGCCGCCCCAGCCGCGCGTGAGGTACGACTAATGTGAGTAGCAGCGAAGGTGCTGACACAAGTCGCGTCCCACACTAAGCACCGCCCTTTTTCCCACGGCACAAGCGTTAAGCCATCAGGCCGCTTACCGTCGGTGCGGCTGAGACCCGGCGGCTCAAGGACGGAGGGGATGCCGGCCGACGTGAGAGCCCTCTTTAGGATGTCATTGAGGGCATGATGGCGAGGATGCCTTCCTGTGCAACGACGACAGCTCAACGCGTGATGGCCATCGGCCCCCACCATGGTACCGCAGATGCATATATGTGGTTCGCATACATCGCAGCCCAAGCGGAGGGCGACAGCCACCCGCAGGGAGTCAGCGTCGAGCAAAGTACCTATATGAGGCGAAGGAAGTGCCTGCAGCCACGCTCCGGACTCCGGCCGTGACACCGCCAAGAGTCTTGCCAGATCCACCGCCTCAGCCTCGTCTGTGAGTCGGTCTAGGACAGCTTTGCAGGCTACGTCGTCCCATGAGCGCTGGAATTCAGGGTTCTCAGGGATGGCCACGCCCGGGACGCGCGCCAGCCAGGCCGTGATGGCATCAGCCGCATGGGGGATGGTTACCTTGTCGCCATTTAATGATAATATATCAGCGACTAGGTCCGCAACCCCATGGGCCGACGCCAGGAAAGCCGGCAGGCTCACATCCCGAACGCACCGCACACCAAGTCCCCCGTATCGAACTGGTAAGGTAGCTTGCATCCAGTGCTCTCCGCTCAGGGAGACGTTTAATATTGTCTCCATAGTACTTCTGATTACGGCGTCAACGGATTCAACAGCGCCAGGAAACAACCAGATAGGGGCCGTCCGCAGGAGATATGTCATCTTTGGGACAGCAAAACACTTCTGCATTAGGACTAGAGCAACATGCGGAGTAATGTCTCTAAGACGCGCGCTGGCGAGTGCGAGAATTTCCCTACGAGTTTCTAGGGCCTCAGGAATTGCGGCTGCAAAAATTGGAGCACCAAGCAGACAAAACGTCTGGCTGTTAAGTTCCTTGAGGCCAGGAAGTAACGAGGTGAAAGAAAGAAAAGAAGAAGAAGACTCTGCGCCACAGGAGAAAAACTCACATTTGGTCGAGTTTACCTCCAGTCCCAACTCCTTCAGGCGAGGCAATAAGACTGAAAGGTCTCGCTCCACTTCCTCTGGTTTACCCCCAATAGTACCATCATCAAGGTACCAGATGTTGAGGGGAGACCTGAGCTCGCTTATGGCCCTATGGATAGCGAGACTGAAAGTAAGAGGGCCAAGAGGATCCCCCTGCTGCGCTCCAACCTGAGATTGAATCAGTTCAGAACCAAAGAACAAGTTAGAAGGTCTGTGGTAAACCTGGTGGAGAAAAGGGTATAGTGCAGGGATTTTCTCCAACACCTCACTCAGCATAGCGTCTCTTTCTAAAGAATTAAAAGCATTCTTCAAATCAAGCTTAATGACAACCCCACCAGCATTCTTCGGATCCAACGCGAAAGTGCGCACGGCATGTATTGCTGCTTCACAACCCAAACGCGTCCCAAAACCTAACTGATGAGGCTGAAGATATGAGGCCATGTTCTCCTTTACGGCTCGACATCCAAGCTTGGCCACCAGACGACGAAAAACGCTCCCCACTGCGATGGGTCTCAAACCACCCTCTTTCTTTTTCAGGGCACATAGTGTAGCCCCGTACAAGTATGGACATATCGCAGGGTTCAATTGCCCGCTAAGCAAGAAATTGCTGAGCTTAGTCAACGCCTTAATCAGGCGTTGTCCGTTATCTCCCGCCGTGCTGGATGTCAACTCCTTCAAATGAGCCGGACGAATGCCATCCAGGCCAGCAGCAAATCCATTATAGAAGGAATTGACAGCCAGCATCACGTCCTCTTCGGCCACTAATAGTCGGGGTGTGCCTAGGCCCGGCTCCGGTGGATAGCATAATGGCCGGGATGGGCTGGGATGTTTTGACTGCAGAGCCGTCACTGTTTCCGGTCCAGGTGGCGCAACCGAGTCCTCACTCATGAGTAGGCGAACCGCTCCCCTTAGATCACCCTCATGGACTTTGGACTCGACTGCCTTTGTCAGTGACCGAGTCCCTGAAGCAACCGACCCGCAGTCGAGAGAAGCATGGCATGAGTTTGTTTCTATGTTCGCCTTGATTTTAGCAGTAAGGGAACCCGCACTAGTCTGGTCTGGAGTCCTCAAGGCCATGTATGCAAAAGAAAGCAATGAGCACCACTCGTCCATTCCATTGGAGGCAATACAGCTGTCTATTAGGGCGCACAATCTGGCTGCCGCTACACTCCGCGCACCCTTCGGGATGTGACGCAGGACCCGCACTTTGGCTTTCATTGAAGCAAGATGCTCCAGTGTGCAGCGGCCACCCGATTGTGGACCTGTTGCCGCAGGCAGCACGGCACCGACGGAGACAGGCTGAGAGGGTGGGGGCCGTGGCACGTCCTTATGGACGCGCGTGATGTGTATCTTGAGGCCCCGTGTGGTAAATTTTCGGCTGGAGGGAGGTTGGCAATGGGGACACGTCAACTCAGACAGGCAATTCATATTCAACAAACTTAAATACTACAACTGTGTTTAATGTAAACTTCAATATAGGTAGGTACTGACTGACTAAATAAAATTTCCTTTACACAAAGACAGTTTCGCTCATAAGACAAACTTCAAAACAAAAGGAAACACCTAAAAAAACAAAATTATTAACATTCGCAAAATAAATAAAGTTAAATGTCAATTAAATAAAATTACATTAAAACAATTATAATGGATATAAATAAATACATTAATTAATACACAAAAGTATCACAGTATTGCAAAAAGAAAACCCACAGTGAAAAATTAAATTAGCTATGTAAAGATTTGTTGACACAAATTAATAGCGATGCTAATATAAATGTCTTAGAAAATTATAAAGATTGCCTATACTACACAAGTATATGTATATGTAGGTATACTACGTCCCGTTCTACTAAATCTAGCTTAGTATCATGAGATTACTATTAAAATTAAGCAGTCCTATCCCATTGAAAATAACAAAAAACACAAAAGCATGTCAACGAATAATAAATTTAAAAATTAAAAAATAAAATTTAATCAATAATTTATTGAAATAATTTTCATATCAATTTTACTAATCCTATTATTAAATATATTATACTTATATCATGCCATGTTAATAAAAAAATTAAGATTGTTTTTAGTACTATTCTATAGGTAGGTACCGTGATTATTTATTAATCACTTTAAGATTTTCGACATTTTGAACTTCGCCATTTTAACTTCAGGCATTCTAATTTTAGACTTTCCTGATAAGTACCCTTATCAATCTTCGACAAAAGTAATCCTAGTATGTAAATCTTAGATCTTATTGATACGAGTGCCTAATCAAAGTGAAAACAAACTGATAATAAAGCTTATCTATCGGCAAGTTGATGTCTTAATCACCATCTGAAAGTTCGGGTAATAAAAGACGTTGCTTCACATAGGGCAATTTTTTTTATTGTACTAGCGGCCGCCCGCGACTTCGTCTGCGTGGAAAGTTTTTTGCGAAAACAAAACTTCTTCTCGGAAACAATCCTTTTTTTCGGGATAAAAGGTATCCTATGTCCTTCTCTGTACCCCTCACAACGTGTATGCAAAATTTCATGATGATCGGTTCGGTAGTTAAGACGTGAAGGCGTAACAAACAAACGGATTTTCGCATATTAGTAAGGATGTTTTATTTGAACCAGCCCAAACCAGCCCCCCAGCTTGACCACTGAAACAAGACATCTATCGCGTGATAATATGGCGTTTTATTGACACTCATCTGTCAAAATCCATTGTCTTTTGATAGATAATATATCATATCGCGTTTCGGTGGCCATGCTAGGGGGGCAGAACTAGTTTATCCGGGACATGGAACCTGTGAAACACTAGCGGATCCAGGGGGGGGGCTAAGGGGCTCAAGCCCCCTCCCCCTCCAAAATCATTTGGGTCCACCCAACAAATCTGTTGATTACCTTGGTAAAGCCTACCCTCACCTACGTAAAGCCCCTCCCAAACCAAAATCCTGGATCCGCCACTGCTGTGAAACATGTCCTCCCTCCTATGTTCTGCAAGTACCAACCATTGTATTCGAATTTATAGTACTTAATAGAAGGTTGTAACAGTATGAGTTTGGCGCCGTTATACAACCTCATAAATAATGATCTCGGTACGTCGCTCCGAGAGCTGTGGACGACCCGCAATGCTGGCTGCTGGCCAAGCCTTGCTTAGCATAAGCGACTGACAATAAAGCCTATGCTCATAGAAAACGTTGGTGTGAAACTGCATTTTAAACTTTTGTAGTCAATTTTCAAAGGTCACTTAAAAATGGAAAGCAATTTGAAATCAAGGAATTTCCTTAAGAGATATTGTTTTTTTAATATTCAAAATAAGTTTTGACTATAAACAGGTCTTTAACAAAAACTAAAATAGTTAAGTTCATAGAGAATGGAAATGAAATAAATTCCCGTAACGATCAAAAAGTAGAGTACCTAAAATTACAGGAAAAGCTATTATTTGAAACGTTTTGGAAGATTTTAGACCAAATGAGACACGAGCGACTGGCTAGACGGTAAAAGTTGCTTAAATTTGCAAATTTATTATTGTCGGTTTTTGCCAAAGGGTCTACTTATAACAATATGTTGTTTACCAAAATAATGGCATTCATTCATGAATAGCCGGCCGTGGGAGCCGACGAAAACGCGGGTTGTTGTGTCGCGTAATTAAAACCATGTTATTGTACAGTTTACATTTAACCTGAGCACAAAGCATTTGAATTATTTCAAATACGTGTAGGTATATGTTAAATTTATTGTAACAATAAGCATTGTAAATAGTTGTCATCGTCTACCCAAGTAGCACACAAATGCTGCATAAGTGCTTAATTAATGCTGCCATCGAATCTTAAAGCTGTTTAAGGGTATACCAATTTGGCTGTACTAAAGCTGTTTAAGCGCTTAAACAGCTAAAAAGGGCCCCAAATTATACAGCCTTTGGTATTACAATGGCTGGAGAGAAGCATCGGTCAGGCTTATTTAAGTTTTAATAGAGCATTAATAAAGCACTGTAAAAAGTTTAATTCTGTGCAGGACTCTCCCAACCAGCTCTTAACCAGCTTCTAACCTTTTGCAACTCCCTATTCAAACTTTTTTAACGTCTTTGTTCTTAGCAAGTCATCTTAAAATAAATTAAGTATGTAAAGGACTGTTAAAAGTTATGGTGTAAAGTTAACTATATTCAATCTTCCATCATCGTCCACCATTTCTACTGGGATATTTTTTGTTAGAAAGTTTTACAAATGCGCAGTTTATACAAATGCGTTCAGGATGCGAGTGCAACTACATCGTGAAGTTAATACCAATTAACTACAAAATTTTCATGCGCCCTTCGAATAATTAGATTTTAACTTAGGAAATATATGGACAAATGACGAGTGCAAAAGTTTTAATCTATTATTTATTAAATATCGAGTGTTCCGGTTGGGTAACAATTGATAGTAAAGTTATCATAACGATGTTATTAAATAATTCTAAGTTTTATTATGAGTTATATAATTTTTATGAGTTAAATTAATCGTAAAAATGTTAATTAGTAAATCATAAAATTTTTAGTTAGCTGATTAAAAGTATGTGAATTGACGGAAGTGTATTTGGCTTTACAGAAAAGTTAATTTGTTAAATTTATACATGTAATTGGGCACATTTATTAGCGTGATACAATTTAAATAATTCTTATTGTCCATTTTAAAATTGTGTTTTGCATACTTTCTTGAAAATTAATGATTAACAGTAAAAAGATATGACATTGACTATGAACAGTAATGGCGGGAAGAAGTGTCAATTCCCGCCAATAACGAATGCTTAAAAGTGAAATCAAACGGTGTAACGAGTCAGTCTGATTTTGTGCCTCGCTGAATAACAAGATAAGTATTGAATACCAGTGTTATTTTTGATCAAAGGAGTATAACGTCTAAGATGTTATTCTGTTCAGAACCCTTTGTTATGATGTGATGATTAATTTGTTTGATTTGAATGGGTTATTTTATTGGCATTTAATCCAATGTTCGTTAGAATGAATAATAAGGACCAGTGTGTTATTTCATTCGTAATACAAATAATTTAAAATAGTAGTGATTACAAAAGTAAAGTTGAATTGTTTATTCATGATGATTAATGTTTTATGAGTTGTTTATTGGCAATTAATGTAAAATTGGTTATTAATAATTTTTCAATATAAATAATGCAGTCTAATGTGTCGTTTTATTAGTTACACAATTTAGAATGTTAGTGATTATAAAAGTTACGGTAAAATATAGTGATTAATAAGATTAATGATGTTTTCTGGTTAAATCTTGCTTAGTATTGGTTAATAGAATATTATAGTGATTAATAAGGTCAAAGATGTTGTTTTCTTAACAATGCGAGTATTGCTTTTGGTAACTTAAATATATCCTTGTTAAACATTGACTTAGTGCTTTTAATTATGTATGCCTGATCCTATAATTTTAACAATTTCAGAAGTGGTGATAACCAAGTATGTCCGAAGACAAGGTGCCAACGAGGTCGAGCCTAGAATCCTTGTGAACCAGAAGAGAAGCGATTGCGTCCGTGAAGTCCAAGAGAGGTTCTCGCAAGATTCCAGCTCCGACGAAAGCAGGGTGTTATTGGCACGCAAGCAAAACACAAGGCAAGTCCGTTCCGATTATTGTTATAATAGGCATACATTGATCAAATGCAGTGCATAGGTAATGTGATGTAGGTGTTGTAAAGTGTCGTTGGAAGTTCCCTGAATGTTAGGAAAATTGAAGTCTTAATATTTCCCTGTAGTCTAAGTTTGCTACAGGTAGAAAATAATTTTAGATAGAGCTTATTTAAAATATGATTAAATATATATTTTTTTTTAATTACCGCTCGAGGCATTAGAGGCTAGCTTTGTCAAATTAGAAGGAAGGTTTTTCAGTATTCGGTATTAACATAATCGGAAGAGAAGAGATCCGTTAAAAAAAAAATTATAATAAAATAAATTATTCGTCAATAATTCAGTTACAGAATTTCCTTGAGACAGCCCCAGAGAGTAATATAAATACTCGTGTTGGGATGACTCTTTCCTTTGTATTATTCAGATGTCGTTTTTAATTTAAATATTTAATATCTTATGTTGTGTTTAATAATTTCGATGAAAGGTTAATTAATATTATTGACGCTTTGCAAAAACTGTTGAATTGATGTTAAGTTGATGTTGAGTTGATGTTGAGTTGATGTTGAGTTGATGTTGAGTTGATGTTGAGTTGATGTTGAGTTGATGTTTAGTTGATGTTGAGTTGATGTTGATGTTGATGTTGAGTTGATGTTGAGTTGATGTTGAGTTGATGTTGATGTTGAGTCGATGTTGATGTTGAGTCGATGTTGATGTCGATGTTGGGTTGATGTCGATGTTGGGTTGATGTCGATGTTGGGTTGATGTCGATGTTGAGTTGATGTCGATGTTGAGTTGAGTTGATGTCGATGTTGAGTTGAGTTGATGTCGATGTTGAGTTGATGTTGATGTTGATGTTGAGTTGATGTTGATGTTGAGTTGATGTTGATGTTGAGTTGATGTTGATGTTGAGTTGATGTTGATGTTGAGGGGTGTTGATGTTGTGTTATGTTGAGTTGATGTTGATGTTGAGGGGAGTTGATGTTGTGTTGATGTTGATGTTTAGTTGATGTTGAGTTGATGTTGTTGTTGAGTTTATGTTGAGTTAATGCAGGTTTGTTTAGATGTGTGTAACTTGAATAAATAATTATTAATGTCTAGTGTATACGTGGACACTCCTGCCTGGGAAACATCCGGCGTTTGAGTCCATTACGGGGCAAGTTTTAGAAAGGAATAGAATGATTTCATTTTGATAGAAAAGTGGCTAAAAGTCGTCGCTATAGGTAGGTAGGTAGGTATACGTTATATTGGCCAACATGTTACGATGAACAAACAGTATGCAACATTACGAAAATATGTCTTGAATCTATCAAGTTTGTTCCTTTAAAATAATTGAAAAATATAAACTTAACAAATGGATAACCCATACTTTAACAGTATGTTCATAAAGTATAAAACATAATCAATCATGTCAGTTTTAAAACGCGATGGGTAGTAAATGGCCAATAACTATAAAACTTGGAATTGCACTAATCCCTACTAGGAAACTCAATAACCTCTGTTACCATATTTTATTTGGAGTGGTCTAAACAAAATGATGCAAAGTAATTAAGTGATTTAGCCGCAACTGATCATCAATCGTAGAAGTAGAAATAAATTTTATTTATTATTTGTTTTGTGGAAGATCTACAAACAAATAACAACTAGAGCTAAAGATAATAATTAGTGGATACAATGCTTTGGACAAATTTTTAGTAGTTAATATTTAACTTAATTTATATACTAATTATGAGTTATAAATGCGTTTTTTTTTTAAGAAAAAAACCTACTTACTGTGATCCTGATTGCTTTGAATGTGTTGAAGAATCTAATCAAAAACATTTACACATGTATGTATTCTAGCAATGTTCAAGTATATTTGAAATGAAAATTATAACTTGTTTGTGAAAATTTTTAGTCAAGAAACTGGGAAAACAAAGGGTGATACTCATTCTCTCTTAGAATAAGATTCTGATGTTGAGGATGTGGGGTGATTTGATGGACTTCTTCACAGCATTGTTGTCTTGTTGACCTCCTTGAATCGGATGTCCATAGGTGTTGAGGTATTTAGATTTAAAAATAATAATAGCAATCTTAATATAATCGATGTTCACGGGGTCATTCCTACCAATATTTTTAATCATTAATATTGATGTAATAGTATTTAACACTAAGGAATGTACTTTTCTTGGCCCAGTGGGAAAATATGTAGTAAATAAAATTGGTTCCTTTGTTTGAAGCAGGAGATAAAAGTGATCCCAACTTTTAGGCCAATATCTATTTTACCTGTACGTAGTGCATATTATAAGAATATTATAATTACTTGTACCAAGTAAAATAAAGGGAAAAGAAAATATTTTATGATTTTCAATTAATTATTGCTCGTATATAAGACTCAGTTAAATTTTTTTCTGATGGCAAGGGTGATATTGATAATAAAATTGTTCTAACGACGACATTAGTACTCCTTTTTAAGTTTTACATTTGCCCAACATAAATTATCAATCGAAGAAAAAGAGAATATTTTCTTACATTACCGAATATACTTATGCATATTAATTTGAATGCAGACTTAGTTTGAGGTTGTTGAGAATACGAAATATCTAATGTACCTATTAAAAAATGTAATTACCCACGACGACAATGATATCCAATCCACATATTTGTCTTATCAAGAAGGCTATTCTTTGCTTGCTTTTGTTTTCATTACTTTCATAGCGTAGTGTACTATTGAATAATATTAAATAAAATATTATGTTTAATATAATAGTTGCGCTGAGTACTGTTGTAAGGCTCAGCAGCTAATATTGAGAATATATTTGTACTTCAAAAGGGATTTTTAAGCTGTTTGTACTGTAAGCTATATCACAGAACGCACAGCACACCTTTGGTTGCAGGATTATCTAAGAGAATGGTTTAGGGAAAATTAATATGTTGATATGTAAAGGAGTTTAGTTTAAGGTTGTAAGTTATATGGATCGCTTGATAAGGTGATACCCATTGTTTTAATACGGGAAATAAAATGAGGTTGCTGCTCCAAGATTTAGACATCAAAAACTATGTTATGTCGATAGGCATTGCCTTTCGTTGATGAAATTCCACAAAATAGTTGAGCTGCTTTGGCATAGATTTAAAATACATGGTAAAATATGCTCACAAGCAAAGCTATTACAAGATTATTTAAAAAGACCGCAATGGTTGTTTTCATTTGACTTTATAGTATTATGTTATAAATATGTTGCAATTCTGTATTTCAATACAATTGGTAATAATAATTACGAGTAGGTATATTATGTAAATAAGTGAACTTCTAATCTTTGCAGAGGCTAAAAATTAGTTTCCTGTCAGCTAGAAAAGTTAAATTGGTGGTAGGATGGTATGAAAGTCGTAAACATATTGTGATTTTATATATGATAGTATTCAATAAGGGACCCAATGAGTATAAGTGTATAAGTAGTTGCTTTGAAGCTTAATGAACTAATGCATGAGGCAAGTGATAGTGAGATTAGTGACTCAAGTTGATAGCACAGATAACTTATAGATTTGTTGGAGTGATAATGTTTTTGCAATTAATATTGTAAAAATAAAAGAATGGCTTTTACAGTAATGCGAACAGTCTATATATTTTTTTAAGGGCCGTCACTCCAGACGATGAAAAAAAGGAAGCTAATCAATAAAGGCCGTCACTCCAGACGATGAAAAGAAAGGAGCTAATCAATAAGGGCCGTCACTCCAGACGATGAAAAAAAGGAAACTAATCAAATCAATAAAGGCCGTCACTCCAGACGATGAAAAAAAGGAGATAATCAATAAGGGCCGTCACTCCAGACGATGAAAAAAAGGAGATAATCAATAAAGGCCGTCACTCCAGACGATGAAAAAAAGGAGATAATCAATAAGGGCCGTCACTCCAGACGATGAAAAAAAGGAGATAATCAATAAGGGCCGTCACTCCAGACGATGAAAAAAAGGAGCTAATCAATAAGGGCCGTCACTCCAGACGATGAAAAAAAGGAGCTAATCGATAAGGGCCGTCTAACCTGACGATGAAAAAAAAAAGGTTACTTTGTTAAGGGCCGTCTAACCTGACGATGAAAAAAAAGGTTTATTTTGTTAAGGGCCGTCTAACCTGACGATGAAAAAAAAGGTCAATTTTGTTTAGTGTCGTCTAACCTGACGATGAAAAAAAAAGGTTTATTTTGTTAAGAGTCGTCTAAACTGACGATGAAGAAAAGGTTTATCTTGTTAAACGTTGTCTAACCTGATGATGGAAAAAGAGATTTATTTTGTTAAGGACCACCTGGGTGGCATGTAACGGGGATCTTAATAAAGTTTATCAGAAATTAAGGGTTTAAGTAAATTATACCATGCTTTTTTTTTTAATGAACTTTAATGGGCAAACTATGTGTGGTAGTCCGAATTATTTAAATTCTCTAAATATTAAAGGTTAACTGTTCGTTGTAAATTGATAAATAATATCAAGTTAATATTGGACTATTAGTAGAGATTTTCAGATTTAAAAATAAATTAAATAGGGCCGTCGGATCAGACGATGGAAAATAGGTAAATTATCACAATGGAAATTGGATCATTGATAACTTGGAATACAAAATGTTTTCTTATTACAGATGTATCCTACAGAAGCCACGTGATTTGCGGGGACGCAAATGTGTCAGGATGGACGAACTATTAAATATCGAGTGTTCCGGTTGGGTAACAATTGATAGTAAAGTTATCATAACGATGTTATTAAATAATTCTAAGTTTTATTATGAGTTATATAATTTTTATGAGTTAAATTAATCGTAAAAATGTTAATTAGTAAATCATAAAATTTTTAGTTAGCTGATTAAAAGTATGTGAATTGACGGAAGTGTATTTGGCTTTACAGAAAAGTTAATTTGTTAAATTTATACATGTAATTGGGCACATTTATTAGCGTGATACAATTTAAATAATTCTTATTGTCCATTTTAAAATTGTGTTTTGCATACTTTCTTGAAAATTAATGATTAACAGTAAAAAGATATGACATTGACTATGAACAGTAATGGCGGGAAGAAGTGTCAATTCCCGCCAATAACGAATGCTTAAAAGTGAAATCAAACGGTGTAACGAGTCAGTCTGATTTTGTGCCTCGCTGAATAACAAGATAAGTATTGAATACCAGTGTTATTTTTGATCAAAGGAGTATAACGTCTAAGATGTTATTCTGTTCAGAACCCTTTGTTATGATGTGATGATTAATTTGTTTGATTTGAATGGGTTATTTTATTGGCATTTAATCCAATGTTCGTTAGAATGAATAATAAGGACCAGTGTGTTATTTCATTCGTAATACAAATAATTTAAAATAGTAGTGATTACAAAAGTAAAGTTGAATTGTTTATTCATGATGATTAATGTTTTATGAGTTGTTTATTGGCAATTAATGTAAAATTGGTTATTAATAATTTTTCAATATAAATAATGCAGTCTAATGTGTCGTTTTATTAGTTACACAATTTAGAATGTTAGTGATTATAAAAGTTACGGTAAAATATAGTGATTAATAAGATTAATGATGTTTTCTGGTTAAATCTTGCTTAGTATTGGTTAATAGAATATTATAGTGATTAATAAGGTCAAAGATGTTGTTTTCTTAACAATGCGAGTATTGCTTTTGGTAACTTAAATATATCCTTGTTAAACATTGACTTAGTGCTTTTAATTATGTATGCCTGATCCTATAATTTTAACATATTATGGAAAATTAAATGAGATATTTAGTAAAAATGGTTTCTTTAAATTGCCTATGAAGTAAGAGCTTAAATTAAGGCGGATTCTTGCAGTTAAGAATGTTTTAGAAAATAATAAAAAAAGCTATTTTTAGGTTAGTTATGGCGTCCATGAGGTGCTCAGCTTTAATCGTTAAAATATTATCTTGTGACACTATTTGCTGAACAAAATACCATTAATCAGCCATAGACTGCTCGTGTTCTGTATAAGAGACGTTAATTTACACTTTTAGTTCATATATGGATTCCGGAAATGCCGTTCTAATGACTTATGAGTTATATTGTATTTCAACAACTATTTCTTGCAGCAAGTTAGGGGTCCTCTACCAAAAAGAAAATCATCCTCCAACTAACATTTATCTTATAGGTAGGTATAGTCTAAAATATTACTTATTTTCTTGTAAATTCGGTACTATTAACCAAAATAATAAAATTTTGCAACAGATAGGTAGAAAAGCTGTTAAATGGAGTCAATAACAGCAACGAACTTTAATTTGGTGTAATTGGGTGCCAAAAACTGTTTAATAGTATAGACAAATTACATTCTAACTCTTTGAGAATTACAAAGCGCTTGAAAAATGGTTTACAACAGTTTCTCAAATAAAGCTGTATAAATATATGCTTTGATACACTTCTTCAGCTTGAAGAGTTATTATTTTCTACTTAGGCGTAATTTCAGCAGCAACAGGCTGTTAAAAGTATTTCCTTAATGATCTTAACCAGACAACCTTACAGTGGTATTATATTACTCCACATGTAGCTCAAAAGCGTCATAAAAGATGCCTTCAAGATCAATGTACAGCTTCTAACTTTACAATACCTTTCAGACGTACTGTTAACCAGTTGGTGTTAGAAAGGATTAATTTTAGACCATTCAACAGCAAAAAACATTATAGAAGAATTTCTTTACGCCGCTTTTCAGCTGCAAACGTAGTAAAACATGTATTATGAACTCTTAAACAGCCCATAGCTTAATTAAGTATTTCTGGAGTGCCTTTTACAGATTATTGAATAAATAACTTTTTTAAAAGCAACATATCAGCCTTGAGAAGCTAGGAAAACCTTTAAACATCTTTAATCACACTTTTAACCTTATGTAGGTGTATAATTTGACACTTGATCAGCCAATGTGCTACTTGGGTATGCACGCTTAAAACACCTAAATGCAAGCAATAAGCAGCGTTTGCAGTTTTTGATGGATGGATCCAGATGATAAATAAAATCGAGAATACCGACGAGGATGTTGGTTGTATTATTGAAGATTATGTCCTGACGATTTGAAATAGAATAAAGCAACCTAAAAAAAACTTAAAAACGCGATTTTAAAATTACAATTTGTCTGAAGTAGCTTCTTCGACGAAAGCTGTAATTACCGATCGCATGAAAAATCATGATTTTCAAAATAAGTACTAATTTTTCCGATTGATTTAGGTTAGATAAAAAGCAACCAAGAGGCGCCAGATGTAGGTACATTTTTCTATCAAATCCACCAAAAAGAGCCTAGCCAAATTATAGAATTCAATCAGGCTTAAGGCCGTGATACACTGGATACACATGCCTGTGGGTGGCATGCTAGATGCTGATAAGCTGGCATGCCGGATACTGGCATTCTGTGACGAAGTGATACACATGACTGTAACTAGCATGCCAGTTTTTTGAAAAACTGCTTATAGTCTTTAAAAAATCAAATGGATTGCGATTTGCGATACTTTGTATTGGCACGTGAGCTACGGGCAGAATCTCAATACTATACCAGTAGCTCGTTCTTACCAGTGTCAGTTGGCATGGTTTTGCGCGAGTAACAATCATGTGTAACACGTTTAGAGTAAGACGGGCTTCTTTTCGGGACGAAGCCGCGATGCTCGAAGGTATCACGGGTTGTACTTATACTCTTTGTATAATAAAGGAAAATATGAAAGTTCGCTAACAAAATCAAATCCTGTCAATACATATAAAGCGAATGCAGTAGTGGTATGTTCACACACGTCCGTTGTCACAACCGTTTCATGCGGGTGAACTGCCGCCGACACGACTAAATTATCACTTGGCGTTTTATTAGTGCCAGATTTGTAAGCCAACTTTAACTTGTTATAGGGTTGACAACTTTTTCACAATCACAATAATTTTAGTTTCATCTGCTATAGACAATCAAACGACATTTAGCAATTAGCAAACAATTCGCTAGTTAGTAGCCAAAAGTCATAATCCATTGCGTATGTTTTCAAAATGAATCTATTTATAATGAAAAAAGTATAGATTTACTGCCCCCTACTGACTGACAAATGGCCAACATTGACAAATGGACAAGTGCCATAAGCTTAACAATTCCATACAATACATAGAAGTCTGTGATTTAGGTACATACGTTTGCGGCATTTGATTTAATCATGTATTGCTCATATTTAAGCTTTAAAAGTAAGCGTAGCGTTCAAACGAATAGAAAGTTGGCCATTTGAGTAGAGGGTCTGCTGGTCAATAAGAGTAATAACAAATATGTTTTTTGTTAAGTTATTGTTGTTAATAAGTTTAGTTAGTCAGTCAAATCTAATAAGTAATTCAAATCATTCATTAGTGTTAAGCAAAAATGTCGCTTTGCAAATATCTAAGTCGACTCATCAATTGTTTGCACAAAAGAATCGTTTACCGTTGATATGGAGATGAGTCAGAGGCTCTTCGTTTATTTTAATGTACAGAAAGACGCACAAATAAATTACGTGTCCTGCCGCACATACTAATAAGTCCCGCGGTTGTCACCAACCACGCTCAAGTACCTAGGCACTGGCTGATACTTCGTTTCCGGAAAATCTTCTTTGAAAAATTACATACACTCAAAAATAAAATAAATATAACGAAATAACGGTAGAGTCGGAGAAGACTAAATAAATCCAAAGAAAAATCGACAAATCTTACACTACGCCCAACTATCAAAACTATTGAAAATGTAATTTATAAATAACACGGCGGTGTTATCAATGCTGCATAGACTCCATACATAGTTAATAGGAATGCATTCTTTATCATACTGATGATAAAGTAAACAGCGCAGACTGGCCCTCGCGCGTTAGGGACCCGCTCTACAACCTAGAGTTTTGTCCGTCCCTAAGATGGCTCAAACTGTAGCTTAGTTCAATTCCGAGATCCAAATTTTTCCGTTTCTTGAATAGCGAGTTAAAAACAAATTCATTGGGAAATTCTCGATCCAAGTCGGCGAAAAAATTTGAAATTATGACAAATTCTGGAAAATCTCAAAAAATTTGCAACCGATTTTGGGGGGAATTCAAATTGCACTTTGAAGACAATAGCACATTTACAATTGGCAGACTCACATTTAAACGACATATAGCCAACATATACCCCAACCACGTATCTGCAAAACTACAAACAAATCGGGGCACTATACTGATCACGACATACTACAATAAGTTATGCAGTTTAAATATAAATCATACTACAATAAGTTATGCAGTTTAAATATAAATAAATTTGTATTGTTTACACTACCTTACAGTGCTAGCTTGCCACAGGAAGAAAATAATATCAGATATAATTTAAATTTAACACTAAGCAATATGACTTATTATAATAGTCAGAGATGTCACATAATAGACATAAATAAATTAATATTTAATTTTAAATTGACAAAAGATAAATATTATCTTACAAATTATTTTAAAAGACAAGTAGCTTTAGCGCTATCATTTTATTTTAAACATTTAGCCAAGAACTTGGCTATCACTTCTGCTTCTATTGAGCAGAATAGTTTTGACATTTTAAATGTGACCTTGGAATCCGTTCCAAGTAATAATAATACAATTTTTACTCCTGCTCCTATTGAGCAAAAAATTGTTGACATTAAAAATAACACTTTGGCATTTGTCCCAAGTAATTCTTTTATTAGTAATTTAAATTACATAATAAGACAATAGAGGAAGTCTCTAGCCGTGTAATGACTAAGGAAAAGCCTAAATATTTAACTATAGTTCACCAAAACATTCAGGGCTTTTCTGGCAAAGAATTAGAATTAGAACTTTTTTTAACTGAAAAAAATGTTAATATTTTATGTGTCACTGAGCACTGGCTTAAGGAATATGAATTAATTACAGGATTTCAATGTTATAAAATTGCTAGTTCATTCAGTAGGAAATCCACCACTAGAGGGGGATCTTTAATAATTTTGCAAAACAATATGAATTTTAAGGAACGAAAAGATGTGATATCCCTCTCTATTGAACAACACGTTGAACTGTCATGTGTGGAATTAGATCAGTTGATAATGATTTGTGTGTATCGCCCACCAACTGGTAACTACCCTCAATTTGAGTCCGCTATGGAGGACGCTCTAAAATTAGTCATCAAAAAGAATAAAAAAATTGTGGTGTGCGGTGATTTTAACGTAGACATCTTAAAGCCGTCCTCAATTGCAAGTAGGTTTCTGAATTTGTTTAAGTCCTTCAATTTAGCAAACACCTTTTGTGAACCTACAAGAATCACTGCTACATCTAAAACTTGCCTAGACAATATTTTTAGCAATTGTAATGTACTTGATAAAGAAATAATAAATTGTATTCGTTCTGACCATAGCGGACAAATAGCTTCCCTTGAGCACCATCATGTTCCTCATCAGTGTAATATAATTTGCAGACCTCTAACTAAAAATAAATTGGAAAATTTTCATAATAATGTCACTGCCAAAACTCTTTGCTTACCTAGTAATGATAATCCCAATACTCATTATGATGATTTATTTAATTTAATTAAAGTAGAATTTGATAAAACATTTAAGCAAAGATCTATTAAATCCAAAGACTTTAAAAAGAAATTTAGTGATTGGGCAACACCAGGCATATATGTTAGCAGAAATAAGTTGTTTGAATTATATGGTCAGAAAACAATTTCAAATGATCCCGAATTTCATGAATATGTAAGAAACTATTCAAAAATGTTTAATAAAGTATGTACTTTAGCAAAAGCAAAATGTATATCTTCAATAATTCATCAGTCAGATAATAAAATAAGAGCCACTTGGAATATTATAAATAAAGAGACTGGGAAAACTAAAAATAATGACCGTGAATACTCATTAGTATCAGACAATAAAATTATTGAGTCAGATGAAGGAGTGGCAACAATTTTTCAAGATTTCTTTTCTAAAATACCTATTGCAACTACCAGTAATTTAAATTCATCTCCAAAAATTGCTGTCTCCCTCTTGGAATCATGTGTTGATAAGTGCAATAATGTATTTAAATTTAGACATATCAATAGTGATACCATTCTTAAAACATTTAATTCAATAAATATAAAAAAGACTGAAGATCTCTGGGGCATTTCAACTCACATAATTAAGTCTATAATAACTACTATTGCTCCCCATCTTGCTTTTATTTTCAATAAGTGTGTTGATGAAGGGATATTTCCAGACTTAATGAAATATAGTAAAATCATCCCTCTTTTTAAATCTGGGGACAAAAGCGATCCCGCTAACTTTAGACCCATTTCCATTTTGCCAGCACTAAGCAAAATTTTTGAAAAGATCATTTATGATCAATTATTAGCACATTTTCTTATCAACAAACTACTTCACGAGAAACAATTTGGTTTTACTCGTGGTAGATGCACAACTGATGCTGGAATTGCACTTCTCAAACACGTCTTTGAAGCATGGGAGAGTAAACAAGATGCAATTGGTATATTTTGTGATCTCTCTAAAGCATTTGATTGTGTCAGTCACAGTACTTTATTAGATAAATTGGAACATTATGGTGTATCAAAAAATGCAGTAAGCCTTATGCAATCGTATCTGTCGGCGAGAACCCAAAAAGTTGTTGTAAATAAAACAGAATCCTATGAAGCACCTATTACTATGGGCGTGCCGCAGGGATCGATATTGGGTCCATTGCTTTTTCTTATTTATATTAATGACCTTCCTTACTATACTAAAAACTTATGTGAAATAGTACTGTTTGCTGATGATACTTCTTTAATTTTTAAAGTTGATAGAGGATGTAACTGCAGTGACGATGTAAACAGCACTCTTTCCAAGGTGATGCATTGGTTTACTATTAATAATCTGAAGCTTAACTCTAGTAAAACTAAATGTGTCAAATTTTCACTTCCTAATGTGAGGCAGGTTCATATGACTATACATGTAAATGGCGAAGCAGTCGAATTTGTTGACTCAACAAAATTTTTAGGTATTACTATAGACTCGCGGTTGCAATGGGACCCTCATATCGATATCCTGTCAAGCAGACTTAGCTCTGCTGCCTTTGCAGTTAAGAAAATAAGGCTTCTGACCGACATTGAAACAGCAAGATTGGTTTACTTCAGTTATTTTCATAGTATTATGACCTACGGTTTGTTGTTGTGGGGCTCAGCTGCTAATATTAATAACATATTCATCTTACAAAAAAGGGCAGTGCGCGCTATATACAACTTACGGTCTAGAGATACTCTTCGTGACCTATTTAAAGAAATTAAAATATTAACGGTAGCTTCCCAATACATCTATGAAAATATAATGTATGTAAAGAAAAATTTAGATAGCTTTGTAAAAAATAGTAATGTTCATAAACTCAATACAAGAAACAAGAACAAACTTGCTGTTCCAAGGCGCAGACTGCATAAAACCGGAAGCTCTTTTTTGTGTAGATGTATTACCTTTTATAATAAGATACCAGAACAAGTCACAGAACTGCCCTTGGAAAAATTTAAAAATACTGTTAAATCCAATTTAATGAGTAAAGGTTATTACACTGTTGACGATTATTTGAAGGATAAAAAGGCATGGGCATAGCTTTTGTATTGTTAATTATTACTCTAATACCTCAGTATTGATTAGAACAAGTCCGGAATTCTTTCATAGGTCTAGATAAAAGTCCTTTAATTAAACTCGAATCGTGATTTTCTTTTCTAAGTATAAAATTGTGAGAAGTATCCTACCTACTTAAAAACGTACTTCTGGCTTCCTGACTCGACGACTTAATATGGGTAGCTTTAGTATGTCATGCTCACTTCAAACATTTCTGCGGTGGTGTCGTGTGAGGCGGGTCGTTACGTTCCCTCAAATATGGTTGAGCGAAGCGATGGCTGGTTCATGCGTCATGCTCGTGAACGGGTGCTGCCAGTGGGAATGGGTCTGCTTCTGTCTGCTTGTATTAAGGGCGTCGTATAACTCGTATATAAAAGATCTGTTTTATATTGTCTGTATGTATGGCACTTCTTACTCAAAAAATATAATTCTTAATAGCTTACCTTGTTTTGATTTATTTAATTGCAATATTTTTACTTTCTATAGTCAGTAGTTTAGTGAAAGACCTATGAAAAGCTTTTTGATATAAATTTTCAATTCGATGCCTTAACATAGGTAGTCTTAGTATGTCATGCTCTCTTTAATCATTTCTGCGGTGGTGTCGTATGAGGCGGGTCGTTACGTTCCCTCAAATATGGTTGAGCGAAGAGATGGCTGGTTCATGCGTCATGTTCGGGAACTGGTGCTGCCAGTGGGAATGGGTCTGCTTCTGACTACCTATCTTAATGCATATTGAATTGTATGTTTTTCTTTTATTTTTATCCTAGACTGAATAACAAGTTCAAACTTTGAATTTAGCTTAAAATCTGTAAATTGATTAAGAAATTTGAAACTCATTAAGAAATGAGCTAATTCAATAATGTTATTTATTTGTTAATCTTTGTTAATATAAAGTCTGGAAACGATATACATATTTGTAAATATCGTTCCATCTGATTGATAAAGCTGACAAGTTTTTTGCGCCCATTTTTCTTGTCAGTTAAAAGACGTCATAATGGGTGGTAGGGTAAAAGAATTGACGATTTAAAAATGCTTATTATGTGAGCTTATTTAAATAAAATATATTTCACTTTCACTTTCACTTCACTTTCACGAAAACACAAACAAAATGTTAAAAAACATAAACTTTTCAATGTTAAAATGTTTTCTTTAGTACCTATTTATTACTTATTTGACTTTAGTGTGGTTTGTGAAAATAGGAATCCTTTGCTTGACCGTTTACAAACTTCTCAAATAGATCGATAATATGTAAGAATTTTCCCAGTTACAACTTTGAAAAACTTTTTAATTTTCAATTTTCAAAAGTTTGTTTATTAATAGCTTTAGTTGTCCATTTATAGAATAATCTCAATTTTAATGTACTTAAGTAATTAAATTGGGAATCTATGTCAATTAGCGACACAAACATCCGCACACATTATCGGCGTAAATAATATAATTATTATGATTTATCGAACATTCTAATTAATACACATGTCAAGTTAAGTGCTAACACGATGTGATTGTGGCAATATCTCTGTAGAACTATTTGTTGACGTTAACTTTGTAGCGACCGGACCGGACCGAGATATTATGTCCACGATTGTTTTTAAACAACGGAGATTAGAATTTTGAACCCATGTTTGAATTAGATAGCACCAGGATAGCACAGAGTATCGCGGGGTCGACCATCGACCTCATTCGAGCGCTCGTGGCCAAGACCCGGAGTCAACACGTGAACAATCCGTAAACACAACAGAAAGGATATCATCCACGTTTTATACATTTTTGGTCCAAATATGAAAGTGCCGGCCAAAAGACAAAAGTGCTTTATTCTGATAGATTGTGTTGTGTCCATCTAAGCATTTTTAGCTTAAACTTTTCTTATACTGTATATTATTGGTTGTATATCTCATCAGCTTGCTCTGTGTTTCTCAGCTATTGTAATTCTTTCTGCGGGAGGAGGCTGGCGACCTGTGGTACAGGTTTCTGTGAAACCTATTTCGGGCACCAGTCCTTCACAAATTTAGGTTATAAAGCTGTTATAATTCATTACACATGTACCATCAAACAAGTTTGTGAAGTGACAAATAAATACATTTTATTATTATTATTATTATTTTTTATTATGGCACCGAAGCTGTAGCTCCGCTTCACATTTGTGTCAAAATGTATGAAAAGACAGACTTTTTGAACTCAATTAAAATCAAGTGCAGCAGTGCTATAGCTTCGGTGCCATGATAAGAAATGCTTAAGCGGACAAAATCTACCAGAATTTGCTTTTTGGCAAACTTTTTTACATTTGTGCCAAAATGTATGAAAAACCATACTTTTTTAAACTTATTAAATCGAGGATAGCGGTGCTACGGCTTCGGTTCCATATAAGAAATGCTTAGGTGGACGAAATCTATCAGAATAAAGCCCTTTTGCTTTTTGGCCGGCACTTTCACATTTGGACCAAAATGGAGATGTCCTTTACAAAATTCTATGCAAATAAGTTGGTTTGTCGAGTTTTCGTGCGTCGAGATTTGGTTTGTCGCCATTTCGTGCTTCGAGGTTTGGTTTTGTCGCGCTAACGTGAGTCGAGATTTCGTTTGTCGAGTTTACGTATTACACTCCTACATAACTTATATAGTATTTCACATTAGTGTAACTTTACCACAGGATATTTTATAATCCTTTATTCAAGCATGGGTAGGTATATTTTGGTATTGTCGGTCGGTAATCATTTCGTCCGATGCAAAACTACGGTCGCAAAAAAAACAAGTCTGTGCCTGAATAAATGTAGAGTCCTATCAGTTCGACAAAGACCACTATGGGCTATTCCGTATAATCCCAACTGGCTATCCCAGTCAGTTGGGTTCGGATACATGAATTTTATTTCCACTCTTCTCAATTTTTTCCACTCGCAAGTTGGGAAGAGTGGAAAAAAAATCCATGTAGGTATCCCAACTGTTTGGGATAGCCAGTTGGGTTGGGATATGTGGAATAACCCGTCAACTGTGCTCTATGCCTAACAAAGCCAGGCCATCGCTAGCTGTGCTGAATGACAATCGCGCAAATAGGTAGGTAGTCAACACATTCGCATTAGGTACATACACATTACTGTCGCTAACGGTCGTCTGGAGGCCACGAAGATTTATTAAAGTGTACAAAAACAAACATATGCACCATGGCTACGAATCACTCACTGGTATCGTTCAAAGTAGTCTCTAGTCCACCAAGTAATGACAGCCCGAGAAGGTGTAAGTTTATCGGCTTTTGGACCATATTTATCGTATTTTTATTATTTCAAAAAAAAGTCAAATGATAATTAAAAATAAAACGAACATTATTAATGATTATCATGTTATCAAATTATATACCTATCAGCCTTTACAAAACGCTCATAATAGAAAATTAGCTCAAGATATTTTAAATCCACTTTTTAAGGGCCCTATAAGTATATCTATCGAAAAATATTGTATCGAAAATTCACATGTAGGTACGAGTACTTACAAATTTAAAGTTCTATAGTTTCAACAATAACCTCAGTAGAATATAGTTCGTTGAAGTAGTAGTAGGCAAAAGAGGAAAAAGTAACCACTTGAAGCACTTAAGAATTTCAATTAATGTTATACTAACTTAACTAAGTACCGTTATTGATGAAAACACTTCGCCTATAGTGAAATCCAGTCAAAAGCTATTTTCCAAGTGGCATTCCAACGAAGGCGCAACGTACCCCATAATACCTGTTCTACGTACGCCGCCACTGATCCGCACTATTTGCGTATTGGAAATCTCACATACTTATAAGTAAATGAATTGTCAACCAGCATAAATTTTATTTCACTATCATGATAAAGTAAATAGAGCACGAACTGTGCCGCATACATTACCGACGCAGCGCGCGGAATGCGCGCACGCAATCACGTATGAAAAACTATCATTAGCATTTTCGCTAGTAGTGGTTTAATTAGCTTTATGTGTTAATGACAGTCGTATAGTGTTTGCTAGGCATTTCTACCTTCATTTACACACACACTAAATGTTACACATTGAGAAACAAAATTGTAGAGACATAATATTTACAGTATTTCTAGTAAATTTTATTCATTAGACTGTGTCAGAGACATTTACCAAATTAACGTAGATTATCGTTGAATAGCGACCATTAACGCAAACAATGTAAACTCACAGCACCATTCATAACTCTGTACAACTAAGTACTTTCAAAATAAATTATACTTAGGTATTGTACGTAGTGGTAGTGGCAATGATTAAATACATTACAATAAAAAATGTTAGTGAAGAGCCTGTGAAGTATCAAAAACAAAAGACATTCGCAGAGAGAGAGCCTTAAAAATTAGTTGTAACCTCTCGTGGCGTGAAGGTGTGGTGGTTTAAAAACAGTTGAGCAACATGATGAGCGCGGCGCAGATGAACCCGCTATCTGGTGCAGGATACGCGGCCTCTTCCTCCGATAGCGCCTCCCACGCGCCACGCCATTGGCTGAGGCCACCGATGGTTTTGGAACCAGGGGAAGACTATCTTAGGGTTAATGCAACGTTTCTATTATTAAAAAAAACAAGAATATCCTTGCTCTAATAATATTTTCTTAACGTTTTCGTCTATTTACACGACTGCCTAGAAAACAGAGAGTGTAATGTTTTCAGGGTTCATGCAGGTATGTGGCCGTATGTCCACCATAAATTCTAAATGCTTTAACGTTGGTGAATAACCCGTATCGTGAAAAAAAAAAAATATTTTCAATTATTACAATATGGGCATCAAATGAAAGGCCTTGATGAGCACATTCCAAAACTATATAATTTGTCACTAAACTGTATAAAATAAAAATAACTAAATTTAAAAAAACACGACCGCCCTGCCAAAAACGAACATAAAAGTGAAATAACAAGGGGAGCTCTTTGATTAAAAATTGTCCCACAAAACAGTCCTTCGACTGCAATGACACTTGTTATTTAACTTTTTAGTCGTGTTTTTAATATTTTCTAAGTTTAGTTATTTTTATTCAGGTAAGTATACCTAATACTCGTATTTTTCTATCATCATCATCATCATCATCATATCAGCCACACGACACCCACTGCTGGGTATAGGCCTCCCCTAAGGATCTCCACAACGATCGGTCCTGCGCTGCCTGCATCCACTGGCTTTCCGCGACCTCCACCAGATCGTCGGTCCACCTTGTCGGGGGCCTACCCACGGAGCGTCGTCCGGTGCGCGGTCGCCATTCCAGAACCTTTCTGCCCCAACGGCCATCGGTTCTTCTCGCTATGTGTCCCGCCCATTGCCACTTCAGCTGAGCAATCCTTCGAGCGATGTCGGTTACTTTAGTTCTCCTGCGGATCTCCTCGTTTCTGATTTGATCACGTAGGGAAACGCCGAGCATGGCTCTCTCCATTGCACGCTGAGTGACCTTGAGCCTCCTTATGAGACCCATAGTTAGCGGCCACGTTTCACTGCCGTAGGTCATCACTGGCAACACACACTGTTCATAGACTTTCGTCTTGAGACACTGAGGTAAGTCGGACGCGAAGATTTTTCGAAGCTTCCCGAATGCTGCCCACCCGAGTTGGATTCGACGAGAGATCTCTTTCTCGAAGTTGGACCTACCTAACTGGACTGCCTGTCCTAGGTATACGTAATGGTCAACAACTTCAAGTGTAGTGTTCCCAACATGAACTGGAGAGGGTACAACATGGGCATTTGACATAATTTTCGTCTTATCCATGTATTTTTCTATAGCTTTCCGTAAATAATAAATCTATACACGTGTAATGTTGTATAATACATACCTAGTTAATTTATATTATACCAATATCAAACCTAATTTAATAAATAAAAGAGGGTGCAGGTTTGTTTACCGATCAATTAAGTTTAATGAGGACATACATTATTACGTAGACACACCGATATGTGTAGGAATATAACCTAAGAAGCGTCCACAGAGAGAGCTAATGTAACGCGATATTCTGATCTCCTCTGATCTGCGATGGCGGTAATTGGCTTTCGAAGACGAGGACTCTCGATAAGGGAATGTTATCTCGACTGACTGCCGTATACAGTTAGAAATTTTATTGTGGTCCGACGAGTGGTGTCTTTGCACGGATTAATCAAAGTTCACGTTCGTATTTACTACTCTTTAAAAAAATATATCGACTGCCGCTACGAATAGTATCGAAACTGCAAATCACGTACTTTACAGTAGAGCAGTTTAAAGTTTTTTTGACACAAAATTTGACACAGAGTCGTAATTTTGAATCGTGTCGTAAAAGTTTCTTTACTAAATGATAGCTTATTTTTTTCTCTTTTTTATGCGTAATAACGATTTTAATGTTTAATATATTTTTTCCGAGATATTTCACATTCGATAGTATTCAATGTTTTTAAAATGTGGAATTTGATTGACTATGGCTGATTCGATAGTGTTTGATGCTTTTAAAACCTAAAATTTTATCGAAAGTGGCAGATTCGTTACACGAACTTATACGGTCACTATCGAATCTACCACTTTCGATAGTTTAACTCGTTAACCGTTAATTAAAGTTATTATAATGCAAAAAAACAAATAGCAACAAAATAATAACGAACTAACCTATACTAAACCAACGCGCCTTCCCCTTTTCACATCCCAGAGAACAATGACGAATCAGGCAGTTTCGATCTGCGCCTGTATACCGTCGTGCTAGAACAGAATCGAATTTACCTCATTCGATTATGTTCGTCGCTCACAGTGTGAAGTTTCGATATTGTTCGATTCAAAATCTCACGAAATAATACTTTTTTCAAATAAAAAAAATATTTTCCTAATAGTATCATATTTGCTCTATCCATTGATGCAATAAAATAAAAATCGATATTTTGCAGATTCGATACTGTTCGTTGCGGCAGTCGATATACCTACGACGAATTGTCCATTTCGTTCCTGCCTTTCTGGCAGTCGGTTTTAAACTGATAACAACTTTATGTCTGTACTAATAAATTGTTATATACAATGAAATTGTTCATTTCGTTCCTGCCTTTTTGGCAGTCGGTTTTAAACTGATAACAACCTCATGTCTCTACTAATAAATTGTTTAGGTACGATTCTTCTTTATCAATTTGTTATAACAAGTTAGAAATCATAAAATCATTTAAATGATGTTTCTTGATAAAGATCAGCAAATGGGCAACAATAAGCAGAACTCACGTGTCCTCCTCATTGTACCCGGTGTCGGTCAATTAGAAGCCCTTAATGGAGCCCATTCAGGCGAGAGCCATGAATGAAGGCGGGCTCATAGAATTATTAATACGTTACTGAAGCTAAAGCCGACCATTCACCGCGGACGGGGGCGCGACAGCTGACACGTCCGACAAAACCCATAGTCACACAAGCTATAAATTACTACCATAATGTTAGTTGGACACGAACGAATACATAAAGTTAAACTATTTTACAGGGTGACCGATTGCAGCATTTGCCCGATATGAGTAACTAGTACTTGCTTTATATCTGACTAGCGGCCACCCGCGACTTCGTCTGCGTGGAAAGGTTTTTTGCTATCCCTCGGGAACAGTACTTTTTTTCGGGATGAAAGGTACCCTATGTCTTTTTTTGTACCCCTGACAACGTGTATGCAACATTTCATGACGATCGGTTCAGTAGTTAAGACGTGAAGGCGTAACAAACAAACAAATAACGGACTTTCGCATTTATAATATTAGTAAGGATAAATTAACAGGCGTGATTTTATATACCTACTCCTAATGCCGAATATGGTAGATAGGTAGGTCCTACTATTAAACTGAACAACTTTTACGATGTTGGCTCTGAAATCGTGAAAAAAAATCTGCTGTTTTATAGATTTTGATATTTTCGTTATTAATTTTTGTATAAAAACAACTGATTTTTTTTCACGATTTCACAGTTGTTCAGCTTGATGGTCCATACCATATTCGGCATTAGGGGTATTTTTGTAACACGTTGTTTACGTAATGTCCCAACGATTCAATGGCAGTGAAACCCTCCAGTTGCAAATCACTTAAACTACCAGTATTAACTTAACTATTGTTAGCAACTAAATATATCTATAGTATGTTGTTTCATTCTCAATGGTGTTCTAATGAGAGTACCATGCGCCGGACAGTTTCGTCACATTTAATTCGATCTTAGTGACGTGTTTGTGGCAGTGGCCGGGCGTGACCGACGACGGCGTGTTACAGCCGATTGTTGTCAAATTGGGTTATCCGGGGCTCGGGAGCGCACGCTACGGTCGGCGGCCAACGGTGATGCAAGTGCCACCTACCACATAAAATATTAGACTGATCTGACGATTGCTCCCGGAAATCTCCTAAAGTAATTTTGTTGGACACATTACCACACGGAGCAATGTATGCAGTGTCGGATTAAGACTATTTGGTGCCCTAAGCAATCCACGCCTGTGGGCCCCCCTATAAAGGATTACCATCTACGTAAGGAAGGCACAAAATTCCTGAAAAGGGCTGCGCAGCGCGATCTTTAGCCAGTTTCGTTCACTAGTCTTGTACTCTTGTCTTTCCAGTAATAAGTAGTTTTACATGGCCACACAAATGAATTTGAAATAAAACACTTTTTTTTATTTCTTACAAAAAAAAACGTTTTGTTTCGGTGCCGATTATGGTGCCCCCCAGACGTCTTAATTGGTTTATGGGTTAATCCAGCACTGAATGTATGACGGTATATTAATTCTACTACGTCGCACGCCATGACTACGGAGAGATAATACGTAATAAGCAAAAACGCAGAAACATGTTAATTTAACGTAATTGCAGCAACGTCGGCTAAATAAAGACCGGCGCAGGTGCAACTCCCACGCGAAAGCAAACGCGGATTACACGTCTCTTCACCTCGCACCTCCCCCCCTGCACCCCGGGTGCACTGCCTCCCCCTTGCGCGCCTAAGCCTGACTATTCCACGTAGCACTAGCAACAGACCATTGCGCGAGCATTGTCATTAACTCGTACCGACTCGTATACGACGATGATTTAATATACAAAGTGTTTGGTAAAAGCCGAATATGGCAGATCATCATCATCATATCAGCCACACGACACCCACTGCTGGGTATAGGCCTCCCCTAAGGATCTCCACGACGATCGGTCCTGCGCTGCGATACTCTGAAATTGCGAAAAAAAAATCAGCTGTTTCATACAAAAAATAATAACGAAAATATCAAAATGTATGAAACAGCAGATTTTTTTTCGCGATTTTAGAGTTGCTCCCATAGTAAAAGTTGTTCAGTTTGATGGTCCCTATCTACCATATTCGGCTTTATAAGGCTTTTACCAAACACCTTGTATCTAAAGCGAAATTCCGCATTTAACAACTCCTATCTATCGTGTTAAATCGAATCAAATTTATTTCTTCTGCGCCGGCGACAACAAACGTATTTAATTGCAGTTGTAGAGAAAGAGAAAGCGCCGTCTGCAACAAAACGCACGCGAAGAAATCTAAGTAACGTGTTTTGAAAATGATTGAATTATGAGAGTTTTGTTTGCAACGGTGGCGTTAATTGTGGTTGTGGGGTGGCGCGGAGGGTCCGCGGCGGCAATGACCTTCGACATGCTCTAGCTGCTTTCTTGTTACGGGCACACACGCCCTATTTGTGTCTGACACGCTCTGGAACATCCTCCTTCATACTTGACTATTTATAACTTCATATGATACTCGTGGCTCTGGCTACTGTACTGCATTCCGTTTTGTAAAATCACCCTTAGGCATTTCTATGTTAACAGCGATAGGTTCAGTAATAGATTCAATTACAACAGTTTAACTTTTTAGTTTTCTTCTCATGTGATTCATATACTCTTACTAATGAATGTCTATTCTTTGTTCTAAAGTTCAGCAAAAATAACGAAAACAAAAGTAATAATACCAGTGAACTACAAAATCACTTAGAATAATGATCAGATCACCATATCCATACACTTAAATACAGAACAATGGGTATTGCTTAAAAAAAACAGTAAAGATCTAATTTGTTATGGCAAAGTTTTAAGAGAGCGAAAATCCGCAAGTCGTGTATGTAACAAAAGAAACAACATAAGGATTTCTAAGCAACACGTGGGAAAGTTGGTACTGATAAAATTTTCCGAGCGTTTATTTAACAACGTGGACGGTTGCTGGCGTGGCGAGCAGCAAAGCGCAGTCGCACTCGAGCTTGCCTCATTTGAATTTCACACACAACAGATATACAACGCGCTTTTTGTTTTATTCATCCGGCCAAACATCATGATGTCACCATCTAGACCTCCAGAGTAGAAAAAAACTTTAAAAGACAAATCTTATATACCTGAAACGAACCGTCGCGTTCGCCGCGTCGCTTTATGACAAGCTAACCATTATGCGTCCATTTACGCTCAAGAGGCCTTTACATAAAGTCGTAAACGCTTTATTGAGTCGGACTAAATCAACGAAAATTAAGATTCATTTGGTCCGCGACGAAGCGATCTCGGAATGTTGATGGCCAGACGGCTGCGGGAGACACTAGTTGGTTTTAAAATTGAATAATTCTATTTACTAACATACTCGTAATTATATGTTGTCTATTCCTTTAAATTTATTCAACACGTTGCTCTGAGAGCTCGCGTTTGTGATATTTTGGAAATAACTGAAATATGATTTTCCCCATATCCTCGCCATTTTGAAAAATTTCGAAAACCGAATCGACAAAAAAAATCCATATAGTTATAGAACCTGCACACAAAATTTCACGAGAATCGGTTGAGAAATGCGACCGGTAGAGGAGAACAGACGGACAGCCGGACAGATATACATACGAAAGCATTTTTACCCACTTCGCGCTTGCTCGATCAAAAAATATGTAATCAAAACATAAGACTTATTATATTACTACATCGAAAAACAATAACAGAAAACAGGAAAACTACAAAAAAAGAGGTAATAATTTACCTATAATTAAAAACAAAAAAATAAGACATTTCAATATAGTATGATGGGCATTAGCAGTTGGGGATAAACTTGCTAACTAAATAAACATTCTTTTGTTTTAAAATAAAAAGCAAAGGTTTTCTTTGTTTGAAACCATGGGCGTGTAATTTTTATTGTCTCTCTGACTGACAACTTACAAATCAAGGCGAGGTAACAATTTTATTTAACAAATATTTAAATTTTTAAACACTTGTACATTGTAACGATGGCGGTACGATACCTTTTATGGCTGTGACTGTGCCCTTTGTGAAAATACGCAAATGTTATTACAACTTGGTCGATTGATAAAAAGTATTCACACTTTTTAACATAATGTTTGTGCTATAGTTCAGTGACAATAACACTATGTTAAACTACATTATTATTTGATGTGGAGCTATTTCGTAACAGGCCATTATTTAGTGCGACGTAAACATTGTTGTCGTGCCACAATGACATCACGCTGCCCCATTGATACGCCGTGTGAATGCACCAAATAGCGTGTTGAAAATAACATTAATGAGGGAGATCGACTGTACCTATTTCACTCGAATACGAGTGTTCCGGCTTAGAAATATTGCAGGGTTGCAAGTTCAGAGACAAATTAAAAAACTAACATGCTTTAAATTTTCATACAATGGTCCTTAAATAAGTTAAGAAACCAAATTAGGTTAATAATTATGGAAATTTCATGATGAAGTGCAGAGCAATAACATAGTATTATATACTATGAACATACTATGACATTATGTACACACGATAGAACTTTGTCACTCTCTATCAATCTATCAGTGTGATATGTCATGGAAGTAATTCGTTAATTCATTGCTCGTGTCGTGTCTGTATGTCGTATCAACTCGTATCAGACAGGACGTAACAAAAGCAATTTTCGAAGATATTATATTTTCTTTTTGTTTATTTAACACTTTTGATTTTAAGTAAATTTTACGAAACCATCGTAAATCTTGAGAGTTGTCCGGAATTAATTTATTGCTTTTACAAACTAAGGACAAGTTTGACTTGACAGACACAAAAAAAAGAAATGTCAAGATTAATGATGGCGAGTTCTCATTATAGTTTCTGGGAAATTTTAAACATGTTTAATAATTTGTGAATGTTGCTTTTTCATTGGATCTATGTTTTTTTTTATTGAACTACCTTCCTAATTACCAAATTCTCAAGATTCATATTTTTAATGAAATGTTCAAAAGACTTCAACGCGTCAAAAAGATCGATCAATATTTATATACTTAGTGACGCGTTGAACTCTTGTATACTTAAATAAAGTTAAAAACATATTTGTATTTGTAATTTTCATCCATTTTTAGTCATTATTTATTTTATAAATAAACTTAAACAAAAAAAAAACCTAGTCCTGCTAATAAGGTACATAATAAATGTTAATAGGAAAATAATATGTGTTTTTTTTTAATAGTAAGAATATTATAAATCCTAAATAGTTATCTTTTACGTCCAACAGAATTTTCCGAATCCCGATACGGGTAGGGTACTGCGTAGCATGCAGTGACAAAATACCGCGTTATCTGTGGTAGATAGATACAAGGAATGTTTTTCATGTAATTTTCGTGTAAACAAACGAATTGCACAACGCTAACAAAACACAACTGCTTGCGACACCATTATCTGCATAACTGAGATAAGGGAACTGCCTCCAAGCAAAGTTTTATTTATGACACGGTTGCGCTACAAACTAGTTAAAAATATTCCATGCATCACAATAATTATACTGTAGTTAGATAAAGAGAAACACTCCGCTCTAAAACACAATCAATAGTTAACATACATACATAAGTACCCGTATACCGACTAGCGAATGTACTTAGATTGCGTAATAATCCGCATATGTACAGTGTAGCACTCCATAGGTAATTGAACCTATTTGCAAGCTTTGATTTGCATGAATTTGTATCATGGCACATAAGGGCTATGCACATGTGACAACTAGAATTGCTGCCAATAAACTTATTTCGAGTTTGCAATGCAAAATCAGTCCAGCCAGAGCAGTTCGTGACCGTAGGCACTATACATATTTCCCTAGCGTGCTTACTACAGTCGCAGTGCTATCGCGTTATGCGCATTTGAGACTTGGTAGATTTTTCGCGTAATACGTAGAAGTGGTGCCGCTGTGTGAATTGGGTCTTATCAACATTCAGGCAGTGTTTGTTCATACATTAGTGGGATTACAGCGGGCAAGTTCACGGCGACCGAGCGATGGACGTTTTGTTAAAGGACGAAAAAATACGACCGGCTTTGATTTCAAACAAAAAAGCGATAAACAAAACGCTACACTGTAAACGTTCCTACTTGAATGAGTGAGAAGAATTTCCATTAAAAAGGGGATTAGTAGTGTCTACATAACATACCTTTGTGTAAGGATTCATTCATCATAATATAGAATTCTGATCTATTCCGATCTAATACCAAAAACTAATACCAAATGGTATTTGTTTATTGACCTACAAAAATAAGTAGTATTCAATCAAACATATAGTTGCATGCTATCAAAAATAACTACCTATTTGAGTGTGGCAATACCCTTAAATATCAAATACAAAGGTCTATGAGTGTAGCATATAAATAAATAATATAATTAGAAACACAAAACCTTTGCGACAATTATTGCAATAAATTATTGCCACATTATCTTTGTATTAGGTAGTCGTACTATTTTATATCATAAATGTCACCGCATACCATTAGAGCACGTTGCGTGTAATAAGTTGCCTACACATGTCGTCGACTTAGGTGCGTAGGAGCAATATCATCACCTGTCGCAACGTAACGTTGTAAGGTTTGAACCCGGAAACGGCCGATTAATAGGCCATCAAGAAATAACATCGCCAATCGCCTCTCGCCATGAAAAGGCAAATCGACAAAGCCGATCACCAAACAAATTGAGATTTCGAGATAGCCATGTGAACTGGATCAAATACCACATTATCGTTAGCTCTGTCAATATTTGTCGTCATTGTACAATACCTAGAACTAATCTCGGAGAACGAGAATTACCAAAAGTCATGGGCACTCATTATTTGCGGTTTGAAATGAGGAAACAAGATACGTCTAAATGTGGCTTGGACAGATAAATGATTTTGAATTAAAGTGCTCAGTCGATGCCTGAATTCACTTCTGGTACAGCATTATTGTACCTGGGACCAGCGAACTAAAATCTATGGAAGTGTAATTGCAAACAAATATTGCCTAAAAAATGGCACCACGGGGCCGAAAAAGTACAACCCACTCAGCTTTAACTCAAGCCAACCACGCACCCGTTGACTTGTTCTTTTCAATAATTGCAGTTTGTAGGTACTGTAGAGAAAACATAGGAAGAGAGAGTTTATTAGAAATGACGTCCTTAATAATCAAATGGTGTAAAAGACGCAAAGAAGGCAGTAAAAAGATGCAGAAATAACATATCTTATTTTTTCATTTAAATATAGAAAATATCTATGGGTATACAAAATATGGTCGCTAATAAGCAACCAGTGTTCAGACGCTTTGTGCTGAATAATTAAATACCAACATTTTTAGCTCTATCCACTTAGTTGTACTTTTCGTGTAGTGCCATTTTTTGTGCGCAATGCTTGTTCCATAGATTTTAGTTCGCTGCCTGGGGCTTAGTGGCCGTTCTCCGCTGAGCGAAAGGCCTCAGGAATTTTAAAATACGAGATCAGATAAACAAAGAGATAGGTGGAAGCGGACAGATCAGTCACGACGCTAGTATTGTTACATCACTCGCACTTTCTAACGGCGGCGTGCCATGGGATTCGACGGAGGGTACATTGCCATCGGCTCCAATTAAACTGCCCGTCCACGACCAACAACATCTCCAGCTACAGACAGTAAGGCTCCCATGTTACCATTTTATTAACATATTTTGTAAGAAACACAAGAGAATTACGCAACGTTTACTTTCAATTTCATTTTATGAATGGTATAATTTGATTCATTGAACTCTATCATTTATCAAAAATGCAAATTTCAATATGCAATCGCTGGTGTAGAAATTCAAAGAACAAAAGACCTTCTCTGTAGTCAGGTATATTAATATGTAGAAGCCCTAATACCTAATGATTCGAAGCACAATCTAGGATGACGCAGCTCTATCGGAATGCTGATGTAGAATGCATGCGCAGCGCAGCGCACACGCAATTCTAGATATCTGAACCATACAGAATTTCACAATGAACAACTATACAAAAATCGATACGAAATTCGTAATAAAAGGATGAGAAAGAATCACGGAAACGCTTGATTGTAAAATGAAGCTCAGCACCACAGTGTGTAGATATAGAAAGCACTTTAGAAAGGAATCGAAGGTGCGCGTGACCCGGCGGCGGCGCAGTGAACGGCCGCTGCGCTCGCGCCGTCGGTCGTTGCGACACCACGCGGAACTGACGGCCTTCGCTATCAACCTTTTAATTACCAGCTTTTTCACTCTCAGCTGCTTGCTCTCAGAGACTACACATTTTGCCTTACGCTGTATATTAAGTATTTTGTAACGTGTGACAATAGACGCAAAGGCATAGGTACCTACTTCACTTACATAAAAATACCACTCAATAAAAAGATAGACAGAGTGAAGCAACGTTCAAGATGATGATCGATGACGAAAACGATTACCGAATAGAAATCGTAAACAACGCGGACTCTGCACCAGACTGTGTACAAATGAAATCTATTTTGTGTTGTACGTTCCAGAGGCGATCTTGAATAGGTGCGGCCCCTCAATTGTCGTGAGCACACGTCTGGTTGGCGGTCGATTGTGGCTGCTCTACACGCGCAGTTTAGGCGATGAACTCAGCGAGCAGCCCAATATTGAGACGATCGCCGAGGCCACCAGCTGACACTCAGCTGTTGCGCTCATCAGCGACTAGATCGTGTTATGACTGCTACACGACGACGGTTTGGCCTGCTAATGCTATCACGTTGCCTCACATGATGATTCTAATAGAACAGCTGTAACTGTAATATACAAGTCATCTTTATAATACTTTCGACTATACCTATTTGTTTCACAGATTATGCCTGAATTGATAGAGCAAGTGATCAAATTAAATAGGTTCATATACGAATAAGATTTTATAAATGTTAACTTGATATTGACTTGATTTATTTTTTTCTAGTAGGTACTTATATTATTTATCCTAATAGAAAGTAGCATTGTGAATGCTAAGAAATCTAAATAATTGACATTGATTACTGAAAAGTGTCCTTAAAATTACAAAGCAGCTTTGTGAAAAAGCATCATGAATTTAGATTTTCTAACATAAAAAATTGACTACTTTGTTGTAGAGGTTGGCATAGTTTGCTTTTGTCTGGAAATATGAAGAACTACGACGTTTTAACTTATAATTGACTAATGGAAAACTGATTTATTCATAAAGAGAACAGATTTAATTTTCATTTTAAACCTAGATAGGTATTACATAATTCGAGTTGCACTCATTAACTTTGCTGGCACATGCGAATACATAATAATTGTCAGCAAAAAGATAATTATGCTCAATTAATGCGATGACATTATAAACTATTCGACACGTGTTAACCACTTGTATTGAGCGTATTTTTCTATAAATATGTTATTTTCTTAGTTGCGAAGTCCCAGTATCGCAATAACATAATAAGACGGTGTGCTGTTTAATGTAGCAACAAATGCAGTGAATCTCGTGGCCATTTGGGTTAGGAATATCTCGGTTAACACAACAGAAGGGAAATCGATCTAGAGCGTTTTGTCTATAGTTAATGTTCTTTGAAGTTCCGTCTGTCTTTGGATTGGACTCACTTGTACAAACAATTAGCTCGTTTTCTGTATTTTAAAACCGATGTTGCGTTTAACTCAGTTGATTCAAAATTGCTCTAAATTGTGCTACATAATAGAGCTTTGATTACATCTAATTTTTACTTGACCAGACATCGACTTTTAAAAGCTGTAAACCACAACACGCAACATATTATACGCAGTCAGACATTATTTTTTCATAATCGCAGAGCTGCGCGGCCGATTTTATCGCTCAGCAAATATACATAACGTTGGAGTTGTTTGTAGCATTGTGAGGCAGGAAAACATAGGCAGCATGATGCGCCACGCGAACAATGATAAGTTTTTAAACACCAGAGACATTGCAATTGTACCTACGTGTGCAGCGCCTCCGCCGCGCCGCAACGAGCAGCGAGCAGCGAGAATAACGCGCTGTTTCATCTGCATACGTACCTGTGGAGTTAAAACAAGCTATGAGTCATGGGATATTTTGAACAGGCTCTCACTCAATGTAGTGACGTGCACTACTGGTGCGATGGGAACGCACTACAATACGAGTCGTTATAAATTATCTAACTCAGGAGGCAAGTTCGCCGCAAAAGGTAATATAAAATCATCACAATATAAAATATAAGCGTACTAATTTGTTACGTCTCGTTTACGTTTGTAGAAAAATAATTGCTTATATTTCTGTCCTAGATACTACTTTTTATGACAAAAAAAAAGTTCTAGTTCTATTTTAAAAAAAATATTAAAATAATTAGTGTGATCGGGTCCCATATACATTTATGTTAGCACACGAAGGAAAAACAACAACGAACAAGCGTGACTTTCGATAGCAATTGTTATACATTGTATGGTTGCATGTTGCGTCGAGACAATAAGCCACATATTAATAGGATTAATGCATAGAACCAACATACAACTCAATTTCCTACTCGGTGATTGAACGCTCCGTGAATATTGATAATGATGTGCTATACATGCACTGTAATCAAAATTCAGAAAAATGATAGAGATACCAGAATCGTATGACACTGCGATTGAATAAACGATGACATGAATTCAACACTGGTAGATATTTCCCCAAAAGAAGACTAGGGAAAATTATCGCAAATTCACCGTAAAAACCCTAAAAACTGCTCAACCCGAACCGTCAAAATGAGGAAAATTACGTTTTTAAAATAACCCATCACAAAAAAGCATCGATGAAACTGGTTTATGTACAAAAACTTTGTTCCAAGACAAAATAAAAAAGGCTAATTATATTTCATTAAACTGGAATTTCTTAATCACGACTTACAGAGTCGTGATTTAAGAATGCCAGCTTAAACGGCTCTTAAAAGTTTGCATGTAAACATCCTATTTATTGAATTGTGTACTTTTATTCAGTTCATAAACAAAAAAGAAGTAATACGACCATTATCATCGAGGTAATTCACACAAAATCATACTATTTTCGTGCTTTTTTCAAGATTACTTAAAAAGTACTGAACCGATTTCCAAATTTAAAAAAATGGGACCAATTTGGGAGTTTACCTAATGTAATAAATATACAGACGAACAGAGCACCTCCTCCTTTTTGGAAGTCGGTTAAAGAAGTAAATACGATATACCGCCACGCCATGATGCACTTTTGGCTGAACATCGGGCACACACTAGTGATCACATAAACATTTTCAATGTTAAAATCTTAAACAAATAATGTTTGTAGGTACAAAAGAAGTAAATAAGTGGCAATATAATTATATTTACCTAAGTGATTTAGTTTATACACTTTTTTTTATTGTGATTTATTGAGTGATTTAGTTTGTTAAATAGTAAGTGGATTTTAATGTTAAATCCTGAAGTATTTTAATGAGCAAAACACATTTCTCTGTTTTGCGGCAAAAAATATGTGCTACGACGTAGCAAATAGCAAGTCGTAGAACTTTCATACCACGACTAATAAAAAAAATGCTTTAACAAAAGAATTATATAAATACTTTACAATATAATTTAGTTTGTTAAATGATAGTAATAGTAAGTAGATTTTAATGTTAAATCCTGAATCATTTGTATTTTAATGAGCAAAACACATTTCCCTGTTTTGCGCCAAAAAGTATGTGCTACGACGTAGCAAATAGCAAGTCGTAGCAACTTTAATACCACTTAGTTTGTTCAATCATAGTACCTAAGAAGCTTTTAATGTTACATCCTGTCTGTAGCATTTGTATTTGTGAATTAATTAATTGGGTGACTGGAGGCGACTGTTAATGGGATACCTAAATACTAAACCTTTCAACGGTTTATTTTTTAAGCGACAAAATAACTAAACGGGCGACTACATGTGGATGATAAATAATTTAAGTTAGCAGTGAAAATTCTAAATGAGTGACAAAAATACTGAGTGGGTCACAATTATACCAAGTAGGTAACTACATAACTGATTTAAGCTGCCCAACATGCTATTTTTGTCATCTCGATTAGGATAATAGTCACCTTTTTTAAATAAAATATATGCCAAATTTTAAATGTTTACCTTACTTAGGGCACACAATGCCCTAAGTAAGGTTGTCGCCCAAATAGTAATTTTGTCGCCCGTTCTGAATAAATAGTTACTCAATTTGTATTTTAAAGTCAGTCATTTTCAATATTTGTAGTCGCCCTCAGTCCGTCGCCCACTTAGTATTTCAGTACGCTATAACCAGTATTTTTGATACCCATAAAGGGAATTTATTGATACCCGAATTTTAATGAGAATAACACATTTCTCTGTTTTGCGCCAAAAAGTATGTGCTACGACGTAGCAAATAGCAAATCGTAGCAGCTTTCATCCACCATAAAATTAATCAATTGTCTTTTGTTTTATTTATTAATTTCTTATCTACTGTTTAGGTATCAATATGAGCGTGCTTATAAAGCTAACAAAAAATGATTACCCGAAAGAGCTGAAACCTCGAGCAAGGTGCAATTATGCAAAGAAGGAATCGTCATACAGTTTTTTTAATAACTTAAAAATATATTTTTACAGTCGCTTATGAGGTCTTTTGTATATTGAAGTACCTATTTGGCTCTAATTTGAAAATAATTTGATAATATTTACATCAGATCATACAACAGACTTCATGTTCTGATGTTTTCTACCTATATAGAGAATATTTCACTCTCTTATGTTTGGTTTTTACCAAATTAGTTAATTTGTTACTTAGTTTTTCTTTTACATTGAATTTGTTGAATTTTACGCATAATGACACATTTTGATTTCGCAAAATGACACACACGCGAAATGACACATACGCGAAATGACACATACGCGAAATGACTTATTGTGTTTACTAAGTTTTATTACTTAACAGACTTCAAAAATAAAAGGAAGTTCTCAAGTCGACTGTTTTTTATGTACTCATGTTTTACCATACTATTATATATTCTGTGCCATAACTTCGCCAGTTTTTAAACGATTTTAATAATCTTTTGTGGTCTCATAATCATATCTTTTTAATCGGTTCAGTAAATCTGAATAAATGTCTTGGCGGGCAAAGATTTTCATCAAGCCAAAAGGTGGTGCCTGAAATGAGCCCCCATTTCTGTATCGTATTTTTCAGGCGATGAAAGAGAAAATGTGTTAAGAGGTAGGAACGTCATCGGACTGAGTACGCAGAGCTACAAAAAGATGATGTAGAGAAATAATGTCGAAAAAAAGCGATTCGTCTTTAATATAAGGACCGAAACCCAATATCATCAAAGATGATTTTGCAGTTGCGTCATCATAGATGATGATAATTAGAGATGAAGATACATAAGCATTAAGTTTAGACACATAAAGTGAAGTGACCCTATTTAAGTACCTACTCAGTAAAATAGTAACGTGAAGAAATAACGTATAACGAATTACCATTTTATGAAACAGATGCGTTAAATAGACCGTGCAAGAGGGAATGCCATTATTCAGTCTCATGCCCTAAATGATACTTTGTCCTTAAAATTAAGGACAAGCTTTGTGCTAAAAATTAATTCAAATAATGGTAACCAAAGGCAAGACAATTAAAAAAACCGGCCAAGTCCATGTCGGGCCACGCGCAGTATAGGGTTCCATAGTAACCTCATACCATACCATATGGATATAAACTAACATTTACTCCCTGTACAGTACTAACGGCTATAACTATAAGTATAATACCGTTAGGTACCACTTGTTATGTGGTCTGTGTACCTAACTTTTCAATTAAATTTGTACATAGGTATCTACAAAAACTTTTCCTTTGATCGACTAGTAGGAGGGGCAAAAAAATCTACCACTTTTTTGGCGTTAAGGGTAAGGTATTATACATATTCATCCCATATTAATATTACAGCTTTCTAGTACTAAAGGCTTCTGAGCTAAAACACGGGCGGCGACTCTAAATTCTAAATCCCTAAAAGCGAACTAAGCGTAACTATTACCTTCTAAATACCTCTTCACTTCTGAAATTTCATTATTTGTCTCCATATTTATCACATCACAATAGATTTCTCCATGATTAACCACATGACTAAAAAAATTAGCAACTGTTCTTCCAAGTTAAAAGCTCTTCTCATCTAAATAATGTCGAAAATTGTCAATCTAACAGTTGCGTAGGTAGTGTATAGATCTAACTTATTTACGCCTCAACGTGACACGGGGGTATGTTTTTGCGAGATATCGTTTGAGGTTATATTTTGCTAGGCGCGGATCGAGGCTGGCTGGGCTCCAGCTGACGGCGGGGGCTGCGGGGCGGGGGCGGGATGCCCGCCCCCTTATCGATCGACCCCAGTCGCATTCCCGATGCACCACTTGTTACATCCCACGTTATCGTGGGGCGATTGAACTTTCCGACGAACCTATCTAACCCTAATCCTTAATCCACACATCCACTATCATTGAAGTTGTAATTTTTTTCAACTTTTATTTTCACAATATCTTTTACTCTGTGCAGGAAAAATTTGCAGTCATGCAAACGCAATCAAATCGATGCAGGAAATTAATAACCGCCGCCAATTGATGAAACCACACCATTAATTAAAACAACTTATGAATGAATCACAATGAATTATTTATTTGAGGTAAACTTGAGAGTTTTTGGTACCTACAGGATAATTTCTCGTCGAACTCGTTCTGGAACAGATTGAACTTAAACCATAGACTTAGTTATTATTACTAGACATAACCAGTGAATGACGCTTCGTGGGGCCAACAATCTTGCACTTGTGTGATAAAGAGATATAGGGCAGCTTATCAGCGCAGATAGCTGCACCGACACTACGCACGCAAGTAAATTGCGTAATGTATATTTTTCAAAGTGAGATCAACAGGCATTTTTTATCGTATGCTTACTGTATTTATTGACTCCTACCTAAGTATATTTTATAAAGTAGAATGAAGAAAAGATAAAGTTATCTTATTGAGTGTTTATTTCTCTATAAAGGTAAAATAATATTCAAAAGCAGTGTACTTATATAGGCACGTTTTGATAATAGAAGGATAAGTATACAAATTGGAACGTCTGCAGAATATGTGCATCAAGTTCATTTTCAATTTACGTAAATTCGACCACGTATCTCACTTTCGCCAAAAGCTCAATTGGCTTCCTATTCGTCGGCGCAGGGACTTACACACTCTTACGCTCCTGTACTCTATCCTTTTCCTTCCAACTTCCCCATATCTTTCGACTTTCGATCCTCTTCTTCACTACGTACTCTGCGTTCTTCTTCTAATCTCACCCTCGATATTCCCCGTCATTCCCACTGATTTCCTTGAATGAATGAATTGAATTGAATGAATTAATTTATTTGCTTTTGAATAGGGTAGAATAGGATTATAAATGGTTTACAAAAACCTTATACTTAACAATAGTTTTACCTACTCAGCTTCAGACAATAGCATGCAAATAATAATAGAGACTTAAAACTTTGAACATAGGCCAGAACTGGAAGGCAATGCAATATTATGGTGTCATTGAGCTGATCTGATGACGAAGCCGGAAGAAGGCCACAGGAAATCTAAGAAACCATACAACCCCATCGTGTTTGGGCTCGTAAGAATCGTCTTGACGAGTACCTACTCTAATGAGAGACGTGGTTTAGGGTCTGATGATGAAGCCGAACGGCCATGCCTAGGGATCCGCAAAAAGTATCGATACTTGAGTAGTATCGATACTTTTGTTGCGATACCTAGTATTTTTGTACTCGATACTTTTGTTTCGATACTTTACTAGGTATCGATACTTTCTGATGTACTCGATACTTTTTACACTTGACTATCTAATCTTCATAAAAAATTAGCTCAAAGTCGACCAAATAGGCACCGCGCCATTGATAAAGATGAAACTAGTCTATACCTTGCAATGAGGGCTTTTCCAAAGGACTAAAAACTGTAGGATCGATAGATGGCGTTGATAAATTAAGCACTGTCAACTGAGGCGCGTTCAGAATCTACACTCCAAGTGCAACCAAAGTTGTGTCAACCGAACGTCACGCTCTAATGTTTGATACGCCGTTAGAGCGATTGGTTGCACTCGGAGCGTAGGTTCTGAACGCGCCTCAGTTGACAGTGCTTAATTTATCAACGCCATCTATCGATCCTACAGCTTTTAGTCCTTTGGAAAAGCCCTCATTCCAGTGTCTTTTTTAAAGTCAGGGGCCCTATTTTTGAATCGCTCGTCTGGCGTCGAGAGCTCGCTTCTACTGATTTTCGTTCGACATCTCATACATTTGAGTTGATTTGTCGAACGAAAATCAGTAGAAGCGAGCGCTCGACGCCAGACGAGCGATTCAAAAATAGGGCCTCAGATCCATTCAAACAATGGAACGCGATCACTGACCTCTATTTTAATGGAGGACAGTGAGCGAGATGAAAACGGTGTACCCTAAATTATGTACCATGTATGCCATCGACACCTAATACCTAACAAGACCTGCTTTTATAAAATCTGCAAGAAACCGTCTCACTAGTTCACGCGTCAATATATTATTATTTACTCCCTCGATACTTTTTTCGGGATGTAAGGTAAGCTATGTCCTTCTCTGTACCCCTGACAACCTGGATGCAAAATTTCATGATGATTGGTTCAGTAATTAAGACGTGAAAACGTAACAAACAACTTTCGCATTTATAATAATTATTAGTAAGGAAATAAGGATATCTGATTGTAACGAAAAAGACTAGGGTTCGCATTAGTATTCAATATTTACTTGTTAAGTATTGTGCTTGTATTCTTAATGCAGACAGAATGTAGTTTTTTATTTTTGCTTAAAACTGCTTGTTTTTAAGTTTAAAATGGATTGAGAAATTTTTTTTTAGTTTGTGGAAGCCCAGCGTGCCATTTACTGCACTTTTTTGGGATTTTTTTAACACGTTTCCCGAGGCATATGAAAAGTACTCGATACCGAGTAGTATCGATACTTTTGATCCGATACTTTTATCGGTATCGATACTTTTGATACGATACTTGGTATCGAGTAGGTATCGATACTTTTGAAAATTTGCGGAACCCTAGATGCCATAAGAACTCTATAACAAAACCATGCAACCCCATCGAGTTTGGGCTCGTGTGAATTGTCTTGACGAGTACTTTGTTGGGAAGTTTCCAGGGTCTGATGATAGAGCCGGAGGAAGGCCACTGGGACTCAGTATTAAAACCATTCAACCCCATCGAGTTTGGGCTCGTTTGAATCGTCTTGACGAGTGCTCCGATAGGAGATGGTATATTTTTTTTAGTCTTAGCTCGTTAACTAAAAAGCAGAAAATAAAAATTTACTGAAAAAAAAGCTTTTTTAAAATCACGTTTTTATTACAAAAAACATTAAAACGGAATTAAACAGACTTAAAAGTATAAAATATTTTTTTCTTTAAATATTTATAACCCTACAGAAATTTTAAACCTAAAAACGTGGGGCGCATGCTAAAAACAATATGGATGATAAATTTTACAAAATGCGCCCCCACGTTTTTAGGTTTAAAATTTCTGTAGGGTTATAAATATTTAGAGAAGATTTATTTTATACTTTTTAGTCTTTATTAGTCCGTTTTAATGTTTTTTGTAATGAAAACGTTTTAAAAAAAGTTTTTTAGATATACTTTAAAAATAATGGTGTATACTCATTAACTTCGAATAATTACACCTAGAACGATAATTCTCTACAAAGCGCGCTGTCAAAAGTGAGGCAACTAAAACAGCCAAAATGGGGCCGTTTTTAGATTTTTATTATTGTCCATTATTACATAATCATACTTACTAAGTACAAAACGGTTTCAATTTCCCTACCTTTATGAGATTAGTTATTATATTACTGGATTTTAGTTAGGATTAAGTAAAGTATGAAGGATATAAATCTCAATTTTGAGCCATTTTGGCTCAGTATTAGTTGCCTCACTTTGCATGCAAGGACACGGCTTCTAGGTGTAATAATTCTAAGCTTATTAATTATACCTTCCCTACGCAGTGAGGTAGTTCCCCAGCTATTCTTATGATTTTACGAAACATGACCAAAATAGCCAGTGACAAATTAAAACACAATATTTTCTTAAATAAACTTGGAGTCGGTAAAACACTGCTAATGAAAGCATTAGGTACCTACTTATTTCGCTATTTTGTGTTAAGTAATTCGTGAATTTAATAAAATTGTCGTTACCTATTTTCAAATGCTTAACTCAATAGAGTCGATACTGAACATTAAATAAATTCCTCCTTTTTTTGAAGTCGGTTAAAATAAACTACATTTAAGTAATTTAAAGTATAATCATTAAGTCTACAATCGTCAAGTTTTCAGTATTTCTACTTACTACAATTTGGACTATTTTTCTCTATTTTGTGTTGGACTCTATGTGTGACTCAAAAATGTACTTAGAGCTTTTTTTATCACTTTTCGAGTTAGATTTATATGTTACTGTAAAAGCCCGTATATTGGCTAATCTTAGATTTTACTAAAAATCTTAGGTTTTACCATCATGAGTTGGTAAATGTAAGGATGTTATAAAAGGGAGACAATTTTTCGAGCTTTTACACATGCTAAGTTTTATCAGTGATGGGTTATAATTGGTAAATGTTAGATTTTTAATAAATAAAACAGTGAATTAGCTATTTATATATATATATACTAACGGTCACCCGCGTGGTTCCCGTTCCCGTGGGAATGGATAAAAGTACCTATCCTATGTTTTAATCTACGCTATTTACTATCTATGTGTCAAATTTCAACTAAATCCGTTCAGTAGTTTTTGCTTGATTGAGGAACAAACAACCAAACATCCATACATCCAAACCCAAAAACTTTCACATTTATAATATTTTCATTAAGTATCATTTTAATTTCTTCTTTACTAACATTACAATTTTTATTTATCTTAGATGTATTTCAAGTCATAACATTGCAATAAAATTATCTATCAGTGAAATGTTTCGTATAAATTATTAGATTTGGTTAATTTATTATTTAATAAGAAAAAGATAATTTTAAAACACCTTCACAATAAACATTGAAACCATTTTTCTGCATTTACCGCGTCTTTGAGGTAAAACCTAAGATTTGCCAAGTGAATGGTTGTAAGAGTTCGAAATGAACGATGATCATCACAGAACAGTTCACTTTTACCATTAAGGGTTGGTAAATAAGGTTTTATTGGAAAATCTTATATAGGGTTTACATGAGTTCGGGGTTTTACAGTAATATATATGTTACCGTTAGAGTACGTAATCCGTTAATCTGCAGATTAACTAGTGAATCTGCAGATTAACTGGTCGAACCAGTTAAAGTGCGGAATTATTCTTAAAATAGACGATTTCCGCACTTTAACTAGTTAATCTGCAGATTAACGGATGCTACACCGTTAAAGTGCGGAATACAGTGAGTGAAATAGCCAAGGCTTCAAGAAATTGAAGTAAAAGACCTACATTGAAAGTTTATTTTACAAAAACTTCGTTTCTGGCGCTTCTCCGGCCGCTCCCGCGGCACGCTCGCTCGGCTCGAGCGTTTTTGGTCGCACTACTAACCTAACCTAATGAACATTTTGAGGCTTTTTGCATCCCCCGTCCCCCCGCTTTTGTGTCTATCCCTTTTTATGTTATTACTCATTTTCTTTAATAATAGAACCTGTTTCCGTACTTTGACTGATCCTTGGTCGTTAATCTGCAGATTAACTAGTAAAAGTGCGTAAATCGTCTATTTTAAGAAAAAATCCGCACTTTAACTGACTCGACCAGTTAATCTGCAGATTAACGGATTTCCGCACTTTAAAAGTGACATACAGGGTCATTTTTGGACCCCTTTTCAAACTTTGTCAGGTCATTCTATAAAAGCAGTACAATCAATTTATGAAGTAAAACAAAAATATTTTTTTTACATTGTTACCTCAAACTTTTCCCTACACAAATAAAATTGTCGTCACCGTTTGCGCGTCGCACGGTCGACCCGCGCGAGCCCCCCTCCCGCCACTCGCCTTCCCCCGCTCGCGTCCCGTTCGTGACGGTGAGCGTGCGCGCCTAGATTTTTAGGATATAAAAAGTGGTTGAAAACTGTGAATTTAAAAATAAATAATTTATAATTATCTCACCAATTTTTTTTATTACTTCCTTGAACTATTATTTGATTTTGTAAAGGGGTCGCAAAATTACCCTGTATATATAGAATCGCAGTTCGAATGTAGCTAAGCTAATATTTAATTTGTCGACGACGTTGGCTAGTATTTCCAAGTTCATGAGTGCGCCAGTTCTTTGGGCGAAGCGGATGTTGTCATCCTGTCAGCTCGCTGATTTGACCTTCTAGTATAAAGCTACTGATGTTCAATGGAACTCATGCTTAAAAACAACACATTCACAAAACAGACTTTACAACATGAAAATAAAATATTTTAGTTGAGGTTTTTTATTTACAGACAAACGAAACGAAATTTTACATAGGAAAAAGTTTATATGTTGACTCTACATTTTTGTGTAATAATAGTTTAACAAATCGATTGGCAAAATTTTTCTTTTCTTCACTTTGCACATCTTGAAACAGTTGTCATAAAAGCGGTGTTACAGGTAAAAGTAAATTAAAAACAAAACATTAAGGTACGTAATCACGAAAGAGATTGCAAGATTAGTCGAAACGAGATAGGAACAGCGTCGGGCGGCGCCGGCGCACCGTGAACTCGACGAACATGTTCTAAAGTCACGTTTGGTACGATAAGGAAAATCATCGAAGCCTCCAACATCCTGTTGGTATGCACAAATGCGCAGCCATTTATTTAACTCGACTTACTCGACAAAACAAACCACCAGCCGTCAACAATAAATTGCTGATGAAGATGTCATAAATGATGTTTGCATTGCGACAAACCAATTTTTCATCTGTGGTGTTTACATTGTCAACCACCTTTCATGTTATCCTCAAGCAATCTTGTAAACCAAGTTATTTTTAAACTTTCTTGTTTAAAAGAAGGTAACTTGAATTTCCCAGAACAAGTTTAACATGCAACCAATCTTATGTTTTTTGTTTTTGAGACTACCTACCTACCCTACCATAAGAATGCCAAGGTTAGAACAAGGAGGTCCATGAAGACAAATCACAATCATACATACCAAGTTGTCATAAAATCTTGGTGGTAATACAGTCTATTAGGTAACATTGATAATTCTTAGGAAGTTTGGTTAAAATAAAAGTATATTTTGTTTATGTATCGGCGCACCATCTCTCGAGGACGGTGCGCAGGAGTGGCGCGGTCAACGCTCGCCGCCGCGCGCCGCCCGCCGGGCCCCACGCGATCGCATTGTGGAAATAATGCAAAACTACACCAGACGACATGGGCCTGTTTTGGCAACTTTTATTCATCAAAACAATTTAAACGCGATAAAGTTTTGTTTGTTAGCAGAAGTTCGGTACTACAACACTTGTTCTATTATGTATTCTGTGCTACAACTATGGACTACAACCACCGACATTATTGTTGTAGTCCATTACCTATGCTATGTGCTTCTACTCTACGGCACAAAATACATAGTACCTACAAGTTTAAAGGTTGTGGCTGAACTTTTAAATAAAAATACGTTCCTTTGATTATAAGAAAGCAATAAGCAAATTCGGTCTACGACTGCGAAAAGCTCTTTTTTATTTACTTACGCTACGACAGTCCACCTTTTTCTCAAAATCTGTTTGACGAATTAGCCCGAGGCTAACTAATTTAGATTTCAAGAATTGTTATGCATTGTTTAATAAAATTTACCCCTAGAAAATGTTCATCAATTTGTTATGATTGTGGATTATTTTCTTATATTAATAATTCATGATAGAGCATTAGCCAGAAATTGGGTCTTTAGATAAAAATGATGTTGCAGTCGTTAGTGATGATGATTACCAAATAGATATTTATTTATAGCATCTTTAAATACGGTAAGTTATGGTTTGGTCAGTTAAACCAGATTACTAGCTCGATTTATTATAAATAAACTCTAGCTTAAAGGAACACCGTACCTACCTCTTTTTATCATTTCTAGGTAGGGATTCCTATCTAACAAATTGCCTAATGATACAATTGCAGAATAGAGGATGTCTAAAAATATTGTACGCTGTTAAACTGAAAGGTAAATAAGTTGGTAATTTACGTTATTGAATTGCAAAACAGTCAACTATGACAAGAAAATTGGGAATACCCATATCGGATTAGAGAACATAGCCCATTGTGTTGAATGCCTCGCGTCATTGCGTGCCCGCGCCGCGCGCGCCGCCAGCTGAGAGCTGACCATTTTTTGTTGATTCGCTCACGATGTGCCTAAACATAGTAAACGTTACGCATTTGTATGAGAAATCCAGCTCTATGCTCGTTATATCGTCGTGTACTTATTAAATAAAATAGACAGTTTTAAATTTGATTTTCGAGTAATCGGGTCGCAAACGAGTTGTTAGGACGGGGAGCGAGGTGCGAGGGACGGGCGCGTTCAACGAACGTCCGCGGCCCGGCGCGGGCCCAAGGTCGCCGCGTCCACTCGCCGCCGCCGCGCCAGCACCGGCAACTGACTCCACCGCTCAGGTTATCCTAGATTCAAAACTATTTTTAAATTCCACAACCACCACTGACCTTCCCGACCGGCTCCCCACCCGACTCTAAAGGCGACACGACTTTTATCGTTAAGACTTTAAAAATATCCAAAGTGGTACAAAAATATTACAATAAAACGCTAACTGCTGACGCCGCGCCTAGCACGGACACACACCAACCATATTGGAATGTGTGATTAATTTCGTATCCCTCAATATTGAACTCGGATATGTTTTATTTATAATAGGTCTTTACCTATGAAATTGCCGATTTGTATGGAGAATTTTCAAGAAGTTGCATTTTTCATACTAGCATTTTCTTTGTTCATTTAACAACCGTTAACACTCTTGTAACAAAACTTTTATGTACTAATGTTTGAACACTATGCTAACCTATTCCATTTACGATAAGCGAAAAAATAAGTTTTGGCTAATTTACAACCCCTCCGGTCACCCTTTTTTGGCTCACAAAAAAAAGAGTAACTTTCAAGATCTTTTTTTAATGCTATGAAAGCTAAAAAAAGGATTTTATTTTTACTGATAGTTGACTATCATGGTCATAATTCGACATACGTAAATCAAGATATTGTTAAATATTTTAAAACATAGAAGTTATTATTTTCTCTGTATGTGACAAAATATCGGCAAGTTCATAGGTAAAGACCTAATATTTCCACTAGCAGCCGCCCGCGGTTTCACCTGCGTGGTTATCGTTCCCGTGGGAATATCGGGATAAAAAGTATTCTATGTTTTAAATTAGGCTATATACTATCTGTATGCCAAATGTCAAACAAATCCGTTCAGTAGTTTTTGCGTGATTGAGGAATAGACATCCAAACCCACAAACATTCACATTTATAATATTAGTAGGATTGAGAACAGGCAAAATAGGCATTGTAGTTAAAATGGTTAATATGTAGGTTTCACGTGTCAGTTAAAATAAAATAATATTTTTAAAGTAATAATCGGCACTGTTGAAATTTTTCAATTTGTCATCCAAAACTGTTGGTCTATTTGAGCCGGATGTTTGTGCAATGTGCAACTCATGCGAGGTGTCGAAACACGAAAAGTGATTTGCATGATGCAATCTTTTATTTAGTTAGTTACCTACATGCGATTCTTGCAGAGTAAGTAATGATGCGTTAGAAATAGGAATCTCTACATAATTATTAATTAAATATTTAATTATCTATGCACAGTCAGTATTTTACTTATACAAAAGCCACTTGCTCTTTTTTATTCCCTCTATAGTTTATTTGGTAATTTGAATGTTTATAAACTAGGTTAAAATGTTTATTCTATGTAAATACACATTTTTTTTTGCTAAGACACCCATCCACCCTTTATTACCCCTCCGGACAAGTACTACCATTGAGTTGTACCATGATGGTACATACTAGCCGACAAACCACACTTTCCACCTGGTTGGACGGTTCTATGCCACGTTAAAATAGGTTGAAGGTACAAACTGCGTATTTGTATTTAGAATATTTGTTAGGCACAAAGTAACTACGTATCACACAAGCAACTCGGGCTAAATTTATTCGCGATCGAGAACCATTGGCAGACCGCGCCCTGGCCCGGTATGCCGCCGGTGATTGCGAGAGCAAACCACACGAGCCCGCGACAAATCGCCGCTCGTCGAACACCTCAAACTAAACGGCTATTATTTTGCTAATAATAAAACAGAACAAAGCGCTTGAGCGGCTGGATCTACACGCAGGGTGCGTGCGAGCGTGCGTAGTCCACTCGCCGACAATTTTCTTCTTCGTCTGCTAACGAAGTAGCGTTGTTTTGTTGGAGAAATTCCTCCAGTGTTCGGTTCAACGGCCGCTCGAAGCCGCGAGCGCGCCTGTGTTGAGGCACGCACACAGCGCCCGCGCAGGGACCGTTACCCGCGCTCCTACACATCACCTGCCAGGGCCTCGCTGCCATCTCCAACACACGTCACGCGTAAACGACAATCACTACTAATTGCCTCTCTATGGAATCGTAGAAACAATAAGGAAAATGCGAGACAAATTAGCGAGCCTAGAACAATCTCGGTAATCGCACAGGACAGTGCTTGCTTTTCTCTCCGATATTGGCAAGAAATGCCACCTGTTTTTTATTTAGAAATGTCTAGGATCAGTAGAATATCATTGGTCCATCTGTAATGTTAAAGTAAGTACCTACGAGAATCTATTGAAAATAAAGGAACCTCTACTTATACCTACTGATTCAATTGGTACATGCACTGACATACATCCAAACTAATACAAAGATAGATATAGCCTCGGTCTGCAAGCAGCGAGAAGTATTTAAGTGCAACCCACTTATAAAGCATGCAGGCAGAGACATCGGCAATCGGCACTGCATGCAACATGACGCTGGAGAGGGGAACCTCACCGCGGAATGTGATTATATCTCTCAAACATTTCATCAGCCGAATAGACGACTGTATCTTAATTCATTTCGAATGTACACAATCGCCGTTGTACTGTTCTGCTTTTTATCATAACAAAAGACAACGCTTAATAGCGACTCGGGAACACAAAATTTCGTAAGTAGTTGACACCGAATGTGCGCAGCGTGATACACAAATCAGACCACTACTCGTATAAAGCTGACATCCTGACCGATTTACTTGGTAATTGAATGTGATTCAATTTAGAATGAGTATTCATCGGAGCAGATGGAACTTCATCTTGTAACATTTTACTAGATGAAGTAGGTAACATCAATAAGTCCTGTGGATTTGGAACCAGAGAAAATCTACAAAAGTTTATTGTAAATAGTTGCAAGGAATATTAACTTACTGTGTACTTACAAATATAGTGCTTAATAAAAATTCATAAAAACTTGTAAAACAAGTTCTGGTTTTAAAAGTTTACCTCTATTAGAACGAAAAGCTCGAACACCTGACATTTTGAAGCGGAAAATAAAGTAAAAGGTCGTCTGCAGCAGTGATATGTCAAGGAAAGAATGGTATTAATAAAAACACGGATCAGCATAGCGAGTGAGACCGTGTCTAGCCTCTACAACAAAATATTCGAGTTACTTAGGTATGCAAATATATTTCTTTTCGGGTAATTGACCAATGAGATGTTCTGTTCTTACGAAAACAAATTATATTTTTTTATCGTGGCAAAACAACCTGATAAGAGACAGTGAAGTGGTTCACACAAGATAAATAAAATACGTTTAAAGGCAGGTTATTTCTTAAATGTTCTTTACGAGTAATATAATAATACTTTTATCAGGACCATAGCATAAAGCAAAAGATAATTCCAAAGTTTGGAATCCAAACGCACCCAAATCCGCATTTTTCTTAATTAGCGACCCGCCCTCGCTTCGCTTCGGTGTAGTGTGGAATTAGACACCATGAAAACATTAAACCTTCCTCTTGAATCACTCTATTAAAAATCCGCATCAAAATCTGTTGCGTAGTTTTAAAGATCTAAGCATACATAGGGACAGACAGCGGGAAGCGACTTTGTTTTATACTATGTAGTAAAACCTATGACCTAACCCTGTATTGACACCCTTCAATACACTGATTAAGCGAACATGTTAACCGTAAATAAAACAAACAATGAGATAGGTATAACCCCAGTTCCGAGAATTGACACAAAGGAACGCGTTTAGATATCTAAAGAGATTAAAGGTCACAGAGATTGTGTAAATATGACCCGGACACTGGTGATAATATTGAATTTGGTTACCAAAACGGCGTCACGCGTTGTTTCATTGAACCATTTCTTCAGATACTCCTCATTTATATTATTAAAAACAGAATATTAATATTGACGAGGCCTTTTGCACTGACCGAGCTTTACTCGGTTATTACTACATACATACATACATACACTCACGCCTGTTTTCCATGGGGGTAGGCAGAGACTATGGATCGCCACCTGCTACGATCCTTGCACACTTCTTTCGCTTCATTCATATCCATCAATCTTTTCATACATGCCCTGCGGTTTTTGTCACTGCGTACACCAGCCTTTTTTATAATAACCTCTATTTGGTCCGCGTAGGTTTTTCTGGGACGCCCTCGTGCAATCGTTCCTTCCACATTCGCACAGTATATCTCTTTCGTGATTCGCCTTTCATTCATCCTCTCTAAGTGACCAAACCACCGGAGCATTCCTTTCTCAATTCTTGTCACTATATCATCTTTCAGACCACACCTTTTGCGAATCACCTCATTGCTCACTCTATCACTCAGTTTTACTCCGCATATTTTCCTCAACGATCGCATCTCTACCGCATTTATTCTGCTTTCATTCTTCTTCTGCCATACCCAAGATTCACTTCCATACATCAGTGTCGGTACCAGCACTCCGTTATGAATAGCCATTCGCGCCTTTGCAGAAACGGTTTGGCTACTCATAACCGAGTGTATAGCACCACTCACCGAATTTCCTTTCTTCACTCGTCTTTCTATGTCTTCCTCACTCTTTCCGTCCCTTGTGAACAAACTCCCCAAGTATACAAACTCACAAACTTGTTCCACTTTTTTGCCACCTAACATTACCGTACAGTCAGTCATTTCTTCATCTCTCTCAAACACCATCACTTTAGTCTTAGTTACATTCACTTTCATCCCTTTTCTCACAAAATCATCATTCATAACCGACATCATTTCCTGCAACTCTTATTTATTGTAATATGGTTGTGTTTAGGTGATAATCAACATTGTTATCTCAAACATTAACAAAAATTTTTTAAACTTGTCTAAAAACAATAAAAATTAAAAAAATTATATAAACTTGAACATAATAAAAAAAACAAAAGTAAGTCACCGAGCGGGATTCGAACCCGTAACACTCGTTTCTGCTGTCCGCGTCTTAACCCGCTGGACCACAGTGGCCGGTAGGACGAAATTAGCGACCATAATATTCTGCGTCGAAAGAAAAAGCCAACCCAAACATAAGACTAATCTAGATCGTTTGTTTACCCCCGAAAACCCCCATATACCAAATTTCAGCGAAATCGTTAGAGCCGTTTTCGAGATCAGATCACAGAATAAATTTATATACATTTATAAATAAATAAATGTACAAGAATTGCTGGTTTAAATGTATAAGATATAGATAGATAGTTGTTGTTATTTATAACAAGTTTTTTTCCGAAAGCACGAAATCCTCATTCACACAATTTTGTCGCCAATGACGTTACTCCGTCGATCATCGGTCAATCAGATAAAGTGTAAGCACATTCTAAAGCAGCAGCTAGGCGGGTCCATTGAAAAAAGAAACCGGCCCATGCACCATAGTAGTTACACCTAAAAGTTACTCATAAATTGTGGGTCACAGGGCGGAAACGGCGACGGACGCGTTTCGAAATATAGCACGCACTATCGACGCCCATTATACGCGCTACGCCAGATCGTTCTAATGTCACCGAGATAACTTCCACGATTATAGCCCACCATGGCAGATATCTATATATATAAAATTCAAAGTCCTGACTGAGTGAGATATCAACGCACAGCCCAAATCGCTGAACCTAGAGACTTGAAATTTTGCACACAGATATCTTATACAGTGTAGGCATCCACTAAGGAAGGATTTTTGAAAATTCCATCCCTAAGGGGATGAAATAAGGGATGAAAGTTTGTATGAAAGTCCCTCAGTTTTGAAGCTAGGATCTTCAAATTTTGTGTTTAGGCTGATGATTGAAAATAAATAAACACCTGTCTCAGTGTTTTTCAAAATTCTACCCCCGAAGGGGTGAAAAGGGGGATGAAGTTGTGTTTAGAAGATAATCCTTTATTTTTGAAGTAAAAATCGCTAAATTTGTAATTTAGGCTTATGGATGGAAATCTAACGCAACGCATATTGTATTGGTATAATTTCAACCCCCATGGTGATGAAATGGGGGTGCAATGGGGTAAATAAACCTAAAAATCGATATGGATGTCGTTATTGGGGTTTTCTGATTGGGGACTTCAAAAAAAATAACATTTATTTTGAAGTCCAACACGGTGGACATGATTTTACCCCTAAAGGGGTGAAAATGGGGTTCAAATTTTGTATGGAAAAACAATATGAAATAGACAGTACAACTTTAAACTTCGTAGGAGCACGTCTAAAAATAAATATACATATATTTTGTTATTTTGAAAATCAACCCCGTAGGGGGTAAATGGGGTAAGTAAATATAAAAATCGATATGGATGTCGTTCTTGAGGTTTTATGGGATAGTGATTGCGAAAATGACATTTATTTTGAAGTCCAACACGGTGGACATGATTTAACCCCTAAAGGGGTGAAATCGGGGTTCAAATTTTGTATGGAAAAATAATATTGAATAGACATTACAACTTTAAAATTCGTAGGAACACATCTAAAAATAAAAAGGCAATTATATATTTTGTTATTTTGAAAATCATCCCTTAGGGGTAAATGGGATAAGTAAACATGAAAATCGATGTGGATGTCGTTTTTGAGGTTTTATGGGATGGTTATTGCGAAAATGACATTAATTTATAGTCCAACAAGGTGGACATGATTTTAACCCCTACAGGGGTTAAAATAGTGTTCAAATTTTGCATGGAAAAAGAATATGAAATAGACATTACAATTTTAAAATTCGTAGGAGCACGTCTAGAAATAAATAGGCAATTACATACGTATTTTGTTATTTTCAAAATCATCCCTTAGGGGTACCTAAATGGGGTAAGTAAACATGAAAATCGATGTGGATGTCGTTTTTGAGCTTTTATGGGGACAGGGACGGGGACGAGATACCTACTAATATCTCTGGACCAATTTTGATTATTGTAAAAAACTAGCTTCCGCCCGCGACTTCGTCCGCGTGGATATTAGAGAAAATCCTTAGGGAACCTTCAACCAGGATCCGACCAGCCGTTTTTACGCGATTAGGCGGGTCCCCACCAAGCGAGCAGCCTCGTGCGAGGCCCGCCTCACGAGGCAAACGTCTTGCCTCGCGAGGCAGCGCACTTGGTGGGGACCCGCCTAATCGCGTAAAAACGGCTGGTCGGATCCTGGTTGAAGGTTCCCTAAGGATTTTCTCTAATATCCACGCGGACGAAGTCGCGGGCGGAAGCTAGTTACTGTTATAAACCACGCATTTAATATAACAGCCACCGAAAAGGGATACTTGGTAGTCGGCGCGTTTCATCTTAGTCGATCGGTAATGTGATACTTGGTTGTAGCTTGTGTCAAGCTGCTTCTCGCTAATTGATCATTGGAATAGTAGTCATCGCATTACTACTTATTAAGAATAGACTGGACAGAATATCTATGTAAGGATTCTAGTAGACGGTACAAAAAAATTACAAAGATGTGCTTGTGCAACTTGGGTCCAATTCTACCAACGTTATAAAGCACAACAGAACTGATCTACAAGATTTTTATTAAAGATATAATTCCAAATTGTTTCCACAATGCATTGTACAACTGCAGTTGTAGCTTTAAATTCGTTATATTACGTTTATCATTGTTCTTTCAATTTTATCATCTGTTCTTACGAAAACAAATAAAGTAAACAAAAACAACGTACCTAGTTACTTACTTACAGCTTTCAAGTTTCAACGAGTGGCGCAAAATGTCGATCTACCCGCATATTCAATCTTATAAAATAAACACCAATACCGGCTTGATTCAAGTCATAGTTTTTAAATCGATCCGGTCGGAAACATCGTTCGCTAGTTCTACTATGTCCCTTCAGTTTAGCGTACAAACAAATTATTATTCTTTTAAGTATATGAATTTAGAAACTAATTAACATCGATCAAAGGACTCAAAGTTTTACTGTTAAATTGATAATAGCTAAATATAGGAGCCGCAGTGTGGGTGGCAATGCTTCAGACTTGCGCTGTCCATCATACAATTAGCCAATACAAACTCAAGTGGTGAGTTGAGTATATGCTGTGAAGGGACACTGGACATAGTTGCAAATGTGCAGTAGAAGCGGCACAGGCCCGAGTCACACTGACATTGCGTATAATCCGGCATTCCATATGGAATGCGGTCGGCCGACCGGCCCGCTCCGCCCCGCGCCGACGCCCGCTCTCCTCCATGTTTTCTTATCCACTCGCTTCCGACCACCATATGTTATAGTGGGATAGGACCAAATCTAATAAGATTCTTACAAGATTTACCATATCTGACGTTCTTTATGATGCATATCCTATGTTTGTATCGATGTATCTGCGTCTAACTTTCAGATGAATGTAATTTTGTGATGACGTCATAATCGGCAAATAACAACAAAGCTTAAAGCATTGTTGTTTTCGTTGGTAATTCGCAAAATGGACTATAGTTAGAACTCAAGATTATGAAGACTGACAATACAGAATATAAATTCTGCAAGCTATCGTCGTAACACACACACCGACCGCTCACAACATTCCGGAGCGCATCGACGAGACGGCCGCCACGTCGCGGCGAATCGAACGTCCCATCCGAGGAGCAACATTTGCCGAATAGAAGTTTACAACTCACCTTTGCGAAATTAGAGTTGACCGTCGAATATATCCACTCGACCACTCCGAAAGCACAGATAACACGGTTATCGTCCGTACAAACACAAATATTCACCACACCAAAACGACAACATAAATAAACGCAGGGGGAGTCACCGCCTACTACACGGATCGCTCGCTACCGACGCACTCCTCGCACTGATCGAAATGCAACTTGGAAAAATGCACCGGGGCGGGGTTATCGAATGTCATAAACGGTCGGTTACAGAGGTCGGACACTCGACGCTCGAGCGAGGAAACGTGCGTCACACCGGCGCATCACTCAACGCCGCGAAGCGGACTGAACTGAAGCGAGAGCGAGCGGCGCGGCGGCGGCGCGCGCCCGCCCAGCGCCCCGCGCCCGCGCCCGCGCCCGCCGCCGCCTAGCAACGCGACGCCGCGCCGCCGGCGCCCGTCGCCAGCCTCCAGCCGACCACCCTGGATAGGGATGTTCGATCCGGGTACCTTGTATCGATATTCTGGATCGCAATGGATCGTAATCCATTGTATCGATCCATGGATCGATCCATTAAAATTGATACGATTTTTTGGATCGATCCAGTATCGAATTAAATATTTTAGAAAAGTCGATTTTTTTGTTTGCTTGTCCATCAACCATTTTTAATGGGATGAAATTTAATGACCACCAAAAAAACAATCGTTACCCCAAACAGCCTCATCCAAAAAAAATATAAAATGTACAAATAAATGAAACCTGTACCAAAATCTTTCAGGCTATTTGAGTCATGCCTGCACTACAAAAACTTTTCATAACCCAAAAAGGCCACGCGTGCACCAAATTTTAACTAGGAAAGTTTTGTGTCATTACTACCCAAATATATTACTACTTTTGCCATAAAATGTATGCATATAACCAAGTATATTATATTGAAGGCAAATTGGCAATTGATATATTATACACGCTGAAATTTTAATCATTTGGTTCCCGCCGTGGGGTGGTTCCACTCATGATGTGATGACAAGCAACTTTTACTATGGGGCCAACACTCCTGCTCGCAAAAAAAAATCAGCTGTTCCATACATTAAGGTCGAGTAGGTACTGCACTTTTGTATGGAACAGCTGATTTGTTTTTGCGAGCAGGAGTGTTGGCCTCATAGTAAAAGTTGCTTGTAATCATGAGTGGAACCACACCACGGCGGGAACCAAATGATTAAAATTTCACGCTGTATTGAAGGCAAATTGAAGACAAATCGAGGGGGGCTCGAGGGGGGCTCGAAGGGGGGCTCGAGGGGGGCTCAAGGGGAGCTCGAGGGGGGCTCATTGAGTTTGGAATCGAACCTGCTTTACTCCTGTAAGTCCCGGGTTAGGTTAAAAATTTAAGGCGAGCGCGTAGCGCAGCGGAGCGTGAGCCTTAAATTTCGAGGTATTTTTTTTATAACAGACAACAGAAATAAACTTATTTTACACATTGCCGGTGGACCAGCAGGCATTGTATCCAATGCCTAGGCAATGTATAAAATTAATATCATTTCATACATTGCCTGATCTTTTCAGGCATTTTAAACTTTTAGATTTTTGCATTCACAATGCTATTTTTATATTAAGATGAATAAATAATGAAAAATATTAGAAAAAATCGGCTCACCCGTAGCAAATTATATCCCGTCTAAGTTGCTACGGGTGAGCCGATTTTTTCTAATATTTTTCATTATTTATTCATCTTTTCAGGCATTGTACACAATGCCTAGGCATTGTATACAATGCCGGATTATACACATTGCCGGTAACAGATAAAAGGAGGAGCTCGGTGGCGCAGTGGTTTAGCGCCTGGCCCAGCGATTGCGGAGGTTAAGCAACGTTCGCAAGTGTCGGTCATGGGATGGGTGACCAAAAATTTATTATCTCGAGCTCCTCCGTGCTTCGAAAGGCACGTTAAGCCGTTGGTCCCGGCTGCATTTGCAGTCGTTAACACCCACCAATCCGCATTGGGCCTGCGTGGTGGGTTATGGCCCATCCTCCTTACCACCCATAAGGAAGGCCTGTGCCCCTGCAGTGGGGACATTAAAAATAGCTGATAGACAGTAGATACAAAAATAAAATATTCACTTTTTCTGGGTAAGTACTTACCTACTCCTGAGTTTGTATAAATAGCCTTTAGTAAATATTTTACGGTGTATCGGTAAACCTTTAGAACTTCATTTATATTTTTTGGGTAAACAATGATTTATTAGGATAAAATTGTGTAACATATTTGGATATTTTTTTTAAATAAAATGTGAGTACATATTTGGTGCATGCATGGCCTTTTTGGGTAGCTCAGCGATTATTCTGAAGATACTTGCCTTTTTTAGGTTAGCGGACTATACGTTTATTGGTTATAATTTCATATTAAAATGGGGATTAAATTCTGGTAAGTACTTACGATTTTTTGGGCGTTATATTTCATTATATCTGGTGGATGCTTAAACCTAAGCCATTTTTAATGTCCCCACTGCTGGGGCACAGGCCTTCCTTATGGGTGGATAAGGAGGATGAGCTATAACCCACCACGCGGACCCAATGCGGATTGGTGGGTGTTATCGACTGCAAATGCAGCCTGCACCAACGCTTTAACATGCCTTCCGAAGCACGGAGGAGCTCGAAATAATAAATTTTTGGTCACCCATCCCATGACCAACCCTTGCGAAACGTTGCTTAACTTCCGCAATCTCTGGTTCAGGCGCTAAACCACTGCGCCACCGAGCTCTTCAGAGATTAATTAAACATTGCTAAACATACTTAGTAATGTTTAATTAATTAATTAAATATTTTTAATTTTGCCAATATTTAAATTTTAAAGTAGGTACGCAAAAACAAGATTAAAAGTTGCTGGTTACAAAGTGAACAAAACGTTTTTAACGAAGTAAAATTGTTCTCAAACTAAACAGAAAGCAATATAATAGTTATGACGAATTCAAATTCGTCAAAAATACCATCAATGGTACTATAGTACTTTAAACAAAGGAAAAGATCAAGTTCAAATATTCTATAAGTAATTACTACGATAAATACTTAATTAATACGATTTTTTCGATCCGATCCTCTATGTATGTGTATCGATCCGCTTAAGGATCGAATGCTATTGTATCGATACAAAAATCGAGTGGATCGTAACGCATTGTATCGATCCACGCAAGTATCGGATCGGATCGAACATCCCTAACCCTGGATCACCCGGTGTCACCTCCCCGAGCAATCATATTTCACACCTAATACCTACGTTGTAGTCTAGACGACTGAACTCGACGAGACGAGAGTTATTCCTCACAAGTGAACTGTCAAACTTTTTCATTAGAAGTACTCGACTCGGAGCCATTGGAAATTCGTTTTAAGTGCCTAATTCATTCGTACACAATTTTAAACAGTCGGTTCATTAATAATATAAACAGTTCAAATAATGTCATCAAATATAAACATTGTTCTATTAATATGCTCTAATATCCGTTTAGATATTGTATTTGTATACCTAATCTATAACATGAAACATCGGATTCTAGGAAAATAGCAACAAACAAACAGGCATCGCACTTTACACTCATTCAATTGAATTTTTATAGACCGGATGTTCCAACATAAAAATAGCTACTGCAATATTACATAATACTATAAACAGAATGGATGAAACTATAGAACTGAAATTGAACTGAAACGTCGATCCCGTACTGCTCGTCTAAATACGCAAACTTTTCCTGCTATATCCTATAATTATTGCACTTTCTTTCCCATTGTTAGCGTGATGAAATCAGTTTTACTATCTCTAGCGATTGAGCGAGATTGGCGAGGGGCGCGGGCGGCGGGAGGGGCGGGGGGTCTCGTTAGTCGCACTTGATGCTGCAGTACTTTCACCCGCGCAAGTACTCTGTCACTCATGCACATGCACCGACTCACGCGCGCACCTACCTGCATACGAATTACATTGTTGCGACTAAATAAAACCCGGCATCACTTTACTTAAATTTTATTCTTCAGTTCGAGACATCACAACTTCGTGGATGTTCACAAGTTCTCACGTATAACACGATCTTACAAATCTAGGTCTATACATTTTTCTTATTTTACAGAGACTCTTCTACTTAAAAAATATATAGCCATGTCATGTTCCACATGTATACAATCATAATTTTATTGTACGTTAGAATTAAATGTAACTTTACAACATGAACAGTAAACTTATAAACTGTGATATCAATATAATACTTACTTACGGTAGAAAATAATAAAAAAAAACAAACTTAAGTATACCTTAATATCAAAGATCCGGCTCGCAGGACAGGCGTGCTTAGAGCCAAGGATGCCAAGCTGGATCCATGCGACAGAGATTGTCGTAGCTATTGGCCACCGTCACCAACGTGGCCACTTTGCTATCGGGCCCATCGAACTGGGCCAGGGAGTTAAGACGGTTCATTATCACAGTAACCGCTTTGTTCACCATATTGATGATAGTTTCATTGTCCATCTCCATGGGTTTGTTTTCGGCTGAAGTGCCCGCCGTGGGCATCCCCGATTTGTCCTCTAAACGCTTCCTGTAGCCGGTGACCATCTCGTCGCGTAATATCGTCCGCAATATAGATTGAATCTGAAAGTAAATCTCATTTGTAATAACCGCCAAATTTCACCGAGAGTAATTTAAATCTCGAGTTGCAAACCTGAAGACGGTATATTAGATAGATGATAATCAATCATTTTAGTTGGTGGTAGGGCTTATTTCAAGTCCACCTGGCTAGCTACCACCATCTTACCTAACTCTGACGCCTGTTTCCACTTTCGCCAACTTCCTTTTTTGCCAATTCCTGGCATAAACGCGCGAGAGACCGAAATGACAGATTCTCAATAAGGAGTTGGCGAGTCAGGAGTTGGCGAATCGGGAATTGGCGAATCAGGAGTTGGCAAATCAGGAATTGGCGAATCAGAAGTTGGCAAATCAGGAATTGGCGAAAAAGGAAGTTGGCGAATGTGGACACCCGCACTCTGACGCCATAACAACAGTTTAAAAATTGTTTTGTTCCGGCAGTTAGAGGTAAGATAGCCAATTCCTCAGTGATGAGGATTCCGGGTGTAGTGCGCTTCCACCTTCGGCTTAACATCAGGTGAGGTGAAGGCGAAGCACTAACCCGTAGTGCATAAAAGAAAATCTACACAAGATAAGCAATACTCAATTCTATTCTAAATTGGTTTATTACCTTAAAATTCGGAGTGACTAAACATCTAGCAACAGCAATAGCTGAAGCTGTGAGAGGGCCGGTGATGCCGATGGAAGTCAATAGCTCCGATATATTTGGAGTCAGCCGGAACGGCACAGGGCGATTGCCGTCTAATTCTCCTGTAGATGAGAAAATATGTGTTAATATTTCTTATCATATGAATTGTACCTACTTACTAAAGTACTAGACGAAAAAAAAAACTATTATATTACAATGTAATAAACTAGCGACCTGGGTGAACAGTTATTTTTCTATCCCTCGGGAACAGTACTTTTTTCTGGATGAAAGGTACTCTTTATCTTTTTCTGTGCTCCTGATAACGTTGTATGCATTCCATGATGATCGTATGAGTAGTAAAGACGTGAAAGCGTAACAAACAAACTTTCGCATTTATAATAATTATTATAGTTAGGATGTAAGATAATGTTATATTGACAAAAATTTTACGTTCGATTCAAACCGAAGCGACAGACAAAAACGTTTTTCAAGTCGTTTGAATTATGTTCGCTGTTAGAATTATTACAATTAAAATCATAGTACAAATAAACATAAACCTGGCTAACGAGCATTGTCAAGCATCTAACGCCGAGGACATTATTCATGAGATTAGAATCATGTCGAGTTTTTAATGCCGGCAATTCATCAACTGGTTCCATCAACACCAATCAAATGCTACTATGAATTATAATATTTTAGTAACTGCCAATTTAATCGAGTCAGAGCTAGAACTATAAATAGACACTAAAATAGGTCCATTAATGGAACGGAGAATCTTATCAAGCTGTGATAAATTAGCAACAAATATGAGGAAAACAGTGAATATAATAGCAGAAGATATTAAATGATATCAGCGAGCGGGGCGAGGCCGCGCGCGCACACGTACGGCAACAAAGTGTGGCACTTTAGCGAAAGTTAACTATGCATCAGCTTTATAAATACGCGACAACTTGAGACTTGTAATATTTTACTTATGTAAATTGAAATTGTACTTAGATCTGTCTAAAACTGTAACCAATGAATAGTTTCGATTATTTTCAATCAGCTTTAATAACGGAATGTGAATGGTTGATCATAATAAAGATACTTAATTGAAAAAATCGCAAATAACAATAGTATTTTGTTTAATTTTCAATTACAAAATGTCAGAAAAAAAAAGTTCAGAGGACTTGTCCGGTTTCCCTATGACAAGTACGGGTAAGCGCCCCCGGACCCTCAGCCTCCGCTGCTGCAACCTCTCAACCCCCCCGCAGCAACGGTGTCCTTTTTGTACCCTGATCCGTCCCATTTTACACACTCCTATACCCACCTCACATCCCTATCCTAATCCTATTCCTTCCCCTCCGCTAAGCTAAGGTCTGCCGTGCCGATGGCTGCATGGCTAGGGGCGTGCCTAGTCATAAGCGTGCCACCCTGGAAATTGGTGCCCTCCAGGCGTAATTAGCCTTACCACACACGCGGGGCTCTGTGTGGTGGACAGTTGTCTTTCCCTAGCTAATCGTGGGAACAAAATGGTTTCAAATTTTTTTAATAAACCTGGCTGCGGCGATAGAGCTCGCCACTCATCACGCGTAACTTGTTTCTCTCGGGGCGAAAAGCGGGCATCGGAGACCCGTTTTGCTACGCTGAATGTATGTGGAGCGATGGAGGAGAAAATGGATGAGGTGTGTTTGATTATGGAAGAAAAGAAGTTGGATGTTTTATGCGTGAACGAGACGAAAAGAAAGGGCAAAGGAGTCTCAGAACATGGCCCGTTTAAAGTTCTGTGGTCGGGCGTTGCCGAAAATGAGCACGCGAGTATGGGCGTGGGACTCCTGCTGTCGGAAAGGATGATAGAATGCATGACTGAGTATGAGTGTGTTAGTCCCAGACTTCTCTGGGTTAGACTCAAAGTAGGATTACTTCGGATACGCGTCATTGGCGTGTATGCTCCCGATATATCCAAGTCAGCAACGGAAAAGGAGGATTTCTGGAAAAGTGTGGAAGACATCTTGAATGAATGCAAAGATAATGAAAGGATAGTTATGCTTGGAGATTTTAACGGATGGGTAGGTGTGAGAAGAGAGGGATGTGAGGGAGTTTTAGGAATATATGGAGACAAAAGAGTAAATGATAATGGCAGGAGTTTGATTGAGGTATGTTTAGAAAAGAATCTTGTGGTAACGAACACCATGTTTGACCACAAGGAAATTCATATGTACACTTGGCAGAGAGGGGAAAAGAAGAGTATGATCGATTTTGTAATTGTTGATGAAAGACTGAAGGGCAGAGTTGTAGACACCAGGGTCTTTAGGGGTAGTAACATTGGAACAGACCACTTTCTTGTAGTGTCTCGGGTTAGTGGTCTGTTCAAAAGTTGGCGTCATCGTCCCACAGTGTCAACAACGGAGCTGACTAGAGTAAAAGTTGAGAACCTGGATGAAGTGGAAGTGCAAAAGACATATTTGTGCAAATTGAAAGAACGATTGGGAAATGTGGCTGAAGTGAAAGATGGCAAGCTTGAGGAAGTTTGGGAAAAGTTTAAAAAAGGTGTGACTGAAACAGCTGAGGAAATATGTGGAGTGAGTAAAAGGAAGAATGCTCCCCCAATAAACTGGTGGGATAGTGAGGTAAGACAGATAGTGAATGAAAAGAAAAAAGTATGGCAGGATCTGCTGGCCATCAAAGCCAGTAAAAGAGTGAATGCAAGTGTTACAGAAGATGATGTTGATACAATTGCAAGGGAGTTTAAAAGGATTAAGAAAGTAGTGAAAGAAAAAGTAGACGAAAAAAAGAGAAAGATGAAAGAAAAGTGTGACTTCAAACTCTGTGATAACTTTCGAGACAATATAAAATTGTTTTGGAAACAAGTGAAAACGTCTCGAAGTGGATCACATAAGTCTAAAATGAATGTGATAAGAGATGAAAAAGGTGAACTAGCGACAGATGAAAAAGGTGTACAACAGGAGTGGATGAAATATTTTGAGAGTTTGTTTGAGGCGGATGGCTCTATGCTAGAAGCCTCGGATAAAAGGGTGGAAGACGAGGAAGAGACAGAAGTGGATGAAAGAGATATATATATGGATGAGATTATTAGTGCAATGAAGAGCATGAAAAAAGGGAAAGCAGCAGGATATGACAGAATTACTGTTGAAATGCTGAGAGGTGGGAAAGAGCTGGTTGCGTCCTGGCTGTGCCTGATCTTTAATAAATGTTGGAACAGTGGCAAAGTGCCGGAAGATTGGCGTAAAGCCGTGGTCGTGCCGCTGTACAAAGGGAAAGGGTCACGGCAGGATGCTAAAAACTACCGCGGGATCAGTCTTCTCAGCATTGTCAGTAAATTGTATGCAAAGGTACTGATTGAAAGAGTGATGCAAAAAACTGATCAGAGTATTTGGGATGTGCAAGCGGGATTCAGAAAAGGAATGGGATGCACGGATCAGGTCTTCTCCTTGAGGTGCTTAACCGAAAAACACCTGGCTAAGCACAAAAAGGTTTACTGTGCCTTTGTGGACCTGGAGAAGGCCTACGATCGAGTTGACAGGAATGAGCTATGGAAGGTGTTGTCCGAATACGGATTGGAGAGCAGACTGATTCATGCACTGAAATCTCTCTATGAGGATTCCCGTGCATGCGTCAGGATTGACGGCGTATACACTGACTGGTTTGGCATCTCTAGGGGTGTCAGACAGGGATGTGTTGCGTCACCATGGCTCTTTAATCTGTTTTTGGACAGTTGTATGAAAGGTCTGAAAGAACGTGACTGTGGGGTTGTGATGAATGGGACTCAAATCAAGTGCCTTCTCTACGCTGACGACCAAGTCATACTTGCGTCTTCTGCGCAAGAGTTGCAGGAAATGATGTCGGTTATGAATGAAGATTTTGTGAGAAAAGGGATGAAAGTGAATGTAACTAAGACTAAAGTGATGGTGTTTGAGAGAGATGAAGAAATGACTGACTGTACGGTAATGTTAGGTGGCGAAAAAGTGGAACAAGTCCGTGAGTTTGTATACTTGGGGAGTTTGTTCACAAGGGACGGAAAGAGTGAGGAAGACATAGAAAGACGAGTGAAGAAAGGAAATTCGGTGAGTGGTGCTATACACTCGGTTATGAGTAGCCAAACCGTTTCTGCAAAGGCGCGAATGGCTATTCATAACGGAGTGCTGGTACCGACACTGATGTATGGAAGTGAATCTTGGGTATGGCAGAAGAAGAATGAAAGCAGAATAAATGCGGTAGAGATGCGATCGTTGAGGAAAATATGTGGAGTAAAACTGAGTGATAGAGTGAGCAATGAGGTGATTCGCAAAAGGTGTGGTCTGAAAGATGATATAGTGACAAGAATTGAGAAAGGAATGCTCCAGTGGTTTGGTCACTTAGAGAGGATGAATGAAAGGCGAATCACGAAAGAGATATACTGTGCGAATGTGGAAGGAACGATTGCACGAGGGCGTCCCAGAAAAACCTACGCGGACCAAATAGAGGTTATTATAAAAAAGGCTGGTGTACGCAGTGACAAAAACCGCAGGGCATGTATGAAAAGATTGATGGATATGAATGAAGCGAAAGAAGTGTGCAAGGATCGTAGCAGGTGGCGATCCATAGTCTCTGCCTACCCCCATGGGAAACAGGCGTGAGTGTATGTATGTATGTATGTATGTAGAAAATATACGATACGACAGTTACGTTCAACACAGGACCCGACATCTAACATGCTATGTAACCGGCAAAAAATATAACAATGCAGATTTCACACTTTTATGGAAATTGTGCTACATGAATGCTATTTCAAATGAGGTTCACTAAGGTAGAAGTAGTAGATTTAGTAGGATACTAATTAAAGTATGTTTGAATAAACAGTACACTAGCCTACATATAATGTTATTTTCAAAATATAAAAATGATGGGCACAAAAAGGGCTTATTATGCCATGTTCAGACATAGTTTAATAACTTAATGTTCGGGCCGGGGTCATATAATGCCATTCATCTAATTCTAGTTGTTCATGCAACGCTTTACTTCCTTAAACACGGCTTCAAAAAGAGTAAGCTAATGAGTCAACGTGTCACTTTCTATCCCCATAATGACATAAAACACTATATTAAAATACGTCCCATTGTGATATGCGAAGGCAACAGTCTTTTCTCAAATAGGAAAATGAAACCATTAACCCACTGGGACCGCCCATTGCGGGTGTAATGTTAGTCTGTTTAGTACAACAAAGACTTCAGTGCGAGTTGACTAGCGGTGTTTATGAATGATCCTCTCTAACTACTACACTCGGCGCGCGTCAGAAAAACCGCACCTTTTCTTCAAAGTTAATTTAATCCCATATAATTTAATGATAAGTGTTATTATATACTTCTTCCCCTTCGGACATAGCCAACAGTCTTTAGAAACCGTTGGAATACTCGTCGAACGGAATCAATTACTGAGATTGAGTTTCCGAGCACATTACATTGCCTAATTTTTTTGCAATATTTGAGTAACTTCATGGGCAATAGTATCCATCTTGGGTATTCCTTTTTTTAATTGAACTGTTGAAGTGTGTTTTCTCCATCATCTCGATAGCGAAGTTACCCGCATTTCCTGAATTGACCCCTTTTATTTCCCTTTTGTGGTGGCGCTAGCAATAACGCTTTAATCGTTTAATTATGGTAACTGTTATGTTAACTAAATCAAACAATTATCAAAAGAAAGCTCATTAAATGTACTTTCAATAGATATCAACATTTTCACAATAAAACGTTAGCTAGCAATAGCAGATGGCCAAGTCTAAACTTAGTGTCAAAGAGGTGCGGTTTATCTGACGTCGAGTGTATTTGAAACACCTTGTTGGACTCGTAATTCGATTCAGTAAACTGACAACTCAAGTTTGACCACTTTAGGACAAAATAAAAGTAGTGACGTGACAAAATAATCGTTCATTCAATTAAAATTCAGTTTAAAATCGGTGAATGTTAAATTACATATTTAGAATAGAAATAGTGTAGTTCACTATGAAATGAAGGTTCGCGACAAATCACTCCTTACTATAGTCTATGTATCTTATGTATGTATCTATCTTACTTGTCTTATTTAGTAAACAGTTTTTGACTCTTGTCATACGTCTTTTAAACTTAAATCGTATTAAAATAATATAATGTCATATTAAATTAAATTGTCATTAATAAAATAATCATCATTTTCTTTCGGTTTGTGGAAAACTATTTGTTGTATTTTAAAAATGAATATTTCAATAAAGACTTGGGTTAAAATTATTTACCAAATAAGACAAGTAAGGGTAAACACACTATATTATATTACTAGCGGCCGCCCGCGGTTTCACCCGCGTGGTTCCTTTCCCGTGGGAATATCGAGATAAAAAGTATCCTATGTTTTAATCCAGGCTATCTACTATCTGTGTGCCAAATTTCAACCAAATCCGTTCAGTACTTTTTGCGTGATTGAGGAACAAACATCCAAACCCACAAACTTTCACATTTATAATATTAGTAGGATTATACTATGTCACAGATTTAGTGCACAAGTTTTATTTAAATATTGCTAGATGGAAAGTGAGCAATTTTAGGCATGACAGAGGAGAGCACACACGGTCAAGTCGTCAAGCTGCATGAAGCGGCGTCAGTTACACGAACAAATTCTTTCCAATTTTTTCCTCAGTCCCCACACACGGTCAAAATAATAATAAAAATAAAATAAAAATAAAAATAACTTTATTACTCAATATCAATTTAACATAGTAATGAGACACCCCAGAGAGTAATACAATACTCGTGTTGGGGTTGGCTCGCTCTTCCCAAGACAACACATAAATATTGAGTATGTACCTATACTAGGAGGTATACATAGTAAAATAAGAACAATTATATTTAACAAAGCGTAATATTCCAAGTGTGTGTGTGTGTGTGTGTGTGTGTGTGTGCGTGCGCTTGTGTGTGTGTGTGTGTGTATGAGAGAGTGAGTGAGTGTGTGTGTGTGTGCACAAGTTTGATGGTAGGTATATAAAATGCCTTGCTCCAGTTGATCATGCCACTGGATCAATCGGCATGATCGTGAGTAGTCTTCACAAGTCAAATTCACCCATGTATGTATTTAAATTTATAACCGCAAGCTTTGTCATTGACCACTTAACGTTACACAGCCGACAAGACTTACGATGTAAGTGCAATTATTTCGGATTGTGAATTACGTAAGTCTTACGTAATTCACAATCCGAAATAATTGCAAAATGAATCACTACCAATATTGCATTAGGTACTAACGTTCAGTAGTGTACTCGCATCACTGATGCAGTAAAACTTTCCAACGAAACTAACTAATGGCAGACTACATCTGCCAGCAAGGTATCGCCTATTTCCGTCCCCCTATCCTTTTCTGTCGCTCAGAACCGCTATTTGCTAGAGAGTGAAAGATAGCGAGAATGCGACAGCACAAGGCGGAATCCTCGGAGCGATCGCATTTCCGCTATTTTCTTGCTCTAACAAATGGTGGTTCTGAGCGACAGAAAAGGATAGGGCGACGGAAAAAGGTGATTCGGTGCTGATAGATCTGCGGGCTAATTGTCTAATTTCAAAATCTATCGCAATCGCTTTCATTTAACAGATGGATATGACACATTGCTGCATTTCTTTGGTAAGTTTTTATTTGTGCCAAAAAGAAGTATCTATGTTCTGTCAAATGAAAGCGATTGCGATAGATTTTGAATTTAGACAAATAGTGGACTGGTCCAACCCTAATGGCGCGATGAAATTAAGACGTTTAGTGTCCGGGCACGAAAGTGGCGGCGCCCGAGCGGTGGCGGGGCGGCGCGGCAGCGGAGCGGCGGCGCGGCGGGGCGGGGCGATGAGAACGTGGGCACGAAACTTAGCGGTCGGTCAGCCGCGCTAGTAGTGTTGTGACAGATGGGCTAAATAACATTAAGGGCCCGTTGACCTACCGATTTGACCTACTGGTAGGACTACGGTATACCACTATGTACTCGTGGTCCTACTGGACTAGGTTTTTTTAGAATATCGTAGTGACAAACTGAAATTGTATGTTTAAGAAACTTCTTAAAGTTTTTTTATTTCTATTGATGTGTCAAATGTGATGTTGCTATGGAAACAATTTCTTGTTAAATCAATACCATAGAGTACATTATTATATCAATACCGAAAAATATTCAAAGGACGAAATATATAGTAATATAATAAGTCTATGATTCTATGTCTAAAAATTTTATTTAGTTCGAAAAAATGTTCTATAGGCGTTAACTACATAGTTTCAAAATCGGATCCTTTGTTCATCTTGTGGTTTTTAAATGATGTCCAAGATGCCGACATCCATACTGAGACTGACCCTATTCATCATATCAGCCACACGACACCCACTGCTGGGTATAGGCCTCCCCTAAGGATCTCCACGACGATCGGTCCTGCGCTACCTGCATCCACTGGCTTTCCGCGACCTCCACCAGATCGTCGGTCCACCTTGTCGGGGGCCTACCCACGGAGCGTCGTCCGGTGCGCGGTCAGCATTCCAGAACCTTTCTGCCCCAACGGCCATCGGTTCTTCTCGCTATGTGTCCCGCCCATTGCCACTTCAGCTGAGCAATCCTTCGAGCGATGTCGGTTACTTTAGTTCTCCTGCGGATCTCCTCGTTTCTGATTTGATCACGTAGAGAAACGCCGAGCATTGCTCTCTCCATTGCACGCTGAGTGACCTTGAGCCTCCTTATGAGACCCATAGTTAGCGGCCACGTTTCGCTGCCGTAAGTCATCACTGGCAACACACACTGGTCATAGACTTTCGTCTTGAGACACTGAGGTAAGTCGGACGCGAAGATTTTTCGAAGCTTCCCGAATGCTGCCCACCCGAGTTGGATTCGGCGAGAGATCTCTTTCTCGAAGTTGGACCTACCTAACTGGACTGCCTGTCCTAGGTATACGTAGTGGTCAACAACTTCAAGTGTAGTGTTCCCAACATGAACTGGAGAGGGTACAACATGGGCATTTGACATAATTTTCGTCTTATCCATGTTCATCCTAAGACCCACTCTTTGGGAAGCACTACGGAGATCTTCGAGCATTGTGTTCAGGTCTTCCATGGTCTCAGCCATAAGGACTATATCATCGGCAAAACGAAGGTGTGTTAGGTACTCGCCATTAATGTTGATGCCGAGTCCTTTCCAGTCCAAGAGCTTAAAGATGTCCTCCAACGCAGCTGTGAACAGTTTCGGAGTAATAACGTCTCCCTGTCTCACACCACGCTGCAGTTGGATAGGATTTGTGTTCTGGTTCTGTACTCGGATCGTCATGGTGGCATTTTGGTATAAGTACCTCAACACCTCGATATACCTATAGTCCACTTGGCACCTTTGGAGAGACTGCAGCACCGCCCAGGTTTCAATCGAATCAAAGGCTTTCTCATAGTCCACGAACGCCAAGCAAAGTGGCTCATTATACTCCTTAGTCTTCTGTATAACCTGCCGCAGCGTATGGATGTGGTCTATGGTGCTAAAGCCTTTTCGGAACCCGGCTTGTTCGGGAGGTTGGAAGTCGTCGAACTTGCGAGCGAGACGATTCGTAAGGACTCTCGAAAACAACTTATAGACATGACTCAGAAGCGAGATGGGTCTATAGTTCTTTAAGAGGGACTTGTCACCCTTTTTAAAGAACAAGAACACCTCACTTATGTTCCATGTCTTTGGCGTTCTGCCCTGGACGATGACGGAATTAAAGAGCTTCTGGAGGACTTTGAGTATCGGCTTACCGCCCGCTCTCAGAAGTTCTGTAGTGATTCCATCGTCACCCGCCGCCTTGTTGTTTTTCAGCTGTTTGAGAGCCATACTATTCTTGTACAGGCTGACGTCCGGGATATCTTCGGTATAGTGTCGGGTAAGCTTGGCTCTGGGGTCTTTAGCCTTGCTTTCAACAGGTGTCTGCGAGGAATATAACTGCCCATAGAAGCTCTCGATCTCCCTCAGGATTTCAGGCTTTGATGAAATGATGCGTCCGTCGTCAGTTTTCAGCTTCGTCATCTGGCTTTGCCCAATAGACTTGCGAACACTTTGGAGCCTTTGTTCCGCTATGAGATATATTAGACTGACCCTATTAGATATATTTATTTCAAAATATTTTTTTATCTAAGTAAATTGCCCAATGTGAATGTTTTGGTTTAGCAGTAAGTTCACATTGTAATAAATAAATAATTAAAAATAATAAATAGGTACCTACCTAGTAACCAAACAGACACTATTATATTTTTCAACACAACACTACTGTAATCGCGGGCTACCAAATCAAACTAGTTTGTTCATTTGTTTTCGTCGCTCTCCTCCCGCCCGTGCATCGCTCGTCGCCCCGCCCCGCCACCGCCCGTTTCGTGCGCGTCTCCATACTGTGCCATACTGTTGAATGCATTGCCGCCGCTCCGCTGTCGCGCCGCCCCGCTGCCGCCCCGCCGCCGCCGTTTTCGTGCCCGGACACTTACTCGAATTTTCGTATACACTTCACCGCCTTCCGCGCTCCTTGGTACACTGCGTAGTCGCAGTCCCGAAACATTGTTTTTCCGGCCAACATTATCAAGTAGTCAACGCCGAGCACTGTTGTCGCTGACCATACGTTTGTAACCGCCAAAGCTCAGAAAACGCCAGTGGGATAGCAGTCTGTCCACACATCATTGGTAACTTACTAACATCAAGGTGATCCAACCCCATCATACTTGACCTGATAGTATGATGGGGCAGGTTGCTGTTTCAAGGTGGATAAACGGAATAAGCCACATCATTCATCAGTGGCGTATCTAGGGTGTGGCAGGTAGGGCACGTGCCCTTGGCGCCATTTATAGGGGGGCGCGTTTGACTATCATTTTATTATATTAGACAAGACAATTGTTCTACTGTAAGAGCTATAACACTTATTTATCAATATTTTTTTAAAGCAGGTACCGCATTCTGATATTTTTGCAGATAAAGCTTGTCAATTTTCAGATAAAGTATTGTTATATTTGTCTTCATGAATTTATTGTTGTTTTGATTTGATTATGATTTTATTTTGTTCTCTCATTATTTTGTGTCTAATCTGATTTTATCCTAGAGCTCTGATTTACATCGATGTTATATTTTAATGATTGTTATTTATTATTTATTTTCTGCCTTCATCGATCAAAATTGTAATTATATTCTATTTTTATTTTGTTGAAATGTTTATAATACTATTATACTCTTGGATGTTTTGGGTAATACTGTAAATCCAGAGTAAGACTTGATGCACAAATAAATAAACAAGACAGTTAAGATTAGTGGATGAAACGAACTAAAAATCGGCCGTTTTTTACGAAAGACAGGCAAGATGAATCTGACTAAAAATCGCGTTGCGCGGCCGTTTTTTCAAAGACAGGTAAGATGAATCTGATAAAAAAACGAGCTGCGCGGCCTTTTTTTACGAAAGACAGGCAAGATTACAAGATTAGTGGATGAATCTGACTAAAAATCGCGCTGCGCGGCCTTTTTTTACAAAAGACAGGCAAGATTACAAGATTAGTCGTTGAATCTGACTAAAAATCGCGCTGCGCGGCTGTTTTTTCAAGAGACAGGCGAAATGAATCTGACAAAAAATCGCGCTGCGCGACTTTTTTTACAAAAGACAGGCTAGACTAGTTGATGAATCTGACAAAAAATCGCGCTGCGCGGCTTTTTTTTTATATATAGGCAGGCAAGATTACTAGATAAGCGCATGATAAAGACTAAAACTGGCTATCTAGTGTATATGTTTAATTTAGTGTATCTATTTATTTTACATTTAGATAACTTATGATTATGAAGAGGCGCAACTTCTGTGCTTGCCCTAGGCGCCGTATCCGATCGGTACGCCACTGTCATTCATGACTTGATTATACTTCATATATACTTTTTAAATATATACTTATTTTATTATACATAGTAACACCCAGACCTGTCACAGAAATTAAAATTCATCATTTCAATTTCTGCCCGGCCGAGATAGTAGACCGAGCTGTTGACCACTGCACCACTCAGGTCGTCAAAAGGTCGTTATGTGCAGCAACAAACTGGTTTTACCTGTGGTATCATCAACGTCGAACTTGAAGTAGGACACGTTGAGCAGGCCGGAGTCCTGGTGCACGTACATCATGTCGGGGTTGAGGCGCGTGAGGTGCAGCACGTACTCGGCGAAGCTCGCCAGCGACAGCTGCAGCGTCAGCATCTTGCGGAACGTCCAGTAGTCGGTGGGCGCGGCGAATGTCGCCGCCGCCCACTCGCGCACCATGCCTTTAGGCACCATTGTCGCTTGCACCTAAGCGTAATCAATAGGCTAGTTGACAAAATTTGGAAAATATTTTAAAAATAAAGTTTGGTATCTATTTTACCCCAAAAATATATTATTTTAAGAAAAATAAGTCATTTTACCTATTAATTTTGCGTTTTAAGAAATGAACTCAAAATGACATCGAAAAAGGCCAAAACTGTCATGTCAAAGTCAAAATGACAGCAACAACAAATGTTTCGCGAGGCGTGACGTCACGCGCCTCTGATTGGTGTTCAATGTCACGTGATTAAATAACCAATTTTGCCAATTCCATTTTCCGTAAATATTGGTAATATTTATTTATTTTAATGAAAAAAGTGTTTTTTTTGGTTGCTATTTAACATGCTTAATCATTAGAAACCTTATGCTAGCCGATTATGCTTATTCTTAGTGGAGACAAGCCTATTGAAAATGAGAGTTAATTAATTGGATGACTGGAAATAATTAAAGGTGACTGTTAATGGGATAACTAAAGCGGTTTATTTTATGGCCGACAAAATAACTAAACGGGCGACAAACTGTGGATTACAAAAATACGTGAGCCGGGCGACTACATGTGGGAAATAAATAATTTAAGGTAACAGTGAAATTTCTAAATGAGTGACAAAAATGCTGAGAGGGCAACTATTATACCCAGTAGATAATTATTTTACTGATTTAAGCTGCCCAACATAGTATTTTTGTCATCTCGATTAGGATAATAGTCACCTTTTTTAAATAAAATATATGCCATACTTTAAATGTTTTGTGTGCCCTAAGGTTGTCGCCCAAATAGTAATTTGTTCGCCCGTTGAGTAACTGAATAACTAGTTACTCAATTGTATTTTAAAGTCACCCATTTTCAACATTTGTAGTCGCCCGGAGTCCGTCGCCCACTTAGTATTTCAGTACGCTATATTCAGTATTTTTGATACCCAAAATGGAAAAATGGAAAATTGTTGGTGTTTAATTTAAAATGTATGTATGTATTGGTATTATGTGTTCATACCTTTAGATTTTTTTACATTCTCGGATACCAATAAGTTAAGCCTGTACAAATGCTAAAGACAATACAACTTTGAAGTGACCAGGGGCCGTACCGGCTAACTTACATGGCTATCGTAATCGCTTTCATTTGACAGATGGATGTGATACATTGCTACTTTTCTATGGTAAGTTTTTATTTATGCCAAATAGAAGAAACAGTGTGTCACATCCATCTGTCAAATGAAAGCGATTACGATAGCCATGTAAGTTAGCCGGTACGGCCCCAGTTATGACTAGGCCCTTCAACATCAAATTAAACCCACTGAGCCATGTCGTAAAATAAACTTGTCCAGAACTAATAAAGGATTAATATGCAACAAAATCATAATATTTGACATGACGCATACATCGCAAAAGCATAAATAAGCCTGTCAATAAACTACTGACATATTACAGTTAATGACGTCGTAAAATTAATAAAGTACCTATCTCTACCACTTCATTATTTACTACATTACCCACATAGGATACAATTTTATTCGTGGCGTTACTACAAAAGTTGCTAAAGATATTAGGTACCTCTCTCAGGATATCCCGTAGCACTTGGTGCGAAGCCTGCGACCCCCTGGCTTGGACTGCGGCTAAGCGCTCGTAATAACGGGCCACTGGAGCATCGTACTCCACACCCCTACAAATAACAAAGATTTAATGATCTACATTAGGTACTCTATTCTTTGATCGGAAATCGATTCGATAGCATTAGGACTTATAGAAAACACGCCCTGACCTGTTAGTGCATTCGGTGCGGTAGATATCCAACAGAGATATTGAACTAGGATTATCTTCGACTAGTCGCATCTGAGGCGATACCGAAACGACGCGCGGTACCGTGAAATGTAGGAATCTCCTTGAAGTTTCTTTCTGCTTGCCCAAATAATGGTTCAACATTCTGAGCAGCTGTAAAACGCGTTCCTCCCTCCTGGCGTCACCCAGACCCGAATCATTGACCACTAGGTAGGGGTATATCTTTCCATTGTGACCGCGTATGTATAGCCGGCGCGCCGAAGTATTATGCTTCTGTACGATTTCAACGCGAGGCATAAATCTCGCTATCCGCACGTGGTAGTGCGTGTGCTTCGGAAGGAGCAACTCTCCCGGCAATTCCACGTCGGCCGTTTTCAAACTAAAGTTCGAGAGGAATCTACACTTCTCCTCAATGAGGAATGACCTGCAACAAAAGTGTTTATTAGGAACATCGTATAAGTGGTCGTGGAAGTGTTAGTATGTTCTAATGGTTTTGCGAAAGGTGACTATTGCATCTAACCCCGCGTTCCGAATCACGGTGACAGCGCTGTTAGCGCGAATCCAACCAAATTAAATAGTCACAAAATATTACACAAATAAGGTATTTATATACCTACGTCATTTAATGGATTATACGCTAACAGTGCTGTTGGCGTGATTTGGAACTAGGCATAAAACTACTAATGGTGTTAATCTACGGATGAGTGTTTGATTAGCTCACGGGTGGGAAAAGACGTCACAAACGCAGAAAAATAGTCCATATTATTTACCTTATCTGTGTATCATATTGCTTGAAGACTACTTACTTGGGCAGGACCTTTGTTTTGGCCTCGAGAATCTTGACCCATTTCCTCAATTTTTGTATGAGATTTTGTAATTTCATAGCATTGGGTTGTGAAAAATCGAAGTCAGCGGTGAACTGGCTCTTCATCTTCTGGAAGACAGGGTCTTGCACAGTGGCCTGCGCGCGGCGAGCCAGGCTCTCCGATGCAGCTGAAGAGAATGCACCACTTACAGAACTTGAAACACTTTCTGTCGACATACAAAATGAAGTATCTATATATAATAGCGCTCGCAGATGGCAGGTTAGTGCATTAATAGTTGATATTAGTCAATTAAAAGCATGACAGAAATGTCAAACCTGAAAATAATAGGTGGTTAACGCCCAGCAGACTACACAGAGTGATGGTTCTATTAGTGTAACTACGTGATACATGAGCTATACTACATTCATAGATATTAATCCACATGAAATAGTTCCCGGAAAATAACTTGAACATTATCTTTGTATTGTAGATACAAAAGCGTCTATGCCATCTAGTACTAATTCATTTCGTCAAGTTATTTGCCGTGATCTGCTAAGATCGATTGAAAAGTGACAGAGATGCTTTAGGAATATGTTTTAATTATTCAACGCTAACACAACAAACTTATTTATCTCAGAAATGACCTTTATTTCTGAGATAAATTAGTTTGTTGCACCACTTCGATATATTCTGAGAATTTAAACCACATACGATAAATTTTGACCTGAACACGTCAGTGGACAAACCCATACTTAGTTGAATACCTTGTTTTATAATTAACGATAACTTCTATGCAAAACAATTACACAGAAAACAGTTAGCTATAAACATGTTGTATAAATAGCTTTTCATTTCTTGTTACCATTGCAGTAAAAGTAGATAAGTTAGGATTCACATTTTTCAAGATCTTTAGGTATTAAAAAAAAGTTAATAAAAACAACCTTACAATAGTTTATTAAGACATGGATTCATATTTAAGATCTTGCAAATAAATTAATTTAATACCTTAAATTACTAACAGAGGTCAAAAACTATTAACCATAACCAAAGAAGTAGTGTGCCCTTAAATAAAGTTTAATAAAATTAAATATGTACAGATTTTTATTTACAAATGTAAATAAAAATCGAAATAATAATCATTTTTAAAAGACGTTTCTACCCATACGACAACAATAAATATCTAGGTATAAATAAATTGTATCCTTTGGGTACGGAACCCTAATAACAACCAATACTTAATTGCCAATAGGTACACACAATAAGGAAGTTTCCTTAAGTCGAATTTTAAGAAACTAAATCATAAATATTTTAAGCGTAAGGGTTTAATTGTGATCATATGGCGGCCACGTTTCACTGCCGTAAGTCATCACTGGCAACGTGGCAACAAACACTGTTCATAGACTTTCGTCTTGAGACACTGAGGTAAGTCGGACGCGAAGATTTTTCGAAGCTTCCCGAATGCTGCCCACCCGAGTTGGATACTCGAATCGTCATGGTGGCATTTTGGTATAAGTACCTCAACACCTCGATATACCTATAGTCCACTTGGCACCTTTGGAGAGACTGCAGCACCGCCCAGGTTTCAATCGAATCAAAGGCTTTCTCATAGTCCACGAACGCCAAGCAAAGTGGCTCATTATACTCCTCAGTCTTCTGTATAACTTGCCGCAGCGTATGGTTTTAGTCTATGGTGCTAAAGCCTTTTCGGAACCCGGCTTGTTCGGGAGGTTGGAAGTCGTCGAACTTGCGAGCGAGACGATTCGTAAGGACTCTCGAAAACAACTTATAGACATGACTCAGAAGCGAAGTAGGTCTAGGTATAGTTCTTTAAGAGGGACTTGTCACCCTTTTTAAAGAACAAGATCACCTCACTTATGTTCCATGTCTTTGGCGTTCTGCCCTGGACGATGACGGAATTAAAGAGCTTCTGGAGGACTTTGAGTATCGGCTTACCGCCCGCTCTCAGAAGTTCTGTAGTGATTCCATCGTCACCCGCCGCCTTGTTGTTTTTCAGCTGTTTGAGAGCCATACTAATCTCGTACAGGCTGACGTCCGGGATATCTTGGGTATAGTGTCGGGTAAGCTGGGCTCTGGGGTCTTTAGCCTTGCTTTCAATAGGTGTCTGCGTGGAATATAACTGCCCATAGAAGCTCTCGATCTCCCTCAGGATTTCAGGCTTTGATGAAATGATGCGTCCGTCGTCAGTTTTCAGCTTCGTCATCTGGCTTTGCCCAATAGACAGATCTCTCGCGAACACTTTGGAGCCTTTATTCCGCTCGATGGCCTCTTTAATACGATTCGTATTAAATTGGCGAAGGTCGCTCGTCAAAGACTTAGATATCTGTCTATTAAGCTGCCGATAACGATTAGCATCTACTGAACTCTGGAGCCTTATTTCACGTCTCTGATCCATGAGTAGGAGTGTGTGGTCGGAGAGTTTCTTTATCTTGGGACGGCGGGTCTTAAAGAGCTTGGACTCTACCGTACGGACAGTATCCACCACCATGTTGTTTAGATCGTCCACATCTATGCTGTTCTCAAGGGCTTCGAAGCGGTTTTGGAGTTCGAGTTGAAAGCTCTCGAGGTTTTGAATATGGGCCGGCAATGGTCGAATTGTTGATTTTATCAGTCGAGATCTTTCCATTTTGGGTTGATATTCAATGTGCCACGTACCAATCGGTGATCGCTCCCCGTCTTAACAGCGTTGATCACAGTGACATCATTGAATATTTGCTTTTTCGTCGACATGATAAAATCTATCTCATTTCTGACTTTACCGTCCGTCCGTCCGGACTGACCCAGGTCCACTTCCGGCTTTCCGGCTTTCTGAAGAAGGAGTTCATCATATAAAGAGGTTCTCCTTCTCCATAAAGTCAGCCAGCATCTGGCCTCTGTCATTCCGTTGCCCAACTCCAAATTGCCCACTCTCAGCTCATCATCGCATCGTTTCCCCAACTTTGCATTGAAGTCCCCCATCACAACAGTGTAGTGGGTTTTGTAGCTATGCATGGCTTTAGAGATCTCCTCATACATAGCCTCCACTTCGTCATCTTGGTGTGTCGAGGTCGGTGCGTAAACCTGTATAACATTCAGCGAACACCGTTTGGATATTCTGAGTATAAGGTACGCCACCCTGGTCGACACACTTCCGATGGTAATCACGTTGTTGACAAGGGACTTGTGGACGATGAACCCGACACCACCTTGGGACTGTTGGTCGCCCTCCCGGTAGTAAAGCAAGTTACCGGAGTTGAGGATTATCGAGTCCTCTCCCGCTCTTCGGACTTCAGATAACCCGATAATGTCCCAGTGTACCTTGCTGATAACTTCTTCCAACTCGGTTAACTTCGCGTCGGTCCTCAGTGTGCGCGTGTTATAGGTTGCCAGGTGCAGTTATCGTCGTTTTTGGTAGCCGAGCCGCACCCGGGGATTCTTAGCACCCCCTGCCCCGCCGTTACCCTAGCCGCTACCGTAGCTAGGGATAGCGGGGCTGCCGGGGACTGGGGGCCAATTTTTTGATCCATTGTGCATGAGGGGGGGGTTTGCCATAATCGCCACGCTTGGCAGGCGGGTTGGCGATCGCAGTAGGCCAACGTTTTTTGGAGACGCTGCTGCCCGTCTCTTGAAGGCTATGCTCCCTTAGTCGCCTTTTACGACACCCACGGGATGATAGGGGGTAGTGCTATTCTAGGCCGGCACATACACGGCAAATTTTTTAATAAATTGTATTTACTGTTATGTGAATACAATTTATTAAAATTAAATTTTAGAATCACAAAAAAGGGAAAATATGAAAAATGTAAGCATGGATTATTTAAGGGTTTTGACGCAGATCGTCATTTTCGCATTTATAGTCATCGCGAAAAATTTGGTCACTTTCGCAGAATGTCATTTTCGCAAATGGTCACTTTCGCAAAATGACATTTTCACAACTGGTCACTTTCGCAGAATGTCATTCACAATTTTTTCTCAAACTCACAATTTTGAGAAAAACAGAAAAAAATATGAATGAAATTCTGCGAAAGTGACGTTTTGCGAAAGTGACTAATAGGCAATTTGACAACATTGAAAATATACTACAAATTGTGGTCATCCTAACAGATAATGGCGTAAAAAACATATTTAAATATTAAATGGACTAAATTAAGTCTATTAATTTATTAATTTCACCTACAAAAATGCAATGATTTTTGAATTTTTTTCTGTGGCGAAAACGCTCTAAGATGACTGATGACGTCACATGCCTGTAAATAAATATGGCTTCAGGCGTTTGACACGACCATAGACTTAGGATCCGCGGTTGATGGCTGTCAAATGGCTAAGGATATTACAATGTTTACAGGCTTGTGACGTCAACAAGTCATGTGTCCAGCGCCATAGCGTTTTTAGCGCGGTTTTAAAATTATAAAATTTAACATTGATTTTTTAATGAAATACATAGATTTTTCCTGAAATATCAATGTGGTGCGTTTATTACGTAATAAGGAACAATTTAAAATGGTTTTCCAAAATTTGTCTATTGCGAAAATGACATTCTACGAAAGTGACCAAATTTTTCGCGATGACCATTTGCGAAAATGACGTTCTGCGTCAAAACCGAGATAAGTTGTATAATTATAGCAGCATTGTGTACTCACTGATACCAATGCCGATGCCGAACGTGGAGACGACCTTCTTGATGAAGTTGAGCGTGTGCGGCGTGACGGTGGCGTCGGCGACGGCGGCGCGGTGGTGGAACGCCACCACGTGGCACTTGGCCAGCCCCGCGCGCAGCTGACGGAGCACCTCCTCGTACCAGTTCTCACGGAACCATACCATCTGCCACCGAACACACTCTTTACTACGATTGGACGGATATATACGGTACAGAAGTTGCACTCCGCAAAATCATTTAAATAGAGAGCAGCTCTTGCTCCGACACAATAAAGTGCAATTCAGGGTGCACAGCGCTCCCTTCCCTACATTATATTGACCTAGTACTTGCCTCTCTTTCTATCATGCAGCTCTTATCTTTTCTGACGTATGAAATTGGTCCTCGCTTGAGGGACTCCGAGCTTCACGTACGGTACGGAGCATATGTTTTATTGCAGAAAATCTTTTTAGCCTTGTTTATAATAGATAGCATATTATGTAATTTATAAGGTCGCAAAAGCTAAAAACTTATTGCAGATTTGTTTGGTTAGCACTCGTAAAACAAATCCAGATGTGTGAGTTCATGCGTAAACTGCAACTGCAACCTTACAATAAATTGTAAGGTTTCCGAAGTTCATATTTTATAATACTACTATAGGCCGACCGGTTAAATGAGTCCCCTCCTGCGGGGCACAGGGGCGCGGGGGGCAGGCGACAACGGGGAGCGCGAGGGGTGCGGGCGGCGGGCGATACACGAGAGGCGAAATGTGCACTGGACAGTTCTTAAGATATGTGACGTGACGTCACAGTGGTTAACGGTGAACAAGTGGCTATTTTTTTATTAGAAAATTAATTGATGACTACAAAATTTGAATGAAACCAACTGTACTATGACTATGTAGATACAGTCAGTGGCACGAATCATGAAATTGGGTGGGGATTGCGCGGAACGCGTATTTTGGGTATGCGTTGCGGTGAGGGGCGCGGGCGGCGGGAGATTGGCGCGCGCTATTGGTCGCTCACAAGAGCATATGCGCGAACTTATCCCCACTCCGTCGAAAAATTTCCATGATTCGTGCCACTGACTGTAATATATTAAAATATTGGGTAATAAACTTATGTACAATTTATTATGCAAGATTAATCAAAATTATGAGTCAATCATCTCATTTCATTTCAGCATGATCCAGTTTTTTTTCTAAAATATTCGTATACGTTAAAATTCATTTGCTTCACTGAATAATGAATGAATAAATAAATTTATTTTCTCATCACAATAGGTACTCTTAACTAGCATGACGATAACAACAATATGATAATATGACCTGCATTGTGAGAGACTGGTGCCCGATATAGGTATCTAAAAGAACCTGTGCCACAGGTCACCAGGACCCTCTTGCTTTAAACATTTTTGTAAAAACTAGTATATGAGATGCCATGAACGTGTGAGATTAGAGTGAATACAAAAAATAAGAAAAAAAAATATAAAAAATTATACTAGAACGAATTGCTGTACCTGTCGTGTATGCATGTATGTGTGATATGGATGTAAGTGAAGCAGAGTGGTTTAACCTTATGTGTGTGTGTGTGTGTGTGTGTGTGTGTATGTGTGTGTGTGTGTGTGTGTGTGTGTGTATCTGTGTGTGTAAGTGTTTATTAATATTCACTTATTTTTGCTTTCAATCGGAAGAAGGAAAGTATATACATATATATATAGGTATAAAAACATAAACACAATGGTGACAAAAAGGATCCTAGCGCAGAGTTTGAAGCAGATTCTCTGTAGATTCGTAATTTAGAGTTTTAAGATATTTCGAAACTGCACATTTGCAGGAAGACTTAGTAAGCGGATAAATATTCAAAATTTTATTAAGTTTATTATAGAGGTGTGATCCCAAGAAACAGAAGAAATTGTGAGAGGTGGCCGTATTAAATGAACGTGTCACACATATTGCGTGTTTCCTTCTTTTGTGTTTAGGTAACTCAGGATCATAAGACAAAAGAGATTGCTGCCTGAGAATCGTGTGGAGCACGAACGTTCTCCCGACAGACAGAAGGTCCCAGCTGCTATAAAGGTCATCAGTAGGATGTTGAAAAGGGAGACCTGCTGCAACTTTGAGTATAGCTCTCTGCGCCCTCTCTGCCTCAATAAGATGGGATTTGGCAGCACCTCCCCAAATAGTAATACAATACTCCACGAGAGACTGACAAAGGGCGTAGTATACCATCTTAATGACTTGACGGTCAGCCACGTGTCTGAGCGACCTAAAGACGTAGATTAGTTTACGTAACCTGGGTACCAATGCGTCAATGTGGGGTTTAAAGGAAAGTGTTTGATCAATTATGATACCCAGGTACCTGATGTTGTCAGTTCTTTGCACACTAGGACAGGAGCATAAGGGCGCATCAAGCGAACATTTGTGGTCGATTATACGAAAATCAGATGGGGGTGGCTGGTTATTCCTTAAAGCGAATGCTATATATTTTGTCTTACTGACATTTAGTGTTAACACGTTTTCTTTTAGCTATTCACTTACTGCGGTAAACCCGTTCTGAGCACTACCAAAAACATCAGCCCAATTATCTCCACTGAAAAAGAGAGCAGTATCGTCGGCAAATGCAACAACTTTACCCCCGCAAAGTTGGAGCCTGCACAAGTCATTAATATATATTAGGAATAATGTAGGCCCGAGTATACTACCCTGCGGCACACCGTATGATACATTAGTTTCATCACTCGTCCAGTGGGTGATCTTAACCCTCTGCTTTCTTTCTTTCAAGTAGCTCTCAAATAATTTCAATGGTAGGCCTCTGACACCTATTTTCTCTAGTTTAGTCAGGAGGAGCGGGATCGAGACCGTGTCGAAAGCCTTTGCAAGGTCAAGGAATATCGTTATGCATTTCTTTCTTTCATCCAACTTTTCCACGATGGAGTCAACTAGCTCATGAGCAGCATCACTGGTTGATTTTCCACGTCGAAAACCATACTGCGATGGTGAAATCAACTTTTTTGTCTCCAAGAATGAATTTAAATGCTGGTTCACGAGGCGTTCCAAAATTTTTGACAAAGTTGGTAAGATAGAAATAGGCCTAAAATTGTCGACACAATCTGTTTTACCTGATTTATGTATTGGTTTAATGAGTGCCACCTTGAAAGCGGACGGGAAAACTCCAGAATTTATAGCGAGGTTACAAATATGCGTAATGACGGGGGTAAGTATAATTGCATAACGTTTAACAACCTTGGCAGATATTAAATCGATTCCCACCGCACATTCACTTTTAAGACCTGAGATAACGCAAAAGACTTCGTCCTCACTAACAGGAGCCATTACAAAAGAATCTAGTGGTGAGTTGAACGAGTCAAGATTACAATTATGTGTGTTTCTACTACTGTTTCTAGATATGTTCCCAGCTAGTCGTTCTCCAATGCTAGCAAAGTAGCTGTTTATGCCATTTACACACTCCTGGGGGTGCCTATTCGACATGAGAGATGCAGCATGGTCAGCTACCTGCCGAGATCCGCTTATGTTACTAATTACTTTCCATAGCTTCCTTTTATCATTACGTGCATTTTCAATTTGTTGTTTTTCAAATAATCTTTTAGCTTTTTTTAAAATAGTGCTACAGTAATTTCTGTAACGCTTATAGGTTACCTTTAGTGTTTCATTGTTAGGGTTCTTTTTTAACTTCTTATAAAGATTATCCCTGTTTTTCATGCAGCGCAAAAGCCCGGTTGTCACCCATGGCTTTGCTATCGCCTTTCTCTTCGGTGCTTTGTTTAAAGATGAATTTTGCATTATGGCCGAAGATAAAATAGTTATTAACTTATCCGTAGCCAAATTAACATCCTGGCAGTCAAGTATATTAGTAAAATTTAGGGATCCCATACACACATCAAGGCGTTTGAAGTCAATGCGATGACCCATATGTTGAATGGATGCCTTCCACGAACCCAGTTCAAGACTTACTGTGGTCGAGACATGGTCAGTAACCGAAGCCTCAATTACGACACACGTAGCCGCTGTCTTGGTTTTAATCATTATGTGATCGAGGCAAGTAAGACCATGGGTAGGCACGTTGTGACCTGAGAGTAAGCAATGACTTGCCAACATGTTCAGATAATCAAAGGATCGCCGGTCAGGGGAGTTGGCTACAATGTCAATGTTTATATCTCCGCACAGGATGATGTTATTAAATTGACTAAGTTTTGAAAGCAATGAGTCAAGGGAAGATATAAAGTTGTTGGTGTATTGCTGACCTGGGGGACGGTAAATACCTATTACACAGATTTGCGTGTTTAATTTAAGCACAAGGCAATTAGCATCATTTATTTCAGGCTCTTCTATGGATGCATTAAGTTCTTTGTGATAATAAAACACGACACCTTCATTTTGAGTTCTATTAATAGTCGTTGACGCGTGTACATAGTTTTCCAAATAGGGGATATTAGTATTACTGTTAGACGACAACCAGCACTCAGACAACACTATTACATCCCAAGGTACTTGGGTTCTCTGCAATAACGTATTGAAGCTAGTCATATTGCAGTTAAGGCTTCGAATATTTTGCGCAATTATGTTCAATGAGTTTCTTCCTACTGACATATAGCTATTAACCTCTTCCACGCCACATTCCACAGTCCTAGCTACCGACAGGTCATCTAGATCAGAAGCAAGATTTTCTATATTATGCATTTACGGTGTAATTTATTATCAAATATGGTTAACAATTTAAATGCTCTATATGATTGCTCTATGATCCAGATAATCTGACTCCCTAGCACCGAGAATACAATATAACGCGGCGAAGGGCCAGGATATGTGGTTGTGGATTTTGTTACTAAGTGATATATTGAGTGTTGAAATCTGGTAGAAGTGTAAGTGGTACTGCAATTCGGTATATAAAAAGAAAAAAATATATATATTAACATATTTGACATGCAAGCGAAATTAAACGATGAGTTCATCATCATACAATTCAGCCTTTTAACTAAGTATAAACAAAAAGTAAAAAAATGAATAATCTCTACAATTAAGAAAAAGAAAAGAAAAAATAAAAACAAAGTATTGGGCATTACAAATCCTAGTCAGATGACTAATTTGGCAAGATCAGATTCTTCATTGACACGAATAGGTATAGAGCCGTCTTCCTTTTTCACGTACACTCTGCCAAATGACGTCCAAGTCGCAACTAGTTTTTTATTTTTCACGTGTTCTCGCGCCAAATAAAATATATGTCTTGTTTTACTTGTCAAATATTCTGAAATAAACACCGTGCGTGGAGGTCCAGGCAAGTTGATGTGCTCCGTGTTCAGTGAGGCAAGTTTATTTTCACGCTTCATTTTATTAAACATTTTAAAACTGCTTATAAAAGATTCCTTTCTAACTATAGTAGAAAAATCAACAACTAGCTTCTCAGCCCTGGTACGGTATATATTTTTAATTTCTGTGTTTTCGATCGGTTTTTTATCATCAATGGCTATACACAGGTTTTTTACCACATCTATCAAGTCCTCCCTTTTTTCTTCGCTTTGTTTTGGAATATTGCGAACCTCTATGATTGTGGAGTGTATACTTTTTTCCATGGCATCGAGCTTGTTTTCTAGAGTATGTACCTTATTCTTATATTCTCCACATTCTTGTTCTAAAGTACTTATTTTAGATAAGGTTTGTTCATAGTTGCTATTCATTTGTTCCACTGATTTTTGCAGCTCTTGATTTTGGTTTATTAATGCAGATAGAGTATTATTTAACAGCTCAAATTTATTATCCTGATGGAGCTTTATTTCTTCAAACATGGATTTGATTTCTGAAATAGAGGTCGCAGCCACAGGGTCAGCACACTCATCAAAACATCGTTTCTGTCTTTTGGTAATGTAAAAATTGGAATCGTCTTGGTTGGTAGCGGTTGTGTTAAGTGCGGAATCAGAATTATAGTGCGATATCACTGTAGATGGAGCTAGTAGCCGCTTTTGATGGTCAGGCGGCGATCTCTGGATAGACATTTTTGTTCAATGATAATGCTAACAATCGTAGCACAACTAACGACTTCGTAGCCGCTCCACCGTAGCAGTAGCCGTAGCAGCTGTCGCACGTCGTAGCTAGCAACAACGTAGCACTTGGTTGAAAGGGATTGCTGATTTTGTCGTCTCAGGTTATGTATCGATAGCCGAGGCGGCCCAGAGCCAGCGGGCGGCGCACGACCAACACTCCGAACCGACAATCACTGGTTCAAATCACCACACAACACCACACCGCGAAATTAATATATTTGCAGTAATTTAATTTTAAAATATTTTCTAAATTTATTCTCCAACAACGAAATACACGTCCACTCTCATTCGCGACCGAGGGGCGAGGGGTCACTGATTATTCATTATCCGTCATCGTCGAAGAGATTTAATTTGTTACAAAGTAGTAGCTCTGCTAATCGCTCGCACTTACTCGCACGCCTTCAGAGTGACAGAGAAAGCAATAGTCACCCCCTCTCTGCCACCGACCAGCGCTGCCCGCCGCCGCGTCAACCTCATTCTTTGTTGCGCGCGCGCGCAAGACGCACGTCGTCACAAAAATATTACATTTTTGTTTAACTATAGTCTTAAAACCAGTGAAATTATAAACGTGAATTAATTCGTGAGAAACGGTAAAATACCGTCACTATGCAAGTGATACGAATGTTGAAGGTAGACTCACAATTTATCTTTTCTTTTAGTGATGAAAAGTATGCAAGTTATTCGCAAAGGCAAACTGCCTTACATTTGCCTCGAGTCAATACGAGATATTGACCAATGGTACATTTTTCCCGAGCCAATACGTGATATTGGCCAGTGATTTTTTTTCCCGAGTCAATACGAGATATTGACCAGTGATACTTTTATGCGTTAATACGAGATATTAACCATCATTTTACAATAAACTGCCGAATACTTGCCTCGAGTCGATACGACATGCTTTGTGAGTTAATGTCTTCGGACGAATCCTTCGTATACTATGATTGAACTCAACTTACAGGTAAGTTCGTTTAATCATTATTAACCGCTTCATATTTTACAAAATATGAATAAATTTGCTGGTGGTAACTGCAAAATATTTGCTTTGAGTCAATACGACATACTTGCTTTTATGAGATATTTTTTCCCGAGTCAATACGTGATATTGACCAGTGATAAGTACTATTATGAGCTAATACGGGATTTTAGCCGTAATTTTATTATATTATATATAGCTCGATTACCACTGACTCACTGATTGACACAATTGTTCTCCCAGAAGGAGGTGGAAAAGGGTATAATGATGTTTGGGGAAAATGTGCAATACCCCAATCGAACTGGGGAAAAATTATGACATTTGGGAAAAACAAGATGGCGGCTGTGGCGAAGTTTGTAACTTTTTTGTTTTCCAACCGATTTTGTTCAAACTTGCAAGAGTGGTAGATTTTAACATTTAAGATAAGGAAAAATATTTAAAAAATAAAAAAACAAAATGGCGGCCGCTTTGGAGAGTTTTGAAAATTTTGATTTTTGGACCCCAAACCGCGGGGCCACAGCTCTAAAGTGTTATTTGATTTAAGAAAAAAAAACTTTATTGTTTCATCACAATTACCCTCAAATTTTAGCAATTTTGGAAACTTTTTAAAAATTCAAGATGGCGCCTGTCGTAGAGGCCATTTTGTTTGGGGTACGAAAACACGCCATTTTTAAAGTCGATTTTCTTCCAGATGGCAACACCGGAGCGCTTTGAGGTTCATTAAACGGCTGTAGGTATAGATACAATATATTGAAAAATAGAGTATTTTTACCCCATTTCGGGGTAACTTTTGAGATTTACCCCAAAATGCAAAAAAGTAAAATAACCACTTTTTGACAATTTCAAGTATGAAAACTTGTGTATAGTTTGTATACAAATGACTTTATGGTATTTTGGTTGGCAACGTCTGGCAACCCTAGAAACTGCTAAGGAAAAAGACATTTTCGAGATACCCTTTTTTCAAGTCCTATTGCGGCGACTGGGTGCAAGTGAGAAAAAAAATCAAAACGTCATTGCACGTAGTTTATGTTGCTTAATATAGGAAAAATATGAAATATAAAAAAAACAATATGGCGGACGCGGTGGCGGCCATTTTGTAAATTTTATACATTTTTTAAATATTTCAAGGCTATTTTGAGGCAGTTTACGACAATTGAGAAAGTTGGCATGTACCAACAAATTATGCATATTATGAAGAAGTATTGCCTTGTAAAAAAAAATTACCCATTTTTAGGGTACTTTTTGAGATTTACCCCAAAAAATTGAAAAATAGAAAAAGCGGCATTTTTAAATATTTTTTATTAAAAACCATTAGATTTTGCCAATACTAATGACATTTAACTATTTACATATCGAAAAGATGGCAACACTTGAATTTAAAGTAAGGGTAATTTCCAAGTACCTTACATTTTTATTACCCAAAAGGAGCATTTGTAGATGGGTACAATGTACGGAAAAAGTATTTAGAATTTAGATAACAATTAGAAAAAAAATTTAAAGTGGAAGTCCAGGTCAAGATCCTCATGACGGAGAACTGCCCGCCAAAATGGTACTACATAGGTAGATGGTGCTCAAACTAAAGTTGTAGAGGACTCTAAGTAGATCCTGAAGCGAGAAAAAAAATTCAAAATTGTCGAAAAACAAAATGGCCGCCATACAAATTTACAGAAAACCCAGCATATACAGCTCGATTACTCACTTACTGACTGACTCACTGATTAAAATAATTGTTCTCCCAGAAGGAGGTGAAAAATGGTATAATGATATTTTAAGAAAATGTGCAAAAAAAAACAATATGGCGGACGCGGTGGCGGCCATTTTGTAAATTTTATATATTTTTTAAAATATTTTAAGGCTATTTTGAGGCAGTTTACGACAATTGAGAAAGTTGGCATGTACTGAGAAATTATGCATATTATGAAGAAGTATTGAAAAAAAAAACCATTTTTAGGGTGCTTTTTGAGATTTACCCCAAAAAAGTGAAAAATAGAAAAGCAGCATTTTTTAATATTTTTGAACAAAAACCGTTAGATTTTACCAATACTAATGACATTTGACTATTTTCGTAACGAAAAGATGGCAACACTGAAATTGAAAAAGGTTTATTTTCCAAGAACCTTACATTTTTATCACCAAAAAGGAGCATTTGTAGATGTTTACAATGTATGGAAAAAGTATTTAAAATTTATAAAACTATCAGAAAAAAATATCAAAAGTCAAGATCCTCATGACGGGGTACTGCCTGCCGAAATGGTACTACATAGGTAGATGGTGCTCAAGCTAAAGTTGTAGAAGACTCTAAGAAAATCCTGAAGCGAGAAAAAAAATCAAATTGGTGGAAAAACAAAATGGAAACCATACAAAATTACAGAAAACCAAATTAAACACCACTTACTCACATAATTGTTCTCCCAGAAGGAGGTGGAAAAAGGTATGTGCAAAACCCAGTCGAACTGGGGAAAAATTAAAAGTTGAAGTCCATGTCAAGATCCTCATGACGGGGTACTGCCTGCCAAAATGGCACTACATAGATAGATGGTGCTCAAACTAAAGTTGTAGAAGACTCTAAGCAGATCCTGAAGCGAGAAAAAAAAATCGAAATGGTGAAAAACAAAATGACCGCCACACAAAATTACAGAAAACCTATTTGGTCGCAGCTGGCTGATTACTTATACAAGGTGTTTGGTAAAAGCCTTATAAAGCCGAATATGGTAGATAGGGACCATCAAACTGAACAACTTTTACTATGGGACCAACTCTGAAATCGCGAAAAAAAAATCAGCTGTTTCATACATTTTGATATTTTCGTTATTAATTTTTGTATGAAACAGCTGATTTTTTTTCGCGATTTCAGAGTTGGTCCCATAGTAAAAGTTGTTCAGTTTGATGGTCCCTATCTACCATATTCGGCTTTATAAGGCTTTTACCAAACACCTTGTATACCTCGATAATAACTACTCTATTTAGTATTGTTTAATAACTACTCACTCACTGATGGAAAAGAGTATAATGATGTTTGGGGGAAATGTGCAAAATCTTAATCGAACTATGTAAAAATTATTACTTTTGGGAAAACAAGATGGCGGCTGTGGCGAGGTTTGTAACTTTTTGTTTTCCAACCGATTTTGTTCAAACTTACAACAGTGGTAGATTTTGACATTTCAAATTTAGAAAAATAAGAAAAAAACTCAAAACAAAATGGCGGCCACGCTGGAGAGTTTTGAAAATTCGATTTTTGGACCCCAAACCGCGGGGCCACAACTCTGAAGTGCTGTAGAGTTTAAGACAAAAACCTTTTTGTTTCACCACAATGAGAGATTTTCCAGGCAACGTTTCTTAAAAATCTACTAGATGGCGCTGTCCAATTTCCATGGTATTAGTATAAAGGTCTGATCAAAGAGAATAACTACCATCCGTACCATCGTAAAAACAAAGTAAAAACATTATGATATGACCAAAGACTTCTATGATGTATGATTTGACAGCTTGTTATCTTTGAAATCTTTGGCTGTCTTTGGCGCATTGAATTTAAAGATTTTGGTATTTTATTATTGTTATAACCATCGCGTCGGCTATGAGTACAGACTACTGTTGTAGGACTATAGCAGCGCTAAAAGCAGAGTTGGAGAAGCGCAATGCTAAACGAACCGCGCTAGCGAGCTTATATACTTACTCAGAACATTTATATCTGCATTCATATAATCAGGGGGCTAATTGTCTAATTTAAAAATCTATCGCAATCACTTTCAGGATGTGATACATTGATGTTTCTTTTCGGCACAAATATAAACTTACCAAAGAAATGCAGCAATGTGTCACATCCATCTGTCAAATGTAAGCGATTGCGATAGATTTTGAAAATTAGACAATAAGGAGGCAGAATTCTTGAAATGTAGTGTACAAACTGTAGGATATTAATTTCAAATCTGAAATCAGCCTTTCTATTGTCTAATTTTAAAATCTATCGCAATCACTTTCAGGGTGTAACACATTGATGCTTCTCTTTGGCACAAATAAAAACTTAGCAAAGAAATGCAGCAATGTCTCACATCCATTTGTCAAATGAAAGCGATTGCGATAGATTTTTTAATTAGACAATTAGCCCCCTGGGTACTTATTGTCTAATTTCAAAATCTATCGCAATCGCTTTTAAGATCTGATACATTGATGCTTCTTTTTGGCACAAATAAAAACTTACCAAAGGAATGCAGCAATGTGTCACATCCATCTGTCAAATGAAAGCGATTGCGATAGATTTTCGAAATTAGACAATAAGCCCCCTGGATCGTGGATCGCAGGATCGCCGATCGATCCAGTTTGGATCGTCTGGTGTGGACCCGGCTAATGACATTTCCTCATTTTAAGGTATTTTCAAAATAAGTAATACCTATCGTCAGTTATTGAATATTTATTTATTTTTATTGAAAAGCTGATCACAACAAAAATTAAAATTGCCGCGAAACATAAAGAAAGCAAACTATCAAAATCATAGAGGAAATGATCACTTGTCAACATTATACGTTTTTTATTTTTTTCGATGGTCAGTACACTTTGGTCAGACTTTCATACTAATGCCATGGAAATTGGACAGCGCCATCTAGGTCAGTTTAAAGGAACGTTGCCTGGAAAATCCCTCATTACTCTCAAATTTTTTCTTCAAAGACTATTATTTTCAATTAAACAATCATTATCTTAAAAACCATTAGATATTGCCAATACTAATGACATTTGACTATTTTTATATCGAAAAGATGGCACTGGAATTTGAAAGTAAAGTTATTTTCCAAGTACCGCCACATTGTTATTACCAAAACCCCTCTTGCTTGCTAAAAATAAAACGGATCGTTTCATCCCGCCTGCAATAATGAATCAATGAGCACCGCTTGCGGACTCGGAAGGGCGGCATAGAACCACCACCACCAAAGTCTTCTAAATCAGTTACATACAAACGACTGATCTCGCCCAATAAGGTAGATTTGACGAACAACACGAAGAAAAAACCCGAGCTACAAGCTAAATGAATTTTTGTGATGACACGGGCCATCAGATTACCTACTGCCTGTGACAAGTTCAAAAGTGAAGACGTTATCCAACGCTGGAAGTAGATCTGCAAGCGCAAAATAAGCTTATTAAAAGTCTGGTGCTCAACTTGCAAAGGCAGTCACCATAAGTTACTTCACCCTGATGTGATGTGAAGTGACGTGATGTAAAGCTCAAAAATCAACATAATACTCTTCTATCCTTCTGTTTTTCACTTTGGACATCTGAAGACGGGGAAGTCTGTGAAATGTTTAGCGATTAATTTCACTCCACTTTTTCACACAATACTCAGTCCGTTAATATTTTGGATGACGTAGTGGAAATGGACTCTTCCTGTGAAGATTGAAGTTGACACATTAGAAGTTTCCAAACTATTAGCATCACTCGACTTAAATAAGTCTGCCGGCCCCGACAATATCCCAGCAATTATAATTATTGCGAGTTGTTCCGAGTTCCTCTTAGTATCCTGTTTAGGCGTTCACTGGGTGAAGGCATTATGCCTGATATCTGGAAATCTGCCTTTATTACGCCAATTCACAAAAAAGGGCTTAAAAATGTAGTCGATAATTATAGACCGATTTCCAACCTTAGTTTGTTTGCAAAATATTTGGAAAAAATTGTCTACAAACAAGTCTACGCATCCGTTACGCAATCTTTATGTCCAGAGCAGCACGGCTTCGTTAAGGGCAGATCGAAGACGTCTAACCTTATCTTATGTAGCGACTTCCTGACAAAACATTTGACTGTACCGTCTCAGGTTGATGTAGTTTACACGGATTATAATAAATGTTTTGATCGTATTGATCACACAACACTTTTACGTAAACTGCAAGCTATAGGTATTAAGGGTAATTTATTTAAATGGTTCTCCTCTTACGTTAAAGAAAAATTCCAGACTGTTGTTCTTAATGGCCACACTTCTTCTCCCATGTTAATACCATCGGGCGTTCCTCAAGGCTCTTTACTAGGACCATTGCTCTTCAACATCTTCATAAACGATATCTCGTCATGTTTTACTCATGCCAAAATCATTATGTACGCTGATGACATGAAGGTATTGATGCCGATCAACTCAACTCAAGACGCTCAGCATCTGAAGGAGGGTCTCACTAGATTTGAGCATTAATGCCATGTTAACAAACTTGACATTAATGTCTCCAAATGCTATGTCTGTATTTATACCATCATACAAACTATTAGGCACTGATGTTACCAGAGTTACTACCATACGTGGCCTAGGAGAAACCTTTGATAGCTAATTTGCTTTTTGATGAACACATAGACAACATTGTGGCTAAGGCATCTAAAGCTCTCGGCTTCGTTATGATGATGTTACACGAATCAACTCTATAAAAGCTCTAAAAATACTTTACTGTGCTTACGTACGTAGTCATTTAGAATATGCCTCTCAAGTATGGAGTCCCTGTCACAAACTATATGAAACGCGAATTGAAAGGATTCAGAAACGGTTTCTGCGGTATTTACAATTTAAAACGAATAAATATACTCGTGAATACGATCAGCGATGTCGTAAGTTTCATTTTTACCACTTGTAGAAAGAAGACGCATTGCAGATCTATCGCACCTTCTCAGCATAGCAGGTGGCTCTGTTGATTGTCCTGAGCTTTTGAGTGGCATTAGTTTACGTTTAGTAGCTTCCTTCCGTAAACCTAACGTACTTCACGTTCCCTGGTGCAAAACGAAGTATCGGCGAAATTCTTTCTTTATCAGAACAAGCAGGTGTTTCAATAGTGTTGCAAAACAATTTGAAATAGACATTTTCAACACTTCTTCAAGTAAATTTAGGCGAATGTTAGGTAATAGTTATTTTTCTAACAAATATTTTTGAAAACTACTTCCTACTTATTTATACTTTAATTACTGGGTGTAATATAGGTCCTTACCTTAAATTTTTAACATAATGTAGGCCAACACTGTTCTTATTAATGATTTTCACCTATATGTGGAAGCTTGAAATTGGCCCTTGATATTTATTTAAGTTAACCACTTTATTCTTAACCGAGCTGTAAGCTTCCCGAAGATTGTTAAAATAAAATAAAATAAAATGTCTGAACGCAGACGAAAAACGCATAGAAGAAAGACCCAAAGACTACCGCGACTACCGCAAACATCTGGTCGGCATCAGCAAGTTTCAAAAATGAGTCTTTTTGAAGGTGCTTCCCGTGACCGTCCAGGGAACTGAAGGCAACTTTAACACGTGTGCTCTGCTTGATGAAAGGTCCACCGTGTCACTCGTGGAGAGCAGTGTAGCCAACGTGGCAGGAGCCGGAAGGTGGAGCGTTGAGTTGGCGTTTCAGGATGCGGTGGGCGGCTGTAACAACCTGGCAAGATCGTCTCTTTCACGCTTATTATGACAGATACAGTATCCTTCAGCCTTGAATGAGTTCGTACGAAGAACTTCACGTTTCCAAGACACTCAACAGGGAATATGCATAAGTCACCGATTTTGATAAAAAAAATGAGATTGATCGCTGCGGATACGTATCAAAAACATGTTGGAACAGAAAAACAATGTATTATTTTAGTTTTATCACACGATGAAATCAGGGGAACAAAACGATTTTTTTTCATATTTGGATATAATGCACTTTACAGTCAGATAGAATATTGAATGAGAAATAATATTTTGTATGACACATGTGTTGGCATGTTACCCAACACTATTTTTATTGTACATCACTGCTTCAATTGGAGGTTCGCTTCCCACTCTCTCTTCGTTTCCGGGCACCATTGCGTGTGGTTCGTGTTCCATACTTTTATAAGTAATTTGAGTTAAAATATACAAGTTTGTATGTGTCTTTTGCTTCCAAAAATAAACCCTCCCTTCAGTCAAGCTACCAGTGAGTTTCAATCATCTACAGTCCTACATCTACGTGCCATTCCACAACATGTATGTTGGTACTTAGACGCAAAATTTAGGGATATCATTTTTTTGGCTAACTCCATAAAATCGCGCCTAAAATCATGGTTGGTGAAGTCACAAGAGTGTTTTCGGCGGGTGCTGATGTGTGCTAACTTCAAGTAACTATATCACGAAAAAAAGGAAGGGAGAGGTTTTAATATTACAGTTGATTTTCTCACGCATTATACTTTTGATTTGATACAAAAAAAATGCTGCATATTCCCTATTGATGGCAATATGATTTCTTAATACGACCATCTCGATCGACAGACAATCCTCAATTCCTCATAGGCCAAGGTTATTGTCATTTGAATATAAGCCGAGAAATAAAAGAAGGCAGGAAGGATGAGCCTGTGCCTCTCTCACTGAACTTAGTTGGATTTTGCATGAAGTTTCGTCGTCAATTTCGAGGAAGATTATGCCCGAGTTTGCTTGTCACTACAGTCCGAAAAAGAGGATGAACTTCACTTCTTATTAGAGAATTTCTTTAGACTTGATAGCATAGGCATCAGGAATTCTAAGCTACCTAGATATTCTCGAGAAGAATGATGAGCACTTCACATTATCGATACTAAGTCGAAGAAAATCGACGGCTCTGGGAGTCTGCTTTGCTGTGAAGAAACGATGACATCAAGCTTCCCAACTCAACAACAAGAGAAACGCCGAAAATAGATTACGTTTGATTGAGAAGATAATGGATTTTGATCCGAGCTTCGCAGTAGACTTCACGAAGCAGACGCATAACATGTTGGAAAAAGATTATGCCAAGAAAACTGCTCAGGCACCAGTTGCTCGAGTTTGGTATCTCCTACATTTTGGCGTTAGAAATATCAAAAAACTTGGAAAACTTAGACTTGTTTTTGATGCGAAAGCCGAAACTCAAGTGTCTCTGAATAGCGAATTACTGACTGGCCCAGATATTTAGAATTCATTAGATGATGTCCTGGTTAGGTTCCGAAAAAGAAAAGTAGCCGTTACTACAGATATCAGGGAATTGTTACTGCAGTTTAAGTAAATGATCAAGATCAAAATGCCCAGTGCTTCCTTTGGAGGGTTATGGAAAGAAAGAAGCTCTCAGAAACTTATAAGTTCACCTCGATGACCTTTGGTGCCACATCATCTCCATGCACAGCTACTTGTATTATTCGTCATAATACTGATGATTTTGTTTCATGTCATCATCCACAAGCAGTGGAAACCATTAAGGAAAGGCACTACGTTGATGACTATCTCGACTCCACGGATAATTAACGAAAAGGGGATGAAGCGACTGATTGTGATTCATAAGGCAGGAGGTTTCGACTTAAAGTTGGGTCTCTAATAGACCCAGCAATTGGAAACCAGCCACAGATACTTTAGGGTTTGATCTCAGCTTTAAGTAGGTGGACAAAGAGATCAACGAAGGTTTGCGACCGCCAACAAATCGCGAGTTGCTAAAAATTTTAATGTCACTGGGTATGTTTATGTCCCTTCCTGATTTATTGAAAGATATTGCTGCAGGAAATTTGGCGGTCTACGATCAAATGGGATGATCAAATCGTCGAGAAGATGAACAAAGATTGGTATTGGTTCAGAAGCTTGAGACTTGCAAATTATTTTCAGTACCCAGATGTTATGGTTCTCACAGATGACTAAGTTAAGATTACACATTTGTGTTGACGCCTCTGAGCATGCATTATGCCACTTTCGCTTACTGAGTAGAGATGACGATGTGGCCTTTGTAGCTGGGAAATGTAAAGTTGCACCTGAAAACTGCAACGATCCCTAAGCTAGAGCTGCAGGTTGCTTTAATGGGATCCCGTTTAGGTCACACCATGAATGGTAAAAGCAAGAACAGAAACTCGAAATAGCAAAACGATTATTCTGGACAAATTCACAAATAATTTGGAAATGGATTAATAGAAAGCCACGAAAACAGAATTTCTTATTAGTTTCTCTATGGTTTTAATGCTTAAACTGCAAAACCGCTTTGAAGCCCTTGAAAACAGCATATGCAATGAAGTTTCAGAGCTCAGCGGATGCTCATGCTATATAAGCAGCGCAAGATCGATCGTCGTGGAGATCTTTGGGGGAGGCCTATACCCAGCAGTGGATGTCGGGGGGCCGATATGATGATGATTTTAATATAAGCCAGCAAAGTTTTAGAAAAAAAACAGTATTAATTTTCACCATGCATCACCGTCACCACACCGCACTGCAACTTGCAGACAAATTCCAATGTGATTTTATCGGATGGCATGGCAATAAATACCGCATTCCACAATTCGCAGTCAGACTGTCCAAAGGCCGCTGTTTACAGTCCAACAGGGCAATGCCCGCGGGCTGCTTCAGCAGCCCGCGCACCAGGGCGAAACACTAGTAAAACATATATACCTAGATTTGCTGACATAAACTGCATATTATTTACTTTAAGTCAATACGTGATACTTTTATGTGTTAATACGAGATATTAACCGTTATTTTACAAATATAAATAAAATATATGCTATCAAAGTTGAAGGCCTATAACCTTTTTAGTGAAACATCAAAATTGTTGTCACTGATCTGTATCAGTAAGTACAAGTATTTTTGTATGTTTTCGGTATTCTCGAACAATATTATAAAACAAAATTATGATTCCTTCTTATTCTTTTCTTCGAGGAAAAATCAGCAATGATGTTGAACATCAAAATACACTTCCACAAGTGTTAAAGGTGCCCGTAAGATGAGTAAAATAAAAAAAATAAAAAACATTATTGGCAAACTCATCGCGATTTGTTGAAAATGAATCATGCTATTATCATGTATTATGCCACTACTGAAAATCGTTCATAATAATATAGTGTCTTTAAAGACCGTCAGCGCGACGACACCTACTGCTCAGTCCTCTCTAAACTTGGGGTCTGCCACAACAACCACAACCATATCTTGGAACACAAGCAATTGGGCCGATGTGACGGACAGCAACCAGCAGGGCAAGTTTAACGTATTTCATCAGCCTTGCGGCACCTACCTGCAGCTTCCAGCTCCAAAGGCCACCCGTAATCACCACCGTTGGTACCGTGTCGCACTACCGGATCAGAACATAAGGTCTGTACCTTGTCTGTACCTTTAGCTGGTCAGCTAAAATACGTTCTCGATTCGAGTAATAACTATCACAAACGCCCGTATGTGCTTGAGATTATTTTCCAATGCTAATCCTAAGTATTCAGTTACTTGAATTAGAAAATAAACAAATATACTTTATTTTCTTTACAAAAAAAAAATAGAACATGTGGGTACTTTCAGAACATTTCATGGAGGATGCAAGAACGACTTTAAACTCATAACATGTGTCCTGATAATGTTATGGCACAACTATTAGTCCTTGAGAACGGTTGCTTTCACGTTCAGCGCAAAAAGTATTTAAGACTAGCGGCCGCCCGCGGCTTCGCTTGCATGGAAAGGCTTCTAGCTATCCCCCGGGAGAAATATTTTCCTTCCGGGATTAAAGGTACCCTATGTCCTTTTCTAAAAAAATAATAATAAAAAAATTCATGATAATCTGTTCAGTAGTTAAGACGTGAAGGCGTAACAAACAAGCCAAAGGACTTTTGCATTTTAAATATTAGTAAGGATGTTATTTAGACAATAAACTTCATGAGTTTTGGGTCTTATTCTTTGGCTTTTGCACAGCCACTACACATAATCATCATCTTTACTAAATTTTTAAAACCAATAATTTAACCATTAATTTTCAGGCTTCAATGACCTATTAAGATGACACTTATGTCTGAGTATTAATCACCAAAATTTCTCAAATTTACAAGTATTAGAAACTATAAAAACAGTGATTCAAATATTTAAGATCCTCATTAACTATCAAGAAAGTACTATTACTCCCAGCCAAACATGTACATTCTTTGGTCTTTTATTGAATTTTTAGAATTATTAGTATATTGACAACAAGGACAAACAAGATATTTTTAGGAAAAGCTATTAAATTCAAATTAAATACATTTTAGTGACTTTGTCAGATACTTAGGAACTATTACAGCAGTTTGTACTGCGGTAGCATTACTATTTTAACACTTAAAATTTTAATATTGGACAAGCTTAAGGCTTGTACAGCTCAATAAGCTTGAATGTTTATCTATTATAAAATATAAATATAATAATTACGTATTATATCGTACTATAGACCTTGTCAACTTTGTATTGTATGGTGGAAAAATATTTGTTTCTTTTTTCCTGATACTTAGATCATTAACATAAACGAATAGTTTTCAATAATTTCTCCGTTGCTTTGACAATGGACTGCGCAGCAGCCGGTCAAAGTGAGACAATATAAGATTTTGCATAAACGAGAAATAATTGCTGCTTATTAATGATCTGGATCAGCTTTTTTGGTATAAAATCCTTCGCATGCCGTGCGCGTGCGTATACTAGCACCGATGGGCTGCTACCCGATGGGCGGCGCCTACCACTGCGGCTACGCTCTCTACAGCTGGGACGCGCACCAGGCCGTCTGTCTGCAGGTGCCTAAACTGAAGTTTTTTGTTGTATATTAATAACACCACTGCCATTTCATAAATGCATCGAATAAGTGGTGTTCATTGCTTGCAATTAAATCAAATTGCTAAATTGCTTGCAAGAAATGGCAGTGATATGGTCAACAATAGGCGTAATAACGCCTCCCCAGCTTTCTTTTTCCTGACTTGTTTTTAAAATAAAAAATAACTTACTTTATTGTACATGACAAAGCCAAATGACTTAATAGCTATCACGGCCATGGTTTTTTAATGAAATGAAAAAAAAAAACTGCAATTACACAATACATTAATACACTTATATTATTAAAGCTACCTAGTAAGCATAATAATATACTTGTGGCAGGAAACTCCATTCCCTCGTTGAAACCTTAATCAACTTGCTATTAAAGAAATAGCGATGGTAATAGTCACATCGAGCGTTAATTTATTTTCATTTCTCAAAAAAGAAACATCATCCTCGCTGTCAGTTTTCTCTGGCTGCATATGATAAGGCAAACGTTCCTTAGAAAACAAGTTCCTTAGCCCAGCGTTAGAAGTGTTTATTGATACCTTGCCTCAGTATTTGAATAATACTGCAAGCAAATCTATATTTTTATTGGAAATATTGCCAAGAAATAATATCTTATTTTATAAAAAATTATGATTTAATAGGTTTTCTAAATAACTGTTTTCTAAACGAATCCCACTAAACAATCATTGCTCAGATATCTCCTATTTTTTTCTTTAAAATCTGTATATATCACCGGCAAAGATAACAAACAAAAAAAATTTTTTTTATAGATATGTTTGTTACACTATAACGTTGGAAGTGTTGGAACTCACAATACTTTTAGATTACCTGTTGTACTTACTCCCAAATAACTTACATTTTGAATAATTAAGCACAATTTGGTCACCTTGCTAGCCTTAGCTACAACTGAATGAACACAGATCATATTTTTATTCAATTAAGCAACTCAGTATAGTATTATATTATCTGAGGTAACACAGTAAAATTTGACGAAATAATTTATAATTTAAAATTTAAATGACAGATGTTTAATCACATCTTCTGTAAGTCTCATCTTGTTGAACTTTCCATTCTTTGAGATTTAATTTCTGTAATAAAATTATTTGTGTTTATTTATATAAATATCTTAAATATTATCGCCCTTATGAACTAATGCAAAACCCGAAAAAAAAAACTTATTAATGCTGCTTCGTCACAAACATTCGGCCGACTGATAAAATTTATAATGGATAAAATAAATAAAAATAAAAATAAATAAATAAATAATGGAGGAATGTAACATCGATTTTTTTTAAATCGGCGTGGCGGTCAAGTTGCTGCAATTCGTGACAAAAGATTTGTTCACTTACTAGTCTGTGTGCCGGAGTTTCTGTGGATGCTATTCGCAATCTGCTTTTTGGACTGGACAATCGACAATATTTGCGAGTTTCCACATTAAAATAAATTTTTTTTTTATTGTGTTGTAGTTGCAGGAGCACTGACTTATTTTCATCTTATTTAACTAATCCTTAAAAATAATTTAATGTGTGTCCACTTAACCCTCGTTTGTTTATATAAACAAACAATGGTCCTATAATAACATTGATATCTTCTCTAAACATCCTACTTTGTAACAAATTAAATCTCTTCGACGATGACGGATAATTTAATGATCAAACGAACTTACCCTAAGTGAAGTTCGATCTTAATTATCCCGTCATCGTCGAAGAGATTTAAAGTCCCAACCCTCCCTTGCTAGTTGTTTGTTCAACAACCGCATCCCTATAATAGATGATGATATCAATGTATTTACTTACTACTCCAAACTGAATGAGGTTGACGCGGCGGCGGGCAGCGCTGGTCGGTGGCAGAGAGGGGGTGACTATTGCTTTCTCTGTCACTCTGAAGGCGTGCGAGTAAGTGCGAGCGATTAGCAGAGCTACTACTTTGTAACAAATTAAATCTCTTCGACGATGACGGGATAATTAAGATCGAACTTCACTTAGGGTAAGTTCGTTTGATCATTAAATTTTATGTCCGAAAATATTTCGACGCATCTTGATAATGTAATCTCACAATGCGTTCGCAATCGCAACTTTCAACACGTGCGATCGCTAGCCGCGTTGCCAGCGAACTGAGTTTAGACAAAAATGCGCCTGCCGCCTCTCGCGCTCCCCGTTCTCGTCTTTCCCCGCGCCCCTGTGACTTTTAAACTCATTTAACCGGTCGGCCTATACACACATTATGTTTAATAATTTAATGTATAAATAAATCTTAGTTTACAATATCACTATTATAATCAATGGAAAATGAAGATAACCATAATATCAAAATTTATCGATTTATTTATTTATTTGGAACACCAACATTATACGTATTGATTGATTGATTGCAACCTCTCAGAATACTATGAACAATAACTTAATCGATAAATATGATCCAGTAGAATATAAATACAAATACGAGGTCCGGCCATAAAATTATCAACTTCATATACTCAGTGCAGTTTGACGATTTTACAAATATTCTTATCTTTCATCGGCATTTACTAGACGTCAATTGTTAAAATATTTGACCATAAATAAAACAATGTATGGAATTTAAACTAATGTTTCACTGTAAAACCACAAATGAAACACGTTTGGAGAAAAGCCATTGGGAAATTATTTACTTATATATTTTATTTATTTATCAAATGGTATACTAGCGGCCGCCCGCGACTACGTCTGTGTGAAAAATATTTTTCTTACCCCTGACAACATGTATCCGAAATTTCATGATGATCGGTTGAGTAGTTAGAACGTGAAAACGGAACAAACTTATAATTGAAAATGTAACCATTTCCATACTTGTTTTTTTTTAATTATTGTATTTTTTATACTCCGTTTTTTGCTATAATTTGTGTATCGTTGTGTGGTCCCACATAAACGTATTTTCTGTCTTTTCTATTTTCTAAAATGTAAGCATTTCGCTTTCATGGGGGAATTTGGCTATATTTCCGAAAGCTATGATAAACGAAAAGCACTGATGTCAAAAAATGCAGGACCTTGCGGGGCATCGTATGGTACCAAATTTTCGAAAATCAGTCCGTAACTTTTTTGATATTAGTAAAGATTCGGTGACATATGTAATAATACTGTTGGAAAATTAATACTTTATTTGATTTCATGTGAAAAGAGTCAGTATTTTTTTATCTCTTACTGATCTTATTCCATCTGATCTAGAGCAGCGTTTCATTTTAATACGTTATGAGTTGATCTGGGGGTGCGATTGCGTAAGTTAATCGTATTCATTTGACAGTTCATATCGTATTCCATCGGCTGCGATTTGTATGGGATGACATATATTATGGATACAATATGAACTGTCAAATGAATACAATTGACTTTACGCAATCACCTAGCAGATTTGGGATATCGATATCCCAAATCTGCTAAGTGATTGCGTATATTTGCTGCCAAACAGCTACAGCAATTACTGATTGCTAAGCCGGCTAATCGCACTCAACAATTCACCTTCTTGCAGCATAACAGTCATCAAAATATTAGTATGTACTTCAACCATAAACAATAATATTTATAGCTCATAACGCTGACATTTAACTTAATACGAATTGTTGTTACTTAACATTTATTGTCCATAAATTACAGTTTTCATGCTTATCTTTATTATTACACTAACGGCCGCCCGCGACTTCATCTGCGTGGACTGTCATTTTTATATCCCTCGGGAACAGTACTTTTTTCTGGATGAAAGGTATCCTATATCCTGTTCTGTACTCCTGGCAACGTAATTGCACAATTTCATAATAATGGGATGAATAGTTTAAGACGACAAAGTATAACAAACAAACTTTCTTTCGCATTTATAAGTAAGGATTTGAAAGCATCGTGAGTGTTCATAGCAAGAAATATTTTAAATGACCTCGTTTCGTCAACCGTCGCTTTAGGCCTTGTAGGACGCCTCGTTGTAACTTATAAAGCTCATAGCACAAAATAGAGAGAACAGAAGTCAAGCTTAGTACAAGTCGAGCAACGCACACAAACTTAGACCGATCGATCACACTGCGTAACGTACTCGAACTCGTTTGAGATTCGTCTGAGATTGAGGTTATTCTGAGTTGGTGAATATGCGTGCGTTGCTCGAGTGCACGTAGTACAACTCGTGAAATATAACTTGAACCAAACCATAGAAAATGAGGCTTGTGCACTCATTTTGTACCTAAAATTGCTTCTGCACAAGACACGTGGCCTTGATGGGCCAGTAGGATCGTGTCGGCCACAGTACCTGGTCTACGATGCCCTCGAGCGAGGAGAGCACGGTGGGATGTATCTCCCGCTGTAACTGCATGATCTTCGAGCAGCGCCACATGGGCAGCGTGGCCTTGATGGGCCCGGCCTCGCTGCCCGTGGATGACGTGCTCGCTGACGATGCTGATTCCGCCCCTTTACTGCCTCCCTGCACAATGGACGACACACTTAGTGCAGTATTTAGTGGCATCAACCTTGCAGATCGTCAACAAAGGAAGCCACTTGGCACAGGCGTACTTTGCGGTCATCTGAGCTGATTTAGCCCTGTACCCACGTGGTACCACCATGGTGGTAGCCAGGGGTGGGGGGGAGCGGTCCCTTCTACCACGCTGCACTTTTACATCCATATCTCCATAAGTTTAGTAAATAAGTCGTGTTTGGTATCGTTTTCATATAATTTAAGGACAAGGAATTCATTTCTGGAACAATTTTTTCACTCGTTCATAGAAAAAACAAAAGTTCTGCGCAAAAAAAGAAAAATAAGAAAACAAAAATCTTACAAAATCTATGCCTACAAATAAACTACGAGATTGTGCTTTATAAAAAAATATAATTAAATAGCCCTGTTTATCTAGATGATACAAACATCAACATTTTTACACAAATTATATTTATAAATGTGTCAAAAAAAAATTTGCCATGCGCGGCGGTATTTTGGCGCAGTAAATTTGGATAGGATTTAACACTTATTGTTTAATAATGACACAAATAGGTCGTGTTTGGTATCGTTTTGATATAATTCAAGGACGGGGAATTCAATTCTGCAACCACATTTTTACTAGTTCATAGAAAAAAATAAAGTTCAGCGCAAAAAAAAAGAAAAATATAAAAAAAACTTACAAAATCTATGCCTACAATTGAAGAATCAGATTATGCTTTATAAAAAATATGTTTTAAGAGCCCTATTTATCTTAGGTATATATAAACATAAACTTTTCCAAAGAAATTACATTTATAAATGTGTCAAAAAAATCAGTTTAGCCGCGCGGCGGTACTTTGGTGCAGTATTTTTTTTATTTGGATTTATCATTTATAATGACACGGATTAGTATTGTTAGTCCCATAATTTTACTTAATAGAGAGTTAAAGTAATAATAAAAAAATAAAAATTTTTTTTTACCTACCTAGTTATATCAAATTTTATTGGCAGTTTCCGCTACATCTACGTAGTTCGGTGCACTTTATTTCTCTTTTTAAACAATTGCACCTTCCTGCGCATTTTTGCTTACACCATTTTATTAACTCTGTGCAAGCTGTGGCTGCTGGCGGTAAGGTGGTTCACATAGGCTCCCACAAGCCGTTATTTTTGCCCCAACCCCAATCTGCAGGACATGGCAGGTTTTGGATTGTTTTTAAAAGTCGACCCCATACATTCCTCCCTGATAAATCGCTCGCAAAATATAGTTGCACAGGGCGTCTCTAGTTGGTGGAGATTCTCCAGCTGCATATCCTATTTCGTGAATAGCACTTTTATACATTGATTGATATCAAAAGCATTGATTGATATCAAGGACATGCATTCTTACATTTCCAACAATAACTTAAATCACAAAAGCCAATCACCACGTAACTTACTTGCCATACAAAGCAATGAAATTTTTTTCTAATACTTATTGGCAAAGCCTGCTCCACATTTCCTTCTTTATAGATTTTAAAGTGTGAAAATACTATACTTATTTGGGTTACTTAATAAAGCTGCAATTGCATGGCAATGCAGGAACTGATGATATTTACCCGTGCCAATAAGAACCCACAATTCCTCAAGCAATGAATATCTTCTTTCACCGGAAAAAGCAGAACGCCATTTCCGAGTGTGATACCGTATCGTCTTTTGCTGGTAAAGGGAAAAAAGCGCTTTCGAAAGCTTGGGGCGTTTATCCAATTCCAATGGAAGGATTTAAATAAGCTGAAGAAGGCAATGTGGAGCAGGCTTTGCCAATAAGTATTAGAAATAAATGACATTGCTTTGTATGACAAGTTACGTGGTGATTGGCTTTTGTGATTTAAGTTATTGCTGGAAATGTTGGAATGCATGTCCTTGATATTAATCAATGCAGAAAAGTACTATTCAAGAAAAAGGACATGCAGCTGGAGAATCTTCCACCAACCAGAGACGCCCGCCCTGTGCAACCATATTTTGCGAGCGATTTATCAGGGAGGAATGTATGGGGCAAAAATAATGGCTTATGGGAATCCACTGTAGACCACCTTACCGCCAGCAGCCACAACAGCTTGCATGGAGTTAATAAGGTGTAAGTGTAAGCAAAAATGCGCAGGAAGGTGCAATTGTTAAAAAAGAGAAATAAAGTGCACCGAACTACGTAGATGCAGCGGAAACTGCCAATAAAATTTGTTATAAGTCTAGATACCTAGGTAAAAACATTTTTTTACTTAATTATTACTTTAACTCTCTATTAAGTAAAATTATGGGACTATTATCCTCATCAATTGGTAACGCGCTGGAACCTTGTCACATTAACATCCACGTTGTCGTGATCTGCAACTAAAAATGTCATTGAACAAGAAAATTCTAATAGGTAATCTAATATTATTAATTATTGAATTATTATTTTCAATAAGATAGGGTCTAGGTATACAAACTACCGCCGCGCGGCTAAACTGATTTTTTTGACACATTTATAAATGTAATTTCTTTAGAAAAGTTTATGTTTATATGTTACGGCTAATACCCGAAGTGCGGTTAAACCTAGTTCTAGCCGGCTAAAACTAGGTGTAGCCGATAGCTGTTGGCTAAAACTAGGTGTCCGATCGATCTGCTTTACTCCTGTAGGTCCCGGGTTAGGTTAGAAATTTAAGGCGAGCGCTCCGCTGCGCTTCGCGCTCGCCTTAAATTTCGAGGTTATTTTTTTTTAACAGACAACAGAAAAAACTTTCTTTATATCCCATGCTGCACCTAGTTTTAGCCGGCTACACCTAGTATTAGCCGCGAGCAAATCGGCTACACCTAGTTTTAGCCAACAGCTAGCTGCTACACCTAGTTTTAGCCGGCTAAAACTAGGTTTAGCCGCACTTCGGGTATTAGCCGTAACATATATATTAAAGACTAGCTTCTGCCCGCGACTTCGTCCGCGTGGATGTTAGAGAAAATCCTTAGAGAACCTTCAACCAAGATCTGACCAGTCATTTTTACGTTTCCGGTTCCCGTTCCCGTTCTGTTCCCGTCCGTTCCCGTCCCTTTCCTGTCCCGTTCTCGTACCTTCTCCGTTGCCATTCCCGTTCCCGTCCCGTTACCGTCCCGTTTTCGTTCCCGTTCCCGTACCATTCTCGTCCCGTTCCGTTCCCGTTTCCATTCCGTTCCCGTTCCGTTCCCATTCCGTCCCGTTCCGTTCTTGTTCCCGTTCCGTACCCGTCCCGTCCCCCTTCAGTTTCCATTCCCATTCCCTTCCCGTTCTCGTTCCCGTGCCGTTCCCGTTCCCATTCCGTTCCCATTCCGTCCCGTTCCGTTCCCGTCCTGTACCCCTTCCGTTCCCATTCCTGTCCCGGTCTCGTTCCCGTTCCCGTTCCAGTTCTCGTCCCGTTCTCGTCGCGTTCTCGCCCCGTTCCGTTCCCGTATCGTTCCCGTTCCGTTCCGTACCCAATCCTTTCCCCTCCGTTCCCGTCCCGTTCCCGTGCTGTTCCTCTACCGTTCCCGTCCCGTTCTCGTTCCCGTTCCATTCCTGTATCGTTCCCGTTCCATTCCTGTATCGTTCCCGTTTCATTCCCGTCCGATCCCGTTCCGTTCCCGTTCTGTTCCCGTTCCGTTCCCGTTCCGTTCCGTTACCGTTCCCGTTCCGTTCCCGTTCCGTTCCGTTCCCGTTCCGTTCCCGTTCCGTCCCCTTTCCGCTCCCGTTCCGTTCCCGTTCCGTTCCCGTTCCTTTCCCTTTCCGTTCCCGTTCCGTTCCCGTTCCGTTCCCGTTCCGTTCCCGTTCCGTTCCCGTTCCGTTCCCGTTCCGTTCCCGTTCCGTTCCCGTTCCCGTTCCGTTCCCGTTCCGTTCCCTTTCCGTTCCCGTTCCGTTCCCGTTCCGTTCCCGTTCCGTTCCCGTTCCGTTCCCGTTCCCGTTCCGTTCCGTTCCCGTTCCGTTCCCGTTCCCTTCCCGTTCCGTTCCCGTTCCGTTCCCGTTCCGTTCCCGCTTCGTTCCCATTCCCATTCCATTCCCGTTTCATTCCCGTTCCCTTCCCGTTCCGTTTCCGTTCCAGCCCGTTCCGTTCCCGTCCTGTTCCCGTTCCCGTTCCTGTTCCCGTGCCCGTGCCCGTTACCTGGATGTGGATGTCCAGGTCCAGGTCCATGATGTGTCATGTTCACCGTGTTGGACTTCAAAATAAATGTCATTTTCGCAATCACCATCCCATGAAACCTCAAGAACGACATCCATATCGATTTTTTATGTTTTCTCACCCCATTTACCGCCTAAAGGTGCGTCCAGATATGTTCTTTTGATCGCACCGTACCTCCGTTCCGTACCAGCGTTCCGATCAAATAAGTCTGGACGCTATTTTGCCCGTTCCGTACCTCCGTTCCGTACCTCCGTTCCGTACCTCCGTTCCGTACCTCCGTTCCGTACCTCCGTTCCGTACCTCCGTTCCGTACCTCCGTTCCGTACCTCCGTTTTTTGTTTGAGGTCCGATTTGGATGAAACTCGGTTTTTGGTACTATTTTGACAAGAAAACAGCTACGCAATTTTCAAAAGATAAAAAAATCCGATATTGCGGCAAACTTTTTTGTTTGTGGGCCGATTTCGATGAAACTCGGTTTTTAGTGCTATTTCGACAAGAAAACAGCAACAATATGTGAAAAATATAAAAAATCCAAGATGGCGGCCAACTTTTTTGTTTGAGGTCCGATTTGGATGAAACTCGGTTTTTGGTACTATTTTGACAAGAAAACAGCTACGCAATTTTAAAAGTATAAAAAATCCAAGATGGCGGCCAACTTTTTTGTTTGTGAGCCGATTTGGATGAAACTCGGTTTTTAGTACTATTTTGACAAGGAAACAGCAACACTTTGTAAAAAATATTAAAAAATTCAAGATGGCAGCCAACATTTTTGTTTGTGGGCCGATTTCGATGAAACTCGGTTTTTGGTACTATTTTGACAAGAAAACAGCTACGCAATTTTCAAAATATAAAAAATCCAAGATGGAGGCCAACTTTTTCGTTCGATCGTTTTTTTTAGTATTTTTAAAATTGCGTTGCTGTTTTCTTGTCAAAATAGTACTAAAAACCGAGTTTCAGCGAAATCGGCCCACAAACAAAAAGTTGGCCGCCATCTTGGATTTTTTATATTTTGAAAATTGCGTAGCTGTTTTCTTGTCAAAATAGTACCAAAAACCGAGTTTCATCGAAATCGGCCCACAGACAAAAATGTTGGCTGCCATCTTGAATTTTTTAATATTTTTTACAAAGTGTTGCTGTTTCCTTGTCAAAATAGTACTAAAAACCGAGTTTCATCCAAATCGGCTCACAAACAAAAAAGTTGGCCGCCATCTTGGATTTTTTATACTTTTAAAATTGCGTTGCTGTTTTTATGTCAAAATAGTACCAATAACCGAGTTTCATCGAAATCGGTCCACAAACAAAAAAGTTGGCCGCCATCTTGGATTTTTTATATTTTTCACATAGTGTTGCTGTTTCCTTGTCAAAATAGTACTAAAAACCGAGTTTCATCCAAATCGGCCCACAAACAAAAAAGTTGGCCGCCATCTTGGATTTTTATATATTTTGAAAATTGCGTAGCTGTTTTCTTGTCAAAATAGTACCATAAACCGAGTTTCATCCAAATCGGCCCACAAACAAAAAAGTTGGCCGCCATCTTGGATTTTTTATACTTTTAAAATTGCGTTGCTGTTTTTATGTCAAAATAGTACCAATAACCGAGTTTCATCGAAATCGGTCCACAAACAAAAAAGTTGGCCGCCATCTTGGATTTTTTATACTTTTAAAATTGCGTTGCTGTTTTCTTGTCAAAATAGTACCAAAAACCGAGTTTCATCCAAATCGGCCCTCAAACAAAAAAGTTGGCCGCCATTTTGGATTTTTTATATTTTTTTAAATTGCGTTGCTGTTTTCTTGTCAAAAAAGTACTAAAAACCGAGTTTCATCGAAATCGGCCCACAAACAAAAAAGTTGGCCGCCATCTTGGATTTTTTTATATTTTGAAAATTGCGTAGCAGTTTTCTTGTCAAAATAGTACCAAAAACCGAGTTTCATCCAAATCGGCCCTCAAACAAAATAGTTGGCCGCCATATTGGATTCATGTGATTAACCTCGAAAAATAAAAAATATCATTTTTGGAGTTATACAAATATAGGTTACGGCGAGTTGCGATCTGTAAAACTTGGGTTAAAGTATCTATAATTTCATAATAAATAACTATATCACAACGGCAAACGGTACCTAACCTTTTTCGTAATTTAAATGTACTACGGGCTACTGTACTACAACCTCCGAACGTCGGCGTCGCCGCGATCACGTCCAGACTAGCGCCGTACCGTTCCTCCGTTCCGTTTTTCCTTTGAACGGGGCGAAAAAACCGACTCGCGATGGATCGGAGCGTACCTGTCGGCGATCGAGACGGCGTACCTCCGCACCGTTCCGAACATGCGTCCAGACTAGCGTTCTTTGTTCGCGACGCTCAAGAGCGAGAGATACAGGTACGGGCAAAAGAGCGAGAGATTCGAGGTGGATCGGGGCGTACCTGTTCGGCGAACGGAACGGCGTACCTCCGCACCGTTCCGAACATACGTCCAGACTAGCGTTCTTTGATCGCGACGCCGATCGGAACGGAGGTACGGTACGGGCAAAAGAACATATCTGGACGCACCTTAAGGGGTTGATTTTCAAAGTCACAAAATATATGTTTGCCTATTTATTTTTAGATGTGCTCCTACGAAGTTCAAAGTTGTAATGTATATTTTATATTATTTTTCCATACAAAATTGGAACCCCATTTTCACCCCTTTAGGAGTTAATCATGTCCACCGTGTCAGACTTCATAATAAATCTCATTTTCGCAATCACCATCCCATAAAACCTCAAGAACGACATCCACATCGATTTTTATGTTTACTCATCCCATTTACCCCCTAAGGGGATGATTTTCAAAATCACAAAATATATGTTTGCTTATTTATTTTTAGACGTGCTCCTACGAAGTTTAAAGTTGTAATGGCCATTTAATATTTTTTCCATAGAAAATTTGAACCCCATTTTCACCCCTTGAGGGGTTAAATCATGCCCACCGTGTTGGACTTTAAAATAAATGTCATTTTTGCAATCGTCATCCCAGAAAACCCCAATGACGATATCCATATCTATTTTTAGGTTTACTCACCCCATTTACCCCCTAAGGGGTTGATTTTCAAAATCACAAAATATATGTTTGCTTATTTATTTTTAGACGTGCTCCTACGAAGTTTAAAGTTGTAATGTCCATTTAATATTATTTTTCCATACAAAATTTGAACCCCATTTTCACCCCTTAAGGGTGACATCATGTCCACCGTGTTGGACTTCAAAATAAATGTTATTTTTGCAATCGTCATCCCAGAAAACCCCAATAACGACATCCATATCTATTTTTAGGTTTTTTTACCCCTTTTCACCCCCATTGCATCCCCCTAGGGGTTGAAATACTAACAATAACAATATGCGTTGCGTTAGATTTCCATCCATAAGCCTAAATTATATATTTAGCAATGTTGACTTCGAAAATAAAGGATTTTCTTCATTACACAACTTCATCCCCCTTTTGACCCCTTCGGGGGTAGAATTTTGAAAAACGCCGAGACCCGTATTAATTAATTTTCAATTGTCAGCCTAAACACAAAATTTGAAGATCCTAGCTTCAAAACTGAGGGACTTTCATACAAACTTTCATCCCTTATTTCATCCCCTTAGGGATAGAATTTTCAAAAATCCTTCCTTAGTGGATGCCTACACTGTATAAGGTATCTGTGTGCAAAATTTCAAGTCTCTAGGTCCAGCGGTTTGGGCTGTGCGTTGATAGATCAGTCAGTCAGTCAGTCAGTCAGTCAGTCAGTCAGTCAGTCAGTCAGTCAGTCAGTCAGTCATTCAGTTTACGATTTTATATATTAAGATAAATAGTGCTGTTAAAACATATTTTTTTATAAAGCATAATCTCGTGGTTTAATTGTAGGCATAGATTTTATAGGTTTTTTTTCTTATTTTTCTTTTTTTTGCGCTGAACTTTATTTTTTTCTATGAACTAGTAAAAATGTGGTTGCAGAATTGAATTCCCCGTCCTTGAATTATATCAAAACGATACCAAACACGACCTATTAGTGACATGATTAAACAATAAGTGTCAAATCCTATCCAAATTTACTGCGCCAAAATACCGCCGCGCATGGCAAATTTTTTTTTGACACATTTATAAATATAATTTGTGTAAAAATGTTGATGTTTGTATCATCTAGATAAACAGGGCTATTTAATTATATTTTTTTATAAAGCACAATCTCGTAGTTTATTTGTAGGCATAGATTTTGTAAGATTTTTGTTTTCATATTTTTCTTTTTTTGCGCAGAACTTTTGTTTTTTCTATGAACAAGTGAAAAAGTTGTTCCAGAAATGAATTCCTCGTCCTTAAATTATATGAAAACGATACCAAACACGACCTATTTGCTATACTTATGAAGATATGGATGTAAAAGTGCAGCGTGGTAGAAGGGACCTCTCCCCCCCACCCCTGGCTACCACCATGGTAGTACCACGTGGGTACAGGGCTAAATCAGCTCAGATGACCACAAAGAACGCCTGTGCCAAGCGGCTTCCTTTGTTGACGATCTGCAAGGTCCCCATACAAATGATGCCACTAAATACTGCACTAACTTGAGTATATGCCCTCTTATGCACCGCGGGGATGGCCAACCACGCGGTTCCATTTTAATATGAATTTTTGTTGCGGTTACTCAACCGCAAGTGCGTAGGATCACGAGCGGTTGCATATTAAAATGGAAAAGAGTGGCTAGCCGCCCCCGCGGTCAACCGCCAGTGCGTACGAGGGCTATGAGTTAATTTCAAGGACGTCGAGTAAAACTGAGATACCGTAATGGGGTTGGCAACGCAAAGCTAATCGCAGATGGCGCCAGCATAGGTCTAACCGCTATCAATACTTTCATTGGTTAAAATATGCCACAAATGACATTTGATATTTGAAACAACCAATCAAATGTTTTGGTACAACCGCTTGTGGCGCCATTAGTTCCTCAGTTTCCATCCCCATTGTCGCATACTTCTTATAATCTGTGACACATGTCAATGTCACCTCCCATGCATTGAGACCTATGCTCTTTGGTCTGCTATCTGTTCTGTTTCCCATGCGCCCATATAATTAAATAAATATTATTAAATAACTCGGCTGTCTAATTTGCCCTTCCCCAATCTCTATAAACAAATAGTAATATGTAACAAAACAAGATTTTCTCAAGAGAGAGGATTTTTGAGTAGCAAAATAAGTCTGAATTTATCTGTAATTTGACATTTATTTTTAACAACTAATATTTTACAAATTTAATAAACGCCAATACGAAAATTATGCATTTTATGACAAATCCCTCAAATATGAAGTAAAACATCTCATTCAATTATAATTACAATAACGAATAAACTTACGGCAGCGGTGGTGGATTGATGTGGTAGGTGTGCTGCTATATTTTCTGCGGTCTTGTGCCTCTCGCGTTGTTCTATCTTCAGGGTCAGGTATAGGGTGCGGATGGGGAAGTACACGGCTTGCGGGTATAAGCGGCCCACCTGTAGGACGGTTAGTAAATTGTCAGCTTACAAATACAATCTGTGTTAAACTAAGAGTTAACGTTACATTAAATTTTCTGCTACCCGACCCGAACAGAATGTCAGACAGGTCCTAAATGTTTAACTAGCAGGTACCATAAAAATAAGTTACAATGCTTAACAAGATCATTTATGTCATTACATTATCAACCTTACGTCTTTATTGAATTAGTGCTTAAAACCAGTTTTAGTCGGTGTTTATTAGAATTCTGCGCCGATGAAGAATACCAGATACCTATAGGTATTTAGAAGGTACAGGGGCCGTATTATGACCTCTTATTTCCAGGCAGTTTTCTGACTGGCTATCAATCTATCTCTTTTATTTGCTATATGACGAGAAAGAGATGTCACTACAGCAATTTATAAACCTGGCAGGATTTAAGAGCTTGTAATACGGCCTCTGTACTATTGTAATAGGGCTCTCGAAAGGGACATCACTATGTCATTATTACATCAACATTTAGCTTTACTAAATTAGTGCTTAGAACCAGTTTTAGTCGATGTTTATTAGAATTTTACGCCGATGAAGTATACCAGATACCTGTTTTTGAGGTACTATTGTAATAGGGCTCTCGAAAGGGACATCACAACTTCTGTAAAGAGATAAGATGATAACATCATCACTGTGACAGCAGTAATTACGTGGCTGAGCAGGTTGAGTATCACGTTCCCGTCGTACTGCACCAGGCAGGCGAGCAGCTGCGGGATCCAGGGCAGCCACTGCACGGGCGGCACTCCCACCGAGTACTTGTCGAGGGCTTCTGCTAGACTGTTCTTCTCGTCGTCGAAGCTTAACATCCATAACACCTGCCGGTAAACAATGCTTGAATAATGTGGCGGCTGAGAATAAGGCCGTCCGCTGCCTTAAGCGGGATCCCGCCGCGGGTACACGGCGCCGGAATATAGATTGCTGGTTTTTGACGGACAGATGCTTGCGCAGTGCATGAGTAAGCTCTAAACTATGTCGCCCCGCGCGCGTGTCCCGCTCAAGGCAGCGGAGGGCCTAAAGGTGTAGTCAATTAAGGTTGTCAACACGTTTTTATTTTAATCCTCAGATTACAGATAGTGAGTTAAATTATTGGCCAAATAAAATAAATAGCATTTAAGACATTTGACAGGCAAGCGAATGAATGACAAACATTTTCAATTTGGCGGTTCAATGCGTTATCAAGCTGATTTTTCAATGCTAGATAAAGTTATGTAGGCATTGAAAAACCAGCCCCTAAGGCAAGTGTAGTTAATATAAGACGATTCTTTGTAAATCGATATTCATTCATATTCAGTTTGTTACATTAAATAATGCCATAACAAGGTACATTCCTATTTTGTACTTTATGCAAAAGCCAAAAAATAATCAATACAATTTATGACTAATAAATAATTAACTTTACTGAAGTACGTTGTGGGAGATTTCTTATAAGATCGATAACAGTATTGCTGTAATAAACGTGGCTAACAACATTTTTTCAATGTGTATTAAAAATCCATAAAAGCAATATCTATTATATTTAAAGTTGGTGATAATGCATACCTTCGCACAATATTTCCTTGATTTGGACTCGTTCTGATGACGGCACGCGTGTAGAAAGCAGGTCATCGCAGACACGCCGACATTCGTCTGACGCGGGTCTCTGATGAAAATCTGTTCCAAGTAGTCTCCCCATAGCGCCCAGGCTTTAACCAGAGTATCGTGGAGCTGTACTGCGGCCGCAAAGGCTTTATTCGCGTCTTCAGACCGTCCCAACTGAGCTAATAGCAACCCTTTAAACGCATAAAACTCGGCTGTCATTTCCTTCGTAAAATACTTGAAGTTTGTCGACTCAATCATATCTAAGCCTTCTTGCAATTCATCTTTTCCTTCCGTCCAGGACATCTGGATGTGACATTTGACCTGCTGCCGTATCTTTTGGAAGCAATCTACGATCGGTACGCTCGGTATTGTGTATATGCGGTGTAGGGAGTCCAAGCACACGCCTGATAAATTATGTTTCCTTGCTATCTTGGCAAAATGAATAATCGCCTGAAACAAGAAATGCATGCATTGACTTTAAAAAAATATCCTCTGTTTTTACGCATAATGACATGATCGTACGGTATTGGCACATGAGTAAAAAGAAAGGAACAGAGACAAAGCTTCTTAAGAACGTGAAATTCAAACTTGCAACTAACAAAACAAATGATGCCCTATTATTGTCCACTGGCTGCAGTTGTCAAAACAGGATTTTCGGCGTACGCGACAAGCGGCCAGTGGACACGCACACATGCCCCGCGTGCTTGTAGTGGTGCAACCGATTCGGGCGGTTGTATGAAGCTTGGTCTCTGGTCCTTTCTTTTTACTCATGTGGTATTGGTGTAGAATTCGTGGTGCAGTGCGCCTCCACTTTCGGCCTTACCGTCACTTAACATCAGGTGAGATAGACCAAGCCACTGACCTGTTTCGAATATAAAAAACATATTGAAAAATATTAAAGCTTCAGTATTTCAGTACATACCTGTACACTATGAACTGGTAGTGGTGTTGCCGCCAGGTGAATTTGCGCTCCAGTGGGAGAGCGACCGTCGGCGTTATGGCTACGATGATCTATCTATATTACCTGGTCGGCACATACCTGTGCACTAGCATGGACGCCCAACATGCTGTGATTGGAGGCGTGCTCCGCCTGCGAGTCGTAGTGCGACGCTATGAACTGGTAGTGGTGTTGCCGCCAGGCGTATATCGCACCCCAGTGGGAGAGCGACCGTCTGCAGTATGGCTACAATGATCTATCTATATTACTTAGTCGGTACATACCTGTGCACTAGCATGGACGCCCAACATGCTGTGATTGGAGGCGTGCTCCGCCTGCGAGTCGTAGTGCGACGCTATGAACTGGTAGTGGTGTTGCCGCCAGGTGAATATCGCGCCCCAGTGGGAGAGCGGGTCGGCCACTACGGGCAGGCGGTTGCGCCACGTTTTCACTATGGCCTTCATGTCGTGCAGGGAGGTGGGCCGGCTGTGGAGTAGACCCTGGGGGACGAACAATTATAAATATAACTATTGACCATCTGACATAAACAAAAAGTTAGATCACGCTAAAGGATTAATAAAATGTATATTATGTACTGAAATTTTTGCGCATTCGATTTAGCAGTATCTGTTGAAAAAAAACTCCAATCTGATGTAATTATTGGAGCCGTTACTCCGCAAATTTATTAAAAACAATTTAGCTGTAAAATCAGTGTCAATGACAATATGTATAAAAGCCGAAGTTGTCTAGTAGTCCGTGAGCCCACGACAGTATTGCCTACGTCATATGACATCATGATGAAATGCATGGCACACGGTCGGAAAAGCTGTGCTGAGCGAGGATCAGAAGATTATCGCAAATAAAATTGGCCGGAAGCTTGAGAAAATCTTCCACTTCCGGTCAAAATTTTAAGATTATATTTACGTCATGTGACATCAGTAAGAGACCCGTGTCATCATTTAGTTTTCAATCGTAGAGAGAGTAAACATAAGTCTGTCAGTTCTGAAATGGCCGGAATACCTTAAACTTAAATTTTTTGTTTTTTAGTCATTTCAGAACTGACAGACTTATGTTTACTCTCTATGCGATTGAAAACTAAATGATGACACGGGTCTCTTACTGATGTCACATGACGTAAATATAATCTTAAAATTTTGAGCGTAAGTGGAAGATTTTCTCAAGCTTCCGGCCAATTTTATTTGCGATAATCTTTTGATCTTCGCTCAGCACAACCTTTCCGACCGTGTGCCATGCATTTCATCGTGATGTCATATGACGTAGGCCGTAGGCAATACTGTCGTGGGCTCACGGACTATAGGGGCGTCGAGTCAAGCCAAATAGAATAGCGCTCATTCGCGTACTACACAACGACTGTTATAGCTGCTTTGATTACTAATGCACCGCCGACGCCGCAGCCGCAGTGTGCTGAGTGAGTTTCGAAAAAACGGGAGATTACCCACCGTGTGTATCTGCGCGGCCTCGCTGAGCTCCATGAGCTGCTGGGCGGCGCGCAGCAGCGGCAGGTGCGCGTGCGACACCACGCGCGGCAGGCGGCGCCACTCACCGTGTGTATCTGCGCGGCCTCGCTGAGCTCCATGAGCTGCTGGGCGGCGCGCAGCAGCGGCAGGTGCGCGTGCGACACCACGCGCGGCAGGCGGCGCCACTCACCGTGTGTATCTGCGCGGCCTCGCTGAGCTCCATGAGCTGCTGGGCGGCGCGCAGCAGCGGCAGGTGCGCGTGCGACACCACGCGCGGCAGGCGGCGCCACTCACCGTGTGTATCTGCGCGGCCTCGCTGAGCTCCATGAGCTGCTGGGCGGCGCGCAGCAGCGGCAGGTGCGCGTGCGACACCACGCGCGGCAGGCGGCGCCACTCACCGTGTGTATCTGCGCGGCCTCGCTGAGCTCCATGAGCTGCTGGGCGGCGCGCAGCAGCGGCAGGTGCGCGTGCGACACCACGCGCGGCAGGCGGCGCCACTCACCGTGTGTATCTGCGCGGCCTCGCTGAGCTCCATGAGCTGCTGGGCGGCGCGCAGCAGCGGCAGGTGCGCGTGCGACACCACGCGCGGCAGGCGGCGCCACTCACCGTGTGTATCTGCGCGGCCTCGCTGAGCTCCATGAGCTGCTGGGCGGCGCGCAGCAGCGGCAGGTGCGCGTGCGACACCACGCGCGGCAGGCGGCGCCACTCGCGCAGGCACTGGGCGGCCGCGGCCTCCGCGTGGCGCTCCACGCCGCTTAGCTGTTGCTCGCCGCCCGCGCAGATGCATAGGTAGCCGCGGTACAGGTTCACAAGCCAAGCTGGTAAGTAGAATATAGTAATGATATGGTACCACTGGCAGAGGGGCCTCACTCCGCGCTTAAACTTTTATATTAGCCTACTGCTCGCGGCTCACTCAGTCGAGCCAGCGCACGAGGAATATCACCGCGCTGACACACGCGCTGTCTGCGAGCGACGAGCGCGCTAACGACACCAAAGAGTCAGTTCGTAGTTCTTTACTACTTTTTACGTAAATCATCCCGAACTTTATATATTACCTAACATTACTCCCAAATAATATTATTTTCACACAAGGAACTAGGTACTTCCTTAACTACTTAAGGTCGGGTCTCCTGCGCTAATTTTGTAAAAAAGAAATTGCAAAAAGAAGTTATTTAAAATTAATTGTAAAAACAAATTCACTCACCTAATTCTTTAGGGCAGTTATACTCCACTTCGGCCAGGGCTTCTTTCATTGTCGGCCAGTTAGGATTCCTCCAGGAGCTCTCCAGAATCAAGAACGGGTCCCGAGCGCTCCTCGTGAGTCCTAGCTCCAGCAATGAATCCCATTGGTTCAGTTCTTTTGCACATTTGAGCCAGTGTTGCGTCCAAAGATTACACTCCTTATGCATGTTGTAAGAAGATGGGTTTGAAGCGTAATCTTGCTTTAGTTTAGCCATAGCGATATCGTACGCAGCCTAAAAAAATACACATGTAAAGAAAGAAGAAGTTTAGTTGAAAAGAATACGTATATCTGGGTATTTGAAACCCTGCCGGCTACAGAATCTATCATCAGATAAAAAGGCTCTCAAGAAAATAAGAAGATCGAGCAGAAATTCTTGGTAACATTTCGATTAATTATTGGATCCCAACTTCATAACGTTACTCAATGCTAAATGCAAAGGAACTATTATTTTGCACATGCAATTCAATTACCTGGGCCTGCTCGAAGAAACCTTGTTGCTCGTACGCGATAGCAACATTCGTTTCACGGTAACGCGCGTGCTTCTGCCACAAGCCCGACCACATGTCCTCCTCTTGCAGTAGTTCGTACATATCACTCAATGAATCCAGTATTTCCTGCAAAATAACATATCTAATGATGAATTGTAACAAACTCCTGTATCACAACGACGTCAAGGGGCTTTTCGTCTATCCAATCCAATAATCAATCCACAGATACGCCTAATCCAGATTACTTGCTAAGCAACTGTCGTTATTTTTTATAACACTTTTTTATTAGGTTGCTTTCTCGTTTGTGTGTTTGTTTGTTTGTTTCTCCACAAAGTTTGCGAACGATTTTATATTAGCTTCCCGATGAGCTAGAGACTTGAAACTTTGAACATAGGTCAGAACTAGAAGGCAATTCAATATTATGGTGTCATTGAGCTGATCTGATGATGAAGCCGGAAGAAGGCCACAGGAACTCTATGATGAAACCATACAACCCCATCGGGTTGGACTCATTAGAATCGTCTTGACGAGTACTCTAATGGGAGACGAAGTCCAGGGTCTGATGATGAAGCTGGAAGACCATGCCATAGGAACTTAATATTGGAACCATGCAACCCCATCAAATTTGGGCTCGTTTGAATCGTCTTGACGAGTTCTTTGTTGGGAAATAGTTTCCAGGGTCTGATGATGGAGCCGGAAGAAGGACACAGGAACTCTTTAATAAAACTACGCTATCCTATCGAGATTGGGCTCGTTTGAATTATCTTGACGAGTACTTTATTGGGAAATAGTTTCCGAGGATCTGATGATGGAGCCGGAGGTAGGCCATAGGAACTCTATAATAAAACCATGCAACTCCATCGAGTTTGGGCTCATTTGAATCATCTTGACGAGTTTTTTGTTGGGAAATAGTTACCAGGGTCTGATGATGGAGCCGGAAGAAGGACACAGGAACTCTTTAATAAAACCATGTTACCCCATCGAGTTTGGACTCATTTGAATCGTCTTGACGAGTACTTTATTGGGAAATAGTTTCCAGGGTCTGATGATGGAGCCGGAAGAAGGCCACTGGGACTCTGTAATAAAACCATGCAACGCAATCGAGTTTGGGCTCGTTTGAATCGTCTTGACGAGTGCTCCGATAGGAGATGGTATATTTTTGCTCTTAGCTCGTTAACTAAAAAGCAGAAAATAAAAATTTACTGAAAAAAAAAACTTTTTTAAAACGGATTAAATTATTACAACAAAAAATCGGACTAAAAAAATTAAAACTGTCTAGTAAAAACAGACTAAAAAGTAAAAAATAAATTCTTCTGTAAATATTTATAACACTACAGAAAATTTAAACCTAAAAACGTGGGGCGCATGCTAGACTACATGGATGATAAATTTTATAAAATGCGCCCCACGTTTTTAGGTTTAAATTTTCTGTAGGTTTAAATTTTCTGTTTTTACTAGACAGTTTTAATTTTTTTAGTCCGATTTTTTGTTGTAATAATTTAGTCCGTTTTAAAAACGTGTTTTTAAATAAAAAAATTATTAATGTCAACTAATCTGGATCAGGCCTACCCCTATCTGTGGATTGATCATTGCGCCTGGCCGTTAATCGAAATGTCAAACGACAGCAAGATGCATACCAAAATTATGTTTTGCTGTCAAAAAAACAGAAAATAGTGACTAAGAAAATATAATAAGTTGACAAACGAGTTTTGTTTAATTTAGTTTCTCTTGTCCCTTTTTAAAACATTCTAGAACAACATCAGAAACATTTCACGTACCGTAGGTGTGGTAGTTTCAACGTCATAATCGTATATTTCTAGTGGCTCCCGTTGGGTGCGGCCACTCGCCTGATCTATAGCCATCTGCTCCAGATTGAGCGTCATACGGTGCCAGAGGTTGTGGGTTTTGCCCAAATACTTCATCATAGGCCTATAGAAAAAACACTATGTGAAATCGAAATTCATTTAATATACATAAAGCTGATAATGGATAAGCCACTCTTTCTTCTTTCACTTTTAAACAAACTTACGGTTTGATGCTGACTGGCGGGTTACAACGGGCCAAAGCTTCGATAAAGGTGTTGAGAGCGCTGAGGGGTTGATCACGTTGAATCACATGTATGCCAGATATTATGAACGGCACGATTTCGTTCATTATAGTCTAAAACACAAAAACATTTATTTGAGCATATTTTTAGTGGGACCGCGATTTTTTTAAATGCAAAGTTAGTTGAGGAGGTATAGCAAATGAATATACCTAAAAGGAAAAAAAAGACAATAACCTCGACCGATTTTCAATTTTAAGAATAATAGAATAAACATTTATTGACACTCACATATTAAATTACACTTTACTAGCTTATTTATAAAGTTGACTTTTACTAACTGCACTTTAGGTAAAAAAGGACTTAAAATGAAGGCATTTTTTAACAGGATATTATGTATGTACTGACCGCCAGTTGTCGCTCGTCAAACGCAGCCCACAGCCTCGGAAACAGTCGTAACCAAGTATGGTGCGCGAGTGCATCGTCCATATGACAGAGTTGCGCGGCCGCAACTACTAGTTGTTCCGTTCGTACGCGCCGCGCTAGCTCCAGGAATTCCGACTGCTTCGCTATTATTTGTGTCAGTGCTCGTTGTCTATAAAGAAGATAGTTACGGGAATCAATACTTAAAAAAAAGTTTTTCTCCAAAATTAGTAAATGCTTACCAAATACTAAACCGCAAAAGAAGTTTTGGTGAGCATTTACTAATTCTGGGTTAGGTTAGGTTAGTATGGTGATCATTTAAATATAAGCCGATAGTTATTATAACTAGAGATGAAACGGATAGCAGTTTGGCCGGATACCGGATATTCGGCCAGCCATGTGAAGACGGATATCCGGCGTAACCTAGCCGTTTGGTGCATCGCACACACACTTGCGTGGGCGGCGCGCGAACGATCGGGCGGACTCGGTTCGGACCAAAACTAATCAGATTTCTTAAGTGATACTAACCTAACTAAAGCAAATAATTACTTAATAATATATTTTTTTATCCCGATTTTTTTGTTAAATTCGGTCGGATGTCTATCCGGCCGAATAGTTGTTATTCGGTATTCACCGGATAGTATTAAGGCCGCCGGATAGGCCGGATACCGGATAGTTACCGGATATCCGTTTCATCTCTAATTATAACCTCATCGCAGATTTTCAGGTGAATCGCGATTCTCACACTGGGAGTCTATATAAAATTAAAGATCAACAGAAACACACAGAGCGCGGTACTCTACTGCGCCGACAAATGAGTGACCATAAGCCATCAGCCATTTTTAATGTCCCCACTGCTGGGGCACAGGCCTTCCTTTTGGGTGGATAAGGAGGATATTATTATATATAACTCGCCATGCGTGCTCAATGCGGATTGGTGGGTGTTAACGACTGCAAATGCACCCGGGACCAACGGTTTGACGTGCTTTGGAAGGCACGTCAAACCGTTGGTCCCTTGGAGAAGCTCGAGATAATACATTTTTGGTCATCCATCATGACCGACCCTTGCGAAAGTTGCTTAATCTCCGCAATCGCTGGGCCAGGCGCTATACCACTGTGCCACCGAGCTCCTCAAATGAGTAACGCTCTATTGATTTGAAATATAGATGTCCAGTTTCGGTACCGTGTGTATTCCATTCCAAGCATGCTGATGGCGTAGTGAAGTACGTGTTTTGTAGACAAACTAAAACTAGATACTCAAATACGGTGAACTTGAAAAACTTTTGCCGTGCGTCCTGTCGCGGAATGGGTCGTTGTGTGAGAATCGCCCAAGCAACGTGTAACTTAAACATCTAACATCTATCATCGTGATACAACATTACCCAACTGTAAAAAAATGTAATTTTTGATAAAAAGGAGCCATTTACCTGTTAGGAGCATTCTTAGTAAGATCATCCTTCTGGTTGGAGCTGGAGTCGAGGTCCATATCGAGCACGTCTTCCTTATCCGGGTCGATGGAGTCAGAGAACCCATCGGAAGACTCCTCCTTCACAGAACTAAATATGACAAATGATTTGCGCTCCTCACTGTCCGCCCAGTTGATCACCGCCGCTATGTTTGGTAGTAAGTACTTGGTGTTGGAAAGACGGATTTGTGTACCTAGCAAACAAAACAAAAAATTTCAAGTAGTTTAATGACCGGTGACTAAATGCGTATCTTTCACTGGAGGTAACGCCAATGTCAACTTTGGTGGCGTCAATCGTTTACCCGGTCAGCAATTATAAGTAATTGCAGCAGTACGTAGGCGTAGGTCATGGCATAAGTCTTGTCGTTAAGCACTTAAACATACCGCATGGCTGTCATGTCATTGTCATATCATAAGTGTCATCAGTTCCGACTGACCGTTAGAGCAATGCGGGACGAAGCCGTTGTTGCTCTAAAGACTGACCCGACTACTACCGTTCCGAATGTTTGAAGATTTGAAGTGCCTGTTCCGCTAATATTATGTCAAAAAGGAAAAGGGACCTGACCTTAGCCGCCAGGGAAAAATTTGCTCTGATTTAACTGGTGGCAGGCATTTTGACGTTATCGAATCGAAAAAAACAGACAACGTTAGTATGAAAATGAAGAATGAGGAGTGGCAAAAATTGCCACTGAGTTCAATACCATCTTAAAGTTAACATGTTTGTTGAGACACTATAAATGTATCCACTGATTATGAGGCGGCCGGACAGACCGAAAGAGACGGAGCAATACAAATGAAAGAGAATGTTGTGGTGGGTCCTTCGGCCTGTCCGAGCGCCTCATATGTACCTCAGTGGGTACCTTTAAGCCTTAAGCACAGAACACATACATTATTATGTAAGTACTACCGTACAGAAAGGAAACTCTCCGCCCCGCCCCACAATCAATTACCTCACCCCACCGCGCGAGTTCGTGTGCCGAATCGTGTGCTCATTCAATAGCCCCAGACTTCACGCACCCAGTTGCGCGTGTGCAAAACGTCACTGTGTAGCGTGACGTCTGTGTAATAGGTGGCTGAAACGCGGCGCTTGAATGGAGTGCCCGGGGTGTGCATTAAGCTTTCTATAATTTAGTTAATACTCACTGGAAACGCATGTAACAAGTAACAGTTCAAGGCACTGTTTGATCCAGAAGTGCTGCCCGATATGTTCCCAGTTCTGGGAGCAAATGATGTAGAGTAGTCGGTCGAATATGCGCCGGCGCACGCTTTGATCATATACTTCGAAGAATTTGGCGCGTATGTTCGGTTGCGGGCATCTCAGACCGGCCAAAAACGCTGGCTCCAGTTTCATTGACAATTCCGTCATTTTTAGTTGTTCATCTCTGTAAAAAAATATAATATTATTACACTTTTTTTGAAGAACCAACTCAGAAAACAAGTTTTATATACTTATTTTTAAGAAATAGTTTAAATACCGGTATACGTAGTTGATGATGTCCAAGAAATGTGCGTTGAGTTCCAAATCGTCTGGGAATCTCTTCTCGACGTATTGCATCAGTCTGACTAATAGGATAGACTTCTCGCGGAGAGATGGAGCTGCGCTTCCCGTTACACTACGATTCTTTAGCCATTCCTCTACCATTCGGATGATTGCTTTCATCACCTGTGAACCAAATATAGTCCTTTAAAATCCTAAATACAGTATATTTTATGTAGAAAACAATGTTACCGTTAAAGCCATGGTTTTTATCATACTTATTCTAGTTACGTACCTTAGCGTCTGTAGTTTTTTCAATGAGCCCGACGAGAACTGTTCCGATGAATGTCTTTCTCGTCTCAACAGGCATGACGGAAACGCGCGCTTTAAGAAGATCCAAAGCCAATATCTAGAAACAAAATACTTATTTACTCACATGTCGTTCGTTATAAAGTGTGAATAAGTACTAGAAAGTATGGTAAGGTATATTGCCACAATCGAAATGTCGGATGTTGTTTACTTTCCCGAAGTGGCGTAAAAGAACTGACCAATTTTCATGCAATAAATCAAACAGTTGCGTTTAGTAGATGTGTGGTCGATGGTTAGCAGAAGCCGGGTGTTGATGGTCTTATTTCAATAGTAGATTGTTATACAAGACGCTAAAATGACCCATTGCATACGAGGTAGTTTTATTCCCGAGCTTTAGCGAGGGAATAAATAGAAACCGAGTTACAATGGGTTTTAGCGTCGTGTGTTACACTATACTTTTCACTACGATTGCGAAAAAATAAAATCCAATATTAAATACCTATAGTTTATACTTCCGTAAACGAATCCACTCGTTTTTCTATCCTCCACTTCATAAACTTTTCATACAGTATTTAAATACGCAATTTGTGATTGACGGCAAAAGATTAAAATTATTTCTATTCTATTACTTACTTGCAGTCACACAATTCAATCAGTTTGGAATTAGAGAAAAATTCTAAAGATTTCGTGCCAGTGCCTTTTTTAATGGGGAGGAAAAGCGCAATTTTATCCCGATAGGTGGCGTCTTGTCGTTGGTACCGAGCCGCCTCAAAGAAACTGTCAAAACATATGGGAATCTCTTGGAGTATTGCACTTTTTAATTTTATACTGAGAAAATGCCGCATTGTTATGGATGTAACTTGTAAAATTTTGGAGTTCATCGATTTCCCAGTAACAAAAAAAATAGTGAGCAAAAAAATATCAAAAAAAAAATGCTTTTTCCTCGATTTTCTCCTTTGCTGAGCCTGAGAAACATTATAAATCAAAAGGAATGTTTCATGAATTTGATGAAGCTTCGCCAAAATAAAACAACATTTGAATTATAACAGCTTTGTTCTTTAATATTTCAACCTCAGCAGTTTCTAACATATTTATAACTTGGATGAATTTGATAGGTATATCAAATATGGAATAAGCCCAACATTGGGGCCAAACAGAGAATTAATAGAATTTTATATGCCAGAGTCATTCAAGAAACTTAGAATAATAAAATAAATATGATAAAACGGTTCGTGTAATTTTGGATGGTACAGAAATTCCAGTACAGAAACCTGAAATTACTATTGCACAGAAGGCATCATCAGGCAACTATAAACACGGAAATTCACACTCAGTTGCTTTGTTAAAATTTAAATCATATGCTTCTAATCTGAAATAAAAAGATTACTTGTAAATCTTACACGAAATTTAAAGAAATGTAATGCTTGTTAGCAATTTTTTGTAAGTTGCTATAAACTTTCTTGCCTGTTGTTTTGGCTTTTCTTTTCCGTAATTCTTCTTTTATATGAGCTAAAGTTAGCATAGAATACATTGTTTGTCCGCAAAACCGAAAAAAATACAATCTAAGAAAGTAAAATCACGTAATACACAGTCAAGACAATATAAGCTCAAACTGACAATTGTTCCAAAGACTGAGCGCCATCTGTAATTCACTTTGCCTTCGCCTCCCCATTTCTACTTATAATAGCAGCTAAGAAACACAATGCACGCATTTTAAACTAAAAGTCACAGAGTATAAATAAGTTTATGATTTCACCGAAGAGATCGCTGCTTTTAGTTCCATTTTCAAAAATCGAGCGAGTTTTCATTCGTAATGGGGAGGAAAAGCGCAATTTTATCCCGATAGGTGGCGTCTGGTCTTTGGTACCCGGCCGCCTCAAAGAAAGTGTCAAAACATATGGGAATCTCTTGGAGTATTGCACTTTTTAATTTTATACTGAGAAAATGCCGCATTGTTATGCATGTAACTTGTAAAATATTGGAGTTCATCGATTTCCCAGTAACAAAAAAAATAGTGGGCAAAAAAATATCAAAAAAAATATGCTTTTCCCTCGATTTTCTCCTTGCTGAGCCTGAGAAACATTGTAGTGTGTGTACTAATTAATATGTACTCACACACACTCATCTCTCCTCATAAATTATAAGCGCATGCAGCGCACCAATAAATTGTTATTGATCGCAGTCAGTTACTTTTATTTCACGTCTCCTGGTCGCCTCCTTGCATGGCGACCCTGCCAGTGCCGCCTAGTTGGCGGCGCTGTGCAGCCGGTTTTGTTATCAAGTGAAAAACAATGGACTATAAGCTAAAATAAATAAAATGGACTATAAATTGGTTACTATTTGTGATGTGGTGCTACCAAAATAAATAAAGGACTAAAATAAAATGAAGTCTAGTTAAAAACTCTTAATTAGCAATAAATAAATATAGTAGTAATATAAAAACATATATTATATCATTAAGAAAATAAATTCTTCACGTGTAAATTAATGAACTCAAAGCAATCATTATGAACAATCTGAATAAAAATTATGAAAAAGTGTTGTTGCTGTGATGCTGATGAGGTTGGAGAGATAGAGCAGGGTGCCGGGAGACGATGGTGTCGGATGTGGACCAGCCGGCAGATGATGGTGTCATTGGAGGAAGGAGCTGAATCTACCAACTGAAAGCAGCCAAGCAGTGGGCAGCGGAAGTCGGAACTTCTGAAATGAGCCCAATCTCAAAGATCCTTTTCAAGTTTATGGTTTATTTTGGATATTTTTTTTTGTCCCTTTTGTAAACTAATACATACTAACTTTAATTGTAAAATGTTGAGAAGAATTTTGTGTTTTTGTTTTGGACAAAATAAAGTTAACGTTAATTATGACTAAAATGTATTTGCCCTTTACATGATGAAATGTTTAGTACATTTAGAAGAATTTATTTTAATTTGGTCTTAATATTTTATTTGGTATTTAGTACTCCTTTTTTAATAATTAATGAACATGTTTAATCAATTAGGTATTGTTGTTGATGATAAGGTAGAAATATTCGGAGTACAAGTATCATAATTTGATTAAAAGTAGAGAAGAAAAAAATATATGTCGTAGATAATGTTAATTTTCTTCTAAGTTTCTGATTTATACGATTGATTGCACAGAAAACAATGAGAATTTAGTTATTTTTAGTGGTGTTGGTATTCAAGTTTATTTTTTTATTTCACAGTATAAGTACCAAAGTTTTCCAGATATTCAGCGTGGTTGATAAAGGTAACTTTATTTTGCATTTGTGGAGATTGTGTTTGATTAATAATTCGAGTTCACATAATATAATTTTAGGATAAATAATGGATTTAATTTTTTTCTTGTCTCGAAGTATTAAAGATACATTTTGTAGCTATGGTATTTTATATTATTTTGAAAGTTTTATTACATCAATCAATTAGAATGATATAAATGGATGTCATTTAGAAGTTAAATCTTTTGCTTAAGTAGATAAAATTTTGTTTGGTTTTCGTAATTGCATTCAATGTGAACGACATCGAAATTGCTGACATAGCGACACGTGTGATATTGCATGTATGATTTTGTTGAACCAAAAGAATTTAAATATCGTTTGAGTTTTTTTTTGTTTATTCATCGTAAACTAAGTAATGTTTAAATATTTTTTTTATCGAAAGGGTTTAAAAACGGCATAAACAGGAGTTTTTTTTCCGTTAAGTAGGGTTTATATTTATTTTTTGTTAAAAACCTTCTTTTATCCCTACATTGATATTTTATATTTTAATATTTGATATTATTATTACTATTTTCCTTCAGTCAAGTTAAGTAATACAATTACAATTTTTCATGATGACGTAGTTTTATACTCATTTAACAAAATTTAAAAAATAACTTCAATAGATTTGAAAAACATTCCACTTTTCTTTAGAAAAAGTACGTAACTTGTTCAGAGAAATTGAAAATTATCATTATGAAATTGTGAATTACTAAGCTATCTTATTAATATTTTTTGGTTTTCTTGTTTAGCACATATTTGTCGATGCTATGTACCTACTTATGTATTTATGTAGTTTTAAGTAATTAATAACTATTTTCTGTTTAGAAGCTTATTATTTTAAATAGAGAAAGTTAGACAACATAGTTCGAAAATCCATTTTACTTACAAGGTTTGCTGACAATAATAATACCGAGAGACAACATTTTAGTTACGAATTTATTAGTTATATGACATTGACAAAAAAAAATAGATTTCATTACATTTGCGTACTCAAAATTTGTTTGCGCTCTAATTTTTACGTTTAACAAATACTTATATTTTATTTATGTATAATTTTGTTACGTAAGTAAATAAACGCTCGATATAAATTTAGTTTATTCGTTTTGGTAGTGAAGTTATCTAAGTAGGTAATCTTATTATATGTTTTAGAGAGTGAAAAATAAAGATCGATTAGGTATAGCTATTTTGGTACTATTGAAAAGACATTTGATTTTAACTAATAGTATTCTTATAATTTTTTTTTATTAGTGTCGAGTTATATAGTGAAATTATTTTTCATTTTGTCCTGATTATTGTTTCAGTATAAGTTTAGTAAATACGCAATTCAATTCAATAATATCGGTAGTAAATTATCATGTGACAAAATAATTTCTTATTAGAAGTGATGTAATCATATTGTTTTGATTAACTTAACAAACAAGGTATTGGAATGTAGAGTGTTGTATTTCGATATCGGCAGCTTACAAAGAGTAGCGCAGCTGCATTTATGCAAGTTGATGCAGTAACATTAATCTCGTCACAAAATATCACACGGGTCTGCTGGTTAAGCTGTAATATAAAACATTGTTATAATAAGGAAAGATAACGAGTATTAACTTTGTGGGAAAGAAAAGTTTAAAGGAACTTATTTAGTTTCAAATGTGGAAGTTTATGTTGAGGTATGATTGAGATAGTATATTTGTGGAAATTATAGTTGAGGTTTGAAAGGAAAAAGTTACGAGGAACAGTTTGAAAGCATGGTCCATGACTAGAATAAAGGAAAGGTTTTATAGGTATTAGGGATATTGTAGGAAAGTTAATGTGGCTGTATTAAAAATCTTTTTGTAGCTCTTTAGTTTGCAATTAGGTACAGCATGGTATAGGTTTAGGTAATGTGATGCGTTTTTTTATATAGGATTTGGAATGATGGTAAGGATTTATTTATAGAAGTTAGGGAATATACGGTTTATAAGGTTTCACATGCAATTGGACTGATCACCCAAAAGCGATGAATCTCTTATTTACTTTATATTCAATTTAGGATTGTTAGTTTATTTGATAGGTTTTGGAATGAAATGGTTAAGATAAAAGCTCGATTATACGGTACACATTAAAGGAAAGGTACTATAGGGTTCAGGTCCTTCAGTTGCATCAAGGTGTGAACGAGATTCCCCTTTGAATCCTGTTTGGAGACCAAATTAGTATGTGTCTTAATTCATGACCCTATTAATAATGGTACATACGTGGGGTGTCAGATCCTTCTATTCGATCATGGTGCGAAACGAGATTTCCTCTGTGAGAAAGTTGGAGTCCGAAATTAGAGTCTTAAAACTGCTCCCATTAATAATAATTGAGCTGTGGCCACAGCCCAAAATGGCAATTGTCCATTTTTATGATGATGATGAAGTCGACTATAAATAAATATGATAAAGTATGTACCAAAAATGATGAGTTAAATAAAAATGAAAGTACGCCGGCGCCGGGCGAATTATGATATATGAGTACCTAGTAGGTGATATGAAATGTGTATAGTGTACCGATAGTGTTACTATGAATCATGGAGATTATAACGAGCAAGAGTAGGATTCAAAGTGAAGTAAATATTATATGGGAATATTGTCATTGACACAGTATAATTTAGGGAAGAATATTGAGAGATAGGAATATTACAAAATAGGAGGTTATGTGATAAATAAGTAATGTTTGACGATATTTATATCAGGAAGATGATGAATGATTATAATTTGATTAAAAGGTTTGAAGGGAGGAATATTTTATTTGTAAATGTGATGAAAAGAAATATGAAAGATAATTTTTAAATAAAAGGGAAGAATTAGAATGAGAAATGATTACTTAGAAAAAATGTTGTTTAAGTATGATAGCGAAAAGTATCTTGAATTCGATGTTTTATTTGTGAAAGAAGAATAAATAAGTAAATAAAAGTAAAGTGATTTTTAAAGTTCAAATTTTATTCAGTTACCTTTTTCAGCTATCGAATAAAAGAAAAGAGGAAAATATTTTGTTTTTTTTTTTCGTAGAAAAATTTAAGGCTTTTATTATTATTATGGAATATGAGTCTGTGCAATCTACTTATACTGGTATAAATCAGAAAAATTACATGTATAATGTATTTGAATATTATTATTCGTTATAGTGTGTCTATTTTTGTGTTTAGGATTTCATGCGAATATTTTTAGTAAACTACATAAATAAAACTTAAATAATTTAAGGTTGTCACCGACATAGTGATGCTAGTAAATTGATAATTTGATAATCTGGAATATAAAGTGCATAAAATATTTTATCAAGATTTATGTATTTTGATTGGTAATGAAATTGATAATAATCCTTTCTTTTCTCATAAAATTACAGAACGAAGATTAAGGACCTGTGTATTGATATATTACCATAATGATTAGGTAACAAAATTTTAGATGTTCTAATGTAGGTAACACGAAATAGATTTTCGATATTATTTGCATCAAATAAATTTTATATTAAGTATCTTAGTTAATAGTATAGTCATACACTTTTTTACTTACTTACAACTTTTTATTTTAACGTGTAAAACATTTTTTTTATTAGAGACTACTTACCTACTACGTAGATTTTGTTAGAATTTGACGCAACTTTAATTGATTACTTAATTGGTACAAAATTCATACGTAATTATTTCAATCTGTTTTTTTTTTCCAAATTATATCAGTATTAATCATTTAAATATGAATTTATATAATACTAACATCTATATTTGTACTTAAAAAATGAAGTTTTGGTTGAATTTATGTAATTAGCGTGATAAAGAAAATAATAATGTTAGAAGTTCGAAATTCATCTTGAATAAAATGTAATAAAAATCTGAAATTTTAGATAAATGTACTTTACCAAAAAAAAAAGTTATAATCTCTTGATAAGTAAACATTTTTTTTTTCTTTTTTAGGGGGGAGGTGTAGTGTGTGTACTAATTAATATGTACTCACACACACTCATCTCTCCTCATAAATTATAAGCGCATGCAGCGCACCAATAAATTGTTATTGATCGCAGTCAGTTACTTTTATTTCACGTCTCCTGGTCGCCTCCTTGCACATTATAAAACAAAAGGAATGTTTCATGAATTTGATGAAGCTTCGCCAAAATAAAACAACATTTGAATTATAACAGCTTTGTTCTTTAATATTTCAACCTCAGCAGTTTCTAACATATTTATAACTTGGATGAATTTGATAGGTATATCAAATATGGAATAAGCCCAACATTGGGGCCAAACAGAAAATTAATAGAATTTTATATGCCAGAGTCATTCAAGAAACTTAGAATAATAAAATAAATATGATAAAACGGTTCGTGTAATTTTGGATGGTACAGAAATTCCAGTACAGAAACCTGAAATTACTATTGCACAGAAGGCATCATCAGGCAACTATAAACACGGAAATTCACACTTAGTTGCTTTGTTAAAATTTAAATCATATGCTTCTAATCTGAAATAAAAAGATTACTTGTAAATCTTACACGAAATTTAAAGAAATGTAATGCTTGCTAGCAATTTTTTGTAAGTTGCTATAAACTTTCTTGCCTGTTGTTTTTGCTTTTCTTTTCCGTAATTCTTTTTTTACATGAGCTAAAGTTAGCATAGAATACATTGTTTGTCCGCAAAACCGAAAAAAATACAATCTAAGAAAGTAAAATCACGTAATACACAGTCAAGACAATATAAGCTCAAACTGACAATTGTTCCAAAGACTGAGCGCCATCTGTAATTCACTTTGCCTTCGCCTCCCCATTATGAATAAAGACTTTTTCGTTTTAGTAGGTTCATTGGTAATAGACAAACATTAAAAAAGAAAAAACTTTATCCCCTAGGGGTATTTATGCTATTTTATCCAGACTCTTGTACCTTACAATGACGGACTTTTTGAGCAAGAGGAGTGAAAAAACTATTATAATCGCTTTCATTTGGCAAATGAAAACCATTTCATAGCTGTATTTCTTTGGTAAGTTTTTATTTTTGCCAAAAAGAAGAATCCATGTTCTGTCAAAAATTTGACAGAGATTGCGATTTTCAAATTAGACAATTAGTGGGCCGGTCGTTGCTCGACGAAGGGATGGAAGCTCTCCATCTGCAGCACTCACCAGCAGGTCCGAGGTGGCGGCGTCGGGGTTGGGCGCCACGTGGTCGCGCGCCATGCGCTGCAGCACGCGCATCAGCGGCAGCAGCAGCCGGTCGTACGACGGGCTCGAGGTGCAGCACTCACCAGCAGGTCCGAGGTGGCGGCGTCGGGGTTGGGCGCCACGTGGTCGCGCGCCATGCGCTGCAGCACGCGCATCAGCGGCAGCAGCAGCCGGTCGTACGACGGGCTCGAGGTGCAGCACTCACCAGCAGGTCCGAGGTGGCGGCGTCGGGGTTGGGCGCCACGTGGTCGCGCGCCATGCGCTGCAGCACGCGCATCAGCGGCAGCAGCAGCCGGTCGTACGACGGGCTCGAGGTGCAGCACTCACCAGCAGGTCCGAGGTGGCGGCGTCGGGGTTGGGCGCCACGTGGTCGCGCGCCATGCGCTGCAGCACGCGCATCAGCGGCAGCAGCAGCCGGTCGTACGACGGGCTCGAGGTGCAGCACTCACCAGCAGGTCCGAGGTGGCGGCGTCGGGGTTGGGCGCCACGTGGTCGCGCGCCATGCGCTGCAGCACGCGCATCAGCGGCAGCAGCAGCCGGTCGTACGACGGGCTCGAGGTGCAGCACTCACCAGCAGGTCCGAGGTGGCGGCGTCGGGGTTGGGCGCCACGTGGTCGCGCGCCATGCGCTGCAGCACGCGCATCAGCGGCAGCAGCAGCCGGTCGTACGACGGGCTCGAGGTGCAGCACTCACCAGCAGGTCCGAGGTGGCGGCGTCGGGGTTGGGCGCCACGTGGTCGCGCGCCATGCGCTGCAGCACGCGCATCAGCGGCAGCAGCAGCCGGTCGTACGACGGGCTCGAGGTGCAGCACTCACCAGCAGGTCCGAGGTGGCGGCGTCGGGGTTGGGCGCCACGTGGTCGCGCGCCATGCGCTGCAGCACGCGCATCAGCGGCAGCAGCAGCCGGTCGTACGACGGGCTCGAGGTGCAGCACTCACCAGCAGGTCCGAGGTGGCGGCGTCGGGGTTGGGCGCCACGTGGTCGCGCGCCATGCGCTGCAGCACGCGCATCAGCGGCAGCAGCAGCCGGTCGTACGACGGGCTCGAGGTGCAGCACTCACCAGCAGGTCCGAGGTGGCGGCGTCGGGGTTGGGCGCCACGTGGTCGCGCGCCATGCGCTGCAGCACGCGCATCAGCGGCAGCAGCAGCCGGTCGTACGACGGGCTCGAGGTGCAGCACTCACCAGCAGGTCCGAGGTGGCGGCGTCGGGGTTGGGCGCCACGTGGTCGCGCGCCATGCGCTGCAGCACGCGCATCAGCGGCAGCAGCAGCCGGTCGTACGACGGGCTCGAGGTGCAGCACTCACCAGCAGGTCCGAGGTGGCGGCGTCGGGGTTGGGCGCCACGTGGTCGCGCGCCATGCGCTGCAGCACGCGCATCAGCGGCAGCAGCAGCCGGTCGTACCACGGGCTCGAGGTGCAGCACTCACCAGCAGGTCCGAGGTGGCGGCGTCGGGGTTGGGCGCCACGTGGTCGCGCGCCATGCGCTGCAGCACGCGCATCAGCGGCAGCAGCAGCCGGTCGTACGACGGGCTCGAGGTGCAGCACTCACCAGCAGGTCCGAGGTGGCGGCGTCGGGGTTGGGCGCCACGTGGTCGCGCGCCATGCGCTGCAGCACGCGCATCAGCGGCAGCAGCAGCCGGTCGATGTACGACGGGCTCGAGGTGCAGCACGCCTTCAGCATCATCAGCGGTCCCAGTAGAGCACCGGCCCCGCCGCCCGCTGCCGATTTCTCGTATGTCGCTAGTCCTTCGAACGCATACTTGCTTACGCACGCGTATAACGTTTCGAGTTCCTCGTACTGAATGACAAAAATTAAGATAAAAATCTTGTTTTGTGTTGTTAATGTTTACAAACACATTTTTATTTCTTTATAGGAAAAACAATTTACTGCTAAACATTGCCAACAAGAAACATTTTAATTATTTTAATGGTACGTTAAATCGCGAAAGACACACAAAGTCTTTAAAATTCCAAAAAGCCTAAGACAATCAAAGTGGATAAGTTTACCTTAGAAGCTTGAGCAGCACCAGAAGGTTCAGTAGGGAAGAGTGCGGTCAACTTCGCAAGTAGGTTATGCGTGAGGCGCACTATCTTGGCATTCGTGGAGGACACGCACGCCGCCAAGCCTCGTTGTAGAGGCTTCAATGCTGCCAGCGCTTGATCTCTTCGCAACACCCCTAGTAAGAACACTAGGAGTTCTAACGCTGTGCAAGCGTTAGCGCAGGCCGCTGCATTGCTGTCCGCCGTTGAAAACACCTGGAGATTGTGAATCATATTTAAAGAAGTTCTTTTTTTCCTTCTTTCACCGGATTTCTAGACGACACAAGAACAGAAATTCGACAGTTATTTTAAATATCCTACCTTGTCAAGCCAAGACAGCTTGGGCTCGCACTGGTGCGGCCACACGTCGGGCTTGAGGGCGGCCTTGAGCAACATCACGCAGCGGCGCGACAGTTGCTCGCCCGGCGATCCGCCCGTACCGCCTGCTACGGCCGCGCCTGCTGCGCCTTCGTTCACCTTTCAACAAATTATCATACTTTTCTCAAACATGCTTGGAAATTCGAACATTATTTTGACAACCTTCTTCGTGGTAAATCGGAGTTTCCGGACAGACCTAAACCGCGCCGGCAACTTTTGTATGAAAATCCATTACTAACGTGTAATAATGGATTTTCATACTGCAATTGCCTGCGTCTGACCGTAAAGGTTAGTACTGAAACTCATTAAACACGTGTAATTCAGAAATGGAACGAAATTTTCAATGAAACACGACAGCCAATGAGGTCTGTGATCATCATCAATATTTAAAATTAGAACTGGCTTTGCAAATGGAAAATTCCGAATCACGGTAACAGAGTGTCATGAGCGCAGTAACGGCCGCCCATTAATCCGTATTCCTAGTAACAAAACTTACGTGTAACATACGATTCGGACAGGCGGCATAAAAATAACGTTGTATTATCTATGGATCTTGGCGCGGGAAGAATATTTTGTTGAAATTGTTTGTTGTTTTGTCAAATATTTTATATTCGATTTAAATTAAGTTACTAATCTATTATATAAATGAGTTCAAGCGACGAAAGTGATATTTTAACGCCACCTGAAATTCAAGAAGCGGCAAGAACTGTAATAGAAAACATGTTGACTCCAAAATCAAAAAACATTAAGTAAACCAGATGTAAACCTAACTGAATGTAGGAAGTCTGCATCAATCGTGCAAATTTTCTTGTCCAGCATCAGACAGTGTGTATTTGGATCCTAAAGTAAGTTTTCGTATTGATAAGTACCTAGGTACTACGAGTAATTTACCACTTTGTTTTAGTCAAACAGCTAACATCACAAATTTACACGTTCTTTATTTTTGTTGCAGGTTTGATTTTTGTCATTTTCGGTGCATGAATATGCAACGACATTATGGAGTATTTATGTAAAAGACGTAGAAACTCAAGACAGTGCGATTTTACTTTCAATCTAAGATTTAATCTTTGCTTTTAATTACTGTAATTTCAAATAAAAATAAAATGTTAGAAAAGTTACTACTTGGTTTGAATTTCCGCGCATTATTTGAGAAAAGTACTATACAAGCCTTGGCAGCAACTGGGCATTGATGGACTCACGTATTTTCACGTTCGTCCTTCAATGCCTGAGTTGCCAGCCGCTGCAGTAATGTACTATTACTAGAATGGTACACACAATGTTCATAATGGGACACTTGATAACATAAAATCCATAGCACGTGTTTTGCTCTACACTACACAATCAACAAAAACATCTCAACATTCAACAAAAAAAAAGTTTGAAGATTTTGTGTGTACCATTCTAGTAATAGTACATAAAAAACATGCGCTATGGACCCGGCATTAGCAAAACAAGTTTTTTGTGCGATTTGACTCGGTGGCCTGCGGACTGCCTATATAGGGGCACAGAATACATAATAGCTAAGGGCCCTATTATTGAAAGGCGTCGAATGCCATGGCTGGCGAATTGGCTGGCGGCTTGGCCGCGTCGAGCTCCAGCGCTCTAGACACGGTGGACTAGCCAGGCTCGCGGCATGTTATACGACTGCTGCTAGACACGAGTATAGTCACCTGGCAGGCCAGCCGCAGCAGCAGGTTGACGACCACGTCCACGTGCTGCCGGTCCAGCGGCTTGGCCGCGTCGGGCTCCAGCGCTCTAGACACGGTGGACTAGCCAGGCTCGCGGCATGTTATACGACTGCTGCTAGACACGAGTATAGTCACCTGGCAGGCCAGCCGCAGCAGCAGGTTGACGACCTCGTCCTCGTGCTGCCGGTCCAGCGGCTTGGCCGCGTCGGGCTCCAGCGCTCTAGACACGGTGGACTAGCCAGGCTCGCGGCATGTTATACAACTGCTGCTAGACACGAGTATAGTCACCTGGCAGGCCAGCCGCAGCAGCAGGTTGACGACCACGTCCACGTGCTGCCGGTCCAGCGGCTTGGCCGCGTCGGGCTCCAGCGCTCTAGACACGGTGGACTAGCCAGGCTCGCGGCATGTTATACGACTGCTGCTAGACACGAGTATAGTCACCTGGCAGGCCAGCCGCAGCAGCAGGTTGACGACCACGTCCACGTGCTGCCGGTCCAGCGGCTTGGCCGCGTCGGGCTCCAGCGCTCTAGACACGGTGGACTAGCCAGGCTCGCGGCATGTTATACGACTGCTGCTAGACACGAGTATAGTCACCTGGCAGGCCAGCCGCAGCAGCAGGTTGACGACCACGTCCACGTGCTGCCGGTCCAGCGGCTTGGCCGCGTCGGGCTCCAGCGCTCTAGACACGGTGGCCTGCGGACTGGCCCAGCCCGTGTTCAACGCCTTGCGAGCTTCTGAAGTGCCTTCCTCGCCTGATATTCGCTTTATGCTACCGCTCGGTGATGTCGCCACCTATCGTGATAATTGTTGATTTAACATTTTATTAAATTATACTAAGTACGATTTAATTTATTGGTTTTGGACATTAAGCATAGAGGTTGCCTTTTTAGGATTCAGTGCCAAAATGGTAAAAAAGAACCCTTATGGTGTGACACAGTCTATCTGTCTGTCACAGCTGGATATGTCAAAAATCTTTTGTAGATTTTTACACATTTCGTTTTTATACGTTTTAAATTCATTGTTCTAAATAGAGATTCGGCTTTACGCTAGGATACTCGCCACAGTGTCGTCGTGCGTGTGGTCGCGGATGCGCTGCAGCTCCCACTTGAGCGCCACCTCGGCGAGGTCCACGGCCAGCCGCCGGTGCTCGGGCGACGCCGTGGCCGAGAACCCGAGCCGCTGCATCGCCGCCACCATGTGCCCCACCAGCGCGTGACGCACCGGATAGTAAACCTACACGCAAGGACAATATACCAAAATATAATTATATAAGCTTAAACTATTTATCATTCACTCAGTTCATTCATACCTACCGAAGATCGTGAAAGTACTTAGAACGCTTTCACATATAGGCGTTTTAGTCGCGCGACAGCAGAACCTCTTCACATTATACCACGGACCCCTGGCCCCTTTGTCGTGGCGTAAACGCGGCTTAGTCGTAACGTCTGTCATATGTGATATGACGGTGCAGACCCCTTCACATTACAGTAACGCTAGCGCGGCTGTTTCTATGCCGTGCTTACGCCGCGACTTAAACGCCTATATGTGAAAGCGCTCTTATTTAATAAAACTTGTTTTGTATTAAAAAAAACATTTTGTGATGTTAGCGTTGAAAAACTATTGGAAAAATAATGTCATAGCATTGCCACAGCTCAAAACAATAATATTGAGCAATTTTTCTACCAATCAATTTAATAGCCACACTTCTAATCCGTAGACCTACAATCCTACAAAAGACCTGCAATCGTGCTGTCAACATTTCTACCTTGTAGTGCCTGACGACCAGCTGCAGGATATGGAACAGCTGCTGCACGGAGTGGCCGTCCTCGACGATTATCTTATTAATCCAGTACGTGAGCATTTTTTTGCCATCCTCTATCTATACATAGGGTTGGGTAAATTTCACGAAAAATTTCAGTCTGTGAAATATTTAGAATAAATTTCATTTTGGTTTGAAATATTTCAGTTTAGAGTGAAATTTATTTTTAAGTTTCATCTGACCTAAATAAAACAAAATTACATGCATTTTGTCATTATAATCAATATAATGATACAACAAATCAATAAACAAATAAGTTGGCTTATATTACGAATAGCTTTGGCTATTTTACAGCTTTTAGTAACAAAATATTCAGTGTCCTGTTTCGATTGTCGACGATGGCGTAGAAGAAAAACGACTACGTCAACTCAACATTGCGAAGGAATATGTAGAAAACTAACAATTAAAGTCACAAAATAGGTCCAATATTCAAAAACTGGAAAAGGTTTAACCGTGGCCGCGCAATCGAAAGTGGAGAACCGCGCGGTCACGCAGTTCTCTAAAATGGAGCTTAGTAGGGGTCCCATTCTTTTTGCTAATCGCTGATACAATTTCGTAGAAAAATGTAGAAAGTATTAAAAAGCCCTAATGTTTGGATTTCATGACCTACATACCGCGCCATAGTCCGCGCGGTCGAAACGTGGAGAGCCGCGCGGTCACGCAGTTCTCTTAAACGGAGCTTAGCAGGGGTCCTATTATTTTTGCTAACCGCTGATACGATTTCGTAGAAAAATGTAGAAAGTATAAAAACCCTTATGTTTGGATTTCACGACCTACATACCGCGCCATAGTCCGCGCGGTCGAAACGTGGAGAGCCGCGTGGTCACGTAGTTCTCTTAAACGGAGCTTAGTAGGGGTCCCGTTCTTTTTGCTAATCGCTGATACAATTAGGTAAAAAAACTCGCGCACGAAGGTTTCCGTACCAAAAAAACGGCAAAGAAACAATTTTGTTGTATGGCAGCCCCACTCAAATATTTATTTTATATTGTTTTTTTTGTATTTGTTGTTAAAGCGACAAAAGAAATACAACATCTGTGAAAATTTCAACTGTCTAGCTGTTGTCGTTATTACTCAAATATTTATTTTATATTGTTTTTTTTGTATTTGTTGTTAAAGCGACAAAAGAAATACAACATCTGTGAAAATTTCAACTGTCTAGCTGTTGTCGTTATTAATATCGAGCAAAAAACAGCAGAAAAATCACGTTTGTTGGATGGAGCCCCCTTAAATATGTATTTTATTCTATTTTAAGTATTTGTTGTTATAGCGGCAACAGAAATACATCATCTGTGAAAATTTCAACTGTCTAGCTATCACGATTTATGAGATACAGCCAGCCTCTCTATTGTCTAATTTCAAAATCTATCGCAATCGCTTTCAGGATGTAACACATTGATGCTTCTTATGGGCACAAATAAAAACTTACCAAAAAAATGCAGCAATGTGTCACATCCATCTGTCAAATGAAAGCGATTGCGATAGATTTTGAAATTAGACAATTAGCCCCCTGGTGACAGACAGACAAACAGCGGAGTCTTAGTAATAGGGTCCCGTTTTTACCCTTTGTGTACGGAACCCTAAAAATGAAGACAGTATAAATAAAGCCCTAAGGTTTGGACTTTGGACTTCACGACCTACAGAACTTAAATGCAATGGCAACGTGGTCGTAAAGTGCAAAAAATAGGGCTTTATTTATACTGTCTAAATTATCTACGAAATCTATATCTACCAAAAAAATATTAACGATTTTGAACCTGCTCACAAAATATGTTTCTTTTACATATCGCCGCCATTTTGAAAAAATTCAAACAACTGTCTCAAAATTTTTTTTTATATAATTTTCGAATTCGCTCACAAAATTTCACGAGAATCAGTTGAGAAACGCCTGTAGAGGAAAACAAACAGCGCCAGAAAGCCGGATTAAAATGTTTCTTTGACATAATTCTTTCCGCATTTTGAAAACTTAAAAAAATTGGTTCAACAAAAAAATTAAGTATAGATAATTTTCAAACCAAACAAACCAAATTCTCACAAAACTTTACGAGAATCGGTTAAGAAATCTGATCTGTAGAGGAGAGCAAAGAGTGCCAGAAAGCCAGACTGAAATGTGTTTTTTTTACATTTCTCCGCCATTTTGACTAATTTCGAAAAACTGGCTAATCAATAAAATTCTGCATAATTTTCAAATTCGCTCACAAAATTTCACGAGAATCATTTCAGAAATGCGACCTGTAGAGGAGTACAAACAGCGCCAGAAAGCGGGATTTAAATATGTTTCTTGTACATATCTCCGCCATTTTGAAAAAGATCGAAAAACTGGCTCTACAATAAAATTCTACATAATTTTCGAACCTGCTCACAAAACTTCACGTAAATCGTTTGAGAAATGCGACTTGTAGAGGAGAACAAACGGACAGCCGAAAGGACATGCGAAATAATTTTTGCCCAAGCTGAAGCAGAGACGCATCTCTCGCGCTTCGCGTTCGCTCGTTCAATTATCTAAGTCTTTAAGTTTCATTTAATACGTTAAAATAGTAAAGTAATTCAGAAAATGAGGAATTTCTAGTACTGGAAATAAATTTCACTCAAAAGTGAAATATTTCAACCCGTTTTGAAAGATTTCATAAATTTCATATAAATTTAATTTTCATTTCATTGAAATTTTCACTGGACCCATCCCTAACTGCGTATAATCGGGACCCTGTGGAATACTCCATCAATAGTACTCACCTCGTAGTGCCTGACAACCAGCTGCAGGATATGGAACAGCTAGAGGATATGGAGCAGCTGCTGTACGGAGTGGCCGTCCTCGATGATTATCTTATTGGTATAGTGCGTGAGCATCGTGCTGCCATCCTCTATCTATACACTGCGTGTAATCGGTTCCCTGTGGAATACTCTACCTATAGTACCCACCTTGTAGTGCCTGACCACCAGCTGCAGGATATGGAACAGCTGCTGCACGGAGTGGCCGTCCTCGACGATGATCTTCTTGGTCCAGTGCGTGAGCATAGTGTTGCCATCCTCCATGCGCTGCGGCATAGCCGGCGTTAGGATCTCTAACGCCTGCCGCACTACTAGACGCGCTTCTACCGCGTGAGCCTTTAGTAGACTGTGGAACACTGTTGACAACGCATTGTTATATTTAACGTTTGTTTGCTACAGCGCGTTAAACAGTCAACAAAACCCAGGTGCATAGCAGTCGATACGAAGCCTTACTGCTGTCAAATGCGATTCGCGAACACATAAAACGAAGCAGCTGCGTTACATAACATCTCTTAGCATTGTATTAAACCTGTTGTGTGTAGTGGTAAACACGCCCGTTCAGACGGTCCGGCCACACTCTTAATACTACTAACAGTCGTCCGACTCAATGTACTTGCGCGGGGCAACGATGTGGGGGTACACTACGCGGGGAAGTGAGCGGCAGTCGGCGAGCACAATCTCCTCTACTTCGCGCTCTCTAACTTGAAGGGGTGTACGTTTTAAGAAATTTCAAAACGTCATATTAGTTTACAGGATTTGACCCGTTTTTAATTGTAAATCCACGTCAAGGTTTGATAGGGACCATCAAACTAAACAACTTTTACAATGGGACAAACTTTGAAATCGCGAAAAAAAATCTGCGGTTTCATGTTTGCTGTTTCTGTTATTGTCTGTTACTATGTTATTCTTGAAAAATCTCTATTGACTATTTTTATTCTTTCGTTATTACAAATTAAAACTAAAAACTTTTATGTAAAATAATTGAGTAGTTTTTGTTGTGATAACCCTGACCCTTGACGGAGTTTCTGTGCGTATATCTACGCAGTAGCGGCATGCGTTTATCAACAAATGAGTCGGATTACTGGTACTAGGTGCTTTATAATACTGTGGCGGCCCAGGCGAAATTGTTTCTGAACAATTCGGAATATTGTTTTACAGAACGCGATTGTAAATTGGTAGACAAAGTAACATACATTTATCTATTCTATTTCTTCAAGAAATATAACACAAAAATACTGATACTAACCTTGTAAGACGATCCTCTTATGTATCGCGAATTTGGCTATTATATGACTTAACAGGAGGTGTCCGTGATATCTGCAAAACACAGAATTGTTATGAAAATTGCCAAAATAAAGACCAAGCAAACAGTTTTAATCTCTATTACCTTGTAGCAGGGTCGACGTAGTTCTTGCCGAGTAGGCAGGGCCAAGCGAAGGTCATAAGCCTTCGTAGTTTGTTGCCCTGCTTCTTGTTGTTCGCATCGTGAATGTGAGCGGACGCTTGTTCAAGTAGTAAGCAAGCAAACTGTAGTAATGATATGCGCACTGCATCTGAGCATGCAAATGGATTTTCCGGGTCTATCACCTAGAATAAAAGTTATTTGAATAAGTTTCTATTAAAAAAGTATTGTCCAAAACTTATATGGATACAATAAAACGTAGGTGTTTCTCTTTACTTACGTTGTTTATAAAAACAGAGACGACATTATCAGGATTATCTTGATATGGTGCTGGTGGGCCTCCTACTATCTTCTGTCCCTTTTCAAAGCTGACGGCGAAGCACGGTATCAAGATCATTTGGAGGACCTTCGCCTTCAAATCCTGGGACATAGCATCGCTAGCAAAATGTTCCACGAAGCGGAAGAACGCCGAACGTTTCCATTCTACAGTGTAATTTTGAGCAACGGTGTTTTCTAAGAAGTCGCGCAGGAACTGAAATCGAAGTTATAATTATTAAGAGATTGAGTCTTATACAAAGTTTGAATATCACTCGATTTATACCACCAATATACCTGGAAGTCGGGAATAAATCGGTCACACAAAGCTCGCAGCATTTGGAACAACAAGTCAATGTTGGACGGATGATGCGTAAAGTAATGTAATAATATCTTCACTATCAATTTAGGTTCTTTCCAATGTGTGCAGTCCACGTTTTCTACTTTCTTATGGCTTTCCTGTAAAAAACAATTATTTAATAACTTTCAGAGTTTTAAAACACACAAGACTAAATTGACGTAGTTACGGAAAAAGGATCCAATCCACATCGATACCAGGGGGGTCTTTGGGATGATATCTTTAATGTCGAAAAGGATCCAGATGAACAACACAATTATTTGACATAACGACGACTTGATTATATTAAACATTGACACTAAAGATATCATCCCAAAGACCCCCCTGGCGTCGGCGTCGATATGGATTGGTTCCATTTTGCGTAACTGCATCCAAATATCCAAAGAAAAACACTCACATGATATTGATCACTACACCAAATCCGCTTGAGCAGCTCAATCAAGTCATGTTGGGTAGACAACCACTGATCGTCGTACTTTATAAGCAGGGAGATGACCCTGATCGCCTGGAACTGCATCTCGGTGCGATCGGGCTGCGCCCCCGCGGAGTTTGCAGCCAAGAGTTGCATCAATCGGGGCTTCTTAGTCGTCTGGAGCGCTTCGCGGTATACTGCCCCCGCCTCGGGGTGTTTCATGAGGAACACGAGGAAACGGCTCCATTGTTGATCTTTTATGTTGTTGTCGCTGAGGATCAGGTCTAGGGTCTCTTTTGGATACCTGTTAAAATAAAGGATGGGAATGTTTAGTATTGTGTAGGTAGTTTGGAACTGAAAGGCCGACCCTATTGAGTACGCCTAGACCTACACGTGCACGTATACGTGTACGTACGCATCCGGTAGGTTTTGGCCTCAAGACTTACTTTCGGTTTAACCGTTTTTTGTTATAAGTGTGCTCTTAGGAATCGAGCTTGACAGACTGATCGTACTCGATCACGTTTGTTAAGCAACGCTCAGTCCGGCCAGGTGTCGGATGGGTGACCGTTAAGTGGCATTACAATTCAGCGGTTCGTGCTTGAAAGGCCACTTAAACCATGGGTCCCAGTTGTTGTCATCTGATAACAGTCGCCAAGGCAAGTCAGAGGCCTTACAAGCAGCTTGATTAACTCTAAAACCAGAGGTGACCACTTATCCTCATTATGATAAGAAGCAGGAATAGAAAGTACAATCGACTATAATTTTTATGTCTGATGTTTTTAAGAGTAGAATATTGCAAGTATCGAAAATTCTAACCTCAATAAGAATTTAACAAGCGGCTCCCTAAACGGTGAGCCCGCTTCGATCATGAGCGACTTTTCCGTGTGGAAGATCAGCCGGCACAGCACGTCGATGAAGCGCGGCGACGCGGCCGGTATCTGGTGGAATATGCCGATCAGGATTATGATCTTTTGCTCGTTCTCCATATTCTTCGACACGCTCTGAAGGAAGTTGCCGCCTGTGTAACAAAAATAATGACGTCGGTTACAAAAAAGTTCGTTTTAGCTATCAAAATAGACAAAAAATATGAGTCATAGATTTGAAGAATAGAGATTGATAGTTGTGGCAGCATCTACCTACGCCGCACATACCACAAAACACGGTACAACGAAACATCACCGTGTTTCTCAAGCTGGCGCTGATTTCATGAGAAACTAAGATTAGTAGTGTACGTACGTTATACTGTAGTATGGAAACCCACATCTCGCTAACGGAGTTCTCTGTGACTCTGCATATTAAAAACAATTTCCAACAATCATTGGTAGGATCGCGGTCTAATCAACCCCAATAAAAAACTCAAACCGTAACCCTGTACGTAGTGCAGGATCGGGGGTCGCCTTGATGGGGACCGCGAGGAGACAACCTCTATAAAGAAATCGTTAAAGTTCCTGTATTTGAGGACGAGGTACCGGAAGCCTGTTTCAGGTGGTTGGCAAAGGAGGCCAATCCTGATCGCCACCCTTGGGCACCTCCCGCCCCCCAAGGAGTAGAAGGGTTACCCGGGCATCGGGATCTCTGGAAACCTGGAGAACCTGGAGACGCAATTCTCCACGGTCAGACCACCTGAGAGGCCCGAACGTATGCCGGCATCGAATGCTGGTACCTACTCGGCGGCTGCAAGACGGGGTTTGTCCCAACAAGTAATCACAGATGGGCAAAAGCGCAAGGAAGCAACCCGGAAAACTAATGCCGCACCAGCTGCGCCTGCGACAGGGAAAGCTGGTCCTCCAAAGACGAAACAAAAGAAAGTCAAGCTTAGGCCTCCAAAGACGTCACCTGTGGTACTCACCCTCTTACCAGAGGCGGTGGAGAGAGGAACCACCTATGGGGATTTAATAAGGAAAGCGAGGACCAGTATCTCCCTTAACGACATCGGCATATACGGCGGGCTGGTTATAAGGGAGTCCCAAACTGGCGGAAAAGTAATAGAAATTCCAGAAGGAGATGCCGTTAAAGCGGACAAACTGGCGGATCAACTGCGCCAGCTATTGAGTGGGTTGGCCACAGTGGGGCGTCCGCAGAAGACTGCGGATACTGCGGATACTATATACTCATCTCTGGGCTAGAGGAGACAGTCCTTAAGGAGGAAGTAGTGGCGACGCTCGCCGGAAAGATTAACTGTGACCCACCCGAGATTAAATCCACGGATGTGAGAGTGCACAAAGATGGACAGGGATTTGTAAAAATGAGAATCCCGTAGCTCTGGCGAAAGCTGCGTGTGAGCTGGAAATTTTACAGGTGGGATGGAGTTCTACACACATCAAAGCGCTCTCCCCACGCCCCCTACGTTGTTTCAGATGTATGGGGCTGGGACACACCAAGCCCAAGTGTGCGGACAAAGCGGATAGAAGCAGTCTATGTTTTAACTGCGGGAAGCCGGGTCATAAGGCTGAGACTTGCACATCGGAAGCGAAGTGCCTAGTGTGCTTCGAGCACGGGAAGCCGCTCAACCATTTGATGGGGAGCAGAGTATGTAACCCACCTCAGACGAAGGGCGTAGGCCCTGATAGTGGGAGAAGTGAGGGGATGTCCGAGTAATCGGCATCCCCGGTGCGAGGGGGTTCGCCCCAGGACGCTCCCCACTTTCCGCAATGGAGAGAACACGGGAGATGCTGGTGAGGGGGTACATACAATCTGTCCCCCCAGTCGGGGCCAAGCGGGCAGCGGGAGGTGAACTGCTGCTCGCCTTGCACGGCCCCGACCAGATGGGGGGAATGGCCAAACTTACCCGGCCATTCCCCGGCGAAGGAGGCCTGGGAGAGCCAGGCAGGCCGCGTTGCCGTTGGGGAGAATGCCACCCCGGTCCCCCACACAGCGTCACGGCCGGCGGTATTGGCGGCGAGAGGGTAAGTGCTGGGTTTTTAGTGGGTATTCCCTCCTTCCGAGATCCCATCGCGCCACTCGGCTGGGTGGGATCACGGGAGGCAGTCGTGGAGGGAGCCGCAACAGTGAACGTTGCGGTCCCCTCCTGGCGAGTCCCACATACCCCCTCCCCGATCACCTACGGGGGGGGGAAGCGCGTAAATGCGTTTTTCTACAGCATTAAAAAAAAAGGACCGCGGTCTAATTCGCGCGGCCCGGAGGAAGATCTTACCTTTGCCTTCTCTACAAGTGGCTACCTACCTACCTACCATTCCATTCCATATTACATTTCCTACAATAGCTATGACGAAACTATAAAGATAAGAAATAATCTGTAAGATTATTAATATAACTGAAAAAAGTACTAGAAAAAGTTTTTTTTTCTCAATTATAATAATAATCTTAATATAAAAATAGCATTGTGAATGCCTAAAATTTAAAAGTTCATTAATAATCTGTAATTTAAAAGTATTTTAATTACATTAAGAATTTACAAATAACTCCCATCACTGACCTCTATTAGTCTGTATAGAATAGTCAAGTAGTTTCTTAAGCAGCTGTAGCAACTGCTCGCAAAGTTTCTCGCTGAACGTCGACGGGAACAGCTGCGTCAAGTAAGACAGTCTCTTGGCTCCGTTTACGCTCAAGTTGCGGTGGTCTCCAAGAGTAAGGAGTAGTGGCCGCATCACAGGGTGCACCATCTCCATGTCGATTTGGAAACCGGACAGGAACTTCTGCATACATTCGAAACCAGCCTGCAAATAATACCGGTATATCATAGTAAAAATAGATATAGTAAGAGAAATTGTATATGAAAAGAACATGCATGCTGTCTAATCCAACGTAAGTAAAATATATGGGCCTATTGAAACCAGGGGGTGTCAAACTTATTTTCCTAAAGGGCCATTTATAAAATTTTGGGTATGTTAGCAGGCCAGACTCAAAATTAAAAACTCAAATACGTACTACCTAAGTTATTTTAAATAAAGCGCGCGCAATTTTAAGCAATACCTACGTAGTGGCATCGAATGCCGTCCAAAATCCTCACTGGATAGATTCTGGTCGCGGGCCGCATCTTTGAGACTATAAACCACCTATTTGTACCATGTTTATACGCAATCAATAAATAATTAATTATGAACTTTTATCAGAATGAATAAGTCACCAACGCAACGTGTTTAAGAAGCTCGTGGGTATTTATTAAAGAGGTAAGCATAATTTATATTTACATCTACTCTTACGATTTTAAAAGATCCATATAAAGTACTTACTTGCTGCAACTCCTGATCATTCTTTTCCAAAGATTTGTACAGCACTTGGAATATTTTCTCCCTGCAGTGCTTTTCCTGTATGTAGTGACAGGCTGCCAGAGCTTTAAGGGCCGACGCTCGAAGCGGCACCAAGTTGACGCCCTTATAACATGGCAGCTTGCCTAACATCGCATCTTCAGCCTCACACAGAGAAAGCAACTCGCGGAAGAATACTTTGTGCTCATTGATTGATAAATCTGGAGGTAAACATTAATCATAATTAAATAAAGCTATACTCACAAACCTTAACAATAATAATACCAAAACTTTACTTACCTATTGTAAATAGTCGAGGTTTCAATGTCGTACAGAATGTGGTTCCATCCATAAGACCCATTTGTGCATTGGCCGGTTGGTGACGTAGCAAATGCTTTTTGGGTGGTATGATATCTGCTAACACCTCCCTATGCGGATCCATTACGTCAGTCACAGTCTTATTCTGCAACTCTGCTATCAACTCCAATGATTTCATAGCCTTAAATATAAATAGAAGAACATGAATAAACAGTTGTAAATGCGGGATTAAGAAAGGCCTATTTTGTATAAACTTACCTGTTGCCGTACAAGGAGATGTGGACTAGTCACTTGTAGGACAAGTTCTTGAAGTACATCATGCAAGGCGCGAGCCTTCGCGGCGGCCACCTCGGGGTCAGGAGGCTCCGAGGACGGCGTCGCTGGTCCCGTCACACAAACACGCACCAACCTCTCTAGATTCACCGTGGCCATATCTATAGCTCCCGAAGACACTTCTCCCGTCAAATCCATCATCACGAAAAGCACCGCTTTCAAAAACGTGAATATATGCTTGTAAACCCACTCTGGTGCCATTTTTTCGACCATAAATTTCACAGCGATGCAACCACCCAGCTTCGCATACCACGCCCGTTCGTAGCATAAGGCTGACATGCGTTCAGCCAAGTATTCCATGAGAGGTAGACGACAAGCGCGTTCTTTGCTACCCAACACTGTGGCAGCCGTCTCTATCATTAGCACGAGCGCGAGGTGTCCCGGCTTACAAAGCTCTTTTTCTTCATGACCCATCACTACTGCGATAGCATCCACTAGAACCAGCGCATCTAGACCTTCTTTTGGTCCTCCAGTACTCGAAAACGGCCCGGCCTCTTGAGCTATCGCTACCATAGTGTAGTGACGGACTAAGGACACCATGGTCGGCAGCACGTGATGACGCAGCTCTTTGATGGCAGCAGCGACGAACATCCCAGTTAGTGCAGTCCTATGCGTGTTCCTTACGATACTGTTCGCACATTTGTAATATGGGCCATTCTGGGTCTGAATTTTGCCTTCGACGAAACTCGGGTGGTTAAACAGTTTCATTAAAGTTTGTCTATCGTCGTCTAGATTCAATGAGGACGCCAAATAACATCTGAGTACTTCCCAACACTGTCGCCTATAGAAGGGGTCTGTCGTGCTTGATTTTAACGCAGAAAATGCCGTTTCTATTACTTTATCTACTTCAAAGTCTATAGGTTTAGCTTGGTCTTGGAAATACGCTTGCACAGCCGGTGGCGGCGCGTCTGTTTCGCGATACTCCAGTCTTTGTGGTTCTATCATCATTTTCCGGTTGCCGCCACCAAACTTTCCTAAAACTCTGAATGCTATCCTCGCAACCTCGTTGTTTTGTAAAGTTCTCCAGAGTGCCTGCATTAAATCGGCTCTTACTGGTTGGATATGTTCATACAAAAAATCTGGTTGAAGGTTATCCACGCACAGCTCCAGCGTACGTAAACCTTGAGATATTAAAGTGTGCGACCCGTTTAGAGCCGACACTAGCGGATCCATTAACATAGGTAAATAAGGCAATAGACTGCTTAGTCTCACAGGAACAGTTAAACACAATTCAACAAACAGGTCTTTCATGTGTTGTTTGTGGAGGCCACTTTGGAGACGATTCAATCCCTCTAACAAATTAGGCAGCAGTGGGAGAAATTCTTGATATAATAAGTCGTGACTGCCTCCACCTATCGAGCGGAACAGGGCCCTCAGAAGCAGAAAATAATTATAGGGTTCTTTAGCCGTCATAGCATAGTCCATAGCCTTGTTAACGATGCTGTGCAAATGTGGGCGCAACATCTGTTCGTTGTCAGTTGGAAACAGACTGACAGAGCCGAAAACCAACTTAAAGAGTCTCAAATACAAATTGGACCGCTCTACATTGGATCCCATCTCTTCCATTCTTTTCAGTAGATATTCCACCAAAACCGTCGCAAATATCGGCGACGTAGCTGGATTTGACAAAAACGTATTTGCAATAATTTGTAGTGTCATATTTTTGTTTATTCTCTCCACCATATGGGAGATCGTCGCCGTGAAGATCTCTTGGAACGTTTGAGGATTCATCATGGAAAACTGAAAATGAATGTCTTCTTATTGAGAAGAAGTTATCAACAAATTAATTTTTCGTGTTTTTAGCACCATAATGGCTGTCATGTCCAAGATCACAAACTTACCACGCCGCTGAAGTGTTCCAGTACTTCCTTCTCCTCTTTAGACCTGACATGCGGCTGCGCAGGGGGCGTGGCGGGGGCACGGGGAGCCGCCAGCGTATAAATATCTAACGACTGAAGCCCCCATCGCACCAGCCTGATGAACACTAACGTCTCACGAGCGGAGAACTGCTTCTGGCCAGTGATCGTCGCGGTTGAGGCACCCTCCGTGTTGGTGGTTGTCTGATAAATTAATTGGAAAAATGAATACCGCTTCGAACCTAGAGCTATATGATCGGGCTAGAACTAGTCATTTGGACGTGTTGAAATACCCCACAGCCATTGCACCATAGCTGTTATTAAGTTTTGTTTATCATCACCAAACTGGACAAAGTAAAAATAAAGAGACACACGGATAGGTAATAAACAAGTATTAAAAAAACTCACCTTGCAAGATGCACATCCCCAAGTAATAGTTTTAACCCCACACACTAACGTCTTGACCAGCGTTCTGTAGTCTCCCACATTCAAATTGTTCATTTGCGACGAGGGGAACCCAATCTTGGATTTCTCCTCTGGTTTAGACATGCTGTCCAAGAAGTCTGGCGAGGGCTTTTCTTCTTCCATTTTGATTTCGACGGCGGGTGTGCTCGGTGCCGGAGTGGTGGGGGTGCTGGGAGTTGTTCCAATCGCTGTAGTCGTCGCTGGCAGAGTACTTGATTTGCTGAGGATCATATTGGTGTTAAAATAATGAACAAAAGTTTTGCTACTAATTCTTGTGTAGGTTAAAGCCATATGTATATCCTTTACTATGCGCCCTAGCGTGAAATGGCGTGTTTTGTGTTTTCTTAATCGTAATGTTCAGATCTACTCCAAGTTTAGTCCTGTCATCTCTGCGTAGTGTAATTACGCCATATGCACAGCATAATTCCTAAATACTTAACAAGGTTTCCTTACCATTTGGCCATCAACGCAGGCAGCTGCAGTTTGGAAATCGTCTTAAACTTAAGGACGAACACTTCAAGGATGCGCATGAGTAGTTGCCTGCCCTGCGGCTGCGCGCCCGCCGCGGCTCCTTCACTCTCTGATCGCTGCCGGATGCAGTCCACCAGGTTTAGCAGTAGCTTGCATGACATGGTTTGGATGCTGCACAAAACAAAATATAATAAAAACACAAAAAGCTAGAGTTAACCCACATTTTTAGCATGACATCATTTTTATATGGTCTATTCCTTTTTTCAAGCATGCTCATAGTTGAAGGCTAAGTTCATATGAGCGCACAGTGCCACGCGTCGTAGCTGATAGCGTAACCACGCGCGGTAGTCTGGCATCAACATTGACGTGGAGGGGGCAATTTGTTCCGCAAACCGCGCGGCTTAACTGAACGGGTCAGTTTTGCAGGTTTCAACGGTGCAGGTTTGTAAATCTTGAACCGCAAGATCTTGCACGCGGGTCACTTCGCGCCGCGCGGTAATGTAGACGATATAATATAACACAGTTTAGTAATATCTTGTACCGCGGTCCGCGCGGTAAGTAGTTCCGCCGCGCGGTCATGTGAACTTAGCCTAATACTTTAACTGCATACAATACCTTGTTGGGAGTGATTCATCATGGACGTTTTTAGAAAACAGGTGAGCTGCAATAGCCAGATCAGACAAAGGCAGATGTTGGCGTACATGATGTACCAAATCAGCCAATGTGGAATATGCAAGTGGTCTGAGAGTCTCGTGTACTGTCCAGCCACCACCCAACAATACATCCTCATCAAACAGACGCTCCATGTATGGCACAAATTCTGAAACAGAAAGTGATGTTAAAATAATGTCATCAAGACTATGATTTTTCTACTTATTTTATTGAATACTTACTAAGTCTCAAGTCAGTGGCGAGAATATGTCGAGTGGCTATCACCAGCTCCTTCCTTAAATGGGCTACTTCTGGAGGACACAATGTCAATAAGCCAATAATACCTTTCACCATCAAATTGGCATGGTTGGCTATAGTATCTTGGTATATCCTTATTATGTATGCTAAAAAAGCTAATGTTTTGATTTGTGCCCCCATAAAGTCTACAAATACTTCTTTGTTAAATGAAGCTGATTGCCTGAAAATAAAATAAAAAAATGCTCTAATGGATTCACTTTTTACAACTTTTTTTCATATACCATAACTCTAGGATATTAATGAGAATGAAATAGCATAGGAAATACAAATAAACATTTTTTTTTTACATAATATAATAATACAAAGTCAATAAAACTTTCATTTTATGTGAAATATGGCAATGTAGCGTTTCCGTACCTCTAAATATTAATTAACTAGCTTTGCCCGCGACTTCGTCCGCGTGGATATTCGAGAAAATCCTATGAGAACCTTTAACCAGGATAAATAGTACAGTCAGTGGCACGAATCATGAAATCGGGTGGGGATTGCGCGAAACGCGTATTTTGGGTATGCGTTGCGGTGAGGGGCGCGGGCGGTGGGAGAGGGGCGCGCGCTATTGGTCGCTCACAAGAGCACATGCGCGAACTTATCCCCACTCCGTCGAAAAAATTTCATGATTAGTGCCACTGACTGTAGTAGTTGTTTCGCAATAAAAGGTAGCCAATGTCCTTTCTCGAGCTCTACTCTATCTCTGTACCAAATTTCATCCAAATCGGTTTAGTGGTTTAGGCGTGAAGGCGTAACAGACAGACAGACAGAGTTACTTTCGCATTTATAATATTAGTATGGATGGATGGATTAAGTATGGATTTTGTATTATTGATTTTGAATATCGTTCTGTCAATTTAACTCTTGGTAATCGATTAAACAACATTAACTCGTAGCGCAAAAGTATGTAAATGGGTACCTAATAAATACGATAAATACGATAGTGGCATAACCTTATTAGTCTCTAATCTGTGGTACAATCAAACTTTCATACCCTATTTCAACCCCTCCAACCCTTATTTCGCAATAAAAGGTAGCCTATGTCCTTTCTCGAGCTCTACTCTATCTCTGTACCAAATTTCATCCAAATCGGTTCAGTAGTTTAGGCGTGAAGGCGTAATAGACAGACAGACAGACAGAGTTACTTTCGCATTTATAATATTAGTATGGATGGAAGTATGGATTTATCAACAAAAATCTTAGTAAAGAATAATCTTAATAGTTAGGGTAAAACTACTGAAGTAATTAAGATTGATGTGATGATATATCCAAAACGATGCATTTTTGGACCACATGTTCTAAGAGTTTTTGTTATTATTTTGACCTATAGAATATTACCTCAGAGTTATGGGATATCATAAAATACAGGTTGTATATGTATACAATTTGAAGAAAGAGATACATACCTATGTGTGGCAGCTGGCTGCAGAGTGATAGTTTCCATTATCAGAGGTATGAAATTGCTTACCTCTTGGTGTACATTTTGTTTATATAGCTGATACATAAGGACTACGATAATTGGCAACTCTTGAATCACCTTTAGTGACAACACTGATCTAGGAATGAGATTATACTGAAAAATGGAAAATAAACTGAATAAGAAATAACAAAACTAAAATTCTTTACATACATAGGTACTATGGGCAACAGCGTCGCTTAACCAGTTAACAACAAAAATCATGTGTGCGCGTATCGCCCCGGCACGAACTAAACGTATGTGACGTATGTGTTAAGTGATGCTGTTGCCCATGGTACATATACCTGGCTCTTGTTTACAACTTTATCCACAATGCAACTTCAGTACTTGAAGGAATTTCAAGATCAGTAGTAGCCTGATCTCTCTCCAAAGACCAATCTATCTCTATACCAAAATTTCTCAAAACAAGTATAATTGTTAAGGAGTGAAAACAACAAATAAACATAAATTGTGGATTTCTTGACACATTATTTTTAATATTTCATTAGTAGAATTTTACTTACAGTGACTACACTCCCGTCTAGCAATTTCTTCTCAGTGTGTATTGGTGTAGTAGTGTAGGTTTCTTGGAGAAGCTGTTCTATGTTAACTTCAGACAAATCCTTCACTCTTATAGTAGGTTTGGGTTCAAAAATCTTTGGTAAGTGATTTGGTAAGTCAGAATATATTCCCTTCACCCACTGAAGAAATTTGTGAATCTAAAAGAAGAAAAACAATGAAAGAAATAAGCAACGAATAAAAGCAACATATAATGCTATCTGATAAAGTTACTTACATCAACCTCTGTGCTATAGGCCGGACGGTACTGCTTGTGGAGCTCCATAAAAATTTTAAGGCAAACTAAAACATTTTCTTCATTTTCTATTTCCATCAATTTGAGCATAAGAATAAGGATACTTTTGACATACGTTCTCAACGTCTCATTGATAGGTAGTCGATGGATCATTTCTAATATTAATTTTCTAACTTGCTGAATGTTGTATTCAGCAATAAAGTGAGGCTCCCCTTCTTGTAGTATTTTCAAAAATATTTTCAATGAGTGGTCAAGGAATTGAGGATACTGTGGAGAACTTAAGATGACCTGAAACAAACCATTTTGTTCACTTGCACATTTATCATTTTAACTCAAGAACACAAGACCTATAGTGGAACAGGCTGCCTGCCAATGTGTTTCCCAATAGTTATAACTTGGGCCTTATCAAGGCAAGAGTGAATAGGCTTTATCTAAGTGAGCATGCTCCATCGTAGTCCACATCATCACTTAACACCAGGTGTGATTGTGGACAAATGCTGCCAAGGATGTCTACATTGACTTAATAAGCTGAGCTGTCACATCAAACTAATTAACTTTTACCAGATTGTTGGTCCACCTTGTAAGCTACATTCCAACAGATTTATTTAAATAGGTATCATCAAGTGGGACAGTCAATCTTGAGATAAAAGGTAATAATATTTTGATTTGATGGTAGGATACTGGGATATTTTATAGCAGGTGATAAATATTCTGGCCATTTATAAGACTATGTCATACACGATCCTGAAAGTTTTTTTTCATATATATTATATTAGCGGCCACCCTCGACTTCATCTGCACGGTAAGTTTTTTCCTATCCCTCGCGACCAGTATTTTTATCTGGATGAAAGGTACCCTATGGCCTTCTTATACTCCTGACAAAGTATATGCAAAATTTCATGATGTTCGATTGAGTAATTAAGACGTGCAAGCATAACAAACAAACAAACAGATTTTGCATTTATATTAGTAAGGATGACTGCTGAAACCCGTAAAGCACTTCTCAAAAATATGTACCTCGAAATTCTCTGAAAGTTCCTGTGCAGCCTTGAGTTTGATTTCATCTTTAGCCCCAGGATCAGCCAGCATAGTCACATAGCTACGGTAGGTGTTCATTTGCGTGTGGGGGTCACCTGGACCGCCCGTAGCCATGGTCGTCATCATTTTACGTTCACGACAAATCAGGCGAAACAACTAAATAATGTTTCTTCAGAAACTAAACAATTGAACAGCTTCATTCACATGTTCAGGCAGACTAAAGATTTGTTGCATATAAGAAAACTAAAACACCACCATGTTAAAGTCAACATAATAATAATTTTATATCAATAATAATTACAGAATTTTTACGTAGTTTTTCACAATATTTCAATAAAAATCATACAATACACAAAAAAACGCCGAAGAAAAGAATACTATCCGACAGGGGGGGGACCAGTGTTGCCACAGCCTCTCGGTCAAATCCCACACACATGACTCCTTGATTACACACGCTTACACACATTAGCATATCTGAGGTCTCTCATGGGGGGGGGGGGGGGGGGGGGTGCTAGAGGTAGGGACTGACCGAACCCACTTTTCGCCGAGTACCGAGACCGAGATTTAAAAAAAAGTCTCGGCCGAAACCGAGATTTTTGAATTTTTTTAAATGTTACTATAAAATGGCGAATATTGATGAAAAACACATTTAGTTTAAATAAAATTGTTTATTTAATCATAATAGTGCTAGGTGTACGCAAAAAAATCCGCAAATCCATGTACAGCAAAGCCATTTTTACTTGAGCTCAAAACAATATTTTGGACTCGCAGTTCTTAAAAAATCTTTCCTTAGAAGATGAGTTATTTATGATAAGTTATTTTTTTGTAAAATACATCTTAAATTAAAAAGATATACAATACTTACTTAATATTATACTCACTCAAATCAATCCTCAAGAAATCTATTTTGAAAATATTTACATTTAAGTAGTATTTATTTTTTCTAATTTTTGCCCAAACTTATGAATAGTATTTTCTTAGAAAGATTTTTTGGTTTTGTTTAAAACAAGTGCTGAAATGTAATTCTGAACATGCTAAAATATATTTTTAGAAACAGCTCAGAAAGCACTTTCATTCGATATCACACATGATAGGTTACATAACAAATATGTTTTTTTTATCATACATAATCACTTTGTAATGTAAACGCCGTACAGTTCCGGTTTAGAATAGGACTGTCCCATCTCATCCCGTGGGTATCGTAGAAGGCGATAGAGGGAAGTTATAGGGACCCGGTACAGACCATCGCACAAAGGGTCACTCGAATGGCAGCGAGAAAACTGTCAACAACAGCATTCCCGAGGAGGGTTGGTGTCAGGCAGGCGGCCGACCGTAAAACTTTGCCAAAACCAAACGCAGTATGAATTACATGCTGCGCCGACCCCAATAGTGGTCGTTCTACGAGCTCAAAATTTTATTTTGTGTAGAACACTATAAATAAATTGGGATAAGGACAGGAGGATGATGATGATGAATCACTTTGTAAAAGCTTTGTAATCATTAAAACCAAAAAATAAAAATACCAAATGTTAATATTTACAAAATCGCTTTTTTGAGGTCAGATATGAAAATATTACATATCATTTGAGATATATTTTATGAAAAATATTTAAACCATATCGTATCTGTAGGAACCTAAACTTGGAAAATAAAAAATAAAAATTGGTATAATTTAAAACAAGTGGCTGAAATGCAACGATATGGCTCAGAAAGCCCTTCAATTGGATACCACACATGATAGGTTGTAGAACAAAACAATTTTCCCATACAAAAATAAATATAACACCATAACTCCACTCAACAATTTTGATTTAATTTGATTAATTACTGTGAGGAATGCGTCAGCGTATGCCCTGTGGCATATGCATAACATGCGTTAATTCCAATGACGCCTGCCTCAGCGAAGAGGAAAGTGCAAGACGAAAGCGCATGAGTGTAATTTTAGGCCTACGTAAATAGGTACCAAAAGGCCGAGATTCTCGGCCATTTTGGCCGAGACCGAGACCGAGACATAATTTTTGGCCGAGACTGGCCGAGACCGAGACCGAGACCGAGATCTCGGTCGGTCCTTAGCTAGAGGTTTGTAGAAAAACGCCACAAGTGACAAACAAAAGGTGCGTTCCTTTCCACGCAGAAATGTATATTTTATTTATAATTTACGACCACGATTGAAATAGTACACAATTACACACATATTCCTATTACACACGGATTACACACGAGAGGCCTTGATTACACACAAAATGTGTAATTACACACAAAACGGCAACGCTGGGGGGGACACTCTTGACTTGACACTCCTAACCACAGAACAAATGCTCCTAACTCTATACTAAGGCTGAATTCCGAATCACACTAAAATCGATGACAGCGCACTAAAATGCGTTCCGAGTCGGTGATTTTGTATGGGTTTGACAGATAACGTGAGCGCTGACATCGATTTTATCGTGATTCGGAATATAGCCTAAGTGGCATTATTGTAAAGGAAGTGCCTTCATCTCTCATCGGCGAAGGTCATTATTTCATAAAAAAAATTTATAAGCACTCCCTCAACGATCAAGCAATGCTTCACAAGCACGTAAATGCTTGTCAAGCAGTTTATGGTTTGGGAATAGACAATGATTTTCTAATAGTCATTAGAATAGCGAGAACGAGTACATAATATAAAGGTAGGTATACTCTTTTTATCGAAAACAAATTTTCCTTTTTTTCAGTCAGAATTTTCCTTTAGCAATATCGCAAAAATCTTTTTCTCTGTGTTTATTTCGCACGTTTACTTATTTCTATTGCTCCTTTCCACCGTTTCCCAACAAAAGAATAAAGACCGGCACCCTGATTATCTAAAAAGAAACTATTTAGCGACCGGTTGCATTTGATATACATTGCCACTTTTCTTTGGTATGTTTTTTTTAACCCAAAAAGAAGTAGCAATAGATCACGATCATCTGTGTACTGCGACCAGTCGCTAGGTGGTTTTTAATTAGATAATCAGCCCGCAGGATAGTTTTAAAGATTGGGTAGAGATTGTTGGTGACAATCAGTTGACAAGTTAAAAGAATGGGGTCTGCAACCTGCACCTTCGCCAGCAGGATAAGGCCTGTAGGCGTAGTACATTCCCTTCGCCCTCCGGCAATTCATCGTGTAAGTTTTTTATGTAGGTACTAGGTACCATAGTAGAATCAAATTACTACTTGATTTAGGGTGCGTTTCCACTGCAGCAACATCACGTAATTTTTTTTGGGGTTGGCTTTAAAAATGGGGCGTTTGTAGAGTTTCGTAAGGCCTTTCAAATGATACTATAATCCCGGCACGGAAATTTGTATTATTATTTTAGTGTTTGTGAAAATATATTTTTTATGTTATATTTTTTCAGGCAACCAGACCCATCCCAGTTCCAGACCCATTTCAATTCCAACCCATTCCCCTTCGTCTTCATATACCAGAAATATCATGTAAGTTTTGTTAACGCATATTATGGGTATTTCTCAAAATAATTGTACCGTTACGTGCAGGTAAAACGCAGTTACTTTACGCACACCAGGGGCCGTAATCTTAGTACTGTCAACCTGGAAGCTTATTATTGTGAAAGTTGCGTAATTCTATCTCTAGGGGGCTCTTTACTTATAAGATAGTTCATTTAGTAATTGAATAGATGGCGCCACATCAACGTTGAGACGGTGAGATATTAGTATAGTTATGGTGCGAATCAATATAATGATAAAATTCGACATTAGAAATAATGACAAGTTAGCGTAATGGATACCAAATCACTGTATACTTGACACTATTACTGTGGAGATCTGAGTTCAATCCTATATGAGTGCAAAAATGTTTTTGTGTTTTTTGTTTTGAATTATCCTTTTTTCATTCATATTTTGCTATAAATAAAGAATAAATAAGTCACCCATAAGATTAATAAAATAAAATTTTCTTATACGAAAAATACGAACATAAAGTTTCATACTTCAATCGACAGATGGCGCTAGTGAGATACTTCCATAAAAATGTTCGAAGATTGGTCTCTATTTCCTATTATAAAAAAGTACTTTGTGACGCACACGTTTTGTTATGAACATCGCACCTCTAGAATTACAAAGACGTAACTGCAAACATCATGCCCCTCATTATGCATCAGTTTCATAAACTACAATATTTTTATAGTAATTTTTTTTTCAGATCACAGCCCACCCCTATCCCACTCTGTTGTCATCCTGATACAGGTGCAGTACGAGCAGTCGAGCAGTTTAGTTGTGGCAACCGCGGTGAAGTGCATAGTGATGTGTTCTTTAATAGGTCACATTTAACAAGATACTTACCTGGGAAAAAATAATGGCTGTGACGAGGGGTGAAATTATGGCGAAGGTAAGCCGTTCAACAAAAGTGTTATGATCTGCATAATGGATCGGTAGGGTGGGATTTCTAAAAGGTAAGCCAATGGGAATCGGCTTGTATGGACCCTTCGCCACTGGGCTGTAGGTACATTAGTATACCTAATACTACTAGGTAGGTATACTAATGTACTACGCAAACACGGTCAGGGTACCTACTACGCTAGTAGGCACCCTGACCGTGTTTGTGAATGAATAAATATTAAGAAATAATAATATGACCAATTTTGAATAAAATTATCCCTAGGCATAAAATGAGAGGAATAAATAAAAACAAAATGACTCTTTCACTTAATTGTTTAATTTTGTGTCGTTTTCTTTTCTCCCTTTTGTAATATGTTTTTAAATGTTTTGTTCTAGTTATCTCTAATAACATTTGAAACGTTTGTTCTCATGTGTTAGTTATTTTCTTCGGAAAAAATACTAATACTAGTGAACACGGCATTTAGAATGTTATAAAAGATAATTAGAACAAAGCCGTAGGTAGGATTGCTAGATTAGGTACAAAAAAAACTTACAAGAAAATCGCCGATCAGAGATGGCGCTTCAAAATGAGTAAGTTTTAAATAATGTGCCTAAAGGTCAAACCGCACTACAGCGGAGCGGCGCTGCGCGGCGCAGCACTGCAGCGGAGCGGCGCGGCCTCTCCTAAACGCACTATCGCGGCAGCGGAGCGGCGCGGCGCGGCTCAAATTGCCAGACGTGGCAAGATTTCATTGAAGTTGGACGCACGAACGAAAAGGGAACGCTCAGTCACGCGTTCCCTAGAACGAATTTCCAAGGAACGATTTAGCAACACATCCTCATATTTTTTATTTATTTATTTGTGATGAGTTATGATTATGATGATTTATGAAATGATCACGTAAAATACCACTTTGTAATTTAATCAAAATTTGTACACTGAAATATCAGTAGAAATAGATATTTCCAAATACCCTCTATAGACTGAAGCTCGATTATGAAGAATATTCGGCCGCGCCGCGCCGCCAGCTATACCGCACTAGTGGCAGCGGAGCGGCGCGGCGCGGCGCGGCGCGGCAAAATATTCTTTTGCACCCAAATCTGCAGTGCCGCGCCGGTACGCGCCGCGCCGCGCCGCGCCTCTCCGCTATAGTGCGGTTTGCATCATTGCAATCAATAGAAATAATATTTGGCCGCGCCGCGCCGAGCCGCGCCGCTCCGCTGTAGTGCGGTTTGACCTTTACTCCTTCTGGCTTGTGAGCTATAAAAACCTTCAGTGACGGATAAACAATTTCTTATTTTGGTATTCAAAACAAACGTGACGCAAGCATTTATGAATGATTGACGTTTGAACATGGCACGGACGAGATGACGCTGAAGATTATGTATGCTGGAAATAACAAAAACTAGCAAACGAAAGTCCAGTTTTACTCCATAGATGCTCAGTGACGCAAAAATAAATAAGATTTAAAGGTGCAAACAAATTATCGGACGCGGCTTACTGCCGCGGCTGATCTGAGGTGTGCAAACTATCGGATGTAGTAGGTCGCGGACGTATCCGATAGTTTGCACACCTCAGATCAGCCGCGGCAGTAAGCCGCGTCCGATAATTTGTTTGCACCTTGACACTCGAACATCTTATAACAGAACAGATCTCATAAAATCGTTGTTTACGGCCGTCCGCTGCCTTAAGCGGGATCCCGCCGCGGGTACACGGCGCGGGAATATAGATTGCGGGTTTTTGACGGACAGATGCTTGCGCAGTGCATGAGTAAGCTCTAATCTATGTCGCCCCGCGCGCGTGTCCCGCAGCTCGACCGCCGTTCTCAAAGCGATAGCTATAGCCATAGCCATAGCCAAAGCAATACTCTTGCTAAAGCTATCGCTTTCCGCGACCGCCGTTCTCAGCTATTGCTTTGGCTTTGGTATTGCTTTGGTAAAGCAATCGCGAATGAATGACTTTGAATGACGAAAGGCTGCGTTTTGTTCACGCATTTGCATTGTTAAAGGCCACTGTGGCCTTCACGGCCTTTGTAATGATTTTGTTTGCTTGACTACATAAAATGCCGCATTTATTTTAAAACTACATTAATTAACGAAAAAGCCTTATTCATTTTGTTGTTTTAGCTCAGTTATGTAAATTTGTCAATTCAGAAAAAAAAAATTGTCTCAAATGCATAGGTAAATAAAACGCATTGAGTTGACATTACAAAGATAAAAAAATAGCATTTCAAATTATTTTTAAACTAATTAAAAATAAAATTAAATAAAAGGTGCTGTGTGCTCAGTTTGATTTTTATTATAATTGGATTCAGTTTAACTAAGGTAAGAACTTACTTGTTTATTAAGCATTGGCAAGCAATAATAACTTGAATTGAATAACTGAAAGTTTGTGAAAAATAGTAAACAAAGAGTTTGTTTTGGGGCTGAGTTCGAGTAAGTAAGTAACAAAAGCAAAACAAAAGGGTATAAGCTTGTCTGCCATGGCCAACCACTAGCATTTTGCTTGTCTTTGTAGGTTATCAGTTTCTTCTTACGCATTTCAGATGCCGGCAACACGTAAAGTGCCTTGGGCGCTGGAGGTCTTGGTGGATGGAGTCCCTGACACAACACACTGCAAGCCAAAGCAGCAACGCAACTGGGTGGCTCACAGGCTAAGCAACAAAATTAAATACAGTGGGTGGTGGCATCACCAGTGGTTGCAATCGTCCAAGCATAGAATAAATAATTAGTACAAGTGCCAAAAAGTGGAGACAAGTAAGTGATCCTTTACTAAGATGGGTTTGACTGAAGCTTCTGTGATGTATAAAGCTATTCGTAGGCTCAGAAACTTCACATGCTTTTTTATGTATACCTGTATGTATGTCATATCATATCATGTTTTGTTGTTACCTATGCTTAGGTACCTATTATATCTATAATATGTATAGGTATATATTCTTAATTTGTATTTTCCACAATAGTTTGGTTTATCTTTATAATTTTACTTAAATCACCATCATTAGTGTTTGTTTCTGAAATGGTTCCGATAAAATATCAGTGCTCTGTCCTTGGCAAAGAAATATGCTGAGTAGGGACTATTGCATTAATTTGATATGATACTGATTCAATTTAATGTTTGTGTTATAGTAGTGTACATGTATTTTGAATTTAATATATTTCTGAATGTAGGTAAATACAAAGATTGTCAAAGATGTTACAAATTTAAAATGAATCTGTCCACTATATATTTGTTGTTAAGTTTTCACATATTTGATTACATAAGTTAGGATAACCTTTTAATAAAATTTATAAGAGACAAAGTTCTGACTGATTGACTCATCATCGCTCAGCCAAAACGGCTAACAATATAAACTTGAAAGTATTTTGTTGGCATTGCTTAATCTGTATGTTTACATTTTCATTTGATGAAACTACATCTGCAGGGCTGTCGCAGGCTGCATATGCTGCAGGCACATCCATCGCCCATCTACGTGATTTCCAAAAAGGATTTCTTAACACAAAACCAAAAATCCTTACCTATCTACAAATTAAGAAAATTAAAGTGTCGGACTGCAAGTTTGATAAAAAGGTTAGCTCATAATTATGTTTTTTCTGTCTGTTCGTCTGGGTCCAATCTCCCAAATAGTTGAACAGATTTTGACGGACTTTCACTGGCAGCTAAAGGACTTTTAGACAAACTAGTGGCCGAACGTGACTTCGTCTGTGTGAAATTTTTTTTTGCTATCCCTCGGGAACTGTCCTTTTTTTCGGGATGAGAGGTACCCTATGTCCTTCTCTGTAACCCTGCCAATGTGTATGCAAAATTTCATGATGATTGTTTCAGAAGGTACCGATATGTGTAACAAACACAAACAAACAAACGGACTTACGCATTTATAATATTAAAGTAAGGATGACTGTATGTTAATGAGTGTGTATGTTGTTTCAGCGAAGAGGAGGCACAATGTTATCAGAACATGCGCGGATGCCGTCCATCCTCCCGCTGAGAGATCCCGACCGAATAGTAAGTCCTTTGAGCTACATTATCCATTTATACAAGAAAAGTGTATCTTAGAGAAATATACCATTCAATGGCAGGATGGCAGAAAATTAATCTCGCTTAAGGTAGACACATAATATGGTTTCTCAGGATTTTAGCTTTTACACAATATATTTTAGCGTGTTCCGACAACTAACGTGAACAATTCTGGGAAATCACGTTATTTGCCTACAATAGCGAGTCACGTGCTAATGTTTAACCTTAAGCGGCGTCCCCACTGGGGCCGCGCGGCTGAACCTTGCGTGCTTTTACAAGTACACACTCGCGAGGCTCCGCCGCGCGGCTAGGCCTCACGGAGCGCCGCTTCAAACCACGCTACTCAAAAGTTATCAGTCAAATAGGGTAGTATGTACACTACCCTATTATCTTTCAAATGATCCTGCCATTGCAACATGCAATTACTAAGAGATATGTAATTGTTGCAGCGGCGCGGCGACTCCGGCTGGATTTAGAGGAGGTGCGCATCCGCGAGGCGGAGGCGCGCGGAGGAGCGGCCGGCGGCTAGAAGAACACCAAAATAGGGAATAATCTGGGAGCTGATAATCTCCCAGATTATCCCTGAATGGTTGAGGTTGCATCGCTACTGGAAACTGCTAGAATAATCTAGCCGCGAAAACCTCGGAGGGCGCCACTTTCGGTGGGCTATCCACCTTAATGTAATGTACTTGTAAACTTTAATAAATACTTGATTCATTTCCTTCAATTTTCTTTTACTATTCTCCAGACAAACATTTTACTTAAAAATAAATGACATACATACTACTATTTATTCTGTGATACTACACCCTACACAAATTAGTTAAAACGACGCTTATGAATTCTGATGATCAAAGTTATCAGATTATTAAGAATGTTTTAAAAAATCTTAAGCAAGTGAGTAGACCATAAAGACGTAGGTATATGGTTTAATTTATTCTTCTGAATTTACTAAGCACCCAATCGACAGGTGGATGGTCCGAGCTACAAGATGCAGACCCAAGGATTTGTTTTTATAACATAACTAGCGGTCGCCCGTGATTTCGTCTGCGTGGAAAGTTATTTTGTTATCCCTCGGGAATAATCCATTTTTTTCGGGATGTAAGGAACCCTGTGTCCTTCTTTGTACAGATACCGGCATATAAATTGGCAAGAGAAAATTGAGACAAAAGATGCGCTACTACGCAGAAGATACTGACAGACATAGAGTAAGATAAAAAAGAAGATGCGCGGAGTTTAGTGTTTGTAGCAGTAGCTACAAACACTAAACTATCTAGAATATACCTTAACAAGTTATCTTGCTACTGAAAAAATATTGTTTGCTGAACTCAACGTGTTCGTCAGAAAAAAAAATATATTTCACATTGATTTCACATCATCTCCTACTAAAATTTCTTAGCAAAGTCTTTTTCACAAGACTGCTATGAATATTACTACCCATTTTCAGAGTCACTGTGGCTTACTCGTGCCAAGCATATTGTGTCATTTATATAGTCAATGACTTCATGCTCAGTGCAGTGATCGGTATTATCAGTGCTGTCATTGGTTTCATCGTTGTCGCCATCGTAATCATAAGGTCATCATATAAGATGATGTGAAACTTTTAATTTTTTTTTCAGACGAACAAGATGAGTTCCGCCAACAATCAAATTAGCCATAAAAAACGTCTTCAGTACCTCTAGGATGAAAGTAGGATTTTTTTTTCAGTTTTGTAAAATAAAAAAGGCTCAACTTTGAATTTTTTTTTAAATAAACTAAAATTTTTGGACTTGTAGTAGGTCTGCTGCTGTTATCATTTTTGACAAATTCTCTATTGATTTACCGAATTAGTTGAGACAATATGTCCACCTACAAGGGTTTATAAAACACTGTGAGACGTTAAGGCGTAACAAACAAACGGACTTTCGCATTTATAAGTAAGGATTATAATAACATCCTTACTAATATTAAAGTCTGTTGTTTGTTACGCCTTCACGTCTTTAACTACTCAACCGATCATCATGCATACACGTTGTCAGGGGTACAGAGAAAGACTTAGGGTATCTACCTATTATCCCGAAAAAAGTACTGTTCCCGAGGGATAGAAAAAAAACTGTTCACGCGGACGAAGTCGCGGGCGACCTCTAGTAATAAAAAGGATTTTTCATTCATTCATTCGAAACTATAAGGGTTCCTTGTTGGCTTGACTACGTAACCCTAAGAGTTATCCATAAATTACGTCGACAAGGGGGTGACCTAAATTTCGTGACGTCACATTTCAAATCAATCAAATTGAAATAAAACAAATTTCGGAACTGTTGTTTTAATTCAATAATTATTTCTAGATGTTAAATAATATGTGACGTCACACTAGGGAGGGGGTCTCTATGACAAGGGCGGGGGGAGGGGGTCGAAAATCATGAAATTCGTGTGACCTTATTTATGGATAGCCCCAAAATGATGAGTGAGCCAGACCGACCCGTGTCACACCGTTTTACTACACCTGTGTGACTATGGGGATTTTTTTACTGGTACTATGTCAAGGGTGAGTCGGAGTGACAGTAGTCACACCGACTCACCCTTGACATATGTAGTACCTAGGTACTAAAAATAAATGGGAGTCTTTTTAAAAAAACTGTCTTGTTGAATGTCAACTGGCAAAATGGCATTTTGTGGGATTGTAAAAATGAAACTTAAATGAAAAACACTTTGAAATTCATTTCCCACAAATGCCATTTTTTGGCTTTCCACCATCGGTACCTGTAGTGGCCGTGCCAAGCAAGACGTTATACAAGACGTACGAGGTTATTTGAAATGAAGTAATTTTTTATAGTATAGAAAAAATATTTTATTTAGAAGCTTTTGTATAAATCTACCATATGTTCGGAACCATAGTACCTATATATTCCCTGAGGAGAATGTTTAGTTTCTTGAAGAAACTAAAGTCATTAGGTACTTAAGTTTCTTCAAGAAACTAAACGTTCTTGCAGACGAAGCTAATAAATTATTAATTATAGTTACCTACTTAAAACTAACATTAATTCAAATTAATTTTTGACATTGACTATCAAATCGTCACATAATGAATTTTGTGATCGGTGACATGCCCAAAATATTGTGTCGCATGCAATGCAATAAGGCATGCATGCCATTGGTTCGCCATATTCCAGTCTTGCTTTTCTTATTCCCTCCTTGTTGGGTCTCACATTCTTGATTCTTGTCTGTAAATAATATGAGGTTGTAATATCTTTTTTGTTTATTTAATAGGTACTTATAAATGTATTTTGATAATTCCCTGTGGGCCCTCCGGCAAAGGCTAAGGAAATTTTCACACTGGTGATGTACCATTCCTCCAGCGCGGTGTGTGCACAGGCAACAGGCACACACCGTGCTGAAGGAATGGTGCATGTTTTTACAATACAAACTGACGTACTTGCATGCAACGTTAAATCTGTCGCTCTGCACTCCGCAACAGGGTGCTTTATTATAATAATTGTTTTATGATGGCACTTACCTAAGAACCAGAAGATCTATAGATCCCATCTCATAGTGTTTGCTTTTACAGGGCATAGGTTTCGAATGTGTGGGTCATGGCTTGGCATGGCATTTTGTGCATTAGTGACCTCCGCAAAACAATAAGATTTAGACCTCTACGACAGACCGAGGTTAAAATCATTGCCTACACACTTTTGGTAGGAACCACTGATAACTGGCATTATATTGAAATGCAGCAAGGATCTGTAACAACAATGCAATGACTTAGGTAATAATAATGACAAAGTTTAGTCGTTTATAAATCATTGTTCAATATTTGAATAATAAATACCTTGATCTCTAGCTTAATAGCTGTTGTTCTTTGAGTCGGATGCTAAAGAAGCAACAAATCTTCGCAAATTGTCATAAAATGAAACCTATCCCAAGCGAAAGGTGTCGACAAAGGTTTGCTCCGACAGCTGCATGGGCATCATCATCTTCAGCTGTCTGTATCCTACGCTGCATCAGTATTTATCTCATTCTTTCTTCCTCCGCTTCAACCAGCAACAAATTTGCGCCGTTTCTTGTCTAAAACAGAAAAACAAACAAATAAATAATTAAACGTGAAAGCGACATAAACACAAATAAAAACGTGTTAAAAATAGCAAACCTTATGCAGCATCCACAATATAATACACTGAAAAATGAAAAAAACACAATTTCGCACTAAGTGAAGGCACAAAACATGCCAAAAACTAATAAAATCGGAATTAATATTGAAAACATTGAGAAAATAGCTACTGCTTTCATGACAGATGCAAAAGCTTTCATGAAAGCAATACCGCCATCTTGAAAACCTTAGGCGGTCGCTGTTAACTGTCAGATCCATACATTTCCATTCGTTCATTGCTTTGAATAAAGCTTTCAAAAAAAGTGAGGTTATTTCTTGCTAAAGCTTTCAACGGCGGTCGCAAATGACAAGATGACGTCATAAACCAAAGCAATAGTCAAAGCAATAGAGAACGGCGGTCGACCTGCCGCTCAAGGCAGCGGAGGGCCTAAACATGGTACATACGGAACCGTCTGTGCCAGTTTTCATTTGTCAAAATATCGACAACTAAATCGTTTGGAGGCAAATAAAGCATTCTAGCAGCGTCACGTTTGATAAGTGACAGCATATAATACTTGAAATTCGTTCGCGTAACGACACATCAATAGAAAAAGCGAAAACAATATTTTGACCCGTCACACTGTCTGGCCCATACTTAAAACTGTCACGTTACGTGAATTTTGCATCACGCATGTTGTAAAGCAATTAATATTAAAAAGAATGTCCGTCACTGAGGATCTAGCTGCATCTAGAACCAATCACTGCAGTAGTTACAATAAAATCAATGATAAAATTTGTATGAGATTTTTAAGATAGGGTGACAACAATGTACGTACGTTGATGGACAGAAATGCTATAATCGTCCTGCTAGCACTATTATCTAATCTGTGCTGTTAGTTAGTTTTACCGCGGACTTTGAATTCTAGCGACTTAAGTTACCTACCTAGATATTATCTTATACCTTTAAACGAGCAATTCTTGTATATTTATTTATTTCTGCGATTTCGGAAACGGCTCTAACAATTTTGCTGAAATTTAGTATATGGGGGTTTTCGGGGGTAAACAATCGAACTAGATTAGTCTTATGTTTGGGAAAACGCGTGTTTTTGAGTTTTCATGCGTTTTTCTTTCGACGCAGAATATGGTCGCTAATTTCGTCCGGCCGGCCACTGTTTATAGGCGGAACCATAGCTCAAGTAAGAAGTAAACTAACTTTAGTTTTTTTTACGTGAAATCACACCGAACTGAGGCTTTTTGGCTTGGTGTTCGCATCTTGTAAGTATAGTTTGACTTTAAAGTTAGAACAAAAAGATATTTACTTAACTCTTGAATTTTCGCGGAACCCCTGAGAGCCGCTTATGGAACCCCAGGCTTCCGCCGAACAACATTCGGGAATCGCTGCCCTAAACTATGCCCAGGCTTAACAGCTATATAGTAGTAGCAGCTCAGACAAGATTCGAATCCGCACCCATGGGATTCCGGCCCAATGCATTAACCAATTATAATACCAAGTCGCTAGTGGTTCACATTGATGAGATAACGCTGGCTTACAGCGGAAACGTAAAAAGTACTAGAAAATTTCACCGCTCCCACTAGCCGAGTCGCTAGTAGCATAATTGGTTAGTGCATTGGGCTGGAATCCCAAGGGTGCGGGTTCGAATCCTGTCTGAGCTGCTACGGGTGAGTCGATTTTTTCTAGTATTTATTCAATTTATATTAATTCTCTTAGTCATTAATAATTATTGTACATTAGTGTGATTGAACTGTGATATATTTGACATTATTATTGTTATCAAAATAACTTTTTAGTGTCACACCTTTGGCGTTAATAAATCACAAATTATTAAATTGATTTCCTGAAGTTTTATTTCCTTAATAAATTTAAAACACGACTGCCCTGCCAAAAACGAACTAAAAAGATAATTAAATAACAAGTGTCATGCAGTCAGGGGACCGTTTTGTGGAACAATTTTTAATCAAAGAGGTCCCCCGACTGCAATGGCACTTGGTATTTAATTAACTTTTTAGTTCATTTTTGGCAGGGCAGTCGTGTTTTTACAGTTTTTCAAATTTTAGTTTTTCAATTTAGAATGTGCGCCTTTCATTTGATGCCCATATTGTAATAATTGAAGAAAAATATTTTTTTGCGTCGTACAGTCGTCATATTGACTTTAAAAAAATATAGCCAGTGTCACTCGGAATGGTGTAAGGATTCTAACGATACCCCATGCATCTAAATCCGTTAAGCCATTTAGAAGTTATGGTGGAATAAAGAAACTCACATACCTACAAACATACATGAACCCTGAACACATATTATTATAATATATTATATTATAGGTATATAAATTATATTATACACTGCTTTTTTGGGCAGTCGTGTTAAAACCTAAAAGTAATGTGCTACGATACGCTGTAGCGTATCGTAGCACATTACTTCTCTCTCAGTCTCAGTAAACTTCAATACAATGTCCGCAAAAATAATACTTCATGGTCACCCTAGCTTATTTACATACTAATTTTAACCTCGAGTTACATCGTAAATACTGCAATGATTGGTTTCAGATAAAGCTATAGCCTCAGTGACGGAAATTCTTTTTAATATTAATTGCTTTACAACATGCGTGAGGCAAAATTCACGTAACGTGTGTGACGTTTTGTCGTTTGATAGTAATTAATCCATTTTATTGTTATGATTTTGAATCAAATTGAAAGGATAATAGTAGTATTTTAGTTTAATAGCCTGGCAACACCGCCGCTTAGCTCCGCCGTTTCCCGCCATATTTTCCCGCCATTTGTAGTGGAATGGGGAGGTAAGCGGTGGGGATAGGCGGCAGAACGGTCGACGAAAGTCAGTTGCGGGCTCACTCAGTCACTCACTGTCCAACCGTCGAGAAGCGAAGTAGTTAGGGAAAACTGCTAACGTATCGTTGCTATAGCCTAGTTAATAATATTCATGGTGTATTCCAGTGAAGAAAGTAAAAGTGGTTTACCTTTATTACTGTAGTTTCATTATAAATCAGCAGTGGAAGAACCAAGGTATGTACGCTCACGATTTTTAACGTTTTAAACCGAGCTAAAATTACGAAATTCAGTTGGGTAGTTTCAAATTTTATTGCATTGAAAGAGAATTCTTACTTTTACAATTTGCACTGCCATGCATACACAACTCGCACTCATTGCACGTGGCCGAGGCTACACTTCGGCCGTGCATACACAACTCAGTCATTGCACGTGGTCGAGGCTACACTTCGATCGTGCATACACACTCGACAATCATTGCTCGTGGCCGAGGCTACACTTCGGTCGTGCATACACTGCACATGCACACAAAACTACACTCAGCGTCGTCAGCATGATGAAATAGTGCGTTGATATTGGAATAGTAATGTCCATGATTGTAAAGCGAGGTCATGAAATTAAAGTTTTTTATCTTAACTGCCCAACTGTAACTTTCGTGATTTAAACTCTGGGTATGCATTACATAATGAATTATGAAAATAAGAACTGTGTATATTTTAAGTACCTATCTATGTTACTGCGTATTTTTATTTCGGACAATGTGTTCCGCAGAGGTTATTAAGTTATTTTTTTATATTTCGTACCATTGTAATTGTCGTTAGTAGTCGACCTTGACACTACCCTGGGGATGTACGGATACGGAGAATAAAACGGATAACGTGATACTTTATGTAGAATTGGCACCAAGTTATGTCGATCTTCAAAAGGGTTTTAGTAGTACCATGACATGACGCTATAGTCGTAGTTTAAAGCTCGGTTACGCGTAAGCATTTGTCTGTCTTTTACTTTACGTGTAAAGAATATGGAGGGTAGCCTCACTTCTGTACTTTTTCTGTGTTTTTTTTATCACCTTTATCACAATTATCTTTTTTTTATATATATAAAGGTTAATGGAGCTACTTCACAGTATGTTAAAGTGTATTTTGATGTAGAATTCAGTACGTTTCCGCTATTATTTGCGCCAAAAATGTGAACCTACGCAAGCTCTTTTGATGATATCCTTATTTTTCTTGCAATTGTCTGTGAGGTTCATACGCAATTTGATACTTCTAGCTACTAGAAAATCTCTTTAGCTTGTCGTGTTTTCTTTTTGTTTGTTTTTGTGGCTACATTTTTACGCTCTCTATATAAGGGTATGACCCCCGCAAACCATGTTTTCCTATGATGAACCCTTAAAGAGTTTTATTATAATTCAAGAAGTTAATTCTTATTCTATTAAGAGGCCGTTCACAAAAATTGCCGATTTCACTAATTAACGTGATTTCAGAGAAGTGATCTTACAGTTAAAAAACTGTGTCTACTTATCTTTATGAATAAAATAATACGAAAGATCTGGTGTACGAGCTACGTTTATTTTTTTATTTTTTCCATGGTGATGCGCAGTATATGTTTACTAGTAAAAGATTATAATTTTGATTTATGTGTTCCTAAATGAATGATTTAAGTTTACTTTGAAGCGCCTTCGGTTTACAAGGCTAGACGTGCCTTCGGTTTAAAAGGCTAAACGCGCCTTCGGTTTAAAAGGCTAGACGCGCCTTCGGTTTGAAAGGTTAGACGCGCCTTCGGTTTGAAAGGTTAGACGCGCCTTCGGTTTACAAGGCTAGATGCGCCTTCGGTTTACAAGGATAGATGGGCCTTCGGTTTGAAAGGCTAGACGCGCCTTCGGTTTACAAGGCTAGATGCGCCTTCGGTTTAAAAGGCTAGACGCGCCTTCGGTTTGATAGGCTAGACGCGCCTATGGCTTAAAAGGCTAGACGTACCTTCAGTTTACAAGGCTAAATGCGCCTTCGGTTTACAAGGCTAGACATGCCTTCGGTTTACAAGGCTAGTTTTAGTTTACAAGATAAGATTTATTTATGTTGCATTAATTAAGTACCTACATTAAAGATGTACATAATATTTGTAAATACCGTCACTCCTAGTCCCGATTTCTGATGCAGTTGATAAATTTATTACGCCTGTCCTTTTTCTCAGCTAAAAAGGTCTTAAATGAGTGATAAGAAATAAACGTTCAAAAGTACTTAGAAGTTAAGGTCAATCTTTATTTCATTAGGGTATCAGACTGTGCTACAACTTGGTTTACAAGGCCTACGCCCTTAGGTGGCTACGGTTTACAAGGTTAAATACGTCTTTGGCATAGGGATGGGTTAAGTGAAAATTTCAATGAAATTATATTTGAATTTACGTACATGAAATTTATGAAATATTTTAAACTAAAATGAAACTTAGTCTAAATATTTCACCCAGCCCTATGTAATTATACTAGATATTTATATGAATGAAAATTTATTATAACATTGACTTTCGAGGCTAGATGCACATTCAGTTTGTAAGGCTAGGACAAGGCTAAACGCGCCTTCGACTTAAAGTAAGGTACCTGTATGAAGAGGTTTGAGAATTTATAAGGGTGAAGTTTATTAAGTTTAGATGTGCTTTTATTTTATAAGGTTAGGTAAGTCTTTATTTTACAAGGTGAGATGCGCCTTTTTTATTAACTGTTGGTTTTCTATTATAAAAAAAAAAATGATATGAATGAAAATGTACAACTTACTTTCAAAGCTAGGCACACGTTCAACGTGTAAGGCTAAACGCGCCTTTGACTTATAATAAGGTATAACTCTTGATACTAGAATAATAAAAAAAAAATGAGATTAAATGAATGAACTTTTATAAGGTTTGATGTGCTTTCATTACGAGGTTAGATACGCCTTTATTTTACAAGGTTAGATGCACCTTCATTTTATAGGATTAGATTCACCTTCATTTTATAAGATTAGATGCACCTTCGTTTCACAATCACAAACTAGATGTGCCTTCATTCTATAAGTTTAGATGTGCCTTCATTTCATAAGTTTAAATGCGCCTTAGTTTTATAAGTTTAGATGCGCCGTCATTTTATATAAGGTTGGATGCGCCAACATTTTATATGATTAGATAAGCCTGTGGTTTGGCCAGATGCGCCTGCGGCTTATAAGGCTAGATGCGCCTTCAGTTTGGCTAGATGCGCCATCAGTTTGGCTAGATGTGCCTTTGTTTTGGCTAGATGCGCCTTCGGTTTGGCTAGATGCGCCTTCATTTTATAGGGTTAGATGCGCCTACATTTTATAAGGTTTAATGCGACTTTATTTTATAAGATTAGATGCGCCTTTGTTTCACAATCACAAGGCTAGTGCCTTCATTTCATAAGTTTAAATGCGCCTTCATTTTATAAGTTTAGATGCACCGTAATATTATATAACGTTGGATGCGCCAACATTTTATATGATTAGATAAGCCTGCGGTTTGGCTAGATGCGCCTGCGGCTTATAAGGCTAGATGCGCCTTCAGTTTGGCTAGATGCACCTTCAGTTTGGCTAGATGCGCCATCAGTTTGGCTAGATGTGCCTTTGTTTTGGCTAGATGCGCCTTCGGTTTGGCAAGATGCGCCTTCAGTTTGGCTTGATGCGCCTTCATTTTATAGGGTTAGATGCGCCTACATTTTATAAGGTTTAATGCGACTTTATTTTATAAGATTAGATGCGCCTTCGTTTCATAATCACAAGGCTAGTGCCTTCATTTCATAAATTTAAATGCGCCTTCATTTTATAAGTTTAGATGCGCCTTCATTTTATAAGTTTAGATGCACCTTCATTTTATAAGTTTAGATGCACCGTAATTTTATATAACGTTGGATGCGCCAATATTTTATATGATTAGATAAGCCTGCGGTTCGGCTAGATGCGCCTGCGGCTTATAAGGCTAGATGCGCCTTCAGTTTGGCTAGATGCGCCTTCAGTTTGGCTAGATGCGCCATCAGTTTGGCTAGATGTGCCTTCGTTTTGGCTAGATGCGCCTTCGGTTTGGCAAGATGCGCCTTCAGTTTATGCGCCTTCAGTTTGACTAGATGTGCCTTCGGTTGGCTTGATGCGCCATCAGGTTACAGGGCTAGATTCGCCTATGGTTTGGCAAGTCGTAATTAATATCTTATTGCTTTAATTTAAATTAACATTGTACTGGCAGGCAATTATTATAATTATTAATGTTATATATCATATTTGACATTAAGGTTTAACATTTATTTTATGGGGATTTTAAATTATTTATTGGAATGATGGGTAATGAAAAGTAGTTGAAAATTAATGATTGTCGATTTTCAAATTTAAATTTTATAATCACTTAGCTAATGACAGATTTCTACGCCTAACAAAGGCAGGATAATTATACAGATTTTGTTATATCATAATGTCATCAATGTATACTACCATATTCTGGGAAATAAATGATTTGTTTATTATTTAGATGCAAATCCAGTTTAGCTAGATGTGCCATCAGTTTACAGGGCTAGATGCGCCTATGATTTGGTTAGATGTGCCATCAGTTTGGCTAGATGCGCCTATGGTTTGGCTAGATGCGCCTATGGTTTGGCTAGATGCGCCTATGGTTTGGCTAGATGCGCCTATGGTTTGGCTAGATGCGCCTATGTTTTGGCTAGATGCGCCTGAGATTTGGCTAGATGCGCCTGCGGTTTGGATAGAAGCGCTAGCGGTTTACAAGGCTAGGTTGTTATATGCTTATATTACATGTTTATGTGACTACATAATGCGATTTCAATTTCATATTTGAATCGTCATCTGCAAACGATTATTTAAGAAACAATCAGAAGTCAATTACGAACGAAGATCTATCAAAAAAATAAGTTGACTTTAGTCCGCGTTCTTCTTTAAGACACAACTTCATTTTACTTGGTTATCTCTTGGTTTATAATATATTATTGCAATTGGATGCTAATGTAGTTATGGTTAATTTGAATAAATTATATTTATGTTTGAGAAAATAAGTCTTACAATATTAGGTACCTAGCAGTGCGTAGGCTACTATTATATGAACCATTTGTCCTTAAGTGTGGTGTTTAGGCGACTAGGTATGTTGCGTCTATGGGCCAAGTGTGTTCTTAAGTGTGGTAAGCGGCAAGTGTATCGCATCTATGGGCCAGACTAGGTATGTTGCGTCTATGGGCCAAGTGTCCTTACGTGTGGTACTAGTACTTAGTAAGCGGCCAAGTGTGTCGCGTCTATGGGCCATATCTGTCCTCAGTTATAGCTTTGGTTTGAATATAACGTCTTGACAGGCCGTGTCCACATAGTGGCAAACGGTGGCCCCGCGAGTAATCACATTCATATTCATTATTATTTATTGCATATACTAATTACATTAGCAATTACTAAAACTGAGCGCATTACACATAGACTTATTATATTGACATTACATAATAAAATGCAAGAGAACCACAAATTGTGGAATAAAATGAATAAATTGTCATGATAAATTAATATGTTTAATAACTATGCAACTAGATATGATTATGTATATAAGTATGTGAATGTGTAATGTCACATAATATTTTTCTTATCACATAAAGAAACAGTTCTCATGAATAGATTCAAATATATTTCCTTTTGACTCTGATGTTTTATTTTGTTGACGTTTGTCCTATGATTTAGGGACGGTTACTGTCGTTTATGTTTTATATATTTCAGAAACATATTGCATCTGACAAGATGCCGATGCGTTATATGTCGCTAAGGTGACGACGGTGCGATGTGCGACACGTGACTGGATGGTAGAAACGACTGTTGCGTTATTGGTCGATCCTAGTTTTTGTGACACGATGACAACAGGCTGCGACGGCTGATAGGTTTCAGCTGCAATTATCTGGTTGAACATAGAAACGGACCCAAATTCCTATGCATTGATTTATCAAATATATTGAAATCTTATTCAGAACCTGTTAAAATAGGTAGTTCTAGTCTAGCTAAATTAAATATTATAAGTACCTAGCTCATGGTGTGAATTGTGAAATAAATAAAAATAATACATTATCATAATGATTGTTGCAACGCAACTTTAATAATTAAACGATTACCTTGCGTTTTACATAGCTAGCAGGTGTAGTAAATTGAAATTGTATACCTATTGTGGGTTTAATAAGTTGATATCATTGATAATTTCAGTTAGGTAGTCGGCAGCACGTCACGTTATCTGTCAAAAGTCGACAATTTGTAATTGAATTTGTTTACCCTTTCATGGTAAAGAGGCTGTCGACTGTTATATTTACTTTTTGTACTTTTCTCTTATTAAATATTTTAATAAAATTTATAATTTAGTAGAAAGAACTAATAAGAAATGTTGTACTTTCATAAATAATTTGATTGCTTATTGTGGTAAAAAAATTGTAATAATTTTAAGATGTTTAAGAGTTAATATTTGTGTCACAATCTTACTGGCTTTTAAAAATGTTATAGCTTTATGATCTCATGATCATACTAGGCGCGATAAGTTACAACAGTTAGTTCCTCTTGTAAATAAAGACGGTGGTCGAAGTTTTCTTTCGCCATTTCTTTCTTGGAGGGGCCTCCCATTTTTGAAATGGTGGCAGATTCAGTAGATTCTCTCTTTTTAGCATTCATTAATCCACAAAATTATTTATAACAATTAAGTAAATGAGAATTCTCAAATTAAAAAAATATAACAATACGTTAAACCCAATAAGTTTGTTTAATAGAATGCGGTATTAGTTAACATACAACCGGCCGAATGTGACGATATTATTATGAAAGTATTGAGTTGACAATTATAACCGATAATATTGTTGAGTTGACCGTGCACGAGGACATGCACGAGGTCAGGATGGACGAATGTGACGTTTTGTCGTTTGATAGTAATTAATCCATTTTATTGTTATGATTTTGAATCAAATTGAAAGGATAATAGTAGTATTTTAGTTTAATAGCCTGGCAACACCGCCGCTTAGCTCCGCCGTTTCCCGCCATATTTTCCCGCCATTTGTAGTGGAATGGGGAGGTAAGCGGTGGGGATAGGCGGCAGAACGGTCGACGAAAGTCAGTTGCGGGCTCACTCAGTCACTCACTGTCCAACCGTCGAGAAGCGAAGTAGTTAGGGAAAACTGCTAACGTATCGTTGCTATAGCCTAGTTAATAATATTCATGGTGTATTCCAGTGAAGAAAGTAAAAGTGGTTTACCTTTATTACTGTAGTTTCATTATACGTGACAGTTTTAAGTATGGGCCAGACAGTGTGACGGGTCGAAATATTGTTTTCGCTTTTTCTATTGATGTGTCGTTTTACGAACGAATTTCAAGTATTATATGCTGTCACTTATCAAACGTGACGCTGCTAGACTGCTTTATTTGGCTCCAAACGGTTTAGTTGTCGATATTTTGTCAAATGAAAACTGGCACAGAGGGTTCCGTATGTGCCATGTTTAAACAACGATTTTATGAGACCTGTTCTGTTTTGTATGATGTTCGAGTGTTAAATCTTATTTATTTTTGCGTCACTGAGCATCTATGGAGTAAAACTGGACTTTCGTTTGCTAGTTTTTGTTATTTCCAGCATACATAATCTTCAGCGTCATCTCGTCTGTGCCATGTTCAAACGTCAATCATTCATAAACGCTTGCGTCACGTTTGTTCTGAATACCAAAATAAGCAATTGTTTATCCGTCACTGAAGGTTTTTATAGCTCACAAGCCAGAAGGAGTAGGCACATACGAGATGACGATCATTTTTTTTTTATCTTACTCTATTAAGTACTCTGTGCTATCCGTAGACAGAGAAACCTCTGTCTACGCTACGGTGCTATCCTTCCTCACCTCAGACTAAAGAGATTTTGCGCGGGTCGAGGGGCAGGGTATTGTCATAATCATCTGCCATATTGGGTGCATTCCATAGAGTAAGATAAAAAAAAATAGGGGTAGAGAGCCCTCTGGCGATTTTAAAATTTACTCATTTTGAAGCGCCATCTCTGATCGGCGATCTTCTTGTTAGTTTGTTTTTTTTTTAGTACCTAATCTAGCAATCCTACCTACGGCTTTGTTCTAATTATCTTTTATAACATTCTAAACGCCGTGTTCACTAGTATTAGTATTTTTTCCGAAGAAAATATCTAACACATGAGAACAAACGTTTCAAATGTTATAAGAGATAACTAGAACAAAACAGTTAAAAACATAATTACAAAAGGGAGAAAAGAAAAGGACACAAAATTAAACAATTAAGTGAAAGAGTCATTATGTTTTTATTTTTTATTCCTCTCAGTTTATGCCTAGGGATAATTTTATTCAAAATTGTTCATATTCTTATTTCTTAATATTTATTCATTCACAAACACGGTCAGGGTGCCTACTAGCGTAGTAGGTACCCTGACCGTGTTTGTGTAGTACATTAGTATACCTACCTAGTAGTATTAGGTATACTAATGTACCTACAGCCAGTGGCGAAGGGTCCATACAAGATGATTCCCATTGCATTGGCTTACCTTTTAGAAATCCCACCCTACCGATCCACTATGCAGATCATAACACTTTTGTTGAACGGCTTACCTTCGCCATAATTTCACCCCTCGCCACAGCCATTAATTTTTCCCAGGTAAGTATAACATAATCTTGTTAAATGTAACCTATTAAAGAACACATCACTAACACTTAATAAGTATAGCTAGCAGTTTTAATGAAAATACATTTTCATCAAAACATGTTGCGCAGCCAGTAATTGATAACTGAATATTAAAACCATTCCAGTAAAATTATTCGTAAATAAGCAATTAATGCTTCCGCATAGAAAAACAGGAAGGATGGTGCACGGTCGAACCAAAATAATTTAACTGACACCTATACGAAGTCCTATATATTATTACGAGATATAATACAATCATTTTACTTACACCCTTACTTTAAGTCTATAAAACGATTATGGAGCCAAAGAGTCCCGGAATTGAAACAAGTAATGATACTTGTTTTTTATAAAAAAAAAAATTAATTTTCATCATTTGCGGTTGCCACAATCAAACTGCTCGATAGCTCGTATTGCACCTGTATCAGGATGACAACAGAGTGGGATGGGGGTGGGCTGTGATCTGAAAAAAAATGTTTGTAATTTTATTATTGAAAATATTGTAGCTTATGAAATTGATGCATAATGAGGGCATTATGCATGATGTTTGCAGTTACGTCTTTGTAATTCTATTACATTATGCATGATGTTTGCAGTTACGTCTTTGTAATTAATTATTTTGAGAAATATATGTTCCCTTAATATGCGTAAACAAAACTTACATGATATTTCTGGTATATGAAGACGAAGTGGGATGGGTTGGAATTGAAATGGGTCTGGAACTGGGATAAGTCTGGTTGCCTGAAAAAAATATAACATAAAAAAATATATTTTCATAAACACTAAAATAATAATACAAATTTCCGCGCCGGGGTTATAGTATCATTTGAAAGGTCTTACGAAACTCTACAAAGTTATATATATTTCAATTTCAAAATCAAGAACCCCATTTTTAAAGCCAACCCCAAAAAAATTTACGTGATGTTGCTTCAGTGGAAACGCACCCTAAATCAAGGAGGTAGGAATTTGATTCTACTATGGTTCCTAAAGGCATATGTTAATGAGACCAGGAGACTTTTGTGTATATATATATTGAGCCGGTTCACAAGTTACAGCACTGTTATAACATAATTTATACTTTACGTAGTTTCTGAATTAATGTCTATACATCTCGACGGATCCACAAGAAGTGTGTCAAACTACAGAGTGCTGCGCATGTCCAAGCAGATTGACATAACAAATCTAACTTGAAATTCGAATGTACCATAGAGCATAGCACTTCGTGAGAAACCTCCCTCGACACACCCCCTCAATCTGCTGCACATGCTGACCATACTTGCTGAAACAGTTACCTGTCCAGCACTACTAACTGCTTAATCAAACTTATACACTCTTAGATGCTTCCTACCAATAGTTACAAACCTATCTCAAGTTTATATAATATTAAAGTGTTTAGTAAAGTATTGAAGTTTTATTAAATTGTCCATTATTACCCATGTCTACCCCTTAACATAACATTTGACATTATTACTCATGTCTACCCCTTAACACAATATTTGACATAACCCGTTACATCAAAACTTTCTATCTGCCTCTCGATTCCTATAACCCGTAACACCTCTTCTCGAGCTACTTACTACCTTTCAATTAACTACACCTTTCGAATACTTGAACTCCTACTCGACCCTACATTACAAGACCTAACCGTTTTTTCATAGACAGACAAAACAACCTTTAAACTCAATTATCCATCATTACATAAAAAATACAAGCATAGTACAAAATCAAATCAATTATCAAATACATTCAATTATATAAAAGTAAACGTAAATGTGTGATAAAAACTTAAAGCCATAATAATGTCCAAATAATAAACGTATGACAATTTCTTTCAAGTTACTTGTTTACCGTCGTTTGCTTTGTTATTTTGGATGATGATTCATTTATTTTCCAAAAATTCCCCAAATGTTTCCACACCCCCTTAAATGAATCATTACATTATATGCCTATGCACCCCCTTAAGCATTGTACGTATACACCCCCTTAACTCTTTAACTAAAACTGTGAATTGAATGGGCTTCTTAAGTTTACATCACGCCTTTACATCTTTCTTATACAAATTACACACCCCTATAAAACTTACACACTAATTCCCCACATATTGACCGAAAACGCATTTAGTTCACTTTTGCCCGCACTTATCACTAAACACTCACTCTGATACGAGTTTTCTTTGACACCTTTCAAACTTCACAGGTGGCAAACACTTTGTAAGTATATCTGCTATCTGCGAACCCGTTGGACAGTATTTGACCGTTATTCTGTTTGCATCAATCTGATCTTTTAGATAGTAGTATCTCACGTCTATGTGTTTACTTCTTTTATTCATAATTCCTTTCTTCATGAGCCAAATAGCTGACTGGTTGTCCACTTTCATTTCTATTTCTAATTTTTCATTGGTCATTTCAAATATGAAGTCTCTGATGAACAGGAGTTCTTTGCAGCATTCTGCTGCGGCTATAAACTCTGCTTCCGTACTTGACAGCGCTACGATCGGTTGCTTTCTTGAGCTCCATGCCACTGGTCCACCGTTTAGCCAAATCACGTAACCCGACGTGCTACGCCTAGTGTCTGGATCCCCCGCGAAATCTGAGTCACAGTACCCTCGAAGCACTTTATCACCTTCACCAAAATGAATACCTTTGTTTTCCGAACCTTTTAAAAATTTCAAAATAGTTTTTGCATTATTTAAATCATTCAAATTTGGAGCACTTTGTTGACGCGAGCAATACCCTACATGGAAGCTTATGTCTGGCCTCGTTTTATTCGCCAGATATAATAAAGATCCTACCATTTCCCTATAGAGTTCATAGCTCTCTGTGTCTATTTTCAACTTTGGGTGTTGTTCTATCAAAATGGTTGGGGTTTTACATTCTCTTGCTTCATTCAAATTAAATTTCTTCAAAATTTTTTCGATGTAATTTTTCTGACAAATTTTCACTCCTTCCTTTTCTTGTGTTATATCCAGCCCGATGTAATTTGATACTTCTTCGCAGATTCTTAGATCGAAACCTTTTCTTAATGTTTCCACTACATGCACCAGATCTTCTTCTCTCTCACCAACTACTAGTCCATCATCAACATAAATCGCAAGAATCATCCTTCTTTCACCTTCCATTACAAAAATACATTGATCTAACTTTAATTGCTTAAATCCCATTTTAATTAAATGTTCTGTAAATTTAATATTCCACATTAATGGAGCTTGTTTTAACCCATACAGACTCTTATTTAATTTGCATACTTTATCTTCTTTGTTGCTGTAACCTTTTGGAACTTTTAAATAAATACACTCTTTTAAATCTCCATGAAGAAACGCTGTTTTAATATCGAACTGTTTCATTTTCAATTTTTTATTTGCAACAATTGACAATAGTACTCTCAAAGAATTTGTATTTACAACTGGACTATATGTTTCATCATAATCTATTTTATATTTCTGTTGAAATCCTCTTGCGACTAATCTTGCTTTGTATCTTCCATCTGATTTCACCGTGAAGATCCATTTGCTTGTTACTAGCTTTCTTCCTTCCGCTTCTTTCTTATCTACAAATGTCCACGTATTGTTTTCTTCTAACGATTTGATTTCTTCCTCTATTGCTTTCTTCCATTTATCTTTTTCGCTTGATTCTATCGCCTCCTCGTACGTTAACATGGAAGCTTCCGTATCAAACTCCATGACATAATCTTTATATCTTTCTGGTAACCTACGTTCTCTCGCAGGTTGGTTTCTTCTTCTACTATCTTCCACCACTCGACTTCCCTCAGTTTCTTCATTACTCTCTCCATTTTCTGCTTCAATCTCTACTACTCGACTCTGATTTTCTTCACTCTCTTCACTATCGAAAAGTTCTCCACTTTCTTCAGGTTGTATAATACTATCAAAATTTAAATTACTTTCAAAATTGTTTCTACTATTTATACTATTTTCGTTTCTTTCTTCTTCATTTGTTCTTCCGTCATTTATTTCACCATCATTTGTTTCACCGTCACTTGTTCTGTCTTCATTTATTCGACTGTCGTTTGTTCTACCTTCGTTTGTTTCTCTAATACTTCTATTTCTTCTTTCTCCACCTTCTCGACATTCTTCATTGCTTACTGTTGAATTTTGATTTATTTCTTCTCCTGTATGTTCATCTTCAACCAATTTCCACAGTCCATTCATTTTCACCACATTTTCTTCATCATCTAAATATATTCCTTGTTCTTCTTCGTTTATTCTTACATCCCTTGCTCTTATTATCTGTTTCTTTTCATCCACCCAAATTTTGTAGCCGTTTCTAACGTAACCGATGAGTATTCCTTTGCCGCATCTTTCGTCCAGTTTTCGTAGGCCAAAGTTTATTTTGTAGTACGCTGTAGATCCAAATCTTCTGATGTTCGATAGGTTGGGTTTTATCTTGAACCACATTTCCGCTGGTGTTTTGTTTCTGCCTTCTGTTGGACTTCTGTTGAGCAGGAAACTTGCTGTTAACAGTGCTTCACCCCACAGATAGTTTGGAACCTTGCCATCGAACATTAACGCCCTTGTTCTCTCCATCAGGGTTCTGTTTAGTCTTTCAGCTTTTCCATTTAGTTGAGGCGTGTACGGAATGGTTGCATCCAGTACGATCCCTTTTGCCTGGCACCACGCATGTAGGTTATTGCTCGAGTATTCACCCCCATTATCGCACCTAATTTTCTTTACTTTGCTATTGAAATGATTTTCAGCTAAACACACAAATTCTTTAATTTTGTCAGGGCACTCACTTTTGAAGGCGATCAAGTACACGACACAGAAGTGCGTAAAGTCATCTAAAAACGTGATAAAATATTTTTTATTGTCCCAAGTGGGCACTTCAATTGGGCCGCAAATATCACTGTGAATAATTTCCAAAGGGAATTTAGCTTTGATTCTATTATTTCCAAACGGTTTTCGAGTCATTTTAGCTTTTGTGCAGATTTCGCAAAATTTGTTCGAATGTTCCCCCCCAATTTCGATACCATTTACCAATTTCGCCAGACGAGGCACATCGGATACGTGACCTAGTCTCCGATGCCAGATATTGACACTCTCAGTGAGTAGCGCTTCGCGAGTATAGTTAGCCAAGAACTCTGTTTCATACAACCCGGTCTTAGTTTTGTAACCCGTTAAAATTATCTTATTTTTGTATTTAATAAATACCTTGTCTCCAGCGAAGTGTACATTGCCTCCATTGTCAGTAATGGCGCTTACTGAAATCAGGTTCCGTGATATTTCTGGGACAAACAGTACATCCTTCAGCTCTCCAAAGTTTGTTACAATTTTGCCGGTCCCCTGCGCTGTGATGTTGTCAGAATTTGCACACCTGATAGAGACATCTATTTTCTCTGTAATTTGTATAATATTTTTATTGCTGAAAAAATGTGAAGAGGCACCTGAGTCAACTATTGCTTTGATTTTGATTTGGAATTGTTCGCTTACCAGATTATTTGACTTATTATTGCGGCAGAACCTCTGTACGTGGCCCTTCGCCCCACAAGTTCTGCAGATTTTTTCTAAAAAGCAATTTTTTGTGTTATGGTTTGTTTTGTGGCAGATGGAACAGCCTTTTCTGCAGACCCTGGCAATGTGCCCTTGCTGCCCGCAGTTGTAGCATTTTCTTTCGTCTGATTTAAAGGCTTGGTTGTTAGTTCCTGACGACGTGGGCATGTTTGGATTGAGTTTTTGAATTTTCATAATTAAATTGAACACTGTTTTTTCCGCTTTAGGGGTTATATCCCAAACTGTTTTAAAATAATTCAGGTTCTCCGGCAGAATAGTCAAAGTTTTGTTCATTAACATCTCCTCTGTGATGCTGTTCGGTTCTATCATATTTATTTCTGAACACAGGTTTTGGAGGTGGCTAATATCGTCAACTATGTTTGCAGTGGGAATGTAGCTGTAGAATTTTATTATTTTCTCATGATTGTCTTCCTTTCTTTCGAAGTTAAATATTAAGTCTAGTTTCTCAAAAATTTCTGTAACTGAGGTGCAGTTAATCACATAGTGTAGGAATTTTTCATCTATTGTATTTAGAACGAAGAACCGTGCCTTTGCGTCGTTGAAGTCTTTTGCACCTTCAATAAGCCCTTTTGATTCAAGAAATAATTTTGTAATCTTACGCCAGTTTTTATAATTTTGTACGTCCTTCAATTTGTTGATATTTTCCATGGCCAAAAGTGTAGTTCAAAAACAAATAAGTTCAGTTTCAAACTAAATTCAGTTCAATTAAAAGCCAATTCCAATTTTGTCAAATAAATTTTTTCTTCACATTCTTTTGTTTTTTCGGCCATAACTGTCACCAACAAAATTTTATTTTTGGCAAAGATTTTTCATCGGATTTATCTTCCCATAATTTGAATTATTCCCCTCATTAAGTTTTATTTAGCATTGTAATCATCACTGTTTATCTTTATAAGTTTTATAAGTTTCTGTATTTAAACTTTCATCCCCCTTAGCAACACTATTTTGTCAACACTCTCTTGTTGCTAAGGCCTCTAGTTATGAACACAACATACCTGAAAATAAAACTTTTCCTTCTATCTTCACTCCTGATCTCTATATGTATTTTTTTCGGCCCATAACCTAAAGGCATATGTTAATGAGACCAGGAGACTTTTGTGTATATATATATTGAGCCGGTTCACAAGTTACAGCACTGTTATAACATAATTTATACTTTATGTAGTTTCTGAATTAATGTCTATACATCTCGACGGATCCACAAGAAGTGTGTCAAACTACAGAGTGCTGCGCATGTCCAAGCAGATTGACATAACAAATCTAACTTGAAATTCGAATGTACCATAGAGCATAGCACTTCGTGAGAAACCTCCCTCGACAGTTCCTACCTAGTGCCTACATAAAAAACTTACACGATGAATTGCTGGTAAGTGAAGGGAAGGTGCTACGCCTGCAGCTCTTATCCTGCTGGCGAAGGTGCTGGTTGCAGACCCCATTCTTTTAACTTGTCAACACATTTTCACCAACAATCTCTACCCAATCTTTAAAACTATTCGGGCCCTTATTTTTTTGTTGGGAAACGGTGGAAAGGAGCAACTGAAATAAGTAAACGTGCGAAATAAAAACAGAAAAGATTTTTGTGATATTGCTAAAGGAAAATTCTGACAATTAAATTTTGTTTTTGATAAAAAGAGTATACCTACCTTTATGTATGTACTCTCGCTAATGACTATTAGAAAATCATTGTCTATTCCCAAACCATAAACTGCTTGACAAGCATTTACGCGCTTGTCAAGCATTGCTTGATCGTTGAGGGAGTACTTATAAAAAAAAAATTGTATGAAGTAATGATCTTCGCCGATGAGAGATGAAGGCACTATGTTTCCTTTACAATAATGTCACTTAGTATAGGAGTGTCAAGAGTGTCCCCCCCCTGGTGCATTCTGGAAGACAAGCCGCTAGGTCATCGATCACCTGACCAATTATTTTAATCGATGCATTATGTGGAATACGTTTTTTGGGGTGTTTTTTAAAACCGATGGCGTACATTGCCGGTTTTGTAAAAAATATGTCAAAGAGGAGCTAGAGAACCTTTCCAAAAACATCAACGAACTAATAACGAGGTTGGCGAACGTTTGGAGGCGGTATTACAGTCCGATTACTAATCTCCTAGCAAAAATGGTAACAAAAAAATGACACTATCAAACTGACCTTGATAGTTACTTATTTTATTTCAAACATTTTCGAGTCATGATAAGTAATAGACTAACATAAAATGCTAAATTGGCAACACTGAAGTTTTGTCTACACTAGCGAAAAATTTTCTAAGTCTATGGTCTACACAAGCAAATACTATAGACCAGTAATACGCACAGCTCTTGACGTTTCCCATACATTGACTTGGCAACCTCCGAAACAGCGCCATCTGTTGGCATGAGGTGAACGATTTTGTTTGTTGGTTCTGTAGTATAGTGGAGAGCTTTCATTATAGAGTTGCCGGGTACTAACTAAATAAATAAAACATCAAATAAATCAATGAATACGTAATTTTCTTCTTTTGTGTTGATAATTTTATTTAAATAGGCTTTAATTAACACTTTAAAATACTTATCTATAAACAATTTAGTACATTCCTTACATACTAACATGTCTTCTGTTTTTACATTTGAACATAACGTGGCCTTTACATTATTTAGAGTTATTTTAATGTATTTTTTTATCTATATCATCTTTAAAAACTTTATTAATAATATCTGACATTATTTTGGTATTTTCATTGGGGGGGGGAAAAAGCCTTCTGTAGTTATTACTACAGAATGATTTTGTGGAATAGTAATAAAGAACAAGCTCTTTACACATCTTTCAAAATTTTATTGTCTCCCTAATTTATCCTTACTAATTAATTTTTCTCGGGATCTTATAAACTGTTCGCAAACTTTAGTTACCTATCTTACTAGATTGGGTAACAGAATTGCTACTTTTAGATTGCAGTAACTTTTGTTTCAAAAGTGAGCATTTCTTCTTATACTTCGACAAGAGACTCCACTTATTACTTAATGTTTTTTTTATAATCCTGCTAACAGAGGTTGGAAGAGGGGCTTCATTTTCCTTCTCTATTTCTGTGTTTATGTTTAATTTCATTTTCTTTGAACTACAACAAACAACATATATTATAATAAGTTTTACAGTAAAATGTAACTGGATGAGGATGGCAAGTGATCGGAAAGGCACGCATTGGAGGAGGCCTGTGTTTAGCAGTGAATGGAATATTGGCTAATGATGATGATGGTCATTTATAACTAAATATATATTACCTTGTTGCACATTCCACAATACTTGTATCACATCGACTCTTTCTTTTAATAGGTTCCTTATCATATCATTATAGAAATTCTAAGTTGGAATTGAATTTGGTAGTTAGTCTGAAACAGAAAATATAAACACATTCTTAGTCCTCTATCAGGTTACAATATAGGTAATCAAATCACATATTCAAGCATAAAAAACTCACCCCTTACTGTATAAATACTTATTTCTAAAGCATTCTATGTCAAAATGATCGGAACAAATCACATAATTCTTATTAAATTATTCAGTAACTTTTACTTTTATCAAAGAATCTAAATCGCTTCGTTTACAAGCTATGATCCATTTTTTTTAAACTGAAAATCATAACAAACAGTCGAACAGTCAAAAAAACAAAAATGAATAAGTTTTATAATCAAAATAAACAAGCATTGAAACTTACGTCTCTGAATCTCTAGGCATTCTGAAGAACGACTTAGAATCTTTTTGAAATTTATAATCCTTGCATCCATTAACAGCACAAATTGAACCACGGTCCACGAGCAAAAGTACAAGCTTTTTGCGACATTTTATCAGTTTATTTCCGTTATATTAAAATCCCACGATAATAAAATTAAAACACAAAACGTAACGCACGCACCTTTCTCTTTGCCTACAACGGTACTACAACCATAGATTCAGGGTGACCATCTCAAAAATGGCGAATCTGCCGGACACTGGCAAAAAAACTGCCAAAATCTGCCAAACCTGACTCCAGAAAATGCCAAAAACATGCCCCATACAAAAAAAAATATATGATATAGCGATTTATCACTTTAAACTGTCAAATGACAATGGATTTTGACCATTGAGTATCAATAAAATGCTATAAAACGCTTTTTTCTGATTTTATCGATAATTTTGAGCCTAGTTTGACGTCCTTTCGTTTGTGCACTCTATGGCTGGGCACAATTGTCACATTTAAAGAAAATAAACTTTAAAATGTATTAAAGTTTAAAAATTCCTACCTACTGTTTTTTCTTTTGTCGATCCGCACCCGACTAATTCTAAAGGATGTATTGCCAAATAATAAAAAATGCTTATATTGCTATAAACTGCCAAATACTGCCAGATTTCTAAAACGTCAAACAAATATGCCAGAGAGTAAAATAAAGGGCTAAACCTGCCGAAAAGGCAGGATCCTGCCACATATGGTCACACTGCATAGATTAATACTACAACCCCTACAACTTTTGAAATCGTTCACCTCACGCCGCTAGGGGCGCTAGTGTGCTTACTTGCCAGAATTCGCCCGGAGCTGTGCGTATTAACTCGGTAGAGTTTCTATAGTATTTGACACAAGCCACGCATGACGCAATCGCTGTGGACGGCGTGTGTAGAGAAACATGTTTTGTGCAGATGTTTTTGTATGATCGTCATCTTGTGTGTGCCTAAAGGTGGGTCCATAGCTCATGTTTTGCTCTACACAATAAACAAAAACATCTACACAAAACATTGTTTTGCGAAACATTTTTGTGTAGAGAAACAATGTTGTTTTTTTCTATGCTCGGTGGAAAACACGTACACAAAACATCAGTGTGACCAGATTAAATTTTACGAAAATACCGAAGCACCTCAAAAAAATACTGAAATACCAACTTGCACATGCAAAATATACCGGTAAAAATACTGATTCTCAAAACAGTGGGCCTACCGCCCAAGTAGCGTCGACTCCGCCGTCGGCTTCATTTGACAGATGGTTGAAATACATTGCTTCTTTTCTTTTGTAAGTCTTTATTTGTACCAAAAAATAGTAGCAATGTATCACATCCATCTGTCAAACGAAGCCGACAGCGAAGTCGACGACACTTGGGCGGTAGGGCCCCAGGTTTTATTAATTTATCATCACGATAAATGTAAAATTGTACCTATTTTTTTTAACATTCTATTCGAAGGCAAAACTAGACATGTTTTCCGGATGGATGCGTCAAGTAAAAGAAACCAAAGAAAAAAAACACGCTCTACCTAAATCTCCTAGCAAAAATGGAAACAAAAAATTGTCACTGTCAAACTGACCTCGATAGTAACATTTTCAGATATACCTAAACCTTTGGTCACTTATTAATTTATTTCATACATTTTCGAGTCATGATAATAGGTACTATCCCCATCAATTGGTAATGCGCCTGGCGGCCATGATTTTAACCTCAAAAACAAAAACAATTGTAAAATTTTTATATACCTAGACCGTATCTTATTGAAAATAATAATTCAAATATTCAATTATTAATATATTAGATTACCTATTAGAATTTTGTTTCATGACATTTTTAGTTGCGGATCACGTCAACGTGGATGTTAAGTGACAAGGTTCCAGCGCATTACCAATTGACGGGGATAATAATAGGCTAACATAAAATGCTAAATTGGCAAGTCTGAAGTTTTGTCTACACAAACCACGCAATCGCTGTGGACGGCGTGTGTAGAGAAACATGTTTCCGCCCTTAAGGCGGGTCCATAGCTCATGTTTTGCTCTACACAATCAACAAAAACATCTACACAAAACATTGTTTCACGAAACATTTTTGTGTAGAGAAACAATGTTTTTGCTTTCCATGCCCGGTGGAAAACACGTACACAAAACATCAGTGTGACCAGATTAAATTTTACGAAAATACCGAAGCACCTCAAAAAAAGTACTGAAGTATACTAACTTGCACATGCAAAATATACCGGTAAAAATACTGATTCTCAAAATAGGTTTTATTAATTTATCATCACAATAAATGTAAAATTGTACCTATTTTATTAACATTCTATTCAAAGGCAAAACTAGAAATGTTTTCCAGATGGATGCGTCAAGTAAAATAAACCAAAGAAAAAAAACAAGCTCTACCTAAATCTCTTAGCAAAAATGGAAACAAAAAAATTTCACTGTCAAACTGACCTTGATAGTTACATTTTCAGATATACCTAAACCTTTGGTCAATTATAAATTTATTTCATACATTTTCGAGTCATGATAAGTACTATCCCCATCAATTAGTAATGCGCCTGGCGGCCATATTTGTAAAAAAAAACAATTGTAAAATTTGTATATACCCTATCTTATTGAAAATAATAATTCAATAATTAAAATATTAGATTACTTAGAATTTTCTTGTTTCATGACATTTTTAGTTGCGAATCACGTCAACGTGGATGTTAATGTGACAAAGTTCCAGCACATTACCAATTGACGGGGATAATAATAGGCTAACATAAGATGCTAAATTGGCAACACTGAAGTTTTGTCTACACAAACCACGTAATCGCTGTGGACGGCGTGTGTAGAGAAACATGTTTCGCGAAACATGTTTTGTGTAGATGTTTTTGTTGATTGTGTAGAGCAAAAATTTCTTATTTTGGTATTCAGAACAAACGTAACGCTAGAATTAATTATTGACGTTCGAACATGGTCCTCACGAAATGACGCTGAAGATCATGGATGCTGGAAATAACAAAAACTATCTAACGAAAGTGCAGTTTCACTCCATAGATGCTCAGTGACGCAAAAATAAATAAGATTTAACATTCGAAAACCATACAAAACAGAACAGAACTCATAAAATCGTTGTTTAAACGTGGCACACACGGAACCGTATGTGCCAGTTTTCATTTGTCAAATATCGACAACTAAACCGTTTGGAGTCAAATTAAGCAGTCTAGCAGCGTTACGTTTGATAAGTGACAGCATATAACACTTTATATCCGTTCGCGTAACAACACATCAATAGAAAAAGCAAAAACAATATTTCGACCCATCAGACTGTGTGGCCCACAATTAATACCGTTACGTTACGTGAATTTTGCGTTACTTAAGTTGTAAAGCAGTTTATAGTAATAAAAATTTCCGTCACTGAGGATCTAGCTTTATTTGGAACCAATCACTGCAGTACTTACGATGCAATTCGAGATTTAAATTAGTATGTAGATCACCTAGGGTGACCACGAAGTATTTTTTTGCGGACATCGTATCGTGTTGATGTTTACTGAGACTGCAGCGTATCGTTACAACCAAAGCTGGGCATTAACTCGTTAATCCGTTAATCGTTAATTAACGAAGTTAACATTTTGATTAACGGATTAACTTTTAAGTTAACTTTTAAAAATGTTAACAGACACGTTAACTTCCGTTAATATGCAGAAGTCCATTAATCGTTAATCCAATGCCTACTAATTACCGCACGGCACCACGGCGCGGCGCGAAATACAGGTTCAGACAAGTATGAAACGAAACGAAGAGTGCCGGGCGGCGCGTGGCAGCGCGTGAAACAAAAACAAAACTAGATATATTTTACCGGCGCGTGTGAGTGAGAAAACTGCGAAGTAATTATTTTCGTTTGATGATTTCATTACTTAGCGCCGGTGCTTACAGTGACGAGTGTTTTGATTATTGTTATTATAAATTACTGTCAGTGATCATTTGCGTATTCATAAAGAAGAGTGAATGACTGTAATATAGTTAGAAAAAGTGTACCATGCAGTGTAGTAATCAAAACCATATCATGGCAGACATGGAATCGGATTCCAGCGGTCCTGATGAGAATCCATGGCCACATTTGACTGAGTATGTGGAATTTGTATCCAGATCGGGCCAGCAAATACTTTTTGCCGAAACCAAAATAAAAGTTCATGCATCAAGCCTGAATAATTTGAAACAACATGTAAAATTTTTTTTTTCCAAAAAATAACACCGACTACAAAGTGATCACTAAAAAGTAATAAAATAATTTGGTTTAAATTAAACACGTATTATTGAAGTCGGCCGATCGTATGTAAATATTTCTACATTGTGTTTTTGACAAAACATCGTCCGACTTCAATAATACGTGTTTAAACCAAATTATTTTATTACTTTTTAGTGATCACTTTGAAGTCGGTTGGTGTTATTTTTTAGAAAAAATATTTTTTTCTAACCTGTTAACTTCCAGAACCTAAACCAACAAGTTTTATAAGTTCACTAACGCAACGCAATAAAAATGCAATTTTACACATACCTATTAACGGATTAACGATTAACGTTAACGTTGCGTTAATTCTTCTGAAATGAAACGCTTTAACGTTTAACGAAGCTAACTTTTTTTGTAGCGGATTAACGATTAACGAAGTTAACTATTTGATTAACGGTGCCCAGCTATGGTTACAACCCACGATCACAGTTTAACTCCGGGTATATATTGGAATGCCTAATTTTTTTGTCCTAACTGTCTTTGGCACACTACTTATTGGCCTAAAAACTTTTTGCACAATTTTTATTTGACCTAAATTTGTTTGGCCTATTTTCACTTCGCCTAAAATTTTTTCGCCGCATGTTTACTTCCTAAATTCATCATTAAGCATAACTATTCATAATCCCTAATGTTTAAAAGTACTAAATAACGATCCGCACAATTGTGTAACGCCTAATATTTTTTTTGCCGAATGTTTACTTCCCTTAATCATTATAGGAATAATCGTTTTTAATCGATATTGTTTACTACTTGTAAATTGAAAATTACTCAATTTCACTAAACACTTTTGAACAATTTTACCAACAATTAACAACAATTGCACATGATTTTAATTACGAAAAATTATGTTTTTGGTAAGTAAATAAAAATAAAGAATGAGCAGATAAACCTGTCGTTGTCTTTTTAATTGCCTATCACACTCAAGAATGCAAGCATACAAGCAAGCAAGCAAGTATGCACACAAGCAAACATGACAACATAAGTACAATCAAGATTAAATAGCATGCTTGCATGACACGCATGCATGCATGCAAACAAGGCCATGCATTCTTGCATGCAAGCAAGAGCAGATATGCATGCATGCAATCAAAAGCAAGGAATGCATGCATGCAAGCAAGCATGCAGCATGCAAGCAAGCATGCAGAATTTAAGCAAGCATGCAGCATTTAAGCAAGCATGCAACATGCAAGCAAGCATGCAGCATGCAAGCAAGCATGCAGCATGCAAGCAAGCAAGCAGCATGCAAGCAAGCAAGCAGCATGCAAGCAAGCGTGCAGCATGCATGCAAGCATTAGGGAGCTCCGCTCGCTTCGCTCGCTCCGCTGCAAGTGGTCAAAACACTAACCTAACCTAACGTAATGGTGTTCGCATTAAAAGTTTTTCTTTATAGCGGGGGGCCTCAGGCCCGTTTTTTGACGATTTGTTTCTGTCACCAACTTGAATGCAATACAATATTGTTATGCCAAAAATTATGTATGCAAGACAATATTAGGGTCAACAATACTTCGGCGTAGTCATTATTGTGTCAAAAGATATGTATGCTAATAAATTTTAGGACAATTAACATTAGTCGTTTTGATAATTAGGGAATTTAACGTTTAGGCGAAACGACAAAGATGCGAAAAAATCTATTAGGCCAAACAATAATTGTACGTAAGGAGTTTAGGCCAAAGAAATTCGGCAAATGAAATTAGGACCAATGACTTTAGGCGAGTCAAGGGACACCCGTTTAACTCCATACAGTTGTTAAACGCCTTTGATGTTGGACGATGCCGCCGCGTGCCGCCGCCCGTGTAGGTACTTACGCAATCAGCCGCAAATGTGCAAGGGTTGTCAAAATAGAAAATAAATGTGATTAATAAGTAATTATTTACAACACACATACACACAAACTTTCGCATTTATAATAGTAGGTAGGTATTAGTAGAAAGTAGGATTAGTGATTAGTAGAACAAGGATATAAATAATCTAACATTACACGATCAGTGTTCAAGTGCTTATAGCCCGTGCGCAAAGCGCAGGTATGTAGGTAAGTCGGTAGGTACCTATATCAAATAAACTTCAAAAGTGGCACCTAGCTTGCTTTTAAGTACTTACTTTAACAGAACGGCCGCGGCGTCATTAACTAATTAATAGTGTTCGAGTCCCTAGTAGCACAGAAAATAAATTAGTAGGTACCTATGTAGGTAGGTACCACCAGTGTACTACGTAAAACTCTGGTTCAAACAAGGTCGTAGGTACCTAGCTATTTTGTGATGATAGCAACACGCACGATATGCTTATGTACCTAGTTCCTACATACCTACCAAATATATATTCATTACTTATTTCACAAATCTACTTGAAGTTATTCTTTAGCTACAATCAAATTTTACTATAAAACTGCACACGACAGGTATTATTGAATTATACAAAAAGTACTCAACGGCACGAGATGATGATTGGTTAAGTAGGTAAGTAATACGAAATTACTTATAGGAATAAATAAACTTACCTCGCATCACGGGGAAATCTATGAAAATTTACGTCCTTGTTGTATGTCGCTGTCGAGGCACATCCGTATACGGAACAAAACAAGTGTGCACCATTATTAATATGTACTATAATAAAATTATACCTAATAAACGATAGCGGCATAAAAGATTTTTAAAATGGTCGCTCGCTATGCGTGATTTATTCGGTCGCGTCACTCGTGCCGTCCTTCCGCGTTCGAGTACCCAAACTCAGCGAGTTTGGGTACTCCGAGCCGCACCGCCCGACCCCCCTCGAGACCCCCTCCGTTGCTCTGCGCAAGTACATTCGTTTTTCAACTGTATGGAGTTAAACTGTGCCACGATGGATGAAACGGAACGGAGGCGGTATATGCATTTGGGGTAAGGGTTTGCATGTGTGTTTGTATGTTTGTCTGTTACTATTTTCCTCTTTTGCGGCAACAGGTTGTGCGTGATAATTTTTATTAAAGAATCAGTAGTTAATTAAAGAGCGAGAAAATGCTTGCATGCATTGCTTGTATGCATGTTGTCTGGGGGCTTACCATCAGCAAATAAGAAACCATCCTTAAGCCGTTCAGTTCAGAAGCAGGCCCTAAACAAAATTGCTTAAATCGGTACCATGACCGTCTTTTAGGTGAACGGCTTAAAGATTGTTTTGACTCAAGGTGAACGGTTAGTTTGTCTCTGGTATGCTTTGTCAGATCACTAATGCTTTGTAGACGATGCGAAAACGAGATAGCTTATTAGTCCAATCAACGGGGCTTATGCAACCCGAATAATTCTCCAGTCTATGAAATTTGGCATGTGATGAAGTTAGGTAATACAGATTACAGATGAACAATAATCCAATAAAATTTGTAATGAGAAGTTAGGTATTTTTACCTAAACATGAAAATCGCTTATATCTCTCTGTGAATATTTCCTCGGGCTAAAATACTTTCTGTATACGTACTTATGTATTAGTTAGAATAAGTATGTAAAGAAATCCAATATTTTTTCGATTTCAGAGATACCCCAAATTTAAATTTCAATATTTTTCAATATATCTTCTGTTAAAAAAATTATTTGCTGTTTATTATTTTTAATATGTTTTTATACCTTTAATATATAGCTTTGTTCAGTAAGCTTATAATTTTTTTCTTTAATCATATTTATACATAAACGTATAAAAATGGATCGACTATTTTTTCACATTACCTCTTTAGACCAAAAATGAAAAAAATATGATTAAAGAAGAACATTTATTGGCTTACTGAACAAAGCTATATATAAAAGGTATAAAAACATATTAAAAAATAATAATCAGCAAATAAATTTTTCAACAGAAGATATATTGAAAAATGTTAAAATTTAAATTTGGGGTATCTCTGAAATCGAAAAAATATTGGATTTCTTTACATACTTATTCTAACTTATACATAAGTACGTAAACATAAAGTATTTTACCCCGAGGAAATATTCACAGGGAGATATAAGCGATTTTCATATTTAGGTAAATATACCTAACTTCTCGTTACAAAATTTATTGGATTATTGTTCATCTGTAATCTATATTACCTAACTTCATCACATGCCAAATTTCATAGACGGGAGAATTATTCGGAAGTCGCCATACAACAAATATCCTCATTGATTGGACCATATACAAATCGATGGGTGCATTCTGTAAGACAAATCTCTGAGTCATCGATCGCCATAAATTTGTTAACCATGGAAAGTAATTTGTTTAGAATATTCATTTACTTTTCATAGTTAAAATGTACTTTATGGCGTTCGTTGACTCAGATATTTGTTTGGCAGAATGCACCCAATTTATCGCTTATTATCCCTGCCAATTGGTAATGCACCTGGCGGCCATGTTTTTAACCTCAAAAACGAAAAACAATTTGTAAATTTTTGATATACCTAGACCCTATCTTACTGAAAATAATAATTCAATAAATAATAATTATATTAGATTACCTATTAAGAATTTTCTTATTTCATGGCATTTTTAGTTGCGGATCACGTCGATGTGGATGCTAATGTGACAAGGTTCTTGCGAATTACCAATTGGCGAGGATAGTATATCTCTGTCTGCCGCGACGTTCAAAATTGATGAAAAATAAAATAACGGTCACTTATTAGTTTTTTTTAATGAGAACATTGCAAATAAAGTACTTATCACAACTTCATATTTATTTTTAAGTGCTCTAATAAAATGTCGCAAGTCAATAAAACAAATTAAAGTTATATTATTTCAGTTTTTTTATTTTCAATATCATTTCACACCATTAGTTTGTTAATTACATCGATATAAAATAAATCATTTTCTTCTTTATTTGATTATTATTATTCATAATAACATAAAATGTAATGCAATTTAGGTACTTATTTACGGGGTCTCATCTCTCATCATTTTAGATATTCAACAACAAGGAAGTCGTCGCGTTGCCTATATCAAGTTACATAATTCACTGTTAAATAATAAACATTAAAAGAAATTCACAAATCTTAAAACTCTCACACCAAACTTATCTAATTACACTAAACAATTTTGAAAAAGCTGATCACGTAGGAACTTTTTATGAATTGCTTTATTTGACATTACAGACGCTATAAAACAGCTCCCAAACTGTCAAACCGTGCGTCGTGGTACGCTTCGTCCATACATAAAAAATGGTGAACGTTTTAAGAGAGTGTATTAAAGCAGGCCCTCCGCAGGCCTGCTAAATCGAGGTCATGGTACGAAAAAGTAATGCCATTCAGTATAAGTCCTGCTATAAGAGCTCATAGTAAGGCCCCTGATGCAGGTTGAAAAACGTTGAAAAACGAAAAATAAAGGTATAATAAAATAAAAACAAAAACGTGGCTGATGACATGCCGTTCACTGCAGTGAATGGCGCTGTTTACACGTTTCATTTATCGTTAATTTCCGATGCCGATGATTGATGAAAGGCATATACCGATGAAAGCGAACGGCCGTCTAGTGACTTTCATCAAAAAGGCACATCAGCAGTGGCGTGCACTCCATACATGCAAATAAGCACTGCATACCCTGTAGTCCCATAAATATATGACCCTAATTCCCTAGCCTATTATTTGTAAACTACTTGTAATTAAAAAGTTATGAACCCATCATCGTGCACACCACTTCTTCGGCTTTCCGTGTCTATTAGTTTAAGCGCCATCTATTTGTGGTTTTTGAAACTAAATTCACTTCAACCAAAAATCACAAGAACAAGAACCAACGATCGGCCGGGCGACAGAGGCGCCAAATATTTACCGCGTGTCCATAAGCAGTACTACGGGCTGCTTCTTTTTCATAGAACGAATCTCGTGTAGTACACATCAAAAGTATGACTGTGTGCGTGAAAATGTATGCGCGTGTTTATGTTTTGGAGGCACTGCTTATTTGCAACCCGACCGACCGCGTAATGATTGCATTGAGCGTAGCGTAAGAGAGTAGCGTTTTTTAGTTTGCCCTTGCAGTTGCAGTTAGTTTTGCTTTGTTTTTCTTGGCGCAAGTTATTGACTATTTTAAGTTAAGTACATAAGTAATTATTTCGTTGATTTACTGTGAAAAATTCAATAATTTACATGCGAGACCTATGCTGGCAAAGTTTGTTTAAATAAATTAAAAATTGCCGCTTTATCGAGGTTATCTTTTGAGGATAAAGTTTAATTAAATTGATTGCAAAGGGAAGATGCGTTGTGTTTAAAAACATGGTAGGTAGGTTATGAATGCCCCTCGTTCTTTTCATAAAAAGTTTTAATATAATTAATTATAACTGGCTAACAGCTTGTGTACGTACACACAAACCAATTGTATTGTTTTCTATGCATTTTGTTTTCCAATCAAGATGATAAAAATGTTTGGATTTCGTTCAGTATAGGTTGGCAGATACCGAAACAGTGATAAAATTGGTATATTTTTTATCCGTGCCTACCCTGTCTAAAATCTCTGTGCACGCCACTGCACATCAGTGATGAAAGATAAATTCATAATTAGACACTTCATTTTCGATGCTTCACTAATGAAGCATCGAAAATAAACGTAAAAATTAACCATCTAATTTCGGCTTAAGCGAACGCTGGATGACATCTACCCAGAAAGAAACATTTCAGGGTTACATCTACCTGCCTACCTTAGTACTCTTCGAGGCTTGGTTATTAAAAAAAACACATTGACACATACATTTTTATCAATGCCATCTATCGAGCAGACAGTTTTTTGTCATTTTGATTGAAAAGCCCTCATTAACAGGACGGTTATATCCTTTCTGTCCATCAACGTGCGTACACTGTTGTCACCCTATCTTAAAAATCTCATACAAATTGTATCATGAATTGTATTGAAACTACTGCAGTGATTGGTTCCAAACAAAGCTAGATCCTCAGTGACGGAAATTCTTATTACTATAAACTGCTTTACATCTTAAGTGACGCAAAATTCACGTAACGTAACGGTATTAATTGAAGGGGTTTTTGGAAAAACAAATGTAGTCAGATTCAGTAAATTTTGCAGGAGAAGAAAAAAACGTTTATGAAATGATTTACTAACCAGGGGGGCTACTCAAATGGCCACTTTTTTATTCATTCGCTAACTTAAATCTTAAAAATAAGCAATTAATGATCAAGTCAGACGTCGCAAGTTTATGTAAATCACAGACATTGTTGTATTGTACAGAATTGACAAGCCTACGACACGTTATTTTGGTGTTTATGGCTTATTTTTAATTTTTAAGTTAGCGAACGAATAGAAAAGTGGCCATTTGAGTAGCCCCGCTGTAGATTTTAAATAGTAGTTTAAGTTAAAAGTTAGGGAAATTAGCACACATTAAAATAGTAATAGTACTATATATTCCTTTATTTATATGAAAAAAAAAATCAAATAACACTTAGACAAAGGCAGTTTTTCAACGAAATATTACACTTAATCTGACATGGGCAGCTTTTCTACAAAAGAAAAGTATTTGTTTCGTCGCGTTGTATGTTATCCATTATTGGGAATACCAAAAACTCCGTGAAACTCAATTATAGTAAAATAATGCAAGGTATTCCACCAATTAACTGACGCAAACCACACGCAAACTTTTTTGAACAGTAACACAGGACACAAGACTGAACAAGATTTGACACTTAACGGACTGACATCGGTTGTTTTTCCAAGTAAAGGCAAAGACATTCGCTGTTCTTCCAAAAAATTATAAGAGTATGCTTGGCTTTGGATCTTTTTCCAAATACGGACAAATTTCTATAAGGAATATCTACTGACTGGGGCTGTTTTTCTAAAATCTGAATATGCCAAATGAAGGGTTAGGGCTTGATTTATCCATAGACATCAAAATCTCGATTCTCGTTTTTTTTGACATTGGTTGTTTTTCTAAAAAGCCCTTCAATTGTGGGCCACACAGTCTGATGGGTCGAAATATTGTTTTTGCTTTTCCTATTGATGTGTTGTTACGCGAACGGATTTAAAGTTTTATATGCTGTCACTTATCAAACGTAACGCTGCTAGACTACTTCATTTGGTTCCAAACGGTTTAGTTGTCGATATTTTGACAACGTTTAAACAACGATTTTATGAGATCTATTCTGTATTGTATGATTTTCGAATGTTAAATTTTATTTATTTTTGCGTCACTGAGCATCTATGGAGTGAAACTGCACTTTCGTTAGCTAGTTTTTGTTATTTCCAGCATCCATGATCTTCAGTGTCATTTCGTGAGGACCATGTTCAAACGTCAATAATTCATACATTCTAGCGTTACGTTTGTTCTGAATACCAAAATAAGAAATTGTTTATCCGTCACTGAAGGATTTAAAAGCTCACAAGCCTGAAGGAGTAAGGCACACACGAGATGACGATCATGTTTTTGTAGATAGATTGTGTAGAGCAAAACATGTGCTATGGACCCGCCCTAAGGCCCCTGCAGGCAGTGGCTTGAGTAGCCCGCTTTAAATAGCACGGTTTGCACTAACATAACATCACTAAACTCTACTCTATATTGTTTATTCCGTGTCATCGGCATCGATGGATGCTACAATTTACAATATATATTTTTGTAACAAAAAATGGGTTGAAAACTAAATGAAGAATAGGCAGTGGTTGTGAGAAATCATATAATACTCTGGGATATTTAATTTAAAATGTGATAATGGCTGCTATCAAGACCTTATTAGTCATAACATTTTGGCTACAGAACACAATAGTCAATGGATATGAGTTTATATCGCAATATCCTAATCAACAAAATGAAACATATTACTTTAACCACCTAGCAGTCGACAAAATAAGTGGTCAAGTGTATGCTGGTTCACTAAATTGGCTTCATCAACTCAGTCCCGATTTGAAACCAATCCATGTAGTACGGACGGGTCCGAAACTGGACAATCCTATGTGCCATGCAAGTGGATGTACATCAACAGATATAAAAACTACAGACATTGATAACGCAAATAAAATATTAGTAATAGATCAAGAATCGAGGATAGTGATTGCGTGTGGATCAGTCCGTCAAGGCTCCTGTTATAAGTATAAGTTGGGTGACATCTCCGAGACACCAGAGTTTGTTCCCGTGAGTGTTGCTGCCAATGACGCTGATGCTTCTACATACGCATTTATTGGACCAGAGAGATACAATTCGTGGGATCGCTCGAATGTGCTTTATGTGGGTACCACTTTCACAAACAATGGAGAGTATCGCCACGATGTTCCTGCCATATCGAGTCGTGACCTCATGTCACTAGAACTTGCCCAGTTTACCTTCTCAAAACAAAGTTTGATACAGATAGATGTTAAGTATCGTGACAATTTCCTTGTGCAGTATGTGTATGGATTTAATGCTAGTGATTATGCATACTTCTTGATTATACAAAAACATTCTCACCTTGCTGGTAACGAGGAGCTTGGATATGTGTCGAGGCTGGCCCGCACATGTGTCAACGATGACAACTACAACAGCTACACTGAAGTCACATTGGAGTGTCATGTTCATGAAGAAACTGCTAATGGTAAGAAGGAAGTGGTCAATTATAATTTAGTCCAAGATGCTAAAATAGCTCGAGCTGGTGCAAATATAGCAAGCCAGTTAGGCATAGAAACTGGTGATTCTATTCTTGTAGCATTGTTCAGTCCATCTAAAGGTATTACCAATGAACCTATGGCTAAATCATCTGTTTGTGTTTTTTCATTGCAAGAGATTGAAATTAAGTTTAATGAAAATGTGCACATGTGTTTCAATGGTAGTACCAAAGCTCGTAACATGGGTTACATATCAGGTATGATATCTGATGGAAAATGTCCTAGTGTAGGCACAACAGGAAATATTCTTAACTTCTGTGAAGTAGGTCTTAAAATTAGTGGATTGTATCCTATAAAAACTCAATCTGTAATTCATTGGAATGACACATTAATTACTTCTGTAACCATGTCTGTAACTGGGCTTCATACTGTTGCTTTTCTCGGTACTAATAATGGTGTATTGAAAAAAGTATTGATTGATGCAGATAAGGCATTAGAGTATTCAAGTGAGGAACTATTGCCTGGACAAAAGATGCTTCCAGATACTACTTTATCACCATATCAAAAGACTTTATATGTGTTGGCAAGAAATTCAATAGTGCAAATACCAACTGAACGTTGTGCAGAGCATGGCAACTGCTCATCTTGTCTAGAGTCTAATGATCCTCATTGTGGATGGTGCTCTTTAGAGAAAAGGTGTACTGTTCAAAGTATGTGTCAAAAAGGAACCCAAAGTGCCCCTCGATGGTTATCTCAGTATACTGGCCAACAATGTATTGACTTTGAACAAATATTGCCTGATAGAATATCAATGACTGAAGTTACTACTGTCCAACTTATTATTAGAACTCTACCTGAGCTTCCATTTGGGGCTAAATATAAGTGTGTCTTTGGCAATGCTCCACCTATAGATGCTGCTGTTACCTCAAATGGGCTTGCTTGTCCAACTCCAGATGTCAAACACAGGCCAAAAATTTCTCAAAATCTTGATCATGTCTATGTGCCACTTTCTGTTCACTCTTCAGAGACCAACAAGGATTTTGTTTCAAGAAACTTTGCCTTTTATGATTGCACAAAACATACAACTTGTCATTCTTGTATAATGAGTGAATGGGCATGCAACTGGTGTATTTATGATAACAAATGTACACATGATACTTCAGTATGTCAAAGAACCATCATCAGTGGAGAAAACAATCCAACAAAATTGTTAAATCATGGCGTTGGACATTGCCCACGAATAAGACAGTACAAGAAACCAATCTTACTCCCTAATAATGTCCCTAAGGAATTGGAACTGGAGGTCGAAAACTTGCCACACTTGCAAGCAGGTCATACTGGTTTTCAATGTATTGTCAGCATAGAACTAGCTAACATGATATTACCAGCTAGAGTAGAATCAAATCACTATATTGTGTGTGACAAAACTACTTACTCTTATGAAGAAGATGTGGGAGAATATAATGTGAGTGTTAAAGTAGTTTGGAATCACAAACATTACATAGATACCATTACTATTACATTGTACAAATGTGAGATTCTAGGCTCTCACAGAGACCATGCTGATTGTTCTCTCTGTATAACTAGAAACTCTATTTACCAATGCACATGGTGTGGTAATTCTTGCTCCTACAGTGAATCCTGTTTAGAAAATCCAGTAACAGAATGTCCAAAGCCTAGAATTGATATGATTAAACCATTAAGTGGTCCAATAGAAGGGGGTACTATAGTAACTATAGAAGGTAGTAATCTGGGTTTGAGAGTAGAAGAAGTAACAGGAAAAGTCCGTATAGGTGAAGTACTGTGTGATATAGTTGATTTTGAAGTATCAGTAAGTATCACATGTCAAACTGGACCTTCAAATGGATCAGTTGTAGCCCCTGTGATTGTAGAAAATGATGCAGGTTACACAGAATCATCTGTATTATTCAGTTACAAAAATATTAAATTGCAGGGAATTTACCCTGCTGTTGGTCCTGTATCAGGTGGAACCCAACTGGCTATAGGAGGCCAACATCTGAATATTGGATCTACTGTTTCAGCTTCTCTGGATGAATTACCATGCTCTGTAAATAAAACACAGACATCAAATAGCAGATTAATATGCATAACTCCAAAAGCTAGTTCACCACGTGTGATTCACACCTTGACAGTGTCTATTGATAATGCAAATCGGACTCTGTATGGGGACTTATTTAATTACACTGCTGATCCAACTATTATGGAGATCAAACCACTTAAAAGTTTTGTCTCTGGTGGGAGAATGATTACAGTTCATGGAACAAATTTACATACCATTCAAAAACCATTAATGAAACTATACTATGCTAATGAAGAAATACCTGTAAACTTGACTGAATGTACCGTTTTGAATTCAAATCAAATGGAATGTCCTAGCCCTGCCATAAACAAGAAGTATCACGAAATTTTACAGGCAACTAAATCTCAAACAAGCACTCCTCAAATAGCAATGAAAGTTGGATTTGTCATGGATAATGTTGAAAGTATGCAAGACCTAGAAAAATACTTCAATCCACCAAGAACCCATATGGTCTTTGTAGAAGACCCACATGTTTATCATTTTCCTAATAGAATTAAATCATATAAAGGTGGTGATCCTTTGGTGATTGAAGGTGAGCATTTAATACGCGCTAGTGATGAATCTGACGTTGTTGTTACTATTGGTACTCAAACATGTAATGTCACTAGCCTAACTATGCAACAACTTCTTTGTACACCACCTCAAGTACAACCTCTTAATACTGATGAAAATGGAGTGCAACTATCAGACATAAATTTACCTTTGGTTGTGGTGAAAGTAGGACGAAATTTGAGATTTCCAATTGGATACATTCATTATGAACTCATGAGGAACTATAATTTTCCACCAGAAGCTATTGCAGGTATAGCTGCTGGTACATTTTTTTTGGTATTAATATTTATGATTGTTTTGGTGATGTATAGACGACGGAGTACTAAAGCAGAAAGAGAGTACAAGAGAATTCAAATACAAATGGACACACTTGAGAGCAATGTGCGACTAGAATGTAAATTAGCATTTGCAGAATTGCAAACTGATATGTCAGACTTGGCAGCAGATTTGGAACATTCAGGCATTCCAACTCTTGATCATGTTAACTATGTCATGAAGGTGTTTTTCCCAGGAGTGTCAGATCATCCCATACTGAATGTCCAACGACAATTCATTAATACTCCTAGGACTAACTATGACGCAGCTATGATTCAGTTCGAGCAACTCTTGAATAATAAATGTTTCCTGCTGTCATTTATAGACACCTTAGAGGCGCAAAAGTCGTTCAATATTCGAGATAAAGTGAATGTGGCTTCTTTACTAATGATAATATTAATGGGAAAGATGGAATATGCCACTGACATATTGAAGTCTCTATTGTTACGTCTCATTGATAAATCAGTTTGTAACAAACATCCTCAGCTGATGTTGAGAAGAACAGAAAGTGTTGTGGAGAAAATGCTAACTAACTGGATGGCTCTTTGCATGTACTACTACTTGAAAGATTATGCAGGCTCGTCATTATTTTTGCTTTTCAAAGCCATCAAGCATCAAATTGAAAAAGGTGTTGTTGATGCTATAACACATGAAGCTCGATACTCCTTATCAGAAGAGAAACTTTTAAAGGAACAAATCAATTATCAAGTAATAACATTACACATAGTACAAGATGATTTTGATGATAAAGTTCAGTGTAAAGTCTTGGACTGTGATAGCGTATCTCAAGTAAAGTCTAAAATTTTAGATGCTCTATTTAAAAATACCCCGTTTTCATTACGACCCTCCGTCCACGAAGTCGATCTAGAATGGCGTCACGGCAGAGGAGGACACGTGACGCTTCAGGATGAGGACCTTACAACAAAAACTTTAAATGGATGGCGTAAACTTAATACTTTGGCTCATTACGGTGTCAAGGAGTCTGCAGTCATGTCCTTAATATCTCGACAAAATGATAGTTTTAATACTGCCTACAAAATACCTTGCAAGAATTGCACAGGTATATATTGCTCCAATTCCCATATTAGAGTTTATAACAGTGATATTACAGATCAAAATGTACACTATTATCATTTGGTGAGACCCATTGAATATCAGCACATTGTTAACAAATCATCAGAACACAGTCACAAAGCGATACCAGAAATATTCCTCACTAGGCTCCTTTCAACTAAAGGAACTGTACATAAATTTGTGGATGATTTCTTTAGCACCATCCTCACAGTTAATGAAGTTCTGCCCCCTGCAGTCAAATGGTTATTTGACCTGTTTGATGATGCTGCAAGAGCACATGGTATTATGAATCCAGAAGTGGTACATGCTTGGAAGTCAAATAGTTTGCCTTTAAGATTTTGGGTCAATCTTATTAAAAATCCCGATTTCATATTTGACATTAACAAAACATCTACTGTAGATTCCTCCCTCTCAGTCATAGCCCAAACATTTATGGATGCCTGCTCTTTAACTGAGCATCGGCTTTGTAAAGACTCTCCATCCAACAAATTATTATTTGCTAAAGATTTGCCCACTTACAGAGACATGGTTATACAGTTTTATCAAGCCGTCTCTCAATTACCTCAAGTAACAGACCAAGAATTAAGTACGTCTATGCAACAACTCTCTGTGGAACAGTTGAACGAGTTTGATACTCTATCTGCCTTAAAAGAGTTGTACATTTATGTCAGTAAGTATAGAGAACAAATTATATTAGGACTAGAAAACAAAATGCACTTAGCTCATAAATTAGATAATATAGCATGCACTATGGAAGGAGATCCTACATCTATATGCTGACTATATGATACTGTAAGTTACGATTTAATTGCATTTACGTAATTTATTTATATACTGACTTTTGTTGTGAAGCTTTAATTTATTATGAAAATACTCAGATTTTAAACCGATGTATAAAAGACTGTACAATATCAGTTCCGTGAACTAGTTAGGGAGTTTGAAATTATTTTTTTCAGTGAGTAATAAATATAGTAAGATTAAGTAAGAGTACCTTGCCTGTGTCATATTTTCATATGTCACGTGCAAAAATGTGTAAAAAGGAAAATTGGCAATATTGTATTATTATGAATGGATTATGGAAAGTGTCTGCATTTACTCTCCCAGTGGCCATACTTTAGTGTCCATGTTATTTTTATATTAGTGACGTATAATGTATAATGGGGAATGTCCGAAAAAAATAAAATTGGCTGAATATTTTTCTATAGGTAGGAATAAGCTCCCTTAGTAACAGAAAAAAGTTTCAGAATTTTTGGTTCCGTGAAAAAGTTTAAAAAAATTAAAGTCTCTTCGACTTCACTAATATACAAAAGTAACAGCAGAATGGAAATAATGCCTTTGCCACCACCTGCCTCAAACACAAGATGGTATGAAAAAAAAAGTTTCAAAGATGACAAATGTCAAAATGTCAAAACTTTTTATTTTTTATTCGTGTTGTTGTTGTGGCAAATGGTGGCAAAGGTATTACTACTTGTACTATTATGTATTCTGTGGTATTACCTCCATTCTACTGTTACTTTTACACATTTGTAAAGTCGAAGAGATTTTAATTTTTTACAATTTTTTTACTCAACGGAAAAATCTGAAACTTTTTTCTATTACTAAGGGAGCTTATTCCTACCTATAAAAAAATATTCAGCCAATTTGATTTTTTTCAGACATTCCCCATTGCTCTCTTAAGAATTTTATAATTTTCTGATGATTATTATTTGTATAGATCTTACATTAAAATTATGTTATATTGTAAATTCTCGATTGTATCTATTTAAATACTTAACTATTGATGTTTATTAAGATAAGTTGTATGTGTAAAGATAATTATATTAAGAAAAATGTTGTGATATTTGTATTTGGAATATTGATCTGATGACATCCTATAATTTAAGGCTTTGCAATGTTATAATGAAGCATATTTTGGCAGCTGTAGTCCGAGTTTATACCCAACTGCAAGAGGGGCCTAACTATTAAAGTAAAGTGGCACTTAAATTTCTCAGCAGGTGTAGAAAATTACAATTTTAAGACAAGAAATAGATTTTATCAGACCTAATTTGAAAACAAGGTCGGAGTCGTGGACCCTCTGCGATGTCCCACCAGTGGGTCGACGTGACTGCTGCTTACTTGCGTTTTTACTCTGAGGATACTTGCTAAGATCAATTTGTCCATTATATACCTGTTTGATTTGCCTTTGACTGCTTGATCTCATTAGTAATGCTCAACCAATATTTTCTGATAGTTTCTAAATTCATCTCCGGCAAACCTGACAAATCTCATAAAAATATTCCAGTTACAAAATATTTTAAGATAGTCTTAAATATAAAGTTTAGCTATTAAGAAAGCGTAAAATTCACCCGTCTCTTAAAGTTTTATATTATGACTTAGAATATACTTATTTATCAATCTTTTTGTAATGAATAATTTCAACATGAATGGGATAAAACTGAAAAACGTTGTGTTATTTTATCATATTTTATTCCATACATAATAAAATATTATTTACCTAGGCATTCTTGTCAGAAAAGAACAAAGTATTCTCAATCTCAATAATGGCTTTAGAAGTGATTTTATTAATTTGTACTTCATATAAATAATAATGACACAAACATAAAATTAAAAGACAATAACAAAAAAAAATATTTAGCTATTTGTTATGAAACATTTTATTAACAAACTCAAAATTATCACAATCATAATAGTGTGAATAGCTTACTTTATCACACATTTTGCCATATTCAGAGCATTACATTTTATAAAGCATTTAGGTTGTTATAATGCTATAATAAATAACAAAAAACACATACAATAATTAAGCTAAATACACACAGCAGCAAATCCAGTTATACCACAAAATGTCTCAATCAACTGATTTTGAAACTAATAGGTAACATAGTTTATTAAATCATTTAGGCAGTCTAGGATCACTTGATATGCTATTGTGTGTAGGTACCTATTAATAAATTATTTTGGTTGATTATGGGTAAACGCTACTCCAGCAGATGTTATTTGAGAATTATTGTGGATGGTAATGTTGGAACAGATTCTGCAAGAATAACGTTACCCTGGAAATGTTTAGATGGCATTGCTGAAAAAATTTGGTCAAAAAACTTACATTAGGTAGGTACTTATTTTACGTAATTGTTGTCCTCCTTATCCATCCACAACATATGGAAGGCTTCTGCCACAGAAATGAGGACATTATTCAGCCAATTTGATTTTTTTTTCGGACATTCCCCATTGTGAGTATAATAAAAAACCCTGTTGTTTACCTTCTCCGAGCATCAGTGTAAGCGTATATTCAATCAACATACGCTTACACATACGGTTGCGGTAATAGAACATTAAAAAACAATAATTTCAAATCATTAATCTCAAAGAAATGGTCCCTAAAATACAGAAATGCTTATGTCATAATAACACAAAAAATTATCAGTTTTTCGATATTTTCTTAATCATTAAAGCACTTCCTTTTTCCTTTTATCAAGGCACACTAAAAGCCAAGGCCGCATTCATACTACCGTATCAAATTTACAACGGTGCAGTTTAATAAATCGATATCTATACAAAAGTAAAATTGGAATCGCTTTAGAAATTAGGTACATCAGCCTAGAGCAAATGATGCGAAGATGTTTTTCCATCTACCTCTTCGTTTGTTTCGGCACTAGAAATTTCAGGGCTTACGCATTCCATAATTCGACGCCGAAAAATAAAAGTTGAATTTATGTTTTAGTCTACTGGGAACATTTTCACTTACTTGGGAACTAATTTAACATTGGTAAATTGACGCTAGTTTTTTACCGACAATTAAGAACTAGAAACACATGTATCTGGAATATTCCAGAAACGTTATCAAGTAAAATAATATGGTGTCCCACTCGGTACTAGATTCGAATTTCCTTTTAGGCTCAGACTTGATTTTGGGCTTAGTCAAAACAATGTAATATTTTATAGTGTAAGTAATGTGTAACCGCCATTCTTTAACTATTGGTCAAACTTTCAGCTCCATCTTATATTTGTACATACGTATTGCATAAAAATGAATTTTCCGTGATTTTCATTGGAATGTTTAGTTTATAAGTAAGGATGTCTTCAGATTGTTAGGCCGAAAACAAAGATTTTAAGCGCTCTTATTTCATTGACCCACACTCACAGTAATTTACCGTGCCCTCGCGACTTCGTCTGCGTGGCCACTCAGGGTATCCACTGCGTTAAGCGGGACAAGGGTGCGGGTCAACATAGCTTAGAGCTTACTCGTTTACTGCAAACATCTGTCCGTCAGAAAACCAGCAATTTATATATATCGACCCGCGCGCGTCCCGCTTAACGCAGCGGACGCCCTTATATACCTCGGGAACAATACTCTTTTTCTGGATGAAAGACTTTTGTTCTTTTTTTGTACCTCTGACTACATGTATACAAAATTTCATGATGGTTGGTTGAGCATAAGAAACAAACTCACTCGCATTTATAATAACTAGAATTCACAGTTTCTATTTTGTATTATGATGGTCACAAGGCTAGAAAGTTACGAGTTCACGACACAAAACATTCAATATATTCGTAGTACTTTAGATAAATCATTTTAGTGTTTCTTAAGATCATTGTTTGATTTCAATATTAGCAGAAATTACTTTTCTCAAATATCAGAAAGCTGTTTCAGATCTTATAAATGTTTTGCGAGTAATATTTTATCTGATTCATTATCTATTACCAATATCAATTTAGAACCTTTGTAAATTTTGTAAAAACATACATTGATGACAAAATGAGTACTTTTGCTTTTTGGCGATACAGCTATAATTTTTCTTACAAGTAATACTATGTTTCTTAAACAATGAACACATAGTCAACCTGACAAATATTGTCTAGTTCTAATAAATCACACGAATTATGTATAAAATTCTTACATCTAGACAAGATTTTCAGGGCACGAAGCAATTGACACAAACGACTGCATATTCTAAGCTTCTCAAAATCCAATAACATGATTACATTAGGTCGTTTATCGCATGCATATATGGCTATTATGTTCTTATGTTACAATTGTACTTTATACTGTAGACTTCGCCCGAAACAACCGAACAAAACCGGCTTTGAAAACTCAGTGTAAATAAACAGCCTTAATTTTTTTCGGATAAACGACCTAGTGTGATTGAGCCAATAAGTGTAAGTATCAAAAAATTGGTACGGTGTCTAAATTGACTATCTATTTTGAGTTAAGGCGCCGTACTACCCACTACTAACGCCGCCAATACGTTTATTTTTTATTACTCGTAAACCAAGTCAACATTCAGAAAAAGCTACGATCATGCCCTCTTAAATTGTCTCTAATATTTTTTAAATAACTATTCAATAGTTTTCATTCTTTCTGTAAGTTTTAAAATCCATTCTAGTCAACCACTTTTGGCTAAAATGGATTTTAAAACTTACAGAAAGAATGAAAACTATTGAAGAGTTATTTAAAAAATATTAGAGACAATTTAGGAGGGCATGATCTTAGCATTTTCTGAATATTGACTTGGTTTACGAGTAATAAAAATAAATGTATTGGCGGCGCTTGTAGTGGGTAGTACGGTGCCTTAACAACACAGCACCTATAACATGAAAAGAATTGCTAGTAAATGCGTATTATTTTTTGAGTAATTTATGACACCAAGGGCTTGTTTCACAATCAAAATGTAAGTTCTGAGTAGCTTGCTTGACAGATTTGACAGGTTGTGATATAAAAAAAATATGTCAAATCATTTGTCAAGTAAGCTACTCAGAACTTACTTTTCTATTGTGAAACATGCCCTTAATCAGCCACTTTAGACGTGTCGTTTTCATTATAAAATTATTTAGAATCGTTTGCCATATTAATATAATATAATCTCAATCAAAACGCCAACTGCAATCTACAATCACACTATTTTAATACAATGGAACTTGGTGCTTTATGCTTCATCAGAAATAATAAATAAATGCAAATGTTTACACTTGCTGCTACATAATATCACAATATTAAATTTTTTACTAAGCACTGTATTTAACCTTCACAACTGGAACCAATCCTATTGTAGCATTTAGGATTTTGTGCGGAAATAGTAACTGCGAGATTACTGAGAATTTTAAGACATAAAAACATTATTCGTGAGGAGCACAATGAACCAGCAGGTGCTATCTCACTCTATCTTCGTAAACTAACAATTCAAACTCAAAAGACACCTCGCAGCTAAGTAATGTAAGTAAAGAAAGTTGTTAAGTACATCAGTGCTTGAACTTAATCTTTATAGTATAAGCGCGCCCGCAGACTACAGACTTTCTATCGGCGGTTAGTTGGCCCGATAGTTGGTTTTGAATGAAGAATCGGCCGATACCAAATCGTTGTAGTGTGCGCACTTGCATACTTCTTCATACTGAGTCCAACTATCGGCCGACAGTTTGGTCTGTAGTTTGCGGGGACTAATGCGTTTCAATGTTACTGACGGCTGCGCGTAGTCGTGCCCCACTACTCGCCTCCCACCCGCTTACATCGAAATTGTGTTCTGCGCATCGTCTCGTGCGATGTTCCGAGCCGCCAATGAGGATCAGTAACAGGTTTAAATCTTAAGTTTTATTGATATAATATAAACACATATTGATAGCTATGAAACCTAGTGAAAGAATTTTTGAAATTCGTTTAGAAATGGTTGAGTTAAAAGGGTTTGAAAGAAATGTCAAGCTCAATGCAATATGTGCTTTATCACGTACGACATAAAGTTCGCGTACGTCGCTATGACGTCATAAGGACCCCAGGGGGGTAATCACGTAACTTTGTTGCAATCAACTCTGACAGAAATCGCAGTTACATCGCTGCTTTAGTAAGAACCAATGTGACAACTATCTTAACTAAAGCAGCAATGCAATCGTGCTTTCAATCGATAATTGTTAGCAACAGCTTTACGTAATCAAGGTACTGGACCCCCAAAAAACCAGTATTTTAGCTCTTATAACTTCTCAGGTTTAAGAGATATCGTAAAATTTTTTTCACAGTTAATCATGTGGTGGCATAAGCTTTCTAATTAGCCACTAAACAAAAATAGTTACTGATCCTCATTAGCATTGGCCAGGCCCCCCTAGATACGCCAATGCCGATAAGATTGAAACGTATCGTACAAAATGGTGAAATTACATTATTAGTACAATCTCATTTTTTATAACCGAGCCTCGTGGCAACTAGAATAAGGGTTACTTCGTAAAAGTCTGGTTTAGTTTGTCGAAGGGGTCGCGGTAGACGATGGTGGCCGACCTTAGGAGGTCCGGTTCGTCGTCGGACGTGGGGTAGTCGATAGAGAGGGGGGAAGTTTTGTCGGCGCACTTGTTGTGTGCCATCAATAGCCCCCCGGCGAGCGCTACCAGCGCACGGTCCAGCCAGTTGACGGGGTTGGCGAACAGAAGCCCCCCCTCGTAGAACCCGAGGTGGCCGCCGTGCGCCAGCTCCAAGAACATCACTTTGTCATGTGAACCTGAGGTAAATAGGACAGTTTAAAATCAAACTCAGGTCCCGTTGTATGTATGTATAATTGACGTACTTTTTTTTCAAAATAAGAAGTTATAGTGAAATAAAGAAACCGATACACTCTTTTTATGGACATTCGTGTAAAAGAATTCACCCGCCAACCTAACATCAGGATGGCGGCCCGATACAGAAACGTACATTTATGATTATTATAATACATAAACATAAATTTCCTGTAAAAACATTTATATACTTTTCGATGTAAGTATTTGGAAATCATGCACTTCGCCATTCTGACGAATAGCTGATACCATGCAATCTAAGATATTTAATAGGCATTATAGCGCCTTTACCAAGAGTTTCGAATACGATACGATTGTAACAAGAAATCCGACAATAGGCCAATAGGTTGTATTATCGTATTCGTACCTAAATTTTATGTTAGCTGGCTTATTTAAAAGCTCAGGCAATCCATCAGTAATCATTATATGTAAAATGCGAAAGAAGAGCATAATAGGTATCCACCCACCCCACACTTATCCCCTTGCCATTAATTACAAATGTGTACATATTTTCAATTATCTTGATTTTTAATTAGGATACTTACTGACAAATTCCCTGATGATGGGTAATAGCGGCTCAGGCACAATAGGGTCGTCTCGAGCGTTGATGAATATCATCGGGGTTGTTATATTCTCCAGATAGAACGCCGATGAACTCCATTTGTATAGATCCGCTACGGATTCGAACCCATGGACTCTCCTTTAAAATAAAACAAAGCATTCATCAAGCCAGTGACGGATTTGCCCTAAGGCCCAGTAGGCCCGGGCCTAGGGCCGCCAAGCGTGGCGAAAAATACACTGATGATAACACAGTACACAGAAAATTATGATAACAAGAAATGTGTAGGAAATGAAGCGATCTTTTGTATGTAGACCCCAACATCAAATCCTCAGTCGATGAAACTTTGCAGGGATGTAATATAGTATGAACCAAAACCCATGTACAAATATCCAAAAACCAAAAAAATACGTTTGGATAATTTAAAAATACATTTCATTTATGATACTTTATCATAATGTAAAGTTTCGTCTACTGAGGATTCACTACCTTCCACTACTACTACTTGAGGGTCCACTACCTTCCTTTCCTACACTAAAAAGACAAAAATTGTAGACGCACGGATAGGGATCTTGACCAGATTTTAAGAGCTTAAAACGGACTCCACCCGGATTTTTCATTGCGCTTGGACAAAATCATTACATCATCATTGAGTTATGATTTTGTCCAAACCATCATCGTTGCACGCACCACGGCACGGAGCGCGCGGCGCACTTGGTACGCCACGACTTATGCCTCGATTACATACGCCAATTTAGCTTCCTAGCTAGGAACCAATTTCGGGTTGCCACAATAAAATATTGTAGAATAAGTTCGATTTTAAAATCGAATCTACACTATAACGGAAAAGTAAACATTGTTTAAGATTGGAGATGAGAATTGAAAATAAAAAACCATAAAAAATGTTGAGCTTTCCGTCATTTGTGCAAATTCACTGTTAAAATTTAACTTATTTGTACGAGTGGCAACTCTAAATTGGTTCCTTAAATCGGCGTATGTAATCGAGGCATTAGGCCTACAGAAGTGTGCAAAGAAAGATAATAGGCATTTTCAAAAAAACCACCCACATTTGTAGAATGCAAAAACTAAGCAAGCAATAGTTAAAATTAAGTTTAGCTATCAAACGAAATCTAAGTAAAATATGTGTTGACATTTAGCTGTCAGTTCATAATTTTTCCGGACCTAAATGATGGGAACTGATAAACGGGCGGCTGGCACAACTCGGCCTAGGGCAGCCAAGACTGTAAATCCGCCACTGGTTCAGGATATTTACGATAAGATGAATAAAATAAACATTATAAAGATGTTTACGTTACCTTGAATATGCGTCGTCTAAATCGGGCAAGGTACCAGCTGACACGATCATATTCTCATCCAATGAGTATCTATTTTTCATTTCTTGGTTCAAAAGCATCCTTTTGTGTCTCGTTATAATATTACGATAGTTATCCGTCATTATGTACAGATAGAAACGTCGGAAATTTTGCCATTGCAGCAGGTATACCATCGTACTGTAAGACAAATATTTTTATTACAGTTTTATGAAAAGAGGTAGGTAAATACAGTTTAAGTTAACACTAACATGCTCTGATAAAGGTGCGATAGAATGGTGTATGTAATCATTAATTTGTTACGTTACGGTTACCTCAATTTCTCTGCAACATTGGCAGCGTATGGTACGGAATTAACCGATAAGTAGATAGTGTAAATCTGTTTGCCCCTTTTGTATTGTAGAATTCGTTAATAAAAGCAGTTTTTTGTTGGAAAATCCTTGTAGTAACAAACAGTCCATTGTTTAATGAAAAACGTTACAACGGAAATATGTAATATGGCTAATAGGTTACGGAATATGTAACGTTTGTAATTAATGTAAGAACCGGTAGGTATACCGTCGAAGGTCGTTTCATGAAGAACTAATGTAATGACTGACGATGCCTAAGACAGTGTAGTAGGGAAAGCTGACCCCACATCTATGTAGGAGGGTTACACAGCGTCGAAAAGAGAGAGAATCTTAACTAATGACCTCTCTTGAACAAATCTTAACATATTGTCATCAACGAAACATGTAATGTCTGTTCAAGTAAGACATAACTCACATGATTGCAATCTAGATGCGAAAGCCGATTTCCGGATTGTGTAATCGCAAATCAGGCAGAGGATACTCATCAGAATTAGAAACTTGTTAACGGTTACCTATCTTAAGATCGAATTTTGTGTTGGTCGAATTTCATTTTACCGACAACTTTTCGACTATTTTCGTTTCGCCTTTTTTTACTTCGTCGAAATCACGTTTCCCACTGTATCAGTTGACCATATTAATTCGAGGTTTTTCGTTACTCCGACGTCTCATTTGACCGAAAAACTTTTTACCGAATTATTGCTCGCTCGAAAGAACGTTTCGTCGAAGTATTATATTCCCGAACATTCATTACACCACTGATTTATTTGCCATAATTTCAGTTCACCAAACGCCTACAAAACTTGTAGCACACTTTTTCCGATTCCGAATCTTCGTAACGAGTCGTATTTTTTCTAGTATAATATTAAGTATATTCTAATGTTATTAATTGATTTCCATAATCGTTTTAAACTGGAATCGGATAAATTTTCATGATGTTCTGAAAATTATTATTTTTTAATTTAAATGCATGCAAAATAACTACCAACACTCGGTTCTAGGTTAACTAATATTTTCCCAAATTTTACAAGCATGCAACATGCAAGCAGGCATGCAGCAGGCATGCAGCAGGCATGCAGCATGCAAGCAAGCATGCAGCATGCAAGCAGGCATGCATCATGCAAGCAGGCATGCAGCATGCCAGCAAAAATGCAGCATGCAAGCAAGCATGCAGCATGCATGCAAGCATTTTGGAGCTCCGCTCGCTTCGCTCGCTCCGCTGCGAGTGGTCAAAACACTAACCTAACATACTGGTAGGTGCATTAAAAGTTTTTCTTTATAGCGGGGGCCTCCAGCCCCCCTGCACCCCCCGGCAAGCATTTTGCATGCAACATGCAAGCAGGCATGCAGCATGCAAGCAAAAATGCAACATGCAAGCAAGCATGCAGCATGCAAGCAGGCATGCAGCATGCCAGCAAGAATGCAGCATGCAAGCAAGCATGCAGCATGCATGCAAACAAGCATGCAGCATGCATGCAAGCATTTTGGAGCTCCGCTCGCTCCGCTGCGAGTGGTCAAAACACTAACCTAACCTACTGGTAGGTGCATTAAAAGTTTTTCTTTATAGCGGGGGGCCTCGGGCCCCCCGACCCCCCCCTGAGCCCTGCACCCCCGGCAAGCATTTTGCATGCAACATGCAAGCAGGCATGCAGCATGCAAGCAAAAATGCAACATGCAAGCAAGCATGCAGCATGGAAGCAAGCATGCATGCAAGCATTATTAAGTACTACGCTTCGCTCGCTCTGCTACGAGTGGTCAAAACACTGACCTAACCTAACCCACCAATGTCAAAGTCAAAGGTAAAGTCAAAGTAAAAAATATCTTTATTCAAATAAACTTGCGGCCAAATGATATTCGGTAAAATGTTGTTCTGGTGAAGTGAAAGTATGGCAAATAAGTTATCTGGCAAATGAAAAAAAAATCAAAAGAGACTTCGGCCAATAGTAAAAAGTTATTTTGAAAATCGGTGAAACGTAATTCGGTAAAATGAGACATATGCCAAATGATATTTCGATGATTTAAAAATATGGCAAACAAAACATATAGCAACAAAGACGTCGGTCAACAGTTTTCGGTCAAATGAAATTAGGACAAGTAAATTTCGGACATGTGATCGGTTACCCTTGTTAACTCCAGAAGTCTAGAAGTTACAATAATTGTACTTACTCAATAGCATTATATCCCTGACATATGGAAATCCCTCCTATTATGTTGGTCGGCCGCTTCCTGTCCTCGCCGAGGTATTTCGTAACCAAGTTGCCGCCGAGGCTAAACCCGACTAGTATTATCTTAGTACCAGGATATCGTTCTAATAGGTTTTCTATCATGTAGTTGAAATCGTCCGTATGGCCTGGAAATAAGATGTTTAGTGCATTATTAGTAGCGTTACGGAAGTTACGATTTCAGTACTTTGAAATTAACTATCGATTTACTTCGAAATCTGCACTCGCGCTTCGGTTCACTGAGCCGTTAAATACAATCAAATGTTTTGTTAACTCTGATTTTAATTAATTATTATTTCTAAACAAAAGAACCATAGGTCATGCATAAATGATAAGGTACTTGAGTATATGGTTCGCCTTCATATAAACTTGCTTTGCGTTGAGTTAGAATATAATTCCAAACAATATTCTCATGATAAATAGTTATTTGTTCAACAAGTGAGCAATTTATTTATTGCTACATAGCAAGTGATTCTAATGTATACTACTGAGCAGTAAGTGAATTAAAAGCAGGAGACATAAGAAAATTTGCTCTCGTGTTAAACATACAACTTTTCACATCTACCAGCGAGAATACTGGCAGCAAAAATCGATTTTTCTGTGTGTTTTGTACGTGTTGCCTAATTCAACATTAATCCGGAGTACATAAAATATATTCAAATTAACAATAAGTAGGTACTAGTGGGTCAATAAACCTCATAAATATTAATTTTACTCAGACAGGGGCCGTACCGGCTAACGAATCGATTTTCATAAAAGTCTGCTGGGTTTCAACTTAAAACAGAGAAATCAAAGTAAGCAATTTCGTTTTGTACTTTTTGTTGACGTGATTCGGAAGATATCGATGTTCGTGTGACATCATGAATTTGGATTCGTCATTTTGGCCCAATTGGGGCTCGATTTATCTGTTTTAATTTGAAACCCAGCAGACTTTTATGAAAATCGATTCGTTGGCCGTACCGGCTAACGAATCGATTTTCATAAAAGTCTGCTGGGTTTCAACTTAAAACAGAGAAATCAAAGTAAGCAATTTCGTTTTGTACTTTTTGTTGACGTGATTCGGAAGATATCGATGTTCGTGTGACATCATGAATTTGGGTTCGTCATTTTGGCCCAATTGGGGCTCGATTTATCTGTTTTAATTTGAAACCCAGCAGACTTTTATGAAAATCGATTCGTTAGCCGGTACGGCCCCTGATCATGCATACTGCTCAAAAGAAATTAGGGGTCACCCACAATATGATTTTTTAATGCAAAAGAGCTAAGTTGAAAGGTATTTTTCTGACAAATTCAATGATTTTATTTGAATTTGATATCGTTCAAAAGTTGTAATAGTCAACTTGACGACCTTACTGTCGAATTTACTGTATAATTTCTTCGCCGTGTTTCACTCACATTTCGCGTATTTTTGTATGAAACTCCTAACTTCATTTAATTCTAACTAACACACAACGAATAGGAGAAATAGTAAATTCGACAGACAGTCGGCAACTTGACTATTACAGCTTTCGAATAATAAATTCAAATAAAATAAAATTGAATTTATTAGAAAAATACCTCTCAGAACTTTGCTCTGTATGGAATACTATGAAAAATCATACCTATACCTTAATGGCTCTAATTTTCTTTTGGTCAGTACATTTTGAATAAAGGTTTTGCGTTGCGATGATGATGGTAAAAAGACATAAAATACGCATAATAAGTAACATTATCAGAATAAAAACGTGTTTCGCATATCTGCCCGTGACCTCGTTTCGAACTTTTGATGTCTTGTCTTAATTCATAAGAGATAAATTTATTCATGTTGCAACTGATAGGTTTACTAAATTGAAATAAAACTTCTTTAAAAACATGAAAAGTGCGTCGATTTGTTTATCTGTCAGCCTTTCTCACCTAACTTGCTGAAACAGTTTTTTGGACATCCATCACTATTGCAACTTTATTAAGAACTTCTTAAAATAAGTTTCTTAATTAGAGACCTACATAAGTACATGGCAGAAGTTGCTGAATTGAGAGGATAAAGTATAAGACTTCAGTAAAAAAAATTAGGTCACCTATTATGCAAGAGTAATCTGTAGCAAAATCGCTATCCAAGGTCGAAACATTGTTAGATATAAGTACTACTTACAATACATTCTGTCAATTTTAGAGATAAAATCTTTACGTCTTTCAGTCATTGGCAGTTGGCAAACGGTAATTGAATAACATCACCCAGGCAGGTGAGTCATCTCATCACACCAGTATGATACATCAGTGTTAGTCAGTATCTGCATAGTCTGACAAACTAATCGGTAAAAATAGGTATGTCTTAATACTCCTAATATACTGGCACATCAAGGCCAACTTTAAAATCCGACCAACATTATGTCACGTACATAAAAAATGTGCTAGCGCGAAACTTTAAAAAAATACCACAGATTACTCACAGCAGAATGGTAGGTACTTAATTAAAAATTGTAAAATTTGTAAAATGGTAATACAATGCAGGTACTATCATATACCACAGAATATACAATAGTACTAACGTATTACCTACTAAATAAAACAAGTACTTATAGGTTTCTATTCTAGAAAGGTTTAACGTATTATTTTGTTTCTTTGAATTGAATATCTCACGTCTCGTCATGCTAACTAATCTAACAAACAACCCGTGTAAAGCTATGATATCATTAATATCATTATCTTAAAGTCCTATTATATAATATTACTAGCGACCCGCCCTCGTTTCGCTTCGGTTCCTTCCTTTTTTTTGCCAATTGCGACCTTCAAACAACATCCAAAAAAAGTCAAACCCTTCCAGACTGTCACCTCCATCCGCTCCAAAAGTCTGCACCCGTCCCGTCATCGCTATGATAAACAGGCATGAATTTATTTGAGCGATTTATATTTATTTAAACTATATTAGTGTAAAGGGCTAAAATTATGTGCATGAAAAGCATTTAATTCGATAAGGATTAATACTGTATCCGTCTAAATACCTTTCAAATTACCACATTATTTGTGACCATTTAAAAAAAGTTAAAATAGCTATAGTAAGCTATCCTTAAAAGACATATGCCGTCGCGGACTTTTTTTGGAGACCTATACTATTATAACAGAGAAACAATTCCATCATACATTATTTTGATATAGCTCAAAAGGATTAGGCAGCGTTTTCGATGCAAGCTCCCAGTCGGCTTAATTTTGCCGACATCATCAACAATTATCGTCAAAGGACCCCGAACCTATACTTAGAAAAATGTGGTTTCAGTTAAATGTCCTGGAATTTTGATATGTTATAGATTTCGGTGCTCTGAGTAAAAGTCTCTATGGGTTTTCCACTGTTTCTCCACTGTTTCCGACTCCCTTTGTCGAAAAAATAGTGGGCAAAAAAATATCAAAAAAAATATGCTTTTTCCTCGATTTTCTCCATTGCTGAGCCTGAGAAATATTATAAATCAAAAGGAATGTTTCATGAATTTGATGAAGCTTCGCCAAAATAAAACAACATTTGAATTATAACAGCTTTGATCTTTAATATTTCAACCTCAGCAGTTTCTAACATATTTATAACTTGGATGAATTTGATAGGTATATCAAATATGGAATAAGCCCAATATTGGGGCCAAACAGAGAATTAATAGAATTTTATATGCCAGAGTCAGTCAAGAAACTTAGAATAATAAAATAAATATGATAAAACGGTTCGTGTAATTTTGGATGGTACAGAAATTCCAGTACAGAAACCTGAAATTACTATTGCACAGAAGGCATCATCAGGCAACTATAAACACGGAAATTCACACTCAGTTGCTTTGTTAAAATTTAAATCATATGCTTCTAATCTGAAATAAAAAGATTACTTGTAAATCTTACACGAAATTTAAAGAAATGTAATGCTCGTTAGCAGATTTTTGTAAGTTGCTATAAACTTTCTTGCCTGTTGTTTTGGCTTTTCTTTTCCGTAATTCTTCTTTTATATGAGCTAAAGTTAGCATAGAATACATTGTTTGTCCGCAAAACCGAAAAAAATACAATCTAAGAAAGTAAAATCACGTAATACACAGTCAAGACAATATAAGCTCAAACTGACAATTGTTCCAAAGACTAAGCGCCATCTGTAATTCACTTTGCCTTCTCCTCCCCATTGGAACTTTTTAGTACTAATACTTCGTCGCAGTCGTAGAACAAAGACGGATCTGCAATTTAGCAATTTTACAGGAGAGCCTTTCAAAGATTTTGTATGGAATATTACTCCATATTTTTAAAACTAGTAATTCAATTAACGTGAAATTTGGACCAGTTGTTATGTATGAAGACTTTTTCAATGTGATTTACAATACAAATTCCTAATATGTACAGTTTTCGTAAAAAGTCACATCGGTCGTTGTTCTCTGGAGTATAATGTGACGTATGACATCAACCGACGTTATTGTATGGAGTTAGATTTTTTGGTTCATGACGGATGATACTTTCCGTCAATGTTCTAAGAAAAATATACACGACTAACAATAATGTATTGTGACACGTATAGATACCGTTAATATAATTTTATACTGAGTTAACACAAAAATCAAAATAAAAAAATAAAAAATTAGATCCCTAGGACAACGACGGATTTGATAAACCGTCGTTGTACGGTGGATAAGTAAATTAAATCTTAAATAATAACCAAACAACACGCAAAGTCTCAGTAAAGCAATAAGTTTATTTTAAACCTCGCTGCGAGTGACATGTGCGCTTTCCCGTAGAACAAGAACGAAACTAGTGATCCGCCGCGGTGAGCGGGGTGCGGGGGACGTGCGCCGTCCGCCGAACATGGACGCATTCATTAATCGGGCGTTGTACTACGCTCATAGAATCAAATCCGTCGTTATTCTAGACTATATCTCAGACATTTAATACCTTTTTTTCAAAAAAGTGTCTTCAATCGACAAAACACATAATTACATGTCGATTTATGCAATAAACAAAAAATGTAAAAAAATCAGAACCGTCTCTGTTCTACGACTGCAACGACTTTGTTATTAGGGTGTGTCCCCACTTAGGCCGCGCTCCGCGCTCCGCGCTCCGCGAACCTCGGAGCATATGTGGACGCGCGAACTCCGTCTGCTCCGCGCTCCGCGCTCCACGCTCCGCGCTCCGTTCCCGTAATCAAATAAGCTTTATTCATATAAACTTAATTATTAAGTACTTTTGTCTCCACAGTATTATTATTGTGTAATTAATCATGCCTATGTACAGTCAGCAGCACATCAGGTTATACAAAGTGTCAAAAATTTTCAATTTATTTTGGACCTTGTCTTGACAATAGGCTTTTCGTAATGAAAAAAAAACTGTTGGTTCGATAGATGGCGTTGATAAAAATTTGTGTCAACCAAACTACTTACTTCTCTTCTCTAAGGTGTGTAGGCTAGTGGAATCATGGATCACAGTATTTTCTTAATATCTGAATTCCGGAATGCAAATTCCACGATTTCTAGTGTTGCCAGTAGTCGTTTCTAAAAAAGTACTTACATTTTACGTTACTATGGAGTATGGTTATGTCTTTTTGTTTATGGGCCGATTTGACCGTTTTCGGTGAAACTCGGTTTTTGGTGTTAGTTTGACAAAAAAATAGCAACGCAATGTTAAAAATATAAAAAATCCAGGATAGCGGGCAACTTTTTTGCTTGGTAGCCAATTTCTATGAAACTCGGTTTTTGTTACTGCTTTAACAAGAAAACAGCAACGCAATGTTAAAAATACAAAAATCCAAGATGGCGGCCAACTTTTTTATTTGTGGGCCGATTTCAATGAAACTCAGTTTTTCTTTTTATTTTGACAAGGAAACAGCAACGACATATTCAAAAATATAAAAATTCCAAGATTTCCAACTTTTTTGTTTTTGGGCCGATTTCGATGAAACTCGGTTTTGGGTACTATTTCGAAAATAAAACAGCAACGCAATAATAAAAATTTAAAAAAAATTCAAGATTTTTTTTTATTTATTTAATAATAAACAATGATTCAGAACATAATTTCGACCGTACAGTGTTGCAAAAACCTGCATAGATTTTTCTGCACACTGCCATTCACCATCTATATCTAAACATTACAAAAACAATCAAAATACCTATTTTATAAACCAATCATAGATATACCTACATTAGAATATAATTATGATTAACATAATAACAGTCCATAAAGTCCATGTATCATATTTGTAACAAAGGACATCAGGCACATCAGACCCAAAGGTGTATAAGAATAATTCTTGTACATTTAAGCAATATGTATTATTAGAATAATAAAACAGTAGCAAGTTTATTTTTAAACTCCTTAATTTCGCTTAAATTAATTACTGAAAAATCGGAAGTATTTCGATTAAAAAGACATCTTTGTCATTGATACTCTGTGGCTTCCATGTCATCAATGTAATCTTGAATGACTGACATTGACAGTCAATTGTCAAAACGCGAAAGCCGATTGGTCGGCCTGTGGCGTTCTGTCACTTTTACTGTCAGTTAACTGTCATTGTCTATCAACTATCAAACAGCGTTTTGTTACGACATATGCACACTCCTTTCGTCTTGGTTCTAAAGCAAAAAAACGTGACTTTGTGTATTGATTGATAGATTTTGTTGAATGTTTTCGAAAAAACTGTCGCTGGAGACTTGACTTTATGCTTTTTAGTACATTTCGGTATTTCGGTAGAACACCGATTAATCACTAGCGCATTTATCAAAACGTTTTGGTCGTGTAACTGGTGTTGCTGTAATAGTGTCGGGGTTACCAAAAATATAAGTTTCAAACACAAATAACTCTCAAAATATAAAGCTTTGTTAAAATCTGAATATTTTTTATGACTTACTAATTACAAGTCTTAATTTTGGAAAAAACAAAAATGCTATACATTCTTGGGTTTTTTGTCAAAGGTATTTGCCTGATGTCTTTTACGGAGGGTAAGATTGTAATAACTGCGATCGCGGCTGTTCGGCACTACCTGCATACCAATCAAATAAATGAGCATACGAGACCAAACCCAAACGATAGTTTTTGTGTAAGAACACACGCGCGCGGTCACACGGGAGGGTTCATATTTGGGAAAATATGCAGTTATTTTTTTTGTAAGAATTTTATGGAACTGTAGATAATTTAGTCCATTGTTTTAATTTTAAATTATAATAATAGATTAAGGAAGTGCATTTTTAATTTGTTTTTAATATTTAATATATTTAATTCTTGCTTTAGATCTTGAGGTATGTCATTTATTAGTTTCGGTATCTGGTACTGTAGTAATTGTTTACCATACAAATTGTTATAAGAAGAAGTTTTTAATATTATTTGCGATGCGCTGCGAGTTCGCTTATCACGCTGGATAATTATTTGTAATTCTTTGTTGAAGAAGTGATTTACCAACAACATGTATTTAACGTGATCGTATATCGGTATGATGGAACAGTAATGGAAAAGTTCATTATAGTTATCTTGATACTTGTTTTTAATTTTAGCAGGTACGATTACTTTAAGTATTCTTAGTTGTAGTTTGTAGATTGGTTCGAGATGTGTTTTACACGTTCGGCCGTAACTATCAAGGCCATAATGAATTATTGTTTCCCCCAGAGACTTATATAAACTAAGGAGTGTGGCATAAGGAATTTTACGCTTTACTATGGAAAACTTGGCCAAAATTGCTCTTAGCTTATCACACACATAACTGACGTGGTCCGTCCATTTAAGTCGATCATCAATTATCAGGCCGAGATATTTTTGTTTACAGACAACCTCTATAGAACTACAACAGCAGTTTTGGTTATTTGTATGAAGGCATTTGTGGTTATGGGCTATAAGATTAAGACTATGGTTTTTTCGGTTTTTGCTAGAACTAATGTACATCATTTTGGTTTTTTCAGTATTTAGCACTAATCCCGCATCATGTGTCCATTGTAATAGCGACGTGAAATTTTTTTGCAAATCCGATAAAGCAATATCTAAATTTTTGTTTGATGCCACAAGACAAGTGTCATCTGCAAACTGATACATCTCACATTTTTTTATTACGTTAGCAGCGTCATTTACGTATGTGATATAATGCAATGGGCCAAGCACGGATCCCTGAGCTGTACCATCTGTTACCTTTATATCTTTACTGTTGACATTAGCAATCTTTACCACATATGATCGGTTATCAAGATACTCTTTGCACCATTTATTCAATGGACCCCTTATGCCACAATCATTGAGTTTTTCAATGAGGATATTATGTTTCAAAGTATCAAAAGCCTTCGTATAGTCTATAAACACTAGTAGAACATGCTCTTTATTATTCAAATGTTTGTAAATACTGTCTGTGAAATTTGATAGTAACTGTGTTGCACTTTTGCCTCTTTGAAACCCATACTGTTTGTTAGTGATAACGTCATTATCCTTATAGAATTGGTGTATCTGCTTAGCTATTGATTTCTCAACTATTTTATCTACAGTAGGTAAAATAGTTATTGGTCGATAGTTCTCACAAGTATCTTGCTTTCCTTTTTTATGAATAGGCCTGACTAGTCCTGTTTTTAACTTATGCGGATATTTAGCCTGTTTCAAAGAAGTATTTATGAGATGAGCTATTACCTCTGCAATTTTTTCGCCAATTATTTTTAAATCAAGAGCCCTAATGCCGTCGATGCCTGGTGCTTTTCTATTATTTAATGATCTAATTTCTTTAAGCACAGACTTAGTGGAGACTTGCTGATATCTACAAGATACGTTAATGGGGCACGAATAGGTGTCTTTACATAACAATTTTGTATTACATATCGGTGCAATATCTACTGCACTTTTTTTAAAGAATTTGGCAAAGTTATTAGCTATTTCTGCAGTTGTACTGTTATTGTTTTTGAAAGCATTTAAAATTATAGTATCGGCCATGGCTTTTGTCCTGCCAGTTAGCTCATTTAATATTAGCCATAGTGCTCTGGGATTATTTTTACTATTGAATATATCTACTCTTAATTTTTTATTTTTACTTTTATTGATTATTTTGTTGGCAAAGTTCCTAGTTGAATTATATTTTTGTTTTAATATTTTATTTGTTGGGTCTGCAATCCATTTCATAAACATTTTATCTCTGTTTTCACAAGCTTTGATTATTTTCTTGTCAATCCAATTATTATTAATTCTATTGTTATTTTTAGTAATATTAATTTTAATTTTAGCTTTTTCGTGGCAATTTTCTATATTTTTTACTATAGTTGAATAAATTTTATTTGGAGAGTTTTCGTTTTTTAAATGCTGCCAATCTATTTCATTTAAATTTTTTGTTAATAAATCGTGGTCATAAGCATAACGAGTACTACGCTCAGAATCCATCCGTGTGAACGAGCCGGTGGGGCCAACACAAGCCAGTGCGATAACGCGATGGTCGGCCAGTGCAGTACCGAGCGCCGCTGTGTATACACATAGCTCGCGGGATCGAGCATAGATGTGGTCTATGCATGATTTACTAAGTTTATTATTTGATATCTCAATCCTTGTATACTCGGTGATCCCGCAAGCTTAACCATGACTATACATAGTGGTGTTATAATGATGTTTTATGGGATTATTAGTCTTTAGGTCGATGTTTATGTCACCCAGCAGATACAGATCCTGGTAAGAGTTAAACTTTCTCAACAAAGTGTCGAGTTCCTTTACAAACAAGTGCTTACTAAGTTTTGGAGGGCGGTAGATGCAACACAGAGCTGCGGAATAATTAGAGGCGGTAGTCAGTATGCCAGTTATACATTCGAAGTGTTTTGTTTTGTAATGGTTAACAGAGAATTTATGTCCGTTTTTTATATAGATAATTATACCACCTCCTCTTTTATTATTTCGCAGGTCACTGTACATTTTATAGCCTTTCAATTGAAATAAACTACACAGTGAGTTCGATATATTCACCTCCGTTAGCATTATTACATCAATGGTACGAGAAGATGAGTGAATACACTGTTCAAGAGTTGCAAAGTTTTTAATAATTGACCGGATATTCATATGAATGCATAGTAAATTTACATGAGCTGGGACAACAGACAAAAAGGATTTTATATCGATACAGTCGTACTGTTCTAATATATCATTTAGGGTAAAATCTGCCATTTTTAAGATTATGATTTAATTTCTTACACAAACTAAACGACACAACCACCCAGCCACCAAAATAAAAAAGGTGTACTTACGATGGTACTGAAGATTTAAATTTGTGTATATCGTCTACAGATCGAATTATTATAGGTTTTTGGTTATCACCTTCTTTCCGAACACGAAGTACACCCTTTTTAATCCAAATGTATTTATATATAGTTTTAAGTTCTTGCTTAGCGTGCCACAGTAATTGCTTATTGAAAGGTGTTAGGGCTTCACAAATAAATATCGACTCATTTAATTTAGAAGAATGAGCATTTGAGATAATTTCTGAGGATACAATTTTGGTAGATTTAGCTGCGGATATCCATGACGTCTGAAGTTGTTCAGTGTTGAGTTCAATTTGTACTGGGCCGGGTCGGTCGCTCCTGCCGGGTATGCGCTTGACTAGTTTAATATCCTCGGTATTTTGCTTCAGATTTTTGGCAATATTGTTCGCAATTTCAATAAGGTTTTCGTTTTCGTTCACAGGGATATTATATATTTCGACACGTTTACGTAATTTGTGTTGTTCTATTTCCTGTATACGTTGTTCTAGTGCACCAACCTTGACTTCCAAATGATTATTCTTGTTTGTGAGTTCAGCGTTTTTCTTTTGCAGCACAGTTATGCTGCCTTGCAACGTTTCTATATTTTGGATAAGTTCATCCATTTTATCAGAGTGAAATTGTAGAGAGTGGGATATATCCTTCATTTCCCTATTGATGGTTTTTTGAATTTCTTTGGATATGTCAACCAGTAGTTTTTTAACGTCAATTTGTACGTTAGATGACTCGGTGATGTTTTCATCATCTTCATCGTCGTCGGGAATAATTACGGAGCGACGTCTTGATGAGCTATTTTGACAATCTTGACACGTCCATTCCAGATTTTCTGTAGCACGTAGGGCGGTAAGCTGCTTATTGGTGAGACCACTACACTGGTTAGTCAGATGGACAATTTTTTCGCAACGATTGCATTCTAGCCCCGGTTTAGTTTTAGTTAAATTTCTGCCACAATTATCACACTTGTTAGACATTATTTTTGTAGGGTAGTTAACGGACAAATTTACACACGTATTGCGCACTGAGTCACTCAACGGTGAATGAATGATGGCGGCCAACTTTTTTGTTTTTGGGCCGATTTCAATGAAACTCGGTTTTTAGTACTATTTCGACAAGAAAACAGCAACGCAATAATAAAAATATAAAATATCCAAGATGGCGGCCAACTTTTTTGTTTTTGGGCCGGTTTCGATGAAAATTGTTTTTTGGAACTATTTCGACAATAAAACAGCAACGCAATAATAAAAATATAAAAAATCCAAGATGGCGGCCAACTTTTTGTTTTTGAGCCGATTTCGATGAAACTCGGTTTTGGGTACTATTTCGAAAATAAAACAGCAACGCAATAATAAAAATTGAAAAAATCCAAGATGGCGGCCAACTTTTTTGTTTTTGGGCCGATTTCGATGAAACTCGGTTTTGGGTACTATTTCCAAAATAAAACAGCAACGCAATAATAAAAATAAAAAAATCCAAGATGGCGGCCAACTTTTTTGTTTTTGGGCCGATTACGATGAAACTCGGCTTTGGGTACTATTTCGAAAATAAAACAGCAACGCAATAATAAAAATTGAAAAAATCCAAGATGGCGGCCAACTTTTTTGTTTTTGGGCCGATTTTGATAGAACTCGGTTATTAGTACTATTTCGACAAGAAAACAGCAACGCAATAATAAAAATATAAAATATCCAAGATGGCGGCCAACTTTTTTGTTTTTGGGCTAATTTCGATGAAACTCGGTTTTTAGTACTATTTCGACAAAAAAACAGCAACGCAATAATAAAAATATAAAATATCCAAGATGGCGGCCAACTTTTTTGTTTTTGGGCCGGTTTCGATGAAAATTGTTTTTTAGAACTATTTCGACAATAAAACAGCAACGCAATAATAAAAATATAAAAAATCCAAGATGGCGGCCAACTTTTTTATTTGTGGGCCGATTTCAATGAAACTCAGTTTTTCTTTTTATTTTGACAAGGAAACAGCAACGACATATTCAAAAATATAAAAATTCCAAGATTTCCAACTTTTTTGTTTTTGGGCCGATTTCGATGAAACTCGGTTTTGGGTACTATTTCGAAAATAAAACAGCAACGCAATAATAAAAATTTAAAAAAAATTCAAGATGGCGGCCAACTTTTTTGTTTTTGGGCCGATTTCAATGAAACTCGGTTTTTAGTACTATTTCGACAAGAAAACAGCAACGCAATAATAAAAATATAAAATATCCAAGATGGCGGCCAACTTTTTTGTTTTTGGGCCGGTTTCGATGAAAATTGTTTTTTGGAACTATTTCGACAATAAAACAGCAACGCAATAATAAAATATAAAAAATCCAAGATGGCGGCCAACTTTTTGTTTTTGAGCCGATTTCGATGAAACTCGGTTTTGGGTACTATTTCGAAAATAAAACAGCAACGCAATAATAAAAATTGAAAAAATCCAAGATGGCGGCCAACTTTTTTGTTTTTGGGCCGATTTCGATGAAACTCGGTTTTGGGTACTATTTCCAAAATAAAACAGCAACGCAATAATAAAAATAAAAAAATCCAAGATGGCGGCCAACTTTTTTGTTTTTGGGCCGATTACGATGAAACTCGGCTTTGGGTACTATTTCGAAAATAAAACAGCAACGCAATAATAAAAATTGAAAAAATCCAAGATGGCGGCCAACTTTTTTGTTTTTGGGCCGATTTTGATAGAACTCGGTTTTTAGTACTATTTCGACAAGAAAAGAGCAACGCAATAATAAAAATATAAAATATCCAAGATGGCGGCCAACTTTTTTGTTTTTGGGCTAATTTCGATGAAACTCGGTTTTTAGTACTATTTCGACAAAAAAACAGCAACGCAATAATAAAAATATAAAATATCCAAGATGGCGGCCAACTTTTTTGTTTTTGGGCCGGTTTCGATGAAAATTGTTTTTTAGAACTATTTCGACAATAAAACAGCAACGCAATAATAAAAATATAAAAAATCCAAGATGGCGGCCAACTTTTTGTTTTTGAGCCGATTTCGATGAAACTCGGTTTTGGGTACTATTTCGAAAATAAAACAGCAACGCAATAATAAAAATTAAAAAAAAATCCAAGATGGCGGCCAACTTTTTTGTTTTTGGGCTGATTTCGATGAAACTCGGCTTTGGGTACTATTTCGAAAATAAAACAGCAACGCAATAATAAAAATTGAAAAAAATCCAAGATGGCGGCCAACTTTTTTGTTTTTGGGCCGATTTCAATGAAACTCGGTTTTTAGTACTATTTCGACAAGAAAACAGCAACGCAATAATAAAAATATAAAATATCCAAGATGGCGGCCAACTTTTTTGTTTTTGGGCCGGTTTCGATGAAAATTGTTTTTTGGAACTATTTCGACAATAAAACAGCAACGCAATAATAAAAATATAAAAAATCCAAGATGGCGGCCAACTTTTTGTTTTTGAGCCGATTTCGATGAAACTCGGTTTTGGGTACTATTTCGAAAATAAAACAGCAACGCAATAATAAAAAATTGAAAAAATCCAAGATGGCGGCCAACTTTTTTGTTTTTGGGCCGGTTTCGATGAAAATTGTTTTTTGGAACTATTTCGACAATAAAACAGCAACGCAATAATAAAAATATAAAAAATCCAAGATGGCGGCCAACTTTTTGTTTTTGAGCCGATTTCGATGAAACTCGGTTTTGGGTACTATTTCGAAAATAAAACAGCAACGCAATAATAAAAAATTTAAAAAATCCAAGATGGCGGCCAACTTTTTTGTTTTTGGGCCGATTTCGATGAAACTCGGTTTTGGGTACTATTTCAAAAATAAATCAGCAACGCAATAATAAAAATAAAAATATCCAAGATGGCGGCCAACTTTTTTGTTTTTGGGCCGATTTCGATGAAACTCGGCTTTGAGTACTATTTCGAAAATAAAACAGCAACGCAATAATAAAAATTGAAAAAATCCAAGAGGGCGGCCAACTTTTTTGTTTTTGGGCCGATTTTGATAGAACTCGGTTTTTAGTACTATTTCGACAAGAAAACCAACGCAATAATACAAATATAAAATATCCAAGATGGCGGCCAACTTTTTTGTTTTTGGGCTAATTTCGATGAAACTCTGTTTTTAGTACTATTTCGACAAAAAAACAGCAACGCAATAATAAAAATATAAAATATCCAAGATGGCGGCCAACTTTTTTGCTTTTGGGCCGGTTTCGATGAAACTTGTTTTTTGGAACTATTTCGACAATAAAACAGCAACGCAATGATAAAAATATTAAATATCCAAGATGGCGGCCAACTTTTTTGTTTTTGGGCCGGTTTCGATGAAAATTGTTTTTTGGAACTATTTCGACAATAAAACAGCAACGCAATAATAAAAATATAAAAAATCCAAGATGGCGGCCAACTTTTTGTTTTTGAGCCGATTTCGATGAAACTCGGTTTTGGGTACTATTTCGAAAATAAAACAGCAACGCAATAATAAAAAATTGAAAAAATCCAAGATGGCGGCCAACTTTTTTGTTTTTGGGCCGATTTCGATGAAACTCGGTTTTGGGTACTATTTCAAAAATAAATCAGCAACGCAATAATAAAAATAAAAATATCCAAGATGGCGGCCAACTTTTTTGTTTTTGGGCCGATTTCGATGAAACTCGGCTTTGAGTACTATTTCGAAAATAAAACAGCAACGCAATAATAAAAATTGAAAAAATCCAAGATGGCGGCCAACTTTTTTGTTTATGGGCCGATTTTGATAGAACTCGGTTTTTAGTACTATTTCGACAAGAAAACCAACGCAATAATACAAATATAAAATATCCAAGATGGCGGCCAACTTTTTTGTTTTTGGGCTAATTTCGATGAAACTCTGTTTTTAGTACTATTTCGACAAAAAAACAGCAACGCAATAATAAAAATATAAAATATCCAAGATGGCGGCCAACTTTTTTGCTTTTGGGCCGGTTTCGATGAAACTTGTTTTTTGGAACTATTTCGACAATAAAACAGCAACGCAATGATAAAAATATTAAATATCCAAGATGGCGGCCAACTTTTTTGTTTTTGGGCTAATTTTGATGAAAATTTAAAAGCTTCTGGAGGACTTTAAGTATCGGCTTACCACCCGCTCTGAGAAGTTCTGTAGTGATTCCGTCGTCACCCGCCGCCTTTTTGTTTTTCAGCTGTTTGAGAGCCATACTAATCTCGTGCATGCTGACGTCCGAAGTATCTTGGGTATAGTGTCGGGTAAGCTTGGCTCTGGGGTCTTTAGCCTTGCTTTCAACAGGTGTCTGCGTGGAATATAACTGCCCATAGAAACTATCGATCTCCCTCAGGATTTCAGGCTTCGCTGAGATGATGCGTCCGTCGTCAGTTTTTAGCTTTGTCATCTGGCTTTGCCCAATAGACAGATCTTGAAAAGTATGGTACAGGAATGAAACTTGTTTCGAAATATCGATAGTATCATTAGGGCTGACTTTTACTAAGGCACCAAAATATCTATCCTGGTGAAAAAAAGTTACAACTGCACTGAAGCCAAAAAAAATATGAACGATTTTTTTCTGGCGTTAGTGGCACCTAAGATTTTTTGGTGCCATAGTAAAAGTCAACCCTAATGATAAAATTTATACTTACTTGGAAACAAGTTTCATTCCTGTACCATACCTTTAAAAAAATTGGGCCAATAAGTTGCATTGTCCATTTGATTTAAAGATAAAAAATAATGAAAAATGTTAAAACCTTAATATTAACAATATTAACAGTCGATGACGTTTAAAATTTGCAATGCTGCTGTATCAATAAGTCATTTTTGACAAATACCCTACATTGCCGCCTTTGATTCTATACGACTCACTTGTTATAGATAAATGTTATAGTCTTTACCTGTTTCTATAGTATTATGTAATCTGCGCTTGTAGTAAGACTAGTAAGTGAGTAACTCGATGTTTTTTGTCAGTTCTAAAATATCTTTACGTAAAACGCTAGTTTTTTTACATTCTCTTTGTACTTACCTACCTAAGTAATAGTATAATAGTACTTACATACCTAATGTTGTCATACGTACTAGCATCAAATCAATCCGCACCGGACAAATGTACGTGATTTTTAACACTAATGTAATGTTTTATTTTTGACTAGCTGATGCCTGCGACTTCGTACGCGTGGACATTATTACTCCGGCGTATTCATATAAGGTCATCCAGGTATTCCAGATCTTCGATTTTTTTACCTCAACATAAAATGCTCATCAGGCTGAACAACTTTTGATAAGGTGTCATTTTTATATTTTGTATAGTTTAGCTGTACCATTATGGTTCTGCATCAGGTGTTCCAGATCTTAGATTTTTATATCTATAACAAAAAATGCTCATCAGGTTGAACAACTTTTGTTAAGGTGTCAACAGCTATATTACAAAAAAAGATTCATTCGAATCCGTTCAGTATTTCCTGAGATTAGCGTGTTCAAACAGACAAACAGACACACTTTTTTTCTAAATTCTTACTCTATTACTATGTCTCCATCGTCCCACATATTTTTTTTTTAAATATATGTAATGTACTGCAGACACACTTTTTTTACTGTTTTATTATACAGGGTAATTTTGCGACCCCTTTACAAAATCAAATATAAGTTCAAGGAAGTAATAAAAAGAAATAAGGTGAGCTCGCGCGGGTCGACCGTGCGACGCGCAAACGGTGACAACAATTTCAATTTGTGTAGGGAAAAGTTTGGGGTAAAAATGTAAAAAAAATGTTTTTGTTTTACTTCATAAATTGATTGTACCGCTGTTATAGAATGACCTGACAAAATTTTAAAAGGGGTCCAAAAATTACCCTGTATGTAAGGATAAATAAATAAATAAAAGGGAAACATAGTTTACAATTGCAATAAAATGAGGGTTGTTGTAGCACATTCGAGTGATGATGAAGTCGGCGCGAGAGTCTCGCATGCTGAATTTAATTTTGATTATTTTTTATTAGGTTATTTCAGAAAAGGTTTTTAAATTTTCAGAAAAATTCAATAAAATAAGTCACCTTTCAATAAAATATTAAAATCTATAAGAATGGAATAAAAATAAATATTTTGTTAAATTCATTAAATTAATTTTCAATGTACCAGAAGGTCGTGAGAGGCACGAGATCTGTTAATTTTTGTTTTCAGATCATTTTGGCTACTCTAGACGCTCAAATCAATTTAACGCTGACTGTACTTTAACCCGATTAAATAATACCCAAACTTAATTTCTCCCATAAAGGACAAGAATAACGCAATGTAAACAATGACAAAAGGTCAAGATGACTGCGAACTTACTTGACTTTGATTTTGGTTTGTTTTTGATGTAACTCGGTTGTAAAAAAAAAGTAAAACAATTAAAGAATTTGGCCGCATCCTGGAATTTTTAATATTTTTATTATTGCGTTGCTGTTTTCTTGTCAAAATAGAAACAAAAACCGAGTTTTATTTAAATCGGACCACAAACAAAAAGTTGGCCGCCATCTTGGATTTTTTATTATTATTGCGTTGCTATTTTCTTATCAAAATAGTAACAAAAACCGAGTTTTATTTAAATCGGACCACAAACAAAAAAGCTGGCCGCAATCTTGGATTTTTTATATTTTTATTATTGCGTTGCTCTTTTATTGTCGAAATAGTACCAAAAATCGAGTTTCATCGAAATCGGCCCAAAAACAAAAAAGTTGGCCACCATTTTGGATTTTTTTTATATTTTATTATTGCGTTGGTGTTTTACTGTCGAAATAGTACCAAAAATCGAGTTTCATCGAAATCAGCCCAAAAACAAAAAAGATGGCCGCCATTTTGGATTTTTTTTCAATTTTTATTATTTCATTGCTGTTTTTTTGTCGAAATAGTACTAAAAAGCGAGTTTCACCGAAATTAGCCCAAAAACAAAAAAGTTGGCCGCCATCTTGGATATTTTATATTTTTGTTATTGCGTTGCTGTTTTCTTGTCGAAATAGTACTAAAAACCGAGTTCTATCATAATCGGCGCAAAAAGAAAAAGTTGGCCGCCATCTTGGGTTTTTTAAATTTTTATTATTGCGTTACTGTTTTATTTTCGAAATAGTACCTAAAACCGAGTTTCATCGAAATCGGCCCAAAAACAAAAAAGTTGGCCGCCATCTTGAATTTTTTTCAATTTTCATTATTGCGTTGCTCATTTATTTTCGAAATAGTACCCAAAACCGAGTTTCATCGAAATCGGCCCAAAAACAAAAAAGTTGGCCGCCATCTTGGATTTTTTACAATTTTTATTATTGCGTTGCTGTTTTATTTTTCAAATAGTACCCAAAACCGAGTTTCATCGAAATCGGCCCAAAAACAAAAAAGTTGGCCGCCATCTTGGATTTTTTTCAATTTTTATTATTGCGTTGCTGTTTTATTTTCGAAATAGTACCCAAAACCAAGTTTCATCGAAATCGGCCCAAAAACAAAAAAGTTGGCCGCCATCTTGGATTTTTTTCAATTTTTATTATTACGTTGCTGTTTTATTTTCGAAATAGTACCCAAAAATCGAGTTTCATCGAAATCGGCCCACAAACAACAAAGTTGGCCGCCATCTTGGAATTTTTGCTATTTTTAACATTGCGTTGCTGTTTTCTTGTCAAAATAGTACCAAAAATCGAGTTTCATCGAAATCGGCCCATAAACAGAAAAGTTGGCCGCCATCTTGGATTTTTGTATTTTTAATATTGCGTTGCTGTTTTCTTGTTAAAGCAGTAACAAAAACCGAGTTTCATAGAAATTGGCTATCAAGCAAAAAAGTTGCCCGTTATCCTGGATTTTTTATATTTTTAACATTGCGTTGCTATTTTTTTGTCAAAATAACACCAAAAACCGAGTTTCACCGAAAACGGTCAAATCGGCCCATAAACAAATAGACAACCATACTCCATAGTAACGTAAAATGTAAGCCTTCATTGTCAAGACAAGGTCCAAAATAAATTGAAAATTACAACAAACATTTTGAATTTGGCTATCGTAGCCCATATACTTGAAAGTGATTTGTAATAGGAAACAATCAAAACGAAGCACGGACGCAGCTGCGTCCGTGCTTCGTTTTAAACTTCTCGTAATAGACCCCTGCGCATTAAACTTTTCGTAATAGACCCTGCGCTCCGCGCTCCGCGAACCGCGCTCCGCGCTCCGTGTCGGATCGCAAATTCGGAGCGCGCTCCGAGGTTCGCGGAGCGCGGCCTAAGTGGGGACACACCTTTATGGTACAAATCAGAAAAATCTCTGAAACGAACTTGAAAACAGTGGTAGCACCCATAGAGACTTTTACTCAGGGTACCGAAATCTATAACATATCAAAATCCCAGGACATTTAACTGAAACCACATTTTTCTAACTAAAGGTTCGGGGTCGTTTCTATCAATTTACATAAAACCCCTACTTTTTATACAACTAAACATTCCAGCTTCCTCAGGAATTACTTTATCAATGGGGAAGGCAACTGTCAAAATGGCGCTGCATACGTTTGTTCCACGAGAACTATGAAAACAAAGGACTTTTACTTAAAAAATAGTTTTTTTAAGCTTTCAAATGATTAAGTTCTGTTTTATAGGCTTTAAAAATGTTGGCACTTACAAATTTCCGAAAAATCTGGATATAGAAAAAAAATATAAATTCTGTAAGAATTAAAACGTCTTAATTTTGCTTTAAATTCCGGCATTTGCGTTGTAGAATAGTCTTTTATATCCATTTTGGGTCAATGGGTCTTTTTCGGTAAAAAAAACAAAATAAATACCTATTTTCCCCTACATTTTGTTCTGAACGTCTACTGTCTTAGGAACAAGCGTACGTAGCGACATCTACAATTAGCTTTGCGTTGCCAACCCCATTGGTGAAAACCGCATGAAAGTCCGTTCAGTAGTTTTTGAGTTTATTGCGAACAGACAGACGCGGCAAGGGACTTTTTTATAATGTGTGTAATGATTAGGTACAAGTAGGTTTAATATTATTCTGTAACAGTTACTGAACTCTTTATCTACAAGTTGTTATTTATTACCCTCTCTATCTATAACATTTTAATCTAAAGGTGATCAAGTCAATTTTCCGGAGCGATTTAATTATTGCGCCTCTTCTATTCCACTATGGAAAGGATAACGCTGAAAATCTTTGCAAATAGAATCAATCATGGCTGTTGAAAATGATTATTTATTTCCTTTAACTCTGCTGGGGTATTACTATTCAATGAGAAAGTTAAAGATCTGAATCATTGCGGGTATATTTCACTGTTGAATGATGACTAGGACTTTCCACCAGAGCTATTTTTTTTCTAAGGGAGTCCGCTGCGATAAGCGGCACACGCGCCCGGGTTATACAATATGTTTGGTTAGCGATGTCGGAGCTTTTAGAGGCAGATAATATGATCAATTTTATCGACAAAACCCCCCACAAGTTGGGGTCTATCCCCTCTCCTGTTGCAATGACTGACATTTTAAATTTGACTTTATTTTAGTTGGCCCTGCTAAAAATATTAATTTCTCCAGATTTAAAAGTCCTACAGTTTTTTTATTTAATACGTCATAACAAAAATACTAAATTAAAAATCCAAAATTAGTGTGCTTTTTTAATTTTTATACAGACCTCAAAAACTATATTTGCATTTTTATAATACACATGAATATTATCTACGAAACGACATCAAAATCATTGCTCTGAGTTGCATATTTCGAGAGATACTTAAAAGTGGTAAATACTTGCTTTAATGGTTAGTTCAGTGACATTAATTTTCATAGAAAATCATAGACTAAATTTAAAAACTGATAAAAATGTTTTAAAATTTTTCCTTTTCGAAAAAAAAATTATTGGTTACGTAAGGATTCAACCAAAAAACAATGATTTTGATGTGGTTTTGAAGATAATATTTCTGGGCATTATAAAAATGCAAAAAATGCACATTAATGACATAGTTTTAGAGATCTATGAGAAAAACTACAAAAAAACACACTAATTTCGGATAAAAATATATTTTAGTAATTTTTTTATGACGTATTTAAGTTTGAAGTTTCGGCAGGGGCATCTAAAATAGAAAGTCAAATTTAAAATGCCGGTCTTTCCAACACGAGAGGGGATAGACCCCAACATGTGGGGGGGGGGGGGGGGTTGTCGATAAAATTGATAATATTATCTGCCTCTAAAAGCTCCGACATCGCTTGCTAAACATGATTTTCTGCCGAACAGATGCTTGCAGTGCATGAGGAAGCTCTAATCTATGTCGACCCGCGCGCGTGTTAACGGAGCGGACGCTCTAATACAGATAATCTTTAAAATGATTATCGGAAGACAGAGTCATAGATCAAACGATCTATTTAACAGCGCAGTTGCAAGTGTCAACAAATCAGGAGGGTCGGGTACGTTACGGTGTAAAAAATAGCACAGTGCAATTTAATGCACACAAATAGAGACTCAATCAGTGAATCTTTAAACACACAATCGATATTTCGATGGACTAATCAACCACCTGTAGACTTCACATACAGATCATGACCTCGGTATACTAGCATATTGGCGGGTGGAATCGCATGTAAGTATAAGTAATTAACGTTTATTTGACTCACCGTATGAGAATATTCGAGAGCCGGTGACCGGTACGCTGTTCAAAGCTCCTATATGGTTCAGCACCGCGCACCTGTACCCGTGACATTGGGAATAATGGACGTAGGTGCGAATGTACACGCTCTCCGACGTGTTGCCTATTCCCGGACAGATTGCCACTGTGACGTCATCTATGAACAAACAAGAATAAATTAGAGCTAATGACACAATTAATCAGAAAATCATTAAGTAGGTAAACAAATAATATGGGTCCTTCAGTTTTATCAGATGCAATCAGGCAGGTTACATTAAAACAATGGCTCCAACTTGGTAGGAAACTAGGAACTAATATTATAAATGTGAAAGTTTGTGGGTTTGTATGTTTGTTCCTAGTCACGCAAAAACTACTAAACGGATTTGGTTGAAATTTGGCACACAGATAGAAGTTAGCCTAGATTAAAACGTAGGATACTTTTTACCCCGATATTCCCACGAGAACGGGAACCACGCGGATGAAACCGCGGGCGGCCGTTCAGTAGTTTCTGCGTGATTGAGGAACAAACATCTAAACATCCAAACCCACAAACTTTCACATTTATAATATTAGTAGGATGCGAAAGTCCGTTTGTTTGTATATTTGTTTGTTTGTTACGCCTTCACTACTGAACGTCACGGATCATCATCAAATTTTGCATACAAGTTGTCAGGGAGGGTATAGAAACCTTTCATCCCAGAAAAAAGTACTGTTCCCGAGGGATAGCAAAAACCTTTCCACGCAGACGAAGTCGCGGGCGGCCGCTAGTATTAACCGCTAGCAATCCGAAAAAAGGATCACACGTAGGTCGTCACATACTCAACTCGTCTCTAAACGCAACTCGTCACATACGCAACTCGTCACTTTTCGCAACTCGTCACATTTTTTTCGTTTTAATACAATGTGTAAAATGATGATTCTAAATCCTGATGGTTGCTCAATATTGAGCCTAATTTGGTCACCCATCAATCTTGTTTTTAGCGATGCAAAAATGGCTGCACTATCTTTATCAAGCCTAATATTGTAATCCATAGTGCTTTTGGCCACACAAAAAGTGGCTGCACTGAGCCTAATACGGTCACCCATCTTGCTCCAAACAAGGTTCGATATTGAGCAGACATTAGGATAGTCATCATTTGGCACATTGTATTAAAACGAAAAAAATGTGACGAGTTGCCAAAAGAGATAAGTTGCGTATTATGTGACGAGTTGCGTGTGTGACGAGTAGCATATGTCACGAGTTGAGTTGAGTATTCGTTTTAGAAAGTGACGAGTTGCGTATGTGATGACCTGCGTGTGATCCCGAAAAAGGATTATGTAATGGTAAAATCAATATGTTCTAGTTTAAATTAATTGTAAATATTGCCAATCTTTATTATTAATTTTCTCTATTTCTGTATTGCCGATTTTAACTACAGTTAGCAATTTATAAAATAATGATAAAAATGCAGTATTATAAGTTATATTACTTCTCTATATACACGAATAATTGATTAAATAAACATTTTGACAGATCAGAAATGGGCGTCCTTCTCTTAGTTAGAATGACTTTTCTTGCATTAAGGCAAACAAAATTTTACTAGCATCTAGCTAGACTCTACAATCTTTACATTGTAGAGTAAAATGTATAAGTAAGTACCATATACTTAAACTAAAGATGAACAAGTAGAGGTTTGGTTTTTTTTTGCATTCACGATCGTAAATGAGTTTACAATACAAACCTTTGTAAGAAGCATTGTGAAAGCATTAGAGAATAGGTATACACATAAACTACAGGAGCATGTTATAAAGTTTCTCAAATATTTACTCAATGAAATCATGCAAAGGTGTGTAACAATAGAATAATGTTTAGAAAAAAGAAAGAGTCTAACCTTCATGTTCAGATCCCACCGGTTCATACAAGTCGTAGGTCAATGTAGACTTGTCAGGGAGGATCAGAGAGATTCTACCGCCAATCGGCCAAGGGCAGCGGACACGCCCTATCAAGCTGTGCAGGATGGTCTGAACGTGCCCGCTAAAGCCCCATAATCGAGTGGGAATGTATCTGCAAAATTAAATTGATGTTAAATATTTGATTGATTGTTATACAATTTTCACAATAACTTATATCCATAATTTCTTATTAATTTATTCTAGTTTCTCAACATAACTAGTAGTGGATCGTGAATTTCCATTACGCACCTTATAAAAGGCAGAAAGAACCTGCATGGAAGATATATCATTGAAAAGAAATGCCTATCTCAGTCAACAGGGCATTTATAGTCCGTGGATGGTGACGAATTCATATAGTAACAGGAATCACATCATTTATACATTCATCATCATCATAGCAACCACGAGATGCCCACTGTTTAGGCCTTTTGTTGCAAAATAATATAAAACCTTTCAATAATATATTAGGGTACTCTAATTGATGGTAAAATAGTTGGTATAATGCAGTATTTCCTAATGTAGTAGGTTGCATCTATGGTGTGCATACAGCAATCTCATCAACACGCAAGGACCGAAACCGCTTACCGATAAAGGGGTTTTTGATTGGGTATTTCATAGACTTGTTTTCAAAAACACTATCAATACGGTAAGTATATCGTCGACCAACCCTATCGAAAGGGAAACCCAGGTAAACACTTACCGAATCTGAAAACCCTATCGGGGAAACCCTATGAAAGCTTAACCGAAAAAAGGGGTTTTTCAGTCCCTTTCAACATGATTTCATAAATTTTTTTTTATTTAACCCTCCTGCTATAAGGGTTACATAAGTTTGAGGTTTTTCTTGGAGGCGTACATAAAAAAAATATTGGGAACGAACCACTGGTTTAATGTATCATTGTTTGGTCTCTAGAATTTTATCCCTGCCTGTGCATTCTTTTTTAATAATTTTGGATGGACAAAATGTAGGAAAGGTCCAATTTTGAAGGTCCAGAGGGTGCAAAATCAATCAATAATCAATTATTTATTCTGTGGTTTCATTTTTGTAAACCACATTAATTATTGTGTGGTTTTATTTATTCTGTGGCTTAGAGGTTAACATTTAATTGTAGCAGATAGTAAGAATTTTTGGACAAATGCTGTTTAAATGCCACATGAAAATATAATAATATATATTTCAGACTAATTTAAAGTCTTGCTGCTATAATATGTAATTAATATATAGTTAGGCCTATTTTTAAAAAACATTTTTACAAATAATATAGAAAAAAAAACATAACTTGTTTGACTTGACTTGATTTGTTGACTGTTAAGTCAAGGACGGTGAGCTTAGGCCTTGTAAAATAAATACCATGTGTTTTTTGTTATGTTAATTAGCATATGAACTTAGATCGTCATGATACAATTTTACCTCCAATTTGATTAGATTGACAATCGAATTGGGTCATGTGGACGGAAATATGAAATTCAAGGTCATTGGGTGGTCGGTATCGCCCGATTTGAGATTGCCAAATCAAATTGGATGGTGTGGACGCTAATTGGCCAATTTTTTGACGTAGTCACCGTGCAAACAGCGTGCAGAGCGGGCGTGCAACAATTCTCTCAACAAGCAAATATTATAATATGAAGGGGACGGCAATCTTTTAAAAGATTTTCTGATATTGCATAAGAAATCCTACTAAACTTTTGTGTTAGCAGTATTTTAATTTTAGAAATATATTTCTTAAGTTACTTTAGAAGTTAATTTAAGTTTTTTTTACTAATAGGTAATTAGGTATAAGCGTAACTACAACCGAAATAAATATATTTTCTTACCTGTTTTTCTCAAGACCTTACAAATAACATCACAAGTTTCAGGTATAATCTCGGACAATAATAGGGAATATGCATAAGTCACCGATTTTCCTAAAATTGAGCTTGATCGCTGCGGACACTTGTAAAAACATGATGGAACAGAAAGAAAAATAAAAAAAAAAGATTATTTTCGTTTTATCACACAATGAATTCAGGGGAAAATGACGATATTTTTTTTTCGTTTTCGGATATAATGCACTTTACAGTCAGATAGAATATCGAAAAAGAAATAATATTTTGTATGACACATATCTACTTAAATGCAAAATTTAGGGAGATAATTGAAGATTATTGGCTAACTCCATATTAAACGCGCCCGAAACACACCGAAACGTGATGTGTGACGTCACCGTTTTGTATAGAGCGTTTTCGGCGGGAGCTGATGCGTGCTAACTTCAAGTAACTATATTACGAGAAAAAAACGCAAGAGACAAGTTTCAATATTACAGTTGATTTTCTCACGCATTATACTATTGATTTTGATGAAAAAAAAATTTGATGCATATTCCCTATTGTGTAGGAATTACACTGCTAAATCTGAGTTCCTTTCTTTATAATCCCTTCCTAAAGCTTAATATTTAAGTGTAACTATTAAACGCTCCTCGGAAGTAACAGTTTCTCGCATTATAGTGTTTTACTTAGTGATATACGGACATACTAAAGTCAATAATTCATGAAATGTGTCATGATCTATCCTCATGAAATTTCGAAAACCGTCACTGTCCAGCTCTCTAACTATATTTATGTGACTCAGGTGCAAAAGCACTAAACTTAAGAATCGCCTAAGTCTTTTCTTATCTACAACTCGACCAAGATAACTAGGCGAATGACAGCTACATGACGGCTAAGTTTATGACACCGTTTTAATTTGGTAGTGTTGTAGTTAGGAAAAGACTTAGGCGATCCTTAAGTTTAGTGCAATCGGGCGTCAGTTGCTTTCTTTTAACAACCATGGTTTTGTCCATATTTTTATTTAATTTTTTTTTTACATTTGTAGTTAGAGCCAAGATCAATCTGTATTTTTGCTTCTTGGTAAGAGATACAAACATGGTAAGAGATACAACTTGATACAAACAAGTCCGTTCAGCAGAGGTAGCAAAAGAAAACTAAAATTGGCGATTTAGTTGTGTACATGTGGATGGACGATCAGATTGTACCCAATTCAATCGGCAATCAAATTGGAAATCAAATTGTATCGTGTGGAAGACGTTTAAAGCATTTTAATATGGTGTTCACATTTATTTAGTTTATAAGTAAGAATAAGAAAGAAAAGTAGGTAATCAGTAGGAAATAAATAGGCATGTAATAACTAAGAAACAAAATAGGTATCTCATAAGTTTATATTGAATCATACAAAAATGTACTATGAGTCAAATATAAAGCAAATTATGATGAGGAATGATTAGAATGCAAGGCTTTCTTTAATTAAATGAACTTTCTAATTAATGTGGCATTATGGAACAATTATGAGATCATGTTGTACGTAGTGTAGATTTAACAACTGGCCATTTTTTCGATAACTTTTATTGCTTTACTGATTTCAAGTGAATGATATGACATCATCAAACACGGTGTTTTAGCATGACTATTGGAGGTCGAGAATGCAAACGGATTTTCTTGTTTACTATGAATGAAAATTCAAAGCAAAGTTGTTGATTTTACTTACGGTTCATTTAAGAATGGTGATATAAACAAAATGTTTTCAATAAAACTTTTATCTCTGCCGTAAATCACTGGTTTTTGAGGCTGGCTGTTCACATTGAGTAGTCGGAATAGAATACACAATATTACAGCAACAACCGCTAAGAGCACAGTTGACATTCTTCTGTAGTTATTTGTTTTCGGAGTCACAATCACAATAATAAGAATCTACATAGTAACAATACGATATCACAATATTATATTGTGAGCCCACTAGAACCATCCATCCAACCGCCCTTCGAGACTTCGAGAGACAAGAGAAGAATGTTTTCCTTTTATTTTTTTAATCGGCTGATCATCTGATATCTGCATCTGTCATAATTTTAAAAAACTTTACAAATTCACATATCTTATTGGTGGAAAAAAAACACACTATTATAATGCTTTCTGACGATTCGTTATTTTAGATTTGACAATTCATTACGATTGGTTGATTTAGCTACATACAACCTCAGGATGCATTCCAACAGACTAATCGATGAGTCATCATCAATCGCCATAGAGTTCATTTTATTTAACCATGGATTGTAATGGAGGCCATACACCATCCAATCGGTAGTTTCATGCCGATTGGACGATCGATTGGATGGTGTGTGGCCTATATAATGAGGGTTTATTAAAATAGCATCTAATGCCGGGCGCAAGAAGCTTATACCTCCCTCCAATGAAGATTGCACGGCCAGTGTCATAGTGAAGATAGAAAAAATGTCCTTGAGTGACGTGACGGCTTATTGCAACCTCTTTATTTAGTGTTACAATACGTGTTCGTTGTTCGTTCGTTCGTGAGAAACGAAAACGAAAAGAAAGCGATACCAATGTACGCCGTAACGTCACTAAAGAGTCTTTTTTCAATCTTCACTATGATACTAGGCGTGCAATCTCCATTGTGGGTATAAGCTTCTTGGCCGGGCGGATCTATAGCGCGTTTTGCCCTACACAATCAGCAAAATCATCCATATAAATACGGCGTGTTAACACGTGGCGTCATCAGCCAAATGTGCACCTTTACACATTTTTTAGCCTGCATATAAAAAGAACGCAACCACTTCACGCAAACAGACCGACATTTAGCATCAGAGAGTCCTCTAAATCCTGTGAACCCAGAGTCAGCTACTTACGCGATCGTTACCAAATTCTGACCTAATCTATAACATTATAAAGAGCGTGTCTAGATCTGAAGTTTAAAATTTACATTTAATAAACGTTCGTTTTCTACCGTAAGCGCTCCGCAGTTGGTCACTTCTGTTGTAGGTACCTACATTATTAAATTGGCAGTGCCTTGGCTGCCGGTACCGGTATCTAGAACAGACACCGATACCGGTTGCAAGGACGGCTGCCGGAACCGGTTGCGAGGACGGCTGCCGGAATAGGTTGCGAAGACGGCTGCCAGAACCTTTATCTAAGATGGGTATACATAGTGTTTGGTAAAAGCCTTATAAAGCAGAATATGGTAGATAGGAACCATCAAACTGAACTACTATGGGACCAATACTGAAATCGCAAAAAAATCTGCTGTTTCATACAAAAATTAATAACGAATAACGATAATATCAAAATGTATGAAACAGCTGATTTTTTTCGCGACCTTTTAGGGCATCCGCTGCGTTAAACGGGATCCCGTTGCGGGTACACGGCACTGGAAGATAGATTACTCGTTTTCTGAGAGTCTGGCCAACGAAAGATGAACCGGAAATGGAGGCGCCTCTTTCCCTGTTAAATTAACGTAGAGGTTAAGTTATTGGAAACTGAACCTTAAAATAAGGTGCAAAATTAGCCATTTCCAACCGAGACTCATCTTTCGTTGACCAAACTCTAACCACCCTTTTTTGCTCTTATTAGATTTAAGGAGGAGCGCGGTGGCGCAGTGGTTTAGCGTCTGGCCCAGCGATTGCGGAGGTTAAGCAACGTTCGCAAGGGTCGGTTAGGAGATGGGTGACCAAAAATTTACTATCTCGAGCTCCTCCGTGCTTCGGAAGGCACGTTAAGCCGTTGGTCCCGGCTGCATTTGCAGTCGTTAACACCCAACAATCCGCATTGGGCCCGCGTGGTGGGTTATGGCCCGTCCTCCTTATCCACCCATGAGGAAGGCCTGTGCCCCAGCAGTGGGGACATTAATAATGGCTGATGGAGATTTAAAGAACCCGTAGGAACGATAAATTTAGGACACATATTTTTTTATGTTCGTCATTTCGGGTGTACCTTAATCCTTCTGGCTTGTGAGCTATAAAATCCTTCAGTGACGGATAAACAATTTCTTATTTTAGTATTCATAGCAAACGTGACGCTAGATTTTATGAATGATTTACGATTGAACAAGGTCCTCACGAAATGACGCTGCAAATTATGGATGCTGAAAATAACAAAAACTAGCTAACGAAAGTCCAGTTTCACTCCGTAGATGCTCAGTGACGCAAAAATAAATAAGATTTAACACACAAACATCATTCAAAACAGAACAGATCTCATAAAATCGTTGTTCAAACAAGGGCCACACGAAACTGTGTGGCCCAAATTTCATTTGTCAAAATATCGTTAATTATACCATTTGGAGTCATATAAACCAGTCTAGCAGCGTCACGTTTGATAAGTGACAGTATACAACACTTTGAATCCGTTCGTATAACAACACATCAATAGAAAAAGCAAAAACAATATTTCGACCCATCAGGCTGTGTGGCCCTTATTCAAAACCGTCACTTTACGTGAATTTAGCGTCACGAATGTTGTAAACCACTTAATAGTAAAAAGAATTTCCGTCACTGAGGATCTAGCTTTACCTGGAACCAATCACTGCAGTACTTACGATGCAATCCATGATAAAATTTGTATGAGATTTTTAAGATAGGGTGACAACAGTGTACGTACATTGATGGACAGAAACCCTATAATTGTCCTGTTAGTTAGCTAGTTTTACAGCTTTGCATTCTAGCGACTTAAGTTACTAATATAATGCATGTTCAATGAAACCTGTGAAAGTCCGTTTGTTTGTTTGTTACGCCTTTTTAAATTTTGCATACACGTTCTCAGGAGTACAGAGAAGGACATAGGGTACTTTTCATCCCGAAAAACAGTATTGTTCCTGAGGGATAGAAAAAAAACTTTCCACGCAGACGAAGTCGCGGGCAGCCGCTAGTAGGGTATAAGACAAAGATGAGACAAAACATGCGCCGAAATTGGTGTTTGTAGCTACTGCGCATCTTTTGTCACGTTTTTATCTTGCCAAGTTACGTGCAGGGCCGTATACCTTTCATCTTGAAAAACAATGAGGATCCGTAACGATTTTTTTTTAGTTGCTAATAAGAAAGCTAATGCCACCATATGACTAACTGTAAAAAAAAATTTACGATATATCTTAAACTTGAGAAGTTATAAGAGGTAAAACACTGATTTTTGGGGGTCCTTATGACGTCATCGCGACGGACGCGAACCTTATGTCGTACGTGATAAAGCACATAATTGCATTGAGCTTGGCATTTCCTTCAAACCCTTTTAACTCAACCATTTCTAAACGGATTTCAAAAATTCTTTCACTTGGTTTCATAGATATCAATATGTGTTTATATTATATCAATAAAACTATAGGATTCAAACCTGTTACTGATCCTAATTGTTCCTGAGGGATAGCAAAAAAAGATATGATTTTGTATTGATATATCGGATCAAAATATTTTATCCGTTAAAAACTAAAAAATATGCATATATGGAATTAAAAATATCAATATAATTATCGTTATTTTTTCAACAAGCCAGGAATCGTTCGCACGAGCGCTTTTTTGACGTTTCATCGCGCGGATTTTTTAATGCTTCGAATGGAACATAATTGTGACATTCCACGGTAAAAGGTAACTTATGGCCTAACCATAAGATACCTTTTCTCTTGGAACGTCACATGATTTCTCAGCTAAGTATGTGTTCGCACGGACAGACGCATAGCGCTAGCTTATTTTTTGGGGAAAAACCTTCGAAAATTCTAAAGTTCATGAAACATTGCTTTTCATTGACATAGCATATACAAAGTTTATTATTTTTGCGTTTTGTATCACATTTTGCCGATCCATTTTTATTAGAAACTAGCGGCCACCCGCGGTTTCACCCGCGTGGTTCCCGTTCCCGTGGGAATATCGGGATAAAAACTATTCTATGTTTTAATCTAGGCTATCTGCTATCTGTGTGCCAAATTTCAACCAAATCCGTTTAGTAGTTTTTGCGTGATTGAGGAACAAACATCCAAACCCACAAACTTTCACATTTATAATATTAGTAGGATTCGATTATTTGTGGCGGATATAAATAATTGAACTCAGAACTGACAAAATTTATTTAAAATTTTAAAAACTCAATTTTATTGTATGTAAGATAGTTTGCGTAGTGTAAAAACCTAGTTTCTGTCATTTTCGTTCATTGAAACTGACTTGGAGCCAGTACATTAAAAACATTGTCTAAAAATATTACAATTTAAAAGACTAGTACTAAATACCTCAGATCACTTAAAAATCCCTATTAAATCATCGTCATCATCATCAAAAAATAATTTATTCATATTGTGATTGGACTGTGATATCTTTGACATTACTGTTGTCAACTTTTTTTAATGTGTCACACTTTAGCGTTAATAAATCACAAATTGTTGAATCATTTTTGCAGTTTTATATACTTGGTACGTCCTAATGCTACGATAGGTACGCTCGCTACGTACAGTCTCAGTAAACTTCAATATGATGTCCGCAAAAAATTTCTTCGTGGTCACCCTAGCTTATTTACATACTAATTTTAATCTCGAATTGCAACGTAAGTACTACAGTGATTGGTTCCAGGTAAAGCTAGATCCTCAGTGACGGAAATTCTTTTTACTATTAAGTGGTTTACAACATTCGTGACGCTAAATTCACGTAAAGTGACGGTTTTGAATAAGGGCCACACAGCCTGATGGGTCGAAATATTGTTTTTGCTTTTTCTATTGATGTGTTGTTATGCGAACGGATTCAAAGTGTTGTATACTGTCACTTATCAAACGTGACGCTGCTAGACTGCTTTATATGGCTCCAAATGGTATAATAGTCGATATTTTGACAAATGAAATTTGGGCCACACAGTTTCGTGTGGCCCTTGTTTGAACAACGATTTCATGAGATCTGTTCTGTTTTGAATGATGTTTGTGTGTTAAATCTTATTCATTTTTGCGTCACTGAGCATCTACGGAGTGAAACTGGACTTTCGTTAGCTGGTTTTTGTTATTTTCAGCATCCATAACTTGCAGCGTCATTTCGTGAGGACCTTGTTCAATCGTCAATCATTCATAAACTCTAGCGTCACGTTTGTTCTGAATACTAAAATAAGAAATTGTTTATCCGTCACTGAAGAATTTTATAGCTCATAAGCCAGAAGGAGTAAGGTACACCCGAAATGACGAACATATTTTTTTTCGTAAAATGCATATTTCTCGAGTTAAATCGATTTTTTTTTCCAATTTTATTTTTAATGACCGATGAGCGATGACCCCCTTATTTGTCAATTACACGTATTGATATCATCGTCCCCATTAATTTACGCCATGGGCATGATGACCCCTGTCTCATAGTCTTCCAGATTTTTTTATTATGAAAAAAAATTCAAGGTTAAATTATTTGAAAAATATTACTTCCATGAAAAAACGGTATTAATAAAAGTTGTTCAGAATGATAGTCCCACCCATCAAGAATCTTTTTTTCTCAACCATAAACAATTTTTATTTCGTTCCGGTTCCCGTCCTTAATTATTTTAGAAACCGGTACCGGCAGCCAAGGCACTGCCTATTTTTCCTCACAATCAAAGTGAATTAAAAAATTAAAAAACCCGCCTGCATAAAAATACAAGTCAACTGAAAAGGTGGAAACAAGATTAAATATTAAAGGCAACATAATAACATGCAGTCGGAGGCATGCATAAAGAAAGTGATGTTATGAATGATTTGAATTATATGCCTCCGACTGCATGTTATTATGTTGCCTTTAATATTTAATCTTGTTTCCACCTTTTCAGTTGACTTGTATTTTTATGCAGGCGGGTTTTTAAATTTTTTAAATTTATTTTTTTATTTATATCTTTTTAGTTATTATATATTACGGTAATGATATACCTTTTTGAAATCCTTATAATAAGCCCTTTAATTTGAGACCCATATTGTAATATTCTAAAAAAAAAAAAAACACTACGTATAATAGCACCGTACAGCCGCCATGTTGTTTTTTTTATAACGCCACCTTCTTAAGAACACTTGGGCTGACGAGACAAATCTAACGATATCTTAATTACAGAAATCCATTCAGCCGTTTGAAAGATATGAGGTAATAAAGAATATTACATACAAACACACATACTTACTTACTTACATACAAGATACGCGCGAAAAACATAACCCTTTCTTTGCAGTCGGGTAAAAACAGAGTGTAAACTCGTACATAAACCCATTTTATTTTATGCACTTGTTGTACAATCTACTATTTAATATCATTGATGTAGCCCCTTAACTTAATGCGGCGCTACATATTCGCCCATCATCGGCACAATTTATCGTACGTTGCCGGTTTTGTAACAAATTCTTCATAAAAGGTTCTTTCAAAAGCATCAACGTACGATAAATTGTGGCGATTGCGGCGTGCGAAAGGAAGGGTCTATCTGGCTGGACAGAAGCGAAGTCAATGGGGATGGCAACGCAAAGCTAATAGGGAATATGCATCAATTTTTTTTTTATCAAAATCAATAGTATAATGCAAGCAAAATGCAAGTGTCTTCAACCCGCGGCCCGCGGTTGCATTCTTTGCGGCCCGTCATTATATTGAAAAAATTAAATTCACATGTCTTCAAATTATACCTATTTACAGATTAAAACGATTTTCTTGTGTTGCGGCCCACCAAACTTTTATCAGAGAATACTAGGCCCTTGACTTCAAAAAGGTTGAAGACCCTTGGTATAATGCGTGAGAAAATCAACTGTAATATTGAAACTTGTCTCTTGCGTTTTTTTCTCGTAATATAGTTACTTGAAGTTAGCACGCATCAGCTCCCGCCGAAAACGCTCTATACAAAACGGTGACGTCACACATCACGTTTCGGTGTGTTTCGGGCGCGTTTAATATGGAGTTAGCCAATAATCTTCAATTATCTCCCTAAATTTTGCGTTTAAGTAGATATGTGTCATACAAAATATTATTTCTTTTTCGATATTCTATCTGACTGTAAAGTGCATTATATCCGAAAACGAAAAAAAAATATCGTCATTTTCCCCTGATTTCATCGTGTGATAAAACGAAAATAATCATTTTTTTTTATTTTTCTTTCTGTTCCATCATGTTTTTACAAGTGTCCGCAGCGATCAAGCTCAATTTTAGGAAAATCGGTGACTTACGCATATTCCCTATTGTAGATGTCGCTTCGTACGCTTGTTCCTAAAACAGTAGACGTTCAGAACAAAATGTATGGAAAAATAGGTATTTATTTTGTATTTTTGTTACTGAAAAATACCCAATGACACAAAATGGATATAAAAGACTATTCAACAATGCAAATGCCGGAATTGAAAGCCAAATTAAGACGTTTTTATTTTTACAGAATTTATAATTTTTTTCTATACTTACCTATCCAGATTTATCTGAAATTTGTAAGTGCCAAAATTTTTAAAGCATAAGCTTTAAAAATTTTTGCAATCTGAATCTAAAATCACACAAAATTCAATCATTTTAAAGCTTAAAAAAAGATTTTTTTAAGTAAAAGTCCTTTGCTTTTATAGTTCTCGTGGAACAAGCGTACGCAGCGCCATTTTGACAGTTGCCTTCTCCATTTTGTAACCATTTTGTTCCATTGTGTACTACATATTCGCCAAGCATCGACACAATTTATCGTACATTGATGCTTTTGAAAGAACCTCTTTGAAGCATTTGTTACAAAACTGGCAACGTACGATGAATTGAGCCGATGCCGAATATGTAGTGCCGCATAACGAACGACACCTCTACCACTGCCCCATATGACTAATAATAACACCGAATTACTGAAGAACATAATTTTATTTGAGAAAAATGATGTGCGTAGTATAACTAATTACCAATAAATAACAATAACCAATATTGTGACGAACACAATATACATACTTACAAACTTTGTAATAAAAATATAAGTAAAAGAATTCAAAACGTATTTTTCATTTTACACAAGTAATTCACAAACTTAGATACAGTTAAATGAAAAATCCAGTACCTAAGTTAAGTACCTAAGAAATCTGCACAATCATTTAAGAAAGACCTAACAATGTCTTTAGCAGCTGATATTTTAGATTTCAGTTGTCTCAGAGGTTGATAAATCTCCAAAAATATGGTCAAGCCGAAGTAGGGGAGTACGGTAGTAGTTAGTACCCACGTTTTCGGTTAGTTAGACAAATATCACAGTACCTATATTATATTAGTTTTATAGAAAATAATAAATATATGTATATACTGAATTATACTGTGACCATATTTTTGGGACACTGCATAAATGCTTTAAAATGTTTTATGATGGGACAATAACTCACTGTTAATTTTATCATATGCTCCTACAGGAAATTAATTAATTAATTAATCATTATTACATTGAATAGGCACTAAATCTTCAAATAACTAAAACTATTCAATTTTAAACAATTAATTACGTTGTTTATGGTAATCTTTATGTAACAAACACAAATTATACTATGTTTGCAACCATAAAACCTCACAACTTGTATAGGTATTCAACAGTATGTATGTGATATATTATGATAAATAATACTTATATTTTGTTCTTTAAACAAAGTGAGCAACATTTGTAATTAATTTATATTATATACCTATTCTATATCCAATTAATACAGCGATCACGTAAGGCATTGCTATGTGAATATTCTAGGCGTAGCCGACATTTGTTGAATTCTAGTATGTTACAACTGTTATTTCTTGATAATCAGTTACTTCTTTTACGATATATTTATTATAACATACACTACATTCAATACGATCTATAAGGGGCTTCGGACTAAAGGATTATGATGAACCAAGAGATCAGGAGATTACGTGAACAGATTTCAATGAATGTAATAATATTTCAGAGTCTTAACTTAGCAGAAGCTATTTGTCATTTGTAAAAGGTTCTTATAAAAATATTATAGACAACTATAAATATATTGCATAACTTAGTGTCATATTAGTGTACACGCCACAATGAAAAACTTAAGTGTAACAAGTGGTTCTCTATAGTAAATACTTATCAAAGTCCTCAATAACTACAATATTACAAACCCACCCGATGTTTCATTCATCAGCCTTTCATGTCAATAAATATCTGTACATTCGCCACAACACTTCGTTATCGGACGAGACGTCGGACGACCGACGGCCCCTTTAGTCTCGGAACTTTCTAGTTGCAAAAAACATAGGTATGGTTGAAAAAAGTTCAAATCTCATAAGACCCAAGTCTCGAAACATCCAAGTTGCAAAATATCTACATCTCAAAGCTTCTGTGTTCTGTGCTCAAAACGTTCAAGTTGCAAAATAGTCAAGTCTCAAAACATCCATGTCTCATAATATTCAATTTTTATATTAGTGGATTTTTAAATGGTGTTATATTTTGGACCTTTACCTTGAAGTTGAAATGAGACAATTTTTCACAACTAGCAAGCATCCCTAACTTTCTAAAACATTTTCCCACTACTTTTGCCTGATTTTTTCAGTCAAAGGTGGTTTTGACCGGATATGAGTTTTGACTGTAACATATGTACTTGAGTCATTACTTTGTCTGTAACTGTGTTATAATTTATATCCTACATATTCTTAATATGAATTCTGTTAAAATGAACTAAAACTAAACGTATCTTAATATTTATGTAATTAACGGTACTTTCTTTATAATACACGCCAATATTGTAGTGGAAAAAATATTTTAGAAAGTTAGGGAAGCTTACTAGTTGTGAAAAACTGTCTCCTTTCAACTTCAAGGTCAAGGTCAAAAATATAACACCATTTACAAATCCACTTATATAAAAATTGAATATTATGTATGAGATACGGATGTTTTGACACTTGGCTGGTAAATATACCAGCTTGAACGTTTTGAGCACAGAACACAGAGACTTTGAGATGTAGATATTTTGCAACTTGGAGGTTTCGAGACTTGGGTCTTATGAGATTTGAACTTTTTGCAACCATGTTTTTTTTCAACTTGAACGTTCCGAGACTAAAGGGCGTCGTCCAAACCACATCGCATCAAATCAAATAAAAATATACCAACGTCACTTATTGATTACATTATGTAATACTTTCTATCGGTCATCATTTATATTAAATAAAGCCTTGGAAAAATATAATAAAAGACATTCCAAATATTGGTTCACCTACTTACGTAAAATACTTAATATAGAAGTAGCATTAAATAAAAATGTGATGATAGCCTAGTACTAAAATATAATGGCAAAATGATCTTAAACCTTAAATTCTACATTCATGTACTTTTAACAAAAAGTTTTTCATAAAAAAATAATGACCAACAACTCCTTACTAAACTAAATTAATGATATTCAAATTAAATAATTTAGTAAAGACCTTGAAAAGAGTTCGCACTAACAATCACAGATATAAGAAATATAATAATTATGAGCATAAAGAAACATTCTGAAAATATTGGATTCTATACAAGTTATTGCTAAATGCAAATAAATGTTGTTTATACAACGTGTTAAGAGCCCGTTACGATTTTGCCGCTGACTGCAGCTCTCTCGCTCGCACATTTCAGGTTTTCTCAAGATTTCGTAAATCTGAGTGCGCAATTGAAAAATGTGTCTCGGCCACTTTTCGCAATATAAGATTACAGACATTTTAAAACATATTCCAGTTTTCTGTTGCTAAAGTACAAAAAGTTATCGTTTCTAACAGTTATTTGAAATGACAAATACGATAACTTTTTGTACTTCAGCAACTCGAAACTGGAATATATGTTGAAATGTCCGTAATATTATATTGCGAAAAGTGGCCGAGACACATTTTTCATTTACGCACTCAGATTTACAAAATCTTGAGAAAACATGAAATGTGCGAGCGAGAGAGCGGCAGTCAGTGGCAAAATCGGTACGGAGCCTTAATAAATTAATAGTAAAATTTGTTCAGTTTGATGGTCCGAAGAAACGGTTTTCTCATTTTGCATTAATTCATTAACACGTTGTTTTGTTAATTACTATATGCTTGTCTTTTTATTGATTTAAAAAAAAATGTGAAATAAATTTTGAATATCGGAACAAGGTGCTAGCCAGTATTACTTCAGTACTATTATTAAATCTGTGTCGGTTGGTATGTTTCGTCAGTTAAAAAAATCAAATATATTAATAAATTCTAAGCTGCATCATTACTATCAGACTTTGATACAAGACGTAAATAAAATACTATGTACATTACACATATAACTTACAATATTGTTTAGTCATATAACTGTCTCGTAGACAGCTATCATCTTATTATTACACGAGTGATGTGCTGAACCGTTTCCTTCCCTCAACTACGAATAAATACATTTTCACAGTTGTCTTATTCAAAAAGATAGCACCACCGATCCCAACAACCATTAACTGTTCGCACACTCAGCTCGTAGCCAATCTTCGATCACCGTCAGTCGATGTAACGCTAAGAAGTTTACACTGATCAGTATAGTCTTATAAATCTAGTAGTAAATGCAGTTCTCGGCACGTATCTCGATCACGACCGTAAACGATGTAGGGACTCGTGTTTATTACTTATGTTAAAATTCACAATGGCCATGCGCACTTGAACGTTTATTCTAACTCTCTGTATTGCTAACTTTACTTTTCAAAATTATACTCTTAAGTACTATATTTTTATGCTTAAAACGATCACTACATTAATAATCAATCTCCTCTGATAACTGTTCCTACCATACCGATTTACGTTCGATAATTAAAATATTAAAGTTCCAATATAACTTGGTGTACAGAAAAGAGGGTAATGCTCTTATAGCCGTCAACTGCGAATTCATTTATTTTTATAATACGCAAACCAGGTCAATATTTAAAAAAAGGAAACAACCATGCCCTCTTAAATTTTATTGTCTCTAATATTTTTGAACAACTCTTCAACAGTTTAAATTCATTCTGTAAGTTTTAAAATCCATTTAAACAAAAAGTGGCCACTGTCGTTTCGATTGAATTTAAAAACGAGTACAAAGAATGAAAAATATTGAATAGTTATTCAAAAAATGTTAGCGACAATTTTAGGGGCACGGTCACAGAATAACTAATAGTACAAGTATAGAAGCAGCACGCCGCATAGTACTTTAAATAAATAGCGACTTTTGCTTTAAATAAATAGCGACTTTTGCTCCGACACAATAAAGTACAATTTCAGATCGTAGTATTCACCTAGTAGTTGGCTCTTTTTCGTGCTCCTACCTTTTCTGACGACGCAACGTTAGGGTTGTCTTCTTTTAAATGAACTGTGTAGCATATATCATAATGTGAAAAATGACAATAGGGAATATGCATAAGTCACCGATTTTGATGAATTTGAGCTTGATCGCTGCGGACACTTATAAAAACACGATGGAATAAGAAAAAAAATAAAAAAAATGTATTATTTTAGTTTTATCACACGATGAAATCTGGGAAAAATAACAATTTATTTTTTTCATTTTCGGATATAATGCACTTTACAGTCAGATAGAATATCGAATAAGAAACAATATTTTGTATGACATATATGTACTTAAACGCAAAATTTAGGGAGATAATTGAAGATTATTGGCTAACTCCATATTAAACGCGCCGAAACACACCTGAAACGTGATGTGTGACGTCACCGTTTTGTACGGAGCGTTTTCGGCGGGTGCTGCTGCACACTAACTTCAAGTAACTATATCACGAGAAAAAAACGCAAGAGAAAAGTTTTAATATTACAGTTAATTTTCTCACGCATTATACTTTTGATTAAGATTAAAAAAAAATTGATGCATATTCCCTATTGTTTATTGGTTTTTGATTTTGACATCAGTACACGGCACAGTAATGTCGATTCGACATTGTTACTATTATAAAGAGACAATACGTACGCAGGCAGTAAGATGCCGCGCGACTACACAGGCGGGCGTATGGCGGCCTTCTGCTCACTCGTGCCTCCGTAGGCACGGCTAGCGGTAGGTGCTTATCGCGCGACCGACGAGCGAGTGAAGGAGGCCTGACACGGTCGTTTCCTTTTTTAAATATTGACTCGGTTTACGAGTAATAAAAATAAATGTATCGGCGGTGCTAGTGGATCAATATATAGTCCGTGAGCCCGCGACAGTATTGCCTACGTCATATGACATCACGATGAAATGCATGGCACACTGTCGGAAAAGTTATGCTGAGCGAGGATCAGATGATTATCGCAGAAAAAATTGGCCGGAAGCTTGAGAAAATCTTCCACTTCCGGTCAAAATTTTAAGATTATATTTACGTCATGTGACATCAGTAAGAGACCCGTGTCATCATTTAGTTTTCAATCGTAGAGAGAGTAAACATAAGTCTGTCAGTTCTGAAATGGCCGGAATACCTTAAACTTAAATTTTTTGTTTTTTAGTCATTTCAGAACTGACAGACTTATGTTTACTCTTTCTACGACTGAAAACTAAATGATGACACGGGGTCTCTTACTGATGACACATGACGTAAATATAATCTTAAAATTATGACCGGAAATGGAAGATTTTCTCAAGCTTCCGGCCAATTTTTTTTGCGATAATCTTCTGATCCTCGCTAAGCACAATTTTTCCGACCGTGTGCCATGCATTTCATCGTGATGTCATATGACGTAGGCAATACTGTCGCGGGCTCACGGTCTAATAGAGACAGCACACAGTGACCGTGATACGCGCCGGGAGCGACGAGGTGTTAAGGCGGAGACGTCAGCGGATGAGGCAGGTGAGGCACAGCTCGGCGGCGCCGATGCAGTCGTCGTGGCAGAAGGCGCCGCACTTCTTGCACAGCACCATGGCGCGCAGGTTGCACACGCACGCCTCCTCCGCGCCCACGCTGCGGCACCGCGCCACGCTCTGGGAATACCACCACAGAATAGATAATAGTACTAGAGTCTGTTCACGGAAACGAGTTAGTAGAGCGCTATCTCACTCGCACAATTTTTTTACTGTGATTGGTTAGTGATAAACGCTAAGGCGGTGTACACAGTACGAGTACTTTTTAGTCTACTCATACTCCCCGTACTGTGCAGACGTGCTCTTACTTATGACTGTACAGGTCTATACGCCCAATTCGTTACCTAGCTTGTGTATTGAATTTTGAAGCCCAAGGTGGCGCAGGTGTGCTGATGACCCGTATTGTTCTTTTGTCATAAATGAGCAATAACTTAAGAAAGTACTTTTTTACAAATTTTTGTACAATAAAATAACCCAGGTGTGCTAGTGCCATTGTTATTCTCTGTAATAAATGGCTTTCAAATAGGACAGATGAAGCCGCGGATATAAGCTAAGCGAATTTTTAAGAAGCGCAATGTGAACGCATATTTACTTTTCTAAGGTATTGTTAACGCCCACTGACCCTAAAAAAGTTTTTAGTGTTTTTGTTATTTATATGAAAATGTGTGATAGAGAAGGCGCTATACTAACTCGTTTCCGTGAACAGAGTATAGAGTATTTTGTGTCGATGTCTAAATCGATTAAATAAATTGCGACTCTTGTTCCGACACAATAGTGTCCAATAGAAAGGATAATTTTGCTAATTCACATATCGTCCACCTGTCATTTGGTTGTTTGATATGTGTTTGCTATTAGTTTTTGAATGTTGGAAGCGAAATTTCGTAAATATCAATTTTTCTTCCAATAACATTTTGGTTGTCTTCAATTTTTTATTCATTCATTTACTATCCGACTTCCATAATAACTATTTATTAATATCAACAATTTTTAGATATAATTTAAAATAATTGGGAAAATCGGGGGTATATGCCCGTACAAAGGTCTCGTCCCGTCCCGGAAGAAACCTAATGGATTAAGAAAGTCGTTTAGCTCAGGGCTGAACTTAAAAAAATAACAGGCTAAATTACATCAAAAGTATGGAAAATGTAATACTAAAAAGTCCGTACGGTCTCTGGTGTAAAATACTTCTAATCCATTGGGTTTCTTTAGCGATCTGGGCCTCCTCCATTTGCTCTATGATTTGGCCATCATCAAATCACACCCTGTTTAATCCTGGGCGGAGAACCAATGCTTCAAAGTTACCTCGTTTGTATGAATATTGGCCTGTGTGATACTTACTTTTGCAGGTTAGTGTATTTTAACCCAATGTAAGTCAGTTCGCTACATGTCGTACTCCTAGCTAGATCATATAATTTTAATTACCTTGGTTCAAATAAATATACAGTTATCAGTTCGATCAGTATTTCCATCATCATCATCAATTAATAGGTGTATGAGATCAGGATCACAATAGTTACGTTTATTATACTCGATAGCGACTGTAATAAGCAATTTTGTATGCAATTTCGCACAGCGCCTCTGGCAGTAAATACACTAAAAGTTGTCATACAAATGTCGACTTTAGTCGCTATCGAGTATAGTATGCATAAACTCATAATACGCCTATGATAGGCGTATGCCCACAAATAACATAACCAAACTGTGGGTGTACTAGTCATTTATTTTTCTATCCCTCGGGAACAGTATTTTTTTCTGGAAGCAAGATATTCTGTAGTGTTAACAAGAAAGTCAATGTAAATCTTACCACATTAGAGTTTTGATTTGAGGGGGGCGCACTGGACGCTCGCGGAGCCACGGTCGGAGTCCTCTGCACCAGAATGTACTGTCCAACACTGTTTGTCCGATTTTCATTAATCTGAAATTTAAGATTGTTTATAAGTCAACAAGTGATTCCTCAAGTTGTCTCTTATCATATCGAAATGTTCATGCGGGGCGGCCACGGCGTACTCATTTACATATGTAATGGCGGGATGACAGAAAATATATACCGCTTGGTGGCGCTGCTGTAGATGGAGACCATCAATGATGAAAAGAAAAAGTGTTTGAAAGAAAAAATACGTGAAGCGAAATGCGCGTGAGTAGCGCTGGCGGCGGCCGCAGTAGTGTATGTACCTCATTATGCGGCATGACGGACACCGGCAGCTGCCTCACGAGCACGGGCGGGGGCGGGGGCGGGGGCGGCGGCGGGGGCGGGCGCGGAGGGCGGGCGGGGCGCGTGAGCAGCGCGGGCGGCGGCCGCAGTTGCCCGCGCAGCGCGTCGCGGTTCGGGCTGTTCTGGATTACCGCCTGGCAGATCTGGTAGCTGCGTTCTAGGTTCACGGCGCCCGGCGGCACTTTGTTCGAACTGCGACTCCTACAATCAATAATCAAGGTTTAGTCATTGTTAGTAAAGAGCTCAATCGCAGGTCGGCCGCCACAGATAGCGACGATTAAAGCGGGGAATTCACTTACAGACATGTCCGCAGGCACGCCCGCGGGCATGTCCGAGCGGGCAACTTTAAAATGGCCAGACCGTCTACGACGACGACACACATGACAGGCTGGAAAAACCTCTTGTAAAGTTGCCCGCTCGGACATGCCCGCGGGCGTGCCTGCGGACATGTCTGTAAGTGAATTCCCCGCTTAAGCAACTATCACTAGAGTTAACCGATATCACATAATTTCATTAACCAAAGTTTATCATTTAGTTAAGAGTGTTTCAGTATATTTTAATCTGTGTGGGATTGGGCACACCATAGATTCTCAAGTGAAGTTGCCACGGATTACCATCCATTGTCAAATTAATCACATTGTAGACCATCATCCCTATCTTTTACTCATATGGAAATTCTGTGCCCCACAGTGGGGTCGCTAAAATTGATCATGATAATAATCTTTACTATTAGTAATACATTAAAGTAATTTTAGATTATTAAAACTTTATCTAGATTACATCAATATTATGTTAATTACAAAAACAACATAATAATAAAATCAATTAATAGAATGATGGTAAAATGACTTATTTCATGTTTTATAAAATACTACCACCAGCTTGCGGCTTTGTCTGCATGGAAGGTTTTTTGCTTTCCCTCGGGAACAGTGTTTTTTTCTGGATGAAAGGTATCTTATGTCCTTCTCTGTACTCCTGACAAAGTGTATGCAAAACTTCATGATGATTGCTTGAGTAGTTTTGACGTAAATGCGTAACAAACAAACAACTAACTAAACAAACAAACAAACGGATTTACGCGTTTATAATATTATATATAAGAATAAGGATATTGACTGCTAAACACAATATTATAATTTAAAGAAAATACCTGTTCGACTCTTTTCCGGACTTTGATTTCTTGCCAGAAGGCCTGACTCCTTGTGATATGCTAGTACTTGCATTTACTGAAACATTTGTTGCCGCTGCACTAGACACTATACTAGGTATTGTTTCACTTTCTTGTTTTATTGACATTTCTTTCATAGACTGACAACTTTCCGATGAGTTTGAAGATTCCATATTAAAATTTGCATCTCTATCTTCTTTATACATGCAGTTCTCATCATTTATACTAAGATCCTCCAAGCTGGTCTTCGAGTCTTCGTTGACGTATTTCATGGTTTCACTATTCAAACTCGGAAAGGAGTGTAAAGTCACAACATTTTCACTATTTACCCAATCACTATCAGTTTTCCAGGAGACAGCAGATGTTTTTGGCTTTGCAGGATCTTGCATACTATCATCAGGATAAGACACAATCTAAAAATAATGCATCAATTATTATGGAATGCCTCAGTAAATATTATTATTACACAAATATCAGAGGTTATTTTGTACTCACAGATGTATTAGTAACTTCCATCATAGGTATTGATGAATTTTGTGTCATAGGCATTGTAACTACAGCTGTTACATCTGGAATGGACAAAATTATTTTGCAACTGACAATAATGCCGAAATTAGATGGTTCATTTTTCGTACATTTTCGATGCTTCACTGCGATGAAGATTATGAAGTTTCATCTTTCATCACTGAAACGTTTCGTGCCTGTACAAAAAGTCGTTCACTGGTCACTATTCATCGAAAATGAAGCTCTTTTGATGAACCATCTGATTTCGGCATTACATGTAATATAATACCTATAGCTTTATGCAGGTAGAAAAAAAAACAAATTTTATAAAAGTACCCTATTCCTTATTATACTTACTAGTCTCACTCATATAAGAAGATAGCTCCATTAAATTTGGATGTGAGACAAACTTAATATCTTCACTTTCTGTAAACATAAAAAAAACATTAAGAAAATAACAATTAAGTACAAAAAATAGAATATACTTGATATAATTTCTAATTATTTGAATTACTTACTTTAAGGATGTATTACATTTTCTATGCGTATATGTATGTTTACACTTGTGGTAAACGGTGTTGGTGTCAAATTTATTTATATTATAGTTTATACTACTTTAAATTACCTTTTAATTTGTAACTGTTTGCTTACTCAAATAAATAGAAAAAAAAAATTCATACTCACGGGAGGTCAGTATTGATAATCCACTTGTCTCTAAAATGAATGATTCTGCATCTTTGAAATGCTCATCATAATAGTTTTGAACATTTTCAGATTGCCTTGCTTCAACTTTGATATTACGACTTTGTACTTCAGCTTTCATTTCATCTTGTAGAACATGACATTCTAATTCTTGTATAACTTCATTGTTGTGGCCAGCTACTTCTTGGTTTATAATCAAAGAGTTAGTTGATAATGGTATCAAATTTGTTTGATCCAATTTAATTTCTTCTGTAGCCTGTTGTGTATATTTGTGATGTATATCTTGTGACATATCAGCACTACTTTGAACAACATCTGTTGGAGGAATTTCTTCTAATTTAGTCCCTATAGGCTCACTTCTAATATTGTCTGTATTAACAATTTGTTGCACATTATTTACAGTCATGTTTGTAGCTGAAGATACACTCCTTTCATCATATTCAGACAAAAGAATTGTAGCTTTACTATTTTCGCTGTTTTCTCCTTGATCTTGACTAGGTATTACATCAAATTCCTCATTTGAGCAAACTTGCTCAGTAACATAATTTAGCTCGGTATCCGATCCATTATTGATAACTGTACCACCTGTAACATTATTTGGCATAAAACTAGCATTGTCTAATTCGTACTCTGCTTCAAATTTAATTCTTTTAGACAGTGAAACATATTCATTACCACTTTCATTAGATCTTTTGATAGAATCAAAGTTACATTCTACAGTTTTGTCTTCCTCACATATTTTTGATGCCAAAGGCTCTTCAATAGTAACTACATTTATATTAAGATCGTTTTTAATATCATTGCGTTCAGAATCAGCATCAGGTAAAAGGGGGTCCATAAGTGGATCTACTGGTGTAACTGAGGTAACATCATCCAGTTGCTGAACTGATGAGGAATCTGAGAAACTGAAATCTGCTTGGCAGTCTACATATCCTTGATGATGCCCCTTTACATGTTTTATGGGCAGTAAATCTGGGAGACGAGCCGATGACTTAGTTCCAGTATTAGCTTCATCTGCAATATCATCCACTTTTGCAGAAGATCGAGTAACGGCACCCACAGAACGCATTCTTTTACTATTACTTGATGATTTACTTTTCTTGATCTTGGGCACGGTACTACTACTCGTTATAGAAGCAGTTGGCCTCAGTTTGATTGTTGTCTTCAAAGAAGGTCTCTCCGTATTTATACTCAGTGCTGATTTGTCCCGTTTTGATTTCTCACCCCAAAACGGTTCAAAGTGTTTCAGTTTCCATGGATCAATTTTACTCTTTTCTCTTTCAGCTTCAGTCTTCATTTTTTGTTGATTTTCTGGAGTAAATTCACCTCCGGATAGGCAATCTTGCCATTCTAAGCAGGCACGAGCAAAAAATTCATTACTCAGACTAGAAGAATTAAGGCGACCTGAAGGACTAAGCCTGTCTACACTCGGCAACAACTGTCCTAACTTATATTGATACAATGGTGGGAGAAGTGAAAATGTGTGTTTATTTAATAATGCTCGTATATTTGTATTGACTAATATAGAATCAGGTGTTTCCAAATCTATGCAACCTTCTCTAGTTTGTTGCAATTGAGCTGCTGTGGATAACTTTTTCCCACTACGTTTTCGTGGCTTTAAACAGAAGCCAGGTATACTTGCCAGCACTTCACGCATAGTGGAAGGCTTCGTGCTTCCGCTTGGTTCCGAGTATGATGTAGCAGCTGTCCATTCGCGAGTCTCTGGCGGCGGCGGTGGCGGTAAAGGCTTCACTATTATTCTTGGTAAAGGCCTAGTATGATTCGAGCTCTTTTTTCTCCTCTTGGATTGTTTTCTCGACGAATGCTTGCTCGTTTTTTCATCATCTTCGGGGATTCTTATAACTGAGTAAGGCTGTTCAGTGTTTATACATGGCATGTATTTATTCTCTGGAGGATTCTCCGTGTAGTCCATGTCGGTATCAAAAGTATTAGAAGGCGATACATCCAGCTCCATTATAACGTTATTCAGAAAAGTGAAATGAAAATGATGAATGTATGCCGATAGCGATCACAAATTCAACCCATTGTGAACTTGTGCACAATCTAGATTCGATATTTCTGAATATATTGATAATGTGAACTGTTAATCATCACCTGATTTATTTAATATGCAGTAGGACAGCATAATAATCATTTAAATTCCTTTTTCTTGGATGTACCAAAATGTCACAACAACGCAGAAAATGGATTCCGTCACAGATAAAAAAAATATAACTCAGTGTTGCTTGCTACAACAAAACAAATAAAATAATGTCAGTGGGACATTGACAGTCTGGGGGCTTACCATCAGCAAATAAGAAACCGTTCAGTTCACAAGCAGGGCCTTAAACAGGACTGCTTAAGGCCTGCATTCATACTAATCTTTGAGGTCATAGTACGAAAACGTAAGGCAGTTCAATATAAGTCTTGCTTGAAGGTCCAAACAAATTATCGGACGCGGCTTATGGACGCGGCTTACTGCCGCGGCTGATAAGTGTGCACACTCTCATAACATCCTGCGTGCCAGATAGCTATCGGACGTCCGATGACGTCATATTAGTCTATGGTTACGTCCGCGACCTACTACATCCGATAGTTTGCACACCTCAGATCAGCCGCGGCAGTAAGCCGCGTCCGATAATTTGTTCGGACCTTTATGAGCTCATAGTAAGGCCCCTGTTGTGCGGGCCATCGTGCCGTGCCGGCCGTCAATCAAACACTCGTCCGACCACAGACCAACCAACAAGCGGGGACTAGAACTACATTTTGAAAGTTGCCAAACGTGGTCTATGGTCTTTCTATGTGTTCTTTTTATCCTAACTTGTTGTAATCTAATCTGTGATTTATAAACGCCATTTTGTTTTCGAGCAACGCACGGCGTCGAAATACATCGATGTTTTTAAAAATCTGTATTTGAATAGTAATTAAAGAGTGCTAGAAAACAAAATTAAGTGCCCAAGTGTCTGAAATCTGTAAAAGAATATCTTTAAAACATGGGCAGAGGACGGTAAGTTACTGGACCTGTAGTTTTGCTTGCCAAGCCAATGCCAAACCATGAAGCGTTTGGTTTGGTCGTGGTCGGTTTTCTGCACCTTTTGCACATAATATTTATTGTTAAAGGGACCGTAGTCGTGACAGACGTCGCAGTCGCAGTCGAAGCAGAAGTAGAAGTCGCAGTCGGAGTCCTCGTTATGGTCTGGGGTCTGGTGGCGGAGGAGGTGGCGGTGGAGGTGGAGGTTATGGCGGCGGCGGTGGAGGTTATGGCGGCGGCGTTGGCGGTGGTCGCAGAAGTAATCCCGGGGCTAATTTGAGGAAACCGAAATGGGATTTGAGCCGATTGAAACCGTTCAAGAAAGACTTTTACGTACCGCATCCAGATGTTGAGAGCAGATCGGATTCTGAAATAGAAAAATGGAGAAGCGAAAATGAAATTACTCTAAAAGGGCGTAACATACCAAAACCCACCTTATCTTTCGATGAAGCTGGTTTTCCTGACTATGTCATGGATGAAATTGACAAAATGGGGTTTTCTAAACCAACTCCCATCCAAGCTCAAGGTTGGCCTATAGCATTGAGTGGCTGTGACATGGTAGGAATTGCATCCACCGGCTCTGGAAAAACCTTATCCTATATATTGCCTGCTATTGTTCACATCAACAACCAACCAAAATCTAGCAGAGGAGATGGTCCAATGGCTCTGGTATTAGCCCCTACAAGAGAGCTGGCCCAGCAAATTCAGGAAGTCTGTGACAAATTTGCTAATACTTCTAAAATCCATAATACTTGTCTATTTGGTGGGGCTCCGAAAGGACCTCAGGCTCGAGATCTAGATGCAGGAGTTGAGATTGTCATTGCTACACCTGGACGACTTTTAGATTTCTTAGAAAGTGGCAGAACTAACTTGAAAAGATGTACATATCTAGTACTTGATGAAGCTGACAGAATGTTAGACATGGGTTTTGAACCACAAATTAAAAAAATAATTGAACAAATTAGACCTGATCGTCAAACGCTCATGTGGTCTGCTACTTGGCCCAGAGAAGTACAGAGCTTGGCTTCTGAATTTCTAAAAGATTACTTGCAAATTAATGTTGGCTCTTTGTCTTTAGCTGCAAACCATAATATTTTGCAAATAATTGATGTCTGCATGGAGTATGAAAAAGAGACTAAGCTTAGCACCCTTCTGAAAGAAATAATGGCAGAAAAAGAAAATAAAACCATAATTTTCATTGAAACCAAGCGCCGAGTCGATGACATAACCAGAAAAATGAAGAGAGATGGGTAAGTTTACATTTGGAATTAATACCTAAAGAAATATACTGGCCAAATCATTTAGTACCAAACTTTGACCAAGAATACACAACTCAATACATGTTCCTGAGATAAAGGATCTTGACAGACAGATAGACGGACAACAAAGTGATCCTATAATGGTTCTGTTTTACAGAACCCTAAACTAAAAACTTAACTTTTTGCCCTTTTCAATAGCTTCCTGATTATTTATTTTATTTTATTTGTTCAGGAAAATATACAGTCATATACAAGTTTTATGGTTATAATAGTTTACAAATAGACCAGGTAGTTGCATAAAATAATTACAAATACTGAGTCTGCACAAAGGTAGCGATTAGTACAGTATGGTTATTAGCGGGTAACCTACTCCATATCGAATACCAAATGATCGAAAATCAAAATATCAAACACAATTCATTGAACGGTCAACAAATCGAATGATCAAAATATCGAATGCTTAATATAAGGGCAGTTCTACAGAAGTTGGGCAACTTTTGACCTCATTTTGTTTATGTGGTTTTTGGTGACATATAAGTACTATTTTGCTATGAAGACATAGGTAATTAATAAAACATACTGTTCCAGACCGGAACAGTCACTTTTTAATTTCCAATTTTTTTCTGCCAGGGAACTGACGAATTATCAGTACTTTCCATAGTAAAACGTCAGTCCTCTGTCAAAATATTGGCCATGGAACTGACACCAGGGAATTGATGAACGAAGCACAAATTTGAGGCTATAATCCGAAATAATATTTTACCGGTATTTTTCATTAATAGGATGCTACATTTTAACAAATCACATTTAGAATGATATAAATGACAATGAAATACATATGTAAGAAAATAGCAACACGCCATAGTACCTACTGAGATTTTGACTGGAACTACACATGCACACACGATAAACACGCCGCTTGCACTGTTTTCAAAATGACTGCCATTGAATTGTTGCGCTCAGTAGCCATCTTTACTAACAACATTAAGAACTGAACAAAACCTTGATGTTTGAACTTCGAGGTTTTGCAGGAATTTTAAATTTTAATAATGCACAGAGGACTGACGGATAAAAGTGAACACGAAGTTTTTTTTTTTTTTCAAATTTCTTTATTATGATTATATGGTAAAATATGTAAAATACATTACTACATTTTTCATAGTTTGTAGTAAAAATCACTTAATTACAATAAAATCGTAATATTTTAAAATACAATTACTCTATTATCATATTATGTGATTCGGGAGTAGTGACACGCCAATGTACTGACGTTTCTTACCTTCTTTGTGATATTTAACTAAACTGCTTTTGAAAAAATACATAAATTGGGTGGACGGGTAAAAGGGGTTTTAATCTTTGGTAATATAACTAAATATTTAAACAAATACTATATTGCCTTACTGTATTGAGTGATGACATCAAGTTGCCCAACTTTTGTAGAATCACCCATATCGAACGCTCAATAAATTGAATGATTAATTTATCGAAAATTTTGCATTGTTTTTTACATCATGAACAAAAACATCTAATGGGGAGGCAAAGGCAAAGTGAATTACAGATGGCGCTCAGTCTTTGGAACAATTGTCAGTTTGAGCTTATATTGTCTTGACTGTGTATTACGTGATTTTACTTTCTTAGATTGTATTTTTTCGGTTTTGCGGACAAACAATGTATTCTATGCTAACTTTAGCTCACATAAAAGAATAATCACGGAAAGGAAAAGCCAAAACAACAGGCAAGAAAGTTTATAGCAACTTACAAAAAATTGCTAACAAGCATTACATTTCTTTAAATTTCGTGTAAGATTTACAAGTTTTTTTTTTTTTTTTTTTTTCATTTATTATTGTATAAAATATCATTACATTAATTGTTATTAACAGCGTAAAGAAATCCACAGAGGTTTATAACAACGCTGTTGAATGCTCGCGTTGGGGTTTAATTTAATATACTTAGTTTACTTAAAAGGAAAAATGATATAAATTATACTTAAAAAGAAAACTGATACAATAATATATAATTATTATTTAGCAAGGAGCAAACTAGGTGCATTCCAAGGTCTCGAACAAAAAATTCTTTATTTTAGCCTTTAAGTTGGATTGTGATAAACTATCAACGAAATCCGCAGGTAGTTGATTAATTAACCGCGGTACTAAGTAAGCAGTAGTTCTTCTACCGTACACATTATTCGCCCTAATAGTAACAAGTTTTTTTTGAGCGATTCCACGAGTGAATGTAGGGTGATTCATTTTTTTAAAGTTATTATTAAAGAATTTTTCGTTTAAAATATTGTTTTTAAATTGGATATGGATCGGCAATACTTTACAAAGTTGAAATAATTTTGTTTCATCAGTAGAATATTGTTTTTTAATGTTTTTACTTACTATTGTTTTAATTATTTTTAATTGGAGATTGTAAATTAGGTTAGTGTATGTTTTGTAAGTTCGTCCGTAGCTGCTCAATCCATATCGGATATACGAGCCCGCAAGTGCATTATATAACATAACTTTAACCTTAAACGGAATTCGTGCATTCAGTATTGTCATGTTTGCAAGAAACTGTCTAAGTTTATTGCAGACATGAGAAATGTGGAGGCTCCAGTGAAATTTTTTATCGATTTTTAAACCTAGATATGTATGAGATTCCACGTTTTCTATAACTGGGCAGCTACAGGAACTGACACTAGACTCACTAGATACATGGGAACAAGAGTTGTGATGGGCTATTAGATTTTCAATAGGTGCTGTTCGAATATAAGGGGATGTTATACGTAGTAGTTTCGTTTTATTAGAGTTTATTACTAATCCAGAATCATGACACCATTTGGTTATGGCGTTAAAATCACATTGTAGTTGATAAAGAGCCTTTTTCGGATCCCTATCCGCCGCTATGAGACAGGTGTCGTCAGCAAACTGGAAACACTTGCAATTTTTTATACAAGAGCTCATATCATTAACGTAGGTTAAAAAGTGGAGAGGACCCAAAACCGATCCTTGAGCAGTGCCGTGCGTTACTTGGACTGGGTCACTGAGTTGATTATCAATTTTAACAGCAAGCGTTCGGTTACTCATGTAGTTTTCACACCATTTTAATAATGGCCCTCTTATTCCACAGTGATCCAGCTTCTTTATCAACAGATTATGGTTCAGGGTATCGAACGCGCGCGAAAAATCGATGAACAGTGCTAATACCTGTCGTTTGTGATTAAGATGTTCGTTAACTTCATCAGTAAAACACGATAATAGCCCATCAGCACCCTTCCCTCTTTGGAATCCGTACTGATATTCATAGATCACGTCATGCTTCCTATAAAAGTTATAGATTTGTTCACTCACATATTTTTCCACTATCTTGTCCACAGAGGAAAGAAGCGTTATTGGTCGATAATTAGAAAAGTCGTTTAATTTCCCCTTTTTATGAACGGGCCTTACGTGTCCATGCTTTAGTTGATCTGGATATGTGCCTGTTTTTATACTACTGTTAATTAAATTAGCTAATGCAGTTGATATATCCTTGCCTATCATCTTTAGATTAGATACTCTGATATTATCAGCCCCTGGAGCCTTTTTTGAGTTTAATCTTGTTAATATTTTGTAAACTTTGTTATTTGTGGCTTTTTGAAAGAGTATACTCGAATTATTCGCTTCATTACATATATCACTATCCATTGAATCGGTACCACTTTTAGGGATAATATTCTGTACTGCCTTTTGGAATTCTTGCGAAAAGTTTTGAGCTATAGTTTTAACAGTAAGCCCCTGAGCATCGAATGCGTCAAGTATCACTGCGTCAATAGAGCGGGTGACACGACCAATCATTTGGTTAAGTATTTGATAAACCTTCCTTGAGTTTTTGAAGTTGTTTTTTATTTGCTTAGTATAATAACAATTTTTTTTCTTTTCTAAAACTTTATGTAAAATATTCCTAGTCTTATTATACTGTAACCTTACCATAGGATCGTTTTCACTATTCCTCCATTGGCGGAAGAGCATCCCACACTTTTCACGCAGCTTGATAACATTGTCATCGATCCAAGGCAGTTTCAATAGATATTTGTTTTTTCTTTTAATGGTTTTCGTGAATGAAGCCTTTTTTGTTTTATCTAAAATAGATTTTTTAATAAATGTATAAATATCGCCACTACATTTCATGTCATTAGTCTCCGACCAACTCACAGATTTTAATTCTTTGTATAATAAATCGTGATCAATTATTGTTTGAGAATCACCCTGCTGCTCACACTCGGAATCGGAACCAGTATCGCTGACGCCACAAAATATCACAGCTCGGTGGTCAGCCAGTACTAAGTCGAGCGCCGCCGAGTAGGGACGTGATGTTGAATACCGGGCAAATATATGGTCTATGCACGATTTTGTGACTTTACCTTTTCTTGTTTCGATTCTGGTGTAATCCGTGATTCCACACATCAGTCCCAACTCGCTAAGCGCTTCTAAGTATGAGTGCGTGTATGTCGTAGATAATTTTAAATCAATATTTGTGTCACCAATTAATAAGAGATTTTGCCTAACATCGAATTGCGAAATGCACCTAACCAACTCCTTGGCAAATATAGATTTGTTGGTGGACGGTGGTCGGTATAAAGCAAACAAAGTTATTTCTTGATTGGAACTTAGTTTTAACAAACCTATCAGGCATTCAAATGTAAATGATTTGCTTTTTAAGATAGTGAATTTTAAGTGGTTTTTTATATAAATTATAATACCGCCACCTTTTTTATTCGTTCTTAGTTCGTAATACATGTTGTAACCGGGAATTTTATACAAATTGGCTAAGTTGTTTGATATTCCAGCCTCAGTTACTATAATTACATCTAGGGGAAATTTACAATTATGTAATGTTAGTAGTAAATCATTGAAGTTTTTTATTAAGGACCTGATATTTACGTGTATACACGAGATATTTAAATGCGTTTTAATAGGTAGCTGATTAAAAAATTCATTAGTTGTAACACAGTTAAATAATTCAGTTATCTGACTATCCATAGTAATTAAGATAAAAAATTATAATTTATAATTTATTCTTATTTAATACCAAAAGCAGAGTTAAGGGCTTTTAGTAGTTTTTTCAATCTCAGATAAGTCTTGCAATGAGCGGATAAGGAAGATTTTACTAGTATCAGATTTTCTTGCAAAAACTTTACCATTTTTACACCAAATATATTTGAAAGTTTTACTTAACTGGCTTTTGGTATTAAACAAGAGTGATTTTGTATTTTTAGTTAAGGCTTCCCTGACATAGACTCGTTCATCAGCTTTTTCTTTAGGAACTTCGGTAATGATGGATCCCACAGTAAGATGCTTCTCCCTGCCACTAGCTATCCACTGGGTCTGGGATTCTTTGGTCTTCATTTCCACAAGTATAGGTCCTGGTTTAGCTTTTGATCCTGATAAACGCTGGAATGATTGAATGTCTTGCTTATCCACCTCTAGCTTTGATGCCACCTTTTCCACTACGCTTCCTATGTTTTTGGCAGGCATCTCTGGTATTCCTGCTATTTCAATCGAGGATGAAAGGGATTTTTGCTCGTGCTGGTGGATTGCCTGCTCGAGGACTTTGACCCGGAGGTCAAGGTTCTTGTTTTTGTTTTGCAAATCTTGATTTTTGCGTTCAAGATCCATTATTTTGTTGTCTTGGTTTTTTAAGGATTGTTCCATAGTGCTGATTTGGTCGCTGAGAAATTCCAACGAGGTTTCCAAAGCCTTGACTTCTTCTTTAAAGGTCTTCTTTAGCTCACGGCTGATATCTCGAACTAATTTTTGGGTGTCAATTGCTTGGGAGCCCAGAATGAATCCACTCTCAGATTCGTCATCGTCCCCAGTATCTTCCGGTACGATGAAAGATGAACGCCTTGAAAGGTTTCCCAAACAATCTTCGCAACTCCACTCAATACCCTGGGAGTTGCGAAGGGTGTTAAGCTGCTTGTTGGAAAGCTTGGAACACGTAGGGTCTGCATGAACCACCTTCTCACATCGGCTACATTCCAAACCTGGAGTTTTTTTGGTAACATTTTTCTTGCACTTAAAGCACTTTTTGTTAACCATAGCGGGTAGATATGAATACACGGGTCGATTGTGCGCAAGCTCTTGTCACAACGTCCCGACGCGAACTGAGTAATCTTTTTATTTCAGATTAGAAGCATATGATTTAAATTTTAACAAAGCAACTGAGTGTGAATTTCCGTGTTTATAGTTGCCTGATGATGCCTTCTGTGCAATAGTAATTTCAGGTTTCTGTACTGGAATTTCTGTACCATCCAAAATTACACGAACCGTTTTATCATATTTATTTTATTATTCTAAGTTTCTTGACTGACTCTGGCATATAAAATTCTATTAATTCTCTGTTTGGCCCCAATATTGGGCTTATTCCATATTTGATATACCTATCAAATTCATCCAAGTTATAAATATGTTAGAAACTGCTGAGGTTGAAATATTAAAGAACAAAGCTGTTATAATTCAAATGTTGTTTTATTTTGGCGAAGCTTCATCAAATTCATGAAACATTCCTTTTGATTTATAATGTTTCTCAGGCTCAGCAAAGGAGAAAATCGAGGAAAAAGCATATTTTTTTTGATATTTTTTTGCCCACTATTTTTTTTGTTACTGGGAAATAGATGAACTCCAATATTTTACAAGTTACATGCATAACAATGCGGCATTTTCTCAGTATAAAATTAAAAAGTGCAATACTCCAAGAGATTCCCATATGTTTTGACAGTTTCTTTGAGGCGGCTCGGTACCAACGACAAGACGCCACCTATCGGGATAAAATTGCGCTTTTCCTCCCCATTACATTATTAATGGCCATGTTATCTTTTTCCTTTTTTCTTAGGAAATACCTAAGAAAAAAGGAAAAAGATGACATGACAACCAAACTCACATTGGGTCTTTCAATATTTCTATTTGTAACAGCTTGCTCTTTTACTAAATATATTCTATTGTTTTTTTTTATTAAGTTTTATGACATTTCATTAGAATATCTACTGGTTGTTCATGATGCAAAAAACTATGCTAACTAATAGTTAACTGATTAGTTGGTATTTGTTTTTTTTTATTTTTGATTTCCCGATGTTTTGGCACCTTTGCAGCTGCCGTGGTCACTGGGGACAGATTATATTATTTCTGAGCAGCTAAGGTCTTAACATAGTTCTTACAAATATTTTTTTTTTCTAGTTGGCCTGCAGTATGTATTCATGGAGATAAGTCGCAAAATGAACGTGATTGGGTATTACAAGGTAAATTTTACATACAATAGTAATCAGAGATAATTTTTACTTTTGGTTTAAATTTTTATTTAATTAATACATTTACTTATTTATGAAATATTTTATAGTTACTTTCTGGAGATCTGTAAATATTCACATAAAGTTTAAATTGCTAAAGAAAAAAGTGACGAGAAGCGGTATCGGACTGGAGTTGCGCGCGCGGCGAGTGCAGCAGTAGTAGGATTGAAGTAAACATGCTAAAGCCATGTCTGCATGTGCAGGCTGTGGAGAGCTGCGGCCGGGCGGCGGAGGCGGCGGCACGCGCGCGACCGTCGCCGCTAAGCGGCAGGCGGCCGCGAGGCGCGCTTGCGGCCGCGTCCGCACCGCGCCCGCCTCTAGTCGTTGGGGCTAAGCCCTATGCACTCTGACTTGCCACCGCGGCTAGTCTGAGCCGCTTCTCGCACGTTCGGCGCCGCGAGGCTCGCCCCCTCGCCGGCGGCGACCGCCCGTACGCCGCTCGCCGACACGTGACGGCCCGCTGCGGTCGGCCTGGGCGCTGACGCTCGACTGCGACCTTCGGGCTCGCAGTTCGCCTCTCGGTTTTCGCCTCTCGTGCAGGCGGATGGCGTCATCTCGCTCTTACTTTTCTTATGTGCGTTATCATATTATGTCTAACATAAATAGCAGCATCATTAACTGAGCAGATATTTAGCTAGGCACATACTTGAATTCTTGAGAAGACCTACCTGTAAACTAGACTGTTGTTTCTCAACTTGATGGATTTTATTTTGATATCTTGATTTATAAGAAAAGATTAATAATTAATTAATTTTTACGGTGCGTCCTCATCTTCGCACGTACGTGATGCGTAGCCGTGATAGATCAGCGGTCCAAGTTAGCGAGACGCAAAATTTGCGCAGGCAGATGTGAGATGTGGACGCACCTCTACAATATAAACTTAAACGTACAGTGGTGGCCGGTTAATTAGAAACCCCAGTCGATTTTCATACAAACGAGGTAACTTTGAAGCCTTTGTCCGCCACGGATTGATCTAGCTGTGATCTGATGATGGCCATCCAGGGGCTGAATGGAGGAGATCCAGATCGCTATACACACCCATCTGATCAGCATTCTATGAGCTATTTGAATATTTAAAAAAAAACCGCGAAAATAGCATTAAAATGTATGGAAATCCTGCTGAGAACCATAAGAAATAAAACTGGGTAGAAGGGACACTCCCGCTCCGGCGGGCTCAAAGTCACGATATTAGCCTACCTTACCTACTCCGTTAAACAGAAAACTCAGTCGGGCTGCCATGGCCGGCGTCGCCGCACGCGCGTTTGCCTGTTTGTGCGTTCTGTATGATCTTGGAAACAAATTACAATGGCCTCAAGTTTGTAGAAACAATTTAAAAACGATGCCACACTTAAGTTTTTTTATTTTGCCCAAAGATGATGAGAGGTAAGTAATATTTTTAATATATTTATTTATTTATTATATTTTTAATTTATCAAAAGGACATAAATAGTTCATAAGTTCTTTTTCTGTTGCCAATTGTTTTCCCTTCTACCCAGTTTTATTTTTTCTTATGTGAGAACTCTGATCCTTCCAGCTCTTAGAATGCTGATCAGATCAGTTGGGTGTATATAGCGATCTGGATCTCCTCCATTCACTCCCTGGATGGCCATCATCAGATCACAGCTAGATAAATCCCTGGCAGAGAACCAAGGCTTTAAAGTTACCTCGTTTGTATGAAAATCGACTGGTGTTTCTAATTATCCAGCCACCACTATATGAAATTATTAAAACTGCGTTTCACACTAAATTATTTATCAGATTTGCAGTTGAGAGATGATTGCCTAGATCACAAATTATTCTTTTATCAAATTTGAATTTCATTAGGTATCAAAATTAGCTAGGCAACAAGTGTTTGACTACTTTATACTTGAATAGGTTAAAGACTTTTAATTTTAATAGGTAAAGTTATTTTCCAACACGAGAGAACTAGGACCAATAGCTTAACAAAATATTTATAAGCCAAATAGTTTTTCTGCCATATCACATTTTTTTACTTTATAGAAATACCAAATTACACAATTTAAGAAAATGATTGGCTTTAATATCTATCGCAACAGGTAGGGTAAAGTCAATACGGTATGTACCTATGTAATAAGGCTTAGAATGGAAAAGCATAACTAAAATTGAGTAAGAAGCATAGTTTTTTCAAGTATGCAAATGAGTGCTAGACCAATGAGCTAGTTCCGCAAGAATTCTCCTTGGTATGTACTTATTGCATTAATAATGTGTTGTACTTGTGACTAATATAATAATGCTTTTGGGTTTATTGTAACATTCTGGATATTTTTACAGATTTTCGAAGTGGTAAAGCGCCAATTCTTGTCGCTACTGACGTGGCTGCTAGAGGTCTAGGTATGCATTAAAAAGATTAATTAATCTTACTGCAAAAATAATAAATATCTTAAAAATACAGATAATAATATGTTGTATTCTTTTCAGACGTTGATGATGTAAAATTTGTCATAAACTTCGACTATCCTAGTAATTCCGAAGATTATGTTCATCGTATCGGAAGAACAGGACGTACTAACAAGACGGGAACAGCCTACACTTTCTTCACGCCGTCGAACGCCGCTAAAGCAGGCGACCTCGTGTCTGTTCTGAAAGAAGCTAAGCAAGTGGTCAACCCCAAATTACAAGAGCTGTCAGAAAGAGGTGGCGGAGGTGGCAGACGTAAGTTTAGCCACACTAATATTATTATAAATGCGAAAGTAACTGTCTTTCTGTTACGTTTTCAAATGTTATCACGCCTTGGACCGATTTTCACGAAATGTGGTACGGATATAGATGGGATTTTGGGGAATGACATAAACTCCTTTTTATCCCACTGCTGGGCATGGGTCTCCGCCTGCACGATATAACTTGTAGTCCACGCGGGCGAAACTGCGAGTGGAAAGCTAGTCCTACTAATATTATAAATGTGAAAGTTTGTGGGTTTGGATGTTTGTTCCTCAATCACGCAAAAATTACTGAACGGATTTGGTTGGAATTTGGCACACAGATAATAGATAGTCTAGATTAAAACATAGGATACTTTTTATCCCGATATTCCCATAGGAACGGGAACCACGCGGGCGAAACCGCGGCAAAGTGTCATTCATCATGATATCGGCATAATGTTGTTTTAGGTCACCGCGGGCGTGGCGGCAGATATCGGCGCGGCGGGCGCCGCTCTCGGTCGCGGTCCCGGTCGCCGCGCCGCCGCCGCTCGCGCACGCGCTCGCGCTCCCGCGACCGCGACCGCCGCCGCCGCCGCCACAGCTCCTCCCGCTCCTCACGCAGCAGATCGTCGCGATCCTCCAGAAGTCGCTCGCGCTCCCGCTCCCGTTCCAGAAGTCGATCTCGCTCAGGCAAGTGCAGCCCAAAGAAGGATGCTCCGGATGTAGTCCCTCAAGTGACGCCCCAAGCTCTATTGCCCACGCCGAAACCGCTGCTACCCACTCCCATAGGTCCCCAGTTGCCGATCTCCCAGAATGATAAAATGAATGGTAAAAGCCCACTCATTAAAAATGATTCCCACAGCAGGGGAAGTAATAAGAATAGCAATGTTCATGATAATAGCAATGTTCATAGTAATAGCAATGTTCATAATAATAGCAATGTTCATAATAATATGTTGTCAAATAACAATCCCGATTTTGCGCAACAGCAAGTCAGCCAACAGCCTCTTATACAAAACACTCCCATTCCGCCACTGATGACCATCAATCCCCAAAGCATGTGTGTTCCACCTCCTATGAACGGCCAAGGTTTCGTCATGCCACAGTTTTTCCCCGCCGACCAGTACGGCATGATGTTGCAGAGTTTTCCCGCCGGTGCTATGAACCCTATGATGGCTGCGGGCGGCGGTTGGGCGGGAGCGCCGCCTCCCCCGCCCCCTCCACCCCCTAAATCTGATTACTCGGGTAGCGCGGTTCAAGGGCAACGCGGCTCGGGGGAGATCGGTCACCAGTCAGATTCCAGGAAGCATGAGTCGCACTCTGCCGGTGGCCTCGGTTCGAGCGGGCGCGGCGGGCGCGGCCCGAGTGGCGGGCTGGGCTCCGGCGGGCTGGGCTCGGGCGGGGCCGAGCACGGCTCGAGCGCGCCCGGCCTCGGCGCCGGCAGGGGCCTGGGCGGAGGGCTCGGCTCGGGCGGCGGCGACGGCGGCTTCGGCGCCGACGACGCCGGCTCTCGCCCGCGCGCCCGAGACAGGCGCCGCCGCGGCGGAAGAGGACGGGATCGCAACGACACCGACTCGCAGGGTCCGCCCGGCGGCGGACTCGGCTCTTACGGACTCGGGTGCCCCGACGGGGGCGGCCTGGGTCAGCCTCCCGACTTCGGATTTACCCCTGGCGGTGCCGACGTACCCCATGGGAGCCTTCTGCCGCGCATGCTGCCCCAGAACGGCGGTGACTTCATCGGACCGCAAGGCGCCAATTTTACAGCTTTCGGCTCTTACGGGACAAAAAATAATCAAAGAAGTGATAATGGAAATAATTTCAATCAGAATTACGATGATACCGGATACGGTTCAGAAATGAATAATTATTACAACATGCAAAACATGGGTCCCGGCAGACCGATGGGTGTGATGGAGCAACCCGACTTTAACAGTGCGCCGGCTAATGGCTCCGTGGGGTACAATAATAACCGCCAGAGGAATCGCCGGCGATGAAACACCTGAGGTTTGTTTTATTCAAACCAATGCAAACTCACCTTAACAACACACACGTTTCTAAATCTTGGCTGGACATACCACCCATAATTTTATTTAACTCTTTATTTCGAATAATTATTTTATATGAAGTTTATGTATTTTTGGTCTTTGAATAATATGTTATGCATGAGATTACTTTTGTGTGGGAAAGGGTTCGCCCTTTCCACATCTCATGTGAACTCTTTAAATTAAGGATGGTGTGTCATTAACACAAATATGTTGTCGTTATTTCACATGTCTGCTAAGCTTTGGTTTAATTTGTATAAATTTATTATTCCTTGCAGAAAACGGATACAACGGCGACTCCCGCAGGCGTAAAAGGCGATGAACAGGAAAAAGTGTGTGAATGAAGAACAAATTACTGTAGATTTGATAATTTTATGATTTCCATTCCACATTATTAACGTATTTCTAGCATTTGTGCATAAATCTAAGACTACTCAGATTGACGTTGTTTAAGACCTATAATGATGTGTTAGACTTGAATAGATTCATGTTAAGATTCTTTCATACAGTAAATCATTCAAATAGGGTAATAGTGAGTTTCTTACATGCATTTTGTTTCTTCTCAACAGCAGAATAACATACCACTTTATGTATTCCAATTTATTACAAGTAGCTTTTTATGTTTTTGCACCATTCTCTGCAGTTTCGAATACACAAAATGTAGTAAACCTAACTGAATTTTGTTAAGCTACCACCACCGGCAGCGGCGGGCGGAGAGAATGTAGTTTCGGCTCAAGTATTTGTAATAAAATAATATTTATGAACATCTTAATATTCAAAATATATCAAAAAGATCATTGCCTCTATAAAATTAAGTTAATATTTTAGATTCCGCGTTTAATACAATGTTACTTAGTATACAAGTTAAAGTTAAGAATATTAATGGGTCTGTTTATTTCAGCTCTTAGAATAATTACACCTAGAAGCCGTGTCCTTGTATACAAAGTGAGGCAACTTATACTGAGCCAGAATGGCTCAGTTCTGAGATTTATATCCTTCATACGTTACCTAATCGTAACTAAAATCCAATAATATAATAATTAATCTCTTTAAGGTAGGGAAATTGAAACAGTTTTGTACTTATTAGATATGATTATGTAATAATGGACAATAAAAATCTGAAAACGGCGGCATTTTGGCTGTTTTAGTTGCCTCACTTTTGACAGCGCGCTTTGTAGGGAATTATCGTTCTAGGTGTAATTATTCTAAGTTTCAGCTATATTCTTTAAAACCACATTCTCTATTAACCTGCCAGGGCGCTTTGTGTACGGAAGTACAATACTTACATCATAAATGTAAGCATTATTTTATAAGTGATGAGTGATAGTTATAATTTGAGAACAGGCTAGGCACTTATTAATAGTTTTGACTACGACTGTTTGTGCATTGTCTAAAATGTCAGATGGAAAATCATGGGAATTGAGACGAGAAGTAGTGCAGCTATGTTCTCAATTGAGATACGTTTATAAGTTGCACAGTACACAAAAACGAGCATTTCTCTGCTAGATTCCTTTTTACTCATCATTATTATAATATGTTGCGGCCACATTAGCGCGCTACCGCGAAAACGCGTTATCGTGACTTTAAGAATTAAATTACACTTAAAGGAAATAAAGGGATTTAATGAGAAGAAACTTTAATTCTTTGACTCGACACAACAACGAAAATCTTCGCGAGAGTGGCCCCAGCATGACAGATAATATATTAGTAGTTAATTTGATACGATTGTGTACTTCGTTACATGTATTATTATTTTATGCTGTATGTATGTAGTATTCAGGATCTTATTTGGATATCCATTAATCTCAGTGTAAGTGAACTATTAATAAATTTTACACAGCAAATGAAATCTTTTATTTTTTTGTGGTACAGTACCTAATTAGTTCACACTTCTCGTATAGCAGATAACCGATGCCTTTGGGTTGGGTGTGGTCAATAGGCCCATAATACACCGTCATTTTGTAGCCATTTTAATTAACTTAAGGGAGTGCTCTACTAATGAAAATAATCATTTTTGCCAAAGAAACATGGGTCGAAAAACGACAAAAATTTTGGACTTTCCCATACAAATACAATGTTTTAGCTGTCCAGTTAGTATGGGAGGACCAAAATTTTTTGTCGTTTTTTGACCCATGTTTCTTGGGCAAAAATGTTTAGTTTCATTGGTACAACACACCCTTAAGTTAATTAAAACGACTACAAAATGACGGTGTATAAAACAATATATCTCGTTCAATGATATCTTTTTTATCATTAATTACGTTAATTCCCAGTAGTTCCTTTTGACATTGCCCACAAACTAATGGTACTTTTTCTTCCCACTAGTTACACTAATGGAAAGGCACCATTAGTTCCTTTGAAGGAACTGTCAAAAGGAACTACTGGGAATAAACGTTATGATTGTAGGTGGGGTATAGCACAGATAATATAATACTATACTATAGGTAGGTAGGTATACAGAAGTTGTCTAATTCCATTCAGACATCTGCAGCAGGACACGGTTATTAGAGGATTTTTTTGGTTTGGCAAAGAGCATGTTGATGTGATCAACTATGTTGGTCGGGGTCAGTATATTATTTTACCATGGGGCATTCTAATGAATATAAATTCTTGGGTGGGGGGTCTTTGGTGTGGGATATAATGGGTAATGGATGGTAAAGGTAATAGCTTAGAGCATTTAGAGGGTAATAGTGTTAGTAGTATTATCTATGGTGTTATGTTACACCATTGACCTGTATCAAGAATCTTATTATATTCATATTCTATGACACACCATAGAAAAAAAAATCTGGGGGTTACGTAATTACTTACGTAACTTTGTTGAAGAATTGTTAGCAACAGCTTTACGTAATCAGATTACGTAAAGCTGTTGCTAACAATTCTCGATTGAAATCGATTGAAAGCGCAGTTGCATTGCTGCTTTAGGTAAGATAGTTGTCACATTGGTTCTTACTAAAGCAGCGATGTAACTGCGTTTTCTGTCAAAGTTGATTGCAACAAAGTTACGTAATTACCCCCCTGTGTTACACATGTACGCTCAAGGCCCGAACAAATTATCGGACGCGGCTTACTGCCGCGGCTGATCTGAGGTGTGCAAACTATCGGATGTAGTAGGTCGCGGACGAAACCATAGACTAATATGACGTCATCGGACGTCCGATAGCTATCTGGCACGCAGGATGTTATGAGAGCGTGCACACTTATCAGCCGCGGCAGTAAGCCGCGTCCATAAGCCGCGTCCGATAATTTGTTCGGACCTTAACGCCTGTTTCCCATGGGGGTAGGCAGAGACTATGGATACGCCACCTGTTAAGGTCCGAACAAATTATCGGACGCGGCTTACTGCCGCGGCTGATCTGAGGTGTGCAAACTATCGGATGTAGTAGGTCGCGGACGTAACCATAGACTAATATGACGTCATCGGACGTCCGATAGCTATCTGGCACGCAGGATGTTATGAGAGCGTGCACACTTATCAGCCGCGGCAGTAAGCCGCGTCCATAAGCCGCGTCCGATAATTTGTTCGGACCTTTACGATCCTTGCATAGGTATAGTATTATCTATGGTGGTGAGTGGTGAGGTACCACGGCCAAAGAGCACAATGTCATTTGTTTCACCATGGCAACATGTATATCACTGGATGATTGATCAAACTGATGCAAAGAGTAATTAAATGTTGATGTTATTGTGCTATTCAAAGTTTGTTGGTTGCTTTGCATTCCAAATTGTACCTAAATGTTTCTGAAAACCCTGTTTAACAATGAGTTTTTGTGTAGATTTAGTTTCTGAAGATTCTTTCTATGAAAATATTACGTTGGGAGTAACTAAACTTCTGGGTTAGTACCTACTTGTTAAGTTGTAAAGGTAGGAGTTAAGGGAGTGAATCAGGTGGTAGAAGTGCAAATAAATTGCATGAAAATAGAGAAAACCATTCTATGTCTATAGGTCATTTGCCTGTGTAATAAACGAACAATAATACATTATTTACAAACAGTAACAAAACAAAATAAAAACATGGATAATGCATAAGTACTAGATTAATGTACAACTTCTATTGGTAAGAATTAGCTTTATGCTTTGGTAGGAACACAAATCCTTCTGGTGTTGGTCCCAAAAGCATTTCACTTATTTTTATCCAGTCAGCACAATTTCCTGAGGCCATCAATGTTTCCATATCATCTCTACCAAAGAAAGCAGGTGGTCTTTCATTAATTTTTTGAGGTGGCCGTTCTAGTAAACCTACTGGGACATAGCGATATAAGAATGATAACCACTCTAGCAAAAATCTGCGTGTGTTTTCAACCCCTTGGGTATCAGAGCCCCAGTGTTCTAAGCCATAATTAGAGTAAGTTTTTAAAATATCAAATCTCTCCTTACTGCTGATATCCCAAATCTTTTTTTCTTTTATTTCTGTGAATATCCAAGGCTTTATCAGTGCACCTCTCCCTATCATTACTCCTTGGACAGACGGAGCCATAGTTCGCCTTTCTTCATAATCTTCAAAGCTAAATATATCACCATTCCCAAATAGTGGGCATGGCTTAGCAGCCTGTGCACATGTTTCAATATACTCCCAGTCAGCAGATTTAGTGTATCTCGCTTCTCTAGATCTGCCATGTAGTGTGATAAGAGAAGCTCCAGCTTCAGCAATTCTTGGGACAATTGTATGGGCAATTTTTTTGCTTTGATACACTCCAGTTCTTATTTTTACTGTGAATGGTATGCTGAGTATTCTGGATGCACATTTGATAGACCCCTCCAATGTAGGCAGCCTTTGCATCATACCACTACCACCACCTTTTTTATAAATCAAATCTATAGGACAGCCGACATTTAAGTCTATGAAATCAAGTTCTGTATTTTCTTGCAATAATTGTGCTACTTTAGTTATCAAAAAGACATTATTTCCACATATTTGTGCACCAAAGATATCTTCAGATTCATGTCTTTTGACCAAGGCCCATTCTTTAGTACCTTTTAATAATGGTTCACATAGAGCCATTTCACCACAGGTGATATCTGCACCATATTCTTTGCAAATTCTCCTAAATGGCAGATTACCAACAGTAGTAAGAGGGCTAAGATATAACTTGTCTCGCCAGTCAATTGTTTTCTTTTCTCTTGGAAGGAGTTTTATGATATCTTCATCAGTGATTGCACCACTGGAGGTTTGTTTTATAGTTTCCTCTGATCCACAATCTTTTTCCTTACTATCCATAGTGTTCTTTTTAGGATCCATTACTTTCACTAATTTTTCAGCAAGGCTCATATCATATTTTCTCTTTTGGAGTTGGATTTGGAGAGACTGTTGAAGTGTATTTTTAGTATCTCCCTTCCATGCAGCACATTTTTCTTCATTAACTACATTAAAACCTTCTGGTGAAATATGACTAGAACCAAATCGACAAGCGATGCCCCTGGGACATCTGCCTCTAGTATTAAAAACATGACATTGATCACCAATATCGCTTTGCTTTATCTTCAAGTAATCTAGGGCATTATGTATGTATTTACAGTTGTTAAACTCGCACTTTTTTAACTCATCAGGCGATATTATATTCACGATTGAAGGACATGGTTTGTTTTCCTTTTCTTCTCTAAAAGTTTTTGGTCTTGCTTTGTTTTGTCCTCTCATTCGGTTCTTATTTGGATAAGCTTGTTCTTCGTTGTCCTTAGGTCTTTTACTATCATTTTCGGTGTTTGCCGAGTCATCTCCACTCTCATCCAATTTACGCTTATTATTTGAACTTTCGACGCTAATATCCGGTCTTTTTATCACGTATTCATCTTTGATAACACAAATGCCTGCAGTCGACATTCTCTTAGAAATAAAAAGCGAAATTCTGTGTTTTAGATAAGTAGTAGTAGTAGCAGCACAATAAATGTAATTGTAGTAAAAAGGTACTATTAAGGTGCTTTTGTAATAAATAAATAACTTTGAAAAGGTTAGAAATTGGAAAAACCACCGCGTGAAACCACCCACACCACGCGCGACGCGAATCGTTTCGTTTTCTTTTCTGGCTCATCTGGCTGACGTCTGTCACTCACTGTACTGTCATTCAAGGTGCATTTCAGCAGGCTAATCGCTGAGTCATCAATTGCCATAGAGTATAGTTTAACCATAGAAAGTAACCAACCTATTTTAATAAAATGAGGGCTTTTCCAAAGGACTAAAAACTGTAGGACTCAACTTGACAGAATAGTATGTCGGCACATTTACTTCTAAAATGTTTACTGTGGTGATCAATGACTTAGCGATTTGCCTGCTAGAATACACCCCAATGTCAACTGATTTTTTTTTCAACTAAGACAAAGGATCTTTTTCTTGAATCCTAGTTTGAAAAGATTTTCAATCTTATTTTGATTAACTGATTTTATAATAGGTGATAATAATCTAGTCTATTACTAGAGGGAATGCCTCTTCCACTAGGTACCCTAGCCCGTCCACCATACTCCACCCCATCCCCCTCCCTCCCTACTCAGTTTTCTCTGCTATCCAATTTTGAAATGTTGCTGGCCAATTATTTTACTGCTGATTTCTTTTTGCTAACCATTTAGATTTTTTTTAGATAAATGGCAGATCAACAAAATACTTCAGATATAAAATTAACGTAGCATGCAAGTACGTTAGTTTGTATAGAAAACACGCGCGGCACCACACACTGGCTCCGTGCCCTGATTGCGGGAGAAATAAAAGATTTTACTGTTTCCAGAGTCTGACCCGCGTATTTGCAACGTAAGTGTAGAACGTAGGGCTCCATGCGATCGAGTTGCGCTTTCGACATGGGAACAACGACATTCTGCTGCATTGCCTGACGATTTACGTAACTTTTACTCTTCTAGCGATGGTTTTCAATTAATTTGGCATTACAAATATTCAGGCGAGTACCTACTTAATATAATTTTCAACACACTTGCTCGTAAAGTGAGCCCTAATACATCGCTTTTAGGGCCATAAACCGAGCTATAACAAACGCGTGCAATAATATATAAAACACTAGTTGGTTATAGAATTATCCCTACAAAGTTAAATAGGTACCTTACTTCAAGTTCTTTGCGAGTAAATAGAGAGCATTCCCAATTTAACCGGGTAATACAGTTATTTTTTTAGTAACAACAAAGAGGTTTTATGCTGTTGAAAATTCATATTCATTTTTGGAATAAATAAATGTGTAAGTCCTCAATTAAGTCAAACAAATATTTATTATTATCAAATTATTCATAATTTACAATATTTTGCTATAAAATATTAAAATATTTGCATTTTATCACTTAAATTTATAATTTTCAATAGGCTGTATGCTCACTAACTCTGTTGTTCGCAAAATATTCTTGCATTGGGCGAGAGTGAAAAAAACAAAAAAATACCTACGCGCCTTTTTCCATCATAATTATCATATTTTGTTTTTGTCGTATTGGTTGCTGTGTGGTAAATTACTTTGTTTTTTCCTCGCAAGTGTGTTAAAAAACGTCGTATGAAACTCGTGAGCTCTTACTTATTGCACACTCGGCTGAGTTACGCCCTCGCCTGCGGCTCGGGCTGCAACCCACAGCCTTGTGTGCAATGAGCAACCTAGCTAACTTGTATCATAATGTACTATTACATCCTATAACAAATTGCCGATCCAAGTTACTATAGTAGTTAGTAATTCTATCTCACAAAGTCCGATGAATCAGGCACGTGCACGTATCCAGACTTTTAATATTCGGGGGGCGGGGGGGGGGGGGGGGGACAACTGCATCCCGCAAACCGGAGAGTGCCTCGCCCGCTAAATTTGAATTTAGTCCTGTACTGTGTGTTCTGGTTCTGGATTTCGGGGGGGATAAATACCAACTATCCCCCCCTTGGATACGTGCTTGCATGAATTAAAAGAGTTTCAACTTTATTTCAAAAAGATAAGGGCGTCGACAACGAACTTCGTGAGATAGAACATCTATAGCACCCTAATCTAGGGTTGGCTAATAAAGTTAGATGGTTTAAACAGATACCTAACTGTGTCTGTTTTCCTTCCAGCAGCAAATAGTTGTGACAGCATTAGTTTCAACTAGGTACCTATATCAGTATAGGTATAATTTTAATTTTAGTAAGATGGTGTAGTACAGGGATGGTGAACCTGGCGACACAATATTTTGGGCACGTCACCAATCACAAAATCCATTATGCACTACGAAAAAATTACGAACTAATTAATTTAAACTACGCGTATAATAGAAACACTGCAAAATGTACCTATTTTTTGTAGTAAATAAAGACCTTTGAGTTGATAGTATTTATTATTATTATTTTCCCAATAAGGGAGCGTTAAAGTATTACGTAACGAATTTGGGGGGAGGGGAGGGGGGGGTTTTAACTATTATTTTTTAAAACTTCAGAAAAGTCACGTAGAGATTCACTCACGCATTTAAAAAAAAATATTAACGCGAAGGTATTTTAGCGACTTTCCGGTACTTTACGCCACATAATTGTGATTTTTAGGTAAAAATAGTGACTTGGTGGTTTGGTTACGTAACGTCCCAGCAAACATTTTAAGTATTTTTGTCCAAGACTAAAGAATATAGTTATTACCAATTCACGTAAAAATAACGTCCCACGCACCATTTTTTTTTTACTTTAAACACACTTTAACTGCTACGTCGAAATATATAGCAATTAAAACGTTATTTTTACTTAATCTGGTAGAGGACTTTAAAGTTGAAATTTAGTCGAAATAAGTGGTAGAATTGACGGTTGAAACCATGACCAATAAGTCATGAATACTTGTACGTGCTTGCTTGGTATTTACTACGTAATTAGGGGGCGTCCATTAATTACGTGAGGTGATTTTGGCGATTTTTCGACCCCCTCTCCCCCCTTGGTGAGATGTCGTGAGATTTGGCTCGACCCCCTCCCCCCCCCCCCTATAAATCTCACGTGAGATTTTTCAAAACGTGTATTCTTAGTGTGATTACGTTAATCTGTGCTTGCTTGCTTTGCATTTATTTAAATAAACATTATTGTTTAGGATTTAGCCATATTTTGGTAAGAAAAATGTTTAACTTTATTTAACCTAGTTTTTTCGCGATACTGTTCCTTTGCAGAAAAAAAATTACGTGATATTTGCTGAGACCCCCCATCTCCCTCACGTGAGATTGGGTGAGATTAGGCTCAACCCCCTCCCCCCCCCCCTAAATGCCTCACGTAATTTATGGACGCCCCCTTATTTCTTATTCAACGACCATTAGGTCACCGATTTTAAGTCGATTTTGCTACTAATTTTGAAGTAAATACCAAAATGCGACAATCGAGTGAAAAATACTTGTAAAGTATTTGCAATACCGTTAGGTTATATCGTGATAACTTATAAGTCAGACTTACGTAAAATAACTACAAGAGATACCTATAGGTCGATATATAGGTTAAAAGAACATTTTAGTTGAACCGCCATTTTATTTTAATAATCCGAAGAAATGATATTTCAAATCGCAGATTTTTTTTTGTTATTTCTCGGATAATATCGTTAAACGGCACCTCTACTGTCTAATATTCAGATAGTTAGTTGGGTTTATGTATCTAAATACTGCAAAGGCAAGATGATGACAACTATTGATTAAATAAAAAAAACATCTTGACTTGAAAAAATTGAATTTTTTAATATATTTGAAGCCCGTCAGCAGATTTCAACGTTAAATCAACATAATGCACGAAAAAATTTTCATCGCAGAAGATTTTGTCATAATATCGCGTTGTAAGCGCCAAAACTTGGAAACTTGTAAAGCCGCCATTATTATTCTATCGATACAGAGTTTAGCTTTTTAGTTAGACATTTTGTTTTGGAGTAAAAATACAATATTATTGTCTCTTTTACTCTTCATCGCAAACGATATAAACATCACCTAAATATGTAATTAAATTGTAAAAAACACGTGAGATCTACGTTTAAAAGAGGTAAAAGATTACCAAATTAGTAATTGCAACTACAAGGCACGTCGTGGTGACGTCGAGTTTACGTGGAAAATATGACCTATCTGTTGACCTGCTGGTTGCAATCACTAAAATTACGTGGAATAAACGTCACTGGCACGTGCTTTTTTTCCCCACTTAGGGTGATTTCACGTCGACTCTACGTCGATTCTAGGTATCTTATTTTGGTCACCGTAAAAATTGCAACCTAAAATTGGTATTTTTATTGTAATTTTGACCTAAAATGTTTGCTGGGGTTTTACTAGGGGGGAGGGAGGGATACAGAAAAACGTTACGGCACGTTACATGAGGGGGAGGGGGGGTTAAAAATCTCCGAAAATTGCGCTATGTAATACTTACATGCTCCCTAATCACTAAGTCAAAATTATTTGATGGCACGTCTCGAACTTCACTCGTTAGTTTTTTTTAGAAAAATGGCACGATGGTACATAAAGGTTCGCCATCCCGGGCGTAGAACCTAACTACCTATCTGCGATTAGGATGAGAGGCAAGTAGTTTTCATTGAATGTTTAATTTTATTTCAGCTGATGAAATATTGCCTGTTGGATCTATACGAGTGAATACGTTGAACGAACTATGTCTGTCGCCAGCTTTAAAGGATCTCCTTGATTTTTCACTGACCCGTCCGCAATCTGAACCGCGGCCAGTCTTGAACACTAAAAGTAAAGTTTTTGAGCTGGATACCTGCAGGACTATAGGGAAGGTATTATTAGTTGTCAATTAAACACGCATTAAAGGTACCTACTAAATTACTTATGCCCAATCGACCTTAACAACATAAAGTTTAAAATCTATTTGATTTTAATTATCCTGATGTGATGGCTGCATTGCAAGCAGCCCACATCACTGAGGAAGTTTACAGACGAGCAACATGGGTCGCATACGTTGCGTCTTGCAAGCAGCTCTTCTGTAAGCTCCCTTATGGGCCCTCCACATGCACAAGACTGGCCTGCAGGAAAGTTAGGAGGCGTGGCCTCCCGGCCAAATGTGTGTAGGGGGAGGTGCTCAGGACTGAAGAGGCCGTGCCTCCCAACACACACGCTCAGAATTGGCCGGAAGGCTGCGCCTCCGTATAATCCTGCAGGCCAGGCCTGTGCATGTGGACGGCCCATTATACACTTTTGTATCCCATGTAGGTTTGCTTGATATACACGGGTGGGTCGTGGTCAGTGTGGTTGGCGACACGCGAGGGTTCGTGGGGCTGGCTAGCGGATTCGTTCACCCACTACTTCCGGATGGCCCTGGTCCACCTGGGCCTGCCCGGCTGGCAAGCTGCGTTCGCCAACCTGCCGCTCATACCGTGGGCCGAGGTAATAATACTGCTTAGCACAACACGTCACTAATGCGCTCTGGTGAAAGTCCGCTTCAGTTTGTAAAAGTCTGACCACAATGCACTGACCTCCATTAAACAAGTACGCTGGACAGGCGAACGTCACCAATCTTTTGATCCGATTTGATAATCGCCGTATTGGTGCTAAGAGCAGTAGATTATGCTACGGCAGTAGTGAGTGAACTTGGAACTAATAAGTTTCGAGTTCACTTACTCTCAGCGCCAATATGGCGATTTTAAAATCGGCACAAAAATTGCTGTAATTTCATGACAATAGCCTGTCCAGCGTACTTGTTTAATGGAGGTCAGTGCCACAATGCCTTTAAAAGTTATTTTATGTAGGTAGACCATATTAATGGGTTTGTTTTTTGTTTCAGCAATTGTTTTTGTTACTAGCACCACATTTGCTGGATAAGGCGGGAACAGAACCTAATTTGATCGCGGTGCCAAGTGAGACTGGTCTGAACCATATTGATCCAAACATCTTCAAAACATCAGTTCGCCATCATAAAAACACAACAAGACAAACAAATCAGTAGTTGACCGATATACTTCACTATTAGCGAGTTCTTTAGAAATAAACATTTGCACCACTGCATGAAAACGTGTCTTATAGATAGTGGGAGCCTTTGTACGTTCACTTTGTGATTTTTTGTTTTATTTTATTTTTAAAGAATTATAACAAATAACAATAAAAATCTTTATGCTGATACATAATGTATATTTAATAATTCTTGACATAATAAAATTTATAGCTAAACAACAAAATAAAATGGACGGAATGTGAGATTCTTAGTGAAGTATAAGATACATTTACAATGAAATTGCAGCTTAAAATAACTAAGCAGAAAAATGCAGCACGACTGTAAAAACCCTTTTAAGAACTTATATTATTAGCATAAGCTATAATGTTATATTTCATGTCTTATTTACTACATTGTCTTTAATACAGTAAATTAAAAATACTGGTAAGCCGTAGTTTTACAAGCAACTAGCCCCCTTATCATTACCACCGAAACGCGATATGAAATAGCGTTTTATCACGTTTAACTGTCAAAAGACAATGGATTTTGACAGTTGAGTGTCAATAAAACGCTATATCACATAATATATATCGTGTTTCGGTGGTCATGCTAACGCATAGCGGGCTGAAAGGTTTATAAAAATATTTGTCCAAATTTGCGCATCCAGCACTATAAGAGAGTGAAATATTATAATTTAATAGCGTTAATTTAACGTAGAGGTCGAGATCCAACATAAATAATTTGAAAACCTAACTGCAAACGCTTATAGATTAGCAGATACATACTTCTCTCAAGAAAACCGCCGTTATTCTTAAACATAAATTCGAATTTCATATAAAAAGTGTTTACACTTATGGTACTTTAATTAATTACTTACTTTATCTTTTAAAAGCTTACAACAACTATAGTATAGTAGGCCATTTTGCGATATAATATAATGCCAAAGTTGGCTACAAGATGTCTTAGCACTATACAGGTGGGACAACGTAATTCAATATTTGAAAAATGTAGGTATAGAAACGACGAGACAAGACAGCTGATGGAGAGATGAGAAAAAGAGATTTACTTACACAATGGCCAAGTGCGGTAACGTGAGACTCTAAGAGACATTAGTTTTACATAATTTAGAGAGTTTGGAATGACTTGCTTTGCCTACTAAATATTCACTAATAAAAGATAATAGTGTCGTGGCACAGTAACAAAATATTTTAAATCTACTTTTTTAATTAAATATTAAACCCGCACTACAAAAACAATAGCTGTAAGGTTTAAAAACCAGCCCCCCTAGCATGACTACCGGAACGCGATAATATAATATACACGATTAACGCGTGTCGATAAAACGCTATATCACGCAATATCATATCTAGTTTCGGTGGTCATGCTAGGGGTCAAGTTTGTAAAAATCACTAAAATACCTTCGGGTTAATATTATTAAATGTTTCTTTAGCCGATTTCCATATTTAAAATATGCGTGAGAGAATATCTCTACGCGACTTTTCCGAAGGGTTAAAAAATAATAATGTAACGTGACGCGTAGTTCAAGGCCCCCTCCCGCCCCTGTAACGCATCGTAACTTTTTACAAAACTCCCCCTCCCCCCAAATTCGTTACGTAATACTTGAACGCTCCCTCATTCGATAAATAAATCAATCAAAGTTGATCGGCAAAAGCAGAACATAATTTCGTTCTAGGGTTGCCACTATGCAGATTATCATAAAAAAAGGAAATATCTGCCATATTCGGTTTATAATAGTAGATATTACCAAACATCCCGTATAGATTGTATGTGAAGGATTTGGTATTAATATCAGTCATATTAACGCAACGCAGTTAGTTAACTGAATGTGATTATATATTAATTCATGAATCTAGTGTAGTGCGGGAAGACATGGTACATAATTATAAGACTTATCAAACAGACGCAACACGACATTTAAAATATTATACAACTTAATTTTTACTATATACTAACGAAATATATTTTATACTATAACACTGTCCATATCGTAACTAAAATATTAGCCCGTGTAGAACAATATTTTTACGAAAATCAATTGACTGTTGTTTTTTATTATTTCTTTATTCTCTAAGGTTTGTGTTCCAGTGCATTTCAAGCAATAATGAGCCCTAAATACTGTAGGTACTACATACAGGCACGTATCCAAGGGGGGGATAGTTGGGATTTATCCCCCCCCGAAATCCAGAACACACAGTACAGGACTAAGGCTGGCCCCAGACCTACCGGTTCCGTTTCTTTGCTTTGCTGTGCTACCTTGCTTGAAAGACCGCCGGCCAACCAGGGTAATTTTCAATCTATCGCATTTTGGGACTAGACCAAATTGGCAAGATAGCCATTAGCTTGGTTTTATCAAATATCATCGCCTGGATTGCGAAGTAGGAAGCTTTTAGGAGATATGCCACCCTGAACATGGACTCCGATCGTTAAAAATAACTCGATCGCTTATTTATACAAGATGTTTGGTAAAGCCTTATAAAACTGAATATGGTAGATAGGGACCATAATAAAACTGAACAACTTTTACTATGGGACCAAATCTGAAACCGCGAAAAAAAATGAACTGTTTCATACATTTTGATAATTTCGTTATTAATTTTTGTATAAAACAGCAGTTTTTTTTAAAACGAAAACTAAAACTTCTCATCGCACCCCAGACGACGATATTTGATAACACCAAACTAATGGCTATCTTGCCAATGTAGTCAGGTCAAAATATGCGATAGATTGAAAATGAGCCTCTTGGCCGGCGGTCCATGGTAGAACAGCAAAGCAAAGAAATGAAACCGGTAGGTCTGGGGCCAGCCTAAATTCAAATTTAGCGGGCAAGGCACTCTCCGGTTTGTGGGATGCAGTTGTCCCCCCCCGAATTAAAAGTCTGGATACGTGCCTGACTACATATTTCTACTCTAACATAATTATAGGAGTCTGTTCATTCATGTATCATGAAGGTCTGTTTGACGATACAATACGAACACAAAATACAAGTTACATCTGCAATTTTGGTACAAGTGCCTACCGACAAAGAATCTCCCTTTGCCCGGAATCTCCTTTTGACAATCGGAATACGTAACTTGGTCTTTGAAAATATAGTTTGTTTTGGTCGTTTTTATCTGACACTTGGGCGCCAAACAAGTGGAAGTAAAATAAAAGATCATAATATGATTCACTTTTTTCGGTTCTTGATTATTCTTATTGATTATTCGTGTTAACTAGGGAGATTTTTGATTGGTTCTACGTCGGTCGATGTAACTCACAATGGTTTTAGAAAAAACCTTAGCCTGTAGCCAATGTCACGTTTCACAAATTTTCGCTGTCACTTCGCTTCGAAAAATGTATGGAATTGACGTTTTAAAATTCGATTGTTAACAAAACCTTATGATCCCATCCCAAACTATAAATGTTTCAAAGCGAAGAAGCGACAACGAAGATTTGCAATGTTACTTTGGCTAGGACAGGGATGGGGAAATGTCGGCCCGCGGGCCAAATCAGCCCGGCATCTATCGGCCCGCAAAAAACAATATTCGAATAGTGCGTGTGTGCACGTTTTATGAGCTATGAGCTACTACAAGTAACTTGGAGCCTTTTGAACAGTCAAAATTTGATCTCCCACACCGACACAGCATGTCAAAACAATTTAATTATACTTGATTATTTTTGTTATCTACTTAGAACAAATTCGCTGACTTAGAATAAGTTTCTGTCAAAATTGAATTTTTGGTATTTTACAAGCTTTTATTGCCGACTGAACTTTTGTCCGCCATATAATATAATAGTTTAAAGCTTAATAGTAAAAAAAAAGATAACTAGGTACTAGATACGACTTTCTTGCTGTCAAAATGTATCACGCTTTTGATTTGATTACAAACGGACAATCACTGGACCGGTGAAACTATATAAAAGCTTGTAAATCCTTGGCCCGTGTAAATGTTGTAATTATTTTATATGACCCATTTCTAAATCTATTTCCCCATCCCTGGGCTAGGGGTTCTTACCCTAAGCGCCGCCGCTAATAAATCCAGCTGACGGGCACCCACTGGTGGTCTGTGGAGAGGGAGTGGAGCGCGTCCATGATCTTGGAGTAGGTGGTGTCCATGTTGTTGTTGGTGATCACCAGGTCGATGTACTTCTCGTACTGTCGTTGAATTCGGGCGCTGTCTTCTAATGTTTGCTTCATGTCTTCTTCCTGTGTTTTACAGTGTTTTTTTATATATTTGTGTTTTATTCGAGACTGGGGTACCAACATATTGCATAAGTACTCTAGAACAAGGATTCCCAAGGGGGCATCCATTATTTACGTGAGGTGATTTTGGCGATTTATCGACCCCCCCTCCCCCCTTGGTGAGATGTCGTGAGATTTGGCTCGACCCTTTCAAAACGTGTATTTTAGTGTGATTACGTTAATCTGTGCTTGCTTGCTTTGCATTTATTTAAATAAACATTATTGTTTAGGATTTAGCCATATTTTGGAATGAAAAATGTTTAACTTTATTTAACCTAGCTTTTTCGCGATACTGTTCCTGCAGAAAAAAAAATTACGTGATATTTGCCGAGACCACCCCTCTCCCCCAAGTGAGATTGGGTGAGATTAGGCTCGACCCCCTCCCCCCCTAAATGCCTCACGTAATTAATGGACGCCCCCCAAACAGGGCCCAACTTTATGCTAATACTTACGCCCCCTTGTAACCATCTAGTAGGTAACCAACAAATTTTAATAATTATCAAGTAAATCTCACTCACGATCACGATCATTCTACGCCTACGCCCCCCCCCCCCCCAAGTGGGGAGCGCCCCACTGGTTGAGAATCCATGCTCTAGTCTAGCTAGAACCTTGGCCCTTTAGGTGTTTAGTATATTTGTGATGTTTTTTTATTTTATTTGAATTTAAGTTAATCTTGAGTGTAATAAGAGGAATTACACTTTAAAGACTACATACAGTGTATAAATAAAATAGGTGCGTCAAGCATATCTCAACTCAGCCATCTGTAATTATTAATTAATGTTTCAATTACACTTGTATGCTGTAGCTATCTGTTTGACACTATCTCTTGTGCAATTAGTTTTAGGTATAAGTTAGTTGTGACTTTGCTGTGTGCATTTTTCAAGCGATGCCGATTGGAAGCTTAGAAAAGTGGATTTGTAAGATACCTATACAGAAAAATTTTCAATGCTGTGTTAATATGTATGTTAGTAAAAAGATCAATTATTATTTGTGCTTATATTAGTAATCTAATAAATAATCAAACGTTTTATGTGGCATAAATATTTTATGACATGAATATACAATATTCCACAACATTTCAAACAGTTTGAAAACATTTTAAAAGTAAGCCGGATTGAATCAATACACTTTTAAGAAAAAACAAACAGAATAGTTAATTTAACTACGAAAAGCGGCATTTTTAGCTGCAAGAAAACTTTTGCAAGAAGTGTCCCACAGCCTGTCAGACAGTAGCTTACAAGTGTTAACTAATAGCAAATACACTGGCGATAGTTTGTCAAGCGTTTATCTACTGTGTGACACTTCTTGTAGATGTTTTTTTTGCCGGTGGAAACGCGATCTAAGCAAGGACCGGAACCGCTTACCGTTAAAGGGGTTTTTGATTCGGTATTTCATAGACTTGTTTTCAAAAATCCTATCAATACGGTAAGCAAATCGTCGACTAACCCTATCGAAAGGGAACCCCTATCAATTGGCTTATCCAAAAAAGGGCTTTCCGGTTCCTGGATCTAAGAGCATTAAAACACACACAGATATAAAAACAATGCAGTCATGTTACCTCGTAAAGTGACGCCAGCGACTCGAGCGTGCGCGCGCGCCGCGAGCTGTAGCGGATGGAGCTTTGCCGGTCGAACTAAACAACGCATGCGCGCGACACGAAAATGCATTAAACACGGTCATTACATGCCAAAAGAAAATAAAACTCAAAAATGGAGCTACTACTCTTAGAATAATTAGCTACTACTCTATCAGAAATTGAATCAATACAAATTCTTCATTCCATTTACTTATGATAAATTGCTGATTTAAATGTTGTGACCTGCCCCCTGATATTTGTAACGTTGTTGAAATCAACTCTGACAGAAATCGCAGTAACATTGCTGCTTTATTAAGAACCAAAGTGACAACTGTCTTACTTAAAGCAACAATGTAACTGCGGTTTCAATCGAGAATTGTTAGCAACAGAGATGTAACTCTGTAATCAGCCCCCTGATTGGGTATGCATTACAATGCCGAAAATACATAATACATACGACCGAATGACACCTCGAATCAAAAGTTCGTAATCTCGAAAGTTTCAAACGCTCGCTTCGCTCGCTCGGCTCGCGCGCTGGGTTCATGTCAACCTACCCCGCGTTCCAAATCACGCCAACAGCGCTGTTAGCGTAGAATCCATTAAATTAGGTAGGTACACAAATACCCTATTTGTGTAATATTTTGTGACTTTTTAATTTGGTCGGATTCGCGCTCACAGCGCTGTGAGCGTGATTCGGAACGCGGCCCTAACATGCTCGTCGCTACGCTCCTCGCACCTGTCTCGTGACCTACGATCTACGGTTTCTAAGTCCCAGTATACTAGTTTAGACTCATTTCCGGCAGCTATTTCAGGCAAAGCCCAAAGCCTTTTTTAATTATGATAGCTTGTTGTTTTTGACTAATTCGTTAATTCGGTATTTCGGTAGTTCGGGGTACAGAACGTAAGTATATTAACTCTCGGTTTTTTAAGCTTCGGGATTTAGTATTTTAGGTAAAAATATGTCCTTTCGGCATTTTAAACGTTCGGCGAAACAAACATTCGGCCTTTTAATTTTCGGTTTTTCGTCCATAGGTCTTGTAAAATTCGGTCTTTTCTACTTCGGCATTGTAATGCATACCCCCCTGATTGTATTTACTCGGTATATAACAACTCTATAACAACTAGGTCTATAACAACTCTTTACGTACCCACAATAAGAGGTCAAATCGAACATAACTAAAACAGGCAATATAATATTATTTTTAGACATTCTGCTAAATGCGTGATGCGAGACACGACAATTTAAGTATCATTTTACTGTAAATGAAAATAAAAATCTCATGCCTTCATATGTACCTATAGCTAAAGAATTAAAATAAAATTTCTATTCTTTTTGGATCCACTATTTCTATGTAATTTAAAATCGACTTGAGTACATGCATATTTCTAATATAACAAACATTCATATGCGCAGTCGACGGGCTAATATTTCGATCGAGACCACGAATGATCTTTATCAATGTTAATAATAAGGTATTTTTTTATTGCGGAATTTTAAAATGTTTTAACGAAGTGAAGCGTTGCAACTTTACGCTTCAAGTAATAAAGATTATGCGCGGACTCGATCAGCCCCTTAATTACGTAACTCCGCTGCTAACAATTTCTCGTTTAAAATCGATTGAAATCATTTGAAATTAATTAAACTTGACAGTTTCATTTAGTAGCAAAGTTCTACACTCGGCGTCAAAAAAACCGCACCGTTTCTTCAAAGTTAATTTAATCCCATATAATTTAATGATAAGTGTTATTATATACTTCTTCCCCTTCGGACATAGCCAACAGTCTTTAGAAACCGTTGGAATACTCGTCGAACGGAATCAATTATTGAGATTGAGTTTCCGAGCACATTACATTGCCTAATTTTTTTGCAATATTTGAGTAACTTCATGGGCAATAGTATCCATCTTGGGTATTCGTTTTTTTAATTGAACTGTTGAAGTGTGTTTTCTCCATCATCTCGATAGCGAATTTACCCGCATTTCCTGAATTGACCCCTTTTATTTCCCTTTTGTGGTGGCGCTAGCAATACGCTTTAATCGTTTAATTATGGTAACTGTTATGTTAAATAAATCAAACACTTATTAAAAGAAAGCTCATTAAATGTCTTTTCAATAGATATCAACATTTACACAATAAAACGTTAGCTAGCAATAGCAGATGGCCAAGTCTAAACTTGTGCCGAAGAGGTGCGGTTTTTCTGACGTCGAGTGTATTATAGCCTTTATAACACCATATTATCAACGCCAACTGTCAAATTTCATTAATTTCAAACGGTTTCAATCGATTTCAAACGAGATTTGTTTTTGTAACTTTGTTACAAACAACTCTGACAGAAATCACAGTAGTTATAAAATTCCGTCATCTGCGCAGACAATAAAGACAGCTCGCTTATATTTAGGTATATGCTTACGGTCAAGTTCCGATTGGAGGCGTAGGTGAGGTTCCGCAGCTGCTCGATGCCGGGCGCGCAGACCATGACCACGTAGGGCAGGAACTCGCTGCTGTTGTGCAGCAGCTTCAGCGACTGCGGCGCGCAGTCCAGCACGCACATCTTACCTGGATGGACATTCAAAATGGCGGGATGTCACAAAATTTATCCCGCTTGGTGGCGCTTGGTAGCGGTAGTGCGCCGACTGGTGGACGATTTGTAAATCAGCAAAATTGGGATGTTGACAACTTTTTTTTATTTTATATTACATAAATTATCTCTCAAAAAAAGAAACATTGGTAAAATAATTATTTCGCTTGCTTGAAAACTGCCCGAGATATCACAGTGTGAAATGCACACAAATGGACTCGCCCAAAAACGCTTCATACTAACGGCTACTGAATTATGACGTCACGCCTCAGTAGTTTGTATGCAACGCGTAGGAAATTTGTTCGGCAGCTATATTAAATATTGTGTTAATCAAAATGGTTTCTTAGACAAATTTGCTATACATTTTACGAACTAATTAAGGGTATCATTTATTTTAAAAAAAAATATACTTTTTAAATGGACTTGTCCACCCAACTTTGAAGGGTCATAAAACAAATAATATGTAATATATAAAACCAAGAGGTATACAAGCTACTCTAAAAGTTAATTATGTTTACAATTTTTATTAATATTTCGTTATTTTATTCATTGTGTCAGAATAGTGTTGTCAGAATAATCGCATTGTTATAATGACAGGATAATTGGGATGTTGACGATATGGTTATCGTGCACATTGTCAGAATAATCGCATTGTTATAATGACAGGATAATTGGGATGTTGACTTCAGAGCGGTTGTGCTGATTATTGTCTCACCACAGCACTATGTGCCGTAATTTCAAATTCGGATACTTTATTCCCTATTCACTTTTTCTCACTTCCATTGGCACAGACAGTGTCTAGACGACCCAAAAGTGTAGATTTTTGGGATTTGACCCCGTGACCCCACTGGTGACCTAAGTAGGTGACTTCTAGGGTCAGCTTAAACTGAGAGCGATATTCGACTCCTTTTAACGAGAGTAGTATCAGTGGCCCTATTTTTGAATCGCTCGACGCCAGCCGAACGCTCGTTTCTACTGATTTTCGTTCGACAAATCAACTCAAATGTATGGGATGTCGAACGAAAATCAGTAGAAACGAGCGCTCGACGCCAGCCGAGCGATTCAAAAATAGGGCCCCTGGTTCAAGTTTCAAGTCGATCGATGCATAAATCACTGAGATATAAGCATCTAAAGTTCCGAAAAACCGTACACTGACGTGTGATAAGATGCTTTTGGTCTTCCACAAGCTTTTTGAGTCAATAATCATATTATTTACAAAAAAGTTCTTTTCTTATTTTTTTGAATCTTTGATCATTTTTTCCTGGTACTTTACGTTCGAGTTCCCAGTTGGCACTCGGTGAAATAAAACTTCAGTATGTATGGTTTAAAGCAAAAGAAAAACAATTTGGCCAAAGTTGCCCCAAGTTCGGATTGTAGGGGTGTCTTTTGAGGAGTTTTTGGCTGTTTTCACGGTTTTTCGGAACTTTAGATGCCATGATCCAGGGTTGCAAAAAATCATGATTTTTTTATTTTAATCAAAAAAATCAGATTTTTTTAAATAAATCGTGATTTTTTTGATACTAAATATATTACTATTTTATTTTGTTTTTAGTATTTGTTGTTATAGCAGCAACAGAAATACATCAACTGTGAAAATTTTAGCTGTCTAGCTATCACGGTTCTTGAGTTACAGCCTGGTGACAGACAGACAGACAGACGGACTTAGTAATAGGGTCCCGTTTTTACCCTTTGGGTACGAAACCCTAAAAAGGAAGTTGTACTCCAGCCCCACCCGACTTCAATAGACGTGTTTTTATTTTCTTGCTTTTTATAGGCAGGTTTTTTGTAGTCGGTTTTTTTTAGAAGTATTATTTGGTTTATTCAATCTGGTTCAACAAATTATCAGCTGTTTAATTATTTGCCCACTAAACAATAGTTATTTGTTATACTAGAGTCCATCAGTAAATTATACAGTTCTCGTTATACAGGGTGCTGCAGGTTGTTCAAGTTTGTATGAGAATTTGTATAAGGTTGAAGTTAGAGAAAGATACCATTTTTGGAGGGTTGACACCTTTCATGGTGTAGGTGAGCCAGTGCCGGATTAAGACTACTTGGTGCCCTAAGGCCCTCCGCTGCCTTAAGCGGGATCCCGCCGCGGGTACACGACGCGGGAATATAGATTGCTGGTTTTTGACAGACAGATGCTTGCGCAGTGCTTGAGTAAGCTCTAATCTATGTCGCCCCGCGCGCGTGTCCCGCTTAAGGCAGCGGAGGGCCTAAGCAATCCACACATGTTGGTCCTCCCTTTCGTAGATGGTAGCCCTAGCTATGGTAGCCCTAGCTACCATCTACGAAAGGGAGGAAGCCTGTCTAGGATTTACAAAATTCATTTTTTTTTCAGAAAAATGCCCTTCTGTAGAAAATGTACAAAAAAAACATAATAATATGCTTTACAGGACCCTGGTGCTTTGATGCAATATGGACCACTAACAATCATAATTTTTGTGCAGTTGATTCAAATTTCTGTGATATTTGAATCCATGCGAACTGAGGTGGGTACTTTACACCTGTATGGACTACAGGTGTCTACGAATGGCCCAAAAAGGGGTATAGTTAGAGTAGAGATTGCAAACCGGGCCCGGCCATTCTTACCGGGCCAGATCACCGGACCCGGTAGGTATGAAAACCGCGGCGCGGGAGCGCCAACTCGTAGAAAATTGGTAACACTCACTGATTTTAATAGCTAAACTTTAAGAAAAAACATATTAGCAAATAAAAAATTGTTTTGTTTATACCAAAGCTACCAAAATTTATCTATCTATCTAATCTAAGTTGATAATTAACAAGTTTAGTACTTTAAGCTGCGTTATTAGTTTCTTATTCTGATAACTAATTTTTCAAATAGACACTATAAGGGGTAAAAAGAAAAACCTGCTTGTAAACTTATAAAAATTAATAATTACTGATACTAATGTCACTATTCCGTTCATATGACAGTAAAAGTAATCAATTCTGTATTAAAAGAACTTGTGACTTTGAGTGCGACTGATTATTGTTGATTTGCTAGTTTGAAATAAATATTAATTCGGAACCTTGAATCACTGTCTTTTTCCATGATTTCCATCGATATAGAGCAAGTTTACATAAAAATACTTTTCACTCCTCTTGCTCTAAAAGTACGTCATTGTATTAGGTTTTGCGACCATTACCCTAGTTTTTCTTGTGGGCAACATTTCTATTTAGGTAGAATTGATGTATAGTGTTGGCAGCACCGCCAAAAATTTCACATTGTCCAGAAAAAACGATTGTGTTTATTTGTTTATATTTCCGAAAATTAATTCTGTATCCTTATCCTCCGAAAATTAATTAATGAAAATACCTAATCATTATTGTTATATTTTTACTGACACAATTTTTTAAAATATTTGATTGTTGGTTTTTATTGCGATAAATAACTTAGCTTACACCTATCGTACTTTGTATTAATATTGTTTCCGAACATAACAGTTAATTAATATGCACTCCCAGTGTTTAATTAATTCCTTTTTCGGATTTTGATTTAAATCGGTGATTTTTATTTAAAAAATCATGCAATAAAAATCGTGATTTAAATCATGATTTAAATCAACTTGATTTAAATCATGCAACCCTGCTTATATCTCAGTGATTTATGCATCGATCGACTTGAAACTTGAACCAGATACAACTCTCGTTAAAAGGAGTCGAATACCGCTCTCAGTTTAAGCTGACCCTAGAAGAAACCTACTTAGGTCACCAGTGGGTCACGGGATCAAATCCCAAAAATCTACAATTTTCGGTCGTCTAGACCTAGACTCTAGACTGTCTGTGCCAATGGAAGTGAGAAAAAGTGAATAGGGAATAAAGTACCAGAATTTGGACTTACGGCACATAGTGCACCAGATGTATTAATTAATCTGTGCGCACGATACATTCTCGAATTAATTTGTCCTCTTTAATGACTGTTCGTATGGAGTTCAAGTGTGTTTCGTATAGATGTCCATTTGTACTACTAAGATTGTACCTACTCGCCGTACTAGAACAGCCCGCCCGCGTGAGCGTCTCTTTCCATCTTCTCGCGCGACATGAACCAGTACGACTGGCCGTTTTGTTATGTTGACGAGCGGAGCGGTAGAGTACTATATCTTTAATATGTATGGCATATTGATAGATAACATACCTTCCTTGATGACGGCTCGTATGGAGTCCAAGTGTGTTCCGTACAAATGTCCGTTGTGCTCGCCGTACTCGAGGAAGCGGCCCGCGTGAGCGTCTCGTTCCATCTCCTCGCGCGACACGAACCAGTACGACTGGCCGTTTTCTTCCATCGGCCGAGGAGGGCGGGACGTGTCTGTACAATAAAAGATTTTGTTAGATAAATTATAAAATTATATAGGACTGTTATTAAGCATTTATAGCCGTCTTCCAACATTTGTCTAAAATGCTAGATTAAATAAAACAGTTTCTAAAATAAATTACCTTATGTCTGGGAACTTGTGTACTATTTTTGCTTCTGGTTAATAGGACACAAAAAAGTTGGTCCTTCGAGCCGGGCATTGGTGGGCTCTAATACAGTGGGTCCAGAATTCTTTTGGCTACGGAACCCTTTTTAGTTCACCGTTTTTGGGCGGAACCCTAGCTCAAGTAAGAAGTAAACTAACTGCAACATTTGTTTTTTACGTGAAATCACACCATACTGAGGCTTTATGGCTTGGTGTTCGCGTTATGTAAGTATAGTTTGAGTTTAAAAAAGAACTTTTTAAAATACAAATATTTATTTAGTTAGAACAAAGAGATATTTAGGTAACTCTTGAATTTTCGCGGAACCCTTGAGAGCCTCCGCGGAATACCATTCGGGAACCGATGCTCTAGTATGAATTAGTACTCACGCGGCACGACGACGCCGAACCTATCCGGGTGCTCCTGTATCATGCGGTTCTTGATGGTGCGGCGGCCCACGCCACGCGTGCCCACCAGCGCCAGCGTGCGCCGCAGGAACGGCGGCGTGCGCGCTACTTCCTCGTATAGCGCCAGTTCCGCGCCCTCTAGCTGCACGCTCGAACGGGACTCGTATACGAACTTCTTTTTCTTTTTAGATATCTGCAATAGGATTTTGAGAACCTGGATGAAGTGGAAGTGCAAAAGACATATTTGTGCAAATTGAAAGAACGATTGGGAAATGTGGCTGAAGTGAAAGATGGCAAGCTTGAGGAAGTTTGGGAAAAGTTTAAAAAAGGTGTGACTGAAACAGCTGAGGAAATATGTGGAGTGAGTAAAAGGAAGAATGCTCCCCCAATAAACTGGTGGGATAGTGAGGTAAGACAGATAGTGAATGAAAAGAAAAAAGTATGGCAGGATCTGCTGGCCATCAAAGCCAGTAAAAGAGTGAATGCAAGTGTTACAGAAGATGATGTTGATACAGTTACAAGGGAGTTTAAAAGGATTAAGAAAGTAGTGAAAGAAAAAGTAGACGAAAAAAAGAGAAAGATGAAAGAAAAGTGTGACTTCAAACTCTGTGATAACTTTCGAGACAATATAAAATTGTTTTGGAAACAAGTGAAAACGTCTCGAAGTGGATCACATAAGTCTAAAATGAATGTGATAAGAGATGAAAAAGGTGAGCTAGTGACAGATGAAAAAGGTGTACTACAGGAGTGGATGAAATATTTTGAGAGTTTGTTTGAGGCGGATGGCTCTATGCTAGAAGCCTCGGATAAAAGGGTGGAAGACGAGGAAGAGACAGAAGTAGATGAAAGAGATATATATATGGATGAGATTATTAGTGCAATGAAGAGCATGAAAAAAGGGAAAGCAGCAGGATATGACAGAATTACTGTTGAAATGCTGAGAGGTGGGAAAGAGCTGGTTGCGTCCTGGCTGTGCCTGATCTTTAATAAATGTTGGAACAGTGGCAAAGTGCCGAAAGATTGGCGTAAAGCCGTGGTCGTGCCGCTGTACAAAGGGAAAGGGTCACGGCAGGATGCTAAAAACTACCGCGGGATCAGTCTTCTCAGCATTGTCAGTAAATTGTATGCAAAGGTACTGATTGAAAGAGTGATGCAAAAAACTGATCAGAGTATTTGGGATGTGCAAGCGGGATTCAGAAAGGGAATGGGATGCACGGATCAGGTCTTCTCCTTGAGGTGCTTAACCGAAAAACACCTGGCTAAGCACAAAAAGGTTTACTGTGCCTTTGTGGACCTGGAGAAGGCCTACGATCGAGTTGACAGGAATGAGCTATGGAAGGTGTTGTTCGAATACGGATTGGAGAGCAGACTGATTCATGCACTGAAATCTCTCTATGAGGATTCCCGTGCATGCGTCAGGATTGACGGCGTATACACTGACTGGTTTGGCATCTCTAGGGGTGTCAGACAGGGATGTGTTGCGTCACCATGGCTCTTTAATCTGTTTTTTGGACAGTTGTATGAAAGGTCTGAAAGAACGTGACTGTGGGGTTGTGATGAATGGGACTCAAATTAAGTGCCTTCTCTACGCTGACGACCAAGTTATACTTGCGTCTTCTGCGCAAGAGTTGCAGGAAATGATGTCGGTTATGAATGAAGATTTTGTGAGAAAAGGGATGAAAGTGAATGTAACTAAGACTAAAGTGATGGTGTTTGAGAGAGATGAAGAAATGACTGACTGTACGGTAATGTTAGGTGGCGAAAAAGTGGAACAAGTCCGTGAGTTTGTATACTTGGGGAGTTTGTTCACAAGGGACGGAAAGAGTGAGGAAGACATAGAAAGACGAGTGAAGAAAGGAAATTCGGTGAGTGGTGCTATACACTCGGTTATGAGTAGCCAAACCGTTTCTGCAAAGGCGCGAATGGCTATTCATAACGGAGTGCTGGTACCGACACTGATGTATGGAAGTGAATCTTGGGTATGGCAGAAGAAGAATGAAAGCAGAATAAATGCGGTAGAGATGCGATCGTTGAGGAAAATATGCGGAGTAAAACTGAGTGATAGAGTGAGCAATGAGGTGATTCGCAAAAGGTGTGGTCTGAAAGATGATATAGTGACAAGAATTGAGAAAGGAATGCTCCAGTGGTTTGGTCACTTAGAGAGGATGAATGAAAGGCGAATCACGAAAGAGATATACTGTGCGAATGTGGAAGGAACGATTGCACGAGGGCGTCCCAGAAAAACCTACGCGGACCAAATAGAGGTTATTATAAAAAAGGCTGGTGTACGCAGTGACAAAAACCGCAGGGCATGTATGAAAAGATTGATGGATATGAATGAAGCGAAAGAAGTGTGCAAGGATCATAGCAGGTGGCGATCCATAGTCTCTGCCTACCCCCATGGGAAACAGGCGTGAGTGTATGTATGTATGTATGTATGATTTTTTCGTTATGAAGTAGGACTTCAAGAATCTGTCTTTGGCTTTAAAGTGTTACTGACCAGCAACGATACAGCCTCTTTGGACTTCTCTTTGGTCTACCTTCCAAATTCAAAATAACAGTGACATCTTTTTATAAAACAAATTTAAATAGTAGGTTCAGTTGACATTAAAACTTCTTATGGGAAAAACGTGTTTCAGTGGTTCGTGCCCAATCCGCAACAACAAGATTAGTTGCTGAATAAAGTGATGAATTTAGAAATATCATTTGTTATACAACTCTCTAATAAGTTTACTCATTAAAATAGTGAAGTGAAGATAATTTTCTTAATTAAAAACAGACAAGACAAAAAGTAGGTAAAAATCATTTACCCGAGCCCCACAAATGCTAATTTTATGTACAAAATCAGCTTCAGGCGGCACATAGGCTTTACGGCGTTCTTCTAGCTCTGGAGAGGGTATTAGGCCGACCACATCTGGATTTTCAACTAGACTGGCCTGCCACCAATTCGGATCTTTTCTATCTGAAACCTAATGAACAAAGATGTTAGAACTCGTAACTAATTTCATAAGACAAAAAGAAAAAAGGAAATGAACCAATAGCAAACTTACTTGTAGAATATCACCACTTTTAAACTCTAATCCAATTTCTTTGCACGGCAATAACGTGTCTTCTTTAGGATCATAGTCAAATAAGGCTCTCATATAACACTGTGAACAAAATGCATGTTTAATGAACTTACACTTAAGAAGCTTATGTACATTAACTTTAACAAGATTACGGAGGCAGTCTTTGGCTGGTCGAGATAACAAAGCAATCAATAGTTGACTGATTTTTGTAAATAGTTTCAATATGTTAGATTAAATATAAATCGACATTAAGACCATGTTGCCAGATTAGTAAGTTATTCCCACCCAATGCATGCAACAACATAATTTGCATATTTTGCGTAGAAATCTACTAAGAGGAAGTAAATGACTCGCACTTATTAGGGATGTTCGATCCGATCCGATACTTGCGTGGATCGATACAATGCGTTACGATCCACTCGATTTTTGTATCGATACAATAGCATTCGATCCTCTGGTGGATCGATACACATGCATAGCGGATCGGATCGAAAAAATCGTATTATATATTTATCGTTTTATAATTATTATTATAAAGTAATTACTTTGAGAATATTTGAATTTGAACAGAATATTTTAGTCAAAACAATAAGGTCCGTATTAAAAAACGAGACTCAAGCACTGCTTGCTGCTTGAGTACAGTTAGAAAGGGATGGTGCTATTCATCGCATATAGCGCCATCCCTTTCTAACTGTACTCAAGCAGAGATTTGAGTTTGAGTTTGATTCTGTAATACGAGCCTTAGTCATCATACTAATGATTGCTAATGATACTGCATCATTTGTTTAAAATACTATAGTCTGGTCAACGAAAGATGAAACGGAAATGGCGGCGCCACTTTCTCTGTTAAATTAACGTTAAGAGATCTTAACCTCTTATTATATAACTTATTATTGGAAACTGAACCTTAAAATAAGGCGCAAAATTAGTTCCATTTCTAACCAAGACTCATTTTTCGTTGACCATATTCTAGCGGGCAAACAGATACATATTATGAACACCTTATGTGCTTACAACAATGTGATGTTTCGAACTGCGTATTATCAAATTGCTTACGTTTTTCAGATAACTTTGACTACTCTAGACGCTCATTTTAATTTGACGCTGACTGAAACACCAGTAATTTTAAATTTTGCGTACCTACCTACTTTAAAATTAAAATATTGGAAAATTTTATAACATTTTTGTATTTACATCAAATTAGTATTAGGTAGGTACTTAATATTTATCATGTTTTTATTAAAGTGTGAATAAAAATTCGTCTTTTCTAAAAAAAATGATTAGATACAATGGATTATGATCCATTGCGATCCGGAATATCGATACAAGGTGCCCGGATCGAACATCCCTAGCACTTATCCATCATTAGTAGCCCAATGAGTTCCATTATACATAGAAAGAGGATCACATTCTAGGACAGTAGACGCATTACTCAAAACTGATAACATACTTACACTAAGTTTATTGGTAAGCTGACTATTTTTGTCCTTAAGGTTTGGCCCAACTTTCAATGAGACCCTGTCGTTGGGTTTGGATACAGCCTCCTTGAGCTGGTCCTCCGAGTTTATCTGGACTCCATCCACTTCAAGAAGGACATCTCCAACTGACAGGAGTGCCTGTTTGGCGGCAGCACTGCCAGCCATTATTCTGGCCACTATTAACTGCCCATGTTCATCTGTTGTAACCTTTGTGAGATACAAAATACAGTTACTAATAACCTATTCATAAAAAAAGTCTGTTAAGTTGAAAAAATAAACTGGAATTTGGAAGATATTAGAGCATAAGCCCAGTTAAAGGACAATGACTATTAACTGTGCCTCAACATAACTAGTGCTATACATCTTGCTTTAAAATATCTCTGCCATTTTGAAAACATTTGAAAAACTGAATCGACAAAAAAATTCTATACATGTAATTATCGAACCTGATTAGTATTTTGTCAGTTCTTATATTGCAACTAAAACTTTCAAATGAATTGACAACCAGCATCAAAAACAACTATGATTGATTTAACCCCTTAAGCCAGAATGAGACAATAGATTTTCCATAGTTGTCCCGCCTCATGTGGCCTTCTCACATTTAATGAATTAAATACTTACCGTGAGTCCCAAAGGCTGTCCTGGCACTTTTCTTAGACCCACAACTTTCACAGTTTCAATAGGCATGTCTCCGTTCTCTTCTGGATTGTCGCTTGTTTCCTCTGTTGTGTCTTTAGCTGCTTCTATTTCTACAAGTTTTTCATCAACACCGGAACCACGCTCCAACCAAAGAGCTCCTATTTTATCATGAGCAACTATCAGAGCCTGTGAAAATATACAGTTACCTATTATTTTATATGTAACTATCAGTGGCGAGGGGTGAAGGTAAGCGGTACTACAAAAATGTTGTGATCTGCATAGTAGATAGGTGGGGTAGGATTTCTAAAAGGTAAGCCGATGGGAATCGGCTTGTATGAACCCTTCGCCACTGGTAACTATCATTATTTCAAATGGAGTTGTTCAATTCCTGTAAATTACAAATATTGTTAGGACCTACTATATATCATAACAGATCTATATTTTTATTGAAGAAAGCAATCAAATAAGGTTTCTATTTAGTTATTAGATCAAAGTGTACCCAACATTCTTTTGATAAAATTAATTTCCTTTAGTCTTCAATTTGATTATAAATAGGCCACTATGCTTCATGATTTTTAAAATGTGAATTCAATATTTTCCTATGTTTACCAATGCCTCAATACATTTTATGTTGTGTTTGCAAGAAGTTATCTAATGTCTAATAAATAATAAGCCACCTACTGCATTTAGCTAAGAGTATAAATAAAAATAACAGTAGACAGTTTTAATGGAACTTGATGGACTTTGGATGAAACTTTATTAAATTATGTGTGCGTTTCTAAGGCGTGTCTTAATCAACACTTACCTTAAAATGCACCCGCGAAAGAAGTATAGCTAGTTCAGCTTGTTCAATAGTTCTTATGTTGTGTCCGCGATATTCGCTCAACAATTTTATTATGTCCACGTTGCCCAGGGATACAGGTTTTACGATCAAGTCTTCTTCCGATTCTACGGACTGAAACAACACACAACACAAGTAAGTAAAATACCAGCAATTGAGACGGTCAGCTACACACAAACAACGAATGCTGGAGTTTTAGGCGTGGCACTTGTTGGGAATTCTTGAATGAAAAATGTCGTAAATTCGACAATGCACAACATAGCGCGTTTCTATATTAAACAATATCGTGTGAAGTTTATTTACAATTGGATAATAATGCCGCAAGTAATGTTCTTCTTATTAGATTTTTCTAAAAATTAAATGCAGATAAACCTCGAGCTGTGCTGTTGATTACACTTTTTGACATTGACATGACAGATGTCACTCACAGCAGGGTTGGTAGATCCAATTTTGAAATTTCCCCATATTCAAGAATTCTTTTCCCCAAAATGATATGTTTGGCAACTTTTTCCCCATTTTTGTTAAACAGGAAATAAAGCGAATTGAAAGATATTAAACTAAGTTTAGTAAGAAAATAAAGAAGTATCGGAAGTTCTAAGCTGAATCATTTAAATCGTTTAGAATTTCCGAAACATCATTTTCGCTTAACATGGTCAGATAAAGATTATCAGAGTTAAATTTATACTCCAACCAAAACTCTTCCTTGTATATTTTTCTCCCCAAACATTTCCCCGAAATTTTCATTTCCCCAAAATTTCGCCAAGACCGTTATTTTCCCCCAAAAATGCGAAAAAAACCCCCAACCTACCAACCCTGACTCACAGAGGATCACAGATGCAATGCATGACAGCACCAGTGTTACTAGATTAAAATGGGGAGGCGAAGGCAAAGTGAATTACAGATGGCGCTTCATTCTTTGGAACAATTTTCAGTTTGAGCTTATATTGTCTTGACTGTGTATTACGTGATTTTACTTTCTTAGATTGTATTTTTTTCGGTTTTGCGGACAAACAATGTATTATATGCTAACTTTAGCTCATATAAAAGAAGAATTACGGAAAAGAAAAGCCAAAACAACAGGCAAGAAAGTTTATAGCAACTTACAAAAAATTGCTAACAAGCATTACATTTCTTTAAATTTCGTGTAAGATTTACAAGTAATCTTTTTATTTCAGATTAGAAGCATATGATTTAAATTTTAACAAAGCAACTGAGTGTGAATTTCCGTGTTTATAGTTGCCTGATGATGCCTTCTGTGTAATAGTAATTTCAGGTTTCTGTACTGGAATTTCTGTACCATCCAAAATTACACGAACCGTTTTATCATATTTATTTTGTTATTCTAAGTTTCTTGAATGATTCTGGCATATAAAATTCTATTAATTCTCTGTTTGGCCCCAATATTGGGCTTATTCCATATTTGATATACCTATCAAATTCATCCAAGTTATAAATATGTTAGAAACTGCTGAGGTTGAAATATTAAAGAACAAAGCTGTTATAATTCAAATGTTGTTTTATTTTGGCGAAGCTTCATCAAATTCATGAAACATTCCTTTTGATTTATAATGTTTCTCAGGCTCAGCAAAGGAGAAAATCGAGGGAAAAGCATATTTTTTTTGATATTTTTTTGCCCACTATTTTTTTTGTTACTGGGAAATTAATGAACTCCAATATTTTACAAGTTACATGCATATCAAATGCGGCATTTTCTCAGTATAAAATTAAAAAGTGCAATACTCCAAGAGATTCCCATATGTTTTGACACTTTCTTTGAGGCGGCCGGGTACCAAAGACCAGACGCCACCTATCGGGATAAAATTACGCTTTTCCTCCCCATTAAATTACTTAACACCTTGACCCGTGTAAATGGCTCTTAAGTTTGTTTGACAGATTAGTTTCTCAGTGTTGCCATAGCCAATCAATCAGTTAATTTTGAACTTTGTTAACTATAATGAAATCATTTTCAAAGAACAACAGAATTTCATTATTGATCTATTGCAATTTTATTATTTTTTATATTTCTAGATTAGCTATACCTAAATGATAAAAACTGAATAGGTACCTACCTATTCTGACTTACCTCACATCTACGTCCAAAGTCGGGACTCTCTACTATACTTTTCAAAAATATCATATCATGGTTTGAAAGATCTTGTTCCGGCTTTTTGTCTTCTTTTCCTAAAAAAAAAATTCAATAAGATTTATAATCTTGGATTTATTGACCGAGCGAGCGCGAAGCGTCTCTGCTTCAGCTTGGGCAAAAAATCTTGGCCCATGGAAAGGTGTCGAAATCCAAAATACCCAGCAAATCAAAACTAAATAATTCTAAAATAACATCTGAATTAACCAATATAAGATCTGATCTGAGTTAAGTAAGTACTTAGTTTAGTTTTATTTCTAACTAGCTTCCGCCCGCGACTTCGTCCGCGTGGATATTAGAGAACATCGTTAGGGAACCTTAAACCAGGATCCGACCAGCCGTTTTTACCCGATTAGGCGGGTCCCCACCAAGCGCGCTGCCACCTATCCACGCGGACGAAGTCGCGGGCGGAAGCTAGTTTATTACAATAATCAGAATTGGGTCCAGAGATATTAGTAGGTATCCCGTTCCCGTTTCTTTACCCGTTCCCGTTCCCGTTCCCGTTCCCGTTCCCGTTCCCGTTCCCGTTCCCGTTCCCGTTCCCGTTCCCGTTCCCGTTCCCGTTCCCGTTCCCGTTCCCGTTCCCGTTCCCGTTCCCGTTCCCGTTCCCGTTCCCGTTCCCGTTCCCGTTCCCCCACGTGAATACACACACTAAGGGGGTGATTTTTAAAATCACAAAATATATGTTTGTCTATTTATTTTTAGACTTGCTCCTACGAAGTTTTAAGTTGTAATGTCTATTTTATATTCTTTTTCCATACAAAATTTGTACCCCATTATCACCTCTTTAGGGGTTAAATCATTTCCACCGTGTTGGACTTCAAAATAAATGTCATTTTCGCAATCGTCATCCCAGAAAACCCCAATAATGACATCTATATCTATTTCACCCCCGTTTCATCCCCATAGGGGTCACAATGCTACCAATAACAATATACGCGTTGCGTTAGATTTTATTCATGAGCCTAAATTATAACTTTAGAGATTTTCACTTCGAAAATAAAGGATTTTCTTCAAACACAACTTCATCCCCCTTTTCACCCTTTCGGGGGCAGAATTTTGAAAAACGCTGAGACCCGTATTTAATTATTTTCAATCATCAGCCTTAACACAATATTTGGAGATCCTAGCTCCAAAACTGAGGGACTTTCATACAAACTTTCATCCCTTATATCATCCCCTTAGGGATGGAATTTTCAAAAATCCTTCCTTAGTGGATGCCTACACTGTATAAGGTATCTGTGTGCAAAATTTCAAGTCTCTAGGTCCAGCGGTTTGGGCTGTGCGTTGATATCTCAGTCAATCAGTCAGTCAGGACTTTGAATTTTATATATACAGCGTGAAATTTTAATCATTTGGTTCCCGCCGTGGTGTGGTTCCACTCATGATTACAAGCAACTTTTACTATGAGGCCAACACTCCTGCTCGCAAAAACAAATCAGCTGTTCCATACAAAAGTGCAGTACCTACTCGACCTTAATGTATGGAATAGCTGATTTTTTTTTGCGAGCAGTAGTGTTTGTTATCATGAGTGGAACCACCCCAGGCGGGAACCAAATGATTAAAATTTCAGCGTGTATAGACTAGCGGCCGCCCACGGTTTCACCCACGTGATTCCCGTTCCCGAGGGAATATCGGGATAAAAAGTATCCTATGTTTTAATCTAGGCTATCAACTATCTGTGTGCCAAATTTCAACCAAATCCGTTCAGTAGTTTTTGCGTGATTGAGGAACAAACATCCAAACATCTAAACATCCAAACATCCAAACCCACAAACTTTCACATTTATAATATTAGTAGGATGAACTATACCTACGCGCGGAAGCCTTAGAAGTGTATAAATCTTTCGTATGTCCTTTCCGCTGTCGGGATGTCCATAATTCTCCTCTACACTTATCTTAAAACTTAAAACGTCAGTTTTCTGAATGGCTATCAATGGGTTCCGCGCCCCTATACCTTGGGGAGGGGTTTCCGTTGATATTTTTGCTAGAAAGCCCCGTTCAGTTCAGTTCGCTATGTACAAATTTAACGAGTCAATAGAATACTTACTTGATGTTTTTAACTTGGAATTGGACTTGGTAAATCTTAGATTTTAATGGAAAATCTTAGGATATACCTAGTTCGAAGTTTTACAGTAAACTGTTACTGTACAGTACAACCCCGAGCTTAGTTTACTGTAAAACACCGAACTTAGATAAATCCTAAGATTTTCTAGTAAAATATAAAATTTACCAACTCTCTAACTCTAATAGTGCCTGAAAAAAAATCTTTTTTTTTTATAAAATCCGTTTTTACCAACTCGTGTTGGTAAATCTAAACATTTTTAAGTAAAACATAATAACGTTTACCAATATACGGGCTGCGAATTTACAAAGGCTATTTGAGTCACGAGTCAGACTCTAATAGTTGAGCTTTTGTTTATGCATATTACTCGACAAAACCTAATCTATCTTAGTAAAAAAGTTGACTCAAATGGATTAGCTTTTGTCGAGATATTTTCAAACATTACATACGAACAAAACCTAGTCGAGTAGAGGCTGACATCGCGAACGATTACATATTAGAAAATCAAAACTTTGTCAAGCAAATTTTTAAAGAACAACGAACAAAACAACAAAGTTTAAAATAACAATGGTCATTTGACCAAAAGTTCAACTGACCAAAGTCTGGAATATCAATGTTTAAATTATTTATTACACCAAATCGTTCTAAGGTCAAAAGAATTATTGGATAAATTATTAATTATCAAATGGATTAACTGAAAAAGGTAAAAATAATATTAATATTAGCGAATAGCGCCTGTAATTTTTTCTGGGTTCGCTGGGTTCATGTCAACCTAACATGCTCGTCGCTACGCTCTTCGCATCTATCTCGTGACCTACGGTCTACGGTTTCTAAGTCCCACTAGACTAGTTAAGACTCATTTCCGGCTGCTTGCTATAAATAAAGCATTTTAGGCGAAGCCCAAAGACACCTCCACAGATTCATTTGTAATTATGTAATTAGATTAGTAATGATTTGCTATTTTAAAATTACATCTAGCAACTTTTGATCAGTCGTTCATTTGATGTCGCATACATTGGGATTATAAAAATTTTCTAAATAAAACATTTTGTCAAATCAAATCAAATCAAATATATGTTTATTCAACTGTCTATTCAACTTTGTTGTTTTGTTCGTTGTTCTTGAAAAATTTGCTCGACAAAGTTTTGATTTTCTAATATGCAACCTCGCGAACGCGATTGGTCGGTACCGACATGTTCTTTCGTTCACTTAGGTAATGATCATAATATTTAGTGGATTACAAGGTAGCAGCCTCATTGAGTCAGAAAGACCAACTAAACTTGAAAAGAAGAAATCCGTAAGACCTCACAATATAAGTATTAAAATAAAACAAATCATGGAAGTGCTAAAAACATTAAAGTAACTTAAACAATATTTAGGATAAGGTATATTTGCGCCATAGTTCTCTGTCTTCCGATCCAATAACATTCTCTTAACTTTAATAGCCAAACGTTTGATGTCATAATGATCATTATCGACTTTAATATTCGATATTTAAATACGTAATTACGTACCCATAAATTTTGTAAAAGTGTCTACTTATGTTAATCTATTTTATTTTAGGCTCTTTTTCCACCATGAGCAATCCATTTAGTTACGAGTATAGTAAGTTTCATATCTTGTGCTTTGTTGTGTTATGTTATGTGCCATACTTAAATAAGACTGACTGTTACTACGTTTAAATTGTAAAAATACTAAGCTAATCGTAAATTTGCTTAGTATTCTACTCGACTAGGTTTTGTTCGTATAATAATGTTTGAAAATATCTCGACAAAAGCTAATCCATTTGAGTCAACTTTTTTACTAAGATAGATTAGGTTTTGTCGAGTAATGCATAAACAAAAGCTCAACTATTAGAGTCTGACTTGTGACTCAAATAGTTAGCCTTTGTAAATTCGCTATACGGGCTTTAAGAGTAATATACAGGGTTACTGGAATATGACGTATTCCTGCTAAGGGGTTAAAGATGACGTCAAAACAAATCTTATTTTTTGTTAAGTATTATATTATATTTTATCTCTAAAAGTTAATAGTTTTTGAGTTAATTGAAATGAAGTATTTTTTTTTACCAAAATTACGTTTTCCGACACAAAAAATAAAAATAAAAGATAATTCATTCGATCCCGGTTTTTATTGACGACCTCCGTGGTCGAGTGGTTCGCACGCCGGTTTTCAAGGCGTCACCATCTCTTGAGGTCCCGGGTTCGATCCCCGGCTGGGTCAATGTAGAAAATACTTTTCAATATTGTCTCAGGTCTGGGTGTGTGTCATACTACCGTTGTTTCTGATTTCCATAACACAAGTGCTATAGCTACTTACTTTGGGATTGGAGCAATGTATGTGATGTTGTCAAATATTTATATTTATTATTTATTTATTTATTTATTATTATTTTAGAATAGCAAACATTCCGAGTGTTGATAATGAATAAAAAAAAGCCAAAAAGTACTTGTTTTTCTAAAAAAAAACACTATAAATGCATTTTATTTTTTATTTTTCAAGGTTTTTTGGAAATAGCAGCAAATATCTTTAAAAAGTCCTAGGAACTAAGCGTGCAAAATATTTTAAAAATATGTCCATCTCTTCAGCTCCTAGTTGAGGTATAAAAATTATTAATAACTTAAATAAAAAATTAGAAATTGAGACTTAAGGGTCCATAATAGGAAAACATGGTTTGCGGGGGTCATATCATATTATTAGATAGAAAAAGTAAAGTTGTAGCCACAAAAAAAATCATACGACAAGTTAAAGAGATATCTAGTAGCAACAAGTATTAAATTGAGTATAAACCTCACAGATGATTGTAAAAAAAATATCAAAATATCATCAAAAGCGCTTGCGTTGGGTCATATTTTTGGCGTAAATAATAGAGGAAACTTATTGAATTCTATATCAAAATACACTTTAACGTACTGCTCCAACGTAATTGTGATAAAGATAATGACGAAAAAACAACGAAAAACATCGAAAAAGCAGAGAACAGAGGTTATTTTCCATACTCTTTACACGTAAAGAAAAAAACAGCCACAAATGTTTCCGCATAACCGAGCCTTAAGTCTTAATTTCACATTTACATTTAACTTATTAATAATTTTTATACCTCAACTAAAAGCTTGAGATAAAATATTTTGCACGCTTAGTTACTAGGACTGGGATGTGAATTATGTTAGACAGACATTAATAATTTCTTTAGCGTTTGGTATAAAACCTACTATACTACTATATCCACATAAGCAACAAGTCATACTTAGCGGAACTATTTGGATTGAAAGCCCCATAAAAGCCTACCTATTCATTAAACATCTGTCATTAACGGTTCCCATACTCTCGTAAAGCAAACAACAATTTAATTGTGTGTGTTTAGGCACGACTGATCCAACGAGTAGATCCTCATTTGAGGCTGTTTTATAGGTAAAAGGTTTCCCATTAACGATGCTTAAACTAGGCTAGATAAGGTAATACTTCGGCATGTTAAGGCTCTTACGACTTTGAGATTTTTTATAAATTTAACTAAACATGATATCAGTTTGCAATCTTTTGCGTCATGAATATTGGTATTTTGACAGTGATTCCAGTAAAAAACATGTCAAAGTGTACCGATTTGAGTATTTTTTAATTTTTTATTTCTCTGTGATTAAAATATTTTTTTAAAATGTTCTCTCTATAGGGTACTCCTTGAAGAGTGAAAAAATAAATATGAGTCGTATTCTTATTTGTTACAGCTGAAACGTTTGTGAAAAATACCTCTGACAAGTAAATTTGAAATTCCACTTGAACAGATTGTCTTCGTTTTAAAATACCTGATAATTTATTGTGTTTTTCTCTATATTCTCTTTACGGCACTAATTTGAGAATGTTGCTTCCTAAAACTAAAGTTTACATTACATCAATAGTACCTAATGCTTTCATTCTTTAGGTAACTTTGAAAAAACGCTAATTTGTTTGAAATGTGGATATACAGACTTATGCTTTATAAAAATAAGCTAAATTTTAAAATAACGTGCCGTAAGCTTGTCTATTCCATACACCAAAGTCTGTGTGTGATATACCTACATAAGTTTGCAACATGTGATTATCGTCTAATTGCTCATCGTAGCGTTCAATCAAACGGATAGTATGTAGTCCATTTCAGTAGGGAGTGTAGGGACTAGGTACCACTAACGCTGATTTAATAAGGTTCTTTAATTTTGATTTGGTTTTTGATAGGATCTTCCGATTTCTCGACGTTTCACCATCTTTTCATGCGGCTGCCGTGGCCGTTTTATTGAATAGGGCCCTGGCTTGTATAGTAGGTAATTTAACTAAGAACCTCCTTAAAAATGAACTTGTTATTCTGAATTCTACAAAGAAAACAAACCTATTTTTATCACACAAAGTTTCAAGGAAAGTTGAGAATTTTCATTTTTATAAAATTATTGGTAGCTCTATCGTGCAGGTAGAACATTTTTGGTGCAAAGTCGATTCTGTATATGCGTTATTTTACTGATTTAGCAGAGATATTAGTACTTATTAAATATTGAGCAGTTTAGTAATTTACATTTGAACATTAGATTTTCACACAACACTTGAAACTTTTATACTTTTTGCACAATACTTATTTGTATTTCTAGCAATTTTATTGCACGCTGAGAAAATATATCCAAGTGTATCCAAAATGCTTCCAGTAGGTAAGTATTTCATCAGATTGCGTGAGCTAAGTATTATAGGACGGATAATTTGAGGTTATGTTTAAAACTCTTACCATCGTCAGGTGGTTTGGTTCCTAGTATGTCTTTGAAGCCTCGCCAGTTGACGGTGTATCGTCCGCTGCGTCGCACCATCATGGTAGGGTTGAGTGAGGGCTTTTGAGGTTCGTTGGTCGTCTATTGACGACGCATCACTGTATTCACTGGCGACGTCGGAGCGAGGTGGTCGCGAGCCCGGTGCGCGATATCGACGCGGGCGGGCGGCGCGTCGGCCGCCGTCAGCTGAGCGGCACGTCACGGCGGCGCCCGCCCGCCGCCGCCCGCCCGCCGCGCATGCGCGCTACACGCCGCCCTACTCAACATAATGCTCGTGTCCATTCGCGTACGGTTTCATTTCTTAAGATTTTATTATTTAGTTTGACTATTGATCAGATTTTGATGAATTAGTCAATCAAAAGATATTTTATAACCTTGAGGTAACTATTTAAATAATAACTAGTGGCTCTGTAGAGCTGTAAACCTCGCGTTTGTGACATTTTTAGAAATGGCTGAAATAAGATTTTTCCCCTATCTCAGCCATTTTGAATGATTTCGAAAAACTGAATCTACGAAAAAAAATTACTAAGCGAGCGCGAATCGCGAGCGAAGCGTTTCTGCTTCAGATTGGGAAAAATGCCTGAATTCTTATGTCTGTACGTCCCGCTGTCCCTCTGTCCGGCTGTCCGGCTATCCATTTGTTCTCCTCTACAGGTCGCATTTCTCAACCGATTCTTGTGAAATTTTGTGAGCAGGTTTTACGTAAATCAATCATACAGATTTTTTATGTCAATTCAGGTAATTTAATTTTTTTTCTAATTGCGGTAATATGGGAAAAGACATTTCGATTTTTTTTTTAAATATCACAAACGCGAGGTCTTTACAGTTCTACAGAGCCAGTTATGGAACTTGCTCACAAAATTTCACGAAAACTATGCGACTTAAAAAAAAGAAAAAATGAGAATGCGCTCTTGGAATTTTTAAGACCCCCTTAATGTCCCTGTTGCAAAAAAATACATATTTTTATTTCTTTCTTATTTGCTAAATAGTTGGGCCTAACATCATCTAAAACTTCCAAATTTCAAGTTGATAGCATTATTAGTTCTTGAGATATCCAGGTGTGACAGACGGACAGACAGAGACGCACCGTAAGGGTTCCTTTTTACCATTTTGGTACGGAACTCTAAAAATAAATAGCTTCTTATCAGAAGACTGTGGAAACGCGTCTTCTTCCATAAGCGAGTGCCACAGACAATTTGCCCTCATAACGCTCGCTCTGCGCTGACGTTTACTGAGTCACAAACACACAACGCCTATTTACAGATCTGAAGAGTGCCGTTGCGAGTTGAGATTTTCTTGCTTTCATTTTTCATGCAGTTTATAGCTGCAAACTTCAGTCAACTGATTTTTTTTTAGGATTTTTGAAATGACTCTACTTTGGCTTACTGTTTATACTACATAATTATAGTCCTAGTGGGATAGGAAGGTTTCGCGAAATATATTTCGTATTAGGTATACCTACGCAACCTACCTATGTAGAATAAACCAAATTCTTGACATCATCATCACTTGACTAATGCCAAAACCTTTTGAAGGACCAACGGATGTAATTCATACGTATCCACGGATGTAATAAAGGCTTTGGTAACTATTTAAAATAAGGAAGACAAAGATTTCTTCGTAAATTGATCGTAAGAATGCCAATAAAAAAATAATGCTGCTTCGATAAACTTCATTGCGTATTAGACGTCTAAATACTTTAAACGAGATGTATGTAAAATATTTTAATCGAATGTATAGTGACGCACATAAAATATACGATCAGCCCATAAAACTTGCGTACCACTCACATTTCGATACGTTTGATATTGAACATTTTATTTTTAGAGAAGATGCTGTGTTTTTTTAGCGAGCGTTTAGACATCACAAGGCTTGTTTCACACGTGTGTAAGCGGAAATAAACAGATCACGCCCATTGACATCATATAGAAGAGCCGGGTCACACACAACACAACCATCACTTTAAAATTTCGTCACTTTAAAAAAAAAATTAAAAAAAAACAAAAAACCGACTTCAAAAACCTACCTCTAAAAAGCAAGAAATAATATTCGTAATAATAAAAACACGTCTATTGAAGTCGGGTGGGGCTGGAGTACAGATTCCTTTTTAGGGTTCCGTACCCAAAGGGTAAAAACGGGACCCTATTACTAAGACTCCGCTGTCCGTCTGTCTGTCTGTCTGTCGCTGTATCTTATGAACCATGATAGCTAGAGAGTTGAAATTTTCACAGACGATGTATTTCTGTTGACGCTATAACAACAAATACTAAAAACAGAATAAAATAAATATTTAAGAGGAGCTCCCATACAACAAACGTGATTTTTTTGCCGTTTTTTGGTACGGAACCCTTCGTGCGCGAGTCCGACTCGCACTTGGCCGATTTTTTTATTCTAAAAGCCCCACCCGACTTCAATAGACGTGTTTTTATTATTACGAATATTATTTCTTGCTTTTTAGAGGTAGGTTTTTTGAAGTCGGTTTTTGTTTTTTTTAAACAATTTTTATTTTTAGTGTGCCTTGTAGGTATATTATTTAGATAATAAAATCGGCTCAGCCAAACGCATACATACATACGGGTCAAACTGAGAACCTCCTTTTTTAAGTCGGTTAAAGAACTACACAGATATCCCTCTTCCAACAAAAAAATAATTATTTTATTCAGTTCATAAACAAAGAAGTAATACGACCATTATCATCGAGGTAATTCACACAAAATCATACTATTTTCGTGCTTTTTTTAAGATTACTTGAAAAGTACTGAACCGATTTCCAAATTTTGAGCTTGGGAGTTTACCTAAATGCTTGAATTATTTCAATGGGTCCAGCCGTTTTCGAGTAATCGGTGGACATACACAAAAAAAAACAAATATACAGACGAACAGAAAACCTCCTCCTTTTTGGAAGTCGGTCAAAAATTAAATCATCATTCTTCAGGAGCCGTCGCTCATAGGGGCCGAAAACTCAAAGTGATTTCAGGGTACACTCATGCAATCACCTATTTAGAAAATTAATCAAGGTATAATTTGTCAGTATTGGAATGCGTCATAGCGTACTCAGTTTTTAGGGTTCCGTACCCAAAGGGTAAAAACGGGACCCTATTACTAAGACTCCGCTGTCCTTCTGTCTGTCTGTCTGTCACCGGGCTGTATCTCATGAACCGTGATAGCTAGACAGTTGAAATTTTCACAGATGATGTATTTCTGTTGCCGCTATAACAACAAATACTAAAAATAGAATAAAATAAATATTTAAGGGGGGCTCCCATACAACAAACGTGATTTTATTGCCGTTTTTTGCTCAATATTAATAACGCCAACAGGTAGACAGTTAAAATTTTCAGAGATGATGTATTTCTGTTGCCGCTATAACAACAAATACTAAAAACAAAATAAAATAAATATTTAAGGGGGGCTCCCATACAACAAACGTGATTTTTATGCCCTTTTTTGGTACGGAACCCTTCGTGCGCGAGTCCGACTCGCACTTGGCCGGTTTTTTATTAATGTGTTGTGAACATATCATATTGTTGATAAGCTAATGAGTGCTAGTAATTTACGTGCAACTGAGAGCGATTTCTTATTAAACTGAACTATTTTTGGCGTTATTTAGACATGAAACCTTCAACCTCAGGTATCTAACAATGTTTTTGTTTTTTTTTCTTGATTACTTAAATAGTTTCTAGTAGCCGAGACAAATAAATTGTCTAAGTCAAATTCAGGGTAATTTTATATTAATTCGATGTTTTGTTTAGGTTCAAAGCAATATTAAGCTATGGTTGTTATCTGAAAACATTCTGTACTTTATAGGCTGTTACAAATAATTTTAAAATTTTGCCACTGCTAAAAATATCCCTCAAGAAAGCACTGTTCATGTTGAAAGCTCCATCCCCAAATAAATATTTTAGTGATGGTGCTGATGATGATGAGGATGACGATGAAGATGATGATGATGCATTCACTTTTCTTTAATAATAACCGAATATTGTTTGTATCGACGAACTTTGGAGTTTTTAGGAATTTATTTAGATTTTTACTTTATTAAAATAATAATGTGATATGTGCCTTTTTAACATTAAAAAAAAATTATTTTCACCAAATTTGAGTTTATGTCTAAAAACAGGTATTTGATTACATCCGATCCATTTTAGAAAGTCTAACTGGTTTAGTTGATTTGATGGTACAAATGATATTCGGAAAAAATCCCTAGGGAACCTTTGACCGGGATAAAAAGCATCCTATGTTTTAATCCAGGCTATAAACTATCAGAGTGCCAAATTTAAATTTAATCTAAATCCGTTCAGCCGTTTTTGCGTGATTGAGGAACTAACATCCAAACCAAACCCACTAATTTTCACATTTATAATATTGGTAGTAATTTATTTATTTATTTATTTTATTTATCGTTTTTGGATAGCTAACAGCTTATTATAAACATACAGATAACAACAAATATATTTAACTAAAAGCTATTGACAAGCTACCACATGTAGAATTCAAAAGAAATTTATCTTAAAGTAATCGTAGCCCAGAAGGGACAGGTGCGTAACAGTATAGTAACATTAAACTAAATTTTAAACAATAATTTAATAACAGTCGTGATGCTGTTAAAAAGTAATTCAATATTGGCGTCAGCGTTATTAATGGCGGAACAAGCTTTATTTAATAAGGAAACTGTAACAGAAGAATTTATTTTATATTTTTAGACTGTTTTTAATAGTCCGTACTCCGTTTGTTATGTTTTTTGTCCGATTTTTAATCCTTTTAATCCGATTTTTTTACACTTTTTAGTCCGTTTTAAAAACGTGTTTTAAAAAAAAGTATTTTTTCAGTATTTAAATTATTATTTTCTGCTTTTTAGTTAACGAGCTAAAACTAAAAATATACCATTTCTTATCGGAGCACTCGTCAAGACGAATCAAACGAGCTTAAACTCGATGGGGAAGCATGGTTTTAATAAAGCGTTCTTGTGGCCTTCTTCCAGCTCCATCATCAGACCCTGGAAACTATTTCCCAACAGAGTTACTCGACAAGATGATTCGAACAAGCCCAAATTCAATAGGGTTGCACGGTTCCATTATTGAGTTCCTATGACATGGCCTTCCGGCTTCATCATGAGACCCTTGACCGCGTCTCCCATCAGAGTACTCGTCAAGACGATTCTAACGAGCCCAAACACGATGGAGTTGTATGTTTTCATCATAGAGTTTCTGTGGCCTTCTTTCGGCTCCATCATCAGATCAGCTCAATGACACCACAATATTGCATTGCCCTCCAGCACGCGTAGCATGACCAACATCGAGATAAGATTCGACTCACAGAACAATGGCTTGTCTACACCGAAATGTCACTTTTGTCGGGTTGAGATCGAGATACTCATGCTCGCATTTTACAACCGTAGACTCGCATTGTTCTTTGTCGTGGCCTAATGTCAAAAGTCGACAAACACGAGCTTTTGTCTTCAACTGACATTAATTTGACAGTTGAGTGGGAGAAATTTGTCTACCACCCTTCGAGTGGTCGAGAAAGATTTGTCGACTTATTTTTTTTCTGAGGTTTTAATTTCGCAATAAAAATAAATCTAAGTTGTCCGTGTTTATATTTTATTAAGGTAAGAAGAGAAGTTACAGCACAAACGACAAAAACAGCTGTCCGGAATGAAAAAAAATGAAAAATTGTATTTAAGTAATTCTTTTTTATTATAAAATTTATAATAAAAGAAATATAATAAATATTTACTAGTAGTAAATAACGAATAAGTATTTTTTATTATTAAATTTTTTCATAAATTTTATAAATTAAAATAATACAATAAATAATTTATTGTAAAAAGGTCCCTACCTATTCAATAATATTGTTTCCTAATATTACACTTTTTTCCCTTCAGTATTTTTTTTACTTTTATTTTACTTAATTTTAATTTATTTACTTAAAAACGTAAATTAAAATTATTTTCATACATTGATTTCAATATTTATTACTAAATTAACAAGTGCGTTGGTCTGTGTCATCTTTTCAAAAATCTCTCAATAAAAGGAAGGCAAACGAACTATATCCATACGGCTATATTTAACTCGGTTTTAAGAGTTTTGCGTCGTGAAACGTATAGAAAGAAACGCCCTTTAAGAGAAATGATGGAAATAATTATAAATATTTACTAGTGGCAACATTATTCTTCTCGAGCTCGAGAGAGCTTTGTCTACGGAAGTGAAAGCTTTTGTGAGTGTCTCTTTATCTTAGAACTTATTAAAAAATAAGTATCATGTTTAAACTAAATCATTTCAGATAATTTCGACGTTTATTGATGTTGAAATAAAAATATTATATTTTAAAACTCATATTTGTATTAAAAGACATAAAAAGGTTGTAAAATTCTGAGAGCGAGTCCCACCACTGTGCTCAGCAATCTAGAGGGTCGAGACGACAAGTCTTCGTAGACAAGAGTCCCGTTTGCTCATGCTACGCGTAGCACGCGTGCAGTTCTAAGTTCTAACCTATCTATGTTCAAAGTTTCAATTCAAGTCTTTAGCTCATCGGGAAGCTACGAGTAGTATAAAATCGTTTGCAAACTGTGGAAAAACAAACGAGACACCAACGTAATAAAAACGTGATAAAATACAACTTGTAGGCGACAGCAGACAGACGCGGACAAATGCATTTGGCCAATCTCAAAACTGGGACGCTTCGCTCGCTCGGTCAATAAACCCCGAAGAGTATTATAACGTATAAAAGTTTTATAAGTTATAAAGTACCTACTGATATATTATCATCAGTCAGTCAGTCAGGATTTTGAATATTATATTTATAGGTAGATGACACAACACAAACAGTTTTAAGAAGATAATACCTAACATATACAAATTAAAAATTTAATAAAATATGTACACGGACGATAACCTCTAACCCCGTATTGGGTAATGCAAGATACGTCACTATATTCAAGACCAACCTATTGTTTCAGTAAACACAAAGTTTTATCGTGGGGTATCTATCAGGATGTCGTTCGGGGGCTGTTCGTAATTAATTATAACTAACGTACAGTGTTGCTATGCGATTGTATATACAGGAAATAGCCAGAAGAGTGCATTCTTTTTTACGCTGAGGCCAAATCTTTCGGTTTGGCGCCTACCCTAACCCTAGGGCGCGTGGACCGACATGCACTTGGCCGGTTTTTTATTGTTGCTTAAAAATGTCGGATAGCAGTGAATGTGAAAAAAATTGACTCCACCCGATATTTAAGATTCAGCGACGGAAATGACTCATAACATAATCAAGTTAATACGGTAACAATACCAGTAAAGTCTCTCTCTCTCTTTTTTAACTTTGATCTTTTATTTAGTAGGTTCAATCCCAAATTGTATGAGTGTAGATAAAATTATATGAAATTGCACACAACTAGGTATTATAACTAGGGATGTAAATATCGATAGCAAAAACATCGATGTATCTATATATCGATTTTTCAGAACAGACATCGATGTACAAAAACATCGCCCATATAACATCGATGTATCGAAACATCGATTTTTTTTAAATATTTTTTAATGATCAATTAAACAGTTAAACAGTGTATCTTCAAAATCCAATGTCCAATACCAATGAAATTAATACGGTAACATCCTTAAGGTGTCTTCTTTCAAGCATAAAAAGAATCATTTAAATCGGTTCATAAACAAAAAAGTAATGGGTGAAAATCCGTCTGAATTCGTATAAAATGGTAACGAAAACGACGGTATTTTCAAGATTACTTGAAAACTACCGAACCGATTTCAAAATTTCAAAAAACGAGACCAACTTGGAAACAAACCTCATGTTATGAATCACTTCGATCGGTTCAGCCGTCTTCAAGTAATCGGTGTACATACATATAAAAAAAATTATATACGCGACGAATTGATAACCTCCTCCTTTTCAAATTTTTGAAGTCGGTTAAAAATAATTAGCTACGGATGTGAGATATTCGTGATAATTATGTTTTAGTAAGCTTTTGTAAATGTTGATTGATGGTTTCGATAATAATATTAGAGTCATTAGTTTATTTAACCAAATAAAATAAACATTTATATATTTAAATGCTCGTTATAATCTGCATTCTGTAGTTACTTTCGTATATTTTTGAAGTCGAAGTGACTTTAAATTTTTAAATTTTTTCACGCAACTGAATATTCTGAAACATTTTTCTATTACTTATTCCTACCAACAGACCATACAACAAGTACTGTGTACTCCTACCTATAAAAAAATATTTAGCTGATTGTTTCAGACATTCCCCATTCCCCATTCCCCATTAAATGTCCTTAGTAGCGATTAAAAGTACTACTCAACTGATAAAAAAGATGATGATGATGAGTAAATAATAATATTCAGTCTAAAATACCACAGTTTTACGTAATACGTCATGAGGTTTTGTTATTTTACCAATCCTTTTTCGCTAACTTGTTACTAGCCAAAACTTATCATTTTCTTTTGGCCTTTGACAGTGAAAGAATGATAACTAATTTAGCAATTTTATTACGCTTTGCGAGTAGGTACCTATTCAACGAAACGATAACTGAGAATTTTAGACGTCAATTCCATGTTATCACTTATAATATCATAACATTTAGGCTCAGATAAAGATATAATTATGTAACTAGTTTGTTAAATATAAATTTATAAAATTACTATGGTAAGCAATATGTCAAGATACTTAATGCGATCCAACTTTTTTTTCATAACGTTTACTATGCATACGTACAAAAAAAAATCTGGTCAGTGATACGTATTACGTACCTATATATGCATACAACGGAACTCCAGAGAAATATATAAACCCTGAAAACTGCCTCTTTTTGAAATTTTTTGAACACCCTGCTGCTTATATGAGCAGCAGGGTGTTTGACATTTTAAAACATTAAAAATGTCAGCGTTTCGTTTCGTAAGAAGAAACTCCACGCAGCTAATGCGTGGAGTTTCTTCTCACGAAACGAAACCAAAAATATATATCATGATTTTTTAATTTAAGGTGGTTACCCCACCGAAAGTGGCGCCCTCAGTGTTTAATTTAATAGTTGATAGAAAAGGATATTTTGGAATAAAACTTTACGTACCTATAATTTTTAGGGCCCATAGTCTAGTAACGTCATTCCCTATAGAAGTAAGTAGATAGCAAAAACGGGCACTTTTAGCAGTTTTGCTATCTTCTTCTAGCAATAACTACGAGGTAATGTAATCATAGCGTCTAAAAATATTAGACTATCTTTGGGGTCTTAAAAATTCCACGTAAAATTTTATAAAATTTGTGTATTAGAATTACAATATTAATTCACTGCGGTGCCACTTTCGCTTACCACCGTAAGTTATAAACTTATTAAACCATCCCTCCTATCTCCGATGATGCAGTGTGGCGAGTAAGGTATATAAATTGCAATTCCAATCATAAAGTTTTTAATGACGCTTATGACGAATGGACACCGTTGGATAAGAACTAAAATGATGTAAACGAAAATGTGTACATACTTGTTTGTTTGGTACGCTTTTACTCGACCGATCATCATAAATTATAATGTGCATGCGTTGTCAGGGGTTACAGAAAAGGATATAAGTTGCTTTTCATCCAGAAAAAAGTACTCTTCCCGAGAGATAGAAAAAAAGCTTATTATGATAATAAAACAATATGGATATATTCGTATGGATATGTCGCAACAGGCACGTGCTCAGCCCTGATAACGGGGGTCACAGGCCACCCTTATAAGTGACAGTTCCCGGCGTGATTACGGACACTGTTTTGTCTGCTTCCCATGCGCCGACGCAGTTTCTTACACACTCTCAAAATAAAGTGATTTTTTTAATTCATCAAAATGCCTTGGACTAGCACTAACAGGTAATTTTTTGGCAAAAAATATTTTATATCAGATATTTTGGAGTTTGCTTTTTTTATTTAAAATTTTCATTCAACTTTTTCGATAGTTTCCCGGTCTTTACATTTAGCTCGGTTTGTAATGACATAAGGTCAATGTTGACGATAGTGTCAAAATCAGTTTGTTATTTTTTTTATTCAACACACAGGAGGTACTGATACCTCATATCTTCGAAAATAATACTAATTTTGTGCAAAGAAAAAATAAAACACTATCTTAAATTATTGTTTTATATTTACTCAACTTTCAAAAATATATAATTTATATACTTATAGCACAGAATATATAATACTTATAGTTATCGTACAATCAATGTCTATCTGAAAAAAAAGATAGTTGCATTGAGTATTACCGCAACCTTATTACGGACTAATTGTTAAAAGCGCATTTACAAGTTTTCATTTGTACTGCGTTAGTGAAATTAAAATATTTTCCTAAGAAACTTTAAAAATTTCTTCTTCCACAGAATTTACGCAAAGCCCTCCAACACGAGCGGTGGAGAGAGCGTGATGGGAGCGCCAGCGACCGCGCTCACGTCGCTGACGGCCGCCACTGACACCGGTGGTCGCTTCGAGCTGAGCGACCACGGCTATGGCAAGAGCTACGTCAAACTCCTACACGTACACCGTGACAACGACTACCACACCATCAGGGAGTTTGAAGTCTCCACGGACCTCAAACTCGTCTCCGAAACACCCTACGTACTCGGAGACAACAAAGAAGTTGTCGCAACCGACTCACAAAAAAACACGATCTATCTCCTAGCCAAAAAACACGGTGTCAAGACCCCCGAGGAGTTCGGTGCTGTTGTTGTTAACCACTTCCTGTATATGTACAAGCAAGTGGCGGCTGCCAAGTGTCGCGTGGTGGAGTACCCCTGGGAGAGGCTGCAGGCCGGTGTGCCTCATAACCACGCATTCGTCTTCTCCCCATCAGCCACGAGATGGTGCGAAGTGTCACAGACTCGGCACGGTAAGTTACTTGCAGATTTGCTCGTGATCTCTTTATGTGCTAATCAATTTTCCTGGTAGCCAATGTGACTAAGATTCCTCATAGCTGGGACGACATTAAATGAAAACGTGAAAATGTGTTTTAATTAAATATTGTATTGTGTTTCTTAAGCCCAAAACGGAAACATATTGTGTCTCGATTTTGGGTCTTGGGGACTTCCGCGATCTGCTTAATTTAAATTTTAACACTATGACCGTAGTTGCTCGCTCTTGTCAATGTGCCTTTGCTTTCTCTGGCTCCGCGTATGTGTGCATCACGCACACATCCACGGAGCTGATTGAATACCTGAAATCGACGAACGCCAAAAGTTCGGTGCAATCTTAAGAAACAAGAACTGTCTCAAAAAGCATTACCATTCAAACATCTTTGAAACACGATTTTGACGTTAATATTAGGATACTTGACCCCCTGATTTATGTCAAAAAATAAACTTTGTGATAATGTTTTTCATATTTGTGCAGAGGCTGTGAAAGTGACGTCAGGTCTAAGTGGCCTGCGTGTCCTGAAAACCACGCAGTCTGCTTTTGTGGACTTCGTTCAAGACGAGTACACGACCCTCCCTGATGCAGCAGAAAGAATTTTCAGGTAAATTGCAGGTTTTTTAGTTTGAGAGCATGATTTTAAAGTGAGGAATCAAAGTAATGGTTTTCATAAAGTTCAGTTTCTTAAGACGTGTTAAGGCTTACTAAAATCTGAGCGGTATCCATTACCGGTGCCGCATGCCGCTAGCGATATCCTAATGGGTAAGCGATACGTATCGCGTACCCACGCGACAGCTGTGAAAATGCCATAACAAATACCCGGCGGGATATCGCTCGGGTATTGTACCGCTACCCACGGCGGTAGCGGATAATGCTCAGATTTGAATAGGTTTTAATGGTTTTTGCCAGTAATTGAATTAATTTGTCATTATACAGTACGGTGGTTGAAGCTGAATGGACGTACGACAACATGCGGACGGCGAACTTCGACAGCGCCTGGCTGACCGTGAAGGACGCCATCTTGGACAAATTCGCTGGCCCGCCTGACACCGGAGTATACTCGCCGTCGGTGCAGCACACCCTGTACCAGGCGGAAAAAGTCGTTCTAGAAAAAGTACCTGAGGTAAGTTTCGATTTGTTTTTTTAGGAAACCAGATTTCCGAAAATCTGTAAAACGTGGTAAATACCAATCGCTTGCTATAAGGCTTTAAACTCCTATGTCACGCACACTATATTAGAGTATAGGTAGGTAGGTACTTTTAAAGGTTGTTTTATATTCGGGAATATGAAACATTTTTATATTACTATACCTACTTACATTCTAAAACGACGAATCATTCGATAACAAACATTTTTAAGATTATTAGAGCACTTAAATACTTTTCAAAGTAAAACTCGTTTTGTTATGATCTATTAAGATATGTAAAGTCAATTATTTGTCGCAGTAATTAGGCACGGTATCTATGTCGGATGGGTAAATACATTTGTTATTCCCCGCCCGTGCTGGGTCGCGTGCTAAAGATAACTTAGGCGGATGTCTCGCCGTCTCGATATATCATTTCGTACACTCACAATCACTAACGTACTTAAACTTTACGTACCAGTCAAATTGTTACGCCTATACTGCCCTTTAATAAAGCTCAAATAGAACCGCACTGATACAGCCACGAACTAAAGTCCACAGTACAGTCAGATAATTACATTTTAACTCTATCAGTGATATTTATAATATCTTGACGCAAATATATCAATAGTGAATAACAAAGGAATTATTAAAGTCATGTGACTGTGAGAGGAAATAGATTGTTGTGGTTCGCAGTAATTAATTTATTTTCGACAACAGTTCAAAGTCATAAAAAAATTGTTTTCATAAATTTTCATGATAATATATTTTTTACCGACTTATGATGATAGCAAAGACTAAAGTTTATCACTTATTTTTGTTTAGATTATCTCTATATTCTTGGAATCTAGGTTAATTTTGGCAAAACAGATAATTTGCACTTAATGGTATAAACGTACTACGTATCAATATGAGTATTTCAACAAAAACAAGCCAATTGATGTTTTAGTATTAATGATCACTTTGATAACTAAATAACTAATAATTTATTTCTGGAATCAGTAAACGCGCACGCGATAATAAGTGTAATTACATAATAGGCCTAGATAAGTTTAAGGAGCGCGTGGTGTGTAAACATTTTGTTAATTATATTATGCCTATTATATAATGAATGCTTAAACAAACAACATTTTGTCTTGATTTAATAAAGAAACAAAATGAAAATAGGAGTTCTTCTCTTTGTTTTGATTTTAGAAGGCCCATTGTGCTATGTTTCTCTGGTAACATTTATTTCGAGTGCAATAAATAGGAAAATTGTGTTTCCGAAGCGAAAACAAAAAGATTTTTTTAACTTGCAGGTGTATTTTCTTTGCCGACGAGGCTGACATATTTCAACAACGTTTAAATTCTCTTTGTTTCAATTATTTTCTTTTGTTTGTTAACAGATCACCTGGGTTCGCATGTCGATGCCGAATAAACATTACCTGAACATCGACCTCTCGAAGTTCCCCACGAATGTCACGAAAGGCGATCCTCGCCACCAAATCTACCACCCCGTCGACAAACCAGCGGGACTCATCTACGCCCAACTACGCCGGAGACCAAAAAGCCAGTTGTGACCTTCACATAGATTTTAGTTTATACTACAATATGTAAAAGTTATTCCTAATAACGGTTTATAGTACGATGCAATTCTACTGAAAGTTGTAGATGACCTTTTTAAACAGTTTTTGGCGCCATTTTGTCGAGTTTGGTTCGGTGACTATTTTAACTATTTGCAAATTGATTCATAGTGGATATTGTCTTAAAATTTGGTGCTGTTTTGGGGTACTGCTGTCTACACAACTGAACAATATGTGGGATAATTGAAATAGGCGCGATCTTGGTTGTGTGAAGCTGAGACTTTTATTGTAGTGGTGGCTACCTCGGCAGAACTTACCGAGTAAACTGTCTTGATATACTTGGTGCCAAATGCTCCAAGCAGCATTGGAATGTGAAGTATCCGCATTCTAATGAAAATTGAAACAATATCTACCACTTGGTAGTTCTCCGAGGTCTTTTTTTTGGCGGTCACACGCTTGTTATTCCTAACCTATTGTAAATATAGCTTTAAGAAAAAAACTAAATTATCCTTCATTTACAGTTCTATTCAATTTTGATAAAAAATGCGTGGTATTTATTAAAATAAAATTTAAAATAATTTTCAAAGATCGAAATCGGGAGTAAAAACGCTATTCTTCGGGTGTCACACTCTATTCGCATTTAGGACGACCTTTAATAACTTCTTTGTCTTTTAAGTAATATGTATGTGTTATACATCAAAATAATTGTATTTAACTCATGTTTAATAGTGCCAAAAACTAAATTTTTATCGTGAATAAAAAAAAAGTTGCAGGGCACTTTCTCTCTGTCACACGATTTGGCAATATTTCAAGCGCAGCAAAAAAAAATCATAAATATGAAGCTTATCGCCTTATAACTAGTTTTAATAGCCGCGCTGCTGCTCTGTTGATCATACTAGCACTTGATGATACACATATTGTTCATTGCTATGCTGAAAAACAAATATCGGTCCGTAACTCTCCAATAAATGTTTGATGCCCTTAGTCAAACAACTTTCATGGACAGATTATAATAGATGTATGCATACGGTATCGATTTTTGCTATCTATTTTAGAATAGGATAGGTCCTCGAGATTATATATAAGTATTTACTTTCATAATTTGTCCATAACATAACTTTGAAATTTAAAAAAAGTAATTTATCGTAATTTGCGTGGCATAATTTTCGTGGCAATTTGTCCACGAAAATTACAGACCATGCTCTGAAATTTAAGTTTCTTCTCAAATTGATAAGAATCCTGTCTGCTAGTTTGAATATACTTGTTATATATACATATTCTAACCTATTATCACACAGAGAAGGAGAGAGGGTGGTGATATTTACTTAGTCACGACATTGCACTAAAACATCGTTTTTTTTACTTATACACCAAATAAAGGTATGAAGCTTTCAATATTATGTTTTCAGTGCCCTCACTGGCTGTATAAGCATAAGCAGTTTTTTGTAGTAAATCGTTTCGTAATGTTTGTGAAGTGCATCGTAACTTTCGTGGCTTTCAAATTTTCAAAATTTAATATCTCAGTGATTTATGTACCGATTAGCATGTTTCGAGTATACTATTTATTTATTTCTTGGATTCTTTAATATACTAATTTTATTTATTCGAATAACTCAAAGTGAAATTTCGCCACGAAAATTGCGCGGAGAACGCTTTTCAAATAATGACCCCACTGAACTATTTAACACTTGACACTGGGAAAAATTACTCCCTAAAAGAGGAGAGTAGATGCCAAACTAAAAATAAGAAGAAGAAGAAGAGCTTTTAAAAAAAATACAAAAGCCTTACGGTGGTTTTGTAAATGAATAAAGACTGCTTTCTGGCAAACCGGCTGTGACGTTAACATTATAAAATGAATAGACCCGACACATAAGTAACCTATGCCATAATATTTAGCAAGTAATTTTAAACCTAGCTGTAGTCTGTTTGGCGGTGGGTAAAAGTTATTAAAATTGATTTACAGGTGTACTTCCGAACAGACTTTAGTTAGAAATTGGATGCTACGCAATATTTGTTGTTTATTAAGTTTCAGAAGACATTTAAAAAAGTCTAATTGAGTAGTAATATAATCTTATCGTAGACGCGTCTACGTGCTACGATGCTACGTCGTAGTCACTATTGATGTTAAAATTGTTATTATTATTTTCATGTCTAGTTCATGAATTGTTTTCGTCAAATTTTATGATAAAATATTGACTTTAATGATAAAGATAAAGATAAAGATTTTAACGACACTCAATACGAGTAATATCCAAACACATTATTTTTTTCGTGTAGCTGCAATCAAGACTATTAGTTAGGAATATACAAATTATAAATAATTTGAAACAATGTTACTAATAATGATTTCTAATGTAATAAAGTCAGATAATATTAGAAGATGTAGGTAATTAAGTTTACGTAAGCGATAATGAAAATGTACAAATAAGCTAGCTGCGATATTTAACATAACTCTAACTGTTAATAAATATAGCAAAGTAAGGTAATAAATGTTTAAAGTATTACAGTACGTTTATGTTTTTTTATTTCTTTAACCAATTTTTATATTTTTATTTTTATAATAAATCAATAAGAATGTATTTATAGCATCCGACCGATAAAGTGGTCGAGTGATCCTATTTTGATTCCGATGTCTTTTAGAGTTCCGTACTATCCCCGGAAATTGGTAATGAACACTGACCTGAAATTTCTTTTTGTAATTAACCTGTTTTTAACCTCAAAAAAGAAAAACAATTGTAAAATTTTTATTAACATAAATCCTATCATAATTTAATAATTAATTTATTAAATTATCTATTAGAATTTATTTGTTAGGCGTGAAATACATAGAAGCGACGTAAGGTGCGGATACGGCGCAGATATAGACTTGTCAAGAATAGAAAAATCATATTACTTATTGGAAACTGATGTTTACTGACTAATTCGACCCCGCTGAATCAAAAAGTGGCCGCCATCTTTCATTTCAGCGTATTTTCTTTCGTTCACACGAAAACACGTATCGCTTGGTACAGTACGCATAAAAACCTCAAAACTCGGTATTTTATTCTTTATTATTTTTGAAGACATTATTTTGAAGTAGGTTTTCTAGAAACAACTAATACATCACTAAAGTACAATGTAGCTTTGCAAATTATCGTTTCGATTCTGAAGTACCAGGATAACATAGCTATGGAGGCGGTGGTTATAGTATACTGGATATTTTTCTAACCAGTCGTAACAATAAAATTATTTAATAACTTAAGCCATTGGTGCTGTAACTGGAATGCTTTAATAATATTTTTGATTCATTTTCGAAACAATATCAGCATGTTTGTTCCTTTGCCGACCGTCTCACATCTGCACCGTATCGCCGCCGTATCCGAGCCGCGTCGCTTCTGTCTCGCGTCTGCATCGTATCGCCGCCGCATCTGCGCCTTATCTCCACCGCATCTCTTCTATGTATTTCACGCCTTACATGTCATTTTTATTTGCGGATGACGTCAACGTGTATGTTAATGTGATAAGGTGGCACCTTATCGTATTACCAATTTGCGGGGATAGTACCTTAAAAAAGGGAAGCTTATTGGATCAGTTCATTGTCCATCCGTTTGTCTGTCTGTCTCCCTTCGGTTGTCTATGTAACGATTTAAACAGTATTTTCGTAACTGGTTTCGATGAAGGAATTACTTTTCCTTGCATTGCAAGTAACTAGAAATACTTTAAAAAGTGTCTTATTTTATCATGAAAAGGTGTGCTAAAGATTTCAAGTAAAATTAACAGATAAAGGGGTAGTTTGGTAACTAATAACATAGGTAGGTTTGGTACTTAGATTCAACCATAGAAATAAAATGTCAAAGAACAACAATGTCAATAAACAGGTGATCCGGAAACGAATGCACACATTTTATATGAGATACATAAAATATTACTTAGATTCATAAAATCCTTACTAATATTATAAATGCGAAAGTCCGTTTGTTTGCTTGTTTGTTTGTTACGCCTTCACGTCTTAACTACTGAACCGATCATCATGAAATTTTACACGTTGTCAGGGGTACAGAGAAGGACATAGGGTACCTTTCATCCTGAAAAAAGGAACTGTTCCTGAGGGATTGACAAAATACTATCCACGCAGACGAAGTCGCGGGCGGAAGCTAGTATCCTACTAATATTATAAATGTGAAAGTTTGTGGGTTTGGATGTTTAGATGTTTGTTCCTCAATCACGCGAAAACTACTGAACGGATTTGGTTGAAATTTGGCACACAGATAGTAAATAGACTAGATTAAAACATAGAATACTTTTTATCCCGATATTCCCACGGGAACGGGAACCACGCGGGTGAAACCGCGGGCGGCCGCTAGTGACTATATATGGCAAAGGAAATTAATAAGCTATGTTCCATATTGTTTACTTTGTCGATAAACTAATAAATGTAGCGAAATTTGGTTTTAGAGAAATGTGTGGCAATATCTTATAAATTTACCTGTGAAAAGTGTGATTATTAGGATTGTTTCTTTTTGTCACATCACAATTACTTAGAGCACAAGACACAATGGCTCCACGATACCTTTATTTTAAATTCTAATTAAGATTAACAACTGTGATTAACAAATATTTTAAACAAACTGTGATTGCTCATTTGCTAAGCGTACTGTAAAAAATGTTGGCACATGTCACTTGATCCTTTGTCTCTCTTTTACATAGACCGTGTCCGTATGATGTTAACTTCTCTTTTCCACGCTTTGTTGGTCTTCTTGAGCGCAGCGAAAATTTTATTCTATGGATTCAACTGTCTATTTCATGAATATATTTCAGATTTTTGGAATGATAGATACCATATCTTAAATATGATTAAAAGTACATTTAAGATACAAATAACAACATTCATGTGTTTTCAGGACATTTATTGAATACAAAATCACAGTATCGCTTACTTTCACTACATTTAGAACTTTACAATGTTTTTGGATGTTTTGTTTGTCTATTAGGGGCATCACTAATTTTAAATTATCGATATAGTTATTTATCACCTATATCTGTTAAAAAAGTTAGACATGAAACCAATCGAGAGTAAAACTTAGATGATTGTTGCAGGTAAATTATACATATCATATACTAAATTAAATTAGAACAAAATGTATGACGCACTGTGTACAACACGGCATATCTCAAAGTTTTAAACTTGTGATAATACATTTACATAGTTAGTTGGAAATCTACTAAAAGAAATGATTCTCCAGTGCGTTAACTCAAAATTTCAGTTAAAATTATTTTCTACTTTTATATACTGCATCTCGATTGGTGCTGAGATAATGGCTAGGTAGTGCTAATTAAACATGATCAACTATAAATAAACATAATCAATAAAATCTAAAGACGTTTCGCTCCGATGATTTTGTCCGCCAACGAGTACAGTTCTTCCACAGTCTGCAAAAACATACAAGAAGTGCATAAGAATCTGGAAATCAGAATACAGACACCCTGATTATCTAAAAAGAAACTATTTAGCGACCGGTTGCATTTGACATACATTGCCACTTTTCTTTGGTATGTTTTTTTTTACCCAAAAAGAAGTAGCAATGAATCACGATCATCTGTGAACTGCAACCAGTCGCTAGGTGGTTTTTAATTAGATAATCAGCCCGCGGGTCATTTTTGGACCCCTTTTCAAATTTTGTCAAAAAAAATCAGCTGTTCCATACATTACAGTAGAGTCGATGTTGTACTTTTCTATGGAACAGCTGATTTTTTTTCGCGATTTCGTTGTTGGCCCCATAGTCAAAGTTGTTCATTAACGTGGTCTGGACACCCCTTTTCATTTTTAGACATACTTTAAAAATAACGGTGTATAACAGCAGTACAATCAATTTTGTGAAGTAAAAAGTACATTTTTGCCCCAAACTTTTCCCTAGACAAATTGAAATTATTGTCACATTGTTTGCGCATCGCACGGTCGAACCGCGCGAGTTCCCCTCCCGCCGCCACCCGCCTTCCCCCGCTCGCGTCGCTTGCGCGAGGGTGAGCGTGCGCGCCTAAATTTTTTGGACATAAAAAGTAGCTGAAAACTGTGAATTTTAAAAGAAATAATTCATAATCATCTCACGATTTTGTTTTATTACTTTCTTGAACTTATTTTAGATTTTGTAAAGAGGTCGCAAAATTGCCCTGTATATATTTTTAATTTGAAAGTGGGCATATTGAACAATTATGTCTCAAAGTGTACAAGTTAATTTCAACAAAATTCGAGGTCTTGATCGTCTGTAAATAAAACGGCGCAGCCTTCATAGAACCGTAGCAAAAACAGGAAATTGTGATAGGGTTTTTAGTTCATAGGAGGAAGACCCACTGATTCACTCATATTATAAAGTTGACCCTTATATTACATATTCTACTATCTACGATTTCTGCCGTTCCCAGTTACCTATAGTTAGTGATATAGAGATATCTCTATCCTGGTTCAGTTACCTACTAGGTAACTGTTCTTATTTCCCGTTTTTATCAAGCAACTTATACGTAGTAAGTAGCCTACGCACCTACCTACATATGTCTCGTACGTACTAGGACTATTAAATTTAGCGTTTACTTAGTTGGAAAGATAATATGAATATAAATATTCATTATTTGGCTTCGGACACAAACATTTCGAAGACTTTTAATATTATGTATCTAATGTTCCTTTAGATCAGCCATCGTCATCGATTTGCAAATGTTATGATTTGATAACAGATTTCCAAGAAAGTCGTATGTCATTTTAAGATAAGGATGATAATAACAACAAATAAGAACTTACATAAGTAATTTAAACTTGTGATCGTAGTAAAGCTGCGTTTGTTTTAAATGGCGCCCAACTTTACTGTCTGCGATAAATTTAATGAGAAGGTTTGTCTGTTTTTCTAAGGTTTTTCTTAAGCTGATTGATGGACATGGCATAGTAGAATTAATGGGCGCTCTGTTTCGGTGCATTCGTACCTAATATAAAGCTACCTCAATGGAGTATGTTACAGGGTCTGGTAAATTACTTGAAACTTTATGAGTAACTTTATGATGTAGCTAAATGTCTAGCAATACACGTGTTTTTGTTTCATTTAAATCAAGCGAGTAGTTTCGAAGTTTTAAGGGCTTGAAGGAAATGCCAAGCGCACTTAAATATACGCTTTATTACGTACGACGTAAGGTTCACCTGTATGACCAATGACGTCATTGGTCACACAAAATAACAGTATTCTAGACCATATAACTTTTCTGTTTTAAGAGATATCGCAAAAATTTCTTCACAGTTGTTCATGTGGTCCCATAAGCTATTGGATTATGTGATTTAACAGACCCAGTAATATTCTCCATTCACACGCCGCCCAGGGTTGCCAGATCGGAAGTCCAAAATATCTGGAGAAAATTTGAAAATGTCGGGATTTTGCGGTTGTTGTCGGGAGAAATAAATATTTCAAATATACCGGGTGTCCCAAAACTTTGCCACACGGAGGGAAAGTACTTTAAATATTGAAGATATGAAATTTTACTGAAAGAAGACTTCATTTTGATTTTAAAAATAATTGGAACTGCATTCAAAGATTTTCGAAAAATCGCATGCCTTAACCAAAAATCGAACCCACCAAATTAGAAAAAAAAACTTTTATTTTTACGATACCGATCGAAAGGGTTACTCATTAGAATTATTTTTTGTTAAGTAACACAGCATCTTAAACAAAAGAAAGACCATGAAATTTAAATTTAAATTTTAATAATTACATATATTATTGTATCAATTTGTTTTATTACTTAAAAGAATCTTTGAATGCAGTTCACATTAATTTTTAAAATAAAATGAAGGCTTCTTTCAGTAAAATTTCCTATCTTCCTATCTTCAATATTTAAGGTACTTTCCCTCCATGTGGCAAAGTTTTGGGACACCCTGTATATGTAACTTAAATGCCTGTAGGTACATATACAGAAAGAAAACGGCCGCGCAGCGCGATTTTTAGTCAGTTTAATCCACAAATCTTGTAAGTTTTAATCTCGCCAGTCAATTTTAAAAAAACGGCCGCGCAGCGCGATTTTTATTTAGTTTCATCCACTAATCTTGTACTCTTGCCTTTCTATAATAAGAAAAAAGGCCTCGCACCGCGATTTTTAGTCAGTTTCATCCACTAATCTTGTACTTTTGCCTGTCTATAGTACCTAAAGTAAAATGGCCGCGCAGCGGGATTTTTAGTCAGTTTTATCCACTAATCTTTTCGGTTTCATCCGCGAAAATTATTGCTTTCCAGAGAACTTCCAGAACAGCTGATTTTCCGGGAGATTTTAAGATTTTTCGGGAGTCGGGAGATCACTTGAAATTCCGGGAGAATCCAGGCGAATCCCGACCATCTGGCAACCCTAACGCCGGCGCCCGATGCGGCTGTATCGCATGACAGTTTTTATTTTTCGCGTACTGGCAGGCTAGGCGCACTCCGCGCTTTAGGTACGAAGCTACAAGTACCCGGCGGCGGGTCCGTCCGGATCCGGACGGACTAATTTCAGAGGGCCGCCGTCGCGTCTTGTTGTGTCGTTCGTTCGTACATTTATGATATTTAACCAAAATGAAGGCATATTGCATCGCAATGGGCTGCCTTAATAGTAATAAAAAGAATCCGAACCTCACGTTTTTCACACTTCCAAAAGTTCCAAACGACATTGAAACGTAAGAAGTGCTTATCTACTACCTAGTTAGTATTTAGTATTCGTTTATTCTTAGGTACCTGCTTACCTCTTATTTGCTAAACAATCTTTACCCAACTATTTATTGAAATGATAATTTATAGATTAGGTAGGTACTTACTTATCTACTTTCGAAATAAACTTAATTATTAATGACAATCTAATTTCATAAGAAAGCAAATTGCCTCAAAATCAGTATGTATGTATAGTCTGATGTGGCGTTGACTGTACAAAGAGAATGTAAAAAAAATCTAACCTTGGGTTTTTTGAAACGTATTTAAGTACACATTTTATTTCACAAATACATAACTTGTAATAAAGTATTGTAAGCAATTATTTCATTGTTATTTAAAAGAAGAAACCCTGAAGTCGTTAGAAGAGATAAGAGCTTCGCGATAGAAAGAGAGGTAACTTCTAGGTGCATATAACTGTATCGAAAGGAGTGGTGTGCGACCTGAATTGCACTTTATTGTGTCTAGGATAGAGTCGCTATTTATTTAAATGACTTTGCGGAGTTGATCTTCTGTACTTGTACTATTATGTATTCTGTGGTACTGGGGCTCTATACTTTTTTTAATTCTTTCGTGTGACTTAGTCGCGTGCGGCATAATGTCACAATAGATAACTAAATGTCACTACAATCAAAGACAGGACTAAGAACTGGCTGATCAACGAGCGATTCAAAATAACGGATTTTGCTATGTCGAATGAAAATTAACAGTAAAGAGCGCTCGACACCAACAGAATTATTTGAAAAAAAATAGGGCCCCTGATGACATGGTCGCGTGTGTGTGAACGAACGTTATATATTTTTAACATAAACATTTTTATCATATGTAAAGTAGGTAAGAACATTTTATCACGGAACAGACGCTGTCGGTTAGGAACATTAGCGTCACCAAGTACATGTTCATGCGGCGCTAATTATTTGACTTTTAATATATTTTGTAGAAAAAACGTAATTTGACACAAAAAAAGGATATTCCCTGAGTACCCCAATCCCCGCGAGGCCCCCGTCCATAACCCAAAAGAACATGATCTTATTAACACATTCACATTGCTTTGGGAATATGCATCAAATTTTTTTTTTATCAAAATCAAAAGTATAATGCGTTAGAAAATCAACTGTAATATTAAAACTTTTTTCTTGCGTTTTTTTCTCGTGATATTGTTACTTGAAGTTAGCACGCATCAGCAACCGCCGAAAAAGCTCCATACAAAACGGACATGATATTATGACGTCACATACCTTTAACGTTTCAGGCGCGCGTTTACTATGGAGTTAGCCAAGAATTTTCAATTATTATCAATTATCTCCCTAAATTTTGCGTTTAAGTACATATGTGTCATACAAAAAAATATTTCTTATTCGATATTCTATCTGACTGTTAAGTTCATTATATTCGAAAGTGAAAAAAAATAATCATTATTTTTCCCTGATTTCATTGTGTGATAAAACTAAAATAATACATTATTATTTTTTATTTTCCTGTTCCATCATGTTTTTATACATGTCCGAAGCGATCAATCTCAAATTTATCAAAATCAGTGTCTTATGCATATTCCCTATTGGCTGCAGGATTTATTTATTGATTGTTTTAGGTATTTCCCAAACAAACTTAATGAGTCCGTGTACTGTACAAGGATATTACTTAGTATAGGTTATTAAAGTAGACTTAGCCTAAATTGATTGAAGTTTATAAACCAAACTAAGTCTCATTCTATATAAATAAATAAAAAACCGGCCAAGTGCGAGTCGGACTCGCGCACGAAGGGTTCCGTACCAAAAAAACAACCAAAAATCACGTTTGTTGTATGGGAGCCCCCCTTAAATATTTATTTTATTCCTTTTTTAGCATTTGTTGTTATAGCAGCAATAGAAATACATCATCTTTGAAAATTTCAACTGTCTAGCTATCACGGTTCATGAGAATCCTGGTGACAGACAGACAGACAGACAGACGGACAGCGGAGGCTTAGTAATAGGGTCCCGTTTTACCCTTTGGGTACGGAACCCTAAAAACGATAAAATTATTTACAAGATCAGAAATATTATTTGACAATTATATAAAGTTAATTAGTATGATTAAGTTAAAATAACTAACCCCAATAAATAAACGTCATCATCACGTGATCCTAAAATACCTTAAACATGATGCTAATAAATATAACGACATATTCAAAAACAGTAGTCATTGAGCCCCCATGACGCCCTAGTGTGTCGACTTGTGTTTTATCATTATTACCATGACGCCTTCCCGAATTCTATTGGGGTGCCGACACGTGCCGCCATATTAGCTGATTCACCCCCTCAAAGAAAAATGTTTGTTTTCTTATGATGAACATTATGCAGTTTACTTTAGTTTTTTATTTTTATTTATTTCTCTTTGATGTTTCCAATTTATAAATCCTCCTTTTATATTTTTTACATTTAAGTACAAATTTGCTAGAACAAGCTGTTAAATCGTCATCATCAGCCATTTTAGCTGGGGTACAGGTACAGGACTTTCTTATGGATGGATAAGTAGGATGGTGGCCCATCCTGCTTATCCATCCATAAGAACACGATTAGAGGCTATGCGGCCACATATTAGATGACGGAAGTCCAATGTGGTATGGCGGGTGTTGGTATTGGTATTGGTGATGGGCTCTTTTCTCCGCATTTAGACTCCCATTTGGTCCGCATGGCGGGTGTTAACGACGTGCGTTCCGTTTCGAAGCATGGTGGAAGCTCGTGATAATGCATTTTTTTGTCAACCATTCCACGACCGACTTTAGCGAAAGTCACTTGACTGCCGGAATCGCAGGGCGAGTGCATAACTCCACTGCGCCATCGAGCTGTAAGATAGCGATGTAAATATACACAGATGACGTGTTCTAATACTGACATAAACGTGAAGCCGGCGTACACGGGTAGTGATTCAGGAGCGCGGGCGACCTAGCCAGCCACCTAGCACCTAGAGCCCCAGGTCACCAGGGCCGATAGAACCGGCGCACACCAGCCGGTCACGAGCCGCGCCGGATCCAGTGTAAACAAATGATAACAAAACCCAAATGGTGCATTAATAATGTGCTTAAGAAAATCGGACGGATTTTAAAACTTTTACGTCTATATCTACGTTTTCGTAGTTCTCAAACAGATTTTTAACGTTTTTTGTTTTTTTTTGTGTATGGAGCGTGCATTTTTTTTCAAACATGGTTTTTCGTGGTTCCTCGTAATCTCATTCTGTGACGTCAATTTAAATCCCTTACTTACTAGTTTAAAGTCAATATTAAAACCCGCCACCCATTTCTCCTACCTACTCAAATACCTATGTAACCACTATGAAATCAGCAATGTTGTGTCGTTTCAGTGAAAAATCCTACTAATATTATAAAATGTAAAAGTTTGTGGGTTTGGATGTTTGGATGTTTAGATGATTGGATGTTTGATCCTCAATCACGCAATAACTACTGGACGGATTTGGTTGAAATTTAGCACACAGATAGAAGATAGCCTAGATTAAAACATAGGATACTTTTTATTCTGATATTCCTACGGGAACGTTAACCACGCGGGTTAAACCGCGGGCGGCAGCTAGTAATTTATAAATAAAAAGTTTCTTTTAGGGAATACCCACTTGATGCTCATGGGAAGGTATATTATTTGCCTACATAAAGTCTATACATTACAAAAAGTAACAGTGTAAGCTAGTAGAATTATGTGATACCTACTTAATGATAGAAGCACGCGGCATAACGACTGCGTGAACGCAATTTGTCCTAACTTAAAATTTTAAGCTATCAGTTTGCCCGCGGTTTGTCCTGTTTTAAACATTTTGAGCTAAACACTTCTTAATAGCATTTGGTACTATTTCCATATTTCCTTCCTATTGGACTAAGAGCTAGCCCCGGAAATAGGTGGACAATTTACAGAGCGACGAAATCCCACTAGTTAGTTAGCCATTATTACCAGATCCGAGCACCCAGCAGATTTTCAGTGGTGGGGGTAGAAGTGGTTTGCGTCGCTCTGTAAATTGTCCACCTATTTCCGGGGCCAGCTCTTAGTAGATATATTATTTACCGTTTCGAAATGTAATATTTATTAGAAAATTTGACTTTACCGCCATAATCTAGTTGATTCAACTTATCCTAACAGCGCTCATGGTTAAACTGCGAGCAATTTATTTGAAAATAAAGAAGTGTTTAGCTTAAAATTTTAAGATAGGACAAATTGCCGGTTCACAGTCGATAAGTACCCTTGGCAAGATACCGATAGTGAAGCGTCGAGTTCGAGACAGACAAGGAAACTGGATTATTCCGGTCTACTAATGGGGACTTGGGACCAAGATAACTATATTTTAGTTTATTTTATACAAACACAGCATCTCATTATCGGGAACCTCAATGATGTACGCAGGCACGTATCTGGACTTTTAATTTGGGGGGGACAAGGTAAAAATTTACTTTGTGGACTGTTGAATTAGGGGTTGGGGGGACGGGGAGGGGAAGCCCCTCTTGGAGGCGGAGTTGCGGAACCTAATAGTTTTTGAGTAAATTAAAATGAAATTTTATGGTTAGGTTACTCTAAAATGACAAGATTTCAAAAGATAAGGTCATTTAACGGGGGGGCGAACGGCAAACGAGGGAAAAAGAGGACAGTAGAGAAGGGGAGTTCGTCCCCCCACCCCCCCTATCCACATTTACGGTGAATCAAGCTTTCCGGTGCGTAATTTTTATCTGATGTCTGTTAAAAAAGTCACGTTAAGGCTCACGCTCCGCTGCGCTTCGCACTCGCCTTAGATTTCTAACCGATACTCGGGACCAACAGGATTAAAGCAGGTTCCATTCCAAACTAAATTGGGGTTAAAACAAAATGGCGTAAAAATTTGCGATTTATTTTTTCTTAAACTCCCATTATTCTGCTGGTTGGGATAAATCCCAACTATCCCCCCCTCTGGATACGTGCCTGGATGTATGGTCATTGAAATTAATCCTATTAGGTACATACTTGTAAGAAGTTAGGTAATCGTCGCATGTTGGAGTATTAACCTATTACGTTTTGCACGCGCCATTTTAGTTCAGTAGCCCACGTTCAAAGGTTATACAGTTGACTGGAACTTATTAGGTCGCACTATCAGTTACTTTTTTTCAGAACTTCTCAAATAAACATACCATTGCTGCCTAATTTTCATTTCATATGCGGTCAAAAGTTAATAAACCTTGCATGGCAGGATTGAAATGTTTACTTATCTTCGAATTTCAAGTTATTATTTTTATTAATAAGACTCACAGATCCGCAATATCATAGCCTTCTATATCTTCCAAGCCATGAAGTTGAGCAGAACGGCAACATCGCATGTGGTCAAGCACATAGTATAAAATTATTTTAATAATTATTTATTATTTGTTTTTCCTATATTATCTATGTTTAAACTAGTTGTAAATTGTGATGTAAGATTATTTCAATAAAGTTTTATATTTATTATTATTATTTATTTATTAGAACATTTCGGGGGTCCTTTAGTACGATGAGCATTTTGATCCAAGCCTCCTCTAGCAATAAATCTTACATCATTAGAAAGGTATTTAAATTTGAAACACTTTATTGTATCACTATAAACGTCAACTATTAGTACTTTGAGAGTTATAACGCTCTGAACTTGACCAATTTTTTTAACATTAATGACCTAAAACTCCGAAAATACTAACAATTAATAGAAAGTATGTTTGCAGCTAATATTTGTCATATAAAAACCTATCTTATGATATATCATTCATTTCTATAGGTGTGGTAGATCAACTCCCATAGACAATAAACCACTTTTATACTTTAATAACCTTTAACTCCAAAAGTATTAACAATTGATATAAAGTATATTAGCAGCAAATATTTGTCTTTAAAAGACCTTTCTAATGATATATCATTTATTGCTAGAGGGCGTGTTAATCAACTCCCTGCTGAAGAAAATCAACAAAAAAGATGACATCTTTGACAGCCATTTTTTCCTAGTTAACATTGATATTTTTCTTATTGTTTAATATACAAAGCATTTCAATAAAGGAACTAAATTATTTTCATATTTTAAACCTCACATGATTACTACCAAAAAAAATATCGACCTCTTAAAATTGAAATATTCCCATACATTTAGTATGGAGACTGGCCGACGACATGACCACGAACTGACAGTAACAGGCGTTGCCAAACTTATGTTCACGGCTTGCAATTATAGAAGGCTATGGCAATATTTATAAAGATATCTTAAGATGTTTTGGAAAGACTTTTTCATCATGAGAAATAGCTCTACCTATCTCTTTCAGCTGCTCAGAACAAAATATTTGCTAGACAATCGTTCGGCGACGACTAACGACTCGCTCGCCGATGGCGAAGAGTGCGAAAGCAGCCGAGTAGTTTTCTCGCTCAAGCGAACTGTTTCCGAGTGAAAAAAAGATATAATCTACGGGAAACAGCAGGTTACTCCCGACCGTGAACGAGGTTCCTGAGATCGAATTTGTATTGAGTAAACGTCAAAGATCTGTTATTTTAGTACATTGAAAACGGATGCCATGGTTTCCATTGTACTGTTTTGACGTTTACTCGATCTCAAAACCTCGTTCGTGTTCAAAAGTAACCCCCTCTGATGTATCAGATGGGGCCATGTGTAGTGTTGCTAAAGAGGTTCATAAAAATAAGACAACAGACCGTAAGGTTCTTGAGCGTCTTGACGTCGTTGGTCTCATACTTGAGTTGCGCGAACTGGTCGTCTGTGAACCGCACGCCTCGCTCTATGTCCAACTTTTTCTGCTCCTCCAGCTCCTGCTGGCATCGTGCTAGCAACTGCTCGGAGGTTAGCTGCTCCGCTTCTTCTACTGCTTCTTCGGCTTCAGCCTCTTCTTCAAGTGACTAAAAGAACAAAACGTGGTTAAAAGTTGTAAGGGACAATAAATATACACTGTTTTAATGTAGCCAGTAACTATTGGAATACCTCCTTCCTCTTCACAGGAGAAAATAAAATTACAAACAACGTACTAAAATTACATAACCTTAACTAAGCAGAGCAATAGATATTACATACCTACTTAGGGCTGGTTTTTCAATGCTCAGATAACAGATATCAGTCAGTTAAATTATAATCCAAATAACATAAACATCACTCAAAAAATTTGACATACAAACATATGACAATCATTTTCAATTTGGCGGCATAATACGTTATCAAACGAATAAAGCTTTATCTGGGCATTGAAAAATCAGCCCTTAATGTTCTTATTCATCCTACGTATAGAAATGTTTATCGAGACTAATAATTGTGTTGCTCACAAACTCTTTTGTTGGTTCCAACCGGGTACGAATCCGGGACCTTTCATTATAAGAGGTTACGCTGACGCTGCACCAAACGGCCATCTCCCATCCCTCATTCAATATTTATGTTTCGACTTTATGAATTTAGACGTTGAATAATAAAAATTAAATACCTCTAAAAAGCAAGAAATAATATTCGAATCATTCGTTACACATATCAATATTAATAAAACACGTCTATTGAAGTCGGGTGGGGCTGGAGGACAACTTCATTTTTTTCTTAAAGCCCCACCCGACTTCATTAGACGTGTTTTATTAATATTGATATGTGTAACGAATGATTCGAATATTATTTCTTGCTTTTTAGAGGTATTTAATTTTTAAGCTGTTTTTGTTTTCAGTTTTTTGAAGGCGGTTTTTCTTTTTTTTTAAAAAGATTTTTTATTTTCAACTTTTTAGTGGTAGGTATGTAAGCGCAGCGTGTAAATATTTTTTTACTTTATATTATAATATTTTCAATGGTAAAATGCCCAGAACTCAATTTCCAAATTTACGCTGTTTGTTTTTGAGGAGTTCCGTTGTGTCATCGTAGTCCAAGTCTAGTCCAGAACGTTGCATCGCAAAGCATGATTTGGTTTGTTTTGGATTGCCATAAACTTACCAAAACCTAAATCACTTTACTTATACTATTTGATTTTGAAGAGTTCCTTTATGTATCTTCGAAGTTCGAAGTCCAATAACAATGAAATTAAATTGTGACCACTCTTGAAGTAAACCCTTTCAAATAAAAAAAGAATCATCTAAATCGGTTCATAAACAAAGAAGTTATGTCCGAAATTCCATAAAAACTCGTGCGATGTCGAGCTAAATAATTGATATTTTTCAGGATTATGAAAAAACTACTGGCCAGATCTCTGTAAAAAAATTATGGGACCACACACGAACTATGTTCTTTGAGTTAAAAAAAGAATTATACAAATCGGGTAACAACTGACGAAGCTATGTTAAAACATACATAAAAAAAAAAAAAAATAAAAAAAAAAATACCGTCGACTTGAGAACCTCCTCCTTTTTTTGAAGTCGGTTAAAAACTCATATTACTTTACCTGCAGTATTTTCTCCACCGAAGCGGGCGGTATAATACTCCAGACGTCGTTATTACAGTTTTATAAGATGCTCATGAATAAAGCTGTAAAATTATAGTGGGAGCAACAGGCTGGCACTACACTGAGCATTCTAATTCCGTTTCAACGACATGGCATGGTTCAAAGAACGAAATCACACAAAATAATTGAATAAAATGTTTAAAAATTAACTTTGAACAGAGAGAATACTTAACAACAGTTCAAGCAGCTAATATTCGACTAGAAACAACATAGTCTGTAAAATGTTTGTGTCACAAAGCTTTTGTATATAGTGCATGTGATCGGGAACTAATTTAGTGAAAGCTTTCATGTAATAAATTCCTAGACATTTTCCTTCAACACGCGATTCTGGTATCGGCAATTTCTTGGGTATTCATGGGCAACATTTCAGTCAAGTTAAAGCTATACTTAACTGAGTTGGAGATTGTAGTGTTGAATTATTTTCATCGGAAAATGCTGCTGAATATTTTCGGGTCACGGGGACACGGATATGTTAGATTTACAACCTGTATTGGACAAGAAAATGGGCAAGCAAGCATTGTTTTCCGAACGATCATGTACTGCAATCTTTGACCTGCCTACCAAGCGCTGGAGATTCCGGCAACATCCTTCCCCTGGTGAGGCCTACATTGAATATTTTCTGAATGTTTGGCTGTTATGATAAATACTTGATGATATTTACCTGACCGAATCGCTGTGACGCCTTCAGCGTCTTGTAAAATGCATCCGCTCTCTTCGACGCTCGGGCAACCGCCCTGTTGACCGTTCGCCAAATACTTGATGATTTTTACCTGATCAAATCGCTGTGACGCTTTCAGCTTCCTGTAGTATGCATCCGCTCTCTTCTTAGACGCTCGGGCCACCTCCCTATTGACCATTCGCCAGAACACGAACACTGGGTGGTGGAACAGCTCAGGAGGACACTCCTTCAGAGGTGTCTTGCCCACCAGAATAAGACGCTTGAGCCTCTCCATTTCGTCGAGCTGGATAAATGCAAATACGTCAATGTTATTTTTACGTTGATCTTCCAATTTTAATCGTGTAAATAGTCTTGCTTACATCAGCAAAATTAATACCTTGGAGAAAGATCCTACGTTCAAAATAGTAGGTAGATAGAATACGTAGATTTGAGTAAAAAATGCTCTTATGGTCACGTGAAAATCTCATAGGATATTTATCGGCAGCGGCGGCGGGCGGTTGCATAGGATATGGCTGAAAAACTATTAGGTATGTAAATTACATAAAGTAATATGTAAGTATTTGTAGGCTCTAAAAAATTATTAGCTACATTAAAATAGCCAGTTTTTCTTGAAAATTTATGATATTTCCAACATCGCCTACGAACGTGAGGCGTTATGTAATTATATCATGTTGTAACTTTTTGCCATTGCGGCACGTGATTCTCAGAACATATGCTACGCTCATTTAATATGAGATATCGCCACCATGCTTTGGGTAAACTACACAATATGGATTAACTACACTAGACAGAGTAAGGCACATACAGAAGATAATAATATTATGTACAACATTGTTGCAGACACGGTGAGCTACGGAAAATTTATTATGGTTATTAAACTGCCAGTGTGGTGTGTCTGATGTTGACATTGAATGGATTCCATTTAAAACGTGTCAAAGCTGAAGTCGTAACGAATTAGCGATATATTCTTGGAAGGTTTCCCACGCGTGATTGATTGTTACTGATGTTTCAGACGTGGTACTTGTGCTGTCGCTTTTACAAAATTTATCCATAGGCTATAAATTTAACTACTGCATATTGGGTATCGAATTTAGGTACCTAAAATGATTTTGTGATTCCTCAATATGATACGAATTTTTAATTCGAATCAGCCTTGATTTCTGTCTTTATTCTGCATGGTGTAGGATTGGCACAAATGGTAAGAGTCAGCAACTACTAAACATTTGTACAAGTATTCTCGGAGACTTTATCGAATCACAATATAAAAATGGCACTTTCCACTCTGCTAGCGATCCTCTTTTTGAGGTTTTTCAGCTCTGCTCCAGCTCTCTCGTGTAGCTCTTGTCCATCAGCTTGACTATCAGATTCGAGTCCATGTGCTTCTCAAGAATTTCGCTAATAATTGTTTAAACATTAGTAACTTGAAATACTCACGACTCTGCTGGAGATCCTTTTGTTGAGGTTCTCCTCATTGACGGCTCGGATCCTCTCCTCCAGCTCGTTCATGTAGCTCTTGTCCGTCAGCTTGACCAGGTTTGAGCCCATGTGCTTCTCGAGCCGCGCCCGCACATGCGGGTGGGCGAAGCTGCAGACCAAAACCAACTTATTTATTCAACTCCATTACTAGACTATGACACAAATAAAACTGAGCTCCAAACTGTATAGCGAATCACCCTTTTCCGATGGTATGGTTCGCCGAAATCACTCTTGGTCGACGGTTGGTTCCACGAATAAATCCATCGCCGATAGAACTATTCGCCGAAAACACCGTTCATCGATGGTCGGTTCAGCTACAACACCTTATACCGATCGACGAAATACTTATGTAAATCCTTTCCTTACTTTAATAATATTATAAATGCGAAACTCTGCTTGTTACGCCTTTACGTCTTAACTAATGAACCGATCATCATGAAATTTTACATACACGTTGGAGGTCTCAAGCGAAACAAAAGTACCAGAACAGCATAACATCGCAGGAGATAGTTGTTCTCACCCCTGAATCCAACGGCTCCTCCGTTAGAAATTTACATAAGTATTTCGGCGATCGGTAAAAGGTGTTGTAGCTGAACCGACCATCGATGAACGGTGTTTTCGGCGAATAGTTCTATCGGCGATGGACTTATTTGTGGAACCAACCGTCGACTAAGAGTGATTTCGGCGAACCATACCATCGGCAAAGGGTGATTCGCTATACAGTTTGGAGCTCAATAAAACTAAATGAAAATCGATTCATCCGTTTAGAAGCTACGATACCACAAACAGATACACAGATGCACAGACACGTTAAATTATATAACACCCTCTCTTTTTGCGTCTGGGGTTAAAATAGCAACTTGCCTTCAACTACCTATTCAGCGCTCACACCCACGGCCTTTCGCATTCAGAAAATTGAGCTACCAAGACATTAAAAGATACGTTGCTCTACTTTTAACTTTTTCTTTTGCTGTAACAACACTCGACATTCGAAAGAAACATCTTTGCCGATGTTTGATAATCAAACAATAAGATTTAGATTTTTGACAATGCTATTTTATAGAATAGTATTTATACGTTTATAGTTGTTAAAAATCTACGTCCTTTTAGTGGAGTCTAATAGAAATTATTCATAAAAGGCGGTCGCATGGTATAAAGTTGACATATTGTTGAGTTCTGGCAGTTAGAGGTAAGATAGCCAGTTCCTCAGTGGTGAGGATTCCGGGTGAGGTACGCTTACATTTTCGGCCTTATCGTCACCTAACTTCAGGTAAAGTGAAGGACAAACACTAACCCGTTGTAGATAAAAAAAAAGTACATATCATGTGACGCCCTGCAAGGGTGTTAGCTTGGAACTGAGTAACTCAAGTAAATAACTAAGCTTTAAATAAAGGAATACACTAGCTTACACTTGGCCTTGTGGAGATTTTATACATCAGTAGTAGGTGATTATTGGGCGTTCTGGAACACATTCACTCCAGGTCTCTCACGTCCGTTCGATCCCTGTCGTGAAGTGTTCCAAACAGCCCAATAATCACCTCGATCGCTGTAGTAAAAACTGTTTCAGGAAGACCAGTTAAATGTATGAAAATATGGTTAAACTCCCTAGTTCCTACCTACTCGCGATGAATAAATATAAAATATACTTTATGTAAAACTTACATGCTGCTAAGCTCACTGCACACCAAATCATTTGTATTGCACTCATTATAATATAGTAACACTGATTTATGCACGATGCTTAAACCGATAATGGATCACACTCGGCGGCTGACATTATGGAACTTATCGTTTTGTTTTAGACTGATTGTTCGTGTCAGTGGCCAAATTTGGTCGATGGCACCTGAAGACGAATTTCGATCATAACGCTTAGGAAAATATCATTCTTCGGCCGATTGCTCATGCCCATCGCCCATTGGCTGGTGGCACCTCAGAAATGAATTTCCATCACGATACGATACGATTAAGAACATCGGATAATAGTCAATGCCAAAGCTGAGGAAATTATCATTCTTCGGCTGATTGCTCGTGCCGTTCACCTAGTGGTTGTTGGCACCCAGATATGATAATTCAAAAGATAAGGCAAATATACCTCCAAAGAACTCAACAGGTAACTGGTGCCGGTGACCAAATTAGGTTGGCGACACCTAAAACAACGAAAAGATTACCACTTTATGCTGCCATCGAGAGATGGGTGACCGCCCATCTATCCAGTTTTCGGGTTTTCTCATAACCTGCACTGCACTGTTCACTTACGCGGACGACAAGACTATGACTCGAATGCAAGTGCATTGCGTCATGGTTCAAACTGTGTGATTGAAAAAAATCGCACATAATGCATTGAGTTAAGGAATGGTTTAAATTGAATATTATAATTCACTTATCACGTTTATCTATGCAGTGGTATTGACTTTTGTAAGGTAAGCAAATAGGTAAGCCACATTACCACCGTGAGAATAAATTCGCAACATAAACTAGTTAGAGCACACGGTTTGTCTCGTTATTTTTATATTTATTATCTTTTAAGGTTTTTGATTTAATTTTTCATGAAATACAATCATTGATTTCATAAACACATATTCTCTGAATATCGTCAAAAAGCCCAGTTAATAATAAATAAAATAATCAGTTTCGTTAAAAGTGTATTTTTTTCTTTTGGGCACAAATTGACTTTTAGATCTCTTGTAAACCGAAATAACAAAGGTTATTGGGCATATTTGACCCACTTGATGAATGTTTGCGTACAGAGACCAAACCAGTTTCAAATTGAAGTTTCAATCCCACTTTTCAAAATATGTATTATTTTTTTTATGTACCGACCGGCAGAAAAAAAGTTATTTTACATTAAGTGTTTTATTGTATGTTTAATGTTATTAAACTTTTGTTAATAAAACAGAAGTTTTTACTTTAAGCATTGTGAAAATGTGTGGTACAAGCATAATAAACGTTTTATTATCTTTATTTATTTTATTTTTAATTAAAGTGCTGTGACATAATGATAAAAAATTAAACGTGTCCTGCAAGAATGTGACCCATACCACTGAGTAGCAGACACATTTATCTACATACCTAGCCCGATTTAGTTTGTGTACGCTGTAGGTCAAATGTTCGAACAAAATGCCCAATGACCTTTTTGTTATAAGTATGAAATATTTATGCAAAACATCAGAATAAGTTAAACAAAGTCAATAAATTAATCCGTTGATCCATTTTTTTTTACATAATACTTTTGAAAAACATAAGTTTTTGTCATTAAGGTACATAAAGCTTAGTAAACTGTGCTAATTACTGAAATAAATATTTTTACTTAAACTTGCTTTCTGATATCAATAAGCTAAAACAAACGATGACAAAAGCGCAGCGAACTTAATGATAATTATAAAATATATAAAACATAGTTTCATAAAACATCTCAACTTTTCTGAACCATTATTGTAATATTATATCTGAGGGAATCGAACCCGTTGAAGTTTAATTTACTACCACCGCTAAGCCAGTCGATTATAACCAACGATGCAGATTTAGACCTTAGCTCTGATAAAGCCGTGTGTACACAATGCAGCTTTGTTTTGAATTACAAACCTATTGTAATATTAGTGCGCTTACGGATATTATTATATAGTTTCATAAAATTAAACATTCTTCTGGTGTTTGATTTTATTTGATGATTGCGATAAGTCGCATGGTTATTATCTCTGACTTAAATGCATGCTGTGGGTTCGAGTTTGTGTGGATATTTCGTGATGAAGATAAAATTTTGCATTTTTTAAGTAGTCATTGTTTTTAGATAGGTAGTTATTTAAGGATGGCTCACGTTGTTTTAGTAGCTTCTTAGTTTTTAAATGCCTACCTAATCATTCAAAACTTCATTACTTCAAGAACTACGAGAAATTCATACTTTTTTAATTTAACTTTATTTAGATATCATTACAAAATAATCATTTAAACTATTCAAATACCTCAAATACACAAATGTGAAAATAAATCAATAGAGTAAGACATTACCATTTTAACCATTATGTACATAGCCTTAACTACATATTGTCGGCTTATTTGAATATCAAGTTTGCGACATTAAACTGATACTACTTCCGTTCCGTAATATAAAATGTTTATTTTGCAAATACTTAATAATTACAATTAACTTTGGTAAAATATGTAATAACGATTTCCAGTGGTTGTAAACCGTCACGTATTTATATTTAATACATTATATTTTAATAGAAAGTTTGGAACTAAATAATCCTGAACAAATTTAGTTTGAAGTTTAACTTAAGTATATCATTATCACATGAGGAGTGACAAGAACCTGTTTCAGTTTCAGGTCCAGTTTATTTTATAAATTTTTGTGGTGCTCTGTCAAATAAAATATTTAATATTAAAAAACAACAAAAAGTTTCGCATTTTTTTTACTTACAATATAATTTTCCATTAAACTGAAGATTTTTCAAATAATAAACACACGAATATAATAAAATGTTTTTCACTCCTGATTAAGAAATTATTGAAGATTCAGCAAAAACAACCTATTTAAAACGATTTCCGATCAATAAGTGTCACAAATTGTGGTGCTGCTCCGTCACTATTAGCAAAGACACTCTGCCTCAACGTCACCAGCGGTTTGCCAGTCATCCATCCGACTGCTCCATCCTCTCTCTGCGTGAGCACTCTGCCAGCCCCTGCCCAGCGCCAGCGCCCCGCCCGCCCACACGCTGACCATCAGCCAGCTGCTCTGCCATCACCGCAAGCTCACTGTACAACTCACACGAGCAAAACGAGGATCCGTGCTATTGCCATAATGTTCGTAAGTTGTTATTTTACTAAATGATTTTCTAGTGATGAATACTAATCCGATAAGGTAAATTTGTAAACGTGCTTAAGTTACTATCGTGTTTGTGTGAAAAGTTTTAAATCTCGATCTTATTACTTTACCACAATGATATCAAACGCGATGGTAACGTTTGCATATTTGCAAACTTACACTCGGCCCTCTGTTCAATTTGAGTTTCAAACGTAACAAATAAAAAGGAAATATTTTTTTATCAAATCTAAATTCATTCGGGAGTAAATTTTATCTTAAATTCTGTAAATTATTAATTATCTAATGTTAGTAATAATAACTTGCAGGTCGGACTCCGAATACTACAACAATAAGCGCAGCAAAGGCGCCAGAAAACAGGTCGTGGAAGATTTCGTCGAATCGGACACCGATGGGGAAACGACTTCCAAAGTAACGTATGTATTAATTAAACTTACTTACACTTTAAAATTTAAGTCTTAGATTGTTATTATTAAAATATCACTTTTATAGTTACATTTACAACAATTACTTAGGTACTTATATTTTTTCCTTTACATTTTACATACTTACTATTTTATGGCTAAGTTTATTCAACATGTAATCTTGACGTACACTATATTTTAAGAGTTATGATATGATATGTGATGTGTGCGTATCTTTGGTCGTTTATTTATATCCAGTTTTTTTTTTAGTTCCAAGAAAGAGCCGAAACCTGCAAAAGCGGTAAAAAGGAAGGCGCCAACATCAAAAAAGTCATCTGCACCGGCTGCAACAAAGTCAACTGGGTGGCAAATTGACTCAGACAGTGAGGAAGAGGCGGTGGCTCGACGACGAGGCAGCGAGAGCCAGCCCTTGCAGTCGTGCTTGTCGCGGCGTGTCGCCGACGGGGTCCTGCGCCGCACCGCCCAGAGAGACGGTGATACTTACATTGAAGTAAAGGTGTACAACACCAAAGACATATTGAAGGTGGAGCCCAAAGATCGCTGGGAACAGGCGGTAATCTCCCTGAAATATCGAGCAGATTCCGATGCTCCAGAGTTGATTCCACTTAAGGAGGCGCTCAAGCTCTGCAAAAAAAACTTCACCGAGGAAGGAAAATTTTTTAGCTTTAAGAAAAAGTAATAACTTAGTTATAGGAGATATTTTTTTTTTATTAACTTCTATATTTTTAGGATATTTTTTTTGTATTTTAATTTTATAATATATTATTTAAGATACTTAAAAAACTTAACTTAGTAGTACTAGTACTAAATAAATAAATAAAATAAATAGATAAACTTTAAAAAAAACATTTACTTATTATGAGTTAAACTCTATTCCCTAAAAATAAATAATATTTGGTTTATACATATAATATTAAAAAATAAAATACATAGGTACATAAGTAGGAATTATTATACCTATTCAACCAGTCCATTCGATAAAATATCACTGATTTTGGCAGCTTAGGATAATAATTCGCTTTTATTATATTCTTCCTACTACCTACTTAACGATATGGCAAGCAAAACAGTGTATTGCACAGTTTGTGACTTATCCGTTAAAAGTAAAGCATTCTCAGCCCATTTGAGAAGTAATATCCATAAAAATAATAGTTCCATCGAAATAAGTGACGGAATTGAAAAAATAAGCAGTGCATTTCGAAGTCGAATCGCATCGTACAGGGTTCGAGTGCCGACGATGGCTGATAGCGGTGACGACACGGATGACGTCAGCGTGTGTCCGCCGGCTGAGTTCCTGTCTCAGCTTCGCTCTCGCGTGCATAACTTGTTATCTGCAAGACAGGCAACCTATAGTTCTATTAAGGTGAATTTTGAATTTTTCGCCGAGTTTAAGTTACCGAAAACTAGCGCTAGTGAAATCAAATCATTTGCTTTTGGTCAAAATGTTGTGTTGCATCATAATTATGATTTTAATGATCTGTTTTCAAAAATTGTTAGCTCCATTGTAACAAGTATTGACGAATTTGAGGAAAAAGATAGCGGTTGGTCTTTTGTAAGAAATTTATACTTAGAAGTTAATATCAACAAGTATAATCCATTGAGAGCCGCCCGGTTTATTGAGTTGCCGCGAAATTTAAAACTAAAGCATGCTTGCATTAACATACAAAATAATGACTCCTTCTGCTTTTTATGGTGCATAGTAGCCGCATTGTTTCCAGCTAAGAACAATGCACACCGAACATCTTCATATCCTCACTTTGAGAATGTTCTGAATATTCAAAATATGACGTATCCAGTTGGGTTTTCAGATATTAAGATTTTCGAGAAAAATAATCACCAAATCAGCGTTAATGTGTACGGTCTCGCAAACAAGTCTAACATTGTTGGACCTCTCTATAAAACGCAGAGCAAAAAGAAACATCATGTCAACTTATTACTATTAGAAAAAGGTGAATTTAAACATTATTGTTTAATAAAAAATTTGAGCAGATTACTGAGACCTCAGTTAACAAAACATCACGGAAAAATTTTCTTTTGTGACGATTGTATGATATTTTTTAATAGCGAACAAAATTTGAATACTCATATTTGTAGCGGTGTCCGGACGGTATTGCCTGATCCAGGCACTGTTATTCAATTCAAACATTTCGATAGAATGCAAGATATGCCATTTGTTATATATGCGGATTTCGAATCCTTATTAGTGCCTGAATCAAGTAGTGATGGATTGCTCTCGAATAATACATCCATTTTGCAAAAACATTTGCCTGCCGCATTTGCATATTACGTTGTTTGTTCGTATGATAGCTCTCAAAATAAATACATGTCATATCGTGGTCAGGATTGTGTTGAAAAGTTTCTTGAATATCTTGGCGAAGATGTAACTAATATACACAAAATTTTAAAACAATCAATTCCAATGACTTCACTAACATCTGATGAGCAAAAGAGCTTTGATGATTCAAAATATTGCTTCCTTTGTGATCAGTTATTGTTCGACGATAAAGTTAGAGATCATTGTCATTTGACAGGAAAGTATCGTGGTGCATCTCATGCTTACTGCAACTTGCAATATTGTGTACCAAAATTCATTCCAGTATTTTTTCATAATTTATCCGGGTACGATAGTCATTTATTTATTCGGCAGTTGGGAGCGACACCGGGTAACATTAAAGTTATAGCAAAAACTAAAGAAAACTACATATCATTTACAAAGTTTTTTAGTGTAGGACGTGAGGAATACATACCAGTTAGATTTGTAGATTCATTTAAATTTTTAGGCACTAGTTTAGAAAAGCTTGCAGGAAATTTAAATAAAAATGATTTTTTTCACTTACATCACTTTTTCCCTAAAATGGAACATTTTGATTTACTTAGACGTAAAGGTGTGTATCCATATGAGTATATGACAAATTGGAATTGCTTTGATGAAGACAGGTTACCACCACGAAAATGTTTTTACAGTAGTTTAACCGGTGAAACTGTTTCAGAGTCAGATTATTGTCATGCTCAATGTGTTTGGACAACGTTCAATTTGAAAAATCTAGGCGAATATACTGATTTATATCTTAAAACGGATGTCATTTTACTTGCCGATGTTTTTGAAAATTTTCGTCAAACTTGTAAAATTAATTACAGATTAGATCCTGCATTTTACATGACGGCACCTGGCCTAAGTTTTGACGCAATGTTACTTAAAACTAAAGTAAAATTGGAACTTATAGAAAATCTAGAAATTTTACGTATGATTCAAAAAGGAATCCGTGGTGGTGTGTGTTTGTGCTCTACTAGATACGCTAAGGCAAATAACAAGTACATATCAAATTACGATCCGTCTGTGCCCGATAATTATTTACTATACATTGATTGTAATAACTTATATGGTTATGCAATGTGTTCTTATTTGCCTTATTCAAATTTCGAACTCATAAGCCAAACGGAAATTAGTGAACTTAATATTCTTCATGTACCTAATGATTCAGAGTTTGGTTATATCTTAGAAGTAGATTTAGAGTACCCAGAGCATCTACACGACTTGCACAATGACTTACCTTTTTGTCCCCAAAAATTTACACCACCCAGTTCTAAAAACCCTAAATTGATTCCAAATTTGTACGATAAATTTTACTACGTAATTCACTACGTGCATTTGAAAACGTGCCTCAAACATGGTTTACTGTTAAAAAAAATTCATAGAGTAATTAAATTTAAACAAAGCCCATTTCTTAAGCAATATATAGATTTGAATACGGAACTGCGTCAAAAGGCTAAGTCAACATTTGAACAGGACTTTTTCAAATTATTAAATAACAGTATTTTTGGGAAAACTTTAGAGGATACTGAAAAAAGATTGAGCGTATATTTAGTCAATAAGTGGAATGACACCAGAAATAAAACGAAAAAATGTTATACAGCTGAGCAATTAATTTCAAGGCCAAATTTTCATAGTTGTACGGTTTTCGCAGAAAATTTTGTAGCTGTGCAAATGAAACCTGATTCAGTGATTTTAGATAAACCTATTTACATAGGATTCACTGTTCTCGAAATATCCAAAAATCACATGTATGATTTCCACTACTCTATTACAAAACCGTTTTATGGTTCCAATTTAAAACTATGTTACACCGATACTGATAGTTTTTTGTACTCTATCGAGGCAACGGACATTTACGAAGACATAAAATCCAATTTTCAACAGTACTTTGACACAAGCAATTACATGGAAAATAATCAGTATAATATAGTTCCGAGGAACAAAAAGGTCCCTGGATTATTTAAAGACGAGATGGGAGGGCAACTTATCACTGAATTCGTGGGTTTGAGATCTAAGTTATATTGTGTAAAAACTCAAGACAAAGAGATAAAAAAGGCAAAAGGGGTAAAAAAATCTGAAGTAAAAAAAATGGATTTTAAAGATTATAATAAAGTGCTACTTCTTAATAAGTCACTTAAAAAGAAAAATGTATTATTCAAGTCTTTGAAACACGAGATTTTTACGCAAGCCGTTAACAAAGTTGCTCTATCTTCAAATGACGATAAACGCATTGTACTTAAAGATAAAATATCTACATTGTCCTGGGGACATAAATCAAGCCTTTTCTGAGATTTTTTGTTTGGACTGGTTGAAAAAATAATAGAGTACCTAGTGAACACTTTATTGTCAATTTTTTAATACTGTTATTTAAGTATATTATAAGTATAATTATCAATATGTGTGATTCGTTTATAAATCGTGAATTCAGAATTAAAAGAGCAGTGTTCAGCAAAATCTATGCTTATTTTTGTATCACTTTACAGTCTAAAACATATGTTCTGTATCCTTGTAATAAGTAAATAAATGAATACAAATTTTATAATATATATTTTAGTATAGGTACGTTAGTAATACTTTAAATAAATAGTATGTATGTAAGTTGTTGTTTTATTCTGAATCTAATTACCTTTTACCATTTTACTTCATAGCCAGCGAGGATTTATAAAATATAAATGACAAAAAACAAGTTCTAACTTGTCTAATTCTGATTGCATCGCGGCACATGTTTGCCGCTTTGTCAGCAATACGTTTCCACTTACATAACATAATAAGGTATCGACATCAGGAGCAAGTTCTAACTTGTCCAATTTTAGGAGCTGTGTCAGCTATAGGTTTACATACAAACTCACACGATCACAAATCAAAGGTATAAATATTCGTGTTAACTGCAATTGTATATTTATTTTCATAAGAACATCGAAGATGGTAAGTTGCTTTTTAAATATAAGTTGAATGTATTTACACAATAAATATAGGAATCTGTTCGCTTTTAAATATATGACTCATATTATTTGTTTCAGGCCATGTCAGTGAACACCGAGCTTCTCGTGGAAGACCTGCGCTCACCATCTCCGGTCTTACAAAACGCGCAGGACCCTCTAGAAGGATGGACGCAGATGATCCCGCCTTGGGTTGTAGAGCCACCACACGAAGAAACGCCGTTGGTGCTCAAAATACGGAAGGCGGCGTATGACACGCAGAAGAGGAAGCGAAAGAAGAGATCGTCCTTCCTCAAGCACTCACACAACACGCAGCAGTCCTTCGTGGTGAAGAGCCCGCCGAAGAAAGGACGACGTCTAATTAAAATTGAGATAGTAGACCTAGAGCAAGAAGCGCTGGGTGACTCGTCGGAGGATGCCCTACTGTCTGCGCAGTATGTGGTGTCGGAAGACATGGACCAGATTATGGACCAGGCGGAAGGTCTAATAAGCAACATATCAAAAAAAATATGTGGTTACAGCTATAGTTTTTAAAGCTTTGAATCAAATTATTTTTGTAAATTAAAGTTCTCATGTAGGTTTTATGCGTAACATCTCTAGTTACTTATAAACCTATAGAGATACATTTAAAGATAATACCTACTTACATTTAAAATTTTTGAAGGCTAGATTTAGTTGTACAAATGTAAAAACATTTTTTACTGTGTAATTAAGGTTTATTAAATAAGAATGTAATAAAATTACCTTTTAATGAATTAAACTTTAAAGGAATTATGTCGTTTTATTTCTTTATAAAACGTAATTAGGTAGGTAAATGAAAAAAAGATTTTAAATGTACACTTATTTATTTATTGAAAAAATCATACATTGGTATTTTATTTTCTAATATCCATTTTCTTATACAAATTACATTTTTCAAAGCACAATATTTTATATGGTTAAAACAATTGTATGCAAACATATCTTTACAGTAAAGTTTACTTAGAGTTTCTAGATTAGGTATACCCTTAACACTAATATCTAAAACATTTTCATGACCACATAATTCACGCACCCATTTAACTTTCTCTTCTCCTTTCACTATGATTTTGCGTTCTCTAAGGTAAGGTTTAATGAGTCTTTTAAATTCTCTGTAGTCAATATATCCCTCACTCCATCGGTATCCTCTGTTTCTTTCTATCCACCAAACATGTTTCCTTTCTTCGAGAGTCAGTGTAGAGAATGGATATGGAGGTTTAATTAAAAAGATTTGAGTGTGTTCAGATGTGCCTATAACTAATTCTTTTAATATGAATTCATTTTTATCATTTTTAAAACCTTGCACATCCACTATTATAATATCTTTATTCATGATAGTTTTTTAACGATGTTACTCAGAGGCTTATATTCAAATATGCAGTCGTTCAGTATAAGGCAATATGCGGCGGTCTGATCAGGTATCTCTTGATCTGCTTCTATTTCCACACGAACGTCAATTGATCCCTTTAGCGTTTCGTGTTGGCGAGAACAGTCAACAACAAATAAGGGGGAAATTTCTTTGAACTCTTTCAAACTCAACAACGGCTCTGGTCTACGACCATGATAAGACTGCTGAAATCTTGCATACTGTTCGTATATTAACGAAAACTTGTTGTCAGCAAAATTAATATTCAGTCCTTCATAAGGGTAATATGATGAATTTAAAAATACTCTTACATCACGAATAAAGCAATGATCGAACTCTGCCATAGACTCTTTCGCATTATGTTTACGATTAGTTTGAAAAGCAATAACTACAAATCGTGGTTTTTCAACCTGTGATGAGGTTTTAATAGACCAAGCGTGTTTACGTGTTTTGGGTAGTAATGGATACTCATACAAGTCCCAATTACGAAATGCTACTGTAATGGGACGATCTTTTTCTAAATGCTTTAATAAATTAATTCTTTCGCGGTCTGATACTTTAATGTGCGGAACTCGCCAGACAATTTTATTTATTATTATATCCTCCACAACTTCATCGGTATTTAGTTTTAAAGCATTGAGATTTGTATTGCTTCTCAATAGTACTAACTCATGTTTACAGTTAATTATAATTTTTTCATAATCTTCTGCAAAGCCTAATATTTTGTTCAGAGGTATTGATGCAGAGAATACTCCATTGTTGACATTGGTCGTACCTGTAGGTGACCAGCCCCAAACTTTTGCACATTTCGATTCGTTTTCATTCAACGAAAGATAAGATTTTATAGTTGTAGAAATCCCTGCATTTTTTACCTTATCTATTTCTACACCATTTAATTCATAACGAATATCTTGAAAAAGAAACAATGCTGGGTTATTAACAAAATGCACACTTGTCACTCTTTCTTTTTGTTTAGTAGTACTGTTATACTTATACACATTGACTACGCCCTCAATGTACAAACTGCTGAGTGCAGGTAACACATACAAATCTTGCTGATTAATAGGTATTCGTATTTCATCGTTCTTGTTAAAACTCGTTACATATGGTTTATACGAATGATATTCGAAACTTTCAATGCTGTTATCGTACGATGCCGGTTGAGTAATATTTAAAATATTCATTTTAACAAGCCCAGTAGTTTTAAAAAATCCTTATTGCTTTTGGTTAGCTTCTTATTTAAACGAAGCGGTGTTCTTTTCTGAGAGGATCTTTTAGAACTGACTTGAACAGTAGATGCGGATGGGGTTTTATTAAAATTTATCATTTTTTTCTAAAGTGTAAATACAGCTGTACTTCTTCACCACGTAAGTTGATCTGCTTATTTTCAGCGTCTAACAACCTTATGTTAATAGCGTTGATTGAACTCTGATTGACGGGAAAATAAATTAAGTTTTTAGGTATTTCGATGATTCTATAACCTGGTGGTACGTTAGGCACAAATTCGTAAATAATGTGACTTGCTTTCCCGTTCACAAATGACCCGCTGATGACATCACATTCGATGCGCACTACAGTTGTTGATAAAATGCTGACAGGATACCGAGACTCAGTGCTTATATTAGCTTTTATTGTATCCATACCAAAGCCCAAAATTTTACCAAGAGAATCATTTTTATCGAAGTACACATTTTCGGAACAGTATATACAAGTTTTTAATGTATTATTATTGCAAGTTAATTTTAGCGCAGCATTTTTAATGTTACTTTTCAAAAAATCACAAATATCTTGAAGTTCATAGGACCCTTCAGGTATTTCGATAACTTTATCACTACCGTAATAAAATTTATTATTTCTTTCATCTATGTTCGGGATAGAATTAAAAGTTGAAAAATATAAGAGCCCACACTCATATTCTCCGCGTAATTGCAAGGTTGGCGAGTAATTTGTTATTAAAGATTCTCCTCTGCCAGTTATTGACACAGTGAAAGACATTTTTGTACTGATAAGTTTTTTAATTTCATTATCAATTTAAATGTTATTTCCAATAGTCTCTTAAAAATTTTAAACAAAGATGACCACAGTTTACAGCTCCAAACTTTTGATACTGTACATAATTATAGTTTATAGACATGTACCTTAAATAATTTATCAATTCTAACGGTGGCTTAAGATTGCCAAAACTATCAAAATATTCACAGTAGTCATTATGCTTAACGTAGGCTACCCAATGGGTTCCGGGATTATCAGAACTATCTAAATTTATTATAGCACACTCGATCTTTCGTGGTTTTAAAGGTAGTGCATCTCTCATGAAAACTCCTCGAAAGTGTGGAATATCAGAAGCATGCTCTAATATATCTAAATTAGTGAGAGGGCGTCTGGGTAGCCGTTTCATTCGTTTTTTGAAGGATTCAGATATAAACCAGCTCCTTTTTTATGAGGCTTGATATACAGTCCTTTTCCTAAAGCTACAGCTTCCATCATCTTGTTATGCCGTTCAGATTCTTGAAGATTTTTCTGAGCAGCCTTGTAATCATTGACAGCCTTTGCTATACCTGCTGCACCTCCAGCAAGTGAACCTAGAGCTGATAATCCAGCGAAGATTGGAATAAGAGGTAAGAAACCTCCACTTTTTGGAATAGGAATACACCGTGGCAACCGTATTCCTTTTTTATTTGTAAACAATTTTTTGGCGGCTGCATGTGCGTATTTTATAGCTGTACGATTGTCTTTAGATTTTAATTTTTTTATTTGTGTTTGTATTTTTTTTACAATTGACATAAAAGATCGAACACCAGCACCAGCTTTAAGTTTTGCTTTCATTGCATTTTTTACAATCCATGAAGCTACTTTTTCTCGTTTCCCAGCATCCTTTGATTTCAATCTTTTCTTAGCCATATTCAAAAGTTGTAAATCAGCTTTATGTCGAACACTCAAATCACTGTTATTATAGGCGATATCGTGATACATACAAGCTTCATCTAATTTATTTATACCTCGATCACCTCTTAGTAACCGTTTTTTAAGTTTTGTTCCGGGGCCACAAAACTGATAACCAGGGATATGTAACTCAAACGGTAAGTTATTTATTAAGTCGTTTATAATACCACTTCCTTTCTTCATTGATGTTCTTAAAGTGAGTTCAATCTAATTACATCGCTTCATTTATATTACAAAACTAGCGAATTTTTATCAACCCAACTATTCTCTTTATCGCTGAGACCTAACCATTTTACAAAAAGTTTTCTACCTTTTCTTTTTATAACTTTTTCGATGAGATAAAGATCAGGAAATTTAGTTCTTTGTAATTCATATTCGTAGAAAGATCCTAAAATCCTCTGTTTGTGTTTATCTTCTAAATGGTAAGTAGGTGGATTCGTATGATTTACCTTAATTATTACAAATATCTCGGTGGACCAGTTAGGGGTGTAACCCTTGTAAAAATCTCCTTTATATTTACTAATACGAACATGATCACCAAGTTGAAACTTAGGTTTGCGATCTATCTTAGGTCTTTGTGATTTAATAATGTTAGACTTTATAACCATCTGGTTTTCTTTGTTGACTTCAATAGGTTTAAATTTAGTTATACGGTGAGTAGAATTATTATAGTTTTCTACAACTGAATTTAAATTTTGCCCCAACCATTGGTAATGACCGTGCAAACTAAAAAGTTTGTAAATTTTATGTTTTAAAGTACGTATTACTCGTTCTACAATAGAAGCTTTTTTTACAGAGTAGGTAGAATAATGATTTATATTATATTCTTCTAATAATTTTTTGAAAGTATCATTATAAAATTCCTTGCCTAAGTCAGTTTGTAAATATTTAGGTTTTCGTGATGAATTTGTTAGTATCTCTTGCAGCGCATGTGTCACACATTGTTTGTCTTTTGATTTTAAAGGATTTACCCACACATATTTTGATAAAGTATCTATTACTATCAAAATGTATTTGAATCCTTTATTGGAATGTGCAAATTTCTGGAAATCCATAAGGTCAGCTTGCCATAAATCATCTATTCCTTTTATGATTGTACATCGCCGCGGGAAATTTCTTCTTGCTGCTTTGTGAAGTTCATTGACGATGTCTTTTTTACTCATTTTTATTTTTTAGTTTAATCAAATTATCTATCTCTGTTTTAGTATAATATAAATTACCCAAACGATTTGAAGTCACCTTTTCCAAGTTATTGAGATATTTTTTAACATCAAGAGATACTTTTTTTATTTCGTCTCTTAGTTCATGAACTGTTTTATCTAAATAAGCTTTATTTACTGCTTCGTCGTCTTCGTCTGGAGACGTTAAACCTTTCAATTTTGATGATTTTAAATCGTAGTGTCCTGTATCTGACTTCACTAATGTATCGCTGAAGGTATCAATATATTCTGCTAATCGTAGACGCTTATGAACATGATGGCCAAACTTGTCAATGTTCATTGCTGCTCTGATGACTTTTTCATACTGATCCATTTCCCTGTCAAGCGTTCTTTATATTTTAAATTCTTGATTATTCCTGCTTCCCACAGTTCTTCAATAATTGCGACAATTTCATTGTCTAAGCCAGTGTTACCCGCATCTCGTGAGGCGAGTAATATTTTTAATCGTTCTACTAACTCATTCGGATCATCCCAATAAACCAAATCAGTATTCTTTTTAACTTTTTTTAGTACCTTAATACCTTCTCCATGCGAAAGACTTTCCACACTTGTAGTTGCATTTCTAGCAAACTTAAATAGAGGTTTTATGACGTTCATGTACTTAAAACCTTTATTGCTGTTTATTGGTTTGGATGAATCATAATTGCGTCTGTGTGCATTGGTTTCTAATAAAAGTAGTTTATAGTTATGTAAATCTTCTTCAGTAGTTATATCTAAATTTGGTTTCTTTTTAAACAAAAGCTCTTTCAATCCATCTGTTTTATTCAATGTGTACGTTCCTATTTTTAAGATGTTGCCATCATCATAGACGCGGGTTTTACCAAGCATCAATTTTCCGCGTTCGTTTCTGATTCCAAAAGGTATATTACCCATTACATCCGAAGATGTTGACCACGATAGTGTATGTTCTTTAACGTTTGGCGATGACTGCAAAGACTTGAATGACCCCTCGCTGATATTGTGAGTTTCAGAAGGCGATACTGTAAGCGTTTTGTTTTCGTGTAAGTTGTTATCAGAATCTATTTCATCTTCTTCACTGTAATCTTCATGAAAATCTTCACTAGATGAGGACGAACTATCGAAATGATCTTTCTTATTTTTTTTCACAGAAGGCATAAACTGTTTTTCATTCCCTTGATGCTTTTCTTCATTTTTATTTGCTAACAAGTTAAGTGGTTCGACTATGGGCTTAAATATGGTTTCCAGGGCAATATTATTCGAATTTTTTGCTTCCTTTATCATTTCAACTTTTCTTTTTACAGCCGCAGCAGATTTCACGATTTTTTGCTTCAGATTTTTCTCCATTTTAGATAGGATACTGCTTGGTTCTAAATCACGAATGAGAGTGATTTATTCGTAGTGTAACAACCTGTTATGTATTTTAGTCCAGTATTATAAATGTATCAAATGTCAATCTGTAGCATCCGTTGTTTCTTTCACAATCCTTATTTATCACAAGATAATTGTAAGGCTTATTCCAAACAGCTGAGCACATTTTTCGAAATTGGGCCCAGGACATATCAGAACCAACATGTTCATCATAAACATGTTTTAAATTAATATCATCTTGTTTAAATAATATAACAAGATTTGCATTGTCCCTTACAAGCTGTTTGGGTATTTTAGTATAAGTCTGATTTATATAAAAACAATCAATGTTCTTATGACGTCCCATTGCAAAATAATCCCTTATGTTACTTTGATTTTCACAAGCAACGTCGTCGAAAATGATAATAGAATCAGGTAAAGCCTCATGCGGACTCAATATTTCACTATTATGATTATATTTATTATATGATATTTCGGGCACCCTATCTAAAACTTTTTCTAGAAATAAGTATTTTGTCTGGTACAAGGATTTTGAATAAACATACAGGTTTCGAAAATGAAGACCCTCTTTATGCAGCAATAAACTTATGACTAAATTTGTTTTCCCACAGTTTGATGGACCACAAACGACACAGCGTATTGTATTTGGTAGTAATCTACCATGTCGATTTGAGTCAGTCGGTAACGGAGAACATAGGCACTCTAACTTTAAAGATTGTTTTTGTTTTACAAACTTCATTATCAGCTGACAGTTCTACAAGACTATAGAGCTACGAGGTTTGCAATTGAATGCGTTTAAAATAATGATGCATAGATATTATATAAACAGACGATCTAATTTCACAGAGGATGCCAATCGTGCAGTTTCACTAATCTTTTATAAGAGCTCGTGGAATTAGGTGATGTGGCATGGAAATATTATAGAACAGGCCTTCACTGGCTAACACGATTTTTAAAACTGATTACTGGGCTTCCTGAAACAATTTTTACTACAGCGATCGAGTTGATTATTGGGCAGTTTGGAACACTTCACGACAGGGATCGAACGGACGTGAGAGACCTGGAGTGAATGTGTTCCAGAACGCCCAATAATCACCTACTTACATCTAATTTACTTCTCATGTTTTACATAATTTTAGAGTATAAATACACATTTAATTTGTTAAAATAACATGCGTAGTTACTTTTATGATAATTTATGTGAATAGAGAACACAAGGCAGATCAAGAGAAGTTCATCGAGCATGCATTAACACCAATACTTACATTATTGCACATAATCCATTTTAAACGTAATCTAAAGCGTATAGGGCATGTAATTCAGTAATAACACACTTGGATACCGTCCAACGAATGGTTAAATTGTCGAGTGTCGATGGAGCACTAAACTGGAATTTAAAACAGAGACACATCGAAATTGTAAGCAAAATAAAGGTGCGTGCTCACCGGCGCGAGGGTGTTTCTGAGCAAGCTTCGGGGGCCGTTTTTGAAGGGGATTTCCGTAGGGCGAGTAGGTTAAGCAAACGCCGCGTGTAGTTTAGTTTGGGCTAGGTGGTCGTGTCATAGTTGAGACCTTTATCGCGCGATGGGGCTGGCACGGTATGGCACGGCCCCGCCGACACCACATGTACCCATTTACATGTTAGGATGCGGTCACATGCCGTCGAAGAAAATAAATTAATTTTAATTTTCCGTTCTAGCTTGAAATTTTGAAATTTTTAAACTTTTCGTAACGTCCTATAATTTGAATAACATTCTGAAAGACAATCAATATATTAGAAAAAATACTAGAAAAAATCAACTCACCCGTAGCACCTCAGGCGAGACAAACATTTTGTTTTGTTTTAGAAATAAAAGGATCATGCTGGATTCTAGGCAATGATGCGCATTAACCATACATATCTCATTGACTTTGACTTTGAAATGTCATATAATAGGAAAATGTCAAACAATTATAACTGTAAACAGCTCCTTGAGATTGAGATTTCTCTTTTCTTCCGCATTATATTTTAATGACATTCTTCTCACGCAATCATTATAAAATTACTATAGTATATTGGTAATTTCATCAAAGCGCATCATGGCCTAGCTTGTATAGAACATAATCCTTTCTTTTAGAAAGTTTATTATAACGCGTTTTTTGACAAAGGAAACGGGTCATGTAACATGTTAATATCAAGATCAAGAATATCACTTCACAGTCTCATTGATAAAATAAATTGAGCATATCTGCAATGATTTATAAATTGATGGCTAGAACAATTCTTGAATTTATCAAGAAGCCTTTAAAGCAACTGCAAAATCCTTTAAATTTCCTCAAACATACCTACAATAAAATGATCATGATTAAATAAAAGTCACTGTGTGGGACCCAATTGCTGTTTACGTTTATTCCTTTTTGAGGAAATCAAGAGGCGTCAGTATTTGATCATCCATCTACAATTCTACATACTTTTAAATCATTGCAGAGATACTCAATTTTTATAAATTATTTGTAAGTATGAAAATTACGTGGTGACCCCGTTTTCTTTGTCCGCGAGTTTATTTTGTCTTACAGAAACGTAGTTATGTTGTAGGTATTACACTCGAAACTCTGAATTTATTATTTAAAACCTTTAGACTTACATGAAATTATGCAATAAAATTGTATATTACAAGAGTACAATCGGTATTATTTTTCTACAAGACGCGACATTATTTATTTGAGATTGAATCAGGCGTCACTTGGCGGAAGTCCCAAACCATTGTGAAGAAAGGAAATACATATATTTATGTAGCCTACTTCCGCAAAAAATATATGCAAGATGCACCGCCTGCCCGCCCGCAAAAAAATGCATATTTAAACCGCAAAATATCAGTGCACAATACCTGCATTTAGCCAGACAGCAACACACTTTGCACCTTCACCAATTAGACTAAGTAGGTACCTACTTTACACGTGTTTCGCCCCAATCCGGAGCATTCTCAGGAGTTAGATCGTGCATATCTTTTTGCGGAAGTAAGCTACATATATTTCCTTTCTTCACATGCAGAATTCCGTCTTAAGTGTGAAAACTTCTTAAGTTTACGTGACTTTCGAAATTTTGTCGTGAATGTCATACATGACATACAAATTTGTTATCCATGGGGTTAGTTATTGGATGGCATTGCATTAAATTTCTAGCATCAAACTTCCTGGTACACTCTTCTTTCACTTGTGAAATAACAATACAAAACAATGGTAGAGTCACAGTTTTATATAATACTGTGGTAGAGTTATGTAATTTGGTGAGGTAGGCATTAATTAGTGGGGTAAGAATTTAATCTGTGAAATGGTGGTAGCTAGGGGTGGGTACCTATAATAGCTTATAACACACCATGTTACAAAAATACCCCTAATGCCGAATATGGTAGATAGATAGGGACCATCAAACTGAACACTTTTACTATGAGACCAACTCTGAAATAAAAATGTGCCGTTGCCGGGAAGATTCCCAATATTGTTGGGAATATTCCCAATATTTCCAGGAATATTCCCAATACTTCCAGGAATATTCCCATATTTCCAGGAATATTCCCAAAATTGCCGGGAATATTCCCACCCAGCACATCTACTACTCTAAAATCGCGAAAAAAAATCAGCTGTTACCAAAATATCAAAATGTATGAAACAGCTGTTTTTTTCACGATTTCTGAGTTGGTCCAATACTAAAAGTTGTTCAGTTTGATGGTCCACCATATCCTATCCACCATATCCACCCTATCCACCATATTCAGCATTAGGGGTATTTTTGTAACACGTTGTATACTTTTACGCCGCGTAGTAGAGTTGGTATGCAACATGAATGCAAGCAATTATTTTTTTATAAGTAGTAAGTATAACTTGCTTTCCAACATGACCCTGTTAGAGTCTAAGTACCTATCTATTCTATTGCATTAATTATTAATATCAATCCTTACATCTATCATAACAGGATATCACACTGGTACGCTCTCTAGGAAAAAGTAGAATAGTGGTAACAACGACATTAAAAAAATGTAAGTTTCATGCAATATTCAAAGATTCGCTAGAAATTTATCGTGATCGAGTTGCGTCGCGGGCGTTTTGCGTATATCTTCGCACTTACGCTAGAGTTTTATTTAGCACAGAATAAATAATATAATAGTACCTACAAAGTGTTTTAGGTCTGCGTGCGGTTGCTATGATACACCCTTTGAGGGCGTCATGTAAAGGTGCGTGCGTACAATGTACCTAGTGCTAATATTTTCTAATTTTGATTAATGTTATTATTCTATAGGTATAATACTAGCTTTTTCAACTTCATCCACGTGGAATTCGGTTTCATTTGGGAATTTCGGGAAAAATCCTAAACCGCTATTCTAAAACTTTTTCAAAGTGTTAGAAGTGAAAACGTAGTCAGAGAGACAGAGTTACAAGACAAGGCTTCTAGTTTTATTATTGACGCACGACAGATTTTTAATTAGATTTTTTTTATTAATTTCCTTAAGTATATAGTAATTATTAATATCTAATACATAAATAAACTCTACAGGTGATTTCTTCCATTCAGCCTATTACGACATTTTATTAAGCTTTTCGTAAAATAAAAGCTATGTTTTCTATCATAACCAGTCCATTGCAACAAGAATTACTTACATAATATGTCGATAACGTAATACCTAGTTTTATTTCATAATTGAAAGTATTTCGACGTCTAGTACAAAATTTGCGTCAGTGAACGAAATTAAGATAATATAAAAATTGTAAACATTAGATAATAATTGCGTGCCTATAGGTTTGTTTACTGAGAGTCATAAAAAAGATTTGAATTAAGCTTTCGGTACGTCATAATAGGGAATATGCATAAGTCACCGATTTTCCTAAAATTGAGCTTGATCGCTGCGGACACTTGTAAAAACATGATGGAACAGAAAGAAAAATAAAAAAAATGATTGTTTTCGTTTTATCACACGATGAAATCAGGGGAAAATAACGAATTTTTTTTTTCGTTTTCGGATATAATGCACTTTACAGTCAGATAGAATATCGAAAAAGAAATAATATTTTGTATGACACATATCTACTTAAACGCAAAATTTAGGGAGATAATTGAAGATTATTGGCTAACTCCATATTAAACGCGCCCGAAACACACCGAAACGTGATGTGTGACGTCACCGTTTTGTATAGAGCGTTTTCGGTGGGAGCTGATGTGTGCTAACTTCGAGTACCTATATTACGAGAAAAAAACGCAAGAGACAAGTTTCAATATTACAGTTGATATTCTCACGCATTATACTATTGATTTTGATAAAAAAAAAATTGATGCATATTCCCTATTACGACACTTTTTTATGTTGAACAATATAAAAAATGACATGAGTTATTAATGAGGATCAGTAATGTTATAGCAAATTCAATAAAACTAGTATCCAATGATATATCTTTTTGAATTTTCCAAATCGGATCATTACTTACGAAGATATTAAATAGTAAACATATACCGTTCCTGCCGGTAAAATTCGATGTACGCGGGAGCGTGTGACGTCACAGTGATGGAGCCGAGCGCAGGAGGCGCCCGGCACTCACTAGCGGCGGCGGCGGCTACGCGGTTGCTCACTATATTTGGCAATTTATTTAAACAAAGTGTTGTTAGATTATTAGAGTGTAGTTTTATGCTAAAATTAATACTTTTAAATAATAAAGTTTTAAAATATTAAGGGCTGATTTTTCAATGCCCAGATAAAGGTTTATTCGTTTGATAACGTATTATGCCGCCAAATTGAAAATGATTGTCATATGGTTGTTTGTCAAATTTTTTGAATGACTTTTATGAAATTCGCTTTATTATTTTAACTGACTGATATCTGTTATCTGACGATTGAAAAATCAGCCCTTAGTCAGTCACAGACAGCACAAGAACTCTCAGAGGCCAAAATGTATTGCAAGTTGTTTAGGTTCTTGCTATCGGATTTTTTGTAAAATTTTAATACAAAAGTAAGAATGGGCAGGAATGCCTATCATATCAGTAATTTTGGATCTCGAGATAATAATATAACCGTTAGAGTGCCTTTTTTAACACGTTTTTATTAGGTTTTTGTTTGTTCACAAAGTTTGCGAACGATTTCATACTAGCTTCCTGATGAGCTAGAGATTTGAAACTTTGAATAGGTCAGAACTAAAAAGCAATGCAATAATATGGTAAAATTGAACTGATCTGATGATGAAGCCGGAAGAAGGCCACAGGAAATCTATGATGTAAGCACACAACCCTATCGTGTTTGGGCTTGTTAGAATCGTCTTAACGAGTACTCTAATGAGAGACGAAGTCCAGGGTCTGATGATGAAGTTGAAAGGCATGCCATAGGAACTCAATATTGAAACCGTGCAACCCCATCAAATTTAGGCTCTTTTGAATCGTCTTCACGAGTTCTTTGTTGGGAAATAGTTTCCAGGGTCTGATGATGGCGCCGAAAGAAGGACACAGAAACTCTTTAATAAAACCATGCAACCCCATCAAGTTTGGGCTCGTTTGAATCATCTTGACGAGTACTTTAATGGGAAATAGTGTCCGAGGATCTGATGATGGAGCCGGAGGAAGGCTATAGGAACTCTATAATAAAACCATGCAAGCCCATCGAGTTTAGGCTCGTTTGAATCGTCTCGACGAGTTCTTTGTTGGGAAAATAGTTTCCAGGGTCTGATGATGGCGCCGAAAGAAGGACACAGAAACTCTTTAATAAAACCATGCAACCCCATCAAGTTTGGGCTCGTTTGAATCATCTTGACGAGTACTTTAATGGGAAATAGTGTCCGAGGATCTGATGATGGAGCCGGAGGAAGGCCATAGGAACTCTATAATAAAACCATGCAAGCCCATCGAGTTTAGGCTCGTTTGAATCGTCTCGACGAGTTTTTTGTTGGGAAATAGTTTCCAGGGTCTGATGATGGCGCCGAAAGAAGGACACAGAAACTCTTTAATAAAACCATGCAACCCCATCAAGTTTGGGCTCGTTTGAATCATCTTGACGAGTACTTTAATGGGAAATAGTGTCCGAGGATCTGATGATGGAGCCGGCAGAAGGCCACTGGGACTCTGTAATAAAACAATGCAACCCAATCGTCTTGACGAGTGCTCCGATAGGGGATGGTATATGTTTAGTCTTAGCTCGTTAACTAAAAGCAGAAAATAATTATTTACTGAAAAAAAATATTTTGTCAAAACACGTTTTTAAAACGAACTAAATTATAAAAAAAAATCGGAACAAAAACATTAAAACGGACGAAATTTCTGTAGGTACCTACATATGGTTATAAATATTTACAGAGGAATTTATTTTTTACTTTTTAGTCTCTTTTTACTAGACTGTTTTAATGTTTATAGTCAGATTTTTTTTAAACAGTCATCATGAATGTAAGAAACTTTTATTAAAATGGGTTCAGCTCAGAACATATTATGAAGTAACCGAATCTTTACTGCTTGGTATGTCATGACTCATGAGACTCATGAGTTTTAGTATACCTACTCATACCAGATTACTAATTTGTAGCACTAACTCCCTCATACTCTCTCTCTCTCTCTCACACACTCACACACACACACCACACACACACACACACACACATAGTGTAATATTAATTCTGACTATAAGTTTACTTGTTTTGTTATTTAAGTACGGAAGAGCGTAATAGGTTTAAATGAAAAAACATTTTTTTTTGTAATAATTTAGTCCGTTTTAAAAACGTGTTTTTAAAAGGATTTTTTACAGTTTTTATTGCCTTTGTAATTTATGAATAGATGGATAAATATTATAAAGTACCTACCTACATAGTACATTACTTTTAGTCGGGGGATTTTCGCAAAAAATATTTACCTAACCCCTTTCTTCAATCTAGGTATTTAAAAAAAAATTACAAATGTCGTGGGTTTTTAAAAAACTTTAAATCTTACTTTTTATTTTAAACTTTTTTAAGAATTCATACGTTATCTACTCTAAAAACCGCATCTAATTCGTTAAACCATTCTAGAGATAAAATAAGAACATGATAACTGCAGCGCCCTCTAGCGGCTAAACACCATAACACCTATCTGAAAACTATCGCCGATAAACTACAAACCCATTACAGAAAACCACATCTAAATCGGTCAAACCATTCTGGAGATAAAATGAGAACTTGATAACTGCAGCGCCCCCTAGCCGCTAAACACCATAACACCTTTCTAAAAACCATCGCCAATAAACTACAAACCCATTACCTAAACTACAAATCTATTACAGAAAACCGCATCTAAATCGGTCAAACCGTTTTGGAGATAATGGGAACATGATAACTGCAGCGCCCCTTAGCATCTAAACACCATAACATGTATCTAAGAACCATCGCTGATAAAGTGATAAACCATTACAGAAAGCCGCATGGAAATCGGTTTAGTAGTTTTTGAGAATGCTTCAAGTGCTGAATTATTTGGTAACTGCAGCGCCCCTGGTGGTCTACCACCATGAAACATAATAATTAAATCTTTCGAATGCAAAAAAACCGCATTGAAACAGGCCGCGTAGTTTCCGAGGAAAATGGGAACAGACATACATACAAACAAACAAACAAATAAACAACTTCTAACCCCAAACACTTATACCACCTCCGTTCCGTTCCGTCCATCGTGGTTAAAAACTCCCTTCTTTAGTTTAAGCTTTCCTCCAACCAACATAAACTTTTTACGAAGTTTTGGGTCTTTCGGCACGTAAAAAAATTGATTTTCTGGCATTTAAATAGAAATGTTTTTACATTTCGGCACTCAACAATATTTATATATAGTTAAAAAGTTGAATTAGACACAAATCAGACACTCAATCCGTTTCAAAGTCACAATTAACCAAAGAAAACACTGCGCGCCTAGCTGCCAACGGCCTTAGATTAATAAGACCCAGATACCTAGTCCGCGTCCGTATGGTGAGGCAACTCAAACTGAGCCAGAATGGCTAAGTATGACTATTCGGCCCGCCATTTCTCAAGTGATATTCGTGTCGAACACAACTCCCGAAAATTTCAATAAAAATGAGGGTTTGCGCAATGAACGGATGTCACAATCAGGTCACATTACATCGAAAAAACACTAGAAAGATTGTAGATAACATTTCACGTCTAATTAACGTGTTTTCACTTACATTTTTACGTAAATCATTCATCAAAAATAACTATATTTGTCACTTCATATTTTATGAAAATGTTGCCAGTACGGGGAAAAAATTTCCCCCGCATTTACTTAGTTGATCAATTAAAAGTTAAACACATCTCAACTCAATTACATAATTAAGATTCCACGCAATTCGACAACTACTTATCTACTAAAATGGTTGCTAGCATTGAAAAAACGCAATGTTCTCATTTGAAAAAAATTATATGATAAAAAATATAAGAATGGTGGCCAACTTTTTTGTTTGTGGGCCGATTTCGATGAAACTCGGTTCGGGGTACTATTTTGACAAGAAAACAGCAACGCAATGTTAAAAATATAAAAATCCAAGATGGCGGCCAACTTTTTTGTTTGTGGGCCGATTTCGATGAAACTCGGTTCGGAATATTATTTTAACAAGGAAACAGCAACGCAATGTTAAAAATATAAAAAATCCAAGATGGTGGCCAACTTTGTAGTTTGAGGGCCGATTTCGATGAAACTTGGTTCGGCGTACTATTTTGACAACAAAACAGCAACGCAATGTTAAAAATATAAAAATTCCAAGATGGTGGCCTACTTTGTTGTTTGTCGGTCGATTTCGATGAAACTCGGTTCGGGCCAGTTCGGGGTACTATTTTGATAAGAAAATAGCAACGCAATGTTAAAAATATAAAAAACGGAACCCTAAAAATAACAAAGGGTTGATAACGGTGAACTATGTTTTTGGGTTTATTTCGATGTAACTCGGTTGAAAAAAAAGAAAAACAAATAAGAAAAGCTCCCATACCACAAAGTGATTATTTGCTGATTTGGTACGGAACCCTTCGTGCGCGAGTCCGACTCGCACTTGGCCGGTATTTTACTTTGCGTTGCTGTTTTCTTTTAAAAATAATACCCGAAACCGGGTTTCATCGATATCAGGCACAAACAAAAATTTAGATGCCATCGTGGATTTTTTTAACATTTTGTTGCTATTTTCTTGTTAAAATAGTACTCTTAACCGAGTTTCATCAAAATCAGCCCACAAACAAAAAAGTTAGCCGCCATCTTGGATTTTTATATTTTAACATGCGTTGCTGTTTTCTTGGAAAAATAGTGCCCTAAATCAAGTTTCACTAAAATCGGCCCGTAAAACTAAAAAGTTTGCCGCCATCTTGAACTTTTTATATTTAGAACATCGCGTTGCTGTTTTTTTGTTAAAATAGTACCCCGAACCGAGTTTCATCAAAATCGGCCCACAAACAAAAAAGTTGACCACCATCTTGGATTTTATATATTTTTAACATTGCATAGCTGTTTTTTGTTAAAACATTGCCCCAAATCGAGTTTCATAGAAATCGGCCCAAAAACAAAAAAGTTGGCCGCCATCTTGGATTTTGCATATTTTTAACATTGCGTTGCTGTTATCTTGCTAAAATAGTACCTCGAACCGAGTTCCATCGAAATCGGCCCACAAACAAAAAATGTAGCCGCCATCTTGAAGTTTGTATATACTTAACATTGCGTTGCTGTTTTTTTGTGAAAATAATGCCCTGAACCGAGTTTCATCGAAATCGACCCACAAACAAAAAAGTTGGCCGCCATCTTGGATTTTTATATATTTAATATTGCGTTGCTGTTTTTTTGTTAAAATAGTACCCCGAACCAAGTTTCATCAAAATCAGCCCACAAACAAAAAAGTTGGCCGCCATCTTGGATGTTTTATATTTTTAACATTGCGTTGCTGTTATCTTATTAAAACAGTACCTCGAATCGAGTTTCATTGAAATCGGCCCACAAACAAAAAAGTTGACCGCCATCTTGAATTTTTTATATATTTAACATAGCGTTGCTGTTTTTTTGTGAAAAAGTGCCCTGAACCGAGTTTCATCGAAATCGACCCACAAACAATAAAGTTGACCGCCATCTTGAATTTTTTATATATTTAACATTGCGTTGCTGTTTTTTTGTTAAAATAGTACCCCGAACCGAGTTTCATCAAAATCAGCCCACAAACAAAAAAGTTGGCCGCTTTCTTGGATGTTTTACATTTTTAACATTGCGTAATGCGTTGCTGTTATCTTGTTAAAATAATACCCCGAACCGAGTTTCATCGAAATCGGCTCTCAAACAAAAAGTTGTCTGCCATTTTGGGATTTTATATTTTTAACATTGCGTTGCTGTTTTCTTGTCAAAATAGTGCCCCAAATCGAGTTTCATCAAAATCGGTTCATAAACAAAAAAGATCGCACCATCTTTAATTTTGACATTTTTAGCATTGCACAGTCGACATCTTATTTAAAAAATATATATAATATATAGACTTTCTGTTTAAACCCTAGGGCATCTCTAGTTTTGACAAGCAAACTCTAGTTACATGTAAATGGTGAAATCTACACAATCGCAACTCTAAGTACGACGATGGTTTCAATTTCCCTACTTTTAAGGGAAAATTTCATGTACTGGTAACATTAGTTTTTTGCTGTGTGCGTTTCGTCGAGCGTAAACACAAGCACCTTACGCACACATAAATTTCATTTTTGCCTCACTTTTGACAGACCGCCTTTTAGGATACTATCATTCTTGGCTTTATTATTCTAAGCCAACGGCTAACTGGCATGGCGGCGACGCTCACAGTGACGTAGCAGCTATAGCAGCGGCTACTTAGTGAACTTCGTCACTTATTTTGGTTGTAACTTCGTTAATTTTCGTCGTAGAACAAAAATACCTGTTTATGGCACCGAAGCTGTAGCACTTACTTCTATACTCGATTTTAAATAAGTTCAAAAAGTCTGTCTTTCATACATTTTGACACAAATGTGATACCGTGCCACAGCTTCGGTGGCATAATAAAAAATGCTTAGTTGGACTTTCAGAATAAAGCATACATACGCCGATTTAGCAAACCAATTTAGAGTTGCCACCCGTATAAATAAGTTAAATTTTAACAGTGAATTTGCACAAATAACAGAAAGGTCAACATTTTTTATGATTTTTTATTTTCAATTCTCATCTCCAATCTTAAACAATGTTTACTTTTCCGTTATAGTGTAAATTCAATTTTAAAATCGATCGTATTCTACAATATTTTATTGTCAAGTAAAATCGGCGTATGTAATCGAGGCTTAAAGCACTTTTGTCTTTTGGCCGGCACTTTCATATTGTGTGTGTGTGGTTTGAGGGCCACTTGCTCGAAAGTCAATAAAAGTATACTGATGATTTAGTGGACATTATAAAAGAAATGTGCAACTTGGAATCGATTTTGTGAAAGTCATCTTCACCGAGTTATTAGCTGAAGAGTCGGGCCCTCAGTTCTCACATGGAGGATTGAGGGCCCGGCTGTTGCGAACAAACTATTAACATTACAGTAAAAGTTTTAATGCAAATTCTAAGTTAATCCCGAACAAAAATTGTGGAAGTAAGATTTATCGCAAAACGCTTTTCTACTTTGTATAATCTTAGTTCAAAATGGGCCCTCAATCCTCCAACTTACAAAAAATAACTGCGCATTTTTTGTAAACTATAGGATTACGGCTGTTGCAAGTTGTCCAGGGGGGTACGTAATAAAATGTGAAAAAATGTGAAACAAATAGCTGGCTTCAACTCCTCCTAGTTTTCCAGTTATTACCTTGTTAATATTCGGGCCCTCAATCCTCCACGTTTTCTTTTTCTTGATTTTTACGCACAAAGTATGGAATGTAAGACCAACCTGAAGTTTTCTGTTTATGTGAAAAAAAATGTGCAACAAGCTGATATCAAAGGGAAAATAAAAGACCCATTTATTAATAAGATATATCAATTTCAGTTTTATCCTCTTTAAGTATGAAATAGGGTGACCACGTTTTTTATTCAATACTTATGAGGAATAGGGAAAACTCAGGAGGCGCTTTGGAAATGTATCCCTTTGTGCCTATTAGTTTTTATCAAATTAAATAACTCCAAACTTTCGACCCTTGTTTTTTTTCTTGTGTGAAAATCGCCTGCTCAAATATGACATTACTCAACGTAAGCACACAGTATAGGTAACTAGATATTACCTTTTACAAGCTTAATGTACTGTGAGATATGCGTGGTATTCGCTGCCGTGTCGTGTGTGCCATAGAGGATTAAAAAAAATGCCATGCCCGAGATGAACGCAGGGGCTCCCAAACTATTTTAGGCAAGAGACCCTTTTTATGTCAATGGATGGGCAGTCCGGACGATAAAACATGACAAACTGATCATACGACTATTGTTATGAACATTAAATAAAAAAGTCTTTATGTATGCTTCGATCTTTAAAAGATTTTTCACGCTCTTATTTCAAAAGTTAGAGGGAGGGGGGGGGTACACACATTTTACCACATTGGCAGTGTTTATCTTTCAAACAGTTGAATTTGAGAAAAAATTGTCTTAGGAACCTCAATCTTTATTTTTAGAGATTTATTATTAAAAGTCAGGTAAAAGGAAGGGTAAGGATATGATCTATATTTCGTATATTTTAACTTTTAAAACAGTGGATCAATTTAGATTTTATTTCATTTTACGTTCAAAAATATGGTAAAGATCTTTTTAAAAATTCTAAAATCATTGGTAAAGATGCCATGTTTGACGGTACCTACTTGTTTTGTCGTTTTTAATGTCATAATGTGTCAAGCAGAATACCAGTGCAGCAGGCCCTCCGCTTGCTGCTTATACTGAGTATTACTGAGCTAGGCACATTTAGGCATCACGCGACGATACGCAATGTGTACTAATGTGTGTTTAATTTTATTTTTATCCGTATTTTGTTATAATTTGTGTATCGTTGTGTGGTTCCAAAAATAAGTGTATTTTTTTTCTTTCTTTTTCAATCTGAAGTTTGGAGTTATTTAATTTAATAAAAAATAATAGGCACAAAGGGATACATTTCCAAAACGCCTCCTGAGTTTTCCCTATTCCTCATAAGTATTGAATAAAAAACGTGGTCACCCTATTTCATACTTAAAGAGGATAAAACTGAAATTGATATATCTTATTAATAAATGGGTCTTTTATTTTCCCTTTGATATCAGCTTGTTGCACATTTTTTTTCACATAAACAGAAAACTTCAGGTTGGTCTTACATTCCATACTTTGTGCGTAAAAATCAAGAAAAAGAAATGTGGAGGATTGAGGGCCCGAATATTAACAAGGCAATAACTGGAAAACTAGGATGAGTTGAAGCCAGCTATTTGTTTCACATTTTTTCACATTTTATTACGTACCCCCCTGGACAACTTGCAACAGCCGTAATCCTATAGTTAAAAAAAAAATGCGCAGTTAATTTTTGTAAGTTGGAGGATTGAGGGCCCATTTTGAACTAAGATTATACAAAGTAGAAAAGCGTTTTGCGATAAATCTTACTTCCACAATTTTTGTTCGGGATTAACTTAGACTTTAGCATTAAAACTTTTACTGTAATGTTAATAGTTTGTTCGCAACAGCCGGGCCCTCAATCCTCCATGTGAGAACTGAGGGCCCGACTCTTCAGCTAATAACTCGGTGAAGATGACTTTCACAAAATCGATTCCAAGTTGCACATTTCTTTTGTAATGTCCACTAAATCATCAGTATACTTTTATTGACTTTCGAGCAAGTGGCCCTCAAACCACACACACACGATTTTTTTAACAAAAAACTGAACACTTGTTGACAGAACTGCTGACAAAAAAAAGTTAGTCTGTTGCTGGGATTTATTTTAGCAAACAACTAAAATAGTGACTCTACCCAAAGATATAAGATTTTTTTTGACTCTACCGAAGTTTTTCATGCGTCAAAATGAACCCGGTGATATAGTTCAATGAAATCCATACTATCTAAGTAGGTACTAGAAACAATAGTAACCGAGGCCGAGACTTGACAAATTTGTAGGACTCGAGGTAAGTAGGTAAGTACCGATATTATCATTTAAGTATTCGAATTTATCACGCATTTCCCTGTATCAGAGAGTAATAAACTAGTATTGCTTTAATACCTACGTTTGTTGTTTGATATAAGAAAAACAATTAATTTGAAATAATTAATTTTTAAAATAACGAGTATAAAAGGAAATAATTACTTCGTCTACGTGAAAAGTTTTTTTGCTATCCCTCAGGAATAATACTTTTTTCGGGATGAAAGGTACCCTATGTCCTTTCCTGTACCCCTGACAACGTGTATGCAAAATTTCATGATGATCGGTTCAGTATAGTTAAGTGAAGGCGTAACAAACAAACAAACCAACAAACGGACTTTCGCATTTATAATATTAGTAGGGATTATTAACTATATCATAGATGCAATAATTGTAATGTTTATTTACCTACTTATTTAGTAAAAGGCAATTAATTTAATGCAACTACTTACAAGTAGTACGTCTTAGTTTTTAATTTCTATACACAATACATCAGTCTGAAAAATAATGTGTTTTACAGCAAACGCGCATTAATCATGTTTTGAAAACCTGAAGCGCATTTCTGTTTCACAACATTTTCAGCAGTCGAAAGTATGTGCTGTGTGATTGGCATAAAGATTAATGTTCTTTAAATTACTTTTCTGTTTAAATGGACAGCTTTACATTTGAAATATGATTCTTCGTGAAAGCAATGAAACAGGATAGTGAAGGGTGCGGTCTAAACTAATAGCTTTAGGCTGCGTTCAGACGATTACGCACGACCGGACCACAACCCGAACTCAAGTCAAACTCAACTCGAGCTCAACTCAAACGGAGCCCACTCCTTGAAATACAGCGCTTACAATTTGAAGTTTTATGACACATTAATAAGATCCGTTATATTTTGTCGATGCAACTGCACACGCCTCGCGCTCAACCCAAAGCGAACTCAACTCAAATTCAACCCGAACACAAACTCAAACTTACCTCAAATTCACCTGAACATTACATAGGAGCTTATTAATGTGTCATAAGACTCAAAATTGTAAGCGATGTATTTCAAGCTGAGCTGCGGTTGAGGTGAGTTCGGGTTGAGGTCGGGTCGTGTGTTATCGTTTGAACGCAGCCTAGCATTGACCTCTATATTATTCCACTGGACTGGCTGCTGTCAAACTGTTCTTGTGCCTATTTGATTTCCGCCATTTTGGCGCTGTAGGACGACGTAGCGTGAGCATAGCGTGAGGGACATGGTACTAATACTACAGTAGCCCGTAATACATTTAAAATACCAATAAGGTTACCGCTCGCCGTTGTGATATAGTTATTTATTACAAAATTATAGATGCTTTAACCCAAGTTTTACAGATCGCAACTCGCCGTAACCTATATTTGTATATCTCCAAAAATGATATTTTTTTAGTTTTCGAGGTTTACTACATGGTTTAGCTATTGTCGTGTTCTACAGCTTTGTTTGATTGCCACTAATAATAGTAAGCCTATGGAAAGTGACCATACTCAGATTTAAGACCAGATAAAGTCCATTCATTTTCATCTGGTCTTAAATCTGTGTATGGCTGCTTTTCATAGTCTTACAATTATCAGTGGCAATCAAACAAAGCTGTAGAACACGACAATAGCTAAACCATGTGGTAAACCTCGAAAAATAACAAAATATCGTTTTTGGAGATATACAAATATAGGTTACGGCGGGTTGCGATCTGTAAAACTTGGGTTAAAGCATCTATAATTTTGTAATAAATAACTATATCACAACGGCGAGCGGTAACCTTTTTCGTAATTTAAATGCATTACGGGCTACTGTACTATAAAGTCTGGAGTCTGGAGAGACCATCACGGCAACCATTTTCATTGTACGTCAAAATTAGTTCTTTATACCTCACGCTAGAGGCGTTTCAAACAGGCACAAGAACTTTTCTGTCAAATCATACAGACAGCCAGTCCAGTTAAATAGAAAAAAAAAATGTTTCATGTCAGTGGCTTTAAGGCTAAACAATCATCACCACAGATAAATAAATAAATAAATAAGTAAATATTTGACAACATCACATACATTGCTCCAATCCCAAAGTAAGTAGCTATAGCACTTGTGTTATGGAAATCAGAAACAACGGTGGTATGACAAACACCCAGACCTGAGATAATATTGGAAAGTTCATTTTCTACATTGACCCAGTCGGGGATCAAACCCGGGACCTCAAGAGATGGTGACGCCTTGAAAACCGGCGTGCAAACCACTCGACCACGGAGGTCGTCAAATTAAATATAATAGGTCTTCACCTATGAAATTGCCGTATTGCAGTACAGACTTTTTCAAACAAAAAAAGTTTTGATTGGCTATGAATTCTAAATTCAAATTAATTTTGTTTTAAAAATATGACATTCTATTTACAAAATCAGTCTTTTGTTTATTGATTAGCGTTGTATTTTCATTACATTTCAAAATTTTTCCTCATAATGGATACTTCGAAATTTCGTGTAATTATGGAATATGAGTTCCGTCGTGGCACCAACGCGGCACAAACGACACGTAACATCAACGACGTTTACGGAGAGAACTGTACAAACGAACGTACAACCCGTTATTGGTTTGCTCGGTTCCGTTCTGGGAATTTTGACTTGAAAAATGAACCTCGTGGTCGTCCGGAAACTTTGGTCAACAATGATGAATTAAAGGCGATTGTGGAAGCAGATGAATCGCAATCTACAGCTGAGCTGGCAGCAGCTTTTGATGTTAGCATCAAAACAATATTGGTCCATTTGCGACAGATTGGCAAGATAAAAAAGCTTGATAGATGGGTGCCCCACTGCTACTTCACGACAACGCGCGACCCCATACTGCACAACAGACCGTCTCTTAGCTGCATGAGTTGGGTTTGGAAGCTCTCCCTCATCCGCCATACTCACCAGATCTTGCGCCTACCGACTATTACTTTTTCCAAAATTTGGACAACTTTTTAGCGGGAAAAAAATTCAATTCCCGAGAGGCAGTACAAAACGCCTTTGAAGAGTTTGTTGTCTCCCGTCCAGCTGATTTTTTCAAGAAGGGCATCCATAAACTGCCACAGCGTTGGCAAAGATGCATTGATTGCAGGGGTGATTACTTTGAATAAAAGAAATAAATAAGTTCGAAAAAAAATACTTTAACATTTTTCAAACAAAACGGCAATTTCATAGGTAAAGACCTAATATTTTCAAAAATATCACAATTGCGAAGTTTACAACTCACAGAGCCACAAGTATAGATTTTTTGGTTGCGTCAGTTTTTCGATAAAAAAAATCATATTTCAGCCATTTCATACATTGCCATAGTAATATTTTAGCCTTAACTAAACAATCATCACCACATTGCATTCAGTAAAAATGAGACACTGTAAACGGAAAAACGAAATTTTGGGTCTCGAAATTTTATTTGAATATCCTATTAACTACACAAAACAAGTTTGAATTTACACTATAATTTCGTGTATTTTATTACATCTTTAATTAAAATCCTTACTAATATTATAAATGCGAAAGTCCGTTTGTTTGTTTGTCACGTCTTAACTACTGAACCGATCATCATGAAATTTTGCAAACACGTTGTCAGGGCCGTCAGGGGTACAGAAAAGGACATAGGGTACCTTTCATCCCGAAAAAAGTATTGTTCCCAAGGGATAACAAAAAACCTTTCCACGCAGACGAAGTCACGTTCGGCCGCTAGTCATATAATAATAGTACATTATGAGACAAGTTAGCTTAGGTTGCTCATTGCACACAAGGCTGTGGGTTGCAGCCCGAGCCGTAGGCGAGGGCGTAACTCAGCCGAGTGTGCAATAAGCAAATGCTCACGAGTTTCATACGACGTTTTTTAACACACTTGCGAGGAAAAAACTAAGTAATTTACCACACAACAACAAATACGACAAAAACAAAATATGATAATTATGATGGGAAAAGGCGCGTAGGTTTTTTTTTGTTTTTTTCACTAACCCAGCGCAAGAATATTTTGTGAACAACCGGGTTAGTGAGCATACAGCCTACCTCAAAATATAATTTTAAGTGATAAAATGCAAATATTTTAATATTTTATAACAAAATATTCTGAATTATGTATAATTTGATAATAATAAATATTTGTTTGACTTAATTAAGGATTTACACGTTTATTTATTCCAAAAATGTATATGAATTTCCAGCGGCATAAAACCTCTTTGTTGTTACTAAAAAAAAAATTGTATTACCCGGTTAAATTAGGAATGCTCTGAACTTTGTAGGGATAATTCTATAACCAACTAGTGTTTTATATATTATTGCACGCGTTTGTTATAGCTCGGTTTATGGCTCTAAAAGCGATGTATTAGGGCTCACTTTACGAGCAAGTGTGTTGAAAAAACAATAGTAACTGTACCTACAAGTATTATTAAAATAGTAGGTGTGCTTCTAAATAATCTCGTACTTCTATAGAATTTAAGTTTCTTATCAAAAAGACCTTGATAATAAAGTAATCACTTTATTATTATAATGACATCAATGCGAATATATTACGAATAATATAATTATCATCTCATTTGTAAAACTAAGTACGTGCCGTTTTTAGGAACTCTGTACCGCATTTATTACATTGTGATAAGTCACATATTCGTCCCACTGATTTGTGTAAAACGTTACATGACGTAGTGATGACCAATGACCTCCTCACCTACGAAAGTCTACGGACGTCAGAGATATTACAACAATGAATCGATCTTGCTAATCGGTGTAATCGATAAATTCGGTCTCGCGATTCTAGAGAAACAGAAGAGCGGCTAATTTTAGATATAAATTCGTCATATTCCTGGAGGTGCCGTCATTCGGGATTACTGTTCGACGCGATCGGTCATAAAAACTGACTAGCCTTGATGCTGCAATATAAATAAAATATTTATCTTTTGATAGTAACTTGTGTCTAAATCTGGTATGGTTAAATATATTTTTTAAGAGTGTATAAAACTTTTACTACTTATAGTTTTATGCATTTTATGTTTTTACTACATGCTTAAAAAAAACACAGATCTCGTGCCTTTCACGACCTTCTGGTACATTGAAAATGAATTTAATGAATTTAACAATAGTTATTTGTTATACAAGTGACCAAAGTCGATTTGTGCTGCGAGTGCCGACTTTAAATCACGAACTAGCGAAGTAGTCTAGAATTGAATCACGAGCGTAGCGAGTGATTCTAATATAGACTACTGAGCACAGTGAGTGATTTAAAGGAACGAGGCAGAAGAAAACTTTGGTCTCGTGTTAAACATACAACTTTTCACCTCGACCAGCAAGAAAAAAATCACGTGACTTTCCTGGTAAAAATCTAAATTCAGCATTAGAAACTTGTTCTCTCAACTCTTTTGGAGTTAGATAACTATCTTCATCGCTGGGCATACTCATTTTTTGTTATATCACAAAATTAGTTCGATCCAACCTATGCTGAAAATTTTTATTCATAGATTAAAATATATTCCTGTCGTTTTATTTAGGTACATTAGGTTGTGTTTTTCTCTAATTTATTAATATCCCATCATATTGATTTAATTATATTTATAAAACACTACCTTGTTTAAAAATTTCATTGATTGTTCTTATTTAATATTTATTTCATACATGCGACCCCATTTCGTCCATACTCTTTATTTCGAATTAGCAAACTTCTTTTTCAACAATCCTTATTTAAAACTCCTTGGTAGATCCGTGCATTTTATTTTTTATACTTTTTAATTCTCATGTATGACAACATAAAGCAGTCTTTCTATCCTTTTCTCATATATCAATTTTACAAGTCTCATCCTTGTCACTCTATTTCTTTTTTCTTAATTATTTCAAAAGTTAGTATTAGAAATTAAAAAAGCACTTTGTCTCACGCTCGCAGCAAAAATCGATTTTGCTGCGAGTTTTTACGCGCAAAAAGTGCCCTTTTCGTGCTGGAGAGGTGAAAAATATTTTATCTACACTCACAACGTAATGTTCCAAATATGAATTCAAAAAAGGTAATATAAATACGCACTTTATTTTCGTGGATAGGTAAAATTAAAAAATAAACTCATTACGATGCAGTCAACTGCATCATAAAATAACTTTTTTTCTCATTACGATACAGAGCAAATCCAAAAAGAAGCCAGTGCCGTAACATTAAAAAAAAACAACGATATTTTCCCACATATTTTCATTGATTTAAATGCACTCTATGGTAATCGATGACTTAGTGCGATTGCACTGATCTCTTTTTTTTTCTAATAGAATGCGCGCCATTTCTAAAGAATTTCAATTAAAGTTTTTATTTCAATTTTTACATTTTGTTATACTTACTGAAATTTGTAGGTTTTTTATTCTTGCTTTAAAATGTGAAAAAATGGACTCTGCCCAAGGAAACGACTTATTACAAGGTAGGTACCTAGCTAATACAAACAAAGTCTCTCTCTCTCTTTTCTAACGTTGATCTTTTATTTAGTAGGTTCAATCCCAAATGTATGAGTGTAGATAAAGTAGTGTATGAAACTGCACATAACTAGGTATTAAAACACTCGTGTGATACTATTAAAAACCTCGCCTACGGCTCGGTTTTTAAACACACACACTCGTGTTTTAATACCCCTCTTTATGTGTCAGTTTCATAAACTACTATTATTATTCTTTTCTTATAGACATTATTATTTTATTGAAAGGTTACCTAAGTACTTTGTATAACTAAAACATCTGAATTTCTAAATAAATTAACCCTAATAAAAAAAAAACAAAATCAAATGCAGCATGCGAGACTCTCGCGCCGACTTCATCATCACACGAATGTGCGATAACAACCCTCATGTTTACCTAGGCATCATCATCACACTCTCATTCTCAGAGATCTTTGTAAAATTTGGAATCGCAGAGTCACTAAGAAAGACGTGACTGATCGAGTAATTTCAAATCTCGAAAAATTTTAAATAACAGCAACCCACGATATATAATATTTTGGATCTAGTAGAGGCCCTCGGCTTCGCCTCGGGCCTCAAACTAAAATCTCTCTTCTGTTCAATTTTCGCTCAAGATTCGTTTATCTGTTTCTCTACACACAAAAACTCGCTACGACGCCTAGCACGTGTACTGGAGATAATAGCGTCATCTCTTTTGCTCCTACAGTTATTGCTAACACTACTTTCTCTTTCGTTTTCACATAGTAAGCGACGTCACTTACTTGAATATGGACTTATGGAGACATTTCAGTGCAGTCACACTATGGTACCGCCCTGCGCCGCCGTATCTAACGATTTTTAAATCTTTGACTAGATCTGGAATCAGCTCTCGCGTCACGCTCTATTCACGTCATACCATCTGTTGACCTGCTAGAGCTAATCAATATCAATATTATGGTTTTAATATACAGGGTGGAAATTTTTAATGCCACCTGGAGGGAAAGTACTCTAAACAATGGAGATAGCAATTTTCGCTCAAAGGAAACATTCCTTTATTTTTCAAAAGAAACATAACTGCATTCAAAGATTTTTAAAATATACGCTTCCCACACCCAGGAATCGAACTGGCTAAAATTCGAAAAAACAACACCCTGTACTTTTATGATATCAATCGTTAGGGTCGAACATAAGGATCAAATCTCTCTAACAAACATGGTAAATTAAATCAAAGGAAAACCATTAAATCTTAACTTATTTTAATTAAACGAGAAAAAACTTATTTTATTGGTTGTTCGAAATGGGCCCCATGTTGCTGGTATTTCCTTTTCCAAATGTAAAATTCCATAATTTAGATTACTGCTACACGCAGTTTTTATGTCTCATCTATCTTATAAGGAGTCTGCATTACGAACATCTTATCGAAATAGTTCTACATCAAAGATAATTTATTGCGAACTAGGTAGGTACTAATATAACATATTGGATCATTTAGTAAAAGTGTTTTATCTTGTCTTTTATGGTTTTCCTTTCATTTAATTTGCCATGTTTGTAAGAAAGATTTCATCCTTATGTTTGACCCTATAGATGGATATGATAAAAGTATATGGTGTTGTTTTTTCGAATTGTAGCCGGTACGATTCCTGGGCGTGGGAAGGGTATTTAAAAAAAATTAATGCAGTTTTGTTTCTTTTCAAAAATAAAGGAATGTTTTCTTTGATTGGAATTTGCTATCTCCATTGTTTAGAGTACTTTCCCTCCAGGTGGCATTAAAAAATTCCACCCTGTATATCTAAATACTTTTTTATTTATAAAAAATGTGGAAATAAATAAAATATACAAAATATAAAACACTATTACAAGCTTTGAAATATACAATTATTTAAAAACTTCAATCGTACCTACTACGTATTACCATTATCCCGCGCCGCGTACGTCGCCCGCGGTATCCCAACATTTCGCTTCATAAAGGATAAGCTACAGCCCAGACCGTAAGAGTCAGGGACATATACTAATTTCAGTAGGTAGCCTAACTCAATATCTCTAGGAGTTTTTTTCATTTTTTCGATATCGCTTTTCGTTTTTGAGAAATTGTCGATTTAGTGAGAAAAGACCCCGAAAAAGTGTGTAATTTTTCTACATTTATGCAATTTTCGAAAAAAGTTTTTGACTTTTTCAAAATTTTTTTTCACCATATTGTAGCCCTTGCTGAGACGCATCTTTTGACATTTAGTACATTCACGTAGACCCAAAACTCACGGGACCAGGGCAATGTCTCACTTTTGCTGAAATTGGGTACCTTACCGAAGCGATCGAAAAAACATTTTCAATGTTAAAACTAACAGCTTTTGTATTTTTTGACCAAGCGAGTGCGAAGCGCCTCTGTTTCAGCTTGGGCAAAAATACTTTCGTATAAAGCGTCTCTGTCCGTTTTGTTCTCCTCTACAGGTCGCATTCACAACCAATTCCCGTGAAATTTTGCGAGCAGATTTTATAATTATATAGATTTTTTTGTCAAACCCGCTGGGTTAATTTGTGTTGTTTGTTTGGAATGCTGCTTGAATGAAATACAGGTTTTCTTGTATTTATATGATAAATGATAAGAGCACTGGCACTGAGCGTTTAGCATCACGCACTATATTTTGCAACTTTTTTTTAATTAATTAACCAATCCCGAAAATCCCGGGATTATGAAAACTCAATCCCGAAAATTTCAAGATAGAAAAACGGTCGGGATCCCGGGATCGTATCCTCTACTGCCAACGTGAGTACCTACCTCTTCGAAGCTTAACAAAAAAAAACCGGCCAAGTGCGAGTCGTACTCGCGCACGAAGGGTTCCGTACCAAAAAACAGCAAAAAAATCACGTTTATTGTATGGGAGCCCCCCTTAAATATTTATTTTTTCTGTGTTTTGTATTAGTTGTTATAGCAGCAATAGAAATACATTATCTGTAAAAATTTCAACTGTCTACCTGCAGTCGTTTTTAATAGCGAGCAAAAAACAGCAAAAATATCACGTTTGTTGTATGGGAGCCCCCCTTAAATATTTATTTTATTGTTTTTAGTATTTGTTGTTATAGCGGCAACAGAAATACATCATCTGTGAAAATTTCACCTATCTAGCTATCACGGTTCATGAGATACAGCCTGGTGACAGACAGACAGACAGACAGACAGACATACGGACAGCGGAGTCTTAGTAATAGGGTTCCGTTTTTACCCTTTAGGTACGGAACCCTAAAAACACATTAACACATATATTTTTATCAACGCCATCTATCGAGCCTACAGTTTTTGTCATTGTGAGTGAAAAGAGCTCATTGACCGAACGAGTGCGATGCGCGAGTGAAGCGTCTACGTTTTAGCTTGTGCAAAATTGATTTCGTATGTCCGGCGGTCTCTCTGTCCGGCTGTCCGTCTGTTCTCCTCTATAGGTCGCATTTCCCAAACGATTCTCGTGAAATTATTGGAGGTGCGATGAGTGCGATAATTTATAATTTTTCGTCAATTCAATTTTTTTAATTTTTTCAAAATGACGGAGATATATTTTCAAAAATGTCACAAACACGAAGTTTATATCTCATAGAGCCACAAGTAAAGAATTTTTTTGAGCCATTTTTAGTTTTTAGTAAAGCTTTTTACCACAAGTAAGCTTCTGGGAGATATGCAACCCTGAACATGGTCACCCATCGCTAAAAAAATATCGATCGCATATTTATATAAATGGTGAATAGGGTCGTGGGCGGCATCATTACCTGAACTATTTTTTTGTGTTTTTATATCGATCGAATAAGGAACAAGGATCACAAAAGCATGTGAAATGTACTTACCTGCCCTGACCTCCTAGACGCTTCCTGAAAGCGACGCAAGACTATGGTTTTATATACGCCTGGGACCTGCCTTACCCCCTGAATGTAATTAGATGCCAATATGTAGTCGATTATTTTTTTGGAAAAAAGTGTTTCTACCCTGGCCGCGCGCATGCTTCCTGAAAACTAACCAAGCCGATGTTTAACATGTTTCTAATGATGCTACGATTCTGTTCACCATTTATATCAATATGCGATCGATTATCTTTTGCGACTGGAAATCATTGCTTGGGAGCCCATATGTTCAGGGTGGCACATCTCCCAGAAGCTTTCTACTACGCAACTCAGACGACGATATTTGATAACACCAAAGTAATGGCTATCATGTCAATGTGGTCTTGCCCCAATATGCAATAGATTGAAAATGAGCTTCTTGGCCGACGCGACGGTCCAATTTACTAACTTATTTATCTTTCTAAAGACAGAAGATTGGTAGGTATGTGTGAAAAAAGTTTAACGCAGCGCCACCACCAAAAACATGGAATCTTGGTTATTGTCGTTTGCATGTCGAAAAAACGGCAAGTGTTTTGTCATATTTTGATTTCAAGCTTTTAAATTACAATTTACAAAAGAATTTTGTTCACCATCTTCATGAAAAAGTACCGCACCGATACCGAAAAAGTAACAGCACTTATTCTATCTCTTACGGATGTGCGAATTTTTTTAACCTCCACTAGGTACTTTGCCATAGTCATATTTTGATCTGTATGTGGGTGTGTGAGATGAAATTGCAATTAAACGCTGTATTATATAAGTTTTATTATAAATGAGATAACGATTGACACGTGCTCTTAGATAAATAATCGCACTTTATGTTACATAACATGCCCTAGCTGTTTAGAGCTAATGTCGAGTTCTATTGGAAAGCACAATCAAGTGACGTACTTATCAAAGTGCCCATTTTACTGCAGGAATATCGCTGAGTGGTTACTCTAGATACTCGTTAGACTTGTACTGTTAGTTAATAATAATAATACGCAGTTTAACTTTTCAACAGACTATATTGAGCACACAAAGTGACACACAGGTTTACATGTGGCGCTAGTAGCAGTCACCACAGGCCATAATTTTGTTATCATATTAATAATATAATAGTCACGAGTATTCTGTGTCGTTAGCTACTAACTATGATGTTTCATATTTGAGCAAAGTAATTATGTGAGCCCACGCAGTTCAAAGACCTCACTCACGAACGCTACAGATGTGCACTCATTGTGAAATGATACGGGTGACATCATGATTACGGAAATTAATTTATGTGACAAAATGAAAACACATTTTTTTTAAGTAAAATTTCTTAATCGAAACTTTTCAAGTGTGGGATGAAAAAAAGGTAATTTGACTTTATGTTACTCAATGAATTATTTTTATGTCTGAAATGGTGAAACTGATGAAGTGTGTAACTCGGTACGGTAGTATTTATCTCAAGAAAAAAAAATCAAAAAATATTTCCATTTGAAATACAATTTAAATGAAAACATCATTAAAATGAAATAAATAAGTCAAAATATGAATGAGCATTGATGTGAAAAATAGATAGTAACCCTTTTGATGCCAGACAAAAGCTGGTAGGTACTGACAATGTAAACTACTCGGAACACGTATTCCATCGTAGTTCAATCAAGGCCTGTTTATCTTTTGCTTAAATTACAACACTGCTTTTGTTTACATTTTTGTCTATCATATCGGTGGAAGCGAAAATGTACGTAAAATAAATTGGTTCTTATAGATGTGTAAATACTCGCTTTTAGGCGCTTCCATGAGTCATTTTCTCAGAAGGATCCCGTAAATAAACTGAGTTTTCCAGGCTCACGAGGTATTTAAATACTTAATGAATGAGCTGAAGAGCAATGTTATTTTTAACCGACTTCAAAAATTTGAAAAGGAGGAGGTTATCTATTCGTCGCGTATATTTTTTTTTTTATATATGTATGTACACCGATTACTCGAAGACGGCTGAACCGATTGAAATGATTCAAACGTTATAACATGATATTTGTTTCCAAGTTGGTCCCATTTTTTGAAATTTTGAAATCGGTTCAGTAGTTTTCAAGTAATCTTGAAAAAACTGTCGTTTTTGTTACCATTTTATATGAATTCAGGCGGATTTTCAACCATTACTTTTTTGTTTATGAACCGATTTAGATGATTCTTTTTTTGTTTGAAAGAAGATACCTTAAAGATGATACCATATTAATTTCATTGGTATTGGACTTTGGATTTTGAAGATACACAAGGGAACTCCTCAAAATTAAAAAGGAACTGTACAGTGATTGAAATATTGGTAGGATTATGACAATCAAAAACAAGTTAAGTACCTATTTATTGTCAAGGACGTGCTGGACTAGGGTTGAACTGCGAAGGCCCAACGGAACTCTTGTGGAAATTGAGTTACTCGGGGTATACCATTGAAAAATGTGAAACATTATAACGTTTTATTTTATAAAATCATCACTTACATACCTACCACAAAAAAGTTTGAAATAAAAAAGCTTTTTAAAAAAAGCACAACCTCCTTCAAAAATCTTAAAAAACAGCTCTATAATAAAAAGCAAGAAATAATGTTCAAATCGATTAATTAAAACACGTCTATTGAAGTCGGGTGGGGCTTTAAGAATATAAATAATACAATAAATAAAAAAAATACTTCCAGCTCCACACGACTTCAATAGACGTGTTTTAATTAATCGATTTGAACATTATTTCTTGCTTTTTATTATAGAGCTGTTTTTTAAGATTTTTGAAGGAGGTTGTGCTTTTTTTAAAAAGCTTTTTTTAACGTAACTTTCACATTCTCTTTTTCGCAAACTTTTTCCGAGAAATTTTACAGTAAATGTACCTAATGCAAAATTTATCGGAAAAAGTTTGCAAAAATAAAAGTTTTATTGTCGGAGTACGGTAAGCAGCCAGTTTATGATGGCAACCGAATTTTAATACAAAAATAAAATCAGGCACCTGAGGGAAGAAACTCTCCTCGAAGGGAGATCGTCAGGATAATCTTCAGCATCTCCCGCGGAGCGGCGCCGCCGGCCGCGGTCCGCTAGTAGCTCGATGGTCGTCCAGAAGGAGCTCTCGGACGCGCTTGACGGCGTTCGCAGCATGGTGCAGCAGGTGCATGCAGCCCGTCCCGCGGCCTAAGGTGCAATGACTGCCGTCGCCATTATCCTCGCCGTCGACCCACCCCCGCGAGGGTCGACACCCCACGTGTTCACACGCGATCATTAATCTGCCTAGGCGTTCGCCGATAATTTCTTTCGCTTTGAACGAATCACAACGAAAGTGCCGACACTTTGATCGTTCGATTATAGTTCCTTTAATTGATGATTAGATTGATAGCTTTTGGCGCTATTTTGTTGTCGATACTGAACGCCAAATGAGTCAACATTGCTTTAATGGAGAAGTGACTTATTGTTTTGGAAATGTTTTCAAGTTTTGTTTTTATTTTTACTATATTTTCGCACATTCGCGCACTAGTAAGGTTGTTTATTTTCGACTGTCGAAATGTGCATCTTTTCTTGCGTAACAGGTAGCCAGGTGACCTGGGTCTGCCTGTTTCGGGTGACCCGGATGGCACCAACGTCGCGGGTCGCGACCAGGTCAACGGGATGCTTTTGCGGAGCGGCCTTCATAGTATACTTATCTATGAAATTACACTTGCTTAAACTATTCGTACAGTAGGTAGACCTTCAAGAGTTGTCAAAAGTAGGTCAAGACGGTTATTGATTGATATCATGCGAATTAAGTATGGCAAGGCACATCAATATGCAAATTATTAGAGGTTGCAGTCGTAAAAAAAGCTTTTCCATCTAAAGGTCACACCTGGCATTCCCTCTTCAAAAATGAAGACATAATCGCATCAGAACGAGCAGATGTCACGAGACGAGGCAAGTTTTATTTACCTTGTGCGAAGACTTTTACGATATAAAGTTACAGAGCTAAGTTTGATAAAACATATCTTACGCATATTGGATAATCTTGGCCTGCCACCAGCGAGGCAGGTTCGGCAACTGGAACCGCTTCATCTTCTTACGTCCCATTTCTCCTTCCGCCACTTCATCTTCGCCTTCGACCTAGGAAGAATTCGGATAAATAATTGGTAATTTTTTTAGTCCACAACTTGTCTACAAGCCTTCTTGCTAATTGCTTATGCAAGCGTCACTCTGTCTTAAGCTGTAGTTAAAACTCCAAGAGACCGTATAGAATAGCGTTACACTATTATCCTATCGTCCAATCAAGGTCCAATGTCAGCATGATAAATATGTTAGGATAACATAGAGCAGAGGTGCCCAAATGGTCGATCGCGGGTCGATCGCGAGAGGTCTTAAGGTCGATCGCCAAGGATAACAGATTTGACACTTTGCACCCAATGTAGTTTTACTTTGCAACTTTTTTCCAATATCGGTAAAAATGTCGATCTCTTGGTCATAAATTGTTGCTATGTCGATCTCCTTAAGAAAAAGTATGGGCACCCCTGACATAGAGGATACGGAGAGGGTTATAGGATGTTGCTTTAATTTAAAGCAAGCTGTGCTTTCTATATGGTTTGGACTTGGAGAAGGTTTTAAGTTGAAGTGACGAATGTAGGCAACCCTTACTAGGTACCTTATTTGTTTATTTACACGACTGCCCAAAGCAAAAAGAGTGTTATGTGTTCAGGGTTCATGTATGTTTGTGGGTATGTGAGTTTCTTTATTCCACCATAACTTCTAAATGCCTGAACTGATTTGGATAAATGGGGTATCGTTAGAATCCTTACAACATCCCGAGTGACACTGGTTATATTTTTTTTAGAAAAAATTAATATGGCGACTGTACGACGCCATTTTGAAATGTGAAAAAAAAAATTTTTCTTCTATTATTACAATATGGGCATCAAATGAAAGGCCTTGATGAGCACATTCCAAAACTATATAATATGTCACTAAAATGTGTGAAATAAAAATAAATAAATTAAAAAAATATTAAAAAACACGACTGCCCTACCAAAACGAACTAAAAAGTTAAACAACAAGTGTCATTGCAGTCGGGGGACCTCTTTGATCAAAAATTGTTCCATGATAAGGTCCCCCGACTGCAATGACACTTGTTGTTTAACTTTTAGTTCGTTTTGGCAGGGCAGTCGTGTTTTTAATATTTTTTTAATTTATTAACCGACTTCACAAAAAGGAGGAGGTTCTCAATTCGATTGTATGTTTTTTTTTTTTATCGTTGTTCGCGCATATCTTCGTCATTTATGAACCGATTTTGATGATTCTTTTTTTGTTCGATTGAGTTTTCTTGCGAGATGGTCCCATTTAATTTTTTTTCAAATCGGTTCAGTAGTTTTCGAGAAATCCTGAAAATACTATGATTTTCATCAACTCACATGACGACTTTGTTATTTATGAACCGAATTAGATGTTTCTTTTTGTTGGGAAAGGGGTACTTTTAGTGTAGTCTTTTTAACCGACTTCAAAAAAAAAGGTTCTCTCTCAGTTTGACCTGTATGAATGTATGTTTCTCCGCGAATATCTCACGTTTGGCTGAGCCGATTTTTCTACCCAATAATATACCTATAATAATATACCTAATATATATATATATAGAAGGTACTTACACTAAAAATAATAAAATAAAAAATTGTTTTAAAAAACAAAAAACCGACTTCAAAAACCTGCCTCTAAAAAGCAAGAAATAATATTCAAATCATTAGATACGCATTATCATTGTTATAACAACACGTCTATTGAAGTCGGGTGGGGCTTTTAGAATAAAAAAAGAAAGTTGTACTCCAGCCCCACCCGACTTCAATAGACGTGTTGTTATAACAATGATAATGCGTATCTAATGATTTGAATATTATTTCTTGGTTTTTCGAGGCAGGTTTTTGAAGTCGGTTTTTTGTTTTTTAAAACAATTTTTTATTTTTTATTTTGTTCTTTGAATCCAGTTTTTATGAACCATGGTACAATAGTGTTAAATAACAAAGTACAAAAAGCTTATAAGTAATTAAAAATATATATACTTACATTGAGTTTAACTCTTTTATCTTTATCGTCTGGTTTGTCACCCATTTTCGTATTTTTATACAAGAAATTTGAATATCTTAGACAGAAGTGGAATGCCCTCAATAGTTATAAAGGTTTATTTATAAGTTACATTGATATTTTACTAGAATTTTGATGCCAAAGTGTAATTACAAAATTTTCGCTGATTACTTTTACGCCTGAATTTTGAGGCTAGAAATGTGTAAGTCAAAATGACGTGGAATAATTTTGATAGTCATAGATAGTTTAAAAACCAAATTACTTATCCAGTTGGTTTTGATTTATATACAGATCACAGAACAATAAATCGAGTGTGAAGAGAAAATTTTCTTTTTTTAAAATCACAAACGTTTCATTCGACTTTCTTGTAGGTATGTAGGTACAAAATATTCCCGATATCAAGACATATGTTCAATTTTGCAAGAAACAATGTATCAGAAGTATTTTGTCGTAACGCATACAGACAAGTTTCCATGTCTTTGAGGACCTTGGAAGACAGCAGGATATACGGGAAAATAGAAGTCGTAAGGCAAAGCATATGGACATGTAGATACAGCACTGTTAAGTCTTGTTTTAGCACCAATGCAGTGAATGCCATTATTGCTCACTATCCAACTTTTCCAATGGGAAAACGTCTAGTCAAGGGAAAATAAAGTGGACATCTGATTTTCTAAATATTTATTATTATGTTTGGACTTAAGATACAACAGTTTGGCCTTAATTTCCTGTCCTCCAGAATGTATCAAGAAAAGTTGTCAAGCTCTTTGAGGTACGCCGCTAGGTTGTCTTCTTGTAGAGCGGCCACCCATCTTCGTCGAGTTTCTGTGTACGCCGGACCCCAATGCTTGTTTGGCCGACAGCATTCGCGAATGCGCTGAAATAAAGAAATGTTTAAATTGGTAGGTTTTTTAGTATGTAGGTTACTTTACATAAAATGCAAGATTTAATTGATACAAGGTCTAGTGGTTCGCCTACATGTGTAAGACGCAGGGGTCCCGGGTTCGATTCCCAGGAATGGTTTACATTTGTACTCGGTTTGGTTGCTGGTAGGGATTTCAAGTCCACCTGGATAGCTACCATTATTTTACCTAAGTCTGACGCCATACAAAAAAAAATAAATTTGTTGCGTTCCAGTAGCCTTCGATCAAGAACCCAACAGTTAAGATATTAGAGGTAAGAGCCAGTTCCTCAGTTGTGAGATTTTCGGGTGTAGTGCACTTAAACTTTCGGCCTTATTATCGTCACTTAACATCAGGTGAGGTGAAGGAAAGGCACTATCCCGTTGTCGATAAAAAAAAACAACATCGCAACGGCTTCTCAAACCATATTCATACGCCATAGTTTATTGTGAGCTGCAGTTAGCAAAATAAATTGCGACCTTGATTTTTAGAACCATGGATGTATTCAAATTCAAATTCAAAAATAATTTATTCAGTCTAAGCATTACAAGCACTTGTGAATGTCATAGAAGCTACGCCATCGGTTCGCAAACCCTAAGCGGGAGACCTTGTAACGAGAAGAACCGGCAAGAAACTCGTCAACGGCTGTTTTTTTCTCCCTGTATATTTCATACAGAGTCGTCAACATTGAAAAATGATGCTCCACATTTAAAGTGAGGTCATTTTCCATCACATTAATTAACAAAAGTTTGCACACAATGGGTAGGTAGGTTGAAATTAAATACCTACTACATATCGGATAGGTAATTGTGAGAGTAAATAACTTTTAACTAGTTGAGAAATCATTCTGTCTGCTAATCGAAAGTGCACCTAAGTACGCAAAATTTACCAAAAACACATGTTACAAGACATAAAAAATAATTAAAACAAAATGCAATTCTTACAATTCAATTTGCGTTAAGATAGGTACTCAGAAGCAGACCCATTCCCACTAGCAGCACTCGTTCACGAGCATGACGCATGGACCAGCCATCGCTTCGCTCAACCATATTTGAGGGAACGTAACGACCCGCCCCACACGACACCACCGCAGAAATGATTAAAGAGAGCATGACATACTTAGGCTACCCATCCTAAGGCACTGAATTGAAAACTATGATTTAATAACTAACTTTGATTATGATTTATTAAAAACATATTGATAATATTAAACAGAAAAAATATATATAAATATACGACACCCTTAGTACAAGCAGACAGAAGCAGACCCATTCCCACTGGCAGCACCCGTTCACGAGCATGACGCATCACTATACATATAGGGCTGGGCTACGAAATAAGACTTACTTCAAAAAATGCCCCTTTCGTCTTGAATATGATCATTGCAGCATAAAGAGGGATGAGGGCGACGGAACAGAGGGCCACGCACCACCCCGCTACGCCCGAAGCATATTGCATCGCGTACGATGTTACCAGCTGGACAAAAGGGGTCGATGTTAGCATATCTAAATAAAATTATTTAAATATTAAAACTAATCCTTACTTTAATAATATAAATGCAAAAGCCTGTTTGTTACGCCTTCATGTCTTACTACTGAACCACGGTACTTACTGAAGAACAGATAATCATAAAATTTTACATGTTGTCAGGGGTAACAGAGAAGGACATAATAGGGTACCTTTCATTCCGAAAAAGCAATAAACTTTCCACGGAAACGAAGTCACGTAGAATAATAAGATTTTCAGGTAGATTGATCTATTTTTGAATTAGATACCTTTCAATGTTGAATATGAGAAAATAGGAGCATTCACAAACTTACCAACAGTATTATCGGGAGGACGTACTTCCACTGCCAAATCCAGAACTTATGTAAGGGTTCCCCAGTCATGAAGAGGACGTCCTTGCTAAGTCTTTTGGGTCCATAAATGTACACTGCCCCTATTATCTCCAGCAAACATACTATTGGCACACAGGCGATAGCTACGTGCGAATCTAGAAGACCTAGGACGTGGAGTCCACCCTGAAATTGGAAATCAAACTTTATTTCGAGAGTTTTGGTACCAAATTGCTGCGTTAACTTAAATCATCCTCTTCTTTAATAACAATTAATTTAAGGTAGACGCAGCATCTCTTTTTTACACGACTGCCCAAAGCAAAAAGAGTGTATATGTGTTCAGGGTTCATGTATGTTTGTGGGTATGTGAGTTTCTTTATTCCACCATAACTTCTAAATGCCTGAACTGATTTGGATAAGTGGGGTATCGTTAGAATCCTTACTAGAGGTGGTTAATATAACATCTAGCGCCATATTATAGCGCGCTATATTTACATAGCGCACATAGCGCGCTATGTAAGTAGACGCTATGGCGCTATGAATATCGCGCGTGGCAACAAGTAGCATCGTTGGCCGGATGGGGGCGCGAGAATTCATCGCGTACGCGCTGTTACTACCGGACGCGTTATGCGCGTTTCTCTCGCAGCACGCTAGATATAATATCGCGCGCGACCTTATTGTGAAGGACTTTTGTGTCACAACTAAGTCAATTATGTAAAAGCTATTTAGCTAAGCAAAGTTAGTGAACGAAAGATATGGTAAAAACAACCGAATTTCAAACGTTAATAAGGTCAAAAATCGCTTGCACCTGTTTTTTTAACTAGAAATCATTGTCTAGTGATCACAAGTTAGAAAAATAAGTGCAAGCGATTTTCGACCTTATTGACATTTATCAAAATCACGGTTTTTAATGAAAGATCAAAGTTAGTAAACGAGAATACAGCAAAAAAACAATCGAATTTCATACGTCAATAAGGTCGAAAATCACTTGCACCTGTTTTCTTAACTAGAAAACATTGTCCAGTGATCAGAAGTTAGAAAAATGAGTGCAAGCGATTTTCGACCTTATTGACATTTATCAAAATCACGGTTTTTAATGAAAGATCAAAGTTAGTAAATGAGAATACGGTAAAAAAACAACCGAATTTCAAATGTCAATAAGGTCGAAAATAGCTTGCACCTGTTTTTCTTAACTACAGATCACTTTTCCTACCTATACTTTTTTCCGAAATTAATTTGTTTTTCCGAAATCGTATAATTCAATTATTGACAGTTCTCAGGCCGAAAAGTATGAAATAAAGTTCATTAGTTTACATAACTGCTTTATTTTATATAAGACTAAAATGTAACGTATAAATAAATAACATTTTTGTAAAGCGCGCGATCTGTCTAACGAACGACGTGTGGCGTAACGTGTTGCGAAATCTAACGTGCTGCATCTAACGCACCAGCCAGCCGCCCGCATGCTACCTGATAAATAGCGCGTTATAACATAGCGTATTTAATAGCGCGCTAGAAATCAATAGCATATAGTCTGTAGCGTGCTGTTGCTTTATAGGCGTTATGAACAACTCTAATCCTTACAGCATCCCGAGTGACACTGGTTATATTTTAAAAAAAAATCAATATGGCGACTGTACGACGCCATTTTCAAATGTGAAAAAATATTTTTTTTTCATCTATTATTAATACAATATGGGCATCAAATGAAAGGCCTTGATGAGCACATTCCAAAACTATATAATTTGTCACTAAAATGTATGAAATAAAAATAAATAAATTAAAAAAATATTAAAAACAGACTTAGACTGCCCTGCCAAAAACGAACTAAAAAGTTAAACAACAAATGTCATTGCAGTCGGGGGACCTCTTTGATCAAAAAATAAAATTGTTCCATAATAAGGTCCCCCGACTGCAATGACATTTGTTGTTTAACTTTTTAGTTCGTTTTTGGCAGGGCAGTCGTGTTTTTAATATTTTTTTAATTTTTTTCTTCCATACATCTCCTCAACTAGTCATCTCAGCAATAATACTGATGATAACGTCTTTCACGTGATATAACGCTCATCTTTCATCCGCATAACTTGTCCCACACCACCATAAGTAACCGATTTTCCCGATACTTTGCCACTTTCAAACTTCGTCCTCGTAACAATAATAGTCACAAAAACTGATAAAAATAATTTAGAATGAAATTAAGTATCGTTAAAAATACTTGTAAAAACTAAGGTTTTCAAGACACATAAGTTAAGCATATATACCTAATACAGCCTCTGAATAGGAAAATGGACTCACAGCCTTTAAATTTTGCTCAAGGAAAATGGACTCATTGTCATATGTTTAAGGTCGTTTTTCTTGGAATTTCTTTTTGATTGTCGTCTAGGTTAAATCTAGCAGCTAAAAGTGAATTTAGTGTTATCCGGCCACGCCTAAATCATGTCACAGTTTAGTGCTTTCGTGTTATAGCTTAGTGAAATTTGTGGTAGCTGAATTATAGTAATTGCCTTGATTCAATCGTAAAATGTCTAGGCATACTGCGACATGCGTCAAAGCAACATAATTTAACCTACATGTTACTTATAAGCAGTAAAGTTTTTCACGCACAATATTCAAACTTTCACTTAAAAATGACAGAAAAAAAAAACTAAAAAGTAAACAAAATAATCGAAACATACATAGGTACGAGGGTGGTTTGATAAGTCCATGACTTTCAGAAGAAGAAATACTTTTTTATCATAATTTATTTTTGTGTCTTAAAAAGAAACTCTTTAAGGCATCTTTACACTATTTTTTTTTTCTAATTCGGCAAAAGATTATTACTTTGGAAACAAAAAGCTCAAGCGATTTCTAACTTTTCTTAATGACCCTGTCGACCCTCTCGGTGGCACTCATGACATCAAAACTCATCGAATGAAGATGCGAATCCTTCCTATTCTCTAGAATCAAACCCAGTGAGATATTTTATCCTACCAAACATGAATAAATGTGTTGATAAATGTCTTGGCGGGCAAAGATTTTCATCAAGTCAAAAGGTGGTGTCTGAAATGGGCCCTCATTTCAGTTACCTACCAGTTTTCAGGCGATGAAAGAAAAAAATATGGGTTAAAGAGGTAGGAACTTCGTTGGACTGAATACGCAGAGCTACAATAAGATTATCTACAGAAATAAAACAAAATATTCCGAAAAAAAGAATTTCTTCATTAAAAAGTCATGGACTTATCAATCCACCCTCGTATTATTTGTCAGGTCAGGAATCAGGTTGTCCGTTAATAATTGGAGCTAGTTAGTTGGAGCTAAACAAAATCCAGGGGGGGCAACTGCACCTCCCTGCCCCCCTCGATACGTCCATGACTGTAACTACATATTAGTTAATCGCAGATCCATTGTTTAGTTGTGAACTTTAAAACAATTAAGCCTCAAAACAAAGAAGTCGACACCACTAGTTTTTTTACATTCTCTTTGGTCGACACTAAAACACCGAATGCTTCAAATACTTACTTGTTTGTTTATTCACAAGCCGAGTAAATTAGTTTTAATTATGCAACAGATAGCAAAGGGTGAGCCGTGTTATCGCAGCTAGCTCAAACATATTTTTAAAGTTCTCTTGTCACGCAAATCCTGGCCCGGGAGCCAGGGCCGAATCAAGGCAAACATAAATGAAGGATATGACATTATTTGATCATGCTGTTTGTGTCACGTTCACAATGTAAACAATATTAATTTGTAAAACAAAGATAAAAATTAAATACCTAATAATCGTTTCGTTTTCCTTGTTATGAATAACTATAGTAACTAGGGAACTTAAAAGTTTTCATCGAAAATACTTTTGTTGAGTTCGTCTCAATTCTACGCTTTACGAAGCTTTGGAAAAGTAGGTATTGCTCATTGCTTATCAGAAGCTCATCTAGAGGTCTCAAGCTCAAGCTAGATGTTGAAAGTTTATATATCAAAAGAAAGCATATTTTTCAATTAACTTTATTGTTAATTTATCATTCATTAATATTATTTACGCAAAATTTTATGTTTCTTAATTATGATTATTATATAATTCACCTTAATTCCCGTAAAAAATATGTCTTACTTATGAACGGAACGCAGTTTCAAATTCATTAGTTTGATGTGATGCGAGCGTTGCGTAGGATATTCGGATCAGTTGAGGCTTAACTTTAATATTATACATACCCACGCATTGAGGTTATTTTTATTTTTAGTTACTTTTCTTTAACTATTATTTACAGTTTATGTTTACTCAATGCAGCTCTGACTCTGAATGCAATTTCTATTAAACTGTGTTTAGAGATAACAGTTTGCACTATGATTTTACGAGCCTATTATTATTATATCTGTGAATATGACGAAAATTGAAGTCATTCGGTAAACAAAATAATACAAGTGGTAGAAATATTAGTTTAATGATCATAATATTTAAAGACATGGAGCCATTGTCATTCAGATCAAGATTTTATCTGGGATTGTCTACGTGAAAAATATACAAATTTTAAACTTTTTAGATTTTTGCATTCACAATGCTACTATAAATAATGAAAAATATTAGAAAAAATCGGCTCACCCGTAGCAACTTAGACGGGATTCGAACCCGCACCCTTAGGAATCCGGCCCAATGCACTACCAATTATGCTACCAAGCCGCTGAGGGATGTGGCGAAATTTTCTAATACTTTCCACGCTTCCGCTGAAGATCAGCGCCATCTCACCAATGTGAAGAGAACTACTTCGACATTCGGTTGTAGCACCTATTGCAGGTGCCAGACAATCAATTAAGGTGAAACAGTACAATTTTAAACTTTTTAGATTTTTGCATTCACAATGCTACTTTTATATTAAGATGAATAAATAATGAAAAATATTAGAAAAAATCGGCTCACCCGTAGCAACTTAGACGGGATTCGAACCCGCACCCTTAGGAATCCGGCCCAATGCCAAAGAAAATATACACTAACGTGAAAAGAAGCGACACTTGCGCATGGGTGCTGTAAAATTGCTCGCGGCTATGTGTGAGTGCGCCGGGCGAGCGCGGGGGTGCCGCGACGCCATCGGGGCGAGGAATCTCCTCCGCGGAGGCACGTGCTATCAGGCTTGCCTAGTTCGCTCGCACCGCGCAATAGTACAGGCAAGTACGACAAACTAAAGTGATAGTGTAGAGCCGCATGCGAGGGCTTTAATCATTCATCGTTCAGGCAATGTAATTTGCTTTTCGTATTATAAATACAAGACAGGGCCTTATTATTGCTTTTCTCAAGAAATGTGAGGAAATTAATAGAATATTGTACATTGAGGGGTGAAGTGGTAATAATTGCACTTTCTTCAGAGTAATACATATGCTTTATACTACAGAAAATAAATAAATAAGTACTTAAAATAATATTGAATTAAAATAGCTAACTACAATAATTAATTATGGTGTCTTGCCTTTCACCCCGCACTATATATCTATTACACAGACACTGCACATAATAAAGTTTTTGTACTTTTGTAAGTATAGAAAAATATTAAAATACACTTGACCGTTTTTTGACATTTTATTTATGCCTCTCATCTATTACCTCCATAGTTTTAAGGGGGGTCGAAAAAACTTAATTTTTTGGTTCCGACGCACCGTGTCCGAGATATTTGCATTTTTGTAATTTTATTTAGAGATAAGGTTAAAATAAATACTGTTCTTTAAAATGTAGTACCCACACACTATTTAAGTAGTAATTAATAAGAATATAAGTTGATATTAATTGTAATGAAAAAAACTATTTGGTCAAACGAAGAATAAACGTAGAAAAAGTCGCAAATCAAAAATTGTATTAATTTATTGATCTACAGAATGTTTGGTAATAGCACTTATAAAGCCGAATATGGTAGATAGGGACCATCTAACTGAACCACTTTTATTATGGGACCTACTCTGAAATCGCGGAAAACGTATCAGCTGTTTCATACAAAAAATAATAATGAAAATATCAAAATGTATGAAACAGCTGTTATTTTTTTTCGCGATTTCAGAGTTGGTTCCATAGTAAAAGTTGTTCAGTTTGATGATCCCTATCTACCATATTCGGATTTATAAGGCTCTTACCAATCACCTTGTATATATTTAATCGTAAGTAATATAGTATAATGTATTAATATTAAAATAAAATCAATACTACACCAAACTATCGTTTTATAATTTCCTGCGTTAATGATGCTAATAGACAACCCTATCACAAGTCGTGACTACTCGTCACGATCATATTCGGATTTATAAGGCTCTTACCAATCACCTTGTATATATTTAATCGTAAGTAATATAGTATAATGTATTAATATTAAAATAAAATCAATACTACACCAAACTATCGTTTTATAATTTCCTGCGTTAATGATGCTAATAGACAACCCTATCACAAGTCGTGACTACTCGTCACGACTTCGACGCAGCCGCCGCCAAACTGGCGCCAAGCTCACACCTACAGGGAGTGCCGCCGCTGTGCCAATGCACTACCAATTATGCTACCAAGCCGCTGAGGGATGTGGCGAAATTTTCTTATACTTTCCACGCTTCCGCTGAAGATCAGCGCCATCTCACCAATGTGAAGAGAACTACTTCGACATTCGGTTGTAGCACCTATTGCAGGTGCCAGACAATCAATTAAGGTGAAACAGTACAATTTTAAACTTTTTAGATTTTTGCATTCACAATGCTACTTTTATATTAAGATGAATAAATAATGAAAAATATTAGAAAAAATCGGCTCACCCGTAGCAACTTAGACGGGATTCGAACCCGCACCCTTAGGAATCCGGCCCAATGCACTACCAATTATGCTACCAAGCCGCTGAGGGATGTGGCGAAATTATCTAATACTTTCCACGCTTCCGCTGAAGATCAGCGCCATCTCACCAATGTGAAGAGAACTACTTCGACATTCGGTTGTAGCACCTATTGCAGGTGCCAGACAATCAATTAAGGTGAAACAGTACAATTTTAAACTTTTTAGATTTTTGCATTCACAATGCTACTTTTATATTAAGATGAATAAATAATGAAAAATATTAGAAAAAATCGGCTCACCCGTAGCAACTTAGACGGGATTCGAACCCGCAACCTTAGGAATCCGGCCCAATGCACTACCATCCCGTCTAAGTTGCTACGGGTGAGCCGATTTTTTCTAATATTTTTCATTATTTATTCATCTTAATATAAAAGTAGCATTGTGAATGCAAAAATCTAAAAAGTTTAAAATTGTACTGTTTCACCTTAATTGATTGTCTGGCACCTGCAATAGGTGCTAAAACCGAATGTCGAAGTAGTTCTCTTCACATTGGTGAGATGGCGCTGATCTTCAGCGGAAGCGTGGAAAGTATTAGAAAATTTCGCCACATCCCTCAGCGGCTTGGTAGCATAATTGGTAGTGCATTGGGCCGGATTCCTAAGGGTGCAGGTTCGAATCCCGTCTAAGTTGCTACGGGTGAGCCGATTTTTTCTAATATTTTTCATTATTTATTCATCTTAATATAAAAGTAGCATTGTGAATGCAAAAATCTAAAAAGTTTAAAATTGTACTGTTTCACCTTAATTGATTGTCTGGCACCTGCAATAGGTGCTACAACCGAATGTCGAAGTAGTTCTCTTCACATTGGTGAGATGGCGCTGATCTTCAGCGGAAGCGTGGAAAGTATTAGAAAATTTCGCCACATCCCTCAGCGGCTTGGTAGCATAACTGGTAGTGCATTGGGCCGGATTCCTAAGGGTGCGGGTTCGAATCCCGTCTAAGTTGCTACGGGTGAGCCGATTTTTTCTAATATTTTTCATTATTTATTCATCTTAATATAAAAGTAGCATTGTGAATCTAAAAAGTTTAAAATTGTACTGTTTTACCTTAATTGATTGTCTGGCACCTGCAATAGGTCCTAAGGGTGCAGGTTCGAATCCCGTCTAAGTTGCTACGGGTGAGCCGATTTTTTCTAATATTTTTCATTATTTATTCATCTTAATATAAAAGTAGCATTGTGAATGCAAAAATCTAAAAAGTTTAAAATTGTACTGTTTCACCTTAATTGATTGTCTGGCACCTGCAATAGGTGCTACAACCGAATGTCGAAGTAGTTCTCTTCACATTGGTGAGATGGCGCTGATCTTCAGCGGAAGCGTGGAAAGTATTAGAAAATTTCGCCACATCCCTCAGCGGCTTGGTAGCATAACTGGTAGTGCATTGGGCCGGATTCCTAAGGGTGCGGGTTCGAATCCCGTCTAAGTTGCTACGGGTGAGCCGATTTTTTCTAATATTTTTCATTATTTATTCATCTTAATATAAAAGTAGCATTGTGAATCTAAAAAGTTTAAAATTGTACTGTTTTACCTTAATTGATTGTCTGGCACCTGCAATAGGTGCTACAACCGAATGTCGAAGTAGTTCTCTTCACATTGGTGAGGTGGCGCTGATCTTCAGCGGAAGCGTGGAAAGTATTAGAAAATTTCGCCACATCCCTCAGCGGCTTGGTAGCATAATTGGTAGTGCATTGGGCCGGATTCCTAAGGGTGCGGGTTCGAATCCCGTCTAAGTTGCTACGGGTGAGCCGATTTTTTCTAATATTTTTCATTATTTATTCATCTAAATATACAAATATTAATATTTAGATACACGGTTAATTTTTACGGCTTTTAGAAGACTAAAAGGAAATTGTACTCCAGCCCCACCCGACTTCAATAGACGTTGTTATAACAATGATAATGCGTATCTAATGATTTGAATATTATTTCTTGCTTTTAAGAGGCAGGTTTTTTGTTTTTAAATAATTTTTCAAACTATTAATTTTTTACTTTTAACTGCATGTTTATATTTAGAAACGTGGTCTGATATTCCCTTTTCATTTTTAGATATTATTATTAGGTACCTACCTGCTTAAAATTAATGGTGTATAAATAAAATAAATATTTGACAACATCACATCTTTTGATCGGTATCACAAACATCCAGACCTAAGAAAATATAGAAAAGTTTTTTCTATATTTACCCAGCCGGGGTCGAACCTGAGACCACAGAAATGGCGACAAGTAACTAGTAACATACTCAACATATTTTTCACTCCTCTTGCTCAAAAAGTCCGTCATTGTAAGGTACAAGAGTCAGGATAAAAATATAGCATAAATACCCCTAGGGGATAAAGTTTTTTCTTTTTTAATGTTTGTCTATTACCAATGCACCTACTAAAACAAAATAGTAGATTGTTATACAAGACGCTAAAATGACCCATTGCATACGAGGTAGTTTTATCAATCATACTAATACTACTATTATTGTTTTTAACAATCTACTATTATTGTTTTATACCGACCTCTGTGTTGCATATTATTGAAACAAGGAAAATAGTCAGGCACGTAAGAAAAGTTACAAGCCGTTTTCTTCTTTGGAGCCTCGGCGATTCGTCCAATACTCCTGCAATAACTGCTTCGATAGTCACAAACTGAAACAAAAAGTCAGTAAGAAAACGTTTTTTTTTTATAAGAAAGCCGCATTGGTATTCTACAAGAAACTTAAATCCATATAATATGAACTAGCTTCTGCCCGCGACTTCGTCCGCGTGGATATTAGACGAAATCCTTTTAAGGAACCTTCAACCAGGATCCGGCCAGCCATATTTACGCGATTAGGCGAGTCCCCATCAAGCGCGCTGCCTCGCGAGGCAAGACATTTGCCGCGTGTGGCGGGCCTCGCACAAGGCTTCCAGTTCCCGTTCCCGTTCCCGCTCCCGCTCCCGTTCCCCGTTCCCCGTTCCCGTTCCGTTCCCGTCCCGTAAACGTCCCGTAACCGTCCCGTACCCCTTCCGTTCCCGTTCCCATCCCGTTCCTGTCCCGTTCTCATCCTGTTCTCGTTCTCGTTCCCGTCCCGTTATATTCCCGTTCCGTTCCCGTTCCGTTCCGTTCCCGTTCCGTTCCCGTTCCGTTCCGTTCCCGTTCCGTTCCCGTTCCGTTCTCGTTCCGTTCCCGTTCCGTTCCCGTTCCGTTTCCGTTCCGTTCCGCTCCGTTCCGTTCCGTTCCGTTCCGTTCCGTTCCGTTCCGGTCCGGTCCGTTCCGTTCCCGTGCCCGTGCCCGTTCCGGTTCCCGTTTCCGTTCCCTGGATGTGCATGTCCAGGTCCAGGTCCATATGTGTCATGTCCACCGCGTTGCACTTCAAAATAAATCTCATTTTCGCAATCACCATCCCATAAAACCTCAAGAACGACATCCATATCGATTTTTATGTTACTCACCCCACTTACCCTCTAAGGGGTTGATTTTCAAAATCCCAAAATATATATTTAGACTTGCTCCTACAAATTTTAAAGTTGTAATTTCGATTTTGTATTCTTTTTCCATACAAAATTTGAACCTCATTTTTACCCCTTTAGAGGTTAAATCATGTCCACCGTGTTGGACTTCAAAATAAATGTCATTTTTGCAATCGACATCCCAGAAAACCCCAATAACTACATCTATATCGATTTTTATGTTTACTCACCCCATTTACCTCCTAAGGGGTTGATTTTCAAAATAACAAAATATATATTTCCCTTTTTATTTTTAGATGTGCTCCTACGAAATTTAAAGTTGTAATGTCTATTTTATATTATTTTTCCATACAAAATTTGGACCCCATTTTCACCCCTTTAGGGGTTAAATCATGTGCACCGTGTTGGACTTCAAAATAAATGTCATTTTTGCAATCGTCATCCCAGAAAACCCCAATAACGACATCTATATCGATTTTTATGTTTACTCACCCCATTTACCCCCTAAGGGGTTGATTTTCAAAATAACAAAATATATATTTGCCTATTTATTTTTAGATGTGCTCCTACGAAGTTTAAAGTTGTAATGTCTATTTTATATTAATTTTCCATACAAAATTTGGACCCCATTTTCACCCCTTTAGGGGTTAAATCATGTCCACCGTGGTTGGACTTCAAAATAAATGTCATTTTTGCAATCGTCATCCCACAAAACCCCGATAACGACATCCATATCTATTTTTAGGTTTTTTTAACCCTTTTCACCCCCATTTCATCCCCTTTGGAGTTGAAATCCTAACAAAAACAATATACGTTGCTTTAGATTTCTATCCATAAGCCTAAATTATAAATTGAGCGATTTTTACTTCGAAAATGAAGGATTTTCTTTAATACACAACTTCATCCCCCTTTTGACCCCTTCGGGGGTAGAATTTTGAAAAACGCTGAGACCCGTATTTATTAAATTTCAATCGTCAGCCTAAACACAAAATTTGAAGATTCTAGCTTCAAAACTGAGGGACTTTCATACAAACTTTCATCCCTTATTTCATCCCCTTAGGGATGGAATTTTCAAAAATCCTTCCTTAGTGGATGCCTACACTGTATAAGGTATCTGTGTGCAAAATTTCAAGTCTCTAGGTCCAGCGGTTTGGGCTGTGCGTTGATAGATCAGTCAGTCAGTCTGTCAGTCAGTCAGTCAGTCAGTCATTCAGTTTACGATTTTATATATTAAGATTTAAGCTTCTTGGTATTATACAAACCATACTGTCAATGCCAAGGAAAAACAGCATAGTAAAGAATGCTATAGCCCAAAAATTAGGGGCCGGCATCATAGACACAGCGGTTGGGTACGTGATGAAGGCCAGGCCCGGGCCAGCGGTGGCCACCTGGCCCACGGGCACTCCGGCCCGTTCCGCTGCAAATCCAAGCACTGAGAATACGACGAATCCTGCCCATATACTGGTACCACTATTTACCAGAGGTATTATTATTGATGATCTGAAAGATTTCATTGCTGTTAATGTGATAGCTTTAGGATCATTCCCACAGCTCCGGCGCGTCACCGGCGCGTCACCGGCCCGTCCGTCAACGTCAAAAATATGTGTGAACAAGCAGTTCAGATCACCGGCGCCGGCACGTCACCGGCGCGTCGCCGGCTCGTTTCAGTCAAGTCAACGTCGCTTCACCGGCAAGGCAAGCAGGGTTGCCACTTTTTTGTTTTAATAAAGTATAGGTTGCTATAATAGGTAGAAAAAAGTACATTGTGGTATGGAAATATAGAATTATTTATTTATTCCAACTTTAAAAACCTACTGCTTAAGTATTGTTTTTTGGAAATATTTTGGTAACTTTATTAGACTTAATTTACTTATTCCACTAAGTTCAAGTAAAGGTAAGTATTATTTTCTCGAATTATAATAGAAATACAACAACGTATGCGAATGTCGGATTTTCGGGTAAACAAATGAATGCCGGAACACAAGTGAAGGCATGAAAACATTGTCTACAGAAATTGTTGTATTATTATTAAAATTCGAAAAATAGTACCTTTGCTTGAACTTAGTGGTAAAGGTGAATTAAGTCTAACAAAGTTACCAAAATACTACAAAAAACAATACTTAAACAGTCGGTTCTTAAAGTTGAAATAAATATATATAAATACCTACTTTATTTCTACACCACAATGTACTTTATTCTACCTATTATAACAACCAATAATTTATTATAATAAATTAGTGGCAACCCTGTTTGCCATGCCGGGGACGCGCCGGTGACGTGACGGCCGGCGACGCGCCGGTGACGTGACGGCCGGCGACGCGCCGGTGACGTGACGGCCGGTGACGCGCCGGTGACGTGACGGCCGGCGCGTCGCCGGCGAGGCACCGGCAAGACAAACAGGGCTGCTACTTTTTGTGTTAATAAATTATTGGTTACTATAATCGGTACAGAAAAAGTATAATTTATTTATTTCAGCCTTGAAAAACATTTTTTATAACTTTTGTTAATATTTCGGTAACTTTATGAGACCTTATTCATCTGTTCCACTAAATTTTGGTAAGGGTACAATTTTTCGAATTTTAATAGAAATACAAAGTGTGTGGATTTCGGGTAAACAAATAAATCTCAGAAAAACAAGTGAAGGTCAACAATTTCTTTTTGCGAAATTGTTGTTTTAAGTTGTCATTTGTCAATCTTAAAACAGCAATATATCTCGAAAAATACTCATCCTAAAGTGGTGGTGTAAATTTAGTCTATAAAATTTACCAAAATATTAAGAAAAGTGTAAATAAAATGTTTTTTAAAGTTGTAATAAATAAATAATACTTTATTTCCAAACCACAATGTACTTTTTTTTCTACCTATTATAACAACCAATACTTTATTGAATCAAATAAGTTGCAACCCTGTTTACATTGCCGGCGACGCGCCGGTGACGTGACGGCCGGCGCGTCACCGGCACGGCGCGTCACCGGCGACTCAACGGCAAGGCAAACAGGGTTGCTACTTTTTTGTTTTTATAAATTATTAATTGCTATACTCGGTATAGATAAATACACTGTGGTATGGAAATAGAGTATTATTTATTTATCTCAACTTTGAAAAACATTTACTTTTATTACTTTTGGTAATATTTTGGTAAATTTATTAGACTTAATTTACACCACCAGTCTAGGATGAGTATTTTTCAAGATATTGCTGTTTTAAGATTGACAGATGACAGCTGTCAAACTTAAAACAGCAATACCTATCTCAAATAGAAATTGTTGACCTTCAATTAATTTTACGTCATTCATTTGTTTACCCAAAATCCACACACATTGTTGTATTTTCATTTAAATTCGAAAAATGTTACCCTTACTAGAACCGCTGTTCGTCTAGCTAGGCAGTTGACGCAACGACTAAAGGTGTAATGGTTGGCACTCTGTGATTTGCCTTTTTGAATATCAAAAATTAATAAGAAAAATAAGATTGGTACTTAAAAATTCAAGTTATATTCTTTGAAAAAAATTTGTCATTTTTTTCTAAAAGGTAAGATTTTTTTTTTAATTTGTCTCTTTTTCTTCTTTTTATGCTCTTCAAATAAAGAATAGAAAAAAATGTGACTTAGTTTTTGCTCCTTTTCTTTTTGTTTATGGGCCGATTTCGATGAAGCTCGCTTTTTGATATAACTTTGACACGAAAATAACAACGCAATGTTGAAAACATTAAAAAATTCAAAATGGCGGCTAACTTTTTTGCTTGTGGGCTGATTTCGATGAAACTCGGTTTTTGCTACTATTTTGACAAGAAAACAGCAACGCACTCTTAAAAAAGTAAAAAATTCAAGATGGCGGCTAACTTTTTTGCTTGTGGGTCGATTTCGATGAAACTCGGTTTTTGGTACTATTTTGACAAGAAAACAGCAACGCAGTGTTAAAAATGTAAAAAATTAAAGATGGCGGCCAAATTTTTTGTTTGCGGGCCGATTTCGATAAATCTCGGTTTTTGGTACTATTTTGCCAAGAAAACAGCAACGCAATGTTAAAAATACAAAAATATCTAAGATGGCGGCCAAATTTTTTGTTTGCGGGCCGATTTCGATAAATCTCGGTTTTTGGTACTATTTTGCCAAGAAAACAGCAACGCAATGTTAAAAATACAAAAATATCTAAGATGGCGGCCAACTTTTTTGTTTGCAGGGCGATTTCGATGAAACACGGTTTTTGACACTATTTTGACAAGAAAACAGCAACGCAAAGTTACAAATGTAAAAATTCAAGATGGCGGCCAACTTTTTGGCTTGTGGGCTGATTTCGATGAAACTTGATTTTTGGTACTATTTTGACAAGAAAACAGCAACGCTATATTAAAAACATAAAATATGCAAGATGGCGGCCAACTTTTTGCTTGTGGGCCGATTTTGATGAAACTCGGTTTTTTGGACCGTTTTAGCCAGAAAACGGCAACACCGAGTTTCATCGAAATCAGCTCACAAGCGAAAAAGTTGGCCGCTATCTTGAATTTTCACATTTTTAACTTTGCATTGCTGTTTTCTGATCAAAATAGTGTCAAAAACCAAGTTTCATTAAATCGCCCCGCGAGCAAAAAAGTTTGCCGCCATCTTAGATATTTTTATATTTTTAACATTGCGTTGCTGTCGTCTTGTCAAAATAGTACAAAAAACCGAGTTTTATCGAAATAGGCCGAAATAGGCATCAACAAAGGAGTTGGCCACCATCTTGAATTTATTCCATTTTTAACTTTGCTTAGCTGTTCTCTTGTCAAAATACTAGCAAAAACCGAGTTTCATTGAAATCAGCTCACAAGCAAAAAAGTTGGCTGCCATCTTGAACTTTGAAATTTTTAACATTGCGTTGCCGTTTTCTTGTAAAAAAAGTACAAAAACCGAGTTTCATCGAAATCGGCCCACAAATAAAGGAGTTGGCCACTATCTTGAATTTTAACATTTTTAACTTTGCGTAGCTGTTCTCATGTCAAAATAATACCAAAAACCAAGTTTCATCAAAATCGGCCCACAAGCAAAAAAGTTGGCCGCCATCTTGAATTTTTTTAAATTTTTAACATTGCGTTGCTGTTTTCTTGTCAAAATAGTACTAAAAACCGAATTTCATCGAAATCGGCCCACAAACAAAAAAGTTGGCCGCCATCTTGATTTTTTTAGATTTTTAACACTGCGTTGCTGTTTTCTTGTCAAAATAGTACTAAAAACCGAATTTCATCGAAATCGGCCCACAAACAAAAAGTTGGCCGCCATCTTGATTTTTTTAGATTTTTAACACTGCGTTGCTGTTTTCTTGTCAAAATAGTACCCAAAACCAAGTTTCATTGAAATCGGCCCACAAACAATAAAGTTGGCCGCCATCTTGAATTATTAACATTTTTAACAGTGCATTGCCGTTTTCTTGTCAGAATAGTACCAAAAACCGAGTTTCATCGAAATCGACCTGCAAACAAAAAAGTTGGCCGACATCTTAAGTTTTTTTACTTTTTTAACATTGCGTCGCTGTTTGCTTGTCAAAATAGTACCAAAAACTGAATTTCATCTAAATCAGCCCGCAAACAGAGAAATTGGCCACCATCTTAAATTTTTACATTTTTAACTTTGCGTAGCTGTTCTCATGTCAAAATAGTACCAAAAACCAAATTTCATCTAAATCGGCCCACAAGCAAATAAGTTGGCCGCCATCTTGAATTTTTTTACATTTTTTACATTGCGTTGCTGTTTTCTTGTCAAAATAGTACTAAAAACCGAATTTCATCGAAATCGGCCCCCAAACAAAAAAGTTGGCTGCCATCTTGAATTATTTACATTTTTAACAGTGCATTGCCGTTTTCTTGTCAAAATAGTACCAAAAACAGAGTTTCACCGAAATTGGCCCGCAAACAGAGAAGTTGGCTGCCATCTTTATTTTTTTACTTTTTTAATATTGCGTTTCTGTTTTCTTGTCAAAATAGGACCAAAAACCGAGTTTCATCGAAATCGGCATGCAAACAAAAAAGTTGGCCGCCATCTTGAATTTTTTTACATTTTTAACATTGCGTTGCTGTTTTCTTGTCAAAATAGTACCAAAAACCGAATTTCATCGAAATCGGCCCACAAACAAAAAAGTTGGCCGCCATCTTGATTTTTTTAGATTTTTAACCCTGCGTTGCTGTTTTCTTGTGAAAATAGTACCAAAAACCGAGTTTCAATGAAATCGTCCCACAAACAAAAAAGTTGGCCGCCATCTTGAATTTTTTTACATTTTTAACAGTGCATTGCCGTTTTCTTGTCAAAATAGTACCAAAAACAGAGTTTCACCGAAATTGGCCCGCAAACAGAGAAGTTGGCTGCCATCTTTATTTTTTTACTTTTTTAATATTGCGTTTCTGTTTTCTTGTCAAAATAGGACCAAAAACCGAGTTTCATCGAAATCGGCATGCAAACAAAAAAGTTGGCCGCCATCTTGAATTTTTTTACATTTTTAACATTGCGTTGCTGTTTTCTTGTCAAAATAGTACCAAAAACCGAATTTCATCGAAATCGGCCCACAAACAAAAAAGTTGGCCGCCATCTTGATTTTTTTAGATTTTTAACCCTGCGTTGCTGTTTTCTTGTGAAAATAGTACCAAAAACCGAGTTTCATTGAAATCGTCCCACAAACAAAAAAGTTGGCCGCCATCTTGAATTATTTACATTTTTAACAGTGCATTGCCGTTTTTTTGTCAAAATAGTACCAAAAACAGAGTTTCATCGAAATTGGCTCGCAAATAAAAGTTGGCCGCCATGTTGAATTTTTTACTTTTTTAACATTGCGTCGCTGTTTGCTTGTCAAAATAGTACCAAAAACTGAGTTACATCTAAATCGGCCCTCAAACAGACAAGTTGGCCACCATCTTGAATTTTTACATTTTTAACTTTGCGTAGCTGTTCTCATGTCAAAATAGTACCAAAAACCAAATTTCATCTAAATCGGCCCACAAGCAAAAAAGTTGGCCGCCATCTTGAATTTTTTTACATTTTTAACATTGCGTTGCTGTTTTCTTGTCAAAATAGTACTAAAAACCGAATTTCATCGAAATCGGCCCACAAACAAAAAAGTTAGCCGCCATCTTGATTTTTTTAGATTTTTAACACTGCGTTGCTGTTTTCTTGTCAAAATAGTACCAAAAACCAAGTTTCATCGAAATCGGCCCACAAGCAAAAAAGTTGGCCGCCATCTTGAATTTTTTTACATTTTTAACATTGCGTTGCTGTTTTCTTGTCAAAATAGTACTAAAAACCGAATTTCATCGAAATCGGCATACAAACAAAAAAGTTGGCCTCCATCTTGATTTTTTTACATTTTTAACACTGCGTTGCTGTTTTCTTGTCAAAATAGTACCCAAAACTGAGTTTCATCGAAATTGGCTCGCAAATAAAAGTTGGCCGCCATCTTGAATTTTTTACTTTTTTAACATTGCGTCGCTGTTTGCTTGTCAAAATAGGACCAAAAACCGAGTTTCATCGAAATCGGCCTGCAAACAAAAAAGTTGGCCGCCATCTTGAATTTTTACTTTTTTGACATTGCGATGCTGTTTGTTTGTCAAAATAGTACCAAAAACCGAGTTTTATCTAAATCGGCCCGCAAATAAAAAAGTTGGCCGCCATCTTGATTTTTTTCATTTTTTTTAACATTGCGTTGATTTTAGCCTCTCGGGACCTCCCACCCCCCTTCTATACTGCACCACCCCGCACGATTGCTCTGTCTAGACTCCTTCGATGATCGACTGTATGAACTAAATATCGGCTGTGCTAGAACTTAGTGGAACAGGTGAATTAAGTCTCATAAAGCTACCGAAATATTAACAAAAGTAATAAAAAAATGATTTTCAAAGTTGAAATAAATAAATAATACTTTATTTCCATACCACAATATACGTTTTCTCTACCGATTATAGCAACCAATAATTTATTAAAACAAAAAAGTAGCAACCCTGTTTGTCTTGCCGGTGACTCGCCGGCGACGCGCCGTGCCGGTGACGCGCCGGCCGTCACGTCACCGGCGCATCGCCGTCCGTCACGTCACCGGCGCGTCACCGGCCGTCACGTCACCGGCGCGTCCCCGGCATGACAAACAGGGTTGCCGCTTATTTATTATTGGTACAAACATTGTGGCATGGAAATAAAGTATTATTTATTTATTTCAACTTTAAAAATCTTTTTTTATTACTTTGTTAATATTTTGGTAACTTTATTCTGTACCAAAACGCTGTCAAAGTTAAAGTTATCGTCAAATGGTAATGCTACCTATTTGTCACGTCAAACTTGGCAAAGGACATCAAGCTGGCTAACAACCTCTTTTTTTGGCTAACTTATGCTTAACCGGTACTATAACTAGCCTGTTATCGTTAAAGTTAGGTGGTGCAACTGAGCCTTGTTATCGTTAAAGTTGGGTGGTGCAACTGAGCCTTAATTCACCCTTTCCACCGAGTTCTAGTAAAGGTACTGTTTCTTCGAATTTTGTGTGTGAATGTGTGTGGATTTCGGGTAAACAAAAAAGTGGTCGGAAAAACAAGTGAAGGTTAACAATTTCTTTTTGAGATTTTGCTGTTTTAAGTTTGACAGCTGTCATCTGTCAATCTTAAAACAGAAATTTATCTTGAAAAATACTCATCCTAAACTGGTGGTGTAAATTAAGTCTAATAAATTTACCAAAATATTACCAAAAGTAATAAAAATAAATGTTTTTCAAAGTTGAAATAAATAAATAATACCTACTTTATTTCCATACCACAGTGTACGTTTCTTTACCGATTATAGCAACCAATAATTTATTAAAACAAAAAAGTAGCAACCCTGTTTGCCTTGCCGGTGACTCGCCGGCGGCGCGACGTGCCGGTGACGTGCCGGCCGTCACGTCACCGGCACGTCACCGGGCGTCACGTCACCGGCGCGTCGCCGGCCGGCGCGTCAACGGCAAAGCAAACAGGGTTGCTACTTATTTGTTTTAATAAAGTATTGGTTGTTATAATAGGTAGAAAAAAAGTACATTGTGGTATGGAAATAAAGTATTATTTATTTATTTCAACTTTAAAAAACATTTTATTTTTTAATTCTGTTAATATTTTGGTAACTTTATGAGACTTAATTCACCTGTTCCACTAAGTTTTAGTAAAGGTATTTTTTTTCGAATTTTAATAAAAATACAACAATGTGAGTGAACTTCGGGTAAACAAATGAATGTCGTAAAAACAAGTGAAGCTAGGAAAACATAGTCTTGTGATCTGTAAATAAATTATGACGTCATCCGCGACGTACGCAAATCTCAACATTTTTTTTTATTGATATTGCTGTTTTAAGTTTGACAGCGGACATCTGTTAATCTTAAAACAGGAATATCTCTAAAAATACTCATCCTAGACTAGTGGTGTAAATTAATTACCAATATATTACCAAAAGTAGTAAAAATAAATGTTTTTCAAAGTTGAAATAAATAAATTATACTTTATTTCCATACCACAGTGTAATTTTCTGTACCGATTACAGCAACCAATAATTTATTTAAACAAAAAAGTAGCAACCCTGTTTGCCTTGCCGGTGACTCGCCGGCGACGCGCCGTGCCGGTGACGCGCCGGCCGTCACGTCACCGGCGCGTCGCCGGCATGCCGTAGCAATATGCGTTTGACGTTGACGGGCCGGTGACGCGCCGTTGACGCGCCATGACTGATGTGTGTGAACAGTGTAGTACAACTTGTATGTAACTATATTTTTGACGTTGACGGGCCGGTGACGCGCCGTTGACGCGCCGGAGCTGTGTGAATGATCCTTAATTCTATAGCATTCGTTCAATCAGACATTTCAATTATTACGTAACTGGTGTAGGGTTCTGTACAGAATCAAGTTGATTGCATGCTATGGGAGCGAAATTTAGTTATTTCTGAGAAAGAAAGTTGATAGTGGGGTCTTCTCACGACAAAAAAATCTTCTAAGGGTTCAGAAAGTTCACCCTGCTAAAGGATATCCCTTGGTCACCAAACGCCGTATTTTTGACCTAACAATGAAGGTCTATGTCAAAAGTGCTTAATTGAATAAATTTGCCTTTTACTTTGATATAGGACCTGTAATAGTAAACCAGCCGTTTTCACCGATCTAATTTAATAAACGCTGAGTACCTAATATAACAAACCTTAAGTTTTTGTAATCAAATCTGTTAAAACTGGCCATGCTCACTAATCCACCCCACCCTGGGCCCAGAGAGTAAAACAGTTGCATTGCCGCATCTGCCCAAACCTAAAGCAAAGACAGGGCTAATTATACAACGTGTTAAAAAAATACGAGTAATGCCGAATACCTATGGTAGATATGGACCATCAAACTGAACAACTTTTACTAAAGGACCAACTCTGTAATCGCGAATAACAACTTCGAGCATCGCGGCTTCGTCTGGTACAGAAGCGCGTCTTACTCTAAGAATAACAAAATCTACTGTTTCATACATTCCGATATTCTCTTTCCTATTGTTTGATACAGCTGTTTTTTTGTTGCAATTTCAGAGTTCGTCCCATAGTAAAAGTTGTTCAGTTTATTAGTCCCTATCTACATACCATATTCGGCATTACTAGTATTTTTGTAACACGTTGTATTCATGCATCAATATCAAATTTCAGAGATAATTGACATACTTTCGGATTTTTCAGTTGTTCCCAGTCAGGTAAAATATAAAATTTGATGCCTTGCCAAGCGCCTGGCAAAGTGACTCCACGTATAAACAATATACACAGAACTATGTATGGAAAAGAAACAGTGAAGTATACAATCTGAAAATAATGTTAGCGTTAGTTTTACAAAGGTAACACACAAAGCTAATGTTTTCTTAGTGATAGACAGTACGGCATCGCGCCAAATGACAAAAGATACCTTTCCGACGCTCTTGACGCCATTGCAGATGCAAAGATATACAATGACCCAACAAATAACATTGCACCAAAAGACAGGCCATACGATGCCACCGATCTCATTGATACTCGGGGACATTCGCAACAATCTTATGCTGTAGTAAAGAAAAATTAATTAACAAATATTCGAAAATAAATAAATATAAAAGATTCAATACGTATGGTGCTTACTGAAAGAATTCGTCTTCCGGAGTTGTGATTGATCCATTAGATGTGAAAACACTCGAATTTGCTGTAATCTAAGAGCGATTATTAAAATATTATGTAAGCTAACATTCCAAATCTATATTTAATACACACCTCAGTACATTTGTCAGTGTTCCACGAATTGCCGCAACTTTGCCAAGGTAGGGGCGAAGTAAATGAATGGTATATATAGAGTATTGGATATGACATAATGGTAGAAAAGTATATTGTTGCTATGATGTTTAGCACTACTGCCGCATAACCGGCTCCTGTAAATAGACATATTGTAATATCAATAAAAATTTAGCACTATTGGAATATTTCGTGATCGTGATTCGCCAGAATGTTGTTGAGATTGTCTTATTTAAAGTCTGATGTAGACAGACATTTAAATGTTTTATGCGTTGGTGACATGTGATTGAATGTTCAGCTTTGTAAAAACCATTTGCAGTTTAAACGCGAACGGTTGACACCGTTAACATGCTGTTTACCAAAGATTTCGTATTCTTATTATCTTACCTTTTAATAGAGGTGTTATGTTGAAAACGGAAATACATCCTGCACTAGAAAATTGTCCCAGTGTTGTCTCCAAATACACGAGTGGTATACCACAAAGGAATAGAGTTAAAAAGTATGGGATGAGAAACGCTCCTGAAAAAAACGATAAAACTGGAAAGTTCTTAGAATGGAATTTGAAAATTAGAAAACTTTGCACTACGCACCTCCACCGTTCCTATAGCACAAGTATGGAAATCTCCAAACATTTCCGATACCAACAGCGTAACCGAGGCATGACAATAAATATTCTAACTGGCTGCCCCAGCGCTCGTGTGGAGTCCCCGCCATTCACGGTCAACTAACCTGATTTGAGCCCTATTCAATCCTCGACATGTCATTGAGGATATGAAATTGGCCAGTTAATATTTATGTGATGACCATGTATGTACTAAATATATAAACATTTGGAGGATGAATATAGTATCCTACAAGACAAACTCAATTGATAAAGTGAGACGAGACCTTTATTCAATTAGATAATGGTAGTAGGATATTTCTACGCATGTAGCCATGGGGACAAGACAGATAAATTGTATTTATGAATAAACACAATGTATAGTTAACGGCCATGCAGTAGTTTCTTGCTAGTGTCATGCTTTCAATGTTTCGATTCCAAAACCAAAATGACATGTTAGATTATCTGGAGGTAGTTGTCTTGACGATAGTCCTACATCTGTATCTTGTTTGCTTTTGGCTACTTTAACTGGAGCTTGGCTGTACTGGAGAACCTTAAAAAGTAAAACAAAATAAAAAAGTAAGAATCAAGTAAGTACTTCTCTTATCACCACGAGATTGCCAAGTGAAACTTTCTCGTTATTAAAAATAAACTCTTAAGGCTGTCACAACATTTGGAATAAATCTTTATAGCTTTCTTTTGACACGTAAGCAATTCATAGCTGATAGTATACTGAATCATGTTACTTACAGATAGATCTCCACCCCCCCAATGAATAGCATGTGAGGAGCCCAGAGAATCATCCCAGTGGAAATGTTGCGAAGGCTGGCTCCAGTCTGGCTGGCGAAGGCTACATTTGATAGTCGCTAGTGTCATTCTTTGTTCACCTGCTGTTTTCATAGAAGACTGATGAGAGATTTTCTTATCTGGTTTGCCTTGTTTTGCAGTTACAGTCTGAAAATGAAATGGTGACATGAAATTCTTTACACTCTTTATGAAAATTGAAACTTTTAAATTATCATCCTAAGTAGAATTTTTGGTCGCAAATTTTTGTAAAAAAAATAGATGTAACAAGTCGCAGTAGTTTCGTAGCTGATACGACACATTGCGACTGTGTGGGGTTTTCTTTAAGGGTGTTGTAACAGTTCATTAACAATGTATGGTAACGGGATGGTAACATGTGTATATAGTAACGTCACGTCAATGTTCCAGAACACTAAATAACCTAACTTGTACAAATAAACGTCAGAGTCACTCTTAAATATTGCCTTTGGAAAATTCCAGAAATTATTAATATTTTATTCATAATTATTGATATTATTGGAAGGCTGGAACCCTAAAAACTTGATCAAATTCATTCATAAACTTTTTACGTTACTTACAACAGAATAAATTACTCGCACAGTGATGACACTTCTGAAAGTATCTCTCAGGGCCGTCAAATCTGGACAAAAGATCTTGACAGCTGGCTCCTGGAAGTTCATGATTTTGTTCCACTGCACCCTGGTGCTCTCGAAAGTGGTGTAGTGCAGAATCTCTCTGGAGTTCTTCACGGTGAGGGTCTTGTAGATGTCGGATTCGTGGGGAGATTGTTCAGTGCCTATGGGAAATATGGAGAGTTATAATTCTCAATATATTTTTTTAATTCCAGTTTTCCGCCATAAGGGAATTAGGTAATCTAAGTAATATATTCAGCCAAACTGAACTGACTTATATAACGTAGATTTTTATAGTAATGGACAAGTTTCCTTTTTTTAACTTCCTATACAAAACTGTGAATGAAGAATGAAAAAGTACCTAACAGAAGTTTAAAGTTGATAAGTTATCTCAAGATCTTTTTTGGTGTTTTTTTAACACTTCAAAATTTCAAAATGAATATTTTAGGTGCACGTTGCACATATCCTGACTTACAACATGAGTATCAAGCGATAAGAGAAAAACATCAGAGAGAAAAAAACTTGCATTCCTTTTGTGGTAGCTGATTATATCGGTTGTAAGCATACGCCTTTATTTTATTTATACCAAAACCAGACTTGCTCTCGATGACAGCAGTGGAAGGCAGCTTCAAATCTTCCCAGGAGCCATCCTCCGGCGGCGGCAGCATCTCCACCAGAGATTCGTGGTTACGGAACATCAGGAACTGGCGCCTAGCCGAGTCCAGCAAAGGCAGTTCCAGTTCCACGTGGAAGGTTGTTACTGCTCCCTGCAAAGGAGATTACTAGTCAGCGCGACTATTAGAGCCTTAACTGGACACTACAAACTAAACAGACACCTATTTCATCGGATATCGAGTGATACTGACGTCTGCAGATATTGCAATGAGGAGCAGAAAACCCCCAAGCACCTCTTAAGTGATTGTGGACCCCTCATCCACAAGCGTAGTATCCATCTGGGGCGACACGTAATCGACCCGGAGGAAATAAAAACTCTTAAAACCAGGAAGATACTAGACTTTCTGGGAGCCGCAGGACCTAAAGCGTATTGAGAGTGTGAAAAGGCGAGTACTACATAGCTATCACGGGCTAAAAACGAATATAATTAGGTGGCCAGTCACAATAGATCTTTTAGATCGCACTCACTACAGCTTTATCTGAGCTGCAGAGTAGTGCAGAGCCCCTAACACTCAAATAATAATAATGAAGATTAATAAGATCGGCTCTACCTTGTACGTACTGAAAAACAATGACAATGGTGTCGATTCGGTTAGCAACGACTTAACTAAATTGACAGGATTAAACTAAATTTAGTTTTCCATCCTTTTCTTTCTGTATCGAAAAGACAAGAACAGAATGCTAAAATAAAATTTAGTCCTGTCAATTTAGTTAAGTCGTGCTAGCCGAATTGACACCAATACCTAATTTGGTTATAAAATAATGTTTGGGTGACGTCAACATATTAGTGAAAATTCTTTCCAAGGTATATTTTTAAGTGAAATTATTGAGGAGTGTCATTTCAAAAGGACTTACTTCCACCTCATCTGATTTTTCAATAAATGCAAAAAACCTCAATGTGAGTAATTATTATAAAATATTTTTTTTCTATCACCATAAAGTGACTCAGGAATTAAGTGTTTCTGTATAATTTAGTATAGATGTGCAAACGAATGCTAGAAATGAATTCCCTTATTTTTTTTAAACAAAAAATGGAAATAAATCCTTTTGAAACAATAACGCTCCTCTATTATAAGAAGCCATGACACATTATAACAACTAAAGTGATTTCAGATGAGATACAACTCAATAGGTTAGTACACTTCATAGTTTGGTGTAATATTTTTAAGGTGTCATTAGGGTTACCATTGAAAAATTTGTAAAGTACTGACAAAATGCCGGACAATTCAATAAAAGTCCGGACATTTTCACAGACAGATCCAGACTCCATAATTTTGGAACTTCTCTTTCGAACACTACTGCTATGTATGTTTTTTAACTAGTATTACATCGCCCAATCTTAGAAAGCCGGACAAATTACAAAGCCGTACAAAGTCCGGACAATAGTCTAAAAGTCCGGACATGTCCGGACTAATCCGGAAGGATGGTAACCCTAGGTGTCATGGACGTCGAAATGTGCTAAAACTAATTTAATAGTGAGGTAAGTACATTCGACGTCAGAAAAACCGCACCTCTTCGGCACTAAGTTTAGACTTGGCCATCTGCTATTGCTAGCTAACGTTTTATTGTGTAAATGTTGATATCTATTGAAAGTACATTTAATGAGCTTTCTTTTAATAAGTGTTTGATTTATTTAACATAACAGTTACCATAATTAAACGATTAAAGCGTTATTGCTAGCGCCACCACAAAAGGGAAATAAAAGGGGTCAATTCAGGAAATGCGGGTAAATTCGCTATCGAGATGATGTAGAAAACACACTTCAACAGTTCAATTAAAAAAACGAATACCCAAGATGGATACTATTGCCCATGAAGTTATTCAAATATTGCAATAAAATTAGGCAATGTAATGTGCTCGGAAACTCAATCTCACTAATTGATTCCGTTCGACGAGTATTCCAACGGTTTCTAAAGACTGTTGGCTATGTCCGAAGGGGAAGAAGTATATAATAACACTTATCATTAAATTATATGGGATTAAATTAACTTTGAAGAAAAGGTGCGGTTTTTCTGACGCCGAGTGTATTTCCTAAGCAACCTACTTTTTCAGGTTTAGGTGGCTGCGCTGCGGACATGATCCTGAAGACCGTGAACGTAAAGTAAGCTGCCCGCAGGTTATCAGGGTGTGGCTCGAATGGCTCCTGGGGGCGGTCTGTCGGAAGCACCTGTCTGCAGTCCAGCCACTTGAGCAGTGGTAGAAAGGTTAAGGTGGTACGCGCGTATCCGTAGCATACCTGACAGTGAAAATGATATCAGTTCATAGATCAGAATCTCGTAGTTGGTTTTACCTATGACCACACATGACTCATGCTTTGCCACGCTAGCTGAAAGAAGAAAATATTAATGCTTGAACAATTTTCACAGCGCCATTTGGCCCCAAACCACAGAATATAATTATAATAGTACTAACGTCCCAAACTACAGAATATACAACGTGTGTGTTACAAAATAACCCCTAATGCCGAATATGGTAAATAGGAACCATCAAACTGAAAAACTTTTACCATGGGACCAATCTGAAGTCGCGAAAAAAAGCAGCTGTTTATACAAAAATTAATATCGAAAATATCAAATATATTATACAGCAGATTTCTTTACGATTTTAGAGTTGGTCCCATAGTAAAAGTTGTTCAGTTTGATGGTCTCTATCTACCATATTCAGCATTAGGAGTTATTTTGTAACACGTTGTACCTATAAAAGTACCTACTAAACGTCCCAAACTAAGCAAGGCTTGTAATCTGGGTGCTAGACAACTGATATACCTACTTAATATACTTTTTAAATATACTTAGTTATACTTATTGAGTAAACATAGTAACTCTCATTTGCCACTCAGAGGTAGGGTTACCAGATCTTATAATGGGATTTCCTGACTTTTCTGTAAATTTCCTGACATTTGGTCACCTACATCTACATTCTTCATTTAGTTGATGTTTGATATTTCTTTCTCACCAAAATGATTAACAAATCTTACACTTTTTGGGATATCAAAAATTCCTGACAACTACAGTTTTTCCCTGTTTTCCTGACAGATGCCTTAAATTCCTGACATGTCCTCCTCAGAGGGCCTAGTGCGAGTTGATGTTTTCACTTTTCACTATCGAAAACTATCGTTTTCTCTTTCACTCGCATTGACTATGAGCAGCATATCCGATAGTTTTCGATTGTGAAAAGACTGAAAAGTGAAAACATCAACTCGCACTAGGCCCTCAGGTCATAAATGAATAAATTAATATTCCCAAAATCTCTATACATTAGTCATCATCATCATCATCATATCAGCCACACGACACCCACTGCTGGGTATAGGCCTCCCCTAAGGATCTCCACGACGATCGGTCCTGCGCTGCCTGCATCCACTGGCTTTCCGCGACCTTCACCAGATCGTCGGTCCACCTTGTCGGGGGCCTACCCACGGAGCGTCGTCCGGTGCGCGGTCGCCATTCCAGAACCCTTATATACATTAGTCAATAGATCTGAATTATTTTAAAAAGTTGTCATTCTTCTTGTAGCGCCATCTGTTCACGTAATAGTTAACTATGCTTTACGATAGCGTTGCTTACCGCACATGGGTTTCCTGCAAGTAGCAAAGCGCGTAGGTGCGGCAGCTTCGCCAATATTTTTAGTATCGGTTCCAAATGATAGATGTCGTTGTCGGATAAATCCAGTACCGTAATTTGGTACGGCAGGCGAGACAGAGGTTCAATGATATCTACAAAACGAATAAATGGGGAGGAAAAGCGCAATTTTATCCCGATAGGTGGCGTCTTGTCGTTGGTACCGAGCCGCCTCAAAGAAACTGTCAAAACATATGGGAATCTCTTGGAGTATTGCACTTTTTAATTTTATACTGAGAAAATGCCGCATTGTTACGCATGTAAGTTGTAAAATATTGGAGTTCATCGATTTCCCAGTAACAAAAAAAATAGTGGGCAAAAAAATATCAAAAAAATATGCTTTTTCCTCGATTTTCTCCTTTGCTGAGCCTGAGAAACATTATAAATCAAAAGGAATGTTTCATGAATTTGATGAAGCTTCGCCAAAATAAAACAACATTTGAATTATAACAGCTTTGTTCTTTAATATTTCAACCTCAGCAGTTTCTAACATATTTATAACTTGGATTAATTTGATAGGTATATCAATTATGGAATAAGCCCAATATTGGGGCCAAACAGAGAATTAATAGAATTTTATATGCCAGAGTCATTCAAGAAACTTAGAATAATAAAATAAATATGATAAAACGGTTCGTGTAATTTTGGATGGTACATAAATTCCAGTACAGAAACCTGAAATTACTATTGCACAGAAGGCATCATCAGGCAACTATAAACACGGAAATTCACACTCAGTTGCTTTGTTAAAATTTAAATCATATGCTTCTAATCTGAAATAAAAAGATTACTTGTAAATCTTACACGAAATTTAAAGAAATGTAATGCTTGTTAGCAATTTTTTGTAAGTTGCTATAAACTTTCTTGCCTGTTGTTTTGGCTTTTCTTTTCCGTAATTCTTCTTTTATATGAGCTAAAGTTAGCAAAGAATACATTGTTTGTCCGCAAAACCGAAAAAAATACAATCTAAGAAAGTAAAATCACGTAATACACAGTCAAGACAATATAAACTCAAACTGACAATTGTTCCAAAGACTGAGCGCCATCTGTAATTCACTTTGCCTTCGCCTCCCCATTCTTATACCACTTTTAATTTTCTGTTCATTCAAAATAGGTACTTCACCATATTTACGACTGAAACTTAATAAGGTGATCTTTGTAAAGGTCCAATCAAATAAAATTGATTAAGTTTTTTTAAGCATAATCTTTTACTTAGGTACTAGCCGGAAAATTCTTAGAAAAATCTAAATAAAATTTCTAAGTTAATATATATCTATGATAACATGAATATTCACCATTAGTAATCAAGTTCCTTGCAAGTCCTAGGTACGAAAGATCGGAAGGCAGATTTTCCATTAAAGACACTAGATCACTGATCCTATTGACTTGGAGTTCGAGTGACTTGACTCCCGGAGGAATGAATCTTGTATCCACATTGCTTAGGAAATTGCCGCAGAGGTTCAGGTTAACCACTTTTTTGTACTTGAGTAGATCTTCGTCTAATTCTGTCATCTAAAAGTGAGAAAACAGTTGAGATACCTACTTATCTACTCTTTGCCACTTATAAAAATTGTAATGACTTTATATTGAACTAGCGGCTGCCCGCGGTTTCACCCGCGTGGTTCCCGTTCCCGTGGGAATATCAGGATAAAAAGTATCCTATATTTTAATATAGGCTATCTACTATTTGCGTGCCAAATCCCAACCAAATCCGTTCAGTAGTTTTTGCGTGATTGAGGAACAAACATCTAAACATCCAAACATCCAAACCCACAAACTTTCACATTTATAATATTAGTAGGATTAATACAGTGTAGAGAGAAAATTGTTGATACTACTGTTGTTGTACATGTACATGTTATACATGACGTATGCAGCTTTGCAAAGTGTAGCGTTTTTCAATGAAATAGCGTCGATGAAACTAAGATAGGTAACCATCAGTACCTAGTTAAGTAGTACCTGAGAATCATTTACTCTTAAAGTGGTTAGCAGTTTCAATTCTTGTTTCAAAACTTTACTATCATTCAATTTCACAGCTTTCTTGATTAATTTTATCAAATCGTCAGTAATACAGTTTCTGTTTTGAAAGCATATTTTCCCTTCTTCATTAGCAAATTTTTCCTGATCCCACAATGTGATAGGTAATAAAAATTCCCATTGTTGTTCAAGCGTAATATTAGATTCTTGATTCATAAATCCGGCCAAAATGCTTTGGTTGATTTTGTTCTGTAGTGCTTCGGAGAAGGTTAAACTAGGTATTTCAGGTTTATCACATAGGTCCTTATGATATCTTGCTGCGTTTTCTACGAGTGTCCATTCTATGCCCTTTACAATGCGCTCCTGATAACCTAAAGAGTACGTTTGTAGTACCTCTACTTATAAATTTATTCAAAAAAAGTAGAAGAAGCTACATGTACCTTCTACCGCGTCTTCGGGAACAAAATAAAGACTGGACTCGCTAATAGGCTGTCGAACTATTGGGGGAGGTGGTTTTTTGGGTGCTGGTTCTTTTGGTTTCGGAGGCATTTTCAGTTAAATAAGAATTCTGTACAAATATCACAATAAAAAAAAATTGCTTGGCTTTTTGTATTCAAACTAATTTCTGACAGGTTATTATGTCACTTGAAAGATTGAAGGTTAACTTAATGGTGTATCATATCATTGACCAATGAGTTTTTATGTTTTGATTCCTAATTCTTGATTAATATGTTCCTACCATAGACTTAGAAAATTTTTCGCTATGCTCATAGTACAGTAGCCCGTAATACATTTAAATTACCAAAAAGGTTACCGCTCGCCGTTGTGATATAGTTATTTATTACAAAATTATAGATGCTTTAACCCAAGTTTTACAGATCGCAACCCGCCGTAACCTATATTTGTATATCTCCAAAAATGATATTTTTTAATTTTTCGAGGTTTACCACATGGTTTAGCTATTGTCGTGTTCTACAGCTTTGTTTGATTTCCACTGATAATAGTAAGACTATGAAAAGCAGCCATACACAGATTTAAGACCAGATGAAAATGAATGGACTTTATCTGGTCTTAAATCTGTGTATGGTCACTTTCCATAGGCTTACTATTATTAGTGGCAATCAAACAAAGCTGTAGAACACGACAATAGCTAAACCATGTGGTAAACATCGAAAACTATAAAAATATCATTTTTGGAGATATACAAATATAGGTTACGGCGGGTTGCGATCTGTAAAACTTGGGTTAAAGCATCTATAATTTTGTAATAAATAACTATATCACAACGGCGAGCGGTAACCTTTTTGGTAATTTAAATGTATTACGGGCTACTGTAGTATCAAGGGAATATTAAGTTTTTGGTTCCTACATACAACCAACGCATACAACATAATGTCATGAATCATGAATCATGCTCATACATGCATAATGCTTGAGCTCAAAAAAGATCACTAACAATGCGAGTTTGAAAAAAAAATACATGTACCCAACTTGTACCAATATTTTCCTTTATTTACAGTATATTTTGCAATAGATACGGGCCTAAGAATCGCCTAAGTCTTTTCGTAAATACAACACGACCAAATTAAAACAGTGTCATAAATTTAGCCGTCATGTAGCTGTGATTTGCCTTGTTAACTTGGTCGAGTTGTAGATAAGAAAAGACTTAGGCGATTCTTAGGCTGGCCCCAGACCTACCGGTTTCATTTCTTTGCTTTGCTGTTCTACCATGGACCGCCGGCCAAGAGGCTCATTTTCAATCTATCGCATATTTTGACCTGACCACATTGGCAAGATAGCCATTAGTTTGGTGTTATCAAATATCGTCGTCTGGGGTGCGATGAGAAGTTTTAGTTTTCGTTTTAAAAAAAAACTGCTGTTTTATACAAAAATTAATAACGAAATTATCAAAATGTATGAAACAGTTCATTTTTTTTCGCGATTTCAGATTTGGTCCCTTAGTAAAAGTTGTTCAGTTTTATTATGGTCCCTATCTACCATATTCAGTTTTATAAGGCTTTACCAAACATCTTGTATAAATAAGCGATCGAGTTATTTTTAACGATCGGAGTCCATGTTCAGGGTGGCATATCTCCTAAAAGCTTCCTACTTCGCAATCCAGGCGATGACATTTAATAAAACCAAGCTAATGGCTATCTTGCCAATTTGGTCTAGTCCCAAAATGCGATAGATTGAAAATTACCCTGGTTGGCCGGCGGTCTTTCAAGCAAGGTAGCACAGCAAAGCAAAGAAACGGAACCGGTAGGTCTGGGGCCAGCCTTAAGTTTAGTGCAATCGGCCATAAGTGTGCTTAAGTTTCAGTCCGGCGTCTGCGACTGCAGCACTAAATATGCGACAATCTCGCCAAAGATAACTGACCTGACTGACCTAACCTGTAATCAAATTTCGGAAAAGACACGAGTCTGAAAATATTAACAGTAGGAAAATTATTCGCTGTTTGTTTTTCAAGACGAAATTATTTTTCGTTATATCTACTTACTTACACAACCTACCTTACCTCACTAATACACATCCTAATTATTTCATAATTTGAGAAAACACTAAGATTTTCTTTAAGGAGTCGTATAACTTTTGTTTTTCGATCGTCTATATTTCTTTCAAAAACTTGCGTTGTTGTTCTGAATTTTTATTCTTTATTGATACCTATGCAAGTATAATAAAATAATAATGTTAGACTTTTGACAATGTATTTCGACACTTTAATTTACAAGGGCTGGACAATAGTTATTTGTTATACAAGTGACCAAAATCAATTTGTGCTGGTGCCGACTTTAAATCACGAACTAGCGAAGTAGTCTAGAATTGAATCACGAGCATAGCGAGTGATTCTAATATAGACTACTGAGCACAGTGGGTGATTTAAAGGCACGAGGCAGAACAAAATTTTGGTCTCGTGTAGAACATACAACTTTTAACCTCTACCAGCGAGAAAATTTTCACGTGACTTTCCTGGTTAAAAGCTTAATTCAGCATTAGAAACTTGTTCACTTAACTCTTTTGGAGTTAGACAAATATCTTCATCGTTGGATGCATTCATTTTTGTAATTTATCACAAAAATATTTCGATCAAATATATTATGCTGAAAATATTTATTCATAGAGTAAAGTCAGTAAAGTAGATTCCCGTCGTTTTGATTACATTACGTTGTGTTTTTCTCTTATTCATTAATATCCCATCTTATTTATTTATTTACTAACGGCCGCCCGCGACTTCGTCTGCGTGGAAAGTTTTTTCTCTATCCCTCGGGAAGAATACCTTTTTCGGGATGAAAGGTACCCTATGTTCTTCTCTGTGCCCCTGACAACGTGTATGTAAAATTTCACGATGATCGGTTCATTAGTTAAGACGTGAAGGCGTAACAAACAAACAAACAAACGGACTTTCGCATTTATAATATTAGTAAGGATCATAAAACATATTATCCTTACATATAATAAAACAGTAAAAAAAGTGTGTCTGTACATTACATTATATTTAAAAAAAAAAATCTGGGGCGATGGAGACATAGTAATAGAGTAAGAATTTGAAAAAAAAGTGTGTCTGTTTGTTTGTCTGTTTGAACACGCTAATCTCCGGAAATACTGAACGGATTCGTATGAAACTTTTTTGTTATATAGCTGTTAAGCCTGGGCATAACTTAGGGTATAATTGATTTTGGAAAATGGAACACCTGATGCAGCACCATAAAGGCCCAACTTAACTATAAGGAATATAAAAATGACACCTTAGCAAAAGTTATTCAGCCTGATGAGCATTTTTTGTTGAGGTATAAAAATCGAAGATCTGGAACACCTGATGCAGAACCATAATGGTCCAGCTAAACTTTACAAAATATAAAAATAACACCTAGGCAAAAGTTGTTCAGCCTGATGAAAATTTTTTGTTGAGGTATAAAAATCGAAGATCTGGAACACTTGATGCAGAACCATAATGGTCCAGCTAAACTTTACAAAATATAAAAATAACACCTAGGCAAAAGTTGTTCAGCCTGATGAGCATTTTTTGTTTAGGTACAAAAATCGAAGATCTGGAACACGTGATGCAGAACCATAATGGTCCTGCTAAACTACAAAACTACAAAATATAAAAATTACATCTTTGCAAAAGTTGTTTAGCCTAATGAGCATTTTTGTTAAGGGTATAAAAATCGAAGATCTGGAACACCCAACCCGATGCAGAACCATAATAACCCAGCTAAACTTTACAAAATATAAAAATAACATCTTTGCAAAAGTTGTTCAGCCTGATGAGCATTTTTTGTTGAGGTATTAAAATCGAAGATCTGAAACACCTGATGCAGAACCATAACACTGCTACAAGTATTTTCTTATGTAATTACATTAGTTCATTTATATGCATACGCCGAAGTCATAAAGTCCACGCGTACGAAGTCGCGGGCATCAGCTAGTTTGTTAATAAATTCTGAATAAATTTCATAAATTTTTCTTATTTCATATTTGTTTCATACATGCGACCTCATTACGTCCATACTCTTTGTTTCGGATTATCAACCTTCTTTTTTAACATTCCTGGTATATCCGTGCATTTTTTTTTTTTTCTTAAAGCACTCTATCTATCCTTTTCTCAATTGTCATCCTTGTCACTCTATTTCTTTTTTTATTATTTTAAAAGTTGGTGTAAGAAATTAAAAAAGCACTTTGCCTCACGCTCGCAGCAAAAATCGATTTTGCTGCGAGTTTTTACGCGCCAAATGCGCCCTTTTCGTGCTGGAGAGGTGAAAATAATAATTGTTGTTCCGTTCCAATCCTACAACGTACAATCATCAACGAAAAGATTACAGTCTTTTTGTATTTCATAGTAGTTCATTTTCCTTGAACCTTTCACGAGTTTTCCGGCGTGTCGATAAAACAGTTGTAAAAGCACACAAGATCGTGTGCTGCTAGATGGCGCTGTATTTGGAATGCAAAGGAATGTTTACTTGACGTGCCACACACCCATGTGCTTTTGCTATCTGTGATTGTGAATGATGTGAAGTTTATTTGCGGTCGGTCCACCAAGTGCACGTCAGTAAGAAATAAAACCAGATAGACCACAAAGCAAATTACGATACTATGAAAGTCACTTGAGTATTTAGTTATCAAAAATAGTTAAACGACTGACCCAATAAAAGATAGTTAGTAGTTTATAAAAAATAACTAAAGAATTTTCCGAGTAGTCTAGCAGAATTTACGTAAAGTGAAGTGAGTGACATTGACAAACAAGTGAGCGCGAAAATTTAAGTGTAGTTGTTTGTTAAAATTTTAACAGTGCCAACAACACAGAGTTATAATTTTTGGTGCCGTGGTCACGGTTTCCATTACCTATATTGTATGTCGCGCTGTGCATAGTAGGTGAAAGCAATATTGTGACGTGTAGTGTGGACTGGTGACGTTGCCAACATAACGCCCTTGCAACATTGGCAGCTCATAAAATACGCGAACTATTCAACTTTTCCGCATGGTTCCAATGCTGTTATTGAATTAAAAGGTATAAGTTTGTTTTTTTTTTTACTTTAATTAAGTATACCTACTTTGATTTCAAAATGAATAGCAAAAAATATTTTGTTTAAGTTACCTAGGTTGATTGTTTTTAAGGGTTCCGTACTCAAAGGGTAAAAACGGGACCCTATTACTGAGACTCCGCTGTCCGTCTGCCTGTCTGTCTGTCACCAGGCTGTATCTCATGAACCGTGATAGCTAGACACTAGAAATTTTCAGAGATGATGTATTTCTGTAGCCACTTTAACAACAAACACTAAAAACAGAATAAAATAAATATTTTAGGGGGCCTCCCATACAACAATCGTGATTTTTTTGCCGTTTCTTTTGCTCGATATTAATAACGCCAACAGGTTGACAGTTGAAATTTTCACAGATGATGTATTTCTGTAGCCGCTTTAACAACAATAGTATTTGTTAAAAAAAAACAGAATAAAATAAATATTTAAGGGGGGCTCCCATCCAACAAACGTGGATTTTTTGCCGTTTTTTGGTACGGAACCCTTCGTGCGCGAGTCCGACTCGCACTTGGCTGGTGTTTTTTTATGAATACGAACAAGCTCTGGAAATATTTTTTTATCGTTTATACATAATATTATTTTGAAACGCTAGATACTACTAATGTCACACACAACGATATTTGAAAAAGGCGTTTGATATAAAATATTTAAATAGTTAATAATTTAATTCCATAATGGCAGCTAATCTCGAAAGCTTAAAGCAGATGGCGCTAGTGAGTTTGGGGTCATGCTATCTGTCAAACTCTTTTAATTTCTATGTAAATATTGGGTAATTTTGGGTGTACTACTTTTAATTGTGAAATTAATCTGCCTCAATGTTGTGTTGTGCCCTTGTGCTCATCGAGAACATCGGGAAACAGGTTTCCCAAAAATAAACAGTTGGGAAAAAAGTGGATTGTAGCTATAAGAAGACCAAAATTTGAGCCAATAATAAATGGACGAATTTGTAATAAATATTTTGTTCAAACAAATTACACAATGTCATTAGATTCTTGTTATATAAAGGGTAGTATTAAATCGAGTAACAATAAATTCCCATTTTGGGTCTCAAAAATACTGAATATAGCGTACTGAAATACTAAGTGGGTGACGGATTGAGGGCGACTACAAATATTGAAAATGGGTGACTTAAAAATACAAATTGAGTAACTACAAGTAATTCAGAACGGATGACCAAATTTCTATTTGGGCGACAACCTTAGGGAACACAAAACTTTCAAAATTTGGCATAGGTATATTTTATTTTAAAAAGGCGTCTTATTAACCTAATCGATGTGACAAAAATACCATTTTGTACAGCATAAATCAATTATAGTTACCTACTTGGTATAATAGTCGCCCACTCAGTATTTTTGTCACTCATTTTAATTATTCATCTCACACATGTAGTTGCTCCTTTTACGTATTTTTTGTAATCCACAGTTAGTCGCCCGTTTAGTTATTTTGTCGCCAACCATATAAACCGCTGCCGGGTTTAGTATTTAAGTATCCCATTAACAGTCGCCTTCATTATTTTCAGTCACCCAATTAAAAATATCCCCAAAAGTGTGAGTAGTTTTGCTTCAAGGAAACAAACTGTAACATTCAGGAATGATTATTCATGTTTGCCTTTCAATGAGGCTTTTCTTTTTGCCAGCTATGCTTGCATTTCTTCTCGCTAATTATTTTTTTTAAATTCATAAACAGTCTAAGATCCGTATTTTTCTGCTATTTTTTACAAAATAAAATAACATAACTAAAATCCCCATACACACTCTATGGAGCTGTCAAAATGAGATGACCTCCAACTACACTAGCGACCCAATCGGGAGAAAAGGCGGACATAGCTGCCATTAAAGCAAGAAAAATATTTATAAATTATTGTGTGTGAAAATCTATATTTCTAGTAATTTTTTAAATCGTAAGTTTTGTACTCAGAATCTCAAGCTATTAAGTATACTTGCACAAAGATCCTATTTTTGAAAGGCGGCGGACGCTCTTTACTACTCATTTTCATTCGACATAGCAAAATCCGTATTTTTGAATCGCGTAACGTAGATTTTCATTCGACATAGCAAAATCCGTATTTTTGAATCGCGTAACGTAGATATGTTTGTCTCATAGGAGCTGCAATGCGTAGGGTTACGCATCAGTCTACGTGCACGCGTACGTTACGCAAGCGGTGTGCCATGTCTCATAAAGTTTCAGACATTACAACGTCATGGTACGTCTACGTGCACGCTTACGCTTACGCATCCGGTGTGTTTCACACTTTATTGTTTGTTACCTAGGTTACGTCGGCCGTCGACTAAAATATAGACGACAGCGACGCCATTACCGAGTCAGATAAGTTTGTGCTGTTTGAGTACTCAAAAAACTATTTTGAAATACCTACTTGCTGATTTATTATAGAGTCAAAAAGACATTTTAAGTATGTTTAGATGAAAAAGACTTCAACGAGCTCTTGTAAAATTTTCACTTGAAAAAATCTTAAAAATAATGTTTTAAACTTAACGTAGTTACCTATAGTTTTGTAGAGTAGATTTATCTACATACCTACTCTATAATTTTAGTCACTTAAGTGAAAATTTATTTTGTATTTTCTAATTATCATAGTTGTAAGTTTTCCTTACTGCCATAATTAAATAAAATAAAGCCAACGCGAAGCACGAGCGAAGCGTCTCTGCTTCAGCTTGGGCAAAAATTCTTTCATATGTCCAGCTGTCTGTTTTCCTTTATAGGCATCGCATTTCTCAACCGACTCTCATGAAATTTTGTGAGCAGGTTCGAAAATTATATGGATTTTTTTGTCGTGCCAGTTTTAAAAATATTTCAAAATGGCGGAGATAAGTAAAAAACATATTTCAGTCCAGCTTTCCGACGCTGTCTGTTCTTCTCTACAGGTCGCATTTCTCAACCGATTCTCGTAAAATTTTGTGGACAGGTTTTAAAAATTATACAGATTTTTTGTCAGCCAGTTTTTCGAAATTTTTCAATATGGCGGAGATATGTTTAAAAAAAACATATTTCAGTCCGGCTTTCCAGTACTCTGTCTGTTCTCCTCTACAAGTCGCATTTCTCAACCGATTCTTGTGAAATTTTGAGAGTAGGTTCGATAATTATATAGGGTCCTTCTTAAATAGTGCATGAAATTTTAAGGGGTCAATGTACTCATGCATACAATAGTTATTTGTTATACAAGTGATCAAAATCAATCTCTGCTGCGAGGTGCCGACTTTAAATCACGAACTAGCGAAGTAGTCTAGAATTGAATCACGAGCATAGCGAGTGATTCTAATCTAGACTACTGAGCACAGTGAGTGATTTAAAGGCACGAGGCAGAACACAATTTTGGTCTCGTGTTTAACATACAACTTTTCACCTCTACCAGCGAGAAAACTTTCACGTGACTTTCTTTTTAAAAAGCTAAATTCAGCATTCGAAACATGTTTACTCAACTCTTTTGGAGTTAGAAAACAATCTTTAGGTATCGTTGGACGCACTAATTTTTTGTAATTTATCACAAAAATAGTTCGATCAAACCTATGCTGCAATTGTTTATTCATAAAGTAGATTCCCGTCGTTTTGTTTTACTTTACGCTGTGTTTTTCTCTTATTTATTAATACCCCATCTTATTCATTTATCTATAATCATAAAACACTTGTAAATAAATTCCATTAATTTTTCTTATTTTATATTTGTTTCTAAGTTTATTTCATACATGCGACCTCACTTCGTCCATCTCTTTATTTCGAATTATCAACCTTCTTTTTTAATAATCCTTATTTAAAACTCCTTGGTATATCCATGCATTTTATTTTTTTACTTTTTAATCCATGTATGACACCATAAAGCACTCTATCTATCCTTTTCTCACATATCAATTTTACAAGTCTCTCCTTGTCAATTTATTTCTTTTTAGGGTTCCGTACCCAAAGGGTAAAAACGAGACCCTATTACTAAGCCTCCGCTGTCCGTCTGTCTGTCAGTATGTCTGTCTGTCTGTCTGTCACCAGGCTGTATCTCATGAACCATGATAGCTAGACAGTTGAAACTATCACAGATGATGTATTTCTGTTGCCGCTATAACAACAAAAACTAAAAACGGAATAAAATAAATATTTAAGGGGGCTCCCATACAACAAACCTGATTTTTTTTGGCGTTTTTTGCTCGATATTGATAACGACTACAGGTAGACAGTTGAAATTTTCACAGATCGTGTATTTCTATTGCTGCTATAACAACATATTCTAAAAATAGAATGAAATAAATATTTAAGGGGGGCTCCCATACAACTAACGTGATTTATTGCTGTTTTTTTGGTTCGGAACTTTTCGTGCGTGAGTCGGCCTCGCACTTGGCCAGTTTTTATTATTTTAAAAGTTGGTGTTAGAAATTAAATAAAAAAGCACTTTGCCTTACGCTCGCAGCAAAAATCGATTTTGCTGTGAGTTTTTACGCGCCAAAAGAGCCCTTTTCGTCCTTGAAAACAATTTTACTATGGTACCAACATTGAAATCGCGAAAAAAAATCAGCTGTTCCATAGAAAACCCATATAATTTTCGAACCTGCTCACAAAATTTCATGAGAATCGGTTGAGAAATGCGACCCTGTAGAGGAGAACAGACAGCCGGACATATGAAAGAATTTTTGCCCAAGCTGAAACAGAGACGCTTCGGTCGTGCTTCGCGTTGGCTTTATTTTATTTAATTATGGCAGTTAGGAAAACTTACAACTGTGATAATTAGAAAATACAAAATAAGTTTTCACTTATTTGAGTGACTTAAAAAAAGTAGGTAATAAAAATGTAAGTAAATCTACTCTACAAAACTAAAATTGAAGTTAGCACGCATCAGCACCCGCCGAAAACGCTCTATACAAAACAGACATGATTTGTGACGTCACTTGTCACGTTTCAGGCCATTTTCAGGCGCGTTTATTATGGAGTTAGCCAAGAATTTTCAAATATCTCCCCAAATATTGCGTTTAAGTACTATGTGTTTTACAAAATATTATTTCTTATTCAATATTCTATCTGACTGTTAAGTGCATTATATCAGAAAATGAAAAAAACTATCATTATTTTCCCCTGATTTCGTCGTGTGATAAAACTAAAATAATACGTTTTCTTATTTTATTTTTCTGTTCCATCATGTTTTTATACGTGTCCGCAGCGATCAAGCTCGATTTTATCAAAATAAGTGACTTATGCATATTACCTAGTACCTACCTAGCTTAATGCAAAAGGTTTCGTATATTCAACTAAATCATTTTTCTTTAAAATACTCCAATACAAATACAAATGAAATAAACATTAATGCTGTTAATTAATAGTACATTATGATACAAGTTAGCTTAGGTTGCTTATTGCACACAAGGTTGTGGGTTGCAGCCTGAGCCGCGGGCAAGGGCGTAACTCAGCCGAGTGTGCAAAGTAAGAGCTCACCAGTTTCATACGACGTTTTTCAACACACTTGTGAGGAAAAAACAAAGTAATTTACCACACAGCAACAAATACGACAAAAACAAAATATTATAATCATGACTAGCTTCTGCCCGCGACTTCGTCCGCGTGGATATTAGAGAAAATCCTTAGGGAAGCTTCAACCAGGATCCGTCCAGCCATTTTTACGCGATTAGGCGGCCCCATCAAGCGCGCTGCCTCGCGAGGCAAGACATTTGCCGCTTCTGGCGGGCCTCGCACGAGGCTTCCCGTTCCCCATTCCCGTGCCCGTTCTCTTCCCGTTTCATTCCCGTCCCCGTTCCGTTTCCGTCCCGTTTCCGTACCTTTCCCGTCCCCTTCACGACCCGTTCCCGTCCCGGTCACGTCCTGTTCCCGTCCCGTTCCTGTCCCGTTCCCGTCCCATTGGACGGGAACGGCGCGGGGACGCCCGTCCGTACCCCGTCCCGTTCCCATTCCGTTCCCACCCATTCCTGTCCCGTTCCGTCCCATTCCCGCGCCGTTCCCATCCCGTTCCCGTCCCTGTCCCCGTCCCCTGAATGTGCTTATCCAGGTCCAATCATGTCCACCGTGTTGGACTTCAAAATAAATGTCATTTTCGCAATCACAATCCCATGAAACCTCAAGAACGACATCCACATCGATTTTCATGTTTACTTACTGGGGTAAGTGGATGGGTCCCTGAGAGATGATTTTCAAAATCACAAAATATGTGTTTGTCCATTTATTTTTAGACATGCTCCTACGAATTTTAAAGTTGTAATGTCTATTTTATATTATTTTTCCATACAAAATTTGAACCCCATTTTCACCCCTTTGGCGGTTAAATCATGTCCACCGTGTTGAACTTCAAAATAAATATCATTTTCGCAATCACCATCCCATAAAACCTCAAGAACGACATCCATATCGATCTTTATGTTTACTCACCCCATTTGTCCCCTAAGGGATTGATTTTTAAAATCACAAAATATATGTTTGCCTATTTATTTTTAGACGTGCTCCTACTCCTACGAAGTTTAAAGTTGTAATGTCTATTTTATATTATTATTCCACAGAAAATTTGAACCCCATTTTCACCCCTAGGGTTAAATCATGTCCACCGTGTTAGACTTCAAAATAAATGGCATTTTTGCAATCTTCATTCCAGAAAACCCCAATAACGACCTCTATATCGATTTTTATGTTTACTCATCCTATTTACCCCCTAAGGGGTTGATTTTCAAAATAACAAAATATATATTTGCCTATTTATTTTAAGATGTGCTCCTACGAAGTTTAAAGTTGTAATGTCTATTTTACATTATTTTTCCATACAAAATTTGAACCCCATTTTCACCCCTTTAAGGGTTAAATCATGTCCACCGTGTTGGACTTCAAAATAAATGTCATTTTTGCAATCGTCATCCCAGAAAACCCCGATAACGACATCCATATCTATTTTTAGGTTTTTTACCCCTTTTCACCCCCATTTCATCCCCATAGTGATTAAAATACTAACAAAAACAATATACGTTTCGTTAGATTTCCACCCATAAGCCTAAATTATAAATTTAGCTATTTTACATCGAAAATAAAGGAGTTTCTTCAATACACAACTTCATCCCCCTTTTGACCCCTTCGGGGGTAGAATTTTGAAAAACGCTGAGACCCGAATTTATTAATTTTCAATCGTCAGCCTAAACACAAAATTTGAAGATTCTATCTTCAAAACTGAGGGACTTTCATACAAACTTTCATCCCTTATTTCATCCCCTTAGGGATGGAGTTTTCAAAAATCCTTCCTTAGTGGATGCCTACACTGTATAAAGTATCTGTGTGCAAAATTTCAAGTATCTAGGTCCAGCGGTTTGGGCTATGCGTTGATAGGTCAGTCAGTCAGTCAGTCATTCAGTTTACGATTTTATATATTAAGAAGAGAAAAGGCGCGCAGGTTTTTTTTTTGTTTTTTTCACACGCCCATGCAATAATATTTTGCGGACAAAGGGGTTAGTGAGCATACAGCCTACTGAAAAATAAAAAATTTAAGTGATAAAATGCAAATATTTTAATATTTTATAACAAAATATTGTAAATTATGAATAATTTGATAATAATAAATAATTGTTTGACTAATTAAGGACTAACTCATTTATTTATTCCAAAAATGCCAAGGGTCTGACATGCTTTGATAGAGCGAGATCGTCTTATTGAGATTCCTATAGGAGGAAATAAAGAAGAGTTTCATGTTTTATCTCTATCACCGACCGGACTTTTTTTCATGGTCGGGTTATAGGCACAGTTCAACTAGGCAAAACAAACAAGTGAGGTTATATCAAAAGTGCCAAAGAAATTAAAGGTTTTGTGGATTACTACCTAATTTATACATAAAATTTATTATAAATCGAATGTGTAGTGTTTGTGTCTAGCCAACAAAATGGTGAGGTGTTCAATATTTGGTTGCAAAAGCAACAAATAAAGAAAAGAAGCGGGTGTTACATTTCATGCGTAAGTACACTGTTTTCTATATATTGATCACGTATTTCTTTCTCAAACCTCACAGGAACCAAGTTTCTGAGCTAAATCATTAGTTATATCATGAAAAACCTGATAAATAGGAAAACTCTAAAAATTATTTCTAAAAATAACCTCGGAAACATTTGACATGCAAACCGGGAAAATTGCGAATTAATCTACGTAATAGAAGCCAGCTTAGCATTGACGTCCACTAAAATCAGTAGGTTTATAAATCGATTTCCGGATGCCTACCCATATAGAAATTTTTCCCCAAAAATTACCATATTTCAGGGAATTTCAAGCGATTTGATTTTTCCAGATTTCCGACGGAAGATAAAATTCGTGAGAAATGGATAGAAGCAACTGGAAAAAAGAATTGGCATAAGTACACACGAATTGATTTGTAGAAAAAGTGTGTCTGTACATCCTTATCCTTACATATAATAAAACAGTTAAAAAAGTGTGTCTGTACATCCTTACTTATAATAAAACAGTAAAAAAGTGTGTCTGTACATTACATATATTTCAAAAAATATATTTGGGGCGATGGAGACATTAGTAGAGTAGGAATTTGAAAAAAAAAGTGTGTCTGTCTGTTTGTTTGTCTGTTTGAACACGCTAATCTCCGGAAATACTAAACGGATACGGATGAATTTTTTTTTTGTTATATAGCTGTTAAGCCTGGGCATAACTTAGGGTATAATTGATTTTGGAAAATGGAACACCAGGGGCCCTATTTTTGAATCACTCGACGTGGCGTCGAGCGCTCGTTTCTACTGATTTTCGTTCGAAATTTGACTTTCCATATTTTTGAATCGCTCGACCGCAACGAGTGCCCCTACCCACTCGTTTGCAGTCGAGCGATACGGCACGGCGAGCGATATTCGTTTCTACTTAAAAGCAAAGTTTTTTGTTTAACAGCCAATAGAAACATGGATATTACGTTCCGTTTTCGTTGTGGTAGATACCAGTTTTCTCTAAATTCTGCATGGAACGGATAAAATCCAACATTTCGTATTATGTTGGCAGCACGGAAACGAACGATTCAAAAATACGGAAAATCGGCGTCATGCGACTTGGAAGACGAGTGTGACTTAAGTCGCATGCGACAACACAATGTCATACGAGCGATTCAAAAATAGGGCCCCTGATGCAGAACCATGATAGCCCAACTAAACTATACGGAATATAAAAATGACACCTTAGCAAAAGTTGTTCAGCCAGATGAGTATTTTTTGTTGAGGTATAAAAATCGATGATCTGGAACAACCTGATGCAGAACCATGATGGTCCAGCTAAAATATAAAAATGACACCATAGCAAAAGTTATTTAGCCTGATGAGCATTTTTTGTTGAGGTATAAAAATTTATGATCTGGAACACCTGATGCAGAACCATAACACTGCTACAAGTATTTTCTTATGTAACTACATTAGTTCATTTATATGCATACGTCGAAGTCAAAGTCCACGCGTACGAAGTCGCGCGCATCAGCTAGTTACATATCATTTTAAAAAAAAAATGATTGTCTGTTTGAACACGCTAATCTCCGAAAATACTGAATGGATTCGAATGAAACTTTTTCTGTTATATAGCTGTTAAGCCTGGGTATAACTTAGGGTCGGTCTGAACAAAAAGAGTGGTTGGTCGGGACCACTTATTTTCGCGATTTCGCTTGCAATACTTTTAGGTCAGTAGGGTAAGAATTTAAATCGGATTTAATTCCTACAAAAGGTTTTATTGTTTTAATAGCTTCATTTGTTGCCAAATATGACTGTCCTAGGTTTCCCCCCCCCCCCCCAGCGGAGTTGTGCTTAAGTGGTGGGGGGGTAAAAATGAACCCCAAAAGGGGTATTTTTGCGGTGTTTTTGTTATATCTCGTTTTTCATCAAGATTGTGTAAGAAGATTTTAAAGTTGGGTAAATTACAAACAATTTGAGGGTAGAACGGTTTTGATACGAACGATAGTTTTGGAGACACAAAGCATATCATATTTAATACCACTATCATTTTGCAAAATAACTTTGTTTTTCATAGTGTTTGTATGAATAACAAAGTTATATTTGCGGTTATGGAAAATGTGCTATATCTCTAAAACCGCTAACTATATCTCGTTCAAACTAATTTTCGTTGAAAAAATTTATTAAGATTTACAGCATATATATTTTTTAGATTTTTCATTCTCTTATTTCAATAGTTAGACGTGGGGGACACACAGGAGAAATTTTGGTAGAAATCGTGAACTTAAAAAATTGGTCTAATTTCGAAAAGCTGTGTCTCCAAATCTATCGCTCGTATCAAAACCGTTCTACCCTCAAATTGTTTCAAATTTAACCAACTTTAAAACCTTCTTACACAATTTGATGAACAACCAGTCCTTCCAGGTCAAATTCCCTTTTGGGGTACACTTTTACCCCCCACCACTTAAGCACCACTCCGCCGGGGGGGAAAACCTAGGATAGTCATATTGGGCAACAAAAGATGCCATTAAAACAATAAAACCTTTTGTAGGAATTAAATCCGATTTGTAGTGTTTCTTGGTTTAATGCTACTGAACTATTTGTTTAATTAGCGAGTCAAAATGTTGATTTTCACTCACTAGGTACGGAATTCAAGTACTGTAACGATTCCAACTACATTTTAGGGTATTTTTTTTGCGATCATGGCAGCCCCATATTTTGACGTCATAATATATCTATCCCTTACACCCGGTCGCTCGGTGGCGCATCTACCCCTTTTTAATATACTATATCTATGAAAAATGCATATGAATTTTCAGCGGCATAAAACCTCTTTGTTTTTATAAAAAAAATAACCGTATTACCCGGTTAAATTGAAAATGCTCAGTTTAGTCGCATAGAACTTGCAGTAAGGTACCTATTTAACTTTGTAGGGATAATTCTATAACCAACTAGTGTTTTATATATTATTGCACGCGTTTGTTATAGTTCGGTTTATGGCCCTAAAAGCGATGTATTAGGGCACACTTTATGAGCAAGTGTGTTGAAAATGATATTTTTTTTGACATTTATTAAGTTTAGTTGAATCAATTATATTTTTAGATAGTTAAATCGATTGGTGACTGTGCCTGATCACATCATTTATAACTTGTGCGGTAGCAGGTAATAATAAATAATTCTGAAAAATTATACAAATATAAGATTAACTAAAACACGGTTAGGGTACATTTATGTCAATCACATGCAACTTTACATCGACAGTGTCATTAGCATAACTCTGATAATATGATACTTACTAAAAAAGTTACTTCCTATTAAGGCATTCTATTTTTCCAAGAGCCCCTCACGCTGTAATGCACTGTTCCATGTGCATTTGCAATATGGTATATTTTGCTTTATTTCATTGTTCTTGTTACTGACACTTCTTGGACTAGCTTCAAAAAGAGTTAAGCTACCTATTATTAGATCAATGAGTTTTTTTTGTATAGGAAAGGCATGTGATAAATTGTGCCAAATAGAAATACGAGTTGCTTACGATCTCTACTACGATCATCCAGCTAATCAAATCCAAAAGTTTGGTCACAATTAAAAAAATACATTCATGAAGAAAAGCGGTTAGATTCATGCTGCATTTTCTTGTTGTATGTACATAAATACTTCGATAATAGTTGAAATTACTAACCAAGTACTCAAAAATCTCAATCTATTGTGTTAATTACTTACTGCATCAGAGGTCAGATTCACAGGTTCAAAATAAAAAGATAAATTACTCGACAGATAATTTAATAGAAAACTAAAAGATAGATGCTTTAGATGAACCTGTGAAATAGGCACTAATTAATAGTTTACACCGTTGCTAACGATATTGGTCCGAGAACTTGTTGCTAAATATCCGAATTAATGTAGGTTTATCGATAGTAAACCAGTCTGCAAGGTTGGGGGACCGGTTGTACAATTTGCACTGCTCGAAACCAGCCGTGTCGCTCATGTCTCCAAAAATTTAATGGGCTTAATTGCAAGCTTAATTGTTAATAGATTAACTATAGTTTTATTGCATAATCAATTGATTGCTGTATCGTAAAACAAATGATGATGAATGATGAGTTAACACAGACTTTAGTGACAAATATGTATTTTTATAAATTTATTTTTATATACACTGTTATTAAAAAAACTTTAATATTTGATAGTAAATTTTTAGATCCAAAGAAAAATTGAATCCCAAAGACAATTACCGTAACTTTCGTATTAGTAAGTCAAGGAAAAAATCATAATATATTTCATTCTTTTGTGAGTTACAAGAATATGCTCGTAAAATGACTAAGTAGTTTCTTTACACATGTATGGTACTGTACCTGCGGTACCTATGGTAGCTATAAATCTGGGGATAAAAGTGACCCAGCTAACTTTAGGCCAATATCTATACTACCAGCACTTAGTAAAATATTTGAAAAAATTATATATTCACAATTATTAGATTACTTCACATACAATAATATACTTCATAAAAATCAGTTTGGTTTTTCCAAGGGTAAAAGTACTACTGATGCTGGAATTGCACTTCTCAAACATATTCTTGATGCTTGGGAAGAAAAGCAAGATGTAATTGGCATTTTCTGTGACCTTTCTAAGGCATTCGATTGCGTTGATCATCAAACACTATTAAAGAAGCTAGAACATTATGGTGTCTCTGATAAATCAGTTAGTCTTATGAAATCGTATTTGTACAATAGAACTCAGAAAGTAGTGATTAATAGAACTGAATCTACTGGAGCCCCCATCAATAAGGGTGTGCCACAGGGATCAATATTGGGCCCATTGCTGTTTCTAATTTATATAAATGACCTTCCCAACTACGCGAATAATTTATGTGAAACAGTACTATTTGCGGATGATACTTCTTTAGTTTTTAAAGTAAACAGAGGTAATAACTGTTCGGACGAAGTAAATAGTGCCCTCTCTAAAGTTTCATACTGGTTTAATAGTAATAATTTAGCACTTAACCCCAAAAAAACTAAATGTGTTAAATTCTCATTACCTAATGTTGAGCAGACAAAATTAAATATTAATTTGAATGACGATGAAGTCGAGTTTATCGAGAGCACAAAATTTCTAGGTATCACACTAGATTCTCGACTGCAATGGGATCCACATATTGAAGCCTTGTCAAGTAGACTCAGTTCAGCGGCATTCGCTGTTAAGAAAATAAGGCTTTTAACTGATATTGAAACGGCAAGGTTAGTATACTTTAGTTATTTTCATAGCGTAATGTCGTATGGACTGCTATTGTGGGGCTCAGCTGCCAGTATTGAAAATATTTTTGTACTCCAAAAAAGAGCTGTTCGCGCCATATACAATCTACGGCGGAGAGATACCTTGAGAGAAATGTTCAAAGAAATAAATATTTTAACTTTGGCAGGCCAATATATTTATGATAATTTAGTTTATGTAAGGAAACACTATGATTCATTTGCTAAGAACAGCAATATTCACCAGTTCAATACAAGAAATAAAGATAAACTTGCCGTTCCAAGATTTAGGCTTGCAAAAACTAGAGGTTCATTTATGGGGAAAGGCATAGCCTTTATTAATAAAGTTCCACAACAAGTGATTGATCTTCCTTTGCATGAATTTAAAAACCATGTTAAAAAAACGCTCATGGGTAAAGGTTATTATAAAGTAGATGATTATCTTAAAGATCTAAATGCGTGGAAATGATGTAACACATAACTTGCTAATAAGTACTTTGTTGAAGTTATATAATAAGTCTATGTTGTTGCCAATAATCCTGTCACCCAGTTGTATTGTAATTATCTGGTAACGATATATTCAAGTTTGTAAATATCGTTACTTATGGCTGTTACAGCTGATAAGTTTCTTGCGCCCGTTCTTCTTGTCAGCTAAAAAAGTCTGGAACGGGTGGTAGGAAAATATAGACGATTCAAAAGTACTTAATAATTAAGTTTATTTGAATAAAGCTTATTTGACTTTGACTTTGACTTTGATAAATTAAATTTTTCTTTATTTTTTATGTATCAAATTTTGTTTTCATTTAAGTAGATTAAAATCATAGGTACTAAACGCGTTTTAAACTAAACATACAATACCTACCTTTTCCTGAAGTTTCAACCGGGCTGTGATTTTAAAATAAAAAAGTAATAATAATAAAGTGCTAATAAAATGCAATTCGAAAGTTTAAAAGTGTTCATAAAAGTGGTTTTCTTGAAAATACTCGAAAATAATCTTTGTTTCAGAAACCTCACATCACATCAAAATGCCGTTCACATTAGAAGAAGGTGGTTTCGGTACGGGGGACTATGTTGCGTTCGGGGTGCTGTGTGCGGCATCTTGTGCTGGTGGCCTTTGGTACAGTGCTGTGGGCTCCAAAACAAAAGCAGTATTGGATGTTAAGGACTACTTGCTTGGCGGGAAGACCATGTCTACATTCCCCGTCGCAATGTCACTCATTGCCAGGTTTGTTCATCCATTTACATATTCCTACTCACAATGTTCCGCATTAGGCCTGCAGCCTAATTTGTAGGTTATGGCTTGTCCCACTTATCCACCCATAAACGCTCTGTACTTTAGTAGTAGTATTTTATCGGATTTCCATATTATTACCTAGATATTTTAAAAAGGTTCCATCTTCCAATTACTTAATTAGTTCGTTGTTTTTGTGAAAAGCGAAAATTTGATGACCTTCATGGAAATTTTAGATCTAGGAAGTAAAGATCTAGAAGATCAATCAAGATAAAATTTATTAATTAGCGTTAAAGCGTTTTTGTAAGAGTCCTATAGAATTTTCATACTGTTTGATAAATATTGTGTAACTAGTGGCCGCCCGCGATTTCGTCTGCGTGGAAAGTTTTTGGTATCCCTCGGTGACAATATTTTTAACAATGAAAATGTTTTTTCGATCGCTCCGGTAGGGCCCCATTTTCGCTGAAAGTGTGTTTGCCCCGTGGTATATAGTGGTTTAGGGCCATGAAGACGTATGAGGATTCAAAAGACGCAGAATTTGAATAGCTTTCAGATGGTGAAAAAATTTTTTGTAAAAGTCGAAAACTTTTTTCGAAAATTGAAAAAAACAACAAATAAAACTTCATTTTTTAACACCTTCCCTCGGAATATCTTGGATACCTCGTGAACGAGGTCGAATATCAAAAAACTGAAAGACATGCCTAGAGATATTGAGACGGGGAACATTTTATGTTTTTCACTTTTTTTTGTGGGAGTGGTAGGGGGGGCGGTATGCTCCCACTTAGCGGCGCGTAGAGCGTCGCCGTGCGGTATTACTCGGGCGTCATAGCCCTGCGGAACTTCGCAGCTTTGAGATACGAAGATCTATTAGGATTTAATAGACGCGGAAAATTAAGGGCTTTAAGATAATGTAAACAAATTTTGGAAAAGTTGATTATTTCTTTTAAAAATAAAAAAAGTCTATGTTGTATACGAAGATCTACTAGGACTTAATAGACGCGGAAAATTAAGGGCTTTAAACAAATTTTGGAAAAGTGGATTATTTTCTTTTAATAATAATAAAAAAAAAAAAGGTTTTATACGAAGATCTATTAGGACTTAATAGACGCGGAAAATTAAGGGCTTTATGATAGTATAAACAAATTTTGGAAAAGTCGATACTTTTTTTGAAAATAAAAAAAAACATGTTTTATTACAACGGAAACAATTATTCTAATAAGTAGGTACATAGCTAGCACACATCAGATTTGGAGAATTGCTATATGTAGGTAACACGAGGAACAATTACGTTCTTTATAGACATTACAGAGGCCCGGTGTAGGGCGACGTGAAGGTTTCACGATTGGAGGCGGCGGGAGGTGTCTTAGTGGCGGTGCGCGAATCAGTCGGGCATCGCACACTTTTTTAATTTTGAATGAAAGATTGCCTAAAGTCATTAATAAACTAAAATTTCGTGCCTATCAGTCGCAGTAATTGCGTGTCAGTTTGAACTGTCAGGTTTGGTTTGACTTAGTTGAAGCCCGAGGCGACGCCGGGGGCATCAAAACAAATTTTAGATTTTTTAATATTTTTTAGGTTACCTTTCAATAAAATAGTAGGTAATGTTTATAACAATGAAATATTTTTATATGAATTTCATACACACGAATCACAGAAAAGTAGATCGAAAATTGTTCATGGCTTTGCTGTGATTTCAAAGTAATCGTAAGTTCTGAATTTTTACAATACTTCATTTTAATTTAAATAATAATTTAAATTTTTAAATTTACAGCATGGTACAATAAATCACTTTTACGGCTGTATGCGTAATGCCTTTGCTCAAATAAACAAAAATTAAAAGTTTGTCATTGGCAATGTCAACTAGTTGTCATGTCAGTCACAGTGATCAGCTAAAATAAATAAAATAACTATTTTGTGAGCAAGTTTGTAGATATACATATATTTACGTGATCATCACAAATGTATAAAGCGCTCTGACGACAATTCCAGTTTAATCCTCTGCACCACGTCTCTTTCAAAGGTATGGGAATTGTAAAAAAAATTATCTGCGGATGGTCACATCTTTATTTCAACAAAACGGAATAAAGCAGTGTAGTCACTTCATCGGCGTAATAAGATGGATAATGGATTTCTTCAAGCTGATCCATTTCCCATAACTGAACAAAAAAAAACACTAGAAAATCACATTAAATAAGCTGATAAACAAACAATAACATTAGGTTGTGTATTTTGATCTGACGAAAAAGGAATCTGACGAAAGTGTCCTAGATCGTGTGATGATGTAATGATCAAAGAGTAAAGTGATAATGATTACTCTCTGACACTGTTTGTCAAATCTGTCCTGTCAATCAGTTTTTTTAGTCAGTAAATGCAAGGGAACTTCGTGTTCAGCCGTTCGTTTGATATTTTATCGCGATAATAATATAAAAAAAAATATTTGGTTAAAAAGGAAAAATAAAAAAAATCATAATATTATTTTCTTTATTCTTCAAACGTGTGCTATCAAAAAATATAAAACAATTCTCTTCGAAAAAGTTTACCAACCCAATTCAAACAAAGGATTTTTTTTTTATAAAATGCAATAAATTTAATATTCATTTTTAATGCCCTTTCAAGTCGTGTAGAGCACGAGATTCTGTGAATTTGTTCGGGATAAAAGGTACCCTATGTCCCTTCTCTGTACCCCTGACAACGTGTATGTAAAATTTCATGATGTTTGGTCCAGTAGTTAATGAGTTAAGACGTGAAGGCGTAACAAACAAAGGACTTTCGCATTTATAATATTAGTAAGGATTACAAACAAAGTCGAAGTGTCTTTATTAAAATAAACTTAATAATTAAGTACTTTTGAAATGTCTATATTTTCCTACTACCTTTGGCAAGTCTTGAAGACTAATTATCACATTTTATGCAATAAGCTAACGCAAAAAAACCGATAAAAGAACGTGTTTAGTAAAAGGATATGAGGATTGTCTGTGAATTAAAAAAATATTCTTATTACCAATGATATTAGAATTCTTATTAAGAACTTATAAAAATATCATCTTTTACATAATAAAACAATACGATTGTAATGCGTAACTATAGCAAAATTGTCTTTTGTTTTTAAGAAAATAATTTGTCTTTGATTTGAGGTGCCTTTACTTGAATGAAAAAAGACATGTATACAACTTCATTGTATACTATACCTTATCTTAGTAATTTTAATTATTCTTTTCAAACAGTTACGTGTCCGGCGTGACGATTTTAGGAACCCCAGCTGAGATCTACAACTACGGCACGCAATACTGGCTGGTTATAATTGGGGTGGCTCTGAGTTGCGTGGTGGTAGCTACCGTGTACCTGCCAGTATTTTGTACGTTAAGACTGTCCTCATCATATGAGGTAAGTTATTTTTCTAAGACCATGGGCACTATTTTTGAAATCATTCGGCTGACGTCGAGCGCTCTTTGAAATCTACCTACACAGTTACACACAACTCATTTTTCTCCGGGGGGGCACTTAGGCTGCTCTGGGGGGCACTGCCCTAGGGAGTAGTACCTGAAAGAAACACTGGAAATGAGTAAGTACGCTCGACTTCAGCCGAATGATCGTCGAATGATTTCAAAAATAGGGCCCTATATAGTTTGTCCAGACACGCGGGAACCGCACGCGTTTATTTTCCAGCGGTCAGTCACAAAGTACTTTATTGTGACGTCCGGCAGAATAGAAATAGAACCACATTACTAGTGAAAGGTTGATGCAATTTCTGGAAGCTGTAAAAACACCAATAACCTCTCAGGAGCAGACTAAGAACAATGCAGTAACATCATTTACAAGAACGTTTAAAATACAATATCTTTGGTTAGCGATATCGGAGCTTTTTAAGGCAGATAATATGATCAATTTTATCGACAAAACCTCCCACATGTTGGGGTTTAACCCCTATCCTGTTGGAATGATCGGCATTTTAAATTTGGTTTTTTAATTTAGTTGAACCCGCCGAAAAATATTAATTTCTACAGATTTAAAAGTCCAACAGTTATAAAAAAAATACTTTTCGAAAGCTAATAATATCACCTATCAAGTGATAACATTAATCATGTAAATTATTAACTATGTCATACATATTTAATATGTCATAAAAAATTACTAAAGTTAGTTTTAATCCGAAATTAGTGTGCTATTTTTTAGATTTCCTCACAAATCTCAAAAAACTTGACATTAATGTGCATTTTTTTGCTTTATTATAATACACAGGAATAATATCTACAAAACCACTTCAAAATCTTTGCTCTGAATTGCATATTTCGAGAGTTATTGTTGTTTGAATATGACCCTTACGTAATCAATTTTTTTTCGAAAATGGGCTAATTTAAAAACATTTTCATGAGTATTTAAATTATTAGATAATTTTATCTGAAAAGAATTGAACCATAAAAGCAAGCATTTAAGGGTTTTGAATTTTGACCATTTTCGAATTATATGCAACTCAGGGCAATAATTTGATGTCGTTTAAGTAATATATAATATTCCTTTGTAATTAATTAATTTGTATTATAATAATCCAAAAAAATGCACATTAACGTCCTAGTATTTGAGATATGTGAGGAAATCTTAAAAATAGCACAATAATTTTGGATTAAAATTAACTTTAGTAATTTTTATGACGTTTTTAAGTAAAAAATTTCATAATAATTTTTTCACTTGATACTTAGGTGATATTATTAACTTTCGAAAAGTATTTTTTTATAACTGTAGGACTTTTAAATCTGGAGAAATTAATATTCATAGTCATACATTAAGAACAATAAAATTATCCGTAAGTCAAATCCTTTGCTTAAATAATTTTGATTTGATGAATTATAAGTAATAGGTAAAATATAATTTTAAAACACCTTCATTATAAACATTTACCGCGTCTCTGAGGTAGAACCTAAGATTTACCGAGTAAATGTTAGAAATGAACGATGATTGCAGAACATTTCGAACTTTTACCATTAAGAGTTGGTAAATCTTAGGTTTCACTGGGAAATCTTAGGATTTACATAGGTAAGTTCGGGGTTTTACAGTAACATATACAACAAAACCAATAAAACTACTTTCCATACTATGTACATACATACTGTATGTCGGATCGAGTTTTGTTTGAAAAGTTGTTTTTTTTTCTTTTCCGGAAAACTCGTAGAACCAACGTCGTTGTATAAGATGTTAGTGACTACTCTTGCGAGGTTGTTGGTGTTTTACAATTAGTATTTGAAATAATTAGAAGAAAACGGTCCGAAATTTTCAACTGGTTGAGCAAAGAATTGAACATATTGGAATAAACCTTATAAATTTTATGTATATTCAACTTGAAAGATCATTCATTGATGGTTTGCGGTGGACTTTGAATGGTAGCAATGCTATAACCAATTTTACCGTTGAACTACAGATTACTAATAAATGAATGTCTTTATATCCTCGTCTATACTCCATACATACTATTCACTCACATACGTAGTCATGCATAACAACAAGTTCAGTGTACCGCTTTTGACCTTTAGCTTTTTTGTATGTTGTGTGATTGAATACACTAAGGCCCGTATAAAAACCACTCTCAACGTTGAGCTATCTTGAGATCATACCTGAGTTGCTGTTCCTATAAGAAGAGCATCTCAAGTATGACCTCAAGATAGCTCTCGACGTTGAGAGCGGTTTAAAAAGGGAATTATTTGTTTTTTTACAGTACCTAGAATTGAGATTCAATCGCCATGTTCGTGCTGTTGCTTCGGTACTTTTCCTTTTAGATGAGGTAAGTGTCTATTGTTTTTAAGCCGACTTTAAAAAAGGAGGAGGTTCTCAATCGATTGTACTTTGTATTTTTTTACTAAACGTTTCATTTCCTTTGTAAAGCTAGGGTTTCCTAGGATAGCGGTGCCGTCATATTACGGCCGTAATATAGCGGCGTTGAATGTTGTCTATGCAAACAATATGGCGACAACGTAACGTCAGAAACCGAGCCAATTGACAACGTTTTACGCCGCTAAATTACGGCCGTAATATGACGGCAACGTCATCCTAGGAAACCCTAGCTTAAGTAAGGTTACCAAGTTAAGTGTCCGTAGTTAGCTAAAATTTAATAAAACTATAATTAAATCTAACCATTTAATCTGATTAGTTCGCTTGAGTGAGGTGTAATTCTTACGATATTTTTATTATTTTATTATATATGCATAAAATTCAAAGTCCTGACTGACTGATATAATATCAACGCACAACCCAAACATAGAAACATGAAATTTTGTACATAGATACCATTTACAACGTGTTAATAAATTAACGCAAAATGAGAAAACATTTCTTCGGACCATCAAACTGAACAACTTTTACTATGGAACCAATTCTGAAATCACGAAAAAAAAATCAGCTGTTTCATACAAAAATTAATAACGAAAATATAAAATGTATGAAGAAGCTGATTTTTTTTTCGCGATTTCAGAGTTGGTCCCGTAGTAAAAGTTGAGTTGTTCAGTTTGATGGTCCGAAGAAACGGTTTTCTCATTTTGCGTTAATTCATTAACACATTGTATACCGTGTAGGCATCCACTAAGGAAGGAATCGGCCTTATTATTAAAATGCCTGACCGGATTTTAATGAAACAAATAATTACTTTTCACCCTGGTTAAAGGTTCATTTTCTCGAATGTCCACGTGGACGAAGTTGCGGGTAGAAGCTAGTAGATTATATATAAAGTGGTTAAGATATCAATATTGCAATAATGATATCATTGCGGTTAAGTCTCAGTTTTGGCTATCACTATGTTGATAATAGATAAGATAAATAATGTATAGTCTACTAGTTAAGTGAATTAGATAATGTTATTTAATATGATAAAGTGACATCAAAGGCTTCTTAGAAAGACTTATGTATGATTAAGGTGGAGTTTTATAGGCTCAACGTAACTAAACAAAATCTCCAAGTTTAGTCTACCTAGATCTTTCGAGTCACGAGTTTGTTTGCCGGAATAGTAAATCTTAATATATAAAAGAAGATACTGATTGGTGACTCACGTAGCAACGCACAGCCCAAACCGCTGGATCTAGAGACTCCAAATTTGGCACGTAGGTTCCTTATGAGGTCTAGGGGTGCACTAAGAAAGGATTTTTCAAAACTCACCCTCCAAGGGGGTGAAACGGGGGTCTAAAGTTTGTATAAAAGTCCCTCAGTTTCGAAGGTAGGATCTTCAAATTTTGTGTTTAGGCTAACGATTAAATATTGATATACACGTGTCTCAGCGTTTTTGAAAATTCTACTCCCGAAGGGGTGAAAAGGGGGATGAAGTTGTGTAAAGAAAATCCATCATTTACGAAGTAAAAATAGCAAAATTTATTATTTAAGCTTATGCATGGAAATTTAACCTAACGTATATCGTTATTGTTAGTATTTTGACCCCTATGGGGATGAAATGGTGTATAAAACCCAAAAATCGATATGGATGTCGTTATTAGGGTTTTCTAGGATGACGATTGCGAAAATAACATTTATTTTGAAGTCCAATACGGTGGACATGATTTAATCCCTAAAGGGGTGAAAATAGGGTTCAAATTTTGTATGGAAAAAGAATATAAAATCGAAATTACAACTTTAAACTTCGCTGGATCACGTCTAAAAATAAAAAAGCAAACAATTATTTTTCTGATTTTGAAAGCCTCGTGCGAGGCCCGCCACACGCGGCAAACGTTGTGCCTCGCGATCGCGAGGCAGCGCGCTTGGTGGGGACCCGCCAAATGACGTAAAAACGGCTGGTCGGATCCTGGTTGTAGGTTCCCTAAGGATTTTCTCTAATATGCACGCGGACGGAAGCTAGTGTAGAATAAATTGGGAGGTATACAACGTGGTAATGAATTAACGCAATTAAGAAAACTGTTTCTTCGGACCATCAAACTGAACAACTTTTACTATGGGACCAACTCTGAAATCGCGAAAAAATCAGCTGCTTCATACATTTTTATCTTCGTTATTAATGTTTGTATGAAACAGCAATTTTTTTTTTCGCGATTTCAGAGTTCCCGAGGTCCCATAGTAAAAGTTGTTCAGTTTGATGGTCCGAAGAAACGGTTTTCTCATTTTGCGTTAATTCACTAACACGTTGTATTTTAATCGTAGTTCTTATGATTTCCATACTACAATTTAGCAATCATGGGACTAATATCACGCTATTATATACTTTTATGAGTAGGTACTAGCCTACTCATAAAAGTATACATTATGTAGTTCTCCTATGATTTCACCATTACTAAATGGTATGAAACAACACATAACCTCATCTTTATTTGAAAAAAAAAATACAGAAAAAAAACTTTTTTCAAAAACACGTTTTTAAAACGAGCTAAAAAGTATAAAAGTCTGACTGGACTAGTAAAAACAGACTAAATGGTATAAAAAAAATCTTCTGTAATATTTATATTATAACCTTATACATACAGAAGTTTTAAACCTAAAATTTACTGAAAAAAAATCTTTAAAAACATGCTTTTAAAATGGACTAAATTTTTGCAAAAAAAAAATCGGACTAACAACATTAAAACGGACTAATAAAAACAGACGTTTTTAGGTTTAAAATTAAATTTAATTGAAATAACTAACGAGAAAGCAACCCAATAAAAACGTGTTAAAATATGGTTTACTCAATAAATAGTTCATGATGATATCATTATAATAACTGACTTGTATCAAAGGATAATGAAAATCCAGGAAAATGGAAATAATAAACGTATATGAGTGCGCGAAATACTTTTATCTTTTTTACAGATTGCAATATTTTTACGTAAATGATCCTACCTACTTACTTCATAAGTCAGTATTTATGGGGCTCTTAAAAACCACTTCGAATTGTTTACGTGTGAAGTCGTATCATGCAACTATTCAAACTAATAAGTAAGTTTGCTTTTGGGATGATCTTGGTCAAAAATAAATATAATATTTACTTAGGGGAGGAAAATCGCACATACATTACAAACATAACAAATCGATTTTTAATGTTAAGATCAAAACAGCAATTCATAATGTTATTTGTTTAAAATGTAACAGGTTTAATGTATTGTAATTATGAGAATAAAAAGAATAAAAAATATCTTTCGGTTGTTAGCAGCTGTTCTAAAATCAAGAATCTTATTCTAAAATCAAAAAATCATCAAAGTGAGTCAGAGTAATTAATTTGGCAAGCATAATTATTTTTAGGTACCATTGTCACTTCCTATCTACTTATATGAAATCGTTACGGAGTATTGACGAAAGACGCTTGGCTAGTTGATCGTCACGATCATGACTAAGCCAATGAAAAATATAAAGAAGGCAGCTAAGAGAAAAAAAACCTTATTGAGAAAATATTTTGCCATAAGATCTTTCATGGATCTGGCCTAACTAAAAAAGGAAAGGATGTCCCAAATCTTCTAATCTCAATAATATGTTTCTGATTTCATAAATTACGAGCAATGTCTAATGTTACTATTTTAGGGTTTTCATAAGATTTAGTCATAAATCAGTAAATGTTATTTTTACACCGACTTTTTACACGACTGCCCAAAGCAAAAAGAGTGTATATGTGTTCAGGGTTCATGTATGTTTGTGGGTATGTGAGTTTCTTTATTCCACCATAACTTCTAAATTGGACACCATAACTTCTAACATTGTATACTTCCGAAAAGGCTTTAGCACCATAGACCACATCCATACGCTGCGGCAGGTTATACAGAAGACCGAGGAGTATAATGAGCCACTTTGCTTGGCGTTCGTGGACTATGAGAAAGCCTTTGATTCGATTGAAACCTGGGCGGTGCTGCAGTCTCTCCAAAGGTGCCAAGTGGACTATAGGTATATCGAGGTGTTGAGGTACTTATACCAAAATGCCACCATGACGATCCGAGTACAGAACCAGAACACAGGTCCTATCCAACTGCAGCGTGGTGTGAGACAGGGAGACGTTATTTCTCCGAAACTGTTCACAGCTGCGTTGGAGGACATCTTTAAGCTCTTGGACTGGAAAGGACTCGGCATCAACATTAATGGCGAGTACCTAACACACCTTCGTTTTGCCGATGATATAGTCCTTATGGCTGAGACCATGGAAGACCTGAACACAATGCTCGAAGATCTCCGTAGTGCTTCCCAAAGAGTGGGTCTTAGGATGAACATGGAAAAGACGAAAATTATGTCAAATGCCCATGTTGTACCCTCTCCAGTTCATGTTGGGAACACTACACTTGAAGTTGTTGACCATTACGTATACCTAGGACAGGCAGTCCAGTTAGGTAGGTCCAACTTCGAGAAAGAGATCTCTCGCCGAATCCAACTCGGGTGGGCAGCATTCGGGAAGCTTCGAAAAATCTTCGCGTCCGACTTACCTCAGTGTCTCAAGACGAAAGTCTATGAACAGTGTGTGTTGCCAGTGATGACTTACGGCAGTGAAACGTGGCCGCTAACTATGGGTCTCATAAGGAGGCTCAAGGTCGCTCAGCGTGCAATGGAGAGAGCCATGCTCGGCGTTTCCCTACGTGATCAAATCAGAAACGAGGAGATCCGCAGGAGAACTAAAGTAACCGACATCGCTCGAAGGATTGCTCAGCTGAAGTGGCAATGGGCGGGACACATAGCGAGAAGAACCGATGGCCGTTGGGGCAGAAAGGTTCTGGAATGGCGACCGCGCACCGGACGACGCTCCGTGGGTAGGCCCCCGACAAGGTGGACCGACGATCTGGTGAAGGTCGCGGAAAGCCAGTGGATGCAGGCAGCGCAGGACCGATCGTCGTGGAGATCCTTAGGGGAGGCCTATACCCAGCAGTGGGTGTCGTGTGGCTGATATGATGATGATGATGATGATGAACTTCTAAATGCCTGAACTGATTTGGATAAATGGGGTATCGTTAGAATCCTTACAGCATCCCGAGTGACACTAGCTATATTTTTTTTAGAAAAAAACAATATAGCGACTGTACGACGCCATTTTCAAATGTGAAAAAAAATTTTTTTCTTCTATTATTACAATATGGGCTTCAAATTAAAGGCCTTGATGAGCACATTCTAAAACTATATAACATGTCACTAAAATGTGTGAAATAAAAATAAATAAATTAAAAAAATATTAAAAACACGACTGCCCTGCCAAAAACGAACTAAAAAGTTAAACAACAAGTGTCATTGCAGTCGGGGGACCACTTTGATCACAAATTGTTCCATAAAAAGTGTTAGAGTTTTATATCAAAATAAACTGGCAACACTGCTTCCGCCATCACCCTTGTGTTTTATTATTAGGTTATGTGCTCCAGTATTTAATTTCTATAATTACTGCTAAAGTTATTTAAAATGAGTAATAATTATCTCGCTAGTGTGCCAAAGTTATTAGGGCGTGAAAACTTTGAAGATTGGGCATTCGCGGTACAAAATCTGTTGATTTTGGAAGGCGCCGAAAATTTTCTTCACTGTGAGGTTCCAACAAAAGAAGATGTCGCCGCCGGAACAGACGCTAAAACAAGAGCAAAGATCATTTTAACTATTGACTCGTCGTTATTTGTGCATATAAAGGAGACAAAGACCACGAAGGAATTGTGGGCAAAACTTAAAAGTTTGTTCGATGATTCAGGATTTTCGAGGAGAATTACTTTGCTCCGCCATCTTATTTCAATAAGATTGGAAAATAGTTCGAGTATGACGAATTATGTGACACAAATAGTGGAAACTTCGCAACGACTGAGTGGCACTGGTTTTAATATAAATGATGAGTGGGTTGGCTCATTGCTACTAGCCGGTTTACCAGAAAGGTTTATGCCCATGATAATGGCCATTGAACATTCCGGGATTGGAATAACTGCCGACACAATTAAGACCAAATTATTGGATATGGAACCAATTGAAGGTAATGAAAATGAAAGTGCCTTTATTGCAAAAGGTTGGCAAAAGAAAAAGGCGGCAAAGTTTGGTGAAGGCAACAAACAAAATGGCGGGAGGTCAGCATCTTCGAGTACACAAAATGAAAAAGTATCAAGAACAGTAACATGTTACAAATGCAAGGAAACTGGTCACTATCGGAATCAATGTCCACTATTGAAAGAAAAGCCGAATAATAAGAAACAGTCTAACGCTTTTAGTGTTGTTTTCCTTACTGGAAAATTCAGTAAAGATAGCTGGTATGTGGACTCCGGGGCTAGTATGCATATGACTGCAAATGAAAGTTGGTTGAAGAACGTTTCGCACAGGTCAGATTTGCCAGAAGTTATTGTTGCTGACAAGACCAAAGTACCCGTATCTTCATCGGGTGATGTGGATATTGTAACCAATCACAACTATATGATAACTGTAAAGAATGTTTTATGTGTACCGGATCTTACTACTAATCTTATATCAGTGAGTGAATTAATTAAAAATGGAAACAGCGTAGAATTTGAACAAAATAGATGTCTGATAAAGAATCGAGACGGTGATCTAGTGGCAGACGCTGAATTAACGAACGGTGTTTATAAGTTGAGATTACAAAAAGGTTGTGTGTTAGCCGCTCCAGTAGTTAGTGGAGAGTTATGGCACAGAAGATTAGCACACATGAATTGTAAAGACATGAATAAAATGAGAAACGGTATTGTTGATGGTTTGTCTTATAATGGTGTTTATGATATAACAAAATCTCAATGTAAAGTTTGTTGTGAGGGCAAACAGTCACGGTTACCTTTTTCGACTGGCACAAGAGCCACAGAAATACTCCAGATTATTCATTCTGACATATGCGGCCCAATGGAATGCAAATCCATTGGAGGAGCCCGATACTTCTTGTTGTTTATCGATGACTTCAGTAGAATGACTTTCATATATTTTTTGAAGAATAAGAATGAAGCATTAAGACATTTTAAAGAATTTAAGTCGATGGTAGAGAACCAGCATAACAAGAAAATAAAAATTTTAAGATCAGACAATGGAACTGAGTATTGCAGCAATGAGTTTGAACAATATTTAAAAGAAAAAGGAATTGTACATCAAAAGACTAATGCTTATACCCCTGAGCAGAATGGCCTTAGTGAACGATCTAATCGTACCATTGTTGAAAGGGCCAGATGTCTACTATTCGAGGCTAATCTAGAAAAAAGATTTTGGGCAGAAGCTGCGAACACAGCTGTCTATCTTAAAAACAGATCGATCGCTTCAGGCTTAGACAAGACACCCTATGAAATATGGACAGGTAGAAAGCCAAATTTAGAACATATTCGGATATTTGGAAGTCCAGTGATGGTACACGTTCCAAAAGAAAAAAGGGCCAAATGGGACAAGAAATCTAAACAACACATACTTGTTGGTTATAGTGAAAATGTGAAAGGATATAGAATTTATGATCCTGTCAGAAACCTTGTCACAACAAGTAGAGATATTGTTGTACAAGAAATGTCAAAGAATTTGAATACAGTGGAAGTCTCTATAGGAACCACAGATTCAGTGGGGGAGTTATTATCATATGATGAATCTATGGTTGATGAACCCGAAGCTGACTCTCCAACTGAAAGTGTCACTTCACCTCAATCTATTGTCGTGGAAGATATTGAACATTTAAGTAAAGAAAAAGAGAAAGGAACATCAAGTCCAGAAATTGACTCACAAACGTCAGAGACGGAGGACTGTGAAACGACAGATAGACCCATAACAGTGACTGAAGGAAGAAAGAAGAGACAGATAAAGAAACCTGCCAGATATGGTTTTACTGCTGTAAGTAATAACAACATAGGTGAAGACGAAGATGATTTAAATGGTTTATCCTACGGAGAAGCTATTAGAGGTGCAGAAAAAAAACAATGGTTGCGCGCTATTTCTGATGAACTAAAGTCATTTGAAGAAAATGAAGTGTGGGAACTAATTGATACTCCGGACAATGCTAGTGTAGTACAGTGCAAGTGGGTGTTACGAAAGAAAATAGACTGTGACAATAAGGTGAACTTCCGTGCAAGGTTAGTAGCCAAGGGCTTTTCTCAGAAAGCTGGTATAGACTACCAAGAAACCTTTTCCCCTGTCATTAGACACTCAACTTTGAGGTTATTATTTGCATTGAGTGTTCAGTTAGATATGGATGTAACCCATTTAGACGTTACCACAGCCTTTCTTAATGGTCATCTACAAGAAAACATTTTTATGTGTTTGCCAGAAGGCTTTAATTCTAGGAATAATAATTGTAATAAAGTGTTAAAATTAAAAAAGGCTGTTTACGGTTTGAAGCAGGCTTCGTTTGCCTGGTATCAAAGAGTTGATGAAACTTTGTGTGATTTAGGTTTTACTAAGAGTAAATTAGAACCATGTGTATTTATAAAGAATCACAATGACAATTCTAAAACTATAGTTGGTGTGTATGTCGATGATTTTTTAATATTTTCAAATAATGCATGTGAAACTGAAAGTTTGATAAAAGCTCTGAAATTAAAATTTAAAATAAAGAATTTAGGTCAAGTGAAACAATACTTAGGCATGAGAATTAATGTTGACAGAAACTTGAATAAAGTTACTTTGGATCAGGAACATTATATAGAAAAATTGTTAGAACAATATGATATGTCTGACTGTAATGGTATTGAAACTCCTATTGAATGTAAATTAAACTTAGAAAAGTCTGATGTTTGTAATAACAAGTTACCTTATCAAAAGTTATTGGGCAGTTTAATGTACTTAGCTGTTTTGACCAGACCCGATATAGCTTTTTCAGTCAGTTATTTGAGCCAGTTCAATAATTCTTATACAATTAATCACTGGAATCACGCTAAGCGAATTTTAAAGTATTTGTCAAAAACTAAAGATTATTGTTTACAGTATTCTAAAGGTAATACAGAAATAAAAGGATTTGCAGATGCCGATTGGGCTAGTGATGTAAATGAAAGAAAGTCTTACACAGGTTACTGCTTTATGAAATCTGGTTCTGTAATATCTTGGGAAAGTAAAAAACAAAGAACAGTTGCATTAAGTAGTTGTGAGGCTGAATACATGTCACTTTCTGAAGCCTGTAGGGAGGCTATCTATTTAAGAAATTTAGAATTTGAACTAACTGGTTTTTATGTAAAAATTGTATTGTTCAGTGACAGTCAGAGTGCATTGAAGTTGGCAAATAATAATCATCAATATCATCGTCGTTCAAAACATATAGATGTCAGATATCATTTTATAAAAGAAGTCGTTAATAATGGAATTATTAAAAATGACTATTTGCCTACTTCTGAAATGCCCGCTGATTTACTCACAAAAGGTTTACCAGGACCTAAACATAATAAATTTATTAAAACTCTTGGTATTGTGAAAAAGGAGTAGTAAATGAAACTAAAATTTAAATGTGTAGTAACTTTTAATGTAATTTAAAATTGTTAACACTTTGAAATGCTGGGTTATTTGTTAATTTGATATAGTGGGGGTGTTAGAGTTTTATATCAAAATAAACTGGCAACACTGCTTCCGCCATCACCCTTGTGTTTTATTATTAAAAAGGTCCCCCGACTGCAATGGCACTTGTTGTTTAACTTTTTAGTTCGTTTTTGGCAGGGCAGTCGTGTTTTTAATATTTTTTTAATTAATTTATTTTTTAGTTAGACCTCCAGTCGTGGTGTTTAAACATGGACTTTGATATTTACGTCAGATAGGAGTAGGGCTGCCAGACGCCCGGGATTTCCGGGATTGTCCCGGAATTGCGTGCCTTGTCCCGTGTCCAGGAATTACACCCTACTGTCCCGGATTTCAAATATCTACCACAATTTTTTTCACAGGTCTTTACCTATGTAATTAGTGTTTTGTATGGAGAATTTAAAAAAAGTTGCATTTTCCATACTAACATTTTCTTAATTTATTAAACAACCATGAACGCTAGTCGCTAATGTTTTACAACTTTTATGCACAAATGTTTAAAAAGTAAGATAACTTATAATATTATGCCACAAAGGGTAAGCGATTCAATAATGAAAAGCTAGTTGCTGTGCAATTTTTGTTTTAAGGTTTATTTTCTTGTAAGTATGTTAATAAATAAAAATGCATTTCTTTCTTAATATTGCCCCACGACAACCCCCCCCCCCCCCCGCTATTCTAGTCCCGGAATTGGCAACCCTAGATAAGAGCGTGGTTAAATCGATAACACAGACGTACATAAAAAATCTTGTTGTTACATAAGCAGTTACGTTATAAAAATACAATAGATGCGACTATACAGGGTTATTTGTAAAACACCAACAACCTCGCAGAAGTAGATTACTAACATCATAAACAACAACATTTGTTCTACGACTTTTCCGAAAACACACAAAAATCGACTTTCCATACAAATATCTGAACAGTTAATCGAGTTTGTATGAAAAGTCGTTTTTTTGTCTGTTTTCGGAAAAGTCATAGAACAAATGTTGTTTTTTATGATGTTGGTAATCTATTCCTACGAGGTTGTTGTGTTGGTGTTTTACAAATAACCCTGTATATATCTCTTTAAGTTTCATATTGATCCAGTCTGTATTCAGGAGACTTTTTGAGTATAAATGTATAAACAAAATATACAGGCTTTGATTCCATTTTGAAATGTCTAATTCAGTGGTAAATAGAGTAGATTTACTTCAATTTACAATTACAATTTACAGCAAAAAAAGCATTAAATAAACGGTCGAGTACTTACCTAACCCAATATTTTTCTAGACAGAATATGATATAATTTTCTATTGGTTCCCTATGAATTTGCATAAAATTTTAAGGCATAATATGTCATAGCATAATATGATTTCGCCGAATGATGTTTACGCATAATATTACTTAGTCATAACAGCTTATGCATAATTTTTTTACTCATAACTAATTTAAGCATAATCATGTTTAAGCATAATAATCCTTAGCATAAATTTAAACACGCATAATGTTATTAACGCATATTTTTATAAACAATAAAAATGAATACACTTCGAAACTTGCACATTTTAAAATACTAAATCCCGAAGCTTAAAAAACTGAAGGTTAATTGAGGGTTACATGCCAGCAGGTCGGTTCTGGCACTTCGCCGACCGCTGCTGCGGCACGCTCGCTTCGCTCGCTCGGCTCGTGCGTTGTAGGTCGCAATGAAACTTAACCTCCTCCTCGCTCGCTACGCTCGCTCGTCGTCGCACCTAATAGACCTAAATAGACTTTTGGGATTTTGAACTATCGGCATTTTAACTTTCAGGATTTCGAACTATCGGTCATTTAATAATCGATCTATTAAGTTACGGTCTATCGGATATCGACATTTAAGATTTTCGGTATTTTGAAGATAGGTGTTATATACGTCGATATTTCGGTCGGCCCTTTTGCAAGAATATAAATAAGTAGGTACCTACCTACGTAAAAATATTCATTCTTATTGTTTTTGATTTTTATGTCTAAATAATATTAGGCGAATAGACAATATGCCTAATAAAATTATGCGAAAACAAATTAGTCTAAATGATTATTATGCTTAAATAAATAGTATGCCAAAAAACAGTTATGCCAAAGTAATATTATGACAAATAAAATTACGCCAAATCCGTTATGCCAAATCAAATTAGGTATAAAACCATTATGCGAAAACAAGGGATCCCTTTTCTATTATTAGCCACCGGCCGTGTCAAAAAAACGATGAATAAGATTTACGCAAACAAAAAATGTGATAACTCTTGTGAACAAGATGCGACGTTTTTGCCATTTTAATCAGAAGTATTATTTTTAAATTGCAATTGTAAGACAAGGTTATTAGCTGGCGGTGTGGACTTTAGACACTTGGTGTATAAGCGGACACTGGACAATTGGCAATTTGAGACGGTCGGTCTATTTGTTTATTAATTTTCGCTCGTCTTATTCCACGGTGTGGACTTTGTTTCATCATTGTAGTTGATGTTAAATTGATACTACGGAACTCTTAGTGGAATCTTAACGGTCGTTGGAAGTTTCTAATTGAAGACTGCGCAGTGCTTTATTTTTTTGTAAGATTTTTCAGTTACGCGCGTGGAAATTTCAATGTCACAGTCACATCACAGCTCTAGATATTGCTCGATACTCGATACAAAAAGCGATAGTGATGTTTTCAATCTCCTCAAAATACGCAACATATTAAAAAAATATCATAATCATAAATTAGGCAGATAGACTTTCAACTATCAAGTTTTGTCTTATTTTTAGCGAATGTAGAAGAAAAGTTTATTTATATTAAGACCTATTTCAATCGAGTGAAGCATTTTTTCTATGTCTATAGTGCAGGTTCTCCTTTCAACTTTCTAGGTCCAAAGGTTTGAGTTGGGCGTTGATAGGTTTGTTTTTATATTATAGATAAGGGATTGGTCTTATGTGATAGCTCTGTTGTTAAACCTTTATTTGACAGATTTGATAGCAACTCAACTATTAAGATAAGATACTAGGTTTGCAACTTTACGTAATGTTATTATGTCCTAATATTGGTTAATCTCTTAGTGTTCTTAGAAATAATGTACAGTTAACTCCTAATGATGTGATTATAAATCTCTGTTGTATTATTAAGTTAATAATCTTTTCTATTAATTTTTTGTTTGTTTCATGAAAATAATAAAGTTAAATAATATTAAACAGTACACAAAAGTATCTTATCCTGGCGTTAGTCTCAGTTTAGCGCCAGTACATAACCGGTGCCTCAATTTATGGATTAAACCGCTTTATAATACTTTTGAACTTTCGCGTTGCATTATATTTAAATAAAAACACTGGTACTTAACGCGTCGACTAAACGATGTACAGGGTGTCCCAAAACTTTGCCACACGGAGGGAAAGTATCTTAAATATTGAAGATAGGAAATTTTACTGAAAGAAGCTTTCATTTTGATTTTTAAATAATTGGAACTGCATGCAAAGATTTTCGAAAAATCGCATGCCTTAACCAGGAATCGAACCCACGGAAATAGAAAAAAAAAATTACGACACCGATCGAAAGGGTTACTCATTAGGATTATTTTTGTTAAGTGACACAGCATCGTAAACAAAAGGAAGACCAAAAAATGAAATATTTAAATTTCATTTACTACGTATTGTATCGATTTGTATAGGAATTAATGCGATTTAAAAAAAAAACTTTGAATACAGTTCGCTTTATTTTTTAAAACAAAACGAAGTCTTCTTTCAGTAAAATTTCCTATCGTCAATATTTAAGGTACTTTCTCTCCATGTGGCAAAGTTTTGGGACACCCTGTATATTAGGAACGTACTTTTCCCGACGTTTCGACCAAGTTGCATTGGCCGTGGTCAATGGTCATGGGGTGACAGTCCGTCGGGCGAGTCAGCCCTATCATAGTCTACGCGTTTATTACCGATGTCTTTATTTACCACTACCTATATTGTTTACAGGTATTATTTCTTCCTATGGTTGTCTATGTTCCGGCTCTAGCATTTAATCAATGTATGTATTAATTTGTTTTACTATTTTGTCTACTAATAATGAGTTAAGTTGTTTTTTTTTCACTCAAAAGTTGATTACATCAATTGTAATCGGTTGCTTTATAAAGGTTATGCATTACAATGCCGAAAATTCATAATACATACGACCGAAATATCGATGCATAAAACACCTATTTTTCAAAATAACAAACATACTTAATGTCGAAATCCGATAGACGGAAACTTGAAAGACTGATTATTAAATGACCGAAAGTTCGAAATCCCGAAAGTTTTAAACCCCGAAAGTTTTAAACCCCGAAAGTTAAAATGTCGATACCTATAACCTACTCTACCTACACAAACACATACATTTATGAAAGTAGGAGTTGCGGTTAATTTGTTTTACTCAAAAATGCGTGTAAAATGGTCATTATTTTGACAAAACCCACCAATCGAGTTTGAAATAGTTTTTTTTCTGGCGCTTCGCCGGCCGCTGCCGCGGCACGCTCGCTGTGTTCGCTCGGCTCGCGCGCTGGGTTCATGTCAACCTACCATGCTCGTCGCTACGCTCCTCGCCCCTATCTCGTGACCTACGGTCTACGGTTTCTAAGTCCCAGTAGACTAGTTTAGACTCATTTCCGGCAGCTGAATTTGCTATAAAGCATTTCAGGCGAAGCCCAGACACCTCCACAGCTAATTTGGTATTAAGTAGTTCGGGGTATAGAACTTAAGTATATTACCTTCGGTTTTTAAGCTTCAGGATTTAGTATATTCGGTAAAATGTCTTTTCGTGATTTTAAACGTACGGCCAAACAACCATTCGACCTTTTGATTTTCGGTCTTTCGTCCATACATAGTCTTGTAAACTTAGGCATTGTAACATATACCCTTTATAAATGCATTTAATAAAGTGCAGTAATTATTAGGTATCGCAAAATAATTCGGAGGAACATTTTCAGATGGACGATCTTGTTTTTTTAGTTTTGACTGGTTTTTCAAATAAATTACAAGGACATTGCCAGATTTCGTCTCCTTTATCAACTATTGTTTTTATATATGTTTCTATTTTTTTAGTGACGGGAATGAATGTATTTGCCATTGGGGGCATTATGGTTGTGATATGCGGATTATACACAGTGTTAGTAAGTACTACATACTAAATAAATTATGTTGAGATTAAAATAACATACATAATTAAATTAAAATATTTTTCAAACGACCAAACAAAATAAATTTCAAATAAAGAGATATAGTTTGTTTGTTTGTTTAATGTGTTAAGCTTTGTACCACATTAGCATTATTTGTAATTTAAACTTTATTCGCCTTCGTTTTTGTCTGCTTCTGTCTAAAAATCTGAGGGTCCTAAAGCAAAAAAAAAGATGAAAATCATAAACTCTTGTTGTACCGCTACGGTATAGAATCATTTTTCTTGTGAGCATCAAAACATGTGAGCCTGTATGTCTAAGATGCCAAAATTGTCTAACTGGCGAGGACACCGGCCGGCGGCGCGGTGCCTAACCATTTCTAAAAGTGCCTAAAGTTAAAATCGCTTGTGATCATCACTTACATCAGGGTTTCTCAATCTTTTTGAAGTCGTCCTCCGACGGCGACTTGCGAAAATCTTCACGCCTCCCCTCCCCTAATAGTAATTTAGCTCTCTAGTTCAGTTTATTTTATGAATCTAGTAATTTATTTTTGTAAATTATCAAATGCTTCGCGCCCCTCCTGAAAACTGGCCGTGCCCCCCAAGGGGAGCGCGCCCCACTGGTTGAGAAACCCTGACTTACATGGTTTGGTTCGAGCCCGAAGTGGTGCGCGCACACGAAATTTTCGCCGTGGTTAGACGTGAGTCTTCGATGGTAGGTCTAGGTCTACAAGTCCCATTACAACAGGCCTAAAGTGTGATATTGATATGTACGTAGGGTGGTCTCCGCGCGGTGGTGTGGACCGACTCAGTACAAACGGGGATGATGTTTATAGGCGTGCTGCTGGTGGCGGCGGCGGGCACGCTCGCGGCGGGCGGCGTGCGCGCCGTGCTTGAAGTTGCCGATGAGTCGGGCCGGCTGGAGCTCTCTAAGTAAGCTTGGTGTTATTACAAAAAAATACCAGTTCTATGATAGCGAAGATTTACTTCAAGAAACGTCAGAAAATACTGAAAACCTGAAAAATATTGTAATAAAACAATGAATTATTATTAGCATTTGCCTCATTCTTCGTTTGGACGCGTCAGATCCATGGGTGGGGGTTTAGATGAATATACTATTAATTATCAAAAGACAAAAACAATCGGTATTGAAAGTAAAGAAAAGAAATATCATGGATCTTACGTCTAAATAATGACCCATTTTTTGTTTGACAATCAACGATTTAATTAGAAAAATCTTAGCTTAGAAACTCATCGGTCAATTTTATTTATCTATTCGTTTATAAATCTGAAAAGAAACATAATAAAGACTAGATTATCGTTTTGATAAGGAGGTAGGAATGTTTTTGCATACAGGATCAATTTTATTATTATTATGTTATCTTAACCTTCTTCAAATGAAGGTGCTTTTGTACCGTGGTAGACTGTTGCCTAGTTCAACGAATGTGTATGCATGAAAATAAAAATTCCTTTTTTTGTCATCAGCTGGGATTTTAACCCTTATGTACGTCAGACGGGGTGGGGTTCAGTTGTTGGGGGGTTTCTATACTGGACCTGCTTCAACTCCGTCAACCAAACCATGGTGCAGAGGTATATCTCATTGCCTACGAAACGGCAAGCAGTTGCGTAAGTATAAATTAATTAAATTGGGATAAGAATTTGTTGTGAGTTTCCAGATGAAAAAAATATGTTTAAAAAGTCTGTTAATGCCTTAATTTCTTCTGATCACATTTTCAATTTCAATCTTGTAATAGAAAACAGCATTTCAATCAAATGATTATTTTAAGAACAGTAAAGTGCAAACAGTGCTGTTACGACTAGACGGGTCTAGACTCTTGAAATGATTAATGGCGAAAGACAAACGAGACATTATAAAATTAACCTGCTTAAAATATCAAATGTTTTCGCAACGTATTGTAGGTATTGTTGTCTAAGATAAACAAGTGTGAGATATTTAGTAGACTTGAGATTACAGTTTGTCAAGTGAGTAATCTATGTAAGTTTTGATATTATAATATGATATGACAATTCTTAATGCGTAAATTATGAGCATTTAGATCCTTGATGCGTCTATTGGCACCGTACCTACTCTAGAGTAGAGAGCAAACTTTTAGTATACATATTTGTTCTCTAGGTAATAGTGTTCTGTTCAGGGACGTAGGTATAAGCGATTGTCACGCTAACTAATCTCGAAAATCACTCTATAATAATAAAGCCTGTATTGATTTAGTATCGATTGTCTTTTAAACTATTTCTTAATTCTATTAGATTTTTTGTTGTTACAGAGCGATTGGAATATTCTGCATAGGCGCGATGATCGCAATCTCCCTTTGCGTTTGGTGTGGGTTGGCCGCGTTTGCCACCTGGGTGTTGGGTGGATGTAACCCCAGTGGGGCTCCACTGGTGGACGACCGGTTGTTGCCTGCCTTCGTCACCTACGTTTCAACGGTCCAGCACCTACCGGGACTTGCTGGAGTCTTCCTCGCCAGTGTCTTTGGAGCTGGCTTAAGGTCAGTCAGTTTCACATCTCCTTGGTATTGAAGTGTTGTAATGTAACCCGAATGCAGCTCTCCTGATCGTGTTTCAATTGTGTTTCAATGTAAGTAATGTTTTTTGACACAGTTCTTGTTTCTTAAACCTCAAAACTGAAACACGATTGAAAGACGATTATTACATTATAACATTAAGGCTGGCCCCAGACCTACCGGTTCCGTTTCTTTGCTTTGCTGTTCTACCATGGACCGCCGGCCAAGAGGCTCATTTTCAATCTATCGCATATTTTGACCTGACCACATTGGCAAGATAGCCATTAGTTTGGTGTTATCAAATATCGTCGTCTGGGGTGCGATGAGAAGTTTTCGTTTTCGTTTTAAAAAAAACTGCTGTTTTATACAAAAATTAATAACGAAATTATCAAAATGTATAAAACAGTTCATTTTTTTTCGCGATTTCAGATTTGGTCCCATGGTAAAAGTTGTTCAGTTTTATTATGGTCCCTATCTACCATATTCAGTTTTATAAGGCTTTACCAAACATCTTGTATAAATAAGCGATCGAGTTATTTTTAACGATCGGAGTCCATGTTCAGGGTGGCATATCTCCTAAAAGCTTCCTACTTCGCAATCCAGGCGATGACATTTGATAAAACCAAGCTAATGGCTATCTTGCCAATTTGGTCTAGTCCCAAAATGCGATAGATTGAAAATTACCCTGGTTGGCCGGTGGTCTTTCAAGCAAGGTAGCACAGCAAAGCAAAGAAACGGAACCGGTAGGTCTGGGGCCAGCCTAACAGAAAATCGAGGCCCAGCTTAATTGCTAGCCTATGTCACCGTACTTCTGGACGGTGCACCACGATTGTGGTTGGTTGAAATGCTCCTCCCTGACGAAAATTATTGGAACCTGATTAGTTGGTTTGGATTATAGTTTTTTTTCCTAGAGAATATTTTCGGACTTAACTTTCGAATGAATATTTCACCGGAGTTTTAATCAAGGTTTGTTCTCTTCCAGTTCACTGTCAGCCGTTCTAAACGCTTGTGCCCTCGTGGTGGTAGAAGACATCATGCACGGCTGGATGAAGCTTCGCCTGAAGCCGTTGACAGAAGGGATCCTAGCGAGGGTGGCTACCGCGGTGCTTGCCGTCATATCCGTCATTATGCTTATGGTTATCGAGAAGCTGGGAGGCGTTCTTGGTAAGTGTATAAGCATGAGCAACTCTACATATATTCAAGTATATCTAAACATCACCTTCATCTTAGTACCTATCAGGTCTGAACTGAAGTCTTATTTGTTAAATCTTCTTTTAGGACCTTCACGAAAGAAAACTTTTAGGAGTATCTCTGATGCTTGTGGTTAATCTACAATAAACCTGGCCACACACTACATACGGAATTCCGAATCTGAATGATTCCGAACGCAGTAAATGCATATATTATCTATGGACTCGGTGGCGCAGTGGTTTAGCACCTGGCCCAGCGATTGCGGAAGTTAAGCAACGTTCGCAAGGGTCGGTCATGGGATGGGTGACCTAAAGTTTATTATCTCGAGCTTCTCCGTGCTTCGGAAGGTACGTTAAGCCGTTGGTCTCGGCTGCATTTGCAGTCGTTAACACCCACCAATCCGCATTGGGCCCGCGTGGTGGGTTATGGCCCCTCCTCCTTACCACCCATAAGGAAGGCCTCTGCCCCAGCAGTGGGGACATCAAAAATGGCTGATGGATATCTATGGACTTACCACATACATGAGTTATTTTTCCGTTCGGAATTTTCATACATTATCGGCATTCTGTTTCGGAAATCAGAACAGATTTCGACTGTGTGTGGCCCACTCCAATCAATCAATGCAATGCCATCAATTTCAATAATTAAGTAGTTAATTAAGATTGTACTTTGGCCAAAAACTAATTAATTACAACCACAAATGTATAGTATTTCCGCAAATTGGAGCAAGGTTTCGTTTAGTGACCGACAATGAAATAGGAAGCATCAAGCAACTAAATCCTATTAAGAATTTTTATTGATTGGTTCAACTCAAGCTAGAGTTATTTGTGACGTAATGAATTTGTTCGAGATTAGTGATTTTTTTTTGGGTATTAATCATATTGAAAATAACACCTACTTAGGTGCGTTAATTAGATGGTCCTTTTAAAGTCAGCTTTTAGACAGATATACGCTAATACTTTTATTTATTCTGTGTTGATTTGCCTTTTTATTATATATTGAAATTAAAATAGTTGTAGGTCCAATTTTCACTATGGCTTACATTTTTTTTATCTCAATGACTAGCTCTTACCCCTAAGAAGTAGTCCTTGCGTATTTATCGGCCACTGACACCGAACGCCGCTTGGTATACCTATTTGCCATTCCTAAAGCATCTTAGCCCTGACAAACAAACCTCTTTCCAGGAGTGGCCACAGCCCTATCAGCAATAGCAGCCAGTGCGACCTGCGGTATATTCACTCTCGGCATGGTGTGCTGGTGGGTGGGCCCCAAGGGGGCCATAGCGGGGGGCGTGGCGGGGGCGCTGGCGGCCGGCGCAGTGTCGCTGGGCACGCAGGCCGCGGCCGCCAGGGGGCTAAGGGCGCCGCCCGTTAATCTAACCGCTGAGTGTGCTGCTAATGCGTCCTTCGTGTTTGATAATGAGTTTGTGAGTATCTTTTGTCTAAAATCTATGGAAGTGTAATTGCAAACAAATATTACTTAAAAAATAGCACCACAGGGCCGAAAAAGTACAACCCGCTCAGCTTTAGTCGAGCCAGCCACGCACGCGGTGACTGACGTTAGTGTTATTTTCAATAATTTGCAGTTTGTATTGTAGAGAAAAGATAGAAAGGGTGAGTTTATTAGAAATGACGTCCTTTATAGTCAAATGGTGTAAGAGACGCAAAGAAGGCAATAAAAATATGCAGAAATAACTATCTTATTTTTTCGTTCAAGTATAGTAAATATCTATGAGTATACAAATTATGGTCGCTAATAAGCAACCAGTGTTCAGACGCTTTGTGCTGCATAATTAAATGCCAGCATTTTTAGTTCCATCCATTTAGTTATACTTTCGTGTGGTGCCATTTTTTGAGCGGAATGCTTATTCCGTAGATTAAGGCTAAGTCCATATGAACGCGCGGTGCCGCGCGTCGCCGCGCGGTAGGAGCATTCACATGATAGCGTGCACGCGCGGCAGTCTGGCATCAAAATCACTTAGAATGGACGCGGAGGAAGCAATAATTTGTTTATAGATTTATTTATTTATACAAAGTTATTTTAACAAAGAAATGCAACTAATTTGTAAATTAAACTTGCCCAAGGTTTTCTTTTTTTCTTCAGAATTATTATTATAGGAGAAAATTAAAACTAATTATTCCCAAGACCTTATCTTTAATAATTTATTTGAATAGTACTTGGAGTTAAGATTCCAAATGGCATTTCTTTTTTGGAGTTCGAAGATAAGCAAATCGATAGAAATTTCGTCTTCGATAAGTACTCATTTTTCTAACTCAATGGATCCGTTCGTCTCAAACCGCGCGGCTCAACTGAACGGGTCAACGCAGGTTTGTAGATCTTGAACCGCGCGGCACCGCGCGGCTGTGGCGCGGTACAAGATCTTCCGCGCGGTGCACGGCGCGCCGCGCGGTGACGCGCGGCACCGCGCGGTAATGAAAACGATATAGCACAGTTTAGTATGATCTTGTACCGCGCGGTTGGCAGTGCCGCGCGGCACCGCGCGGTCATATGAACTTAGCCTTAAGTTCGCTGTTTTGTGGGTAGGCTAAAGACTAATTAGTATAATACAAGAGAGAGATTAGATATTTTTATGCTCAACGGGATAGTGATTGGCCTCCTCGCCTGATGTTAAGTGACGATAAGGCCGAAGGTTTCCACCTTCGGAATTTCCACCTCAGTGATGAGGATTCACACCCAGAATCCTCATCACATATTTATTTACAGGCATGTGACGTCATCAGTCATCTTAGAGCGTTTTTGCCACAGAAACAAATTCTAAAATTATTGCATTTTTCTAGGTGAAATTAATCAATTAATAGACTTAATTTAGTCCATATAATTAGTTGAATATGTTTTTTTACACCATTATCTGTTAGGATGACCACCATTTGTAGTATATTTTCAATGTTGTCAAATTGTCTATTATGAGATTATACCGAGATTTTGTAATAAGTATGATTTGTTTTTAAATAGAGCTTTTATGGTACCTACTGGTAAGATCAATGCGGTCGACCATGTCCATGACCAGTACAATTTTTTTTAATACACAACGGGATAGTGCTTGGCCTTCATCTCACCTAAAATGTTAAATAACGATAAGGCCGGTGGAACCGCACTACACCCGGAATACTGGCTATCTTACCTCTAACTGCCGGAACACAACAATTTTTTATTTTATTTTTTTTATTTTATTTTAAGCTTTTGTGGAAAACTTACAGCTACTACAGAGTTTAGTATGGTATAATAATGTCACAGTAAAGCCAATTACAAGTTTTCACATATAGAAAAAACAATAACTAAATTTGAACGCAAGTCGATATCGTGTAATGTAAGTGTTACAAAAAAAAAAAAACTATCAGCTACAAAATATTATGAGAAAAAACCATTGTTATACAATTTTTTGTATCCAGGTATGTTTGTATTAAATATGTCAAAGTCAATGTTATCACTAGCAGAATTGAAAGACCTAGGCGCCCTGTTAACGAATGTATTCTTTAAATAGTTAGTTTTTAAGGGGGGTACATAAAGTAACTTAGTGTGGCGCGTTAATTTTTTTGGTGTATTAATATAAAATTTACCTAACAATTCGGGAGAATCAATATCACCTTGAAATATTTTTAGGAGAAATGCTATATCAGACATTTCCCTTCTTTTCTCTAGTGGTAAAAAATGAAATTTCTTGCATCGCTCAATGTAATTTTCACAATAAGTGTGGCATTTGTACTGCAAGTAACGAAGAAATCTTTTTTGCACTGCTTCCAACCGCGAAATATAAATATCGTATTGCGGGTTCCAGACCTGTGACGCATATTCTAGGTGACTGCGTACGAAAGCACAATACAACATTTTAATGACTTTTATGTCATTAAACTCTGATGACATCCTCATAATAAACCCAAGTGCTTTTCTGGCCTTTGTTATAATTGTATCTATGTGTTGATCGAAGAGCAATTTTGAGTCAAATATTACACCAAGATCTCTAATACTAGTTACCCTTGTTATAGGTTGATTATTGATAGAATAAGTGAATGAATGAGTATGAGGTTTTCTGGTAAATGAACAAATAAAACATTTAGAAATATTTAGGTCTAGCTTATTGTTGACACAGTAGGCATGAAAATTAGTAAGATCTTCCTGCAACTTAAGGCAGTCCGAACTTTCTACAATCGGACAAATAATTTTCATGTCGTCGGCGTATAATAATATTTTACTGTGAGTAATACAGGAAGATATATCATTTATAAAAATTATGAATAGCAAGGGCCCCAACAGTGAGCCTTGAGGCACCCCTGAAGGTATAAATATCTTCTTAGAAGTATAGCCATACAATGCAACGGTTTGACTCCTTTTTTCAACGTATGAGCTGAACCATCTGAAGAGGTTTCCACGTATGCCCATCATTTGAATCTTAAGTAAGAGAAGTTTGTGGTCGATTCTATCAAAACACTTTGTGTAATCGGTGTAGATGATATCTACCTGGGCTTGTGCATGCGACATATGTTTTAATGGAAAAATAGGATAAGACTGCCTGAAAGTATTGTTTTATTTGAAAGTTTGAATTTTTCGAGAAGTTTATTCACAAAATAAAATGTTTAAGTTTGTCTTACTTTTTTGTTCTACAGGATCCAGAGACGGTATTCCCCCTATTCCGAGTCTCCTACCACTGGATCGCACCCCTAGGTTTATTCGCAACAATATTAGTAGGAGCTATAATCGGGTGGTTGTTTGACAAAAAGGAGGATATTCGTATGGACGAGGAGTTGTTCACTCCTGTTGTATGGAGGTTACTGCCAAGTGAAGCTCACGAAAGAGCTGGGGAGACGAGGAAGATAGCCAATGCGAAGCCAGTGGAATCACCCCGCCCTACTTCACCACTGATGATAGCGAGGTCGAATAAGGTACGAAAACTTTTTGAAAATCCTAATGCGGAACTGCATTACAAGATAGTTTGATTTCAAGTAGCTGGGAACGTTCTGTTCAATATGCACGTACCTACTGACCAGGGGGTCAAGTCTGCTAATGTTTTCGTCAAAATAGTAGTTCAATGGTGGATGGTAATGCTTTTTGACACAGTTCTTGTTTCTTAAACCCAAAACCGAAACACATTGTATTTCTTGAACCTGAAACGGAAACATATTCTGTCTTATTCAGAGATGTTTCACAAAACTGGGGTGCAAGACTGTTCTAACAAAACCTGGTTTAATGCTTGTAAACCAATTACAATGCACCTTTTAACCCTTAAACGGTGGGACTTAATGTTAAACTGTCACTCTGAATACGATTTGCGCTAAAATGGCGTTAGTCCGCAGTCTAACGCCATGTTAACTTTGGCCCTAGTTTAACGAACGCACTCTGAATAAGACAGATTGTGTCTCGATTTCGGGTTTAAGAAACGAGAACAGTGTCAAAAAGCATAACCATTCAAACACCATTGAACCACAATTTTGACGAAGACATTAGCAGACTTGACCCCCAGGGGGGCTACTCAAATGACCACTTTTTTATTCGTTCGCTAACTTAAAAATTAAAAATAGGTAAGCTATAAACTCCAAAATTACGTGTCGTTAGCTTGTCAATTCCATACAATACAACAATGTCTGTGATTTACATAAACTTGCGACGTGTGACTGGATCGTTTAATTGCTTATTTTTAAGCGTTAAGTTAGCGAACGAATAGAAAAGTGGCCATTTGAGTAGGGGGGGCTGACCATTTACCGCTCAAAAAACTCTGGCTATGCGGAGATTGCTAAATGTGTCATTGTTTGCAACCCGCGCAGATAAAGAGTAGGATTAGAAATGGTGTCGTTCATATACACTTCTCGCTCGCACAGTAAGCGCCAGCGCACACGAGCAACTTTTGTCTTCCTTTCTGCAACTATTTTGTCTCTTACTTACTTATGGATGTGTAAACCGGGCTTCACATCAAGTCTATGAAAGCGCGCACACGTAGCGACGCGACAGTCGGCAACTGTTCATAGGCGGCCATTACATGCTCATGCAAGCGTCAGTCAAATTCTATCAGTCATCAAATTACGTTTAACTGCCTGACTGATGGAAAGAAGAAATCAACTTCATGCAACCATCAGTCATTACATTACACTGTAGGTTATTTGTCAGTCACAGTAAACGTAATTCATGACTGATGGAATTGCATGACGCTTGCATGAGCGTGTAATGGCTGTCATACAAACCATGTGAGAGACAAAATAGTTGGGGAGACAAAAGTTGCTCGCGCTCTCCCTAAACGAGACTAATCGCTCTCTCGCCCACACTCGTTGTGGTAAGCGCGGTGAGTCGCAATTTTTGATCCCATTCATTATCTGCGCGGGTTGTACTATGAAAATGCATGTCCGTATTTTTTTATTGTTAAGTTTTCTATACTTATGACTTTCTGCTTTTCATTTACTTACTTAATAAAATATTAAAAACTTAAGTAACTAATTCTATGTTGTTTTACATTTCTCCTTACTTTATAACTTTCTTTATCGTAATGATACATCCTTCTCTGTACCTTCTTTAGTTTAAGTGTTTAGGTTAACCTAATATATTTTATAATCTGTGGGTTATGGAAAACCTATACATCGCATGAGCATGAGGTTAACTGATAGTAAAGTCATAAATGGATATACTACTAAAATGGAAGTAAATCCTTTGGCGATCAAGCTAGAACTCATTTCCTTACCTATGATTGTAACTTATAATACCTTTATTTCTTTTCTCTTTCTATCTATATTTACCTGTTCTTTAATTTGCACCCATTCCCCTACTTCTACTTATTTATTTTCTCTCACTCAAGGTTGTGTGGAAGAGATTGCTATTTAGCAATAAGGCCGCATTTTGTATGTTTTCTTTTTGTAATTTTTGTTTCTTTCTGTTTTTGTCGTGTGCAATAAAGCAATTTTTTGTTATTATTATAATTATTATTAAAACTAATCGCTTGATTTTAACTACTTCATCATTGATAAGCGCTTCAAGACAAAACTTGATTTGACATAAATTTTTGAAAGTCTTGTTTTTTAACCGACTTCAAAAAAAGGAGGAGGTTCTCAAGTCGACGGTTTTTTTTTTTTTTTATGTATGTTTTAACATAGCTTCGTCAGTTGTTACCCGATTTGTACAATTCTTTTTTTAACTCAAAGAACATAGTTCGTGTGTGGTCCCATAATTTTTTTACAGATATCTGGCCAGTAGTTTTTTCATAATCCTGAAAAATATCAATTATTTAGCTCGCCATCGCACGAGTTTTTATGGAATTTCGGACATAACTTCTTTGTTTATGAACCGATTTAGATGATTCTTTTTTTATTTGAAAGGGTATACTTCAAGAGTGGTTACAATTTAATTTCATTGTTATTGGACTTCGAACTTCGAAGATACATAAAGGAACTCTTCAAAATCAAATAGTATAAGTAAAGTGATTTAGGTTTTGGTAAGTTTATGGCAATCCAAAACAAACCAAATCATGGTTTGCGATGCAACGTTCTGGACTAGACTTGGACTACGATGACACAACGGAACTCCTCAAAAACAAACAGCGTAAATTTGGAAATTGAGTTCTGGGCATTTTACCATTGAAAATATTATAATATAAAGTAAAAAAATATTTACACGCTGCGCTTACATACCTACCACTAAAAAGTTGAAAATAAAAAAGCTTTTTAAAAAAAAATAAAAACCGCCTTCAAAAAACTCAAAACAAAAACAGCTTAAAAATTAAATACCTCTAAAAAGCAAGAAATAATATTCGAATCATTCGTTACACATATCAATATTAATAAAACACGTCTAATGAAGTCGGGTGGGGCTTTAAGAAAAAAATTAAGTTGTCCTCCAGCCCCACCCGACTTCAATAGACGTGTTTTATTAATATTGATATGTGTAACGAATGATTCGAATATTATTTCTTGCTTTTTAGAGGTATTTAATTTTTAAGCTGTTTTTGTTTTTTTGTCAATTGTTTCCACATTGAAAGATGACAAGACGAAGTACAGTCAGCAGCACGTCAGGTTATACAAAACTGGCAAAAATATGCAATTTATTTTGAATCTTTATATTTTCACATTTAACTATAAAATTGATTGAATTTGATTACCTTATCGTGGAAGCCCCGCGTGCCGTTGACTGTACCTACAATTTGTTTAGTAGTTTATAATGTAATGTAGTAGTAGTTTATAATGATTCTCTGTAGCAGGTTGTGATGAGATGGTAATGTAAAATAGTAGGCATTTTAGTTATTTTTATAATCTATTTATGTATCTATTTTTTATTTTCAGATTGAAATGAGTGATGAAGTAAGTTGATGAGGCCAGGAAACTTTTATAGTTTTAAGATCAAATACATTTTTGTACAAGCTTTGTATGAAATCGTAGTAAAACCACAGAATATTTATAATGTAAAAGAAAGAAAGGATACTGAAATTCACTATGGCGATAAAAGAATTATGAGTGGGTGGTGGATATTCTGTACCTGCTTATATGCTTGGAAAACTATTAGAAATATTTTGTTGATGGATATAGGATGTTGATGTTTTTCTAAAAAGTTTATTATTGAAAAAAATTTTCAAACAATACGATTTTTTTATTTCTTTTTCAAAAAAATCGATTTGTTCAAACATTTTTCAAACAATTAGATTTTTTGTATAAGCTCTTTTATATAACGTGTTCGAAATAACCCCTAATGCCAAATATGGTAAATATAGGGACCATCAAACTGAACAACTTTTACTATGGGGCCAACTCTGAAATCACGAAAAAATGCTGTTTCATGCAAAAATGAATAACAACAATAGTAGATTGTACAACAAGTGCATAAAATGGGTTTTATGTACGAGTTATACACTCTAATTTTCACTTCGATTGTGAGGAAATTAAACAACAATATTGAAAATTGAAAAATTAGTAAATATTGAAAAAAAAACATTTTTATTCTTAAATTTTAGTGACAAATTATATAATTTCGGAATGTGCTCATCAAGGCCTTTCATTTGATACACATATTCAAATATTGAAAAAAAAAAATTCTAAAGATTTTATTGACACGTTATAAAATTTTGGAATGTGCTCATCGAGGCTTTTCATTTGATACCCATATTCAAAAAATGCTTTTTTTATTCCAAAACTAAAAAAAAGTATTATAACATGGATCATGTATAAAAATTAAGAAAATAACAATTTTATTTAACTAAGTTTAATTGCCTGTTTAGCTGACGACCTTTGTCTGAACTTAGACAAAGATTTTACTTTATGCTCTAGCTAGAGCATGAAAAGCGATTTTATGCAGCCTATATCCAACATAATGACGAACTTTACGAGCATGAGAAGTGAAAAAATATTAAAATGTATGAAAAAGGAGATATTTTTTCCTGATTTCAGAGTCGGCCCCATAGTAAAAGTTAGTTTGATGGTCCCTATCTACCATAATCGGCATTAGGGGTTATTTAGTAGCAATTTGTAGATCAATTCATTTACCCATTATAAGTTCCTATAAGTGCCTAAGCATTAAATTGGTTCTCTGTAAATATGTTGAATCTACTTAACTAAGCACAAACTAGAAGTATATAAGATCCAAGTTCGGATGCCAATCTTTTCATTGTAATAATGTTTATAACTTTATGTTAGTATAAAACAAGACAAAAATCCTACTTATAGGTAAAAATCTACGTATCAGGGGTCAATAAGAAAGTATAATGTCTTTGATAATATAAGTAAATTAGCAACTTAGGTTTGTGCATAAGAATTAGAATTAGGTTTGTGGGTGATTGGATGGCAATATGTCGAAAGCACGTATGCCGCAAGATTAAGGGGTTTTACCATAAATTATTTTACCAGTATTACTAGCTTTTTCAGAAACGAATCCTCGTTTTAAGGTACCTATGCTACGTCTGCGTATTAAAAAACTTAATAATTTCCTTACCAATAAAACACTTTTTACGGATTACAGCGCGTATATTAGTTAATTCAGGATGTTATTTTAGAATTATTCAGTTTTGATTTGTTTTTTTTTGTTTCCCGACGTTTCGACACCTTTATAATTTTAAAGTCTTACACCCAATTGCACTAAACTTAAGAATCGCCGAAGTCTTTTCTTAACTACAACTCGACAAAGATAACTAGGCAAATGACAGCTACATGACGGCTAAGTTTATGACACCGTTTTAATTTGGTCGTGTTGTAGTTAAGAAAAGACTTAGGCGATCCTTAAGTTTAGTGCAATCGGGCTTTAAAGATCGCGAGAAGCGTACGATGTTCGCCCGCTCCGTGACATTATTATCTCATGTATAAGGATCAAATCGATAATCGAACATCGTCCGATTATAGTGATTATTTCTAGTAATATGCCTTCATTCAGGGGGTAAAGTCTGCTAATGTTTTCGTCAAAATCGTAGTTCAATGGTGTTTGAATGGTAATGCTTTTTGTCACAGTTCTTGTTTCTTAAACCCAAAACCGAAACACGTTGTGTTTCTTAAACCCAAAACGGAAACACATTGTGTCTTGATTTTGGGTTTACCAAAACAAGAACTGTGTCAAAAAGCCATCAATTGCCATTAGAACACCATTGAACTACGATTTTGATGAAAACCTTAGCAGACTTGACCCCCAGTACCCTTAGCACGATCATCTATCGAGAAAAAAACGCGCTTAAAAGTACTCAATAGAGTTTTATTCACGAAAAAATTCATTTCGCTTATCGGCGATAGATGGCGGTGTACAAATTTTCCATACAAAATTATCGAATGTTTTTACGCGCGTTATTTTTACCCGACTGTAAGAGGGTTATGTTTTTCGCGCGTATCTTGTATGTAAGTATGTTTGTTTGTTTGTATGTAATATTCTTTATTACCTCATATCTTTCAAACGGCTAAACGGATTTCCATGATTAACATATCGTTAGATTTTTCTCGTCAGCCCCAAGGTGGCGTTATAAAATACCAACATGGCGGCTGTACGGTGCTATTATACGCAGTGGAAAAAAAATTTTTTTTAGAATACTGCAATATGGGTGTCAAATTAAAGGGCTTATTATAAGGATTTCAAAATGTTAAATCATGACCGTAATATATAATAACTAAAAAGAAATAGATAAAAAAAATAAAAACCCTCCTGCATAAAAGACAAGTCGACTGAAAAGATGGAAACAAGATTAAATATTAAAGGCAACATTATAACATGCAGTCGGAGGCATATAACTTAAATCATTCACAATGTCACTTTCTTTATGCATGCCTCCGACTGCATGTTATATAATGTTGCCTTTAATATTTAATCTTGTTTCCGTCTTTTCAGTCGACTTGTCTTTTTATGCAGGCGGGTTTTTATTTTTTTTCAATCGCTGTTCGTGCAAAGGGTACAGATTATACGTTGGTCTCGATTAGACTAAAAAGGATAGTATTACACTATAAAACGATTGATACTAAGTATTATATTATATTCTGTGCTATAAATATAAGAACTCATGGGAGTAGGGTTACCAGATGAAAAAATGAAAAGTCCGGAGAAAAGGCCCGATTTCCATTGAAAAATCCTGAGATTTGTAGCAGTTTGAGAATAAGGTACGACGAGGGGGGGGGGGGGGAACCGGCGTCTTTTCCAAAATGGCTTCAAGTGCAGCAAGCGGCCACAGCACTGTAGATTCACAGGTTTTTTTAAGTGTTTTTTTATTGGAAATTCTAAAAATCCTGAGATTTTCAAAATCCAGCCGCAATCCTGAGAAATGTCCAAAAATCCTGAGATATGGTAACCCTACATGGGAGGGGCCCCCGTTTAGACAACTGTGATACTTTCACGAAAATTTTAGTTAGGAACTGTTTTAAACTTAGTTCATTTATAGGACTTAATAAATAAAAGAAAGTAGAGGGACCAATGTGATGATCAACTGATTACTTATTGCGGTGATGTGAATAAATAAATATAAACTTTAGCGATTTTTATTAAATGTGTAGTTTTATAGAACTTGGATACGTATTTTTGTGATATTAATTCATTAAAAATTTCATGAAATTATAAAAAACAAAATTAACACATGCAGCTTATTATACAAAAAAGGTATTAACATTAACTAAGAGTAGTAATTAAGTAATGATTTCGAAAATAATATACTTTAATATATTATAAAGACTTCAATATTAAATAGGTACTCCAATTTCAAGTTAAGTGCAATGTTAACAATGTAACTGAAATGTTATTGGCTTTACAAATAATTGTTAATGTATTATTGTACACACATAGAACTGTTATGAACATATGTTGTTATATGTATGGTGTACACGAGATACACATTCTCATTACATTATTGAAATACTTCTATTCTCGCATACAACTTTGCTGGAGATCGATCTATTGTGATATGGTTCTACAATTTCTACATGTATAGCAGACAACTAGCATTATTGCTCGTTACTGTACTTAAGTAAAGTATTTTTTTACCATTCACTTATACAAGGTTATTTTTATTTAATACAAAACCTCTCGTGGGGTTGACCAGACCATCAAACTGAACAACTTTCATTATAGGACCAACCTTGAAATCGCGAAAAAAAATCAGCTGTTCCATAAATTTCGATGGAGTAGGATTGTACTTTTGTATGGAACAGCCGATTTATTTTTCGTGATTTCAAGGTTGGTCCCATATTGAAAGTTGTTCAGTTTGATGGTCTGGTCAACCCCACGAGAGGTTTTGTATTAACTAAAAATAACTTTGTATAGGTATAATCACCATTTTTAATATACTCGACACTTAATTATACAAAGTGACAATTAACACAAAATATACGTGTAAATGAATAAATGTAAACAATAGGTTACTTGATTTTGATGAATTTGATACTTACACAAATTATTGGTAAAAATAAGCATTTTAAAGTACTTATTCTGACTGTACTTAAATGGTTTAAATGTTTTTTTATAACGAGTTATTGTACTTAATGGAGACAAACTTTTGTCTGCATTTTGATGTAGGTACCTAATTTATAATAATAATGCCAAGCAAATCTTTTAAATGCAAGATCTCGAATTACTATCGAACGGTTTGTTAAAGTCTATAAAATTTAATAATAAAGCATAAAAACTTAAAAATCTAAATATATTGATTGTCAATAAGTATTTTATTGTTTATTTTGTAAGGAAATGTTATTATATTTTATCAATAATTGTATACAATGTTAGCTTAACAACAATTTACGGAAGTGATGAATGGAAAAAGGTTTTTGTTGTAAAAAGCAGTATATTTACACTTTATTTATAAATTTTGGAAACGGGCGTACAAATTACTTAATATTGGTTATATTTAATTAAAATAGTTATTACTATTACGGCAGTTTTATTTCAAGCACAAAAATCTTTCCAGGAAAAAAAGGCACGCAAAAAAATCTAGTGCAATTTTTAGTGTTATTTGGTTTTACAGTGTTTGCGTTTGTCACGCATGTAAACCACTAAACTTAAGAATCGTCCAAGTATCTTCTTATCTACAACTCGAACAAGATAACTATATAGGCGAATGACAGCTACATGACGGCTCAGTTTATGACACCCGTTTTAATTTGGTCGTGTTGTAGTTAGGAAAAGACTTAGGCGATCCTTAAGTTTAGTGCAATCGGGTGGCAGTCTCATGCGGATTGATGAGTTAAAGTTTAAATTAAACGATCGCACATGCAGCCGAGACATCGTGACTTCCGAAGTAAGCTCGATACATTAAATAACATTAAATGTTAGTAACCCATCAGATGATCGACCCTAGCAAATGTTGCTTAACCACCGAAATCGCAGGTCGAAAGCACTATAGCTAAGTCACTGTGCCATCGATTCCCTTCAACTGAGATATACAGAGTAAAATTTTGGACCCTTTGTCAAAAGTAAATGAGGTGTGAAGAATTCTAATCAAGAAAACGATCACAAATTTTTCACCTACTTAGTTGTTAAAATATGATTTTTGTTTTATGAATTCACAGTTTGCAGCCACTTTTAAATCGTACGGTAAATTTCTAGGATATAAATGAAATGTAAATTACTTGATTATACTGCTGTTATAAAATGGACAAGGGTCCAAAAATTAATTACTCTGTAATACTGCGCCATCGAACTCTTCAATGGTACGGTATCGATCACAGAACATGGAAATAGTTTTTTACACGACTGCCCAAAAAGGAGTGTATATGCGTTTAAGGTTCATGTATGTTTGTGGGTATGTTTCTTTATTCCACCATAACTTCTAAATACCAGAACTGATTTATATTTTTTTAGAAAAAATCAATATGGCGACTTTACGACCCCATTTTCAAATGTGAAAAAAAATTTTTTTTTCTATTATTACAATATTGTAATAATAGAAGCATTTGATGCCCATATGGGCATCAAATGAAAGGCCTTGATGAGCACATTCCAAAACTATATAAAATGTTACTAAAATGTGTAAAATAAAGATAAATAAATTAAAAAAATATTAAAAACACGACTGTCCTGCCAAAAACGAACTAAAAAGTTAAACAACAAGTGTCATTGCAGTCGGGGGACCTCTTTGATCAAAAATTGTTCCATAAAGGTCCCCCGACTGCAATGACACTTGTTGTTTAACTTTTGGTTATACTTTTTTATTTTTTATTTATTTACCTTTTTTTATTCTATGACATAGAATAAAAAAAAATACAGACAGTTTAACATAGAATATATGTTTAACTGTCTGAACATCTACGTATAGACGGAAATCACGATATTGGTTCAAGGGACAATTTAAGTTGGCGTTATTTGGTATTCAGTCGCCAGAAAGGGGGGAAATTATTTGTAACAACCGTCACGGTTAGCGAGTTGTAAAACTGCGGGGATTCGAGAACAAGCCCGACTGTCAGGTGTTACTAACTGTTCACGCTGCGGGCCCGGACTTGGCTAAAAGACCTCTGGAAAAGTGGTTGAAATACAATTTTAAGATACCGGCGAACGGTGAGCTTCCTATACGAACGTAATACCAAAATTATTTACAATTTGAGCATAATTAACTCTTTCTGTGATGTTATTCGGATTAAGACCGTATTTGTCTAGGGTTAGATTATATAAAAAATCCAAAATACCAAACTAAATAATACACTCGGCGTCAGAAAAACCGCACCTTTTCTTCAAAGTTAATTTAATCCCATATAATTTAATGATAAGTGTTATTATATACTTCTTCCCCTTCGGACATAGCCAACAGTCTTTAGAAATCGTTGGAATACTCGTCGAACGGAAGCAATTACTGAGATTGAGTTTCCGAGCACATTACATATCCTAATTTTTTTGCAATATTTGAGTAACTTCATGGGCAATAGTATCCATCTTGGGTATTCCTTTTTTTTCTGCATCATCTCGATAGCGAATTTACCCGCATTTCCTGAATTGACCCCTTTTATTTCCCTTTTGTGGTGGCGTTAGCAATAACGCTTTAATCGTTTAATTATGGTAACTATTATGTTAACTAAATAAAACAATTATCAAAAAAAAGCTCATTAAATGTACTTTCAATAGATATCAACATTTACACAATAAAACGTTAGCTAGCAATAGCAGATGGCCAAGTCTAAACTTACGTCGAGTGTAATTAATGCGGTTTGCGAAAAAATGTAATTGGCATTTATTTAGAATTTTGGATTTTTTATTTAATACAACCCTAGAAAAATACTGTCTTAATCCGAATAACATCACAAGAAGAGTTAATATTATGCTCAAATTGTTTTGGTGCTAAATGAAAGAGGTATTTTATTACAAGACCGACATCTTTATTGAGAGAGATATACCATAGATCATACAACCACAGACTACTTACTTAATGAACCACAGACTATGTGTGTACTGTGACATCTTTCCTTTTTTATTATTTTTTAAAATTTAAGTTAAAGTTAAAATTTGTTAAATGAATTTTTACATATAATTAACTTAATTATAAACATACCTCGAAGGTTTTTTAATTGTTCTTCTATCCCTTAATTGCATAGGCAAGTTACTACTATTAGGTACATTATTATCATTAGTTACTGTTACATTTTCATTATTGTTGTTAGGTACACTTTCATTTTTATTAGGTACACTTAGTATATGCTGTCTATTTCTTCTATATAATTTTCCTTCATCAGATGACAACCACCATGACCTTGGTGTATGTGCAGGCAAGTGAACTTTTCCTTGCTTCCACTTATTATTATGTCTAAACAAAACATTATCTTTTACATTGATATCTTTAAATTTTTTACTAGTTTTATCATAATAAACTTTTTGTTTACTTTTTGTATTTTTCATTTTATTTCTAATGCTGTTATAATCTAATTTAATAGGCAACAAATGACTTTCCAGAAATATTATTTTATCTTTTAAGTTTCTGTTAAACATCAGTTGAGCAGGTGAGTAATCTAAATCAGTTAAAATAGTATTTCTGTACTCAAAAAGCAATACATAAGGATCAACATTAGTTCTATCAGCTTTTTTAAGAATATTTTTACATATTTTAACCGCTGTCTCAGCAAGACCATGCCCTTGCGGATAATGAGGACTACTTGTCTCTAGAGAGACATCTATTTCTTTCAAATATTCTTTAAACTCATAACTATTATAAGGATTGTTATCACATATTATTTTATCAGGATATCCATGCGTAGAAAAAATTAAATTAAATATTTTAATAACGTTAGTTACTGACTTTGATTTTAGCTTGTACAATTCAATCCATCTAGAGAAATAATCTACAACAACCAAGTATGACATTCCTTTATATTCTAAGATATCTGTACCAATACATGACCACGGGCGAGATGGTATAGGCATACTAATCATAGGTTGATTACAATTCTTTGGTCTTAGTTCTAAACATGTGTTACAATTACTTATGTACTCAAAAATATGCTTTGACATGTTCGGCCAATATAAGTACTTACGAGCTTTTCTACGAGTCTTTTCAATGCCAATATGACCTCTATGCAGGTTAATTAAAAACAATTTTCTTAAACAAAATGGTATTATTATTTTATCACCATACATCAAAATTCCATCATTATATGACAATTCAGTTTTAATTTGGAAATAAGGTTTTAAATTTTCATCAATTTTAGAAGGCCATTTAGAATCCAAATATTTAATTACTTTGCTCAATATGGGATCAGTTTTTGTTTCTTCGATCAAATTTAATTTTCTTTCCTGTGTCATGACTGTATTTATAATTGAATGCACAGCATACTGAAGTTCTATATCATCTTTAACATCTGATATCAAAAATGCTCGAGATAAAGCATCTGCAATCAACATTTCTTTTCCGGGAAGGTAAGTAATAGTGTAATTATATTTCATTAATTTTAATAACATTCGCTGTAATCTACTAGGAACTTTATCTATATAACGTTTACTTATATTAATCAATGGTTTATGGTCTGTCTGTACTGTTACTTTACGCCCATATGTGTAGTAGTGAAAATGTTCCATAGCATACACAATCGCCAATAATTCTTTCTCTATCATGGCCATCCTTTTTTCTGTTTTAGTTAATGACCGTGAAGAAAATCCAATAGGTTTATTATTTTGAATTAAAACACAACCGATACCTCCTTCACTAGCATCAGTTTGCACTGTTAGCGCATCATTATCATTATAATGTGCTAAAACTGGAGCTTTAGTTATTAAAGTTTTTAATTTATTAAACAATTTTTATGCTCATCTGTCCATGACCATTCTATATTATCTTTAATTAATTCACGCAATGGAGCAGATATTTGAGAAAGATTAGGAATAAATTTATTAAGATATTTAACGATACCAAGAAATCTCTGTAATGACTTTTTACTATCAGGATCTGGCATTTTTATTATAGCCTGTATGCGATTAGGATCAATTTCAATACCACTTTCTGACACAATATGTCCTAAAACTCTTATTTTATTAACACAAAATTGAAATTTATTAATATTAAATGTAATTTTATTTTTCTTTGCAGTGTCTAACACTTGTTTTAAAATATAATCATGTTCCTGTTTTGTAGAAGCCATAATATATATGTCATCTATGTAAATTTTTATGCCTTTTATATGACCAAATATTTCCATATTCTTTTTTTGAAAAATTTCTGACGCTGGCTTGATACCATAAGGAAGTCTAGTATAAGAAAATCTACCAAAAGGTGTATTGAAGCTACATAATTTAGCAGACTCATCACATATTTTTATCTGATGAAACGATTCTTTTAAGTCTACAATAGAATAAAATTTCTTACCCTTAAGATCTGATAATATTTCATCTTGACTCGGAATATGATACTTGTCATCCAGAAGCTGTTCATTTAAATACTTGGGATCTAAACATAATCGCAAATTTCCATTAGGTTTTTCTACAATTACTAAAGGATGTAACCATTCTGAAGGACCTTCTACTTTCTTAATAACTTGTTGTTTCTCTAAATCTTTCAATGTTGTTTTAAGTTTAGGCATTAAGCTCTTAGGAATTCTACGTGCATTATGAGTTACAGGCACAGCATTAGGTTTCAATTGCAATGAATAAGGTTTTCCTGGAAAACTACCTAGCCCATTAAAAATTTTAGGATACCTATCTGTCACTTCTTGCTTAGTTTTAAATTTTACATTCATGTTACAGTGATCCAAGTTTAAAGCATTAATTCTTTTAATTAAATTCAATTGTTCTGAAGTCTTAAGACCCAATATTGCCTTATCATTAGTATTAATTACCAAAAATTCAACATCATTTTGAATATGTTTAAATTTTACATTCAATGAAATTTTACCGATAACCTCCAAAGAACTACCGTTATAAGCTGACACTTTTACATCAGTACTAGTTATTTTAATATCATTATTAGCGTTCAACATGTTAAATTTTTTACGAGGCAAAATATTTATTTGACTTCCGCTGTCAATTTTAAATTTTATACTGAGATTATCAACTTTTCCAATTATATACCAATCTTTACTATTTGTTTTTATTGAATGTACTAGTAGTTCTTGGGACGTATCTGACGACTCACTATCACTATTATTATTTATGTAATTTACCTTTTTCTTATATGAATTACGGTGATAAGTGCTCCCAGACTTTTTATTATTCATAAAACAACCAATGCTGAAATGGTTAAACTTCTTACACTTAGTACATTGCTTTCCATAAGCCGGACACTCCCCTCTTCTATGCATCGAACCACATTTCTTACATTTGTATTTTTCACTCTGCATTTCTTTTATCACATAGTTATCATTATCATTTCTTGACTGCTTCCTTGTAAATTTTTTCTTATTATAATTTTCATTCTTAATAGCGTTTACTTCGGAATCATTTTTTATGTGCTTAATTTCTTTATTTCTTTCTTCGTTATACTTTATAATATCTATCATTCTTTCCAATGTTAAATTGTCTCCTTCATCCAGTAATCTATTTACCAGTATTTCATCATTGATGTTCATAAGCAATTTGTCTCTTATTATGTTATTGTTTTCTTTAAAATCACAATTTTTGGCTTGTGTTTTCAACACTGTTATAAAATCTATTAATGACTGGTCTTCTTTAATGGTTATCTTATTAAATTTGTATCTTTCATAAAGGATATTTATTTTAGGCTTGAAATATTTTTCAAAAGATAAAATCACACTGTCAAGCGTATCAAATTTCCCTTCAAAAGTGTTATAAATGTTAATACCTTTCGGGCCCAGTTGATTTAAGAGCACCGCAATTTTAATGTCTTCTTGTTCTTCATGCTATTTACTAGCTTTAAGATATATTATAAAAGCTTGATGCCATCGCGACCATTCTTTTTTTAGGTCGAGTGCGTTGAAGTCGAAATCCGTAATCGGCTTTTCCATCTTATATTATTGAACTCACTTTTTTATTACAACACAATTATTACATGTTTTTAATTATTATTACAGTGAAATTTATTAGAAATTCACACCTGACACCATGTTTTGGTGCTAAATGAAAGAGGTATTTTATTACAAGACCGACATCTTTATTGAGAGAGATATACCATAGATCATACAACCACAGACTACTTACTTAATGAACCACAGACTATGTACACAAACTGCAATAAACTACTGTGACACAAATTGCAATAAAATTCATTTTGGTATTACGTTTGTAAGGGAAGCTTAATAGGCCGGACTGAGTGCATCGTGTCCACTAGCGCCGCCAATCAAGAAAAAGATAAGCGCATATAAAAATATATATACTTAAGTAAAACTATTTTTTTATTTTAGAGAATTTTATTTAATATATCGTTATTTCGTTTTAATTTTTTTTGGCAGCGGCGCTAGTGGATTCACGATGCACCCTTAAGAAGATTAGAATTCCTAAAAGTAGCTTTTTATATAAAAAAAAAAAATTTGACAACATCACATACATTGCTCCAATCTCAAAGTAAGTAGCTATAGCACTGGTGTTATGGAAATCAGAATCAACGGTGGTATGACACACACCCAGACCTGAGACAATATTGAAAAGTTCATTTTCTACATTGACCCAGCCGGGGATCGAACCCGGGACCTCAAGAGATGGTGACGCCTTGAAAACCGGCGTGCGAACCACTCGACCACGGAGGTCGTCGTATTAAGATAATTTAATAGAAGCTTGTTACTTTGATTACAATTTAATTCTTTTAAAAATACCATAATAGTGTAAATCGGTCTATTTTTTTTAAATATCTACTTACCTAGGTACTTTTAGTGGGTTCGTGTTTTAATTTATTTGAAGTATGGTACAGAAATTCGACTCTTTGTAAGTTACAGAACACAAAGTGCTTCATTTTGAACCTACATCCCTTTTCTTCAGGCGACAGAATACTCAAATGTTCAGTAGGTACCCTTAGCAAGAGCAGCTATCGAATTTATAATAATAATGCCAAGCAAATCTTTTAAATGCAAGATCTCGAATTACTATCGAACGGTTTGTTAAAGTCTATAAAATTTAATAATAAAGCATAAAAACTTAAAAATCTAAATATATTGATTGTCAATAAGTATTTTATTGTTTATTTTGTAAGGAAATGTTATTATATTTTATCAATAATTGTATACAATGTTAGATTAACAACAATGTTACCGAAGTGATGAATGGAAAAAGGTTTTTGTTGTAAAAAGCAGTATATTTACACTTTATTTATAAATTTTGGAAACGGGCGTACAAATTACTTAATATTGGTTATATTTAATTAAATAGTTATTACTATTACGGCAGTTTTATTTCAAGCACAAAAATCTTTCCAGGAAAAAAAGGCACGCAAAAAAATCTAGTGCAATTTTTTTAGTGTTACCTATTTGGTTTTACAGTGTTTGCGTTTGTCACGCATGTAAACCACTTAACTTAAGAATCGTCCAAGTATCTTCTTATCTACAACTCGAACAAGATAACTATATAGGCGAATGACAGCTACATGACGGCTCAGTTTATGACACCCGTTTTAATTTGGTCGTGTTGTAGTTAGGAAAAGACTTAGGCGATCCTTAAGTTTAGTGCAATCGGGTGGCAGTCTCATGCGGATTGATGAGTTAAAGTTTAAATTAAACGATCGCACATGCAGCCGAGACATCGTGACTTCCGAAGTAAGCTCGATACATTAAATAACATTAAATGTTAGTAACCCATCAGATGATCGACCCTAGCAAATGTTGCTTAACCACCGAAATCGCAGGTCGAAAGCACTATAGCTAAGTCACTGTGCCATCGATTCCCTTCAACTGAGATATACAGAGTAAAATTTTGGACCCTTTGTCAAAAGTAAATGAGGTGTGAAGAATTCTAATCAAGAAAACGATCACAAATTTTTCACCTACTTAGTTGTTAAAATATGATTTTTGTTTTATGAATTCACAGTTTGCAGCCACTTTTAAATCGTACGGTAAATTTCTAGGATATAAATGAAATGTAAATTACTTGATTATACTGCTGTTATAAAATGGACAAGGGTCCAAAAATTAATTACTCTGTAATACTGCGCCATCGAACTCTTCAATGGTACGGTATCGATCACAGAACATGGAAATAGTTTTTTACACGACTGCCCAAAAAGGAGTGTATATGCGTTTAAGGTTCATGTATGTTTGTGGGTATGTTTCTTTATTCCACCATAACTTCTAAATACCAGAACTGATTTATATTTTTTTAGAAAAAATCAATATGACGACTTTACGACCCCATTTTCAAATGTGAAACAATTTTTTTTCTTCTATTATTACAATATTGTAATAATAGAAGCATTTGATGCCCATATGGGCATCAAATGAAAGGCCTTGATGAGCACATTCCAAAACTATATAAAATGTTACTAAAATGTGTAAAATAAAGATAAATAAATTAAAAAAATATTAAAAACACGACTGTCCTGCCAAAAACGAACTAAAAAGTTAAACAACAAGTGTCATTGCAGTCGGGGGACCTCTTTGATCAAAAATTGTTCCATAAAGGTCCCCCGACTGCAATGACACTTGTTGTTTAACTTTTGGTTATACTTTTTTATTTTTTATTTATTTACCTTTTTTTATTCTATGACATAGAATAAAAAAAATACAGACAGTTTAACATAGAATATATGTTAAACTGTCTGAACATCTACGTATAGACGGAAATCACGATATTGGTTCAAGGGACAATTTAAGTTGGCGTTATTTGGTATTCAGTCGCCAGAAAGGGGGGAAATTATTTGTAACAACCGTCACGGTTAGCGAGTTGTAAAACTGCGGGGATTCGAGAACAAGCCCGACTGTCAGGTGTTACTAACTGTTCACGCTGCGGGCCCGGACTTGGCTAAAAGACCTCTGGAAAAGTGGTTGAAATACAATTTTAAGATACCGGCGAACGGTGAGCTTCCTATACGAACGTAATACCAAAATTATTTACAATTTGAGCATAATTAACTCTTTCTGTGATGTTATTCGGATTAAGACCGTATTTGTCTAGGGTTAGATTATATAAAAAATCCAAAATACCAAATAAATAATACACTCGGCGTCAGAAAAACCGCACCTTTTCTTCAAAGTTAATTTAATCCCATATAATTTAATGATAAGTGTTATTATATACTTCTTCCCCTTCGGACATAGCCAACAGTCTTTAGAAATCGTTGGAATACTCGTCGAACGGAAGCAATTACTGAGATTGAGTTTCCGAGCACATTACATATCCTAATTTTTTTGCAATATTTGAGTAACTTCATGGGCAATAGTATCCATCTTGGGTATTGGGTCATTATTTGAAAAGCGTTCTCCGCGCAATTTTCGTGGCGAAATTTCACTTTGAGTTATTCGAATAAATAAAATTAGTATATTAAAGAATCCAAAAAATAAATAAATAGTAAACTCGAAACTTGCTAATCGGTACATAAATCACTGAGATATTAAATTTTGAAATTTTGAAAGCCACGAAAGTTACGATGCACTTCACAAACATTACGAAACGATTTACTACAAAGTACTGCTTATGCTTATACAGCCAGTGAGGGCACTGAAAACCTAACATTGAAAGCTTTGTACCTTTATTTGGAGTATAAGTAAAAAAAACGATTTTTAGTGCAATATCGTGACTGAGTAAATATCACCACCCTCTCTCCTTCTCTGTGTGAGAATAAGTTAGTATATGTATATATAACAAGTATATTCAAACTTGCAGACAGGATTCTTATCAATTTGAGAAGAAACTTAAATTTCATAGCATGGTCTGTAATTTTCGTGGACAAATTGCCACGAAAATTATGCCACGCAAATTACGATAATCTACTTTTTTTAAATTTCAAAGTTATGTTCTGGACAAATTATGAAAGTAAATACTTATATATAATCTCGAGGACCAATCCTATTCTAAAATATATAGCAAAAATCGATACCGTATGCATACATCTATTATAATCTATCCATGAAAGTTGTTTGACTAAGGGCATCAAACATTTATTGGAGAGTTACGGACCGATATTTGTTTTTCAGCATAGCAATGAACAATATGTGTATCATCAAGTGCTAGTATGATCAACAGAGCAGCAGCGCGTCTATTAAAACTAGTTATAAGGCGATAAGCTTTATATTTATGATTTTTTTTTGGTGCGCGCTCGACAAATTGCCAAATCGTGTGACAGAGAGAAAATGCCCTGCAACTTTTTTTTCATTCACGATAAAAATTTAGTTTTTGGGACTATTAAACATGAGTTAAATACAATTATTTTGATGTATAAAACATACATATTACTTAAAAGACAAAGAAGTTATTTAAAGGTCGTCCTAAGTGCGAATAGAGTGTGACACCCGAAGAACAGCGTTTTTACTCCCGATTTCAATCTTTGAAAATTATTTTAAATTTTATTTTAATAAATACCACGCATTTTTTATTAAAATTGAATATAACTGTAAATGAAGGATCATTTAGTATTTTCCTAAAGCTATATTTACTATAGGTTAGGAATAACAAGCGTGTGACCGCCAAAAAAAGGACCTCGGAGAACTACCCTATTCCTTTTTTTTCTGCATCATCTCGATAGCGAATTTACCCGCATTTCCTGAATTGACCCCTTTTATTTCCCTTTTGTGGTGGCGTTAGCAATAACGCTTTAATCGTTTAATTATGGTAACTATTATGTTAACTAAATAAAACAATTATCAAAAAAAAGCTCATTAAATGTACTTTCAATAGATATCAACATTTACACAATAAAACGTTAGCTAGCAATAGCAGATGGCCAAGTCTAAACTTACGTCGAGTGTAATTAATGCGGTTTGCGAAAAAATGTAATTGGCATTTATTTAGAATTTTGGATTTTTTATTTAATACAACCCTAGAAAAATACTGTCTTAATCCGAATAACATCACAAGAAGAGTTAATATTATGCTCAAATTGCAATAAAATTCATTTTGGTATTACGTTTGTAAGGGAAGCTTAATAGGCCGAACTGAGTGCATCGTGTCCACTAGCGCCGCCAATCAAGAAAAAGATAAGCGCATATAAAAATATATATACTTAAGTAAAACTATTTTTTTATTTTAGAGAATTTTATTTAATATATCGTTATTTCGTTTTAATTTTTTTTGGCAGCGGCGCTAGTGGATTCACGATGCACCCTTAAGAAGATTAGAATTCTTAAAAGTAGCTTTTTATATAAAAAAAAAAAAAAATATTTGACAACATCACATACATTGCTCCAATCCCAAAGTAAGTAGCTATAGCACTGGTGTTATGGAAATCAGAATCAACGGTGGTATGACACACAACCAGACCTGAGACAATATTGAAAAGTTCATTTTCTACATTGACCCAGCCGGGGATCGAACCCGGGACCTCAAGAGATGGTGACGCCTTGAAAACCGGCGTGCGAACCACTCGACCACGGAGGTCGTCGTATTAAGATAATTTAATAGAAGCTTGTTACTTTGATTACAATTTAATTCTTTTAAAAATACCATAATAGTGTAAATCGGTCTATTTTTTTTAAATATCTACTTACCTAGGTACTTTTAGTGGGTTCGTGTTTTAATTTATTTGAAGTATGGTACAGAAATTCGACTCTTTGTAAGTTACAGAACACAAAGTGCTTCATTTTGAACCTACATCCCTTTTCTTCAGGCGACAGAATACTCAAATGTTCAGTACCCTTAGCAAGAGCAGCTATCGAAAAAAATAACGTGCGTAAAACATTCTATTCTATGGAGTAATTACCTATATGTATGGGAAATCAGTACAGCGCCATCTACCACCGAAAAGCGAAATTAGGTTTTCCATAGACAATGACAGGCTATCGCAACTCGTGAAGAAAAAAAAAATCTATGAAACGGGGTACAGTACGAGGCACGTATCTTGAAATTTTTTCGACAGAGTGGGGATAAGTTCGCGCATGTGCTCTTGTGAGCGACCAATAGCGCGCACCCCTCTCCCGCCTCCCGCGCCCCTCACCGCTACGCATGCCCAAAATACGCGTTTCGCGCAATCCCCACCCGATTTCAAGATATATGCCTCGTACTGTAGAAATTTTATGGCCGCTATATTTATCACACTCTTTCGTCTTTATGTGTGACTGTGTTAGCAGCGATCGAAGAACCCTGTTTTGACATTAGTAGTGATTTTCTCTCAAAGACATATTGAGTACTTTTTCACGCGTTATTTTTCTCGATAGATGTTCGTACTAGGGCTACTGAAAGCAATAATAAAGGAAGTGTTTCTTTCTCCCTTCAGTCCGCACCTGGCGCTCCACTGATTTACATGCGGTGCACAAAGCTTCTATTAAAAGTCCGCAAAACGCACGATTGCGGCGTCTTGAGGGATTCTCAGGAACCAACGCTGTACTCATTTCCATAATTCATTCGAACAACGGAGGTGTGCTGGTGTAAGCACAGTGTGGAGTAGTCCTCGCTTCTGTGCAACACGTTGGGCTATGTTAAACTGTCTGCGAATATTGATGTGGTCTTCTGAAAGGGGCCGTTTGTTATGGGGTTAAAGTGCAAGGAGGCGACCAGGAGATGTTAAATTAAAGACTGACTGCGATCAATGACTGATTTATTATGCCAAGTAATAGCTTATATATGAGGAGAGATGAGTGTGTGTTGCTTATGTTAGTACACACACTAAAAAAGCATAGGACGTAAAAACTTCTACTAAAGTGATTATTCTCACACGACATACCTAATACATATCTCCAATTTCTCCAGTCAAGTTTATTGATACTAAGTAACCTTGGTTCTCAATAAATAAATTATTTATATTATTACAACCATCGAAATGTAAGTGAAAGTGAAAGTGAAATATATTTTATTTAAATAAGCTCACATAATAAGCATTTTTAAATCGTCAATTCTTTTACCCTACCACCCATTATGACGTCTTTTAACTGACAAGAAAAATGGGCGCAAAAAACTTGTCAGCTTTATCAATCAGATGGAACGATATTTACAAATATGTATATCGTTTCCAGACTTTATATTAACAAAGATTAACAAATAAATAACATTATTGAATTAGCTCATTTCTTAATGAGTTTCAAATTTCTTAATCAATTTACAGATTTTAAGCTAAATTCAAAGTTTGAACTTGTTATTCAGTCTAGGCTGTTACAATAAATAAAAATAAAAGAAAAACCTACAATTCAATATGCATTAAGATAGGTAGTCAGAAGCAGACCCATTCCCACTGGCAGCACCAGTTCCCGAACATGACGCATGAACCAGCCATCTAAGTCATTAATCTAAGCCATCATCAGTAATAAGTACATTTCGATGATTACAACTTATTTATTAATACCCAACCCACCCGTAGCACTAACAGATGTTAGATAACGAGAAAAAAAAAGCGTATAACAACGCCATCTACCGAGAAAAAGCGAAATGAAATTTCCCATAGATAAGTCTTCTATCGAGTACTTTTACGCGCGTTTTTTTTCTCGACATATGATCGTGCTAAGGGTACTGAATAAAATAAAAGTCCCATTCGATATGGGATGTTTTACTTTTACCAAAGTGCAAAAATCTATAAAACCAAAAACGACAGACAATAAAATTTTGTATCTAACAAACTGCCTCGTAAAACTGATCGAGGATCGTAATGGTCTCTTAAGGCTAAGTGGTCCTCAATAAAATCACGGCAACCTGCTGTTTAATTGCGTTTCCTCATCAAAATGCCAAAAGCGTAACGGCTGTTGCCATCGATAGTCACCTCAGATAGCACCAACATCTATAGAGAAATAAAACGCACGTAAAAGTACTCCATATAGTAATTATTACTTATCTATGGAAATTTTCATTTCACTTTTCGTAGGTAGATGGCGGTGTAAGGACTCTGGTCCTGGATCCAATAGATTAGTATATCGTTAGAAAGGTATTATTCTCATAGAGCACGAATAGATATTATGACGCTTGTCCTGAAATGTTGTCCTGATAGTCTATGGATGGACCCGCCGCTGTTAAGCGACTTTCATTGCTGACTGTACTATCCAAGATACTGAAAACACATATCTACTTTATAAGCCGATATCTCGAATCGGAAAACAAATCCAAATGTAACCCTGTAATAACATTTTTTCTCCTCTTGAAAAGACCTATCCATCGATGTACGATTCAAATCTATTGGTCATAAGGACCAAAGTGCCTGAACCCCTTTCTCATACAAAATTACACTTGTTTTTCGCGCTTTATTTATTTCAGTACCTGTTAGCACAGAATAGATAATAGACTTAAAAATTAACCGTGTATCCGGTCAGGCGATGGCACCGCGCGATAACTAGGTGGTTATCTTTTCGCTAATCATCGGTAAAGCCACCCAATTTGTATTGAAAAAAAATCTGCCAATGCTATTACGATACTGTAGATTGGGACACAATTAAGTGTGGCGTACCACAGGGAGTCTATTTGATTCGCTTGTCCAAATTGTGGCCGACAATTAATGGAGCACAGCCGCAATCGCTCTATAGCTGGCCACAGTAGCTAGGAGCCTGCGTGCGTGTAGAATTTTATTGTTTTCCACTATCTGCAAGCACCGATTACTAAATTGTGGACGTGCGAGGCAAATTTAAAAATTTTACTGTACTAGTGATGCTGGACTACGATTCGCGGGTGGTATGACAGTACCTATACAAGGTCATTTTGTATTCAGCATCCAAATTTTAAGGATATGTTCAGTCCATGGAACTGAACAACTTTCTCTAAGCCCCTTCTTACACGGCGCTACTGAAACCTGACGAAACCGGTTAGTAATTATAGTTACAAACTAGTTTGTGACAAAGATTCGTACACGGCACTACCAAATTTATTTGAAACCTACACGAAACGCGTTGTGTGTGTTGTTTCGGGATATTATTGAAATGGCTAGCAATTCGAGCGATGAGGACTTATTACTTCTATACTACATCAGACTGCATCCCACTTTACTCTTTTAATGTGTAATTACACAGACACATATGCTTTTCCACTTCTTGGACAAATTATATATTTACTAATGGTCATTAATTTTCACTGAACCGCAGCATAGTTTCCAGTTTCCATTAGTAATCAGTCGACGCGCGACTGCATGACCGGTCGCTGGGTGATTAGTTACTGACGCGTTCCAAACAAGTTTGTGATTGGTAGCGTCGTGTACGGAGCGCCATTGAAATACTAGTGCTAGTTTATTTTGAGTAGCGCCATGTAAGAAGGGCCTAAGGAATACATGGCCAAATATGTAAAATAAAAAATTGACTTTCCATACAAATCGAAGAGATCACGTGATCAATTTAGTATGGGATGAGGATGACCAAAATTTTGTGGCGAAATTCGACACACGTTTCTTAGAGAAAGTTGAGTTCAAAATGACCCGATATAATGGACAACCTTTCAAAAATATAATATGTTTTTTTCACTTTGTATATTGAAAGTAGATACAAAATTAGGGGACACGTATTTTTTATTTAAACTTTTAATTGTTTTTTTATATATTAAATCACTGTTTGAAATCTTACTCATTCTAAAAGAGCGTAAGTACATTGTCAGTAAGTTGAAATGTGTAGCTTTTGCCAAAAAAAAATCAATTCTGATCTTATCTGTGACAATATGACACCATGATTTCGATAGTGATGTGGCATGGGATTTCTGTAAGTGATGTCGATAATAAACAACATTTTCATTTTGAGAAAGTCGACGTTTAAATGTCGTCAGCTTTTATAAATATTTTCAGCTTTTTTTATATTCTCAGCTAGATAGCACTTCTAATTCTGATTTTTTTTCCAAATGCGGGATAAATTTATTTTTAAGGCCAGTTTTTTTTTTTAAATATATCCAATATTTCAAAAAACTGGCGCGATTAAAAATTCTAAATAATTTTTGAACCTGCTCACAAAATTTCACGAGAATAGGTTGAGAAATGCGACCTGTAGAGGAAAACAAACAGCGCCGGAAAGCTGGACTGAAATATGTTTTTTGCAAAAAATTCGAAAAATACGGTTGACAAATTTTCACATTTGCGCTTCTTTTGCTAGTCATTTTACAAACAATATTTTAATTAACGAGCTGCTAGATGTGCGCTTTATATTCGGTAAAAAATCAGAGAGAATAACATGAAATAGTAGATTATACAACAAGTGAATAAAAAGGGAATTTAGTTCGAGGGACTAAGTTGGATCCCGAGAGTAGCGAAGGATTCTAGAGTTGAATCCCGAGCGTAGCGAGGGATTCAAAAGTAGAATCCTGAGCGTAGCGAGGGATACCTACAAAGGACCGAGATGAAATTTTTTGTTCACGAGTTGTGTACTCTACTTTTTACCATTGACTGCGAGAAAACAAATAGGTAGGTAGGTATCTAGCAGTACTTTAAACTTAGTACCTATTTATAGATGACCATCAGCCATTTTTAATGTCCCTACTGCTGGGGCACAGGCCTTCCTTATGGGTGGGAGGATGGGCCATAACCCACCACGCGGGCCCAATGCGGATTGATGGGTGTTAACAACTGCAAATGCAGCCGGGACCAACGGCTTAACGTGCTTTGCGAGGCACGGAGGAGCTCGAGATAATACATTTTTGGTCACCCATCCCATGACCGACCCATGCGACCCATGCGTGAAATTAGAAATTTTCCAATGACATAAAACAACGAGATTACACGATCAGTCTGGCATCAATCCATTTCATCATATATAGACTTTGTATTTTTGCAGACTGAATATCGTACCAGACTGATGGAATGGACTGATGCAAGACTGAACATTCAATCTCCCTCTAATAGATACAAAAGAACCCAAAGATAAGACTCCAAAAAGAACCTAATTAAATTTGGCGGGCTATTTTTTTTTCTTAAATTTTATTGTGTAATTATGGCTCTATGGAATAGCTCCATAGCAGCCAATAGGTATATAGGTACTTTTTTGTACTAATTCATGATGCGCGCTTGTTCCAAATTCAAATTATTTTTATTCACTCGGTGAATAAAATCGCTTATTATTCACTCTTATCGTTGAATTAAACGCACTTTTTAGAGTGGCGATGGTAAAAATAATATTTCTCAACTACGATGAAAACAAGTAACAATTCATCAACAAACAAAACGTGACAGTGACAAACACCCACCGTTTTTTTATTATTTAACTATGTGGAGGTCGTAAGTATTATTTCGTTGATTACACATCTTTTTTACTTTTTAAAACTATCCAATATAAAATGTAAAAAATCGACAAAAACTAATTTAAACTAAATATTTGTTTCTTAATCAATCACGAAAAAAAGGCTAAACTCATTTTGAATAAAAAGCACACACATAGTTTATAACCTAGCGGAAACTAGTCAAGGAAATTAAAAGAACACGTTAAAAATATCAGTGTTTATTATTTTAAGGTGTTCACTTTTTAACTCTTTCTAGTTGTCGCTGCAAACTATAAATAGGTAATTGCTTCATCATGTCGATAGCTCGCAGGCTCTCCAGACGTGTTACGTTTTGTTGGTTTTGTGTTATGTTGGATAACGGTGGCGCATAAAACAAAGAAATTGAGCTTGTAGTAGTACCTACATACAAAACATTATGTTACAACTGATTTGAGTTTTCAATTGTAAATTACGTGATAATTATTTATTTACATAAAAGAAAGATGTGCCAAGCCATGTGATGGTTTTCTACTTTTTGATCCCATCAAATATAAAGCAAGAAAGTACAATAAAACAAATATCGATATAGAAATGCACATCACTAGGTGAAATAATATAACCTCTACGACACGTAATAAAAATTCTGATATTTGCAAAATCAGCAAAGAACTGGACACAAACGACTATTTGCACAAATTATTAGCATATCATAATAGTTTCAAGCTATTTACACTACATAAAAACATCTAAAACAATATAAACTTACCGATGAAATCATATAATAAGTCTATGATGAAATCATAATGTTTATTGATTATTTTCATTTCTTCATGTGCGAGATTTATAGCCTTAATCACACAAGACGTAATTTCACTGGTAACGCATAAGTATCCCAAACAATGCTATGACTTTCTTTTAAGTTTTTTACAAGAACATTTTATAAATTTCTACATTTTTTTAGTCTGATCAGAAATACGCTTGAATGACATTCTGTCACTATGATTTATTATGACACTGGATTTTATTTTTCAATGAATGCACAGATAATATAAATACAAGACAAATAGACTCAACTCAAACTTCCTGACATTACCAATTTGGACTAGATTTTAGTTTTTTCTAAATAACGTAAAAAATACTAAACTAAAAATTCTGAAAAGAAAAATATGAGCTTAGAACACTAAAATCTCGTAATGGTTTTCTAATTATAGTATTTTCTCAAAATGAAATGTTGTCCATTGAGGTACTTGATACAAATAAGGCCTACGCAATTTGAAATGCTAATAATTCATTAAGGTTACTAATAAAACAGGGTTAATTAGCTTCTTTCATTCTTAAATTTTAGGAATCTATAAATACTTGCTGTATATAAAACACACAATTCACTACGAACTTAAACTACCTAAGATGACTACACATAAAGTAGTTCTCCATTCGTTTCTGTAAATTGAGAAAATAAATAAATAAAGCATACTTAAATTACATTATAATGTTTAAGGTAAAATATAATTCATAGAACTTAAACACAATGCACAGTCTTCTTTGATCGAAGAAATACTAACCATTACTTTCCCAATTTCCTTACCATTAGGCAAAATCGTTAGATAAACACTCAAGGATCACAATAGAAGCGGCTTATTCTGAAGGATTTTGTGTAACGTTCTTTATCGAGCGCCCTCCCCCCAGCGGCCATTGGTCAGAGTGCCGCACTCATTTACGCCCCCAATTACGAAAAAAGTCGTCTCCTTACAAGGAGAAACTTATTTTACACCTTGCGTGGTAGGGGTTCGAAAACTGTCGAATAAACTTTTGTTATCAAAAGCCATTACTTGAAAACACGAAGAAAACTATTTTACAGTAAAAAAACATATTTTTTTTAAAACCCGTATTTTGTTGAATTATTAGTAAGCATACTGATTGATTACTGATGATGACGACAAGAATTTAACTCGTTATTAAGGATATCAAGATTTTAATTTTAATTTAATTAACATCCTATAAAACTATGATCTATTAAAATAAATGTAATGTAAGTGATTCTGAAAAAGAATCACATTCTCGAATTTTACGACACATATTTACTTATAGTACAGTTGCCCGTAGTACATTTAAATTACCAAAAAGGTTACCGTTCGCCGTACTATTAGCTTCATCTTGCGACATAGTTCTCATTCTTAGTATAAATAAAAGTAGCGAAACATTGGCACAGTATTGTTTTAATTCGGTAGCACTTTAATTATGTTCTCCTTTGTGACTTCACCTGGCGTTCAAACGTGGTGAGATGAGGTCATTAGTTATCATTTCTTTGTGCCTCGCTCTTTAGCGCCGCTCAGTGGATCTCATTTGAAAATTAACAAGGGTCGTTAGAAACGTAATAGGTACTACTTATGATTCGTAACTGATGAGTTTTGAATACTACGGAAGCTGAAGAAAGTTGAGTATTCATCATTCAACGTGTTTTTAAAGACAGGTTGTATTGGTACCAGTACAAGATGAAAACAATGGAAAAAGTAAGAAAATAAATGTTACTTATTAGATTTATCGTATTTGGGGTTCTCCGGGATGAGGGTCTGGGTACTTAGGGAATAAACCATACAAATGATTGTTTTTTGTGAATTTAAAAATTAAAAAAATGCGAGAAGTCGCTTTTGTAAGTGTTACCAGAGTCCAAGTGTTATCTTTTGAGAGTATTATTACTAGGAGGTTAAGAAAATGAAGAAAATAACTGCCACAAGACTATTGTGATTAAATTTCGTATTCTCAATAAAATTTCAGGAAAATGTGAACTGAATTAAACAGCCTGTAGTGTTTAAAGCGTCTCATTTAATCGCGGCATTGCCTTGCATCTCCCGCATGTAAAACAGCCCTGTAGGGTATTTAAATTTTCGCCTTTCCCCGTAATTTGGTGTGCAGACAAAGGCTTTTAGACGAAACATTGTTAATGTTACCCGATGCATTTTATACAACACACCTGCATCCTGGCCGGTCTATGGAAAATTGAAAATTGCGACACTTTAATTTGCTAATGACGACAAAGTGCCATGTTTTGTTCAGAATATTAAAAAGAGAATTTAAATATGATAAAAGGTATCAAAATGTGTGATGTCCATTTGATTTTGAAAATGTAAAGATGTAATTATTCTTTTTGTATTTAATTAGGCAGTAATTAAGTTATGTTTGCGTGTAAACTTTTCCCTCTACATACATGTTATATAAAACAAAAGACTCGCGATAAGTTAAATATACTTACCCATTAATTCACTTTTTAAATTACCCGAAATTGAAATGTCAAAGTACTGGCTCATTTTAATCGAATTCCCGAAAAAGAATAATGTGTCTAGAAAAATAAACCTGAAGAGAAGTAGTGAAGTCAACAAACGAATTTGCGATGTGTCAGCCCAAATCTCTGGCCGACAATACGAATGGCAATAAAATCCCGCAGTTCGGAGCCGATGAGATGGTAAAGCCATGGCCCGTACCACGGATTTTAGTGATTACTTTCTGAATTTAACCAATATAAGTACTAGAAAAATATTCGACTTGCCACTATTACAGATCATTTCTCTGGCGGGTTAAGCAAGTTCTTAAATTTATATTTGACTAGCGGCCGCTCGCGACTTCGGACGACGGATAAAAGGTACCCTATGTCCTTTTCTGTACCCCTGACAACGTGTATGCAAAATTTCATGATGATCGGTTCAGTAGCTAGGACGTGAAGGAGTAACAAACAAACGGACTTTCGCATTTATAATATTACTAGCTTCCGCCCGCGACTTCGTCTGCGTAGATAGTTTTTTGTCTATCCCTCGGGAACAGTTCCTTTTTTCGGGATGAAAGGTACCCTATGTCCTTCTCTGTACCCCTGACAACGTGTGTGTAAAATTTCATGACGATCGGTTCAGTAGTTAAGACGTGAAGGCGTAACAAACAAACAAACAAACGGACTTTCGCATTTATAATATTAGTAAGGAAGTATTTGACTAGCGGCCGCCTGCGGTTTCACCCGCGTGGTTCCCGCTACTGTGGGAATATGGGGATCAAAAGTATCCTATGTTTTAATCTAGGCTATCTAGGTGCTAACTAAATTTCAAACAACTCCGTTCAGTAGTTTTTGCGTAGTTGAGGAACAAACATCCAAACCCACAAACTTTCACATTTATAATATTACCTAGTAGGATGATGATATTTTTGTAGGCTAATGCCTCGATTACATACGCCAATTTAGCTTCCTAGCTAGGAACCAATTTCGGGTTGCCACAATAAAATATTGTAGAATAAGTTCGATTTTAAAATCGAATCTACACTATCGTTATAGTGTAGATTCGATTTTAATAGTTTAATTTTCCGTTGAAAAGTAAACATTGTTTAAGATTAGAGATGAGAATTGAAAATAAAAAATCATAAAAAATTTTGACCTTTCCGTCATTTAATTTTGTGCAAATTCACTGTTAAAATTTTACTTCTTTATACGAGTGGCAACTCTAAATTGGTTCCTTAAATCGGCGTATGTAATCGAGGCTTAACTAATTTTTGCAAATTTAAGCTGGATATAAAAGTTTTTTACTTTCCAGACTCCGTGCAACAATGTAATGTGACTTTATGTGACCAAATAAATCTACGGGAAGGTTGGAGAACTATCATAGGTATCACTTAAAAGTTATTGCATAGAGATTTACTCATTAACACAGTTAAACGTAAATTAAAACATAAAAAAAAAATATTTTATAGGAAATATTTAATTCGCAAACTTTGTATTATTTTTATGATTTTACGACAAAGTTACACTACGGTAGGGGAAACCCTCAAGTTGCGCAAAAAATTACCTCCCGCCATTTTTAGAGGATCGAATAAAAACAGTCATTTGGACGATAAGTGCCCGCAAACGGAGCTGACCGCTCCGATAGCGATCTGGCGATAGAAGGTCCTCGCTATTTGTGAAGCTTAGAAAAAACGGCCAGATAAGGATATTACGGTTAGTTAATCTGCGGTTTACCACAGTCACTGTGTATCTACAGGACTTTAGTGATGTAGCTTCCGATAGATATGGGAGAATGTTGAAGAGGACGGTTTTTTCCGTTCCCTTCAACACAAAGCACTAATTTATAGGGTATTTTTGTTTTTATTATACTTATTTGTTTTTTCCTGAACACTTTTGTTTTTTGTCTTTCTTTAGGTAAGAAAGCTCTGCATTATGAAGACTTGCCCTGATTCATAGATTAACAAGGGAAAAGATATATTAAGTTAGTAGCTAGGTAGGTAAGATAAACTTGTAGGTACTTAAGATGTTTTTTAACTTGGTTAGGTACTGGAATAATTCTTATCCCTTGGGAATTCTTTAAACTTCTTTCTTTTAAAATTTTGCTATGGTGATAAATGATAAACATGTGTAGGATTGTACAATAACGTGTGGAGATGGTTGTCCTAAGCAGCGGGCGGTGGCGAACGTTGACCGCGCGGTCTGTAACAACGGCTTAAACTTTCAATGGCACCAACACACCAGCCGACAGCGAGCTGGACGCTTTGTGCTCCCGTTTGCTAACTCGTATTTATTTTAAATTCCATTGTGTTCCGTTCCGACGCTTTATCCCGAGTAGCCCTCTTGCCTACCGCCGCTTTGTTAATTTTATTAATACCTGAAACATTTAACGACGCGACCGCACCCGCGCATTCATGAGTTTTATTGTTACAGAGAGTAATGTGCTCCAAATGAGACGCACGCGGCTTAGGTAGATCTCTAATTCGAGAGGGCGCCCGGATTTACACATTTTAATTTATTCAGCTTATTTTATGAGCACCGAGCGAAACTCGAAGATTCGGAGCACCTGATGCTGTAATTTCACATATTAAATTGTTAAAATAACTCTTCCGCTCGCGGGGGAAACGTAGGTAATTCGGTCCTTTTGAAAAGATGAAGTCCGGATTTGTGTTGATCCTGGGAAGTAGCCTTTTGTTTTAGCTGGCATTCTGCGAGTGTGGGCCGACAGAAGAATTTAATAAGCCGCGAGTAGGGCGGGCGGGCGGCCGCCGGTAAGCTTATTAGGGGCGGCCGCGGAGTCCACGGCAATGCGGCCATGTTTGCCTTGTTCATGAACGTCAGCCGGGCGGCGTCACCGCGCTGTGTCAATAGCGAGGGCTTGCCCGTTTAAACATTAAAGAGCTCCCAATGTTTAGCGACGGCGCAAATTAAAATAGGCTTTATGCGAAATCTAATTTGCGAAGTAGGGAACCTCGTTTGAGGAGCACGGGTGTCTGAAGTGAAGGTGTATTTGTATTGGAAATGGAATTAATTCTGCTTTTAAGTTGTTATAATGATATTATTTGGAAAGTGACTTTGCCCCCTTTACGTGGATTTTAGGCGCGTAGATGAAACTTTACGGAGATAATTAGAGTTAATTGTATATTGTGACAAAATGAAATACAAGTACAAATTTCTAACGAGTTTGAAAGACTACTATGTTTTTTAAGAGTTGTTCTTCAATTTTACTTTCAATTTTCACCGTTTTCATTAAAATGGCCCAATTTAGTTTCTAAATTAAAGTAGTTTCTGTTACTTAAAAATTAAAAATTCGCGTAGGTATCAGACCTACTCCGAAAATGCGGCGATTTTTTAATCAACGAGCAAGTAACAATACATTTTAACGTATAGGTATATTTACCAAAATTTTGATAAGCTTCAACCACACGAGCTCGTTATTAATTCGCAAAGAAGGGCGGCGGACCCGTATAGTTTCAGTTTGGCTGACCTTAGCTTCAATAAACATCGGTGTAGTTGAACTAAGCTTACATTAAATGAAACTGCGTTAAACATTCAGAGGGGTTCGTTAAGTTACACCTAACCGCAGGTGGAGCCTTCGCTGGATGATGAATAAGTCACGACTGAGCAAGAGTGCTCGCTGACTGGAAGAGGCTTGATAATTACGGTGCCTACCACTATTTTTTATATTTTTTTTTATTGGTCATGGGCAGGCATTTGACCGCCATCTTGCTTGGTAAACAGGATGTGGTCTACTCTTGCCCAGGAAATGCCTATTCACTTTTGCCTCGAAGAGACCATGTTGTAACTATCGGGGAACACATGAGCAGGCAGTAGTATCAAAACAGACACTTTTAGCTTTCTTACATTGCGGATCGCTAGTTTAATAATACAAAATTACAGTTCACAATTTTTGACCGATTAAATGGTTTAGATTCCTGTAATAAAAATCAATAAACTAGATATTTTATAAAAAGTGAAATCAGAAAAAAAAACTAAATTCAAAATTCAAAAATTATTTATTTGTGTCTAAACATTTTAACAAAATCAATAAATCATATAAATCCATAACAAAGCGCTTTTTACATCTTTGGAAGACCGGCTCTTGATATAAAACGAGCCTTATACATCCATACCTAAGTATCTAAAAATAGGTCGAGTAGTAATATTGTTAGAATGCGTTATTTATTTTTACCAACCAGTTCAATTAACTACTGTGGTTTTATACAGTTTCTTATGCTATTGATTGAACTGAACTTATCCGAGGTATAATGGAAAGAGAATCATTACCTGGCCGTGAAATCTTTACCTTGCCGTGACTCAGTCAAGTACTAGCACGGGAGGTAATGGATATTTTTGTTTTGTACCTTCAACATAAAAATATAAGTTTCAATTAACTGTTTTAGTGTACTATAACTGTATGCAAAATTCTTATATAAAAATATAATAATAATTTACATTGCCTAGTTACTGAATTTATTATCTGCATTATCAAACTGCTTGTCGCATCTAGTATGACGTAGATCATAGACAAACTCTCGTAGGCACATGCCATTGCATCCCGTACGTCAAGGCGCCTGGGATATTTTGATAGGCAACAATTTTATTTGGCGCCGTTTCAGTGTCAGTCACTCGTAAAGTGAATATGATAGCTGTCTACTTCAGCAAGCAGTGGATACGTTAATATTTTTTAAGTTTATATTTCTCTCAAAATTTCTTTGTCATAGTAAAGCTTAGTAGTTATGTAAAGATTTACTATGATAGTTTAGGTTTATTGGGAGATATTTGGTTTGACTGTGAATTTTAGTGCAAAAGGGTAGCTCATGGGTTTTAGTAGGTAATAAATAATCCCACCAAAAACTTTTTCATGTATAATGTTGCCAAGACTTCCATATGGCTTGCACTGTCAAAAAGTTATCCGACCTTCCTTATATAGAGCCAAGCTTCTAACTCTACGAGCCCTAACTCTACAAGCCCTAACTTCAAAAACTCTTCACCTTAGTCAAAATATGTAGCTTGGCCGTTTCGTTACTACAAGATTTATATAAACTTAACAAGAAACACTGTATCTCAAAATATTATTTTTACAGTAGGTAGCTTAAAAATCTTGTAATCCAGGCATCCTGCAGAAACGCAACAGAGAGGCGCGACCTCACGCGGTCTTCCAGCCAAATCTCAGCATGTGTGAGGAAGGTGCAGCCTCTCCTTTCACGCCGGGCGCGTGCATGTAGAGGACCCTTAAGGGAAAAGATTTCCTAAAATACTTATTGGTCTGTAAATTAAATCCTTAACATTCTCTAGGTATAGGTTACAATATCCACGCAAAACATCAAGGCTACCTTAGTCAAATACGCCTCTCAAACTCTGTCGTTGGTCCGGCCAGCTCGCAAGTAAATCGGTTTACGCGACCGCAGCCGCAGACCGCGGCTCAAAGCTCAAAAACCTTTGACCGTCTTCAAATATTTGCTTGAACACCGTAGCGCATTATTTTCATCACAAACATTCATAATCCACAAAGCAAGGTTCACGTGAATTTGTGAGAATTCACTTTGATGGCCTTTCACTTTGATAGTAGAGAATTTGAACTGTTTATATTTCAGGTACAGCTTTCTTTGACGGTAGTAGATTATGGGTATTCTAGAGTTGGGTGGTCGGTAAAATGTTAAGGAATTTATCGAATTTTCTCGGAAAATTCACCGTTTTTCCTTAACGATATTTTCGTACAGGTAAGTTTTAAAATTACCTTAACTAATAAATATGAGGTTTTATTCCGTTAAAAAGATTTGAGTCCTTCAATAAACTGATAAAAAAATGAAAAAATTATAAAACCCGCCTGCATAAAAAGACAAGTCAACTGAAAAGATGGAAACAAGATTAAATATTAAAGGCAACATAATAACATGCAGTCGGAGGCATGCTTATAGAAAGTGACGTTATGAATGATTTGAATTATATGCCTCCGACTGCATGTTATTATGTTGCTTTTAATATTTAATCTTGTTTATTTATATCTTTTTAGTTTTTATTTTTTTATTTATATCTTTTTAGTTATTATATATTACAGTAATGATATACCTTTTTGAAATCCTTATAATAAGCTCTTTAATTTGACACCCATATTGTAGTATTCGAAAAAAAAAAATTTTTTCCACTACGTATAATAGCACCGTACAGCCGCCATTTTGTTTTTTTTATAACGCCATCTTCTTAAGAACACTTGGGCTGACGAGACAAATCTAACGATATCTTAATTTCAGAAATCCATTCAGCCGTTTGAAAGATATGAGGTAATAAAGAATATTACATACAAACACACAAACTTACAAGATACGCGCGAAAAACATAACCCTCTTGCAGTCGGGTAAAAATGGACCTATGTACATACTTATTTTTTATCCTGTTAACGTTTCATGTGTAAGATTTAATAGAAATTGGTATAAAATTAGTTTTTCTCCTCAAATGCAGCCCACAAGCAACAAACATTGATTAATCAATAATTTCATTATGTGGTACTCAAAAACAATTTAAACATTGAAAATATTTTTTTGAGAAGCAAAATAAAAAAATACCCTGCAATGCTACAATCAAAGAAATGTTTCAAAAATCAATAGTTATTCAATTTTCCACAAAAATAAAGTCGCAGTGATAAAAACTAACAAGCACTTCCCTAGCCACTTCCAACTACAACAATAATTCACAAGTGTATTTAGCTGTTAAATTATCAACTAAACTTGCAGCCAATCGGAACACTCCAGATTAACCAGATTAAAGCCACAACGTTTGCCGTCGCGTGCAGATATTTGCTTGTCAACGGATTTAATATTGATAGCGGATGCAACGGCATCTCCCAAGGCGTACATACTAGAAGAACAGCTGTTTGAACATGTTTACTAGACACGGTATGAAAATTTGAAAGTATTTAATAGGTAGGTACTAGGATCTTACTTTTTTATTTGTGATTCCCAAAAATCACCCGTTTATAAGTAGGTACATGTCTGTTCATAAATATCAGAGCAAGAAAAAACATCTTGCAAATCCACTGGAGGTTCACACGTCGCCCCAAAGGCGCGGTGGCTGGCTAACACAATTTTATTCGAGCATAAAAAAACGAGCTCATCATGCAAACGCCAAAGTCGTGGTACGTGGCGCTCCGCGGTAAAACAATTTATCTGCATCGACGGAATTACGGCGGTGCGTCGTGAATAAAATATGTCGCTGGCTGTCAGTCGGGCTCGGAAGACGCTCGGTGCAGGGGTGGTGCACCTCACGAGTAAGACCTCATCTGAATACGACGGCGATAAAACAGCTATCTCTTGACGCTCTTGCTGCCAGATAGTTTCTTGTTTTCATCTAAGTATAAATTTTTAACATAAGATCATTTTGTAAGACTTGAAAATTAATATAAAATAATCAGGGTTTAAAATAGAATTGAAAGCTCGATCACAAACAATATGCTATAAATTGCAAACCTAAAAGTTGGAGACCTTGTGCCAAGAACAGCTGAGAAGAACCTACAAGAAACTCGTCAAGGGCTGTTTTTTCGTTCTATCTTATTTTTCTTATATAAAAAAATTAAGGGCGACTGACCTATCAATGGCCAGCCCAAACGTTCGGAAGGATTGTTCGGAAAGAACAAAAATCGGAAGTATATTTTGAAATTCAATCAAGGGGTGTAATGAGATTCAAAGTTTGTAGGTATGGAAAAATAATAATTAAAATAGATTAGGGGTAAAAGGGGTAAAATAAGCCTAAGAATCGATATGGAGGACCCTATTGAGGTTTTATGAAATGTTGATTCCGTAAATTCCTTTTTTTTATATAAAGGCCAAAATGGGGTTCTACATTTTGTATGGATGTGAAAGTTTGGATATTTAGATGTTTGGGTGTTTGCTAATCAATCACGCAATAATAGCTGAACGCATTTGGATTACAATTTTGTGTACCAATATTGTTTATAGCCTGGATTAAAACAGGATACTTTTTACAGCGGTCAAAGGTTCCCTTAAGGATTTTCCGAATGTTCACGCGGACTAAGCCACGGGCGCAAGCTAGCTTCGTATAGAGTTCTCAAACTGAAAAAGACATCAGCTTTTAAAGTGAGCTCCCTGTTCGAATTAAATTAATAAGGTAAGTAACATGAAAAAAATACAACTTTTGGTAGCCCTGAAGGCAAATTTGACGGGGGAAGAGTGACGGGGGATTAGGCCGACATATTCGTGGCAGTATTTTGCGGGTGATCCCACAATGACGTGGACGTGGCCGTCATGACGTCACGTCAGGGAGCAAGACGGCACAACTTGGGATGTGGTTATTTTATCGTAATTGTAATTTGTTAGGGATATTTTATTTCAGGAGGGTGAAAATACGAATTTCATGTGCTTAAGTTATAAATGTTATGTAATGGATATTTTTTGTAGAAGTAAAAAGTATTTGAATGACTTAAGTTTATATAAATCGAGACAGAGTTCAAGTGTCGGTAGCTTAATAAATAATTATAAAACATGTAGATGAAGTAAAAAAAAAGAGCTCAAATAAATCTGTGGCATTTATTTAACACTAGCGGCCGCCCGCCCCGACTTCGTCTTCGTGGAAAGGTTTTATGCTTTCCCTCGGGAACAATACTTTCTTTCGGGATGAAAGGTACCCTATGTCCTTCTGTGTACCCCTGACAACATGTATGCAAAATTTAATGATGATCGATTGAGCAGTTTAGACGTGAAGGCGTAACAAACAAATAAACAAACAGACTGTCGCATTATGAGATTGGTTAAGGAAATAGATAAATACTAGCAGCCGCCCGCGACTTCGTCTGCGTAGACAGTTTTTCGCTATCCCTCGGGAACTATACGTTTTCTCTGGATGAAAAGTACCCTATGTCCTTTTCTGTACCCCTGACAACGTGTATGCAAAATTTCATGATGATCGGTTCAGTAGTTAGGACGTGAAGACGTAACAAACAAACAAACAAACGGACTTTTGCATTTATAATATTAGTAAGGATTATACTTAGACTTGAGGGCGCGAATTTCACATATTTACCAAAAAAGAAGAGCAAAAACTCACATACCCACACATACATGAACCCTGAACACATATACACTCTTTTTGCTTTGGGCAGTCGTGTAAAAAATTCCATTTAAAACTTAGAAATGTCATGTAAAGCTTTTAAACACATATTTCAGATCTGTCGGGCGGCGTCTTTAAACATCATCAGATTTACGTTTTTATTCCGCGCAGGTGTCGATAATTTCCCGTAAATCGTGAAATATTCCACGTTAAATGTATGACAAGTGTATTTTCCGTCCGATTGGCTCGCCGCTCGAATATCAATCGAGTTCGCTTTGCATTCCGCTTCATCGACTCACAGTTAACGTAACAATTCAGTAGGGAATGTTGATCTTAACCCACCAGCATAATAAACAATTAAGACTAAGCAGTTCTGGAATTGCGACCGCGCACCGGATGACGGGTGGTGGATGGTGAAGGTTGTTAGAAGACGCTGAATGCGGGAAGTGCACGTCTGATCCGATCGCTGCGCTGTGATGTTCTTTTGGGGACCCTTATGTCTAGCAGTGGGCGATCGTGCAGCATGCATGTTACTACATTAATCACACAGCATGCAAATCAACTTAATTTGAAATGGAACATAAAGTCAACGGAGTGGACATTTTTGGTCACTCTTACAAAAGATAAAACCGGCCAAGTGCGTGTCGGGCTACGCGCAGTAGGGTTCCGTAGTTACCTTATACCATACCATATTGAATACCACTATCAATTTTTTTCTGCAAAAATAACTTTGTTTTTCATAGTGTTTGTACGAATGACAAAGGTAATACTTGCGGTTTTGGAAAATGTGTTCTATTTCTAAAAATTAACACTATAGTAACTCGTTCAAACTAATTTTCGTTGAAAATATTTATTAGGATCTACAGCATACATTATTTTAGATTTTTCACTCTCTTATTTTAAAAGTTAAAGGGGGGGGGGGGGGCACATTCTACCACTTTGGCAGTGTATATCTTTCAAACGGTTGATTTTGAAAAAAATTGTCGTATAAACCTCAATGTCATTTTTAAAGACCTATATATAGACACCGCACGCGTATAGGTTTGATGAAAAACATTTTTTCAGTTCCATGTATGCCTTTCACAGAATACACTACCTACCAAGTTTCAACTGTATAATCTTAATAGTTTCGAAATAAAGTGGCTGAGACATAAGGACGGACAGACAGACAGATATGACGAAACTATAATGGTTCCGTTTTTTGCCATTAGGCTATGGAACCCTAAAAACCTATTGTGTGAAATGAATTATAAAGTCATTAACTTTATGACACACCAACAGAAATTATTAAAGGAACGTAGTGGTTAGCCATTAAACCAATATTAAAGAACAGAAAGATTTGAAGATATCATGTTGATCGGTCTTTATCTATGCCCTGTAGAATTTAGAGAATAGGGAAAGCGGTGACGGTGGCGAAGGAAAATAAACTTGGAGTGCTTATCGTGTTAGCCGGCTTAATAAAGAAGTTAACGCCGATGGAGAGGGGCTTTCTTATCCAATGAACCCGTAAGTTCATGTTGCGAGAATAATAATGCCATCCATGAAGATAGCACGATAAGTAGGTGTTGTCACAAAATAAAGCAGTTAGGTAAAAATCCCGGTTTTTCGAGCACGCTCACATGGACACTTCGTTCAGGCAATCTCAGGTCAACCCAGGGTGTCCTAAAACTTTGCCACACGGAGGTAAAGTACCGTAAATAATATATTGAAGGTAGGAAATACTGAAACTCTTTCAGTACAATTTCCTATCTTCAATATTTTTATTTTGTTTTCAAAAATAATTGGAACTGCATTCACGGATTTTTTAAAATATACGTAATAATTAAAATTTAAATGTAATTCAAGAAAAATAATCCTAATGTAATGAATAACCCTTTCGATCAGTATCATGAAATAAAAGTTTGGCAAAGTTTTGGGACACCCTGTAAAGAACTACAATACTGTACCTACAGTAGCAATTATTACCAAAGAGTTTCTAGAGGAAAACCATTGACCTGTATAGAAAAAAAAATCAGGTCAATGAGGAAAACAAACGACATTGTATTTTGTGGTGTTGCAAGAAGCTTATACTAAGCTTCTTGTGGTGTTGTCATGTTAAGACATTTGGTTAATCTGTCATATTCACGTGATAGGGTAGGTACAATATGGTGTTCAGTAAGTTCGATTTAAATACGACTTTCTACGTCGTTCTAGTTTTTACTACAGATTTTACCATTGAAAAATCGCCTGAGACGTATTTTTGACCATATCTCCGAGGGTTTTGAGAGGATCGTGATGGAAATAGTACCAAAAGTTGAGGAATTTATCGAGACACGTGTGAACGTTTGAATTTTGTTCTTTACAAATTTAAAAAACAACTTCAAGCATATTTCTTCAAAGAAACTTAATTGAAAATTAATTAACAAAAAAAAAAGCAAATTAAGGTTGAGAAAATTAATAAGGTTTTGTAATATTTCATTTAAAATAGGTCTTTTTAACTTAACTTGCATTCCGATAAGATTTTAATTTTAAAATAATAAAAAAAAAGTATCAATCCAAACCTATAGTCGACTCTAAGTTTTTCCGTAGCCGGCCGCCTCTCCAGTACTTGTGATCTGGTCGGGCATCTTACTCTCTCCGATCGTTCGGTTTCTTTTTTTCGCATAGTGCGCGTACGCGCATGGTTTGCGTGTGTGCGGTATAACTAGCTGTTATGATAACCATTTTTTTTTGTCCAGCCACATACGACAGTCAGTGCGAACATTAGGCATTTGTTTAGTATTATGTTTAAGTATTCGTATTGTTAACTATTGATTGCATTGCGCTGCGCCGCCATAATAACATTAGCTATAAGTTTAATTAGTATTATCTCATTTTAAGCGAACATGTAAGTTCTTATGAGAAATAAATATCTTTAAACCTAATTTTGAAAATCTACTGGTAACTTTTTATGAAATTTTGAAAAATTCCAAAAATTCCGGTTTTTTTGAGGGGTGTTTGTTTACCAAATTGTAAATATTTCGGAAAAAAAACTGACTTAAGAAAAAATGAAAAAAAGGTCCTAGGGTATTAGTTTAGCTACCAAATGCCGAAATAATTTTGAAAATCGGTAAATAATTGTGACCTGTAGGTGGTCCCTTTAGATTTGGAATTCTAGAAAAACGGGTGTTTCCGTACATAAAAAGTTATGTAGCTTCTATGATTATTGACCGATCGTCATGGTAATAGTGTTAAAAGATGCAGAAGCAGACGAGAAGTGCATTCGTTGGAATTTTGAAAATCGGTTAATAATTTTGAAAGTCAGCGGGCGCTTTTGTCACAATCGTATAAATAAATAGGTACTAGGTACCTAGGTAACTTTAAAAATATAATAGGACTTTGCATTTGATTTGATTTTGGTTTTTCGTAAATTTTTGTGTTCATTTTCAATGCTCCGATTCTTGCGGGGACTGTAAAATCTTTGAATTTTTTTTTGAGACATGATAAATGACATGCTGGAAAAAATACTAGAAAAAAATCGACTCACCCGTAGCAACTCAGACGAGACTACGGTGCTACGAGTGCTACTTTTCCAGTAAAATAGCATTGTGAATGCGAAAAATCTAAAATTCACAGTATACAACTTTACAAAATTTCAAGAGTGAAAAATTAAAATCTGTACTTATTACCATAAAGTTAATGTAATATTAACTTTATGCTTATTACTTACTTACTGTAAATTATTGTTGCTGATTTTTTGAATTAGCTACAGGCTCTGTATCGTGCGGCAACCCGAAGGCGTTATTTGTTTTCTTAATCTAATGATTAGAATCCTGAGAATAATGATATTGCATAGCTCCACCCAGTATTCTATAAAATAAGTAAAGTAGTTCGTGAAAAATATTCAAATGATATTTCGTCCGTCTTTCAAATGCATTAGTGAACATAGAATTGGGATGTCTTCCGTGTCTTCCAAAGCGTTACAATAAAGTAAACGATGTCCATCGACGCTCGAGTGGTCAGCCGTCACAGATCCCGATATTTAAGGAGACTGTTTGTTCGCGCGAGAAATCCGTCGTCCGTCGGAGCAGACGATATCCACCAGTTTGAACAGCCATCGTGACGCCTTCAGGCGTGAATGAATCCAGAGATTTGTTATTCCGGTGATTTGAGATCCCTTGTGCAGCCAACAAGACTGGACATTTTATATGTTGTTTTTTAATAAATCGCCCAAGATTTATATCTAAGAAAATATTAGAAAGAGTGTTTATAAGCAAATATTTACGATAGGTGAGTGAGAGCGGAGTGATTTTCGGTAGGTGTGTCTACTTTTTGTAGATCTGATTTTTAAGGTTTTTGAAGGAGGCTTTTTAAAAAGTTTGCGCAAGAAAAATACTACAAGGGGTGTTTATGAGCTTAATTATTTTTCCGAAAAGTTGGATGCATAGATAAGTTATTAAATTAATGAGAGAGATAGCGAGAACACATGGCTTTTTCTCACAAAAACTCTTATTTACAGAATATAGAGTGAAGTTTCAGTCCCCGGCAGCCCCGCTGGCGTGGGATTGTTAATGTGGGTAAACTTCTCCCACATTGACAAGCCGTATCTTAGTACAGAGGAAACATAACCATGATATGCGACAGGGTCCAACACAACATCTCTTTTTTCCTATTTTGAAATCAAAGTGCTCCACCTTGTCAAAACGCGATGTTTGAGACCAAGTGGAACCGAATGATCTAGGAATTCCAAGCATTGCTGAATTTGTTCAGGTAATGCTTTTAATAATTTAGTTTAAAAACGCGTTTAAAACCTGCGTTCCTAATCTAATGAGATAATGCAGCACTATACCCCTTCTGAACTCAAGCTGAGAAATCATGGTCCCTGATTTTAGCTGTATCTGCCAAGCATTATGAATACACGCTATTGCATGAGCCAAGACCCCAGAGCCAAGCTGGCGAGCCGACACTATACCGTAGATAGCCCGGACGTCAGCCTGCACGGGATTAGTTAGTATGGCTCTCAAACAGCTAAAAAACAACAAGGCGACGGGGCATGACGGAATCACTACAGAACTTCTGAGGGCCGATGCTAAAAGTCCTCCAGAAGCTTTTCAATTCCGTCATCGTCGAAGACATAGGACATTAATTGAGGTGATTCTGTTATTTAAAAAGGGTGACAAGACACTCTTGAAGACTACATACCCATCTCACTTCTGAGCTATGTTTAAAAGTTGATTTCGAAAGTACTTACGAATCGTCTCGCTCTCGACGATTTCCAACCTCCCGAACAAGCCGGGTTCCGTAAAGGCTTTAGCATCATAGACCATATCCATACGCTGCAGCAGGTCATACAGAAGACTGAGGAGTATAATCTGCCACTCTACTTGGCGTTCGTGGACCATCAGAAAGCCTTTGATTCGATAGAGACCTGGGCGGTGCTGCAGTCTCTCCAGAGATGCCAAGTGGACTATAGGTATAAGTCAAAGTCAAAGTCAAATAAGCTTTATTCAAATAAACTTAATTATTAAGTACTTTTGAATCGTCTATATTTTCCTACCACCCGTTCCAGACTTTTTAGCTGACAAGAAGAACGGGCGCAAGAAACTTATCAGCTGTAACAGCCATAAGTAACGATATTTACAAACTTGAATATATCGTTACCAGAAAATTACAACAGGGTGACAGGATTATTGGCAACAACATAGACTTATTATATTACTTCAACAAAGTACTTATTAGCAAGTTATGTGTTACATCATTTCCACGCATTTAGATCTTTAAGATAATCATCTACTTTATAATAACCTTTACCCATGAGCGTTTTTTTAACATGGTTTTTAAATTCATGCAAAGGAAGATCAATCACTTGTTGTGGAACTTTATTAATAAAGGCTATGCCTTTCCCCATAAATGAACCTCTAGTTTTTGCAAGCCTAAATCTATATATATATCTATATCGAGGTATTGAGGTACTTATACGAAAATGCCACCATGTCGGTCCGAGTACAAAACCAGAGCACAAATCTTATCCAACTGCAGCGAGGTGTGAGACATAGAGACGTTATTTTTCCGAAACTATTCACAGTTGTGTTGCAGGACATCTTTAAGCTCTTGGCCTGGAAAGAACGCGGTTTCAACATTATTGGCCAGTACCTAACGCACCTCCGTTTTGCCGATGATATAGTCCTTATGGCTGAGATCATGGAAGACCTGAACACAATGCTCGAAGATCTTTGTAGTGCCTCCCAAAGACTAGGTCTTAGAATGAACAAGGATCAGACGAAAATCATGTCGAATGTCCATGTTGTACCCACTCCAGCTCATGTTGGGAACACTACACTCGAAGTTGTTGACCATTATGTATACCTAGGACAGACGGTCCAGTTAGGTAAGTCCAACTTTGAGAAAGAGATCTCTCGTCGAATCCAACTCGGATTTGGATCCAAGTTTCGAAAAATCTTCGCGTCCAACTTACCTCAGTGTCTTAAGACGAAATTTTATAACCAGTGTGGTGCCAGTGATGACCTACGGCAGTAAAACGTGGTCGCTAACTATGGGTCTCATAAGAAGGCTCAAGGTCACCCAGCGTGCCATGGACAAAGCCATGCTCGGCGTTTCCCTACGTGATCAAATCAGAAATGAGAAGATCCGTAGGAGAACTAAAGTAACCGACATCACTCGAAGGATTGCTCAGCTGAAGTGGCAGTGGGTTGGACACATAGCGAGAAGAACCGATGGCCGTTGGGGCGGAAAGGTTCTTGAATGGCAACCGCGCACCGGACGACGCTCCGTGGGTAGGTCCCCGACAAGGTGGATCGATGATCTGGTGAAGGTCGCAGGAAGCCGCTGGACGCGGACAGCGCAGGACCGATCATCGTGGAGATCCTTGGGGTAGGCCTATACCCAGCAACGGGTGATTAGAACACAGGCATCAATCATTCATACCCAGCAGTGGGTGTCGTGCGGCTGATATGATGATGATGATGAACACAAGAATCAATCATTCTGGTGATAAGGGACCAGCACCATTTTATACTTCATACATGAATTCACCCAACAACTGTGATGAAAAATGACCTCACTTTGAATGCTGAGGTCATTTTTAAATTTTGACGACTCTGTATGATGTAGGTATTTAAAAACGCGCCAAGGGCTACTTTTTGTATACTTGTAATATACAGCGAGAAAAAAGTAGCCCTTGGCGAGTTTCTTGCCGGTTTTTCTCGTTACTCTCGTCTCGATGGCGTAGCTTCTATGACATTCACAAGTTCTTGTAACAGCCTAGACTGAATAAATTATTTTGAATTTTGAACTGTCTCGTTAATGTTTCAGTTATCTATCTAGCCAGCAGTCCCTTCATGTCCTGAGTCTTCATTAGTTAGAACTGGAGGTTCTGGCGGTGCGACATAAATTGACCCGGGTTCCGGCACATCGTCATCGCCATCCTGACATTCCAAACGTTCATAACATCAATTATGTTACCATATTTTTGAAAATGTCCCCATCGATAAACCTGGCAATAAAGAAGCAAAATGTAAAAAGACATGCCAAGTGCTTAACATGTCCATGTTACACACGTTACTTTAACCACTATAAAACAATAATATTGTTTATTTTTTCATTAGTTTTGCCTTAGATAAAGTAACAAACATGTTTTCACTCCTCTTGCTCAAAAAGTCCGTCATTGTAAGGTACAAGAGTCAGGATAAAATAGCATAAATACCCCTAGGGGATAAAGTTTTTTCTTTTTTAATGTTTGTCTATTACCAATGAACCTACTAAAACGAAAAAATCTTTATTCATAATTACGAATAAAAACTTGCTCGATTTTTGAAAATGGAACTAAAAGCAGCGATCTCTTCGGTGAAATCATAGACTTATTTATACTCTGTGACTTTTAGTTTAAAATGCGTGCATTGTGTTTCTTAGCTGCTACAGTAGAAATTAAAAAAGGCACTGGCGCGAAATCTTTAGAATTTTTCTCTAATTCCAAACTGATTGAATTGTGTGACTGTAAGTAAGTAATATGATAGAAATAATTTTAATCTTTTGCCGTCAAGCACAAATCATTTATTTAAATACTGTATGAAAAGTTTATGAAGTGGAGGATAGAAAAACGAGTGGATTCGTTTACGGAAGTATAAACTATAGGTATTTAATATTGGATTTTATTTTTTCGCAATCGTAGTGAAAAGTAGAGTGTAACACACGACGCTAAAACCCATTGTAACTCGGTTTCTATTTATTCCCTCGCTAAAGCTCGGGAATAAAACTACCTCGTATGCAATGGGTCATTTTAGCGTCTTGTATAACAATCTACTATTTGAACATAGAAGAATAAAATAATTAGTTTATTTTTAGTAATACTTATAACTTTTTTGTCATTTCCATCCATTTTTTCACGTCACGTGAAATGAAACCACAATCGTCATAAAAAAAAACAATCTTCAAGTACAAAACTGTCAGCTGACAACTAGGAAAAAAACACGGGAGGCTGCCATATTTTTTGTGTCCACATGAACAACTGGGTGGAAGAGTTTGAATAGGTTTTCGTATTTGATTTAATAAAAAAAACATTTTCTTTGAAAAAAAAGGATCTATCAACAACGCTAGTTTTTTTACATTCTCTTTGCTATCAATAATGATTTTAGAATTGTCTATCAAGTATAAATTTTGATGGTGATCATAATTGTATGAATGGTGATAATAATTGTATGAATGGTGATAATAATGATTAAGTATATGCAATCAGCAGAATTGCTTTGCGACATCTATGCGGCATTTTTATGTTTTACCAGTTTTTAAATAAAGGTCTTCAAGCGACAAAACGCAACAATTCCAAAGCAATTTGTTATTTCCACGGAGTGTCTTGAACATATTTTTTCTCGTTGATTTGTAGATTTTGTTTTCATGGCATTCTTTCTTACTCGGGGCTCTTTCAAATGGCACACGAGACGCATGCAAAACATTGAAAAGCTACAGCTTTTTAGCTTGGCTTACCAAGCATAAATCCTTTAGTAATAACTTGAAGAAATGCTTGAACAAGCAAGTTGTAAATATTTTGATGTTCTTTAACTCGCTTTGTTTATTTGCTTGGGTTACATTCTTTTAAAATTGTTGTAAATTTTGTTTTCTGTCTGTATTATTTTGAGTATTAAAAATACACAAATAATAGATAAAACTTTTAAAATATAGTAATTCATCTTTCTTTTTAAATATAAAATGACGATTGCTTCAGAGACGCAAAAATGATTTCACACGATTTATAAGCTATTCTGTTTATTATTAAGTCTAAAGTTTGCTTGGATAGATCAACTTCAATAAATGGCCTTTGACCTATCCGATTGCACATTCCAAAACTTATAAATATTCAAGAATATATTATGTTAAGGGAAGTTTTGGATCAAAACTGTTAATTCTGCTCAACATTTTAGTGACAAGCTTCATCTGTGCAGATTAGGACATAATCGGGTCCACTATCGCATCATATTGACGGAAACCATACAAACATTCGGTTTTGTCCGGCAAACAGTTGTTTCAGCCGATCAATTTCGAATATAACCGCCAGTTTAGGCTCGCTAATCGGCCATGCAGCCAGCTATTTGGCCGTGAACGATCCGCCGCCGACGCTTTTGTGCCGATCCCGATTCTAATTGAAACTATTTTGGGCAGAGGACAATGCAGTATTGTCCGCGTGTCCGGCGCTGTTTGCCGCCTTTATTAATTCAGGTGGGCGTGGTAGCGAGTGGGCGGGGGCGGGGCGCGTGTTTCCCCGCCCACCGGCGCGTCGCAAGCTCGTCGTCGATTGCCGCGCGCTCAGTCGTCTAGCCGACGTGATGTCTGACGCTCATCTTGGCACGTCAGCGCTCAACTTGTGTCAGCTTACGATGCTTAACTAACTTCATAAACTTTAACGTGGTCGTTTGCGTTGTGTTATTGCTTTGATTAGTGGTTAGGAGGCACGAGGCGTGTCGCCGGCAGACCACGTGCAACTGACAGCCGCCCGGCCACACACGCACGCACCTCAAGTAAGTCCTGCTTAATTTTAGGTGCAATGACTTACGTATGCTATTTTTAGTATGATAAAAATGTTCTCGTAGGCAAGTAACTCACGAGTACCTTACTAAGTAATGAATTGTGATTTATTTATAAATTGCAAGTAAACTTGTAATAGTTAAATTACTCTAAACATAACGCTTTCGATATAATAACATCTTCGAATCCAACAAATGAAGTGACTGAAGAATAGGTGTGTGTATAAATAATACATTATTAAGTATTGTTGTGTATGTAAGTTAGAAACATTCCTTACTATCTATTGAAATTTTAAGAAAGATCGATCGAAAGCTAGATCATACTTACATAGTTTTTATTTGATGTTTTCCCTAATAAATGTATTTTTGATAAAGTGTTCATCAATATTTAGTCGAGAGTTGTCATGATACCTTTGCCTATTTGGAAAAAAAAGTATTTAATCAAAATTAAAACATTATTTTCACAAGACATTTTTGATTGGCATTTCATTCCATAAATTCCTAATTTTAAAGTAATTTAAAAAGTCATATTATTTACTTACTTTATTGCTAAGAGATAATAATAATAATAGTAAATGCTTGGACAAGAGATAGCAGCAAAAGACGAATTTCGTCAAACATGTTTTTTTCTGTTTATTTTGTAATTTATGTTGTAGGATGAATAAAAAAATAATACTACTTATAAAAAATTCTTTCATAAAAATTCATTGACTAGTTTCAATGAATTTTCATAATATGACCTTCAAGACAAAGTAACATTATTATTAGGAATGGGGAGGAAAAGCGCAATTTTATCCCGATAGGTGGCGTCTGGTCTTTGGTACCCGGCCGCCTCAAAGAAAGTGTCAAAACATATGGGAATCTCTTGGAGTATTGCACTTTTTAATTTTATACTGAGAAAATGCCGCATTGTTATGCATGTAACTTGTAAAATATTGGAGTTCATCGATTTCCCAGTAACAAAAAAAAAATATTGGGCAAAAAATATAAAAAAAAAGATGCTTTTCCCTCGATTTTCTCCTTTGCTGAGCCTGAGAAACATTATAAATCAAAAGGAATGTTTCATGAATTTGATGAAGCTTCGCCAAAACAAAACAACATTTGAATTATAACAGCTTTGTTCTTTAATATTTCAACCCTGAGCAGTTTTTAACATATTTATAACTTGGATGAATTTGATCGGTATATCAAATATGGAATAAGCCCAATATTAGGGCCAAACAGAGAATTAATAGAATTTTATATGCCAGAGTCATTCAAGGAACTTAGAATAATAAAATAAATATGATAAAACGGTTCGTGTAATTTTGGATGGTACAGAAATTCCAGTACAGAAACCTGAAATTACTATTGCACAGAAGGCATCATGAGGCAACTATAAACACGGAAATTCACACTCAGTTGCTTTGTTAAAATTTAAATCATATGCTTCTAATCTGAAATAAAAAGATTACTTGTAAATCTTACACGAAATTTAAAGAAATGTAATGCTTGTTAGCAATTATTTTTGTAAGTTACTATAAACTTTTTTGCCTGTTGTTTTGGCTTTTCTTTTCCGTAATTCTTCTTTTATCTGAGCTAAAGTTAGCATAGAATACATTGTTTGTCCGCAAAACCGAAAAAATATAATCTAAGAAAGTAAAATCACGTAATACACAGTCAAGACAATATAAGCTCAAACTGACAACGGGTCCAAAGACTGAAACGCCATCTGTAATTCACTTTGCCTTCGCCTCCCCATTTACCAAAAATTACAACTAAGTAAGTTATGACAATAAAGGGGGTAATAAAAGGCTAGATACCAAAATAATACCTACAGAAAAAATATAACTCAAAGTAAGTAGGTATCCAATCAGGTTGATAAATTATTCACTCAGAAACGTGTCAGTCAAAACAGGGAAAATATAATTTGAATGAAAACTAAAACAAAAAGAATTGTACCAAAATCATTAATTATATTAGTTCAATTCTCGTTATGGCACGCACGATCACGTAGGTAGTTAATATTGTATTTTTTTTTGGACGTGGCAGTCACATACTTAAAGACACCAGTCGATTTTCATACAAACGAGGTAATTTTGAAGCCTTGGTTCTCCGACAAGAATTGACCTAGTTGTGATCTGATGATGGCCAACCAGGGTGTGAATGCAGGAGATTTAGATCACTATACACACCCAACTGATCTGATCAGCATTCTAAGAGATATATTGATATGTTTAAAAAAACCGCGAAATTAGCATAAAATGTATGGAAATACTAAAACTGAAAAATCTGATCCTTACATATCTTAGAATGCTTATCAGATCAGTTGGGTGTGTATAGTGATCTGAATGTTCTCGATTAACACCCTGGATGACCATCATCAGGTCATAGCTTGGTCAATCCTTGGCGGAGAACCAAGGATTCAAAGTTTGTATGAAAATCGACTGGTGTCTTTAATTATGTGACTGCCATTGTAAATTGGACTCGGTCCTTAATGACCCCTAAAATAAGTCCAGTACTATTTTGACACTGTTTAAGCACTTTTAAAGTTTTAAGTTTAAGCATCCCTTAGTAAGAATAACAACGGCACTTAGCCTAGTAGTCAGGTCGGTATACTCCACTCTAGGAGTTTTAATTTTTTGTGCGTCAGCAGGTAGCACTGAAGGCTGTTAATCATACATTAAATTTGCGGCCTTGAAAATTGTGTGTAAGTTTAAAAATTCCAAAAATGTGATCAAGCCTTTGAATTTTTTTATAATATCTGACCTTTGAAAAAAAATCTTTAAAGAAAATGTTAGGGAAGCAAAAGGGAACTAAATTTGCAACAATTTATTTATCTAAAATATTTTGCTACAATCTATTATTAAAGAGTGACAACACAAGCAACATTAGTATCTGTTACTGATGTTTGTACAATTACTTATGTTTATTATGTTGCCACTCTTTCATCATAGGTTATATCAAAATGTTGTACTATGTATATTGTTGCAAATTTGGTCCCATTTGCTTTCCTAAAATGTATTTTTGTTTTACATTTTTTTCAAAGTTCAGATATTATAAAATTTCAAGAGCTCGATCACATTTTTGGATTTTTTTATACTTCCACACAGTTTTCAAGGTCGCAAATTTAATGTATGATTAGCCCTTGCATATCTGACGCATAAGAAAATATAAATAAAAAAAAATGTAAAAAAAAAATCAAAACTCCTTGAATTATTTCCAGGCAAAATTATCTAACTACTGGACTAGCTAAGCATTCATTATTTTTAGCATTTTTTTATCTATGTTTTGATCTCATTCAAAATATTATGTTGATAGACTGTGACTTTCAACGTCATTCAAATTTAAAAAAAATACAAAAATCCGAATGTGTATGTAAAAATACGAAAGTCCCTGATTAACAATTCATACATGACCACCGAAACGCGATGTGATGTAGCGATTTATCTGTCAAAAGACAATGGATTTTGACAGTCAAGTGTCGATAAAACACTATATCACGCGATATATTATCGTGTTTTGGCAGTCATGCTAGGGGAGCTGAATTCAAATTGAATTTGACCTTTTATTACACTGTAGTGAAACAAAAACAAATACCTAAGTGATTAAAAATAAGACCTTACTTTTTATCACAAAAAACTACAACATCCGAACTGAAAAGCTAATAAAATAAAAAAACAACATAGTCCTCATTCAATCGCACAAATCAGTCGTCATCAGGTCCCATAAAATCTCCGCCCGCCCAAACCGTGTCCCGCCCGCCCTCGGCGCTCCGCTCGAATCACCGCTGACAGCCCGCGGTTTCTCGCGATCTTTTTTACAGGGTTGCCAATAGCTGATGCATAGCAATGTTTGATATCATGTATATTTATATTTTTGTAAAACTCAATAACTGATATCAGATAGAAGGACAATTATATTTTAAAATACAACGTTTTAATTAATGAACTCAAAATGGAAAAACCATTTCTTCGGACCATCAAACTGAGAAAAAATTTAATATGGGACCAAACAAAGTACAGATCAAAGAAAAATACAAAATACCTACTACCCTCAGCTGCTAAGATATTTTTAGTGGCGAAGATTAACTCGGATTTAAAAAAATCTGCTTATTAATTAAAAAAAACTATGATGGTATGTTGCAACAATATTTTGACTGACTATAAACTGATTCAGATGTAATATTTATTAATTTATTATTAGAAGCTAACAAAAGTCTAATGACAGTAATATTATTACATCAAAAGATTAATTAAAGTTCTTTATTATAAAATGAAATGTTACAAAAAAATATACAGACAGGGTCTTAATCGGCACAACTAGTTGATCGGTTTAGTTGATCAGAAAGGAAGGAAAAAAGGAGAAGTTCAGACCAAGTCAGTATGTTGCCAGTGGTGCCAACCCTAATCTCATCGCAATTGCCATTGCTTCTGATCGCTTTTGCGCTCCGATTGGGGTGCTTTGTGAGACTCTATATCGGTTTTTTAGCATTTGCGGATAAAGCGAATTTTTATGCCGTATTTAGGGTGGTCCGACTATTCGTCTCATTGACGTTTTTGTTACTGTTAAGGAACTTCAGGTCTTGGTGCTTGGGGGAACAAAAGAGATTTGAAAATAATGAAAAATGAAAATTGCAAAATTTTGCATCACAACATATATCTGCTTTTATTTCATAAAAAAGGTATTTCCTTACTAATATTATAAATGCCAAAGTCCGTTTGTTTGTTTGTTACGCCTTCACGCCCTAACTACTGAACCGATCATCATGAAATTTTGCATACACGTTGTCAGAGGTACAAAAAAAACACAGGGTATCTTTCATCCAGAAAAAACGTATAGTTCCCGAGGGATAGCGAAAAACTATACACGCAGACGAAGTCGCGGGCGGCCGCTAGTAATTTTTATAATAACATGATTACAATAATACCTTACAGCACCAAAAAAGAATTCCAACTTGTTTCGGTATTCAATTATTGATTGAAAAAAATAAATTAATTAAAAAAATATTAAAAACACGACTGCCCTGCCAAAAACGAACTAAAAAGCTAAACAACAAGTGTCATTGCAGTCGGGGGACCTTATTATAGAACAATTTTTGATCAAAGAGGTCCCCCGACTGCAATGACACTTGTTGTTAAGCTTTTTAGTTCGTTTTTGGCAGGGCAGTCGTGTTTTTAATATTTTTTTAATTTATTTATTTTTATTTCACACTTTTTTGTGACATACTATATAGTTTTGGAATGTGCTCATCAAGGCCTTTCATTGGATGCCCATATTCTAATAATAGAAGAAAAAAATTTTTTTTTCACATTAGAAAATGCCGTCGTACAGTTGCCATATTGATTTTTTCTAAAAAAAAAGTATAGCCAGTGTCACTTGGGATGCTGTAAGGATTCTAACGATACCCCATTTATCCAAATCAGTTCAAGAATTAAGAAGTTATGGTGGAATAAAGAAACTCACATACCCACAAACATACATGAACCCTGAACACATATACACTCTTTTTGCTTTGGGCAGTCGTGTAAAAAAGAGAGAATACTGCTAAAACGAAGTAAAGCAAACACAGTTTCAATTTACCTCAAATTAAATAAAAAAAAATATTACAATTAATAGCTTGATTTTAAAGCTAAATCTAAACAACAATCCTCAAAGAATATCATTTCTGAGCGTTCATTACAAACGCGTATGCAACAAGTAAAGGCGCTCGTACACGACGACACGACCACGACCCACGTGTTGACAATTTCATAAATCATTTTGCCTGCTAATTAATTGTCTAGAAAAGGCCTTAAAAATTGTCTACTGCTTACTACTTTATACTCTGAATTGAGTATTTTGCGCAGTATGTAAATAAGGGTAAGATTAAAATAATATTTTTTTAATCATCCAATAATTCTAGACGTTCCAAAGTAAAAAATAATTCTTATAAACTTCTAATCATAGACTTCGAAAATTTCAAAATCGGAATATTAAGTTTATGCTTCTAATGTTAAAAATATGTCGCCATTCCTTTTTTTTTAAACACGTGGTTTCGACATGACTTCTTAAATATTTAAAAATGTTTAGATTTAACTTGATTATAATGATTACTATGCTTCATAATTCAGTTGTCGCATAGTTATATTCTATATGACGGCGGCATAAAAAAACAAAAGGCCTTTTAATATACTTTTTAAGGTGAGACAGAATCTCCGACTACGTGCTTTCTGTCAGTGGTCGCATTTAATGAGGGATTTTCAAAATGACAAAAAACGGTAGGCTCAATAGATGGCGTTGGTAAATAGGCAAGTGTCAATTGGAGAAAACGTGTAGGAAAAAGAAAACACAATTCACATGAAAACACCGCTAACAACCAACGAGCGCTAAGAAATGAAAATGACTTTTTTTTACCACTCAGCCGTTTATTTTTCAAAGCCAATTTTGACAGTTCACTTGTCCATCAACGCCATCTAGTGAGGCAAATAGTTATTATTTTTATTTATAAATGACACTCGGAAAATCCCTCATTGTTGAGTACTGCTCGCGCAACATAACTTGAACCAAACCATAGACAATGAGTCTTGCGGAGTAGCAATTTTCAGTACAAAAATTTTAGTACGCAGTTCACGTGGTACTAAAAATTGGGTCAAGTTATATTGCGCAAGCTGTAATAGGCTGGACAACTATTATCTAATATTTTGTCAAAATCGCGAGCTGTGTGCTCTCAGGTATCTGGCCACTTTACTATTCATTCGCTAACTAAAAACTTAAAAATAAGCAATTAAACGATCAAGTCACACGTCCCAAATTTATGTAAATCACAGACATTGTTGTATTGTATGAAATTGATAAGCCTACGACACGTAATGTTGGAGTTTATGGCTTATTTTTAATGTTTAAGTTAGCGAACGAAAAGAAAAGTGGCCAACTCTACTCACTTGAGTAGCCCCCCTGATTTCTCGACCTTTTCTTTTTCTCGAGTTTTGGGAATTCTCGAGTTTTCTCGAGTTCGAGAAAGCTCGAGCAGAAACCCTAGTGTGCACCCACCTCAACGTGACAGCGCTGCAGTCGATACTGCGTAATGAGCGCGCGGTAACTGGCGCGGCCGCGATAACGAGGCGCCCTCGTTACGTGCTCGTTACCCGATCGTTACGCCCTCGTTACGGATTAGGGAGATGCGACACGAACGTTTATGGAATTATGCGTATAGTTTAGCGGACGCTATTAGTGGGTGACGGTTCATCGGGCCGTTTAAACCTGTTATTACCTGTGACTCTGATATTGCATTTGTTGTAGCAACTGTGCATTTTGATAAAAAAAACCGGCCAAGCGCGAGTCGGACTCGCGCACAAAGGGTTCCGTACCAAAAAACAGCAAAAAAATCCTGTTTGTTGTATGGTAGCGCCCCTTTTTTTTCTGTTTTTAGTATTTGTTGTTATAGCAAAGCAGCAATAGAAATACATCATCTGTGAAAATTTCAACTGTCTACCTGCAGTTGTTATTAATAGCGAGCAAAAAACGACGGCAAAAAAATCACGATTGTTGTATGGGAGCCCCCCTTTAATATTTATTTTATTCTATTTTTAGTATTTGTTGTTATAGCGGCAATAGAAATACATCATCGGTGAAAATTTCACCTGTCTAGCTATCACGGTTCATGAGATACAGCCTGGTGACAGACAGACAGACAGACAGACGGACAGCGGAGTGTTAGTAATAGGGTCCCGTTTTTACCCTTTGGGTACGGAACCCTACAAAATAAACGTTCAACAGCGTGAGAAAAGAGACCAAAAGTTAATTCTATCAAACTTACACTTGAGAGCATAGAAAGCAGTCGCTTTTTTTAAGTTGTTAGGTATCTATTGAGCTGAGTTTTTTTAAGTTGTTATCTATTGAGATAAAATTAAATTGACACTTTTGAAATATCAATTGACTAGCTTTAAAATGGTACCAATTTTTTTTAATACTTTACATCAATAATCAATAATTGATTCTGTGCTGAAAAAAAGGTTGAAAGAATCAGTAACATATAATTTTCAGAATTATACAACGTTACAAAAAAGTTCCTGAAGCTGAATATGGTAGATAGGGACCATCAAACAGTTTTTTTTACTTTGGGACCTACTCTGAAATCGCGAAAAAAATCTGCTGTTTCATACATTTGATATTTTCATTATTATTTTTTGTATGAAACAGCAGTTTTTTTGCGATTTCGAAGTTGGTTCCATAGTAAAAGATGTTCAGTTTGATCTTCCATATTTGGTACTAAATAATATACTAGAAAAAATACGACTCGCATGCTTGCACCAGATCAATTCTCGGACGGGAATCGAACCCGTGACCTTAGGATCTCCGATCCAATGCTCTGACCGCTGAGCTACCGAGTCATTAGTGCCATCGTCGAATTTCTTCTATAAAACATCTGTTATTATGGTACATTGAAAACGGTTTCCATGATTTCCATTGTACCGTTTGACGTTTACTCTATCTCGATATTTTCGATCGCATCGGGAGTAACCCCCTGCATGCAGCGCAATATTGAGTCTCACTTAGCAGCTAATGGTTATCAAGATGCTGTTCGAGCGCCCGCGGTTTTAAGCTCTCGTTAACTGGTAAATATTAACATGAGTTAAATAGTTAAAATATTGCATTACTGTCGCTCTTATTCCCAAAGGTAGTATAAACCTTTGTCCGTGTTATTCGATCATTTCATGAATGAAACAAAAAATATATTTAATTATTTTAATCAATACAGACTTGAATAGCACCTATCTATAACAATAAATGAACATTAATACTCTGTTAACGGAAACGAGTTAGTATAGCGCCTTGTCTATCACACATTTTCATACAAATAACAAAGACAAAAAAAAACTGTTTTTAGGGTCAGTGGGCGTTAACAATACCTTAGAAAAGTAAATGCGTGCTCACACTGCGCTTCTTAAACAATTCGCTTAGCTTATACCCGCGGCTTCATCTGTCCTATTTGAGAGCCATTTATTACAGAGAATAACAATGGAACTAGCACACCTGAGTTTATTGTACAAAAATTTTGAAAAAGTGTTTTCTTAAGTTATTGCTCATTTATGACAAAAGAACAAATACGGGTCATTAGCACACCTGCGCCACCTTGGGATTCAAAATTCAATACACAAGCCGGGTAACGAATTGAGCATACATACAGTCACAAGTAAGAGCACGTCTGCACAGTACGGGGAGTATGAGTAGACTAAAAAGTACTCGTACTGTGTACACCGCCTTAGCGTTTATCACTGACCAATCACAGTTAAAAAATTGTGTGAGTGAGATAGCGCTCTACTAACTCGTTTCCGTGAACAGACTATAGGTACTTGCTTTAAATATAAAACTAAGCATTTTATCACCCAGACTAACACCCGTCATCGGTTTTATTTATTCTTATGCACCCGTATTCAAGAACAAACGACCCTTGCCTGTGCGAACGCACTGCGTTCAAATTACACTCTGTGATAGGTTCGTTTGTTTTACGTATTACTTGTGATGGGTTAGTGGGACGATGTGGGTCTGCGGCCACTGTGAGATCTAATAGTAAAGTTTGCGAATACGGGCCTTATTTTACTTCGATAATGCCTAAATTAACGCCTTAAATATCGAATGTCATGACAAGTGCAACATAAAATAGGCGCATTAAACAAAGCCCGGTTATGACGCGATCTGTCGCACTAACGAGCTTAAACGCACGTTATCCGGTAAACATTACCGTTAGCTGTTAAGGGTTAAATATTCTAATGAGCAATTTATTTTTGATATATATGATGATTGATTAGTCAGTCACTTAATTAGAATTTAAAGGGCGTGTAGTTATTACAATTATATTTAATAGCGTTAATTACAATACACCTTAATAACCTTAATTTATAAAGCTGTAAAGTAAAATAATATAATCTAATGATTTTAAGTTAAAATATAGCCAGAAGGACTTTGAAAGGGATGCGAATTGATTATTGCAACAGTAACAAACCATCATAATTATGAAATAAAAAGTGAATTCACAAATTTTACTTTCATTATATTCTATTGCATTGTTGTGATTTCTAGCTGAGGAATAAAATAAAGTTTCAATAAGAGAACTCTTACTCCATTACTAAGTAAGTATTTCATCGATATGCTAAAGATATTTAATTAAAAACAACTTAAAAGTTGACTTTTCAACTGTAGTAACTACCTGAAATCACGAAGGATCGGTAAGTCGTAACAAGCAAAAGCGAAAGGATTCCCTCGTTGAGTTAAACCAGATGAGGTTTAAAGCGGTCCCGTAAATGATGCTAAATGATCGTTGCAGACGGGCGGAAAAACCTGCGGCGGACGGAAAAACTGCGGCAAGCGAAAAAGTTTTTCAAAACCTTAAATAAAAAGAGCTATGTGTATTATTTTATTATTTTACATATTATAAAAAATACATTGTGAATGCGAAAATCTAATTTTCTATAATCCTAAATCTTTTTATTTATTAAATAGAGAGACTTACCATTGTTAGTCAAACTATAGCGAAGCATTTTGTAACTGTCAAAGACATTATGACGTAAAATAGCGATTTAAAAAAAAACTTTTTTCTGTCCTACTTTTATTTCACAGCGTTTATTAATAATTTAAAAAAAAATCCTGGTGACATCACACAGCTTTTTTTCTGAAAAAAAAAAGAAATTAACGAGAAGTTCCACGAGTGCGTATACTAAACATGCAAGCTTCGTGATAAAAAACTGACTCAATTAGGCAACATTAGTTCTCGGGTACATATTTTGGGGGCGGGCGTTTCAAATCGGCATTATTCATGCTAAGCATCAGCTTGTCCAATTATTGAAGGTCAATAACACCAATAGACAGTCAATGGGACCACGTTGTTGTAACTAGGGCCCTGTTTCATAAACATTACCGAAGTAAATAACAACGATTGTTCGTCGCCAATTTGAAACTTGAAAATAAACTATACACAGACACAATGTACCTATGCGAATTATCGTAGTAAATTACAAATTGTCTAGAATAAATAACACCAGGAAGCCGTGTCCTGTATTAATTTACTCACATTGCGTATGCAAAATGGCTTAGTTTTCAGATTTATATCCTTCATATTATGTTACCTAATCGTTAATAAAATCCAATTATATAGTAACTAAGCTCCTAAATGTAAGAAAATTGAAACTGTTTTGCACTTATTCAGTATGATTAATGGAGATTAAAAATCTGAATACGGAACCATTTTGGCTGTTTTAGTTGCCTCACTTTTGACAGTGCGCTTTGTAGAGCACTATCATAGACTTAGATTTTTTTTCGCAGAACTATCGTTCTGTTATTATTCTAAGGCCCTCCGCTGCCTTGAGCGGGATCCCGGCGCGGGCGTCCGCTCCGGGTGCTGTTTCCTGTATTTTCATAGAGCAGCGCTGCGTGTGGCGGATTGCCCGCCGCACGTGGCGCGGGCGGCGAGCACGCTCGCGGGTCCCGCGCGACGGGTCACGCGAGCGGGGCTGTTTCTTGTATATTAAGGCCCTCCGCTGCCTTGAGCGGGACACGCGCGCGGGGCGACATAGATTAGAGCTTACTCATGCACTGCGCAAGCATCTGTCCGTCAAAAACCAGCAATCTATATTCCCGCGCCGTGTACCCGCGCCGGGATCCCGCTCAAGGCAGCGGAGGCCCTAAGCAATTGTAATCTTTATGAAATAGGCCCCAGTTACTAAATTTTTAATAATGAATATAGTCGAACTTATCCACAATTTAAAATATTAAGAATTCATATTTTCATTGTGAATATTTACTGCAGTCAAATGACATGATTTTCACTTTTCTGCATATTTTTCCGTGTCTAAACATTATTTTTGATACCTACCACAGGATTGAAGAAAAGTTTTGCAAAGTGAATCTTACGATTATACGTAAGTAAACTTAATTTTCTTAAAATTTACTCTTGAGGGTATTTTCCGAAAACTATCGGGATAATAGAAAGCCAGGCCAAAAATTTTACCAATGGTAGACAGTACCTCCAACCATTGGTAAAATTTTTGGCGTGGCTATCTTTGTTAAATTGTGACAAGATTTAGGTAAGTATATTTTGCTATCGGTTGCACCGGTCTGCCATAATGCGGACCCATCGTTGAACATTCTTTCGTTGTGAATTTCATATGTTTCTGTTAATCCAAATTAGATAAGTGGCTAAACTGGAATCTTGAAACAAATTAACAAATAGAAGGTTACGCCGCAAATGTGGTAAGTACTTCGATCTAAATAAATAAATAAAATAAATAAATAAATCTTACTTCTAAGTAATCTCCTGTCAAGAATTAATCGAAATTCTTTTGTTTTTGTATAAAGATAGCTTTCTGGGGAATGCTTTAAAAAAAAACAAAATGGCTATATTTTTATTGGTAGGAATAGCTCCCCTATTAATAGATAAATGAGCCAGAATTTTTGGTTGCGTTAAAAAAATAAAAAATATCTTCGTTCAAAAAACTACATAAACAGCAGAATGGAGATGATTCCTTAGCCACCACCTGCCACACAACCACAACATGGTATTAAAAAAAGTTTCGACGCAAAATGTCAAAACTTTTTTTTATACTTTCATGTTGTGGTTATGGCCGGTGGTGGCTAAGGCATAATCTCCATTCTGCTGTTACTTCCATACATTTGTGAAGACGAAGTGAATTTAATTTTTATATTTTTTTTCACGCAACCGAAAATTCTGAAACGTTTTTAATATTATTATGGGAGCTTTTCCTCCTTAAAGAAATATTCAACCAATTTGTTTTTTTTGAGACACTCCCCATTATTGAATTTGACTGTCAAGAAGCAATTAAGCGACTACATATCCCTTTTACTTTCCGAGTAATCTAGGGTTAACCTTATCCAGGCCTCCAGGGGCCTTTAAGCTAGTCTGCTGTTGTTAACGTCATAATTGTATTTCAACTGTGATTGAATTGTAATGCTTTTTGACATAGTTGGGTTAGGTGGCTACTGATCCACTTGCTACTGAGCCCAGGGACCAGTAGCAAGTGGACCAGTAGCCACCTAGACATTCTTGAACCTTAAACCGAAACACAATTGAAAAACGATTATGACGTTAAAATAGCAGACTTGGGCAATCTTTGGCAAGCATTTTGCAATTGCAGCGGTCGCACCGCCCGACTACCACGCCGGCTCGCCGATTGGTTTAGTTAGCAGTGAACGACGCGCCTCATTTGCTTGCCGCCGCCGCCCTCTAACTATTTCTTTAAAGTGATAAATCGCCATCATAAAATGCTCTCGACCAACCCTTCTAGAAATCCTTTTCATCTTTTTAACGATCTTTCAATTTGACCACGGTTTAAATGAAGACGTTAGTATAATTTTCTCAAAGATATTAAATAAGTTAAGATATTTAATACGCTAAATAGATTTTTTTAATAAAAAATAATAATCGGAGAATACCCGCATTTCAAAAAAAGAAAAAATGCGGAATATATTTTTGAATTTGGAATTCTTTTATTACGGAATCGTCTAGATCTCCACAAGTGCAGTGGAGTGGTCCAAGAGCGAGCGCCTTAATGACTCCTTAATGATTGCGCCTGCGGGCCACTCGCTGCGAACCAATGATTTTTACTCCCCATATTTTTGACGATTTACATATACCGAACTTCTACCGAATTCGGAGCGTGATTTTTAAATTAAATAAAGAAGAAATAAAGAAATCAGTTTGCAAGCGTGAAGTAAGTTTCGGTATAAAATGATTTATTTCACAGTAGGCAAGAGTTGAAGAGCAAGAATGCCAAACAGAGTTATTTTTAATTACAAATAACAAAAATCTGGAAATAAATATTTATTAATAGGTACCAATTTTTACTTCAAACTCAAGATTTTGCATTTTAACTCATTATTCATTAAAATAAGAAAATAAAGTGCAATAAACCAACATCATTTAAGATCCCCGGTTGTCTTTTAGGCTTTGCCGAACTGACCTTCAGAAATGCTTGAGTTTTTCCGATAAAATAATGATGACAGTAGAAAAGAGATTAATTGTTACATGTTGGCCCATCCACCCACAAGGCCGTGCGCACTTTGGATGCGTTTTCGTATTTTTATTTTATTTTTACTTTAGAAGCGCGCGCGCACCGATTTGTTCCTCGTTCGCCCCACAGGTCGTTCGTTCGTCGCACCACATTAGTGTGCTTATTTATTTTATATTTTTTATTTTATTTTATCGGGAAAACTCAAGCATTTTTAAGGTCAGAAGCTCCTTCCAACGGTTCGGGAAATGAGCTTGTACTGAGAAGAAGTTATTCATTATTGAAATTTTCACAACCAAATTCTCCTGGGCATTGATAATTCACCACGTACAGACACAGACTTGTGCGGCTCGTGCTGGCGCCAGCGGCAGGCCATTAAAATAATCGATGCGCGCGAAAATATCGAGAGGGCTTTCCACTAATGACATCGCAGGGAAAACAAAGCGGGGTTGGTGCGACCGGGCCTTACGACCGCGACGCGCCGACCGTGAAGACTTCTCGGCTCGAGTCACGATCGCACAGTACGGGTTGATTACGCAAAATTTGAGCGCTTCATTTTAGCGCGGTCGAGACGAAGAATGTGATTGCAGTTTCTTTTCTTTTCTTGGTAATCACATTTAATTTATTCACATCTCATGGTATTAAAGGAAAAACGTGCAGTATTGAATACCAATCCCCAGTTAAACTTATACCGGTTAATCATCATCATGACGTGAGCCATTTGGGCCACTCTTAAAGATGAAGGAGGTTAGGCTACAGGTATCTATAAACTATAACCCACCACGCGGGCTTATGCGGATTGGTGGGTGTTATTAAACCATAATATATTGCTCTGTGACCTGTAGACCTCGCATTTGTGAAATTTTTGATCATTTTTCGAAATGGCTGAAATATGATTTGTATCGCGTTGTGAGGTCCCAAATATAAATGTATTTCTTTCTTTCTTAAACAATTATGGAACCTGCTCACAAATTTTAATGGAAAAGGCTTGAGAAATGCGACCTGTCGATGAGAACAGACGGACATACGAAAGCATTTTGGCCCAAGTTGAAACGGAGACTCGCTTGCTCGCGCTTTGCGCTTGCTTGGATATTTAGGAAGGTGCTTAATAAATAACGCCACCAGCTACACAGCCAAACATAAAATCGACGAAGAATTAGTTACCCACATTTAAAAGCCAGCGGTAACTTTAAGGCTGACAAGACTACTATAAAACGGGAAAACTCTTCAAAACGTTAAACGTTACAGTAGATGGATGCCCGCGATTTTACGGCAACAGAGTGAAGTTTACTGCTCGAATTCGACATTTAATAGGTTAATTCGCGCGGAAGATGTTTGCGGAGCGAGAGCGGCGCGCCTTGTTTTTCTTACAAATGAAATTATTGCGCGAATAAAATATTTTACTGTCAGTCAATTTGGCGGTACAGTTCGGTGAAACGGCCCGCCAGATATTAAGCAGAGGTTAAAATTTTATTTCCCCCGTATTATTGCTGAAGAGTTCGCAAGCGTGACGTTTTATTCCCCGGTACTATAAGACACTACGGCCATTACGAAGTCAGACAATGCCTACAAATAAAGCAGGATTATTTATTGCTTCGTAGAAAATCAACCCGGTGTTTTATTTCGATTTGTACATAGCGACGTTCAGTCGTAGACGTCAATTTTATTACGAGACCCGAGAGGTACTTTATCATTTTCGAAACGTATACATTTGAGTTTTAATGTGTTATTTGTCAATTCAAACGCTATAAATTTTAATGCTCAGCTATTTAGTCACTGCAATAAATTGTTTGGAAAATAGATTAATAAGTACAATTCGATTAAATTGACAAGACATAGTGATAAGATTTCACAGAATAAAATAAGTCGTTTTGTACCACAAGCGCTCTGAATCTAGTTACTTCAGTCTGTTTTACATTGTTAAATGAATTTCTTTGTACAATTTATATGATAAAATTTAACTCAAGGTAAAATTGATAAATTTTACCTTGAGAATTTTAAAATATATAAAACCAATCCCAATGGGGAATGTCCGAAAATATCAAATTGGCTGAATATTTTTCTATAGATAGGAATAAGCTCCCTTAGTAATAGAAAAAAGATTCAGAATTTTTGGTTGCGTGAAAAAAATTAAAAATAGTACGACTTCACTAAATATACAAAAGTAACAGCAGAATGGAAATAATACCTTTGCCACAACCACAACAAGGTATTAAAAAAAAGTTTCAAAAATGACAAATGTCAAAACTTTTTATTTTTTAAGCCTCGATTACACGCCGATTTAAGGAACCAATTTAGAGTTGCCACTCGTATAAATAAGTTAAATTTTAACAGTGAATTTGCACAAATGACGGAAAGGTCAACATTTTTTATACAACACGAATATGCCTCGATTACATACGCCAATTTAGCTTCCTAGCTAGGAACCAATTTCGGGTTGCCACCCGTACTTGACAATAAAATATTGTAGAATAAGTTCGATTATAAAATCGAATCTACACTATAACGGAAAAGTAAACATTGTTTAAGATTGGAGATGAGAATTGAAAATAAAATATCAAAAAAAATTTTAATCTTTTAGATTTTTCCATTCACAATGCTATTTTTATTCAATACTAAATAATATACTAGAATTTCTTTATTCTCGAATTTCTTCTAGTATAGCTCACTCTTTACGCTGCAAGCCAGCGTTATTTTACCAATGTGAGGAATAGGGAATATGCATAAGTCACCGATTTTGATGAAATTGAGCTTGATCGCTGCGGACACTTATAAAAACATGATAGAACAGGAAAAAAAAAGTATTATTTTAGTTTTATCACACGATGAAATCAGGGGAAAATAACGATATTTTTTTTCATTTTCGGATATAATGCACTTTACAGTCAGATAGAATATCGAATAAGAAATAATATTTTTCACACCACATGCTCGACAATGCCGAATTATATGTCATGTAAACCTTACCGAAAGCAAGACATTATATCTCTTGGCTTTAGCCGGGTTATAATGTTCTATTATAACCCGCTGGTCAATAATGTGATTTTCACTTTCATAATTCTTATTGCTATGTCCATAAAGTCTAATTTCACTAAACAGAATGTGTCGTCAGCGGGCGCGGCCAACTCGATTTTCGAAGACCGAGCCCGTGGCCCACTAGATTCGCACTGAGACGAACTTCATTTGTTTGTCAAATCGAGTAGGCCACGCCAGCTGAAAGAAGTTGCTATAGCCGTAGCTAGTAGTACTACTAGCTTTAGAAGATTCTATAAATATTTCAAAGAAAAAATAAAAAATGTCGAGTGATGAAAGTATTTTGACTCCAGAAGCTATTAAATTAGATGCCATAGGCATTGTCAATAATCTACTCCCAGAAAAGTCAAAGGAAAAATACCTGAAAGCCTTTAAAACGTTATATACTTTATCTTTCCATAATTGGACTAATGTCTCCAATATCAATTTGCACTTTTAATATGCTGTAATAAACACTATCTACTAAGCCTGGTTTTTTATTGTCTCGCATAAAGTGAGAAAAGTAGAGTATACACCACCGGGATAAAACTGTTTTTTTCTTGGGCGCTTGAATCCCTCACTGCACTCAGGACTCAATCTTAATTCCCTCGCTTTGCTCGGGAATTAACTTATAACACCCTCGCTGCGCTCGGGAGTTAAATTTGGAGTCCTTCGTTACGTTCAGGATTCAATGTAGCGCCCGTGACATAAAACAGTGCTTTATCCCCTTGGTGTATAATCTACTATTGTATGACACACATGTACTTAAACGCAAAATTTAGGGAGATAATTGAAGATTATTGGCTAACTCCATATTAAACGCGCCGAAACACACCTGAAACGTGATGTGTGACGTCACCGTTTTGTATGGAGCGTTTTCGGCGGGTGCTGCTGCGCGCTAACTTCAAGTAACTTATCACGAGAAAAAAACGCAAGAGAAAAGTTTTAATATTACAGTTAATTTTCTCACGCATTATACTTTTGATTAAGATTTAAAAAAAATTGATGCATATTCCCTATTACCTCGACATTCAATTGAAATATATTTCCAGACAAGTGATGAAGATAAAATAACTATATAATTTTTAAATTTGAGATTTTTGCATTCACCATGCTATTTTTATACAATACTAAATAATATACTAGAAAAAATAAAATTGGTTTTTTCTAAAGACATTCTATTAATTCGAAGTCCATCCAAGGTACACCCATCGCAGTGATACAAGTGGTAGCGGGCGTATAATTGGTGCACTATGTATGCCCGGGGCAACATCGTTAGCCCTTTCTTTACCCGGTTTTGTCCGCTTGCTAATTAACTATGAAATTAATTGACGGAGCAAACTTTCCGAGAGAAACTTCAATTAATTGGCACGTCCGACTTCAGCCTAATTAGCAGTCTGAGGCTTTTCAGTATCGCTCGTTGAAGCCGTGAAAAACACACAAAAGTGTTGTGCGCGAATAGTTTGCATGGAAATTTGCTTGATTCGCAATATGTCGGAATGCTAATTGCGTATTTGAATTACGCTCACATAATATTATAATGGATTTAGTGTTGTAAGTATTTTTTAATAAAACATTTTTTTTCCATTTTACAAAAAAAATCTATAGAGGGTATTTTTGTGATTTTATAGAGTTTTATTCGTCTGTGTTTCTTTTTGTCAAAGGCGATATTGTGTTGTAAAATTAGCTTACGTTTCTTTTATTTATAATTGTTAGAACGTCATACAAATTATTTAGTTACGAAAAACTAAGAGAACCTCCTCATTTTTTAAAAACTAACTAACCTAACCTTCGGTAAAAACTAACACCATGGCACAAAACACATTTAGGTATATATGATCCGATATTGGATACGACATTTAGTAAGAAGCTTTTTAGTCTAGAATTTAATATTTTATTTAAAATATTAGTAGAATAATTGTAATAAGCAGTCTAAAATGTAATGCTTCATTAAATAAAATAACTAGCAAAGAGAAAGATATTTACTTAGGCAATTTTAATATAAGCACGGCATTTTAATAATTTTGTTATGCTTTGACTTTAAGTATTTGCTTAAGGAATAATAATTACAAACTCCATGCTTACTTCAAAATAATAACTACAAACTACCACGGCTCAAACCGCAAAACACCATTTGGTTTTCCTTTATTTACCCAACATGTACCCACAATGTAGCAAGGCGTCCTAAAAGGCCTACTATACTAAAAAGAATTCACGTTAATCGAACGATGTTCGTCATTAATTTTTTTTAATTTTGTACCTCTTGAGCTTCTTATAATAAAAATACCTCGAAGCAAAACAAACGATAATCGTAGTTAGGTTTCCGAAGTAGGCCCTCTAGCCCCGAGGCGAGGTACCACCATAATTAACATGCATTATGAATTATCGAAAATGACCCCCTCCAATACGTAATTACACGTTTCATACTCCGTTGTTGGTAATAAATAGCTTAGTATTCCATTATTTCGTGTTTCGAACGATATTAGATATCTTTGTTGGGATGAATCATGCGTCCCCCATTATGTGTTAATTGAGTGTGTTCGAAGTGTTTCGTTTTATTTGCGGATAATTCGTGCTTTCGTATGAATTATGTTGCTATCGAACTTTTTGCGGACTTCCATTTCAAGTAAGTACTTACCTACTGATATATATTTTTCTCATGCTTTCTGTAAAATGTAGGTACTACATAGTTTTACTACGAGTCTTTTCTAGTTAAGTATATCTGAAAATATTCATTTTTGTTAGAAAGATTATGAATGAGGTATGGATAGTATTTGTAACGTAAACATTTTAAGTATTTTATCTAAACGCATCGTTAATAAAAACGTTCGAACTTTAAAGAAGATAGATACAATGGAAATTGTACTACACTGTGATTCAATTTTTTTTTTCTTTAGCTACTCATTAAAACGGTTTTATTTATGAAACAAATTAAAAAACGTAGTTACAATACTTACACCAATTCCTATATTTATTAAAAACGTTTCTAAAATTAAATATTTTCCACTTTCCCAAAACATTTTTCGCTTTTACGTGATTTTTCCCTCGGGAAATATTACTTATGGAAACATTTGAATGGGCAGCTTATGGCTGAGATATGTTCCCAGCACCAGTAAAGTGGAAATAAGCCTCTTGCCGGTTCTATTCCATCGCACAAACTGAATCATGGTGCCTAAACGTTTTCCCAGCGGTTTTGGTTCGCACCAAAATGTGATGTGATGACGTTTGTTGCGTCATGAAAATAAGCTTTTTTTATCTGAGGGCACGGTAGTGCCTCCGCAAAACGACCAAGCGAAGCGCAACGGCACTACCTACCTTTTCTGGAAGCGCTTCGTAATTTTTTAAACCCTCATAACTTGAGTTTGGATTACAGATAATCAAAATTCTGGAGATATGATGTCAATAGTGGACATAATCCCTGTTCCCACATTTCGCCCACTGGCAAAAAGTTATCAGACCACATGTAGAGCTCAACTTATTTATTTTATTTATTGTCAAGTATTAAAAAATCACATAAAAAAATCACTCGCTAAATACAGCTTTTAATTCTACACGCCCTAATTCTACAAGCCCTAACTTCACAAACTCTACACCTTAATAAAAAAGTGATTTAGCCATTTCGTTACTACAAGAACTAAATAACAACAGAAAAATAATGAACAGTGAATAATTTTTTCCCCTTACGTCCATATGAATGAAGCGAAATTGCCAAGCCACATATTTTGACTAAGGTGAGTTTGTGAAGTTACGGCTTGTAGAGTTAGGGCGGGTAGAGTTAGAAGCTTGGATCTACATGAGATCTGTACCTTGATTACGTAAAGCTGTTGCTAACAATTCTCGATTGAAATCGATTGAAAGCGCGGTTGCATTGCTGCTTTAGTTAAGATAGTTGTCACATTGGTTCTTACTAAAGCAGCGATGTAACTGCGATTTCTGTCAGAGGTGATTGCAACAAAGTTACGTGATTACCCCCCAGATAACTATGATAACTTTTGATTTGACAGTGTGCATGCTATATAGTCTCGTCTTGGCAACATTTTACATGTTTTCATTTAGGGATTTTTATTTTCTCGATTCAAAACAATGTTAGATAATTTTTTGAAAAGGCATAATCCGAGGCAGAAAATAAATGAAATAATGTCGGATTTGCATTGAGACTTTGCTTTAAAGAGTATTTAGATTTAACATCGCGTTTTTTTTTTGTAATACGTCCTAAAGTCTTGTTGGAAGTTTACTGATAGAATCCCTTGCGAGAAAAAATCCAGCCCAAGTGCGTGTCGGACTTCGAACATTTATTTTATAAGATTGATAAGTAGAAATTATATATTAACTAAAAAAATTTTGAAAAAAGTCTTTTGCAATCATCGAGTAATTTTTGATAACGCGATCCTGTGATTCAAATTTAAATTCAAAAATAATTTATTCAGTCTAGGCTGTTACAAGCACTTGTGAATGTCATAGAAGCTACGCCATCGGTTCGCAAACCCTAAGCGGAAGAACTTGTAACGAGAGGAACTGGCAAGAAACTCGTCAAGGGCTGCTTTTTTCTCCCTGTATATTTCATACAGAGTCGTCAACATTGAAAAATGAGCTCCACATTTAAAGTGAGGTCATTTTCCATCACAATAATTAACAAAAGTTTGCACACCATGGGTAGGTAGGTCGAAATTAAATACCTACTACATATCGGATAGGTAATTGTAAGAGTAAATAACTTTCAACTAGTTAGGAAATCGCTCTGTCTGCTACTCGAAAGTGCACCTAAGTAGGCAAAATTTACTAAAAAACACATGTTACAATGACATGAAAAAAAAAACGCAATTTTTACAATTCAATATGCGTTAAGATAGGAACCCAGAAGCAGACCCATTCCCACTGGCAGCACCCGTTCACGAGCATGACGTATGGACCAGCCATCGCGTCGCTCAACCATATTTGAGGGAACGTAACGACCCACCCGACACAACACCACCGCAGAAATGATTAAAGAGAGCATGACATACTTAGGCTACCCATCCTAAGGCACTGAATTGAAAACTAATATCCAAAAGCTTTTCATAAGCCTTTACTTACAAAACTACTGATAGAAAGCAAAATGATTGCAATAAAAAAAAAAGAGAAATCAAAACAAGGTTTAGTTATTAATTTTATGTTTTGAGTAAGAAGAGCCATACATATTGATAATATTAAACAGATATATATATATATATATATAAATATATATATATAAATATACGACGCCCTTAGTACAAGCAGACAGAAGCAGACCCATTCCCACTGGCAGCACCCGTTCACGAGCATGACGCATGAACCAGCCATCGCTTCGCTCAACCATATTTGAGGGAACGTAACGACCCGCCTCATACGACACCGCCGCAGAAATGTTTTAAGTGAGCATGACATACTAAAGCTACTCGCATTAAGGCGTCGAGTCAAAAGCTTACAATAAGTTATAAGTAGGTAGGACAATTCTCTCAATATTCACAAAGAATTGAAAAATCTACGACCAGGCTGTTTTATCAATTAAATAATCTTTAACGGTATAGTATCCATTTTTGAGAAGACAATTTTTTACATGAGTCTTAAAGTTTTCAAATGGTAAATCCAAGATATTACTTGGAATTTTATTATAAAACTTTATCCCAAGACCTATGAAAGAACCACGGACTTTTCTAATCTATACTGAGGCATTACAAGTTTGTCTTTATTTCTGGTGTTCCGATTGTGCCAATCACTATGTTTTGTATGTAAGTTAATATTGCGACGCACGAAAAGTATGCAGTTTAATATAAATTGAGATGCTGCTGTCAATATACCAATCTCTTTGAATCAATCCCTAAGAGATGTTCTAGAACTTAGTTGATAAATAGCTCTTATTGCTCGTTTTTGTAAAACAAAAATAGTATTTATATCGGCTGCTATCCCCCACAAAAGAATACAGTATGACATAATGCTATGAAAATAACCGACATACACTAATCTGGCAGTTTCTACATCTGTTAACTGTCTAACTTTTCTAATGGCATAGGCAGCAGAGCTGAGCTTGCCCGCCAGAGCTGCGATATGCATATTCCATTGAAGTTTACTGTCAAGAGTAACACCCAAGAAAACTGTTGAATTGAGCAAATCTAATTTCTCATATACAAAAGTTCCAAAGTGTTCGCGAGAGATCTGTCTATTGGGCAAAGCCAGATGACGAAGCTGAAAACTGACGACGGACGCATCATTTCATCAAAGCCTGAAATCCTGAGGGAGATCGAGAGCTTCTATGGGCAGTTATATTCCACGCAGACACCTGTTGAAAGCAAGGCTAAAGACCCCAGAGCCAAGCTTACCCGACACTATACTCAAGATATCCCGGACGTCAGCCTGTACGAGATTAGTATGGCTCTCAAACAGCTGAAAAACAACAAGGCGGCGGGTGACGATGGAATCACTACAGAACTTCTGAGAGCGGGCGGTAAGCCGATACTCAAAGTCCTCCAGAAGCTCTTTATTTCCGTCATCGTCCAGGGCAGAACGCCAAAGACATGGAACATAAGTGAGGTGATCTTGTTCTTTAAAAAGGGTGACAAGTCCCTCTTAAAGAACTATAGACCCATCTCGCTTCTGAGTCATGTCTATAAGTTGTTTTCGAGAGTCCTTACGAATCGTCTCGCTCGCAAGTTCGACGACTTCCAACCTCCCGAACAAGCCGGGTTCCGAAAAGGCTTTAGCACCATAGACCACATCCATACGCTGCGGCAGGTTATACAGAAGACCGAGGAGTATAATGAGCCACTTTGCTTGGCGTTCGTGGACTATGAGAAAGCCTTTGATTCGATTGAAACCTGGGCGGTGCTGCAGTCTCTCCAAAGGTGCCAAGTGGACTATAGGTATATCGAGGTGTTGAGGTACTTATACCAAAATGCCACCATGACGATCCGAGTACAGAACCAGAACACAAATCCTATCCAACTGCAGCGTGGTGTGAGACAGGGAGACGTTATTTCTCCGAAACTGTTCACAGCTGCGTTGGAGGACATCTTTAAGCTCTTGGACTGGAAAGGACTCGGCATCAACATTAATGGCGAGTACCTAACACACCTTCGTTTTGCCGATGATATAGTCCTTATGGCTGAGACCATGGAAGACCTGAACACAATGCTCGAAGATCTCCGTAGTGCTTCCCAAAGAGTGGGTCTTAGGATGAACATGGAAAAGACGAAAATTATGTCAAATGCCCATGTTGTACCCTCTCCAGTTCATGTTGGGAACACTACACTTGAAGTTGTTGACCATTACGTATACCTAGGACAGGCAGTCCAGTTAGGTAGGTCCAACTTCGAGAAAGAGATCTCTCGCCGAATCCAACTCGGGTGGGCAGCATTCGGGAAGCTTCGAAAAATCTTCGCGTCCGACTTACCTCAGTGTCTCAAGACGAAAGTCTATGAACAGTGTGTGTTGCCAGTGATGACTTACGGCAGTGAAACGTGGCCGCTAACTATGGGTCTCATAAGGAGGCTCAAGGTCGCTCAGCGTGCAATGGAGAGAGCCATGCTCGGCGTTTCCCTACGTGATCAAATCAGAAACGAGGAGATCCGCAGGAGAACTAAAGTAACCGACATCGCTCGAAGGATTGCTCAGCTGAAGTGGCAATGGGCGGGACACATAGCGAGAAGAACCGATGGCCGTTGGGGCAGAAAGGTTCTGGAATGGCGACCGCGCACCGGACGACGCTCCGTGGGTAGGCCCCCGACAAGGTGGACCGACGATCTGGTGAAGGTCGCGGAAAGCCAGTGGATGCAGGCAGCGCAGGACCGATCGTCGTGGAGATCCTTAGGGGAGGCCTATACCCAGCAGTGGGTGTCGTGTGGCTGATATGATGATGATGATGAATTTCTCATAATATCGATATTGGTCTGTAATTGCTAGGGTCTTCTTTATCTCCTGATTTAAACAATGGTATTACCTTGCTAAACTTCATAAGATCAGGAAATATTCCTTGGTCAATACACCGATTAAAAATGTCAGCAAGATAAGGGGCAATAGTATGCACAATATTTTTAATAACCTTAACTGATATGCCCCATAAATCAGTGGAGCTTTTCATTTTTAGAGAATTGAAAGCTTTAATTATATCTAAAGCATTAATACATTTAAAATTAAACAATGAATCACTTTCAGCCACATGTCCCTTTAGCATAGATACGGCAGCTGCTGGTGAGGAATCCAAATTTGATGTAGTTTCTACTGGAATGTTTACAAAGAACTTATCAAAAATATTAGAAATTTCTTTATCTGATTTTATTAATTCATTATTAATATTAAGCGTTAGGTTATTTTCCCGTGCTTTAGTTTTACCAGTTTCACGATTAATGATATCCCAAGTTGTTGTAGTTTTGTTACTCGAGTTTTTAATTTGTTTTTTAATGCAGTTAGACTTTGCAACTGCACATAGTATTTTAAAAGTCTTCGAATATTTTTTAACATGTTCTAAGAAACCTGGGCTTTGGTTAGTTTCTCTAAGCTTGTAAAGTTCATAAAGTCTGTTTCTACTTTTATAAATACCTGTCGTAGCCCAGTCGCAGAACCGTAACTTCTGAGTACATTTAATAGTCTTGGTTTTAAATGATTTATCAAACTCATTAGTAACTAAATGAAAGAGGTTGCCGTACAAAACATCAGGATTATCCGAAATCCATGGCATTAAAGAAATTTGTTCATCAATGTTGTTATTAAAATTGTCCAATCCCTTTTTTGTGATAGGTCTGCATTCTACAGTCTTAGGTGCAGGCCCATCTTTCCCATTGGGCACACTGGGCACTTGCCCAGGGCCCCGCGATCGATAGGGGCCCCTTGTTTCTTGCCAGATCGCTTAATGATAACGGATGCTTATTATATTACGAAAAAAAAATCAAATCTAGAAGAGTACCTCTTCAAACCACATAGATTTTTAATCACTAACCCTTAAATTCTAAAATAGTTACTTTTGTGGATTATACAATAATTATGTCCTTATTAAATGGGTCTTAGCAAGATTACAAGATAACTGAATAAAGCTGTAAGTATGAAAAACGCGCTGCGCGGCCGTTTTCTTTACTTTAGACAGACAAAATAACGAGATTATTGGATGAAACTGACTAAAAATCGCGCTGCGCGGCCGTTTTCTTTACTTTAGACAGGCAAAATAACGAGATTATTGGATGAAACTGATTAAAAAACGCGCTGCGCGGCCGTTTTCTTTACTTTAGACAGGCAAAATAACGAGATTATTGGATGAAACTGACTAAAAATCGCGCTGCGCGGCCGTTTTTTTTCACTAAAGACAGGTAACATTACAAGATTAGTGAATGAAACTGACTAATAAACGCGCTTCGCGGCCGATTTTTGCTATACCTTGATAAGCATTTTTCTAAAAAATCTGGTATTTTGTGCCTCATATACAGGCATCCTCTCTTACTTTGATGGTAACCCAAGTCAAGGTTATAGGGGCCCCATTATCCTAATTTTTTTTTTTTTTTATTTAACCATTTATTTCAGGCATCAATGGCATCAATCCTAATGTGCCCAAGGCCTCAAATAGGTTAAAGACGGCCTTGCTTAGGTGTATCTATGACGTTCACAGCGTATGAAACTTTCAAACCGTAATGATCAGATGAAATATTACTAAAAACTAATTTGTTTGCCGGATCACGTTCTGAAAAAACATTATCTATGCAAGTGGTGGAGTGATCAGTTACCCGTGTGGGTCCTAAAAAATGATTATGTAAATTAAAACATTTAAATAATGCCAGAAAACGAGTGGTCGCAGAATTGTTCTCCAGAATATCAATATTAAAATCGCTACAAATTACTACTGGTTTATTTTTTAACATTAACTTTTTTAGCACATCTTCCATGACAGACCCTTAGGGGGGCGGTATACATTGGGGTGATTACTACCCATGGCCCCCCGTATGACCAACCGGTGGCGAGTGGGCAAGTGCCGTAGTTTTTTAGTGGGTATTCCCTCCTCCCGGGATTCCATCGAGCTTTGACTTGGTGGAATTACGGGAGGTAGTCGTGGAGGGAGCCACAACGTTGAATGTTGCGGTCCCCTCCTGGCGAGTCCCACATGCCCCCTTCCCGATCACCAGCGGGAAGGGAAGCGCATAAATGCGTTTTTCTACGGCATATATAAAAAAAAAAAGGGGGGCGGTATACAGACACAATTATCATGCTATCTAATTCTATACAAGACAACTCCACATGGCGCTCTGATGTGAGTTTCACAATATCCTTTCTTTTTTTATACTTTATATTATAATTCACAAAAATTACAGAACCGCCACGAATAGTTGTTTGCCTAACCATCGCACTTGCTAGTTGAAAATTATTTAGATTAAATGACATATCACCAGGCTTCAGCCAGTGTTCTGTAATGCACATGATTTGAATATTATTACATTCAACAAATAATTCTAATTCTAAATCTTTGCCAGACAGACCCTGAATATTTTGACTAATTATATTGATACAATTAGGCCTGCCTGTTGTCTTGTGTCTCAGTTTAAATCTGAGTTTGTCACTGTTTTATTTGAAACAATATGCCGAGTAGTAGACGAAGTACTAATACTCGGTTTTTTGGACTTAGTTACAGTTGTAACAGAGTCCTGTAAATTGTAAGCTAACAAATTAGCTATTTTCATCCTAAATTTTTTCGGCAGATACATACTATCTGGAGTCAATGTAAAAGTGTTAATAAATTTATTAACGTCAAAGTATAAAATAACGTCACTGTGACGACAAATCAAATTATATATATACAAATTTAAATCAAAAATGCGCTTATTTTGATCCCAGTTTAAGTTACTTGATGAGAATTTCACGTGCCATTTTGAAATCATTATAATTTCACGATATCAGTACTGTCGGACTAACTCTGATAAGGTTTCAGTTGTAAAAAAAACAAGTTAATAAAGTTAAATTATAATCTAACGACGGACTATCGCAAATTAAAAGATTTATTAATATTATGTGTACTAATAAAATAGCAATGTGCTGATTGACAAAATTACATTAATACAATTATGAAATTACTACCGCTGTAATATTTATTGCACTTAACAGCTATTCACGTAAGTACCTACTGAAATGAGCACTTTATTACCCACAGACTGCAAAATAATGGACTCGGCAGATGGAAACGGACTTTTTTCTCTTTATTTCACTACATTAGATTACAAGACATTTCTATAAAGAGAGAGACACCAAACAACTCTCGAAACACATCGACAACACGGCAATTTGTTTGTCGTAACAGCAACACTACAATCGTACAACAATAAGCCATTAGACAGCTTGTGGAAATTTTCCGGTTATTTTCGATTCACACCGATTGTTAAAGTCAAGGCGGCCATTCGGACGGCCATAACTCGACCGCTTCGAGTGGGGTCTACGGCCTAGCTCGCGAGTGCTATTTATGGTATATTTGTGGTGTATTTATGGCCTATATAATAGGTGAGATTTATTGAGTGCACCGTAATTAGCAGATAAGATGTGTCAATAAAATTTATGTGCGAGTCAGTGATGGGCGCTAATGAGGCAAGTTTTTTTTTAGATGCAATTTAAAGGAATTGATTTATATGTGAAATATTCTCTTGTTTCGTTTATAATTCGCCGCGTGATACGGCTAAGTAAAATCGATGTTTATCTGTCATAAATTAGTATAAGTAAGTCGGTTCGAGTGCGCCGGCGCCGCGAGCGCGCGTAAATCACGCGCAACCGCTTATTAAGTTGTTATGGCCGCCATGTTGGGCCCACGCGTGGCTCGTGGTCTCCACGCCCTTATGTTTGCTAGCCTCAACCTTGTAAGCCCTTTTCCCATAAACTTGTTTGGTTGGGCGCGACCAAGTAATTTTTAAGCTGTTAGCTGGTACGTATGGCAGGCAATTCAAGACTAGGTAATTGACAAGATGGGCTAACAAGCTATTCAGCAATAGGGAATATGCATAAGTCACCGATTTTCCTAAAATTGAGCTTGATCGCTGCGGACACTTGTAAAAACATGATGGAACAGAAAGAAAAATAAAAAAAAAGGATTATTTTCGTTTTATCACACGATGAAATCAGGGGAAAATGACGATATTTTTTTTTCGTTTTCGGATATAATGCACTTTACAGTCAGATAGAATATCGAAAAAGAAATAATATTTTGTATGACACATATCTACTTAAACGCAAAATTTAGGGAGATAATTGAAGATTATTGGCTAACTCCATATTAAACGCGCCCGAAACACACCGAAACGTGATGTGTGACGTCACCGTTTTGTATAGAGCGTTTTCGGCGGGAGCTGATGCGTGCTAACTTCAAGTAACAAGAAACGCAAGAGACAAGTTTCAATATTACAGTTGATTTTCTCACGCATTATACTATTGATTTTGATAAAAAAAAATTTTGATGCATATTCCCTATTGTAAGTGATGGGTAGGTAGTTGTCTTACTTACTTGGAACCTACCTGCTAAGTAGATGCAAGTTGGCACATGAGCAGAAATGAACAAACCATAAAACAGCTCATGGTTAGACTATGGAAGTGTGCGATAGGATTCATCAATATGAGCTAAAAACGCTTTTCAATTTAATTTTTGTTAGTTTTCTTGTACTTTGAAAAAATGCAACGAATTTGAGAAAGTTGGAATAACTGAAATAAAAAAGGATTGATACAATTTTATGAAATAGTACATTGCAGACCTGATTAAAAATGCTTCGCCGTGTGTTGGACTTACGGAACTCCGAAGTAGTTGCACTGTTACAAAACGAAGAGTAACTTAACGCCTAGTCAATTAGCAGTATATTACAAAAAGCATTACCGTCAGCACAGCAGTTCAACAAAACCACGTTTTAAAGCTGATGCGTCCATCACCAGTTCGCGGCAACCCTTGGCATTTGCCTAAGTTTTAGTGTCATTGTGTGTGAGCAATAGTTGTGAAAGTTGCGAGCTTTTGTGTAAGCAGACAACAATGAACCATTTCGAATTAGCTATCAATTTATCTCCGCTTGGTTTTCAAGAGTCCGTATGGAACGCCCTCGAAGGCACGCACGCCAAAACGAACATGAGCGTCCGCCTGAAATTAATATCTTTTGTTGGGCTGTTTGGTCCGCAACGGAGCGGCACGCGGGCGGGACACCGCCTCGGGTTGTCAGTTCTAAATGTCACAATAATGACAAACTTAATATGTCACGTGTATTCAAGAAGCTTATACTTCTTGCGTGTATTTAAAACAATGACAGTGCGAAAACGGTATGTTTATGACAATTCAAGGGGAGGAAAAGCGCAATTTTATCCCGATAGGTGGCGTCTTGTCGTTGGTACCGAGCCGCCTCAAAGAAACTGTCAAAACATATGGGAATCTCTTGGAGTATTGCACTTTTTAATTTTATACTGAGAAAATGCCGCATTGTTATGGATGTAACTTGTAAAATATTGGAGTTCATCGATTTCCCAGTAACAAAAAAAATAGTAAGCAAAAAAATATCAAAAAAAATATGCTTTTTCCTCGATTTTCTCCTTTGCTGAGCCTGAGAAACATTATAAATCAAAAGGAATGTTTCATGAATTTGATGAAGCTTCGCCAAAATAAAACAACATTTGAATTATAACAGCTTTGTTCTTTAATATTTCAACCTCAGCAGTTTCTAACATATTTATAACTTGGATGAATTTGATAGGTATATCAAATATGGAATAAGCCCAATATTGGGGCCAAACAGAGAATTAATAGAATTTTATATGCCAGAGTCATTCAAGAAACTTAGAATAATAAAATAAATATGATAAAACGGTTCGTGTAATTTTGGATGGTACAGAAATTCCAGTACAGAAACCTGAAATTACTATTGCACAGAAGGCATCATCAGGCAACTATAAACACGGAAATTCACACTCAGTTGCTTTGTTAAAATTTAAATCATATGCTTCTAATCTGAAATAAAAAGATTACTTGTAAATCTTACACGAAATTTAAAGAAATGTAATGCTTGTTAGCAATTTTTTGTAAGTTGCTATAAACTTTCTTGCCTGTTGTTTTGGCTTTTCTTTTCCGTAATTCTTCTTTTATATGAGCTAAAGTTAGCATAGAATACATTGTTTGTCCGCAAAACCGAAAAAAATACAATCTAAGAAAGTAAAATCACGTAATACACAGCCACGACAATATAAGCTCAAACTGACAATTGTTCCAAAGACTGAGCGCCATCTGTAATTCACTTTGCCTTCGCCTCCCCATTACATTTAGTTTTGTAAAATGAGTTGCAGCATAGCCTTCTTTAATTGCAAGCCGTGAACATAAGTTTGGCAACGTCAGTTACTGTCAGTTCGTGGTCATGTCGTCGGCCAGTCTCCATACTAAATGTATGGGAATATTTCAATTTTAAGAGGTCGATATTTTTTTTTCTAGTAATCGTGTGAGGTTTAAAATATGAAAATAATTTAGTTCTTTTATTGAAATGCTTTGTATATTAAACAATAAGAAAAATATCAATGTTAACCAGGAAAAAATGGCTGTCAAAGATGACATTTTTTTTGTTGATTTTCTTCAGCAGGGAGTTGATTAACACGCCCTCTAGCAATAAATGATATATTCTTTCAAGAAAGGTCTTTTATAGACAAATATTTGCTGTTAATATACTTTATATCAATTGTTAATACTTTTGGAGTTAAAGGTTATTAAAGTACAAAAGTGGTTTATTGTCTATGGGAGTTGATCTACTACACCTATAGAAATGAATGATATATCATAAGAACGGTTTTTATATGACAAATATTTGCTTCAAACATACTTTCTATTAATTGTTAGTATTTTCGGAGTTTTAGGTCATTAATGTTAAAAAAATTGGTCAAGTTTAGAGCGTTATATCTCTCAAAGTACTAATAGTTGACGTTTATAGTAGAACAATAAAGTGTTTCAAATTTAAATACCTTTTCAATGATATAAGATTTATTGCTCGAGGAGGCTTAGATCAAAATGCTCATCGTACTAAAGGACCCCCGAAAAGTTCAAATAATTTGACTCAAACCTTATGTTCTAATAAATAAATAATAATAATAAATATAAAACTTTATTGAAATAATCTTACATCACAATTTACAACTAGTTTAAACATAGATAATATAGGAAAAACAAATAATAAATAATTTTTAAAATAATATTATACTATGTGCTTGATCACATGCGATGTTGCCGTTCTGCTCAACTTCAGGGCTTGGAAGATATAGAAGGCTATGGTTGCAGTTATTAACGTTATACTTAGTGGTGTCTGTAGGTCAGGGCATTTCGTGAATCAAAGGATTGGTCCTTAGTGTCCATGGATGGATTTTAGAAGTAGAGCCACCAAGATTTTTGTAAGTTTTTTGGGGTTTTGGCTACCAGTCTAATCTTGAAAGATGCATTGATTTTGATACTATGCAAAGTTTGGTATCATATGCGTATGAATTAAGGATGCCGAATTCATTTTTGGCTTCATATTTGATCGATTCAGATGTAAAATTTTGTAAAAAAAATGCTGGAATAAAGAAAAAAAACCCATAAAATACACAAACTGGAATATTTAAAAAAATACCTACCTTGTCAGAACTCTATTATCTTTTTATTTTTTAAATTGTTATTATAAAGAAAATATACTTATTTGACTAATTAAAAAAATAACCAGCTAAGTTACAAATAATAAAGTGGTCTGCTAACAATAAAGAGTCACTTAAAATATTTTAATTGCTGTGAGTTGGCCGTCATGAAAATAATAACAAGCAACTGAAGAATCTTTAACATCATAGAAGATATGAGAGCCTCAGTGTGAGAAAAAAAATCGGCAATTTCATACTTTTAACTCCTAAAAATTAGTACATCAACACTGTCTTTCCTTCAACTGGGCAAGTTAGTCATCAATCAAACTCAAGTAAATAAGAAAACCAGCTAGGTTCTGGGATAAAACTGAGATTCTCTTAAGGTGGCGGCACCCTGACCGAAAGTGGCGCCCGCCGCGGTGAATTTTATTTAATATTGTAATTCTACACATGGAATTTAACTTACACAAAACTTTACAAAGAATTTTTAGGGCCCATAGTCTAGTATTTTTAGAAAGTGAAATATTCTTTATTTGCTCACATAATAAGTATTTTTAAATCGTCAACTCTTTTACCCTACCACCCATTAAGTATGACGTCTTTTAGCTGACAAGAAAAATAGGCATAAAAAAACTTGTCAGCTTTATCAGATGGAACGATATTTACAAATATGTATATCGTTTCCAGACTTTATATTAACAAAGATTAACAAATAAATAACATACTATATAATAGACGGTATCATTACATTCCCTCGTAGACACTGCTAGAGGTAGATAAGCAAAGTGGCCGTTTTTGACATATTTGCTATCTACTTCTACGAATGACTACGAAGGAATGTACTGATACCTTCTAAAAATACTAGACCATGGGCCCTAAAAAATCTACGTAAAGTTTTATTAAAATCATTTTCCAATAACAACTTTTTAAATAAAAACCTCTGAGGGCATCACTTTCGGTGGTATAGCCACCTTAAACTGAGTTTTGTGCTGATTATCCTATCTTCACCACTCGTAAACAATCGTGGTGAGTTTGATGATAGGTGATTTAGGTGGTACCTTGGAACTCGTGGGAATTTCTCCGCACTCAATAATTCCCGAGACGGAAAAAATGCAAGGCAGATAAAACAAGACTATTCATACATTTTTATTACGCTTGCGTAGTAGTGCATATAGGTGCTTGATGTATATTGGTAACTTTTTAAATAATACCATAAGTTTTAAAATGCATATTATAACAAAATCAAAGTATTTCTTTCTTAATCTCATATTTAGTTCAAAGGTTCATAATGATAAATTAGGGAAAATAGTGATAGAAATCAAATACCTATCCAAAGATTGTTCAAAATCTGTAAGTGAATCACAATTCAACTTAAATTTACAAAGGAACCAATACCGATACATAACATTTTGGATGAAAACACGGCACACCTGCCAAACACCATTTACCCCGCAAATAAGAGTACCCACACACTTTTAATGCATGCATAAAGCTTCAAAAACTCTTTGCCCCTTTATTAATAGCCCTCAAATGACAAAAGAGACAAGGATAATCCCGTTACAAGCATCTCCACTTCGGCACTCATCGTCTGAAAGCCCCATAACTTCACGCTAATAAGCGTAATGACGCGTATAAGCGTCATTAGATGACACCCACTCGTCATTACACGGACGGTGCGTCATTCTCATTACACCGACGCGCGACGTTTTTTTCGCAATTTGTCTGCGAATATTAATTAAAACACTCCCGCTATTTGAGACAGTGAAGCGACTCGGTGTGTACGTCGGTCTCACAACGAGTGCATTAAAATAAAGCGGGGAAAATGGTATGTTTGTAACTGAACAGTGAGGATAGAAAATGAAAAATTAACGATTCATGAGGATGAGGATAATCTATTTACTTATGATTGTGTTTACCTATATATCCGTTTAAAGGTGAAGTCAGATTATGTCTGAAAATATTATGTATTCAGTAAGTAATATTAACATGAGTCGAACCTATGGCTAGATCCTCATGGCGACATTTAGATTCGGTTTTCTATCTCAACATTAGATGAAAATTTATGCGATTTATAACAGAAGCAATAAGATCAATTGATAATTAGGGAGATAAAGCCACCTGTAGACTGTTTAATATTTCTGGGAAATTCCGATCACAGATCATGTAAGAAACAATTTTTTTTTCATTAAACTGTTGTCAACCAAAAATATTGTCAAATAATTTAATTGTCACTAATAAATGGCGTATCAATAGTTGCTCGGCACCTTGTTCCCTTTTATGGATAATGAATGCCCATAAATTGAATTTGAATAATGAGTGGAAACATGTCTATTTATTGGATACGCTTCGAGACGTTGGTAATTGCAAAGGACACAGGATTACTTATGTCAATTTAACTACTTATCTTCGATGCTATTCGACTAATTGAAAATAAAGATTGCGTGTAAGTATTTTTAGTAGTCCTGCACTTGGAGTAATTTAAATTACGACATATTTTTTAAACAGTTTGGTATTTTAAGTTTTATTCGTCTGCGGTTGGTGAACAACTCTATTGTTTTATTATGTTCTGATGAAAAATCATTTATCTTCGCCTGTTTGTTCTAACTACCAGTCATCAACTGTCATTACGAAATGCAATTTTACAATTTTAATTAGAAAGTAAAAACTTTGCGAGCTCGATTATTTGTCGGGCGGGAAATGGCGGCGCGGTGTGCCGCCTGCTTTGCCCGTCATTTCCTTGAAAGTAATTCAAATAGAATCGTGTGCGCCGTTATTAAATATTTCATAACTTACCTCGCCCCCTCCCCACCACACCACCCCAGAGACCGCATATTAAAGCCATAAAAAAGGGTTGTTTGATCTATCCCCTAAAACAATTTACATATCTCCGCTGCTAAATTATTTAATTAAGAGAGGCATAAGTTTTTATTATTTTAATATGTCGGTTATAAAATTGTGTTAATGGGGCATTGGCTCGGTGGCCCTGAATTGAGCAGAGCGGCGGGATTATGAACTTAGGCTAATGTCGGATGGAGCTGCGCGCTTCAGGCGTCCGCCGTAATAAAGAGTTAGGAAGTTTTCCTATGCGCATAGTTGAATTTTGTTATTGAAACATCGTGGATAACAATGAAGTTTGTTAGCTGGATTCGTGAATTCCTTTAAGTTGTTATTAAATATTAAAATTGTGCATGTAAATTGTATTTTACGTTCATAAACAGAACAGAAAAATGCTATAGAAATTATTTTAAAGAACAAGCCTCTTAGCTTGACCACAATTGTGACAGTTATTTGTCGAATCGCTATCATTATCATCAGGGTTCGGTTAAAAAAAAGTAGAATTAACTAGCTATCCTTTTTTTACTGAGGTCACTTAGATTAAAATTGTCTGCAAAATAAGAGCGTCGAAAACTTTCTGTTAAACATTCGAAAAGCTAAATTTTTTAATAAACCCAATGTGAGTAAAAAACAAGGAGGTAATTTACGTGCTGTTTAGAAGTAATCACACATTCTTTAGTTGTACCATACGAAATAAAACGGTGCCTAAATTACAGGAGCGGTGACTGTAAACATTTGTCGCGATAAAAACCGGACAGCCACGCCGTGTCCGAGGTATTCGGCGTCTGGTATTTTAAGCAGCCGGTAATGAAAACGGCGCCGGACACCCGATTACTCCGTCGTAGTACAATCTTTGTGCACATTTGTAGTTCACACGTTGAATGTATGCGCGTTGTGTTTTGGATAGTGCGGAAAAGCTGTTGATAATTTTCAATTGCAGAGTAATTTATATTTTTATTCATAAAACTTTTTCTAAATAACTATATGAGTGGAGAAGTTTATAGTTTATGTTTGCCATTTTTGCATTAAAACTACAGGTTTATTTCGAAATGTATTTTTTCTTTTCGATGGATACTTACTAACTCTTGAAATAAATCCGCAAATTCTTGTCTCAAATGTCTTCATTTCGAATCGAACTGTCAAAAGTTACGTAAACCATAGAGTAAATATACCTATGGATGGAAAATATAGCATCGGATACGGAAAGTTTCGGACGTTCGTGAATGAGAACCCTGACTTACACGTAAGTAAAACTTACGTATTTTTTCATATCTAAGTAACATAATATTTCTTAAATGCATGCCTATTAATAGTAGTTTATGAAAGAAAAAGGCGGGAAACGTTTGACTTGTCGGACGCGTTTTTTGGTTTGCGATTTTATTTAATTAATTCATAGTGATAGTGGTGATCAGAATTACTTAATTTTATCACATTTGTATCTAATTGTATATATAGTGTGTAAATTGTATAAGTTCTGTTCTGTATATAGCTGATATTAGGTAAGTATTTTTAACTCATTATGAAGGAACCTCCTGACCCGGCCGACCCGGGGGACTTTGTTCCTCCGGCGGGAAAGTTTGTTACAGTAGCTTCCAATGAGTCTGGAATGGAAACCGATGGTTCTTGGACAAGTAGGTCACGCAAGCGTAGTCGCTTACACGTATGTAAACATTGTAACAAGAAGCGTCGCCAACACCAAGGTTCAGATGTCAGCCACAATAATTGCCAGTGTTCGGATTTAACTGTTATTAAAGCTGATCAATCTGATGTTAATTCACAGACTCAGTCAGTTGTTAAGGAACTTAATGCGTCGGTTTCATGTCCGGCCCCCACAACAGCCCCTGCTCCCACGCCCACACCTATACCCGCGCCCACACCCATAGGACGTAAAATTTTCAATGAAACGGATATTTCCCCATTTATTATCCATGTCCAGAGAATACAATCTGCACCCAATGATGACACTTCGCTCCATCCAGTTGCATTTGGTAGATTTTTAAAAAATAATCATATTCTTGATATAATAAATGGAAGTGTAAAACGCATCGGCCGAAACAAAATCTCTATATCCTTTTCATCTTATGTGTCAGCTAATTCCTTTCTGACCAACAAGAACTTAGAAACTCACAAAATGAAAGCTTTTATCCCTACATTTAGTGTAACTAGAATGGGGCTTGTTCGTGGAGTCCCTACAGAATGGTCCCCGGAAGAAATACTAGAAAATATCTCAGTCCCAATTGGCTGTGGGAAAATAATTAAAGTGAGACGCATCAATTATAAAGTATCTCAAGACGGATCAGCAATGTGGAAGCCCTCACAGTCCATAGTTGTAACTTTTGATGGACAGGTACTACCAAAGAGAATTTTTATGTGCTTTAATGCCTTACCTGTAGATCTATACATTTTCCCAACAATACAATGTTTCAACTGTTGTCGTTTTGGACACACTAAAACTCAGTGTAGATCTAAACCCAGATGCTTCAAATGTGGAGACAACCACTCTGGTGAGTCCTGTGATAGAGATGAAAACTTTAATGCATATTGTTGCTCTTGTGAAGGTTCACATTTTGCTACTAATAAGTCTTGCCCGGAGTTTAATCGACAGCAGGAAATCAAAAGTTACATGGCTCACAATTGTACATCTTACGCAGAGGCTTCAAAATATTTTCCTAATATCTCAAAACTATATTCACAAGTTACTGCTAAAAACTCCACTTCTACTATGCACAAACCTAATCAATCCATTCAAAACAATATAACTTACAATAGACCAGAGTCAGTTTCATATAAAAAAACAGTTTTTCTCAAACCCCGCTCTCCTCCAAAAGTTAACCAAGGTTATGACACTGAAGCACATAATAACATTCTTAGAGAATTTGATATGCCATCACCAACTAATGGGTGTGGCTATAGTAGAACTGAAAAAGAACCTGATTCTCAAAATATATCAATAGCTGAAATAATTAAATTAATCCTCAATTTGCTTACTTGCTTTAGTAATAATAATAACAGTAATAATAATTCACCGTCCAACGCAGCCTCTATCATTACTAATTTAATTCAAATCCTCCAAAATGGACAGTCGGGCTAAAATATTGCAATGGAACTGTCAAAGCATAGTTGGTAAAAGAAGTGAAATAATTTATCTTTTAAATAAGTTTGACCCTTTCATGTTTGTCTTATCAGAAACATGGCTTAAACCACATCAAAGATTTAAGGCTACTGGATACACTACTCTTCGTCAGGACAGAGATGATGGCTATGGCGGAGTGGCTATACTTATTAAAGACTCAATATCTTATTCCATAATACCTATACCATCTCATCATAAAGAAATTTCTATATATGCTATACAAACTTATAATATGTGTTTTGTTTCTATATACATTTCGCATCCATCTCTACCTTTACTTAATGAAGTTAAACAAATTATTTCTAACTTACCTAAGCCCTTTTTGGTACTAGGTGATTTTAATTGTCACCATCAGAGTTGGGGCAGCTCTAAAACAAATAATTATGGAGAAGAAATGATAGATATTATTGATTCTCTTAATATATGTATTTTGAATACGGGAAAGGTTACTCGTTTAACAAAACCAAATGAGATTGATAGTGCAGTTGATCTTTCTTTATGCTCTCCATCTCTTGCAAGCTCTTTACTATGGGATACACTTCCATCCGTTTACGGCAGTGATCATTACCCCATCATCATAACCTTCCCATTTGATAAACCTGTAAATATAAAACGTACCTCTCATCTAAAACACAAGCTTCCTGATAAGGATGATAAAGATTGGGAAAAATATAAATGTAATGTACAGTCCAAACTACCTCTACTTCCAGATGTGACTAATGGTTCTGAGATAGAGAGTGCCAAGGCATTAGGCAATATTCTTATTGAGGCTGCTAATGAAATTTTTCCACAAAAAAGTTCCTCCAATAAAATTCCCTCACCTCCATGGTGGGATAGCGAGTGCACCAATGCAATAAAAAACAGAAAAGAAGCTGAAGAGAGGTATAGAGAGGACATGTCGGATAGTAATTACGGTTTAGTGATTAAAGCCATAGCAGAAACTAAAAAACTTTTCAAACAAAAGAAATTTGAAGGCTGGCGTTCATTCTGTTCATCAATTTCCCCAAATACTCCACCGATTCTAGTTTGGCAATACATCAACAGATATAAATCTGCCACTTATAATAAGCCTTCCGCAACAATTCCAATAGAATTAGCCGATTCTTTTATGGATAAATTAGCTCCGCCTTGGGTTGCTGATAACAACATTCCCACTTGTCCCCTCTTATCACCTCATAACCTAACAGGTCTCAGCGCTCCGTTTACTTTGCACGAATTAAAAGGAATCCTCCACAATTGTAAAAACTCTGCTCCTGGAAATGATGGCATACCTTATGCTTTTTTTGAAAACGTTTGCGATGATACATTAATTTATTACTTGTATATAATAAATAAAGTGTTGATGACAGGGAACATTCCTCCATCTTGGAAACAACAAACAGTGTTGCCCTTCTTAAAACCAAACAAACAACTAACCGATGTTGCAGGATATCGGCCTATTGCATTATCATCTGTACTAATAAAGTTAGCCGAGCACCTGATAAAGAATCGATTAGAATGGTACTTAGAAAGTAAAGGGCTTTTAGCAAATACTCAGTTTGGTTTTAGAAAGGGTAAGAGCACTATTGATAATTTAGCCATTCTGACCTCAGATATCCGCATTGCTTTTTCCAACAATAACTCACTCTTAGCCGTATTTGTAGATTTATGTTCTGCCTATGATAACGTCCTTCTGAATGTCCTAAAAATTAAACTAGAATCTTTGCAAATTCCTCCAATCTTTATACATTTTATTCTTAATATGTTGTCGGAAAGAACAATAAATTTAAATATAAATGGTCTTAATTTTTCTAGAACTGTTTCTAAAGGTCTGCCTCAGGGATCTGTTCTCAGTCCTCTTTTGTATAATATTTACACCTACGATCTACAATCCCATATCTGTGTAAATGAGAACATACAAATTCTACAGTATGCTGATGACCTGTTATTATATAGCGCTAATTCTTCCATCAATATTTCGCTGTCCACTTTGTCAGTTGCATTAGCGAATCTAAAAGAGTGGATGGATATGAATGGCCTTCAATTGTCAGCCGCAAAGAGTACGGTTGTCCTTTTTTCACGTATGAATAAACCACCAGATATCACTTTGAGTTACGATAATGCAACCATACCGGTTAAGGCTCATGTTAAATTCTTGGGTGTAGTTTTGGACACTAAATTAACGGGTGCTCAACATTGCGACTATGTCATTGGCAAATGTGAACGATTGATAAACATGATAAGATGTTTAGCGGGTGTATGGTGGGGAGCTCATCCTTACTCATTAAAACTTATTTATAATGCTCTCATTCGAAGCGTGTTAGATTATGGTACATACTTACTGGAACCAGGAAACATTACAGCTTACAAGAAATTAGATTTGATTCAATTCAAAGCCTTACGAATAATAACCGGTGCCATGAAGTCTAGTCCTACCAATGCATTGCAGGTTGAATGCTGCGACCCACCACTGCACTTGAGACGGCAATTTCTATGTGACAAGTTCTTTTTCCGTACTCTACAGTTTAACAACCATCCTTTACTTGACAAACTGCAGTGTTTATATGAGTTGTACCAAGAGTCAAGTTATTGGACACATAAATCTCCTCCATGTCTTTTAGTTAGCTATCAAAAATATTTATCTTTAAACTCTCCTACTTACCGATCTAATTTTCTTCCTTTATTTAGTATTAGTTATGATTCATTAATCTATCCTTTAGTCATCCATCTTAATTTTGACAAAAATGGAAGCCCTAAAACTGAATTCAACCATCTTATTGAATCCAAGTTCAAGGATTTCCATTATATATTCACTGATGCTTCTAAGCATTCCACCTCTGAGTGTGTTGGTATAGGAGTGTACCATTCTCAATCTAATATTGTGCAAAAAGTAAAGCTGCCACCCGAGTCATCGGTCTATTCTGGCGAATGTCTAGGAATTTTAAAAGCTGTCGAATTCATAAAAGTTATGAAATTAAACAAGACTGTGATATTTTCAGATTCGAAAAGTTGCCTACAGGCTTTACAAAAAAATCCATTTATCTTAAAACTATACTCTCCTTTGATTTTCGATATCAGAAAAATCACAAAAGAATGTCTGGATAAAGGCTTACACATAGAATTCACGTGGATTCCGGGACATTCAAACATTGATGGCAATGTTATCGCAGATAAACTTGCTCACGATGCAGTGTCTTGTGGAGATGTTTATCCTTATCAAAATTACTGTCAAGATCTGTTAACACTTCCCAAAACATATTTACAGGACAATTGGAAAAATACATGGGAATACAGTCAGCAAACAAGGGGCAGATTTTATTCTCAAATACAAAAAAATATCCCCACGAAACCTTGGTTTTCAATAATGAAGTTTGGCAAAATGGAAACATCTATCATCATTCGCTTAAGATTAGGCCATGCCTGTACACCATCGCATCTTGCCAAGCTCCATATCGTTAACGACCCTGGGTGTGAGTGCGGGTTGGATGAGGGAAACCCGAATCATATAATATTAGCTTGTCCAAAATACAACAGAGATGATTTTTGGAAGGACCTACTAACGCTTCGTGTTCCATTCCCGACCAGTATTGTAACTCTATTATCTTCTAATGATCGCAATGTATATAAATGTATAATATCCTTCCTTATCCTTAACAATATTAAACTATAAACGCACTATGTATAATCCTATTTATGTAAATACCTACTAAAAAGTTTTCCTGATCCCACCTAAATTCCGTTATCCTAATTCCATTTCTTCCTAATTCCGTTTCCCTAATTTTTACTCGACTTTGGCAAATGTACTGATCGTACGAGCCAGAAAAAAAAAAAAAAAAAGTTTATGAAACTGACACATAAAGAGGGGTATTAAAACACGAGTGTGTGTTTAAAAACCGAGCCGTAGGCGAGGTTTTTAATAGTATCACACGAGTGTTTTAATACCTAGTTATGTGCAGTTTCATACACTACTTTATCTACACTCATACATTTGGGATTGAACCTACTAAATAAAAGATCAACGTTAGAAAAGAGAGAGAGAGACTTTGTTTGTATTAGCTAGGTACCTACCTTGTAATAAGTCGTTTCCTTGGGCAGAGTCCATTTTTTCACATTTTAAAGCAAGAATAAAAAACCTACAAATTTCAGTAAGTATAACAAAATGTAAAAATTGAAATAAAAACTTTAATTGAAATGTTTTAGAAATGGCGCGCATTCTATTAGAAAAAAAAAGAGATCAGTGCAATCGCACTAAGTCATCGATTACCATAGAGTGCATTTAAATCAATGAAAATATGTGGGAAAATATCGTTGTTTTTTTTTAATGTTACGGCACTGGCTTCTTTTTGGATTTGCCCTGTATCGTAATGAGAAAAAAAGTTATTTTATGATGCAGTTGACTGCATCGTAATGAGTTTATTTTTTAATTTTACCTATCCACGAAAATAAAGTGCGTATTTATATTACCTTTTTTGAATTCATATTTGGAACATTACGTTGTGAGTGTAGATAAAGTGATTTTCCATTCACATACTTTATTTATCTTATTTTCTTTGTGTTCAAAGTAAAATACCAGTTCCAGTGCAGTTACTCGACGCACCCTCTCTAGTCGCAGACAGCTAGTCCAGTTTGTTTGTTTTGGCGAGCCAGGTTAATGAGAGAATTTTTACGTCCCCCGCAATGAGGAATGCAAATTTGGCGACGGTTAGCAGCGCGTTACACCCGCCATTGTTTTAATGCTGTACCACTGTCTAAATGCGTTAGTGTCCGCGTCGCTCTTTTGTTTAGTGTATTTATTATACCGCAAACTTTTTATTGGGTTTTATTAACTTTCATTTTATGGAATTACGTTTATAGAAATGCAAGAATTCCTATATAACTACTTTGACAATATACAACGTGCTGCAAAAAAATCCTTAAAACCGAATATAGTAGATAGGTTACCATACATATAAACCCGCTTAATTATTGTATTGAAAAAAAAAACTGCAAAGAGGCAACGCTAGACTAAAATTGTGTTTTGTTTTTGCCCATTAATGAGTTTGATATTGATATCGCTTTGTCACTTCACGCTAATTTGACTTTAGGCTGTGCTCTTGTCATTTAGTAGTTTTCCATACAATTAAAAAATAAAATTTTTGGTTTATTATCAAAAGGCCTACAGGCCTTTAAACTATAAATAGTTCACACCCATTTCTTATGTAGTGCTGGCACAAAGGACAGTAAAAAATACAAATGAACACACACACTTATTATTTTGAAACGCGAGGTCCTCGCGTTTGTGACATTTTTTTTTGTCATAATAGGTTTCTTCTCCATATCTTCGCCATTTTGAAAAATTTCGAAAACTGAATCTATAATAGTAGTTTATGAAACTGACACATAAAGAGGGGTATTAAAACACGAGTGTGTGTTTAAAAACCGAGCCGTAGGCGAGGTTTTTAATAGTATCACACGAGTGTTTTAATACCTAGTTATGTGCAGTTTCATACACTACTTTATCTACACTCATACATTTGGGATTGAACCTACTAAATAAAAGATCAACGTTAGAAAAGAGAGAGAGAGACTTTGTTTGTATTAGCTAGATACCTACCTTGTAATAAGTCGTTTCCTTGGACAGAGTCCATTTTTTCACATTTTAAAGCAAGAATAAAAAACCTACAAATTTCAGTAAGTATAACAAAATGTAAAAATTGAAATAAAAACTTTAATTGAAATGCTTTAGAAATGGCGCGCATTCTATTAGAAAAAAAAAGAGATCAGTGCAATCGCACTAAGTCATCGATTACCATAGAGTGCATTTAAATCAATGAAAATATGTGGGAAAATATCGTTGTTTTTTTTAATGTTACGGCACTGGCTTCTTTTTGGATTTGCCCTGTATCGTAATGAGAAAAAAAGTTATTTTATGATGCAGTTGACTGCATCGTAATGAGTTTATTTTTTAATTTTACCTATCCACGAAAATAAAGTGCGTATTTATATTACCTTTTTTGAATTCATATTTGGAACATTACGTTGTGAGTGTAGATAAAAAAACATAATATATACTTAATTAAAAAACCTGCTCATAAAATTTTTCGAGAATCGGTTGACAAATGCGACCTGTTGGCATCTGATTATCACGATTCATTTAATTACAGTCACAAGACTAGCTTTTATTTGAAAAGTTTTTACCATTGACGTATTTTTGGCCATATTTCCGAAGATTTTGGGAGGATCGAGATGAAAATAGTACTATAAGTTGAGGAATTTATCGAGACACGTGTGAACGTTTGAATTTTGAAAATCTACTGGTAACTTTTTTTGTAATTTTGCAAAATTCCGAAAATTCCGGGTTTTTAGGTGGGTGTTTGTTTACTAAATTGTAAATATTTTGAAACAAAAACCGACTTAAGAAAAAATGAATAAAAAAGTCCTAGGGTATTAGTTTAGCTACCAAATGGCGAAATAATTTTGAAAATCGGTTAATAATTGTGACCTGTAGGTGGTCCGTTTAGATTTTGAATTGTTGAAAAACGGGTGTTTCCGTACATAGAAAGTGATGTAGCTTTCATGATTATTGGCTGATCGTCATGGTAATAGTGTGAATCGTGTCACAATCGTAAAAATAAATAGGTACTACCTAGGTAACTTTAAACATATAATAGGACTTTGCATTTGATTTGATTTTGGTTTTTCGTAAATTTTGGTGTTCATTTTCAATGCTCCGATTCTTGCGGGGACTGTAAAATCTGTGAATTTTTTTAACTCATAAAGTCAACAACATCATACTTAAATAAAATTTAAAGTGGGCATTAAAGAAAGATCATAAAGTGACATTTCAAAATCATACCTATTTCATCCAACTAATGTAGTACACAATAATAATTCATTTAACCTGTATCGTGTGGAAAAAGTAGAACGAGGACGGTTCTACGACCATTTATAATGGCCATAAGTACCCGTAATAACGTATCATTTATAAGACGACGCCATGAATAATTCATGGACCGATACGCCAACGGATTGTATTGTAATAAAAAGTAAAACGTTTACTAAATTGTTGATACAGATTCTTTGTAAAGCAGTTGTGGGAATGTTTGTGCTATTTACTACAGAATCAATCTTAAAAAAAATATTGTAACTGTAAATTAATTACCCAGATACTTACCTAATTTTGTCATGTTTAATAAGTAGTTATAACTACAAATTATGCAATACTGGGTAAGGTTTCAACGAAGGAGTGGAGTTGCCTGCCACAAGTATATCATTATGCTTACTGGGTGGCTCCAATAAGATAATGTATCTAATGTATTGTGTAATTGTGGAATAAAAAAAAATCATTTTTTTTTTCATTTAGATGAATGAGGTTTTGCAAAAAAAACTCTGAAAATTTTCAAATGAAAACTCTTTTAAAATAGTTACATAAAATAATAAAACGTCCGCAAAAATGAAATTTTTCATGAGTGAATCGTCACGTAGGCAAATTTTCAGCATTTTAATTATCACCGTTCACCAAGAACAACAGAGTTATTCTGTAAATATACAATACGGAATGCGAATGTTCGAACTCGTGTCGCGTGGAGTTTTCGGAAAGTTCCTACGCATTTTTTACAACTGCGCAATGATTTTGAAAACTAATTTGATTTATTTTTGGATTTATCTACCAGCAACTTGTTTTAAGTGCATTAATATTATTTTACGATTAGCATAAGACAAATAATCAAAGTAGGTAGGTACCACCGAAGTACTTGCAGGATTAGAATATAAAAAAAATACTAAGTCGAAAGTTATGAAGATTTTCATGAGATTTTTCAATAAGTAGCAATAAAAGACACAAAATGAAAACCTATTAAAACACCAATTAAAAAAAGTGAGTTCAATTTCATTTCTTTATTGTTGTTCACAGACTCAGATTAGGAGTTTAACTAGGTATGGTAAGATTATCAAAATTAATTAAACTTTTCATTTAGATATTAACTAAGTTGATGAAAATAACGTTCATCGATGGTCACACTGTTGCTGATCCCATTTCGCCATATCGATTTTCGTAATGACAATTTGATAAAAAATTCTTACAGAATAAGCTGTCATAAGCTATCCTATTCAAATGGCTGACATTCTATTCGTTTGAACGCTACGCTTACTAGTAAAACTTTAAAGTAGGCAGTACCTAAACTATAAATTACGTGCCGTGAGCTTGTCAATTCCATACAATACATCAAAGTCTGCGATTTACATAAGTTTAATAAATAATCGTCTTGCTCATATTTAAAAGCTTTAATAGCAAGCGTATAGCGTTCGTATAGAATGTGTTGGCCATTTGAGTAGGGGGGCCAGGGGGGTATTTACGTATCTTTGTTGCAATCAACTCTGACAGAAATCGCAGTTACATCGCTGCTTTAGTAAGAACCAATGTGACAACTATCTTAACTAAAGCAGCGATGCAACTGCGCTTTCAATCGATTTCAATCGAGAATTGTTAGCAACAGACTTACGTGATCAAGGGTCTATTCTTCGCTTACAATATCCGTAATCACCAGTTTGTGAGACAAAAATATGAATATGTTTTCACGTAAATTAATATCAATTAGTGCAACGGCGAAGCCTACAATGGACAAGGGAACACAAATTGCGACCAAACCGTGTTTTTATTCAGACATATTTTTTTTATGAAAAACGGCTATTGTAAATGCGAACGTGCAATTTCACTTGCTGCGAAGTGATTGCTTATGATGTGATTGTTGGCTACATTTCGTGTTTCGATGTTTTAAAAGGGTTATTTCGTGGGATACGTTTACATATTGTCGCGCGTTACTGATCATCAAATCACTTTTTGTCGCTCGCTAAAGTAATGGAATAACTATCTACTACGTCACAAAGGTGGAGCTCTTAGGTTTAGATTTTATCAATTATCTCGGTAACTTTTTATCTGATTTAAGCAAGCTAGGTATGCAATGATAGGTAATTAAAATTGTAACAAAATATGGAAAGAAATTGTTATTGTAGGTGTTATATTTAAAAAAATATTGGGACTTCAATGTTAATACCTAACATTAAACGATGTTGCGTACATAGCAGGAATAGTGCAAACTCGGAGGAAACTTATATTCATGTCTTCTAATGATTCTATAAAAAAATACAACTACTTACACGAATTCGTTCCAACTTTTTTGCTAATTTGACTATACTTATCCTACTAATATTATAAATGTGAAAGTTTGTGGGTTTGGATGTTTAGATGTTTGGATGTTTGTTCCTCAATCACACAAAAACTACTGAACGGATTTGGTTGAAATTTGGCACACAGATAGTTGATAGCCTAGATTAAAACATAGAATATTTTTAATCCCGATATTCCCACGGGAACGGGAACTATGCGGGTGAAACCGCGGGCGGCCGATAGTCATACATATTTGACGTCCGAATGTCATACATATTTGACGTCCGAATAACGGAGAACGTGTTTATTTTGCCATAATTGTTGTGCATTAAGTTTTTATATTATTACAACATATTCCCCTCCAATCAATTAAAGGTAGTATAGTAATAGGTATGTAGATTTATTACAGTGGGTTTTAGATTTATATAGTCCTTAGCAAGCTAAGTATATTATGTTTGTCTCCTGAAAATTATAAGTTAGAATTTTATGGAGAAAATAATTTTGATTTAAACTATTTTAACGGAAAACCTGTAAAAGATCTGATACTTCTGAAGAATGACACAGGTCCCAGTTAGTTAAGTAATGTTTTGATTTATAGATTTTTAAGTGAATAGAGTGTATTGCAATGCATTATTGAAGATCAACCCAAATCCTAAGTAAGATGGAATCGTTCTTGTTTCTAAGTTTCTTATTTTTTTTCGTTTCCTTGCTTTAAGGTCGAACGGTCAAGGTCGACGGTCACGAACTTGGAGAGTTCGTTAACTTCAGCCAATAATTGGCATCAGTTACAATGTAACAACAATAAGCTTGAAATGAACTTCTTGACAGAACTTATTAAGAATCTGTTTTGTAGTTGTGCGAGAAACATTTGTACGGCAATGAACTGCCACTGACACTGTCGTCAAAGTAAATACCTATATTGCAAATTTTGTGCTAGCGTACTTACTTGTGCTAAAGTTGTGATAATAATATTAAATTGCAATGCGTTCCTAATATTTGTAAATAAAATATACATTTAAATAGTTGTCAACGACTATACAAACGTGTTACGTATAACTTGCTATTATCACGATCTTGAAATACATGTTCGTAGTATCGCGATACCGTGGTTACCAGTGTTTTTACTCGATACTGGATCGCAAAATCGCGTATCACGTATGTATGCTTGATCGCGGATTCATACGATTAAAATTCGCGCGAACTAGCGATGATCGTGTAGTTGCATTCTATTAGGATGATCCCTAAGATTGATTAAATAATACTCCCCCAGAGCGTATCGTTGTTTTGAATTCGGAACGTAAAAATCAATGTGAACTACAAGCTATCTTATTCGGGACGGTCACGGCCAACTTTTTCCAATCGACGCGGAGTTCGGAACTGCCCGGGGCCCCGTTCAATTACGGTGCAGCAGCGCAGCCAATAATTGGCAGCAGGGCCCGCGACAAAGCGCCCACAATGGGCCCTGATTAATTTCCGAACTGCGTCCGAATTCTAACTAGCAAACACGCGACCGCTCCATGAAACGGGCATGGGGAAATTACTTCGACGATGTTTTGCTCTAGGACTGTGCGCTGTACTCGCATTGTTGACCAACGAGATTTTTTATTTTTATTTTTGGGTAGGTACGGTTGACAGGTTTGGGGTTCTTTGATAATGACACCACGTATGCGCAATAAAGAAATAAACATTAAACAAATATTTTTTTCACAAAACTAATTTTTTTTATAATTACTTTTAAAATTTTGTGTTAGAATATAAAGTGTTACTCAGAGAGAAAGTTTAATTACTGCGTGATATTTCTTTAAAATAAATTAAGGAAAATGTGCAGCTAATAATAAAAAATATTTTTATAAAACCTAATTGTTTAGAAACCATCATTAGTTTTATCACAAACACGTGATAAACAGACACAGAACTGTTCATAAATCTACATAATTGTCATCATGAAATAGGTTTCCGTCCAAATATCTTCAAAGTGGTTTTTTTTTATTTCTGCTTAAACCTGAAAATAGGTAAATGCTTACATTTAAGGCACCCTTTAATTTTCTGATGAAAATTGTGTAAGTAACTCTAAATACAAAATCAATCTATATCCAAAAAAAACTTTCAAGCAACTCAGTGTGTCCAAACATTGATAACTTGCCCCATATAGTCCATCAACGGGGCTTATGCAACCCGAATAATTCTCCCGTCTATGAAATTTGGCATGTGATGGAGTTAGATAATACAGATTACAGATGCACAATAATCCAATAAATTTCATTACGAGAAGTTAGGTATTTTTACCTGAACATGAAAAAAATTTTTTTAAAAACACGTTTTTAAAACGGACTAAATTATTCCAAAAAAAAAATCGGACTAAAAACATTAAAACGGACTAATAAGCATTTTGTAAAATTTATACTCCATATTGTCTTTAGCATGCGCCCCAAGTTTTTAGGTTTAAAATTTCTGTAGTTTAGGGTTATAAATATTTACAGAAGAATTTATTTTTTACTTTTTAGTACGTTTTAATGTTTTTAGTCCGATTTTTTTTTGTAATAATTTAGTCCGTTTTAAAAACGTGTTTTTAAAAAAGTTTATTTTTCAGTAAATTATTATTTTCTGCTTTTTAGTTAACGAGCTAAGACTAAAAAAATATACCATCTTCTATCGGAGCACTCGCCAAGACGATTCAAACGAGCCCAAACTCGATGAAGTTGCATGGTTTTATTATACAGTTCCTATGGCCTTCCTCCGGCTCTATCATCAGATCCTCAGACACTATTTCCCAACAAAGTACTCGTCAAGACGAATCAATCTCGATGGGGTAGCGTGGTTTTATTAAAGAGTTCCTGTATCCTTCTTCCGGCTCCATCATCAGACCCTGGAAACTATTTCCCAACAAAGAACTTGTCAAGACGATTCAAACGAGCCCAAATTTGATGTGTTTGCATGGTTTTAATTTTAAGTTCCTATGGCATGGCCTTTCGGCTTCATCATCAGACCCTGGACCTCATCTTCTATTAGAGTACTTGTTAAGACAATTCTAACGAGTCCAAACACGATAGGGTTCTATGGTTTCATCATAGAGTCTCTGTGGCCTTCTTCCGGCTCCATCATCAGATCAGCTCAATGACACCATAATATTGCATTGCCTTCTAGTTCTGACCCATGTTCAAAGTTTTAAGTCTCTAGCTGATCGGGAAGCTAGAATAAAATCGTTCGCAAACTTCGTGGAGAAACACAGAAACAAACACACAAACGAGAAAGCCTAAAAACCTAATAAAAACGTGTTAAAATAGCTTATATCTCTCTGTGAATATTTCCTCGGGCTAAAATGCTTTCTGTATACGTACTTATGTACAAGTTAGAATAAGTGTGTAAAGAAATCCAATCTTTTTTCGATTTCAGAGATACCCCAAATTTAACTTTTAACATTTTTCAATATATCTTCTATTGAAGAAATTATCTGCTAATTATTATTTTTAATATGATTTTATATCCTTAAAGCTTTGTTTAGTAAGCCAATAAATATTCTTCTTTAATCATAAGTACGTATACAGAAAGTATTTTAGCCCGAGGAAATATTCACAGAGACATATAAGGCGGCCATTACACACGTCAATCTGGTGTGATCTGATCAAAACCGCAGATTGATGGAATTTGATGCGGTTGGTTTGCGACGTTACACGGTCAATCCAGCGAGATCTGGATCGCAGTAGATCTTGGTAGATTGACAAGCTACCACGATCCACGGTGGGCTTTGGCAGGGTTGCCAACTTTTTGCATTAATTTTCGCGTGATATCGATCGATGACCTGAGTGGTGCAGTATTCAACATGCCAGTCTACCGCGCAAGAGATCCTGGGTTCGATTCCCGGACGTAATTGAAATGATGAATTTTAATTTCTGTGACGGTCTGCGTATAATAAGTACCTATCTATTTCGAAAAGTAAGTAAGTACCTAGTAAAATCTGTTGTCTAGCACCCATTTTATGCCTTGATTAGTTAGGGTTAGTGGTCGATATTCAATCGATATTTAATTTTACACGCACAGGTGTGTAAAATTTCATCAAAATCAGTTCAGCCTTCTGAAGCTGAACTGATTTGGATGAAATTTGGCACTCAGTTCATAGCTTGGTAATATCGTATTATAAATTTTAATACGATTTTTTATAAATTTTAATACGATATTACCAAGCTATGAACTGAGTGCCAAATGTCATCCAAATCAGTTCAGCTTCAGAAGGCTGAACTGATTTTGATGAAATTTTACACACATCATATATAGTTTATAGCCTGGTATAGTATAAATATCGAGGTAAAATAGTATTTTTCAAAACATTGCAAAAAAATACAGTAGGTAGGTTTATGGGAAATTTATGAAAAAATATAGTCCTCATTTATTTTTAACTAGCTTCCTTTAAAAATTAAAAATAGGGTACATACATAGGGTAGGTACTTCCTACGGTACCAAACTAACTGTGTGCCAAATTTTATCATCTTTTACTGCAATCCAATATTTTTAACCGACTTAAAAAAGGAGAAGGTTCTCTTTTCATCTGTATATTTTTTATGGGATTCTTCAAATGCCCACGCGCATGTAGTCACGGCCGGAAAGAAAGTTAAAATAAATATGGGTTTTATTTTTTATAAATTTCCCAAATGTACTACAAATTAGTTTCAATGTTTAAAATAATTAAAATGCCTAGGGTACCTTTGATCGAGATAAAAAATATAAGTTTTAATCCAGTCTAAAAACTGTTTGCCTTATTTCATCCAAATCAGTTCAGCTTTCATAAAAAACAAATATACAGACGAACAGAAAAACAACCTCCTCTTTTTTTGAAGTCGGTTAAAAACATCGGATCGCTGTAGATTGTGCTAGATTGTCAGTCAACCATGGTAGATTGACAATCTACCACAATATGCTTGCATCGGATCGCAGTAGATCTTGGTAGATTGTCAATCTACCATGGTAGACTGACAATCTAGCACAATCTACTGCGATCCGATGTTTTTAACCGACTTCAAAAAAAGAGGAGGTTGTTTTTCTGTTCGTCTGTATGTTTTTTTTGTTTTTTTTCAAATGTCCATCCGGATGTAGTCGCGGGCGGAAGCTAGTTAAAAATAAATATGGGCTATATTTTTATAAATTTCCCAAAAGTACTACAAATTAGTTTCAATGTTTAAAATAATTAAAATGCCTAGGGTACCTTTGATCGAGATGACAAATATAAGTTTTAATCCAGACTATAAACTGTTTGCCAAATTCATCCAAATCAGTTCAGCTTTCATAAAAAACAAATATACAGACGAACAGAGAACCTCCTCTTTTTTTGAAGTCGGTTAAAAACATCGGATCGCAGTAGATTGTGCTAGATTGTCAGTCTACCATGGTAGATTGACAATCTACCAAGATTTACTGCGATCCGATGCAAGCATATTGTGGTAGATTGTCAATCTACCATGGTAGACTGACAATCTAGCACAATCTACTGCGATCCGATGTTTTAACCGACTTCAAAAAAAGAGGAGGTTGTTTTTATGTTCGTCTGTATGTTTTTTTTTTGGGTATTTTTCAAATGTCCATCCGGATGTAGTCGCGGGCGGAAGCTAGTTAAAAATAAATATGGGCTATATTTTTATAAATTTCCCAAAAGTACTACAAATAAATTTAAATGTTTAAAGAAATAAAAATGCCTAGGGTACCTTTGACCGAGATCAAAAATATCATAAGTTTTAATCCAGACTATAAACTGTTTGCAAAATTTCATCCAAATCAATGCAGCCTTCATAAAAAACAAATATAACGGGTGGCGCAAAAGTACTGGCACTAAAGAAAATACTTTTATTTTTTTATATGACATTTTCTGTCATTCTGTTGTTGAAAATTGTGTAGTGAACAAATATAAAATACACTGAAAATAAACATGGACCGTTTTACTCCCCAAGAACGTGGAATAAATATGGATTTAGTGAGGGACGCTTTTCCAGGCCGAGTTATCTCTCGTTTTGGCGATTTGCCTTGGCCTGCAAGATCACCCGATCTGACCAGTCCAGACTTCTTTCTTTGGGGTTTTTTGAAATCTCGGGTGTATGTGAACAAGCCACAGACTCTCGCAGCTCTAAAAGAAAACATTCGTCAAGAAATAACGAACATATCGCAGGAAGTGTTACGGCAAGTTATGCAAAATGTCATAAATAGGGCTCAAATGTGTATCAACTCTGGAGGTCACCATTTAAAAGACATCATCTTTAAATCCTAATGGTACGAAATTTAATGGCACAAATATACATTTAAAGAAACCTAAATCTAGTTTTCTAATTTAGAAAAAATGTTATAGCTGAACCAAATAGGGTCTTTACTTTTGCGCCACCCGTTACATACGAACAGAGAACCTCCTCCTTTTTTGAAGTCGGTTAAAAATATCGCATCGCAGCAGATTGTGCTAGATTGTTTTTTAATGATTTTTCGAATGTCCACCCACGCGGATGTAGTCGCGGGCGGAAGCTAGTTAAAAATAAATGTGTACTACATTTTTATAAATATCCCAAAAGTAAGTACTATAATGTTTAAATGTATACCTCGAAAAAAAGGTGCCAACCCTAAGCCAGACCAAGCCAGATTGACGTAGATTGACAATCCAGCACAATCTGATCACGCCAGATCGCGCCAGACCGCGCCAGATTGAAACAGATCGCGAACAACGTTACACAATCAATCTCTGTCAATCTTTGTCAGTCTGGCGCGGTCTGGCGTGATCAGATTGTGTGTGTAATGGGTGCCTAAGCGATTTTCATGTTTAGGTAAAAATACCTAACTTCTCGTAACAAAATTTATTAGCTTATTGTTCATCGGTAATCTGTATTACCTAACTTTATCACATGCCAAATTTCTTATACGGGAGAATTATTCGGAAGGAAGTCTCCATACAACAAATATGCTCATTGATTGGACTAATAAAGGTAGGTAGTCATGCTGTAATACCTTCAAAAGGTATATCAATATTTACTTTTATTGAAAACAAAACGCAAAAGCGTCGGTATCGCTAATTAAATCCCGATGGTATCGCTCATCAGATTACGGAGGAGGCTGCGGGAAATTAAACGTCATTCGATCACTTTCTTTGCAACAATGCGCTCTGATGATAAAATTATTATCTGCAGGTAATCTGTGAAAGGGGTTTTTAATAAATTATTTGCCTTGCAACACAGACAATTAATTGTACAAGTGTTGCACTAGAAGTTTACAACGTGTTACAAAACAACCCCTATTGCCGAATAATCAAAATAGACAACTTTTACTACCTATATAATTAAAATTACAGGAATTAAACGCGTGCAAATTACGATAGGTATTTTCATACCTACCTATTTTCCCGACGTTTCGACCGAGTTTCATCGTACAATGCAACGCGAAAGTTTAAAAGTGTATATAACTTTTACTATGGGACCAAATCTGAAATCGCGAAAAAAAATCGAAAATTAATAACGAGAATATCAAAATGTACGAAACAGCTGTTTTTTTTGACGATTTCAGAGTTGGTCCCATAGTAAAAGTTGTTCAGTTTGATGGTCCCTGTTTAGATTTATAGGTTCATGTCTTTATAATACCACGTGTAATTCAATTGAGAGAATATAATTTCAACTTTATGGTCTTGGCAGTACGTCAGTTTGATTGGTGTGTGTGACATATCATGTAAAATGATCTAAACCGTTTTCTTCAATATAAATGTTTTTCTGCAAATATAATATGAGTTTTTAATCCTAAACACATCAATCGAGTGAACATTTGGTGCCGAAACCCGGGAAATGAATTGGACTTGGTAAACCGTGAGTAAAGTGCACGAAAAGTGAAAAAACAAAAAATGTCGTGAATAGTGCGTAAAAAGACTTGAGTTGAGAATAATTTTACTGTTTTTTCTCTGAATAAGTATTCAAAGCTCTAATTTAAAGATTTAAAATAATTTGCGAATAAAAAGACTTTGCACAGTGTTTGTTTTTGTTGAATTTATCGGACTTTATTTTGAACCTTTTTCAACATGGAAGTATTGGTTGCGAAGCAAGAGGATACTATTGAGAATATCAAGAAAGCTACAGCAAATTATAAAAAGTCTCCGAAGGAGCGCATTACGTTGCCGTACATTGAAACGAGATTAGAAAATTTAGAGAAATTATGGTTATACTTTTGCACCGTACATGACAAGATTTTAGATTGTGCACCTGTAGAGAAACGAAAGGATGTATTATATTTCAAGGATGATGTTTATAACCAAGCCGAGGAGATTTATTTCGAGTACAAAACTAAACTCAATTCTGACCGAGTAAAACTGACATCTCACTTTCCTGTTGTTCCTACTACATCCGCAAATAATCAATCCAATTCAGTAAATTGTGAAGTTAAACTTCCACAGATACGGCTACCGTCATTTAGCGGTAAATACGAAGAGTGGGAATCCTATTATGACATGTTCCTTTCACTAATCCATAATAACCAGAGTTTGAGTGGAGTACAGAAACTACACTATTTGAAGAGTAGTTTGTGTGGAGAACCTGCAAATCTTATAAAAGACCTAGCTACTACTGAGAATAATTACTGCGAGGCTTGGTCTCAGTTAGTAAGACGCTACAAGAATAAGAGATATAATACAAATGAGATATTAAAGAAATTGTTTGGTCAAAGAGTTCTAACATCTGAGTCAGCGACTGCAGTCAAATGCCTTTTGGATACGACAAACTCTTGTTTGAAGGCTCTGAATAATATAGGTGTCAATACTGAGACTTGGGATGTCATCATCATACATATTGTCACCTCCAAATTAGACAGTGAATCACGCAAGGCATGGGAATCAGAAGTGAATTCAGCGTCATTAGATCAACTGCCTACCTGGAATCAAATGGTTTTGTTTTTAGAGCGAAGATTTAGAACAATTGAGATGATTGATACCCAACCACCAAGAGTAATTCAACAACAGAGAAAACCATTACCGATGAAGTCTAAAAGTTTACACGCAGTAACTGTACCTTCTGAGATAAATAATTCAAAACCTGAGACAAATAATTCAAAACTGGTCACTTGTTCGATGTGTGCAGAGAAACATCATATTTATCAATGCCAGCAGTTTCAAAAACTGTCACCTACAGAGAGAGCTGACTACGTACAAAACAATAACATTTGTTTTAACTGTTTGATGCCAAATCACGCTGTCAAATTCTGCAGAAAATATTCAAACTGTCGTCGCTGTGGTCGTAGACATCACACCCTTCTTCATTATGAGAATCGAGATATTGCTTTAACTGAGTCTACTACTACTGAGCCTGTTACACACGAGAAACGCGAAACTGAGCTTGAAAAGGTTGATCAGCGTATGACAGCACATTTTGCTTCAGAGAAAGAAAGTCATCAAGAGGTATTGCTAGCTACAGCAATAGTAAATGCAATGTCGAGTAACGGCAATCGTCATAAGATAAGAGCACTTATTGATCAAGGGTCGGAGGCATCCTTCGTAACGGAAGCTACCGTTCAGTTGCTTGGTCTTAAGAAGCTACCTGTGAACGGCATTGTGTCGGGCGTTGGAGATGGTCATATGAAAACAAAACACATGGTTATTTTTACCATAGAGTCAATTCAGAATCCAGAGTTTACAATCCAAGTGAAGGCATTTGTTTTGAATACTTTGACTTCATTTCTGCCTTCTTCTAGTATTACAATTGAGAATTGGCCGGAGATTGAGAGTTTACCATTGGCTGATTACCAGTATGGCATACCGAGGAAAATAGATATCCTCTTGGGAGTTGAAATTCATTGTGAGATATTGTTGACAGGAATCTTAAAGCATCCGACACATAGAGGTCCTATAGCTCAAAATACTATGCTGGGGTGGGTTTTATCTGGAAGAGTATTCAATCAAAATAATTTATCTGAGAAAAGAGTAATAAGTTTACACACGTTATTTAATACAAACGAAATATTGAAACAATTCTGGGAAATTGAGACAGAGCCAGATTGTATTCAAAAGAAGCTGAGTAAAGAGGAGAAAGCATGTGAAGACTTATTTGAAACAACGACAACGAGAAACGAAGAAGGTCGATACGTGGTTTGTTTGCCTTTAAAATCTGATCAGCCGGAGTGTTTAAATGGTCGGTCTAGGGATATCGCAATGAAGAGGTTTATATTTCTAGAGAAAAAATTGACAAATAACCCTACACTTAAACCACAATACAACGATGCAATAGACGATTACATAAAGCAAGGTCATGCTGAACAAATATTAAAAAGCGATGAGATTGAAAATTCTATGTCAGTGTACCTTCCCCACCATGCTGTGGTTCGAGAAGATAGGGAGACTACGAAAGTACGTCCTGTTTTTGATGCTTCGTGTAAGGGAATGAATCATGTATCCTTAAATGATGATTTAATGGTGGGTCCCAAGGTACAACAAGATTTGCGTCATATACTACTTAGATGGCGACTGCATCCAATATGTCTAGTTGCAGATTTAGTTCAAATGTATAGACAAGTTTGTGTAAATGAGAAGCATGTAGATTTTCAACGGTTTTTGTGGCGATTAAATCCTTCTGAGCCTTTGCAACATTACCGTTTAAAGAGATTGACGTTTGGAACTGCCTGTGCTCCATATTTAGCTTGTAAATCATTACAACAGCTAGCCAAAGACGAAAAAGCACAGTATCCAGTCGCGTCTGAGATAACACTTACAGATTTTTATATGGATGACCTTTTGACCGGTTGTTGGACTGTTTCTGAAGCTATTGAGATATATGAGCAATTTACAAAAATGATGAGTGCTGGAGGATTTCAAATCCAAAAATGGTGCAGTAATGACGTCAAGATACTCGATCACATAAGAGAAGAGAATAAGGGATCTAATCAGCCCATGATTATCAAATCCAATGATATGGTTAAGGTGTTGGGAATCTCTTGGAACAAATGCACTGACAAGTTTGAGTATAATATACATTTGTTAGATGATGATAACCCCGTCACAAAAAGAAACGTGCTTTCAACTATTGGTCGAATTTATGATCCTGTGGGCTGGGTTGCACCAATTATTATTACAGCAAAGATTTTCATTCAGAAACTTTGGAAGTCTGGTCTGGATTGGGATGAACCACTGACACCTAAATTGCTTCATGAGTGGATAACATTTAAAGAGGATTTAAAGAGAGTACAAGCATTAGAAATACCCAGATGGTTAAAAACGAGTAAGGAAAGCATAATCGAACTTCACGCTTTTGCTGATGCCTCACAAGCAGCTTATGGTGCTGCAGTTTATATGAAAGTGAAAGACGACAACGATGTACATGTTGCCCTAATCACAGCAAAAACTAAAGTTGCTCCTATTGAGAAAGAGATTTCTATTCCAAGACTGGAGTTATGTGGCGCTGTGTTAGCCACTAAGTTATTGTTTGAGGTTGCTCAGGTGTTATCAGTTCCCAAGGATCAGCTACATGCGTGGTCCGATTCAGAGGTTGTGTTAGCTTGGATAAGAGGAGAACCAAGTCGATGGACCACGTTTGTAAGTAATAGAGTCTCAGAAATTGTAACCATGATAGACAAAGAGAAATGGAATCATGTGAGAACAAGCGAGAACCCTGCAGACTGTGCTTCTAGGGGTGTCAGTTGTATTGAGCTTAAAGATCATCCATTGTGGTGGTGTGGTCCACCATGGTTATCGGAACATGAACATCATGTAACTGAAGCAACTTTTGATACAGATCAAGAAGCGAGACCTCTGAAGTCGTACTCTGTAGTTAAAATCAAAGAAGATTTCTTTTGGCTAAGGTATTCGTCCCTAACTAAATTGCTTAACGTTCTAGCTTATTGTAGAAGGTTTTTAATTTTTAAAATGCCAGTTCATCAGAGAGTTAAATTCACAGAGTATGTCACGATCGCAGAAAAGAATAAAGCACTAGAACATTGCATAAGAGAGACGCAAGAATTACATTTTTCAAATGATATTAAACAGTTAAAATTATGTAAGGAGATTCCTCGCAAAAGTAATCTTCATACACTTAATCCATTCTTAGATGAGAACGGACTTTTAAGAGTAGGCGGACGAATTGACAAGGCAAAAATAGAATATGACAGAAAGCATCCAATTATTTTGCCAACTGATAGTCATCTCAGTAAATTGATTGTGATAGACGCACATAAAAGAACTTTACATGGAGGGCCTCAGTTAATGTTAGCTTTTTTACGGACTAATTATTGGATCATTCTAGCGAGAGTCATGGCAAAACGAGTCTATAGAGAGTGCAAAACATGTCAACGATACTCAACACAAAAGCACAATCCCTTGATGGGAGAATTGCCAGAAGTCAGGTTGCGTCCGTCAAAGCCATTTCTAAGTTCTGGAGTTGATTTCACGGGACATATAAACATAAAGTTCTCCCCAGGACGGGGGTCCAAGTCGTACAAAGGATACGTATGTTTGTTTGTATGCATGGCGACACGTGCTATACATCTAGAAGCTGTATCAGATCTTACAGCTAAGGGTTTCATAGCCGCATTTCGTCGGTTTGTATCAAGGAGAGGTGCCTGTAGGGATCTATATAGCGATAACGGGACCAACTTCGTTGGCGCCAATAAAGAGCTTCAACAAATGTTTGAAAAAGCTAATCACGGTTTTGGAGAATTGAGCAAATTGTTGGCAGAAGAACAGACCGCTTGGCATTACATTCCACCACACGCACCAAATTTTGGTGGTCTCTGGGAAGCGGGAGTACGCTCAACCAAATCCCATTTGAAACGAGTTATAGGAGAATCCACATTGACTTTTGAAGAATTATCTACTGTGCTCTCACAAATTGAGGCCTGTCTAAACTCTCGCCCATTAACTCACCTTAGTGACAACCCAGATGACCCGTTCCCATTGACTCCGGGTCATTTCTTAGTGGGAGAACCTTTGATAGTTATACCGGATGAAAACTTGACACAAATCAATACTACTGGATTTTCAAGGTGGAGAATGACTCAAAAAATGGTAAACGATTTTTGGCGTAGATGGTCTGACGAATATTTGTCCACTTTGCAACAAAGATTTAAGTGGACAAAACAAGAACGAGAACCAGCGGTAGATGACGTTGTCATCATTAGAGAAGATAATATGCCTCCTGCCAAGTGGTTACTGGGCAGGATTTTAGAAAAGCATCCAGGAAAGGATGGCATAACGAGAGTGGTTACAATAAAAACCAAGAATGGTATTTGCAAGAGACCATGTAACAAGTTGTGCTTTTTTGTTTAAACATTAGTGATGTGTTCTAATTTTCTTTTACTAATTATTTTTTTTGTTCACTAAGTTTCATATGTTTCTGTTGTTCACGGTGGGCGGTAATTTTATACTGTTTTGAGTTTAAAAATGATTAAAAGACAAGTCTTTTGGTGGGCGGAATGTTTAGATTTATAGGTTCATGTCTTTATAATACCACGTGTAATTCAATTGAGAGAATATAATTTCAACTTTATGGTCTTGGCAGTACGTCAGTTTGATTGGTGTGTGTGACATATCATGTAAAATGATCTAAACCGTTTTCTTCAATATAAATGTTTTTCTGCAAATATAATATGAGTTTTTAATCCTAAACACATCAATCGAGTGAACAGTCCCTATCTACCATAATCGACATAAGGGGTTGTTTTGTAACACGTAACAATTAATTGTTTTTCACCGCATGTTTTCATCGAATTATATTTTTTTTTAAGAAAGACTTCACCTCCTTTTGTAAAAGCCCAAATGAGAATGTATTAGCACGCTAACTGTCTTTTGTTTCAATTCAACTTTCATTACATATAAAGATTATAAAGTAAACCGAATAAGAGCCATCTCGTATGTCTATTTCAAAAATATTGTTCAAAGATTTTTTTTCACAGCTTCGATCAATTTTGATTAATCTGTGAAAAGACTATGTCCACAGTCTGTCTTCTGAATTAAGATATTTGTGGAGAATTCGAATAAGCATTTTTTTGTTTTCAGTCGGCAAACAAACCTTTTACCTACATATATTTTACCAATATTTCTCTTATTGATTAGAAATATAATTGATAGACCTTGTTAATAAACGTACCTGTACTTTCATATGACGAGAGGCTTCAAAGGTAGAGTCGTCCAGTTAATCTGCCGCAGGCACCTTTGAGCAGTGCATCCGGAAATTAAACGTCCTAGCTTACTCCAGCCAAATTAGCAGCCAGGATTATCTTGGATTTATTGTGTATGAATTTGGTGACGCATTGGTGATGAGGCTATGTTTGGTTAGGTTTTAAGGAAATCGTACTTCATTGGCAAGAAGCACCATCAATGTGTATCTACAACACTTCAAGGCCTGGTAAATGACACACAATGGGGAGGAAAAGCGCAATTTTATCCCGATAGGTGGCGTCTTGTCGTTGGTACCGAGCCGCCTCAAAGAAACTGTCAAAACATATGGGAATCTCTTGGAGTATTGCACTTTTTAATTTTATACTGAGAAAATGCCGCATTGTTATGCATGTAACTTGTAAAATATTGGAGTTCATCGATTTCCCAGTAACAAAAAAAATAGTGGGCAAAAAAATATCAAAAAAAAAATGCTTTTTCCTCGATTTTCTCCTTTGCTGAGCCTGAGAAACATTATAAATCAAAAGGAATGTTTCATGAATTTGATGAAGCTTCGCCAAAATAAAACAAAATTTGAATTATAACAGCTTTGTTCTTTAATATTTCAACCTCAGCAGTTTCTAACATATTTATAACTTGGATGAATTTGATAGGTATATCAAATATGAAATAAGCCCAATATTGGGGCCAAACAGAGAATTAATAGAATTTTATATGCCAGAGTCATTCAAGAAACTTAGAATAATAAAATAAATATGATAAAACGGTTCGTGTAATTTTGGATGGTACAGAAATTCCAGTACAGAAACCTGAAATTACTATTGCACAGAAGGCATCATCAGGCAACTATAAACATGGAAATCCACACTCAGTTGCTTTGTTAAAATTTAAATCATATGCTTCTAATCTGAAATAAAAAGATTACTTGTAAATCTTACACGAAATTTAAAGAAATGTAATGCTTGTTAGCAATTTTTTGTAAGTTGCTATAAACTTTCTTATACCTGTTGTTTTGGCTTTTCTTTTCCGTAATTCTTCTTTTATATGAGCTAAAGTTAGCATAGAATACATTGTTTGTCCGCAAAACCGAAAAAAATACAATCTAAGACAGTAAAATCACGTAATACACAGTCAAGACAATATAACCTCAAACTGACAATTGTTCCAAAGACTAAGCGCCATCTGTAATTCACTTTTCCTTCGCCTCCCCATTGATTTTCTATTGTTGTTCGGTCGCATACGGCCGCGCTGGCATTGATGAATTAAATAGCTCTTTGGTACAAAAAAATAGAGTACCTAAAAAGATTTCATCGGTCAATAAGCTAGCCTTGCCTTCTCTCTGGTTTAGTTCCCAAAGGAGTCAAATGTTGAATAAATTTTTATAGTGGTTAATATTGAGTCTGGTCTGGGTGGTTGTGGCTGTTCCTGACAACATAATTGCTTTGCAAGTTGGCCCGCCCCCCTACTCAAATGGCCACTTTTCTATTCGTTTGAACGCTACGCTTATTTTTAAAGTTTAAATATGAGCAATAGACGATTAAATCACACGTCGAAAACTTATATGAATCACAGACTTTGATGTTCATTTTTAGATATACTTAAAAATGAACGGTGTAAAATTTTCTTATTAATGACTTTAGGTGCCTAACAAAAACTTTGAATACTGCTGTTAACTGCATTTCAAGCTCTATGCATCTTGAAAGCAGCAAACGACGTGGAAAATAGGGGTGTACTCAAAATCCATAGAACAGAAGCGGTGACAGACGTGACGACGACGTAACCACTGTCCACGCGTTTAATTTCCGCCCGACGCCGCCGCCGATATTGTGCCGCTGTGCTGCGCCGAAGAATAACCACTTAAACCTTCCATTTAGATAGCTTGCTTTTAATAAAAAAGGTACTTGCCTTATCGCAAAAACTATATGACGTCAGCAATCATTAGCTTGAAATCTCGATCCCATAAACTAAAAGTGTCGTTAAATACCTTCAAACCTTTACAGTACACGTTCAGAACCAGTTAACGGTTCCATTTATGGTCTAATTCAAATCAACCCTCATTATAATGGATTTGTGATTTAATAAGCCTTCGTTACAGCACAGAAAATTAAGCCTTACCACCAAGTCGTACAACCAAGGATTGCCTAACGAGTATTCCAATTACCGCTGAAATTCGCAATTAGACAATCACCACGCCGAAAATAGTGCAGCGCTGGCGTGCGCGGTATCCGGCGGCATCGCGCGTGCGGCGTGCGGCGCGGCCAATTAGACGCCGCGCTAACAACTAATGGCCCATTAACACTCGCTTTACCACGCGGCCATCGCTCGCTTCCATCTGTACGCCTGTAACACGACCCACACACCACCCTCCCCCGCCGACTTAATTGACGACCGGTATCATAAATACGCATGCAAACGCTTATAGCAAAGTCGCCGTGCGATGCGATGCGACCTTTATGGAACATCAAATTTATAGCTTCATATCGGACAATACCAAACCGCTTAACATAATGCGTAATGGTACTTCTTAACGCTTTGTATGCAAAAGAGTCGAGATTTGAACATCAGGAAGCGATTCGAATTAACCGAGAAATGGGATAGCGAAACACGCGAGGATCGATGCCCGCGATCCGGCGAGCGTTCCGCGTTAATTAATTGGGTATTTTCACACGTCAGCGGCTAGATCTCGCCAAATAGATCGGCTCTCGGGGCCCTTAATTAGCTATATCGGGTTGGTGATCGGCGCCCGCGCAACCGCCACGCCAATTTGGCGCTAGTGCTCCGGGAAACCACGGAGATAAGCGTAGAATGCTCGGTAATAACCTCATTATGAAATATAAATAGCTATTCCAAGGATAACTTTCTATTTTATTTTCTTTCTGCACCTATTAGAAAAGGACAAGTATTATTCGTGAAGCTTCGACTACAATGGGTAATGGTCAAATCAGGCAAGCAATTACTAATTTTTTTTAAGTAAAGATACCAGGAAGAATAAAAACTTTTGAATACATAGTTTAGTTGTAAAATAAATTTTCATTTCGCAAAATCGAGCTTAAACGATGTATTTGCTGTGTATTGTTCTTCATTTATTCTTTCATTTACCCTATTGGACCGTCGGCTAAGAGGCTCATTTTCAATCAGTCGCATATTGGGACCAGACCATATTGACAAGATAGCCATTAGTTTGGTGTTATCAAATATGTGTTATCAAATATCGTCGTCTGGGTTGCGAAGTAGGAAGCTTCGGGGAGATATGCCACCCTGAACATAATGTCCTCCCATACAATGATCTCCAATCGCGACTGATCCAATCCAATCCAATGGGTGACCATGTTCAGGGTGGCATATCTCCCAGAAGCTTCCTACTTCGCAGCCCAGACGATGATATTTGATATCACCAAGCTAATGACTATCTTGCAAATTTGATCTGGGTCTCAGTAAGCGATAGATCAAAAATGACCCTGGTTGCCCGACGGTCCATATAAAGCCGTTTGATTCAATGAACTATCATTCGGACACCAATAAGTTTTGTATGACAGCCGAATAAAAGCCGAAGTCTGTGATAAGGTCGTTATTCTCCCATCTAATACTGCACACAATAGCCCGCGCTGTGTCGGCGTGGCCGTCGCCGACCGACCAACGATTGATAGCCATTCAAAAACAATTACCTGCCCAGCTTTTTGTCGGCGAACCGATACACTAATTACAATAAGTGATCATTGACTTTTTAATTACGCCACCCATTCAGGCGTCGATCATAATAGCTAATAGTTGCCAGTCAGTGCATTTAATAAAGCCCGCCACGGCTACGGAATGTTCGGAGTTTCACTCGCGGAATTCTTATTATAAACTCCCCCTAAATTTTCTAGTTTTTTAAGCCGAGGCCTTCAATAAAATCCTCACGCCTCCGCTAAACTGAAATAACTGCTTGCATTCAAAAAAGTTTAACAACTGTTAAAAGTGTATTGTAATGTAGTGGTCAAAGAAAATATTTATACGGCATGAGTTCATCTCTTCGTATGTAACCTGTTTTTGTTGGGGCATGAATGTAGGCTCGCGGTGCATTCCTCGCTGCGAGGGGGGCGAGGCCGGCCATCGCCCGCCCCGTGAGAAACGAATGTTCCCGCTCTCTAATTACGTTTTATGCGATATCGCCATTTAATTAGCAACATGTTTCCCATTCCGAAACATTAATTAATATTTTCATCAGAGTTCCCCGCATTTAACTGTGCTTTTATTACTCTCTCGAGATTTTAATAAAGATTCCCGACCACCCTCGTCGGAGCATTATTGTTTTAAAGAAATCTTATTAAGATATTTTTATTGTCAGCCGTCGCGAGATCGTTTATTTCATTGTCAACGGCTTTTCGATCGATCGCTTGTGCGCACCTTTTATGAAGACAAGTGCGAGTGTAATCAAATAAATATTATGTTAAGTTTTTTTTGAGATTGTGACGTGATGATTACGATACAGGGATGCGTTATCACGCGTGTCACTTTTTGCTGCAATAAAAATATCGCTTGGAGTGTGTCGACAGGGCGCAAGAAGCGAGCATCGCGATAAAGCAGCGTGGACGAGTGAATTCGCCCGATAAGGGCCACAATTAATTCAGTGGTCGGCGTGTAATTGTGGTAACAGATTAATAACCGATCCACGTACTCGCCGACAAATTGTGGCAGCGAGCCGCGCCGTGACATCTCTGTCACCGGCCTCCTCTCAATATTAATAAGCAGCAATTCATTTCGCGTCGATTTATCGCACCCGTTTTGTTTTTTTCCTAATTGAAATAGGTAAAATGTATAATAATTTCGCTTGTTTAAGGTCGGCGAGCCAGCGGAGGGCCCTCCGAGGCAAGTAATTACTGAATGCGGCTTGGGTCTTCGGTTAATTAGACACAGAGTGGTTCAACCCTCTTAATTAATACTTGTGTTTAGAAGACCCTTATGCTTACCTCGACTGTTTTGTTTGAATTGTTAATTCGTGATAAGACATGCATGAGTAGGTAATACGTGCTTGATCTTATTTTTTAATAAAACGAGTAAATTAGCGTTCTCTCTGATTCATACTAGAGATTATTGTATTCTCTTGACAGGAAATAATTCAAAGGCCGTAATAAAAGCTCATAAACTCGTTAATAAATCATCGACGAATAAAGAATACGACATCTTCTTTATTTTAAAGGCCTGGGCCTGCCTAGAGTGGGCGTATTTGTGTAGGTGAATATACCAAGATAATGAAAGCCTCTATATAATACAAGCTTTTAACTTTTAAAAGACAAGTCGTATTTGTATTGTCTGATATTCTAGAATGACTAAATTTTCCAAGCAGAAATGCAAAAGTAAAGACCGCGGCATTTATTGAGTATTTACGGAATTAGATTTTCCATTAATAAATTCAAGTTTCTTTCTGTTCACAGGTAAGTGACGTCATCTTCGAGAAATTGTCGATCATCATGCTCCTTATATGCACACTTATGTAAGTCTTTAATGCCCGGTTTCTGAGGTAGTTATCGGTGGCTTATCGGAGGTTTAATTTTATCGGAGGGCTCCATTATATCTGGTTTAAAGTTAATTAAAAGTTAATTAATTGTTTATTACTTTAAAAGAGATAATGTGGACCCCTCCGTTAAAGTACCTCAAAAACCAGGAGTAAGTGGTTTAACTGTAGATTATTAAAAAAACTGACCATTTTGAGAAATTGGCGAATGAGGGAAACTGACGAGTGATCACCCGACCCCATACCTCACCTACATCATCAACAATAGGTAAGTGCTTTTTCATTATACCCCACCACTCTCAAAACCTGTTAAGGGTCCATTATAGGAAAACAAGGTTTGCGGGGGTCATATTTTTATATAGAAAACGTAAAGTTGTAGCCACAAAAAAAAACATACGACAAGCTAAAGAGATTCTCTGTAGCTACAAGTATTAAGTTGAGTATAAACCTCACAGATGATAGTAAAATAAAATCAGAATATCATCGAAAGCGCTTGCGTAGGGTCATGTTTTTGGCGTACTTAAATAATAGCGGAAACGTATTAAATTCTACATTAAAATACACTTTAACGTACTGTGAAGTAGCTCCAATATTTTTTCAAGAAAGATAATTTGTGCTAAAAATAATGATGAAAAAACAACAAAAAAACATAGAAAAAGTGCAGAAGTGAGGTTATTTTCCATACTCTTTACACGCAAATAAAAAGATAGAGATAAATGTTTTCGCTTAACCGATCCTAAACCAAACAAAAAATAGGTTAGTAACTTATACTTAATGGCATTTGAAAATAAATTTAAAGCAGTTATGAAAAACTGAAACTAGGTTTTCCAAAACTTGAATAGCCGTCATTACAGGCTAAAATGCTTCGGTACCAGTCACCTTTTGCGCAAATAAGGATGCAATAGAAACCAAATAAACTGTATTTACGAGCTGTCAGTGTAAAGTCGTAAAAGTGAAATTGTTCTTGGCGTGGATAATGGTGCTTTTAATGTATTTGTGAGTGGAGTGCCTAACCGTGCCGTACGTATAGGACGATCGAGACATGACTCTTCGATTAACATAAAATCGAGTCGGCCCGCTCGCGAGTGCGTGGGCGCATCACCAACGTGAACCATTTTACAACTTCCAAAACTAATTCTGTTCTTTTTGGTATCAAAACAAAAGTTACTTAAAGTGTTTCGTTACCACCAAACTACTGTAATCATTAAAACCTAAAGATGTTGCAACGACACCGGTCGAAAAATAATTAGCAGTTAGCTGACCTCGAGCCTCGCCCGAAGGAAAACCGCACGGGCCGACATTGACCCGCCGCGGCCGGCCACCATTGCGGAATAAATCGTTTTGTACACTTTTTCTCGTTTTTAAAACACACGTAACATCCACACGGCTAATTGGTTAGAGCAAAAAAGTTAAAGACGGCCGACCACTGCAGCTTCGCGCGATTTCTATCCGGTTCGTCCATAAACCGATTATTACGACCGCTTACAGGATCAATAATTCATGTCCAATTAGCTGATTACCGCAGGACGTAGTTATGTGTCATTTATATTTCATAGGCTCATTTCAATTAATTTGCTCCATTTAAATAGTGGTTTACAATGTGGCTACGTGCCGGAGAACGTATGGCTGACGCGGAGTTCCGATGTGACGCACCGATAACATTCCGGTATCGTCGGCCTCTACAGGTATCTGCCACGAAATTCTCGGCGCGGGCGGACCAAAGCTGGGCCATACTTGAGGCTGATTGGATCTAGACGGGCGTCCGAATGTGAGGAATCCCGGGCGATTGATTGAAGCGCGTCATCCATTGCGCTCCGTGTGCCAATCTAGTATTTGGGGCGGTTCTCGCGGCGCAATGTTCTGCATTCCGTTGCCTAGCCATGTGGCATACTCGTCGAGAGATCTCGTCATCGGCGATGGGTCGTGATCGTGACAGAGAATTCGTCTGCCGCTGCTGGTGGAATGCGACCGGTAATTGATTTGTCCTGCGTAATCGATGGATTGACAGGGTATCGAGACACGCAGGCGGAATGAGATAACTGCGGCGTTCCTTCTTGTTGACACGTAACAAATTGTTTTAAGCTGCAGAAATCAGTTACATTTTTAAAAGGTACATGCGATAAAATCTTATCATTATGACGTTGGTTAAAAACAAAACATGTTGTCTAAATAAGGTATACTGGTTAATTAAAGTAATTTAAGCTTCTAGACTTTTCATGCTACGATTACGTTTTAGAAGCGAGTATCTCGTCGACCTTGACATGGCCTCCTTTTTTAGTATACTTGGATATGATGACAATGATGAAGAGACATTGTTTTTAAAAAGTAAAAAAAACGCGTCATTCGGTAAAACATTCGGTTGACATCATAATACTAAACTAATAGCCGTTCGCCTTAAACAAATAAATACACCTACATGTGTGGCGACTGCTATAAGTCAGTAAGCTTGGGTTTAAAGCTTTGTATTGATTTTGTTTTGTTATAAGGAAAGGGGATACAAAGTGAAATGTGAAACACACTACTTAATTGAGTGTTTACCAAACTGAGCCTAAAATAATTGGTTATGCGACTTACCTATACGGAAAATGTGAAATGCCACGTTGCAATTTGACTGTTGGTCCTTGAGTTGTTGTAAATCTGAATATGATAACATTGCTCATTCTTCACGGGTGAAACACGTTGTCAAGGCAGGTGCTATATGTTTATGAAAGTCAGAGTTTTCAATGTAGTTAAAAAAGATTATTTGCTCTTCGATGATTCGCCGATCATAATAATATTATTAAATATAGCATACGAGTTTCACTCATTAGTGTCAGTGTATTCTTTAGAATCGCTGAAGTATAGCAATCGTTTGCACGCGTGCAGGCTGCCCTCGGGTGCGCGATTTGAAATAAAATTAATATTCATAGCCGTCGTATTTATTGGCTTTCAATTAGTATAATCTTAGTAGTGAATTAACATACGCGCGGGCGGCGTCGGCGGATTATCATAGCCGGTAATGGGTTGCCAGCCGAACGATGGTTTTTCCATGAAATAAAACACTTTTTAACGGATACTAGCGTAGTTTTATTGAAATTATTTTGATAATTAGTTGGTACTTATTTGGTTTGATTTTTTATTTTCCCGACTCTTCGTCACCTTTGCAGCTGCGGCAGCTACGTAATATGGTATTTCAGAGCCATTGTACAGAAAACCAGAAAATTAGGTTCAAAAGTAAAGTAACATTAACGTCAACTTACTTATCCTACTAATATTATAAATGTGAAAGTTTGTGGGTTTGGATGTTTAGATGTTCGGATGTTTGTTCCTCAATCACGCAAAAACTACTGAACGGATTTGGTTGAAATTTGGCACACAGATAGTAGATAGCCTAGATTAAAACATAGGATACTTTTATCTCGATATTCCCACGGGAACGGGAACCACGCGGCTAAAACCGCGGGCGGCCGCTAGTATACCAATAAAATAGAGACCTTATATTGTAGAGTCATATGTTGACATTTAGTTCTACGCGTACGCAAAAAAAACCGCAAATAGATGTACAGCAAAGCCCTTTGGTACACGTATACTTGAGGTAAAAACAAAATTTTGGACCCGCAGTTCTTTCAATTTTTTTTTCTAAAACCTGTAGTGCATGGTATCGAATGAAAGGGCTTGCTGAGCCGGTTCTTAAAATATATCACATCATTATATTTCAGCCACTTGTCTTAAATTAAACCAAAATACATTTTCAAAACATACCAAGTTTGGGCTCCTTCAGATCCGATTTGGTTAAATTATTTCTTGTAAAATACACCTTAAAAGTTACATAATATCCTCTTATCAAAGTTCAAGAAAGTAATGTTGAAAATATCTAAATTTAGTATTTTTTTTCAATTTTTTGCCCAAACTTACGTTTGTATGGGATTTTTGGAAATAGATTTTTGGTTTAATTTAAAACAAGTGCTGAAATGTAATTATGTGATATATTTTTAGAAACAGCTCAGAAAGCCCTTTCATTCGATATCACACAAGATAGGTTTTAGAACAAACATTTTTTAAAAATTAAATATAATCACTTTGTGAAAGCTTTGTAATCATGAAAAATAAAAAAATAAAAATTAAATATCAATATTTTTAAAATTGCTTTTTTGAGGTTAGATATGAAAATATTACATATCATTTGAGGTATATTTTATGAAAAATAATTCAACCATATTGTATCTGTAGGAGCCCAAACTTGGTATGTTTTGAAAATGTGTTTTGGTTTAATTTAAAACAAGTGGCTGAAATAAAACGATGTGATATATTTTTAGAACCGACTCAGCAAGCCCTTTCATTCGATACCATACACGATAGGTTTTAGAACAAAATGTTTTTTTTTTTCATAAAAAAAAAGATGACACCATAGCTCCTCTCCTAAGGGGAGAATTTTTAAGAACTGCGGGTCCAAAATTTTGTTTTCGCCTCAAGTATACATGTACCGAACTGCTATACTGTACATAGATTTGCGGTATTCCATTGATTTTGAGTTCGTAGAACGCCCACTAATTATTGGTGTTCCGATGTCTAAAGCCCAAATACAGAAACATTTTTGGGGATGAACTAAAGTTTTGAAATTTCAATGGTTTTATTGGTGGAACCCAATATTTCTTACGATTTTGAATGTTTCCGTTTTCCGCAAACTGCTTTTGGCGAAAAAGTTATTGTAAGGCCAATGAAATATGAAGATAGCAGTCATTTTGAGCGAGAAACACCAATATGTGCACTTTAGGATGTTATATCTTTGACTGTGAATTAACATTTTCCGGTTAATCTGTAGATCCTTTCATTAAGGTTTAGCTGTACATATATCTATACTGCGGTTGTACTAAAAGATGATTAGGTGAATCTTATAAGAATAGATTCATTACTATTCTTATAAGTAATTATTTAATAAACAATTATACTCGTAGTTAAAGCTTTGAAGATCAGCCCTGCATTTGTTATGACACAAGAGCTATTTACGCATGATATAGCAAATAATTTTTACTTTACTCGGCAAACCGTAAATATTCCTTGCCTTTCGCGTAGCATTAGGTCATTACACTTCTAATGTGCTGTTCCCGTAGACATTTTGCAAGATTAATGGGCGACTTAAATGGAATCAAATGTTACGGCCTGTCCTAGATCGGGTTAGAAAACTACGTAAATGGGCAGTGTTGTGCAGGTTGGCAACACTGGTCGCGGAAGGCAGACGATGACCTCTGGCGACCGGTTCGCCCGCCCCGCGTCTCTCCCGCAGCCCTCGCGCGATTCGTTTCATTACGTTATTATTATATTAAATGGTACAATACACATTGTAGGCATTAGTTGGCCGAGACGTCCCGAGAAAAGGTAAAGTATGGCCGACCGCATGCTTTTATTTGAACGCCCGAAGATTAACGTGCCGATATTTACGGTCTTCTTAAATGGCGGATTGTTCTCGCATATTAACGTATTCTCAGATTTCTAATGTAGAATGTTATAATAGCTCATGGAAACTATCCTTACTTCCTTTACTAATATCCTTTACTATACTATCCTTACTGATATTATAAATCCGAAAGTCCGTTTGTTTGTTTATTTGTTTGTTTGTTTGTTACGCCTTCACGTCGTAACTACTGAACTTATCATCATGAAATTTTGCATACACGTTGTCAGGGGTGCAGAAAAGGACATAGGCTATACCTTCCATCCAGAAAAAACGTGCAGTTCCCGAGGGATAGCAAAAAACTGTCCACGCAGACGAAGTCGCGGGCGGAAGCTAGTAATCCATACTAATATTATAAACGCGAAAGTAACTCTGTCTGTCTGTCTGTCCGTCTGTCTGTTACGCCTTCACGCCGAAACTACTGAACCGATTTGGATGAAATTTGGTACAGAGGTAGAGTAGAGCTCGAGATAGGACATAGAGATCTTTTATTGCTAAATAAGGGTTGGAGGGGTTGAAATAGGGGATGAAAGTTTGATTGTACCACAGAATAGAGAGACTTCATAAGTTATGCCACTATCGCATTTATTTGGTACCCATTTACACTACGAGATTATGTTGTTTAATCGACTACCATGAGTAAAATTGACAGAACGAAATTCAAAATCAATAACCACTCACCTGTTCTGCAAAAAATATCCGGGGATGGTCATCTGATCCGCCTCTGCGCCGTGAGCGCGCGCTTTGCGTCAGGTCACTTTTGAGCACTTTTTTCACTACCGTGGAGTGTTTATTTATGTTCCGGCTGTTCTGATAAGTTCTTAGGCCTATTCACAAGAATGTTTTTCTATTCGGTGCATGTTAATAAATACGATAGTTTCTTTATTTTGAGCGTTCAAACCGTAGGCATAGGGAATTTTTCGCTCTTTGTTCAGAATATTCAGATTATCACGAAATCTAAATCGGTAACATATGGATATTTTATGCTCTTTAGAATGAAAAATGGTTGCTTAATATTATTAAAAGTTTTTTTAAACATTGCTCCATAGCAAAAACAAAAATATCGTTAATTGAAAATTGTTGGAGAATTCTTTAAAAAAATCTAGGTAAAGTTTTGATTTAATCGCTTACTATGTTTACTGTTTCTATTTTATACCAAAAATAGACCTTTACACTAAAACAAGACTATATTATGAATATTCTGACATGAGATTTATTACATTAAGGTAAAATAGCACTTTATAATATGATCTGGAAACGAGCACCAATTTTTGACAGTGTGCGTAGTCATATTCATTCCGATTTTACCAGTGTTGTTTGTATGTGTGCGTGTCTCGTTATGTATGCTTTTGTCAAGAATACTATCTAACCAAGCCATTTCATACGATTATGTACCTTAAATGTAAGGATTATAGTATAAAATATCATAAAATTTTAAACCCTATCCACTCTCGGATAAATCTTCTCCGAATGTCAATTTAGTATTTTCGGATATTTTTCAACCGAGGATCAATAAGGGATTTTTTAAGGGTTGTAATACCGTTTGTAACGAGTCTTGCCCTATTTGAATGAAAACAAAAATGAGTAAGTAATTTAAAAAACGTTTATTATTTAAAAAAAAAATTGTCCTTATACACTTCTAGCGAATTATAAAGTATTAAAAAAATAAAAAAGTGTTTATTTTGGGGTTATCACCAAAATTAATACATTCAGCCGCCATTTAGCAAATTTAACCTCTTCAAAATCAGCCTGTTACAAATGCGAAATATATACAATATTATAAATGCGAAAGTCCGTTTGTTTGTTTGTTTATTTGTTTGTTTGTTACGCCTTCACGTTTTAACTACTGCACCGATCATCATGAAATTTTACATACAGGTTGTCAGGGATGCAGAAAAGGACATAGGGTACCTTTCATCCCGAAAAAAAGAACTGTTCCTGAGTGATAGAAAAAAAACTATCCACGCGGACGAAGTCGCGGGCGGTCTCTAGTTTCTCTAATAAACTTTACAATATTTTGAAGTAGGCAGTCATTTAATAAGTCATGGTCTTAATGTATGCTGATTGGCTATAAATCAATATTAAATGAACAGATTCTTACAATTATGACATAAAGTTATTATGGAACGATGTAGATAATCTGTTATTTGAATAACCGTATGTACCAAAATAATAACTTATTCCACATCCAATTTAAAAATACGGTAAAAATAATAAATATTCGTGATGTATCTAGAACTGTCATATAAATGCCCAATAAAGTATGGAAATCGTGGCAAGTATTTACATTAAACACAATTTTACACATTTTAATCCTCATTTTAATATCTAATTTAGATATTAAAATGAAAATATTAAATCTTTAAAAGATTCTAAGGACTGCAAAAAATGCGGCGATGGCCAATTTAATAATTATAATGAATAATAGTGCCATCGCCATTAGCCATTAGCTTTACTATAATACTACCTAGTAAGCTAACTTCCAACGAACTTAATGATAACTTTTTAATTTTCAACAAAAATACTTTGGGTTATATTAACACGAAGTTATCAATGCTTAGAAATGTCAAACTTTGAACAACTTACTTAAATAAATACCAATTTACTGTTACCTACTTAATTGTTGCTTTGTTAAATGTGACAGTCATAAGAAAGGTAAAGAAAGACATTTTCATGGTTCAATAGTTCGCGTACACATTGGCCATTATAAAACTCCATCAATCAATAATTCTTCGAATTAGGTATGATTAATTTGAAAATCCCGCCGTACATACACTTTTAGGTAGGTTTTTAACACCTATGTTTAGTGTAAACGCGTTTAGTAGGATTTTAATCCTGACATACTGCTGAAAAAGATTTTACTTATTTGTGTGTAAATCTGACCTAAGAATATGAAAATTTTTCTGCACACAGATTTTCATGATTTTCATTGAAAAATATTGGGTTTAAATATAAAATTTCCGTTTTGTATGGAGAATTTTAAAGAATTTCCATACTAACACTGTCTTCATTTATTTAACAACCATGAACGCCAACGTTTTAAAACTTTTATGCACAAATGTTTAAACACTCAGCTAACTAAGGCCACATGTGTTAAATGAAAAAATAAGTATCGGCTAAGTTACAACGAATTAAGCGGTCATGCTAACGAAAAAAGGAGTAACTTCTAAGATACTTTTTTTAATGTTTATGAAAGAAAATCAGAAAAAATTATTGCTGATCGTGGGCCGTCTTGATCATAATTTGAAATATTTCGAAATAATAACAAGTACCTAACTGAAACATCTTTATCATCATAGAAGATATGAGAGCCTTTGTGTCTAAGAAAAAATCGGCAATTTCATATTATTCTTCCGGATAAGAAACTTTTGGCAACACTCATTTGTTTCAAGCCTTTACTTTCGTGACGTCAGCACCGCGTAGGTGATCAGATACTGCGTGTTCTGTCTTCGTTCTAATTTTAGCCGAACAACTCATGGTAGAGCACACAGGGTATCAAGTTACCCCGGTACTCTTGATCGTGTCCGCTCTCATTTATTTTGCCGGTCGTCTTTTATTTTTTGGCCGCTTTGCACCGGCCGGCCGCGACCGCACCGTTTAACGATGACCGCAGGCTTTGAGTTACTTGGCTAGACTTGAACTGTTCTACACTCGGTGTCAGTACGACATACCTTTTCAAAAATTTCTTCAAAGTTAATTTAATCCCATCTAATTTAATGGTTAGTGTTGTTATATACTTCTTCCCCTTCGGACATAGCCAACAGTTTCTATAACCGTTGGAACACTTGTCGAACGGAATCAATTACTGAGATTAAGTTTTCGAGCAACATTACATTGCCTCATTTTATTGTAATATTTGAGCAACTTCGTGTGCAATAGTATCCATCTTGGGTATTCCTTTTTTTAAATTGAACTGTTAAAGTGTGTAGTCTTCATCGTCTCGATAGTGAATTTACTCGCATTTCCTGAATTGACCCCTTTTATTTCCCTTTTATGCTAGAGCGCAAGCAAGAACGCTTTAATTGTTTAATAAATAGTAACTGTTAAGTATGTTAATTAAATCAAACAATTATTAATTGAAAGCTCGTTAAAGGTACTTTCAATAGATATCAACATTTACACAATAGAACGTTAGCTAGCAATAGCAGGTGGCCATGTCTAAACTTATTTTCGAAGAGGTGCGATTTTGCTGACGTCGAGTGTATGTATATGCATTGAAATGAGGGTTTCAGTAATGGAGTTAATTATTTATTTATAGTCAAGAACAATATCGATGCCTCAATAAGGCAACAGCTAGCTAGTAAGTTTTTTTTTTTAAATATATCAAAGTAGGTGATGAAGCTAAAAAAATCACCGCTTTCTAACCTTACAATTTATTTTTAAAGCACGGTTTAACAGCAAATTATGTACTTTAAAATTAAATTAATATTATGTAAGTATATACAATACAAAATACACTCGTCTACATATAAACCGATGTCTGTATAACGGAGAGCTTGCTAACAATCCTGCCAATTTGTTTCCCCGGGAGTAGGGCCGCTTCACGTGAAGAATTTTCGGGACAAATTTCTAATGGCCAAACTAACTTTCAATTGGTTTAAATTATAAAATTCTCAGGTATGACGAACCTTATAAAACATGTTGTTTTAAAACTTACTTTAGACATACTATAATTGAACAGTAAATGTATATAATCAAAATTATGTCCATCATCGACCGACTAACAATCAAACTGTCAAAGTCTTTTTCCCAGATAAAAGGGGGACTTTAAATGCTTATAGGTAATGAAGGTAGATATTTATGTATAATAATTCTGCTCCGTATAAATAAATTAACTTAATAAGGAAATCAACTATGCAATTGAAGTCGGAAAACTCAAGCATTTCAAAAAAAGATAGCTATCCCCGACAGTCTGTATTCTGTACTAAGTATAAATTTACTTTTTACCATCGCCACTCTAAAAATTGCGTTTAATTCAACGATAAGAGTGAATAATAAGCGATTTTATTCACCGAGTGAATAAAAATAATTTAAATTTGGAACAAGCGCGCATCATGAATTAGTACAAAAAAGTCCCTATACCTACTGGCTGCTATGGAGCTATTCCATAGAGCCATAGTTACACAATAAAATTAAAGAAAAAAAATATCCCGCCAAATTTAATTAGGTTCTTTTTAGTGTCTTATCTTTGGGTTCTTTTGTATCTATTAGAGGGAGATTGAATGTTCAGTCTTGCATCAGTTCATTCCATCAGTCTGGTACGATATTCAGTCTGCAAAAATACAAAGTCTATACAGACTGATGAAATGGACTGATGCCAGACTGATCGTGTAATCTCTCTCTTAGCTTGGTTGTTTTATGTCATTGGAAAATTTCTAATTTCACGCATGGGTCGGTCATGGGATGGGTGACCAAAAATTTAATATCTCGAGCTCCTCCTTGCTTTGCAAGGCACGTTAAGCCGTTGGTCCCGGCTGCATTTGCAGTTGTTAACACCCATCAATCCGCATTAGGCCCGTGTGGTGGGTTATGGCCCATCCTCCCACCCATAAGGAAGGCCTGTGCCCCAGCAGTGGGGACATTAAAAATGGCTGATGTTCATCTAGTATAAATACTAAGTTTAAAGTAGGTACTGCTAGGTACCTACCTACCTATTTGTTTTCTCGCAGTCAATGGTAAAAAGTAGAGTACACAACTCGTGAAAAAAAAATTTGATCTCGGTCCTTTGTATCCCTCGCTACGCTCAGGATTCTACTTTTGAATCCCTCGCTATGCTCGGGATTCAACTCTAGAATCCTTCGCTACTCTCGGGATCCAACTTAGTCCCTCTAACTAAATTCCCTTTTTATTCACTTGTTGTATAATCTACTATTTTAAAGCCCATTGCAAAGAATAACAATTTGTGATATGTCACAATGCCGTCTACTCCATGGGGGATAAGCCAGGTGAAAATCTATGATATATTATTTCTTCTTAAGGCAAACACCTTTTATGCACATTATGCATTTGTTTTACCAAACGCTTAATGTTCTTTTGACCATAATGATATTTAAACGCGCGATATTACTTAGTGTACCTACCATTGAAGTTGCTGACATTTTTGGAATTACGAATGAAGACTAAAAATGTTTGCAGCCTTCGTTAATGATTATTTAATTTACATAACAAGGCTTTTACGCGGTTTCTGCAATAGCTTTGTATCGAAAAAGAGTATTAAATTCTGAATAATTTACTATTGAAATCGATAAATCATTGTTCTTATGAGAAAATGAAGATGTAACAAGTTTATTTTCATAAACACTTTGCTTTTTCATACAATTCTTATTTACCTAAAAGGGGTTTTATTGCTTTTACTTAGAATATATCAAATCTAAATAAGGATAGTGGGAAAGATAAAAATAATATTTGCAATTCAGAATCTCTCACTATAGTTCAGATCCTATTTTTAAGTGTACATACTTTGTAAAATAAAAAGCATGTGTGACAATTTATAAGAATTCTCGTAAACTAAACTAAAATTAAGGTGGTCTATACGTTCACTTTTATATAATTCTTTAACTTACTAGTTAAAGAATTATGTAAGTACATAGTAGTAAGTAGTAAGTACATTATCGAGTACCTAAGCGCCCAATACAATGCAATGATAAGAAAAACCATATTACTACCAAAACTACCTTTAGTCCAAAGTACAATAGATGATTTTAAAGTGTCCCGTTTTAATAAATGTCGCATTGCGTCCCTACTCGGGACGTCAGATTTCGAGGGCCTCGTTACGAGTAAGCTCCAATTAGACTTATCCCTAATTAAGAGATGCCAATAAATTACCCTCCATCACAGGCTAACGAAGACGCGCCACTAATAACGATAATTGATTTTGAGTAATGAGCCTGACTTTTGATGGGGCCTATCGGGCCGCCCGCTATCGATCGATTCATTTGCGAGTATTGAGTGGTATTGAGTTAAACCGACTTGGTAAGTTGGTCGGTTGAGTACAAACATAATGACAGTATAGCATAGTGTTTAGTTATAAGACCTATTTTTATCTTAATATACATTAAAATAAAAATAATACCTATACAGGTATTTACGAAATCAATCAATGGCAAGTATCCTAATATATTTAATTAAAAGACCTACCATTTAAAAACTTTTTTCTCTCTTATAATCATTCAATTAGGTAGCTTTTGCCCGTGACTTCTGCCGCGTTTAATTTGTTTTTTCGTGGAAATTTTGTATACTTAATAGTAGATACCAAATGTCCTTTTACAAGATCAATTGCTATAGGTACCAAAATTTGACAGCGATTGACGTAATAACGTACAAGCGAATATTCATACAGTTAGTTTCGCATTTTATATGTAGAGTAAGGTCTCTTGTTGATGCCTTTAAAAACTCACAAGTGACAAGTTCAATGTTAACATCATTTTAGTTTTGATTTCGCGATTGGAGGTAGTCAGTGGTTTTATTTTTTCAGTTTGAGTGTACATTGTTAATTTTTACTTTGTACCTTTCGTGTGTGAATCAACAAATGATGACTCACATGAGTTACTGGTCCTCGCCCCAGCATGAAGGATGATTTAAATCATGGGAGAAGATGAACGAACGGACAGGCGTTTGTTATTTGAACTAATACCTAACTGTAATGCAGACCTATTTGTTTAATTATGTCGAGTTCATAAAAAACATATTGTGGTAATGGATTATTGATGAGCATCTGACTACAATCGCCCCTGTTTCAGACAGGTTAAGCGCGTTGACGAAATACGGCATTTTATATAAACTTTCAAATCCTTATTTTTCGAAATTAATAAACCGATTTTAATCGAACTTCATACACATAAGCACAATACATTGGTCTAAAAAGCAAATTTAAAACCTTTTCGATAAATAGTGTTACAGATTTTAAATTTTCCATAGAAACATAAATTTCCAATTATCTTTTTTTTTGTTGCAAAAATGTTCTAAATCAACTTTTTATACCTATTCTGTTTGTGTGTATGAAGTTACATTAAAATCAGTTCGTTCATTACGAAAAATTAGGACTTGAAAGTTTGTATTAAATGCCGTTTTCGTCAACGCTCTTAAATAAAAAAAATGTATGGGTGATTATGTGAACTGTGATGTTTACCAATAGAAAGATCCAATTCACTCTAGCATTGAAAAGACACAAGCTACAAGCCAATTATATTTTAAACTATAAAATTACTAGAAAGAAACTGAACTCACATTGATAAAATCCATAACTTGGTATATTAATTACTTTATTTGTATCACACAGGAATCGCAGACTCGCAGCCAGGAGGCAAAGTAATAATACTGGATGAAAACTGTCTCATAAATAAAGCATTTAATAATAATTTTATAATTTGTGATAATGAAATAAGACGGTACTAAGGAGTTGCTATAAATTAAGTGATATTAGCTGCTACCTATAGTGAAATTATCGCCTCTAGCCGACACTGAATTATTCTAATTTATTCTCATCGGCGGAAGAAATACTACGCGAGTTAGTATCAACATGTAACTTTAACGAAATTGCCTTTTAATTGAATTCCATTACCATAGTAAATGCTTGCGTTTAATTACTGGGACCAAACAGGAAACCTGATAAATAGCTCTCAATATGCAGATTTGCGGAATCATATGAAAAGCCTCTAATTATATATTGTGCAAGTGCTTTGGTATGTTTTGAAATAATTAACAATTATTACTATCGTCCATATGGAATATAAATTTTACGACGCGATAAATAAACTAACAATTATTCTAGGATATTACAATTAAAACGCTTCTTGAATACTTATGCAATTTTAATAAACAATTTAATGATATGTACATTCATATAGAATCAAAACACGCATCCTTACTAATATTATAAATGCGAAAGTCCGTTTGTTTGTTTGTTACGCCTTCACGTCTTAACTACTCGATAGATCGTTATGAAATTTTGCATACACTTTGTCAGGGATACAGAAAAGGACATAGGGTTACCTTTCATCCAGAAAAAAGGACTGTTCCCGAGGGATTGCAAAAAACTTTCCACGTGGACGAAGTCGCGGGCGGCCGTTAGTATTGAATAAATAACTCTACTCCTCTTCAAAAAATTCACAGATTTTACAGTCCCCGCAAGAATCGGAGCATTGAAAATGAACACCAAAATTTACGAAAAACCAAAATCAAATCAAATGCAAAGTCCTATTATATGTTTAAAGTTACCTAGGTCTAGGTAGTACCTATTTATTTTTACGATTGTGACACTCGGCTCCGCCTCGTGTCACAAAAGCGCCCGCTGACTGCCTCGACGAAGCCGAAATATTATTAACCTATTTTCAAAATTCCAACGAATGCACTTCTCGTCTGCTTCTGCATCTTTTAACACTATTACCATGACGATCGGCCAATAATCATAAAAGCTACATCACTTTTTATGTACGGAAACACCCGTTTTTCAACAATTCCAAATCTAAAGGGACCACCTACAGGTCACAATTATTAACCGATTTCCAAAATTATTTCGCCATTTGGTAGCTAAACTAATACCCTAGGACCCTTTTTTTCATTTTTTCTTAAGTCGGTTTTTGTTTCGAAATATTTACAATTTAGTAAACAAACACCCCCCTAAAAATTTTTATTTTTAGGGGGGTGTTTGTTTATTTTGGAATTTTTGGAATTTTGCAAAATTCCAAAAAAAGTTACCAGTAGATTTTCAAAATTCAAACGTTCACACGTGTCTCGATAAATTCCTCAACTTATAGTACTATTTTCATCTCGATTCTCTCAAAATCTTCGGAAATATGGCCAAAAATACGTCTCAGGCGATTTGCATCTGATAACCATTTTCAATGGTAAAAAGGAATGTTTATTACTATGATATTCATATCAAATAATACACGTGTCACTTGTAATAAACTATAATCACTTTGGTACAAAAAGCTTGTATCGTATGTAAAAATAAATTAAAAACAGACACAAAGGAACGCAGATGACTCAATAAGATAATGGGCCCCGTAACAATGATCAATTATAATTCATCAATATTAATTTAAATAAGTTACTTCGGGAGCAATTTATATTGAAGCTTAAATGTTATGTGATTAGGTTCAATATTTATTACACGCACGTTTGACAGGCAAGAGGTTACAGCACTCTTGTTTGAGGTCCCCATGTTTTGGGATATGAGGAGACGAGACGTAATTTAAAAAATACCAACTCAAAAAGCACAACTCAATCAAGACAATTATCAACATCAAATTATTATTATTGTAAAATTGAGTACGTATTGGTTTCAACTATGATTCTCTTTTTGAACTATGATTTCTTTATTAATTACTAGCGGCCGCCCGCGGTTTCACCCGCGTGGTTCCCGTTCCCGTGGGATTATTGGGATAAAAAGTATCCTATGTTTTAATCTAGGCTATCTACTATCTGTATGCCAAATTTCAAGCAAATCCGTTCAGTAGTTTTTGCGTGATTGAGGAACAAACATCCAAACATCTAAACATCTAAACATCCAAACATCCAAACCCACAAACTTTCACATTTATAATATTAGTAGGATCATGGTGTACAATCAATGTACAATAAATAATATTTTACCTTATTTTTATCTCTTTTTTATGGAAATCTGTGCCGAACAACGAAGAAAATGGTACGTATTGCTAGAACTAGTCATTTGAAGCAATCCTACTAATATTATAAATGTGAAAGTTTGTGGGTTTGGATGTTTAGATGTTTAGATGTTTGTTCCTCAATCACGCAAAAACTACTGAACGGATTTGGTTGAAATTTGGTACACAGATAGTAGATAGCCTGGATTAAAACATAGGATACTTTTTATCCCGATATTGCCACGGGAATGGGAACAACGTGGGTGAAACCGCGGGCGGCCGCTAGTAGTTAATATGCCACAAAAGTTGTAGGATTACTTTGAGCCAAGTTATTCAAGTTCAAAGATCCGTAATTTTCATACATATAAAAGGGGATGTTGCTACCTTTGCTTCTATATGACTAAAATATTGAATTCCGAAAGTGCTGGGAAATAAAATAATACTAAAATAATGACACATATTGCTTAAACTAATCATTCGAAGCAATTATCGTTGTCATTATAGTCAGATGTAAAAATAAACACTAAATACAATAATCTACTACAAAACTAAAACAATAATACATTGAGAAAATATTGGGTCTTTTCCTATGAAATTAGTGTACATATGTCTTTTTCTCACACACAAATAACCTCATAACTTCTGTGATTTAAAAAAAATATCGGTTGTTGGATATTACAGCATATTTAAAGTCTATTTATTTTGTTTTCCTACCATTCAAAAAATACCTTTCATGTGACTCCTTTTTGATAGCGAAAATTACCACTTTCATACTAAACGTCTATTTCATAAGAAATCCTTACTAATATTATAAATGCGAAAGTCCGTTTGTTTGTTTATTTGTTTGTTTGTTTGTTACACCTTCACGTATTAATTACTGAACCGATCATCATGAAATTCTGTATACACGTTGTCAGGGGTACAGAGAAGGACATAGGGTACTTTTCATCCCGAAAAAAAGTATTGTTCCCGAGGGATAGCAAAATACCTTTCAACGCAGACGAAGTCGCGGGCGGCCGCTAGTAACCTAATATAAGAATTTATTAGAGATACGTATATCAATTTTATTAAAAAGTTAATATCTAAGTTATAGTTTTTTTTAATAATTCTTTTTTAATGAAATAGACTTGACGATAAACAAGGTGAAAGTATTCAAGAAATACTTCCATTCCGACACTCCCTAGTAACGTATGGTAGCCCTAGCGTAGATACGAACAATGGATAGAAAGATAGTGGTAGTAATTACATCTTTTTACGATGAACCTTCGTACCATGTAATTGGAGATAATATTGTTCATCCGTTTGACTTCGCCACCCACATGAGTACATATACTTAAGTATGAGTCTTAAAACTTAATTAGTATTTACAAGACCTTTATGCATATCATCAAAACAATGCTATGTTTACTGTAGCCAAAGAGAGAACTCAAATTATTTTTGATGAGTGTAATTAAGTAATTTTGATAACTAGAAGTTTTATCAAAGGAGCACAGACTCGATGGGGTTGCATGGGATGATTACAGAGTTCTTAATTTTCCGGTTCCATCATCAGATCCTGGATACTATTTCCCAACAGAGTACTTGTCAAGACGAATCAAACGAGCCCAAACTTGAGGTTGTATGATTTTATTACTTACAGAGTTCATGTGGCCTTCTTCCGACTCCATCATCAGACCCTGGATAATATTTAACAACAGAGTAGGTACTCGTCAAGACGAATCAAACAAGCCCAAACTCGATGGAATTGAATGGTTTTTATTTCCGAGTTCCTGTGGCCTTCTTCCAGCTCCATCATTAAACCCTGGATATAGTCTCGCATCAGAGTATTTGTCAAGAGTTCAAGACGAATCAAATGAAACTCGACGTGGTTGTACGAGTATGGTTTTATTACAGAGTTGCTGTGGCCTTCTCCATTATCAGATCAGCTCAATGACACCAAAATCAGAGTCCCATAATATTGTATTTAGCATTGTCTCTCTGATTCTGTCCGACCTAAGTATGTTCAAAGTTTTACGTCTCTAACTCATCAGGAACCGAATATAAAATCGTTTGCCAAAGTGGACAAATAAACAAGAAATTCTCTTTGCTCTTTTTCTTTGTATAATTAGCCTATCTAGATAGAAACTAGATAATACTGTATTGTTTCATAAAAAATTCAAAAGGTGACCTTTTATGTCCAAGCCTTGATGGAGACGTAGCTGCTACGTGACTTGTCAACGCCGATACTTGCCGATACCATCTGCCGATGTCGATGTATCAAGCGATCTCCGACCATTATTGTAAGGAATCTCATTAAATTGACTTCTCAATTTCACTTTATTTAATAAAGGTAATGGATCTGCTGGCTACATGTAAAACGGCTTTTATATTGGTAATTGTATAGATGTTACTGTAAGAGCCCGTATAATGGTAAATCTTTATGTTTATAAAAAAAGAGTAAAATTTTCGGCCTTTTACCATTAGAGTTGTAGATTGGTAAATGTTGCCATTTTTTAAATAAAAACCGTGAAATAAATGACTAAGTTATGATTAGCTAACTATCATAACTTAAATTTAAATAACGTATCAGTAAAATCTTGAAATATTCTTCATGGTCATTTTGATTTAATTTTTCACTATCATTACTATTTTTACTTATCTTAGGAGTATTTCTAAGTTATGCATTCCAAAAAAAAACCCATCAGTCAAATCCTTTGTTTTAAATTATTATGATTTGGTTAATATATTAGTAATAAAAGTAAAACATAATTTTAAAGCACCTTAAAAATAAACCTTTTTCAGTATTTACCGCGTCTGTGACGTAAAATACCGAATGAATAGTGGTAAAAGTTCAAATGAACATTCGATTATTAAAGAACAGTTCGAATTTTTACCATCAAAAGTTGGTAAATCCTGCGTTTTTAACCGACTTCCAAAAAGGAGGAGGTTCGCTGTTCGCCTGTATATTTGTTTTTTTTGTGTATGTCCACCGATTACTCGGAAACGGCTGGATCGATTGAAATGATTCAAACGTTATTATATTAGGCAAACTCCCAAGTTGGTCCCATTTTTTTTAATTTGGAAATTTGTTCAGTACTTTTCAAGTAATCTTGAAAAAAGTTCGAAAATAGTATGATTTGGTGTGAATTACCTCGATGATAATGGTCGTATTACTTCTTTGTTTATGAACTGAATAAGATAATTATTTTTTTGTTGGAAGAGGGATATCTGTGAAGTTCTTTAACTGACTTAAAAAAGGAGGTTCTCAGTTTGACCCGTATGTATGTATGTTTCTTCGCAATTATCTCACGTTTGCCTAAACCGATTTTACTATCTAAATAATATACCTACAAGGTACCTACACTAAAAATTAAAAATAAAAATTGTTTAAAAAAAACAAAAAACCGACTTTAAAAAACCTACCTCTAAAAAGCAAGAAATAATATTCGTAATAATAAAAACACGTCTATTGAAGTCGGTGGGGCTTTTAGAATAAAAAAAAGCTTTTTAAAAAAAGCACAACCTCCTTCAAAAATCTTAAAAAACAGCTCTATAAAAAGCAATAAATAATGTTCAATTCGATTGATTAAAACACGTCTATTGAAGTCGGGTGGGGCTGGAAGTATTTTTTTTTATTTATTGTATTGTTTATATTCTTAAATCTCCACCCGACTTCAATAGACGTGTTTTAATCAATCGTTTTGAACATTATTTCTTGCTTTTTATAGAGCTGTTTTTTAAGATTTTTGAAGGAGGTTGTGCTTTTTTTAAAAAGCTTTTTTATTTTTAACTTTTTTGTGGTAGGTATGTAAGTGATGATTTTCCATACATATAATAAAACAGTAAAAAAAGTGTGTCTGTACATTACATATTATTTCAAAAACAAATATCTGGGGCGATGGAGAGATACTAATAGAGTAAGAATTTGAAAAAAAAAGTGTGTCTGTTTGTTTGTCTGTTTGAACACGCTAATCTCCGGAAATACTGAACGGATTTGAATGAAACTTTTTTTGTTATATAGCTGTTAAGCCTGGGAATAACTTAGGGTATAATTGATTTTGGAAAATGGAACACCTGATGCAGAACCATAATGGTCCAACTTAACTATAAGGAATATTAAAATGACACCTTTGCAAAAGTTGTTCAGCCTGATGAGCATTTTTTGTTGAGGTATAAAAATCGAAGATCTGGAACACCTGATGCAGAACCATAATGGTCCAGCTAAACTTTACAAAATATAAAAATGACATATTTGCAAAAGTTATTCAGCCTGATGAGCATTTTTTGTTGAGGTATAAATATCGAAGATCTGGAACAACCGATGCAGAACCAAGTGATCCAGCTAAACTATCCTTACATATACATATAATAAAATAGTAGAAAATGTGTGTCTGTATATTACATATACTTAAAAAATATATATATCTGGCGCGATGGAGGCATAGTAATAGAGTAAGAATTTGAAAAAAAGTGTGTCTCTTTGTCTGTTTGTTTTTCTGTTTGTTTGTCTGTTTGAACACGCTAATCTCCGGAAATACTGAACGGATTCGAATGAAACTTTTTTTTGTTACATAGCTGTTAAGCCTGGGCATAACTTAGGGTATAATTGATTTTGGAAAATGGAACACCTGATGCGGAACCATATAGTCCAGCTAAATTATACAAAATATAAAAATGACACCCTAGCAAAAGTTGTTCAGCCTGATGAGCATTTTTTTGTTGAGGTACAATAATCGAAGATCTGGAACACCTGATGCAGAAACATAATGGTCCAGCTAAACTATACAAAATATAAAAATGACATCTTTGCAAAAGTTGTTCAGCCTGATGAGCATTTTTTGTTGAGGTATAAAAATCGAAGATCTGGAACACCCGATGCAGAACCATAATGATCCAGCTAAACTATACAAAATATAAAAATGACACCTTAGCAAAAATTGTTCAGCCTGATGAGCATTTTTTGTTGAGGTACAAAAATCGAAGATCTGGAACACCTGATGCAGAATCATAATGGTTCAGCTAAACTATACAAAATATAAAAATGACATCTTTGCAAAAGTTGTAAAGCCTGATGAGCCTTTTTTTATGAGGTATGAAAATCGAAGATCTGGAACATCTGATGCAGAACCATAATGGTCCAGCTAAACTATACAAAATATAAAAATGACAGTTTTGCTAAAGTTGTTCAGCCTGATGAGCACTTTTTGTAGAGGTATAAAAATCGAAGATCTGGAACACCCGATGCAGAACCATAATGGTTCAGCTAAACTTTACAAAATATAAAAATGAAATCTTTGCAAAAGTTGTTTAGACTGAAGATCTGGAACACCTGATGCAGAACCATAACACTTCTACAAGTATTTTCTTATGTAACTACATTGGTTCATTTATATGCATTCGCCGAAGTCATAAAGTCCACGCGTACGAAGTCGCGGGCATCAGCTAGTATAAAATAAAATGTTATAATGTTTCACATTTTTCAATGGTATACCCCGAGTAACTCAATTTCCACAAGAGTTCCGTTGGGCCTTCGCAGTTCAACCATAGTCCAGCAGGTCCTTGACAATAAATAGGTACTTAACTTGTTTTTGTTTCTCATAAACCTGCCAATATTTCAATCACTGTACAGTTCCTATTTGATTTTAAGGAGTTCCCTTGTGTGTTATCATTCTTAAGGTGTCTTCTTTCAAACAAAGAAAGAATCATCTAAATCGGTGCATAAACAAAAAAGTAATGGTTGAAAATCCGCCTGAATTCATATAAAATGGTAACGAAAACGACAGTATTTTCAAGATTACTCGAAAACTACTGAACCGATTTCAAAATTTCAAAAAATGGGACCAATTTGGCTATAAACCTCATGTTATAACGTTTGAATCATTTCAATCGGTTAAGCCGTCTTCGAGTAATCGGTGTACATACATATAAATAAAATAAAAAATCCTCCTTTTCAAATTTTTGAAGTCGGTTAAAAAGGAATCTGTACTCCAGTCCCACCCGACTTAAATAGACGTGTTTTTATTATTACGAATATTATAAGCTTCTTGCACTAAACTTAAGAATCGCCTAAGTCTTTTCTTATCTACAACTCGACCAAGTTAACTTAGCGAATGACAGCTACATGACGGCTAAGTTTATGACACCGTTTTAATTTGGTTGTGTTGTAGTTAGGAAAAGACTTAGCCGATCCTTAAGTTTAGTGCAATCGGCCATATTTCTTGCTTTTTAGAGGTAGGTTTTTTGAAGTCGGTTTTTTGTTTTTTTTAAACAATTTTACTGGAATATATAAGGATTTGAGTATGGCCGCCAAAAATTGTACATTTGGGAAAAAATATGTGTCCATCACATATTGAATATTATAAATTCTATATTTTATATTGTTAAAGTTTAACTTGTATTTTTTTCTGTTCCGCAGTATCATTTTTATTCATGCGAATGATTTAAATTAATTTTGGTTGCCAAGTGCAATTTGTTTTTTGATAAAGAGTTAATTTTGGTTCCCATACAAATTTTGTGTGTCCCACTAAGACATCTCATACTTATGACGTCTCATTATTGCACAAATTTTTTGTGATCCGTTGAAACGTTAGCACTTTTGAATTATTATGTTAATTTGCTAAGTTTTAATGTATTCTTTTAATAATATAACCCAAAAAAACAATACGTAAAACTAATTTGAAACTGTGTCTTACTTTTTTTCCCGAATGTTACTTCACGTAAGTTACCACGATTAACAACGGAACTAGCTAGATTCCCCGTCTGTGATAATATTTCTTAGTCATGGCAACACCCAGCTCCAGGTTGGCCAAACGTTTAGGAAAAAACGCCGTTTTGTTTACTGTCAAAGTCATCTTAAAGGTAGTCGGTAGTTTTGTCTCGGGAGTTTTTAATATTTTCAAGTGAGAATAACACGGTCAGAATGCAAATTTTCTATATTATTTTAGATCATGTGTGTAGATAAGACTATTCTTTTGACAAATCAAACTACGCGGCGTCCATAAACCTAAAAGTCACATAATAAATAATATTTTTAGGTCATATCCACGAGTTTTTTCATTCACGAATGATACCGTGTGTTACTAATGTGTTACGTAACATTCGTGATCGGTTGTTAAAGAGTAGTATACACTAAAGAATCTAAAATCAAAAGGCCTTCCTTTTTGTAAGAATCAAGTGTTTTACGGAGAACAAATTGTTTATATTTTAATATACTTACCAAAGATTCCAAAATAAAAACTACCAAGTGATAACAATCATTTTATTATTTTATTCCGTGTAATTATTAAGAATAGTTTACTAATGTACACTAGGCTTAATTTTCACACGTGTTACCTCCATTCACGAATGTTACCGTGTGTTATGAATTCACGATTGTTTTTGTACAATTTTTGGCGGCCATACTCATTTACATAAGTTTGGGGTTTCACAGTAATATAGACTCTTTTTAATTTGAAGCAAAAGGCTTTCATAATAAAACTGCTTTGTTGTATACATAACATAATATAAACTTAAATATGCAGTCGACAAAATATAAATCCTTAGGTACCTTCTTAATCTTTATTGGCCTAGTTTTTAAGTTTATTTTCCAACCGAGCAGTTATGACAAGGGCCATGTCATTTGACGGGCGAGCAGCCTCCTAGCTGTGACAGTAAATAATGGTGCCCCTGCCATTACTTACCCTAATGAGCAGGCATAGATAAGAGTAATGCCTTTAATTGGATGTCAATGTTTCGTAAGGCAGGGCCTCTAAAGATAGAGCACTTGAGATTGGAAGGCGGAGAAAATCGAATTTTATTAACGAAGACTAAATGTCAGTTTATACTTCATGGAAATATTTTTAGGGTTCCGTTTCCAAAGGGTGAAAACGGGATCCTATTACTAAGACTCCACTGTCCGTCTGTCTGTCGGTCACCAGGCTGTATCTCAATCTCATGAACCGTCATAACTAGGCAGTTGAAAGTTTTACAGCTGATGTATTTCTGTTGCCGCAAAACAGAATTGTTACGGAACCCTCGGTGGGCGAGTCCGACTTGTCCTTGTTTGGTTTTTAATTTCAAATTCGTACTAATATTAACTTATGTTAAATTTCCGTCTTTTCAAAATTTTTCCGGGGCCAAAATAATTAAATTCTAATAACATAGTAAATTCTTAACACATCCTGCAGTCGGAATACGAACGGAAACGTAACATTTTCACGTTAACATTCGGATTTCTTAAATTGATATAGAAACAGTTCTAAAACTGTACTTCTATACTATGCATTATATTACTTATGAATATTTCAGGAAAGTTCTGTTTAAGAACAGACTTATCTTTTCTCGTTATTAGGCACTGAAATTTGATCAAATATTATGCCCTTCAAAGTTTTCTTTAACATAACAAAACATTAAAAAAAAAAATATGCAACAAATTATATGCTGGTTAAGATAACACAAATTCGATGTAAATAAGAGGCCAAGCAGCATAAAGTACAAGGCGAACCTGTAGTGTATAAATAGATAGTATGCTATAGTGGATAGTATACTATTGTAGAAGATTAATTAGGTGACTAATTGCTATCCCGAGTCAGCTAATTAGCGCAAATTTCCAAGAAAAATCTTCTAATGACATTTCTTCTACCTGGCTTCTTTAAATTGGCTCATAAACTGTTACTGTTAATTTAGATTTGCTGATCATTTATTTGAAACAAGCAGCCACCCGCGTTTTCACCCGCGTGGTTCCCGTTCCCGCAGGAATATCGGGATAAAAAGTATTCTATGTTTTAATCTAGGCTATCTACTATCTGTATGCCAAATTTCAAGCAAATCCGTTCAGCAGTTTTTGCGTGATTGAGGAACAAACACCCAAACATCTCAACATCCAAACCCACAAACTTTCACATTTATAATATTAGTAGGATCTAGGTTTATTGCTTCTCTTAAATCATTATAACTAGAGATGTACCGACTAGTCGGCGACTAGTCGGTAAAGCCGACTAGTCGGCCACATTTGTAGTCGGCGACTAGTCGGTGACTAGTCGGCAAAAATCACCGACTAGTCGGCCTTTTACTCCATTCATATTTTTATGTTGAAAGTAAAACTTTACAAACAAAAAAGGAAATAAAATGTGTACAAGACAATAGGTCCTCTAAAGTAATTTTTTTAAAGCTAATCTAACAATTTATTTGGTCAATGAATAAACAATAGAAATAGAAATAGAAATTTATTCGTTCGAAACACGGTACAAATTAATCTTATAAAATATTTAGGGTACAAGTTCAGCGTGTTCCACCAATTACTGGTATACAAATAATTACAAGTTACAATAAAATAAAATAAAATAATAAGTGTCAGAAATCTAATAATTAATTATATAGCTATGTCATTTTAAATAGAATTGTTACAATTTTTAGTACATTAGAAATAATTTGATAGTTATGTCAATGGGTACATTTATAATTAAAGAATTCATTCAGATTGTAAAAACAATTTTCTTTGAGCCAGTGAAACAATTTAATTTTAAATTCTATAATTTGTGATTCTCTTATCAATTTTGGAATTTTATTAAATATTTTTATTGCCATGATACTACAGTTTTTTCGATAAAGGGAACTTTTACAAGGTTAAAAATTATTGTTTGCACAAGGATTGTTAAGTTGTAAAACATCTGTTTATAAAGATTTGGGAGATGCCCATCATTAAGACGCAGCTATGCGTAAGAACTTTCAACTAAAAAGCAAGTGATAAATTTACCGAAAACAATGATCGGCTTAGCCGACTAGTCGGCCTTTTTGCTGCCGACTAGTCGGCCAAAGTCATAGTCGGCCCATCTCTAATTATAACCAACCAGATATCAATTGTTATTTTTATACTACTGAAGTACTGATCAAGCTTCATACCTATTTGATCTTTTCATACCATATCGTTATCCTGTTAATTGTGTGCTGAAAAGCTTTCTCACTATTTACAAAACTTACAAAATTTAAACCTAATACGTTTGTTAAAGCTTTTTAAAATATCTTTAGAGCCAACCAATTATGTGTTCTATATACAGCCACGCCAAACATGTCAGTCAGAAATAATTAGGGTAAAACATTCATTTTACAATTTTATTAAGTTCTGGCTTAAACTCTTAAAATATGTGAAAGTCATTGTTATAAAAATGTTTTCTATCATTATCTTTCATAAAGAGGTTTATTTTTAACCTCTCAATAACTTTCTTTAAAAATCAATCGTCGTACTAGCTGTCATGAAAGTTGCATGATCGAGAGATATCGAGTGTACACTCGCCATATTCGCACAATTTGAAATATGGCACAAAATGCTCGACCGAACAGGAATCTAAGTGCAACAGGGTAAAGGTATAGAAACTATGGAGCAAGATTGCATACCTGTGACAGCCTAGGGTTGGGGTTAGAGCTCCTCGACTATCGATAACTGTTGCCAAATACAGCCTAGTTATCGATACTTAAACATAACTTTTAAAATAAGAAATATTCTTTTAAAATAAAAAAGATAGAGCTACACTAACTAGTGCAATAATGAGTGCGTGAGTGAATAAATGAAAGTGCTGGTTTGTTTTTATCTTAAAACAGCTACGTGTAAAGTTATCAGTCACTCTTACTGCTAATGTGATAAGTATGAATATTTATGGAATAATCTTGTATTGATTCAAGTGAAACTCTAATTCACTTATATTGGCTTATAAAAATATTTTCTTTTATAAATAATTGTTAAATAGCTTCGCTTTACAAATCGCTCTTCCTAGTACTCACTCAAATATTTTGTGATATTTTGAATATTTTTTTGAATTATTGCTGGTTTAAAAATTAACCTGAATTCATCATAGAACTGAAACTTGGATTCTGTCTACTTAACTTTATTTATGCCTTTCAAACTGTGCTAATAATGAGATCCGGTACCTATCATTATAAACGAGTTATATAATGGAACACATTTAAGTCGCTAACTAGTCAAATTCGTAACCGTTCAAAATCAATTCACCGTGGCGTTTGGCCACTTATCGAGCATTGTTAAACGTGGTGAAACTGAGATACTTGCTTTGTGACGTTTCCCATCCCTACGGCGCCCGGCGGGGGGTGTTCGATGATTGATGGCTGGCCGGCTGCACGCCGCGTGTGAAAGGGACAGGTTCTCCGTCGACCATCGGATCTCCCTTTCCCCCACGCAGCAGGCTGGCCTCGTAATTGAATGGCAATTACCTGGGCTGTAAATATGACACAAGCGCGTAATTGTAGGAGTGGAGCGCGTGAGCTCGAGACCGCAGTGGATGCGTCCTAAGAGATGAAATATTGAAATCACGTGTGCTCCGATCTTCATGTGTCGCTGACTCAATTACTCGTAATGTGTCGTATTGAGCGCCCCAAACTTGTTTTTGGTGTTGAGCAAATGACCTTATGCTATTAACTTTTTTATACGAAGTTTTGGCTGCAGCCTTGATAGCGGATTTGGACAACGTCGGAGAGCGAAATCTTGGAGACACGTTTTCAAGATTTAAGTGAACCAATGAAAAAACCTGCACCTTGATCACGCAAATTTTCGACGAGAAAACCAAACCACGGTTACTGACAAAATGTAGGACTAATAAAATTACAATTTATTAGTTTAAATTTTGTTTGATTGGATCAATCACGGAAAATTTGCAACTGTAGCTTAGGAGTTCGGTTTTAGGATGTCATTTTTGATAATCGATCCCACAAATTACCTATGAAAAACCATGATCAAAATTACATGCAAGAAAAGAACTAATGAGGACGATGTTATCTCTTGCTTTTACAACTTTTTCCATTTCCTGCTAAACTTTTTAACCTAATTTTCTAAGAACGACCCAAACGGATGACATATTTGGAAACCATATCAATCAAAACAACACAAATAAAAAGACAATAAAATCACAGAATATATAATAGGCTAAAATGGCTGATGTGTATGTGTTGCATATTGCCGCTGACACGCGTTGATTTTTTCTTTTATCTATGTAGGACGAGTGGCACAATTTTGTAGACACATTTAATTCGATTCGATTCAATACCTATCAAAAATAAAAATACAACTTGAGCACTTACTTTTTTATAAGTAAGGTAATAATTTGTCTTCTCTGTTTCTTGATTTTTCATTCTAATAAAACTATGTATAGTACTGAAAGAAGTAATTGGCAATTTTAGCAAATCACTAACTTATACATTCAGCTATGCAAATTATTACTGTTTATTGTTAGGTGTGGCGGAAATGTTTCTAAAATTAAAGGACAATCCTTAAAGAGTCATGGTGACTACAAATTATTGTTTTTTCTATTGAGTATTTTGCTCTTAGTAAAGGGTTCCTTCCATTGTTTATTTTAGCTGGATAAATAGGTACCTACTTAATATAAATAAGAATGTAATTATAACAATATTGAACTAGAGGGCAATACAATATTATGGTATTACTGAGCTGATCTGATGATGGAGCCGGAAGAAGGCCACGGGAACTCTGTGATAAAACCATACAACCCCATCGAGATTGGGCTCGTTAGAATCGTCTTGACAAGTAATCTGACTGGAGATGAGGTCCAGGGTCTGATGATCAAGCCAGAAGAAGTCTACAGGAACTCTGTAATAAATCCACCCCATTGAGTTTGGACTCGTTCGAATCTTCTTGGCGAGTACTCTGTTGGGAAATAGTTTCCAGGCTCTGTTGATGCAGCTGGAAGAATGCTACAGGAACTCAGTATTGCAACCATGCAACCCTATTGAGTTTGGGCTCGTTTGAATCGTTTTGACGAGTTGTCTATTGGAAAATAGTGTCCAAGGGTCTAATAATGGAGCCGGAAGAGGGCCACGGAACTCTGTAATAAAACCATGCAACTCCATCGAGTTTTGGAGCTCTTCCATCTTGATGAGTACATAACATTGTCTTAATTTATTTAACAACCATGAACGCTAATATTTTAAAACTTTTATGCACAAATGTTTAAACACTCAGCTAATTAATGCAACATGCGTTAAGTGAAAAAATAAGTATCGGCTAAGTTACAACGAATTAAGTGGTCATTTCTGCTAACGGAAAAAGGAGTAACTATAGATACTTTTTTAAACGTTTTGGAAAGAAAATCAGAAATATTTTTATTGCTGATAGTGGGTCGTCATGATCTCAATAACAAGTAATTGAAGTATCTTTATCATCATAGAGGATATGAAAGCCTCTGTGTGTAAGAAAAAATCGGCAATTTATTAGAATGGCTGGTGTGTAAGAAGGTACATCCATTATTGGTCCCTAAAACCACAAAACTCCATACTCTGAGGTCATAGGTCTCGAGACAGTAGTCTATCACAGTAGACAGGTGACACTTGACACCGTCACGAGACTACACAAAAAAAGCATTGTTTAAAATCTTCTTCGGTATCATTTCAAGTTTGAAGGACCTTTTAATATTCATGCCCGTTAATTTATATACCTATAGCTTGTACATACATTTAGCCCTTTTATTAGTAAGTATGAATTTTTTAGAATTTCTTGATGCATTGGCAGGATAATTTTGCTGATTCAAAACTTGACGCTAGTATAGATGTATAGACCTTAGTGTAGACCTGTCATTTTGTTGTTATCTATGTAATTGCTAAATAATTTATTAGTAAGTATCAACAATTTTTAGATATAATTTAAAATAAATGGGAAAATCGGCATAAATTTATAATAAATGTCTCCAGCAGCAGTAGCGCCACCAAACGGGATATATTTTGTGACATCCTGCCATTTTAAAATCGCTAAGGACCAATGATTTTAAAAGTAATAATTATAATAAGTCTATGCTAAGGACGATGAATAGGGACCAGTTTTGAATCCAATAACATGGTCTTATTGTACCAGCCTTTTATACCAACTTCTTCAAATGTTAATCAAAATGATGTATTGTATAAGTGTAATACTAGCTTATTAATTAAGACAAAACGTCATCAATGACATAAAAACAAAATATTTAACGTCTTTCGGACGCAATTAAAATAATGAACCTACGAAATGAACATATAAACGGAACTGCTAATGGGCTCCTATTAGTTTTACAACATGTTCCGCTACTACAGCACGTGGGGAATGTTTGTATTTTTGTTGTTAATTAAATTTCCAATTTACATACAAATGCTGGCAAGATGGCGGCCGTTGCGCCCGCGGCTCCCTCGCCACCTGTCTCGCTGCCCCACTGACGGCGAAGGCCCTTCTCTTACAACTATTTTATTATATAAATAAACTTCAAACATATAGGTATATTATTTTCTTTAGTCACAGAATACATAATTCAGTGCATACACAGATTTACTAAAAAATTATTTCAAGATGAAGTTTCCTGAAAGCCTAAGGATTATTTTAATTCGTCAAACAATGGTAATTCTTCAGGAAAGTCAGGACCAACGGCTTAACCTGCCTTCCGAAGCACGGAGGAGTTCGAGATAGTAAATTTTTGGTCACCCATCCCATGACCGACCCTTACAAAAGTTGCTTTACCTCCGCAACCGCTGGGCCATGCGCTATATCTGTACCTACCTATGTTGTGTTATAATTACAAGTCCAATGATCAATCAAAACAAGAAAGATTTGCGTACCTATTAGGTAGCGGTACTTAGTTTGGAATTCAGATTTCAGGGAAGTTTTGACATTTGACAACATTTTGATGCATAGGTATGACATGACGCACCGCCAGGAGACAGATTTTAATTGGCATGGTGTCGAGCTCGGTCCAGCCAGAGCCGCGTAGGGGATGGGGGGGACTCACCCGCCGTCCCTGTTTTTCTCTCACCCTAGTTCAACAGGTGGCTTTGGCTACAGACGAAATTTCCGTAAAGCAAACATAACATATTACAAAAAAGTACCAACGTTTAATATAGGAAATGCTTCATTAGAAACACTATTATAATAATGTCCATTCTTCGTCAATCAACGAGTATTAAGTTCCAGTTCATCATCGTTGTGTCGTCAGTGTTCAGCAAACAATACGAGCAGGCGATAATCAAAGCCATTTAATATCAATCGTTCATTAAACGAAGACCCCGCACAATCGTTCATTTAGAACGTTCTCACGCCTCATTAAAGTCTTTTTCGTGATTCGGCGACCGCGTCTACCGTTTCCCCGAGCACAATGAGCGAGTGATTCGGCGGCAAATAACGAGGGCATTTTGAGCCGCCTCTCACGTCCGACGCCTTCCGACGCTCAATGAAAGTTTACCTGCAGCCGTAACGAGCGATTTGTCCCCTGCCCCGGCCCCCGCTCCGGGCCCAAATCAAAGCCCATTCACATCTGCATGCCGACACAATGCTGGCAATTAGGCCGCGCTCGGCCTTACAATCGAACGTAATGCACAGAGCTCTCGATACGACCGACGACGACCGCCTTATCGTCCGCTCGGATTACGGCAGATTGGCGGAAACTTATTTTTGGAGACTACCTGCGAGTGCAGGCTCGGCTCGGTCCTGGGTGGGCTTCGCGGTTTACTGACGGCTCTCCAGAAAAAAACTTAATTAAACATGAGCTGTATCCAATTCCACTGAAATAACAGAAATTAAAAAGGCAAACAATAAGTCTTCTTGACGAAATCTACTACTCATCCACCAGTAACAGACCCAAAAGAACTATTTCTTCCCTTATAAAGTGACCAGAAGTGATGGTCCTGTTTGTAGTGCCAGGACGACTAATAATAAGTTGCTTAAATAATGGTCCCTTCGCAGAACACCATGATAACGTTTTGCTCTAAAAAGTTTAATATAAAAATTGTACAAAATTGCACTCATTTAAAAATTGTGACTGTACTATAGTAAGATATAAAATTATATGCCGAGTTATTTAGAACCTATGAAATTCATCAATTAGTACAGGGGTGGCTACGAGTCGTTCGCAATCGACCAGTCGATCTCTGGAGACAGCGCAGTCGATCGCGACGCTAGAGACATAACAAAAAGTGCTTTGCTTGTGGTAGCAAAGCAAGTAGCAACAGAACGGTAGTGGGCGCGGCTTTTTTGTAGTGAAACTTACCCCAAAATTTGAGTCGATCTCAATAGGCCAGGAAATTTTAAAATCGATCATAGCCTTAAACAAGTTTCCCACCCCTGAATTAGTACATACTTTTATATGAAGAGCCAGACATAATTATTTTGTTTATGTACTACTAATTAACGATTTGCTCATGCGGTTTAAATTAATCAACGCCACGGCTAATTAATCGAATCACAAGTTTTGATAAAATGTGACCAACACAGCTATTTATTACTTTTAATTAATAATGAAACCTGTCCGTATTTTTTGTAAAAGCACATGTTTCTAATCGTAAGCACATTAGTTAAAACTTCCTAATGTTTAAATAAAGTTATTAATTTTGCAAATCTCAAATGTTGAAAATCGACAATTTTTTTGTAGATTTAGAGAAAATTTTACTAAAGTTTGAGTGATACATGTATTTTTATGATCGTCAAAATATTTTGCAAGGAAAAGAAAAACAATTATTTTTATTTTATTTTAATGTGGTTCGCATAAACAATAATGGGGTCTCGCTCAATCAAGTACTGTGCCAACTCCTAATTATTGCGTTTTTTTCGTCCCCTTTAACATTGCAGCTGCAGGGGGTGTTAACGTAAAGAGGTCGGATATTGTACCTTTGTTTTTTGACCTTCATGAACTTCCCATAATTGATAGAGGTCAATAATTACATCGTTCAATAATCCTACTAATCCTACTAATATTATAAATGTGAAAGTTTGTAGGTTTGGATGTTTAGATTTTTGGATGTTTGTACCTCAATCACGCAAAAACTACTGAACGGATTTGGTTGGAATTTGGCACACAGATAGTAGATAGCTTAGATTAAAACATAGAATACTTTTTATCCCGATATTCCCACGGGAACGGGAACCATGCGGGTGAAACCGCGGGCGGCCGCTAGTCCAAGATATGGTTTATAGCTTAGAATAAAAACACCTAAAAGCTGAGTCCTTGTATGTAAAGTGAGGCAAAAACACTGAGCCAAATTGTCTTGGTTTTCAGATTTATATCATTCTTTCATACATTATAAATCCAATAAAATAGTAACTAATCCCCTAAATGTAGGGAAATTGAAACTTTTTCATTCTTATAGATACGATTAGATAACGTATGAAAGAGAAAAATCTTTTTAATTTATAATAATCGTCTAATTTGCCTTACAAAATTGACAGTGCATTTTGTAGGGAACTGTCGTTCTAGGCTTTTATTGTTATAAGGTTTATTGGATATACACCGTCATTTTGTAGTCGTTTTAATTAACTTGAGGGAGTGTTCTACTAATGAAAATAAACATTTTTGCCAAAGAAACATGGGTCGAAAAACGACAAAAAAAATTGACTTTCCCATACTAATACAATGTTTTAGCTGTCTAGTTAGTATGGGAGGACCAACATTTTTTGTCGTTTTTTGACCCATGTTTCTTGGGCAAAAATGTTTAGTTTCATTGGTACAAAAATGACTACAAAATAACGGTGTAGTTTTCGTACCGTCAGCAGTAATTTGTCGCATAAGCAACAAACAACTACAGTGATTTTATTTAACTATGTGCCTGACGTCACGTGGCCTATTTATATACCTTTTAGACAATACAGGATGTTTGGTATCTATTAGCCTTATAAAGCCGAATATGGTGGATAGGGTAGCATAGACACAACCCCAGAAAATTATTATAAACCCTGAAAACCGCCACGTACCTGAGATTTTTTTATTTGTATGGAAAAATGCAAAATGACAGCCCTGGACGCAAATGGACCATTGAATTCAATAATCAACCCCATTAAAGGGCAAAAGCAAAACACAATTGTGGTCTAGGGTTGCCACTGCATAAGTTTAATATGTAAAACAAAAAGATTTTTTTTTCACGAGAGCGATGGTTTTCAGTGTTTTTAATAATTTTCGGGGTTGTATGATATGAATGCTGGGTGCAATCTACCATATTTGGCTTTATAAAGTCAAACACCCTGTATAGTGGACTAGCGGCCGCCCGCGACTTCGTCTGCGTGGAAAGGTTTTTTGCTATCCCTCGGAAACAATACTTTTTTCGGGATGAAAGGTACCCTATATCCTTCTCTGTACCTCTGATAACGTGTATGCAAAATTAAACGATGATCGGTTCAGTAGTTAAGACGTGAAGGCGTAACAAACAAACAAACAAACGGACTTTCGCATTTATAATATTAGTAAGGATTTGCGATGATTTTTAATACTGCAGACTTCTGCAAGAGTTAGTGGTAACTGAATGTAAAATCAAATGTATGAAGAAATGAAGAAAGAACACTATTTCTTGTCTTATAAAAATCGTCTGCTAAAATTAACGTTATAATATTAATTACCATATATTTTATGAACTGCCTATATTACAAACGTCTTATATACTACTGCATCAGTTTGAAAAGGTGTTTTTTAGTCGCACATATCCCCCGAAAAGTTACGCACCATAGCAAATACCATAAATTTTACGACACTTTTTATGAAATCCTTCATCGAATGCACCTTGTGTAAGCTTTTAACTTGCCTTTAACAAATATTTTTTTTTTCCATACAGGACCAGTAAGTATGGAAAAATTAAGTTATTTTAGTCAAATATAAAGGTGTTGAAAACCCTCAAAATATTGTAAATTTTTAATTTTTATTCCAGAAAAAGAAAATTGATTAAAAATTGCCCTTTTTGATCATTTTTAACTTGCCTTTAACAATCTTTATTTTTCATACTGTGATTTTGTATAAAAAAGATTTATTTTAGTTTGGTAATAAATTAAATCTCTTGAAAATTTTCAAAGCTTTTTATATTTCAATTAATTATATTTCTATTTTGAGACTTGCAAAATGTATAACTTGACTTAAACCTTTTCGATCGAGAAATATATAGATTCTGAAAAATACAAGGTTATTCGACAATTCTATTGTCTCTGTTTTGCTTTCTCAAAAACAGTCGCCGATATTAAAAAGAAAAAAAAATTAAGCTTTATAAATACGCTCATGCGCATATTAGCGACTGCAAGTCATCATCGTCAGCATCAATCAATCCCGTTTGTGTGTATGTCGTCGCCTCTTTGTATGGCCTGACTTGGCTGACTTACAAACGTCCGGGTCAAATGGTGAACCCTTGAATGGTTGTTGAGGGGTCAGTCAAGACGTAATAACCGGTTCATAAAACATGTTTCTTGAAATGTGCTTTTCAGCACGTTGAAAGAAATAGTTCATTACTTTAAATTTCGAATTGGCTGAACGTCTTTCGTAAAACAGTGACGAGTTCATAACTCGTTTATATCAAAACAATGTTGTGATAGAAAATCCAAATAGTAAATAAATTGTAGTCAAAGTTTAAGACAATCGCATTAATTGGAATAAACAAATATCTTTGCGTAACGATGTCTAAAGCTAGGCGACTAATGTCAATTAAAACATGAAAAATGTCGCCACAAACGAAAGTTAGTAGTGTACTTTCCGAGACATTTGGCACATGTCCCACGACCACGAATGCGTCTTTACAAAATCTAGGACTGCGGATTGCATCCAATAGGAAAATAAAACACCAATCTTCAGTTTCAAAAGTGTGTTCCAAACACATATAAGAAGTTAAGTACTATACTTACTATAAGAAAAAAATGAAAAATAAAAAGTTTTAGTAAATTTTCCCTGTTTTCAAAAATTACTGTTTGATATTATGAAGTAACATGCTTCTATTTTTTAGAGTTGCAAATTCTTTTAGGTATTATTTGAAGGTCGATTCTGACATGAACCAAATGCCCAGGGTGCAAATTTGGGTGGAATGTGAAATGTGCTTGTGAGCATATGCATTAGTTTCCGAGTCATGGATGTTTATGTTCTTATTTACCTATATATTTCATACGTCCCGTCAGACCAAATGATTGGTATTAGTAATCGATATGGTAAGAGCTTCTTAGTGTTGGAGAAAAAAGTCTTGCATGGTAACGCCAGTGATATCCCAATTTATGGGCTCGGTCATAGCCTGACGACATGCAGATTAAGTATGTTATGTAATAGAATAGAATATGCTTCCCTTTCCACAATACCTATTTGACGAAATCTACTCAATTGCGGAAATCACAGTAGGTTTTATTAGTACATCCGCGGCAGGCTGGCTGGCAGAGATCACCGCGTTTGTCTACGCGTCTTTCGACATTTAGTGCCCTCATATCGTGTATTGTAATAAACGTCTGTCTCGCGCTGCTTTACAACCGGGGCAGTCGTATTACTCGACTGAATACATTTCGAATATTTCGATAATACTTAGACTTTTAAGTATTTTAGACATTTTGAATAACTAATGCATATTTAAGTAAATTTTTTAAATAGCAAAAGAAATCTTTATTGCCTTACTTTGAATTAGTTATGCTTGATTTACGTTTGAAAAGTTTGAGGAAAACTTTTAATTTTTTTTTGTTTATTAACAGCCAACAATAATTCAAAATTTCGAATCACTAAACAGTTGACAATCGCGCGAAAATACCATGTGGGAGAGACATGGTGGAGATCTAGCAGCCGGCCGGTGCATCATTAGGGAGCATTCACTTCGTGCGACAATATTCTTCATTTGCGTAGCGGACGGTGGCGTCTCATTTGCAGCATTGTGACGCCGCCCTTGCACCGGTGCAGTGTGCGAGCACCTTAATTGTACCCTTGTTTCGTCACCACGAAGATTTGCCAGGCCAAATGTATGATTTGACTGCATAAATTAAACTGCAGAAAGGAAAGACAGCTTTGTTGTCATCACCACTCTACTATTCTGTATTGTATCCACCTCATACTTATTCAATATTTTACCACCCATTAAAATAATTCTTAATTACTTACGAAGAGCTCAACACCTCACTATGAACTTCGAAACTAATAACTCGGCGTACATCCAATTAAAAAGCATAATACATAATAACCGACATTCACCTGTCTCTCTAATCCGTATTAGCATAACCAGTCTTACGTCCTTCAATTAAGGGATACATTTGTTTGGCTAATAGAATCGTATAGATTGTGTAACGGTGCATTTGTTTTCGTAATAGAAGGCCCGATATCTCCTGAGTAACCGATTACCACATTATATCCATCTAGACATAATGGCCGTGATTAATAAGCTCCATTAACTTTAAACAAAGATTAATTTTCGAAGCGGCTCCGTCTGCTTGTAACAAATAATATCCCGGTACCATGAGAAATGCCGATGATTAAATGAGTTTTTATAATGGGCTCGGCCGCAAAGTTCCTGTCCTGCAATTGCAGGGTTAAGTATAATATTATTACTTGAAGCGACTGAACAAACCGTTTCAACATATAATTTTATACAACCTTTTTACAACTATCTAGAACACATAATAGTTTTATTTAGCTTTCTTATTTAGATTTTCATACTCTTTGCTGAAAAGGATGTTGGTTGTTAAAATAAAGGTATTTTATCATTATCCCATTCCAACCAAACTATTTACATTGGTTCGTACCAAACTATTTTCAAAACTTTTTTTATTCGTTTTTAATAAATGAAAATGTTGGAGCCTTTTTATCTTACAAAAGTTGCCAAAACAGATTTTAAAAATTTCTCTTCTACCAATCTTTAAAAAATATTTCTGTGGCTTTGGTTTCATGATAACAATCCACCATACAAGAGTAGGACTTCATTTAAAACTTTGGAGCTTTTCAAAATTGGAGCGGGTGTATGGTATGGGCAATCTCGGGCCACCTGCGCGGACGCAGATGATCGATCGGCCGGGCCGAATTAAACCTGTAATGGCGGCGGATTATGTTGAATTAACCCGAATTTAGCCCGGCCTCTTTCGTGTTCGTACAAGCTGCTTAATGAGTTTCCTATACAAGCTCTAATGCAGCCGACTAATTGGGACTTTCCTTTAGGACTAAGTAGTTTTTTCTAAGAAGAAAATATTGACATACTCTTAAATTATTGAGTACTTACCTACATCTTACCTCAAAATACATGGGATTTTATATGGGGTATTTTTTTAAAACAAAAAGATAACTTTGCGGTGCACCCACTGTACTTATTTTCTCTTTGAAAGCTGTCAATCTCTACAGTGAATTGTTGGGTTTTATTGTGAGAGGAGTATCTTTTAAACCCAATATTCCGTATTTTCATGTCGTTTACCGCCATCTGACTCCGTCGAAATAACTCCATCAGACTTTATTTTATTTCAGTATGCAAATGCACTCCAATTAGCGGCACTAACGTTTCTCGGTAGGTAATATTCATTATTTTTGTCCGGGATTTTTTCCTGCGAGCGCGCCGCAGACGCCGCGTCGTAATTAACCAACAACGGGACGGATCCTTCAGCGTTCGCTTATTAACGTCTAATCTTTGTTGCCGGCCGTCGATCTTAATTAATTCAATTAAAAGTATTAAGGAGTAGGTGAAGGTTGCGGCCCTCTCACTGAAATTTAAAAACTTAATGTCGTCGTAACGACTCGGCGAGTATACAAGGGGAGGCGAATTAATCAAATAATGCTGCGGAGGTGCGGGGCCGGCGCCCCGCGAGCCCCCTCCCCGCCAGCCCCGCGCGCGACCGCGTGGCTCAGTTGCGACCGAAACACCGCAAGGGGAGGTGTCGCCGGTCCCCGTAAACGTTACTACTTTTTTCGAAGTTCTTAACACAGTTTTTGTTTTAAAGTTTTACAAGGAAGTTGTGTGTGTCAAGTCTTTAATCCTGTCGAACTGAAGGGTTAAGAGACAGCGCTCGGCGGTGTAGTTTGAGTTTATACGTTGGTTGTGTTTTTTTTGTTATTGTTGAGTTTTTTGTTTGGTGCATCGTGCCGGTCCGGAGACCGACGGTCTCAGCGAGGCTCCAGGCCTGGACGCGCGGCTAACAGACCCCGAAGGACAAAGCCTTTAGGTAACTATTCGGAAGATTTGTGTGGCTCTCCGACGAGAGGTTAGTCGGCCAGTGCTCGGGCACATAGTGCAACGCAGAATGTTTGTAAACATAATGAATAGCATTGAAGTGATGACATATACTATAGATAGACAATAACTTCAAATGAATAGCCAAAAAATACGGAAGATGGCGAAGAATTTACGATCAACAACCACGTGGTTGATTTTGTTTGTTTACGAAACTGCGAAGTATACGATTTTAAAATAATTGCGCTCAAAATCCTTGAGTTCACAATTAGTTGCCTTGGTATTTAGTTGAGTGTAATATATTTATACTCATTTGGACGTCATGAAGACACCGACTATGCCTAATGGAGTTACAGAGATAGAAGAATTGTTTCTAAACATTCACTGTCAATTGAAAAATGACCTTAAACATTTTCATGAATAATTATGAATACAATGGAGAAGAGAAGACAAAACATGATAAAATAACAACATTGTTAATTATTAAAATCATTCAAAACAATATTTTCTGCCTTTACACATAAAATATATTACCTTGTAAAAAGTTATGAATCCACAGGCCCACAGACAGACTCAGCAATTATTATAATTATTAATCAACGTTTGAAATTAATAACAACGCGACTACCTACGCAGCACAAATTATTTCATTATCAGGTGAAACTCAATTACTAAGAGATAATTAAACCATCAAGGATTTATTTACTTTGAACATCAATTTTCTTTAAAATAAACCTACTTTTAATTAAAGCTTTAACGAAAAACAAATAGAGAAGAGGCGAGAGCCGTACAACCCTTGCGCACTGGTTCTCCGTCACATTGGGGTTGGGAATAATTATGATGGTGTATCTAAAGCCAATTTATAGCTGCTTGAATTATTCATTGTTATGTATGAGAACTCTTAGGCCAATTAAACCAAGGAAAAACATCACAGATATGACACACATCCTACAAGTACCAGTAGCAGAAGAAGATAAAATTGCTAGAAATGAATTCATTGACGTTTTTATTTTAAAATGACCCACTTTTATTTAAAAGAACGTTACATTTAATGCCCCAATTGAATATACAGTCGTCGATACCGTACCAAGCCGAAGTATTATTGGAAAAATTGAACTTCGTGTGCTCCTAATAGCTTATTAGGCCAAATCATTCGTAATAAGACGGGTTGAAATTAATTTAAAACATGTCTAAGCAATATTATACGGACCACTTCATTTCATCGCCGGTTTAATTAAAAACGAGTGCCCGCTCCCCTCCCCCCTTTTCGGGTTGTTACCCCCTCCCTCTGTGGGTGTCTCGCTCCGCTTATATTTAGATAATTGTACAATCATCTAAATTAATGAGTCCTCTCGTCCGGTCCTGGCCTCTATTGTATTATGTTTATGCCGGCCAGACGGCGGATACACGGTGACAATTTTAATTTAAAAATTCTAATTAATTCATTCATTTTGCCCCGGCTTTCGGCTCGCCAAATATTTTTTTCGGGACTGTAATACTCTTGGGCTTAGGGATTGTTTAGTTTGGATTATAAGCCCCTCTGAAGAATTTAATAATCAAGAGATTAGACAACTGTAATGTCGTCGTATTCTGGAACATAATAAATATTTGATTCATGAACTAATAAAGTTATTATTTGATTTGGCATTTTTATTTCTTTTCTTGAAGAATTTGTTAGCCAATATGACAAAGAAGAGCACAATCTCGTTAACAAGGCGCTGTTGACGACAGTGATAGAGCTCAATGCAATTAAAAGTTTGACTGCGTGCGTGGTCGAGGCGCCGCGCGAATACCTACCTTAATTTATGCAGGCGATAAGCTCAAGTTATGAGAGACAATTAATTTCTTATTTTAAATAAGATTCCCATTAAGATCTTCTTAAAAGTTTAATAAGATATGAAGGTTATCTTTATAAACTCCCTTTCTCCACATTGTTACTCACGAAAACATAGGTACTAGCCCATACTGAAGTACCGTTAAGAATTAGAAATTAAAAAATAGGGACAATGAATATAAAACCAGCTATGCTAGTAGAGGCAAACAACTTTTTCAAAAATGAACTAAATACAATAAAACTACTGCAGGAAGTAAGATGTTAAATCCAATCGTTTTAAAAAATACCAACATCACCAGAGGTTGCCAATTAATGAAATTAGCAGACAGAGCGTCCGTTATTGAATGCTCTCACCAAACGAAATGCATCAAACTCAGGACGTCGGATGGAGTGGGCACGACACCCGGATGCCCCGGGGTGATCTCTCTAATGAACCCGGACCTCCCTACAGCCTGATTTATTAACAAATTAAACGCATTCTGCTGCACCCTCATGCAAACACGATATTATACTGTTCGAAATTGTGTTAGACACAATTTGGATCGCTTTCATTAAAAGTTTGTAACATTATAAAATAGAAAATTCGTAAGAAGGTTAAATTCTGTAAAAAAATCATAGTACCTATGTGAAACAAAAATCTATTTATTTATAATCCATGCAATAATACTAAGGTACTACTGACAGTGGAAGACATTCACCATTTTTTTCATATTATGATTGATGTGATTGGTAGTCATGCCAAAACAGTATCTATATCCTTTCAAAGCATAAGCATTACCAGGCACAATATCACAAAGCCGGTTCCATTGACAATCTGCCTACACACAAATCCTTAAATTCAAAGAGCTCGGTTGATATGCAAATGCTTATAGTTATACCAGTGTCGATAATACAAATTAAAGTTCCACTATCTTCAGTATGCAATTTGCCAAATTCATTGGGCTATAAGCGATAAAGCTTATTCTAAATGAAGATACTATTTTGTCTGTACGTACAAATGAATACATTCATACCCCAAGCCAGACGCTATTCTAAAATGCAGAGTACGACAGGTGTACGTTCCCATGTTCCTCTTATAAAAGCCTTTTATTTGTTGGAGGATATTCAAACACCACAAATTAGAGATAAGTGTAGAATAAGAGGATTACTCATAGTACCTATCAGTGAGAGTACCCAATTCAATGTCGTGTTTTTTGGTATTTTACCCTTAAATCTGTATTTATTTAATGTATATTCTGTACGTAGTATTTGTTGTATGGTCTGTGCCTGTAACATTTACAATTTCATTATTCGATTGCATTTAGCAGTGCCATACGTCAATTTTTAAGTATTTATGAGAGGTATTTCGTATATTGAATAAACAGAAACTGTCTTGTGGAATACTACTCATATTATTGTTGCATCCATTATTCAGCACCGGGCCGGCAAGGGATCGCTGCCTTTGCTACTAAATTATTAAACACGCGTTATAAACACACCACCCCAAACTCATCTTCAAACTGTCTCTGTACTGGATTCTGATGGGGGAATCATCGGCGATATGGACTTTTGCGAACTTTCACAAACTTTGAAACTTTATCCTTTGCGTATGATAATGATCCTTTTAGAAACAGCTTATAGATTTCTGATACGGCGGTGCGAAACTGTCGTTTTTGTTAAATCTCGGTGGAACTATTTAAGGCTCGGAATTCTCATTGAGGTAGTAGGCTCATAGTGGAACACCTGCTTTGATATCGCGCATGCCCTCTCCCCAGTCCGTAAGTCCACTTTGACTAAACCGGTTTCGATTACAGGTTATAGCTGCCTACTTATCCGTTTGGCGGAAACGAACCTCTCACGTCTCGGCTGTTGCTGTTGTGCATATTTCTACATTGTACGACTATTTTTTTAAATCCTTTTCCCATATAAGTTACTATTACTTCACTTTCATACAATAAACAATATAAACAACTTTCGATTTGATAATTATTTGCTATAACTGTACATTAAATAAAAATGGAAGTAATAATAACATCTATTGTAGAATTCAAAGTTCTTAAATCCATTATACGGACGTGGGTCATTTCCAATATTTTTTCTAGCGTTATTTACTGAACGATTATGATTGTTGCCCACGATTCGAAGAAGAAGCAATTCAACCTCTCATACAAAAATAAACAAAGTCGTCACAGTTTATTTGTCTTGTGGGGAGACAGTCCCAGAACGTAGCTAATGATTGTTCAAAGAATTTGGAACCATTGGAATGTGCATTTATGTCTTTTAAATGGTAATGAATCTTCCTCAGTATTCTTTTCTAAAATAGTAATGAGGAACTATTCTCGGATACAAACTTCACATGAAACAAAAATATGCATGCATCGTTTAATATACAACTCTGAACTAATAAAAATAAGAATCAAGAACCGCAGTCTTATTACAGTACCACAATCGAGAAGAACGGAAAAAAAATATTAAATTACAGAGCTTTTTTTTAGATTTAGATTTGATTAACCAAATTATGGATCTGTTGAATAAATAATATAATTGAAGAATACGAATATATTATAGCTACAGAGACAATGTTGAAGGCTAGACATCACTTAAAATAAAGGACAGACACAGTCTGACCACTAGACCAGAAAGAGACAGAAAGTTTCCTTAATTTCTCACTGCGTGGGGCCACTCAGTTTCGACCAGTCATCCTATTTGATTGTGGAGGGAATTTTGTGTTGTAATTGGCACTAATTATTGTTTTGAGAGCTGTCTCTCATACGGGCTGTTATAAACCTCTTGTCTTAGCCACTGGAGTTGTTCTTGTTTTTTTGAAAGTTGTTCTATCTAAGATTACATTCAAAATAACAATACAAGTCAGTGTTCTTAATAAGCTGCAGTTAAGAATTAATTTATAAGGCTTGTAGAAGTTTAATTAATAAAGACAATATTCAAAAACTGCAACGTGACATTCTTGTGTAACGACAAGACATTGACTCAGTTAACAATAAATCATCATAAAGTAAATCAAGGACAACAACACATCCATCGCTTGCTTTGTAGTGACGATAGGTACCACAAAAACCAAAGACTTAAGGCAATATAATTTTCTTTTGGATAGAAACACGTACGTGACCTCAGATCTCAGATACAACACTGTTCATGGTATTGGGTTTTCAAAATTGATGTACAACAAGAAGACAACAAATCACAGGACTACGAAGGTCATCCAATAATTACGCAAACAAATCAAAAGAATTCATTATACAAATCATTAATTCAGCATTATGAAAAGCCGGACGAAGTTAGGTGCAGCTTTATTGCACCAATGCTTCAGAAACTGGTTCAGCGATAAAATAGTGCGATTGCACACGTAGTATTGTTGTGGAAGTTGGAATTAATAGCTATCCTTAGCTAATACCGGCAATAAGCCGCCAAAGACGGGCCCATATTTCAACCGGTCGTCATGGCAACCGCGCGCCAAACAACCGGCAGAAACAACCGACAAACAGTTCGTTACGGTCAATAGTATTCATTATAATTAAATTAGCTTTTTGGTTATTGCTTCGTTTCAAATAGATTATGGTTTGAATGGTGTGATACTGAACTAAGTAACTTGAGAATTGGTTTAAGAAATTCCACATGAAAAGTAACATTACTTACTTTACAATTTAGATATACGTATTTATTATTGTGCCATTTTAGAAAGCCTTGTTTCGAATTCTGTATCTGCAATATTGTCACGTATTATTAATGCTACTTATGTATTAGCGCTTACACATTAATTTTGACAGTCATAACAAAACTGATTTAATTCGTATTTAAGAACTAAAAGGGGAAATTTGATTATGCGAACATTTTGTAAAACAAAATTCTATAAAATAGGTATTATAGTCATTGTTATTATTTCATCAGTAGTAAATTAGGCACTTGTTTTATTGCACTATTCACTCTGTTAATTTATTTCAATAATTTACCTACCTCATATTTTTAATGGTAACAGATTTCCGTTGACCTCTTGTTTAAATTGGGGAATCACATCGAACAAAAATAGTACAAAAGGAGTATTCATGTTTCATTTAGAGGATTGTAGGTTTAAGTATATACTCTAATATAAACATACTATACGTCTATACCTCTTAGTTAATCCTGGAATTTGCTTTCGAATACATAATGCGGAAACTAAGATGACTGCTAACACACGCCCCTTAATGTAACAATACCCGTGGCTGGTAAACCAGGCGAGAGGATATCAAAATCATAACTTGACTTTAGAACAATTTGTTGCTTCATTATCGGGCGTCCGTACCGAACAGAAACTAAGTAGATAACAATCAGCTGAAGGCTTGTTCGAGACACGAAATTAATTAAAACAAGTTTGTTCGCGGATCCTATGCAGGGAACAAAGCAGTGCTGAGTCACTAGGTAATTACTCGCAGACAAGAGGCGCCTCAAATCTAACGTTATCTAGAGCCGTTACTATAAGCGACGATGTGCCTAATCCTAATCTAGTAGAAGGATTCGCCGATTAAGTATTATTTTTATTCGGTATTTTAAAAAGTTAAAGCCATCATTACCATGAGGTGGTAAAGGCTTTCAATGGGTAGTAATTTTTAATAGCGCCTTGTCCACCTGCAATTGTTTAACTTGTTGAATACAACGTTGCACGTGTGGAATTCAAATTTCTACAACTTTGAAATAACTTTAGGAATGATTCAGATTTCGATGACTAATAATAACTATTCGTATACATTTTTACAAATACAGGCCCTAAATGACTCATATTTAAGCTGTTAGATTTTTATTAAAATACTTGACAGTGATAATTTCAAAGAGATTCAGTTCAAATCCAGAAGATACTATTATCACATGTGTGACTGATGTGTTACAGAACAACTTTTTGTATTCTCCTAATTAAGAACTAATCAACAGTGTCCCATAAAGCGATACATTTTGCATAATAGGCAATATTACTAAAGGATTAGAAAAAAAACGATGATGGCAGTTTGAGGTCGTCGATTTTCTTTTTGAAGCTCCTCTAATGAATATTGCGGTGATCGCGCCTTGTCATCGGGAATTTTAATTATATTCAGTGATTAATTATGTGTAAGGAGTGAAGACGGCGAGGGTTGCGATCGCTGATTGATGACTCCAGCTTCTTCTTCAACATTGTCTTCTTTAATTGTGACGTTAAACGTTATATTTTGTTTCATTGTTCCCGTAGTGGGCGCTGTAATTTGATTTATTCCGAAGTCTTGAGTCATTGTTGTTATTAATTTTATAATTCCCTAAGATAATGCACGTTATTATGGATGTCTTTCCGCTGAATCACTTCTGCATGGCAAATTTTGTATTATTCGTGTTTTGTAAAGGCAATGAACGATTAATGTTTGTACTAACGCGTCTTTATCATGTTGTAGAATAGGTGATGAATTCATTGTACGACTCACTTGTCCAATGAATACAATGAGGCATTAGAGTGTTCAAGAAAATACACATGTTTTTATCCAAACTCTTCATTTTCACGTAGATAGTCCATTATATAATATGATCTCGTTATTATAATAAAGTCTATAAGTATTGAGAAAATATAAAGATTTTTTTCTTTACTTGAAAACTCAAGTCTAAGATAGCAGATCAACGAAACCCAAGAATGAAATCCAGTTTGAACCGAACTTGTATTAAAAATAAATAAGTGCTCAAAGTCAACAAGCTGTATTATCTAACTAGGTAACGAGACAGTCGTTTACTCAGTTCTGCAGAAAACTCACTTGAGGCGGGGCTTATCTGCTGTTCGTACACAATACGCCATCTGTTACCCGGCGACGACTGACGATATCCATGACCCATCGACTGAAACACGTTCATATTTACCAACAACAAACTGTTAACCTCAGTCAGAAATAAAACGTCGATTCCTCTCAAAATCCAAATCGAATTACCCAATCCCCTAGCAATGGCGCATAGAAATTCCAAATACCTCAATATCAGGCGAATATATCGGACTAGTGCTGTCGGAATGTAAATAGATTCTGCTCGCAGCGTCATATATTATTAAACAAGCGATTACCCCTAAATTTAGATCTGCATAGATACCGGCCCGATATCGTTTGCAAGCGTATCCTGCAAAATCTGTCAGATCTGATCAAATTATGCGCATCCATTTAGTCTGGTAATTGGTATTTCTAGATACGCTAAACGGTTGTTGATTTTCATTCGATTGGGTGATTAATTTTTGCCTTTTCGATAAACTTTTTATTTATAAACAATATTTGTATCGCTCTGAAAGAAGACAATAGCCTGCAAGATAGAACGCAGAATCACCAGACCGTAATAAAATAAATTAACATTACTTTTTCATTTGAAGACTTCACTCACAGTGATTGAAATATGGAAGCAATGGCATTATGTTCAACAAAATAAAAAAGCTAAAGTTTATGTTTAAGCAAGACTGATAGGTCCGACGCGACGGAACTATTTCAAATTAATAGGGAAGTGTAAATTAAAAAGTTTTTTATGTAGGTTAAAAACAAGACAAAATTTATATATTGACTGCCCAAATGTCATATAACTTTTAGTAAAGATCACTACAACCAATAGGGCAACTAATTCACCTATTTTAAACGATAATGCTTCTATTTCTATAGCTTCCTTTTCTCAACAATCTTGCTATCCATTTTTCTGTAATCAATGGGTAAAACTAAACTAATCATAGATAGGAATTTTCAGAAGATATTAAGATATCATTGTAGGTAAGGTATGTATTTTTTATATGTGGAAAAACTTTTGCAGGTTGTGTTTGCGTCCTTTCCACCGATTTTATTATTAAAGTAGTGATTAAGTATATCGACTTGTTCCCACATTGCCATCGGCCGCGCCATCTTCCAAGCTTTATCTAATCTTCAGGACAGGATATTTGCACGCCGATAACGTCTGGCCCTTAACTACATGTTTTGCAATTGTTCCACTTACTTGGTTCAACATATTTATATCGGGCAACTTTGATTTTTTCACGCAAATAAAGTAACACGTGTAATGAGATCAAACGAAAGAAGCGGACTGTTTTTACAAATAAATCTAGCGATATTAATGATAAATAGTACCAAAGTATCAGTTGATGAAGCTATAAATATAATAACGATAAAAATCAGCATATTGCTTCACACGATTTCAATAGAGGAGCAATAAAAACATACGGGGGGGCACTTCTGAAAGGGGCTTCCCAAATTGGCAACGGTTCGCGAGGGTTCTTCCACACGTTAAATACGCAATTTCGAGTCCCATACAATCAACCAAATGAGCTCGCGTCAATGCAATCAATTATGGCTTTTCACTTCAACGTTCAGTGGGTCACTGTGATGAAAAGGTGTCATATTGCTGTAGTTACACTTCTGTTATCGACGGTGTAAATATTTTATTAACTTTTACCTCTTCTTAAATTGGTATTATTTATTGTGGATTCTTCCGGTGGATTGTTACAACAAACTATTCAATAAAGATACTCATTTAATTTTGTACAGTAAAATAGCTTAATGTTAAATGACTTGTCCGTTTCCGTTTACTTACCATTTTCATTAATGAAATGAAGTATTTTTTCAACAGAAGACAGGTTTGTTGTTTTTACTATGATTGAATTAAACCAATAAATAAAACTGTGTGATCTATTAATGCTACTGCTCCACCTGCGTTAACGTTAACGTTGATGGTAATGTCGAACTACGCGTTAGCTAAGGCATTATAATTCTCGTATAAGTATTTAGTAATGTCGTTGGTGAATTAACACGTTAAAATTGTTGGCCGCATCTGCGTAACGCCTAGATTAACGTGTTTATTTACGCGTTAAGAGTAAGACGCAAGTGGAGTAGTGGAGCCGTAGCATTCAGCAAAAACAAAGAGTGTTCAAGTTATAGGTTTATCAACAAGAAATCTACCCGATTTGCAACACCAAAAACTACTTAAAAACTCACAAATTGGGGCGTAAACGTTATCTGCTTACAGTCTCGTTTTATAACTATATACATTCATATAATTAGTCGTTTTTGTTCTCTGGCGTTAAATGCGTTTCCGTGCGAGTGTTATCGGCCGATCTCTCAGCCGCGTATTCCCATACTACACGGTGAGTTCACTGGTTATCCACAACCCATAGGTCCGCTTGTTTAAAATAGTTTAAATGATGACTGATGAGTAATGGAAGGCCACTTTTGTTGCGTCTTTTTGGTTGCCAAGTCCACAAATATTTCGCAGACTTCGATTTTAGATGTAGGAGTTTTAGGAAGACTTTCTAGTTAGGTACTTACTATAATAACATGTGATCTTCATAAAATATTTTTACTCATTTACAAAAAACAATTTTTTTAACTAGGTACCATCTTCTTTCTACTAGTTAAACCGAAATAAAAACGTTTTGCTAGTTGTTTAACAATTCCATCTAGTACCCCTACCCCTAGCACGAATATCTATCCAGAAAAAACCCCTTCGGACCACTTCGTAGCTAGATTTCGTAGCCGGCTTTAATACGGGAATAAAAAATCCCATTTCGAAACCGGCTACGAAATGGGACTACTTTTACTCCCAATAGGAAGCCAACTTCGAAATGGGATTAAAATAGTACCACTATTTCGCTTCTCTTTGGTAGACTTATTCGATTTAAGTATTTAATTATCTTTGACGAGTCAATGTAAGTTTGTTATAATACGCTGTTAAATTATTTTTATATAAGAACATGTGCCACTGAAATGCTAATATGGAATACTAAGGCCCAACTAAATTTAGTTTTATTTTAAGGGACTTATATTATACTACGTGTAAAGTTTTTTAATACCACTCCATACAAATATTCTATACTGCATCAACGAATCTGATCGCAGCGTTGAAAAAAATCGAATCAGGAAGTACAAATTAAAATACCTATTAAAAGTTTTGTGGAGTTGCCATTTAGTCCCATTTTGAAGCTGGCTTCTTACTGGGAGTAATATTGTCCCATTTTGAAGCTGGCTTTTTACTGGGAGTAAAAATAGTCCCATTTCGTAGCTGGCTTCGAAGTGGGATAATTTTACTCCCAGTAAGAAGCCAGCTTCAAAATGAGTTTTTTTCGCCAGCTACGAAATCTGGCTATGAAGTGTAAAAGTATTCAATAGAGTATTCTATGAAAATTTCATTTCGCTTTTCGGCGGTAGATGGCTCTGTACAAATTTCCCTCAAAATTACTCTATCGAATGTTTTTACCATTGAAAATTGTTATCAGATGCAAATCGCCTGAGACGTATTTTTGACTATATCTCCGAGGATTTTGAGAGGATCGTGATGGAAATAGCACCAAAAGTTGAGGAATTTATCTAAACACGGTGTGAACGTTTGAATTTTGAAAATCTACTGGTAACTTTTTTTGAAATTTTGTATAATTCCAAAAATTCCGGGTTCTTTAAGGGGTGTTTGTCTACTAAATTGTAAACATTTCGAAAAAAAACTGACTTAAGAAAAAATGAAAAACAGGGTCCTAGGGTATTAGTTTAGCTACCAAATGGCGAAATAATTTTGAAAATTGGTAAATAATTGTGACCTGTAGGTGGTCCCTTTAGATTTGGAATTCTAGAAAAACGGGTGTTTCCGTACATAAAAAGTTATGTAGCTTCTATGATTATTGACCGATCGTCATGGTAATAGTGTTAAAAGATGCAGAAGCAGACGAGAAGTGCATTCGTTGGAATTTTGAAAATCATCATCATCATCAGCCTATCATCGTCCACTGCTGAACATAGGCCTTTGAAAATCGGTTAATAATATTTCGGCTGCGTCGAGGCAGTCAGCGGGCTCCGCCTCGTGTCACAATCGTAAAAATAAATAGGTACTCGGTAACCTCAAAAATATAACAGGATTTTGCATTTGATTTGATTTTGGTTTTTCGTAAATTTTTGTATTCATTTTCAATGCTCCGATTCTTGCGGGGACTGCATAATCTGTGAATTTTTTTTCGATAGCTGTTCGTGCTATGGTAATGATTTCTCAGACTCATCGAACTGTCTTAACCGACTTAGAAAATATTTATCGTCATTTATTAATAAATACATACTTATAACCATAAATGCTTATCAGCGTAATTTGACTATATTTATTAATATGTGTAATTAGATCCTGACAAATGAGCGTAATGTGGTATTTACACGGGTCGACTAGGTAGGCGACATGCTGGTCGATTCACACCTCATTGAAATTAGGATTAGGAAGAACCCGTGTAACTACCACATTAGGTATAATATTGTTTTGCGTAAAATCCTTAGCTAGATCATCTGACATTTTAATTTTTTAGGGTTCCGTACCCAAAGGGTAAAAACGGGACCCTATTACTAAGACTCCGTTGTCCATCTGTCTGTCTGTCTGTCTATCTGTCTGTCTGTCACCAGGCTGTATCTCATGAACCGTGTTAGCTAGAGAGCTGAAATTTTTACAAATGATGTATTTCTGTGGCCGCTATAACAACAAATACTAAAAATAGAATGAAATAAATATTTAAGGGGGGCTCCCATACAACAAACGCGATTTTTTTGCCGTTTTTTGCTCGAAATTAATAACGTCAACAGGTAGACAGCTAAAATTTGCACAGATGATGTATTTTTGTTGCCGCTATAATAATAAATAGTAAAAACAATTTAAAATAAATATTTAAGGGGGGCTCCCATACAACAAACGTGTTTTTTCTCGTTCTTTGGAACGGAACCCTTCGTGCGCGAGTCCGACTCGCACTTGGCCGGTTTTTGTTTTTAAACTATTGTCACGTTCTATTACAACAGTTTAGTTCAAGTCACATTCGTTGTTAATATTTTTTTTAAATAAGAGATTCAATCTTGCCTTAATGCCCAATTTGTTCACTCAATCGGTACATATGCTAGCACGTTGTTAAGTGGGGAAAAATTAACGTAGTTGCTAGTTGTCGCCTAGTCTCGCTACTCGCGGAACCATTCGACACGTATGAAGTTTTAACGAGCCCGCCTCAAGCTCTCTGATAGTTTATTTTTGCTATATCGCATTTCAATTTAATGTTATTCGAGTTTTCAATGAGCAATTCTTTGAATTGGTCTTTTACACCGTTATCAATTGACACTCACTATTTATTTGCAGACATAGAAATATGTTTTGCATTATTCACTAAGTAGGTAAATTAAACGTGACTCGCTATTGTAGGGACATAACGCAGTTTTCCAGGATTTTAGCTTTTACACAATATATTTTAGCGTGTCCTGACAAATAAGGATAATTAGTCACTGTGAACTATGTTATCAAAGCAAAATTATCTCATTCAATGCAATATGTTTATAGTATTTGGCGGATACAACTTTAGTGTGTACATTTTATACACTTATAATATATACCCTTAACGATATTCCAACCCAATAGAAGTTTTAATATAACAAAGTAAGTAAAACAATTTATTATGACGATAATAATAATTATTGGCGTCACACAGTCTGTAGGGGAGACAGATGGATGAGGGGCGCCCCGCTGACTCCTCGTTAACTATATAAATTATTTTATCTGTCAATTTACCCCAATCCACTCTATTGTAGAATCACCCACTTGTTGGAATACAGGAAACCCTCGAACGAATCTGACTTTTATCGCTTTCTAATAAAGCTTATTATAACATCAATATTTATCGATGACAGCTCTCGAGTATGACTTCTATCGACTACCTAGTAATGTGTTGTAAAACATAATGGTCTTTTAATAAAAAAAAGAAACACCCATTGTTTAGCATGGGAAATAGTGCTTCAATAACATTTCTACTAATGTGTGTGCAAAAATTTAACTCGTTGCTGACATTTTCTATAAAATTTATATTGTTAAGTAGGTACCTAATTAGATCAAATTGATAGACTGTAAATGTCAACAGTTTTTTTTATACTATTTATAATATATTAAGTATTTTGAAGATTTTTGCCTTTTTTATACACAAGAAAATTCTGAAAGTATTGGAATGACAAACTCATATTGATAGTTTACGCAAAATTAAAGATTTTATCACGACATCGCATACGATCTCAAAAATCTCTTTAACAAAATGTTTGTAATACATACCAGTATAACAAAAATCCATGGGTTATTAATTAAAGATATTCTTATCTTAATAAAGTTGATAGCGAAATAATGTGGTATATTTTCCCTAATTAATCTTATCTAAACAGACAGGAAAAAACGCTTCTGTGTTGCTTGAATAACGCGATTTACAGTACTTTTCTATATTCTATTGCATAATTAACTCGTTAAATGATAAAGACCAGATGAAGGATATTGTTTGAAGTATTTTTTATTGAAGTTTTTGTTTAAGTTATCAATAAAATCTACAGAAACATGATTTTCAGACGAGAAAATCTTCATTCATGTTATTTTAATAAATTAATAAATTTTATTCTGTGGTGATGTCTTAATTTGAAATTTAACATACCTTTAATTGGTAACAAAAACCCACTGACGTCCATTATACAAGTACGCTAGACAGGCTATTGTCATGAAATTACAGCAATTTTTTGTACAGATTTGAAAATTACTAATTAGTTCCAGTGTACACTCACTACTGCCATAGTATAGAATCTACTGCTCTCAGCGCCAATATGGCGATTTTCAAATCGGAACAAACGATTGGTGACCATCGCCTGTCCAGCGTACTTGTATAATGGACGTCAGTGCAAAAACCTCTTTAAAATAAAATAAAACGAACGATAGTGGCTTCTATAAAGGATACCTAAAAGTTTATTCCATGATTCAATTAAAAAACCCATTCAAAATGCAACTTAAGTTTTTTTAACAACATCCGGTGGTTTATGGGCTTTTTCTATTTGTTTTCATAATAAATTATATGACATTACCTCGATGTCATTATTTATATTACTGATATCTACGCCTACGGGCCCTCTGAGATTAAACCAACAACGGTACTACAGGAGAACATAAAAGTAAACCTGATAAATCCAATCTCTATAAGTATGCTCTTACTTAAATAAAGAATGTTGTTTTTTTATTAATGTTACTAGAAAAAGTGAGTGTTATTGCTCAATCGCTATACTGTTAGCGGTTATTGAAAACTCGTCACCACAGTTTTAAAATCGTGACGAGTTTACATACGTGACGAGTTTACAAAGACTCAGTTATTACTATCCCCGTCAATTGGTAATGCGCTGGAACCTTGTCAAATTAACATACTCATCAACGTCATCCGCAACTAAAAATGACAAAAAACAGTAAAATTCTAATAGGTAATATAATATATTAATTATTGAATTCTTATTTTCAATAAAAAAGGGTCTAGGTATATGAAAAAATTACAATTGTTTTTCGTTTTTGAGGTTAAAATCATGACCGCCAGACGCATTACCAATTGACGCGGATAGTAGTCATCAGAAAAACGGAAAGTTTAAAAAAACATGTGTAAACTCACCACCGCTCGTATTATAAAAAAAATAATTTGCTTTTACTGTTTTTACTCTATCTGTAAACTCGACACCAAAGTGTTTTCGTATGGACTGTCTGTTAGAGTTTAAGGGTTACTTATTTAAGTATAATTTAAAAACAAATGGTAGGTTTATTATTGTTATTAGATGGGATTAAAATATTGGTGATCATGTGAATGAACTATAAAGTCACTAAAATATGCATTAAATCATTTGTCATAATTAGTTGAGTTTTCATTTTCAGGTAAACTGATAGAAAAGTTGTTAATGATTTTTAACTATACCAGTACCCGTAGCACGGCCATCAATCGAGAAAAAAAACGCGCGTACAGAAATTCGATAAGGTGATTTTGTATGGGAAATTGTACAGCGGCATCTACTGCCGAAAAGCGAATTAGATTCCTCATATAGATAATAATTATTAGCATGATTAAATAACTTTAAATCAAGTGATTTTTTGAATAGAAATCACTGATTAAGTCAAATTGCCTTTTTTCTTTCCTGTTTGTAAAAAAAATATTAAATTCTAAATTTTCCACAATTGATAGACACATATACAAATGTATGTTAAAAGTAACTTTGTGTTAGAATTACTGATTAATACTGTTTTTTCTTCTAAAACACTGCCAAATTATTTGTCCTTATATTAACTTCCACCGGGTCTTTTTATTTTAACTTTTTTATTTATATTCTTGTGTTTCTTCTGAATTGAAGTGTCATAAGTAAAACAAAAACGCGTTGTGCTTTCAAGCACTGTTTTAAGTGGATTTAAAAGGCTCGAGCAAAAATCTGTTTTTTTTTCGATTTTTTTGCTTAAACTTATGTATTTTTTTCCAACCCTGCCACGAGTATTTTTACGCGCGTTTTTTTTCTCGATTGAATGTTCGTGCATTCGTGGGGTACAGTACAGTTTATTAAAAACGTAGGTACGTTAATAAAGATATTAGATTATAGGTACTTGTAATTAGCATAAATAGTAAAGCACCGACAATAAAAACGCCCGCGAAGGCCGCGAACCGCGAGTGTGGAGGGTTTCGCGGCTTCGCGTATGGGCTTCGCGGCTTCGCGTTCGCGCTTCGCGGCGTTCCCCGTCCGGTGGCGGTTTTTGGTCCGCGTCAAAGGACTTGTGTGCCGAACTAATGTTGCCGTGATTCGCGGCCGCGGTTCACGCGTGAGTCTGGAGGGCTATATTTTTCGCACCGTTTTCATGCGCGAACCGCGCCGTGATTCGCGCCCGCGGTTCGCGGCGCGAGTGTGGAGCCCTCTTTAAAGAACCCAACCATAAAGCTGCCCGCGCGTAGGGCCACCATACGTCCTGATTTGTCCGGACTTTTCATTTTTGGTCCGATTTTTGTCCAAACTATTTATATTTACTATGATTATTTCTTCTAAATTATTCTTTCTCGTCTTCAGTGATACATTGAATCTCAAAAAATCGGTAGCTTTCTTTTAAAATGTCCGGAGTTTCCAAATATTATTGGCAGCCCCAGGCAGCCACAGCCCGTATCTCCGGGGCGAGAACAAAGCGTTATCTTATCATTACCACCGGTCCCCGATAAATTACCATAACTCCCATGTACAGACAACGCCACATCAGACTACAATGTTGACCTTGAGACCGTCTAATGCCCTACGTAATAAAAGCCGTTTTCGCAATTCAACTGTTTAACGTTATGTGCTTTCGTGTACGTGCACCTACGCGGTTGTTTACGGCCGGGGAAACGACTCGAATGACGGATTTTCTTCCGGTTTCGCCGAGTGCGGGCGCGGGCCGCGGAGCAATGTGCGGATCCCTCTCGCCCCGCGCGGCGGAATTTCGTGGTTGGGCTTACAAATGGGCGATTGTATTTTGTTTTGATTATTTATTTCAATGGCTTTAGCGTATTTTGAAATTATATGTACCATACATACCATTTATACGTCTTGTTTTGAAAGATACCTAAAATTAAAAACAGAAGTTCGGGATTTCTATGGTTTTCTCACATAACACACTCCATCATTAATAGTTTATCACAGATTTTATAATTCAATTATTCAAGGTATAATTTTATAGGTTGCGGTTAAGTTTCAGTTAACTACTTTACAGACAATTAATATGTATTCTGTTCCATCTTAAAATTAAACCAGAATAAAAGTGCTGTCCTGAATTTGTGAAACAGACCCTATTTAGTTACATTTTGAATTATTTCGATTTCTTATACTAAGTGGTACGCCATATGTGTTCAAGAAAAAAAAACATATAATTTAAATTCATCGTAGCAATAAATCCGTGATTTCATAATCCACTAATGGCTCGGAGTAACTCGGTTATTTTCGCAAGCAGCTGCTCAATCCACCGCGTATACTTACCCTAATGTTTTAATGCGCACTCTAATTTAGGGAGCACTGATAAAATGGGAAGTAAGTCTTAAATTACTCACTTACAGAGTAGTTATCCGAAAGAGCTTTTAAATCATTCACAAAACACTAATGGACGAGGGGTAAGGGTGTGGGAGGGGGAGGGGAGTCCCTGGCGAGCAATGAAATGGAGATATATATAACAATATAAAGGTGTGTACCAATTACAGGGAATTGCATTTCGACAATATGGTAGCGATAGGGTGCGGATTCCGATGCTTGGTGATTTTTAGTTTTTTACGATAACTGCATCAAAAGTTTAGTTTTAGAACTGAATAAAGTAGTGGCTCTGTGAGCGTTTGATATAGGTCTGTGTTTGTTACATTTTTCGAAAAGGCTGAAATGTGTATTTTTTTTAAGTTAACTGTATCAGCTAAACATATAATATTGAAACTGCTCACAAAATTTTACGAGAATTGGTTGAGAAAAAGAGACGGACAGCCGGATAGACACGAAAACATTTTGCGCAAGCTGAAACGCTCGGTCAATAAATTGTTGTCAACCAAATTGGTAACCAGCAGGTCTCCACAAAAAAATTTGAACGCCCGTTTGATGGTTTTAAATCGTGTAATTTCAAAGAGTTAATAGATTTTTGTGACGGTTATAAAGAAACAATCAAAAAGCAAGTTTAATAAAAAAAACTATTTAACAAAATGTTTATGTGCAATAAATATTATAAGATCATATCATAATTACACAAAAAAACAAATTAATGAGTAGGTATATGGCACAATAAGGGGCATTTTTGATAAGATTAATAATAGTATTATAAGATAACTAGCTTTTGCCCGCGACTTCGTCCGCGTGGATATTCGAGAAAATCCTATGGGAACTTTAAACCAGGATAAATAGTATTCAATGTTTTAATTTCATCAAAATCTGATCAGCCGTTTTAACGTGATTAGGCGGGTCCCCACCAAGCGCGCTGACCCGCTTTTTCCTCTCATAAAATTTCATTCCCTATTTTGACACCTACAGACTTTCATACAAACTTTCATCCGCTATTTTAACTCTTTCCACCATTATTTCGTAATAAAAGGTAGCCTGTGTCATTTCTCAAGCTTTACTCTATCTCTGTGGCAAATTTCATTAAAATCGGTTTAGTATTTTAGGCGTGATAGCTTAAGAGACAGACAGACAGACAAAATTACTTTCGCATTTATAATATTATTATGAATTAAGTATAGATTTTGTATTTTAGATTTTGAATTTTGTTCTGTCAATTTAACTCATGGAAGTCGATTGAATAACATAATCTCGTAGTGTAAAAGTATGTAAGTAGGTACCTTATAAATACGATAGTGGCATAACTTCTTTAGTCTCTCTATACTGTGGTACAATCAAACTTTCATCCCCTATTTCAACCCATCCAACACTTATTTCTCAATAAAAGGTAGCCTATGTCCATTCTCAAGCTCTACTCTACCTCTGTACCAAATTTCATACAAATCGGTTCAGTAGTTTCGGCGTGAAGGCGTAACAGACAGACAGAGTTACTTTCGCATTTAAAATATTAGTACGGATTTTGTATTACTGATCTTGAATTTCGTTCTGTCAATTTTACTCATGGTAGTCGATTAAACAACATAATCTCGTAGTGTAAAAGTATGTAAATGGGTACCTAATAAATACGATAGTAGCATAACTTCCGAAGTCTCTATTCTGTAGTACAATCAAACTTTCATCCCCTATTTCAACCCTTCCAACCCTTATTTCGCAATAAAAGGTAGCCTATGTCCTTTCTCGAGCTCTATTCTACCTCTGTACCAAATTTCATCCAAATCGGTTCAGTAGTTTCGGCGTGAAGGCGTAACAGACAGACGGACAGACAGACAGACAGAGTTACTTTCGCATTTATAATATTATATAGTATGGAAGTATGGATTTTGTATTACTGATCTTGAATTTCGTTCTGTCAATTTTACTCATGGTAGTCGATTAAACAACATAATCTCGAAGTGTAAAAGTATGTAAATGGGTACCAAACAAATACGATAGTGGCATAACTTCTGAAGTCTCTCTATTCTGTGGTACAATCAAACTTTCATCCCCTATTTCAACCCCTCCAACCCTTATTTCGCAATAAAAGGTAGCCTATGTCCTATCTCGAGCTCTACTCTACCCCTGTACCAAATTTCATCCAAATCGGTTCAGTAGTTTCGGCGTGAAGGCGTAACAGACAGACGGACAGACAGACAGAGTTACTTTCGCATTTATAATATTAGTATGGATTTTGTATTACTGATCTTGAATTTCATTCTGTCAATTTTACTCATGGTAGTCGATTAAACAACATAATCTCGTAGTGTAAAAGTATGTAAATGGGTACCTAATATAAATACGATAGTGGCATAACTTCTGAAGTCTCTCTATTCTGTAGTACAATCAAACTTTCATCCCCTATTTCAACCCTTCCAACCCTTATTTCGCAATAAAAGGTAGCCTATGTCCTTTCTCGAGCTCTATTCTACCTCTGTACCAAATTTCATCCAAATCGGTTCAGTAGTTTCGGCGTGAAGGCGTAACAGACAGACGGACAGACAGACAGACAGAGTTACTTTCGCATTTATAATGTTATTATATAATTATATATTATATAAGTATGGATAATAATAATAAAGACTGATTAACACCAAATAGGTACATTATTTAGTACATAATTTACTTACTTATCTTGTACATAATTCGCAATTGGTATATTATAGCTTGTCACAGTAGCTTATCACTGGGTTTTGCCTATAAAATTTCCAACTGACAAATCTTTTCCCCCATTGATAAAAAATAATTTTGAAAGTACAAATATTTATATATTTTATTATACTTTATCTAAATAAATATTATTTACGAAATCAGGCAAAGATACTTATAATTACTTAATTAAGAAAGAAATTCAATGTTTTAAGCTTATGGAACTTGCGTTTCGATAAGCTTAAAACGTTGAATTTTATAATAACTTACTAAAAAAATATTCTTTGTACTTACCTGTTAGTATTTAAATTATTTCCCATTTATAAAATCCATTTAAAAGTAAGTAATAAAAATAACGAAGACCTTATTAAATAAACTGTCATTTTATTCAATTCAAAAAATGTCGATCTAATTATTTCATATCACAAAATAAGCCAACTGAACATTGTGTAAGCCGCATTTAAAACGGTTTATTTTTAATGTTCTTTCTATTGGACGTCCCGGTTCCCGGTTCCGGTAGCCCGGCATAATAAATGTCGAGGGGTCTCGGGGACCCAATGCCATTATTATTGCCAATTTAATTAGATCCCCTTGCATTATTACCACTGATTTCGTTCACAATGCAACTCTCACACCGTTACTTGTCAGTTTGTACTTTCAAAATTACTGCTATTGGATACTTATTACCGTTGTTCATGACAGTAATTGCATCCAAATGATACGTATTACTAAACTAATATTAGTTTTGGTATAGACGAAACAACACATCGACGAGATTACGTTCTCAATAGGCACTATACTTAAACAAGCTTTTAGATCGATGAACTTTGTAAAAAACGTAATTAACTAAAAAAAGCTTTCACACAATTTACATTTTCATCGTCCAAACATCACGATCATTCAGTAAACTTCAGATCAAACCAAAATTCAGTTAAATACCATAAAATTAGTTTCTGTACGTCGGAATTTGATCAGTCGACGCGATGCGCCCAGGCTTCCGGCTCATCGATATTCGTAACGAATCGTCGAAATTCAATAATTATCCCGAACACGACTTCATTCACGAAAAAACTTTATAAAAAGGTGTGAATGGAGAGAGGAAGTGGTTGGTAGTTTTTGTGGAGGGCTATCGTGTCGGGCGGGAGTGCTTCTCGCGTGGCGTTTCGGCTCGTGTAGTAGATAAGATTAAAGTTGGCCAGACGGTAATCAGTGCGCGACGAAAACTGGTTGAATGGGAGCCGGGCTGTTCATTCATGAAGGCGGGATGCCTTCACGCCTCGCCTCAACAGCGTTTCTTCGGCCAAACGAGCGATTGCCTTCCGAACGCACCTAATTACAGCTAATAATTCGCAATTAAGTTTCGTCTCTTGTTGCTTCCATTCATTACTTGCTTCAATAGGGAATATGCATCAAATTTTTTTTTATCAAAATCAAAAGATAATGCCTGAGAAAATCAACTGTAATATCAAAACTTTTTTCTTGCGGTTTTTTTCTCGCGATATAGTTACTTGAAGTTAGCACGCAGCAGCAACCGTCGAAAACGCTCCATACAAAACGGACATGATAATATATTATTATGACGTCATATGTCACGTTTCAGGCGCGCGTTTACTATGGAGTTAGCCAAGCATTTTCAATTATTTTCAATTATCTCCCTAAATTTTGCGTTTAAGTACACATGTGTCATACAAAAAAATATTTGTTATTCGATATTCTATCTGACTGTTAAGTTCATTATATTCGAAAGTGAAAAAAAAATCGTTATTTTCCCCTGATTTCATCGTGTGATAAAACTAAAATAATACAATCATTATTATTTTTTATTTTTCTGTTCCATTATGTTTTTATACGTGTTCGAAGCGATCAAGCTCAAATTTATCAAAATCGGTGACTTATGCATATTCCCTAATTGTTAAGTACATTATGACAAGAAAAAAAATTTCATCGAAACACCGCACAAAGAAACTTAGCCCGTAAAAAACGAAATTCATCATAACTCATATATTCATACGATGGAAGATTAGAAAAACTCAGAATCCTCGTCTTTGATCTGTGTAAACTGTGGAATCAAAGTGTAGAAAATGTTAGTTGTATTTTTATGAGCGGCCTTAAATTTATTGGTAGGTACGTATTTGTGCGCCCACGCCGTTTCTCGATAAATGGTCGTACGCGGAGTACGGAACACAGTAAAATAAATATACCAATACAAGGACGTAAAGGTTCCTTCTTGAAGCTTGTTTATGTTTAAAATAATAAAGAAAAAACTCAAATTATCGTTTAAAACGATAAAAGAGAAACCATTTTTTAGTATATTATTAATTTTGAATAAGCAAAGAGGCATATACCTATATAGGTATAAGTATGATACTAATAACCTAAATAGGTATATTTTGTTAGCCTTAGGAGCTATTAGAACGACATTAATTTAATATTTTATTACTTAATTTGTGATTTTATTTGAAATGATTTAAAGCTCCAAATGTCATTAAATAAAATGGTACTTACGCCTATCCTACTAATATTATAAATGTGAAAGTTTGTGGGTTTGGATGTTTAGATGTTTGTTCCTCAATCACGTAAAAACCACTGAACGGATTTGCTTGAAATTTAGCACACAGATAGAAGATAGCCTAGATTAAAACATAAGATACTTTTTATCCCGATATTTCTACGGGAACGGGAACCACGCGGGTGAAACCGCGGGTGGCCGCTAGTAATAAAAAACTCGCACATTAGAAAACGTATATTTTTCATTCCAATTACATAATTTATTTTCACGTAGTCGTATTAAATAACTAATGAAGAACTAACAAAAAAATGCAAAAGGATATTAGTATTTTACTTTTTTCAAATTACAGTGTGTTTATGCGATATTTTTCAATTTAAACCCCACTTTACGTAGCTCATGTTTATAATGAACGGTAATATACTGACGGGTTCTGTAAAACTAGTGTTTAGTTTACAGTGTAAAAATAAACTTGCGCCGGCGTACTTTGATGGCATCCTTGATCTCATATTAATTTTACGCTCATTTGCACCTACTCGCCCTCAACAGAACACGTTTCAATTTACGTTGAGAGAAAAAAAAATCGGTCAAGTACCTTATGGACTTGTTTCAGAGTTCCATGGAACTTAATCCTGCTATCGGATTCGATATACGATTTTAATTATGATCGGAAAATTGATTTGGCATTAAAAACTCTGCTTGGCTTTTTGAGATTGAAATTTATGATCTCTCGTACTGCGTCAGTGCGATCCCAAGTAACACATTGGCTGATCAAGTGTCGAATTATACACCTACATAAGGTTAAAAGTGTGATTAAAGATGTTTAAAGGTTTTCGTAGCTTCTCAAGGCTGATATGTTGCATTTAAAAAAGTTATTTATTCAATAATCTGTAAAAGGCACTCCAGAAATACTTAATTAAGCTATGGGCTATTTAAGAGTTCATAATACATGTTTTACTACGTTTGCAGCTGAAAAGCGGCGTAAACAAATTCTTCTATAATGTTTTTTGCTGTTGAATGGTCTAAAATTAATCCTTTCTAACACCAACTGGTTAACAGTACGTCTGAAAGGTATTGTAAAGTTAGAAGCTGTGCATTGATCTTGAAGGCATCTTTTATGACGCTTTTGAGCTACATGTGGTGTAATATAATATCACTGTAAGGTTGTCTGGTTAAGATCATTAAGGAAATACTTTCAACAGCCTGTTGCTGCTGAAATTACGCCTAAGTAGAAAATAATAACTCTTCAAGCTGAAGAAGTGTATCAAATCATATATTTATACAGCTTTATTTGAGAAGCTGTTGTAAACCATTTTTCAAGCGCTTTGTAATTCTCAAAGAGTTAGAATGTAATTTGTCTATACTATTAAACAGTTTTTGGCACCTAATTACACCACATTAAAGTTCGTTGCTGTTATTGACTTCATTTAACAGCTTTTCTACCTATCTGTTGCAAAATTTATTATTTTGATTACTAGCTAGTATTCGAATAAACTACGAATTCAAGGTTTATAAGTATTAATAATTAATAATGGACAAGCCTTGGTCGACAAGAAAACGGAATGGTACCAAATTTACAAGAAAACAAGTAATATTTTAGACTATACCTACCTATAAGATAAATGTTAGTTGGAGGATGATTTTCTTTTTGATAGAGGACCCCTAACTTGCTGCAAGAAATAGTTGTTGAAATACAACATAACTCATAAGTCATTAGAACGGCATTTCTGGAATCCATGTATGAACTAAAAGTGTAATTAACGTCTCTTATACAGAACACGACCAGTCTATGCCTGATTAATGGTATTTTGTTCAGCAAATAGTGTCACAAGATAATATTTTAACGATTAAAGCTGAGCACCTCATGGACGCCATAACTAACCTAAAAATAGCTTTTTTTATTATTTTCTAAAACATTCTTAACTGCAAGAATACGCCTTAATTTAAGCTCTTACTTCATAGGCAATTTAAAGAAACCATTTTTACTAAATATCTCATTTAATTTTCCATCATAATAGATTAAAACTTTTGCACTCGTAATTTGTCCACATATTTCCTAAGTTAAAATCTAATTATTCGAAGGGCGCATGAAAATTTTGTAGTTAATTGGTATTAACTTCACGATGTAGTTGCACTCGCATCCTGAACGCATTTGTATAAACTGCGCATTTGTAAAACTTTCTAACATAAAATATCCCAGTAGAAATGGTGGACAATGATGGAAGATTGAATATAGTTAACTTTACACCATAACTTTTAACAGTCCTTTACATACTTAATTTATTTTAAGATGACTTGCTAAGAACAAAGACGTTAAAAAAGTTTGAATAGGGAGTTGCAAAAGGTTAGAAGCTGTTTAAGAGCTGGTTGGGGGAGTCCTGCACAGAATTAAACTTTTTACAGTGCTTTATTAATGCTCTATTAAAACTTAAATAAGCCTGACCGATGCTTCTCTCCAGCCATTGTAATACCAAAGGCTGTATAATTTGGGGCCCTTTTTAGCTGTTTAAGCGCTTAAACAGCTTTAGTACAGCCAAATTGGTATACCCTTAAACAGCTTTAAGATTCGATGGCAGCATTAATTAAGCACTTATGCAGCATTTGTGTGCTACTTGGGATATATTTAATTATCAATAAGTTATAAATAAGTATTAAATCATACTGTTTTTTGGTTGCGCTGAAGTTACGCTGAAAAAAATACTAAGTAATGTTTTGGTTCAGACTTTTGGTTCGGTTTGGAGACGCGTGAATCAAATTTTATTCTAGCCTGGGATTTCCAGGTAGTTGACATTTTTGCTTTGAAGTTCTTTTTCTTAGTTTTCCAGTAGAACTCATCAATTACTTTGCTTTAAAAACCTGCACTTAACATAACCGCACTAATTGTGTAAAATACTAAAAAAGCATATTTTGTTCTAAACTGCAGTCTATTGAAACGTAAATTTTAGTAAAATGTTATATTTTTTTACATTACAAAAGAATTTATTTGTTTTTTCATAATTGTTAAAAAACGATAGCTCATTACTGGGTAAAAGTTATATCAATGTCTAGTAGGCTTGGCTTAGATAGGCTTGTTTTGACAATATTAAAAACAGCTCCGTCGTTATAACTGACAAAGTTGTAATGTACCGATTCTGTCCCAACACAAGATAAATTTATGTTTGTTTTCGTTACAGGTAATTTCAACGTCACGTTACTGTCAAAGCGCTGGTAGATCGCCAAAACTCCTGCAGCGAATCGTACCCATGACTAATATAGTCTTACAGTAAGCTACAATAACTATGGAAATCCAATTAAAAACTAATTTTAAAGCCTATTTGACGTCAATAAAATCGGAGACCCTTTTTCCAGTTCAAAAATTCTGCTACCATATTTTTTTTAACTAAAGAAAGTACAAATTAGGTGACGTCAAGTGTTAAATGAAACTTTAAAATCTCTAATCCAACACGAGCTCACAAATTCAAACACACAACTTAATGTATTGGTATTGTCTAAAAATATTCCCACTTACTGAACCCTCCTGTTTATCCTAACCTACATCATAATTTTTATTATTTCCCGATCCTGGGTTAAACGTTATGACACATTCCCGTGTCCCGTGGGGTTGTACCTCGGGAGGGGGGGTTGTTCGTCGGGAGGGGGGATGGAATGCGCCTACCTGCGCGGGAGCCGGCCGCTAATCAATTTAGCTTTATTATCGCACCAATATCGCTTCATTACTACTATTTTGTTTACATAGGAATTAAAATCTTTGAATGTTTTGAGGCATGAAATACCATGAGAGATTCCTGGAATAGTGCTGTAAATTCTCTGATACTTACCTTCTGATGAAAACTAGCGATAGATATTACTTGAAAAGAAAAAGGAAAAAATGTTACCAGCTTAACCACTGGTAACTAATACATAAGTTCAAATAGTGAGGTTTTACAAATTTCTGCTAATCTTCTGAAACTGAAACGAGACAATCAAGAATCGTTTGCTCATAGATATTATTCATAACTATCGACGTATTGAGGAATCAACGACAGTTCATAATTTTATTCAATAAGAAGCTTCGAGAATATAGTATCTATAGAATCATTACATTGCCATTATGTAGAAACGAGTGAGACTAATTTTAAAAAGATTTCGGGAAGGTAATGTACAATAGCAACTAATCGAAATATGAATGCGGGGAAAAAAGGTTTTTGAGGAGGCACCTTGAACATCAATGAGACTACGGTGAATAAAGGAAAAATATCTTAGTCAAATGGGAATAGTCTCTGGGAATAGGCATAGTCTCTGCCTACCCCCATGGGAAACAGGCGTGAGTGTATGTATGTATGTATGTCAAATGGGAATGTAAATTATAGTTCGATAGTTAGGCTTGAAAGCCTTTGTGAAATTAACCACCCCCAAATAAGTTAAAGATCAGGAAGTGCGTCTAAAGACAGGTTGCCAATTTAGTTCACTCAAAATTTGCATGTTCCTTTTAGCTCAAGGTATCAAAAAGTTTTGGGTATTGTCTAAAAAGTAATGAAAAAAATATGCAGAAAAAAAACATTGACATCTTTTAAACATAGATCGGTAAGATTAACCAAAAGAGGTAGCCGCAGCATCAAGAAAAGCTGAAAAGCGGTCATACGAGATAAGCAGCGATTAATTTTAGAAAAATCGGCTACAAAGTCATTGATGGAGCAAATTTGATTTAGATTGATAAAATTCGTATATTTAATGTTAATTTGTATATTAAACTGAACAGCTCATATTAATTTTTTTTAACAAAAAAATTATAGTTTAATAGTCTCTTTACTTCTGGGACACCCCAGTATTCAAAGAAAGATAATGAAAATGAAAAATGAAAATGAAAATGAAAATATATTTATTTAAATGAGCTCAAATAATAAGCATTTTTAAATCGTCAATACTACTACTTACTGATACTTTTGTATACCTATTTCTTTAAATACTTTTTAACACAATTATTGAACTTAGTAATCAACTAGTGGCTCTGTGAGCTTTAAACCTCGAGATTGTGACATTTTTTTTAATTTTACAAAATGGCTGAAATTAGTATGATTTTCGTTTTCGAAAAATTTCGGAAGTCTGAATCGACAGAAAATTTAATATAATTATCAAACCTGGGTGTCGATTTTGCCAATTTTAACGTCATAATCGTGTTTGAATTGTCATGATTTTTCATACAGCTTGTTTCATAATCTCAAAACTGAAACACAATTATAACGTTAACATTAGCAGAATCGACACCGTTCACATGATTTCACGAGAATCGCTTCAGAAATACGACCAATAGAACAGACGGACAAACCGGACGACATACGAAAGGATTTTGCCCAATTTGAAACGGAGACGATTCGCGCTCACTCGGTCAATAAGGTTGATTGATACTAAAAAGTTTCGATTCGAAAGTCATATAAGTAAGTAACTAATAATTAATTACTTCACAAATATGTTTCTTTGTTAAACTAAGCAAACATGGCTGACAAAACGAAAAGCTCCCAAGAAAATGTATAAAGAGTGCTCAGTTCAAGGAATCATAGAAACTATTTACAACAGCTAGATTTACTCTCGTTGTTTGCCATGCTCTCGAGTGCTTTGTGGCCGGAACATCTCGTTGGTCATGATGCGCGGTTTGGACGGGTGCCTAGCGTTTTTACGATTATGTTTGCACTGTCCCGCTCGTTAACACACAAACAGACAGAGACAAACTCCGGCGACGCAACATTTTTTTATTTCTGTCTAATGAGATCCGAATACCACATTCGAGATTTAAATCCCTCGCGTTCTAATTATGAGCGACATAAACAATTTATACTACTTTTTTTTACATTGACACATGTCAGAAAGCCTTGGAGAAATTTAATTCCCCATTAAAAATCGGTTTGAAATTTAGGGATAGGGACCACCTGGCTTGTCTGTCACTGCATCAAGCGTCCATCAATGCGAGCTTGGAGTTTCGTAGTTATTATTCTGTCTAACGATATAATAAAGTTTTAATGCGCTCGTCAAAGGGCGACGAAGCGTGATACACAAACGTACATGCATACCGTTCTGATTTCGAAACGACTTACATTTATTGTTACATGAACATGACGTACGAAATCCGGATAAAATTTGGCGCTATTATTGTATAACGTGATGTTCAACGGTACAAATCGTTAAATCTACGTAATAATTTATCTTTTTTGTGTTTTGACCTCCATTTCGTGTGCCATCGTTAAATGTTGTATTTATAATTTTATTGCAGCCATGTAAAACAGTTTCACTGTAAATCTATCTGACCTCAAATTATTCTTTGAAGTTAATATTTTATGGCTTATTAAATTCAGCAAATCCATCCACGCTGGATAATTGCGTTTAAATCGTTTTTTGATTAGTCAAGCGCTAAACATTTTTAAAGTTTGTCTTTTTTTTATTTTTGAAGGATTAAATAGATGATAAATCAATTAAATAGAAGCATTTGACAGTATGTTTGTTATATGGGTTTTTTGGTTAAAAAACAGCTAGTGACATTGACGGGGCTCGAACCGCGGGCGGTCGTGGTAGGAATGCGGCTGGAAACAGCACCATTGGCTGTTTTTTTAATAAATTCAGAAATTAGTTTTAATAACTTTTAACTTAAGCGATTGTTTTGTTTCATCGATTTTGAAAATCGTGTCATTATAAATGCATTGTTTTATTTTTAGGTTATTAACTAAAAAGAACTAAATAATAGCACAGATAATATAATACTATATACTATAATAGGGAATATGCATTAAATTTTTTTAATCAAAATCAATAGTAGGTTTAATGCGTGAGAAAATCAACTGTAATAATGAAACTTTTCTCTTGCTTTTTTTCTCGTAATAAGTTACTTGAAGTTAGCACGCATCAGCTCCCGCCGAAAACGCTCTATACAAATATGTGACGTCACTTATCACGTTTCAGGTGTGTTTCAAGCGCGTTTAATATGGAGTTAGCCTGAATCTTCAATTATCTCCTTAAATTTTGCGTTTTAGTACATATGTGTCATACAAAATATTATTTCTTATTGGATATTCCATCTGACTGTTAAGTGCATTATATCTGAAAATGAAAAAATAAATCGTTACTTTCCCCTGATTTCATCGTGTGATAAAACTAAAATAATTCTTTTTTTTTATTTTTATTTCTGTTCCTTCAAGTTTTTACAAGTGTCTGCAGCGATCAAGCTCAATTTTATGAAAATCGGTGACTTATGCATATTCCCTATTGTGAACAATAATTGGCCAAACCATAAGTATCAATAGCAAGTAGAACACTGTTTGGTGTATATCATTAAAACCCTGTGGGCGGCCGATTTCAAAAACCTATCCTCAGTAAGAGATAGACTTACTAAAGTTTGTTGCCTAGAATTTCTGTTAAATGAAATAACAACATTTGCCTAGTAACCTTGGGCGAACTAGTAACAGATCCATGTAGGCCTATCTCTAGGTACTGAAGATAGATTAGTTTTCACGACAGTTGTAGGTAATTAATTAACTTACAATTAATTATACAACGTGTAAAGAGGGCTCCACACTCGCGCCGTGAAAGCCCGCGAAGGCCGCGAACCGCGAGTGTGGAGGGTTTCGCGGCTTCGGTGGCGGTTTTTTGGTCCGCGTCAAAGGACTTGTGTGCCGAACTAATGTTGCCGTGATTCGCGGCCGCGGTTCACGCGCGAGTCTGGAGGGCTATATTTTTCGCACCGTTTTCATGCGCGAACCGCGCCCATGATTCGCGCCGCGAAAGCCCGTGAAGGCCGCGAACCGCGAGTGTGAAGGGGTTTCGCTGCTTCGCGTATGGGCTTCGCGTTCGCACTTCGCGGCGTTCCCCGTCCGTTGGCGGTTTTTTGGTCCGCGTCAAAGGATTTGTGTGCCGAACTAAGGTCGCCGTGATTCGCGGCCGTGGTTCACGCGCGAGTCTGGAGGGCTATATTTTTCGCATCGTTTTCATGCACGAACCGCGCCCGTGATTCGCGGCCGCGGTTTGCGTGCGAGTGTGGACCCGGCTTAACATAATGGCTAAAACAAAATATAGTAGATAGATAGGGACCATCAGTGAACAACTTTTACTATGGGATCAACTTTGAAATTGTGCAAAAAAATCTGCTGTTTTATTAAATAGAAACATTTTCATATTTTTCATAAACAAAACATTTTCATATTTTCGTTATTAATTTTTGTATGAAACAGCAGATTTTTATCGCAATTTCAGAGTTGGTCCCATAGTAAAAGTTGTGCAGTTTGATGGTCCTTATTTTCCATATTCTGGTTTAGCCATTAATTCTGTTACACGTATATCTAGAAAAAACATGAAAATTCCTCTGTCTTTTATACTTATTCTTTTTTAATTTTCTAAAACCTTGCAAATAAACAAAACACAGTCCATCTTCGTAAACTCAAAGATTACTGCGACACATGTAGCAATTATTACAAAAACATAATGCGGAGTATCTTTACAAAACAAAACACTGATACCTTAATTAGTTTAAAAACAAAAGGTAGGCGAAATGACATCACGGCCCCGGGATACATCTAATGAGACTGTAATGAACCACGATACAGATTAACATCACGATGGGCCATTCGTTAGACGTAATACTTAGCCTTAAGTCATTAAATTAATATCAAAGAGCCATCGACGCTATCGTGTAATGATGATGAGCCTTTTAAAATACGGCCAGTGCGATTTTGGTAAAAAAAATAAAGTTATTTCTCTTTGGTTGTGTTTTGTTTTTGCTACATTAATTTGACGATTAATACGCCCACTGTTTTAAACACTCTTTGTTTAGAATGTACAAATGAAGAGGGTCTCAATTTGTAGAGTTTGTCGCCTCACAAATGTATTCAAAGCACAATGGTAGTTTTAACAATTGTTTTTTTTTATCCTATGTAATACCACCAAATTTACGACACAAACGTGCGTTAGATTGTTTACTTATTTGTTTCTTCACGCATTTAATTGCTATTTAGCAATTACTTAGTACAAGGATTAGATATCAACGCGCACTCAGCTAGAGTTAGATGGAGTATTTTTAATTTGAACAGGTATTAGTGAAAGTCAACAAAAATCTTTTATACCTATGCTTTTTAATTTTGAAAGTTGTGTCAAACCCTACAACTCAACTCTAGCTAGAGTCCAGATACTTTCGAGATTAGATTTGTATGGTCTCTTTGCGATAGCAACCCAACCTCATTTATTATTAATAACAGTTTGTTAAAGACCAAATATTAAAACAAGATTTATAGTCGCGATATCTATTAAGCTGAGCGGCATCGTGACCGCGTTGGAATGACTGAGCTCCACCCATTAACAACACCAATTGAATCATTTGTTAAAATCCCGACAAAGGACGCTCGATGTCAGCTAATTAGTACCATTATTTGATTGAAATTCCTTATAATTGAACCTTTTATAAGTTGAATGTCTTGTTATTAATGTGTTGATTGTAATTAAAGGTTGTATTGCATTCACAACAATCAGATATTATGTTGAACGTAGGGATTACTATCCGCGTCAATTGGTAATGCGCCTGGCGGCCATGATTTTAACCTCAAAAACGAAAAACAATTGTAATTTTTCTCATATACCTAGACCCTTTCTTATTGAAAATAAGAATTCAATAATTAATATTTTATATTACCTATTAGAATTTTACTGTTTTTTGTCATTTTTAGTTGCGGATGACGATGATGTGTATGTTAATTTGACAAGGTTCCAGCGCATTACCAATTGACGGGGATAGTAAAATTTATCAAGTTCCCTTAGGGAAAATAGAAACAACCAACCAAAGAATAAATTGGTCGAAAAGAAAAAAGTATATTGAAAAGTCTTCAATTTAAGATTTTAGCATTCACAATTCATAATTTAACACAATTTTTAAGGCTCTATTCGGTTTTTTAACGAAAAGATAAATAACAAACTTGAGTTTAAGTATCAGTGCCCAAAATCCATCCAAAATCTATAACTGTTTCACTGATTCAAATTTTGTGCGAATTTCTTCAATTGGACCGAAAGAAAAGTTTGACAAAAAGAGAAACGATTTTTTTAAATTCCTGTTATAAATAGAGTTTGCGTTGCGGTTGACATCGCATGCGCATAACGGTCAGAATCAGTTAACCGTACAAGTTGACAGTTAGTTTAAAAGTATAAAGTTTCATAAAAACTCTTTTATTTCTCAAAAACGGTTCTCTGGAAAAATTTCTTTGAAATTACTTTTGTCATTTTTAGTGCCTACGAAAAGATCTTGAGTAAAAAACAAAGCTGCATTGCACGTAAGACATGCATACAAATAAAGTTAAATTTTTTATGATAATGTTTAAGTAGGTGCCTATTATTTCTTCATTTCCCTTTTACGTAGCGTACAGCTGAACCAACATTTTAATTTATGGAAAAAAATATGGAAAAACCATTTTTATTTGTTCTGTAGAAAATCCATCTCTTATTGTCTCCTTATAATCTCAGTTAGTAATTGTCTTTAACTTTTCAAGTTTACTTATTTGCGTTTCATAAGGTAACTTGCTTCCTTTTATGGTCTAAGTAACATACTTAAATTTGTCTGATAAAGGAGAGCTAATACACGAACTGTCCTGTGTATCCATTCCTTACTAATATTATAAATGCGAAAGTCCGTTTGTTTGTTTGTTTATTTGTTTGTTACGCCTTCATGTCTTAAGCACTCTACCGATCATTATGAAATTTGTTAAAAAATGCATACACGTTTCCAGGGGTACAGAGAAGGACATAGGGTACCTTTGATCCCGAAAAAATGTTTCGTTCCCGAGGGATAGCAAAAAAACTTTCCACGCAGACGAAGTCGCGGGCGGCCGCTAGTTCCATATTAAATAATGTTAGGCGTAACTTACATACTAGACAGACAGGAACCAGTGTTGTATCAGATAGAAAGTGGTTTACGCCTTTGTTGAGAGCGATAAATTAGCATGGAATAGTTATCTGCGCGGGCGCCGATACGCGATGCGCCGTAAAATGTAAGGATAGCTACTTCCCCTACTTTAAATATTAGTATGTTTTTGCTTTATTTAAATATGTTTTGTTGAATTGTTGAATTTTATCTACCGTAAAATTAACTACATATGTTTAATGGTATCACTACATATTATAAAACAAAGTGCTCCACCGCGTCTGTCTGTCTGTATGTCTGTTCGCGATTAACTCAAAGACTACTGCATGAATCTTCATGAGGTTTTTCCAATAGATAAAGTGATTCATGAGGAAGGTTTATGAATATAATTTGTCAAGGTTTTGTGTAAATTGGTTGAAATATAATGATTTGTTGGAAGTGTTGGAAAAAGTCGAGCCGCCTTACTTGGGAGCTTTCATGGAAAACGCTGTCTAATCCCTTTGAGATATAAGAAAACAAATTGTTAGGTTTCTTTATAAATTACTTTATTTATAAATTATTATTTAATACGGATAAATTAGCATGGAATAGTTATCTGCGCGGGCGCCGATACGATACGCGATGCGCCGTAAAATGTAAGGACAGCTACTTCCCCTGCTTATCTTATAATAATATGTTTTTGCTTTATTTAAATACTAGCGGCCGCCCGCGACTTTGTCTGCATTCAAAGTTTTTTTGCTATCACTCAGGAACAACTTTTTTTTCGGGATAAAAGGTAGGAAACCTTTTGTCCTTCTCTGTATCCCTGACTATGTGTATGTAAATTTTCATGATGACCGTTTCATTAGTCAAGACGTGAAGGCGTAACAAACAAACGGACTTTCACAATTATAATAGTAGTAAGGATGTTTTCGAATTTTATCTGCCGTAAAATTAATGTTAATGGTATTTCTAATAATGAGGATCAGTAACGATTTTTGTTTAGTGGCTAATTAGAAAGCTTATCCCACCACATGATTAACTGTGAAAAAAAATTTACGATCTCTTAAACCTGAAAAGTTATAAGAGCTAAGACACTGGTTTTTCGGGGCTCTTTATGACGTCATCGCGACGTACGCGAACCTTATGTCATACGTGATAAAGCACATATTGTATTGAGCTTGGCATTTGCTTCAGACCCTTTTAACTCAACCATTTTTAAACGGATTTTAAAAATTGATTAACTAGGTTTCATAGCTGTCAATATGTGTTTATATTATATCAATAAAATTATGAGATTCAAACCTGTTACTGATCCTCATTAAAGCTAGTATTCATGGTGCAAAAATCACCAGGAACTACTTACTTACTAATTTTCCTCGTGGCAACATCGAAATTACATACATTTCAATGCGTGACAATAGGTATGTTTGCTTGCTGTTACGTTTGATTCATATAACTGTTTTTAGAATCTTAATGGAACTCTATAAGGCACTAATAAATTCATGTTACTTTTCTGTGATATACTCGTATAAGTTTGGGTCCTGTCATACACATATTTGATACGTGATAGTGTTATTAACTTGAAAAACATATACTTAAGAATTTTACGTTTTCTTTTTTGCCTATTAAGAAATAGTATAAAACAATTTTAAAGATAAATGTGATAAAAATGTATTTAATCTAACAAAGTAGCTGATACCAACTGAACCAATTTCAGTTTTCTATTAATAGCAAAAACTCAATATAAATCTATCAAAAGGTCACGTTCAAAACCATAAAGGTATCAACCAATCCTACAGTAATTTATTTTTATTTCTAAAGTTATAAAATAAAGTGATAACTTTTCAGATTTATACGAATACAATTATCGGTATATTCCGATAGTGTTAAGTCGTATCACGAAGTGTAATCTGGAACAATATGTGTGGTTATCAGGTTGTATACAGCCGTAATCACTCTTATCAGATGTTGGGCAACCACGACGAGCACATCTGTTCATTTGATAACATCTTCCGGAATGGTATACTGCTCACTTTGTTCGATTAGTTTATAATGAAAGAGTCGTGATAATGAGGATCAGTAACGATTTTTTTAGTGGCTAATTAGAAAGCTAATGCCACCACATGATTGACTGTGAAAATAATTTTGCCATATCTCTTAAACCTGAGAAGTAATAAGACCTAAAACACTGGGTTTTTGGGGGTCCTTATGACGTCATCGACGGACGCGAACCTTATGTCGTACGTGATAAAGCACATATTGCATTGAGCTTGGCATTTCCATCAAACTCTTTTAACTCAACCATTTCTAAACGGATTTCAAAAATTCTTTCACTAGGTTTCATAGCTATCAGTATGTGTTTATATTATATCAATAAAACTATATCGTTACAGTTTATAAACCATATTATTTAAGTACTACATAAATTGAGATATCACAAAAAGATCTAGGCAAGTTAACATGTTAGCCTTTTGTCTTTATTTTTGTCTGAATATAGTACAACTCAATCGCTGTTATCTAGCAATTAAGTTGTACAGCAGTATTGCAGTTGTGAAAGTGAGACGCGCGTATTGCGCCCTCCCTCTTCCACCAGTTCCACCACAGATTTAAAGGTAAAACCCAAGGTCCTCTAGAAGTGGCCCTCGGGCGTGTATTTGAGGCGAAACGTTCGAAAATTACACAGTGCACGCGTCTATCACGAATACTTAATATATTTGTCGGCCGGGCACAATTATGGGCAGTCCGGCGTGACGAGCCGCTCCGGTGACCGCGCCACCGACCTGAGAACCTTTGGATGTGGCTATTGGAAATAAATTAGTCAATGTTTATACAGCGATTATTTATTATCTGAGGCTATAAGCACGTATGATTTTAGTTTGGAAAGTAACCAAAAATCCCTTTTTGAACCCTTGGATTTTTGGTACTTTCCAAATTTTTATATCTAATTAGATACAACTTATCCAGTTTTGAGTTTTACTTACCAAGCAAATTTTTTTAAATGGAATTATTAATTTATGAGAAGGTATGTCTGTGAAAGAAGCTGTTGAATCCTTGAATTTTTGATACTTTTTAATTTTTTATATCTAATTAGATACAACTTATCCAGTTTTGACTTTTACTTTCCCAAGCAGATTTCTTTTAAAATGGAATGAAAATGTTATGAGTAGATCTCTGTGAAATCAGCTAACTGTATCTTAACAGCGAACTAATACTTATCTTATTTTAACTAGAACTTTCGAATAACTATCTATGAAAGTAACAGGTGTTACCTGTTACTTACATAAGTTCTGGTTAAGATGGTAAAAAAAAATCAGCTGTTTCATACATTTTGAAATTTTCGTTATAAATTTTTGTATGAGACAGCTGATTTTTTTTTCACGATTTCAGAGTTGGTTCCATAGTAAAAGTTGTTCAGTTGGATGGTCCCTATCTACCCTATTCGGCTTTATAAGGCTTTTACCAAACACCTTGTATAAAAATGACAACAGAATTAAGTCACATGTTCAATCACGTCTTCATAAATACTATGAGAGCCGTATTACATCATTCGACATATTAAGATAAAGAAGTGTGTTGCAATTAAAAGTATATTCAATGGTGAAGTTATTATACGCCTGGAATTCGAATAATTGCCGTTTTCATTCGTCACGGGTTATAAAGAGTGCTGTCGGACACTACATTAAGGCGCAATAAAACACGCCGCTGCATGAAAGCACAAAGTTATTAACTTAGAAAAGGTGTCGAAGAATGCGAAACAACTTATGTAAAAAGAATGCTCTAAAGGTAGGAAAGCTGAAACGTCTAAAATAATTTTCAACCATCGAATATTCCTAGAACTAGACAGGTTTTATAATTTTTGAAGGACTTTAACTGGTTACTGGCAAACTATGTATTGGTATGGTACAGTCGATTTCAATATTGAGTGAACTAGAATTTAGGCACTGAAATGCTAAACCCGATGATTGTTAAGCTGTTCTAAGGCAATGCTGTGTCCTGACTGACTGTTGCTGAGTAAATATTGTGTTCCTACTGCCTAATGAACTTTGGCTATACAAGGTGTCCTAAAACTTTGCCACACGGAGAGAAAGTACCTAAAATATTAAAGATAGGAAATTTTACAGAAAGAAAACTATTTTTTGTTTTTAAAAATAATGGGAACTACTACATTCAAAGTTTTTTTTTAAATCGCATTCGATACTATACAAATATATAAATTTCATTGTCTGTCTATTATTTAAGATGATGTGCTACTTAAGAAAAAAATATACTGTAACCCTGTCGCTGGGTATCGTAAAAATAAAATTTTTTTTTTTCATATTTGGTGGGTTCGATTACTGGTTAAGACAAGTGACTTTCTAAAAATCTTTGAATGCAGTTCCAATTTTTTTTTTATTAAAATTTTCTTGCTTCAATACTTTTACACAATTTTACAAGTGTGGCAAAGTTTTAGGACATCCTGTTTATTTTTAACCTAAAGAATTTTGCAGAATATATTTTTTTACATATTAAACCAATGCCATATTGTGTCGTTCTCAGCTTCTTGGCGCACTCAGCCGCCTCTAATTATGGGTGAGAGCGGGAGATCTGTAAGAGACAATGTCTGCACTTGCGCGGTCGTTGTTTTTGTCGCACACCTGGGGGGCTACTCAAATGGCCACTTTTCTATTCGTTCGCTAACTTAAATCTTAAAAATAAGCAATTAATGATCAAGTCAGACATTCGCAAGTTTATGTAAATCACAGACATTGTTGTATTGTACAGAATTGACAAGCCTACGACACGTTATTTTGGTGCTTTATGGTTTATTTTTAATTTTTAAGTTAGCGAACGAATAGAAAAGTGGCCATTTGAGTAGCCCCGCTGTCCGAATTCACCTATTAGAATATTAACAAAACTTAACATAATCATATAATCTCTAGTTCCTCAGTGGTTGAGGATTCCGCGTGTAGGTATTACGTTTCTACCCGGCCTTATCCTTACTTAAAAGGCGGTTGTAACTATTGTATTGTATGACCGAAAGTAGCACCGCGGTGAATTCTATTTCATAATATTGTTATTCGAATACACAATTTTAATCAACCTTTACGTGTTTTTAGGGCCCATAGTCTAGTATTTTTAAACGGTATCATTACATTCCCTCGGAGTCACTGCTAGAAGTAGATAGCAAAACTGCTAAACGTGACCGCTTTTGATACATTTGCTATCTACTTCTACTAATGACTTCGCTATATCCCCTATAAAGTGTGATACCTTCTAAAAAAATACTAAACCATGAGCCTTAAAAATTCCACGTAAAGTTTTTATAAAATCATTTTCTATTAACAACTTATTGAATAAAATCCTCTGAGGGTGCCACAGTGCCACTTTCGGTGGTATAGCCACCTTAACATCAGCCCCCCTAGCATGACCATTGTGAGATCAAGGCCAAGTACCTAATAATCAGTTGCGGATAAAAAAACATCACTACTGCGTTTCAACTATATATTTCATGGGGTTATTCTTTCCCTATGACTGCTTATACTTGCAGGTCTAATGGCTGCTACCAAGACATCTCCAAAATCTACCTGAAAATAATGAGCATAATTAAAAACAGTTTAATATTTTTTTCATCCCTTCTATTCGAAAAATTATGCTTTGTTCCTATATAAGTGGGACCAAAATAGCTCTTTTCTGGTAAGAGCTGTTTAGTGGGAGGAAAAGAGATTTGAATTTAGAACATGTATCTTTCAAAGAATTCGAACGCCGCCGCCAGCTGGTATGTATTGACTGGCTGTATAGACGGCGCGGCGAGCGCGCAAACTGAAAAAAAAAAACATAAGCGCGCGAATGGGGAGGCGAAGGCAAAGTGAATTACAGATGGCGCTTCAGTCTTTGGAACAATTGTCAGTTTGAGCTTATATTGTCTTGACTGTGTATTACGTGATTTTACTTTCTTATCTTAGATTGTATTTTTTTCGGTTTTGCGGACAAACAATGTATTCTATGCTAACTTTAGCTCATATAAAAGAAGAATTACGGAAAAGAAAAGCCAAAACAACAGGCAAGAAAGTTTATAGCAACTTACAAAAAATTGCTAACAAGCATTACATTTCTTTAAATTTCGTGTAAGATTTACAAGTAATCTTTTTATTTCAGATTAGAAGCATATGATTTAAATTTTAACAAAGCAACTGAGTGTGAATTTCCGTGTTTATAGTTGCCTGATGATGCCTTCTGTGCAATAGTAATTTCAGGTTTCTGTACTGGAATTTCTGTACCATCCAAAATTACACGAACCGTTTTATCATATTTATTTTATTATTCTAAGTTTCGTGAATGACTCTGGCATATAAAATTCTATTAATTCTCTGTTTGGCCCCAATATTGGGCTTATTCCATATTTGATATACCTATCAAATTCATCCAAGTTATAAATATGTTAGAAACTGCTGAGGTTGAAATATTAAAGAACAAAGCTGTTATAATTCAAATGTTGTTTTATTTTGGCGAAGCTTCATCAAATTCATGAAACATTCCTTTTGATTTATAATGTTTCTCAGGCTCAGCAAAGGAGAAAATCGAGGGAAAAGCATATTTTTTTTGATATTTTTTTTGATATTTTTTTGACCACTATTTTTTTGTTACTGGGAAATCGATGAACTCCAATATTTTACAAGTTACATGCATAACAATGCGGCATTTTCTCAGTATAAAATTAAAAAGTGCAATACTCCAAGAGATTCTCATATGTTTTGACACTTTCTTTGAGGCGGCCGGGTACCAAAGACCAGACGCCACCTATCGGGATAAAATTGCGCTTTTCCTCCCCATTAAGTCTGTGTTCTTGTAATTAGTACATACTTACGTACTAAGTACAATAACTTTTGAAAATTGCGCTAGTGTATCAAACGTAACTATAAATTTGTAATTATTTTTACTTTTCACGTGTCTGTTTTAAATAAAGAACATTTTTATTAATTACATAAACACAGTCTCCTATTTATTTTCTCATAGAAAGGGGATGAAAAGTAGAGTATATGACTCGGGCGCAAAATATTTTTGGCGAGGGCGACATACTTTGAATCCCTCGCTACGTTCAGGATTCTACTGAAGAATCCCTCGCTTCGCTCTGGATTCAAAAAAGCGCCCTCGCCGTAAAAATATTATTTTGCCCCCTTGTAATACAATCTACTATTTATTGAAACCTTTTGTACTTTTATAACCTTAGTCTTTTTCAGCCTGGGTTTCCTCTTCTTAATTTAAAAGTAGGGAGAAATAATTTCCCTACTTACTAAAGATAATACATACTTACCCGTTATTTTTTATGTATTTTGTTAATGCTATACCAAATGGTTTTATAGGTAATTTACTTACCGTAGAATGATACGCAGCAGAGTTAAATTACATTCTAGTTGTCTTTTTTCTCCAATACAAAAATATACAAAAACATTATGTTTTACACAAAATTGCTTAACATAAAGGTGTATGACCGTTTAAAAATTTGGCGTTTTAAGTTTAACGCCATAAACAGTAACATAAAAAATACAATAAAAAATGTGTTACTTAACCATCAAGTAATTCCGAGCATGACAAAGATGGTGAGAACTTGAAAATTAAGTGTTTGCTTTCTCATAACGATCTTATAATGGTCGTTGTCATATTTTAAAACGATTTGTTATTTTGTCTATTTATTTAAATTACTCGTACATGACTGTGTAACAAGTTTCGTAACCTTTCAACACATTTTTAAAATTGTGAGTATATTTATATCTATTCATTAAACAAGAGTAAAAACTGAATTCACATGGCATTTATTTTGTACCTTAGAATAACAACACCTAGAAGCCGTGTCCTCGTATGCAAAGTGAGGCAACTAATACTAAGCAAAAATGGCTTAGTTGTCAGATTTATATCCTTCATGCGTTACCTAATCGTAACTAAAATCCAATTAATCTCCTAAATGAAGGAAAATTAAAACTTTTTTGTACTCTTTCGGTATGATTAGGTAATAACCATTTTGGCTGTTTTAGTTGCCTCACTTTTGACGGTGCGCTTTGTATAGAACTATCGTTCTAGGTGTTATTATCGTTATATTTTGTGTGTCAAAAAGTTGTAGTTAATTAAAATAGCTTTTTTTACAAAACTTGAAAGCTTTGGTGATGATTTTTGTTAATTTTTTTGTAGTGTCGCATTCGCTCGAACGAACTTTCCTTCTCAAAATTCCGTTGCATCACCCTACATGAATATTTGCTCGTCAATATGCAGGTATTTATGGTAAAATCGTAGCTTCGTAGCTTCATAACTGTATGCATTCCCCACGAATGCTTAATGACACAAAGAGTTTTAAAACATCTTTCTTCCGAGCCGCATCATTAGTCATCAGTCATTATTGTCCATTTGGAAAACTCACAAAAGTATACGTATGCGTATATCAAACGGTTCAGTGGGTCATTTTGAGGTCGTGCCGGCCAATAATGTGCTTCGCCATTAGCAATCATTATATGCAAATAATATACTTTAGCCGGTCGTAAAGCACAGTTATCCATTTTTAGTTTAGAAATAAGCCCCTATTCGACTGACTCCGTACTCAGAAACGTCAGTTAAGTTTCAAATTTCAATAAACTTGGTGTTATTTCTTTCTTTTCCAATGTGATAGTATAAAACGATACTATACTTAATGAAGGATTAAACTTGATTGAAGTTTTTGAGTAGGTACGTACTACTGTAGTACCTAAAGTTGTATAGAAGCAATATGTTGTTGAAATCGTGAATTCGTGATGATCCCAAACTTAGATCATGTTCCATCAAAAATGAAATCGCCAAATTGAATTGTGAATTGCAAAGATATTCAGCAGTTCTTGTATTATTCTTTACCTCACTGAGTCTTAGCGTAATTTTTAATAAAAACAATTGAAGAGCCTTTACTTTTTGGAGGTGTCACATACTCAAACACGAGTATTTATCTCAAACACCGTTAACATTTCTTTACAAAATACTAATTTAATTATATCAAAACACGATTATACACTAACTGAAATTCCCTTACGAGTGAATGATAAGTAATTAATTGAATTTGCAGTACAAAATGTTTGACACCAGCGGAGTAACCTAATGGGGCATGACAATTAAGGGCAGTATAGTGCAAATTAACTTATTTTTGATTCAGTTTTAAACAATCAAGCATTATTTATTTTGAGCAGATAAAAATATATGTTGTAGTTTCATAATCGAACTTGATTATTTTACGGTTAAAAACACGATTTTCGTATTTTCACTCGACTATAAAAATGTGCAAAGACAATGAATATTTTCATTGTTTTTTGAATAATACTTAAAGATTATAAATCTCTTACGCACAAATAATATATAGAAAAAAAGGTAATGACATATAGCAGAATATTTTACGGTTACTTTTTCAAAAAGTGACTTTATGTTTATTTAAAAATTAATATATAATAAAACGCACGACGAATCTTGGTTTAGTAGCCTGCGAGGCGTCGTCGGCGTAGGACCTGTGTCGTTTTTGCTGCCGCGCTGTGTTCCCCCTCTCGCGTCTAGTCGATTGAGAATCTTTTAGATTCTCGAAGAGTAGTATAAGACTTGGAAACGCAGTAGGTAATCTAAGTGTAAAATTTTATTTAGTGTAAATTACCAATTTAGTTTAATTTGTAAATGCATAGAGTAGGTAGGTAGGTATTTGGATACAGCAACCAAGTACAAGCTAACGCGTAATTAATTTTGATGACTTTTAAGAAATAAATACTTATCTATAAATAAAATATAAAATATACCTATCGTATAATTTATAAAATGGTTGACTTTGCAATGATTTTACTTATATCGGAAGATGAAGAAGAAAACTAAGTACAGTCAGCAGCATATCAAGCTATAAGTACAAAACTGTCAAAAATCTATAATGAATTTTGAACCTTAAACTGTTCGACTTAAAGTTTAAAAATGATTGAAGTAATTTGACACATTGTGGAAGCCCAGCATGCCGTTGACTGTACCGTAAGGCTGCGTTCAGACGATAACGCACGACCCAACCTCAACCCAAACTCAGCTCAAACTCAACTCAAACTCAACTCACCCGCAGCCTACTCCTTGAAATACATCACTTACAATTTTGAATCTTATGACACATTAATAAGCTCTTTTTTTATTTTGTCGATGCAACTGCACCCTCCCCGCGCTCAACCTGAACTCAACTCAAACTCAACCCGTACACAACACAAACTCAAATCAAACTCAAACAGAACTCACTTCAAACTCACCTGGACATTACACAGGACCTTATTAAAGTGTCATAAGACTCAAAATTGTAAGCGATGTATTTCATTGTGGGCTGTGGTTGAGGTGAGTTTGAGTTGAGTTTGAGTTGAGTTCGGGTTGAGGTCGGGTCGTGTGTTATCGTTTGAACGCAGCCTAAAAGTATGCTTCCGCACAGCTATGCGGTCGCGACAATTTTCCGTTCACTTCAAATTGAGCCTTTTGGTCATAACATTACGGTTCAACTTGGAGCGCACTGCTGCTTGCTGCCGAGATCGGCGCAAGCGTTAGTCGTCTTATTTACTTTGAAATTCGGTTGTTTTTTTCCCATATTTTTGTTCACAAACTTTGTTGTTTCATTAAAAACAGTTATTTTGATAAATGTCAATATGGTCGAAAATCACTTGCACCTGTTTTTTTTTTACTAGTAATCACTACAAATTTTAGCGAACTTCACTTTTTCCCCGACATTATTTGTTCTTCTGGCTATTGCCTAATATGCCCCAGCAGTTGAAACATGAATAGGCTGGTGATAATGAGGTTGCTTTTAGCCTGGGTGCATTAATCTACTTAAGGGTACACATAAATCACCTGGGTGAATCTGTCTGCTGAAGGGAGAAAAATAATTATGTACGTTGGCCGGTGAGGATGCACGGCTCAAAATCAAGTGTCAACCAATCACGACTTTACCTACGAGTCGACGGTGTGATACTTCCCAGCAACGCCACCATGGAGTAGAGATTTCTAAATACCCTCAAATGAAAGACCATAAAATGTACCTAATTGTACCTTAACTCAAAAAATTGTACCTCTGATAGTTTCAGAGAAAAACGCACTTGATTGTGGCATTGCCAGGAAGTATACTTCCTGGCAACGCGACGCTGTACCAGATTCCAATTGGTCTCATAGTAATGGCCAAAAATTGTACTTCATTTGTACCTCATTCAATAATTAAAATATGCAGTTTCGATATAAAAAAACTCTTACTTGATTTGCAATACATGCAATGCACGTTGTTATTGATATAAACTGATGTTTATTATGCATTATGCAGTAGTAGGACCACAGAGGCAACCGCCTCTGTGCTCTAGTGGTTCGCCCACCCGTGTAAGATGCAGACGTCCCGGGTTCAATTCTCAGGAGGGTACAATTTGTACTCGGTTTGGTTGATGGTAGGGCTTAATTTGGTGCCATTCATTTGGTACTATTAAGTACAATTAATTATGTACCATATAGTACAATTTATTAGGTACTATTAGGCACATTTTATTTGGTACCGTATAGTACAATTTTATAGGTACTATATAAAAGCATTCATTTGGTACATATTATCTGGTAACATATTATAGTTCAATTAATAAAGTACTAATTACAAACTAATTAGTACAATCAATTTAGTATTATTTAGTACAATTTATTAGGTACTATTTAATAAAATTAATTATGTACTATACAGTACAATTTATTTGGTACCATAATAATACAATTAATTTAGTACTACTTAGTGCCATTCATTTGGTACTTTACAGTACAGTTTATTAGGTACTATTTATTACAATTTATTTGGTACCATATAGTACAATTAGTAGATACCATTTAGTACAATTAATTAGATACTATTTAGTACTATTAATTTTGTACCATAGAGTACAATTGTAAGAAACAAGTACAAAAGCTAAACTAACTTGCATCTACATATCGACGGCGAAGTGCCAATATCTCCTAGTCCTAACAATGATGCCTTTGAATTCAACACCTAAAGGAAGTTAATTTCTCAAAAAAGTCTCAGTTAGGAGCGATTGGTACTTCCCCGTTGAAATCTCATAAAATTTTATTCTTTTCCTCTCTTTTTGTATTAGTTTGATTGTTGCTATAGAGGTTTTTCTTATTATGATTTTATAATAGTATTTAGTCATCATTATCATATCAGTTGCACCACACCCACTGCTGGGTATAGGCCTCCCTCATGGGTCTTCATAACGATCGGTCCTGCTTGGCCCGCATCCAGCGGCGCACCGCGACCTTCACCAGATCGTCGGTCCACCTTGTCGGGGGCCTACCCTCGGAGCGTCGTCCGGTACGCGGTCGCTATTCCAATCTTTCCGCCCCAACTGCCTTTGGTTCGTCTCGCTAATTTGTCCCGCCCACTGCCACTTCAGCTAAACAATCTTTCGAGCGATATCGGTTACTTTAGTTCTCCTACGCATATACTCATTTCTGGTTCGATCACGCAGGGACATGCCGACCATGGCTCTCCATTGCACACTGGGTGAGAGCCTTCTTATGAGACCTGTAGTCAGCGACCACGTTTTACTGTGATAAGTCAACAATGGCAACACACACACACACAACTTAGACTTTAGTCTTGAGATAAGACACCGAGGTAAGTTGGACTCGAAGATTTGTCGAATACTGGCCAACCGAGCTGGATTCGACGAGAGATCTCTTTTCGAAGTTGAACTTACCTAACTGGACTGTCTGTCCTAGGGATACGTAATGGTCAACAACTTCGTGTGTAGTGTTCCCAACATGAGCTAGAGTGGGTACAACATGAGCACTCGACATGATTTTCGTCTTATCCATCTTCATTCTAAGAGCCACTTTCTGGGAGGCACTACGGATAACTTCGAGGATTGTGTTCAAGTCTTCCATGAATAAAAACTATATCATCGGCAAAACGAAGGTGTGTTAGTTAGGTACTGGCCATTAATGTTGATACCGAGTCTTTTCCAGTCCAAGAGCTTCAAGACATCCTCCATCACAGCTGTGAACAGTTTCGGAGAAATAACTTCTGTCTCTGTCTCACACCTCGCTGTAGTTGGATGGGATCTGTGCTCTGATTCTGTACTCGAGCCGAAATGGTGACATTTTCCTATAAGTGCCTCAACACCTCTTCCTTCCTTTCCTTCCTCCTCTTGGTCCTATTGGTGCACCAGACTGCAGCACTGCCCAGGTCTCAATCAAATCAAAAACTTTCTCATAGTCCACGAACGCCAAGCAAAGTGGCAGTTTATACACCTCGGTCTTCTGTATAACCTGCCGCAGCGTATGGATGTGGTATATGGTGCCAAAGCCTTTTCAGAACGCGGCTAGTTCGGGAGATTGGAAGTCGTCGAACTTACGAGCGCAACGATTCGTAAGATTCGTATTCTTCAAGAGGGCCTTGTCACCCTTTTTAAAGAACAGAATGACCTCACTTATGTTCCATGTCTTCGGCGTTCTGCCCTCAACGATGACGGAATTGAAAAGCTTCTAAAGGTCTTTTATTCTACTTATTTTGACCATCCACACCGATTACGCCGATGACGCCGCCGGCGCCGACAATTTAGACGCCAGACGCCGCTGCCGGTCAAATGACCATGAATAATAAAACCATGCAACCCCATCGAGTTTGGGCTCGTTTGAATCGTTTTGACGAGTGCTCCGATAGGAGATGGTATATTTTTAGTCTTAGCTCGTTAACTAAAAAGCATAAAATAATAATTTACTGAAAAAAAGTATTTTTTAAAAACACCTTTTTTATACGGACTAAATAATTCCAAAAAATCGGACTAAAAATATTAAAACGGACAAGTAAAAACAAACTAAAAAGTAAAAATTAAATTCTTCTGTAAATATTTATAACCCTAATAACTTATACCTACAGAAATTTTAAACCAAAAAACGTGAGGCGCGTTTTGTAAAGTTTCTCATCTATATTGTCTATAGCATGCGCCCCACGTTTTTTGGTTTAAAATTTCTGTAGGTATAAGTTATTAGGGTTATAAATATTTACAGAAGAATTTATTTTTTACTTTTTAGTTTGTTTTTACTTGTCCGTTTTAATATTATTAGTCCGATTTTTGGAATAATTTAGTCCGTTTTAAAAACGTGTTTTAAAAAAATACTTTTCTCAGTAAATTTTACTCTATACAGTGCCTTTGGTCTTAAACTAGCGATAATTTAAAGGCGTGAAATACATCTAATTTTATTGACAAAAACACCTACATGTTGAGGTGATTAGGCGGGTCCCTACCAAGCGCGCTGCCTCGCGAGGCAAGACGTTTGCCGCGTGTGGCGGGCCTCGCACGAGGCTGCTCGCTTGGTGAGGACCCGCCTAATCGCGTAAAAACGGCTGGTCGGATCCTGGTTGAAAGTTCCCTAAGGATTTTCTCTAATATGCACGCGACGAAGTCGCGGGCGGAAGCTAGTTTATTGCAATAATCAGAATTGGGTCTAGAATATTATTATTCCGTTCCCGTTTCTTTACCCTCTCCCTCTCTCTGCCCCTCTCCCTCTTCCTCTCCCTCTCCCATACTCCTTTCCGTCCCCGACCCCTTAACAAAAGTTTGATCCCCTATTTCACCTCTTTAGGGGCTGAAGCAAGTCCACCGTGTGTGTTGGTCTTCAAAATAAATGTCATTTTCACAATCACCATCCCATAAAAGCCCAAGAACGACATCCATAACGATTTTTATGTTTACTTACCCCATTTACCCCCTATGGGATGATTTTCAAAATAACAAATTATGTGTTTGATTTTATTTTTAGACGTGCTCCGACGATTTTTTTATGCTGTTGTAATTTCGATTTTATTTTCTTTTTCATCATGTCCACCGTGTTGGACTTCAAAATAAATGTCATTTTCGCAATCACCATCCCATAAAACCTCAAGAACGACATCCATATCGATTTTTAGGTTTACTTACCCTATTTGTCCTCTAAGGGGTTGATTATCAAAATCACAAAACATGTGTGTGCCTATTTATTTTTAGACGTGCTTCTGCGAAGTTTAGAGTTAAAGTTTTAATTTTATATTCTATTTTCCATACAAAATTTGAACCCCATTTTCACCCCTTTAGAGGTTACATCATGTCCACCGTGTTGAACTTCAAAATAAATGTTATTTTCGCAATCGTCATCCTAGGAAACCCCAATAACGACATCCATATCGATTTTTAGATTTATTTGCCCCATTTCACACCCATTTCATCCCCATAAGTATTGAAATACTAACAGTAACGATATACGTTGCGTTAGATTTCCATCCATAAGCTTAAATTATAAATTTAGCGATTTTTACATAGAAAATGAAGAATTTTCTATTCATAAATTAATTCCCTTTTCACTTCTTCGGGGGTAGAATTTTCAAAAACGCTTAAACACGTGTATATTAATTTTCAATCGTCAGTCTAACCACAAAATTTGAAGACCCTAGCTTCGAAACTGAGGGACTTTCATACAAACTTTGGACCCCCGTTTCACACCCTTAGAGGGTGAGTTTTGAAAAACTCTTTCTTAGTGCACCCTTAAACCTCATAAGGAATCAATGTGCCAAATTTGGAGTCTCTAAACCCAGCGGTTTGGGCTGTGCGTTGATATGTCAGTCACCAATCAGTATCTTCTTTTATAATATTTAGATGTATTTAATGGTATGTATTAATGTATTTTGTATGCATGTGATTATAATTTTTCTTTGTTTGTTCCACATTCGTGTTTATTGGTTTGCTGTTGGTTGACTTATAGATAATGCTCTTAGCATTAAGTCCGCCATTTCTACCTTACTTCATGTATTTGTCCAAAAAAAATTATGAATAGATAAATAGTACCTAATAAAAAAATAATTGTACTAAATAGTACCTACTAATTGTACGATATTGTACAAAATAAATTGTACTATATAGTACCTAATAAATTGTACTATATGGTACCGAATAAATTGTACTTAATAGTACCAAATGAATGTCACTAATTTGTACCAAATTAATTGTAAGTAATTGTAGGTAAGATGGTGGTAGCTATTCAGGCGGCCTTGACTTAAGCCCTACCACCAACCAAACCGAGTACAAATTGTACCTCCCTGAGAATCGAACCCGAGACCCCTGCGTCTTACACGGGTGGGCAAACCACTAGACTACAGAGGCGGTTGCCTCTATGGTCTTACTACTGCATAATGCATAATAATTCCTTAGCCAAACATCAATTTATATCAATAACAACGTGCATTGCATGTATTGCAGATCAAATCATGTAAGAGTATTTTTTTTATTTTTTTTTTCGAAACTCTGCCTGTTTTAATAATTGAATGAGGTACAAATTAAGTACAATTTCTGGCCATTACTATGAGATCAATTGGAATCTGGTACAGCGTGGCGTCGCCAAGAAGTATACTTCCCAACGTCCGTTGCATGTATTGCAGGTCAAATAAGAGTAGATTTAAAAATGTTTTTTACCGAAACTCTGCATGTTTCATTTATTGAATGGGGTACAAATTAAGTACAATTTCTGGCCATTACTATAAGATCAATTAGAATCTGGTACAGTGTCACGTTGCCAGGAAGTATACTTCCTGGAGACGCCACAATCAAGTGATTTTTTCTCTGAAACTATCAGAGGTACAATTTTTTGAGTTAGGGTACAATTAGGTACATTTTATGGTCTTTCATTTGAGGTTATCTAAAAATCTCTACGCCATGGTGGTGTTGCTGGGAAGTATAACACAATAAGAGTGAATTTGCTTTGCATCAAACAATTCGATGCGCTTCGATTCGGTTGCAGCATGAATTGACCCTAATATTTGATTACTCGTTTTTGGAGGTCCCTTTTCATCGGCAAATTATTAAAAAAAAAGTTAAAATAAAATATCGGTTACACAAAAAAAGCTTGTTGTGAGTGCTCAAATATGTTTAGGTACTTATTTGTAGATAATTATATTGGCAGTTGAGTTGACACTCCACTAACGAATTTACTCAATGAATTCATTGTTTATTCACATTCAAGTAGTTAATTCAAACTCAGAGACCATACAACAAGTACCTATTCGAACTATAATATTCGAATAAACAAAAATAATTATTTACTTCGAATTAACTACCTAGCTACCTATAATTTTATTGTGTGTGTTAAATGTATTTTTTACCTAGTAAGTACCCATACCCATCATACTTATTTATTGATTTACAACATTATTGATAACAATACATAAACAAAAAAAACATAATTATTTAGTTCGAATTATCAAAATAAATATCGCGCGTTCACGCAGTGCATGAGAGTTGACAGAGCACTAGATTCGGCACATAAAATCGCGGGCGGGGAGTGTCCTTTCTGCGCGTAGTAAATATCTATATTCTGTGGCTTGGTCTGCGGGGTCAGAGAACACAGAGAGTTCATTTGAAAATGCGTTCGCGCGGCTCGCTCCGCGGGGAGGGAGGTAGCGCTAAATGCCTACGACGCTCGACTATACTGGCCTTAACTGATGGAAAGTTAAAATCGCAACCGATTGGGCAAAATTAATCAATGGCGGGACCGAATGGATGTTTTATGTACCCGTGGGCGGGTAGCAATTTGTCCGCAGTTTTTTAATTAGTATGGATGTGAGAGGCAACGAATTGGTTTTGTGCTTGCGCCCCGAACGCAGTTATTTGCTAGAGTGAATATTCCCACTTTTTACTTTTACCCCGATTGCCTGTTACTATGATATGATGTACGTGATAGGTTTATTACGTACGTACAATGTAACTATGATTTGATTTTTTATATAGACGTGGCTTTTGAAACAGGTTGTGGTTGTAAGTTAAAGGCGACTATTACCTTTAAATGAACCCTCATCATAATAAAATTAATTGTCCGCAAAGTACAAAATGTATCGAAAATTCACACGTACAGATTAAAACTAAGGTTCTTTAGTTTATTTATAAACAATAAGCTCAGTAAAATATAGTTCGTTGTAGAAGTAGTTAGCAAAAGTGCCAAAAGTTCCCTGTTTTTGATAACACCACTTTGAGGTTTATAGGGGCCTTAAGATAGTTAGCCTTCAATTATAATACCACAGCAACATAGTTTTCAGTTCAATAAAATATAGGTAATATATTTTCTTCGAACTAAAAATTACTTAATTGACTCAGTCTTCGTTTTAGCTTCGGCAAAAATGCTTCCTATTCTCCCATCTGATTCTCGTGAAATTTTGTGAGCAAGTTCGATAATTATACAGAATTCATCTGTTGATTATGTTTTTTCGAAATAAAATAAAAAAATCAGCCTTTTCAAAAATTGATCAAAAATTGATTCATGAAGTGTAAAAATGATTTCACAAACGAGACGTCTACTGCTCACAGTCCCACTAGTATTATAAATGTGATAGCTGGTGAGTTGAGTTTGGATGTTTGTTATTCAATCACGCAAATACGGCTGAACGGATTTGGATGAAAGGCAGATAGTCCATAGCCGAGATTAAAACAGGATACTTTTTATCCCGGTCAAGGTTCCTTAGGTATTTTCCAAATGCCCACGCGGATCAAGTCGGGGGCGGAAGCAAGTTAAAAATATTTCATTCGTTGTCACCACTGTTGTGATTGCCCACTATGACCCACTTAAATCAGTTTGATAACTTATTCATCGATATTGTCTCTCGCGACTGAAAAGTAACGCGCGTTGTCGCCCCATGCAACTAGGACTTCAATGCGGGCAAAGGGGCGCCGTTTACAGTGCCCATGAATGTTATCTTTTACGGGACACCAATTTTAAATGCATATTACATAGAGTGAGACAGTTATTGACAAAAAAAAAACGGATTTTTTTTAGAAAAATCACTGAAAAACTGACTGTAGTGTTTTCACATTATTTGACGATTTAAAATAATGTTTCTTAATAACTTAAGCAATGATCTTAGTTTCTTGTTTGCTACTAATCTGGTTGAAAAAGATATGTACCATTTACTTTTGTGAGTTGGTTTAATAATATTATAATTAATATTTCAATCTATTTTATAAAATTATCCCACTTGAATAATAATTGTGATTATTCAGCATGGTCAGGGATAATAATTGTGATTATTCTTGCAGAGGAAATCATTTTCCGCAATGACGCATTTTTTTATGTAAAAATAACATTAACCTACGTAATTTTTATACGTACAAAATCTATAAGATTATTTTTAGCTTATATACGAAACCTGAAACCGTTTGTTCAGAATCAGTAATAAAATCGACTGCAATATTTTTTTGTATCATATTATATTTTGACTTAATATTATTTACAAAATCATAATTAACGCACGCCTTACTAAAATTTCGCGCGCACAACACAAAGAGAAAGAGCTTAATTGTAACTTCGTGAGTTTTTAAAGTATCATTATAATTTTTTTATACTGATTTATAAAATGAAAATATGTGACCCGTGTTTCGGCTTTCGTATATACAAAAAATAATGTTGTAAAGTGAAAGTTAAAAAAAGTAAATGGCTAAGTGGTTTTTCTAAAGCTATCCCATAAACCATGAACTGTATGGAGTCCCGGGCTGCAGCGTCTTCCGCCCCCGGCTCTAATTAGGCTCACATTCTCGTTCCGTTTTCGCGTTTAATTTCGTCGGCGGTTTCGGCTTAATTACGTTATTCGCGGCGCGCCGGCTGCTCTAGGGGGCGACCAAGTGTCCAGTAAGGGATTGTGAGACTATTTGACAGAAAAAATCGACTATAAAGTGTCGATACACGTTTTAAATTTGGTCTTAGAGAAACGGCTTTAGTATTTTGCAGTAAGAATTGTAATCGAGACTCGTATGATACCATTTAGTAGCTCATTATAGCTGCTATCTTCATTGATTGGAAAAAGTTTCCAAAACCCATTAAAAAATATTTTGGATTATTCTTAAGACGTCATATCTACATAATTTTCACTTAAGCTGCTATAAAACATATTCCTTTTTCATCTCATTACGAGAAAATCTGTCCTTTAGTACTAGCTACTGTGTTTATTAAACTATTTCACCTTAACTCGTCAATAGATGCAAAATATTATCAATGGAGCAACAAAGGAATCATGTATTTATAAAGAAAACCTTTAATAACTGGCGTTTATTGAAAAATTTTGCTAACTCACCGCACTTATTGCACTGACAAATAGGAAGAAGGAAATAAAATACTAACAAGATGACTCACACTTTCGCAGTTAACATTCAAATCTGCTGTTCATCGCTGTAATTGAAAAAAAATCACTTAACAGGTAGATAGGGGGATACGAGTAGGCTCATCGTCCTATTTTGTTGTCAGACCGTTGCTAATAAGATTTTTAAACGGCAACAAAGTATCCAATCAATGGGCCTTGAATAATGAAAACACCACCTGCTAGGTTCTCAGGACACCCCCTCAAACCTAAGCACGCACCAGCTCAAATAAAAACAACAACCGAAACGAACCCTTATCGCTGTGTATCACGACACATTTTTGAACAACACTTAGCCCGTCCCAAACAGACACAAGTTTGAGTAATTATACACAATTTCGTTTCGTGTAAGCTGACATTATTATTTTTTATTTACGAACAATGAATTTTAAAGTAGGGTTTCATAATTTTCGTGATAATATTTTTCCTTATTTTCAGCTATTTTGAAGCAATTTGCCTTGTACTGTACATGACCTATTTGTAAGACTATTGATCTTCAGTAAAGTACATAAAATTATCACAATAATCATTGCTACTATCTCACATTATTTGTATTTTATAAAGCAGGTTTACTTAATATACTTAACTGACTTTAAATGACTTTTTACCCTTTGTCTTCGAAGATCTCATTTTGATGCTTTAAAGATTTCAGCTTAACGAACTATCAAACATCTTGGCAGAACTTTCATCTTAACCACTTTAAACGTCGTTATAACTTTTCTAATCATTTTAACATTGAAAATGTTTATGTGATCACCAGTGTATGTGCCCGATGTTTAGCCAAAAGTGCGGCATATCCGTAGATCGTTAAAAAATGGAGATATCTCTATGATAGCGGTGTCAAAATGTGCAAGGCGCGAAGATTTATCGTATGGCGCTTGAATTTTGAAAATCGGTCGGATCATTTTTGAGATATTTTGACTTGTACTTTTTATTTTTGATGTTCATTTTCAATGCACTTTGATAGTTGCGTGGAGCGTGAAATTTGTATTTTTTTTATTTCACATTTATTTTGTCACCAGAGGATGACAAAATAAATGTGACTCTCTCTTTCTCTGCAATCAGTCACAAAATACTCGGGTCCCAAAAACTCCCAAAACCTATCCAATTATCAAAGAAATAGAACAAATAGTGAGCGGAAACCTTCCGTATGCACGTAGGTACAGTCTGTGCCGTTACCCGTTACTCTGTTTACAAGCAATCTGCACCGTACTCGATCAACAGCAGTAGTCGATGGATGTCCAACATCGCTCTAGGTCCGATACCGATGTGATGCCTCGAGTGAGAGACAATCGACTCCGCACGATGGTTTGTCGGATTGATTTTCATTCGTCATCTATACGATGTCTCTCGTTCGCAATTACACGTTGATTGATTGTGTAAATTAATTTCCTAGAATCTCTTGCATGGCTATGAGATATGCGAGGCAAAATTTTACCCTCATCATACACCATTTCGTTGCTCTTTTAACTGTGATCGTAAAGAACTTTCTTAAAAGTTATAAGCAAATCAAATATACGAGTACTTTCATATCGATTTTATTAAGTACGAGTAAGCGGTAAATACAATAAAATAAATTCTTTTTCTATAAATTTTGTGTTGTTAGTATGACATTTTACAATAATAAAAGCTTGACATAAATCAGTCTAGACTTTGACTGTGTAAGATTATCGTTACAATGTATCTCTCTGGAGATACAAACCAAAGCCCGGTTGAGATAGTCCAAATTATCAAAACAGACGTCCAGGGGTCCCGTACCGGGTGCGATTTAACGAACGATTATAGGTGCGCACGCGACGCTGCACCGCTCATTAGCCAACACGCAACCGCGCCGACACGCCACGATCGGTACACCCCACGACCGACGCCACGCCACGTCATTAGACAACCTGCTCCATACAAATCCAACGGATTTCTACACATGCTTCATTCACACATACTACTACAGTTCAAACGCCAGCAATTTTTACAAATGACTTAACAAGTTAATCGAATGATCATGCCTAATTCCCATTCCACTTCAAATCTCTCTACTTATTGTAATTAATTAATCTGGATGTAACTACAACCTTTTCATTACGTCAGACACAGAAATTAAGCAAATTACATTCAGCAGAGCAAATCGTTCCAAAAGAAAGGGCTACTGAAATAATTGTCTACTTTACTCTCGGAGAAATAGAATTACAATCTAAATTAATTACGCTTTTAAAGCGTCCGTTATTCTTAATTAGTTTCTGCACCGCAGCGGAAGCTCCCGGCTGACTCGCGCGCTCTTAATGAAGGGTAGTTTCAAATCAGTGCGTTTGATCAACTCTGTGCAGTCTTAATTACGGCACCCGTTCCGCGCGGGACAATCCGCTTATTTATGACTACATAAGCTTGATTATTCTTTAATGAATACTTGTTTTAAAACGTTTAATTAAGTTTTATGGCGACAGGGCCGCTCAGACAGCGTCCCGCCGCTCCGCCGGCCGCGAGCTAATTGGATAGGGTTCCATCGGGTTGACGCACCCCCCGCCCCGCAACCCGCCCGCCTCCCTAATTGTATGAAATTGCTAATTGGAAAATTTTATAACGCGGTGACCCGCAGGCCTATGCCCAATCTGAGCTCTGTAGCAAGAAAAATAATCAAAGGGTCAAATTCAGTGTTTTCTTTCGCTACTTTTAGTCATAATTTTTGTGCAGATTGGTATGTGAGCACACTATGTACAGTTGTACATATTATTATGTTTAAACGTATCTTGCAATTCTTAACGACCTACTAAAAGCAAACAAATTAGATTATGACCACGAAATGTTATTTAAAACGTATATATGTTTTGTCCACAGGGCGGTGTAGTCGTGGTGGTCGGCGAGCGGTTCCCGCTCCAACCGTCAAGCTGGCAGCGAGCGCGCTAAGCATGAACCCGCACTACCACGGGTACGCGGAGCTCAGCTCGCCGCACCCGCCTTCGCCGGAGGCGGCCTTCGCCAACGGGCACGACTACCCGCACAACAATAACAACCCTGCGTTAAAGGTCATTAGGTCTTTTTTTCAAAATCATTTAAAACACACTTAGAACATACACTCAACTTACATAAGCTACTCTATCGCGCTAAGCACGAACCCACACTACTACGGGTACGCGGAGCTCAGCTCGCCGCATCCGCCCTCGCTGGAGGCGGCCTTCGCACAACAATAACAACCCTGCGTTAAAGGTCATTAGGTCATTTTTCAAAATCATCTAAAATACAATTACAACTTACACTAAACCCATACATAAGCTACTCCATCGCGCTTAGCACGAACCCTCAGTTCCGCACTACCACAGGTACGTGGAGCTCAGCTCGCCGGAGGCGGCCTTCGCCAACGGGCACGACTACCCTCACAATAATTACAACCCTGCGCTAAAGGTTTAGTCCTTTTTTTTAAATCATCTAAAACACAATTGGCACATACACTCAACCTACATAAGCTACTCTACCGCGTTAAGCATGAACCCGCACTACCACGTGTACGCGGAGCTCAGCTCGCCGCACCCGCCCTCGCCGGAGGCGGCCCTCGCCAACGGGCACGACTACCCGCACAACAATAACAACCCAGCGTTAAAGGTCATTAGTCCTTTTTTTCAAAATCATCTAAAACACACTTAGAACATACACTTACCCACACATATGCTACTCAATGCGCTAAGCACAAACCCGCACTACCACGGGTACGCGAAGCTCAGCTTACTTCACCCGGCCTCACCGGAGGCCTTCGCCAACGGGCACGACTACCCTCACAATAATTACAACCCTGCGCTAAAGGTTTAGTCCTTTTTTACCCTACATAAGCTACTCTACCATGACTACCTTCACAACAATAACAACCCTGAATTAAAGGTCATTAGTCCTTTTTTCAAATATCACCTAAAACTCACGCAGAATACACTCACCCCTTACTTAATTAACGCCCCGTCCGTCTACTCGTTTTATGCAAGAGTGCAGGTTTCACTCACCCCCAGCTGACAATAGCTATATACTCAATTGCATTCAACATAAACTAGGACTATCTGTTCTTCGTTATCATCCACGTTAGAAGCGACCTAGGGCACGACTAAAAATGTAAACCTAAATAGATCGATCATTTTGTGTAACAGTTAACGATAACCCTATGACCTAATCTACTTTATATGACAAAAGGAGTGTGCGGGATGCGGAGGCAAGATCGTGGAGCGGTTTCTGCTGCACGCGCTGGACCGGTACTGGCACCACGGCTGCCTAAAATGCACGTGCTGCGGGCAGGCGCTCGCGGACATGGGCCGCTCCTTCTACTTCAAGGGGGGGATGATCCTCTGCAAAAGCGACTACACGAGGTGAGTGCCCTGTTTTTAAACCAACCTTTTTTGACTCATTTAATATTTCATCGTTTGTACCATATAGGCAACAAGCAGCGATACGCGCGCACACGAATTTTGTTACTAACTGATAAGAGCGAACAGTCGATTTACGACGAAACTTCAATCTTTTAGTGGTTTTGACCAGCTACTTTGCACTTATTGCAAGCTTATCAAATAAAGAAATTTACGATTATGTATAGATAAAGTCTTATACAAGTGTACTGCAGAGGAAAATTACAGTGTTTATTTGTATATTTTTGTTAATAAATAATTTCCGGAATGCCGAATTCCAAAAGTGATGGTCAGAGCTCTCTTTGAGATACAAAGTTATCATTATAATATGTGAATAACTTTTTTTATATATTTTCATTGGACAGCTTATATGGTCTATTAGTGCACCTCAGAAGAAAATTGTAGAAATTGTGTGTTTTAATAATTATACATTTAAAATAAAAACGGCTCATTATACGTTTTTAAATACAGCTTTTCTATGAGAAAAGGTCGAATTTATTATTTGAAACTACGTTTTATGTATCAATAAAGGGTTAAAAAGTAATATACAATTTTTATTTGATCAATTTACGAGGCTGGTTATTTAATACCATTTTTTAAAGATTACCTATATAATCACGCGCGCGAAGATCGACGAGTTAGTTCGCGCCGGGTCATCCCAACGGTAGGACGTATCGCTCGCTTCCCGCGCGCCCGGGTCGGTGACCGACCATCTCCATACGCCCGCCCGAGAAATGAGAAACGTACAGTGCAACTGGTGCAATTTGATACTTTTGTGACTGTAACTATTTCTCAGTTCCAATAATGTTTCTTTGATTTATAGTAATGTTGCTTTGAGTTATAGTAATATGTAGTACTGTAGCCCGCGGACATCTAAATCACCAAAAAGGTTACCGCTTGTCTTTGTATTATTGTTATAGATTTTGCAATATTGTATACTAAAACCGAAGTCTTAAAGATCTTAACCCGCCGTAACCATAGACAGTGATAAATCTAAAATCTCCATTTATGTTAGTTATTTACTTTCGAGGTTACCGCATTGTTTCACTATTGTCATGGTAAACAGATTTGTTCAATTACTACACATATCAGTAAGACCAGCCGTCCTCAACCTTTTTTTTGTGGGGCCACAAACACGTTTCGATCTTGAAGCGCGGGCCGCAAAAATATTTAGGTGTTAAAAAAACATATTGAAAAAAGAAAAGGTGGTCACAATAGAGCCAACTATACAATACATGATTTTGTTACCTTTATAATAAGATGAATAAATAATGAAAAATATTAGAAAAAATCGGCTTACCCGTAGCAACTTAGACGGGATTCGAACCCGCACCCTTAGGATTCCGGCCCAATGCACTACCAATTATGCTACCAAGCCGCTGATGGATGTGGCGAAATTTTCTAATACTTTTTACGTTTCCGCTGAAGATCAGCGCCATCTCACCAATGTGAAGAGAACTACTTCGACATTCGGTTGTAGCACCCTTGCGGGTGCCAGACAATCAATTAAGGTGAAACAGTACAATTTTAAACTTTTAGATTTTTGCATTCACAATGCTATTTTTATATTAAGATAAGTTTTTTATATCAAACTAAATAAGTTTTAAATGCGTAAGGCGTAAGCCGTAAATGCATTTTAGACGCATTTACGGCTTCGATATTGTTCTTTTAACACTCTGGTAGTCTTTACTATTTACAGGGGTCGAAACTGGTCAGTAAAGTCAGTGAAAGTCAGTTTTTTTGACTTCGGTCAGTAAAAGTCAGTATTTTCAAAAAATGGTCAGTAAAGTCAGATTTTTAACTATCTACGTTAATTTTTATACACTTTTTTATTTTTACCGTTTGTTTTTACTGTAAACAGACAAGAGTATAAGATTAATGGATAAAACTCGCTAAAAATCGCGCTGCGCGGCTGTTTTTCGCTGTAGACAGGCAAAAAGTACAAGATTAGTGGATGAAATTGACTAAAAATCACGCTGCGCGGCCATTTTTTTTACAAAAGGCAAACAAGATTACAAGATTAATGGATAAAACTGACAAAAAATTTTGGTCTCAGGTTGCCACTATTCAGTGTAAATACACTGAACCAAAGAAAATACTTCTTTTTTTTTCATAAAAGTGGCGATTTTCCGGGGTTGTGTGTTGCATGCATGGTATCTCATACATAATATTCGGATTTATAAGGCTATTTATCGCCTGTATAAGAGAACCATTTAATGGCAGGTCGATTTTTTCTAGTTCTTTAGAATTATATATAAAAATAACATTGTGAATGTTAAAAATCTCAATAAAAACCCCCTTTTATACTGTAGTGACACATTTAAACATAGAAATTAAGTCAGTAATAGGTCAGTATTTTTGAGTCTTACAGTCAGTAAAATCAGTATTTTTGACACTGCAAACAGTTTCGACCCCTGTATTTATAATAATAGTTATTACTAACTAACAATAACCTACAACGTATTGACTTTTTTGAATAAAGAATTTTTCACTTTTATTTTCACTTTCATTTTCACATACCCAACTAAACTATTATGTTGCCTCCGGCTTCGTAAAAATAAGTTACCTTGGGGGAAGCACATCCGAGTACCTCCAAAGCTCCTAGGTTTTCTCTCATGTTCTTTTTTGTAATCTTAAGCCAAACACATTTTTTTATGTGTTTACCCATACTTCCGGGTCGTTCCCGATGTTTTTCTTCCTAATCATTTCGCGTACTCCGTTCACATATGCATTTTATTTAATATGACAATTTGCAATGCCTATTGAAATAATGCATACTAAAAAATAAACTCAAAGTATCAACATTTTTGTTCACGCCCGAAGTCTACGCTCGAACTAGCGCTTACGCACACAGACGCATTTGCATCTGTAGTTGTTATTCGCTTGCCTCTCCCGCGCAGAATTTGACTTGCCTTATTTTGACTGCGCGCTCTGCCCATAGTACGCAGTAATATAGTCCAATCCTCTTTTATTTTCTGTATATCTAAGGACTCTCATTGATATTAATTACTAGCGCCCGCCCGCGGTTTCACCCGCGTGGTTCCCGTTCCCGTGGGAATATCGGGATAAAAAGTATCCTAGGCTATCTACTATCTGTGTGCCAAATTTCAACCAAATCCGTTTAGTAGTTTTTACGTGATTGAGGAACAAACATCCAAACCCACAAACTTTCACAAAAAAGCAAAAGTAACTCTCTCTGTCTGTCTGTCTGTTACGCCTTCACGCCTAAACTACTGAACCAATTTGGATGAAATTTGGTACAGAGGTAGAGTAGAGCTCGAGAAAGGACATAGGCTACCTTTTATTGCGAAATAAGGGTTGGAGGGGTTGAAATAGGGAATGAAAGTTTGATTGTACCACAGAATAGAAGGAACTACAGAAGTTATGCCACTATCGTATTTATAAGGTACCCACTAACATACGTTTACACTACGAAATTATGTTGTTTAATCGACTACCATGAGCTAAATTTGACAGAACGAAATTCAAAATCAAAAATAAAAATCCATGCTTAATCCATACAAATATCCATACTAATATTATAAATGCGAAAGTAGCTCTATCTGTCTGTCTGTTACGCCTTCACGCCTAAACTACTAAACCGATTTGGATGAAATTTGGTACAGAGGTAGAGTAGAGCTCGAGAAAGGACACGGGCTACCTTTTATTGCGAAATAAGGGTTGGAGGGGTTGAAATAGGGAATGAAAGTTTGTATGTAAGTCTGTATGTAAGTCTGTAGGGGTTAAAATAGGGGATGAAATTGTACGAAAGAAAGAAGCGGGTTCGCGCGCTTGGTGGGGACCCGCCTAATCACGTTAAAACGGCTGATCTGATTTTGATGAAACTAAAACATTGAATACTATTTATCCTGTTTAAAAGTTCCCATTGGATTTTCTCGAATATCCACGCGGACGAAGTCGCGGGCAAAAGCTAGTTTATAATATTAGTAGGATCCTATTTGACCAACTAATGACTACATGGTTGTCGGTCTTATAAGTAATGAAGTAAACTTTTTGGGAGTAGGAGAATAAATGAATAACGTCATTAGTCCTAAGTCTCGCATCGCTTGGAGTTTTTAGCTTGGATTGCTGAAAATAAATATTTTTAATTATTGTAAATGGTCAAAACCGAAAGATTATCAACTGGGACAAGTTTAATTGCTAAATAATTGAAAGAATTGCTAATAATAATAAAACAGACGACAGAAATGTGACTTTGATTCCAATACAAACACATTAATTAAAAATTAAATTACATTTTTCAATCCTAAAACCACGCGTGAGCTTAGTAGTGTACAAGTAACAAAGTTTTTTGTCATCAATTTAATTAAATCAACTCCCAAATTCGATTAGTCTGACCCTCTGCTCCCGAGGCACTACTAATTAGTGCCTTTTATGGCTCGGAATTCGGTATATCCGATCGACTATCGATCTTTCCCACTGATCATCGATAAAATGCACAGTTTTTAGTCCGTCATCTTACGATGACAATAGCATGTCTGTCAAACGTATCGAACGCCCAAAAAAGTATACCGAGAAAGCCGCAGGCGCATTGTTATGAAAATGCTTTGAACCGTTGTATTTTCTACCTGAGGTAGGGACAAAAAGTACAATTTTGCACACAACGAAACATCGATCTCGCTGGGACTGGTAAAATTGGCCTCGTTAGAACGCTAAAGATTAATTTAACAAAGTTTTTAACAAACTGTTTAACGATAATATTCTATGTTTCTATGTTTTCATGTTGCTGTTATGTCAATAGTCTCGCGTTACGGCAATGTCAACGATTATGGAAATTTAATGCCCCTTTGCAAAGTTATGAATAACCATTAAATGTTCCACGTTGTTGTAAATAATAGAAGGTAAATTAGCAATTCATTTGAAATATTCCGACCATACAACTCTGGCCGTTGAGCAGTCGGCTCGTAAGACCGCTCGTAACCAATTACCCCTTAAGGATTTCTATTCAAATTCTCAACGTCAACCATAAAGTTAATTGATATGAAATAGCGCACGTTTCTTCAGACTATAAAATTATAATCGGACCCTAATTATCTCTCTGTTCGAGAAAATTATGATCGTAGTATTAATATGCTCTAAAGTTAATAGTTTTGTGTAATTTAATTTTATATACAGAATAACATTTCAAATTAAAGCATCCTTTAGTTGATTGTGCCTTTCTTTTCAAAATGACCCTTTAATTTAAAGAAGATAAATTCAACTCTTGTTTTTTTTATTAAATTAATGTTTCATATTACTTTGGAATTTTTTGTGATTCTATCAAATTATTTTAGTGTAATTTATTAATTTATTCATGTAGGGTTTGTTTAAAAAAGCAGCTAATTAATTATCACAGTCAATTTTCTTTAGCTACCACACTGATTCATTGTAAATGTTCTTTTTGACAAGTCTTGTGATGAATGAAAGACAAGGCTTACTATTCTAAGACTGCAGGGTAAGCCACGTGGAGCACAGCTGCCAGGCGGGAACGATGGCGCTCCGAACGGTTAATTAGCCAAAGCCAAACGCACATCCCGCGCCGTCACCAACCACCCCCTTTTTACAATCACCGACGCAATCATCAAGAAATGTAAACTCGACATCCGATCCTCGTATTTGACGTTCATATAAATTCGTTTTACACTGATTTCCCTTGTTTACCAGCGGTTGAGCCAAACTAGAGCGAAGAGTGGGCCGACCGCGAGTCGTGCGTCGTAGATTCGATAAAGCTCGTCTCGCAGTTGACAGAGACAGCGCGGCCTAACGAGCGGGGCGGCCGGGCCGGGCCGGGGGATGAAGAAGTGCGGTTCCGTGCATGTCTCTGCTGATTGACCCGCGTCACTCGGCAAACAACAACTAACGAGTCCTCCCCCGCGCCTCCAGGTGCGGTAATTCGCTCGAATCGCTCCCGCGGCGGCCGCCCGCCGACTTTACTTACACGCCTTCCCTGATTGAGACTCCTTAACGAAATTAACGCTCACTCACGCAAACAACTGCCGCGTTTATCCGACGCCTTTTGTCCCGATATGATGGATTGCGGTCTGGCTTCACAAAGACGCTGATGATGTTTCGTGCTACTGATTACTGTGTACGCACGAAATTAGTCGTCGAGGTGCCACGTATGCCGTGAAAGCGGAAGCGTTACATAAACATTAAGCCGGCTTAATACGAGTTTTATAATGATTTATAACGTCTCTATTGTTTGGGTGGGGGGATAATACCTCCACGTAGTATGTTGTTTACATGTGTTCGACGGAGCTACACAATGTCTCGTCTGCGAGCAAATGAACCAAATACCTGTGGGACCGCCGTCAGTCGGACCAAATTATTTGAATTCAAGCAGCAATCAGAAGCCGGTCGTAGCGTGTAGCAGTACTACGAGATTTAAATACTGGTGAACTCGAATGTGAAAAACGATTTGATTTTTTTCTCAGATCTTGTTTGATAGCATAATGACGATTTCAATTATAATTTATTTTTGTTAAAATAGACATTGTATCTAAGTCTCTTAAGTTCGTAGTGCTTCGTAGCAACAACATAATTGCAATTAAATAATTTAGAAACTGTGCTGAAGACATTATTTGGGCAAAAATCATACAAAACATGCGGCCAACTTTTGAAAACTAAGTCTGCGCGCTAAAGGTCTCGTAAAGGGTCCCCAGAAGGCACGTCCACCTATCAGTTGAAAGCAGGTTCGTTAGTGCGCGTGCGGGCTCCGTCAATCAAGGCAATTGCCGCTCAATCGGCAATCAGCCGCGCCCCGCGCCCCCCGCGCCGCGCCGCTAACGAGCCCCTGTAAAATACCAACTTCTTACAGCCACTAACACTTGTTAACTCCCCGCATTTGCAATAGTCAGACGAGCTAGAGTTAGACTTGTGTGTTCAGCAAATGTTCATGTTCTTTCTCGAGTGTAGTGTTGTCTTGTTTCCCAAATTTTACTTAATAGCAAAGTGACAATGATGTTTGTAAAATGTCGTCTGTTATTAAATAAACCTTTATAAAATACACTTCCAAAGAACATCGTTAACACTTTTGTTCTTGAATTTTAAAATGAAATTAATTAATCCGACGAAAGTAACGAGTGCTCTAGGGGCGCAAATTGTATTATCACAGTAACATATTTATTACGCGTTGTCGAAACGTATTTATTAAAGGGCGAGCCAGGGCCGGGCCCAGCGTCCAATTTGGCCGGTCGTTAAGGCGCAAAAGACGCGCGGTTTAATTGCGACCGCCCGCCCCTAATGAGCCCTGTGAGCTCGAGCGGCCCTCGCGCTCAAATTGACATTGTACGTAAATTGACGTCGCTAAACTACGAGATGCCAAAGGGTGATGCTTGGACACAATTTGAAAGGCAGTATTTTTACTACCTGGCAAGTTTTTGGTTAAGAAGTTAACCGATATCCAAAACGTTTTCAAAATAGTCCATATACAGGGTGAAATCGAAGTCATTAGCAATCTTAATACCGCGATATTGATAACTTTTGGAGAAAAATTTACATCTTACGTCATAGTAGGAATTAGTGCGTGGACGTTGTTCATTTGTTCAACTTTCATGGCAATCTTTGATAGCGTCGGGGCATTCTTGGTAGTAGGCGTGTTATTTTATTTTATTAGGTAGCTTTTTTGTAAAATAAAAAATCGTTACTTTTTTAGCATCAGGAATCTACTTTTAATTATGACGACTTGTGTTTTTTAGGTTTATTACACCTTAAATTTTAATCACTTTGATTTAAGTAATGTTTGTTCGAAAGTTATCAATATCGCGGTCAGATTCTTGGTTTGAAAGATGCTAATGACTTTGATTTCACCTTGTAGATGTAAATATACTGAACTTAAATATTATCTTCATCTCAAAAATTTGGATACTTACCTATTTTGGACTTTTGACATAATTTGTAAGCAAACATCTGATGAAATAATATTATAGTAGGTAACCTTTTATAATACACATATTTTCCAAACAATTTTAAGACATTATTAGAATAAACTATGTCGGGATTTACACCATGTACCTGTTTATTTTTGAGACTCCGATATTTCGGCGCAGCTGCATGCGCCATGATCACGGAAGAACCGTCGATTGTTGCGTGCGAGTAGATGTTATTGGCAGACGAATAAAACAAACTGTAAATCCTGACATAGTTTATTCTAATAACATCCCAACTTTTGAAATAATATTGAAATTATTCCAGTTCCAGCAAAGTCTGATTTCAAATATCACCGTATATGATTGAATCATAGTGTTGAGACATTGACAGTAAAACCAGACACGAACTCGCTCAAAACTCGATGTAGTCCAGTTTAGCGCCAGCCATCTAGGGCGCGATTGGATTACGTCGCCGGCGGACGGACGACCTCGATTAATTTCGTTTGTCTCTTTGTCCATCCATCCGGGTCCAGGAACTAAGACTGAGGCCCGGACGCAAACTAAAGACTGAGGCTTCGCCAACTTGATTACGCAGTGCGGCTCTGTCGAATATTGACGATTTTATTTCCATTCCAACCAAAAAGGTTATTGTATTTTTACGTTACTTTTTAATTATTATTTTTTCTCATTTCTCACATAACCTTTTGCAGCCTTAATTTGTTTACATTTGGATTTAAAAGTAATTGAAAAAGGATTAACTCGTGAACTATTTAATTTAACTTAGTTTGATATAATCAATCTGATTTTAATCGCATTACCAATCAAAGAACATAATTTATTATTTAATAAACTTCCGCTGAACATGGCGGATATGACTCATTTGTACCTTGGTTAATGAAACAATAATGAACTAATTAAAGATAACATCAAATTAAGCTATTTTAGAGGTTAAGACATTCTTTTTCTTACAGGACCAGAAGAATTAAATCTGGTATGTTCGAATATTCCTACAAGAAAATCTATCAAGTTATTATTGAGCGCAATGTCAATTTTGTTTAAGTGGGTAACGTGCCACCATCGTAGAGTAAACATTTTTATTCTATGTTCTGTGGTGCCCACCTTGTAGCTCCTTTAAGGAAACTAAAATTTTCAAGAAATGAAATAATTTCAACTCGGAAAAAGTTGGTTTCGCACTCGGGAAGATTTTGCGCAGTGTTGATTTTTTGAAACTTTGATTAACATAGCTTCTGTGCAATATCCCAGCTCCAGTGGCCCAGTTGCATTGCTTTATAAAAGCACAGCAGCGGCTGCATCAAATACAGCGTCGTGCTGATTTACGGCTGGGCTCGTGTCGACTGGCCGAAGGCACATTTCACGTCGCCTGCAGACTACGTATACGTTCAGATGAATGTTCCATACCGATATCGATCAAGGTTATGAAAAATCTAATACTGAATGAACGAGTCGTGAATGAAATTGACACGCGACAATCTTACTTGACATAATTCGTAGCTCGTAGCAATCTCGTAGCATTAGGAAAAACTTTACAAGCTTATTTTTAGTTAATACAAAACCTCTCGTGGGGTTGATCAGACCATCAAACTAAACAACTTTCATTATAGAACCAATCTTGAAATCGCGACAAAAAATCAGCTGTTTCATTATTTCGATGGAGTAGGATTGTACTTTTGTATGGAACAGCTGATTTTTTTTCGTGATTTCGAGGTTGGTCCCATAATGAAAGTTGTTCAGTTTGATGGTCTGATTAACCCCACGAGAGTTTTTGTATATACTAAAAATAACTTGTATAGGTAATTAGATAGGTTCCGAAATGTGGTTTGTAGTTTTCTTTCTTCTATTCTAGATTTCAATTATTGGGAAAGACGGCAAAATTAATTATATTTTTAGACCTATATTAAAATGTACTCAATTATGTAACTCAAAAATATAACCCGCCCCCTCCCGCAACCGCTTCACTCCTCGCCCCTCGAAAAGTGTCCCGTTTTACAGATTTTCTCATTTTTCAGGAAAACGAAACAAGCTAGGACAAAATGGTCAAAAATTAAATTAATTATTAATAAATCACCTACAAATAAGTAGCATTCATTTTTATACGGGTTAAGTTTTCAAACATTTGTTGAAGCATTTCTGAGAGTGCCGGCCAACAAAATAAATGGAACGTTATTAATAATTTTATTGAATTCTGTAAGTGCTGGTTATCTAGAACTAGCGGCCGCCCGCGGTTTCACCTGCGTGATTCTCGTTCCCGTGGGAATATCGGGTTAAAAAGTGTCCTATGTTTTAATTTAGACTATCTACTTTAGTGTGCCAAATTTCAGCCAAATCCGTTTTGTAGTTTTTGCGTGATTGAGGAACAACTTTTACATTTATAATATTAGTAGGATGAACTACATTCTGACTTGTAATAATAGCAGACGAATTTGAGTTTTCACATTTTTAAGCCAATATTTATTGAATGCAAAGCAAATTACTCAGTAAAAATTATTTCATACACGGTGTATCAAAGTGTTAACAGGAGCGCCGAGATCTTGAGAACATATCGTGTTTCATATAGACGTTTGTCACCTCTTCGACATTCGGTGTCGAGACATGTCGGCAAAATGTTGCGATGGTGTCGTTGCGTCACGACGCGGCCCGTCGCCCGTCGCCGACATGAGGGCAATCTTGCGGCGTGTGTTGTCTTTGTTGCCTCAAATTGATACCCGGCTTCTTAATTGGTTGGTCTTGAGGCTTGAGGATAACTATATTTGTTAAGAAAATCCTTTTAATTTTATTGACTTTCAAAGTTTGCCCAAAAGTTGAAATGAGTTTAAAATAAAAATTTACAGCATCGATCACCTATCAAATAATATCAAAAAAAGGTAATGTTTCATAAATAAATACCTTTATTACCCAAAAAGTTCATAGTATAGTTGACAACTTGAAAAAAACCAAGCGACAAAAAATCCATAGGCTTTTGACAGATAGATGAATACAAACGGAATGCATAAAAAAGGATTTAACAGTCGTCCATAGAAATCAACGAGACGCGTCGCAGCAAAAATATCAACGTGCTATTTCACTCGTCACGTGATAACTGGCGCGAAACTAACCAAATCTCGACCAGTAAACATTATTAAAAATTCCTTTGACAGCGGTGACTATCGAATAATGATTTGTGTACGACACACCGGCCTACCCTGTCATACTTGCGCCAAATTTTCGCTCGCCACTTTTTTCTATTTTCCGAGTCAGTCGGACGCCCGGGCACTGCGTTTATTTATTAATGAAATTCGTCCGTCTATGTAACGCGTCTGCTGTTAACAACAAGCTGATAAAATTTTACCTTTATGTCCAGGACATACGGTTGGAAGTGGAGTTTCGAGTTGGGACGTTTTCGCCCGCGCGGATACCGTTTACGAGGCTGCATAGTCGCGACGCGGCATTGCGCTCCACCCATATCAATTTCGAATAGGTTTCCTATTCGGCACCGGGAGATTGTGTTTTGATCGTTTTGTGTGTAAAACTGTTGCCCTAAATTAAACGGTTTAATAATAGAATAGAATAAAACGGTCGGCGCTGTTGACACTAGCGGCCTCATTTTGTTTCATATTTTATTGCTTTGTCGTGCGTAAACATTCAAATTTGTTCTGTCCCATTTTTTCCCTAAATCAAGCGGTCATCAGTCCGAGTTGGTACTTGGTATTTAAGTACTGCCCATTTTGATCTAAGTAAGTACATATCTCTAATTAACACGTACATGCCAGATTCTCCAGCAGTATATTGTTTGTCCAAAGTAATCGTCAGTATTAGTTTAATTAGCAATGGTTACTAAGTATGAGGAAATTAAATACCGTATTTATTTTGTTGTTGACCGACCCGCTTGTGCTGACATCTATACTTCGGGCGTATTACAGTGTAAAATAATTGTTTCTGAAAATTTTGCAGCTCAAGTCGAGCTTTCAAGTCATCTCGTTCTAATTAACGCTACTATAGCCGATAACCGAAATAACTTCAAATAATAGGCATCGGGTATTCTGTATCGGAGCGTCCATCAAACTTATGCCCATCAGACAAGACCACATCAATACTCAAATCGTCAATTACAAAGTGCCAATTAGTTAGTGCAGTGAAATCAAATTGGAGCGGGCCCCGTTCGCTAATTAAAGGTGCGGGTGCTCCTGAACTAATCAGGTGGCTAAATAATGTACTCGTGACGGCGTCGTTAGCGTCGGTGAGACAGACGTTATTAATTAACATCACATCGCCTCACCCCGCCGCCCGTCCCCGCCCGTCCTCGCCCGCACGCGCTGTGGTAAGCAACATCCAATTCGGACTAACTGAATTAATAAGATGAATAAATAATGAAAAATATAAGAAAAAATCGGCTCACCCGTAGCAACTTAGACGGGATTCGAACCCGCACCCTTAGGATTCCGGCCCAATGCACTACCAATTATGCTACCAAGCCGCTGATGGATGTGGCGAAATTTTCTAATACTTTCCACGCTTCCGCTGAAGATCAGCGCCATCTCACCAATGTGAAGAGAACTACTTCGACATTCGGTTGTATTACCCTTGCAGGTGCCAGACAATCAATTAAGGTGAAACAGTACAATTTTAAACTTTTAGATTTTTGCATTCACAATGCTATTTTTATATTAAGATGAATAAATAATGAAAAATATTAGAAAAAATCGGCTCACCCGTAGCATCTTCAGCGGAAGCGTGGAAAGTATTAGAAAATTTCGCCACATCCCTCAGCGGCTTGGTAGCATAATTGGTAGTGCATTGGGCCGGAATCCTAAGAGTGCGGGTTCGAATCCCGTCTAAGTTGCTACGGGTGAGCCGATTTTTTCTAATATTTTTCATTATTTATTCATCTTAATATAAAAATAGCATTGTGAATGCAAAAATCTAAAAGTTTATAACTGAATTAATACCTAAAAATAATAATAATAAAAATCATTTTTACTGTCTTGTTGTTTACATTTTACATGGATACATCAGTTAAAATAATACAATCCAAAGACAAAATGAGATAGCTCAGCTTGTGTTGGTCTTGGCCTAGATCTTGACCAACGCTGTTTTTCAGCTATTCCCTGGTTATTAATTTGACCGCTATCTTAAAAACTTCAAACTTAGAATGTGGGTTTTGATTATTTTTGTAGGTAGCCGCCGTAATTTTTGTTGTTTTTTTTTTTAATTTTCCTGTCCAAAATAAAAAGTCAAAATGGACAATTTGCGAGTTTTTTTTGCAAACATTAAAAAACCAAGTGAATGATTCGTCGAAATGACAACGAAGACAAAACAAAATCCAAACTCTTTCTGCACGCAAACTTCATGAAACGCTTAGTAGTACTAAGTATAATAGTGTACTATTATTGTATTCTGTGGTATAGAGCAGTGCGATGAAGTAGCACTCGTCAACGACCATGCTAATCACATTCAACGATAATAATTTAACACTATTGTAGATTTAATATAATTTAATTTTAAGATTATTATTCAGTTGCGTAGTGGTGTAACCCTACATTTCCCAGTCTAAGTTTTTCTTTCAATAAACATTTTAACTGATGATAAAAACCAACTTCCATTCAAATTAACAGGCATTATGCATTCAACAAGTGTCCGTTGTCCATATTTATTCATTAAATGTGCGTAACTTAAGAGTATGTGGTAGTTTGTTTTATGTCTTTATTCAAGGTATTAACAACTTGCATTTGTTTATCTGCAAACTTAATTATTATACTAGCGCATATAAGATAAGAAACTCTTAAGATAAAGTAAACTTTACAAATCTAAGACGGGTTTTTGTTAAAACTGAATTAAAATATACTGTAAATAACAGCGATAATTTAAATAGCTAGTTCCTCAGTGGCCAAGTAAAGGCTTAGCACCTTTAGATGAATTTCATCTAAGCTTAGCACTAACTTGTTGTAATTAAATGATAATAATGTTTATTAATATATTTTTAACATTGCTATTGCATTTAATGTTTGTTTCATTAGAAATATTTAATTATTAGCAATCTTTTTTTATTATTTATTACGTGTAGGTACCTAAATGCCTATAATATTAAATTTACCATATTTTTGATCAAGCGAGCGCAAAAAATCTCCGTTTCAGCTTGGGCAAAAATGCTTTCGTATGTTTTTTCCCGCTGTCGGGCTGTCCGTCTGTTTTCCTCTACAGGTCGCATTTCTCAATTGATTCTCGTGAAATATCGTGAGCAGGTTCGATATTTTTTTGTCAATTCAATGTCCGATTCAATTTTTCGAAATTTTTCGAAAAAATATTTTAGGTATTACGAAAACTTTTCAAAAATGTTACAAACGCCAGGTTTACAGCTCACAAAGCTGCTAGTAAAATAAAAGTGTCTGTTTAAGGGCTGATTTTTCAATCCTTAGATAACAGATATCAGTCAGTTTAATTATAATCCAAATAACATAAAAGTTACTCAAAAAATTTGACAAACAAACATATGGCAATTATTTTAAATTTGGCGGCATAATACGTTATCAAACGAATGAAGCTTTATCTGGGCATTGAAAAATCAGCCCAAGACGAATAAAATAAAAGGGAAATTAAAATTGTCTGGAAAAAAGACCTAAGTAAGTGAGCTCTGCCTACATCGTACCATGCGTCATCCGAGCTACCCTAAAAGCCATATTATGGCGTTCACATGAGTCTCTATACCCGTACTCCGCCAAACTTGCAAAGCGTGGTGAAGGCGGTTAATTGAATAAAGTTTCACTCATTTTCCAACGCTCCCTCCATATTGTTTATGAATACAAGTAATTGGTTTATTCAAATAAATAATAATTAATTTTCTTGATTGTTTTATTTAATAGTGGTACTTATTGATGATAAGTTAAGTGTTAAGTGAGTGATTCGTACATATTAATGTACGAAACTTAAAAAATTAAAATAATTGCGGTAAAGACATTTAAACGTCAAAAAATGCGGTATGGAATGCGAATGGAATGCGGGTGTAAAATAATTGGAAGGAAGCGGGATTTCGGTAGGTTACGGACGTGGACGGCGGCTGGTCAAGGAAAGGCACTTACTTGGTCTAGCAGCAGGCTCATCAACACTTGAGAATGGCAAGCTGGCGTCGTCGCCTGCGCAGCACGCACGACCTGCGTGATCGAACGTGAACGGCCACAAAAGTCCACAAACACGTTGATTTACACCGTCATTTAATCACGTATTTACTAATACACGTAACACTGAAGCTTATGGGCTACGCGGATGCGGTTAAATGAGTTGCGCGGGGTGACAAATTAATAGCGTGTTGATGTCACAGTAGTTCGCAATAGACTGTTTTTGCACTATGAATGCACTGGCCGCGTTCGGCCGGCGAGCGGAGCGATGTGCCTTTTTGTTAGGATATTGGCGGGTAGGAAGGAAGTAAAACTATGACGATATGATCGCGGCGGCAACATTCCCCCCGCCCTTAAAGGGTCACCTTTAAAAAAAGAGTAATAAGCACAAGGGAAACAAATACTGCGTACATAAATACATTATAATATGCAAAAAAAAATTGCGGAACAAAAGTCTATTTTGATTGTATAATACTACATTTAATTAAGCGGAGAGTAATGCACTTATATACTAACTAAACTAAAGAGTATGCGGTTGACCAACAATTTATTATTGATTTGGTATCGGACATAAACGAACAACTGGGCGAAGGTAACTCCCCTTGGAGGTTTTAACGGTCACAACCCTAGTTGTTCCATCCTTGGAAGGATGAACCTTCTCTACTATAGCTAAAGGCCACGAAAAGGGCGGCGCGTTTTCTGTAACGATCACTACCACCGTGCCTACAGCTATGGAAGCGGTTGGCGTGTTCCATTTGGCGCGCGATTGCAGCTTGTGTAAATATTCGGAGCGCCAGCGACGCCAGAACGACTGGACGATACTATCTAGCAGCGAGTGACGCTGATAAAGGTCACGGGGTTGCGCATCGGCTGCCGGTATGGAGGACAGAGGAACTGTGTTCAAAAAATGAGCCGGTGTTAAAGCAGACGGCTCTGCGGGGTCACTACTCATTGCAGTGATCGGGCGCGAGTTTACTAATGCTTCGATTTGCGCGAGCACTGTTATAAGCTCTTCATAGGAGAGGATCTGCTCACCTATGACTTTAAATAAATGCGTTTTTACAATTTTTACGATACTTTCCCAACAACCACCGAAGTGTGGGGACGCGGGTGGAATAAATTTCCAGTCTATGCGGTTTTCAGAAAGTTCTACTTCCAAATGTGGGCGCAATTCATCTAAGAATTTATAGAGATCACGAAGGTATGAACTGGCTCCCACGAAGCAAGTGCCGTTGTCCGTGTACATGCACTTCACGGGACCGCGACGCGACAAGAAACGCTTCAGCGCAGCTAGAAAACTGACTGTACTTAAGTCAGTTGCGACCTCGATGTGAGTGGCGCGAGTTGTCAAGCATGTGAAGATGCAGAGCCAAGCCTTGCGGCTTTTGACTCCACGAGCACGCACAGGAGTATACTGTACAGGGCCAGCATAATCACATCCTGTCATTTGGAAGGCTTTATCAACTTGGTTGACGCGGTGGCTGGGCAAATCAGCCATGAGAGGAAACTGAGGCCGTGGTTTTGCTCTAAAGCAGGTGTTACATTTATTTATGCGGTATCGGATCACGCCGCGAGCGGAAAGGATCCAGAACTTTTGGCGGAGCAAAGAAATGAGAAGTTCTGGGCCTGCATGTAAATGCTTTTTATGATAAAAATCGACCAAAATGTCAACAAAATGATCACGACGCGGCAAGATCACAGGGTGTTTGCACGTGTAATCTTCGGCGGAGTTAGAAAGACGTCCACCAACGCGGATAAGGCCATCCTTATCTAAGAATGGTCTTAGCTTATTGAAAGCAGGTGAGCAAGGCTTGTCTGTCTGCAAACTAGCAAGCTCGCTTGAGAAATGTACTTGTTGTACAGCGCGGATGATATTAACTTCAGCAAACTCTAAATCTGAACTTGATATGGAGCTGCCTTGCGGTAATTTCTTGATGAATTTAAACACATAAACAATCGAACGTAATAGCTTAGACAATGATGAAAAGCGGTGCATAAGCGAGTAAAGCGGAGAATCATTGTCGTTAGAGACGACCACGTGAACGTTAGTGCGTCGTTCCGGTGCGTCGTCGTTTGACTGCTCGCAGTCATCATTTAGTTGCCATCCGGATGGGTCACTTGCAGCCCATGGAGGTCCATTAAACCAAAGCGGGTGATTTATTATTTTACTTGGGGTTAAGCCCCGAGATAAACAGTCTGCGGGATTTTCAGAGCCTGCGACATGGTGGAAACAATTTGCAGGAACGTTTTCTACAATTTTGACGACGCGGTTGGCGACAAACGTCTGCCAGCGGTGAGGAGATGAGTGCACCCAACATAAAACGACTTTCGAATCACTGAACGCGTATACTTTATTGACAGGATAACGCGGGGAAACGGTGTCTACAACCTTGCGGATGAGTTTGGACAGCAATACAGCCGCACACAACTCCAGCCTCGCGACGGATAGAATCTTCACCGGCGAGACCTTCGATTTAGCACAGACCAGTTGTATAGAATAACGACCATTGACGCAGATTTGAAAGTAGACGACAGCTCCATATGCGCGCTCGCTGGCGTCAGCGAAGCCTAAAATATTCAATTGACAGTCTTTAACAAGACCAAGATGTCGTGGAATGCACAAATCATTAAGAGAAGGCAGCTCTAAGCAGAACTGCTTCCAAGCGGTGACAATATGAAGCGGTGGTTGGGCATCCCAATCGCACTTCAACAACCATAACTCCTTGATTAGGAGCTTGGCGTGTAAGAGGACAGGCGCCACGAACCCTAGCAAGTCCCACAGTCGGGCTACAGCGGAAAGAATGGTGCGCTTTGTACACGTATCATCAGGAGCGACTACCTTGAATCTAAAAGAATCTCTAGACCTATCCCAAAATAGGCCTAGGATCTTGTGCGGAGTGGCATCGTCAAAGAGCTTGTCATTGGATTCTCTGTGAGACTCAGGTATGTGCGAGAGGACTTCATCTGAGTTACTCGTCCATTTTACGAGATCCAATTGTGCTCGTTTGAAGAGCGCGATAAGCTCGCTACTGAGCTCTATAGCCTGGAGGGTGGACATTGATGACAGGACTATGTCATCCATGTACAAGCCTGCTGAAACAGCAGCGGAAGCGGCGGGATATTTATCTCCTTCATCGATAACTAACTGGCGGACAACGCGAAGAGCGTGAAAAGGGCTGGACTTGAGCCCAAAGCACACACGGTTAAACTGATATACAGTAAGCGGATCAGAAGGATTGAATCTAAATAAAATTCTCTGGAATCTGCGATCAGGTTCCCTAATCCCAATTTGAAGAAACATTTGTCGACAATCAGCGGAAAAGCAAATTTCAAATAAGCGGAAGTTAATTAATATTGAGAATAAATCGCCTTGAAGATTCTCGCCAGAATGTAGAATATCGTTTAGAGAGCGACCGGAAGTAGTATTGCAACTCGCGTCTAGGACTACTCGAAGTCGGGTACTACTTTTGTCTTCGCGAACCACTCCATGATGTGGGATATAGTATGCGGGGCGAAGAGATTCATTATCGCGAGCCTCAACTGGGCTGAGATATCCCTTATCTAAATACTCGCGTATAACATTATTATAAGCGGTGCGAGTTTTGAGGCATGCCTCTAATTTCTTTTCTAGGCATAAAAATCGCCTGTGCGCGGCGGCGTACGAGTCACCCAAGGTGAACACGTCCTCACGAAAAGGCAAAGCGACTATGTACCTTCCACTCTCTTCTCGAGACCTGGTGGCAGTAAAATATTCTTCGCACTCAAGGTCATCAAGGCTTTGAGCGGGCGGCGCGGAAATCTCCTCAAGTTCCCAAAACTTCTTGAGAATCGAGTCTACAGGCTCATCAACTACCGTACAACACGTGGTTGAATAATTGCAAACTACGTGTGACGTAGGTACGGAACCCATAATCACATAACCTAAAACGGTTTGAATAGCGGGCGGTATATTGCTGAAGCGGCTATGAATGATGCCTGGCATCAGCAGGTGCGGGAACAGTGAACTACCTATCAAAAGGTCGACAGGACCTGGATTGGCAAAATTGCCATCGGCGAGAGGCAAAGAACTAAGGTGAGAGAAAGCGGATACGTCGACCGGAGCGGAAGGTAGCGTATCTGTGATACGATCGACAATGAGCGATGAAATGTTATAGTTAATATTTAAATTAAAACGTGAGTGAAAAACTAAGTCTACGGAACCCTGAGAGGTTTTAAGAGAACCACCTATACCCCTAATAACAGTTGAGGTACGTTGTAGTTTATTTAGTAAACCGAGACGCATGCAACATTCATATGTAATGAAGTTGCTTTGAGAAGCACTATCTAGTAAGCAACGTACAAGATGCGGTGCGCCATTGCTGTCATAGACAACAACCTGAGCAGTCGCCAATAAAACCGTCCTATCACTCAAAGAGCATAAAGCTAAATTTCCACTAGGAGGTGGTGCCGAAACGGGAGGCGCGGGTTGTGAAATATTCGGCTGCGGTGGCGATGAAGAAGGAGCGCTGACGTTACCACTAGGCGCATCATTTACTGGTGTATGCGTTTCGAAATGTAAAAGAGTGTGGTGGCGCTGCTGGCAAGCACGACACGAAACCTTAGAAGTACAAGCTTTCGATCTATGTTTTGTGCTAAGGCAGTTGACACACGCACCGTTTTCTTTAATGAACTTAAATCTATCATGCGGTGTTATTTTTGCAAAAGCGTGACATTTAAACATATGATCATGTGTGTTATTATTACACAACAGGCATTTTTTATTTTCAGACGATACGTAAGTTTGCGGATTAGGAGCCGCACGGGTTCTATTTATTTTAGAGTAAGAATTAGTATTATTATTTGCGGGAGATACAGCATTAGTAGTTTGACAGATGCGGCACTGCATTTTAATAAATTCTATAAAGCTTTCGAATTTAGGCAGTTTTGAATCATGAGCGTATGTTTCGTAGGCTCGAATCGTATTCGTATCGAACTTACGTACGGCAATATTCATCAAAATAAAATCTGTCAAATTATCAATGCCTAAGTTTTTTAAAGAATTGACTGCGGTTACAAATTTATCCATAAATAACTGATAAGCGGCAGGTGAATTGGAAAGTTTCAAATTTAATATTTGTTCTAAATAATTAGAACCTAAAACGTCATTATTTTGGAATCTGTCTAGTAACGCTTTGAAAATTATATCATAGTTCTGAGCACTAGGCAAAGTACCAGAAAAAAGCGATTGTACCTTAGGCGAAAGTTTACCCATTAGGTAATATAATTTATCGGAATTCGATAGCGATGGATTGTCGTGAACAGTCTCTTTAAAGCTCGCATAAAATAATGGCCAGTTTTGAATATCACCGTCAAAAGTTAATAATTCAATAGGAGGAAGTTTGACGGAAGCCTTATTTTTAGAAGATGAACAGGGAGGTGACACTTGCGATAAAACTTGCTTCACGTTACAATAAATGTCTTCAAAAGCGTTATAAGCTTGAAAATTAGGCTTAGCGGTCGGATTACGCTTAAGTAACTGCTCATTATATTCATCAATAATATCATGAAATTTGGATCGCATACTATCAATAGTAACACATGACGTAATAAAAGATTGACGTCTCTCCTCTGAAAGGTGAGCTATCTTCGCTTGGTCGTATATCGATTGCATACGTTGAAAAAGTGCATCACGCTTCGCTCTTATTAAAATTATTTTTGTGTCTTCACCTTCACTGGTATCTTTACCGGTAGGTCCGGCAGACTTATCGTCCTGTGGCATGATTGATAATCACAAAATATAATATATAATGTAAAGTATATAGAAAATATATAGGTAAGTTATTGAAGTATATAAACACTATTTATTGTTCACACAAATGTATATAAAAGGCTGCGTAAATTTAAACACAATTAATTAAGTATAAAACTTAATCGAAAATAAAAATAATTAATTTAAGTCGCTAGTGTGTGATGACCCTTATATCAATTTGTGAACGATCGAATTAATTATGAACAAAGGTTCTGAAAATAAGAAGGTAAATTAGTGCCTACTTAATTACGTTACGGTTGCGGAATAACCCAGAATGGTAAAATATATTAAATGAAAATATTAAAATGTATGAAAAGACCCCAAAAGTACCAAGGTGACCTTTTAGAGGGCGCGCGGAAAACACGTGTGTGGTTACAAAAAACTAAACTAAATGCGGTATTTAACGGTTCAAAACTAAACATACGACTCGAAAAGGACCAGATGATTCGTACATATTAATGTACGAAACTTAAAAATTAAAATAATTGCGGTAAAGACATTTAAACGTCAAAAAATGCGGTATGGAATGCGAATGGAATGCGGGTGTAAAATAATTGGAAGGAAGCGGGATTTCGGTAGGTTACGGACGTGGACGGCGGCTGGTCAAGGAAAGGCACTTACTTGGTCTAGCAGCAGGCTCATCAACACTTGAGAATGGCAAGCTGGCGTCGTCGCCTGCGCAGCACGCACGACCTGCGTGATCGAACGTGAACGGCCACAAAAGTCCACAAACACGTTGATTTACACCGTCATTTAATCACGTATTTACTAATACACGTAACACTGAAGCTTATGGGCTACGCGGATGCGGTTAAATGAGTTGCGCGGGGTGACAAATTAATAGCGTGTTGATGTCACAGTAGTTCGCAATAGACTGTTTTTGCACTATGAATGCACTGGCCGCGTTCGGCCGGCGAGCGGAGCGATGTGCCTTTTTGTTAGGATATTGGCGGGTAGGAAGGAAGTAAAACTATGACGATATGATCGCGGCGGCAACAGTGAGTAAGCATAATGGTGATGTTAATAAATCTTGTTAGTTTTAATACCTATTTACTTTAGCTTTGGCGTTTTGAAACTTTGAACTCGGAGCTTTTAAACTTTTCTTGGCTTGAACAAGCATCCAAGTAATTATTAACTAAATTCGTACTTTTTAATTCGAGCTTTTTTAAAGCAAAGCTATCTGGAAAAGCACACTTCATATTTAGGAGTGATTTAGTAATTATTTTCTAACATTGTTAAAAGTCTTATAACTGGAAGTTGATGTAATGTTACTAATGTAGAGGGAACATCTTAAACAATATAAAAACCATGGTAATAAATTATTTATATCGAGTTTGTATCGATAAATATATTATTGTATTGTCCCTTTCGTAACATAATTTATGTTGTGAACTCTCCAGTCAAAATGACTTTGAAGTAGTTATATTATTATTGTTTTTGTTAAAGCATTGTTCGCCGTAATGACGTAATAAGTGAGTTAAAAACAAATGAGTCATATACCATTCTTAAAGTCAAAACAATCACACAGTAATAAATTATAATCACATTAAATACACACGCCACAAACATTCAAATTTCTATTAACCCATTAAATTACAATCAACCGTTTAATATCATGCGTAATCAAGCCGCCTCTAATAAGTTAAGCATAAATTTACATAGAGCATAGCTTCATATTAATAAGTAGGAGCCAAGTTACCAGGAGCGGGTTAACACACAAGGTTAATTAAGATCAGACCTATAACTAAGCCGACACTCAGTTCGCGAGTGCTTCGCCTTAATTGATACGATTTGATCCCGCACAGACGTACATTATTGGCGTACATTAATTGAAATACACGTAAATGAGATGTTGGTGATTATGTGTGTGTCTTATTTTATTCTGCTACTTCTATTACTGGTCGGAACTACCATCCAGTAACAGAAGTAGCAGAATTCCAACTGGAAGTGTTGAAAACCTAACAGGAAGGACTTGAGCATACAAAAAAATCTTAATAATTAATGTTTGTATACGTTTTATTGTATAACAACCTCCGTGGTCGACAGACGAAAACTACATGGTTATGGCTAAAAAGATTGGGCTTATTTTCTGTGGTTCCATCAATAAATTATTACAACAAAAAATCGGACTAAAAAAATTAAAACGGTCTAGTAAAAACAGACTAAAAAGTAAAAAATAAATTCTTCTGTAAATATTTATAACACTATAATATTTATACCTACAGAAAATTTAAACCTAAAAACGTGGGGCGCATTTTATAAAATTTATCATCCATGTAGTCTTTAGCATGCGCCCCACGTTTTTAGGTTTAAATTTTCTGTAGGTATAATATTATAGTGTTATAAATATTTACAGAAGAATTTATTTTTTACTTTTTAGTCTGTTTTTACTAGACCGTTTTAAGTTTTTTAGTCCGATTTTTTGTTGTAATAATTTAGTCCGTTTTAAAAACGTGTTTTTAAAAAATATTTTTTTAAGTAATTATTAACTAAATTCGTACTTTTTAATTCGAGCTTTTTTAAAGCAAAGCTATCTGGAAAAGCACACTTCATATTTAGGAGTGATTTAGTAATTATTTTCTAACATTGTTAAAAGTCTTATAACTGGAAGTTGATGTAATGTTACTAATGTAGAGGGAACATCTTAAACAATATAAAAACCATGGTAATAAATTATTTATATCGAGTTTGTATCGATAAATATATTATTGTATTGTCCCTTTCGTAACATAATTTATGTTGTGAACTCTCCAGTCAAAATGACTTTGAAGTAGTTATATTATTATTGTTTTTGTTAAAGCATTGTTCGCCGTAATGACGTAATAAGTGAGTTAAAAACAAATGAGTCATATACCATTCTTAAAGTCAAAACAATCACACAGTAATAAATTATAATCACATTAAATACACACGCCACAAACATTCAAATTTCTATTAACCCATTAAATTACAATCAACCGTTTAATATCATGCGTAATCAAGCCGCCTCTAATAAGTTAAGCATAAATTTACATAGAGCATAGCTTCATATTAATAAGTAGGAGCCAAGTTACCAGGAGCGGGTTAACACACAAGGTTAATTAAGATCAGACCTATAACTAAGCCGACACTCAGTTCGCGAGTGCTTCGCCTTAATTGATACGATTTGATCCCGCACAGACGTACATTATTGGCGTACATTAATTGAAATACACGTAAATGAGATGTTGGTGATTATGTGTGTGTCTTATTTTATTCTGCTACTTCTATTACTGGTCGGAACTACCATCCAGTAACAGAAGTAGCAGAATTCCAACTGGAAGTGTTGAAAACCTAACAGGAAGGACTTGAGCATACAAAAAAATCTTAATAATTAATGTTTGTATACGTTTTATTGTATAACAACCTCCGTGGTCGACAGACGAAAACTACATGGTTATGGCTAAAAAGATTGGGCTTATTTTCTGTGGTTCCATCAATAAATTATTACAACAAAAAATCGGACTAAAAAAATTAAAACGGTCTAGTAAAAACAGACTAAAAAGTAAAAAATAAATTCTTCTGTAAATATTTATAACACTATAATATTTATACCTACAGAAAATTTAAACCTAAAAACGTGGGGCGCATTTTATAAAATTTATCATCCATGTAGTCTTTAGCATGCGCCCCACGTTTTTAGGTTTAAATTTTCTGTAGGTATAATATTATAGTGTTATAAATATTTACAGAAGAATTTATTTTTTACTTTTTAGTCTGTTTTTACTAGACCGTTTTAAGTTTTTTAGTCCGATTTTTTGTTGTAATAATTTAGTCCGTTTTAAAAACGTGTTTTTAAAAAATATTTTTTTTCAGTAAATTATTATTTTATGCTTTTTAGTTAACGAGCTAAGACTAAAAATATACCATCTCCTATCAGAGCACTCGTCAAAACGATTCAAACGAGCCCAAACTCGATGGGGTTGCATGGTTTTATTACAGAGTCCCAGTGCCCTCCTTCCGGCTCCATTATCAGACCCTGGAAACTATTTCCCAACAAAGAACTCGTCAACACGATTCAAACAAGCCCAAATTCGATGGGGTTGCATGGTTTTATTACAGAGTCCCAGTGCCCTTCTTCTTGCTCTATCATCAGACCCTGGAAACTATTTCGTAACAAAGAACTCGTCAAGACGATTCAAACGAGCTCAAACTCGATGGGGTTGCATGGTTTTATTATAGAGTTCCATTGACCTTCTTCCGGCTCCATCATCAGACCCTGGACACTATTTCCCAACAAGGTCCTTGTCAAGGCGATTCAAACGAGCCCAAACTCGATGGGGTTGCATGGTTTTATTATAGAGTTCCTATGGCCTTCTTCCGGCTCCATCATCATATCCTCGGACACTATTTTCTAACAAAGTACTCGTCAAGACGATTCAAACGAGCCCAAACTCGATGGAGTAGCGTGGTTTTATTATAGAGTTCCTATGGCCTCCTTCCGGCTCCATCATCAGATCCTCGGACACTATTTCCCAACAAAGTACTCGTCAAGACGATTCAAATGAGCCCAAACTAGATGGGATTGCACGGTTTCAATATTGAGTTCCTATGGCATGGCCTTCCAGCTTCATCATCAGACCCTGGACCTTATCTCCCATTAGACTTCTCGTCAAGACGATTCTAACAAGCCTAATCACAATGGGATTGTATGGTTGCATCATTAAGTTCCTGTGGCCTTCTTCCAGTTCAATCATCAGATCAGCTCAATGACACCATAATATTGCATTGTATTCCAGTTCTGACTTATGTTCAAAGTTTCAAGTCTCTAGCTCATCGGGAAGCTAGTTTAAAATCGTTCGCAAACTTTGCGGACAAACACACAAACAAACGAGAAAGCAACATAATAAAAACGTGTTAAAAATTGTAGTTCTCTCCATTATTTTGGATCTAGGTGGTAATGGTACTGTAATTGTTTCTGGATTCCACAATGTGTGGCTGTCAATATAAGGTATAGTAAAAATATATATATAAAACCAAAAACAATTAAGTATAATCCGCGCGCGATGAGAATGGTATAAGGCCGTCCGCTGCCTTAAGCGGGATCCCGCCGCGGGTACACGGCGCGGGAATATAGATTGCTGGTTTTTGACGGACAGATGCTTGCGCAGTGCATCAGTAAGCTCTAATCTATGTCGCCCCGCGCGCGTGTCCCGCTCAAGGCAGCGGAGGGCCTAATACCTTTTGGAACTGAGACGCGCACGGTACCGCTAACGCGGCAGCGCGGCGCTGTACACTATTGCTTTACAGTCATTTTCAATTCACTTTGACAAGGTCCCTTACCATTCTCATCGCGCGCAGATTATAAGTGCGCTTTCCAGTCGCGCGTCTGTTCTATCTATGTATGGATATGACAAACGCACGGCTTACGCCGCGCTTACGCCGCCGCGACTAAAACGCCTGTATGTGAAAGCGCTCTAATCAAAAAGATGTGCCTAACTTTTTTCTACACGTTCGAACTTCGAAGTTACCATATAATTTTCTTGCCGCATTTACACCACGGCGTACACAAACCGTACATTTTCTCGCTGACAGGAGCTCGTACCAAAAGAATACGGCTACCTCAGTAGCTCACCCCCATAAAACCACCACAATCATGCTGCTGGCCCATTCAACCCGCAACTGCGGTCACCAGACGGCGTCTATTTCGAAACTTTCTAATACCTAGTTCATCAACAAATTCATTATGTCGTAAAAGAGCGTGCGCGAGACCGAAATATCGTGGGGCTCGTAAAACCGCTCGTAAAGACGTTTGTTTACTAATTCGAGTGGGGCAGGTGGGGAGGCCGGCACGCGAGGGATGCTGCTAATAATAATAGTGTTGCTATAAATAAAATATAAAGGGACAGCCGAAGACGGCCAAGGCGATAGTGTAAAGTCGCGTAATAAGGAGTCGCGAACCTCCAAATTGCCTCCTCTGCAGGTCGCAACTTTTAATGAGGCGAAATTCCCAGTCGACGTCGCCTTAACGCAACCTGTTCGTTAGCGCAAAAACGGGGCACGCTAACACGCGATTAGAATACACCCCCGAAGTCCGAGGCACACCGAGCGCAACTTTAGACCTTTCTTTTAAAAGTAATTTTATCCAGATGTAACAATCATTAATTTTTTGAGAGTTAGGTATAATCAAAAACAAAATTTTGTGCATTTTTCGTATCTACCTAATTGGTCCATAAATACGTTGTTTTAGATTTAGAATAGTATAGTATTTACAATACACTATCATTGATAACTTATGTTATCCAAGTTGGTAATATTTCACCAACTTAGATAACATAAGTTATCAATGATATTCACATAATATGCGTATAAAAGTACCTACTTTTGAGGTTAAGTATGGGCGGCTTGTTTACAAACTTTCTGTTGTTTCCGTAAATTGGCTGGAGTATAGGTTTTTAATTTTACATATATTACATTCCGGTTAGCAACATATTTATCAGCTTGAATGAAACTTCTTGAAAACGAGGTCAGGTTTTGTGTTGTAAATGTTTTCTTTGATAATGATGATGACATAATGTTCAAACGTTTTCGTATGTATATAGGTTTTAAAAGCAATTCTTCCTTGTAGTTTTAATAACCACGTCCTTGGTTCTAAAAATACAATCTCGTTCATCTTTTAATTAATTAGATACGTGCTTTTACGAGCTCAGACAGATGAATGTTGGGTGTCCGCCAAATGACATTTATTAACTTCAATAAATTGCAAAACCATGAAAAACTGTAATTAATATCTTTAAAAATGTACCTAACTAAGAAAACTTGGCTATTTTGGTTGGTTTCCGAGATTGTTTATGTTAAAAATCACGCTTTATTACATCTGATATATGTTATTCGTTATTTATGGCCTTTTTTATGAGTCATTTACGAGAACCAATTTTAATGTATAATTGAATTATTACTCAACATCAAAATCTATTTGTAACTAATACTAATCCAGATCCAGTCAACCAATGCCTTGCTTAAACTACCAAACCATTTTTTTTAATAAAGAGGTAATATTCAATACTAGTGGCTCTGAGTTGTAGACCTCGCCACAGAATATATAATAGTACTAAACCTCGCTTTAATATCTGCGCTACCACCCATACAGCCATTTTTGGTCACAGATTTTCAATAGATGTAACAAGTCGCTACAGTTTCGTAACTGATACGACACATCGCGACTATTTGCGACTGTGTGGGGTTTTGTTTAAAGGTGTTGTAACAGTTCAGTAACAATGTTACGGAAATTAGTTTCAGTTACTTTGTGTTGTCGCTGTGTCGACATAATTCACAATTATCTGTGTCCATACATTCTATACACTTTGTGCTCAGTTTGCAACTAGAGTACAAAGTTATAACAATGTGTGGTAACGGGATGGTAACGTTACAACACATTGTGTTGTAACGTTACGACAATATTCCGGAATACCAGATAACCTAACTTATACAAATGTGCGTCACCAAATCCAGTCACTCTCAAATATTGCCTTTGTTTTCTGCCCCCTAGCATGCGTACCGAAACACGATATAATATAGCGATTTATCACGTGTAACTGTCAAAAGACAATGTATTTCGACAGTTGAATGTTGATAAAACGCTATATCACGCGATTTTATCATGTTTCGATGGACATGCTACGGGGGCGAGGCTAAAGTTTGATCATGCCGATCAAACCAACTAGGTATTGACTTATTAGCATAACAACATTGGGGTTAGTTGTAAAATGAGAAGCTATAAGAAAAAGGTATAATATTTATTTCAGTATAAATAAACAGCCCCTTTCCTAATAAAATAGGTTATGCAATCTGTTCAGTTTAATAGGTACCAGTGAGTACATCTCACGAGTTGAAATAGCCAATATTCCACTTTTATAAGTAGCAACATTTATTTTTCTTTGTTCTGACTCCGACCGCCTGTTCCAGAAATGTTGTTTTTTTTTTACCCTGCAACAAATATCGAAACTTTGAGAAACGCTGGAAGCAAAAAAATTGAGAAACCATTTTTGAATTCCCGTTACTTTGTGACGACTTTACGTAACCATGTCAACACATTTTAGTTACTTTGTGACTAGTTGTGACGAGAATATTTTCACCTAACAAAAATGCTTTTCTTTAATATTTATCAATTTTACTGTTTAATATTGCTAAAATATATTATTTTTGTTTTGATATTAACTATTATGAATAATTAAAAGCATTTGAGCTCTCGGTGTGTACAAATAAATAATGTTTACTTACCACCAAAATACTAAAATTGTGAGAATATTGTGGCGCGTTAGTAAATTTCATTCTATTTGATGAAATTACACAGTCAAATTTTTTTCCCATTACGATTTGAGCATTAATAAAAACAATATTGAACAAAATCTGTTTATAAATATTACTTGCCTGGAAAAAGATGGCGCTACCTTTTATTTTAATTAATAGTTCATGTCACCATATTTGTCACTTTACGAGTCAAAGGAACTGCTGAACGAATGAATGAATGAATTCCTGACAGAAGTGAGCACAAATACGTCACGATGTGACTACGCGGCGACAGCGCAGTGCGACTAAAAGTTACTGTTACCAAATGTTACAAATCGTCCCCACTTTTCGAAACGGCGACGGAACAACGGTCGACACGGCTACTCATTGTGACGGAACAAAGTTACTGAAAAAATATGTTTCGACACATTTGTGTGCACTCTAAGTCGTAACCGCTACCAGAATGGCTGTATGGGTATTTTGAAAATTTTTGAAAAACTGAATCGACAAAAGAAAATTTATATATTTATCGAACCTGCTCACAAAATTTCACGAGAATGAGTTGAGAAATGCAACCTGTAGAGGAGAACAGACGGATAGCCGAACCGAACGGACAGCGAAAGTATTTTTGCCCAAGCTGAAACAGAAACGCTTTGCGCTCGCTCTGTCAATAACCAAACACTTTACATGATGTCTGAGCAATTTTCCTGAAGTATTCTACTTAGAGTGACTTTCAATATTTACGCAAGCTTGTATGTTGCTCTAAGCGGAATTCTAAATTTTTTACACGTTTTTAAAGTCGCTATAGAGCTATGCTTGATTTGAGTCTTGATTGAACATTTGATACGAATTTCCTTCTCATAAAAGACAATTTAAAGGCTGATTGAAGAAATCTTCAATATTGATTGAAATAAAAAATGCTCTAAATTTTAATCAACACCTCCGGTATACCCACGGCCTAACCCGAAAAGATGGTGCCTCATTTGTGGCGGGCTTTCTCTGTGCTGTTGTCACATTAGCGAATAACTGCGGCCGGCTCCGATACGTTAATGATGTCGGGACGTCTATTGCCGGCCAAAAAAGCTTTTGTGGCGTTCGGCCGCCTGTCTCGATACTGTTACCAATACTTCATCAGTTGGTCGTCTAATTGTATTTATAATGAGGGTATGGCGTCAATTTGTTTTGTTTGAAATCTATAAGCGGGTTAGCGGTACCCATGTGATCTTTTGTTTCTGTTGACGGTCTTTATTATATTACTTTTTCCAAAAAGATATAAGGTCCCAACAAGCAAAAACGTCATATAAGCTCTGTCTATTACGACTTTAAGTTGGATAGCAGTCTTATAATAGTAATGAGATGACTTCTAGGTCGTATAGACGTCTTACATTAAACTTTTTAGTCGTGCGACGAATATGTCATAATAAACTGGTCATAGCAACGTCGGTAAGACTAAACTATACGACGTTACATTAACGTTTTAGCTAAAACGTCTATACAACAACGCAATAGTCGTACTATGGTCGTACTAACGTTACAGTCCGTTAGACGTTTTCAACTGACCAAATTAGGTGTTTGAAAAACCTATATACGACCTTTATATAATGTGGCAGTTGTATACACGTTTTTACAGTGACGTTTATAAAACTATCACTATTTTGTTATACAGCAGTCAATTTGAGACATTTATATGACTTGGTGGATTTTTTACGACTCAAATATAACCTTTGTACTACGTGATGTCCATTTAATGCCATGCCCTGACTTTAATAAACCTTGTAGTCGCATTTGAGTCAAGTTGTGACTTTAAAACGACTTGGCCGCCATATTTACGGAACATATGATAAATCAAATACGAAAAATGGAAGCAAAAAATTCATGGAGAAAACAAAAAAACGAAGTGGTGCTTTCAAAAGGAAAGTAAAACGAAATTTCCTGTTATTAAAAAGTACAACACCAACAACTGTGGCACTAGTCACAAATGTTGAAGAAGAAAAGTGTACAACACATGAACAACAAGAAGGTTCAGTATCAATATTTATTTTATTTACTACCTATAAAAAAATATTGTTTTTGATTTTTTCTGATATTGAATTTTTTTATCAGTAGGTAGGTAACTACCTAAATGTTGAAAAGATTTATGTTCTTATTTGAAAGTGAATTTAATTTGGATTACAGTTGACGTTGTTAAAAGTGTTCCTGGTGGATCCGCTGTGGTAACATATGGTAAGCTTTTTTCGTAACGTATTACCTACCAGTAGGTACTAGCATCCGCCCGCGACTTCGCCCGCGTGGACATTCGAGAAAATCCTTAGAGATCCTTTAATCTTTTAATCATGTTTCAGATAAATTTTGATAAGTACTTGAATATAATCTGCACTGAACTTATACAATGACCAGTTTTTGCCTGAAAAAAAAATTTAAAATAATTATTTTGGTTAATATTGACATAATCAAAAAGGGTTTTTAATTGTTTAAAGAACCCTAATAGTTAGCGGCAATGGCGTATTGTATGTCTTTACTTGGTCATCAAATAACCTCAGAACGACTTTTTGTCTTTATAACGTCATAAAGAGATAATTGTGCGACAAAATTAACATGGCTGACATTTTTATAATCAAACATAATTTTATGAATTAAATTATCATAAAACTTTAATTCCCAGTCGAAGTAAACGGTATGAGAGACATACAGTAAGATAATATGAAAGTTAAATAGTACTTACCTTTTATATCCTTGTACTTATTGATTTATTTTGCACTCAGATCTCGAAACATAACCACAAACACGAGCCACTAACGAACATTAAAAATCGGTCGTACAGGTGTTGTGACTTGACCCAAATAAAACGTTTTCGTCATTCAAAAACATCTGTATGACCACTATATAACGAAAGAGTCGTTGTAACGTTTTGATGCGACTACTGTACGATGAGAGAGTCGTTGTAAAGTTTTGATGCGACAACTGTACGATGAGCGGTAATTCCATAACGTTCATACGACTTTTGAATGACGTTAACAAAGTCATCTTATGACTTTTGTATGACCATTAAACAACAATGTTGGTCGTATAAATGGGGCCCTTTTCGCGTTGAGCAAACGTTATTATAATGTTAGTGCGACCTAGCTTTTGTGACCAGTGGTAATAAGATAACGTTTGTACGACGATTGTACGACTATAAATTGTTAGTTGGGGTACTTATTGACAACCTGAAAGATTTTGCTAAGTAATCCTTACTAATATTATAAATGCGAAAATCCGTTTGTTTGTTTGTTTGTTACGCCTTCACGCCTTAACTACTCAACCGATCATCACGAAATTTTGCATACACGTTGTCAGAGCTACAGAGAAGGACATACGTTACCTTTCATCCCGAAAAAAGGAACTGTTCCCGAGGGATAGACCGTCCTATCCACGCAGACGAAGTCACGGGCGGAAGCTAGTAAATTATAATTATAAGGTGTAATATCATTATCCATACTCATTGTATCGAATCATAGCCGTCGTACAACGATAAGCGAAACAAAGTTCATGTTTATTCATGGGCTCCGTTTGTTCGACCGTAATCTAACGTAGAATCAGCTCGTTGGAAAGGAACTCATTTTTCAACTTCGTAAATTATCAGCCGATATCCGAGGCTATTTTCCTTCGCTACCTACCGTAATGAGGTTGTAAACAACACTGTCTAATTAAACTCCTTAATCGCAAAACTCAAACGGTAACCGCTTTTAAAACAAAACCTCGCCATTTTGAGAGCGACCAACACGTAAATAGCCTTGGCTATATCGGCGCGGCGATCGCGGCTCATTACCTTCCCCCTCCCTAATTAGACCCCTTCCACCCCAACCCCGTCCCGTAGCGGGATTGTTTTCTAATAATTTCTTTATTTCGCTTAGGTTAAACTCGTTACCCCATACTTAATAAATAGCTCGCACCAATTAAGCGGGAGCGTGTGAAATTCCCGCTTCTTTTGCCGCCATTATTGTGCAATGTGCAATCGCTGTCACGCTATCTTACGCATCATACATAAAGGATGGTATTAGGAAAAGTATATATTTTTATCGACAATGTTTAAAAATTGGATGATTGTGCTATCATATTTTTCAATATTATATTTAGTAACTTCGTAGAAAAATGGTTTTAGATAAGCGATTATCATACATACATACACTCACGCCTGTTTCCCATGGGGGTAGGCAGAGACTATGGATCGCCACCTGCTACGATCCTTGCACACTTCTTTCGCTTCATGCATATCCATCAATCTTTTCATACATGCCCTGCGGTTTTTGTCACTGCGTACACCAGCCTTTTTTATAATAACCTCTATTTGGTCCGCGTAGGTTAATAGTTTCAAATACAACACCATACGTACTACACTCGACGTCAGAAAAATTGCACCTCTTCGAAAATAAGTTTAGACTTGGCCACCTGATGTTGCTAGCTAAGGTTTTATTGTGTAAATGTTGATATCTATTAAGAGTACATTTAATGAGCTTTCAATTAATAATTGATTGATTTAATTAACATAACAGTTACCATAATTAAAGAGTTATTGCTTGCGCCGCCATAAAAGGGAAATAAAAGGGGTCAATTCAGGAAATGCGGGTAAATTCGCTATCGAGATAATGGAGAAAACACACTTCAATAGTTTAATTAAAAAAATTAACTTTGAAGAAATTATTGAAAAGGTGCGATTTTTCTGACGCCGAGTGTATTATATATTTTGTGACAGAAAAATCAACATTAAAATAAAAACAAGTGGAAAATTCAACAAATCAACTCTTTCACTCCAATTAAAACCAAACAGTATCCACTCTGCAACGAAATCAGTACTGACTGACTAACTGGCATATCGCTATTTCACCATCAATTAGGTCACGATCACGAGCCTTTCAATTAACTTCAACGGTATTGCATCCTGCACACTAATTAATACTTCAAGCCGTGATTGAATGAAAGCGATCGATATAATAAGTTACCAATTAATCGATTCTGTTCGGAAGAAATTCAAATTGGCTCTCGTTTCCTGCCACAGAGTAGTAATGCAGCCGGCGGCAGAGGGCGCTCGCACCTGTGCTGCATCCGGCCCGGCCAATTACTGCCCTTTTGCCCCACGTAAAGCTCTAACGATCATTGGACACCGACACAAATTGAGACAATGTTCATATATTACTGACGTCATATTTTGGGTTGAACCACGGAAACATAATAGTACAAGTGCTGAACACGCATTTATAAATTATATTATTAAGTATTATATAAAGTATTATAGTTTTTAAGGTTGTTTGTGTACTTATGCCGTTTTTGTGGTTGCAATCAACTATTCTGTACCTGAGAGGCAAAACACTGTAAGTCCGTTTATAGTGTTTTCTGCTTCTTAAGCCAATGTATATGATTTGCCGTCGTCTATCCAGGCAAAAAAGGCTAAGATAAAATTGTGCCTATGGCACTTACAGCTAAATACCTCTCAGGTCGGTCCAGTATTGTTTTGTTAATTTTTGACTCTATATTCTTGAACTTTAATAGAGTTATAGTATATTAAAAGAACGTAAAGTTTAATTTAGCAAAAAGTTTTCACTATCTTTGTTCACATAACTTACTTTGTGGTCGATACTATTGTATTGCACCTTCGAGCAACAAAGGCTTCGTTTTTCAGAAGCCCGTCTTACTCTAAGTATTGCACATTCAAAGTTCTTTTTAATATTTCTTTGAGCCAAACAAGTGTGGTTCATCTTACATTGCCTTGCCTATAATCGTGTGTAATTAAATGTCACTGTATAAACAAGCCATGTTTGTTGAACTGGTGATTTACACGGCAGACCGCTTTTCTTCGTGTCGCATCACCAAACTCGAGGCACGTTCGATTTTCAAAATCCAACCATCCATTTCTATCACGCTTAATTTAGCTAACGACCACTAAAGCACGCAATATTCAACCCAACACAATTGCAATAAGACACAACAGGCAGAATGAGATTGTTGTACACCACCGATTAGGCAGCACCCTTCGACTCCTCCATATTAAAACCTTATGTTGGTATATTTAAGGTTTGTTTCAGCATGTTTATTAGCTCGTAATGTCGCAAGATAAACGATAAGATCGTCTCAAGCGCGGATCGGCACCTATTTATTTATTTATTTAATCAGTTTGAGCGACGGACAATGTGGTATTGTAAGCCCTGATTTATTGTCCAGGGTTGATCTATAATGGAGCCGATTCTTGTTGTATATGGCAGATAAGAATGTGTTGTGTTACTTAATTGCTAGGGTTAGCAAAAACTGTTCTCGGTTTGGATTTCTTGTGTGTCTGAAAATATTTATGGTCTTTAGCAGCTATCTGTACAACTATAAAGTCAGCGACAACGTCAAGAAAAAAATACATACAGATGAACAGTGAACTGCCTCCTTTTTTGAAGTCGGTTAAAAAATTAAAAGATTCTGCTTGCATTGCAATAGTTTCTGTGACTGCAAGTTTATTAGGCAGCAAAATATTAACATGTACTTTTACAATAAAAATTAACACAAAACATTACAACATAACAAATAAATCCTGACATAATGTTAGATTTATAGAGGTTTTTAATTAATGAGCAATAAACAAAATATTTACGAGATGATTTGTCATAAAAACTTCCTGTATGTTCATTTGCTAGCCAGTATAAAGCTAAAAAGCATAAATATTAGTACTTAATTATTATGGTTTTGATTGAAACAAACGACTTTTAGAATTTAAACGATACATAAATAAATAAATGAGTTCGAGCGCGTCTTAATTGACGCGATTCTCACATTAGTGTTCTCAAGCTTAATTGGAAAGGAAGTTATTTATTAATCACGGTTCAATAATTAGTAATAACGATATATCGGTGTAACGTTATTTTTAGTATGTGTTAAAATGTTTACAATAATTTCGTGTTAAAAAAATATTGCTAATGCGCTTTTCACTATTAAATTGCCCCATTAAGTATATTAATAATAGTGAATTAGTCGACTAAACGTAAAAAAGACAATAACCTATTTTCTGAATCGTGAAATTGGATTTCATTTTATATACAGGGTGTCCCAAAACTTTGCCACACGGAGGGAAAGTACCTTAAATATTGAAGGTAGGGAATTTAACTGAAAGAAGATATCATTTTGATTTTTAAAGTAATTGGAACTGCATTCAGATATTTTCAAAAATCGCTTGCCTTAACCAGGAATCGAACCCACCAAATTAGAAAAAAAAACAATCTTTTATTGTTACGATACCGATCGAAAGAGTTACTCATTAGGATTATTTTTTGTTAATTAACACAGCATCTTAAACAAAAGGAATGCCATTTAATTATTATATATTGTATCAACTTGTATAGGAATGAATGCGATATTAAAAAAAATCTTTGAATGCAGTTCACTTTATTTTTAAAATAAAACGAAGTCTTCTTTCAGTTAAATTTTCTATCTTCAATATTAAAGATGCTTTCCCTCCATGTGACAAAGTGGGACACCCTGTATAGTGCATTTATTACAACGTTCATTAAAATCTAAATAATTAATTGATCCTAAGAAACTTTTATTCGCAAAAAGCCACCGTCGATACCAACAAATCTGACCTGAATACGTCCAAAATGATGTATGTATTGCAAAAAAAAACAGAGTCCACTGCAACACACATTACTGTGCAAAATTATGTGCACGTCGCTCTTCGTTTTGCATTTAAATTAAAACTATGCAGTATTAGCATAGAAATGGTTTCGATGGTTAATCGTTGCGGCGTCAAAAATGTTTAATTAAAAAGATTGATGCTTACCGGCGGAGCTGAGAAGTACAGTCGAGTTGCAAACTTATCTAATTAGTTAGGTGGGGGCTGAAGGGGTCTGGGCTAGGGTTGCCAGGTTTGCTGGCGGGAATTCCGGGACAAAGCCGGAAGTGGGGAGGCGTAAGAAAGAATGAAAGAATTGTCTTTGGATGTGTTTTCTCTTGACCAAATAATAATTATAATACTTATTAATGATTCTAGATTCTAGACATATCACACCAATCATTTAGTCGATAACTAAACAAAGCTTGTAGAATATGGTGGCTAAATAACGGATAGAAATACATAAATAAGAATACAAATATGTATGACTCGGAAATAAAGCTTATTGCTTATACTCATCACGTAAACATATTAATATTTGAACCCGGGTCCCTTGGTTTAGGAGACAGGATCGATGCCACTGTACCAAGAACGAACAGCTTGATACGGAAAAAAGTCATTGCAAGGCGATTTCCTTTTTAAGATTCCGATAAATTGTAAATTCTGGATCAAAGGACATACACTGGGGCTCGTGACTATCTCAGTGGGTTAAGATTCCGGCACATCTTTTGGAAATTCCGCATCCTGGGATTTACACAGGTATTCCGGGACATTCCCAGTTGTTCCCAAAATATTTAAAAATTCTGGGATTCTTCATAAGGGACATTACACTGGGGCTCGTCGTGACTATCCCAGTGGGTTAAGATTCCGGCACATTTTTGTTCCGCGTCCTGGGATTCACACAGGTATTCCGGAACTATCCCAGTTATTCCCAAATATCTAGTAACCCTAGTCTGAGCGGGGACAGCGGGGAGCAGAGGGGGGCAATTAGCGGTGATAGTCGATTAGCCCATCCCATCGTGCGAGTGCGGCTTTTGACAAATGTTGCCGCTAATATATTATTATTATTTATTACAGTTGCGGATAATTGGCCTAATTAATGCGATCATCGTCTGCGCCTAAAATTAGGGGTTTTAATAAGCGGTTTGGCGGTGATGTGGGCGTCAGTCGGGTTAGTAATGCGTATGTGAAAGCGATGCATTTATGTAGAGTTTTTCTTGATAATGTACATTATGTAGTTTCGAATCTTCTATTTGACTTCATCTTTTTGGATTCTACATCGATTTGATCTACAAGCGTCAGCATTTAAATTTTTAAAGAACGAATCGACAATATTGTTCCTCTAGAATATACGTTGAGCAATCTCAACCTATATTCTAATGGTTTGTTATAATATATCCATACTCTACTTTTTATTAACTTTAATTATTCAGGTAAAATGTAATAAAACAGAATTCAATTTTCTTTTTGCACGAATCCTAGTTTGATCTAGTTGTCCTCTTTTTTTTCTGTAAACCTTTAACTCATTTTCCAATTGACTATAGCCATATAATTTGTCTAAGATGTAGAGTTAGAGCTCGGTGGCGCAGTGGTTTAGCGCCTGGCCCAGCGATTGCAGAAGTTAAGCAACGTTCGCAAGGGTCGGTCATGGGATGGGTGACCAAAAATTTATTATCTCGAGCTCATCCGTGCTTCGGAAGGCACGTTAAGCCGTTGGTCCCGGCTGCATTTGCAGTCGTTAACACCCACCAATCCGCACTGGGCCCGCGTGGTGGGTTATGGCCCATCCTCCTTACCACCCATAAGGAAGGCCTGTGCCCCAGCAGTGGGGACATAAAAAAAAAAAAAAAAAAAAAAAAGGCTGATAGAAGTAGAGTTAGAAAAGTTAGGGCGTGTAGAGTTAGAAACTTGGCTCTACATGAGGACTGATAAAAAATTTTGCCGTCTCGTCTTGGCAACATTTTACATGAAAATGTTTTCGGTGGGATTGATTTTTCTGTTCTCCTTAATCCTAGACTAATCTAATTGTACATAATTATTTTCTGTTATTGTGTAAACTTTTAACTCATTTTCCAATCAACTAAATTTTGCGAGTAGTAAAAGAATGTTTATATTCAAAAAGGATTCTTAAATCTAAATTAAGAAAACAATATTAGACAAGTCCGTTATTACATACCTCTTTTAGACTACTTCGAAAGATTGATTAGTGAAAGTTTAGCAATAAATTGGGGGCGTAATGCTGAGATAATTAATTCTTAGCGTAACTTAATTGATATTGGTACTAGCAGTAATTAGAAAACTTGGAGCTCGAAACAAGTTTTACTAAATCATAATTAAAACGTTGTTTTATTGTGCGGCCCTTGACAGCGAGCTTTGTTTAGAAACTCTGGAAATAAAGGTATTTTTTAATATAAATTAATTTTAAACTCATTAATGTTGTCTCACTAAAGAGAGTTGTGATTTATTGCGCCGTTTTTTAATAAATATAAGGCAGTAAATAATCTAGCGGAAAATACAGAGGTGAAGTTATAGGAACATTTTTAATTTTGAGATTTTTGCATTCACAATGCTATTTTTATGCAATACTATATAGGCAAATAAATAATATACTAAAAATATATAGGGCTCGATTCTCTTCCCAGAATTGATCTAGTGCGAGTTGTATTGTTTCTAGTATATTATTTTATGAATAGTTTTTATTCATAGTATTATTTAATTACAGAACTAGGTATATCGTTATAAGTAGGTACCAAAACCTCAAGCCAAAGCTTCAAAACTGTATTAATACATAATATTTCTTTAAGTAATTACCTACTACCTACCAACTGAAAACTCCGATTCAAACATCATATTGTGATAAGAAATATATAATTTTACACATACATATTTTAAAAATTAGGAACCCATCAGTATGGACAAAGGATATTCGAAATAGTCTATTACAGTTAACTAATTTACATTTAGTTCTAAAAAAACACGTAATAAACCAATTTAGGTGTCATATAAAAGAAAAGAAAGGTTATCAAAATACAACAACATGAGGTAACTGAGAATACAATTGCATTCAAAAAGATAGTTAGCAAAAAATTGTGTAAATAAGTAAGTACTTTGCTTACAAGATTCAAGCATTAAAGATGATAATCAATTCGAAAACATCGGACATAAAAACTAATTTGTAATTTTGATGGCTCCCTCAAATAAAAAAGGTTAATTTTCATTAATCAGCACCAAATTATTTCCTCTATTCTTACCCTCTCAAAAGCGGCGTAAAAGTTGTATTAATTGATGCCCAGTGTAGTGGAACAATGAGGAACGCGTTGGGGCGAATCACAGTTGTGCTTCACAATTACTGTATGCTGTGGCCATTACCGCGCCCAGCTACGTTTTCTTAAATGCTCGTAATCACAGTGACAGTAATAGCTCACTTTAACCTCACGTTTACCAGTCGTAATGGTCATTGACCTGAGAAACCTTTTCTAGGGCCATTATCTAAGCCTAGGTTTATCGATATCCCTATCTTTCATGAAGTGGCTGTTTATATTTTCTTTTGTTTTTCTCTAAAATAAAGATTAACATACTCGTATACAGCCTAGTTCAACTTTTATTTGTTTTAAGAGATTTTCCTATCTTCTTTCTATGCAAATTAATTATCTGCGAAGTTACCGCGATAACATCAGGAAATACACAAAAGCACCACCACTTAAAAACATGCTATATTTAAACTGCTACTTCTAAAGTTCTAACTACAAAGACTGGCATTAGGGCGCTGTTATCAGCGGCACAATCGCCAAAGCGCGCGGAGACACTTGTTAGGTTTTTCACGCTAGTTGTAATAGTTGCGCTAAGCGGCCCACGAACAAGGCGTTTAATTAAAGGTGAGCGTCCCCGAGCCTGTTGTCGACCCGCTCATCGCATGCGCCTTAATTAGTTCAGACCGCCCTAACGGGCTTATTTTGTTTTTCTCGGATAATTTTTAATTAAACGCTTGATTAAAATGAAAGTTTGCGTAAGTACCGGGCGAACAATCGAGCCAGAGTTTAGGATAATGAATTGATGGTGTTACTTTGCTCGCTTGCCGCTCGCTAGGGACTTAATTAAAAATCGCCGATAGAGTGTGTAGAGGGGAGTTTGGAACGAGTTTATGGAACTTACTCTGGGCCTCTGTTGTTTTACTAGGTATGTCAATTTGAATACGAGATTGATTCGCGGTTAACAGTGGGTTGAAGATTTTTTTTAGAATAAATGGTCTTTCTATGTCATGAAAAACTTGTCTGAGATATCAATTTACTAGCGGATGCCCGCGATTTCGTTTGCGTAGATAGTTTTTATTATATCCCTCGGGACAGGTTCTTTTTTTTCGGGATGAAAAGTACCCTATGTCCTTTTTTGTACCCCTGACAACGGGTATGCAAAATTTCATGATGATCGGTTGAGTAATTCAGACGTGAAGACGTAACAAACAAACTGACTTTCACATCTATATAGCGGGCGTCTGCGACTTCGTCTGCGTGGAAAGTTTTTCCTAACCCTTGGGAACAATTCTTTTTCAGGATGAAAGGTACCCTCAGTCCTTTTATGTAACCCTGACAACGTGTTTCATGATAATCGGTTGAGTAATTCAGACGTGAAGGCGTAACAAACAAACAAACAAACTGACTTTCGCATCTATAATATTATTATAGATGCGACTTTCGCATCTATAATATTATTATAGATGCGAAAGATTAGTAAGGATTTTATAACTCAACCACCAAACCGTAAAGGGCTTCAGTCACGTTCAATTTCGTGAGATTCATTATTAAAAGATCTATTTCTGAGTATCAGCTTCATTTATCGCATCTAACTTGAAGCGGGCAAATGCACAAGCGCCAGCGATTTATCTTTCATCAGATAACGCTGTGTACAATAATGACAGTATGCTTTGGAGATATCAGATGAAAATCAGAAGATCGTTTAACAAGTGCTAAACGTTAATTATTTGTTATTTTATTGATGATTGTTTTGATAAAACAAATGAGATTTTTTTTCGAGTAACAAACATAGATAGACATATATTTTTGACGTATGGCTCGAAGTATTTAAAGAAAACATTTTTCGAGGCTTAACCATCGAAGTAGATTGGCCACCCAATTTACCTGTGCAATAAGTTTAGCCCAAAAAAAATGTTAACGGATAGTCATGTACGGCATCTTCAAACCAAAGGTTACGCGTAAATGAAATAATTTATCGAAGCAACGCCAATGGCACTAGAAATAGGACACCCGATTTACCTGCAGTAAGTTTGTGACAAAAGATCTAAAATCGTTGACGGAAAGACAGTGCAGCAACCACAAACCAATGTTCACGCGCGGTAGCGGGCGCGGGCGCGGCGGCGGCGGCGACGTGTCATTAGCAAATTCTTGGCTTGTCGGCGGCACGCGCCGCTAACGAGTTTCTTGCTAACGACGTGCTAACTTGATACACCACTAGGACTGGGTTGCCAGACTCGGGTCTGAAAACCGAATGTGGCCTAATAACTGTCGGGATCAGCGTTGAAAATTGACATGAGTAACTGATTTTAAGATGAATAATAATAATAATAATGTTCTTTATTGCATACGAAAAGACATTATAAACAAAGAAACAGAAGAAAAAAGAAAGTATACAATAGGCGGCCTTATTGCTAGACAGCAATCTCTTCCAGGCAACCTTGGGAGTGAGATATATAAGATACAGGACAATAAGGGAGTGGGTCCAATATTTAGAGGACAGTTTAAGTACATACATAAAATAAAATAAATAAAAATGAAAATTCAGGAAAATGGAAAAGAAAATAATAAATATAATTAGTGAGGAATAGAAGAAAGGAAATTACTCCTGACTTGATTGCGAAAGGATTCAAGAGTTTGGGCCTTTCTGATACCTTCTGGTAGATTGTTCCAAAGACGGAATGCGTGAACAGAAAAGGAATAGGAGAATAAATAAGAATAATTCGATCATTAGAAACAATAATTTTTAAGAGGTAGGTAGATACCAGCCCTTTTTAGTTTGTTGAAAATTAACATTACGACAGTCGAAGTGCCTCTAAATTTTTCACCCTATCCTCCAAATATTACTTATAATTCTCCGAGCGAGTGCGAAGCGCGAGCGAAGCGTCTCTGTTTCAGCTTGGGTAAAAATACTTTCGTGTTTTGGCAAAAATGCGTCCGTCTCTTCTCCTCTACAGGTCGCATTTCTCAACCGATTCTCGTGAAATTTTGTAAGTAGGATTGATAATTATATAGATTCTTTTGACGATTCAGGTTTTAGATTTTTTCGAAAAAATAATCATGTTTTAGCCCTTTTAAAAAAATGTTCAAAAATTACAGAAACGCGAGGTTTTAAACTCACAGAGTCACTAGAGGTTATTTATGTTCTGAAAACATTTTTCTTATTTTTCACAGCTTACATTGTTAAAGAGAAATCAGTTTGACCTTAAAACTCATTACACAATAAGATGGATAGCCCAAAGAAAGCTATCCGTGTAAGCAGCCGCGATTTCCGAAGCAACAAGTTAGACATCCGGACGCATCTCGGCTTTATCGGGGCCCATTTGTCTCTCCCGATCGGCCCGCGCCCCACTTCGCCGAACACTTATTACTCCTAACCTTTTTACTGCCGACCTGGGGGCCTATCGCGCTAATTTTCAACCAAATCGTTGCCGTTTCAGTTTTGTACAGAAAAATAGGCAATTTGTTAAAATTGTTGAACGCTATGCCTAGGAAGCCTAGGATGCCAATTTCGGACAATTTGAACGGGAATACTAAGCTAAATCAAAGATTTTTTGATAAATGACTTAAATGACAACGTAACGGTTTTGGCTTTATCGTTCAGAATTAGCGCGATAGGGCACACGCACTTTTTCATCTAAAAATAAAATCACATGTTTTTTGAGCGAGCTGTGATATTTTTATTGAATTGTAAAGTAAACATGTTCCTATTAAGTATGGAATAATATACTTGGTTAAGCTCTGATAACAGACCTTTGCTCTTTATATTAAATGTTTGATGACTTTTTCGCAAAAATGTGGCTGTATCTCATCGTTGACGCGTTGGAATCGGCTTTAAGCTCAAGAGATGATGTCCCTGGTTAATTCGCCTATAATAACCGAGATTTCTCAAATCCGCACTGCGTTATCGCATGATCTTGGTTAAACAGTTATCATCCAAAGGAGATGTCCCAGCGTTGCCCCAGTTTCATTTTATTTAATTACTTTCATAATTAAAAAATGCTAATTATATTTTATTTAGGTATCAAGAATTGTTTTATATTTAGAAAAACAATTACAAAAACATTAAGTTGTTTTCTGAAGTATTTTGTGAAAAAATGTAAGTAAATAGTACTCTAATGATAAAAAATTATCATTTAAAAGCGTTTTAACTTAAAAATCCCACTTTTTAATGCTGAGAATAATTATTAATCTGATTCTAGAGTAAAATACCTACTCTGACATACTACTTTGAATAAGACGCGATAGACTTTCATTTTTTGAGAATGGTGGGGCAAATGACATAGGCGCGATGGGACATGTCTTTTCGGTCTGATTTTGGCCTGGCAATTGTTGCTGCAATAAGCCGATTGTTTTCATGCGCAGTAAAGGACTCTGCCGATTTTACTATACAAGCTAGGCCATGATGCGCTTTGATGAAATTACCAAAATACTATAGTAATTTTATAGTGATTGCGTGGGAAAAATATCATCAAAATATAATGCGGGAAAAAAGAGAAATCTCAATCTCAAGGATGTTTGGGGTTATAATTGTTTGACATTTTCCTATTATATGACATTTTGTTATCTACCCCTTTTTGACATGACATGAGTCTGTCACAGATATGTATGGTTAATGCGCATCATGGCCCAGAACGCGGCATGATCCTTTCAGAATTGCCGAAAAAATTACACACTATTTTTAAAGTTCGCTCTTATTGGGACACCTATTACAAAGGAGATGTACTAAAATAAATCCATGGTTAATAGAACTGTCTTTTGTTTACACAAAAGAAGAAGAAGCAGTCATCAAGAATATATTCATATCCTGAAGTCATATTTATGTTTGACTAGCGGCCGCCCGCGACTTCGTCTGTGTGGAAAGTTTTTTTGCTAGCCCTCGGGTACAATACCTATTTTCGGGATGAAAGGTGACCTATGTCCTTTTCTGTACCCCTGACAACGTGTATGCAAAATTTCATGATGATCGGTTTAGTAGTTAAAACGTGAAGGCGTAACAAACAAACAAACGGACTTTCGCATTTATAATATTAGTAAGGATGTTTTTGATTGTCATAAATTCAGAACACAAGTTATTTAGTACCCATAGACTTATTATATTACTATTGTTAGTTACCTCATTTTTAGTACAGAACAGTGAATTGACCGCTAACCAATACTTTGCTTTTGCGGTGTTAATTCTATTTAATACATTTAATAAACTTTCCTATTTGTGTGATGACGAACAGTATTTTTCTATTTACCTGTCACAGTATCGCTTCATTAATGATCAAGTAAAGAGGTTTTAAATTATGTTATTCCTTACAACAATCCGAAGTAGACACACACAAGCACGACGTGACACTCCCTTTAATGAATAAAATAACATGTCAAGATACAGTCTTCATCTTAAATTAATGAGGATTCAGCGACGTATTCAATTTTACACGTAACGAAGGCAAATAAACTTCGACTAGGCGTTGTGCGAGGCGGCCAAAACTTCCTTATTTATTAAACTCGTGTTAAACATACACTTGTTAATTAATACCATCATGAAAGGAACCCTAAAAGTTCCATCCGATTAGAAACTCTTTAAAGTTAGCAAGTATATGAAATCAAAGATTATAAGATAACCGGCAGTTTCCATTGACCCCCGAGTTGCCGAAACTTAATTAGATTTATTTTAACGGTCGAATAAATAAAATGTATTCACATATGTTAATGTGTTACGGTGTAATTAATGAAGTCTATTCACGAGGGTCTGCGTTAAGAACTTGTTTGGATATGTTCCACAGTTTATTAACTAATTAGTGTCATCTTTATATTTTGTTTTATAACAACATAATTCGGAGGCGTTGATATTGCCGCTTCATTATAATGTAGTGAAATGGCTCTTTACTAAAAGTTATGGATGTAGTTGGAAGTAAATTAACTAGCTTAATGGTCGTTAATTACCCAACTACTATTAGTTTCTAGGGCTAAGTTTTTGGTGGAAGTTTCCGGAACTGTGACTTTGGACTAGAGTAATTAACTAATTAAAAAATATCGTTAAAATATTTATTCGATTGATCTTTGAATAACACAGATTTAACGCTTTTTGTCTAATTAATATTTGAATATTTTTCGAGTTTTATGTTTCTTGTGTTATAGAGCGTGTTGTATGGCGTTCCCGCGAGCGGCCAACACAAATAGATTCGTACTGTATGTTTGTCTTGGCTCAGTTTAATTAATTTTACCTTCATACGCCGATACTGTTTGTCGGGCGCTCCTTAATTGAAAACGCTCTTACCGGAGTAAATGAAACGAAATCCTATTTGCTCCGAATGATTGAAGTGAATTTATCTTTTAAGACTTTCAAATTTATCTTTAACCAGTTTCTGAATGATCGAAATCGCATGAGGAACGTTGGGGTAATTAAAATTTGATTGCTTTTGCTTGTTGTTATGGCGATTTATTAATATTGGGCCGTCGGCAAATAATGGCCTCGTCCAGGTCGCTAATAGCGAATGCAATAATGACTCGTTAAGTATTAAACACGGCTATTAATGTTACAGTCTGCGCCAAGGCGATGCGGAGGGCATCCGATGAGGATTAATGGCTGTGCAGCGAAAGAGATTTTAATAACTTTGAAAAACTTAAAAAGTAACTTTTTCTAAAGTGAAATTCTCTCAATAGTTTCATGACTTTTAACAACTAGTACCTAAGTGTAATAAAATTTCAACCTATATTTTTTAAAACCCTTATTAAAAACGGAAAGAGGAGCTTAATCTTAGGATATTGAATTATAAATGCGAGAGCTTTCCTTCCCTCAATAAATAATCCTAATAATGTGAGAAAACTTGTAAAAATAGCTCATAGTTATTTTGTAATTATTCAAATTGTGTCTCACAGTTAATTTAACATACAACAAGAGCCTGAAATTATTTGCAATATTTTTAGTGCAGAGTAGAGGCATCTCTACCTATTCATGGAAATCATTAACAGTACAATATGCACTGAAAATTAGCTGTATTCACTTATTCAGTATTAATGAAGTATTTTAATAAATAACTGCATAGTTACATCTATTTTTCAAAATAAATTACAAGGTAACAAAACACGTAGGTACAAAATTTTATTCCATGAAATTTCTCTTGCACGAAGAAAACATAAATATCCTGGCGCACGTGATACGTAGGGATAAATCTTTAACTAATTTTAAACCCAACGTGGAAATAGTATTGGAACTAAAAACGATATAAAACGCAATAAATTATCGGAAGAGGAAACTGGTGTTATTAATTACCATACAAGGTATAATAATATAAAGACTTTAGTCCCCTTAATGTAAACATTTTTTTTAAACACCAAAATTTCAAAACCCATAATGAGTCTATGGAATTATCAATAAATTTTAATGTCCTATTTTCAGTATCTACTAGTTTAAAACAGCTTGTATTCTTTTTACTCTACAACATTTCATTAGACAGTAACAAAAATAAAAAAATCAGCAAAGTGAAACAGTGCCCAAATCCAAAATCATTATCATATTTAAGTAGTAACCTTTTAGATACACTAATATCATCCCGTGACTACGGCTTTTGAAGGGTGCCTAAAATAAACTAAATCACACTAAAACAATAAAATACGCATAGTCTTCAGAAAAGGAGTCTTATTTCAATGAATGTACGCGCGGAAATCAAAGAACTTCTATTAAGAACCATATACATTATACAAGGTGTTTCATAATAACCTGTATTATTTTTATTAGTATTGTAAACTGCAGAATGCCAACCCTAGACGGAATTAGACTCTTGTTTTCGATATTCAATCCCATTAATGGACAAAAGTAAAACATAATTTAGGTCAAGGCTTTCCACTAACGCAGTTTATCATGAAAATATTTTTTGTTAAAAAAAATGCCATTTTCCGGATTTATAATAATTTTCCGGGATTGTATGTATGGTACCTATACTTTATCTACCATATTCGGCTTTAGGTGTTAGGTTTTTTTGTAATACGTTGTATAAAAGAAAACTTTTTTCTTGTATGTGTCAAATTCATCAATTTTAAATGATTTTCTTCATTGTTCTAGAATGTTCGGCTCGGGCGGCGCGTGCGCAGCGTGCGGGCAGGCGATCCCTGCGAGCGAGTTCGTGATGAGGACGAACGCCCCCCAGCAGCCCTTACACGTCTTCCACATAAAGTGCTTCGCTTGCTCCAAGTGTGGGTCGCACCTAATGCAGGGTGATAGGTATGTACCTACTTTTCAGTCTATAATTAGTACATAAGCTTGATATAAGCATGGAGCTTGAAATTGGCCAAATGTTGAAAAGCTGTGTCACTGAAACTATCGTTCATAACAGAAATGTTTTTGAATGATGAAAAACTAGTTCTTCCAGGTCAAAATCGTCAAAAACTGAATAAAAGTAACTTTTTTTTTAGAATGACCCGGTCGTCTGCCGAGGTCGAAAACTTGGATTTAACATTGCCTCTACATTACCAACAATATATCAAAAAACCAAAAATACCGGATTTGCTGCAACGATCAATGTCTAATTTGATTGGATTAAAAATGCCACCAAGTGCCATGACGTAACCCAGTGAGCTATTTCTATGTGGCAGGCCGCGGGCCGAACAGTAGTGTCTCCAGACCTTGTTATATCAATGCCGCAGTAACTAATCAACAAATCTGAGTACTTAAATTAATTTTTGGCTGATAGGGAAGAGTGGAAAAAATGTGTTGCATTGCCCTAAATGGGCTCAAGGCAATAAGAAGATTGAATTTCAACATAAATACATTGGGCTCTATCATATTTTGTTATCATCAGGTATTACATGCTCGCGGGGTCACTGGTCTGCGAGCAGGACTGGCAAAAGCTGATGAAGAGTGCGAACGCGGGGGCGGGCCCCACTGCGCCCGTGCGCAAAGGCAAGGTGGGGCGCCCCCGCCGCTCGCGCGAATGAGCGCCGGGCCCTGCGCCCGCGCAACACCGCTCGCAAAGGGACTTTGAGGAGGTAGGCACTTAATCCATACTATCGACATCAGCCATTTTTAATGTCCCCACAGCTGGGGCACAGGCCTTCCTTATGGATGGATAATAGGATTGGCCATAATCCACCACGAGGGCCCCACCCGGGATTGGTGGGTGTTAACGACTGCAAATGCACCCGTGACCAACGGCTTAACGTGCCTTCCGAAGCACGGAGAAGCTCGAGATAGTAAATTGTTGGTCACCCATCCTATGGCCGACCCTTGCGAAAGTTGCTTAACCTCCGAAATTGCTGGGCCAGGCGCTAAACCACTGCGCCATTGAGATCTCCATTCTCCATCCATACTAATAAACACCAAAGTCTAGAATAGAATTCTGGATAGGTCTTTGTCTCAGATATTAAAATCCTGACTCTGTATCTTTGCGAGCTTTGATGGTTCAACATGACAAGACAAAAACATGAATGAGAGATTTATTTTACGTCAATTACCCAATAGCAGAAAAAAATTACGTCAGGAAAAGTTTTAAGCCCTATGAATATTAATGGTTGAACAGGTTCACTACATTACATAAACTAAAAACTCGATGCCAAAGAGCATAAGAAACAATTTAAAGTATTTTTCTGTTCATTCAATTTCTAACGGGATCGATTCATAAAGTTAATATACCTACAGGTAATATTAACTTTATGGATCGATTACACGCGTTTTACTAAAATACCGTATCCATAAACAATTCGTTGTAAAAATCTAAACAGACAAGCAGATACTCAAATTCGTTCTTCTTGATTTCGTTTGCTTCAATTCGTACCGTAGAGCGGAAAAGTTGAGCAAAACTTCATGGCATTTAGTCGAGTATAATCGATTAGTTTAATCGATTTATTTATCGATAGTACAGTTGTCTAAGCACTTAGGTGACGAGACGTGTGGGTGGGTGGGTCTTGGGCTCAATTAGTTATTATTATATTGAACATTATTGCTTCGTGACTTCAATATTGTTATCAGTAATTCTGATCTTTATATCTGACAAGAGTCAATAGAATTAAAAATAATTAGACACATAGAGCTGGTTGGTAATGCTCGAAGCTTGTTTGTATGGGTTCATTGGATAGTTGATATTGTAAATTTTAGGTTTTCTTGAAGGTTATTACCCTAGTGCCGTCAATGTATTGCAACATAAAAACGATTATTTAGAACTGAGTATTTAACAGTGAGATTGCAATAAAAGTTATAAATAAAACCAGTAAAGAATATTTAGAGCATTCAAGTTGAATGCTCTAAGGAAGAATACAACTTTTAGTTTCTAGATGGATCACCGTGGATCATGCATTTGCATCACTTACCACAGAATAAATAATAGTGGCACTTCTTACCAAGGCTAAAATATATGCTGCCAATTAAAAAACAAAAATTTTAGGCTACACTTCCATTGTTTTCGACTATTCTACGCAAAATGCATTGAATCTTTATTTATAGTCCTTACACAAACAGTTAATTACAAAAAAGCTTTTTAAAAAAAAAGAAAAACCGCCTTCAAAAAACTGAAAACAAAAACAGCTTAAAAATTAAATACCTCTAAAAAGCAAGAAATAATATTCGAATCATTCGTTACACATATCAATATTAATAAAACACGTCTATTGAAGTCGGGTGGGGCTGGAGGACAACTTCATTTTTTTCTTAAAGCCCCACCCGACTTCATTAGACGTGTTTTATTAATATTGATATGTGTAACGAATGATTCGAATATTATTTCTTGCTTTTTAGAGGTATTTAATTTTTAAGCTGTTTTTGTTTTCAGTTTTTTGAAGGCGGTTTTTCTTTTTTTTTAAAAAGCTTTTTTATTTTCAACTTTTTAGTGGTAGGTATGTAAGCGCAGCGTGTAAATATTTTTTTACTTTATATTATAATATTTTCAATGGTAAAATGCCCAGAACTCAATTTCCAAATTTACGCTGTTTGTTTTTGAGGAGTTCCGTTGTGTCATCGTAGTCCATATCTAGTCCAGAACGTTGCATCGCAAAGCATGATTTGGTTTGTTTTGGATTGCCATAAACTTCCCAATAAGCTTAAAACGTTTGTTCAGAACCGTGTTTCTGAAATATTAGAAATCACAAAGGGACACGAGTGGCGGCATGTGAATGGGAAAGAAAACCCAGCTGATGTAGTGTCACGTGGTTGTCATTTCGATAGTCTCAATAAATCAACTTTGTGGTGGGGAGGACCGGAGTACCTCCAGAATATTGACAATGAATATTTACCTGTTGCTGATACGTTGCCTACAGACTTACCTGAACTAAAATCAGAAATGTCACACAACTTTGCGACACAACAGGACTGTAGTTCGGTAATTAACTTTTTTCCTTTTCATAGATTTTCGCAGTTTAATCGTATGCAGCGTTCTCTCGCATATGTAATGCGTTTTATTCATAATGGTGGCACAGGTGTAGTTCAAAGAAAAGGAATGTTAAATGAAGATGAGTTAAATGAATCCGTCCTGATGCTAGCAAGATTTTCGCAACAGGAATCATTTGGCGATTTATATAACTCATTTAAAGATGGTCGTGTCAAAGATATACCAGCGCACTTGTCAAAACTTAATTTGTTTTTTGATAAGGAGACACAATTACTGCGCGTGGGGGGTCGTATTGGGTATTCATGCGAGTTTGATTTTGATAAAAAACACCCCATCTTAATCTCATGTAAACATCAATTCGCAACATTATTATTTCGTTATAAGCATCTTCAACTCATGCACGCAGCCCCACAGCTACTATTATATTCGATCCGTGAATCTTGGTGGCCAATAGGTGGAAGAAATTTCGCTGGTAGGACGTACCGTAAGTGCGTTATTTGCGATCGATTTCGAAAGAAAAATATTCAGCCTATTATGGGTAATTTACCAAAGGAAAGGTTAGAATCTGGGTTTCCTTTCAAATATTGCGGGGTTGACTATGCTGGGCCTGTGCTCGTACTGAACCGTCGAGGTCGAGGTGCAAAGACGACAAAGGCTTATATTTGTTTATTTATATGCTTTGCAACGCGCGCTATTCATCTTGAGCTCGTAAGTGACCTCTCATCCAATTCGTATTTACTCGCTCTTAAGCGTTTTATTTCTCGCAGAGGCAAACCAGCAGAAATATTCTCAGATAACGGGAAGAATTTCGTTGGTTTGATGAATGATTTTAAAATTTTTCTCCGTGATTGTTCGAATGATATCAAAGAATATGCAGTTTCGCAAGGGATTCAATTTAAAATGAACCCTCCCTATGCTAGCCATTTTGGGGGTCTGTGGGAGGCCGGTGTCAAAAGTTGCAAGCACCATTTGCGACGGGTAGTGGGCAATGCACACTTAACTTTTGAGGAATATAGTACAGTTTTGGCTGAAATTGAAGCTATACTAAATTCTCGACCACTTACTCCACTTTCCTCTGACCCGCGAGATTTGTTACCTCTTAGTCCTGGTCACTTTTTGGTTGGCCGTCCACTAACGGCTCCTGTCTGCGCGGACCTGAGTGATGTGTCGTCATCAAGACTGAACAGGCATCAGAGATTGGAACAAATCCGACAGCACTTTTGGGCTAGATGGTCTAAAGAGTACATCTCTGAACTTCAAGTAAGGATGAAATGGACAAAGGACTGCCAAAACTTGGAAGAGAACACTCTAGTTTTAATAAAAGAAGATAATCAACCTCCTTTAAAGTGGAACCTTGGGCGCGTGCTCCAAGTATTCCCCGGAAAAGACGGTGTTGCCAGGGTGGCAGATATCCAGACTGCCAACGGCGTTGTACGACGCGCTTTTTCAAAAATTTGCCCCCTCCCAGTATAATTTACGCGGCCAAGGTGAAGCAGGTTGGAAGATGAAGCTCTTCCAAGGCGGGGAGCATGTCAACGCCGTTAACTTATTGAAGAACAAATATCACCATGGTTACATGTATTGGTGAAAAAACATTAATGTCATCTTTTAATTTTACTTCATTGAATATTACACGCATTTTGTCCAATTGAAGAAGTATTTTAATTTAATCAGATACATTGTCTCAACATGTATTTTGGTCACAAAACTGTAACGTTACAAAGAAGAGGGGAAGATAGAGAGCCTACCTAGAGTAGAAGGATTGAATCTAGCTAGTTAAGGAGCAAAGTAGAAAGATGGAAATATAGTACAATTAACATTTATTTACACTAAACCTAACAGAAAGGAAGCTAAGGAACTTAAATGCTACGAGGGAGGATAGGGGAAGGGGCGATTCTTCAGAGGCTTGCAGAGGGACAGGGGAACGTTGTCTAGCATGTGTCACTTTACTTATACTATTTGATTTTGAAGAGTTCCTTTATGTATCTTCGAAGTTCGAAGTCCAATAACAATGAAATTAAATTGTGACCACTCTTGAAGTAAACCCTTTCAAATAAAAAAAGAATCATCTAAATCGGTTCATAAACAAAGAAGTTATGTCCGAAATTCCATAAAAACTCGTGCGATGTCGAGCTAAATAATTGATATTTTTCAGGATTATGAAAAAACTACTGGCCAGATCTCTGTAAAAAAATTATGGGACCACACACGAACTATGTTCTTTGAGTTAAAAAAAGAATTATACAAATCGGGTAACAACTGACGAAGCTATGTTAAAACATACATAAAAAAAAAAAAATAAAAAAAAAAACCGTCGACTTGAGAACCTCCTCCTTTTTTTGAAGTCGGTTAAAAACGAAACTGCGTACATTATTAGATAAAAAGTAATTCCACCGCCGGAAACGGTTTAATTAACCGACACAGACGCGCGTTAAAGTGCGTAATTTGCTATTGTGTAGTGTGGCGGTAAAACGATAGTAACCTGCCTCGTAAAGGCAGTGACGCGAACCACCGGCTCATCTATGGCATGTCATGTCTCATCTTTGTTGCAGACTTGGGTAAAGAGAATTTTCATCTACAAGTCTGGAGACTTGATAAAAAAGATAAAATTAAGGTTTCTAAACTAATTTAAAATTGCGCCCTGCTTTTATTTCCCTGCAACGGACCCTGTGGCCCGGGCGTGTTGGCGGTCTACACTTGACAACCACTGCGTGCATCGTACCACAAACTTAGCAATGTCCAAACTAAAACATCGTAAACTCAAAAATAAAGCAAGAAATGTTTTAATACAAGTAACAGAAACATATTAAATTACTCTTTTTTCAAAATCTTTTTTCCATATACGTTGCTTTTCAACGAGAAAACGTTTCTTCAGCAAGAACTACAATGTCTTCCTTTATGTGTAAAAAAGGTCATAAATGATTGAAAACCATTTGCCAAAGTAATGCTTTAGGGAGACCGCATACAGTTATTAGCGCAGAGTACAAGTCCTTTCAGGCAGGTTAAAAATTCACGAATCATAAGCGAATACAGGGACGAATCGGGGGGCGGGGAGGGCTTACCTTACCACTCACAAACCATTTGTGTTCACTTTGCTAACTGTGGGATTACTGGCATACATTATGGACACTTACTTTGCTGCAGACAGACATACAGATGGATACAACGCGAGAACTCTTTGTCAGTTACGAAAATGTAGCAATTTTTTTTTATTAGAAATGCATAGTCCGTTACAGTTAACAAACCAATCTATACATATAAAACTCTAAATTGATTGATTGTTGGGATAGGTGTAGAGCCCTAACGGCTGAAGGTAGAGACACCATTTTTGGAGGGTAGATACCTTTCATGATGTAGATGAGCACTAACAAAGGATTTTAGAAAATTCCTGTTATACAGGGTGCTACAGGTTGTTCAAGTTTGTATGAGAATTTGTATAGGGCTGAAGGTAGAGACACCATTTTTGGAGGGTAGATACCTTTCACGGTGTAGGTGAGCACTAAGAAAGCGTTTTGGAAAATTCCCGTTATACAGGGTGCTACAGCGTGTTCCAGTTTGTATGGAGATTTGTATAGGGCTGAAGGTAGAGACACCATTTTTGGAGGGTAGATACCTTTCATGGTGTTGGTGAGTACTAAGAAAGGATTTTGGAAAATCCCTATATACAGGGTGCTACAGGGTGTTCCCGTTTGTATGGGAATTTGTATAGGGCTGGAGATAGAAACACCATTTTTGGAGGGTAGATAGATACCTTTCATGGTCTAGGTGCGCACTAAGAAAGGGTTTTGGAAAATCCCTATATACAGGGTGCTACAGAGTGTTCCAGTTTGTGCATATTTTTTTATGGAAAATTAAATACACATCAGACACTCTATCTTAATCACGCGAACAAAGTTGCGGGCAAAAGCTAGTCTAGTATATAAATCTATTAAGTGATAAATATTGTACATTTTTAATGTGATTGTAATGTGTTTAACAGCCTATGTATGATCCTTTGTGGCGCTCTAGCACACGTCACATGAAAACTAGTTAAAAAGGCGATAATACCAATACTTTTCATGGAACTTTAGAAAATAATTTGCACATGAAGATGTGTGAACACCGCAAAGAGAAGCAAAGAAATTCAATTAAGCTGCTCAATGAATTCTACCCGCCTTTGTTTATATGCACGGTTTGTTCATTCGGAACGAGCCGAAAGTATCCCTTAGCAAACTGGCTGGGCCATTGTTTGTTAAACTTTCGCAAGTAGACCTAATGATGTTTATTAACGGTTTAAAGCGAATTTCTAATTGTACTTGTCTTGTTTGAGGGTAGTTCATAGAGTTAATTATCTGGTCTGCGCCGCAGCGCCCGCGGCCCGAGTGGACTACCCTGGGGCATCACAAAATGCGCTAACCACCGCCGAAGTTTAAACGTCCGCCAAACTTATTTTGGTAACTCATAAAACTATTGTCCAACACTAATGGATGGACGATTCAGTTGGCACTTTGCCTGTCATAGTTCACACAATTAAGCGAATAAACACATTAACAACAGATAGCTTTAAGCACTTATAATTTCGTTACATGTACTTTTTTATATTGGACTTTTATCACCTCTGGAAGTGGCTGGGTACAGTGAATTTCCAATCATGTTCAGCGATTTTGATAGCTGTCGTAAATATGAACAAGTAATTAGTTTTAACACAAACTGATCGGAACCTTTCGATGACACATAAAATAAAATTTCGAAGTTTAATCGAACCTCTATTAAAGGGATAGATAGTTAAATTAAAAGTGTTAGTAAAATTTTAAAGATAATACTTATGTTTTCCAAAAACAGGATCATGATTTTTAAAAGACTTATACTTTTTTATTAGAATTAATTAAAATATAGTAACAATAACCAACATGAGACGTGTGAGTTAATAGGAAAACCTTAAAAAGAAAAACTAATGAATTTACCATCATATCAGCTTGAACTACAATGAAAGCTAAGACAGAAACCCGTACACTTTAAAAATCACCTAGCACACGCAAAGTTTGATTAAAATGACGATTTTAAAACTGTGCACAAAGGGGTGTCAGTTACAAACGCCCTAAAAACTAAACAGTTAACTATAACAACAAAGAGGCGCTAGTTCGCGTTCAAAGGCGAATGTTAATTGGGAAGCACGTGGAAATGACAGCGCTTTACACACCGGCCGTGTTTGGCGTAAAAATCAAGTTCGGCCGACCTCAAAGACTTGACCGTTCGCCCGGCGGCTTTGTAACGCGATTACTCAGACTTGTCGAAAGTTAATTAAATAACGTTTTTCCAAATTACGTAGTACGGGGTGATCAAAGTGGCCCCCACAAAGCGTGGCTCGAGGCGAGCTCCGGCTTCAGAGTTCAGGCCGGTGGCGGTGCGCTGGACAGGTGGTCTTCAACTCTTTGTCGAACCTTTCGCGCGAATACGGAGCTTAATCGATTGCCTTAATTGACCTCTTTGACTTCGGTTCGGGAACTAAATAGAATACCTGGTTTCCTAAAGTTAAGACGAGCAGTTTAACAGACTTGACTGCATAGGTTGTATACTACATGTGTCTGTTCATTGTGTGTTAATTCAACAAGTTTGCTGATTGGTTATATGTAATAACAGTTGACAAGGTTAAACTAAGTTTAAACACTTTAAAATTTTAAGACTACAAACTTAACTTTTGAACCTTGTGATTTGTCCAAAAAAGTTTCCGTATAACATAAAAAACGTTTTAGGTAAGTATAAAGTTTATTAGTTCAATATCATACTTAACCCCTAACGACGAATATGGTAGATAGGGGCCATCAAACTGAAAAAGTTGTTCAGTTTGATGGTCCCTATCTACCATATTCGGCGTTAGGGGTTTATTGTAACACGTATTCAACGCGCAAAAATCTTAGCGTGCCTGGCGACGCATAACAAATCATTATTATTCGAATTTCATCGCGTCTAGTCCTCTAGTATAGATAGTATGGTTCAGCGGTAATTAAATTAAACAATGTTTTTCTATTTAAACGTTTTAGTCAAAACAATTGACGTTTCTCCAAGGTCCAGAGCTGTATGTGGCGGAGCATGATCGATGCCAGTTCCATTGTCTCCCGGCCTTCGGTTCTTGCAACACGCGAACTCGAGGTCGTCACCAGCCTGCACGACATTCCTCACTCGATAATTACCGAAAACAAATCATAACCACCGAAACATAGAGACCGTTATTAAATGGCAACCTGCCATGAAGATTCGACGACATTCGTGGAATAACAAATTATATTGTTTCACGTAAACGTGGTATCTTCGACTAAGTTAGACAGCTGTGCTTTTAATTTTATAACTTTTCAGGGACCGTTTGTTATTTGTCTGGCGTCATTTTATTTAACGTAAATTTACGTAAATTAAAAGTTGTTCTTATCAAATTGTGGTCTTAAACATGTCCAAAAAATATTGAAAGTAACAGTTTTTCTTAGATATTTAAACTATTAAACTTGCCACTGATTACATCTAATAGCCCCGTAATACGTACAATAAAGTCCAAAGCAGCAAAGTGACTTTCATTGCAGTCACGGCTACTCTATCAATGCGACATCGCTTCTTTTTTTTACAACAAAGAGGTTGTTTACACCGAGTTCCTTCATCGAAACGAATGGCACCCTTCTTTACACGGGCATCGAACCTTGCGTGTCTACGATCAGACCTAATCATTCCCACACTAATTACGAGATTCGGTGAACTTTCAAAATTAACCATGTTTTTTTATTACTCACACCGTTACTTTAATTATACGGCACCTTTTACGAAATCATTTTAATTAACACTTAATAGAAACAAGATGTTTTGAAACGTAATATTTTGTTTGAACAAAGGTTAATTATCATTAATTAATACGTTTTTAATTTAACGCAGCCCTGCTCGTGGTATTTTGCTTATATTAAAGGGTAAGGAAATTATTATATGGGTTGGGTATTTGTTTAAAATTAAATGTAGAGTGTTGTATAAAGCTATATTCATTTGAATGATACGTTACAGTCAACGAGTAAAAACTTTATGCTGTGCTACCTAAGTATATTACTTAACCAATCAAAAACTGTTATACAGCCCACAGGTTATCAATAGCTATTTAAAATTATTTTTAATAATGATCTGTATATTTTAGTCTTCAAGTCATCCCTTTGTACGCAGGTACTTAACAGCGCTTTTGATTCAAATATTTTAGTGGGAGCAGTCAATTAAAAATGGAACATTCAGACTTGTTACTATACTTTGTCTAGCTAGATGACGAGAAAAAAACATGTGTGACGTCACTTCAAAATAACTTTCAAAAACTCAATAAGGTACGAGTGTATTAATTTTTTCTAGCAATCAAAATAATGTAAACGTAATTGTGATAATAGCACTACGGAATTCGGCGATATATAAAGCTACAAACACCAATTAATTTCAGTAACGAGTTTACGTAATTAAATCTATATAGCCGTCATTATTTTCTTGATTCTACATGCTTCTCTAATTGGTGTATTAATAGAGGCCAATTAGCAATACTTTCAATAATTCCTTCATAATTTTACATGGAAGACTTTAACTCAATACATCCTCACCACCCGTGATTACTCCAGGGTTGTTTATTATTAGTAAAAACAGCTTTTACTTATTCCTTCTTGCAGATAGGTAATTATAATAAACCTCAAAATCGCATTAAAAATAATAAACGTAAGCAATTACAACCAAGGCAATCTGGTTGAAATAAAGTGTGTCAAGAAATTAGTGTTTAATTTATTCATTGGGCCCAGTCGTGTCTGGTTCAATTATTACGGAGGCAGTGAGGGCGTCGGGAGATTTAGAAATTAATCACGTCGTGACAGTGCGCGTGTTCAAGATTCTGCAATGCTGCACTCGGGACACCTATGGTGATAGGGATTCGAAAAGATGATAGAGTTAGTTGAGCTGGATTTTCAAAGGTTGTGGATTCGTGTCTCGCACTAGGGATGCGCGATCCGGGGTTGTCGATCCGATTTTTCGGATCGCAATGGATTGTAACTCCACGATCCGATCCGATCTTCAGGAAATCGATCCGGATCGGATGTAAGACACAATTAATTTTATATCTTTATTAAGTAAACCCATGTAAAACAATGTGGAATAGTAATATTGTACTCAGAGAACTTAGAGACGAATTTCTCCCAAAAGTTTATACTTGAAGACTGGCGCCTAACTACTAATAGTAAAGTACAATTTTTATAGCGCCAATTTTTAGCCAAGTTCTTAATGTAAACAAAGATAAATTTCATAATAAATAAACCTAAGTGCCCATTTTTTCGTAAACAAACCGCATTTTAATTCATACGATCCGAGCGATCCGATCTTTCAAGTTTTGTATTGATCCAGCAAAAAATCGTATGGCCTCGATCCGATCCGGAAATCGACGGATCGTATGCCCGCTGATCCGATCTTTCAAAAGATCGGATCGATGCATCCTTATCTCGCACGAGGAGCGGTGACATAACGATTCTTTCTAGTATATTTCTTAACGTAAAACCACTTTAAAACTTCATGGTCCATCTCCATCCATCAGTTAGATTTTTATAATTCTGAGCAATGTTTCCTTAACGTAGCTCAGCTAATTCCGCTGTGGGTCGGTAATAATATACAAAAAACTTCATGAAATACACGGTCATAAAAATGTGACAACGAAGAGAGAGAACTTTAATTAACGCAAGTCCACATGTGGGGACAATTTACGTCGTGGCCTCCAATTTAAAATTAATACCGTGGGCTTGGTGGAAAATTTGAAAAGTTTGAACGACGTCGCCGCGCCTTCGCTCCGACGATTGCATTTTTATACGAGTATAAGACAACCTCTTAGCTTATTAGGGAAGCCGGTTATTAGAGGCCCGCGGGATCTCTCTGCGGACCTCGACCTCGGTACCTCGCTTAATTAGATAAATGGACACGTCGTTTTGTCTCGTTTATTTTTAAAGACGTTGCCATGACAATAAACCTAGTGCCATAGTTCCTCGAGATATGATAGTGTGCTCTCGGCCGTTCAATTCGGGATCGTGCAATTTAGGCCAGCGGCCACGGTGCACTTATGCATCGGCACATTTCCCACAGAGCGACTGCATCCGGATCCGCACACGACAAAGGACATTCGCCCACAATAGCTCCATTAAAATAATGCAAGTAAATGAGGATTTGCGGAGACGAGACCACCGAATCCGTCGGCTCCCTGACAATACTCGGGCCTGCAACGCTTAAAACACTATACACGAACATGTTTCATTAGCTAAGTGGGAGGCTTTTGGTGGGCGAATCTCTGTAATGCAGCTAGCTAGTCGCAGAGGCGCTTTTACTTAAACGCCGTAATTAAAACGTCCCCTACCAGCTAAGGACACAGTTTTAAACTCAGTTCAACTAGTTTTGAGTGGACAATTTACCTTTAGTGTCCCACCGTGTTTCATACTCGCAATTCCTTGCGTGAAAACAATTTTTATTTACGATATCTTAACTAAAACAAAAGCACTCAATTTTCCAAGTGATAATAATTTTCATTGACGTGACGAAATCTTGATGAAAACAAAAGGACTACTTATGTCGATTTAATAAACTGATCTTAGACTCAATTATTAGTTAACGAATATAAACATCAAGTAATGGGGTTACGTGCATTAACGTTGCATGTTTGCGTGGGGGGTTTCGCCGCCCGCATTTAATAACTTTATTGATAGCTAACGAGTAAAATTGATCGGCATTAACGATCTTAATCGAATCGCGGCTGGCATCGACTCATTGCGTGTCGATGCCCCGATCTCGAGTTAATTTAATTGAAACCGAGTTGAGTAATTAATTAGTGGCGAATGAGAGCTCTCAGCCGGATGAAGCGGGCCCGCGCGGCTGTTTACAGCGCTCATACATATTGAGTGAGCGACGCGACGCGATGCTGTGCGATACGAAGCGATGTCTTCGCTTTAGTATTTACGTTGATTCGCAAGATGTCTTTCTTAGGGTAATATGATTGACTTTAAATACCACTGTAATCCATGACAACCCAAAATTTCATTTTGTCATTGAGTACATTGTCACCGTTCAGCGAAACGCAAGGGTTTTTGGAGTACTGAAAGTCATGGATTGAATAAGGATAATTAGGCATAATATTTTTTTGAAATTAATTAATTAATAACACATGAAACGCTCATACATGACTCTTTGTGGAATAATTTCAGTCTTTCTAACGTAATATTAAAAAAAAATTAATTGAGACAAATACAATAATTTTGTAAATGTTCTTCTTGACAAAGACAAAATGTCCACCGACGCACGTCTTACAGTGTCCACGGTGCTCATTGATTTAGCAAAGAGCCTACATAAAGTCAACATCATTTAATCCCGCTAAAACGCCAGGCGATCCGTCATAATGAATATTTATCCCGACAGAAGTGCGCATACTTTTATGACGTACCCACGACAGCACATCAAGTTGAACAGCGAAAATAGCTTTTATTACGTATGACTTTGAGACAATTTCTAGGTCAACATGTTACGATTGATGCGCTGATGTGTGTACACGCATACATATTTCAGTGGCTGACGTAATCCCACTGATTACTTTCTTTAATTTTTCTGGAAACGGTATGCGCCTTTCCCTAAGTGTATTAAGCGACGGGGAAGGCAAACATTACATTGATGAAATTAAAATAAATCGTATGAAGGAGCTTTTACAACAAATCTCCTTATTGGATATGACGTAGATCTTATTAAATCTAAGTAGTAGATTGATAGATTTACTGATTATTTACTGATATTAAAGATAATTATAATCATATATTGTTTTAAATTTCCATGGTTATTGACGTTAATAGAATAAACTATGTCGGGATTTAAACCATGTACCTGTTTATTTTTGAGACTCCGATATTTCGGCGCAGTTGCATGCGCCATGATCACGGAAGAACTGTCGATTGTTGCGTGCGGGTAGATGTTATTGGCAGACGAATCGGTCTACCCTCCGTCTAGTTCTTTTATTACTACGTTCGATACCGGTACCACTGTCTGCAAACTCACTATTCACTCGAATTTGTTCTCGACACACGACACTCACTGTATCTGTACGCGAAACGGCACTTTTTTTATTTTTGTTGTTTTTACACAACCGGACTACTGGATTCCAGACACTCGACAATTTAAACCCATCCTCACGATTGAAATTTTTGTATTTGGTAATTTCAATCGCTTCCCTGACCATTCTTGGTATGTAGTGGCGTTCTGTTGAAATAATCTGGGGGTTATGTAACTCGATCCAGTGATTTGTGTCCGAATGAATTAAATGATCATGGCGCATGCAACTGCGCCGAAATATCGGAGTCTCAAAAATAAACAGGTACATGGTGTAAATTCCGACATAGTTTATTCAATTATAATCATATGATTAAGAAATCATGTCATACTTGTCATACATATGGCATGACTAGCGGCCGCCCGCGGTTTCACCCGCGTGGTTCCCGTTCCAGTGGGAATATCGGGATAAAAAGTATTCTATGTTTTAATCCAGGGTATCTACTATCTAAATGCCAAATTTCAACCAAATCCGTTCAGTAGTTTTTGCGTGATTAAGAAACAAACATCCAAACATCTAAACATCAAAACATCCAAACCCAAAAACTTTCACATTTATAATATAAGCTACATGATTTCTTTGATACACAAATAAGAGTTTAGATACGTCATATTCAAAGAAATAATTAGTTCTAACTCTAAACTCAGAACCTAGATTCAACAAGAAACACAAGAAAATAAATTAACTTCTTAAATTAAACGCTGAGGGAACAACATTACATATCAGTTACATGTCAATAACTTTCTGGGACGTTGAACAATGAAATGAATAAATCTATTAAAAAACTTTTTGTATCCAACATTTGCATAAAGTAATCATGGACATAATTGAACATATGTAAAACGAAGCCTCCGCGGGATGTTTACGTGGCGTCTTCCTCGGTCATCATTTAATTAAAACAACATGGCGGCTTAAAGAAAACACGTGATAATTAACGCCACAGTTTCCAATTAATCAAAGTAAGTAAAAATTAAAATTTCTTCAATACGCGATATTTCAATATATTTACGAACCGACGTTTTATGTTTAATACTCCCTTCCATTAGTCGTATGAAACATGTGCCAATACAAATGATATGGAGGTTTATGAATGAATGACAGATGTCTGAGGGGGTGGGGTGTACGGGGGGCGGGACTAATGGATTACATTCGCGCCGGTGAATTAGGATATTGTCGTACGATCTGTTCCGGTGCACTCCTAGCCCCTAGTCTATTGCCAATGCGAAAGATGCTACCGTCGATTATGATGAGTGCTTATGGGGAAAATGCTCATGTCTTATGAAGTCAGTTTCCCTATTTCACAGTGCAAATTATCCTTTATCTTGTACGGAATAGCGAGTAGTTCGTACCTACTTATCTTTGCTTGCAATAAGCTTATATTTTCCGAGGGTAACTAACCCCAGAAATCCTGGGAGTACCCATATTATTATTTTAGTGATTGTATTGATAAATAAGTATTAATGTTAGATGTTATAGTAGAGTTTCAGAGACTTCTTAAAAAAACTAATTATTTTTAAGGGTATTTAATTATAATGAGGATCAGTAACGTTTGAATCCTATAGTTTTATTAGTATACTATAAAAACATATTCATAGCTATGAAACTTAGTGAAAGATTTTTTGAAATCCGTTTAGAAATGGTTGACTTAGTTAAGGGATTTAAAGAAAATGCCAAGCTCAATGCAGTATGTGCTTTATCACATACGATATAAGGTTCGCGTTCGTCTCGATGACGTCATATAAGGACCCCCCGAAATAACAGTGTTTTAGCACGTTTTAGCTCGTATAACTTCTCAGGATTAAGAGATATCGTAAAAATTTCTTCCCAGTTAATCATGTGGTGGCATAAGCTTTCTGATAAGGCACTAAATAAAAATCGTTACTGATCCTCATTGGCTAAGACTTAGTATCCACGGCCGTAGCTAGGGGTGAGCATTGTAGGGCAATGCCCTACCTTGAAATCACAATGCCCTACCTTAAAAATACCAAAATAATTAAATTTAATTAAATCTGAGTATTTTAATTACAAACATCCACATACATTCAATATGTCCTTCATTTACCAGTCTCTACAGTAGTTTTACTTACCAGTTTTAATGATTTCAACGTTTACATTTAGAAAATAGACCAAAAAATTTTCCGCCCTTGTCCCGACTTTTGTGTTCCTAAATGATATACATGGTGGTTGATTTAGGAGCCCGTGCTAAGAGGGCAGATCAATTATGACATTTTTTTTACTTCCGCACTACCTGTAACCGATGCTGCCCTACCTCAAATTTGACTCTATATAGCTACAGCCCTGGGGCCGTATTACAAGCTCTTAAATCCTGCCAGGTTTATAAATTGCTGTTGTGACATCTCTTTCTCGTCGTATAGCAAATAAAAGAGATAGATTGATAGCCAGTCAGAAAACTGCCTGGAAATAAGAGGTCAAAATACGGCCCCTGTTAGTATCAATTCTTTTTCTGATAAATTAAATAAAATGAATTAGCTATTTACTTGTATATTATCTAAAGAGAGAGCAGATAGTTTCTCGAATAAACAACGCAGTCATAGCTTTCGTTGTCCACGAGAGTGACGCATTGCGCCCGGTTTCGCTTGCCCCGCTTTCACTTTTAAATGCATTCGTCACTTATGGCAGGTTTACACGATGACATTTTTTGTGTCGCCAAATCACGAAGGTATTGCCTAATGCCCATGCCATGGAAAAAAGAAAAATAAATTACCATGACGTGATAGAGCACACGTCAATTGACTCTTTATTGCAAGGAAGCAAAGTACGTACCTACCTCGCATTTTCCTGCCTAGATATTGAACTTAAAAAAATATTCAAAAGTTTGTCTTATACACTCGCGTGCAACCAAATCGACTCGGAAGGTTAATATCATACAAATGAGGTAACTTTGAAGCCTTGGTTCTCCGCCAGGGATTAACCTAGCTGTGATCTGATGATGGCCATTCAGGGAGTAAATGGAGGAGATCCAGATCTCTTTACACACCTAACTGATCTGATCAGCATTCTAAGAGTTGCAAGGATCAGACTTCTCAGTTTCAGGATTTCCATACATTTTAATGCAAGTTTCATGGTTTTTTTTTTATTTAAATAGCTCTTAGAATGTTGATCAGATCAGTTGGGCGTGTAAAGAGATCTGGATCTCTTCCATTTACTCCCTGAATGGCAATCCCTGGCGGAGAACCAAGGCTTCAAAGTTACCTCATTTGTATGAAAATAACCTTCTTGAGTCGATTTGGTTGCACGCGAGTGTAGTAATACGACCGCAAGGTAAAAGAAAGAAAAATAAAAATTTGTCTGAGGTTGCTGGACAGTAAAAAATAGCGCCAGAAAATCCGCAAATTCCGCATTGTAAACTTTCCTTTATTTTATCGTTAAATGTTCTTTGGTATTAATTGCAGTAAATGTAAATACGAATGTAAATTCACATACCCTGATGATACAGAGATAAAGGAAAGTTTTACTTACAAAACAATTAATTTCATTGTATATCCAGCTAAACCAATCGTACATTTTTTAAATAGTTTTAAATGTCAACAGGAATGTTTTCCAATTGCCAACGATAATATTACCACAAATTATATTAGTACTAACGTATATTATCACTATGAAATTGATTAAGTAATATTGCAAAAAAATATACAATTCATTATTCCTACATAATTACGTAAATGTTTACATAAGTAAGTTCATTACAAACACTAATTTTCACAACAAAGACCAAGCAAATGGCAAAAAAATTCAAGTAATATCAACTTGACGTTGAATTTCCAATCAAATAAAGAAAATAAGGCAAAATCATTTAAAAATAAACAACGCAATACGCACTCACATTGTAAAAGCGTATAGATACAATATCGGGTGATATGAACCTCGGCAGGCAGGCAGTGCCAAACTGTGCCGCGGCAGTACAAGGGTTTCAACTTATCAATTACAGCGTTCGCTACTTACCGCGTGGAAAGGGCAAATTGATTTAATGTAACCAGAGTGCTTTGACGAATATTATTAACGTCTTTTTGCACCCTCCTTTTGTGGAGGCGTAATGCTCGCTTTGTTCTTTCACGTGGTTCTGTCTTACACCGAATCACACTTATCTAAAAACCTTAAGAGTGGGTTAAGATCGATGTTCGCACTCTAATTGCCCCCACCCCTGTATCTACTGCGATTCCTCTTCAATTCGATGAACACTCGGATTCCGCTAATTTTGTTTAAAAATTACTTCGAACATGATAACGCTGTAAAAAGCGCTTCAGAAATTATGAGACAGTATTTTTATTATTTTTTCTAAATATTTTCTTTGAAGATTTTCATCGACAATGCAAAAACGGAAAACTGAAAGATAAATTCGGGTTTACATACTTTTAACATACGGAATCGTGTCTTGATTTAAATTATGTTTCACATAAAGAAAAATCATCTATCTATTTTCTCTTTAATCTTCGTCCTAAATCTTTGTGGCCTAGTTTAACAATTATTTCGCCACGCTAATGAAGAACTCTTTCCAAATTAAAAAAAAAACACTTCTGTCCGAATTCCCAACACAGAATTAGCGAGATATCAAAGAGAGTAGTCATAAATTGTATTAGCGCTTCCTCGATGTAATCGGCGACGCCGTTAATAAATACGTCGTACAAGTCCGCTTATTAGAGGGGCATAACTCCTCATTAGTGGCATGCTAATTAAAGTGACGTTTACGGCGGCCCCGTAACTCACTCGGTACGCTCCCGCTTACGACTTTTATTGGGGACGTATGACTATTTTTATGTACAAGGAAATTTTCTGATTTCTGAACAATCCATAGAAAATTGGGTTAGGGGTAAAAGGTTGGAACACAGACTAGAAGAATAATTGAAACAAGGTATGACACCATAATTTTTCGAAAATTTTATTTATAAATCGAATCGAATCGAACATCATGAATATTATGCTAGTTATCGATATTTTCCAAAATTTTGAAATTATTTAGGGTTGTCTTCATTCTTCTTATACTTTGTCACGAACAAACACAACACTTACCTACGTGTAACATATCTGTCTGTCTGTCTGTCCGTCCGTATGTCACAGCCATTTTATTCCGAAAGTATTAGGATTACACAGTTGAAACTTAGTAGGTAGATGTATTCTGTTAACCGCTTAACGATTTTAACACAAAAAAATAAAAAAATAAAGATTAAGGGGGGGCTCCCCATACATTGAACTGAAACTGAAAAAAAATATTTTTCTTCATACAAACACATGCGGGGTGTCTATAGATAGGTCTTAAAAAATGATATTGAGGTTCCTAAGACAATTTTTTTTCAAAGTCAACCGTTTGAACAGATAAACACTGCCAAATTGGTAAAATGTGTGTCCCCCCCCCCTCTAACTTTTGAAATAAGAGAGTGAAAAATCTATAAAAAATATATGCTATAGATCTTAATAAAAACTTTCAACGAAAATTGGTTTGAACGAGACAAAGTAATTAATTTTTGAGATATATCATATTTTACAAAACCGCAAATATAACTTTGTCATTCATACCAACACTGTGAAAAACAAAGTTATTTTTGTAGACGAAAAATGATAGTGGTATTAAATATGGTGTGGTATAAGGTAACTACGGAACCCTACGGCGCGTGACCCGACACGCACTTGGCCGGTTTTTTTTTTTTAATAACTCGGAACATAAGGGTAAACAGTGGTCAGCCACTGATAATAATTTCACAAAGTCAAAAAATGCAACATAAAACAATAAGCATCAATTGACGCGAAGAAATATTTTCATTATTGTTTTTATAAACCTCAATTATTCCCGCATCGATGTAATTTAACACCGCCAGCGGGCAGGTAACTCTTTTTCTTACTTATAAACAGGCATAGGTACTTACTAATTTTAATGAGACTTTTACGAGGGTGCACGCTCGTAACTCACGCGGAGAACGATCGACCCACCTCGCGGCTCTCGTGATTCGATTTATTTATGTTGCCAATTAATATAATGAAAAATCTATTAAATAATACTAGCGTTAATTCTAGTTCTCCCTTTTTCTTTAATGAGTAATGTTTATTACTTAAGTTTATATTAAAAATCACTTGTAATTCTACAAAAAAATGACTAAACTGTTTTGGCAGATGAGAATATACTTTTTCTGATATTTTATTTATATTTATTATACTTACTCGCTAAATGATTTTAGGTTTAAATGATTCAAAAGAAGAAACACTTATGAGCTTAATATTTATAATTTTAAGTAAAATTTTATCTAAAATTCCAATATTCTACCATCAGGAGATAAAGCTGAGTGGCTCATTTACATTAATTTAACTTTCGGTTTGCATAATTTGTCACTAACTACTAAATAGTCGTGCAATAAAATTGTAGAATGTAATAAAATGAATGAGATTAAAATCTAAAATTAATTTTATTCTTCAACTTTTATAATGTCAGATTGAGTATTAAGCTGTAATGCAGTAAACTAAACGCATTGATGCAGCTTTATACAGATTGTTAAGGAAACGTATAATAATAATCCTTACTAATATTATAAATGCGAAAGTCCGTTTGTTTGTTTGTTTGTTACGACTTCACGTCTTAACTACTGAACCGATCATCATGAAATTTTGCATACACGTTGTCAGGGGTACAGAGAAGGACATAGAGTACCTTTTATCCCGAAAAAATGTATAGTTCCCGAGGGATAGCAAAAAACCTTTCTACGCAGACGAAGTCGCGGGCGGCCGCTAGTAATGGTGATAGTATGCTCATAGTAGGTATGTATTAGACATGATAGGTTTTTGTTGCAGAATTTATTAAATTTATCAAAGAAAGAAATGTAAAAAAAAACAAGAAAGTGACCCAGGCCACAGAATAACTAATCCCGGGCTTCTTAACCCAACGAGTGATTTGTACCCCTCAGCATACTTAGTCTCATAATCTCATTTAGCTTTAACCTATACCTTTATAACCTTTATACATACCCCCTATACCCCCTGTACAGTACAATCGACATCCATAGTTTACAGCCAGAATATAGCTCGCTACATCGCCATAATTAAAGCTTTAGGGCAAAAGTCGGACGTAAGATCGTAATCGCGGGTATAATTTTAAATCAAATTAACACTTCAACTTTAAACCGAGGTCATTAATGCCATTACGACGAAACAATATGGAGTCGTGACCGCACCGGCCGATATCTAAATAATAAATAAATAGGCGTGCGGCTATCGCGGCGTCGCATCTCGCGGTAATGTTCGCCCGGAGTTTTATAATTAACAATAAATTTGATACGTTTTTTGTTGGCGAGCGGGACCGCACCACCGCTGCAACATCAATTTTTCCTACGATTCGATACCGATCTTAATAACGCGCGTGTAATGCGCTCCGATGCCACGCGTGGCTCTCTACGTGCATAATATCACGTAATTATTTTATGAATTATAATTTGGGTAAGTCCTTTTTAATCCCTTCTTAACAGTAAATACTCAAAAGGCTCAAGTACAAAATCTTTATTTGTAAACAAGCGGGTAGAGAAGAGACATATTTAAAAAAAATGCGGATCCTCACCTCTCCTACACAGATTTGCTATTATCTAAATATAAAATGATATTGAAAAGAAGGATAAATTATTTCTTGAATTAATAACAGGCCCTACTCCAAGCTTTATCAAATTAACTTTTAATTAACTAAATTAGAAATTTACCACAACAAAGCGTCACAGCAACAACAAATTTAATTTTAATTTAATTTAAACCCCAGCTAATAACCTAATCACATCAAAATCATCACATTAAAAATATGTAACGATAGCGACACCGTTCTCAACCTGAAAATCTCAAACAGCAATAGAAATAGGCTACTCGTAAATAATTAGCGCATTCTTCCCAACAGCCACTCGATGACGTTCGTCAAAAAATTCCGAGAACTTCTTTCAGATGTACCAAAAACGGTACACGAATCTCAAGTACCGGCTCCGTTATCTCGTTATCCTAATGAAGTCTACACTAATGACGAGTAAGTAAATAATAGGGAGGGCTAATGGGGCTTTATCATTCTCGAGTGCGCTCCAGGTAAGAGCCAATTAGAACTCGACATCGACATCGTCGGTCCATATTGTTCGCGGGCCGTTCCGATTACGATTATTCTGACTGGGCACTGATAAATCGGGCAAACTATTGCGAAATACGTCTACTCTGTGGCGGCGACTTTAATTTCCTGTTAAATTGTCGTATTTCGGCCTGGAACGTTATTAGGTGAAGGCTTAATTACGCCCCGCGTAATTGATATTGTTCGGACCTTTGATGGGTTTCGTTTCGAGATAGGTGGACGGGACGGATAGTGTGACACTAGCATAATTACAATGCATTTGATAATAATACACTCGGCAGCAGAAAAATCACACCTTTTAAAAAATTTCTTCAAAGTTAATTTAATCCTATCTAATTTAATGGTACCTAACTATTGTTATATACTTCTTCCCCTTCGGACATACCGTTGGAATACTCGTCGAACGGAATCAATTACTGAGATTCAGTTTCCGAGCAACATTTTTTGCAATATTTGAGCTACTCCATGGGCAATAGTATCCATCTTGGGTATTCCTTTTTTTTATTGAACTGTTGAAGTGTGTTTTCTCCATCATCTCAATAGCGAATTTACCCGCATTTCCTGAATTTACCCCTTTTATTACCCTTTTATGGCGGCGCATGCAATAACGCTTTAATCGTAACTGTTGTGTTAATTAAATCAAACAATTATTAAATTAAAGCTCATTAAATGTACTTTCAATAGATATCAATTTATACAATAAAACGTTAGCTAGCAATAGCAGGTGGCCAAGTCTAAACTTATTTTCGAAGAGGTGCGATTTTTCTGACGGCGAGTGTAAGTCAAAATTTAAAAAATAAAGGTAAGGAATATTTAACGTTACTTTGATATTTTTCCTGTCTTTTTCAGGGCTAAGGACAAAGTAACAACGCATTATTGCATATTGTTCTAAAGGTTCTAACGTCATTAGACGTGACTTTCCAACATTGTTACAGCTAAACGACGTCGCAGGCCGACAACTATCGAGACTCTTGTGGAACTCGAGAATGAGGCAATTGCCTACTAACGACCATAGGCGCATTGCGCTCTATATTTGTGTAAAAATGCGTAAAAAGTCGCAAGTTTTAAATAAATTCACTACACAACAGTCAATAGTTTATTTTAATTTTAAATAGGTAATACTGAATCAGTTATTATCAAAGTTATAAATTAACATAATTGTGATGTTTTTTAAGGAATGTTTTGAGCTGAAACTTGAAACGAACTTCTTATAATAATTTAACTTGATAAGTAGATATCTAATAAATATTAAAATAATGTTTTAGCATTTATCGCAAACTTCTCTCGACGTCAGAAAAATCGCTCCTCTTCGAAAATAAGATTAGACTTGGCTTTCTGCTATTGCTAGCTAACGTTTTATTGTGTAAATATTGGTATCTATTGAAAGTATATTTAATGAGCTTTCAATTAATAATTGTTTGATTTAGGTAATTAACATAACACTTACCGTAAATAAACGCTTAAAGCCTTATTGGTTGCGCCACCATAAAAGGGAAAATAAAAGGGGTCAATATAATTCAGTAAATTCGGGTAAATTCGCTGTCGAGATGATGGAGAAAACATACTAAAAACATATAAAGAAAGGAATACCCAAGATGGGTACTATTGCCCATGAAATTGCTCAAATATTGCAAAAAAACAACACTAACCATTAAATTAGAGAGGATTAAATAACTTTGAAGAAATTTTTGAAAAGTTGCGATTATTCTGACGCCGAGTGTATGTTGTATACGATAGAGAATAGCTAAAGCTATGATAAAGATAAAGCTATGTAGGTACTGTGTTTAAAAAAATATTTGTTATAAATAACTTAATAAAGTTGGAAATAATAAAATGGGTAAATATCAGTGGCGAAGGGTCCATACAAGCCGATTCCCATCGGCTTACCTTTCAGAAATCCTACCCCACTGATCCACTATGCAGATCGCAGCATTTTTGTAGAACGGCTTACCTTCGCCATAATTTCACCCCTTGCCACTGGTAAATATAGCGAAAAATGTGCCAATATGCCATATCCGAGACTGCTTCCGCTACACAGCTTTGTTAATTTTGAAACAAAAGTGTTACAGTCTTATGAAGTATATTCTAAAAGAGTACTTAATAAAGAGGTCGGAGTGATACAAGAAAGCGTAGTTTGAGCGTTGCGGACCGGCCGGTAGCCGTCTATCCCCGGCCGCACCGCCGCGAAACTTCTCGCCACTGTTTTTTATTGCGCAGAATTTAAATGCATTTTTGATGTTACGAGATGACACGCGGCGGACGTCCGCCCCCTCCCGCCCCGCGCCCTATAATTTCCCAACTCGAAACTTCACTACGGTATTAAGCCTTGATTGCTTGAAGAAACTTGGAACATTTTCCCGTATTCTTCGCGCTCCCAGAAGATGCTGTGGCGCTCGCGCAACGTTTATTACTAACTGTGATTTGAATTAATTCGGAAAATTTTCGGCGGCTATGTAATGACGACGGCACAGAATTTCATTAAATATAACGCTATAGTATTGAACGTGTGTAAATCCATTGTTCACTTCAGAATCTACCCACGGACAATTAATAATTGATACGCGCCATATCCCAACTTGTACATATCCAAATCAATCGAAAGGGTTACCATGTATTTGAATCCTGTATTACGGTTTTCAATTAAGTAGTTGGGGTATAGTTTGGACCGCACCAGGAGCAGTACACGACAATACGTTTAGCGGGCCGCGGACGCTGCGGGCCGCGGTGCAGGTGCGCCCACGATTGACTTCCCCTGCCGCAGCTTTAACGCTCCTAAAAGGATTGCCATGTTCGCATCGATACTTGAGTGCGAAGTATGAAAGTTTCGCTCCGGTTTGCAAACTTTTTTGATTACCTCATATGAATGGAACGAAACTGAAGTGGGGCAATCTCCGTTGAGCATAACGGTTTAATTGAATGATATTTTGAATGCGTTCTGTCAATGTGTGCACCATAGGGAAGGCGCGGCGTCCGAGCTTCCCGCGGGCACATTAATTAGCGGCCCGGGCGAGGGGGGGTGCTCATGAAAGTTTACCATTTAATTAGAAGCAGCCACCGCCCACCCCTCACCTTTTGTCGTAATGCCACCAGAATAAGCGCAAGTTAAGGTTTCTCATTAGTCGTGTTTCAAGTTACAGTCAACGGCAGTATAAGAACTCTTTGCAGCGCTCGTAAGATAGGTACATGTGTGTGACTACGTACAAACAATTTCTTAATTAACTTTGACGAAAGTATTGTTTGCATGGCAATTCCATTAATTAATGGCCATTTCAATCGTTGTGGTTTAATGAGATTGTGGTTGTGCTGGATATTTTAAATTACTAATTACTGTAATTGAATACTTCTTTACGAGATAAAATGACTGAAACATTGAAAAAACCTATCAGAAATTTATATAATCTGTGTTATTTTGTCCTTCTTGGTGTGAAGTAATTTTTTTTAAATGTAGGTAACTAGCTATAGTGCCCAGCTTCGCTCAGGGAGTTGATATGAGATTGTGTGGTAGTTGGAGTAAAAAATTATATAAGAGTTATTTTTTGATTGAAAACATATTGTAACGGAAATGGGTTACGGGATTAGAAGGAAACGACGGGGTTGCGAAAATACGGGAATAGAATCGTTAGACGTGGTCTTCCTCCAAGTGACGTGGTGTCTTCTCCTCTTCATCGTCCTTCTTCCTTCCTTCCTCTTCTTCTTCCTTTCCCTTCGTTCTCCTTAATCTATTTCCAACTCATCGATTGTGCGTTTCACCGCTGCTTATATATATATTAGAAACTATTAGAACTTGAATTTCAATAGTTATTTCGCTTTTCTTGTCGTTCGTCTTTTTTATTGTTTTTTTTCCTTTTTCATTATTTCTAATAATTTCTTAACTATACCAGAAGTTTCAATTAATTATCTTCCAAATATGTAAATAAACATGTACCTATTTATAAACATCTAAAGATTCTTGAAACATCATAAAAACCATCAAAACACTTTTATTATGGACTGGGGTTCGAACCATCACCCCTCGCGTATGAATTAAGGCGTTTCGACACCACTCACAGAGCCTAAACAGTTGACAACTGGCGGCTAAGGTCATCTCTGTTTTTAAACTTCGAACATTTTGTTTCTCAATTTGCAGAAAAAGAGTTTGATCACTGAAGAGTTTGATACTCTACAATAAAACCTTTTTTGTGCTAGAACAACTGTAGATGACGTGAACGATTCTCATAAAACCCGCTAGTGTATATGCGCCGTAACGCGCCGTGACAAAGGGCTGTCGTAGGTGGCGCTGCTTAGCCACAACCCGCGTCTCCAATTAGGCTAATGGACAGCATCCGACCTGCATTCATACTCGAAATCCTCGACACCAAGCGCAGCTAATTTTCGCCTTAAATGCCACGGAGATGTAGACGAGCGATTGTAATGCTCTCTTAGTGTGAGTTGCACCAAAACGCTGTCAAAGCTAACTACCTATTTGTCACGTCAAACTTGTCAAAGGACATCATGCTGGCTGACAACCTCTTTTTTACCAATGAAAATGGTTATCAGATGCAAATCGCCTGAAACGTATTTTTGACCATATCTCCGAAGATTTTGGGAGGATCGAAATGAAAATAGTACCAAAAGTTGGAGAGTTTATCGAGACACCTGTTTGAATTTTGAAAATCTACTGGTATTTTTTTTTTTTGAATTTTGCGAAATTCCAAAAATTCCGGGTTTTTTGGGGGATGTTTGTTTATTAAATTGTAAATATTTCTGAAAAAATACCGACTTAAGAAAAAATGAAAAAAGGGTCCTAGGGTATTAGTTTAACAATCAAATGGCGAAATAATTTTGAAAATCGGTTGATAATTGTGACCTGTAGGTGGTCCCTTTAGATTTCGAATTGTAGAAAAACGGCTGTTTCCGTACATAAAAAGTGATGTAGCTTCTATGATTATTGACCGATCGTCATGGTAATAGTGTTAAAAGATGCAGAAGCAGACGAGAAGTGCATTAGTTGGAATTTTGAAAATTGGTTAATATTATTTCGGCTGCGTCGAGGCAGTCAGCGGGCGCTTTTGTGACACGAGGCGGAGCCGAGTGTCACAATCGTAAAAATAAATAGGTACTACCTATAATAGGTAACTTTAAAAATATAATAGGATTTTGCATTTGATTTGATTTTGGTTTTTCGTAAATTTTTGTTTGTGTTCATTTTCAATGCTCCGATTCTTGCGGGGACTGTAAAATCCGTGAATTTTTGGCTAACTAATGCTTAACTGGTACTATAACAAGCTTGTTATCGGTAAAGTTAGGTGGTGCAACTGAGCCTTACACTTATCGCATACAATCTGAAAAAAAACACATTTACGTTACATATACATATATCGCCGTTTTAAGGCTCCGTACCGATTTTGCCGCTGACTGCCGCTCTCTCGCTCGCACATTTCATGTTTTCTCAAGATTTTGTAAATCTGAGTGCGTAAATGAAAAATGTGTCTTGGCCACTTTTCGCAATATAAGATTACGGACATTTCAACATGTATTACAGTTTCGAGTTGCTGAAGTACAAAAAGTTATCGTATTTGTCAGTTCAAATAACTGTTAGAAACGATAACTTTTTGTACTTTAGCAACAAAAAACTGGAATATATTTTAAAATTAACCAACCATTACATTAGATTTGACAAACCCCAAATCCTTGCTAAGGAACGTAGATTTATTCCTAGAATGCTCCGCGAGGCTATCGAAATAAATAAATATCCTAATTTCAATAGAGATGATGGTTGGAAAATTCCACCAGCTTGGGACCCCATCATTCACAAGCTAAAGCCCCATACACACACTGCAAGATCTAATGATACGGTTAGTTCCTTTTGCAAATAAATTAATAAATATAAAAGACGGAGGTCGGCTTTCCTCTCCAAGTTTTATTTCGCCATTTCTTTCTTGGAGAGGCCTCCCAATTTTGTGAAATGGTGGTAGTTTCAGTAGATTCTCTCTCTTTAGCATTAATTAAATCACAAAATCAACTTAAACCAATTAAAAAGATAATTTTTTTGTAAAATATTAATTTCTGAACGTCTCAAAAAATTCATCGCTTGAGGGTAGGCTCACGAGTAGCTTCAGTCCCCCGTGACCACGGCAGCTACAAAGGTGCCGAAACGTCGGGAAAATCAAAAATCAAACCAAATACAAACTAATTACCAAAGTACTTTCAATAAAACCGCGCTAGTATCCGTTAAAAGTCTTTTATTTCATGTCTAGTGAGCGCGTAAGCTTGAGAAGTGAATATATTTTAAAATGTCTGTAATCTTATATTGCGAAAAGTGGCCGAGACACATTTTTCAATTGCGCATTCAGATTTAAGGAATCTTGAGAAAACATGAAATGTGCGAGCGAGAGAGCTGCAGTCAGCGGCAAAATCGTAACGGGCTCTTAACTCCCTCCCGATACGTTTTTACGATTGAAATTTACGCATTCGTGTATAAGCATGATTTTTTCTGATTGCATGCGAGAAATTGCAGTCTAAAGTGGTTGTTACAATTACAAACGCTCGTCTGCAGCATCTTCTCGTCAAGTCGCAATACATAAGTTTAATGATGCTATAATTGAACTGTTCTACAAAACTTAGTACCACACTTTTAAAATTGCAATATCTTTTAAAATACTTACATAATATTTTTACTTTATATTTTCCAAATCAAAAGAGACAAAACTTCATAGTCGATAATCTTCTTGAAATTAAACGTTATTTTATTTTAAAATTCTTACTTCTATATCTAGTTTAAGAGAAATTGCAATTTCAAAAGTGTGGTACATACTAACTTTTGAAGGCCAGTGTATTATTAACTAGCTCTTCCTTTTGTTTGAGATGCTGTATTATTCAAGAATAAATAATCGTAATGAGTAACCCTTTCGATCGGTATCGAAAACATAAAATATTTTTTTATATTTGGTGGGTTCGATTCCTAGTTAAGGCAGGAGATTATTCAAAAATCTTTGAATGCAACTCCTATTGTATTTAAAGTCGAAATGAAGTCATCTTTTAGTAAAATTTCCTACCTTCGAGTGGCAAAGTTTTGTGATAAGTACTTTTATCGTTGGAAAACTTAAATATCAACAACTTAAGTACATCGGTAACCAAATATAGTTAAAGAATCTAATAATATTCCGCTTTAGTAACATTCAAGTAATAAAGACCAGTAGCCCAGGAATGTCACCTCAAATGGCCATAAGTTCGTACAAATTATTGTTATGTCCTTACGTCCGACTGCGATAGCAATCTTCTTTTAGTATTATGGCTCATCAAGGTATTTTCTAGTTGAGAAGTTGAAAGACCACAATTTAAAATTAATTTAAAATGCTACTATTTAAATTTTATGAATACCATGCGAAACTTGTAGATTGTTTGGAAGTCTTAATAAGATACATTTAAATCAATTAAGAAAACTAATGTCATTATGGAAAGTGCATATTCTTTAAAATTGTAAATACAAAACGCCGATTTCATATGTGGAGACCTAGACCTAATATTAATTAATTAGTTAGAGTTCGAAATACCTCACAACGATTTATTTGTTATATGGCTAAAGAAAAGTGCGTTTAAAACGCGTCTTTTCCGCTGCTCGTCTATCCATTAACCGCCTGGTATGCATCGCGACTCATTACTCCACTAATGGATGCCGTAATGAACCAATCTAACAGATTGCTCTCGAATCTTCAGCCAACACCACTGATTTGAAAGCCTTGCGACGTTCCTATCTTTTAAATTAAATACTTCATTTCCAAGATGGGATATTCTCGTAGTCGTAACGTAAATATGTAGTGTGCGGAACGTTTGAAACATTTGCGGTAATAAAATAACTATTAAACCAATGATTTGAAAGGGGAATTAATTAATTGGGTGACTGGAAATAATTAAAGGCGAATGCTAATGGGATACTTAAATACTAAACCTGTCAGCGGTTTATTTTTTGGGCGACAAAAGACGAGCGACTAACTGTGGATTACAAAAAATTCGTAAAACGGGCGACTACACGTGGTAGATAAAAATTTAAGAGCCCGTTACGATTTTGCCGCTGACTGCAGCTCTCTCGCTCTCACATTTCATGTTTTCTCAAGATTTCTTAAATCTGAGTGCGCAATTGAAAATGTGTCTCGGCCACTTTTCGCAATATAAGATTACAGACATTTTAAAATATATTCCAGTTTTTTGTTGCTAAAGTACAAAAAGTTATCGTTTCTAACAGTTATTTGAACTGACAAATACGATAACTTTTTGTACTTCAGCAACTCGAAACTGAAATATTGAAATGTCAGTAATCTTATATTGCGAAAAGTGGCCGAGACACATTTTTCATTTACGCACTCAGATTTACAAAATCTTAAGAAAACATGAAATGTGCGAGCGAGAGAGCGGCAGTCAGAGGCAAAATCGGTACGGAGCCTTAAGTTAGCAGTGAAAATTATAAATGATTGACAAAAATACTGAGTGGGCAACTATAATACGGCATTAGGGTTTATTTTTGTAACACGTTGTATACAAATGCGAAGTAAATTTCTTTATTACTTACTACACGAATAATGTAAATTTGCGCTACACCGTATTTTTTTATGATCGGTGACGGTCACCGCTGAACGGTATTCTCGCTCTAGCGAAAGATTTTTCTTAGCAGCAAAAAGAGATAGAGCCAAGAGCTCCAGAAAAGTGGTCCAATATAGCTTTATCTTAAATGGTGTACTTATTTATTGGGTATAGCGTAATTAAATAGGCACGCTTAACGATTTCAATGATCCATATTAATTTCGCACCAAATTAAATTTGTTTGACGGCTCAACACGCGGATACTAATCGCCAAGGTTGAGCGCGACTTCCTGCGAACTTGTTCACAACTCCAATTTGTAGCTCCGTTTGTGCGACTCCGAAGTTATATTAAAAGGTCCACAGTAATTTTCTTAACAAACACAATGAATAATTAATGGCGCAATATAAAATTCGGATTGAGAAAAGCGCTTCTTCACGTGTTCCGCCTGACGTGTTTGTCTCTCCTGAATCTGTGTGTTTTTGCTAATTGAGTCCTTTCGTCACCTGAGTTATATGCACACGGTTTATCTATTACGTATTCATTAGCGAATATCTAATGAAAACGCGAGAAACGTCCGCGTATGCGACAGTTTCTTACGTACCGCGCGCGAATTCAATCAACTCCAAACTCAACATAAGGCGCAAGATTTATGATCGACACAAATCGAATTTGCTAACAAACAATATCGTATGCGGAGCGGTACGTGGGATACGATACGAGTATATCAATATTGCAGGCGCTATTAATACGTCCGTCTCATGAGCGCCCCCCACCCCCGGCCCACCCCCGCAGTCGCCGCTCTTAATTGAATGAGGAGCGGGAATTGTTTCCCAAAATGAAACAATTAATTGTGCAACGGCTATTCCGCCTTACATGGATAATACGTTCGTTTATGGCCTCCTAACGCGGCTGCACGGCGTCCTTTATTGGACCGACTCTACGAATTTGTGTTCATTGGAGCTCGTATCCAAAATTTAATCGGGAATTTATAAGAACGTCTCTTTGTTGTCGCACCGGGAAAGTTTTTGCAGCTGGCCCCGGCTGAATTGCATTGTGCAATGTTAAAAAGATCTCGGTTTTAACGAAACCACTCGAGTATTTCTCCGAAAACCGGGGTTCAGACGTTATGCGGCCGTTTCTCACCGGCGCATAGCTAGTCGGCGAGCTTTTTAGTTTGTGGCGAGACGTTTAAAATTTTCATGGTCAGAGCATAGCACTTGTAATGCGGTTGTAGCGCGTGAAATTCAGCGGCACACCGGAACATGTGGCGCATTCAGCTTGAAGACGCGTCGTAAACCGCCTTTACGCCTCTCCGCGAGAGCCTCTCAAAACTTTTCATATTCCCCGATCGTAAAACAAGCCAAAAAATACGACCGGCGAAAAACATTGTAAATGCTAGGAGGTTATCGACGTCAGCCGCAACACCGAAAATTAGTTTTAAACATAGTTTTAACTGAGCTTGTTTTTCCCGCTTTGGACATTTTTAGCGTAGTGTCTCTAGCAAAAACAAAGTGGGCTAATTAAGTCTGGCTTAACTAATCGGTTAAGGTTAAATTCGATATTCAATTTTGTTTTAGAAAGGTAATTGAACAACAAAGAGAATGGCACAAAAGTATTTATTGAAGTTGCCAAAAGTTTGAAAATATCGTTTGGAACAATTGCAGGGGTAGAGTCGTGCGCGGGCGGAGGGAGCACACATTCAATTTGCTATTTATCCGGGAATGGATCTAAGTCATTACTTAGCTGAGCGAGAGATGGGAATGGGATGCACTGGAAATTACACAGTGATGTGCCGGCATTCAACGCTGCGAGCGAACGCTATTGCAAATACATTGGACATGATATTTATTCACGAAAACATAACCTTGGGTAAAGATTTATTATAACAACACGTTCCTACCATCGTGAGGCATTTAAATAAATGAAAATTATAATCAACATATTTATTAACTTCTGTGGAGAGTAGGTTTTTATTTTTAAAACGGTAGAATTCACTGTAACGCGTTGAAGTCTTTTCTTCGATACTGCGCTCACGCATATAGAAAGTTAAATATAATTTATATGCATATAAAGTTAAATATATATATATATATATATATATATATATATATATATATATTTATATTATATTCTTGTGTTTTGTATCTTCTTGTGTTTTATAACATAATCTTGAGTTGTTTTGTTTTGTGTAATGCATATTATTCATTTTTTATAATATAATTTTTTGTTTTGTAGATTTAGTAAGGTTTTAAAATAAATTGCTTAATTATTGATTGATTAAACTTCGTATAATTTGTGATTTTGCTTTTTTTCTAACTACAATGGCGTCAATTGTTTTTATATAAAACTAGCGGCCGCCCGCGACTTCGTCTGCGTGGAAAGTTTTTTTGCTATCCCTCGGGAACAGGACTTTTTTCGATATGAAAGGTACCCTATTTCCTTCTCTGTACCCCTAACAACGTGTATGTGAAATTTCATGATGATCGGTTTTGTAGTTAAGACTTGAAGGCATTACAAACAAACATACGGACTTTCGCATTAATAATTTTAGTAAGGATTTATTTAGCGATCGATTTTAGTTTACTCTTTTGCTGAACCAATATTTTTATCTTTATTGAACTTTAATTATGTTTAATCTAGGGTAGCTAATTTTGTACTAAGTACTTTAAAAAAGTTGAGCAAGTATCGTGCGGCTCCCAATCACCGGAAGTGCGCCATCTCATTCCGGAAGTGGTTTGTCGTGTCGTCCCTCTCGCACACCTCCCGTTGTGAACTTGCTCTGATAGACGCATTCGTCTGCTTTATATGTTTCGATCGGATGCATTCCGACTAATGGAAAAGCCTGTATTAATTCTCTATATGTAAAATACGATTGGTTTTTTGTTTGAAGCAAATTCTGCCTTGCTCTCTTTAAATTGTGAAGTACTTATTTTTAAATTTGAGATTTTTATCATTCCCAATGCTATTTTTCTCTCTCACCAGATCATTTCTCGGACGGGAATCGAACCCGCGACCTTTGGAAGTCCGATCCAAAACTCTGACCGCTGACTGCGTGACTCGGTAGCTCAGCGGCAGGAATCACTAACATCATAAGCAACACAATTTGTTTTACGACTTTCCCGAAAACAGACAAAAAAACAACTTTTCATACAAAACTCGAGCAACTGTTCGGACATTTGTATGAAAATTCGTTTTTTTTTGTTTGTTTTCGGGAAAGTCGTAGAACAAAATTGTTGTTGTTTATGATGTCAGTAATCTTCTCCTGCGATGTTGTAGGTGTTTTACAAATAACCATGTAAATATTCAATATCATACCCTAATCTAATTTAAGATAATTAATATAATTGAAAAAAATACTAGAAAAAATCGACTCACCCGTAGCAGCTCAGACGGGATTCGAACCCGCACCCTTGGGATTCCGGCCCAATATGCTACGAGTCGCTAGTGGGAGTGGTACTAGAAAATTTCGCCGCTTTTTCGTTTCCGTACCTAAAATCGTAAAATCTAAAAAAAACAATACTTGATCTAATTTGTTTAACTGTGTTCAAATCAACAATTTGATAACGATGCGACAAATGTAATCGTTCACACAACATTTTAGGGCTCAATAACTGAACAGCAACAGTGTAGGGTAGCCATAATATTGCAAGTTGCATTTAACGTAACACAAAAGCTGACCGTTCGGTGTGGTCACCCTACTTGATTTATTTACTCTATGCTATGCCCCAATGTTAGTTTAGGACCATCATGTTTATGATCCACCTTAATTTAATTATAGTTCAAAGTGGAAATTTCATTATTTTGAAGATGAGGACGTCTGTTTGTTCGTATTATAGCGTTGTTTACCGTAACCAAAAAGACAATACTTAAAATTTTAATTAAAAAACATTAACAACATTCATAATTTATTTTGTTATTATAAAGCTGTTTAACTACTTAAATTAATAATTTGGTGTGGATATGGTATAAGGTCAGGGGCTCTATTTTTGAATCGCTCGGCTGGAGTCGAGCGCTCGTTTCTACTGATTTTCGTTCGACAAATCAACTCAAATGTATGAGCTGTCGAACGAAAACCAGTAGAAACGAGCGCTCGACGCCAGCCGAGCGATTCAAAAATTGGGTCCCAGAGCTTTAGATTCCGAATGCAAAAGAAGATTTTAGTCGATATGAAAACAAACCAATATTTTATTGAATTGAAGAGACAACCGACCATTAGGTAGTAATATCAATAAATGTATAGTAGAAATAGGTAAAAGAAAAACTGAGTTGTCCTTAAATTAATTACATACTACACTTAAGACATACAATTAAGGGTACACACTACTCAGGAGACACATCAAGCGGCAGATTAGCGGCGCTCGAGTCCGCGCGGGTTTCTAAGCTCCAGCTAATTGGATGAGCCGCCCGCGCCGCGCCGCACCGCACCGGGACGCGCCGCGCCGGTCCAATTAGAGCGCTGTGATTCATTTTAATCGGGCGCCCTTATCAATGCAGCCGTGCCCGTGCCTTACTATACACGTTTCCTTCATAACCAATTAAGTATTTCTGGTTTGACATTAAATGCTTTGTCAACAAAAGGTTCTATTTAACTTGGTAGGTAAATGGTTTTTATTAGAAGTCAATCTTAATATATAAAATCGTAAACTGAATGACTGACTGACTGACTGACTGACTGACTGACTGATCTATCAACGCACAGCCCAAACCGCTGGACCTAGAGACTTGAAATTTTGCACACGGATACCTTATACAGTGTAGGCATCCACTAAGGAAGGATTTTTGAAAATTCTATCCCTAAGGGGATGAAATAAGGGATGAAAGTTTGTATGAAAGTCCCTCAGTTTTGAAGCTAGGATCTTCAAATTTTGTGTTTAGGCTGACAATTGAAAATTAATAAATACGGGTCTCGGAATTTTTCAAAATTCTACCCCCGAAGGGGTCAAAAGGGGGATGAAGTTGTGTATTGAAAAAAATCCTTTATTTTCGAAGTAAAAATTGCTAAATATATAATTTAGGCTTATGGATGGAAATCTAACGCAACGAATATTGTTATTGTTAGTATTTCAACCCCTACGGGGATGAAATGGGGGTGAAAAGGGGTAATAAACCTAAAAATAGATATGGATGTCGTTATTGGGGTTTTCTGGGATGACGATTGCAAAAATAACATTTATCTTGAAGCCCAACACGGTGGACATGATTTAACCCCTCAAGGGGTGAAAATGGGGTTCAAATTTTGTATGGAAAAAATAATATTAAATGGACATTACAACTTTAAACTTCGTAGGAGCACGTCTAAAAATAAATAAGCAAACATATATTTTGTGATTTTGAAAATCAACCCCTTAGGGGGTAAATGGGGTGAGTAAACCTAAAAATAGATATGGATGTCGTTATTGGGGTTTTCTGGGATGACGATTGCAAAAATAACATTTATTTTGAAGTCCAACACGGTAGACATGATTTAACCCCTCAAGGGGTGAAAATGGGGTTCAAATTTTGTATGGAATAAAATATTAAATGGACATAACAACTTTAAACTTCGTAGGAGCACGTCTAAAAATAAAAAAGCAAACATATATTTTGTGATTTTGAAAATCAACCCCTTAGGTGGAAAATGGGGTGAGTAAACATAAAAATCGATGTGGATGTCGTTCTTGAGATTTTATGGGATGGTGATTGCGAAAATTAGATTTATTTTGAAGTCTGACAGGGTCGACATGATTTAACCCCTAAAGGGGTAAAAATGGGGTTCCAATTTTGTATGGAAAAACAATATAAAATAGACATTACAACTTTGAACTTCGTAGGAGCACATCTAAAAATAAGTAGGCAAACATATATTTTGTGATTTTGAAAATCAACCCCTTAGGGGGTAAATGGGGTGAGTAAACATAAAAATCGATGTGGATGTCGTTCTTGAGGTTTTATGTGATGGTGATTGCAAAAATGAGATTTATTTTGAAGTCTGACACGGTCGACATGATTTAACCCCTAAAGGGGTAAAAATGGGGTTACAATTTTGTATGGAAAAATAATATAAAATAGACATTACAACTTTGAACTTCGTAGGAGCACATCTAAAAATAAAAAGGCAAACATATATTTTGTGATTTTGAAAATCAACCCCTTAGGGGTAAATGGGGTGAGTAAACATAAAAATCGATATGGATGTCGTTCTTGAGGTTTTATGGGATGGTGATTGCGAAAATGAGATTTATTTTGATGTCCAACATGGTGGACATGATTTAACCCCTAAAGGGGTGAAAATGGGGTTACAATTTTGTATGGAAAAATAATATAAAATAGACATTACAACTTTGAACTTCGTAGGAGCACATCTAAAAATAAATAGGCAAACATATATTTTGTGATTTTGAAAATCAACCCCTTAGAGGTAAATGGGGTGAGTAAACATAAAAATCGATATGGATGTCGTTCTTGAGGTTTTATGGGATGGTGATTGCGAAAATGAGATTTATTTTGATGTCCAACATGGTGGACATGATTTAACCCCTAAAGGGGTGAAAATGAGGTTCAAATGTATGGATAAGAATATAAAGTAGACATTACACCTTTAAAATTCGTAGGAGCATGTCTAAAAATAAATAGGCAAACACATATTTTGTTATTTTGCAAATCATCCCTTAGGGTGTTAATGGGGTAAGTAAACATGAAAATTGATGTGGATGTTGTTCTTGAGGTTTCATGGGATGGTGATTGCGAAAATGACATTTATTTTTAAGTCCAACACGGTGGACATGACACATCATGGACCTGGACCTGGACATGCTCATCCAGGGAACGGGAACGGGAACGGGAACGGGAACGGGAACGGGAACGGGAACGGGCACGGGAACGGGAACGGGAACGGGTACGGGAACGGGAACGGGAACGGGACAGGAACGGAACGGGACGGAATGGTAACAAACGGGAACGGCACGGGAACGAGAAAAGGGCGGGAACGGGAATGGGAACTGAAGGGGTACGGGACGGAATGGGAACGGAACGGGAACGGAATGGGAAAGGGAACGGAACGGGAATGAAACGGGAACGGAACGGGACGAAAGAACGGTACGGGAACGGGAACGAGAACGGGACGGGAACGGGAATGGCAACGGAAGGGGTACGGGAACGGGACAGGAAAGGGATGGGAAGGGACGGGAACAGAACGGGAACCGGAACCGGAACGGGAAACGTAAAAATGACTGGTCAGATCCTGGTTGAAGATTCTCTTAAGATTTTCTCCAACATCCACGCGGACGAAGTCGCGGGCAGAAGCTAGTTAAATTAATAAAGAACACCACCTTCAATTGCTTTGTAAGTATTATGCTTTTGGATCGGAACGCAAACGACGTCAAATTGAGTTGTTTAGATAGAGAGCGTCTCCGAGTTGCCTCAAGACCCGCGACGCCTCTAATGACATCGAAGTCGGCGGCGGCGGGCTCGGCTCGCGTGCGCAATTCTTGTTATTTCTTTATTACAAAGGAGTGCCTCATTAATTTGGCAGCCCCTCAGGGTTGAGAGTCGCGAACCCTTGACCTCGTTCGCGAGAGCCACGGCTCCCAACCGTCCTGAATTGAAGCAACGCACCTTGCTATACATAATTAACGATCCTCATTACTGCGTAACAAATATCACTCGCCCGCACCCCTCACTACGAAGTCTACGAGACGCAAAGTATAAAATTCAACTCGCGCTACAAAATACAACCGGCTCTCGTTCACAAACGAAATTCACATAAAAGTCGAACTTGGATCATTCCATTCTCCGATATAATTCCTTAGCGCTGCTGCAGCCCGAACAGTTTCTATTATCCTTAATGCGGCTGAAAGAGTTTTAAAATGGCGCAGATAGTAAAACTTGTTCTTCGGAAGCGTTCGCAGGTCATGCATGCACCGGACGACGAAGTTCGCATTTTATTGGATAAGTGCGATAGAAAACACGGTAGCGAAACACGTGTGTCTCCCGGAGAGGCGCCGTGTCTGGCTAATTGAGAGATCTCGAGGAGCGGTGAAGGCGCGGACCTCGCTACACGGAGCCAATTCCGAAGGGGACCGCATGTAAAGAGGCTAATGAACGCTGGCCGCGGGCCGTGTCCGCGGACTCGTGCATTTTTAATGGCGCACGCTAGCACACTCACTATTAATATTTACCGAACACGTCAAGAGGGTGCACTTTACCTTTTAGTTAACTAGCGTCCGGCCGTTCATTAAATTTTCACGCGCGTCAGTTTCGGGCGAATTTTCCGCGGCGCTGGCCGGCCGAAGCGGCCGATAACGAGAACCACGCTCGTTACGGCCCGCCGACAACCCGGCCAAATTTTATTAACAATAAACTGTAACTGAAACGTCGGCTTTGAAGTAAGAGAGCTCGAACGCTCGTTATCGGGAATTATGCAAATCCTTTGACGTTAACTTATTTCTTTACAGTTTACCTATTTCAGTGTGACTTCTGAGATCATGTTCGGTGTGTAGAATTTTCCTACAAAGCGCTAGATTTACCAAACGGTCTTTGTAAACTTGCAGATTTATAACTTGAACTTTATGACCATTTATAACTGTTTACTTTCTTATAATCAAATGAAAGCACCAGAGAGGGTTTTATTTGTTCTGTAATCCCTTATGAAGTCATCAGGCTCTCCGTAACACGGTAAGCTCACGGGAGATAAACGTGTATTAGCGAATGTGAGTAATGATGGATGCGGCAGGCAAACGTGCGTGCCTCGGCCGCATGCATAAACAATGAGTGCGCGCGCACGCGACGCGACAAACTGCCGCGGCGCACGCGACGCGCCGCCCGCCCTAATTTATAACCGCCCGCCTTACTATCACTCGCTATCTTGCCGTATCTCGCTGAACGTTCGTCTACCCTTTTTTATGGCATTACGAATTTTAGTGTTACACTGCTCATGTGTCAAGGTTTTTGCGACCCACATCATGAACAATGCGAAAAACAGAAATGAAAAGTAGTTTAATGAAAACAATTTTTTTGTAAAACATAAATAGAAACATACGACGATCATTAACTATTAAATAGCAATTATTAGTATTTACCAGCAGAAAACCACAGATACTTATTGCACGAGGGTTTAGTTTTTCTATTACAAAAATGTCTTTACTTTACGTAAAGAAAAATTTTTTTCAATTCTAGATCAAATATCATCTTAAATCTAACAAGATAACGATCACAAACTTCTGTATTTGCGTAACGAGTAGTCAATTCACCAATGTTTCAATAAGACGCGTTTCGATTTCAGTTATTTTAGGGCATTGTCAAACACGGCATGTTTGCGGACCGCTCGACGCGCCTATTACTATTAAATTATTTAAGGCCAGTCTTACATTGTCTCGCGATAGTCTATACGGGCGGGCGGCGGACCGATAGCCGGATTCAATAGGGTTGTCAGGTAGAATTAGATCTTTTATTTAGACTTGATGGTAAATTGTATGAATAACTTTTAATGATAATTTGACGCTATACTCTTTCTATTACCTACGCAAATAATAAAAAAAAGGATTTTCTTAAAGCTCATTGGTAATAAAGTAGTAAATAATATTTTTAATATCAAAATGAAGCCCATTTTTTCTAAGTAAGTAGATATTGATTTGATTAAAAAAACAACCACTTAGAATTATTATTAAAATTAGATTTAAAATTACTGAAAATTTTACTGAATTGTCATACAAGAATAACCTACATTATCATTTACAAACGTGCGTTTGCTTATTGTTGTGTACCTAGATGGTAAATTGTATGAATATCTTCTAATGATAATAATTTGACGTTATGCTCTTTCCATGTAAATTAAAAAAAAAAGATTTTCCTAAAGCTCGTTGGTAATAAAGTACTTAGTAGGTAATGATATTTTTACAAAATGAAGTCAAATTTTCTAAATAAGAATTGATTTTATTAAAAAAACAACTAAACTATTATTAAAATAAGATTTAAAATTACTGAATAATATTCATCACTGAACTGTCAAACAAGAATAAGCTACATTTTCATTTAATTTTGCAAACGTTTGCTTTACTGTTGTGTAAGACTTATCAAGAATAAGAAACGACTCTGCACATTTTCGACAGATGGCAACCCTACGCAACACCGCAATATAAACAGTTAGCGTTGTTACAACCCAATAGAAATGTCCCGAATGTGCGAGTATCGCTCGCAGGAGTCGTTCGTATTGAATTAGAGTTGGATGCGTCCCATGTTTGCTCTACTTGTTAATGGAATGCCGATTGTCCCGTTTCTATTCAATATCGAACCGGCCTTTAGAAGGACCTACTTAATATTCCAAATTTGAGTATAATAATCCCGCTATTGTCTTAGAAGTTGGAGTATTTACTTAGAATCAAATTCTGTATTATGATCATCGCACTGTGTCTTAGAAACTTGCTGAAATAACTTACCCTCGTATCTATAAACGCGTAAGTAATGACTTGAGTAAAACTTGCAATTTTCAATTGCTACTAATATTATATTCACTTGCATTTTATAGCATAAATTAGCACCAAAACTGCACTAAAACTGCATTGAACATTTAGTTTTACTCAAGTTTTTACTTACTCTTCTATAGATTCGGGGGATGTCTCTCAGTAAGCCCAAATTGTGATTAAGGGTGATATTTTTATTTGGCTGGAAGCTACTTGCTAGATACGGATTTTTTATATAATTTCTATATGTGCGTAACTCAGCGAAAGTTCTTATTATACTTAGGTAAAATCCACGATGTAAAAACTTTGATTGCAGATCATGTAAAATAAAAAGATGGATTGCGAAAATACATTGTGAAAAAAAAATCAAAATAGTTTTCCTTAAGTTCAGGTTATTGCTAGTGAAATTTGCATACATATGGGTTGCTTGTCTTATCACATTATCAAGTTCCCATCATTATAGCGCATAAGTCCGATCACACTTGACCAGTTTAAAAAACGAACTTTTCTATTTAGTCTCAGGTTTAACAATAACACAAGTGCATTAGCTACTTACTTTGGAATCGGTGCAATTATGTAAATTAATAAGAAAAAATAAATAAAAAAAAAACATTTTTTATTTGCCCTTCAAAAATACAAGTTGCATGTTGCATAACAGGTTAAATAAAGATATCGAATCAACAAACTTTATAAATTAAGTAAATTTTTTACCTATTAAAAAAACAGCCTCTAGTAAAGAATAAAAGTAGCCATTGCGAAAAGCACGTCGTGTGACAGAAGATAATATGAAGATCTTAAAAAAGGATTAATTCGTAACATGTTTTTACCACAGCTACATATACAAGTAGGTTGCATATTTTACTTGTCTTATCTTAAACCATAAACGCTAGTCACTAGCGGCTAGTGGCTATCGAATCGAGCCATAAGTGCACACTATCAAGTTCCCATCATTATAGCGCACAAGTCCGATCGCGCGTTGACCTGGCTGCCCCCACAAATTGCAGGAACCTACGGGTCAGACCTGAGATGGACCATTAACGTATTTTAACAGAATACTAGGGCTTTATGATGGTCTATTATAGAAGCTAAGTTTATGCTAGGGAAATTAAATTAGTTGTGTACACAGATTTTTTCTTAAGTAAAGTAAAACAGTTGCTGTCATATTATGTATTCATATTCATAGTATTACATATTCTTCTAGTTCTACCAAACTGTACGTACGTAGTATGATGTTTATTTTTTATTTACTAGAAACTATATTTTCCTGTAAAATAAAAGAATCGTCAGTAAAATCAGAATATAACTGCCAATAAAAATAAATAAATTAAAAAAATATTAAAAACACGACTGCCCTGCCAAAACGAACTAAAAAGTTAAACAACAAGTGTCATTGCAGTCGGGGGACCTTATCATGGAACAATTTTTGATCAAAGAGGTCCCCCGACTGCAATGACACTTGTTGTTTAACTTTTTAGTTCGTTTTGGCAGGGCAGTCGTGTTTTTAATATTTTTTTAATTTATTTATTTTTATTTCACACATTTTAGTGACAAAGTATATAGTTTTGGAATGTGCTCATCAAGGCCTTTCATTTGATGCCCATATTGTAATAATAGAAGAAAAAAACAACAAGTGTCATTGCAGTCGGGGGACCTTATCATGGAACAATTTTTGATCAAAGAGGTCCCCCGACTGCAATGACACTTGTTGTTTAACTTTTTAGTTCGTTTTGGCAGGGCAGTCGTGTTTTTAATATTTTTTTAATTTATTTATTTTTATTTCACACATTTTAGTGACAAAGTATATAGTTTTGGAATGTGCTCATCAAGGCCTTTCATTTGATGCCCATATTGTAATAATAGAAGAAAAAAATTTTTTTTTTCACATTTGAAAATGGCGTCGTACTGCCGCCATATTGATTTTTTCTAAAAAAAATATAGCCAGTGTCACTCGGGATGTTATAAGGATTCTAACGATACCCCATTTATCCAAATCAGTTCAGGCGTTTAGAAGTTATGGTGGAATAAAGAAACTCACATACCCACAAACATACATGAACCCTGAACACATAACACTCTTTTTGCTTTGGGCAGTCGTGTAAAAATAGCTTTGCACGTTAACTTCCTACTCCAGATTGTAATATGTAGTATTATTAATTAAATTCAGAAAATTGAATCTGTTACGTAGAAATTTACTTAATCCTATACACACTACATACTTGAGTGGAGTGGGCGACAAAGCCATCGGCATCCTTCGGGCCTTTTATGTGTTTATGCAATTAATTCCCCAAATTTTCATCGTAAGCCTCGCCCGAGAATAAAGGACCTCCCTAGTTTCAATAGCGGCCGTATTATAGTTCGTAATGTAATTGTTAAGCGACAACCGCAATATGTAACCGCTACAAATATTATACATGTTTAATTAACGCGATTCCTAATTCATAATCCGACAGTGATAAATTAGACAGCGCCGTCCGCCGTCATTAGGTACGCAATTATCGCGGCCTGTTTGAATTCATTAATACCGAAAGTATACTCTAGCTAGGCGAACGTGATTTATTATGAGGCACTGTCTTGCCGATCGTAATTAATATCGCGTTAAACCTGCTCCGTATCAATTTCTACGTGCGATTTTTAATCGCTGAACATTCGAGCCGACCGCACGAAATAATTAATCAGCTATGAGATCCTCATATTGTTCCCCCGCTTCTATTATTAGGCAATAAGCGTGTTTTCCGCGGCCACCGAGCGGACGTAATTGGAAACCCTATACGGCTATTTAATTTACCTAGCCGCCTGAGCGAGCCACCTGGCTCGATGGCGAAACAATTGCCGAGCGCCTAATTATATTTTAATCGCAACATGCCCCCCGCCCCAGCGCGGACGGGCCACGTGCCAGGGGGTGGGGGCCACACCACGAGACGCCACTAATTCATTTGTGTGGCGGGACTGGCCCGGCACACTCGCTTCGCCTGTTTATTCTCATAGGAGAGTTTAGGTCTACTAGTGCAATACCACGCTTCAACATATTAACTAAAGCGTTTATAAGGGTTCTAGTGTGCAAAGGCGCCAAGTTAATTAAGTTTCGCACGCTCAAAGACAGGTTTGTACTGTAATAAATTTATGCATGAGCACACAGATTTTTAAGTTGACTTTACATACAAATATGGCTTAGGAACGAGCGCTTGCAACGAGTTTATCAAGTGCAATAAATATTAAATTTACAATATCATTGTTACAACACTCGGTGTACGAGAGCAGCTGTTGTCGCGAACTATGCCAATTGTGTTAAAGCCATTGTTCGCGGCATCAACTATGGAAACTATTACTGTAACACAAACATACCGCTAAATTAATTCAGGAATCAAAATTTCAAACAAACTTGTGTTGTCCATAATAACTGAATGGGATAATAATAACTAGAAACCTTAGGTGTATCGTAGCTTAAAATACATTATTTAAAAGAGTTCGAATAAGAGAAACAACAAAATATGAAGTTTTGAAAAGAAATTTTCATATCTCTTTCTTCTGGCAACAAACGTGAAATATGAAGCTGCTGAAAAACTTATGCAATAACTTCCTCGTGAAAAAAGAAAAATCTGAGTACGTCCATAATTTTCCTGAAACTTTAGACCTAACTATTGCAAGAAAGTTGTGAGCAACGCGGCTACGGCTGACGTGTGATACGATTTAGCACTAAACTGGCCTGCTCGTGCGCCCACTTCGCATTAACGTGAAAGCCTCCTTCGGCGGGGGTCGTGCGGGCTGCGCATTGGCCATTAGCGTGATTAGAGAAGCACCCCCATCCGCGAATTCTTTAGGCCTCCTCTCATCTCATAATACTACATATTTCATTATTTATGTAAGCTCTGTTTTTACTCCAATCTACTCTCACGAAGATTACGCCGAGTAATTGTAGAGCTTGTTTTCCGTATATTATTTAAACGTTTCCTTTGGAATTGTTTCAGATGATGGCGTGTTCGTACCTCAGCGCGTCGGGGTCGGGGATGAAGACGGCTTCTACTAGCGCCGCCTGCTGGACTCCGCCAATGCCAGGCTGCAACGTGCCGGAACTAGAAGGGTCTTCAATGTTACCGTCTGGACAAACTTTTATGCGTCCACCTGGTCTTCTAAGACTTATGACGCCTCCAAGTTTTGTTCCAACATTGCCTGGACTGGCGACGTCTTTAACGCCTGGTTTGACGCCTACACCTTCTGTATTCATGCCGACACCACCCACCCACGCGTCAACACCACTGGGCCATATGCCGGCTTCGACTGGCCTTATGCCTTCACCGGCCGCCCTTATGCCGACAACTCCAGGCCTAATGCAAGAACCAGCGCTGGACCTCACGACGACAGCATCCCTCAAGCTTCCGCCAAAGTCTTCACCCAGTGAAGACGGTGCAGAGTGACAGTGTTGTGCCACAGACAATGAAAAACTTTTTACGGACAAATAATAATTGCTGCCCCGTGACGGATAGTAATAATTCTTAGGACGGCAAGGAACTGTTAAATTATACCTTAGTACCTATTACATATTTAATTTCGGTTGTGAAAATGGCAATTTCTGTAATACTTAATGCGCTATTTGTAAATTTTCCATTACTGGTACTTAATAGTTGATCAGAATGAGATGTGTTTAACACGAGGGTTTGTTTTCCCCTACTGAATAAGTGATATGATAATGTGTGAAAAATTACATATCTTGAAAACAGACGAAGGTGTTTTTTCCCTTTAAACCATTAATGATAATGTAAAAAGTAATTAATAGATGATTGTGGGAAACTTTATACAAAATCTGACGATTAACTAAGCATTAATTAATGTTATAAAGAAGCTTGTGGACGAATGCAATACAGAACCCTGATTCAAATGGCTATAATTCTCGTTTGCCAACTTAGATATTAAAAATAGGTAAGTATTAGATAATTAAGTCAAATGTCGCAAGCTTATTTAAATCACATATATGTTTTGTATGATTTTGATAAGCTCACGACACGTAATTATACCTGCTTATTTTTTACACTTTAAGTTGGCGAACGAATATAAAGTTGGCCATTTGATTAGAGTGAGAGTAAATGACTAGACATCTAGTCCCACTAAACCATTACTTCAGAAACTACGTCAGATGTGTGATGAACGTCGATTCTTGCCAGCGATCTTATGTATTATTCCTTATTTGTAACATCAACTGTGTTTTTTTTCTGCGCACTCATCTCTGTGATTTGCAATTTTGCTGTGTAAATAACTTTCTCGAATAAATTTGTTATTTCGTATTTAAACGACGTGCTGTTAGATGCGATGGCTCGTTATTATTATTCGTTTAAATTGTAAATATTAGTATAAATAATCTAGGATAAGTAGACGCATCTAGTACCTAAAAGTTCGTAGCAATAATTTTGATGCCAACGTCTTTGAAGTTTTAAAATGAAGTTACTGTATATATTGATCTATGTTTTACCATAAAGTTGTTCGAATCAAATTCTAAATGTATGCAGTTTAATAATGTAAGTACTCTTAAACGCTAACATTCCTATTCTTGTAATAAATCTACCTATTATTCCATACACTTTAAATTATTGAATGCGAGAAGTATCTAAGTAAAGTTCGGTGTGCTCTAGTACAGAATGTTGTATAATACTTGAGAAATGTGGGTTCACTAGTAAAAGTATTTGTAAGTACTTAACATGTATTTATTTATTAAACTTAAAATAAAAAAATGCGCAGATTGAGTCTGGACGACTATTGATATTCTTGTCTGATATACTTAGACAAGTATTTTTTACGATTTAACACTAAACATTTGTCATTTGGTTATTCATTGTGTTTTTGACTCGATCTGTACACTTCTTAAATAATTTGTAAACAGTATTAAACAGTGTGTCTTTTTATTCACTTTCCTAAGAATGTGTTTTTTCTAAAAATATAGGGTCTAATATGTAAAAAGAAATGACTTTCCATCAAAGAGATCACGGATCAGTTTAGTAAGGGATGACCAAAATTTTGTGGCGTATTTCGACACATGTTTCATGGGAAAAGTTGTTTAGTTTCATGGACTGAATACATCCTTAAAATTTTGAAAGCGAATAAAAATGCAGCCTGTATAAACTAGATCACATCGACTTTTTTAATTTATAATGTTAGCGTTTAGCGACTCTTGCCATTTAAACATATGTTTAATTTACTATGAACTGCACTTACTTGAGGTTTAAATATGTCCATCAAAAAACATCAGTATTTAATGAAATACTTTGCTTTTCGCAATAAACTTCAGTACGTCGCAGTTCAATAGAAGAAATAACAGTTATGTGGTGTTACCAATACACAAAGAACATACATACCTAGAGTAAGAGAACCGGCGACAGGAGGGGAAAATAAAATTTTGTAAATTATTTACTTCGTTTCAATTTTGTACCCCCGACAAAAGTTAGAAATGCCAAATAAAGTTGGCTACTTAAAGCCATACACTCAGGTTACCTTACAGTTCACACTTACAGAACTGAAAATTTTACACAAGTTCAGTAGGTAGTAATGACAAAGATAGATAACAAATAATATTTAACAATAAATCATATGATAAATTATAATACTAAATATTATAAGTACCTACACGAAAAATTTCGTCTCGTCACCAGAATTGTCACAGGCGGTGAACGGCGGCCAAATGACAAAAGTTGCGGGTTCAGACTTCCAAAGGTCGCGTGTTCGGTTCCCATTTGAGAAAATTCTGGTGACCAGTCGAATTTTTTCTAGTACTTATATTATTTAGTATTGTATCAAAATATCATTGTGAATGCTAGTCTCAGTTTTTTAAATATTAATACGTATTAATTTAAAATAGTTGCAGGATAGTCAGCAATTTCCTGCAAGAAGATACAATCACTAATTTGACTAATTAGTGGGGATCTGTCACTTGGGCGCACCAAGCAGACCCTGTATAAACAATTTTGAACTGAGCGTTTAGAAAATAACAAACAAATAATAATACTTAGGTACCATGGGCAACAGCGTCGCTTAACCACTGCTAAGGTTAAAATCGCTTGCACGCCGCGCCCGCTGTCACATACGTTTAGTTCGTGCAGGGGCGATACGCGCGCACACGAATTTTGTTGCTAACTGGTTAAGCAACACTGTTGCCCATAGTACATAGAAATAAGTGTCATCCATAACTTAGGAAAATTGCTTATGTTCTTCACAACAAACGTATTTATTATACCACAGAATTTAACGTTTTCCCTAAAAAATCCAAAAACATTCCTACGTAATGTAAGTACCTGACCCACCCCTAAATCGCCGCTTAAAGAACAACACAATGTTGTTTTTATAATTCGCAGTCCACTGAATTTCCGCAAAAATACAATTATGTACATTCAATTTGAATTAAAAAGTAAGAAACAAGCTGGTACACTGTTTAACATTGCAAATGGGACGATTATGTATACAAACCTTTTCGAAGCCTTTTTTGGTAGCGCCGCCGTGACAAAACAAGTGGACGATAGGCCTAATTAGTATTCAAAAATATTTCGATTTCATTCAGCCTGTTGAACAAGAAGGGTAGAGATTTCTTTACTGCATATTCATAGATTCTTTGTAAAAACAACCAGCTTACCAGTATTTTATTTAATCATGCAGTTGACTTTCCAATATTTAATTTCTATTAAAATTTACTATTTAATATCCAATAACAACAATATAATTTATTAACAATTGTTATTATTTACTAGTGGCTCCGTGAGCTGTAGGTAGACCTCTGTTAAAAAGTAGCTCAATTTGTTTTTTAACAACATAGAATAGATATTAGTTTTTTCAACTAATAACATCTATACTGAGCAAATTATATACGCAACGCAGTCCTAGGTTCTTTCCATAGACTTAGATTTTTTTTCGCTAATATTAAGTTTATGGTTCTTTCAAAGTCACAACCTTATTTCCTATATATTAACCTTTCAATAAAAAAAGACGTTGACAAATATATGTTGAGAGCTTAGAATAATAACACCTAGAAGTCGTGTCATTAAATGCAAAGTGAGGCAACTAATATAATCTCCTTAAGGTAGGGAAATTGAAACTGCTTTTAACACGTTTTTATTAGGTTGCTTTCTCATTTGTTTGTTTGTTTGTTTGTCCGCAAAGTTTGCTTCCTGATGAGCTAGAGACTTGAAACTTTGGACATAGGTCAGAACTGGAATACAATGCAATATTATGGTGTCATTGAGCTGGTCTGATGATGGAACTGAAAGAAGGCCACAGGAACTTAATGATGAAACCATACAACCCCATTGTGATTAGGCTTGTTAGAATCGTCTTGACGAGTACTCTGATGGGAGATAAGGTCTAGGGTCTGATGATGAAGCTGGAAGGCCATGCCAAAGGAACTCAATATTGAAACCGTGCAATCCCATCGAGTTTGGGCTCATTTGAATCGTCTTGACGAGTACTTTGTTGGGAAATAGTGTCCGAGGATCTGATGATGGAGCCGGAAGAAGGCCATAGGAACTCTATAATAAACCACGCTACCCCATCGAGTATGGGCTCGTTTGAATCGTCTTGACGAGTACTTTATTGGGAAATAGTGTCTGAGGATCTGATGATGGGGCCGGAAGAAGGCCATAGGAACTCTTTAATAAAACCACGCTACCCCATCGAGTTTGGGATCGTTTAAATCGTCTTGACGAGTACTTTGTTGAGAAATAGTGTCCAGGGTCTGATGATGGAGCCGGAAGAAGACCTCTGGAACTCGCTAATAAAATCATGCAACCCTTTGTTGAGTTTGGGCTTGTTTGAATCGTCTTGACGAGAACTTTGTTGGGAAATAGTGTCCAAGGTCTGATGATGGAGCCGGAAGAAGGCCAGGAACTCTATAATAAAACCATGCAACCCCATCGGGTTTAGGCTCGTTTGAATCGTCTTGACGAGGACTATGTTGGGAAATAATGTCCAGGGTCTGATGATGGAGCAGGAAGAAGGGCACTGGGACTCTGTAATAAAACCATGCAACCCCATCGAGTTTGGGCTCGTTTGAATCGTGTTGACGAGTTCTTTGTTGGGAAATAGTTTCCAGGGTCTGATGATGGAGCCGGAAGAAGGGCACTGGGATTCTGTAATAAAACCATGCAAACCCATCGAGTTTGGGCTCGTTTGAATCGTTTTGACGAGTGCTCCGATAGGAGATGGTATATTTTAACACGTTTTTATTTAGTTGACTAAAAAGCATAAAATAATAATAAACTGAAAAAATATATTTTTTAAAAACACGTTTATAAAACGGACTAAATTAATACAAAAAAATTGGACTAAAAATATTAAAACGGACAAGTAAAAACGAACAAAAAAGTAAATAAAAAATAAATTCTTCTGTAAATATTTATAACCCTAATAACCTATACCTACCTACAGAAATTTTAAACCTAAAAACGTGGGGCGTGTTTTGTAAAATTTATCATCCATATTGTCTATAGCATGCGCCCCACGTTTTTTGGTAAATTCATGCTCTGTGATTTTCCCCAACTAAATATGTACAGAGGTCCCACCCAAGTAAAGTTTCAGCCGACTGAAAGCTTACCGTTTTATTTTAAAACTCAATAATGAGTTTACGTAGTTTAAAAATCTTAGCAATTTTTATACAAAGCAAAAGTACTGATATCAGCCAATTTTATTGCTTAAAAACACAATATAGGTTTGCAATTGACATTATAGACCGACATGTCTTTGTGTTACCTAACCGTATTAATGAGGCTGTTATTTCCAAACATGCAATTGTTGTCAGAGCAACAGAGTTTTTTTTTTATTTTCATTCATTATAGACTGAGTAACGGTGGCACTCATTAGACTATTTCCGAGGCTGAAAGCTCATAGGTTTTGTTGAATTTATCCGACAGGCAGGGCCAATTACGCAGCGGTGCTTCCTTCCTGAAGCATATCAAATATGCACGGCGGCCGTTAGCGAAAAACGGCGAAAAATCGGGGGGAAACAGCGGGAAATAGCGAAAAATAGAGTCGTGACGGACGCTGGCCGATGAATGAATGATGTGTGACGGTCGCTAATCAAAGGGTTCGACCGCACGTGTGGTCATGCCTATAAACCTACTATATATTAAAAGTAAAACTTATTTTAGGGGTTTTCGCTTGAGGGCACTTTAGTTTTCAGAACAAAGTTAAATTCAAAATTATGAAAAAGCTGAAAAAGAAAATATTTTTAAATTCAATTTAAATCGTCAAATTATTCTTTTCCTACCGCTGAAACTATCGATAAGTAGGTAGGTACAGAGGGCCTAGCCAAAGTAACATTGGCAAATCTTCGTTATCGCTTCGCTTTCGAAACTTGTATGGGATTGACATAAGGTTTCGTTAACTATCGAATTTTAAAACGTCAAATCCATACATGTTTCGAAGCGAAGCGATGGCGAAAATTTGCAAATGTTACTTTGGCTAGGGGGTCTGTTCTGCTCTTTTTTGCAGGAACGATATCAAAAATTAGTAGGAAGGTTTGTAGAAAGATGACCAAGTGCTTATTTATTATTAATAAATAAGCACTTTCTTAAGCAATAATACAATGCAATGTTATACCTAGGCAATAACAAATTACTTATTATGTTAAGAAAAACATTCCTATCTGAATGCAAACGTATCTTTTATAACAAATGACGCCAGTTGAAATTGAAACAAGTTAACCTGTTGGTCCTCGGACAAAATCTACATAAGTATCTATTTTATAATTTTTCAAGTAGGTACCTGTTTTCAGAAAGCTAAAAAAATATAAAGTAGCCAAGCAAATATTTCTCGTAAGACCCCAAAATAATACGGTCAACGAAAACATGCAGCCTAAACAAACTTGTTAATAAACCGTAACATTTCGCCTAATCATAATTTTTAACAAGTGATCGTGTCCTTAGAGGTAAGGGTCACCGTCTCCATCCCACGCCGGAATATAATAACCCTGCATTTTTACCTTATACAAATAACTGTGTGTGGCTTCGCTTGTTGTTTTTCTTAATTTTTAATCACAACGAGTTCGGAAAACTTTGAAATCATTTTAGTTGAAATCATTTTAGTGATGATATGAGTCACATATCATTGCTATCATGCATATCAAATGACCTACCTATGATCGAAGGTACAAGCAAACTTTACGCTGAAGAACAGACGAAAAATTACTCTATCCAACAAATGTTACATTTTCTTTTTTCCATTTACGAATTAAAATCAAGAATCTTATATTAATATTATTTTAAAATCAAACGTTTCTATATGCTACCTACCTGCTTTAAAGTTTAATAAAAAAACTTGCACTTTATTTGATTTAACAGGGGAGAAATTAGAAGAAATAAATTATCCTCTTGCAAGTCGTAAACCGTAGTTCACTCACAATTTACACTTTATTTATCACTTTTCAGCGTAATGTAAAAAAATAACTCTATACTTAGCTTTATTGTAAATTTTTGCAATTGCTTTTCTTAAAGTTAATAAGTAAAACCACAGTTCAAACAAAGGCAACGATTGTACACAGAGAAAGGTGGAGAAAGCACATAATGACAAAATTATTGTCAAAAAAACAATCATTCGGACAGTCGTACCTTTTTTAAAGTGAGCAGATACGGTAAGGTTTCATAGCTACGTTGTTTTCTTTCAGGTTCGGCTTATTACGATACAGTTAGTAATGTTAGCATACATCATTATGCGTGTTCGTTGTCCAGCCAGCCATGGGTAACGTAGAACGAACATGGCGCCAGGGACGGAGCGTTGCGGCACAGGTTATTTCGCTAGTGGCCCCGAGCAGGATGATATTCTAAGAAATTATTACCAAACTTTTTTTTAACATAAGACACCCAACCCATTAATAAAATTCAAATAAAAACCAAAAATCTACGTCAAAAGTTTTTTAAAGCACAAGTATTTGTAAAAATATAGCATTCATGTCATTGTGTATCACACGCGCGTAAATCTCAGTTAAAAACATACTTAATAGGTACGTATCGCTCTTTTATGATGGGGCTGACATGACCTTTAAGTGTTAAAAGCCCCTAAATAAAAAAAGAATAAAAAAAAAACCGCCGCGTGCGGCCGCTCGAGATGTTCCGCAGGTGACGTCACGCCACTCACGCCTTTACATGCCACCGCTGGAAAGTATGACACGCCCGATAAGCGAAATTATGTTAAATAACGTCCTGTAACTTTTTAATTTTTATAGATAATTTTATATTCTTTCACAGTTTTAATTTCAACAATAGGGATTAAAGTAATAAAACTTCTCCATCTGACTGAAAGCAAAACTTTTTTCAGTTGTTATTGTATTACCCTCATGAACATCCTTACTCCAGCCCTGTCGCACATGGACGGAACTCTGACATCAAGAAAATTCTCTACTAACAACCTCCTATTTCGAGGAATACTAATGACGGCGAATACTCTGGTGTTTTCTTTATGTAAATCATATCTACACAGCCCAACGAGATCACGGTTAAATTCCATGTGCTATATTCAAATTATTTGGAGTCTAAGAATAACTACGACTGAATAGTGAATAGGGAAACGAGCTTGGAACATCAAATAACATTGAATTGGGGTATTTAAATAATTCTTAGAAAGAAGAAACTTTGGGAAATCAATATTTACAAGGTATCGTGTTACATCGGGGTCATTCAGGGCAGAATTTTTTCAGCGTACCTACTGTTATTTTTCAGAATCATCAAAATTTCTAAGAAAATTGAAAATTAAGTATTTCTTGAAAAATATCATTGACATATTTCTTTGCTAAGCCAGCGTCCATACTTTACTTACATAATAATGGTAGGTTGTAAATACATACATTGCAACGTGGCTTATGATTTTTCATTAAGAAAATGAAAACAAAATCAATTGCGGCCGATTGTGTTACAAAAGTTAACTGGGAGTCTGGTCTTCGGAGTGGGTTAGGTAGCGAATTTTCATTGTGTTTTTTAACCTTTAACTATGAAACAAACTCAACGCTACGACTTAAAACGCGCATAAGCCTCAACCTACCTCAATCGCTTCACAAACGCAAAATCCGACACACCCGCAGCCGTTAACTCCCGCAATCAGCTCCCTAATAAATTACCACCATTACTAAATTATTACCAGCTTCTAGATTAATCTAGAAGTCGGGCCGCAGTCCGCGCGGCCGCTCTTACATTATTACAGCATTCATTAGAGTTCGCTAATTACTCCTTGCTTTAATGAATAAGCTCTAATGAACCACTTTCTGTTAATTAAAGGCGGCAAGGGTGAGGGTGGGCGGTGGGGGGGAGTTTTCTCCTGGCTCTGATTGCAAATGTGAATTTGTGTAAGTCTAAGTAGAAAGAGTGTTTCCACTGAAAAGGGGTAATGAGCCGGTCGAGTGCGGCCGAATTAGTTGCAACTGCTCCGTCTGTATAAATTACTTTTCATCGTATAAATTGCGTGGCAGCTAGGCAATTTGTATGTTTTTATGATTACGAGAAACAATGTTTTTTTTCTTCTGCGGTTTGAGGTTTTAATTGCGTTTTCTAATTTGTTGTACCTAGATAAATTAGCTACGGAGTTCACTTAAACGTGGAAGTCTTCATTATAAGATACTATATGGTCTACCTATAACAGAGGTGCCCAAACGGTCGATCGCGTGAGGTTTTAAAGTCGATCGCCAAGGATTACAGATTTGACACTTCGCACCCAATGTAGTTTTACTTATGCATTTTTTTTCAGAAACTGTCAAAATGCTTATAATAATTACACCTAGAACGATAATTCCCTACAAAGCGCGATGTCAAAAGTGAGGCAACTAAAACAGCCAAAATGGCGCCGTTTTCAGATTTTTATTGTCCATTATATATAATCATACCTAATAAGTACAAATCAGTTTCAATTTCCATACCTTAAAGAGATTAATTATTATATTGTTGGACTTTAGTTACAATTAGGTAACGTATGAAGGATATAAATCTGAAAACTGAGCCATTTTGGCTCAGTATAAGTTGCCTCACTTTGCATACGCGGACACGGCTTCTAGGTGTTATTATTCTAAGTCAAAATGTTGATCTCTTATTCATAAATTTTTGTTGTTAGGTCGATCTCCTTAAGAAAAAGTATGGGCACCCTTGACCTATTATAGGTATATACTTCGAATTTTCGATTAGTGAAAATAGTCCCTCTCCTCACCAATAGGTAGCTTACTAAATTATTAATGCACTCGCAATCCATAAATTTCGATAATAAATATTTTTGGCAAAGTGTAACATATCCATGTTGCAATGTATTGGATGGAATCTTGTCTCTAAGACCCCGTTAACACTATTCCAGTAGAAGTACATAGCCTGGCATCTTCGTTGATTTTAAAAGAACGTCAAACACACCAAGTAATTTACTTCTACTAGATTTTTTTAATGGAATGACTAGCAGCCGCTCGCGGTTTAACCCGCGTGGTTCCCGTTCCCGTGGGAATATCGGGATAAAAAGTATCCTATGTTTTAATCTAGGCTATCTACTATCTGTGTGCCAAATTTCAACCAAATCCGTTCAGTAGTTTTTGCGTGATTGAGGAACAAAAAACATCCAAACATCTAAACATCCAAACCCACAAACTTTCACATTTATAATATATTAGTAGGATTAGTAGGATGTAAACGGGGTCTAAAGATAATAAACAAATGGTTTAAAGACACTGGGCAGGTGGTGGAGGGGCTTTCTGGCTCCTAACTTATTAAAATAATTAGAATAAATTAACAGGAGTTTAACGAGGATTTTTATTATACAACCTTACTTAGGTATGTATCTACATAAAATAAGTAGGTTAATTATTAGTGCAGATATTAAATATTAACCAGCTACGTCTAAGTTACAAATGAACTGTAAACAGCTACAATTATTTCGACTTTTTTTGCAATTATACCAATAATAAGACAAATTATGCTTCTATAACCGACTAATTATTTTTTTGTTTACTAAATGCACAGGAACCTGATGAAACAATTAGTGCAGTGCATTTGAATAAGATTCAGCAATTATCGATTTGGAGCGTGTTATGAAAATATTTCGACAAAGTAACGCGAATAGTTAATAAGCGTGTAAATGAAGGATCGGGATTGACAAATACGGATTATTGTTTGGGTATATAAGCATTCGATGCGGAGTTTAGAGACACAGCTGGTTGGCCCTTCTGATATCCACATACCATCCACCATGTTCAAACATATCGCGGTAAGAGTTTACTATTTTTTACATTTTGTCGTTTCGTATTGTCAGGTTTAACTCGTCAACGCCCGGAAAACGAGACACAATAGATTTTCTATTGTTGTCCGGTACCCGGAGACCGCTCGGGCGTTGATGAATATGTTATAGCCACAGTGTGATGATTAGTTTATTCAATTTATTCTGTTTGTTATGAAAAGGAAATGCTTATTTTATTCTACTTATGCACACACGCCGTTTTTGTCGATTTTTTTTGGAAAATCATTCCTATTAAATTTATTCAATTTATAGTTCGCATGCCTGCTGGGAGTGGCGATGGCCGCTCCTTCCCTATACGGCGGCTATGTCGACAGTTATGTAAGTAAAAATATCAGTTTAAGTCCTAATAAGTATACCGATTATCGTATATTTCTGTCATATCTTATATTCGATTGTTTTCAGTCCGTTCCCCGCTACGACTTCAACTACGCAGTAAACGACCCTCACACGGGCGACTACAAGGCGCAATCTGAGCACCGTGACGGAGGCTACGTCAAAGGCTCCTACTCACTCGCAGAACCCGACGGCACCCTTCGAGTAGTCGACTACTCTGCCGCCCCTCACACCGGTTTCAACGCTGTGGTTAAAAGGCTCGGCCCCGCCGCTCACCCGCAGTACATAGCCCCAATAGTTAAACCTATGGCAGCGCCCATGTTCGCACCGGCTAGTAGCCTTGTAGGCGTAGGCCACTGGGGCAACTCGTGGGCCGGCGGCTGGGACGGTGGCCTGGGCCTCGGAGCGTGGGGTCTCGGCGGCCTTGGAGGCTGGGGCGGCCTCGGCTTAGGCCACGGGTGGGCTGGACATGGCCATTAAAGTCATCCCAATCGCGAGTTTACAGTGGCATTAATTAATAACGGACTGTTTACCTATTGTGTTTACACGACGCTTTTTGTTTGTGAAAATTTCAATAGTAAAAACGATGTGTTGCAATAGAATAAATAAATGATTGCTTGTTTTTTTTTGTTTCATATTTACTTAGGTAAAAACTATTCCTTATTGGTACTTACTTAATACAATGGCTGCGGCCGAAGTGTGTCTAGACCTCCATTTAATTTTCTTTTAGCTGTTGATGTATTATACCTACTTAAACATTTAGATTGAGCAAGGTTATGTGTATATGGAAGGCGGTAGAGTAGTCGACTACTCTGCCGCCCCTCTCACCGGTTTCAACGCTGTGGTTAAAAGGCTTGGCCCCGCTGCTCACCCGCAGTATATAGCACCTATAGTGAAACCAATCGCAGCGCCGATGCTCGCACCGGCTAGTAGCCTTGTAGGCGTAGGCCACTGGGGCAACTCGTGGGCCGGCGGCTGGGACGGTGGCCTGGGCCTCGGAGCGTGGGGTCTCGGCGGCTGGGGCGGCCTCGGCTTAGGCCACGGGTGGGCTGGACATGGCCATTAAAGTCATCCCAAACGCGAGTTTACAGTGGCATTAATAATAACGGACTGTTTACCTATTGTGTTTACACGACGCTTTCGTTTGTGAAAATATTAAAAGTAAAAACGATGTGTTGCATTAGAACAAATAAATGATTTCTTGTTCTTTTTTGTTTTATATTTATTTACATAGTTAAAAACTATGCCTTATACTTACTTATACAATGGATGCGGCCTCCATTTAATTTTCTCTGAGCTGTTGATGTATGTATAAGTAAATACTGAAAATGTAATAGCTGCAGTAACCATTCTTTTTATAAATTCTCAAAATGTACCTTATTAATCTATAACAGCTGGGCTTCAGATAAGTATGAGGCTAAAACACACGCATCAGTCAGTATAGGTGCAAAGGCGATTTTTTTTTCAAAAGTGTACCTACGAGGAAAGTGTAAATCTTAGAGGAATCATTTCATGATGAATAAGCGACATGATCAAATATTAGTTAAGACTTTAGAGTCTCCGCAAACTACAGACCAAACTGTCGGCCGATAGTTGGGTCGGGCTTTTAATCAGTATTGGTATCGGCCGATTCTTCATATAAAAACCAACTATCGGCCAACTATCGGCTGATAGAAAGTCTGTTGAGCTCTTACTAAACAACAACCCACAACGTCTTTTATATGATACTAGCTTCCGCCCGCGACTTCGTCCGCGTGGATATTCGGAAAAAATCCCTAGGGAACTTTTGACCGGAATAAAAAGTATCCTATGTTTTAACCCAGGCTATAAACTATCTGTGTGCCAAAGTTCATCTAAATCCGTTCAGCCGTTTTTGCGTGATTGAGAAACAAATATCCAAACCCACAAACTTTCACATTTATAATATTAGTAGGATCTCGTAGAAAGAAGCCCCAAAAGTAACAGTTGCTTAAAAAGCCAATTTTGGCACTGAAATAAAAACCAATATATGAATAACTACACATTTATTACATAAATACCGTTGACACATATACTTAAATGCACATTACATTTGAGCGGTTACACCGTTTCACTCGGGCCATACCTGGCATACCAATTGTTATCTTAATATTTACATAATACTGGCTATATTCGGTTGTGTTACGTCACGCTCCTTCGCCGAACAGCCAGAGACAGAGGCGATCCGCCAAATAAGCGAACGACATGTCTGCTATTAAAACTTGCACTAATTTCACCCGGTACTGTAACAAAATAATGTTTATTAATAAAAAATGCGTTTTGTACTGAAATATAAACAAAAGAATAAAGAAGTAAAGTCGTTCATTACTGGGGCCGTACCGGCTAACGCATCGAATTTCGTAAAGTCTGCCGGGTTTCAAATTAAAACAGATAAATCGACCCCAATTGGGCCAAAATGGCGAACCCCAATTCATGATGTCACACGAACATCGATATCTTCCAAATAACTCAACAAATAGTACAGAACGAAATTCCTTACTTTGATTTCTCTGTTTTAAGTTGAAGCTCGGCAGACCCGCCGAAGTGCAAAAAGTTAGCCGGTACGGCCCTTGGTTTGATGCCCGGTTTATACGAGGTCAGAAACATGGCAGTACAGTAAGGCGTTGGTCTGCAACAAACGCCGGTAGTGACGCTGGAAGCCGCATCCAGCGTCCCAGACGCCGGACGCGGCTTCTAGCGTCACTGCGATGGTCACTCGGAACTGTTTTTAAGTTTCGCATACGCTCAATGTAAACGCACGTGAGCGATTAAAATATGGATGACCTGCATACTTTAGGTAGGTACTTACCAAAGTGAAGATAGTCATGAATGTCAGTACCTATATTAAGTAGATTTTTAACACATAGTACCTACGCAAGGTAAATAAATACAAAAATAAATACATATAAAACAAAGTACCTAGGTACTTACACAATACAAAAACAAAATAGGTAGGTACCTACGCGAGTGAATAAAACGGATTCTCACCTGGTTGACCAACAACCAAGCTTATTTCTTTCCAACGTTTGTGTTTCGACACATTGTTTTTATTGCTGGCATCATAGTAACATGAAACTATGTTTCATTTAACTAATTCTATTAGTGCTGCGTCTTGTTCCTACCTAAATTTCCTAAATTTCACCATTTCATGAGTGACCGCGCGACAAAAACGCGGCGTCCGTGTACGCCCGAATGCTCCGAAATGACTGCGTAGGCGACGTACGGCCTACGGACGCGGCGCACGGCGTCCGTGCGCCGCGTCAGGCGTGCGAGAGAGACCACACTAGTACATTTCCATAGTAAGCATTCGTTGGCCGCGTACAGCGTTACGCCGGACGCGACCTACGGCGTTTGTTGCAGACCACCGCCTTACCCAGTCAAGCGCCGACTTGCTACTAGAGTTTGGTTAACGAAAGATGACTCAGTTGGAAATGGAACTAAGAAGAGACACTAGTAGTGCTGACTTCTTGCTCGCAGTCTATCCAGCTGACTCGCCACCCGTTCTATTTTCGGGCACAGTACGACTTACTACCGATCCTGTCTACATGTACCCAGTTACTGGGTCCGAAATTCCAAGTCACTGGGCCCAGTCACTGACCCCGTATAAACCAGCCCTAATACAAATACAATGTGAGGCAAGCTTGTGAAGTTAGCTGCTATGCGCGGGGTCTTTTCCCGCAATATCAGGATAATTTGCTAATTCACAAATCGTCCACCAGTCAGCGTACTACCGCCAATTTGGCGCTAGTGTAGATGTAGACGTGTCCTCTGTTGTTTCGAATTTTCGTAAATATCAATTTTTATTCCAACATATTATGGTTTTCGTCAATCTTCAATTCGTTAACTGTCCAATTTCCATAATAATTTGCCTCATAACCGGGAACACAACCCATATGCACACGTACAAAAGGTCTCCATCTACAGCTTAGAGAAGGGAAGTAAGGGGAGCAGGCATACCTACGAAAAAAGCGTGCATACCTACTTCATTGTTCTCCATTGTAATGGAACAAAACATGGCGGCTTAGCTTAGTGTACATACACCTTATGTTAACAGCATAGAGTTGAAATTGTAACATGTGACAGGAACAATAAATGGCGGACACGGCACGCGCCTGACGTCACAAATGCTTTGTTATTGCAGTTTATGCCTGCTCCCCTTACTTCCCTTCTCTAAGATCTACAGCAGCGCCACCAAGCGCGATATCTGTCATCCTGCCATTTGATAATTCCCACACGCTGAAACCTATTGTGTATTGCGCAATAAATTGTGCGTAACTTCACAGCTATCATAAAGTTAGTATCACACTGTAAGTGAAAACTAAAATATAAATTTGGGGATCCAAAACAAGTCAATGTTCCCAGACCGGACCGGAGCTTTTTCTATGTATATCGTCTCTGGTCTGAGATTTAGTCCATAACACAAGATGTGGCTTAGCAACCGTGCCGTGCGGCTTCGTCAACAAGCGGATGACTCGTCGTCGGGAGTCAACTGCAAAACTCGACTGCGCGAACTGACGCTAGCGCCCGCCAGTATCGTTAAGGTCCGGCAATCTCGTGCGCGACCGTCCCGCGAGGTGACAGACGGTGGCGGGGACGAGGTATCCAAGATGTCAGCGGGTAGCGGGTGGTGTAGCGGGGGAGAGAAACTCGTGCATCTGCCTTCTCGTGCCCTTCCTCCCCCCGCCCCCGCTACCTCGTCCCCGCCACCGTCTGTCACCCCGCGGGACGGTCGCGCACGAGATTGCCGGACTATAACAATCCCCAATAGTGTCTCATACATAACCGATGACTTGCCTGCTTATTGTCTCATTTTCAAAATCGATTGCAATCGCTTTCATTTGACAGATGGGTGTTCACACATTGCTGCATTTCTTTGGTAAGTTTTTATTTGTGCCAAAAAGAAGCATCAATGTATCACATCCTGAAAGCGATTGCGATAGATTTTGAAATGAGACAATTAGCCCCCGGGGCCCTATTTCACCAAGTCGACATTTGTCAAGAGGGCTCCACACTCGGGCCGCGAATCCCGCGAAGGCCGCGAACCGCGAGTGTGGAGGGTTTCGCGGCTTCGCGTATGGGCTTCGCGGCTTCGCGGCTTCGCGTTCGCGCTTCGCGGTGTTCCCCGTCCGGTGGCGGTTTTTTTGGTCCGCGTCAAAGGACTTGTGTGCCGAACTAATGTTGCCGTGATTCGCGGCCGCGCTTCACGCGCGAGTCTGAAGGGCTATATCTTTCGCACCGTTTTCATGCGCGAATTGCGCCCATGATTCGCGGCCGCGGTTCGCGGCGCGAGTGTGGAGCCCTCTTCAGACAGTGACATATGTCGGTGATTAATTTACAATTGTCATTACTTTAATAAGGGACAAGTATGTTGTGAAACAGGGATATCCGTTACAAGTCGACATATTTGAAGATTTGTCAGTAATTCTTGATATGAGATTGGAGCTGAGTCAAGTTATCCCGTTTCACAACATAAATTATCCCCTATTAAAATAAGGAAATTAGGTACTGTAAAAATTGCCGACATATGTCACTGATAAATGTTAATTTGGTGAAACAGGGGCCAGAAGTAGACACGTTTTTAACTGTTTAAAATCAAGCGGAGGTCTTAAAGACCGTAATTGAGTAAGTCTATTGTAGTAAATATACTAACGTCTGGCGGGAAGTAGACTATCTCGAACATGTTGGAGAGGTCGGGCAGCGCGCCGGCCGCCAGCGCCAGCACGGCGCCGCCCGACACCACGATGCTGTACAGCAGCGGCTTGTTGTCGCGGAGACCCTCCATGAACGGCTCGCCCTATAACAAAATACACATTTAAAAGTGCGTCCAGATATGTTCTTTTACCCGTAACGTACCTCCGTTCCGTAGCAGCGTCGCGATCCAAAAACGGAGGCACGGCGGCGTCTCGATACGCATACAGGTACGCTCCGAACGATCGCGAGTCGGTTTTTTCGCACCCAATTCTCATACACTTCCGCAGTCGACGACATAGTGGAAATAAACACGCGATGATCGTCGCGACGTTCGGAGGTACGGGCTATTATTTTGCGTCCAGATTTTTTGGATCGGAACGCTGATACGGAACTGAGGTACGGTACCATAGACATAGAAATATTTTCGCTTCGCTGCGCTCAAGAAGACCAACAAAGCGTGAAAAAGAGAAGTTAACATCATACGGACACGGTCTATGTAAAAAAGAGACAAAGGATCAAGTGACATCTGCCAACATTATTTACAGTAAGAGCCCCTAGCGTCCCGCCTAGCAAATGAGCAATCACAGTTTGTTTAAAATATTTGTTAATCTTAATTAGAATTTAAAATGAAGGTATCGTGGAGCCATGGTGTCTTGTGCTCTAAGTAATTGTGATGTGAAAAAAAGAAATAATCCAAGTAATCACACTTTTCACAGGTAAATAAGATATTGCCACACATTTCTCTAAAACCAAATCTCTTTATCTCGTTTATCGACGAAGAAAACAGTATGGAACATTGTTTATTAATTACCTTTGCCATAATATGGTCATATTTTATGAATCTAAGTCATATTTTACGTATCTCATATAAAATGTATATTTATTAAAGCTTATGAAAATATGAGCCAAAATTATAAGTTTAATCAATACGTACCCTGTAGTTGATTGCAAACGTAGATATCTGCAATGCCATGGAAATGATGTAGACAGTGCTGTTGAGCAAGTCCGGCGCGAACTCTCGCTCTTCGTCCTCTGCCATGTCCATGTCTAACTTTGGTTTGTTATCCCTGGAGAGAAATGGATAGTCTCAAAATGATGAAACTGAAATAGGATTTTTAATTCGAGTTATGCCTAGGTCCAAATCACGCCAACAGCACTGTTAGCTTATAATCCATTTAATGAAGTAGGTATACAAATACTCTATTTGTGTAATATTTTGTGACTATTTAATTTGGTCGGATTCGCGCTAACAGCGCTGTCAGCGTCATTCGGACGCGGCCTTAGTAAATTGACATTTAGAACTGTCAGATATGTATGAGCAATAAGCGTCTAAAGCCTCGATTACATACGCCGATTTAGCATCCTAGCTAGGCACCAATATCGGGTTGCCACCCGTACTATATAATAAAATGTTGTACAATAACATCGATTTTAAAATTGAATTAACACGATAACGGAAAAGTAATCATTGTTTAAGATTGTAGAATTTGTAGATGAGAATAGAAAATAAATAATCTTAAAAAAAATTGACTTTTCCGTTATTTGTGCAAATTTACTGTTAAAATTGAACTTATTTATACGGGTGGCAACTCTAAATTGGTTCCTAGCTAGGATGTTAAATCGGCGTATGTAATCGAGGCTTAAAATAAAAAAAAATAGCGTCATGCTCATTCATATCAGTCAGCCCCCTAGTATGACCACCGAAACACGATATATATCGCGTGGTATAGCGTTTTATTGACACTCAACTGTCAAAATTCTCTTATTACAGTTAAAAAGTGTTAATCGATCACTATCTGACAGTTCTAATTTTCAATTTATTTACTGACTCGGAATGAAAATCCTACTTTAGTTATTTATTCTAAAATACTGCTAATACTTATACTTATCAGAAAAATTCTGACGGTCGCCGTAAGGCACTCGGAGTATACATTTTGTATTAGACCACGCACACTGTTAGAATTAGATTTTTTCTAATTCTAACAGTGTGCTCACTTAATCCACTTATTCACTTTATCAAAAATTTCTAGCCTGTTGTTTAGTTTAATGTACTTTTATTGCGAAAAGTGGCCACTTAAACTACAGGCCCAAAATATTGTAAAGTGAGAAAAAGTACCACAAAAGTTTGTTCGGTTCGGAGTGCACTACAGAGAGATAATTATCAATTTCGTCTTTATTTAAGTACTAGCGGCCGCCCGCGGTTTCACCCGCATGGTTCCCGTTCCCGTGGGAATATCGGGATCAAAAGTATCCTATGTTTTAATCCAGGCTATCTTCTATCTGTGTGCCAGATTTTAACCAAATCCGTTCAGTAGTTTTTGCGTGATTGAGGAACAAACATTTAAACATCCAAACCCACAAACTTTCACATTTATAATATTAGTAGGACTAGCGACCGCCCGCGGTTTCACCCGCATGGTTCCCGTTCCCGTGGGAATATCGGGATAAAAAGTATCCTATGCTTTAAATCTAGGCTATCAACTATCTGTGTGCAAAATTTCAACCAAATCCTTTCAGTAGTTTTTTGCGTGCTTGAGGAACAAACATCCAAACCCACAAACTTCCACATCCTACTAATATTATAAACTAGCGGCCGCCCGCGGTTTCACCCGCGTGTTTCCCATTTCCGCGGTAATATCGGGATAAAAAGTATCCTATGTTTTGATCCAGGCTATCTACTATCTGTGTGCCAAATTTCAACCAAATCCATTCAGTAGTTTTTGCGTGATTGAGGTACAAACATCCAAATATCTAAACATCCAACCAAACCCACATACTTTCACATCCTACTAATATTATAAATGTGAAAGTTTGTGGGTTTGGATGTTTGTTCCTCAATCACGCAAAAACTACTGAACGGATTTGGTTGAAATTTGGCACACAGATAGTAGATAGCCTGGATTAAAACATAGGATACTTTTTAACCCGATATTCTCACGGGAACGGGAACCACGCGGGTGAAACAGCGGGCGGCCCTAGTTTAAATATTAGTAGGATTATGATTTTATTCCAGTGGCGGCGTTAATGTGCAGAATCTTAAGGTTCAAATTCAAAATCGATTCAAAAGTGATTTTATAAGTAACTTTATTTTTCCTTGGCTACACTTGACTATTGTCTGACCTGCCAGGCGACCGCGCGGTGGCTTCTTGCACCAGGTAGACGAGGCACAGGAAGTGCACAGCGAACTGTGACAGCACAGTTATGATGGTGTACGCGTTGAAGATATTCGGCAGAGGGCGCTGCTTCGACAGTTGTTTTAGAGGCTGCAAGAAAAACATTAAAAAAATCCTAATAGTTTACAGGGTTTTGATATTTCATGAGTTAATATAGATACAGTGTAATCAATCTACTATTAAAAATACGAGACAAAATGGCATTAAATAGGATCATAATAATTCGAATAGTATTTAATCGGGTAACAATAAATCACCATTTTGGGTACCAAAAATACTGAATATAGCGTACAGTCAGTGGCACGAATCATGAAAAATTTTCGACGGAGTGGGGATAAGTTCGCGCATGTGCTCTTGTGAGCGACCAATAGCGCGCGTCCCTCTCCCGCCGCCCGCGCTCCTCACCGCAACGCATACCCAAAATACGCGTTCCGCGCAATCCCCACCCGATTTCATGATTCGTGCCACTGACTGTACTAATATACTAAGTGGGCGACGGACTGAGGGCGACTACAAACGTTGAAATTGGATTACTTTAAAATACAAATAGAGTAACTAGTTATTCAGAATGGGCGACCAAATTACTATTTGGGCGACAACCAATAGGCCACGCAAAACATTTAAAATTTGGCATATATTTTATTTAAAAAGGTGACTATTATCCTAATCGAAATGACAAAAATATCATGTTAGGTAGTTTAAATCAGTTATATTGTTACCTATTTGTTATAATAGTTGCCCACTCAGTATTTTTTGTCACTCATTTAGAATTTTCACTGCTAACTTAAATTATTTATCTCCCACATGTAGTCGCCCGTTTTTCGTATTTTTTGTAATCCACAGTTTGTCGCCCATTTAGTTATTTTGTCGCCCAACAAATAAACCGCTGCCAAGTTTGGTATTTAAGTATCCCATTAACAGTTGCCTTTAATTATCTCTAGTCACCCAATTAATTACTTGCAGGATAATTTATTAATTGACAATTCCCATCTACAGCAGCACTACCTACCAAGCGGGATAAAATTTCTGTCATCCCGCCATTCAATAGGGATTAATCTTAGCAGTTCCAACAGTGTCCAACGCTATTGTGTCTTGAGACCTGTCACGATTACGTCGCCATCAAATAAGATTGACCAAAAAACAAGTTATAGGTCGACCGGTTAAATGTGCCCTCGCCCGCGGGGCACAGAGGCGCGAGGGGAGACGAGAACGGGGGTCGTGAGAGGTGCGGGCGGCAGGGGTTCGCCGCCCGTCGCCCGCATCGCCCCCGTTCTCGTCTCCCCTCGCGCCTCTGTGCCCCGCGGGCGAGGACTCATTTAACCGGTCGGCCTATAGCACTTTTCCCGCTCACCTTCGACCTAGATATGAAGAGAAAGCACGACGCCAGCAGCAGACTCTGCAGCGTCGCCTGCGTGTCGCTGAACTTGATCCCGTCGAGATACAGCACCGACTGGCTGTAGGCCAAGATCAGGGCGTTCAGCGCGAGGATCTTAAACATCTGCAGGGTGGTGACGAGGGTGCAGCGGCCTTGCTTGATTATGTGGCAAACTGGGGGGAAAATAAAAGGGAATTGATTAGGTCAACTTTTTTCCAAATCCATATTCCGTTGAGTTGATTTATGACAATAGCCAGGGAAACTATTGACTAAAGAATTTATAGAATTCAGCAATCATTCGCGGTTTGTGGAGGGTTTTTTTATACACAATGGGATAGGCTTGGCCTTCACCTCACCGGATGTTTAAGTGGCGATAAAGCCGACGGTGGAAGCGCACTAAACCCGTAATCCTCATGACTGAGGAACTGGCTATCTTATTAACGCTAACTGCCAGAACATATTTTTTTTTTAAATTGCGTTATGGCTTCAGACTTACGTAATATAGTGGCAGCTAGCCAGGCGGACTTGAAATAAGCCCTACCACCAACCAAACCGAGTATAAATGTTCCCCCCTCTTGGGAATCGAACTCAGGACCCCTACATCTTACACGGGTGGGCGAACCACTAGACCACAGAGGCGGTTAAACGGAGGTGTTGTGTTTCTAATGTAATATTGCGCCAAACTAGCTCGCTCTGAACACGAGGCAATCCATAATTTCTCTCAAATTTGTACGAAATAACTTTACACTTCAGAGCGAATCCAAGAATACCTTAAAATGCCAACTGTAGCGACTGAGATCGAGCTGTATCGGAAACGACACAAAGACCGCCTCCACAATCACCCAAACCCTCTCATTACAGAGTTGTTAGACCCGACAATGGTGGTGAAAAGGTTAAAAAGAGACCACGTACTTGATTAGGGGGAGCGGTGATGGCCGCTTCACCATACTCGTCCATTCTTCCTTTCAACCAATTTGCTTATGGTCGGGCGACCGATTGCAAATACCAGAAGATTAGAAAAAAAAACTTCAGAGCGAGCTAGAAATTTGTTATACCACAATTACAAAACTTACTGCACAGAATGCTGGATAGGCGACTGGTGAACGGCGCAGCGACACTAGCGTCACCTAGCCGGACCAGTTGCGGCTGTTCTTCTTCTTCCAACTTCTTCATAGCTCGTCGCAACCTCGCGGCCGCCTCGGCGCGGGCCTCGGCGCGCGCGTCGCGGGCGCCCGGGGGACGCCGAGGGAGTTCCAGCTCCACAGGACGCTCTTCTCTCGGTTTCTCTCGTGGGCGTTCGGGCGCGTTCGCCAGGATAGCTACACCTACCTGAAAACGAAAGAAAGACTTGGTTATTTCACGATTTTTTTTTTTACTTTTTTCAAAATGGGGATGGCAACGCAAAGATAATTGTAGATGTCGCTGCGTACGCTTGTTCCTAAGACAGTAGACATTCAGAACAAATCTATAGGAAAATAGGTATTTATTTTGTGGTATTTTTTTTACCGAAAAGGACCCATTGACTCAAAATGGATATATAAAGGCGATTCTACAATGCAAATGCTGGAATTGAAAGCCAAATTAAGGCGTTTTTATTCTTACTGATATTTTTTTTATATCTAAGTAAATTTGTACTATGCGAGCCAAATAAGAATAGTACTGTCAAAGCGGCCATTTTTGTTTGCGTTTCGCTTCCACTTCAAGGTGTAGGAATGTGCAAGAAAAGGAACAAAGTAGAAAATGGCCGTTCGACAGTACTATTCTTATTTGGCGCGCATAGTAAGTGCCAACATTTTTACAGCTTAATTACACAGAATTTGGTTATTTTAAAGTTATAAAACGATTTTTAAAGAAAAGTAACAGTTTTTGTGGAACAAGCGTACGTAGTGCCACTTTGACAGTTGCCTTCCCCGGTAGTTTATTGAACCAAATAAGTTAAATGAAGTTAAATAGTATTCAAAGTAAGACTTACATCAGCATGTTTCAAAGCACCAACATCATTTGTGCCATCACCACACATTAACGTCACATGTCCCAAAGCTTTCAATGTAATTATCACAAACTCCTTTTGCTTCGGAGCGAATCTAGCGAATACTTTAATATGAGGCATTAAATGAATCATAAACTTGTGATGGTGCTCATTGAGGAATGTGAGGCCCTCACCCGTTATACACAGATCAAACTTAGAAGTTAGCTGTTTAGACGTTTTATAAGGCTGCACAGGTAAATTCACTTCTTCGTCTATAGACTTCCAACCCCATTCTGTATTATTCTGTGTTAATATAAGCACTTCACTCTTTTGTGTAAACTTCAATTCTTTCGCCACATGGCACGCAGTCAACGGATTATCACCAGTAATCATAACAACGGAATGTGAGGCATGAACTATCTCAGCTATAGCTTTCTTTGAATCACTCTTCAGTGGACATGATATTATCACGAAGCCCACAAAAGTTAAATCAGACTCAACATCTTCTCTTGATAAATCCCTGATTTCTTGGGAACTTAACTTTCCTAAATTCCTGTAACCCAACGCTAAAACCCTGGCACCCCTTCTGGATAGTGTCAAGTAAACATGATCATAATGACTAGGAACTTCCTTAAGCATAGTTTTGATTGTCTCAGGTGCTCCTTTAACACTAGTAATATAATGATTTTCCATAAACCCTCTCTCATTTACTTGATAACCAGCTATTATAGACATTCTTTTAAGCGCACTTGAAAAATGATTTCTATGTACTATTTTTAAACCAGGGGATTTCCCTCTCTTTGGAACTACTGCATCACCTTTTGTAAGGTTCCACTCAGCTGCTTTTAAAGTGGCCTTCTCTAAGGGATCACCGACTACTCCATCATCCAATTGAACTAAGGAATGACAAGATGCAAGAACTTGTATAGTTTCCATGGGGGCCTCAGATAGAGGTATTACTGTAGCATCTTTATGATCACCAATCCCAGCGACTCCCTCCACCACTAAATTATCACTTGTAAGTGTACCAGTTTTATCAAAACAACATATCTCTACTTTTCCAGCAAAAGGTATTCTAAAAGGTTCTGTACAAAACACTGCTAATTTTGATAGTGACAACAAGGAAGTGTTAACTGCTAGTGATAGTTCAATAGGCAGTTCAGGAGGCACTACAGAGGTTAAAATTAGTGTACACTCCAAAAATAGCTTGTATCTATTCCTCTCTGGATCCTCACAACCCTTGATCCAGACGTATGCAGCTGCAGCAATCGCAAATATCAATAGGAATAGTATAAACCCAAATGTTTCAAGGTTATTCGCTGTGACCCGTTTAACTCCAAACAAAATTGTTCTCAGCAACTTCCCCTGAGAGGTATTGAATCCAGTACGGATTACATAACCAATACAACCATTATCAGGAGCCTTGAGAGCCGAAGAGGTACTCTTGCCTGGTGAAGAATGTTGAACTATTTTGGTGCCACCAAACAGCATATGCAATTTACTATCACCCTCTGGGTCTAAATTTAGTTTTAAATTTTTCTCATTCTCTATAGGCTCCTTCATTTGTGGGACACTCTCACCTGTCAACATTGACTCGTCGACTATACATGAACCTCTTAACAGTACTATATCACAAGGTACTAAATTATCATTTGTGGATCTTATAAGGGATACTACGTCTCCTGGGACTAATTGGTCACTCATTATCTGCCGCCACCTCCTATTTCTATAGACATTAATGTTGTAGGGTTTGTTCCCCATTTTCCTTATTTCCGCCATGTTTCTGAGCTGCTGCTGTACTAAAGTGCACTCAAACATCACCAGCATCACGAGTGTAAAGATGGAGTAATACCAATACTTGTCTAGGCACCATAGTGCCACACAGAATACTTGAAATACAAAAAATGGTGCTGTGGCTCTCTCTTTGAAAAGTTCCATGAATTCTGGTACAACCTATAACATAACAATTTTATTTTTATACTAGCGGCCGCTTGCGACTTCGTCTGTGTGGAAAGTTTTTTTGCTATCCCTCTGGAACAACACTCTTTTTCGGGATGAAAGGTATCCTATGTCCTTCTCTGTACCCCTGACAATGTGTATGCAAAATTTCATGACGATTGGTTCAGTAGTGAAGACGTGAAGGCGTAACAAACAAACAAACGGACTTTCGCATTTATAATATTAGTAATAGTACGGTGCATTTAAGCCCAGACCTTGACATCAAAGTAAAAGTATCATTCTAGCTCCAAATTGTTCTTTACAGTCCACATATTGTTTGCTAAAAAGTTACACTACTTTGCGCGTCGGGTTTGGGGGGGAGAGAGGGGAGAAGTTGGGTTTTATTAGTTTTTCTTAAATATTTTGAAAACTATTTGGTTTAGCGCAAAAGTGCGAATGACAAAAATAATCTACATTGAATTGCAAACAAAAATGGTTTACAGCATAATCATGCTAAAGTGAACGGTTCCAGAGTTACGGAGGGCGTAACTAGCAATTGTTCGTTTTTTTCTATTTTTGGAAAAATGTGACATTATTACGAGGAAACTATTTTTTTTTTGTACAGAATTGTGTTTTGAAAAAACAAATTGCGATTTTAGTGGCCGATGGTATGTTAGTAATAAGCCCTTGAAGAAACGACAACCTCACCACCCTCTCAAGGGGCGCTACTTTTTAAGGGAAAAGAGGCGTCCACAGGCCTAGGCCATATAAACCTGTGGTATGGAGAAACCCACTCTGAACTGATAAAACTAATAAACATGACGAGTTTTAAATGCGATCTTATTTCATAATTCATCATCAATCGTCATCAGTATTCATCATATCAGCCGCACGACACCCACTGATGGGTATAGGCCTCCCCCACGGATCTCCACGACGATCGGTCCTGCGCTGCCCGCATCCAGTGGCTTCCCGCGACCTTCACCAGATCTTTGGTCCACCTTGTCGGGGGCCTACCCATTGAGCGTGTAGGGACAGCGCTAGGGAGATGTAATGAAACCACAAGATTGGTACAGCTAACTTAATATATGTTCTACTTAAATTACAATCATCAAACCAAGGCCCATGAGGAGGAAGCCTCTGTTCTCTTAAAAAGTAGCGCCCCTTGAGAGGGTGGTGAGGTTGTCGTTTCTTCAAGGGCTTATCACTAACATATTTACCACCGGCCACTAAAATCACAATTTGTTTTCACAAAACACAATTCTGTATAAATAAAAATAGTTTCCTCGTAATAATGTCATATATTTCCAAAAATCTAAAAAAAACCAACAATTGCTACTTACGCCCTCCATAACTCTGGAACCGTTCACTTTAGCAAGATTATGCCATAGACTATTTTTGTTTGCAATTCGATGTAGATTATTTTTGTCATTCGCACTTTAGCGCTAAACAGCATAGTTTTCAAAATATTTAGGAAAAACTGACAAAACCCAACTTCTCCCCCCCCTCCCCCCCAAACCCGACGCGCAAAATGGTGTAACTTTTTACCAAACAATATGTGGACTGTATAGAACAATTTGGAGCTAGAATGATACTTTTACTTTGGATGTCAAGGTTAGGCCGTTTTTTTGCCATTTGCACCGTACTATAAGGATTTTATCCTTTTTTCAAATAAATTAATAAAAATCATTTTTTTACTTGCATTTAACTACAATTATTTATAAATAAATAAAATAAAAAAAGTAACTGCAAACCTAAAATTTTGAGAAATCATTATTTTCAATTAAATTCCATACTTCTTAAAATGTATCGAACAACCAAGGTGTTGTTTAATTTTATATAAAAACTAGCAACTGCTCACAACTTCATCTGCGTGGAAAGTTTTTTTGCAATCCCTCAGAAACACTACCTTTTTTGGATATGAAAGATATACTATGTACTTTTTTGTACCCCTGAGAATGTGTATGGAAAATTTCATGATGATCGGTTGAGTATTTAAGAAGTGAAGGTGTAACAAACAAACACATTATAATATTAGAAAGAACAAAATATTTTACCATTATCATTTCATTCTTGCCAAATTCTTTTTCTGCAATATCAATGGCCTCGTCATCTAGGAAACCTTTTGATTCCATATACTCTTCATAGGGCTTGTTAACAGGAAAATCCACAGTAGAAAAAGTGTTCTTATCCCAATCATAAACATATTTGCTCTTTTGAAATATAAACCAAACGTCAGGATATATGCTGCCTTTTTTTGTTGACTGAAAGAAAATAAAAACTCAATTATAGTAGATTTTGTATTAGAAAAGAATATAAGTTAATTCAACCCGGTCAAGTTAACTCAGCACAACCCTCTCTTTTTGTCCTTGCCTCACCCCACTGTATTTTTTTTTAATCTCAATAGGTTAGTGATAAATTATCACTAACAAGTGTACTAATGCTTGAAAAGGCATGATGACGGTGGCGTAAAGGCCCCCATAAACGTACAAACGTGTTTGTCAAACATGTAAGTGTTTGTCAAGCAGTTTGATCGTCTGCGAGCAAAAACTACGTGTTTGACAAACAAACTATAAACAAAACTACGTTTTTTTGTCTATGCTTTGTTTGTCAAACGCGTTTGCCAAACAACGTTTGAATGTGTGCACTGAGAAAACGTACAAACAAAACCATAGAGAACGTAATCACTCCTGTCATAAACGTAAAATTTGACAAACGTGTTTGAACGTTTACGGGGGCCTTTAGGCAAGGAGAAAAGAAGAGGGGTCGCTTTCGCTTCAGGTGCCGAGTTAACTTGACTAGGATACAATATGTTTGATAAGTGAAACCTTAGTATGATGCAGTTTAACTATTTCAGAAAATCCATTGTTTGTTGTAGGAACCACTTTCACAATTTCAGCCTGAATAGGGTCCTTAACCTGAAAACCAAATCAAACAGGAATTTCATAACCTTACAATGCAATTTTACAATAACCCCATGTAATATGCTCTAATTGAAGCTGACATGGAAGCATCAATTAAATTAACTTACCGCAGAGCAGGAGAGGAAGCACTGAATGTGCACACTCCAGTAACAGCAGAGACATATAAGAATTTGGATAGAAGCTACTACTGCAACAGTCACGAACCCTGCCTCGTAAAACTCATCGAACCCATACACAACTATCCAAGAATAGAACACCAAAGGATATATGATCAAAAAAGGCAACACAGTCCCTTGTAAAACAGTAGGCACCGCTTTAAAAAGTTGTGTATATTGAACTAAATCGTCCAATGACGACTGCATTTTATTTGATACCATTTTTACTGAATAATTTTACTTTTTTTGTTCGTGCGGCACACGAACAGAAAATCCCACTAATTTACTATTAAGTTTATCATAGTTTCCAAGTGGAATGTGAAATTTAATTTAAATTACAGAAAAATTGTGCCTTCCTTCGCCCCGAGTTTACTCAACTTGATTGCTTGATTGACATTGACACATACAAAAGTCAAAAGTCAGTGGCTATATTCCGAATCACGATAAAATCGATGTCAGCGCTCACGTTATCTGTCAAACCCATACAAAATCACCGACTCGGAACGCATTTTAGTGCGCTGTCATCGATTTCAGTGTGATTCGGAATGCAGCCAGTCACGTCCGTCGGAAATGTCACACACACGTCAATCGAAAGAGGAAAAGGAAACGGATAAAGGCCGAAACAAATTATCGGACGCGGCTTACTGCCGCGGCTGATCTGAGGTGTGCAAACTATCGGATACGTCCGCGACCTACTACATCCGATAGTTTGCACACCTCAGGGGCCTTACTATGAGCTCTTATAGCAGGACTTATACTGAATGGCATTACTTTTTCGTACCATGACCTCGATTTAGCAGGCCTGCGAAGGGCCTGCTTTAATACACGCTCTTAAACCGTTCACCATTTTTTATGTATGGACGAAGCGTACCACGACGCTCCGTTTGACAGTTTGGGAGCTGTTTTATAGCGTCTGTAATGTCAAATAAAGCAATTCATAAAAAGTTCCTACGTGATCAGCTTTTTCAAAATTGTTTAGTGTATTTAGATAAGTTTGGCGTGAGAATTTTAAGATTTGTGAATTTCTTTTAATGTTTATTATTTAACAGTGAATTATGTAACTTGATAAAGGCAACGCGACGACTTCCTTGTTGTTGAATATCACTAAAATAAAAAGAAATGATGAGAGATGAGACCCCATAAATAAGTACATACTATCCCCTTCAATTGGTAATGCGCCTGGCGGCCATGATTTTAACCTCAAAAACGAAAAACAATTGCATTTTTTTTAATACCTAGACCCTTTCTTATTGAAAATAAGAATTAAATAATTAATACACTATTATTACCTATTAAAATTTTCCTGTTTTTTGTCATTTTTAGCTGCGGATGACGTTGATGTGTATGTTAATTTGACAAGGTTCCAGCGCATTACCAATTGACGCGGATAGTAAATTGCATTACATTTTATGTTATTATGAATAATAATAATCAAATAAAGAAGAAAATGATTTATTTTATATCGATGTAAGTAATTAACAAACTAATGGTGTGAAATGATATTGAAAATAAAAAAACCGAAATAATATAACTTTAATTTGTTTTATTATATATATAATAAATAATAATAATAAAGCTTTTTATTTTCAAACCCTTACATATTTTCACAATTCAATATTTATGAGTAGGTGCTATAACTACTTTGGGTCTGAATCCCCTTGGGTAAAAGCCTCCCCCAACTCCTTCCACACGTCTCTGTCTTGGGCTCTAGTTATCCAGTTGTTGCCCGCTACACTGACTATGTCGTCCTTCCAGCGCGCACGTGGTCTGCCTACAGCCCGTTTTCCAGGAGGCCCTTTCCAATTGGTGGCTTTTAGGGTCCATCTAAAGTCAGTGAAACGAGCAACATGTCCTGCCCATTGCCACTTGGACTTCAGTGCATACTCCAGAGCGTCCACTAACTTTGTTCTTTTCCTTATGTCCTTGTTCCTGGTTTTATGGATTTTTCTAAGTTTCAGTATGCTTCGTTCCATTGCATGCTGGCAGCATCGCACTTTACTTTTTACCTTGTTTGTGTACACCCATGTCTGACATGCATATGTAAGACACGGCAGGACGCAGGTATCCATGATGGTTTTTTTCATTTCGGTGCTGTAGCTCCCCTTTAATATTTCTTTATGCGACCAAAAATTTTTCCACGTATTTTTGATTCGTCTATCCACCTCTTCATCATTGCTGCATGGATCAAAAGATATTTGTTTTCCAAGGTAGATGTAACGGTCCACATATTGGATTGGGTTCCCTTCTATTAGTATTTGTTTTTGGTGGCTGTTCGTCATTATTTTAGTTTTTGAAGTGTTCATGTGCAGTCCTACCTTTTTGCTTTCATCATTCAAAGTCCTCATCATTTGCTCTAATTCTGAAGCCGAGTTAGCAAAGACCGCTATGTCATCGGCAAACCTCAAATGGCTCAAATATTTGTTTTGTATCCAGATACCGTTATGTTGCCAGCCTATTCTTTGGAAGATGCTTTCAAGTACTGCTATAAAGAGTTTGGGTGACAGTGGGTCTCCTTGTCTTACTCCTCTTTCGATTTTTATTTCTTCTCCTCTGCTCTCCAGACGGACTGAACTCAAACTTTGTGAATAGATGTTTTGTATGATTCTTGTGTAGCAGTGCTCTACGTTGCATGACTCTAATGCATCCCATATAGAGCTTCGAGTAATACTGTCAAAGGCTTTAAGATAGTCTACAAAGCCGATGTAAAGGGGAAGGTTAAACTCCTTAATTATATAATTTGTTTTATTAACTTGCGACATTTTATTACTATCCCCGTCAATTGGTAATGCGCTGGAACCTTGTCAAATTAACATACACATCATCGTCATCCGCAACTAAAAATGTCAAAAAACAGTAAAATTCTAATAGGTAATATAATATATTAATTATTGAATTCTTATTTTCAATAAGAAAGGGTCTAGGTATATCAAAAATTTACAAATTGTTTTTCGTTTTTGAGGTTAAAAACATGGCCACCAGGCGCATTACCAATTGGCGGGGATAATAAGCGATAAATTAGGTGCATTCTGCCAGACAAATATCTGAGTCATCGAACGCCATAAAGTACATTTTAACCATGAAAAGTAAATGAATATTCTAAACAAATTACTTTCCATGGTTAACAAATTTATGGCGATCGATGACTCAGAGATTTGTCTTACAGAATGCACCCATCGATTTGTATAGGCTAGCTCGTTTTCGCCATAGGTAATATTAACTTTATGGTTTTCGCATCGTCTACAAAGCATTAGTGCTCTGTGACAAAGCATACCAGAGACAAACTAACCGTTCACCTTGAGTCAAAACAATCTTTAAGCCGTTCACCTAAAAGACGGTCATGGTACCGATTTAAGCAATTTTGTTTAGGGCCTGCTTCTGAACTGAACGGCTTAAGGATGGTTTCTTATTTGCTGATGGTAAGCCCCCTGATCAGCCGCGGCAGTAAGCCGCGTCCGATAATTTGTTTGGACCTTAATGAATGCGTTTTAGTTTTTCTGCTAATAGTTATGATCGTCATCTCGTGTGTGCCTTACTCCTTCAGGCTTGTGAGCTTTTGAATCCTTCAGTGACGGATAAACAATTTCTTATTTTGGTATGGAAGTGTCTATTCATCGGGGCGCCTCGACGAATAGTATTTTTCTCTATCCAGCGGTGCGCGCCGCTGAATAGCGCTTTCTCTAGGGATTGACTTTATGCCGGTGCCTTCTTTTTAGTCGTCGTAATCGTAAGTTAAACTATTCAAATATTCTTTGGTCTAGCGGTTAGAGCGTTGGTCTCTCGTCTCGATCTAGAGGTCGTGGGTTCGATCCCCGGGGGAAGCAACACCTTTAGTTTCTAGTTTGGTTAGGAAATTGCAGGCTGATCACCTGGTTGCCTGATAAGAAAGATGATCCATGCTTCGCAAGGCACGTTAAGCTCTAGGTCCTGCGCCTGACCTCTATCCGGTCGGCATATGGGCAAAATCTAACTCCTGAGTTTTGATAGTTATCTCTGATTGGTCAAAAAAACTAGGTACTTAGTTAGATTTTGCACGCAACATCTAACTACCGTACCGAGTTTTTTTGACCAACCTGTTTTTAAGTTCTTTTGTGTCTTTGAGGATGTAGTTATTATTGAAGCGTACCTATTGTTAGTTGATAAGTTCGCAAATAAAAGCACCTATTTTTTTTATCTAATCCTATTTTTTACCTATACCACAGTCCTCCGAATTATTTAATTTGGCAGGAAACGTAACTTCTGCGTTCATCTCGGTTTTCTGGGTAGTAGTTACAAAAACTTGGAAGATTTTCATTTTTCCAAAAATAAAATAAAACGTAACACGTTTGGGCGCAAACTCTTACTACTGAGTGCACGACCTTCAATAACAGCTCTTTAACATTCAGTTATCAATCTGTGATAACGTTTTTTACTGTTGGAAAAAATAAAATCATCCAAGTTTTTGTGACTAGTTGACTACCTACTATCCAAAATACCCAAATCTGAACGCAGAAGTTACGTTTTCTGACTACGTTTTCAACCAAACTAGAATCAACAACTCAAAGATGTTGCTTCCCACGGGGATCGAATCGAACCCACGACCTCTGTCTGGGTCGAGAGACCACTATAGCTCTAACCACTAGACCACAGAGGCAGTAACACAATTACTACAACATTATTTGAACAGTTTAACTTATTTTATTTATTAGTCGTCGTAATAAGTAAGGAGGCACCGACATAAAGCCAATCCCTAGAGAAAATGCTATTCAGCGATGCGCACCGCAAGATAGAGAAAAAAACTATTCGTCGAGGCGCCCCGATGAATAGACACTTCCTTTTGGTATTCAGAACAAACGTAACGCTAGAATTTATGAATTATTGACCTTTGAACATGGTCCTCACGAAATGACACTGAAGATCATGGATGCTGGAAATAACAAAAACTAGCTAACGAAAGTGCAGTTTCACTCCATAGATGCTCAGTGACGCAAAAATAAATAAAATTTAACATTCGAAAATCATACAAAACAGAATAGATCTCATAAAACCGTTGTTTAAACGTGGCACACACGGAACCGTATGTGCCAGTTTTCATTTGTCAAAATATCGACAACTAAACCCTTTGGAACCAAATGAAGCAGTCTATCAGCGTTACGTTTGATAAGTGACAGCACATAAAACTTTAAATCTGTTCGCGTAACAACACATCAATAGGAAAAGCAAAACCAATATTTCGACCCATCAGACTGTGTGGCCCACAATTAATACCGTTACGTTACGTGAATTTTGCGTCACTTAAGATGTAAAGCAGTTTATAGTAATAAGAATTTCCGTCACTGAGGATCTAGCTTTGTTTGGAACCAATCACTGCAGTAGTTTCAATACAATTCATGATACAATTTGTATGAGATTTTTAAGATAGGGTGACAACAGTGTACTCACGTTGATGGACAGAAAGGATATAACCGTCCTGTTAATGAGGGCTTTTCAATCAAAATGACAAAAAACTGTCTGCTCGATAGATGGCATTGATAAAAATGTATGTGTCAATGTGTTTTTTTTTAATAACCAAGCCTCGAAGAGTACTAAGGTAGGCAGGTAGATGTAACCCTGAAATGTTTCTTTCTGGGTAGATGTCAGCCAGCGTTCGCTTAAGCCGAAATTAGATGGTTCATTTTTACGTTTATTTTTGATGCTTCGTTAGTGAAGCATCAAAAATGAAGTGTCTAATTATGAATTCATCTTTCATCACTCACTGATGTGCCTTTTTGATGAAAGTCACTAGGGGGGGCGTCCATTAATCACGTGATGTTTTTTTGGCCAATTTTTAACCCCCCCTCCCCCCTGGTGATACATGGTGAGGTTTTACATTAACCCCCCCCCTGTAAATCTCGTGTTTTTTTTTTGGTACAAAATAATCTCAACAATTTTCAGTACGAATATGTCGCGGTGGGCGGGGAAATCGTCCAGGTAATGGTGAGTCAACAATCACACACAGTTTTCGGTTAAAAGTCACATGTTCAACGAAAAATATTAATACACGTGATATTTCACTACACTCCCCCGTCCCCCCTTGTGATACTTCGTGATGTTTTCAACTACCCCCCCCCCCCCACCCCTTTCGAGGCTCACGTGATTAATGGACGACCCCTAGACGGCCGTCCGCTTTCATTTCATCGGTATATGCCTTTCATCAATCATCGGCATCGGAAATTAACGATAAATGAAACGTGTAAACAGCGCCATTCACTGCAGTGAACGGCATGTCATCAGCCACGTTTTTGTTTTTATTTTAATATGCCTTTATTTTTCGTTTTTCAACGTTTTTCAACCTGCATCAGACAACATGCATACAAGCAATGCATGCAAGCATTTTCTCGCTCTTTAATTAACTACTAATTCTTTAATAAAAATTATCACGCACAACCTGTTGCCGCGAAAGAGGAAAATAGTAACAGACAAACATACAAACACACATGCAAACCCTTACCCCAAATACATATACCGCCTCCGTTCCTTTCCATCCATCGTGGCACATTTTAACTCCATACAGTTGACAGAGGAATGTACTTGCGCAGAGCAACGGAGGGGGTCTCGAGGGGGGTCGGGCGGCGCGGCTCGGAGTACCCAAACTCGCTGAGTTTGGGTACTCGAACGCGGAAGGACGGCGCGAGTGACGCGACTGAATAAATCACGCATAGCGAGCGACCATTTTAAAAATCTTTTATGCCGCTATCGATTATTAGGTATAATTTTACTATAGTACATATTAATAATGGTGCACACTTGTTTTGTTCCGTATACGGATGTGCCTCGACGGCGGCATACAGCAAGGACTTAAAATTTCATAGATTTCCCCGTGATGCGAGGTAAGTTTATTTATTCCTATAAGTAATTTCGTATTACTTACCTACTTAACCAATCATCTCGTGCTGTTAAGTACTTTTTTTGTATAATTCAATAATACCTGTCGTGTGCAGTTTTATAGTAAAATTTGATTGTAGCTAAAGAATAACTTCAAGTAGATTTGTGAAATAAGTAATGAATATATATTTGGTAGGTATGTAGGTACTAGGTACATAAGCATATCGTGCGTTTTGCTATCATCACAAAATAGCTAGGTACCTACGACCTTGTTTGAACCAGAGTTTTACGTACCTAGTACACTGGTGGTACATACCTACATAGGTACCTACTTAAGGGACTTGAACACTATTAATTAGTTAATGACGCCGCGGCCGTTCTGTTAAAGTAAGTACTTAAAAGCAAGCTAGGTGCCACTTTTGAAGTTTATTTGATATAGGTACCTACCGACTTACCTACATACCTGCGCTTTGCGCACGGGCTATAAGCACTTGAACACTGATCGTGAAGATTATTTATATCCTTGTTCTACTAATCACTAATCCTACTTTCTACTAATACCTACCTACTATTATAAATGCGAAAGTTTGTGTGTATGTGTGTTGTAAATAATTACTTATTAATCACATTTATTTTCTATTTTGACAACCGTTGCACATTTGCGGCTGATTGCGTAAGTACCTACACGGGCGGCGGCACACGGCGGCATCGTCCAACATCAAAGGCGTTTAACAACTGTATGGAGTTAAACTGTGATCGTGGGTTGTAACGATACGCAGCAGTCTCAGTAAACATCAACACGATACGATATCCGCAAAAAAATACTTCGTGGTCACCCTAGGTGATCTACATTCTAATTTAAATCTCGAATTGCATCGTAAGTACTACAGTGATTAGTTCCAAATAAAGCTAGATCCTCAGTGACGGAAATTTTTATTACTATAAACTGCTTTACAACTTAAGTAACGCAAAATTCACGTAACGTAACGGTATTAATTGTGGGCCACACAGTCTGATGGGTCGAAATATTGTTTTTGCTTTTTCTATTGATGTGTTGTTACGCGAACGGATTTAAAGTGTTATATGCTGTCACTTATCAAACGTAACGCTGCTAGACTGCTTAATTTGACTCCAAACGGTTTAGTTGTCGATATTTTGACAAATGAAAACTGGCACATATGGTTCCGTGTGTGCCACGTTTAAACAACGATTTTATGAGTTCTGTTCTGTTTTGTATGGTTTTCGAATGTTAAATCTTATTTATTTTTGCGTCACTGAGCATCTATGGAGTGAAACTGCACTTTCGTTAGCTAGTTTTTGTTATTTCCAGCATCCATGATCTTCAGCGTCATTTCGTGAGGACCATGTTCAAACGTCAATAATTCATAAATTCTAGCGTTACGTTTGTTCTGAATACCAAAATAAGAAATTATTTATCCCTCACTGAAGGATTTATAAGCCCACAAGCCTGAAAGAGTAAGGCACACACGAGATGACGATCATTAATAGTTTAGGAAGGAAGGTAGTGCACGCCCACAGTAAATCCACAGTTGACGAAACTTTACAGTATGAAAGAAGTCTCATAAATGAAACATATTTTTCAAATAATGCAAACCGTTTTTTTTTTGGATATTTGTACATCGTTGTAGGTTTTGGTTCATGCTATGTTACATAAATGCAAAGTTTCATCGACTGAGGATTTAATGTTGGGGTCTCCATACAAAAGATCGCTTCATTTCCTACACTATAAGGGGGGCTACTCAAATGGCCACTTTTCTATTCATTTGCTAATTTAAAGCTTAAAAATAAGCAATTAAACGATCAAGTCACACGTCGCAAGTTTATGTAAGTTAATCACAGACATTGTTGTTTTGTATGGAAATGACAAGCCTTCGACACGTAATTTTAAATTTAATGGCTTATTTTTAATTATTAGTTAGCGAACGAATAGAAAAGTGGCCATTTGAGTAGCCCCCCAGGGGCCTTACTATGAGCTCTTATAGCAGGCCTTATATTGAACTGCCTCACTTTTTCGTACTATGACCTCAAAGATTAGTATGAAAGCAGGCCTTAAGCAGTCCAGTTTAAAGCCTGCTTTTGAACTGAAAGGTTTCTTATTTGCTGATGGTAAGCCCCCAGGTCCATCGACGAGTGATTAAAACCGTGGTCTTATGCTGTGAGGCGCTGTTTTGTGAGTTCACGAGCCTGGCTCGCGGCTCGTCATGTTTGCTTAATTTTTTACTCGGCTCCTCTTAACTGCCTGTCGATGACGGCCGGCAAGCCAAGTTGCCATAAATTTATTGGCGACAGCCAACTTCTTGGCGACAGCGCTAGAGAACAGACCAATGACGAAGGAATAATATGGACCTGACATACCTAAGAATACGAAAAAAGTGTGCATACCTACTTCATTGTTCTCCATTCAAACGCAACTAAACATGACGGCTTTGCTTAGTGTACATACACCTTATGTAAACAGCATAGAGTCGAAATTGCAACATTTACACGCAACACAATATGGCGGACACGGCACGCGTCTGACGTCACGAATGCTTTGTTATTGCAGTTTATGCCACTTCCATAGGTTTCCTTTTTCAGAGGGACGGACGCACTCCACGGCACATTTTTAATAATAGATCTGTCTGCGAATTCACAGTCACAATTTCATAATAGAATTCATAAATGGCTTCCTAGAGTGTCCCTGTTTATGGCAAACTAAATCAAGATATTATAAAAACAAGGGAAATTGGCTTGCAGCGTATAATAAACTCGTGGAGATAGCAAAAGAACTCGGATGTAGCCGGTGTTAAGAAAAAAAATCGTAATATGCTATATAATACCAAGATATCACAAAGCTTCAGACTTCGAACAAGACATGTTAACACCTAAATTCTTATTCAGATACGACTGTTTCACTCGCTGGTCGATCAGCAGTAGGTTATACGGCCGCGAGTATTTAACCAGCGTTCTTTAAAACTAACCGTGATAAAGGCTCGTATAGGGAATCCAGTCCCGCATAAGAATCACGAACCCGCAAGCTTGCGGGATTGAGGTCATCAATCCCACGGATCCCGCGGGATTGAGATTTTTTAATAATATTTTTTCCTATAAAAAGTTTTTTTAAAAGAAAATGAAACAAAGACAAGTACTATGCGCGCCAAATAAGATTAGTACTGTCAAACAGCAATCTTGATCTTTTTTCCTTTTCTTGCACATGCTACACCCCTAAAATGGAAGAGAAACGCAAACAAAAATGGCCGTTTTGATAGTCCTATTCTTATTTGGCTCGCATAGTAAATAAGTAAAGTGATACTCATTACTAATTATAAATGGAGTGTAATGATTTTAAACATTTGTATAAATGATCGAAGGTTTGTATAATCAGATATACTTACATAAGTAACAATGCTTAATAATAATAACAAATGTTGAGTCATTTTTGTTTCTTTTTTATTCGACTAATTAACATTTTTATAAGTTTTAACGGCTTTAGAATCAACTTATCGATTTTAACTTGAAACTTTGAACATAGGTCAGAACTGGAAGGCAATGCAATATTATGGTGTCATAGAGCTGATCTGATGACGGATCAGGAAGAAGGCCACAGGATCTCTATGATGAAACCATACAACCCCATCGTGTTTGGGCTCGTTACAATCGTGTTGACGAGTACTTTAATGGGAGACGAGATCCAGGGTCTGATGATGAAGCTGAAAGGCTATGCCATAGGAACTCAATATTGCAACCCCATCCAATTTGGGCTTGTTTAAATCGTCTTGACGAGTTCTTTGTTGGGAAATAGTTTCCATGGTCTGATGATGGAGCCGGAAGAAGGACACAGGACTCTTTAATAAAACCACGGTACCCCATCGAGATTAGGCTCGTTTGAATCGTCTTGACGAGTACTTTGTTGGGAAATAGCTTTCAGGATCTGATGATGGAGCTGGAACAAGGACACAGGAACTCTTTAATAAAACCATGTTACCCCATCGAGTTTGGACTCGTTTGAATCGTCTTAAAGTGTGCGAGTGCAAGAGTAGGAGTGGTATATTTTAACACGTTTTTATAAGGTTGCTTTCTCGTTTGTGTGTTCATTCGTTCGCTCGTTTGTTTGTTTGTTTGTTTCTCCACAAAGTTTGCGAACGATTTTATACTAGCTTCCCGATGAGCTAGCGACTTGAAACTTTGAACATAGGTCAGAACTAGAAGGCAATGCAATATTATGGTGTCATTGAGCTGATTTGATGATGAAGCCAGAAGAAAGCCACAGGAACTCTATGATGAAAACATACAACCCCATCATGTTTGGACTCGTTAGAATCGTCTTGACGAGTACTCTAATGGGAGACAAAGTCCAGGGTCTAATGACGAAGCTAAAAGGCCATGCCATCGGAACTCAATATTGGAACCATGCAACCCCATCAAATTTGGGCTCGTTTGAATCGTCTTGACGAGTTCGTTGTTATGAAAAAGTTTTCAGGGTCTGATGATGGAGCCGGAAGAAGGCCATAGGAACTCTATAATAAAACCATGCAACTCCATTGAGTCTGGGCTCGTTTGAATCGTCTTGACAAGTTCTTTGTTGGGAAATAGTTTCCAGGGTCTGATGATGGAGCCGGAAGAAACAGGAACTCTTTAATAAAACCATGTTACCCCATCGAGTTTGGACTCAATTGAATCGTCTTGAGTGGTCTTGACGAGTTCTTTATTGGGAAATAGTTTCCAGGGTCTGATGATGGAGCCGGAAGAAGGCCACTGGGACTCTGTAATAAAACCATGCAACCCCATCGAGATTGGGCTCGTTTGAATCGTCTTGACGAGGGCTCCGATAGGAGATGGTAATTTTTTTTTAGTTTTAGCTCGTTAGCTAAAAAGCAGAAAATAATAATTTACTGAAAAAAACTTTTTTAAAAACACGTCTTTAAAACCGACTAAATTATTACAAAAAAATCGGACTAAAAACATTACAAAGGACTAGTAAAAACAGACTAAAAAAATAAATTCTTCTGTAAATATTTATAACCCTATACCTACAGAAATTTTAAACCTAAAAACGTGGGGCGCATGCTAAAGACAATATGGATGATAAATTTTACAAAATGCGCCTCACGTTTTTAGGGGTTATAAATATTTACAGAAGAATTTATTTTTTACATTTAGTCTGTTTTTACTACTCCGTTTTAATGTTTTTAGTCAGTCCGATTTTTTTTTGTTATTATTTAGTCGGTTTTAAAAACGTGTTTTTAAAAAATATTTTTTTTATTCCTATGTGCAGAATGAAAGAAACACAAAATAGAAATATAAAATTTATTTCGTAGTCGACAGACTGTCGACGATTTAGTTAGAGTTTAAAACTGATAACAAAATTATTTTCCATACAAATTGTATACAAAAGTCACGAATTAAAATGGAAAGCTCACGAACTAAACGAAAAATCACTTATTAATATAATAATCGATTTATTTTTTTCAATCCCGCTAACATGCGGGATCCCGCATGAGCAATCCCGCATTTCTGATCCCGCAAAAAAGGTTTGCTTCCGCTTTTGCGGTATTGGATTCCCTAGGCTCGTACGTCGATCACCCATCACCCATAGATCTAGATCGTCCATCACCCACTTTAGTTCTTGTTCTGATATAATACTTGTTGCATTTAGTATGCGAGCGAGAAGTGAATAAGATGGACGTGACGCCAATCCCATTCTTTAGCTGCGCGGGATGTATGGGAAGTAGTCATTGTTATTTTGGGGCCATATTTTCACGTACCAATCGAATTCAAGCCGAAACTGAGTGAGTACGCAAACGCCCTATGAAATGGACGGTGCGAACTGTGACATTTAAGCACGCTACTTAAAGCCCTACATGCAGGTCTCTTGCTTGTAGTGCCACTACATGCAGGGCTTCGTGTAGGCATAATGTGCCCCCTACACGGTCAAGCATAGTACCTATGTCAAGCACGTCAATTTTTCAGTTTGTCAATCACATTTTGATCGCCTATGAGCGATGCTTGACAAGCAAAGCACGTAGCGTAGGTATTACGTGATTACCGTGGCTTATTAAAGGTAGGCCACGCCCCCAAATTGTAGTTGTGGTGGTAATGAGGGCTTTTCAAAATGACAAAAAACTGTAGGCTCGATAGCTGGCGTTGATAAAAATGTATGTGTCAATGTGATTTTTTTACTAAGCTTCTAAGGTGCAAAAGCACTAAACTTAGGAATCGCCTAAGTCTTTTCTTATCTACAACTTGACCAATATAACTAGGCGAATGACAGCTACATGACGGCTAAGTTTATGACACCGTTCTAATTTGGTCGTGTTGTAGTTAGGAAAAGACTTAGGCGATCCTTAAGTTTAGTGCAATCGGGCGTAAGAGTACTCAGGTGCAGGCAGTACAACCCTGGAATGTTTCTCTTTGGCCAGCGATCGCTTACTTGCATTTTTGGTACAGGCTGTTTATATATAACCCAATTTTTTTTACACTTCTCTTTCTATCAACACCATCTAGTGCGGCAAATAGTTACTATATTAATTTTTTAAATGTCACTTTGAAAAGCCCTCATTACGTAGACAAGTACGTAAAATAAATGTTAGACAAGTACGTAAAATTTTGGTTTGTCAATCACATTTTGATCGACTAGGAGCGATGCTTGATGGCTTGAGATCAAGCACGTAGATATTGTGTGATTACATTGGCCTATCAAAGGTAGGCTATGCGGCCTCAAATGGTAGTGGTGGTGGTTATTACGTGTCATGCTTGACAAGCCATGCTTGATTGACTAGGGTCATCACATCATAGATAAAAAGAAATATAATTATAACTAGCTTCTGCCCGCGACTTCGTCCACGTGGATATTCAAGAAAATCCTTAGGGGGAATATATAAATGCACTTTAAAAATAATGTAACACACTTTAAAATGTTTAGCTTCAAAATTTATTGAATAAACTTTAAAAGTAATGGTTTCTACTATAAATATGCTAAGATTTAAAATTAATACTTTGCACTATACAATTTAATTGATTAGCTTTAAAATTAATACTTTTCACCATACAAATTAATTTTATAACTTTAGTAGGTACTGGTAAACAGACGACTATAGGTGCGATGATGAGCGGGCGCAGCGATAGAGGAGCCGAGGAGGAGGTTAGGTTCCATTATGACTAACAACGCCAGAACTGACCTGATGGCGTGTAGATATGTATTTTATGCCACAAGTTGTTATCATCTAGCCATCTCATTTTAACAGTGGTCAGTCTGACACATGGTTAAACAGAATTTACATAGTTTCGGAGCTGGGACACAGTTATAGTGCAAACCATTATTTTTGTAGTGATAATATTAAATTTATAGATCTATTATTATTTTAAAGTGCTCACAAAATTGTTCTAGTGCAAAGCAAACCATCATTTTAAAGTGCTGATATACAATTTTATTGCTGTTTTCATCAAATTTAAAGTGCTATTAAATACATCCCAATCCTTAGGGAACCTTTAACCAGGTTGAATAGTATTCTATGTTTTAATTTCATCTAAATCAGAAAAGCCGTTTTAACTTAAACACGTAATCACCGCCTAATCAGGCGGGTCCCCGCTCTCATACAATTTCATCCCCTATTGCTCTGTAGAGGTAGGTACGTTTCATAAAAATTGGTTCAGTAGTTTAGGCGCGAAAGCGTAACAAACAGACAGAGTTACTTTTGTATTTATTATGAATAGTATGGATTACGGATTTTTATTATTAATTTTAATTTCGTCCTGTCAATTTGACTCGTGGTAATCAATTAAACAACAAATCTGGTATTGTAAAAGTACGTAAGTAGATACCTAATAAATACGACAGTAGCATAACTTCTGTAGTCTCTCTATTCAGTTGTGCAGTCAAACTTTCATCCCCTATTTCAACCCCTCCAACCCTGATTTCGCAATAAAAGATTCGCAAGAGAAGAAAAACTGTATCCTTTCTCGAGCTCTACTCTATCTCTGTACCAAATTTCATCAAAATCGGTTCAGTAGTTTAGGCGTGAAAGCGTAACAGACAGACAGATAGAGTTACTTTCGCATTTATAATATTACTAGCGACCGCCCGCGACTTCGTCTGCGTAGAAAGTTTTTTTGCTATCCCTCGGGAACAAATCTTTTTTTTGGGATAAAAGGTACCCTATATCCTTTTCTGTACCCCTGAGGCCCTGACAACGTGTATGCAAAATTTCATGATGATCGGTTCAGTAGTTAAGGCGTGAAGGTGTAACAAACAAACAAATAAACAAACAAACAAACGGACTTTCGCATTACACATATAAGTTTTTTCAAACAGTATGAGACCTCCATGGAAACGTTCGAATTTGATGGCTGACGTCACTCTAAGAGCTCTAAGCAACATTCGCAGTACTTTTGTCAGGGTTGTGACATCGCGTCGCAGTTGTTTCCATAGCGTTCGCGCGTAGCATTCCACGAGACGGCCGGAAAATGCCAACCCTAGCAATCCGACGGAGTGCAATGACAAAAGGGCCTAAGTGACGTTAGCTCCTCTACTGTTTGAAAAAACTTATATATGTACTGTGTTAGTAAGGATTAGTAATTAGTACCTATATTAGTTTTATCGGCTAAAGAGAATGAAGATTATGTTAACTGTAATTTGACAGATGTATGGCGACGGCTAGACCTTAGGCGGCCCCTAGACGACACAATAATATTGCGCAATATTTAACCCCTTGTAGACCTTCGTGATATTTTTTTTTTTACTCACTCTTAGGTTCGGAACGAACAAGAACTTTAAAGTTCATGGTAGCTTCTCAAAAACAGTTTTTATTTGATTTAGATTATATATAGGAAAGTTTAAATTATTGGTATTCCAAATGGAAAACGAAGACTTTGTACTATTAATGACATTTAAAGTTCTTAGTCGTTCCCATAGACATAGAAAAATTATCGCTGCGCTCAAGAAGACCAACAAAGCGTGGAAAAGAGAAGTTAACATCATACGGACATTGTCTATGTAAAAAAGAGACAAAGGATCAAGTGACATGTGCCAACATTTTTTACAGTAAGAGCCTCTAGCGTCATGAGCAATCACAGTTTGTTTAAAATATTTTTTAATCTTAATTAGAATTTAAAATAAAGATATCGTGGAGCTATGGTGTCTTGTACTCTAAGTAATTGTGATGTGACAAAAAGAAACAATCCAAGTAATCACACTTTTCAAAGGTAAATAAGATATTGCCACACATTTCTCTAAAACCAAATTTCGCTACATTTATTCGTTTATCGACAAAGAAAACAGTATGGAACATAGTTTATTAATTTCCTTTGCCATAATATAGTCATATTTTATGTATTTAAGTCATATTTTACGTATCTCATATAAAATGTATTGATTCGTTTTCGGATCACCTGTTTATTGACTTTGTTGTTCTTTGACATTCTATTTCTATGGTCGTTCCGAACCTAAGACTAGTAATTAATAAAAATTACACACGAGTCTACAAAGGGTTAAAATATTGTGCAATATAATTGATCGTCTAGGGGCCGCCTTAGAGAAGGGAAGTAAGGGCTAGACGCGTGGTATTTACCGTGATCTATCGCCATAGAGTAATTTTTAACCATTGAAAGTATTTTTTACGGAATGTTCAATTTTTTTCTTTCCATGGTTAAAATTTACTCTATGGCGATGAATCACGGTAAATACCACGCGTGTAGCCGTCACCTGAGTGATACATAGCCAATGAGGATCAGTACTAGGTCGACAAATCAACTTAAAACCAATATTAAAGTGTTCCACTAAGCTTTCTCATTAATATAGTTTTTAAATTATCGAAATCGGTCCATCCGTTTCGATTTTATAAAATATTTTATACAGCAAATATTTATCGACGGGCTTCACGGGCAGCCGTGCGTGCGACGTTACACAGTGAATGCAAATCCGTATATATTTCGAAATCCGGATTTTAAGAACGGATATTTCGTCAAATCCGGATTATCCGGATATTACGGATTTTTATAAAAATATTTTCTTTTTTATAAATATAAGTCATTTCTGTACATATAAGTTCAGTAATGTGATGTCTCTTATATTTATGTAAATGGATTCAATGAAAAGGACAATATTAATCAAATCCAATATTTTTTTGTCATAAAATACTACAATATTATGATGTTACCTATTATTGTTCAAATGTAATTAAAATAGTGTATGATTCGCGTGCGATTTGCGAGTAGGTGACGTAAGCGATCGTTTGCATGAGCGCTTTTGCGACGTTTTATCGCGCGATATTTCTGAAGCTTCGAATAGAACACAATGTGACTGACTGTGGAACGGGCAAAAATATCGCACGGTAAAAAAAATCGCTCGTGCAAACACACAGTTGTTCTGTTCCGAAGCGTTAGAGCCATAACACATTGGGACGCCATGGCGACGCCGCCGGCTACGTATCCAAACAATTCGTATTGAAATGTATGGCAGATAACACACTTGGCTGGCGTCTGGCAACGTCGCCAACTTGGAAGCGTAGCCACTATCGACAGGCCCCTACGCGGAAACTGGATACTCTGGCTACCTGCAACGCATAGCTAAGTCGCCAGTATTTTGTATACAAGTAAGTTATGCCTCCCTCACTCAGTGGCCAACTGGTTGCCGCCAGAACGGACACCCGCTGTGAATTGTGCGAAAACAATGAGTTTCGATACAGAACGATTTATTGCAGAGATTCAAAACCGTCCATGTTTTTGGGATAAGTACTACATCTAAAGAATATTCTGATCAATTTATTTCTATATAAGTTTAATAATTCATCAAAAGATGTTATTGATATTCTCACATAGTTGAACAGTTTTTATTAAGGATATTTTCATAATCTGCATATAGTTTAAAAAAAAAACACTTCAACTTCGATCTGATATAAAAGGATGGACCCATAACTTTTTAGGTTTCTTCTTTTTCATTTTATGACGCAGATAACAATAATATAGCGATCTCTTCTATGCACGTAGGTCAGTGGCTACTTATTTGGAAACTTCATTTGGCTACGCTAGGTTGCCAGAGGTAGCCATGGCCACGTCACCGGCGATGTCACCATGGCGTCCCAGTATGTTATGGCTCTTAGAAAAATCTCGCAATAAGACGTCGAAAAAGCGCAAATAAAAATAAAAATCATACTCTTTATAAAATTATACAAATGAAGAATAATATATTCATATGATTAAACTAGATAACATAATATGTTGTTTAGTTTATGTGAATTTGAAAAATACAAATTATTTTTTGGGACTTAATGTGATAAAGCCCTGAGAGATTGAGAAGCGCGCCGTATTAGCCACTCGTTCCTTAGGATGTTAGGAGGAGTGTCACCCGCGCACCATCCGGAAGACTATACGCCACCGCGCCAATGGGAAGAAGAGACCCTAGGCGCGCCAGTGAAAACAACCAAGAAGTTCGCATAGAAGATGATGGTCATTTTACATTTTCCAGTCGACAAGAAGCACACGCACTAATGAAAGTGATACGAAGTATAAAAGTAGCAATGTGTCATACTTATCTGTCAAATGAAGCAGAAAGCGATGCCAATGACACTTGCGCGGTAGACCCACTGGTCGAGCTAGAGACGCTGCAAGTACACTCAGAAATTGACGATGAAGAAGGAGAGTTGTATCGGCAGGAACATCAGGAGGAGAGCTGGTTCAACCAAACGTACTTTTTGGGACTTAATGTGACAGACCTGAGACACGGCACTAGCAAGACGCATGAATGGCGTCGTCTAGAAAAAACTCACATACCCACAAACATACATGAACCCTAAACACATATACACTCCTTTTGGGCAGTCGTGTAAATAGCATCTACCGTCTAGCTAGTGCGAGAAACGAAGTGTTCCGCTTAAAGCAACTGAGTGAATAGCAATTGGGCGAATAACAACTAAAGTATTCAACTTAAAGCACAGCTATCAATATTTACTTGCTATTCGCTCGATTACTCTACTCGTAAGTGGAATACTTCCGAGAAACTTGCTTGTTTAATTTTTTTTGTAACAATTTCTTATTATTCGAAAAATCCGGATTTGATTTTCAAATCCGGATTTGCAAGTCTAGTAAAAATGTGCGGATATCCGGATTTTTCGGATTACGGATTATCCGGATTGCATTCCCTTACACCTCCCGAGGCACTCGAAGTTTATATGGCCCGCGCCGCATTATGGCGGCTAGCGTCCTAAGTTATTAAGATAGAATAATGAAAATAGCATCAAAAGATGCGCTACTAAAAGGCCTATAATACTGTAAAAAATGTTGTTAAATGTTTATATACAGGGTGGATTTTTGAGACGGTACATTAAAGGCAGGTACCTCAACCGTTATAGTTACAGGAAAACGTTCCTGGGAGACCTTCAATAACTTTGTATGATATTCCGAACTGCATTCATAGATTTTGGAAAAAAGTTACCGTTAGCAAAAACATGCTAAAATACCAAAAAATGTTTTTTATGCCAGTCGATCCTATTTCATGTGGGGTTCAAAAGACTCTATCGGAACATTTAAGGTATGAGTACTAGAAACGACAAAAATCACCAAAAACTTTTCCCATACATTTTGTACGGAAAAACGAAAAATTTACTCGATTTTTTTTTATTGCCAAACGATCTTATTTCTTACCGTGATCAAAATAATACTTAAGGCCAACTGAAATTTGAGTACAGAAACTACGTAAGTCACACACAACATCGTCTTCACACGCAGGCACAATCTTTTCCAACATTAGATAAAAAAAAGTAGTTTCTGTACTACTTCTCTACTACTCCTTAAAGAGTATTTTGATCACGGTAAGAAATAAGATCGTTTGGCTATAAATAAAATCAAGTTTTTTCGTTTTTCCGTACAAAATCTATGGGAAAAGTTTTGGCGATTTCTGTCATTTCTAGTACTCATACCTTAAATGGTCCCATCGAGTCTTTTGATTAGTGATGAAAAAGACTCGAGTCTTTTAAGTCCTTTTGCAAAGACTCGCCTCATTTGAACGCCTCACGTCACGACTCGACGAGTCTTTTAAACCAAGTGAGTCAAAAGACTCGAAGCTCAAGACTAATTTGAGTCGAGCTCTTTTACCTAAGACCTTGAAAGCTGAGTCGTTTCTTAAAAGGTTTAAAGGACTTAAAAGACTTGAGTCTTGTGGCTTCGGGAGTCGTCGGCGTTTACCAACCAATATACTGGCTGATACATATCAGCAAATTCAGCGCATTGATCTGATTGAAATTAAAAATAAACAAAATAAAAGTTTTTATAAGGAAAAAAATTGAAACAAAAAAAGAATTAAAATAAAATAAATATAAAATAAAATACTTACTAAAAATCCAAGCTGGCGGCCAACTTTTTTGTTTGTGGGCCGATTTTGATGAAACTCGGTTTTTGGAACTATTTTGACAAGAAAATAATAACGCAATGTTGAAAATATTGAAAAATCAAAGATGGCGGCCAACTTTTTTGTTTTTGGGCCGATTTCGATGAAACTTGATTTTTAGTACTATTTTGGTGAGAAAATAACAAAGCAATGTTTAAAATATTTAAAAAGCCAAGATGGCGGCCAACTCATTTGTTTGTGGGCTGATTTTTGATAAAACTCGGTTTTTGGTACTATTTTGACGTGAAATAACACAATGTTGAAAATATTTAAAAATCCAAGATGGCGGCCACCTTTTTTGTTTGTAGGCCGATTTCGCTTCTTGTCAAAATAGTACCAAAAAACCGAGTTTTATCGAAATCGGCCCACAAAAAAAAAGTTGGCCGCCATCTTGGATTTTTCAATATTTTAAACATTGCGTTGTTATTTTCTCGTCAAAATAGTACTAACAATCGAGTTTCATCGAAATTGGCCCAAAAACAAAAAATTTGGCCACCATCTTCGATTTTTAGTATTTTAAAAATTGCGTTATTATTTTCTTGTCAAAATAGTACCAAAAACCGAGTTTCATCGAAATCGACCCACTAACAAAAAAGTTGACTGCCATCTCGGATTTTTCTATATTTTCAATATTGCGTTGTTATTTTCTTGCCAAAATCTTTTTATTAAAACAAACTTGTTAATTAAGCGCTTTTGAATCGTCTATATTTTTTTCTAGACTTTTTTAGGAAGCTTAAAGGTTGAGCTTTAAGTATTTGGATACACGACTCAGTCGTGAGCCTTTTTAAAAACAGCTCGAGTCGTTTGAGTCTTTTAAGATACAACTGAGTCTTATTAAAAAGACTCGAACGTCGAATCTTCACTTTGGACTTGAGTCGCGTAAAACGGAGGCCAGTCTTTTTATTAAGACTTAAAAGACTTGAGTCTTTTTTTTCATTACTACTTTTGATCCCCACACAAAATAGGATCGATTGGCATAAATTTTATTTTATGGTATTTTAGCATTTTTTTTGCTAACGGTAACTTTTTTTCCAAAATCTGTTAATGGAGTTCGGAATATCTTAAAAAGTTATGGAAGGTCTCCCAGGAACGTTTTCCTGTAACTATAACGGTTAAGGTACCTGCCCTGTACCGTCTCAAAAATCCACCCTGTATATAACAACATTTTTTTACAGTATTATAGGCCTTTTAGTAGCGCATCTTTTGATGCATTTTCATTATTCTATCATAATAATTGAGAACGTTAGCCTCCACAATGCGTTGGGGGCCATATAGAATTCATATATACTTCGAGTGCCTCGGGAGATGTGACGTCACAGCCATCGGGCCGGTCCGTGCCTCCCGATCCGCGAACTGCGCTAGTAATATGATTATAGCTTCGTCATTTTTTGTCGTAGAACAAAAAAAATTTCACAGTATATTATGGAATCTTTAGCTCTATGAATCTGCATTCTCAACTAAAATCGTTACGGATCCTCATTTCGTTTTGACACAAATAAAAACTTACTAAAGAAAAGTAGCAATGTATCACATCCATCTGTCAAATTACAGTTTACAACTTTACATTAACTTCATTGGTTTTGTCGGCATTTTCAGCTCTGGAAGAAAAAAATTTGCGCGTTAAATAAACGCTCGTGCAAACGATCATAGGGATCATTCACACGGGCAATTTGGGATGATCGTCATCTCGTATGTGCCTTACTCCTTCTGGCTTGTGAGCTATAAAAACCTTCAGTGACGGATAAACAATTGCTTATTTTGGTATTCAGAACAAACGTGACGCAAGCGTTTATGAATGATTGACGTTTGAACATGGCACAGACGAGATGACGCTGAAGATTATGTATGCTGGAAATAACAAAAACTAGCAAACGAAAGTCCAGTTTTACTCCATAGATGCTCAGTGACGCAAAAATAAATAAGATTTAACACTCGAACATCATACAAAACAGAACAAGTCTCATAAAATAGTTGTTTAAACATGGCACATACGGAACCCTCTGTGCCAGTTTTCATTTGACAAAATATCGACAACTAAACCGTTTGGAGCCAAATAAAGCAGTCTAGCAGCGTCACGTTTGATAAGTGACAGCATATAATACTTGAAATTCGTTCGTAAAACGACACATCAATAGAAAAAGCGAAAACAATATTTCGACCCGTCACACTGTCTGGCCCATACTTAAAACTGTCACGTTACGTGAATTTTGCCTCACGCATGTTGTAAAGCAATTAATATTAAAAAGAATTTCCGTCACTGAGGATCTAGCTTTATCTGAAACCAATCATTGCAGTATTTACGATGTAATTCGAGGTTAAAATTAGTATGTAAATAAGCTAGGGTGACCATGAAGTATTATTTTTGCGGACATTGTATTGAAGTTTACTGAGACTGAGAGAGAAGTAATGTGCTACGATACGCTACAGCGTATCGTAGCACATTACTTTTAGGTTTTAACACGACTGCCCAAAAAAGCAGTGTATTATAATAATATGTAAACTTTTAGATTTTTGCATTCACAATGCTATTTTTATATTAAGATGAATAAATAATGAAAAATATTAGAAAAAATCGGCTCACCCGTAGCAACTTAGACGGGATCCCGTCTAAGTTGCTACGGGTGAGCCGTGTTCAGGGTTCATGTATGTTTGTAGGTATGTGAGTTTCTTTATGCCACCATAACTTCTAAATGGCTTAACGGATTTAGATGCATGGGGTATCGTTAGAATCCTTACACCATTCCGAGTGACACTGGCTATATTTTTTTTAAAGTCAATATGACGACTGTACGACGCCACTTTTAAATGTGAAAAAAAAAATTTTTTCTTCAATTATTACAATATGGGCATCAAATGAAAGGCGCACATTCTAAAACTATATCATTTGCCTGTGTGAAATTAAATTAAATAAATTTGAAAAACTGTAAAAACACGACTGCCCTGCCAAAAATGAACTAAAAAGTTAATTAATTAAATACCAAGTGCCATTGCAGTCGGGGGACCTCTTTGATTCAAAATTGTTCCACAAAACGGTCCCCTGACTGCATGACACTTGTTATTTAATTATCTTTTTAGTTCGTTTTTGGCAGAGCAGTCGTGTTTTAAATTTATTAAAGAAATAAAACTTCAGGAAATCAATTCAATAATTTGTGATTTATTAACGCCAAAGGTGTGACACTAAAAAATTATTTTGATAACAATAATAATGTCAAATATATCACAGTTCAATCACAATAATGTACAATAATTATTAATGACTAAGAGAATTAATATAAATTGAAAAAATACTAGAAAAAATCGACTCACCCTTGGGATTCCAGCCCAATGCACTAACCAATTATGCTACTAGCGACTCGGCTAGTGGGAGCGGCGAAATTTTCTAGTACTTTTTACATTTCCGCTGTAAGCCAGCGTTATCTCATCAATGTGAACCACTAGCGACTTGGTATTATAATTGGTTAATGCATTGGGCCGGAATCCCATGGGTGCGGATTCGAATCTTGTCTGAGCTGCTACTACTATATAGCTGTTAAGCCTGGGCATATTTTAGGGCAGCGATTCCCGAATGTTGTTCGGCGGAAGCCTGGGGTTCCATAAGCGGCTCTCAGGGGTTCCGCGAAAATTCAAGAGTTAAGTAAATATCTTTTTGTTCTAACTTTAAAGTCAAACTATACTTACAAGATGCGAACACCAAGCCAAAAAGCCTCAGTTCGGTGTGATTTCACGTAAAAAAAAAACTACAGTTAGTTTACTTCTTACTTGAGCTATGGTTCCGTCTATAAACAGTGAACCAAAAAGGGTTCCGTAGCAAAAAGAATTCGGGAATCGCTGGTTTAGAGAATAACTGATTTTGGAAAATTGAACACTAGCCAAAGTATCATTTGCAAATTTTCATTATCGCTTCGCTTTCGAAACATTTATGGATTTGACGTTTTAAAATTCGATTGTTAACGAAACCTTATGTCAATCCCATACATGTTTCGAAAGCGAAGCGATAACGAAGATTTGCCAATGTTTCTTTGGATAGGCCCTCTGATGCAGAACCATAATAGTCCAACTAAACTATAAGGAATATAAAAATGACGCCATGTCAAAAGCTGTTCAGCTTGATGAGCATTTTCTGTTGAGGTATACAAATTGAAGATCTGGAACACATGATGCGGCGGAATATATAAATACGCCAGAGTCATAAAGTCCACGCGTACGAAGTCGTGGGCATCAGCTAGTGTATAAATAAACTAAAAAAAATATTTTGTTAACATTAAGATTGTCATATAGATATCACCAATGATATTAGAATTAAAAAGATATGTTTTGTCAGTACCATGCGACTTCAAAAATTGTCCCCAACCGAATGTCACTACTATTCATAGAATATCGTTAAATGGTTTACAGAAGAGACATTTAGATAGAGTTTGATGCCTATGAGTTACGTACTACAATGATGATGTCTGAATAAAATAATGAATCCTTTATGTAATTTTTTATGACATATTAAAGCTGAAAGTTTTCACATTTTTTTATAATTGATTCAATAGGTGATATTGATATTATTAAGGTTTCGAATAGTATTTTTTTATTGAATGTAGTGTAGGACTTTTAAATCCGGAGAATTTAAGATTTTTCGGCAGGGTCATCTAAAACAAAAAGTCAAATTTATAATGCCGGTCATACCAACTGGAGAGGGGATAGACCCCATCATGCAGGGGATTTTGTCGATAAAATTTACCATATTATCTGCCTTTAAAACTCCGACATCGCTAACTAAACATATTGTATAGGTAGTAAAAGCACCCATATTACAAGCTTTGTTAGTTTGGGACTAGGTAACAATTAGATAGCAATTTTAACACGTTGAACGCCACAAAAAATGTGTGACTGTTCATTTGAACCACTGGGGACACATGTGTGCCAAACCCAAACAATCCGTTCAGGCCACGGGGGTCATCGATGGACCATTGCAATGCTTCTATTTAAACTCAATTTACAAGCCACGGAGCATCGGTACCATACAACAAAGTAATGAAAATGGGCCGCGCGGCCCTGTAGAACATTTAGTCAGCTTGGTGCTTATTTTTCACAAAAGACTTAGAATTTATTTACGATTTTCTTTTTTGTAAGGGTTTCTTCAAGTTTCACTAAATGAAACATTTTAAACTAAAATAAAGCGATTGTCTTCTTGAGATATTATGTACAATAAAACAATAAAAAGAACATAACTTCGTAAAATAATTTCAAATTTTTAAGAATGAGTAGGGGAAGTTGGCGAACAGTGTAACAAGGGGTATAGTCTAACAGTGGCACTCTGTCGCTTACTAGTATTATCAATTTTGGCCATTGTCTCTGCAGTAAGTTTGTCAAAATAAACAAATATTATATTTTAGGTATTGTAGAACTCTAACATCGCTATAGTATTTTGTATTTAAATCTAAATTATTGCAGTTTGGTCAGTAATTTTATTTTATTTTATAGGTACTGATATTTTTACGATATATTCACTTTTTAATAGGTACTAATAAGGTCTTTAATAGGTATTTACTGCCTGAAATAATAACCTATAATTTTTTGCATGTTTGTTTTGGTACAGTGTAACGGGCTACTGTGTAATATTATTATTATAGTGTGCATCTTTTGAAAAATTGCTTTTTTATACGAAGAAATAATGCTGAATAGAAAGAGGAAGACTGTGATTGGATTTAGCGATGAAAAAAATATTATAAACGCCATAGAATTAAGAAAACAGGACTTCATAATATATGTATATGATCGTCGAACCTGAAAAAACAAGTTTAATTATTCCTTTTTTCGAAAATTTTATGATTTTTTAAGAATTATTATGTTAATTTTGACATAATAAAATGATTTTCTACAAAAAAATTGCATGATTATTATACATGCCCTTTGTGTTAATAGTACCCCCAAAAGAATTCAAAAGTGCCATACAATAAATATTTTGATTACAACGAGGGTTTATATATTTTTTGTAACATTGATCCCCACCTTCCCCTACTATTAAAACAGTCTAATAACAAATCACGGGTTATTCGGACAAATTTAACAAAATGAGCATGCGGAGTAGTTATGCGGGGTGGGCCAGACTGTGATCCCCGTGGCCCCTGCGGAAGAAAAAGCGGAATTCCTTCCGCAGAGGCCATGGGGGATACCCGTGTGCCAACTTAAACATTCTTCAGTTTTAGGAAGAAAAACACCAGAGTTTTTAGTTTATAGCGCTAATTATAATGTTTCTAATTGATAATAACTAAAATCCGACATTGTGAAAATTGGTGGTTTATGCGAATTTCCGATGGCTCCAACGAACAAGCCTAGGTTGGCCCACATGGTGCTCCGCGTGGCGCTCAACGTGTCGAGTAAACCAGCACGCCAACTAATAGACTAGTAGAAAATTCTAAAAATCGGCATCCTTTACCGTTTCAACGGCATTTTGTGAGCCATTTGGGCAACATGACTTTTCCGATGTAAAAATCCTACTGAATTCGATTCTGAATGTTGCCAAGCCGAATTTAAACTTTTTTTTTCAAGCGTGTTTTGCTCTTCTAACGACTTGATTTAAGAATAATTAAAATAAAAATATCTCTATGTTTATGTTTAGAAAATCCTCTACTCTACAGGATTAAAACTATGAGGATTTATTTGCCTCAGAAAAAAAAAACAATGGTAAATAACCCAGTTATTTCACTATATAGAATAATAAATTTGTTAAACATTTTTGTTAAGTAACTGTGTTAAAAAATACTTTGATTCGCGCGGCGAAATTTTCTCTTAATTGTTTATTTCGAAAATCCTTTACAGAATTAAAACCATGAGGATTTGTCAAAGAAAAAAATACTGGTAAATAGTCCAGTTATTTCACTATATCCTTATCCTTATACATATGGGCATTTCTACAAACGGGTATTTTTTTTCTCTATTCGGTGGTTAAATTGAAATTTGGTTTTTATAAGTAATTGAATAACAAAGATTGAAGTTTATTCCATCCTGAATCTGAAAATTACAATGGCACCAGATATTGTGAAGTAGTTTATGAGAAAAGTTAAGCACCTAATTGAGAAAGCATCGAATTGAGAAAATGAATCACCGAATTGAGTAATGGCCCAGCTAATTTAGAAACGGTGTTACCTAATATAGAAATAATGTATGTGGAATGATCAAATATACAAATACCTAAAACGTTTTTGTTTACTGATCGATGGTATACAGGCACTTAAACCTAAAATTAACCAACTGACTACTAGCAGTTGGTTAATTTTAGGTGTAAGTGCCTATATTAATGTTTCTAAAATATAAATAAATATCAAAAGGGTTAACAAAATAGGTACTGAATTAGTGTAACAAATGACGGTTTGTCATAAGTTAACAAACTTCTACATAACTAATTCACCAAAATGTTTACTTTTTAAAGTTATTATTTAATAATAATAATATCTTAAAATACAGTTTATTCATCTTCAGAATCAAAATCATCTACGTTCATTTAAAAAATATATTACCAGCCAGTGTGGGGGTAATCAAGCAAGGTCTCTATTTAATATTGGCTATCCAAAAACTGGCGTTTTCTAATAGGTCTTACAATTTGGATTTAAAATCACTATTCTTATTGGTGATCTTTTTCATTTTAATATTTCTAGTTTTCACAGGTTCTAGATTTCTGGCTGATTTGTCCAAAGAGCTGCTTGCTGTTGCCGATTTAATTATTCATCTACATGACAAAATTTGTGCTTTATTACTTGAACCAGTAACTGTCTGTCTTTCGTGTACTCTGCAGATTACAATTTATTGATGCCTGTATGCTGCCCATGATGATATTCTAAAAATTTATGCAAACGATCTTCTTGACAGCAGCTAAGTTTTCTCATAGCTAGCATTTTATTAGATACTAGCAGCCGCCCGCGGTTTCACCTGCGTGGTTTCCGTTCCCCTGGGAATATTGGATTAAAAAGTATCCTATGTATTAACCTAGGCTATCTACTATCTGTGTGCCAAATTCCAACCAAATCCGTTCAGTAGTTTTTTGCGTGATTGAGGAACAAACATCCAAACAACTAAACATCCAAACCCACAACCTTTCACATTTATAATATTAGTAAGATTAGTAAGATGATTTGCATTCCAAACTACTTGATTGAATGTCCCACAAAATTCTATTTAGATATCTGGATTTTTGAGATTTTTTGAGAGAAAGATCGGCCATTTTTTTGCTCTGCGAAAACTAAGATGCTGTCATGAAGATTGTTTGCATAAGTCTGTAGAATGTAGCATTCAGGCTTCTATGAATTGAAATCTGCAGATTACACGAACGACAGACAGTTTCCAAAAATATTCAAAGGTAAGTTAGATGTCAACAAAAATTCTTCAATAAAAATAATTGATTCAAGTAATAAAGCACAAACTTTTTCATGAAAAATAATTAAATCAAATGGTTAGCAACACAGCAAGCACAGTTCTTTGGATAAATTGACCAGAGAACTAGAGCATGTAAAAACTGGAAATATTGAAATGAAAAAAAAAGGTCCCGAACAAGAGTAGTGATTTTAAATCAAAATTGTTGGTTTTAGATCTATCAGAAAATGATAGTTTTGGAAAGCTAAGATAAACATAGAAACCTTGATTACCCCAACACTGGTTGATACTAACTTTACTGAGATGACCGTAAAATGAATTTAATTCTGAAGATGAATATGCTATACTTTACGATATTATATTATTTACTTTTAAAAGTGAATATTGAGATAACTGTATAGGAAAGCAAGAATTCAAGTGATCTCTTGTCTCTGATTGAATCGGATATTTTGTTATAAAGCTTGAAGTAAATATACATAATATGCCTTAATCATAGTTTTTGACAAGTGAAATCTCAATTCGATGTAATTTTTCTCAATTCGATGCCCCATTTTCCAAGGAATTGAGATCCACTGAATTGAGAAAATAACACAATTCATCAAATTAATGTTACAAATTACAGCAATTTCTACGAAAAATACTGGAAGATGTCAATTAAATAGTCAATTAATTTAGCACAAATCTCACTAAATACTTCATAAATAAAATTTATGTCATCCACCGATTTGAGAAATGACCCGAACCCAATAACACCGAATGACTTTGAACCTTCGAAAAATGCTCCTCAATGCAGCAGTCCTCCCTTCCACACTGCTTAGCTGCTCAGGCGCTTAGCTGCTGGGTGGCGGGAATCAGTAATGTGCGTTCGTACTGTACGTAGTTAGTGACTTGGGTAAGGAAAACTAAATTTCACCGAATTGAGGCACACGCTTGCGTCAAAATAAAATGTGTTATTGTGTTAAAACCCAAGGATTCGCATTAAATATAATTACACATATGCCTTTGTTATCTATTCCTTGTTCTGTGAATGCTGAAATTATAATGAACAAGTTATTATTTTAAGAGTTATGAAACAATAACGAACAAATTCTGGAAAGGCGACACGCCATTTTAAGCCAAATTCTGCCCGTTTCCAAACTTAAAAATTTTTTTTTGCTTCTTTGTAAATCCTGACGGTCTTTTGGATATGCTCTCTATCAGGCCAAGAGGCCTATTAATACGTGTGATTTTTTTAAAGTATGTAATTAGATTTTAAAGGTACTTTTTTTGCTAGAGTAGCTCAATCGGTACTTCCCGTAGAAATGCCCATATAATAAAACAGTAGAAAAAGTGTGTCGTACATTACATATATTTAAAAAAATATATATCTGGCGCGATGGAGACATAGTAATAGAGTAAGAATTTGAAAAAAAAGTGTGTCTGTTTGTCTGTTTGAACACGCTAATCTCCGGAAACACTGAACGGATTCGAATGAAACTTTTTTGTTATATAGCTGTTAAGCCTGGGCATAACTTAGGGTAAAAAGATTTTTGAAAATGGAACACCTGATGCGGAACCATAATGGTCCAGCTAAACTATATACAAAATATAAAAATGACACCCTAGCAAAAGTTGTTCAGCCTGATGAGCATTTTTTGTTGAGGTACAATAATCTAAGATCTGGAAAACCTGATGAAGAAACATAATGGTCCAGCTAAACTATACAAAATATGAAAATGACATCTTTGCAAAAGTTGTTCAGCCTGATGAGCATTTTTTGTTGAGGTATAAAAATCGAAGATCTGGAACACCCGATGCAGAACCATAATGATCCAGCTAAACTATACAAAATATAAAAATGACACCTTAGCAAAAAATGTTCAGCCTGATGAGCATTTTTTGTTGAGGTACAAAAATCGAAGATCTGGAACACCTGATGCAGAACCATAATGGTTCAGCTAACTAAACAATACAAAATATAAAAATGACATCTTTGCAAAAGTTGTTCAGCCTGATGAGCATTTTTTGTTGAGGTATAAAAATCATAGATCAAGAACACCCGATGCAGAACCATAATGATCCAGCTAAACTATACAAAATATAATAATGACATCTTTGCAAAAGTTGTTCAGCCTGATGAGCATTTTTTGTTGAGGTATAAAAATCGAAGATCCGGAACACCTGATGCAGAACCATAATGGTCCAGCTAAACTTTACAAAATATAAAAATGACATCTTTGCAAAAGTTGTTCAGACTGAAGATCTGGAATACCTGATGCAGAACCATAACACTTCTACAAGTATTTTCTTATGTAACTACATTAGTTCATTTATATGCATTCGCCGAAGTCATAAAGTCCACGCGTCCGAAGTCGCGGGCATCAGCTAGTAGAATAATAAACATGCTATTTTTTTTTTGTCTGGTAACTGTGTTAAAAAAATATTTTGTGCCAGACGGCGGAATTTCTCAATTTTTTTTAAATCCTCTACAGAGTTAAAACTATGAAAATTTGTCTCAGAAAAAAAATACAAGTAAATAGCCCAGTTGTATCACTATATAGAATAATAATCTTGTTAATCATTTTTGTTTAGTAACTGTGTTAAAAAAATAGTGTCGCGTGGTGGAATTTTCTCTCCTCCGACCACATCTCATACTTCCGGTACCCGGACGGACTGTCGGTTGTCAAAATTGAGTTCAGCGACACCCACAACCTATGCCAGGACTCCGAATTCAGCAGGCTTTTTACTTCGGAAAAGTCATTTTGCCAAAATGGCTCGCAAAATGCCGTTGAACGTGAAAATTTTAAGATGAACTAGTCTATAAGCCTTAATTTCATGAGTATCGATTGAGAAATGCGACCTGTATGTAGTGTAGAGGTTTACATCTAATTACCCTAAAATACATAAAATAATTCTAAGCATACAGTTTATTTGTTGAATTTTATTTATAATTTATTTTATTTACTTAAAATATTTTTTAATAATTTATTTAATTTTTATTTATAAATTATTCTTCTCTTGGTAAATGGGAGCGAATGCTTGAGCCGGTTAGTCTGCTGCCGGACCCATATGGGTCCGACGGACATGGGACCTGGAAGTACATCACCAGAGCTGGATGTACATCCTGATGCAACTCCTAATTAAGAGCGGACCTACCCATCTCTACAATCAACTAAAGTAAAACTAGGTAGGACGCGCGACAGTTTCTAGACTAGAGATGGTGTTAACCGCTAAAAAAAAATATCTGTTAAAAATTAAATGATAAATATTTATATCAGTTAATTTTATCTGTTGAAAATATTAGTTGATATTTTCAATCTAATCATAGAATTAACTAACTTTTAATTTAAACGTAAACAACTAATATTAATAGGAACGCGTTGAATCAATGAACTTTCCTTCATACAAACTTTAACAGGCTTAGGACTGTCTAGCACAGAGTTGCCAATAAAAAAATAATAAATGTGAAAAGTTAATGCTATCGCTAGGCGTATTTAAAAGTTCATTGATTTTATGTACATTTTGTTTTGGTATGGTACATTGATAAAAAATAACTTTATTTATTTACACTTTTTTTTGTTATTTTTGTATTTTTTGTATTTTTTTAGTTTTTTTTAATATGTTTTTTTTTTCATTTTTGTTTGGCATGTTTTTTTAATATTTACAATGAAGGATGTATTTTTTAATTTTAAATTTTGTTCATATTTAAAAACATTATTTGCGCGACCTTCGAAGTTGTCAGACGAGTTCGGCGATCATTAACAATAAAACCAGCCTTAGAAAAAGCACGTTCACAAGGAACTGACGTAACCATAATATTACATTTTAAATAAGCAACAATATCAGGTTCAATAACAAACAACACGCAAATTACAAAAACTCGCAAACTCTCAAAACCACAATATACCTATCGCAAACCGTAAACGCAACGAAATCACACCTACGTACGCTTCAACTGACTAATTACGACTAATTAATAATATTCAATCGAAGAAAAATATCATAAAGAAATTAACTGTTAATAATCATTATTCGATTACCAATACCACTTTAATTTAATACTTATTCCGAAAGAGATAGAGCTTGAAAGCGAGTGCAACCAAAAATATTCAAACAAATTAACAGATTCAAATGGTCGAAATAAAAATCATCCTTAAATGAAAGGCAATTGAAATCAAATTCGATCGCATCAGTTGTAGGTATGGCATCGACGCGCTTCGGTCAATGCTCTCCCTCACTCCATCGGGCGCGCTCGCGGCTCGCTCGACTCGGCTCGCGCGGTGCCCTGATATAATATTTTCAACAAGCGCGCGGCGGCCTCCAAAATGTCCGAATCGAATAGTGTTAACAGGTGTTAATTTTAACTGATAATGTTGATTTCAATATTGTACTGTTAATGCTATTTTTATTTATCTGTTAATTTTAATGAATATTGAATATATTTAACAACTCTATTCTAGACGCGTGTTAACCGTACGGCCGCTGCAACAAGACTGAGCTCCGTCCGGCCGACCGTTGCGTCATAGACTCGGTCGAGCGCTGACAGGTGGCGCTGGCGTCCGACTATCGTTATTTTAGTGCGTCGACAGGTGGCGCTGGTGTCTAACTGACGTCATTTCCGACATATATATATACAAGAATTGCTCATTTAAAGGTATAAGATAATAAATATATAAACTTGAACATAATAATATGGAAAAACTAAAGTAAGTCACCGAGCGGGATTCGAATCCGTAACACTCGTTAATTGCCGTCCGCGTCTTATTAAACCGCTGGACTAGATGGACAGTGGCTGGCCGGGCGAAATTAGCGACCATATTCTGCGTCGAAAGAAAAACGCATGAAAACTCAAAAACACGCGTTTTCCCAAACATAAGACTAATCTAGTTCGATTGTTTACCTCCGAAAACCCCCATTTACTAAATTTCAGCAAAATCGTTAGAGCCGTTTCCGAAATCACAGAAATAAATAAATATACAAGAATTGCTCGTTTAAAGGTATAAGATAATATCTAGGTAGGTAACTAAAGTCGCTAGAATTTAAAGTCCGTGGTAAAACTAACTAACAGCACAGATTAGATAATAGTGCTAGCAGGACGATTATAGCATTTCTGTCCATCAACGTACGTACATTGTTGTCACCCTATCTTAAAAATCTCATACAAATTTTATCATGGATTTTATTGTAACTACTGCAGTGATTGGTTCTAGATGCAGCTAGATCCTCAGTGACGGACATTCTTTTTAATATTAATTGCTTTACAACATGCGTGATGCAAAATTCACGTAACGTGACAGTTTTAAGTATGGGCCAGACAGTGTGACGGGTCGAAATATTGTTTTCGCTTTTTCTATTGATGTGTCGTTACGCGAACGAATTTCAAGTATTATATGCTGTCACTTATCAAACGTGACGCTGCTAGAATGCTTTATTTGTCTCCAAACGGTTTAGATGTCGATATTTTGACATTTGAAAACTGGCACAGACGGTTCCGTATGTACCATGTTTAAACAACGATTTTATGAGATCTGTTCTGTTTTATAAGATGTTCGAGTGTTAAATCTTATTTATTTTTGCGTCACTGAGCATTTATGGAGTAAAACTGGACTTTCGTTTGCTAGTTTTTGTTATTTCCAGCATACATAATCTTCAGCGTCATCTCGTCCGTGCCATGTTCAAACGTCAATCATTCATAAATGCTTGCGTCACGTTTGTTCTGAATACCAAAATAAGAAATTGTTTATCCGTCACTGAAGGTTTTTATAACTCACAAGCCAGAAGGAGTAAGGCACATACGAGATGACGATCATAATTTGGGAAAAAATAAAATGAGGTTTAGGGGAAAATTTTAAAATTCCTATCTAGCAACCTTGCAATCAAACTTCAACGTCAAAATACGCGCCTTTTCCGTTCGTATGTTTTGTTGCCGATGTTTTGTTTTTAATTTTTATTTTATTTGCTGAATAGTAATAATAAACCTGGGTATATAAAATGGATTTAAATATAAGAAGAAAATCTACTAAAACCGCTGTCAGTGGTAGCCTTGTAGAGACATACCCTCATGATCTTCAAATGTACAAAATTCCACCCACTATGGAAATAGCACTGCAAGAATTCGAAACTTTAGCTTTGGAAAGACTCACGCTACTAAGGAGCTTAGCAACAGCTACTACACTCAAAGGTTTTCGTACTTTCTCCGATGAATGGAAAGAATATATTCAGAGCGACCTAAGAAATCAAGGTCTGAAGTATTATGCCAGGCTATGCGAATCCACGAGATGTGGAACGACTGATGCCGATTTACAAGCTAGAAAAAAGGATCACATTGCCCATTTTATTCTTCGATTAGCATATTGTAGAAATGAAGAACTGCGCCGGTGGTTTGTCGCTAGAGAACTTGAACTGTTTAAAATGAGATTCATGACCATGAATAGTGAAACGGTGGACGCATTTTTTAAGCTGAATAACTTGAGTTACACAAACATAAGCGACGAAGAAAAAAACAAGGTCATAACTTGCTTAAGAGAATCTACACCGCACCCAAATATTGACAATATGAAATTCTATAAAGTGAAATTTTATGAAGTACTCGATTTGGTAAGAAGTAGAAAAGTGTTCTTGAGTGGAGGCTATGCATACATTCCACATAAAGACTTTGTATCCGTGCTTTCTGCTCAGTTTAGAAAGCATTTGCGACAAAGTTTAGCCATTGCTTGTCACCATTTAGGAGAGATAGAGCAGGATGAAAGGCTGGTTGGCTTGTTGAAAGGTTTGCATCAATCGTATACCGGAGTGGACTATTCTAATACAAAGGCATTGGTACCCATTGAAAGTCTCGATTCACTCTCCGTAAAATCATTCCCATTGTGTATGAGGCAACTTCATGAGCAGCTGAGGATGGCTCACCACTTGAGGCATGGAGGAAGACTTCAGTATGGTTTGTTTTTGAAAGGCATTGGTGTTACTTTGGAAGATTCTCTCAGATTCTGGAGAGAAGAATTTACAAAAATAATGGATCTGGACAAGTTTGAGAAGCAGTATGCTTACAATGTCAGGTATAATTATGGAAAAGAAGGGAGCAAGAAGAACTATTCACCATTCAGTTGCTTGAGAATTATAAATGAAACAGTTGGTCCAGGAGACTGTCATGGGTGTCCTTACAGACACTGTGATGTCAACAACTTGAAAAATAAGCTACAGGGTTATGGAATGGATCCACAAGGTACTGTTTTAAACTAACTAGACCCGGAAGGAATATGAACTGAAGTCAAAGTCGGCCTAAACCACTTAAGTCAGACATAAGTGGTTTTTGTCGAATTCAAATTTCACTGAAATGAGTCTGATTAAACATAACTTATTCAGAACAGTTGTAAGTTCCAGTCGGCGCATTGAACAAAAATATGCGTATTGTGACTACTACTTTTTGAGCGAAAATTGACTTAACTGCTTATGTCGTCTGCCGGGTCTAGCATCCATTTACACATTGAAGGCATATTTTGACCTTGGCTAATTATTCATCTGTTACCATTAATTTGTATAAAGCCTTATTCAAAAGAATCTGTGCATAATAAATATCTCTTTAAATAGTGTATTTTAAACTAGCTTACTAATCCTGTATCCTACAATATAAATTAAACTCATGATTAAGCTCCAAACCTATAATAATTCTTACAAACGTAAATTTATATTGTTAGGTGCATAAATCTTTTTTTCTTGTTACAGCTATCAATGAAATAATAGATGTTACTAAGAAAGGACATTACCAAGTGGCCTGTAGTAAATATTTTGATGCTGTGCATAATATTGATTTTGGCTTAGGAATAAACCACCCAAATCAATTCTTTGAAGAAAGCCAGAAACTTTTGAAAGGTGAAATAAAAGTCGAAGTGAAGAAAGAAAATAAAATCAATGTCAAGAAAGAATCAATTGAAGACATAGAATTTACTGAAGATTTTTGAATTTCATTAATAGAATAAAATGTATGGTCAGCAACGAAAGTCGTGTAAGACTTTAGTACTTTGTCATAGCAACTTCTTTGACAGACAACTCACAGTTTGAAACATTAACAGACATCTTAGTTAAGTCTAAGTTACTATGACAAAATATTAAAGTGTTGAGCAACTTTTGTTGCTGACCTAGTACCTAGTTCATAAGTTAAGTTAAATAATAAAGCTTAAAGTTTTGTTCAGAATTATATTTTTATTGTTCTATTTTCTCTTAACATACATAGCTCTCTTAGTCATACGACCACAGTATAAACCAAATATAAAAATAAGACCTACAAAAGATATACATACAACTAAAAAGTATTTTTTTGAAGGTGAAACTGATAGCTCGTTGAAGACATCATTGAAGTTTTCCACCACATCCACCTAAAAAATAAACATGGTTAAAAACAATGTAGTACCTAACTTGTATATTATCCCCGTCAATTTGTAATGCTGCGGATCACGTCAACGTGGATGTTAATGTGACCCTTGTCACGTGATGTGATCCACAACTAAAAATGTCATGAAACAAGAAAATTCTAATAGGTAATCTAATTAATATATTAATTATTGAATTATTATTTTCAATAAGATAGGGTCTAGGTAGGTATATAAAAACAATTGTTTTTCGTTTTTGAGGTTAAAATCATGGCCGCCAGGCGCATTACCAATTGACGGGGAAAGTACAGTCGCTTCACAACCAAACCCTTTTCAGTATGTTTTTTTGAATGTTAATTTTCTTCATGACATGAAGAAACAAAAAATTAATCATGTGTATTGACCTTATAACAAATAGTAATAATAAGGTCAAACTAGCACATTTTTTATTTGTCAGGGGCCTTGTAATACTTTATGGTTGATGTAATAAGAAATCTGTGAAATATAAAAAAATACAATTTGAAGTACGAGTACCTAAGCAATCTTTTGAGGATACTTACAGATGCTACATATCTATACATTTCTAAACGACTGGAAAGTTCTTTTTGGCATTCAGCTTCCAATTTTCGATTACTATCGTTGAGTATAATTTTCAAACATTTTAATCCTGAAAATAAACATTTAATTAGATCAATCTTTCTTATTTTTATTAATTATATTTTATAGTTCATTATACAGATACTGGCACATAACTTGACAAGACAAAAGATGCGCAGCAGCTACAAAGACTAAAGTCGGCGCATCTTTTGTCTCATCTTTGTCTTGCCAAGTTATGTGAAGGTATCTGTATCATTATCTTACGTCTGCTTGCACCATGTTCTAGATCTTTGCAATATTTTAATAAATCCAAAGCACACGCCCTTTCGAGTAACGGGTCGGCTTCAATATCTACTTGTGTCTCCTCTATTATTTGGACCACTTCGCGCGCGCATTCAGCTGACACAATCTTGTGATTTAACAATGCGTTTTTGAGACACTCCTCTACCTGAAATACCTAATCATAATCAATTCTCATATCTACTCTTACTTAAGTATCTACTACAGTAGCTGGCAAATATCTTGAAATCGGGTGGGGATTGCGCAGAACAGGGGGTCAAGTCTGCTAATGTTTTCGTCAAAATTGTAGTTCAATGGTATTCTAATGCTAATGCTTTTTGACACAGTTCTTGTTTCTTAAACCCAAAATCAAGACACAATATGTTTCCGTTTTGTGCTTAAGAAACACTAATATGTTTTCAGTTTTGGGTTTAAGAAACAAGAACTGTGTCAAAATAAAAGCATTATCATTCAAACACCATTGAACTACGATTTTGACGAAAACATTAGCAGACTTGACCCCCAGAAAGCGTATTTTGGGTATGCGTAGAGGTGAGGTACGCGGGCGGCGGCAGCGGGAGAGGGGCGACGCGGGATATTTGTCGCTCGCAAGTGCACATGTGCGAACTTATCCCGACTCCGTCGAAAGAGCGTCAACATGTTTGCCGAAATCTGTACAAAATCTGTGCAAGACAACGAAATGGGAGTGGAAAGGACGGTCGCCAGTTTCACTGTCGAACCATTTCAACCAATGAGCCGCCGCGCCGCGTGTCTACGAGAATTTGTCGGCTGCCTTTCTGATACGATTCTATGCATTGCATCACCTACCTACTGGAGAGAAATTATGGAGATATTTCGGTGTCTTGACCTGACCATGAATGACGGTGCAGCGTCGCCCGGTTTGGTAGAAGTCCAGTTCCAATCTGACCCTGGCGTCATGTACAGTGAACCTAACAGCCCGGCCACAGCCAGCGTGGCAGGCGGGCGGCGTTCAATAAATCACTGCGGCCTCTCAACTCGTTACCGAATTCGCTTGCCGCGCTGTGGCCGGGCCGTAAGGGCTCTTTCACACAGACTGTTTTTACTCAGTCATCATTTTGCGCTATTGTGTGCTCAGAGTTTAGTGTAAATGTTATAGTCAAACCCCGAAGTCCAGGCACTCCTAGGTTTGCCTCAAACCAAGAAGACTTAGTTAAAGTCCAAAACTAATAGCGTGTTTCGGGCTTTGACTAACACATTTATAGCCAAACCTAGGAGAGACTAACTTGGACAGTCAAACACCGAAACGCAATTCGATCAAATCGGGGTTCGACCAGTCAGACTTAAATTAGGTACAGAATATGTTTTTTTTTTATTTAAAAGTATGAAAAACACATTCTTTAGAGTGATAATTTAATTTAATTAATAATCTTCCTGTGAAACAAAGGTTTCAGTTGTCTGTTAAAAAAAAATAACCACGAAATTTAATACGATCGCTCCGCTGCGCTTCGCGATCGTATTAAATTTCTAACCTAAACGTGACCTACAGGAGTAAGGCAGCTTTGACTAAATCTAACATCGGAAATGGATGCTGTTTCTCATACATATGCCTTACTCCTGTAGGTCACGTTTAGGTTAGAAATTTAATTTATATTAAATTTCGTGGTTATTTTTTTTTAACAGACAACAGAAATCTTTGTTTCACAGGAAGATTATTAATTAAATTAAATTATCACTCTAAAGAATGTGTTTTTCATACTTTTAAATAAAAAAAAACATATTCTGTACCTAATTTAAGTCTGACTGGTCGAACCCCGATTTGATCGAATTGCGATTCGGTGTTTGACTGTCCAAGTTAATCTCTCCTAGGTTTGGCTATAAATGTGTTAGTCAAAGCCCGAAACACGCTATTAGTTTTGGACTTTGACTAAGTCTTCTTGTCAAACCTGAGGTTTGACTAGGCAAACCTAGGAGTGCCTGGACTTCGGGGTTTGACTATAACATAAACACCAACAATCATAACAGGTGTGTGTTGTGTTGAACTCACCTGACCATTTGAATTGGTGATTGAATCGTTCGGCACACAAATAGTCTGAATTTCAGCTTTACATAGTTTACCAAGCAATGGATCGAGGCGGTAGTTCAGAGCTTGCTCTTTCAATACATTCGCCAGTTCATTTTCACAGGCTGTTGTCAGTTTCGATACTCTGAATTGTTCTTTCAAGCAGTACAGAACTTTTCCTTGAAGCTCTACATCTTGTGGCTCGTTAGCTAGAACAAACAAACTTGGTATGAGTAAATACCATGTTTAGTACCTACAGCTTACATAATTAAATTATTTATGAAAATAAAACTAAATATTTATTTGACTTACCAATAATCTCAGAACAATGCATTTTCACATCTTCTTTACAAGCATTTTGCAAGTTGTTGTTAAAGCGATAGTCAGTATTTTGTTCAATCATTCTGTTAACTATGACCACTTTGCAGTTTTCATCAAAATCTGGTTTTTGACGATGTGCCTAAAAATAATTAAGATATTGTAAAATAATGTAAATAAAATTAAGATAGTTAATTTGATAACAAATGCATTAATGTGGATTACAATCAAGAATGTTATCATGCACCTACCTTCAAACAATCTAACATCTTTGATGTTTCAGTATTATGACAATATAAATCAATCATGTCATTACAGCTCGTTATCAGGTGATAGTCAATTGCATTATCATTAAATTCTTGTTTCCTGACAATAAAAATAGCCCTTCTACAATTGTCACTTAATTTTCCTTCAGCAGTCTGCAGGCACTCTAATGCAGCCGATTCTCCATGGGGCACATTAGGGCAATAACCTTTTAGATCCTCTTTACAAGCTTCTTTCAGTTCTGGGTCCAAGTCTATATTCTCTTTTTGTTGGAACAATTGGCTTCGCAATTGCTGCCTACATTCTTTAAATATGGTATGTTTCCTCCTAGTGATAGTATCATTTCGTACAATTTCACTAAGACAAGCAACTACCTGATTCTTTGTTTGTGCTTTAGGACAAAACCTTACAACATAAGATTTACATGCATTCTTAAATTTTCTAGTAAATCTATAGTTTTTCAATGAAATCAGTTGCTCATGTTCTATGGCTGCACGACATTTAGCATTCGCTTTTATTTCAGGATCATTTTTGTGATTGATTAGACATTCCATTACATCATCATCATCCTTCTTACTTTTGAGCTCAGAAGAACACAGCCTTTCAATTTGCAGTCTGCAATTGTTATTCACAACAGCATTTAGTTCTATATGTCCACTCTGAGTTTCAGTAAAGTTATTGACAGCCTCTCTGCATTTTGGTGAAAGGTCTTTTATTTTACTTTGTAAACATGAAATTTCTTCTCCTTTCCCAGTATTTTCAAAGCATATGTTTGCTAAATCATCAATGCAGAAGTCTTCGATTTCAGGTAATAAATCTACACTTATAGCCCTCTGTCTCATTACTTTTCTTACTTGTTGTTCACATGCAGGTTTTAAAATACCCTTCAAGTCAGGGCTATAAGCAAAATTGTATAAGCAAGGTAAGATCAAGGGATCTTTTTCAGATTGGGGTTCATTAACATCTGCCCAATGGAGCTTTGCTTTACATTGAGTGACAGCATCATATTTACATGCTTTATATAGTTGAGGGTCCAGTTTAAAGTCTCTGGAAATAAAGTACTGAATTTGTAATAATGCTGCTTCACAATCACTGTGCCTGGACATGAGAACTGTGCCAAGTTTCTCCATGAGGCAGGACATCACTCTGCCGTTGCCACCACTTATTTCTCTACAGGCTTCATCAACTACAGGTTTACACGCCTTCCTTAGAATGGGGTCGACTCTCCAGTCTTCACCAGCATCTGCTTCCTGTACAAGTATCTCTAAAGATCTTTGACACGCCATACTTATTCTCTTCTCTTTCCTCCTTCTAGGTCTTGCATGGTCCATGAGACAGTGAATAGTTTTCCCGCCAGTTTCGACTCCTCTGCACAGCACAGTAATATCATTAGCACAATTCTGCATTAATTCAGGGGACAGTCGATAGTCTTCCATTAACATTTTTCTATGATCATTCATTTCAGTGAAGCATTCACTAGATAATTTTATACTTTCATTACGCGCCACATTTTCTAAGCATAATAAAATTTGAGCCAATCGCACATCTTTGTCATCCACTACTCCTTTTCGACAATGATACTTTCTAATATCCTCTTTGCAAGATTTAACCAAGCCCCTGCTCATCTTATAATTCATAATCATGTTTCTTTGATTGTAGAATAATTGTTCTTGGCATCTTCTTGACATATCTAGTACAAAAGAAATTGTGTTAAATAAGATTCAAACAATAAAGGATTTTTTTAAAGTTGAATAAAAAACTTAAATTACCTTTTTCATACTTATTGGCTACGAGACATTTATACATCAACCAAGATCCTGGAAGTTCATCAGGGCAGAAATTCTTTTGGTCCAAATTACAAGCAGCAAATACAAGTTTATCCATCTGCAAAGTACTATATTTCATTTCTCTGAGAGCAGTTATTTCTGACTGGCATTCAGGTTTTAAATTTTGTTCTTTGTTTTGCAGACACTTCAATGTTTGTGTTTGTGATAAACTCTTGGGATCAGGAGGTATTCTTCCACATGAAAATGTTTGAATATCATCATAACATTTTTTCAAGAAACTTCCTATAATTTGCCAATCATTAAATATTAAGGATTCAATTTTGACTATCATCCGTAAACATGCATTTATTTTCACACTAGGTTTTCTTTTTAGAATGCAATCTATAGTATTATCTGGAGAATTAAGACAATCAGATACTGTTGTTTCTTCCAAACATGGATCTTTTAATTTGAACTCCAAGAATGAATAGTCAAGCAGTTCTGCCTGATGGGTCCAAATTCTGTGTTGACAGATTTGTATAACTTGAGTTTTGTTTGTATGTGTAGCATTTAGAGCACATGATAATAACGCTAGATCATCAATTAAATGCGAGCATTGCTTCTCTAAAACACTGCAACCATTTATATCCAAGTTATATTTTCCTCTATGACCTTTTATCAGATTATTTTGTCCATCATCACTAGTAGCACTCTTAACGGCGTAAGCTAGTACTATCCAAAATAAATCTTTAAAAATGCTTCTATGCATCTTGATACCGGCTTGTTTTGTTATTTATTACATTCGCGTGAGTACATAAATACTTTTAATTCAGTGAGATGAATAATTCACATAAAGACCACACATATTAATGTTATTTTAATAATATTGTTTCGGGATGGAAAGAAGTTTCAACAGCATAAACTTATTTTGGTGTATTTGTGGTACCTACTTTAAATATGTACACAAATCTAAAATCGCACTATAAAACCCAACTAATAATTTCCACCACTAAACAATAATTGACTGACAATGACAAGACAACGACAGCAACGACTGACTGACATTGACAGTTGACTTGAAATGCAATGTTGCCACTGCCTATCGATCAAATCCAAGGAGGTTCATATACCTAATAAGGAGTGAGTACTCTACAAAAATAGGGGAGGAAAAGCGCAATTTTATCCCGATAGGTGGCGTCTTGTCGTTGGTACCGAGCCGCCTCAAAGAAACTGTCAAAACATATGGGAATCTCTTGGAGTATTGCACTTTTTAATTTTATACTGAGAAAATGCCGCATTGTTATGCATGTAACTTGTAAAATATTGGAGTTCATCGATTTCCCAGTAACAAAAAAAATAGTGGGCAAAAAAATATCAAAAAAAATATGCTTTTTCCTCGATTTTCTCCTTTGCTGAGCCTGAGAAACATTATAAATCTAAAGGAATGTTTCATGAATTTGATGAAGCTTCGCCAAAATAAAACAACATTTGAATTATAACAGCTTTGTTCTTTAATATTTCAACCTCAGCAGTTTCTAACATATTTATAACTTGGATTAATTTGATAGGTATATCAAATATGGAATAAGCCCAATATTGGGGCCAAACAGAGAATTAATAGAATTTTATATGCCAGAGTCATTCAAGAAACTTAAAATAATAAAATAAATATGATAAAACGGTTCGTGTAATTTTGGATGGTACAGAAATTCCAGTACAGAAACCTGAAATTACTATTGCACAGAAGGCATCATCAGGCAACTATAAACACGGAAATTCACACTCAGTTGCTTTGTTAAAATTTAAATCATATGCTTCTAATCTGAAATAAAAAGATTACTTGTAAATCTTACACGAAATTTAAAGAAACGTAATGCTTGTTAGCAATTTTTTGTAAGTTGCTATAAACTTTCTTGCCTGTTGTTTTGGCTTTTCTTTTCCGTAATTCTTCTTTTATATGAGCTAAAGTTAGCATAGAATACATTGTTTGTCCGCAAAACCGAAAAAAATACAATCTAAGAAAGTAAAATCACGTAATACACAGTCAAGACAATATAAGCTCAAACTGACAATTGTCCCAAAGACTAAGCGCCATCTGTAATTCAATGCGTTTAAAAGAAATTCAACTTTATTCGCTGTGTCATAGAGTTGAAATTCTATCGACGACATTGACTGAAGACTCTACTGTGTGAATGAAACATCACCAAGTAGATGAGGATGTCTCGTTCGCACAATTACCATTACTAAACAATAATACCACGATGGTAGGGAAAAAAAAATTACGTTACCAATCACGTAGTGTATCAAAGTTAAGGATTCGGAATGGAATATTGAAAATCTACTACTTAAATATTAATTTAGAATAACACATCGTAATTGTAACATAAAACAGAACTTACTCTTTTGATTTAATAAGATTTCTACAATAATGCTAATCAGCATTATTGTAGTTGTATAAATTCAAGTGTCAATCCTGGCAACTCCGATCCGATTTTGACTTTGGCGCCGAATTTCAATTTTAGAATTTCAATATTCAGGAAATATTTCTTTACAAAACAAGGGTAAATTCTACACCATTTCAGATATCCCAAAAACGAAATTGTTCTATCAATTGGAATAACTGGAAGTCGCAGGCGAGGTCTAAATAAAATTAATATTAATAATCAAATTCATGTCTATGCGCCGATTTCGATGAAACTCGGTTTATGGTACTATTTCGAAAAGAAAATAATAACGCAGTGTTGAAAATATTAAAAAATACAAGATGGCGGCCAACTTTTAAGTTTGTAGGCCGATTTTTTTTGTTTGTGGGCCAAGTTCGATGAAACTCGGTTTTTGGCAATATTTTGATAAGAAAATAACAACGCATTTTTTTAAATAAGTATTAAAAAATTCAAGATGGCGGCCAACTTTTTTGTTTATGGGCCGATTTCGATGAAACTCGGTTTTTGGCACTATTTTGATAAGAAAATAACAAAGCATTTTTTAAATATTAAAAAATTCAAGATGGCAGCCAACTTTTTGTTTGTGGGCTGATTTCGATGAAACTCGGTTTTTGGCACTATTTTGATAAGAAAATAATAACGTCTTTTTAAATATTAAAAAATCCAAGATGGCGGCCAACTTTTTTGTTTATTGGCCGATTTCGATGAAACTCGGTTTGTGGTACTATTTTGATAAGAAAATAACAAAGCATTTTTTAAATATTAAAAAATTCAAGATGGCGGCCAACTTTTTTGTGTGTGGGCCGATTTCGATAAAACTCGGTTTTTGGCACTATTTTCATAAGAAAATAACTACGCATTTTTTAAATATTAAAAAATTCAAAATTGCGGCCAACTTTTTTGTTTGTAGGCCGATTTCGATGAAACTCGGTTTTTGGCACTGTTTTGATAAGAAAATAACAACGCATTTTTTAAATATTAAAAAATTCGAGATGGCGGCCAACTTTTTTGTTTGTAGGCCGATTTCGATGAAACTCGGTTTTTTGTAATATTTTTTTGACAAGAAAATAATAATGGAATGTAAACAATGGAATGTAACAAAAGGTCAAAATGGCAGCCAATTTTGTTTTTGGGTTGATTTTAATATAACTGGGTTGAAAAAAGAACAAGAAAAGAATTTGGCCGCCACCTTGGATTTTTAATACTTTCAATATTGTGTTTGTTTATTTTCTTGTCAAAATAGTACTTAAAGCCAAGTTTCATCGAAATCGGCTCAAAAACAAAAAAGTTAAGCGTCATTTTGGATTTTAAATATTTTGAAAATTGCGTTGTTATTTTCTTGCCTAAATAGTACCAAAAAACGAGTTTCATCGAAATCGGCCTACAAACAAAAAAGTAGGCCGCCATTTCTTTTTATATTTTCAACATTTCATTGTTATTTTTTGTCAAAATATTACTAAAAACCGATTTTCATCGAAATCAAGCCAAAAACAAAAAAAGGTTGGCCGCCATCTTGTTTTTTTATTTTTAACATTGTGTCGTTGAAAATCGCTTTCACCCATTTTTGTAATTTCAGTAGTAAAAAATTGGTGCAAGTATTTTAGACCTTATTGATATATTTAACAAAATAACAGTTTGAATGAAAGATAATAATTATGGTAGAAAGCAACCGAATTTTAAACGTCAATAAAGTCGAAAATCGTTTGCACCTGTTTTTTTTAACTACAGATCACTAGACCTACTTGTTTTTCCGACATTCATTTGATTTCCGAAATTCATGCACATTGTATTTCTATCAAAATTGCAATAAACTTTATAGTTATGTCATTATTTACACTTGAATTTTTGTAGATATTGGTTGATTAACCATATTTACAAATAAAAACAAGAAAGCAACCTAATAAAACGTAATAAAAAATAATGAAAATTTATTTTTAGTAAATTATTATTTTATTTAAAGTATACCACCTCCTATCGGAGCACTCGTCAAGACGAATCAATCGAGCTCAAACTTGATGGGGTTGCATGATTTTATTACAAAGTTTCAATGGCCTTCTTCCGGCTCCTTCATCAGCCCCTTGGATATTATTCCCCAACAGAGTACTTGCCAAGATGATTCTAACGAGCCCAAACACGATGGGGTTGTATGGTTTCATCATAGTGTTCCTGTGGCGTTCTTCCGGCTCTATCGTCAGATCAGCTCAATGATACCATAATATTACATAACCTTCTAGTTCTGACCTGTGTTGAAAGTTTCAAGTCTCTAGTTCATCGGGAAGTGAGTATAAAATCGTTTGCAAAATTTGTACTCAAACAAACAAACGAAAACACAAACAAACAAGCAACCTTATAAAAACGTGGCAAAAGTATTAATTGTAAATAAAGAACTACGTACTTAAGTTTATATTAAACAGTTTAAAGTAATAAGTATGTCTCCGACCAACCATACAGTTTGGTCACCCTAATGAAGAGAGAGATAGAATTATCTACTTGACCTCTCTTTCGGCTCGTTTTGGGGCGAAGAGCTCAATCTGGTTTATACCGAAGGGATTTGCTACATCTATGATCAAATCCCACACACATGACACCTTGATGACACACGCTTAAGCTTTGTACAGACTTATTGTGTTGTTACGACACGACACACTGTAGTAATGTGTTTCTAACCATACTAAATGTATGAAACCGAACGATACGCGACCGATCGCGAATTCGCGACACAACACAACACAATAGTATGTTTCTAGCGTTAGATGGTTCATTTTTACATTCATTTTCGATGCCTCATCGATGAAGCATTGAAACTGAAGTGTCTTGCAGATATTAGACGGTTCATCAAAAGTGCTTCATTTTTGATGAATAGACCAGTGAACGACTTTTTGTATTTTGCACTAAACTTAAGAATCGCCTAAGTCTCTTCTTAACTAACTTAAGACATTCTTAGCAAAAAATTGCGTTGCACTCACCTTAAGACGTTCTTAAATCCACTTTAGGCTATTCTTAACTTACGGGCCCAATATCGAGCGCCCAAGGCTTAAGAAATTCCTATGTTATGAATTGTGAATCAGTGGCCGTCAATTGTGACAAAAAACAGAAATATTTGCTGAAAAATTGAAGATTCATCGAACATTCATTGAAATAATTGAATTACTAAATGACTCGGTGGAAAATCTCAAAAATTGCCGTATTTCAATACAATTACTGCACTTATAAAAGAATAAGAACGTATGAAATAACCGTACTTATATGTAAACTTCTGGCAAAGGCTGCCGTGTAAAAGTTAATTTTTGACCCCAATTACCGTATAATACGGCAATTACCGTACCATTGGCAGCACTGCCGCGATTTGATTTCCATTTTCTAAATTGACAGTTGATGACTTAACTTTTTCGGTCACCCTACCAAATAAAATAAACCAACGCCTTATCTTTCGTCTCCTTTTAACTCACGAATGAATCCATGTGATGTTATAACCAAAAAAGTATTCTATGACCTATATTACTTCGCCGGTTTAAAAATTCATAAACAATTCATATTTACATTCGTTCATTCATTCTTTTAGCAAGGCGATGCCCAAGTTACGACGTAGTCTGTTAGTGCAAACAAAAATTTCAGCTCGGCATTTTTAGGCTGTTCCTAAGCTAAGAAATATCTTAACTAGGACACGCTTAACTTGAGTTTAGTGCAAACGGCTGTAAATGTAATGTAAAATGAATGTTTGTTGTTTCTCATTTCTCACAAAATTTCGCGGCATCAGGTTGTGCGTGATAATTTTGATTAAAGAATTAAGAGTTAATTAAAGAGAAAAAAAATGCTTGCATGTACTGCTTGTATGCATGTTGCATGATGCGAGTTGAAAAAAGTCTAAAAACGAAAAATAAAGGCATTTTAAAATAAACATAAATAAGTTACTGACGACATGCCATTCACTGCAGTGAATGGCACTGTTTACACACTTCATTTATTGTTAACTAGCGGCCGCCCGTGGTTTCACCCGCGAGGTTTCCGTTCCCGTGGGAATATCGGGATAAAAAGTATTCTATGTTTTAATCTAGGCCATCTACTATCTGTGTGCCAAATTTCAACCAAATCCGTGTAGTAGTTTTTGCGTGATTGAGGAACAAACATCTAAACATCCAAAACCACAAACTTTCACATTTATAATATTAGTAGGAAGTAGGATTTCCGATGCGATGACCGATGCCCGATGGAAGCGAACGGCCGTCTAGTGACTTTCATCAAAAAAGGCACATCGCGATGAAAGATGAATCTACATAATTATTAGACACTTCATTTTCGATGGTTCACTGCGATGAAGCATCGAAAATGAACGTAAAATAACCGTCTAATATCTGCATAATGGGGAGGCGAAGGCAAAGTGAATTACAGATGGCGCTCAGTCTTTGGAACAATTGTCAGTTTGAGCTTATATTGTCTTGACTGTGTATTACGTGATTTTACTTTCTTAGATTGTATTTTTTTCGGTTTTGCGGACAAACAATGTATTCTATGCTAACTTTAGCTCATATAAAAGAAGAATTACGGAAAAGAAAAGCCAAAACAACAGGCAAGAAAGTTTATAGCAACTTACAAAAAATTGCTAACAAACATTACATTTCTTTAAATTTCGTGTAAGATTTACAAGTAATCTTTTTATTTCAGATTAGAAGCATATGATTTAAATTTTAACAAAGCAACTGAGTGTGAATTTACGTGTTTATAGTTGCCTGATGATGCCTTCTGTGCAATAGTAATTTCAGGTTTCTGTACTGGAATTTCTGTACCATCCAAAATTACACGAACCGTTTTATCATATTTATTTTATTATTTTAAGTTTCTTGAATGACTCTGGCATATAAAATTCTATTAATTCTCTGTTTGGCCCCAATATTGGGCTTATTCCATATTTGATATACCTATCAAATTAATCCAAGTTATAAATATGTTAGAAACTGCTGAGGTTGAAATATTAAAGAACAAAGCTGTTATAATTCAAATGTTGTTTTATTTTGGCGAAGCTTCATCAAATTCATGAAACATTCCTTTTGATTTATAATGTTTCTCAGGCTCAGCAAAGGAGAAAATCGAGGAAAAAGCATATTTTTTTTGATATTTTTTTGCCCACTATTTTTTTTGTTACTGGGAAATCGATGAACTCCAATATTTTACAAGTTACATGCATAACAATGCGGCATTTTCTCAGTATAAAATTAAAAAGTGCAATACTCCAAGAGATTCCCATATGTTTTGACAGTTTCTTTGAGGCGGCTCGGTACCAACGACAAGACGCCACCTATCGGGATAAAATTGCGCTTTTCCTCCCCTATTTTTGTAGAGTAAATACAGTCTTAATTGTATCTCTTTCTTCATTAGGGTGACCAAAGTGTATGGTTGGTCGGAGACATACTTATTACTTTAAACTGTTTAATATAAACTTAATAGTAGTTCTGTATTTACAATTAATACTTTTGCCACGTTTTTATAAGGTTGCTTGCTCGTTTGTTTGTGTTTTCGATTGTTTGTTTGAGCACAAATTTTGCAAACGATTTTATACTAACTTCCCGCGGGCTGATTATCTAATTAAAAACCACCTAGCGACTGGTTTCAGTTAACAGATGATCGTGATCCATTGCTACTTCTTTTTGGGTTAAAAAAAACATACCAAAGAAAAGTGGCAATGTATGTCAAATGCAACCGGTCGCTAAATAGTTTCTTTTTAGATAATCAGGGTGCCGATGAACTAGAGACTTGAAACTTTGAACACAGGTCAGAACTCGAAGGTAATGTAATATTATGGTATCATTGAGCTGATCTGCTAATGGAGCCGGAAGAACGCCACAGGAACATTATGATGAAACCATACAACCCCATCGTGTTTGGGCTCGTTAGAATCATCTTGGCAAGTACTCTGTTGGGGAATAATATCCAAGGGGCTGATGAAGAAGCCGGAAGAAGGCCATTGGAACTTTGTAATAAAATCATGCAACCCCGTCGAGTTTGAGCTCGATTGATTTGGCTTGACGAGTGCTCCGATAGGAGGTGGTATACTTTTAGTTTTAACTCGTTAACTGAAAAGCAGAAAATAATAATTTACTAAAAATAAATCTTCACGTTTTATTATCACGTTTTATTTTTCTTGTTTTTATTTATAAATATTGTTAATCAACCAATATCTACAAAAATTCAAGTGTTAATAATGACATAACTATAAAGTTTATTCCAATTTTGATAAAAATACAATGTGCGTGTATTTCGGAAATCAAATGAATGTTGGAAAAACAAGTGAAGTTAGGAAAACATTGTCTAGTGATCTGTAGTTAAAACAAACAGGTGCAAACGATTTTCGACTTTATTGGCGTTTAAAATTCGGTTGCTTTCTACCATAATTATTCTCTTTCATTAAAAACTGTTATTTTGGTAAATATATCAATAAGGTCTAAAATACTTGCACCAATTATTTACTAGTGAAATAAAAAAATGGGTGCAAGCATTTTTCAACGACACAATGTTAAAAATAAAAAATAAACGGCCAAGTGCGAGTCGGACTCACGCACAAAGGTTTCCGTACCAAAAAACGGTAAAAAAAAAGTTTTTTGTATGGGAGCCCCCCTTAAATATTTATTTTATGCTGTTTTTAGTATTTGTTGTTATAGCGGCAACAGAAATACATAATCTGTGAAAATTTTAACTGTCTAGCTATCACGGTTCATGAGATACAGCCTGGTGACAGACAGACAGACAGACAGTCCGACAGACAGACAGACGGACAGCGGAGTCTTAGTAATAGGGTCCCGTTTTTACCCTTTGGGTACGGAACCCTAAAAACAACATTTTGTTTTTAGGGTTCGCCATTGCGGGCAACCTCTTTTTGTTTTTGGCTTGATTAAGATGAAAATCGGTTTTTAGTAATATTTTGACAAAAAATTACCTTGAAAAATGAAATTTTGAAAATATTAAAAAAACAAAATGGCGGCCTACTTTTTTCTTTGTAGGCCGATTTCGATGAAACTCGGTTTTTGGTTCTATTTAGGCAAGAAAATAACAACGCAATTTTAAAAATGTTTAAAATCCAAGATGGCGCTTAAATTTTTGTTTTTGAGCCGATTTCGATGAAACTTGGTTTTAAGTACTATTTTGACAAGAAAATAACAACGCAATGTTGGAAATATTAAAAATCTAAAATGGTGGCCAACTGTTTTGTTTGAGAACCGATTTCTATAAAACTCTGTTTTTGATACTATTTTGACAAGAAAATAATAATGCAATGTAAACAATGTCAAAAGGTCAAAATGGCTGCCAATTTTGTTTTTGGGTTGATTTTAATATAACTGGGTGGGAAAAGAATTGCCGCCACCTTGGATTTTTAATACTTTTAATATTGTGTTGCTGTTTTCTTGTCAAAATAGTACCAAAACCGGACTTCCATCGAAATCGGCCCACAAACAAATTAGTTGGCCGCCCGCCATCTAGGATTTATTTATATTTTTAACATAGCATTGTTATTTTTCTGTCAAAATAGTACCAAAAACCGAGTTTCATTGAAATCGGCCTACAAACAAAAAAGTTGGCCGCCATCTTGGATTTTTAATATTTTTAACATTGCGTTGTTATTGTCTTGTCAAAATAGTACCAAAAACTGAGTTTATCGAAATCGGCCTACAAACAAAAAAGTTGGCCGCCATCTTGGATTTCTTATACTTTAAAAATAGCTTTGTTATTTTGTTGTCAAAATTGTGCCAAAAACCGAGTTTCATCTAAATCGGCGCACAAACATGAATTTGATTATTAATATTAACTTTATTCTGCGACTTTCAGATAATTCTTTCAATAGAACAATTTCGTTTGTGAAAATCTGAAATGGTGTAGTATTTATCGTCACCCTAGTTTTGTAAAGGAATATTTCCTAAATATTGAAATTCTAAAATTGAAATTCGGCGCCAAAGTCAAAATCGGAGTTGCCAGGATTGACACTTGAATTTAACACCACCTTACCGATGATAGCTGATTAGCATTATTGTGAAAATCTTATTAAATCAAAAGAGTAAGTTCAGTTTTATTTCACAATAACTATGTGTTATTCTAAATTAATATTTAAGTAGCATATTTTCAATATTCCACTCCGAATCCTTAACTTTGATACACTACGTGATTGGTAACGTACATTTTTTTCCCTACCATCGTGGTATTATTGTTTAGTAATGGCAATTGTGCGAACGAGACATCCTCATCTACTTGGTGATGTTTCATTCACACAGTAGAGTCTTCAGTAAATGTCGTCGATAGAATTTCAACTCTATAAAAAAAGAATAAAGTTGAATTTCTTTTAAACGCATAGTGAGAATTTTTGTAGAGTACTCACTCCTTATATGAACCTTTTTGACGTTTTCTCAGCGCACACGTTCAAACTTTGATTGGCAAACGCGTACGACAAACAAACGACAAAAAAACGTAGTTTTGTTTATGGTTTGTTTGTCAAACACGTAGTTTTTGCTCGCAGACGATCAAACTGCTTGACAAACACTAACGTGTTTGACAAACACGTTTGAACGTTTACGGGGGCCTTTAGCGCAACTCGAGTGAGAAAGAGTCACGTCAGTCGCGTCGCGTTCATACATTTCTGTCGTATGCAGCTAGCGCAACTGACATTAGAATTGACATAACTTGCGAACTAATGTCAGTCATATACTTTATCTCGATTTTTATCGCTATGGTTAGCACAACTTTACGAAAAGCGACATCACGTGTCACTTTTTGATATTAAAAGACGACAATTTGTCTTGGTGGGGTTACAGCACGCGACATAATATAAGTTACTCTATGCACGCGACTCATTACTTATATCAATTAATAAGTGATTATCACCAGAAAAATGGTCTATTCCTTTTTAACTAATGAGGAAATATACAATAGGAAGACATAAAAGATATTTTGCCAATACTTTTCAGTAATTATACTTTAGATACGAGAAACCTTGTCGAGCGAGTCGCTGTCTATGTCACCTCATAAGTTGTGCTAGCCGTGCAAGGGTGGCCAACCTTTTCGACACTTGGGCAGGCCTTCATCACTCGCTCAAGGTCGCGCGAAAAGCACCTACCGCTAGCCGTTCGTTCGAGCGAACAAGTGAGCAAAGGGCCGCCATACGCCCGCCTGTGTAGTCGCACGGCATCTTACTGCCTGCGTAAGTATTGTCTCTTTATAATAGTAACAATATCGAGTCGGCATTACTGTGACGTGTGCGGATGTCAAAATCAAAAACCAATAAACAAACGTCGTTTTTCAATAGGGAATGTCCGAAAAAAATCAAATTGGCTGAATATTTTTCTATAGGTAGGAATAAGGTCCCTTAGTAATAGAAAAAGTTTCAGAATTTTCGGTTGGGTAAAAAAGTTTTTAAAAATCAAAGTCTCTTCGACTTCACAAATGTATGAAAGTAACAGCAGAATGGAGATTGTACCTTTGCCGCTACCTGCCACAAAACACAACACGTATTAAAAAAAAAGTTTAGACATTTTGTCTTGAAACTTTTTTTTAATACCATGTTGTGGTTGTGGCAGGTGTTGGCAAAGGTACGATCTCCATTCTGCTGTTACTTTCATACATTTGTGAAGTCGAAGAGACTTTGATTTTTTTTTTTGAATTTTTTTCACAAAACCGAAAATTGGGTTGGTAAACTTTTTCAAAACTGTTGTGAATTATATATTTTCTGGTAGCTTTTGGCTTTGGAGTCAGGAATAACCAATTGCGGAATTTTTGTAATACGTCATTTTAATTAAATAATAATTTAAAATTAAAATTTACAACATAGTACAATAAATCACTATTACGGCTGTATGCGTAATGCTTTTGCTCAAATAAAAAAAAATGAAAAGTTTGGCATTGGCAATGTCAACTAGTTGTCATGTTAGTCACAGTCAGCTAAAATAAATAAAATTACTCTTTTGTAAGTTTGTAGATATACATATATTTACGTGATTATCACAAACGTATAAAGCAATTCCTGTTTAATCCTCTGCATCACGTCTCTTTCAAAGGTATGGGAATTGTACAAAATTTGTTCTGCGGATGGTCACATCTATATTTCAAACAAAACGGAACAAAGCAGTGTGGGTACTTTATCGGCGTAATAAGCTGGATAATGGATTTCTTCAAGCTGATCCATTTCCCATAACTGAACAAGAAAAACACTAGAAAATCACAATAAATAAGCTGAAAAACAAACAACAACATTAGCTCGTGATTAATGATTACCAAAGAGTAAAATAATTATGATCTTCATCTCGTATGTGCCTTACTCCTTCTGGCTTGCAAGCTATAAAAACCTTCAGTGACGGATAAACAATTGCTTATTTTGGTATTCAGAACAAACGTGACGCAAGCGTTTATGAATGATTGACGTTTGAACATGGCACAGACGAGATGACGCTGAAGATTATGTATGCTGGAAATAACAAAAACTAGCAAACGAAAGTCCAGTTTTACTCCATAGATGCTCAGTGACGCAAAAATAAATAAGATTTAACACTCGAACATTATACAAAACAGAACAGGTCTCATAAAATCGTTGTTTAAACATGGCACATACGGAATCCTCTGTGCCAGTTTTCATTTGACAAAATATCGACAACTAAACCGTTTGGAGCCAAATAAAGCAGTCTAGCAGCGTCACGTTTGATAAGTGACAGCATATAATACTTGAAATTCGTTCGTAAAACGACACATCAATAGAAAAAGCGAAAACAATATTTCGACCCGTCACACTGTCTGGCCCATACTTAAAACTGTCACGTTACGTGAATTTTGCCTCACGCATGTTGTAAAGCAATTAATATTAAAAAGAATTTCCGTCACTGAGGATCTAGCTTTATCTGAAACCAATCATTGCAGTATTTACGATGTAATTCGAGGTTAAAATTAGTATGTAAATAAGCTAGGGTGACCATGAAGTATTATTTTTGCGGACATTGTATTGAAGTTTACTGAGACTGAGAGAGAAGTAATGTGCTACGATACGCTACAGCGTATCGTAGCACATTACTTTTAGGTTTTAACACGACTGCCCAAAAAAGCAGTGTATAATAATTATAATAATATAATATAATATTATAATAATATGTGTTCAGGGTTCATGTATGTTTGTAGGTATGTGAGTTTCTTTATTCCACCATAACTTCTAAATGGCTTAACGGATTTAGATGCATGGGGTATCGTTAGAATCCTTACACCATTCCGAGTGACACTGGCTATATTTTTTTTAAAGTCAATATGACGACTGTACCACGCCACTTTTAAATGTGAAAAAAAAAATTTTTCTTCAATGAGGGGTTTTCAAATTGACATTTAAAAAAATAAAAGTAACTATTTGCCTCACTAGATGGCGTTGATGGTAAGAGGGAAGTCAAAATTGGTAGTAAAAAATACTTTGAATCCCCTATTTTTTTCAACGCCATCTATCGATCCTACAGCTTTTTGTCATTTTGAAAAGCCCTCATTATTACAATATGGGCATCAAATGAAAGGCGCACATTCTAAAACTATATAATTTGCCTGTGTGAAATTAAATTAAATAAATTTGAAAAACTGTAAAAACACGACTGCCCTGCCAAAAATGAAGTAGGGCCACTTTAATAGGTCACATTTGACAGTTCATGAAAACTCAGCAACGTAACCTTTTAACGGTGGAAACACAATATTTATTGATTTAAAGGCATAATTGCTTAACTTTATTTAGTTCATAATACATATTTATTGTAATAATCAGGAAATAAAGCGAATTTGCGATATATTTTGACAAATTACACTATGGACTGACATATGTCAAATGTGGCCTATTAAAGTGGCCCTAGTTAATTAAATACCAAGTGCCATTGCAGTCGGGGGACCTCTTTGATTAAAAATTGTTCCACAAAACGGTCCCCTGACTGCATGACGCTTGTTATTTCAGTTGTGTTTTAAATTTATTAAGGAAATAAAACTTCAGGAAATCAATTTAATAATTTGTGATTTATTAACGCCAAAGGTGTGACACTAAAAAGTTATTTTGATAACAATAATAATGTCAAATATATCACAGTTCAATCACAATAATGTACAATAATTATTAATGACTAAGAGAATTAATATAAATTGAAAAAATACTAGAAAAAATCGACTCACCCGTAGCAGCTCAGACAGGATTCGAACCCGCACACTTGGGATTCCAGCCCAATGCACTAACCAATTATGCTACTAGCGACTCGGCTAGTGGGAGCGGCGAAATTTTCTAGTACTTTTTACGTTTCCGCTGTAAGCCAGCGTTATCTCATCAATGCGAACAACTAGCGACTTGGTATTATAATTGGTTAATGCATTGGGCCGGAATCCCATGGGTGCGGATTCGAATCTTGTCTGAGCTGCTACTACTATATAGCTGTTAAGCCTGGGCATAGTTTAGGGCAGCGATTCCCGAATGTTGTTCGGTGGAAGCCTGGGGTTCCATAAGCGGCTCTCAGGGGTTCCGCGAAAATTCAAGAGTAAAGTAAATATCTTTTTGTTCTAACTTTAAAGTCAAACTATACTTACAAGATGCGAACACCAAGCCAAAAAGCCTCAGTTCGGTGTGATTTCACGTAAAAAAAATGTTGGTCCTCCCATACTAACTAGACAGCTAAAACATTGTATTTGTATGGGAAAGTCCAAAATTTTTGTCGTTTTTCGACCCATGTTTCTTTGGCAAAAATGATTATTTTCATTAGTAGAGCACTCCCTTAAGTTAATTAAAATGACTACAAAATGACGGTGTATATACGAGAATTGCTCGTTTAAAGGAATAAGATAATAAATATATAAACTTGAACATAATAATATGGAAAAACTAAAGTAAGTCACCAAGCGGGATTCGAATCCGTAACACTCGTTGATTGCCGTCCGCGTCTTATTAACCCGCTGGACTAGATGGACAGTGGCCGGCCGGATGAATAGCGACCATATTCTGCGTCGAAAGAAAAACGCATGAAAACTCAGAAACACGCGTTTTCCCAAACATAAGACTAATCTAGTTCGATTGTTTACCCCCGAAAACCCCCATATACTAAATTTCAGCAAAATCGTTAGAGCCGTTTCCGAAATCGCAGAAATAAATAAATATACAAGAATTGTTCGTTTAAAGGTATAAGATAATATCTAGGTAGGTAACTAAAGTCGTTAGAATTCAAAGACTGTGGTAAAACTAACTAACAGCACAGATTAGATAATAGTGCTAGCAGGACGATTATAGCATTTCTGTCCATCAACGTACGTACATTGTTGTCACCCTATCTTAAAAATCTCATACAAATTTTATCATGGATTTTATTGTAACTACTGCAGTGATTGGTTCTAGATGCAGCTAGATCCTCAGTGACGGACATTCTTTTTAATATTAATTGCTTTACAACATGCGTGATGCAAAATTCACGTAACGTGACAGTTTTAAGTATGGGCCAGACAGTGTGACGGGTCGAAATATTGTTTTCGCTTTTTTTATTGATGTGTCGTTACGCGAACGAATTTCAAGTATTATATGCTGTCACTTATCAAACGTGACGCTGCTAGAATGCTTTATTTGTCTCCAAACGGTTTAGTTGTCGATATTTTGACAAATGAAAACTGGCACAGACGGTTCCGTATGTACCATGTTTAAACAACGATTTTATGAGATCTGTTCTGTTTTATAAGATGTTCGAGTGTTAAATTTTATTTATTTTTGCGTCACTGAGCATCTATGGAGTAAAACTGGACTTTCGTTTGCTAGTTTTTGTTATTTCCAGCATACATAATCTTCAGCGTCATCTCGTCCGTGCCATGTTCAAACGTCAATCATTCATAAATGCTTGCGTCACGTTTGTTCTGAATACCAAAATAAGAAATTGTTTATCCGTCACTGAAGGTTTTTATAGCTCACAAGCCAGAAGGAGTAAGGCACATACGAGATGACGATCATAAATAATTAGATTACTCTTTATCACTTTCTGTCAAATCTGTCCTGTCAATCAGTTTTTTATCAGTAAATGCAAGGGAACTTCGTGTTCAGCCGTTCGTTTGATATTTTATCATGATAATAATATACAAATATATATTTGATTAACAAGCTGAAATAAAAAAAATCATAATATTATTTTCTTTATTCTTTAAACTTGTGCTATCAAAAAAATATATAAAACAATTCTCTTCGAAAAAGTTTACCAACCCAATTATGAAAATTTATTCTATTACTAAGGGACCTTATTCCTACCTATAGAAAAATATTCTTCCAATTTGATTTTTTTCGGACATTCCCCATTATGATATATGCTAAGAATACAACCCTAACGTTGCGTCATTAGAAAAGGTAAGAGCACGCGATAGAAAGAGAGGCAACTACTAGGTGAATATAAACTGTACTGCAGGTCTATGCGAGACCTGAATTGCACTTTATTGCGTCGGAGCAAAAGTCGCTATTTATTTAAATTACTAGGCGGCGTGCTGCTTCTGTACTTGTACTATAAGTTATTCTGTGACTTGGGCCAAAATTCGGAAGTAGAATTTTACCCCGGGCCGCACTACCAAATTTTATGTATAGTGCGTGTGTAATTTTAGTATATTTTTTTTACTTTAAAAAAATGTGCTCGGCTCCGTGATGCGGGCTCCAGACTCCTACGTGATTCACAGCGTGAATTCATGCCGTAATTTTGCCGTGATGTCGGCGTGAAAAGCATGACCCTCCACACTCGCTATCGTTCACAGTTTAGTTCGCACGCTCGTCGAGAATGGACGCCGAATTATGCACTGCTATCTTTGAATTTAGCATCCCAAAAAATGGGTTCGGCATGATAACACTCGACCAACACAAGTTCCTGCTAGTTCGTCCAAGTGACGCTCATTTCGATGCACCGTATTCCGCAAATAAATAAAAAACCTCACGGCACGGCACTATTTTCACGCGCGTGTGTGGATGCGCTTGCGTTCACGGGAGGTTCACGCACCGCGAACCCTTTGAAGCGGGAGCAAATACCGACACCGAACGGGGAACAAGGCATGAACAGGCGCGAAGTCCGTGAACAGGCGCGAAAACCATCCACATTCGCGCTTCACGCCTTTCACGGGTGTTCACGGCGCGAATTTGGTGCCCGCTTAACACATTTGGCCGTGGGCCGCGGATTGGCCACCCTTGCCCTACACACTCAAAAAAACATCTCAACATTCAACAACATTTTGATTGTGTAGAGCTAGCAAAACACTCGCTATGGACCCGGCATTACTCTGTGCTTTTTGATCTGTGTTTTATTGTCATCGTCCGTCATGTCTGTGTCTGTCTGCTGAGCTCACTCCTGTCTGTCTTTGCTCTAATTCCTCTTTCTGAACTTGTTCTCTATTACGTCTGTGTGTTTCTGTGTTTTTCGTTCGTGGTTTTTCGGTGTTTTTCCAGTTTTTTCCCACTTCTATTCAATAGCGCTGAAATGGAAGGGTTTATTGAAGTAAATGAGATTTCAGACTTTATTTCATATATTCGCAGTGTGAGTATTTAAGATAAACTACTAAGCTTTGACATTGAACATTATGTACGATCGAATTTTTATTTAGTTTTATGTTTATTATATATATTGATTATTTACTATATTGGTCACTATCTAGTAAAATATCTACGCCTGTAATCATGGGAACAGTCTTATTAACTAACTTAATCGACTTAAATTCGACCCCATAATAAATCCATACTCGTAATCACTACTGGATGACCCTGACACTCACTTCGCATATTTAATTAGGAATCTGACTTGCTTGTGTTTAGCGAGCATTTTAGATGCAGCAAAAATACTTGAAGTTATATTTAAATCAATGTCAGAAGTATACCTAGAATGTAAATAAATGATGAGACTTATTATTTGTAAGGGGGACGCCAGCGAAGCTGGGTGGGTGATCAGTCTCCCTAATCTGAACTAACGTTGCCATCTCTAAAATCAAAAAGCCAGACTCATCTGTTAAAAAAAGCCAAACTTATGGCTACCAATGCCAGATGCTAAGAAAAAAAAGGATTTTTGTTGAAAAAAAAGGGTGCTGCACTTTTCAGTTACAATACAAGGCCAGATGCATAAAAAAGGGATTTTAAATGTGACTGTTGAACGCCCGTCCGCGTTATACATTTGTAAAGTGTGTATGCGGTGCAGGCAAGATAATAAAATTTAAAAGCCAAACAAAAGCAGGACAGCCGGACGCAGTCAAATTTGGCCGGACAAGAGATAAAAAGTCTAACACTGTCTGGCTTTATCCGGACGGATGGCAACACTAATCAAAACTGTTTCACCCAAATGTTGAGACTTTATTGTGATTGCATTGCATATTTGTGAGGAAGACAAATGTGTATAAAATGTCAATTTAATGCATCAATCTATGTATTTGTAACTTGTAAAAATTTCAATCTTTTTTATTGTTTTTGTGTTTAGTCATAACTTTGTTAATTCATTAAAAAGTTAATAATTTCAACTACAGACAATAGCAAAGCATTAAGCACTTATAGAACTAGGTAAATGTGTAATAAAATATGTATTACATGACAAATTCGAATATTTCAGATTGAATGGCGTGATCCGTGGCTTATAGCGTTGCTATCTTTCCATGTTATTGTAACATTCACATGCTTCTCGACAAGAAACTATGGGAACTTTCAAATTATACTGTTTATAATACTGTGTAAGTACCTATCTATGCATTTTGACTTAAAGACTTGGTTATGCTGGAACATTTGTCTCCGTCTTTTTCTTTACATGTAAAGAGTAAGGAAAATAGCATTACTTCTGCACTCTTCGATGTTTTTTGTTGTTTTTCATCATTATCATTATCGCAATTATCTTTCTTGAATAAAAGTAATTGAAGCAACTTCACAGTACGTTAGCATATATTTTGATGTAGAATTCAATACGTTTCTGCTATTATTTACACCAAAAATATGAACCTACACAAGCGCTTTTGGTAATTTTCTGTTTTTTACAGTTATCTGTGAGGTTTATATACTGTTTAATACTTGTAGCAACTAGAGAATCTCTTTAGCTTGTTGCATGTTTTTTTTGTGGCTTCAAGTTTACATTTTCTGTATAAAAAGTGACCCCCCCCCCAAACCATGTTTTCCTATTATAGACCCTTAATGTTACAAAGCTGTGTAACATCCTAAGAATATTGCAATATATGTTTTATATATTTGACAATTTCATAATATCACACAACCAGTTACATAAATATTCATTCTTTTAAACATTTGGTTTTGCATAAAATTACCCAAATTTTTGAAGTACAACTCCAAAGTTGCCTATTGTCTTGCTTGGTCAAAGATCAATGATATTTTTGGACTTTCTTAATCTTATTCAACATAAGACAGTCACTGACTGAGTACATAGTATATTCAAATCCATCTTGTCAAAACAGTCAACACAATATAATGTTCATCCATAATAACAATAATTTATCATAGCAGAGCTATTAGTGTGGTTTTGTTTAAGTGGTTTTGTTACTTTTGTTTTAAGATACTTGCATTCTACATTACAAAGTATTTTAATTGAAACACTTATTGTGATTGCAGTTTTTTTTTTAATTAGCGAGGATCCAATTTGCATAGCATATATACTGAAATAGGGGCTTTGAGATAATATTGTTTGTATAATGATTTAGGAATGATTCATCACGTGCTGGCGATATTAGCACTGATTTACTATTAATTTTGGTTTATCAAAGTTTCATAGATTAATTGAAATCAGATGATTTTATGTCTGAAACTTATCATTTTATTATATTGATAAGAAGTTTTAATAGATAACTTATCAGCCACAACTTTTATTCAGTTAGTTATGTGATACTTTTAGAGTCAGAAGATTTATTTATACATTTTCGCTATAGTTAAGAGGGCTAAAAGTGGGCACTTTTAACACTAAATGACAGGCTAGAAAATATTGTATAAGTGACAAAAAGTACGAGCTTCTTCGGATTGCACTATAATAAGGCCGTCCGCTGCCTAGAGCGGGATCCCGCCGCGGGTACACGGCGCGGGAATATAGATTGCTGGTTTTTGACGGACAGATGCTTGCGCAGTGCATGAGTAAGCTCTAATCTATGTCGCCCCGCGCGCGTGTCCCGCTCAAGGCAGCGGAGGGCCTAACACAATTTACAATTTCGTCTTTATTTATATTAAACCCAGCCTGCCTAGCATGACCGATTTATATCGCGTGATATAGCGTTTTACCACGTGGCACGCACGTTTAACTGCTTTAACTGTCAAAAAGACAAAGGAGTTTGACAGTTGAGTGTCGATAAAATGCTATATCACGCGATATAAACCAGTCATGCTAGGCAGGCTGATGCTTTACTACTTAAGAAAGCAGTAAAAGAACTGTAGATACCACTTGTAATAAAATACCTTAAATTTTTTTTACATTTCTGTGCTGTGTGATCTGAGGGCCTAGCCAAAGTAACATTTGCAAATCTTCGTTATCGCTTCGCTTTCGAAACATGTATGGGATTGACATAAGGTTTCGTTAACTATCGAATTTTACATCAAATCCATACATGTTTCGAAGCGAAGCGATAACGAAAATTTGCAAATGTTACTTTGGGTAGGGGCACAGAATAGATAATAGTACTAGCGTAGGTAGGTAAGGGGGCTGATCAGCGCACGAGCGGATTGTACTTCGCTAAATGTGGAACCCACAGTGCACGCATATGCAGTGCGTACGTACTTTGTTGGACCCGCTTTTGCGCCGAGTCCGCGCATCCGCATCCGCAGCGCAGCGCCAAGATATGGACGCACCTATAGAAAACTAGCTTTTGCCCTTATGGAATTTCGAGAATAATACTTGTATGTTTCTCCAAGGTCCAATCTAGCTCTATGCCAAAACTCATCAAAATTGGTGATGCATTAATATGCATAATGGCAGTAAAAACTAAATATACGTTGGAGCCAGCGTTGTAGCTGGGGTCATGAGCACCCCTGGCAATATTTGAGACAGATTTGAGGCAGACGTTAAGGGTTCCGTAGGTACTTCAAAAGGAAAAACGAAACCCTTATAGGGTCACTTTGTTGTCTATCTGTCTGTCAAGACCCTTGTTCTAGCTATGGGTCAGCAAAGTGCGCCCCCTGAGGTATGCGCCCCTGGCAGCCGCCCCCTTTGCCAACCCCAGGCTACGACGCTGGTTGGAGCAATGCAAATGAACTTATTACATACTTATTTTTTGTTACAGTGCTGCTTGTATATTTTTCGGAGAGCATAAATGAAGTTGCAGCTCGGAACTGGGCGCTATTTTCTAGACAACAATACTTCGACAGCAAAGGCCTTTTCATATCCATCGTATTTTGTATTCCAATATTACTCAACTGCATGATCATGGTGGTAAGATTTAAGTTATTTAAAAACGGTTTTAAGTTATTTTTGTGTCTGCCTGCCTAGCATGACCGATTTATATTTGTCTTTGTCTTTTTGACAGTTAAACGTGATAAAACGCTATATCACGCGATATAAATCGGTCATGCTAGGCAGGCTGAGTACCTTATACGATAAGGCTGCAAACCGTCCCGCATTGGGGGGACAGTACCGCATTTGTCGTTATTGTTCCCCTTTCAAAAAATGATCCACATTGTCCCCCAAACACCGAATGTGTGATGTGTCCCACATTGTAGCACACACATTGTAAAACATGCGCAGTGTAGACTGCTACAGCCACAGTTGTAATCAGCGCATTGTGCACGAATCTCACTCACTAAGACGAGTAAAAGTAAAAAGAAAAAAATACGAGATGGTGATTTTTTTGGTGAATTTCAGATTTCTTAGTCTGTCCCGTCCCCCCCACCCCCATTTGTTTTGGGAAAGTTGGCAGCCTTATTATACGATGTGACCTATAATATTCTGAAATTATTTAGTTCAATAATTCCATTAGTCAGAAAAAATAATTATTTTGTCTCCTTTTAGGGTTCCTGGTTATACCAATCGACGCAAATAATGACAAACCTGAAGAAGGCACAGCTGAGACAGCGCTTGAAAGAGATGAACATGGTCAGAGAACAGCAGCACTTGAAGTCTGACTAAAGAGTAATGTATAAAGAGTCAATTTTATCAAAGCTAGGAGAGGAAATATTTTTGCTAATGTTGCTAGGTTGAATATACCGTTACAGTGATTTAAGTAAATAAATATTTCCTGTGTTTATTAATCTAAGTCATAGGTACAACATTTTGTTCAATGTAATTGAAGAATTATTGTGATCTTACAAGTTTATTTTGTTGGGCTGGAGGTAGAAGAAGAGTAAATAGCATCTTGGCACTGTCCAGTAAGAATATCTGACAGTTGACAAAATAATGTTTGTTTTGTGTACATTAATATTAAACTGAGTGGACAAAAATATGAAACCACTTGATCTCGTTTCATTATATGAATATAATTTATGATTTCTGCATTTCCGGACTTATCATGTACTAACATTAAGATTAAGACATATACTTAAGATTTATTTTAATTTCAATACAACAAAGTTCAAATTTAAATATGTATAACGCAGTTAGACATATATAAGTGACTGCGAAAACATGAGTTCTCTGCATCTCCACTACTTATACCTACTTATAAACACACATTTTTAATAAATCCATATTTTTTTCACACTTGTTGTTGTGACAATTGTATTCCAAGATAACACAAAACCTCATAACTATCTACCCAGTTGTTAACTGTCAGATAAAGCTATTCACTGAGATTTAAGTAGAGTGTATTAACTGCATTAAGATATCTCGTATTGAAACCAGATTTAATTATTAAGTTTAAACCCAATTAAGCATTGCTATGCTAATGGTACATCGTTTTATCTTGCCACGTTCTTTGGCCATTAACTCTGCATTTCTCTGCATTACGCAAACGATGTCAGTATTTAAATAACAAACAATCACCCTCTTATTCGCTTTAGCTTTTATATCATTTAATAATATATTAATTAATACTGTTTAGTTAGAGGTAGTCCAGAAACTCATGAAATGGAAGTAAAATTATTTTTACTAAAAACTCTTGGTTGTTGCATACTGCCTCTTAAGAAAGTCATAAAATTACTTTGTCATAAGTGTTATTGTATAAAAAACACGTAACTAAAGTCTGTCCATCCTTACTTGTCTTATATAGTAAACAGTTTTTGACAGTTGTCATATGTCTTTTAAACTTAAATCGTTATTTTAAAATATGTTAGTAACTTTATGAAATTGTTGTTAATTTATTAACAATTTATTTCGTAATCTATGTGTGGAAAACCATTTGTTGTATTTTATAAATGATTATTTCAATAAAGAGTTGGGTGAAGATTGTTTACCATATAAGTCAAGTAAGGATGAACAGACTTTACTTTTGTAATGCAACAACCACGTGTTCTTGTAAAAATAATTTTACGAGTTTCTGGACTGCCTCTATTTAATTCTAGTTCAGCAGTATGCGAACACACAATGCGGCAATTCCTGCAAAGAAATATTATACCAAAGGCGTAGAGCCTAGTCCGAACTTTATATGAGGATTTTGCATCGAGTTTTTACATTTGTATAATTATGTATTCAGTCAGACTACCATTTGTGACCAATAGTTATCGATTTATTTCACAAAGGCATCATTATAGGCTTGTGATTAATGTATCGATTAATTAAGTTTGGATAAAAACGTAATTACGAACTATTATTAATTGACAATAAGTTAAACTGTTGCAAGTTATTTAAAAATAGGTTTACGATTTATTGTAGGTATCTTCATTTAAAAATCTCATTACTTGTTCCACTCTAGCTACTAATGGATGTTTGTTTTTATTGTAGGACTATTACAAATTAAGTACTTAATAACAACAGCACCGATTTTCAACGAGCTTGATTTGATCTATATAATAAGTACTTATAATAAAGTCAAACAGATACTTCATGTATTCAAGAAACATTTTGCATTTTATGAAAGCCTTCTTGCATTTGTTTTAATATATTCCAGTACCGAAAACTTATTTAATATTTAGATATACCTACTTGTTTGACTTGCGATATTTTGACTCGTTTCGCTAGCATTAAAATAGTTATAAAGGCCTTATAATAAGCTCTTAGCTTTAACAAGATGATAGCGCGAAGCGGTGATAGTGTTCAATATGGCGTCAAAAACTGACAAATAATATTTGAAATCCTGCTTAGGCCCGTAACAGGTCGTTAAGGCTCCGTACCGATTTTGCCGCTAACTGCCGCTCTCTCGCTCGCACATTTCGTGTTTTCTCAAGGTTTTGTAAATATGAGTGCGTAAAATGTGTCTCGGCCACTTTTCGCAACATAAGATTACGGACATTTCAACATATATTTCAGTTTCGAGTTGCTAAAGTACAAAAAGTTATCATATTTGCCAGTTCAAGTAACTGTTAGAAACGATAACTTTTTGTACTTTAGCAACAAAAAACTAAAATATGTTTTAAAATGTCTGTAAACTTATATTGCGAAAAGTGGCCGAGACACATTTTTCAATTGCGCACTCAGATTTAAGAAATCTTGAGAAAACATGAAATGTGCGAGCGAGAGAGCTGCAGTCAGCGGCAAAATCGTTACGGGCTCTTAAAGCATTTGTAAGATCGAGACGAGACACCGCTATAGGATCAGGAGCTTTCGCTATAAGCTGGTCGGGCTGATCGCATGTTATGTACACAATCAGCGCCAAAATTATTTGAGTAATCAAACTTACCAAAATACCTAGTTATTTGACAGAAATTAACCTTATGTTAAGACATTAAGGTGCACTTTAATTTGTTATCCGAGAACAAACGAAAGTGCACCTGAATGTCTTGAGAGAAGGTTGATTTTTGTCAAATAATTAGGTTTTTTCCTACTTTGGTAGGTTCGAATGCTCATCATTTTGGCGTTGACTGTACATCAATAACAACCTTATCCCATTTAAATAAAGATAAAATTAAGTAGCATGATCTTTCTAGCACACGGTGATAATAAAAATATACTCTGGCATACTAATTTCAGCTCTAGTCTGGCAGCCAGAGTATATTTTTATGCACAGCGTGTGCTAGATGATAGATCATGGTAATTTCAACTCTACCACAAACTGATAAGGTTGATATTTGCTCATGTGTCAGTAAGCTAGCTTATATGCAGCATTATCTCGCTTTGAAAGCTACTTTGGCCTATTATCTTATAATATACGCTATTTTAACGAACATGTATTCTATGGACAATAAATTGTTATGTCTTATTTATTGTTCATATATGTGCGGATGCAGTCTAATATATTTTGTAGTAATATTTTTTTGTGGAAGAGTTGATTTTGTCAAATCATTGTATTTTTTTTTTCTTTCAAGTATTACTGCCTGATGACTCAAACCGATTGGTATGTTCAATCAAGTTAAAAAAGAATCATATTACCTACCTACTTACTTTATTTTTTCATACATAGGTAAGTACTTCGTGTTCCATACGTGAACAAACATGTAGTATTAGGACACGTTATAATAACATATTGTATGATATTTTTTGTTAATTTTTTTGTTATAAGTATAATAATTTTATTACAAGTTCAATTTAGTGCCATTTATATGATAAAATCACTCATCCGCTAATACTACCGTCATAAAGGTTGAAATTATGGTGCAATATTTAATATAATACTTTTATATACATCTGCAGACATTAGGCTTGATTGAAATTTTATACTAAAGTATACAAAGGCATTGAAAAATATATTCGAAAGCTATACAGTGTATATTTTAGAGACCAAAGCCCTCTTAGCTAGGTAAAGTCACATTAAAGACGATAATGAAATTCGCTTGCGATGTATGGATTTGACCTTAGATGCTTAGCGAATATGTATGTCAATTCAATACCATATATCTTTCGATAGCGAGGTCCGTTATCGCTTTTGCAAATTAATCCGAAATTGGCTACTGGTCTAGGTATATAAGCTGTGAGAACTGCAATGCTAGATTAAAGGTGACGCTACGTGTTAACACGCCGTCAGATGACATCAGTTTTCATAGTAAATATTTACACTAGGAGCACACTTATAACACGTCCATATAAATACGGCGAGTTAACACGTAACGTCAGACAGGTGTGCCCGCGCCCTAAGTGTCACGTATGTACTGTACTTACATATCCTCGTGCGTCTTAGCCTGCCACACATATGCGGTTTTCACATCAGGTTTCCCGGATCAGGGCACCCGAAGGCATCGTTTCCATAAAATGAGACGACGCGACGCACCGCACACGCACAATGGCGGGATGTCACAAAATTTATCCCGCTTGGTGGCGCTACTTGCTGCTGGAGACCTTTGTACGGGCATTTACCCCCGATTTTCACATTTATTTTAATGTGAAAACCGTGTGTGCGGCTCAGTACTCTCAGCACTGCAGTCGCGTCGCGCTTCTAAATCACGCCGCTGACACGCGACTATAAAAGTGTGGGCACATTTGTCTAACGCCAAGTGTTAACACGCCGTATTTATATGGACGTGTTATAAGATAAGGTGATCCTAGTGCATACCTACATTTACTATGAAAACCGATGTCACCTGACGGCGCGGCGGCGTATTAACAGGTGCTAACGCGTGGCGTCAGACAAATGTGCCCGCACCTTAACGCCTATATGTGAAAGCGCTCAGGACCGTTTTTTTTATCAACACGATTTTATAAGGTAGCTTTCTTGTTAAAGTACTGCTTACGTCCAGTCTGTCGGGAGGTCCGCACTTGCAAATTAGGGAGCTTGAGACACAAAGTGCACCCTACCTGTATTTAAGAGCTATTTTGCAAAGATTGTGCACTACAACTGTGGCTTTGGCGTAGGGTTGCCAACATGTCTTTGACGAAATATAGTATTTTTCAAATTAAGCTATAAAATATAGTACACTTAAAAAAATAGTATTTAATAGGCAATTTTTTTTTACTTATTTATTTTTATAAAAACTATTTTATTTCAGTTTTTGCATTGTTGAACAAGTTTTGGATATTTTTGGAGTTTTTTTTGTATCTTTCGCTTTTTAATCGGCGTTAGCGGCGCACTTGATTTGAACTTGACGCACTTTCGTTATTGCTACCACTTTCTTTAACTAATTTATCTAAGACTTGACTTATTTTTCTCAAAGAAAGAACAATGTTATACTTTGCAGATGATTACCAACAAAATCTCAAAACAAAAATAGAGCAAACGAACCAATGACCAAACTATCGTTTGAAACTTTTAATTTGACATTGATAAAATAAGACAGATACGTTCAGAATTCAGATACGATATACCTACACTACACGCTATCGAACCAGCCAAAATGCACGATCACAAATACAAAATTAAAGATTTGTTTCTTAGTGCTCGATGTTAAAAATATAGAATTTTTGCGTACTACATATTTCTTCAATAGTATATAGTACGCAGACCCGAAATATAGTATACCTACAATACTATATATTATAGTACGGTTGGCAACCCTACTTTGGCGGCACAATAAAATTATCCGATATAGGATTGTTGAATGTCACTTTATAGTCTATGCTGTTTTAAAAAGAAGATAAGTAGCCCCTAGCAGAGCCGTCTCTAGCCCATGTAGCGCCTGTGTGCAAAAATACTAGTGCTCTAGTAGGCGTGCGGTCAAAATGGAATACTTACAATTCTATTCAAATAGTGCAATTTTAAATGATGTCGGGAAGCGATGGGTACACGAGTAAAAATCATTTTTTACACTTTATAGTATTCTAATACAGCCGAGTTCGCAATGATTGTTGGCGTTTCATCAAAACAGGTGTCGGTGTCGGCCGGCACGCGCCTTTGATTCGACACTGCCCCAATCATTATAATGAATCTTTAATTATCGGTTTTAAGGCTGATTTCACGTTGAAATTGAAACAAAAGTTATTGTGTAGTGTCACGTCACAGTGTAAAAATCATACAGAGATGCAGGGCCGGATTTAAGAACTATGGACCCCTAGGCTCATTTTGTGGTGCGGGCCTCCCGTCTAGTAGTAAAATGCAGTTGTAGAGCAGAGCGGTGTCAACGCGATTTTTCAGCGAAATGCCTGTCTATAGTTGAAAAAAAAAGCCGCGCAGCTGGATTTTTAGCCAGTTTACCCACTGATCTTATAGTTTTTCCTGTTTATTGTAAAAAGTGGCCGCGCAGCGCAATTAGTCAGTTTCATCAATTAAACTTCTAATCTTGCCTATCGATTGAAAAAAAAAATTCTGCGCAGCGCGATTTTTAGTGTTCTTCTGCCACTAATCTTGTAATCGTGCCTGTCTTTCGATAAAAAATGGCCGCGCAGCGCGATTTTTAGTGTGTTTCAGCCACTAATCTTGTAATCGTGCATGTCTTTCTATAAAAAATGGCCGCGCAGCGCGATTTTTAGTGTGTTTCACTGTTTCAGCCACTAATCTTATAATATTGCCTGTTTTTCGATAAAAAATGGCCACGCAGCGCAATTTTTAGTCCGTTTAAGCCACTAATCTTATAATCATGCCTATCTTTAGGAAAAAACGGCCGCGCAGCGCGATTTATAGTCAAGTTTCATCCAATAATCTTGTAATCTTGCCTGTCTAAAGTGAAAAAACGGCCGCGCAGCGCGATTTTTAGCCAGTTTCATCCACTAGTTTTGTAATCTGTGCTTTCATCCGCGTTATCCAAAAATGCAAAAAAAAAACATGTGATGCGGGCCCAGGCTGCAGCCTATGTAGCCTATGCTTAAATCCGGCAGTGCAGAGATGTACCTAACGCTTTGTTTGATGTCCGCGAAAATGGCGACAGCATTTGGACAGTGGCCTTAGAGCTAGGGTAACAGAGACGGTTCGACCATAACACCGGCTTCGGCCATAACACGAACCCAGGCGCAGGCAGGGTCTTTGAGAGCGCCCCGTGGCGCCGCGCCGCGAGTAACAACGCTGGGCCCGGGCACAGGCAGGGACTTTGAGAGCGCCCCGGGGCGCCGCGCCGCGATTGACCACGTTTCGCGTCGCAAGTGCCAGCGCCGCTCGGTCGGCGCGGCGCCCCCTAAGACCCTTCGCCCGTGTGCGCTGCACACCCTGCACAATAGGTAAAGACCCCTTTGGCCCCTAGCTAGATGATCAAGCATTTCTTGTAAATCATTCACATTGCATTACCACCACTACTACCATTTGGGGGCGTGGCCTACTTTTGATAGGCCACGGTAATCTATCTATTCTGTGGTGCTTGACAAGCCTCGCTCCTAGACGATCAAAATGTGATTGACAAGCCGATGCAAGCAATGTAAATGATTGATAAGCAGTTTTTATCATATTTTCAATACTTAAAATTCAGGCTTTTTAGGAAAACGTCCGTATTTTTGTAATAAAGTTAGATGATATTTTTCAATGATTACTATTCAGACATGTTGTGATCTTTGACAAAATGTAAAGATGGAAAGTAGGTGATTCAACTAAGTGGCGTCTCCATCATAGACAAATACATACATTTTGCTGACGCTGAGTACATAAATACAAGGAGAAAAACTTGACTCCAGTTAAACGAAGCATTCATTGCCCGTGACCATAGCCTTCTTTAATTGCAAGCCGTGAACATAAGTTTGGCAACGTCTGTTACTGTCAGTTCGTGGTCATGTCGTCGGCCAGTCTCCATACTAAATGTATGGGAATATTTCAATTTTAAGAGGTCGATATTTTTATTCCTAGTAATCGTGAGAGGTTTAAAATATGAAAATAATTTAGTTCTTTTATTGAAATGCTTTGTATATTAAACAATAAGAAAAATATCAATGTTAACCAGGAAAAAATGGCTGTCAAAGATATCATCTTTTTTGTTGATTTTCTTCAGCAGGGAGTTGATTAACACGCCCTCTAGCAATAAGTGATATATCATTAGAAAGGTCTTTTAAAGACAAATATTTGCTGTAAATATATTTTTATATCAATTGTTATTACTTTTGGAGTTAAAGGTTATTAAAGTATAAAAGTGGTTTATTGTCTATAGGAGTTGATCTACCACACCTATAGAAATGAATGATATATCATAAGAAAGGTTTTTGTATGACAAATATTTGCTGCAAACATACTTTCTATTAATTGTTAGTATTTTCGGAGTTTTAGGTCATTAATGTTAAAAAAAATTGGTCAAGTTTAGAGCGTTATAACTCTCAAAGTACTAATAGTTGACGTTTATAGTAATATAATAAAGTGTTTCAAATTTAAATACCTTTCCAATGATGTAAGATTTATTGCTACAGGAGGCTTAGATCAAAATGCTCATCGTACTAAAGGACCCCCAAAAAGTTCAAATAATTTGACTCAAACCTTATTTTCTAATAAATAAATAATAATAATAAATATAAAACTTCATTGAAATAATCTTACATCACAATTTACAACTAGTTTAAACATAGATATTATAGGAAAAACAAATAATAAACAATTTTTAAAATTACTTTATACTATGTGCTTGACCACATGCGATGTTGCCGTTCTGCTCAACTTCAGGGCTTGGAAGATATAGAAGGCTATGCCGTGACACTACTGCATTAGTGGCGTCAGTAGGGTGAAAAATACGGCGTTTTGTGAACCAGAGATTTCCTTTGGTAGGATTGGTCCTTAGGACCCTAGGATGGATATAAGAAGTGGAGCCACCACGATTTTTGTAGTAAATTTTTTGAAGTTTTGGCTTTCAGCCCAATCTCGATAGATGAATTAGTTAAGCTGCTATGCCCAGTTTGATATCATATTCGTATGAATTTAGGGTGTCGAATTCATTTTTGGATTCATATTTGTACGATTCAATTGTTAAACTATTTAAAAAAAATAAAAACAAAAATAAAATACTCAGTTGATTAAAGAAAAAAATTGCCATTAAATACACAAATTGGAATATTTGAAAAAGAAAAATACCTTGTAGGAGCTCTTATATCCTTTTATTTTTAAAATAATAATGAAAGAAAATATTATTGTTTTGGCTAATTAAAAAAAATAACTTCGTAACCGTTGGAAGGAAGTTATTATTTTTATTAAATATTAAAATTTTAAATATCAATTCGAAACTTGTTTGTGATAGGCTCAAATTGTAGCAAATTTAGTTAGCTTTATAAAAGTATAGAGTAGAGATACCTGAAAAACGCTTCCTTAAGGTAGTTTTTTCGAAAATACTGAAACAAGTGCCAAGTTTTTCCAGCAGTACAGGGTTTCTAAGGGTTAAAACTTGGGTAGAACTACTCTCTAGGTACCTAACAACATCTGAAAAAATCGTAGTTACATGCGCGCTTGTGATATTTGCCTTTTTTTTGTCGATATTGACTGCCATTTTTGTTTTTCTAATAATTTACTGATATTTTTTAATGCTGCGTTATACTTTTTAAGTTTATTTTAAAACAGTTAAATAAAAGTGTTATAATGAATATATATTTGGAATCGGCTATTTATTACCTTTAATTTGATACCCATATTGTTATAATAAAAAATAATAATATTTCCATAGGTGTAAAAGAAATTGACGGCACGCGACAGTGAATTTTTTTTTCGCTATTTGTTGTTAATAAAGAAATTTGTAAGTTATATGTTTTCAACTCTTCATTCTATAAGCTTTGTTATCGTATATTTTTTTGCAAATAAGAACATCAGTTTAATATTTACGGTGACTTAAAGTAAAAAAGATGTAGTTGAAAATATTGGTAATTTAATTATGTTTAGGAAACTTCTTAATAAATTACATTTTTTATACCAGAAATGAATTCTACGCCATTGATTTATCCGAAAATGATACCAAACTTGGCTTAGTATCTAACCTCGGACTACGTTAAGGCCGAATTCCCCCCTCCCCCCACCTGCTTGAAAAATCCAGGTGGCTTCACTTCGTAAACTGATCTTAGGAACCCAAGGATCAATCCTACCGAAGGAAATCTTTGGTTCATGGATAGCCGTATTCTTCGTTTTTTTGCCTCCTACGACTGGGGCTACATGACACTATCAGTAGTCGCTGTATGTACTTACAGCTTGACCATAAAGAGTTGACAAAAATTGAGGGCGCCACTTTCTATGTAAACACGTCAAAATCACGAATAAATTGGCAACACTTACTAAATTTTGTACTGAAAATTTTTAGTTCCATTTTATTTAATTTCAACTCTTTATGGTCAAACTGTAGTTGATAAGTGCCCAAAGTGACCTCTCTTGATGGAGGCGCCATTTAGTAGAAATAATTGCCTTAAGTTTAGTTTTAGTATGCAGCATAACGTTCATCGTTTTGATATGCAGTGTTTTTTTACGTAAACGTCGTTTCAGTATGTTATAGTATTTTAAAGCATCTATGTCCATTTTAGCTGACTGCTACGAAACGAAATATTTTGCATAAGAATAACTATCGTCTATTTGTATTAAAGTTTTACACTTAAAATGTATTTTAGACATTTCTGCCGCTGTATTGTATTGGACAACACCAAAATCTCCAAATAATTACGGTTTTGGAATGTAATCTAGCTATTATGCCATCTTATAGGTACATCGACACTAGCTTGATAAGATGTGACTTATGTAAATATGGTGTCACTTACAGTAAGAATCTTAATACCTTCACCAGGTATAAGATTTTGTGACGTCACATTATATAGTCGTTAATAGGCCGTTACTATTGTACAAAACTCGGGAATGACGTTACATACATCCTGCCTAGAATGCGCATCACAGCTACACTCGTCTGGCGATGTCTGTTCTGCTCACATTACGCTACGTTCACACGGAGACAAACCGGATCAGATTTTTGCAGGCACGGTTTAGTCACAATATAATTTAAATGTACGAGTTCACACGTGCATTCGATTTCAAGAACGGCAAAAAACCGAAACGGGCAAAACTTGTCATCCAATTTGGCGACTGCAATCGGATCACGAATCACGACACACGATAAAATACCGTATCCGGTTCAGTGGCAATAGCACTTTAGTAGATGCGTTCACACGAGCGCCGATCCGGTTTTTTATCGGATGCCGCGTATTCACACGATGACATACCTACCATTCAGTTTTTTTGCAGAAAAGCAAAACCGAATGCCGTGTCCAGAGAAACAGAGTATCCGGTTCTGCCGTACACGGTAAAAATCCGATCCGGGAAATCGTGTCTCCGACCGTCTGAACGTAGCGTTAGAGACATCGCTCTAAAGTCTAAAGAAAAGTGTCGACAAGTCGTGATACGCACGCTAGGCGGGGCTGGAGTACGTACACACCGTACACATACACGTAGGTACTGGGGCCCAAGTCGGCTAATGTTAACGTCATAATCGTGTTTGAATAGGCATGACGAATGATTTTGAAATCCTCTTTCGTAATGTAGGTTCACGTTTACTATTTACGAAAAAAAACTTTATTTCGGTAATAAACTAGAGTTTAACAAAGTTCAAAGCCATTTTTAAATATTTTTTCAATAGCACGTGAAAAAAGCTCACAGGTGTCATGGCGCCGCTCTGACGTCATGCCTAGGTAAACATTGGCCGCGTTCCGATTCACGCTAACAGTGCTCACAGTGTCACACACTGTCATTGTACACCGGTCCAAATCATTAGCACGCTGTCAGTACGCTCACGATACCATTGATTCGGACCGCTCGTGAGAGCGCTCACAACGCTAACGTTGGATTGTTTTTAACAACGTAACCTCCAAAAGGGGTTATCTCGATAAAGTAAATATTAATTCTATGGGATAAGTAAATACAAAGGCAGTAATGAATATGAATCAAGTTCCTTCACTCTGACCAGTTATTTACTTACCAATTTATAAACCATCAAAGATTCAAAATACTTATTACCACTGCATTTACTATAAAACGCAACGCAATTTACGCAAAACACCTGCAGATCAATAAATTCAGCCATCTTTTCTAAAAATCACAAATAATAACCACAAATTTTAACAAGAATGAACTTTGATAAGGAAGTTTGACAGCTACACCGACAACGCTCACAGTGCTTTGGTAGAATACGCTGAGCGTCGTTAACACATACGATGACGTCATCTGTGACGTCACTTCAACTTACGTGATTACGTGAGCGTTGTTAGCATGAATCGGTCCGGGCGTTAGCGCGCTCATAGTGCTGTAAGCGTGATTCGGAACGCAGCCATTATGAAACATTGACGTTCGGTTGACACAACTTTCGAGCGGCCCAGTGACACTAGTGACCTGTGACTGGTGTTTCAGAGGGCCTAGTACGAGTTGGTTTTTTGTTCTCACTTCACTTTTCGAATAGTTAACTATCGTCTTCTCTCTTTCACTCGTTTACTCACTCGCATGATTTTCTCTCTTTCACTCGATACTATTCGCAAAGTGAGGTGAGAAACACCATCAAACAACAACAACTCATACTAGGCACTCAGAAAAAATGGCCGATTGCAGTATTTTGATCGTTTAATTTATTAAAATTCTAGTTAATCTCAGATGTCTTAAAAAAACTAAATCAGTCTATTAAATCCTTTTAATGTCTATTATCCCCTAAAATAATTAAATCTTTGATTATTTGATACTGTCGTCACGCCTATTGTAATGCTTTTTAAACAGTTCTTGTTTTTTAAACCCAAAACCGAAACACGATTATGACGTTAACAATAGAAGACTTGGGTCCCTGTATGTATCTTGGGAGCTGCTTTCCGAGCGTTCTAAAACTGTATAGGGACTGAGTTGTAATTTTATTGGTAAATCGCAATAATGGTTGAAAATCAAAGTTACCACCTTAATGTATTTCATTCAAGTAATGAATGTAATGAAGGCCTTGTTGTGTGATATTTATAAGATAAAAATAATTTTAAATTGTCGATTCCGCTAAGTACAATCCATCAAGGAGATTTTTTAAATTATTTTATGTGGAACCGATTACTTTTATGCTCGTAGTTGTAGACTTAACTCACCTGGGTGAATTAAGTAGTTTATTATTAGACTTATGGCCGAATACTCAAACGTTACTTAACTTTGAGCGGCTCTCAAACAGCATGCTGTCTTTGTCATATCTTTGACATTTAATGCGACAGGACGACGTTTGAGAGCCCTCAAAGTTAATTAGCGTTTGAGTATTCGGCCATTAATTCACTTGTATTGGTTTTTAGGATACTTAATGCACCTAGGTGAATATAACTAATCAGTATACTTAATTCACCTAGGTGCATTAACTTATACTGAATAAAATAACAGATGAATAATTAAGTATATTAATCAGTATATTTAATTCACCTATTCTCCTAGGTGAATTTAGTGTACCGATTAGTATACTTAGTTTACCTAGGTGAATTAGCCCAGGGGGGTGATTTTGTAATTTTGTTGCAATCAACTCTGACAGAAATCGCAGTTACATCGCTGCTTTAGTAAGAACCAATGTGACAACTATCTTAACTAAAGCAGCAATACAACTGCGCTTTCAATCGATTTCAATCGAGAATTGTTAGCAACAGCTTTACGTAATCAAGGTACAGGTGAATTAGTCTACGACGGGCTTTTTTGGCCTAATATTAATTTATGGCCGTCCAGACTTGCGATTGTGATTTTTTTATACAGGACTAAGCTAAAACTAAGCAAAAATCTTTGAAACTATTGTACTGCTATTATGATCAAACAGATTGCGTTAACATAAACTGTTGAACGTGTTGCTTACTAATAATAAATTGAAGACTGAGTATTGTGGTTTCAACTTTGACGCGTAGGTACTTAAGTGAACAACAAAATTGTTCACTGGACTATTTCTGGAATGACTACATGCCTACTAGCCCTGCTTGCAGTGCCACTGCAGCGCGCTTCAATGTTACCTACTTTGGATAGGCCCTAGCCAAAGTAAGGAATGCGAAAACTAATGTCAATCCCATACCTCTTTCGATATCGGTAGCGAAGATCGTTTATCCAATGTAACATTGGCTACATGCTTAAATCACCAGCTTAAATATTAATTGTTGTCTCCAAAGCGTGCGAAATTCCAGGATTAAAATATTAAAGAACTAAAATAAAATCAGTTAAAAAATAATGAAGTATGATAGATATTTAACTATTTGTTACAAATAATTATTAGCGTTTTCATACAAGTAATTGAAATGGTTTTTGAAAAGAAGACCGTTTGCCGTTTGCACTTAACTTGTAATTTATAAGTGGTCATTCCAGAAAATATTTAAGTAAGTAAAGTTTAGTTTTTGTGTCTAATGAATGAAAGAATATCATCACATAATTTTATATAATTTTCGCTAGAAGCTGTTGAGTTAAATCTATTATTTTAATGTATATCGTCTTTTGTTGATATTGAGTAATTATTGCCATTAACATAATTTTTTAATTAAGTTTTATTATGGTTTGTGGAAGTTGAAATAAAGGAATTGATACGGAAACAAATGTTTGTATAAATTTAAAATGACTTATTGACCGGCATAGTTATTTAAAGTAAAAATAAATAAATTAGGCTTTTGACAGATCAGCAGCAAGCAACCTTATGCACTTTGTAATAAAAACCAACTTTGACTGTACCTAATACAAGAATAGACTAGTTAGGTTAATGTACTTTTAGGTACACTTTGTAGGTAGTCCTTTATTGAAATGATTCACAAAAAAATGCACGGAGCAGAAATTGCTATTCTAATATTAGGGTAGGGTAAAAAGGTTAAATTGAAACCATCACAAATAAATAATATTGTCGCCTTTATACAATAATAAATAATTTACAAAAAATAATTTTATCACGTTTAGTTAATAACGACGAGATAACGCAAAATTAAATTTTTCTGTTTTACAGTATTTTGAGGCAAAATTAGTGTTTTCCATTTTCTCCTGAGATATTCGTGTGAAAATGATAATTCATAACCAGTAATTGTTGAAGAGATTCTAAGAATTATTACTATGCTTTATAGCAATTAGAATTAGAACTAGAGTTGCCAGGCTTCAGCGAAACAGACTGCGGTCGTTGCACAAATTACGTGTCTGCTCCGTCTGCCCTTTCGTTATTTAGGTGGTCGTATTGATGTCTTCAGTTTCACCTGTAGAGCGAACTTATCAGTATTATATTGATCCACGCTAGGCATTCGCTTATCAATAGTTATGTCACAAAATAGAGAGGGACAGAATTCGCAAGCTTACCTACTTCGTGCGCTCGAGCAGATCAACGCACACATACGAGGGTGGTTTGATAAGTCCATGACTTTTGTAAAGAAGAAACACCTTTTTCGCCATATTTTGTTTTATTTCTCTACATAATCTTTTTGTAGCTCTGCATATTCAGTCCAACGAAGTTCCTACCTCTATTTTTTTCTTCCATCGCCTGAAAACTGTGGTAACTGAAATGAGGGCCCATTTCAGACACCACCTTTTGGCTTGATGAAAATCTTTGCCTGCCAAGACATTTATCCATGCTTGGTAGGAGGAAAAATCTTAGTGGATTAAACCTAGAGAATAGGATTCGCATCTTCATGCGATGAGTTTTGATGTCATGAGTGTCGCCGAGAGGGTCGACAGGGCATTAAGAAAAGTTAGAAGTTGCTTGAGCTTTTTGTTTCCAAAAGTAATAATCTTTTGCCAGATTAAAAAAATGAGTGAGATTCTTAAGAAGTTTCTTTTAAGCTACAAAAAATATGAAAAGAAGTATTTCTTCTTTTCAAAGTCATGGACTTATCAAACCGCCCTCGTATAGACACCCTCGGGCCTAAACGGATTAACCAGAATTTGAAAGTCAGCTTCGAAGTGTTATTTTTATTTCCCGTATCAAAGCCAGCTACGAAATCTGGCAACGAAATGGTCCGGAGGGAATCTCAGACCAATCTCAAAACGAGCTCGAGTGCGTAACGCAGCAGTGTTGTCGATCGGTGAGAGCTATCCATGTGTGTGTGCGTTGCACGCGTAGTACATACTGTAAGCTTGACTTTTGTCCTCTCTATTTTGTAGCTGTGTCCACTTTGTAGGACTAAATCTCCATAATTTTTAGCCTGGCAATCTCATGGTGTGTATTAGCTGGCGAAGCCGTTAGCAGCTACCTTCTCTCTGACTTCGTCAAACATGAGTTTGACAAGGTTCTCCAAGTCTACTTCTGGTTTCCAGTTCCAGTCGCGTCGCGCCTCGCTGTCGTCAAACACCTGTGGCCATGAATCGGCTGTAATTATGAAAAAAATGTTAAAGTATCATTCCATTCATTAAACACTAAACAGAGTTTACGAGTAAAAACAAAACGATTGAGTGTTTGGGATACTAAAAAGGACTGGCATTCATGAAGTCTTTCGCACAAAATGGAGGATGGGAAATAGGAAGGTATTTTAATTCAACTCTGTTGAGATGGTATTATTTTCTCATAAGATACGGTAACAGATTAAGTAATATGGAGGAACATCTTGTCCAACTCATGAGTATTATGAAGCTTATTTGTACAGTTGGTCTTTATTTATAGTCTGTCTCCTCTGTTTTGGATTGTTACATAAAATAGTTAACATATAACAATAAGTAGGTATGTTTTTATAACAACTCCATTTGTTCTTCATCTTATTCTGCAGAATGTAGGTCAAAACAGATATTCTAGTCTAGTAGATAGTCTTAAAATAACGGCTAAAGCAAAAGTCAAGCTTCTAAGCTCGCATCTTGAGCTCGAGCTGATTCGGCTGATGTTGGCGAACACTATGCAAAAAAAAATTATAGACATCTCATGCCGTGTATTCACATTGAGAGGCTTGCCATGCCTTGCAAGGCAGGCAACTTTTGCCTCGCGAACCAACGTGATCGTTTATGACGCGTTGACGCGATTTACCCAGTGCTGGAATTAAGACTACATATTTGGTGCCCTAAGCAATCCACGCCTACGGGCCCCGTATAGGATTACTATCTACGTAAGGGAGGATGCCTGTTTAAGATATGCACAAAATTCCTAATTCTTCAGAAAATGTCATCTATTGTTAAAAAAACGGTCTCGTAGCGCGATTTTTTATCAGTTTCATCCACTCATATTGTTATCTTGTCTTGCCTGTCTATAGTAAAAAAATGTCCGCGCAGCGCGATTTTTCGTCAGTTTCATCCACTAATATTGTTATTTTGTCTTGCCTGTCTGTCTATAGTTAAAAAAAAACGGCCGCGCAGCGCAATTTTTAGTCAGTTTCATCCACTATTTTTGTACTCTTGTCTTGCCTGTTGTCTATAGTAAAAAAACATTTTTTTGTCAGTTTCATCCACTAATTGTGTAGCAAGTCGTTTTACATGGCCACACAAATGAATTTGAAATAAAACATGTTTATTTTTGTAATCCTTACAAAAAAATGTTTCGGTTTTTTGCGGTGCTGATTATGGTGCCTCCCCAGATGTGATGCCCTAAGCAATTGCTTAATTTGTTTAAGGGTTAATCCAGCACTGGATTTACCACTCAATGCGATCATTTGACGAGCAGCTTTAAAATTTCGATAAGGGCATTAGATCCTATTGCACTACCTACGAGTAGCTAAAAACCAAAAAATTTGTAATAAAATAATAAACGTACCAATATCTTGTCTAGTATCGGGTCTGTAGGAAACTTTCATTTCCTGCACATGTTTGGACATGGCGTTCACGAGCTCTTCAGGGGTGAAGCTCATGGCAGTGACGTTGTAACATCTGCGGATGAGCTTTTCGTTCGGGACCTCCAAGTACTCGGATAGGGCTCGGAGGGCGTCCCTCATGTGCATCATGGGTAACCGCGTGTCTGGCTTCAAGTAACACTGGTACTCGCCTTTACGGATTATGTCGTGGAAAATGGCGATAGCGTAATCTGTAAAGATGTGGAGTTTTTTTACCTTCAAACAAATTTCTTCTGAGCCTTCAAATACTTATCAGCACCACAGGAAAAATCAAAAAGACAATAGCATACTCGGAAAATCAGGCAGTATTACAACGAAAAATCAAATCGTGGGAATCGAACCCGCGACTGGTCGTGGCCGCCGCGACCCTAGATTTGCAAAAACCAGAACAATAATGAACCCATGTAGGTTTTAATAATGGTCTTTATTGTTTTGTATTTGGTGGCTTTTATTTTTTACTTTAGCGATGCAAGTTTAGTACAAGAATCGAAGTTATTTTGGTAGGTAAAGTAAGTACCTACCTAACCTAGGTACTCAATAAAAAAATATAGGTACCTGTTGTTCCTCCACCAGGTGGGTCGCTCGAGATAACGCCAGGGAATCTCAGACAGCGGAAGTCTAGGCCAAACTTATAAAAGTAGTATTCTCCCAACAATTCGGCATGCACCTTCGACACACCGTATATAGTCCGGGGTCTCTGGATTGTCACATTTGGGGTCGGGTTCCTAGGGGAATCGGGTCCGAAGGCTCCTATAGTGCTTGGCACGAACACTCTTAATTTGTACTGCTTCGCTAACTCAATAACGTTATGCATCCCTTCAATATTAACACGAACAGCTAACGGTACGTTCTGTTCACCAATAGCGCTGAGCAGAGCTGAGAAATGAATCAGCCAGTCCACCCTATGGCCTACGACTACCTTCTGAAGCCCCTTGAAGTCCAAAATGTCCACGAAGATGTATGGGCCGTCGTCTACTATCTCTTTGGACGGTTTGATAATGTCTGACAGTATGACGTTTTCTTTTCCATATTTGTTTCGGAGGTACTTCGCACATTCAACTCCAAGTTGGCCTAAGCCCCCTGAAAATATGAAAGTGCATTTTTTATTAGGAAATACACAGTATCTTTCAATACTTTTCTGTTCTATGGATAAATAAGGGCATACATCCACAACTGAAAGGGCATATAGCCCCTACTACCTACCACCACTAGCGCCGCCAATAAAAAAAACCAGGGCTTTAAAAACCGCATCAAAGTAGGTCCGTTCGTTTGGGAACTACGACGACGTGCTACGACGTAGACGCGCCCACATACTATTTTATTGATGTAAGTATAAATTGTGACGTAAGTAGCTAGTTTGTTTATTTTTTCATTTTAATTCGTCAATATTATGACGTTCTTAGAAATAACTACAATTAGCAATTATATAATCCCCGTCAATTGGTAATGCGCTGGAACCTTGTCAAATTAACATACACATCATCGTCATCCGCAACTAAAAATGACAAAAAAACAGTAAAATTCTAATAGGTAATACAATATATTAATTATTGAATTCTTATTTTCAATAAGAAAGGGTCTAAGTATATGAGAAAATTACAATTGTTTTTCGTTTTTGAGGTTAAAATCATGGCCGCTAGGCGCATTACCAATTGACGCGGATAGTACTACGCCTATCTTTTGTGGACACAGGTAAATAACAAAGCTAATTTGTTGTTTGCGAAACAGGTAAACTGTTGAATAATGGTTGTATGAAGCAAACAATAATTTATGATTAATATGTGAGTGACGATGATATTTTGCTTACGTTTAAATCAAAGACGTAGGTAAGTAGTGTCTGTTTATCCTTACTTGTCCTACGTATTTAGTGAACAGCTTTTGACTGATAAATTTAATAGAAAAAATACTAGAAAAAATCGACTCGCCCGTAGCAGCTCAGAGGGGACTGTAACCTGCACCCTTGGGATTCCGGCCCAATGCACTGACCAATATTATGCTACCGAGTCGCTTGTGCTAGTGACTCGTGGCTTGTGCTAGCGACTCGGTAGCATAATTGACAGTCAAAAAAAATGCAAAAAAATTGTGAATGCCTAAAATCTAAAAATTTAAAAAAGCTTTTGACTGTTGTCATACTTACGTATTTTAAATTTAAAACGTTATTTAAAAATGTTGTCTTATTAAATCAAATTGAATTAAAGATTTCCTTTGGTAGTATTGGTCCTCAAGACCCAAGGAAGAGCCACCGTATGTTTTTTTGAGGTTTTGTCCTTTAGCCCAATGTCACACAATATATACTCAATGTTCATAATTTTATTGGTTAAACTTATTAATTTATTTAGTAATCAATGTATGAACAACCATTTGTTGTATTTTAAAATTTATTTTTTCAATAAACCGTTGGGTGAAGATTGTTTTACCAAATAAGACATTTTTTTTTATGTGTTCATAACATAACAATGATTAACATAACAATTATAAAGGTTAAAAAATTAAAAAACCCGCCTGCATAAAAAGACAAGTCCACTAAAAAGATGGAAACAAGATTAAATATTAAAGGCAACATAATAACATGCAGTCGGAGGCATGCATTAAGAAAGTGACGTTATGAATGATTTGAATTACTAACTAAGTCCTTTAATTTGACACCCATATTGCAGTATTCTAAAAAAAAAAAAAAACCCACTACGTAGCCGCCATGTTGTTTTTTTTATAACGCCACCTTCTTAAGAACACTTGGGCTGACGAGACAAATCTAACGATATCTTAATTACAGAAATCCATTTAACCGTTTGAAAGATATGAGGTAATAAAGAATATTACATACAAACACACATACAAACATACTTACATAGTTACATACAAGATACGCGCGAAAAACATAACCCTTTCTTTGCAGTCGGGTAAAAACTAGACGCGCTTTAAACCTATTTGAGGTTTATTTTGCACGAATGAGTCGATACAGCATTATTATGTCACTCACTTGATCCAAATAAAGTATTTTTTAAATAAATGTTTACAGGGGCCGTACCGGCTAACGAATCGATTTTCATAAAAGTCTGCTGGGTTTCAACTTAAAACAGAGAAATCAAAGTAAGCAATTTCGTTTTGTACTTTTTGTTGACGTGATTCGGAAGATATCGATGTTCGTGTGACATCATGAATTTGGGTTCGTCATTTTGGTCCAATTGGGGCTCGATTTATCTGTTTTAATTTGAAACCCAGCAGACTTTTATGAAAATCGATTCGTTAGCCGGTACGGCCCCAGGTCTTGTAGTTCTTTAAGATACTGTTTTGCAATGTATGCGAAGCCTGTTTATTGTTTATTATATTGGGAAGCGTATATTTCCGCGTCCTTTTACTATAAGTATTCATTATTATATTTAGGTAGAACAAACATTGGTACTGTTTAGTTTGCGCAGTTTACTATGCCTAACTTTAGCAGTTAGGGACTCAATGTAATGGTATTCCTCAAGTAGGTACTATTTGATAATTAATTTTATTGTAAGTTGACATAATTCTGTGAAGATTCTATAACTCGCGATAACTCAGAAACAAACGATGATTCACTTAAATTAGGAGGCCTATACATTGCTCTGCACACAGATTAGTATTTCTATTTCGCCTAACACTCACTCAAAATATAAACTTGATACTGGATGCCTTGTGAAGTTTAAACTGTGTGTATATAAACTATTACGCCTCCTCCTTTTTGCCGGGAACGTAGCTGTGAATACATATGTCATAGTTTTGTAGTTGAAACAAGTTAAGAATAGAATAGAATGTATTTATTGCACGTAGATATCTTTTATATTTACTTCTGTGAGCACAACAATGTTATATATATATATACAGGGTCATTTTTGGACCCCTTTTCAAATTTTGTGAGGTCATTCTATAACAGCAGTACAATCAATTTGTGAAGTAAAAAAAATTTTTTTTTTTACTTTTTTGTCCCAAACTTTTCCTTACACAAATTTCCCCGCCTTCCCCCGCTCGCGTCGCTTGTGCGAGGGTAAGCGCGCGCGCCTAAATATTTTGGACATAAAAAGTAGCTGAAAATTGTGACTTTAAAAAGAAATATTTTATAATTATCTCACCAACTTTTTTTTAATGACTTCCTTGAACTTATATTTGATTTTCTAAAGAGGTCGCAAAATTACCCTGTATAGTTAGTATATATACTGATATAGTTGAACCATTATTCTTACAATGACTGGGTGTAGGTTTATTCCGTAGTTGGTACTTTAGATGCAAGGTACTCAATGTCTGACGTACGAGAATCTTCCCATTTTTTTACCAAACGTACTTATATAAGCCTGTTTCTTTTAGACTGTAAAAACGACATATGAGGCGTAAGGAGTTATCTAATAAATATTTTATTATTTTAGCTCAAGCTAAGGTTTTCGCCCGTTAGGTTGGTGGTTTTTGAAGACTGGAGCCAATTGTCTCGGTGACCATCGCGTAGCTGGACAACTATAGTCGATGATGAAATCGTTTTTGTAGTACCCTGCTTTTTGTAATTTTTTTTGCGATAGGCTTTAATGGTCGTGTCTGGCTGGACTAATTTTGAGCGAACTGCATATAGTTTTACATACATCTTGTATATTTTCATTTTATATTTCTGATACACCACATATTTCGACTTGGTCTAATAGCTGGTTTTGCTCTAGTGTTGAGTCTTTGTTCTAGTGCCTCGTTCCGGATTTTCAAGTTTTTACATACATTTCTCAAGTCGTTACACAGATTTTCCAATTCTTTGCCTTGCTTGAGAAACGTTTTAATTCGTAATCATCAATTTTATCAGATAGGAACTGCAACGATGTCTGCGTTTCAATGCGTATTGTTTCACGTACTTCTCGACGAATATCCATAAAATTAGGTTGGAGATAAGGATAATAAAGATAAGAAGAATTAGGTAGGTACCTAAGGATAGTATGTATAGATATAATATATTCTGTGATCAAAGTGTAGAACGTTTTCTTCTACACTTCCTAAGTTGCATTCAACTAAAGCTAGTCTAGCTAAGAAAACAAAGTAATTAATCGAAACGGTGGATTGCTTGGATTGCAAGTAAAAGAGCAAAAAGTTGCCACTTTTGGTAACAGTACTACAACGAACTATATTTTACTGAGGTTATAGGTAGGTAGGGAGTTATGTTCTTTTCAATTCAATTCTAGCGCCAAATAATGATAAAACAAAAATAATGTGCAATTTGTTTTAAAGTTGATGCCTGTAATATTGATTAGAAGCACTGACATGAATTTTTTTTTTCTATAGAAGTCAATGATTAGAAGTGACAGTTAATTTTATGTACTTATTACCTACACTTATTTCAACTAAACTACTTTCTACTAATGTTATAAGAACGTAGCTTCACTTATAATCATCTTTAAAAATTTGCATGCTAGATGTAGCGAAATGTGTACGATCTTTTGAATATAACAACACCACATGAATTTGACCGCGTTTCAAGCAAATACCTTTACCTATCTTTAAATAAACTATAGAACCTAAGCTCAATCTGTACATGTGAATGTTCAATACTTAATATAGCCTTAATATCGTAGACTTTTCTTTAGAATAGTTTGCAATTAAAAAAATCTCTTTGAAAAACCCATTTTTAAGTAAGTAGAATAAACTTTTATGCACCTACTTTGATAAAGAGCAACATACCTACGAATGCACGCTTCATGGCATTTTACTTTCATTTTCACGTTCGATTTCTATAGGTTCGCTAGCTCCGCACAATTTTTAATTAACCGAATAACAAATATAAACTTACCGGTTATCAATATTTTCGGAGGCGTTTTATCCAAAGATATACTCGAATAATATTTAACATTGCATTTCAACGTGGTTCTGTATAAATTTCTCAATAACATCGTTTTTATGGAGATCTGCGGAAACGCACGATAAATCACTATGTAAGACAAATGCTAACTGGCTGGCACAGGGGGCAAAACCGCTAAAAGCAAAACCTGTCGCTTGAACGTATGACGTTAACACGAAATCGTTTATAGAAAACGATATGAATTTGAACCTTATTGCGAGAAGATTAAGTTGTGATCGGTATACTTGGTGGGTGTGTCAGCTCTACCTGGTTTGACATTGAAATTTTCGCGCGGAGGCCTGGTTGTTAGGACGTCATCATAGGTTAAGACAATAACATCCAAAAAGCCAGACTATTTGCACAGTTAAATATACTGTGCTATTTACTGATAAAACCTATTTATTTACCTATTCTTACTTAAGAAGTTAAAAACTGCTAAGTATGTAATTATCAGACCATAGATCAGTAAGTGCAACCTTTACATTAAACTCTCCTAAGCTGAGTAGGAAAACATTAAATTTAAATTTTAAATCTCTATCAAAAGTACCAAGAACAAACAGTGAAAAACTAGATAAACAGCTTCAAAACCATTTCAACTACAATAATACAGATACCTACTACGATAAATTAGAAGACATTATTATATCCAGTCTGAAAATAAAAAAAATGAAAACAAAAAACCAGGTATTTAAAGAGAATCAACAAAAAAGTTAATAAGTAGACGCACCGAATGAATTACAACGAAAAACAAAAATATGAAAGAAGAATTAAACTTATTTAAAACGGCACACAAAGCCATAAAAGAAGATTACAATACCTAACCTTATAAAAATAATAATTGAGAAGAACATAAATAATTACAGAAGCTTCAGACGGGCAGAAAAAAACTAAGAACACATAAGGATTCACAAACTTAGAAAAGCAAATGAATTTATTAAAATAAGGAGAGATATTACAGAACAAGCAACAGAATTTTACAAAGAATTACTTATACAGTTAACCACCAGAAGGCTCAAACGACACAGAACTCACAAATTTTGAAAGTAGGTACTGATGACGATCAAATATCAATTATGATGAATTACTAAGGCACATAAAAAATCCTAAGGACCTGATTCAGATAATATAAGTATTGAAGAAATAAAAATATGAACCTCTGTCTCATTCCATACTTAGCAGATTTATTTAAGCTGGTACTTGAAACTGGCGAAGCTCCCGAACAATGGTGCAGTTCTGACATAAGTAGTTCTTCTTTACAAAAAGGTTAAACCTGTAGTTATTGGAATTTACAAGTCAATAAGTTTATGATCCAGCATTTACAAACTTTTTGCTTGTACAGTAGGTACTAAGCCGGATATTATCACAAATTGACAAAAACCAGCCAATGGAACAAGCTAGTTTCCGTTCAGGGTTCTCCATTATAGATAATTTACCCATAGCCAAATACTTGCAAAATACAAAGAATTATAAGTAATTATAGTTATAAAAGTCTATACTTTTATCGACTACTCAAAAGCATTTGATAGCATACTCACACCTGGAAAGCACTTCGACTATTGTGGAATAAACGAAACATACATAAACATCATAAATATCATCTACTCACGAAGTAAAAGCAAAATAAGATTGGAAAGTAAAGGAGAAGAGATTACAATAGTAAAAGGAGTCAGACAAGGAGACCCATTATCACTCAATTGTTCACGCTGTATTGGAAGGAATATTTAGAGATATCAACTGGAATAATAATAAGGGAACAAATACAAGGCAAATATATCTAAGCAGCTCAGCTTTGCTGTCCATACTTTTGCGGAATCAGCAAGAGTTAGAAGAAATGATACAGAGTCTGGACAGTACGAGTAATAGATTAATAATCTAAGGAGTAAAGGTAGGCTTACACATGAACGCAAGCAAAAGAAAAGTTATGTATGACTAACCATACAAGAAGAGAAATATGTGTGTCAGGAAACTAGAAAATTTTTTCGATGCCAAAAATAACGAAATTAAGTTTCTCTCTATCTTCATCCAGGAGGATCAAAGGGAAGGAATCCTCAAAGGGGACATGAACACAAAGAAAGCAATAACTAGACAAGAAGCTCAAAAGAATCTTAATGAACACCTGTATCCTACCAAGTCATACCCACAAATTATTTAGATACTTATAGTAACTACTAAAGGCAAATAGATTTTTTTAATAGTAATTAGGACTAAAGGTCTAACCTATGGAAGCCAAACATGGACATTCGTCAACAAAATAAAAATAAAATCTTGTCATGTCAGCACTCCATGGAAAGGAGTATTCACATACATCTAAGGAGAATACAGGTATAGATGATCGAACATAGAACAAGAAACGAAGAGATAAGAAGAAGAACCAAACTAAACCATAAAAAAATCTACTCTTTGAACCAAGCTGACAGACGCCCTTCAGCTCCAAGAATTTTATATTGGTTATTAATCTATGACACTGGATTTTGCTTCACCCAATAAGGCTTGAAGAATGAAAACTGACCTTGAATGGCCTTTGTATAAATAAATATTTTTCGTCACACTCCAGAAAAGTACAAATAAAATATTGGAGATGGACGCTGGAGTAACAAAATGGTCGGGGCCTAAAGGAAAGAGAAACAGGTTGACTTGACCCTTCGATCATTTATTTCGGAGGAATAAATGATCGAAAACTTGACCACATAAATGGTGTAATAAATTAAGTTTATTTAACTACTAACACATCATTTGAAATGTAAATTACGTAAATGGAACAAATAAAGCTCTATTATTAATTACCTATAAGTAAATATAGTTATGTAATTTTAGTGGAAATACTTAAAATATGTTTTCATTTCTATCCTCATTTTTTCTATATTGTAAGTAGGAAGGAATATGGAAAACTTTTAAGACTAACATCCAAAAAGCCAGTCTATATTCACAATAAAATAAACTGTGCTATTTTACCTATATCTATATCCTATATCTATTTATTGATAAAATGAAACCTTTGTTACTTAAGAGTGTATATCCGCATTTCAAAGAAATTAGCGTTTTTCCAAAGAAGTTATTTAAAGAATGAAAGCATTACTATTGATGTAAACTTTAGTTTTAGGAGGAAAATTCTTAAATTAATGCCGTATAGAGAGAAAAACATAATAAATTATCAGGTATTTTAAAACGAAGACAATCTGTTCAAGTGAAATTTAAAATTTGCTTGTCAGAGGTATTTTTCACAAACGTTTCAGCTGTAACAAATAAGAATACGACTCTTATTAATTATTTTTTCACTTATCGTTTGTATTGTCAAGGAGTGCCCTACAGACAGAAAATAAAAAAAATAAAAAAAAAATCAGAGAAATAAAATATTGAATTATGCTCAAATCGGTCCACTTAGACATGTTTTTACCGGTATTTACAGATTGTAAGTCATTGTTCATTTATTTTTTTAGGAATAGTGTATTAATTAGTCTAATGTATTGCGTGTTTTGTATATATATACTTATATTATACTTATATCTATTTGATAATTTATTAGATAGAATTTTCAAAGTTCGCCCTCATTACGGATCGTGCACAGTTGTTATGATCATTTGTATTGAAAATAATAAAAAAAAAACGTGATGCGCGTCTACACCCTTAAGTATAAAACTGTTATGTACTTAATGTAATTTTAGTAGACTTTTTTTATCACGGTAATGTTATCACTACCTATATGTTTTCATTCCAAAACTTCTATCCTCATTTCTATACAAATGTGGATCCTAACTTTGAGGTTTTTTAGAAAGAAAATGTTTTTTTTTACTATATTATGCTCACTCAGATACTTACAATAATACTGCAACGGCATGTCATTGTAATGGCGAGGAAATAGACCGTGATAATGTATGTACATGCGCCGGAGTTCGTTCACTAACTACTTATAATCTAGAGTAGAGGAAAGATAAGAATTGCACAATACAAAGCGAAGATTTTGCATAGAGCTAAGGTAGAGTTGCAATAATGCACTTTGTTAAAATACTTTTAAATGAAATACAAATGCTGTAAAATATGCAGGAAAAGCTTCTGAAAATCGCTTAGAAATCGAAAATTTTTTAGAAACCAATTTAAAACACTTTTAAGACATAAACCAAATGAACTAAGCTATCTCAAAAAAATCATAATACCCTCCGTTTTCTGCTTCGCCGTAGTCAGGTAAAAAAGAAATAGAGAAAATTTAACCTCATTAAACATTCAAAATTATATTTTTGAATTGGTAGGTAGGTATTTCTTCACATAAGATTTTTGTTTACTCTGCGTCTACCTATGTAAGTACTAAAGTATGTCAAATTCTCTATCAGCATTTTTTCAGCTCGTAATTAGTATTTACGAGAACTCATTTTAAATTTAAAACACTGCAAATATTTTCATGTCCATAGTCAATAAAATAATATTCAATAGTTCAATACCCCTTACCTTAAGCATTGTCTTCCGTTCTATTCCACACAAATATTGTGTGGTCTTCCATGATGCTCCTTTGGTCTGTAAGTAGGACAACTTTTCCCATCTTTCCCATCAAGATAACCAGGCAGTAAAAAGAAAACTTGCTTCGGTCTGTTAGCGTAGCGTAGGGCGTAGGTCCTGAAAATTAATTCGTATAAGTACTGTTTTTCAACACATAAATATGAATCCTGTTTTCAAATTCAATATGGTATGAGGAGGTCTAATATTTACTGTTAATAAAACGTAGGTAGGAACACCGGTTATAATTTATTCTAAGACTAAAAAAGTCTACGAAGCCGGCGTTATTTTTTGTTTGTTTATTGTACTAAATCACAATTCTCAAGGTGAACAAGGTAGATGAATTATTTTGCTAACAAATTCGCAGTTAGCAGTGTTAGCACCAGTGTTTTTGCGTAGATAAAGAATCTGTGATTGTATATCGAGTTTATTATTTCTGCGTGGAAATTGCCATGATTTTTCCAAATGTCGAAATATCAAAATCACAGGAGAAGAAAAACCATATATGTAATTTTACAAAAAGTATGGGTAATTTATTTTTTATTTATTAAAAATAAACTTAAAAGCGGTTTTTATGAAAGAACAAGAAGTAAGGAACTGTTCTTGATAGGCTTACGACTAGAGATCGGATAATCGGATGCAACTAATAGTCAATTGTTTGCTAACATACTTATGACAGACAAGTTATGTCGAACAGTAGAAACAAGGTTATCTGTGTATGAGTGAACTCTCATCCGATTTCGAAATGTTTTTCATGAGGCAAAACTTAGTCTTTCTTTAGATTCCAATATTCGCAGTGGATTATTGCAATAATGAAAAAAACTGATAATTTCTGGTAATTAAGCCTGTAAATCGGAAACTTCCTTGTCTACGAGCTCTTCCCGTGTTATGCTAACTCGGAAGCTACTACAATCGATTGGAAAATCTAAAAAAAAGACAAGGTACCTACGGTATTCCCTTAAGAAAAATATTATCAAATCTGGTCAGACAGTGACAGAGATCAGACACCACAATTCTATTCTCTGTTTGACAGACCGCTGGTTGTCATAAGTAAGTCTATCGAGGATAGTCCTTTACGTCCTGTTCTTTCTTAAAAACAGCTTTTTTTATTTAAATTATGCTTTTTTTGAAATTTCCTACAAAGCTTTTCTTCTCCTGTGATTTTGATATTTCGACATTTGGAAAAATCATATTATTTTCCACACAGAAACTGAATTATGTTGTTCTTTATGTAGCGTAATTTATAAAGAAAAATAATCTTCTTTATCGACGCAAAAAACTGCTCTATGTTGCTAAAATCAGCCATTTTTAATGTCCCTACTGCTGGGGCACAGGTGTTCCTTATGGGTGGATGGATAAGGAGGACGGGACATAACCCACCACGCGGGCCCAATGCGGATTGGTGGGTGTTAACGACTGCAAATGCTGCCGGGACCAACGGCACGGAGGAGCTCGAGATAGTAAATTTTTGGTCACCCAACCCATGACCGAAGATCACTGGGCCAGGCGCTAAACCAATGCGCCACCCAGCTCCTCCGAAAAAAATTGCTGATAGATAAATCGAGAAAAGTTTTTTTTTTATTTAAAAAACATTTTTATTACGGAATTTACGGACTAAAGTATTTTCTTTTATGCATAGAAACAAACGCCAATTTAGATTCATTGCGTGTCTTTTTAATACTTAGAAACATTTTTGCAATAAAAGTGCAATGGGGAGGCGAAGGCAAAGTGAATTACAGATGGCGCTTCATTCTTTGGAACAATTGTCAGTTTGAGCTTATATTGTCCTGACTGTGTATTACGTGATTTTACTTTCTTAGATTGTATTTTTTTCGGTTTTGCGGACAAACAATGTATTATATGCTAACTTTAGCTCATATAAAAGAAGAATTATGGAAAAGAAAAGCCAAAACAACAGGCAAGAAAGTTTATAGCAACTTACAAAAAATTGGTAACAAGCATTACATTTCTTTAAATTCCGTGTAAGATTTACAAGTAATCTTTTTATTTCAGATTAGAAGCATATGATATAAATTTTAACAAAGCAACTGAGTGTGAATTTCCGTGTTTATAGTTGCCTGATGATGCCTTCTGTGCAATAGTAATTTCAGGTTTCTGTACTGGAATTTCTGTACCATCCAAAATTACACGAACCGTTTTATCATATTTATTTTATTATTCTAAGTTTCTTGAATGACTCTGGCGTATAAAATTCTATTAATTCTCTGTTTGGCCCCAATATTGGGCTTATTCCATATTTGATATACCTATCAAATTCATCCAAGTTATAAATATGTTAGAAACTGCTGAGGTTGAAATATTAAAGAACAAAGCTGTTATAATTCAAATGTTGTTTTATTTTGGCGAAGCTTCATCAAATTCATGAAACATTCCTTTTGATTTATAATGTTTCTCAGGCTCAGCAAAAGAGAAAATCGAGGGAAAAGCATTTTTTTTTTGATATTTTTTTGCCTACTATTTTTTTTGTTACTGGGAAATCGATGAACTCCAATATTTTACAAGTTACATGCATAACAATGCGGCATTTTCTCAGTATAAAATTAAAAAGTGCAATACTCCAAGAGATTCCCATATGTTTTGACACTTTCTTTGAGGCGGCCCGGTACCAAAGACCAGTCGCCACCTATCGGGATAAAATTGCGCTTTTCCTCCCCATTATAGCGACAAAGTAATCATGACAATTTTATTGTACAGGCGACACCCTTCCTCGTTACTACATCAAAAGATTTAATCGCGATAGTCGCCAAGCATTTGTTATTTTGCAATAAATAATTGTCAAAGATAAGTAAGTATAGAGGCGTCAGTCTGAAGAGGCGAAAAAAGAAGTAAGTAGGCTAGGCATAAGAAACTGAAAAAGCTAAAGGAAGAACAAAACCTAGTATAGGATTGTGGGCTAGTAAATACTGGCTAAATGGATGGATGCCACTTCCTAAAAATACATTGAGCTTGTACATGGCGAAAATAAATTGCAAACAATAGGTATTGTTAGTGCACGTATAGAGACGTCTATACGTGATCTTGAATTCTTGTGTACGCAAGCGCATTTTTTTTTATTACAGAAAAGACTACTGAGATGCAGGGCTTTATAACGTTATCAATTAACAGTAAAAATAACGTTACGTAACGTTATTTTCAATATGATACTTTGATAACGTAATTTTTTTTAACGATACCTAATAACATAACCTTAATATAACGTTAAATTAATGTCAATAACGTTAAAAATAACGTTATTTTTAACGGTAATTTTATAAATATTGCGTATTGTAGGTAGGTACTTCTACCACCTAGTACCTACCGCAGAGACTGATCACGTCATGGCGGCTCAAACGTCAATTACACATTGCTTTTAAATATTTTTATACAGTAACATAATAACGTTATCAAGGAACGAAAAAATAACGTTAAATTCTGTTTTACCGTTATTAATTTTACCGTTATTAATTTCCATATTTAACGTTATTTTTTTTAACGTTACAAATTTTTAACGGTATTTGAAGCCCTGCTGAGATGAGTGTGACAGTTCAGCTAGGCCGATTGTAAAATACCATTCCCTTGTGTTGTGATAAAGTAAAATGATTCTTTAATTTTTCACCAGGGTTTGCCTACTTGCGCATCTATGCTATTGCAACTTGAGTCGACAGGTAGTTACGTACTCCTGCGGCACGCGCCACAATCACCCACAATGGTGAAAGATAAGTTACTTGGTGCGCATCGAGCTGTGAACCGAAAGTCTGGTGTTTACATGCGAAATCAGATTCGACTCCCAGTCCGTGTTCGGCTGCCAAGAGCCCCGCTTGTCCAGACCAAGGATTCTTTTTAAAGTGAGCATTCAAGACGTTTTGTCAATTTTGCGATTCTGTTGACAATTTTTCCTCTTTGTGAGGTGTGATGACCAAGAGGTTTTAGATTTATAAGGTACTTAGGGATTTGATAGAACAGTTGTTGTTTATGTAAGTGGTGTGTAATTTATGTGGGTAGTTTTATGACGCAATTTATTGCATTGGATGCACCGGTTTCTGGAGAGTATCGTCAGCAGTGAGTAGGTAGGTAATTGCACATCTCTCTAAGATTTGAGATTGCCATTTGGTTTGATAGTGCATTGGCTGTACTTAAAATGTAATTTATACTGAAGTCAAATGCTAGAGGTACATTACCGTTATCCCGTAACCTACCTATGTATGTACAAAGCTGTTAAACAAACGTGTGTTTAATATATTTATTGATTTGTTTACACATAGACACAAAGTAGCGACAAACATGAACGCCTATGTAAAACATAACTGCAAAATCACGGTAAAAGAAAAGCGCGATTCGGTTAATTCGCTTCTAAATAAATTTTTTTCGTCGCTTTTTTTACTTGTATGTATAGGTAAGTTGCGTCAATCGTAGCTCCTTCGTTGTAACTTGCAATTTAACTAGTAAATCAAATCCTTTTTTACCTAATAATTATTAAGCTTCTTCTTTTCACATAGGTAGGTACAATTCTGAACTCGTAAAGCACGATGTTCCTCAAGGTACTACAATAGGACCTCAATTACATATCTAGTATAATATTAAACGGGAAACAGTTGCATGATGCGTTTAAAATGTATCAAGGAAAACATTAGATAGGTACTAGGTATATTTTATTATGTAAGCAGCTAGGTACAGTCACATCTAAAAATATAATTTATACAGTTCAGTTCAGATCTTTGTCTCTTTGTTGTAGTCTTCGTTTGTCATTGTTTCTGTTTAAAAAAGCAATAGCTTTTAGATTGACAAAGTTCTAACTAAACTGTACATACACATTATAGACGTGAGCGTGACTGTACCTTGGTACCTAGTGTGAAATAAGATTCGTAATTAGGTATAATTATTTGTATGTTTTTTTTCTAATCTTTGGATAGTTTTTAATGGTAGAATGCATAGGTATTTCAGTATAAAGAAAAGACAAAGAAAGTAGATACATAAATATAAAAGATAGATAACCATCGGTAGCGTGCGCCTGCGCTGGCATCGTCACAGCTTTCAAGAGGACTGACATGACATAGTCGGATGATCATGGGCCTTATTATGATACTTTTTGCTGTTACAGAATACTGGGTCAATCGTTACATTCTAGTAATGAATGAATGCATGGTAGGGAAAAAAAAGTAGTTCTTGGGGGCCGTTCAAATATTAGGTAGGTACTTAAGCAGATTTATTACAATTATTTACCCCCCCATCCCCCTTGTCAGCAAAAGTAAGCAAAGCTCTTACCCCCTCCCCCCATGCTTACGTAAACATTTTCAATAGGCTTGTTTCCACTAAGAATAAATCGGCTAGCATAAGGTTTCTAATGATTAATCATGTTAAATAGTAACCAAAAAACACTTTTTTCATTTAAAATAAATAAAGATTACCAATATTTACGGAAAATAAAATCGGCAAAATTGGCCATTTAATCACGTGACATTGAACACCAATCAGAGACGCATGACGTCAAGCCTCGCGAAACCTTTGTTGTTGCTGTCATTTTCACACACACACAAACACACAGAGGTGTATGTGTGTAGGTGTCAAACACGAATGTTTCGCGAGGCGTGACGTCATTCAAGACGCCATGACAGTTTTGGCCTTTTTCGATGTCATTTTGAATTCATTTCTTAAAACGCAAAATTCATAGGTAAAATGACTTATTTTTCTTAAAATAATATATTTTTGGGGTAAAATAGATACCAAACTTTATTTTTAAACTATTTTCCAAATTTTGTCAACTAGCCTATTATAAATGCGTTTTATTTATATTATAATTATAATTTTAAAAATAAGAAAACGTACTTATGTATTATTTGCGGGAATCCCCGAAAATGCGTTTCGTTTTCAAGCATAGACTATGACGTGAGGGTTGCCATTCGTGAAAAAAGTAAATAACTACCGATTACGTAATCATCATCTAGACTCCCCTACCCCCCATGTCATCCAAAATAAGCAAAACAAAGACCCCCTCCCCACCACCCCCCATACTGCCCCTAAGTAGGTAATTAAAGCCACAGTACATATATAAGTTTTTTCAAACAGTAGAGGAGCTAACGTCACTTAGGCCCTTTTGTCATTGCAATCCGTCGGATCGCTAGGGTTGGCATTTTCCGGCCGTCTCGTGGAATGCTACGCGCGAACGCTATGGAAACAACTGCGACGCGATGTCACAACCCTGACCAAAGTACTGCGAACTTTGCTTAGAGCTCTTAGAGTGACGTCAGCTGTCAAATTCGAAAGTTTCCATGGAGCTCTCTTACTGTTTGAAAAACTTATATATGAGCCTTATTGTTATGTCTAAACAGTTAGTGAAATTAAGAACTCACCCGTAGCAACTCAGACGGGATCCCGTCTGAGTTGCTACGGGTGAGTCGATTTTTTCTAATATTTTTTCATTATTTATTCATCTTAATATAAAAATAGCATTGTGAATGCAAAAATCTAAAAGTTTAAAGTTAGTGAAATCCTTTGGATCACGTGTAGTTTCGTCTCTAATATAAAAGCTGTAATGCGAAAAGGCGAAAATCCGTTTTGTCAACTATCCAAAAACAGAATAGTTATCAATGAATAAGTTACAAAAATCTAAGTCCTTGAATCCAAATAGTTTATTTTCAACACGATATGGAATGACACAAAGTTCAATCAAGTTTAATTAAAATTCTATGGCCAAAGCTTAAATACAGCTAATCATTTAAAGACAGGGTTTACCTATAACCATTTAAGTAGGTACCTAATAATCACTTTTATATATTTTTTTTAATACAAATATCTACTTATTATTTTATATGACGCTGACGTAGGTAACTATACCTACCTTAAAGTGAAGGCTTCGGTTATTTTTAACGTTACGTAAAAATAATCGATTTGAGAAAGATTTGAGTTTTAACTTTTTAAAATTTAAATCTTACCAATGTTGCTAACTGTACGAAATAGCAATTCTTCACAATAATTTATTGCAGTGATTTTTTTAGTTTTGAGTTTTTTTAGAAAGGTTTCAGATTTTCAGAGGAATTATCAACCTACCCAGTAATTATTTTATTTTGGTCAATAAACTCTTACCTATCTAAATTATTTTCCTCGTTCTTAAAATCTTCATAGGAAGGTTTAGATGACACTGTGGGCGACAGTTAAAGATAAGTGCGCTAACTGTTTGTAATGACGCGTCCCGTTGGCTGCTCGCGATGATTCTTGTAACTCTCTAACATTGGTAAATACACATAACTGTGACACAGTAAGAAATAAGTCTTTGGATATTTAAACGAAATTACAGTACCAAATAGCTGGGAACTGGCTGGTGTATGGGTTTACTGGACTAGGATCTATTGGCGGCTCAATGGCGGCGGCGCCATTTTCCCTGTAAATTATGTTAGTGGAAAGCGTGGAAAGTGACCCTTGTATTAAGGCATGACAACTGTCAAAAATGGCTGATGGACAACTGTCAAAAATAGTTCTTGTCTTTTCCTACTGCGCGCCAGCCAAGAATATAAGCTTCTTGGCGCCAGCCACCAACTTATTTATACTTGTTGCACTAAGGTGCAATGACTGCGGACATAGAGGTCGCCGTGTAGCGTCCGTCAAGTTGAATAACATAGAACCATCCCTTCGGGTTACTTACACTAATGAATGACTTAGAAGTCATCCATCTAACACCTTCGGCAACCAGAAAATGGTCAGCATTTTCTGATGAAAACCTGCAATCTCCAACCCGCCTGCCAAGCGTGGAGATATGGCAAAATCACGGGAGAGTCTTGCAATGGGCTGCTATGATGATGATGATGAATATCAGAGGGCAAAGTTCCAGTTTATTTAGCGCTGTCTAATCTAATGAATAAAAGTAACCTTTAACCTAAGAGGCTGAGCTGGGTTTGATTACTTATTTAATTCATTAAACGATGGAATGGACGCACTAAAATGTTTATTAAGAATTACAATTGACAGGATTAATTAAAATCTATGAAAACGATTTGGGTACTTATTCATAATAAAAAACTATAGTTTTCAGAACGTAGGAAATTAGGAAACTTGTGGCAATTTAAATTTTGTAAGGAATCTATGATTATTTTAGATTTTAAGTGCAACTTGTAATGTTGTGTAAAATTCATCGCCTGTTAAGCGCGATTTAGATAATGATAGCATTGATTAAAATCTTAACGCTGAATATGATAATCAAATTCTGATTGCAAATTCTTCGCTGTTAAATGTTGACTAAAATTAACTTATTATAATATAACTCTCGCAGAGTAATTAGTTAAATGTTGCATAACAGCACTGCGCAAACAAAATATAATAACCGTGTCAATAAACTCCTTTAATTAAAGTCGAACTAGCCCCAAACTAAGCAAAGCTTGTAATAAAACAATGGTTCACTAGTAACTGCAACTACTCCAGCATAACCAAAGTTAACAATACCATTGCTGTGACCTACATCAATAGAAGCCCTAAACCTCCGAATTTCAATGTTGCGCAACCTCCGACAGTGACGCAAGGAAACACGTTGCATGCACGCCATAAATCGCCAATAAGAACAATGGGGAATGAGTGAAAGTGCAGCTCAACTACCGGACCGTTTTGCGTAGTCTATTGTTCTCTTTTGATTGTTTTCAATAGCATTGGTCCTTCACGCCACCGGATTACACTAGTTATACTTAATCAGAGTTCACAGTCTAGCTACTCTTGCAACTTCCAATTTTATTGCACAAATTCTAACGAACTCATCGAAAGATTTAAAAACTAATTCCTACTTTTATGATTTTCAGAAAGCCAACAGAGATTTCATTAAAATTGACAAAACGTAGGACGTCATATTGAGGTGGGTCTGGTATACAGCATGCTACAATGATATACTCAGAAGAAAAAGAGGAATGGATACCAAAATACAAAGGGCGATATTGTGCTGCATTTTTATAATATTTACGACTGTTTCGGGTGAAAACTCACTATGTCCTGCACCAGAGTCTATATTGCCGTGTATTTGCACAAATCGAAACGAGGATATTCAAATATGGTAAATGACTTATTGTTTATTTTCTTATAACATTATGCTAGCTTTGAAATAACCCGGGATCTTATGATTTTTTCAGGTGCACTCACAGCGACTTAACTCAAGTCATGAAAGGCGTTCAAAAGATTGGAGATTTTATCCAGAACCCGATAGATGAACTGATAATAGAAAATAATTATCTTCCATCGTTGCCTGGGAAAATATTTCAAAATGTGAAAATACTTCGACTGATGTTAAGACACAACGGCGTAGAGAGATTGTCTGCTACTTGGTTAGAAACTCAAGAAATGAACTTAGTAGAGATATACATAGTAGAAAATGACTTACGAAATATACCGGGAGAGAGCCTCATAAAGTTGCAAAATTTACAAGCGATAACAATACAATCGCAAAGTCTAAAACGATTACCAGTAATATCTAACATGCCAAAACTGAAATATATCAACATACATTCAGAAAGTTTGAATGTTATAAATGAGCACACTTTTGAAAATCTACCCGATTTGGAAAGACTGTTCATACAAGGAAGCCCTAATCTTCGAATGTTAAAAGAAAATGCCTTATATAATTTACCAAAGTTACGAAAATTAGAGATAAAGAACTGTGGAATTAATTTCGTTCATATGAGAGCTTTCTCATTACTTCCCTCTTTGAGCGAATTATCGTTTGACAGCAATAAGATCTTAGATGCTACTATGATAGGTAGAGCAACAAGAGATTTACCTTTACTGTCGCACTTGAATCTTAACAACAATTTGATAGACAAACTAAATGAAGCAGCTTTTGTAGATCATCCAATGTTAGAGAACTTATTATTGTCAAAAAATAAGATTAGCATTATCCACCATGGCGCATTTCACCGGGTACCAAAGTTAAGAGTAGTAGATCTGAACTACAACAAAATAACTCAAATCCACCCTGAATCATTTTTGCAACAATCAGGCAGCGGAGTTCAAGAACTTACATTAATTGGAAATAAAATTATGTATATTTCTGAATTTAGAGCATTGCTAGATGCCTTGCCTCGCTTAAGGTTTTTGGATATGAGTGAAAATTTATTGCAGGAGATTCCAAGAGGAGCACTAAGAGGACATCCAAGTTTAGAAAGATTACATTTAAATAAAAATAATATTAAATACATACAAGCTGATGCATTCGTTGCAATGCCTGCTTTGAGAGAGTTACACCTCAGAAATAATTCTTTGAACGATATGAATGAAGGTCCTTTTTGGAATTTACCAGCCTTAAAAGGGCTCGATCTGTCATATAATTATTTCCAACGACTGCAACCGAAAATGCTTTATAATTTACCAGCTCTGCGAAGAATTAATTTGAGCAATAACCAAATAACCATTATTGATCCTATTACTTTCATAGAATTACCGCTACTGGAATATGTCAATATTTCAAGCAATGCGCTAGTTTCTATTCATCCCGCAACATTTAGAAATTTGCCGAATCTTTATGAAGTGGATGCAAGTGTAAATAAACTAATGGAGTTCATTCCCGGATTACCTAGGGGGTTAGAGGAGTTATATTTGCAAAGGAATCAAATAACAACTTTACCTGTACCACCATCACCTGATTTGGATTTACCCTCTCTAAGGTCTTTGGACATTTCAAGTAATGGTATTCAAAAAATACCTTACGGATGTATGAAAACTCTACACAATTTACGCCGATTATATATCAGACGAAATGGTTTAAGACAAATTGAAATAAATACGTTTAGCGACTTGGAACTTCTGGAAATATTGGACTTGAGCGACAACCAAATTCTATCAGTGAATCCAAAAAGCTTTAATAAACTAACGCGTTTGAGAAAAGTCAATTTGCATGGAAATACAATAGAAAATTTTGATTTTGTGGTGATACAAGAAAACGCGGCACTTTCCGCATTAGATTTTAGTAAAAACAGATTGAAGAGTATTAATCCGAACAAGGTAAACAAAGCAATAGATGTAGAAACTCTTAACATCTCTTCCAACAGTTTAAATGAATTACCAGCAACTTTAAATATGCTTCCAAAACTGAAAATTCTCGACGCCAGTTTTAATCATATAAAACGTTTTGATGGGAATATAATAAATAATGTACAAACATTAAAAGAGTTCAAAATGCCAAATAATAAAATCATTGAACTGCGTGCTGGAAGTTTTAAAGATCTTCGAGACTTGGAAGCGATTGATCTGGAGAATAATCAAATAGAAATAATACATCCAAAAGCAATTGTGAACTTACCTAAACTATCAGCTATTTATTTAAGTAGAAATCACATAGTTGATTTACCAGATGGAGTTTTCGAAAATCTACCAAAGCTCAGAATAATAGAACTGCAAGGAAACCGATTGCAATATATCTCTTCAAGAGCTTTTGAAAATATTCCTCTCGTACAGTACTTAAATTTGAGCAACAATCAACTGACAAATATCGACAATTCAGGATTACGCCAACTAATGTCTTTGGAAGTATTAGATCTAAGTTTTAATAGACTGACCAAAATTATTTCATCATCTTTCCATCAAATGGAATGGCTGGTCGAATTAAATCTAGATAACAATTTAATTTGTTATATAGGAGGAAAACCGTTTGATTTCATGCCAAGATTAAAAGTTCTGTCTTTGCGTTACAACAAGCTGTCTTCGGTAAATGAGGAAATATTTGCGAAACTTAGAAACAACATAGCTATCTTGGATATAGATGGTAAGCAAACGGTTTTAAATGAAAATATTATTTTCAGCTCTGATTTTATTTGGCAGAACGTGTGATCGAATTAGATACAATTTTGGTACTTATCACATGAATGTTAGCTCGTATAAGATTTTCTAGTACCTTTAAAATAAATTCCAACCAACTAATACAAACTTGTTTTATCAAGGTCCCAGATAATTTTAAAGAAAATCCACAGATGACTTAGATTATCGAGCTGAAAAATAGCTCTACTTACATAGGTATTCCGATTAGTAACCATTTCCTATCAAGGGGACTTTTTAAGATTGAATAATAAACAAAACTTTATTAGCCAGTCTTTTTAAATACTTACTTTTTTCGGGTGATACTATTTTGTAATAAATAAATGGTGGTGACTTATGTAGCTTACTTATTTTTTCAGGTAATCCTTTAGTTTGCAATTGTGAACTCATGTGGCTTAAGTTGTGGCTGTCAGAATCTTCATCCATCGGTCCCAAATGTTCTGATGGGACTTACGTGAAAGGGATGCCATTTTCAAGGGAAGACTGTGTGAATGTAAAGGCAAATCTAGATAACGATGAGAGAACCTGTATGGCTCTCGAAAATGAGGCATTACTGCCAAGCTTAGCTACTTCACAAGTATTTTCTTCATTGGATAAAATTAAAGATTATGCGACACAAATAAAAAATAACTATCATATCAATAAAATACCTAATAGACCAGCACCTGAAGAGTCAGAATACTTTTATGATGACTACGTGGATTATCCGTACAATGAAACACTAGTAGATACTTTAAACAATGATATAAGACTGCTGCAAAACAGTACCAACAAGCCACAACCAACAGTAGGCGTACCTACGATGAACGTAGAAATTAAGAATACGACAAATAAAGATAAATCTGCAAACATCAAAAAGCCCCAATCATCAAGTGGGTTCACGTTTTTCGGTATGCCGCTTCCGCCATTAGATGTGGGAAAATTATTAAACAGTGGCCGCAAGGTCGACTGGCAGGATAACAAAAATGTTCAGCATAGTAATAAAAACTACAAAACTCCAGCACCACCGAAATTTGAAACGGGTGGTTTTGCTCCAGTCCTTCCTACAACTAGTGGGGGATTTAAACCCATACCTAATCCTGTAATGAATGTATCACATACAATTGTTGCTGATCAGGGTATTGCAAATTATTCAACAGCAGGAAACATGGAACACAGTTTATCAATAGCTGTCACAAAACCGCCAGTGAAGACAGTACATACCAATACAACACACAAGAAGATGAAGAGTGAAATTCATGAGCTCCAAGCTTACCTTGATGATGATAACAGCACTCATGTAGCTTATAATCGTACGAAAAATGTTCAAGAACAAAAAAGTGATCCAGTCAATATGAGCAAATATAATTTAATGGAATCTAATTTAACTATAACACAGGTCACAGAGAAAGAGGGTATACTTATAACTACAGATACAAGTAATGATATGTCTCTGCAGGCATGGATGGAATCCAGTACAAGTTCTTATTCAATATCTACAGCAGTTACTTCGAAACCACCTGTTAAGAAACATATTGATAACCCTCAGCCAACAGCTCTGTCTGCTATTCGAATGCCAAGCAGCCAAGAGCTGTCAACAAGAAATCATAGTACAAATGTAAAACGACCTGCTACTATAACCAAAGTTAATATGCCACATTTACAGCAGTATGATATGCAAAACCATAACTACTCTCCAGTGGTAAACAGAGAAGGAAAAACCAGTTTCTCAGATGCACAGTCAGTTAATGCTAAGACAAGATTGGATGGTAAGGACTGGTACTACAAAAACTATAATAACTCCAATTTAGAACCATATGTGGCCCCAGAGGTACATTCTGCAAAGAGTAAAAGTGTTGTACACAAGAACACTATATTTATATTGATTGTACATTGTATTGTAGGAGTATTAATTTAAAACTTAGCTTTTAAATCCACTGTCTTTTTTTTGTTGTATTATGTACATTTTAAGATAATATTTAAAAAAAAACACATTAATTAATGTGTTTAAAAGAACGATATGGATAAAAATAATTCCTAATATTGTCTTATTCACATATTGGTAGTAAAACTTGATTATAACATTTTAAAACATAAGAAAATAAAGATATTATTGGTAAATGATGTTTATTTATTATGTATTCACACATAAAAACAGGAGCTTTGATTGGAAATAAAATTGATTAATTGCATTACTAATTGAAAAACTATTCTATTTCACAATTTAACATAAAATATAGGTAGGTACCTAATATTAAACATTATTAGCTTTTTCTGTGAAATACTTTTTTAGTTTTTCTAAAGCCTTATATCTGTGGGATATTGTATTTTTTTCATCCTTAGGTAATTCAGCATAAGTTCTATCATACCCATCTGGTTGAAAGACACAATCCCAACCAAAATCTCTTGTACCCCTAGGAGGAACAATTTGCCCTTTAGTAATTCCTTGAAACAATATGACATCTAGGTCCTCACAGTTACCTGAACAATAGGCAAATGTACAAACTGCTTCAGCTGACTTATCTTCCCAGCCGGTGAGGAGTTTGAACAAGCCCTCTGGTTCAATTTTTTCCAAAAACCATTTAATGTATGGACCAGGCAAACCCTTCAGTGCCTTGAAACATAAACTGGTGTCTTCTACCAGAACCGGTTTTTTAAGTCTTCGGGCAGCTTCTTGACATTTTTTTATAGATACTTCATTAATCTCACCTTGAAGCTCCGGTAAATCCAACTTGTGGCTGATAATTTCAAAGGGAAAAGTGTTTCCCAAAATAGCTCTAAGTTCTTCTAACTTTTTAGCATTGCCGGTTACGAATGTAAGTGATTTATGAGCCATAATGAATTCGTTTTTAAATTATTGTCGGATATTTTTAACAAAGTATTAAACAGGGTATACAATCTTAGTACTAACAAAGCAGTATGAGAAAAGAAACGAAACTTTAGTTCCAAAACACGTATATAGATGGCAGGTTTTGCCACAGTTTCTTAAGTAGTCCGCAAGATGGCGCTATGATGGTGGGTCGGTATTTCTAGGGTGACCAGTTAAGATTAAATTTTTACATTAGCCCATTTATTATACGAATCGGTACCTTCGAATTTTGCTAAAACAATGGTTTAGTAATCCACTTTGTTCTTGTGGACATAACTTTTGCATTACAGTAGTCTAATCCTGACTTTCTTTTTTTAAATCATTTCTGATTTGATGAAAAATAAAATTATTTTACAAAATGATGATGTTCCCTAGAAAATTATTTGGTATTTATTATTGTACTAGCTTGCAACACTACAAGCAAATGGCCGCCGGTTCTGTTTACAGTGCTGTGTCGTTATTTTGTTTGTTTTACTTAGTTAATTATCGGTTATTAAGTGTTTCTCCACCTAAGTCCGTTGAGTCGAACTCTCGTTCCTCCGGCCGTGTCGAGTTTTGCGCTTGTGACTATTTTTAAGCTAAGAATTGAGACAGGACTCTTACTTGGACCTTGTGAAGACGGTGTTTGTTTTTATAATGTCTAACAAAGTGTGTTGCGTACCGGGATGTTCAAACAGAGCAGGTACTTATACCTATATTATTCACTCTTTTTTAGGCACACTTGACCAAAGCCATTTAAATGTCGCATCTTCCATAACAATCATTACCAACTCATACTAACCGACCGTACCAATTTCAGGTTCGAAGGACGTTTTGCATAAGTTCCCGAATCCAGCTAAGAACAAGGATCGTTTTAATACTTGGGTCTATTCTGTTGGTGGTGAAATTTTGGGTCTCAGCAATGACCATATCTTCAAATACCGCCGTGTATGCCATCAGCATTTCGAAGAAAAGTACTGGTGCCGTAATAATTTGCTGAGCAATATAGCTGTACCAACGAAGAACATGCCAGGTCAGTTTTATAATGCAAACATATTTGTGTACTTGTAAATTTTCCAAGGCTGCTGACAAAAATTTCTAGTCAAATTATTTTGTCATTAAGTCGACCAAGTTGTATGTTCCATTGAATCCCTAAAAACTTAACTCGTCTCATTCTTTCACTCATCATTAATAGGAAAATATTTGTATGACGAGCGAGCATGAGCTTTTGTGACTAATGGCCGGTATACATTTTGATTAGTGTTTAGTGCGAGTGGCTCGTTTAGTGTTTAGCAAAAAACACGTTCGGACAGTCTCTGATTAGTGTTAAGTAATTGTTTTTTGCTAAACACTAAACGAGCTACTCGCACTAAACATTAATCAAAATGTATACCGGCCATTAGTCATGGATTTTTGTTCATATTAAGTTTATCATCAGTTGTTCAGTCGCCATATATAAGTTAAGTTTTGTGTGGTCCTTGGAGATAAATGTTTGGTGTGAAAGTAATTATTGTTTATTTATAATCTATGAAGAATTTAATGCAGAATAGATCATATCACAGTATGTAATTTATTGGAATAACGGTCAGTTTATGAATTAAATAAAATTGAGTACGGTCAAATATTGCTAAGTTGCTTGAGTAATATTTAACCTGTCAACACATGGAAAATGAGAAAAGAATTTCTTTTGTTGTCCGGACACCGGAGGCCGCGTGTGTGGGCATTGATGAATGTAATACTTTACTTTATTTTTTGAATTCAGTAACGAATTGATAACTCTGTTCCTTCCATTTCAAATTCAAAGTGGCTTTATTCGAATAAACTTAATAATTAAGCACTTTTGAATTGTCTATATTCTTTTCCTACCACATAAACATTATAAGACCGCCATTGCCCACCGTAGATTAAAGTTTTAATTTGTAATTGTATGTTTTGTAATGTGTATGTACAATAAAGTGTTTATATAACTATCTATCGAATATTATAGTAAATTCGTTTTTCAAATGTGATATTATTGTTTCAGGATTGACATTGCCAAAATCAACTTTTAGTGAAAGTTTTAGACCCTTGCGATCAATTCAAAATGTGTTGGAAGCATCAACCTCAAAAGGTACTTAACTTTTTATTTTAATTTAATAGATATTTTCCTTAATTTTATAAAATAATAAATGATCAGGGGACCTATTTTTGGATCGCTCGATTGGCGTCGAGCGCTCTTTTCTCTCGATTTTCGTTCGACATCCCATACATTTGAGTTGATTTTTCGAACGAAAATCAGTAGAAACGAGCGCCAGTCGATCGATTCAAAAATAGGGGCCCTGCTCATTATTTTATTTCATTAGATAAGTATCTTATTTCACTATGATAATAATAAATATATACCTGCATTTGACTGTTGAATATTGAAGTTTTGAATAGTTTCCAATTTTTTTAACATAATTATGTGTAAAAAAATGTTAACCTTAAAATAATATTATTTCAGGTCCTAAAGCTTCACAAGATAAGGTTCAACCAACTATTTATGATGCTCAAATGAAGGAAAATGTTGGTAAGTTAAGAATAAATTTTTACTCTTAACAAAAATGCCTTGAAGTAATAATTTAATATCAACATCATCTGTTCGACTTTGAAATATCGTGAAGTTGACAATGACATAATGTAATTTATGAAGTTATATTTTTTTTTATTAATAAGTTTACTACAGTATGCTTTTTGAAGTACTTTTAACTTACTTACTTTCCTTTTCAGAACCAGTTCCTGAGACTACTTCCTTAAATATTGCTGCAATTCAATCAACTGGAATTACCAAAGACGTGGAAATTGTTCATATTCCTGGTAAGTCATCATTTTCGATTTGGCTTTTTGAAAGAGTGAAGTTTACAATAACATAATGTAATTTCTGATGTGATACCGGTGATACTTTTATTAATAAGTTTTTACTGCAGTATTTCTTTTGAAGTAATTTTTTATGTAATTTTCCTTTTCAGAACCAGTTCCTGCGACTAATTCTTTGAATGTTGCTGCAATTCAACCTGCTGGAATTATTATTTCTAAAGATATAGAATCAGATCAAATTCCTGGTAAGTCATATAATATTATACAATTTTTGTCACTTAGGGCGACCGCATATTGTAAGAAATTTCTGTCAGAAAAATTCTGACGGTTGGCGGAAGGTACTCGGTGCATACATTTTGTATTAAAACCAGACCAGAGACCAAGCTCAGCTTGCGTTATTTTTACATCACATCCACCACTAGCGCCACCAATCAAGAAAAAATCATTACAGTGAAATAACTATGTTTAACAAAATTCTAAAAACATTTAAAAACTAGTATTAGGTGTGATCTATTTTTGTATGCATTAATTCCTAGTTTGAAGGTATGTGTGTAGTAGTAGTTACAATCTGGATTAACGCCTTTAGCGGCCGCTTTAGGTGTTAATCCAGATTTTAACTACACGAACACATTTAAACCAGGAAAATATGCATACAAAAATCCTTACTAATATTATAAATGCGAAAGTCCGTTTGTTTGTTTGTTACGCCTTCACGTCTTAACTACTGAATCGATCATCATGAAATTTTGCATACACGTTGTCAGGGGTACAGAGAAGTACATAAGGTACCTTTCATCCCGAAAAAGTGCTGTTCCCAAGGAATAGCAAAAAACTTTCCACGCAGACGAAGTCGCGGGCGGCCGCTAGTATTATAAATGCGAAAGTCCGTTTGTTTGTTTGTTTGTTACGCCTTCACGTCTTAACTACTGAACCGATCGTCATGAAATTTTGCATACACATTGTCAGGGGTACAGAGAAGGACATAGGGTACCTTTCATCCCGAAAAAAAGTATTGTTCCCGAGGGATAGCAAAAAACTTTTCAAGCAGATGAAGTCGCGGGCGGCCGCTAGTAGTTTATAACTAAAACTAGTTTTATATTTTTCGGAACTTTACTAAACATAGTTGACAACAACATTTTGTAATGATTTTTTCTTGATCGGTGGCGCTAGTGGAGGCTCGGTGCGTCCTTAAGGCTGCATGACTGGTCACACAAACCAATTTAAAAACGATTTTACTAAGAAATTTTGAGAAAAGCCTTATAATGTACTGGAACTGCAAGCTATTTACATTGCCTCGTTAACTTCCCATTCTCGGCTGTAATGTCCTATCGTTAATGATAAATGCCTACAATGTCTATTGTTTATTAAATATGCTGTAGATTGTTTTTCATTTATGTTATTTTTAAATTGCAGAGAGCAGTATAACTGGTGTAACCAAAGTTGTGCATAGAAGAAAACGATGCACTCCTGTATCTCAAGTTGAGCAGCATTTGCGTAGGAAGCTCATACGAGTTGGAGTCAGGTTGAGCAAATGCCGCAGCAAAGTCAAGAAACAGGCACTCAAGATCAAAGCCATGCAAAATATTGTTTCACATCCAGAACTATCAAAAGCTCTTGACAATTTGCCCAGCACGGCAAAAACATTAACATTGTTGCAATTTCGAGAGCATAAAAAAGGCCTTAAAGGACGACGTTTTTCACTGAAAGAAAAACTAATGGCTTTGTCTATTTTTAAACAAAGCCCCAAAGGGTATAGATTTTTCCGAAAGATATTTATCTTGCCTTCACCGCAGACACTGGTCAAATTAATAAATATGGCAGATATCAAGCCAGGTATCAATGAAGCAACACTACAGCAGATCAAGAAGGCGGCTGAAAAAATGAAAATAGAGGATCGACTGTGCATGGTATTATTTGATGAAATGTCACTCAAATGTAGTTTAAAGGCTCCAGCACACCGGATGCGTAAGCGTATGCGTAAGCGTGCACGTAGACGTACTATGACGTTGTAATGCCTGTAACTTTATGAGACATGGCACACCGCTTGCGTAACGTACGCGTGCACGTAGACCGATGCGTAACCCTACGCATTGCAGCTCTCATGAGACAACCAGGCTGCGTACTTACGCAGAGCGGAACGCATTGATGACGTTGTACTCAATGGCATTCCCTATTGGACGTCACACCGAACAAATACGAACACGCACGTATCTTTCCTGCGCGTCACTACGCGCGTGACCACGCGCGTGACCACGCGCGTAACCACGCGCGTGACTACGCATTCAGTTGTTTTGTTCGAGTCCCCTACCTATGAAATTTGCTTTATTTTCTTACAAACAGAGAACTTCGTCACTTCTATGAATTTAAACTAGTCATCAATTGCTTGATATCACTACATACATATTATAAAACAAAGTCCCTCACTGCGTCTGTCTGTCTGTCTGCGCTTCGCGATAAACTCAAAAACTACAAAACGTACGATATTCATGCGATTTTCACCAAATGATAGAGTGATTCCTGAGGAAGGTATACTTAGGTGAATTATAAGTTGATCGAGGTTTTATGTATTATATGAAGATGTCGGCAAAAATTAAGCCGCCTGGGAATGGGAAGCCTAGCATCGAAAGCACTGCATAAATTTCTGGGCTCTAACAAAATAAATAATTTATTATGGAATGGGGAATATCCGAAAAAAGTCAAATCAAATCAAAGGTCGCATTTGGCATAAAAAGGACTTGTGACCCGCCCTCGCTTCGCTTCGGTGTAGTGTGGAATTTGATACGATGTATTATACATAATTATGAATCACTCTATCAATTAAAAGAAACCGCATCAAAATCCGTTGCGTAGTTTTAAAGATATAGATAAGAGAGAGACAGACAGCGGGAAGCGACTTTGTTTTATACTATGTATAGGTAGTGACATCATATAATGACCATAGACAATTATTAATAGTAAAAAAATCCTTATTACTTATAGTATGGCTGCCGCAGCGGCTGAGTATGTGTCAGGGGGTTACGTGCGTAACTACGCGCGTGTACACGCGCGTGTCTACGCATCCGGTGTGCCCGCTGGGTACGCAAGGGACAGGCTGCGTTGCGTATGCGTATGCGTAAGCGTAGACGTATGCGTAACCCGGTGTGTCAGGGGGTTACGTGCGTAACCACGCGCGTGTACACGCACGCGTAACCACGCGCGTGTCTACGCATCCGGTGTGCCCAGGCCTTAAGTTACAATGAGAGGAAAGATTATGTTACTGGGTTTGTTACCAATGGTAAAGAAACGCGCCCTGAGTTTGCAGATCATGCTCAAGTCTTTATGCGAGAGGCTTGATAAAAAATTACAAGCAGCCAATTGCTTACACATTTTCGCAAGCTGCCACAAAGGGGCCTGAATTGGCAGCTCAATTGAAAGCCGTTATTGGCAAATTGCAAGAAGCTGGTCTGATTGTGGTTGCCACTGTATGTGATCAAGGGACTAACAATGTACAATGCATAAAGCTTTTAATGCAAGAAACACAAGCTACACTTTTAAGAAAAGGAGAAGAACAAAAAGGAAATTATTTTCTTATAAACGAGCATGAGATAATACCTTTGTATGATCCACCCCACTTAATGAAATGTATCAGAAATAATTTAATCACAAAAGATTTGCAATATATTAAAGACAAGAGTAAGAAAAAAGCAAAATGGTCACATGTACTTGGTTTGCACAATGAAAACCCAGGTTATCGAGGAATAAGACTTGTGCCGAAATTAACAGACTATCATTGCGTCCCAGCAAAAATCCCTAAAATGAAAGTTAAATACGCTACACAAGTTTTCAGCCAAACTGTAGCAACAAACATGGGCTACCTTGCAGGTAAGCATATGATTACTGTTCAATATTTGTATTTATTGTATAATTGCTCATAAAAAGAGACTGCGATGGAAGGTACTTACTGATAGCGTTTGACTCTCTACTCGGTGTTGTTTTATTATTGGAAGTATTAATTTTCTATTTCATGAGAAATACAATGCTCTCTACTTTTTTACTTACTCGAAGTAGGTTGTTTATACATAAATAGTTCCCAGATAGTACCATCCATCAGAGAAATACACCGTTATTTTTAAAGTATACCTAAAAATGAAAAGGGGTGTTCAGACCATGTTAATGAACAACTTTTACTATGGCGCCAACCACGAGGCTAAAAAAATCAGCTGTTCCATAGAAAAGTACATCATCGACTCGACTATGATGTATGTAACAGCTGTTTTTTTTTCGCGATTTCGTGGTTGGCCCCATGGTAAAACACCCCTTTTCATTTTTAGATATACTTTAAAAATAACGGTGTACTTATAGAAATTTGCCAAAATGTTCAAAATCCACACTGTCAAAATTATGAGAACATAATTATTTTTTGATTAGTTACCACAGTATTATTCCATCTTTATCATTAAGGCGCTTTCCTGACCGAAAGTGGCGCCGCGGTGAATTTTATTTAATATTGTAATTCTAATACACAATTTTAATAAAACTTCTCGTAGAATTTTAGGGCCCATAATCTAGTAATTTTAGACGGTATCATTACATTCCCTCGTAGTCACTGCTAGAATTACATAGCAAAACTGCTAAAAGTAGCCGTTTTTGACACATTTGCTTTCTACTTCTACGAATGACTGCGAGGGAATGTAGTGATACCATCTAAAAATACTAGATCATTTAGCCCTAAAAATTCCACTTAAAATCTTTTTCTGTTAACAACTTATTAAATAAAAACCTCTAAGGGCGCCACTTTCGGCCAGGAAATCGCCTTAAGGCGCCGTACTACCCACTACTAGCGCCGCCAATACATTTATTTTTATTACTCGTAAACTAAGTCAAAATTTAAAAAAGTTAAGATCATGCCCTGCTAAATTGTCTCTAATATTTTTCGAATAACTCTGCAACAGTTTTAATTCTTTCTGTAAGTTTTAAAATCCATTTTAGCTCAAAGTGGCCACTTTTGACTTGAATGGATTTTAAAACCTACATAAAGAATGAAAACTGTTGAAGAGTTTTTCAAATAATATTATAGACCATTTAGGAGGGCATGATATTAGCTTTTTTTAATATTTATCTGGCTTAAAGGTATTAAAAATAAATGTATTGGCGGCGCTAGTAGTAGGTACTACGGCGCTTTAAGCATTTAATGCTATTCACTATTTGACATAAAGCTTGTAAGAAAGAAAATAAAAATAATAAGTCCTTCTTCGAGTCATGGATTTCAAAGCTTAACCACGCTTAACTGTAACTGTTTCTAACAATCATGTTTTATTTATTACAGATAAAGGAATTCTATCACCGGAATGCAAGGAAACGGCCGACATATTGTTATTTTTCGACCGACTCTTCGACTCCGTCAATGGGAGCTTCGGGAAAAGAAAAAAACATGGAAAGCCACTCCTAGGACCAGCAACTCCTACATCAGTACACCATGAAGTATGGAAAGACTCAAAAATAATGTTAAAGAAAATGAAATTCATTAATTCTCAATCTTTAAAGGAAGAAAATGTTCCTACTATTAATAACTGGGTATGGACAATAGAGGGCATAGAGTTATTGATAAAAAAACTGAATATCAAATATGGGATAAATTCTATTTGGTTGCGGCATCTGAATCAGGACCCAATCGAAAACTTTTTTGGGTCCATTAGAAGCCATGGGTGTCGCAATGTGAACCCATCTCCCGAAAAATTTGAGTCTGCGTACGCTACATTATTGGTGAATAGCCTCTCTAGTGTCCATGCTCCAGGCGCAAATTGTGAAACTGACAATTGTTATGCGCTTAGTAACATAATCATCGTGGACAGGGACTGCAAAGAGAAACCTTTATGTGAGTTAAACAATATACCAGATGTAACAATCACACCCCTTGAAGACAAAAATGACCCACGAAAAATGGGTGCTTTACAGTATGTGAGCGGATATTTTGTAAAAAATGCTAAGAAAAAAGTCTTCAAGGGGTGTAGTCAATGCAAAAAAGATATGTTGAGTACAAAAGAATTAGAATATATAAAATATAGAGAATATTGTAATAAAAAATGGCTTTGCAGTCCAAGTCACGCTCTCTTGTGCTGTATATCAAGTCTGCAAGATATCAATTATACAATTTTAAAAGAAAATATTGAAAAAAAAAATCTAAGTGAGTTAATTAAAACGATAGTATTAATATATGTAGAATTTGATTTTATCAAATGTGAAAAACATAAAGAATTGTTAATAAATTATTTAATAATGATATCTTGCAGATTTTTCATATTTAATTATTGCAAAGATCTAAATAAAATATTAAACAATAAAAGAGAGTGTGACGATGACACCGATGTTTTTAAAGCAAAAGCAAAAAAATATTATCAAAAATGTTTTAAAAGAAAAAATAAATAATGTATATATTTATTTAATTTACATCGTGTTTTATTTCTATCCAGTAACTACCTTGGTAGATTTTTTAAGGGACCGATTTTTCATACCTTTGTTAAGGCTTAATCAGAGAATAGATTTGATGTTTTGAAACTCAGATTTATTCCCTGATTAATTCTTAACAAAGGCATGAAAAATCGTCAAGGAAAAATAAACTAGTTTCCCAGCTAGCTCGAGCATCACATGGTGATATTAGTTCCAAAACTCGCGTAGAGATGGCGGTACTGGGTAGTTTCCTATTTTACCGCCTGAGTTAAGTCTCTATTCCCTATATAAAAAAGTACTCTGTGGTATTAAAAGAATAGCACATTTTTTTTTGTTTACCTATGTACTTCCAACAGACTAATCGCTAATGCACTCGCATTCTAATGTTAACTTAAACCTAACACCTTGACACTGGCAGAAATTACTTACAAGAAGAAAGTAGATCAGTGTTACCAAACCAAAAAATTTAAAATCGGTAGAATCAGAGTAAAAAAATCGGTAGAATTCGGTAGATTTTTTTTCAAAAGAAAAGACCTCTTTAAACGTTACATTATTGAATGTAATGTGGTTTAATAATGATAGCGCTCAAGTTCTCTGTCAAAACCATACAAAATCACCGATTCGGAACGCATTTTAGCGTGATTCGGAATCGAAGCCAGAAGCATGTTATGTAAAATTTTTCGTCAAAAAGGTATGAATTTTTATGTTTTAACCGAACGCTGTGTTTTTACAAATTGAAAATAAGGATGCATTTGTTCTTTTTACCATTTATTAAGGAATTTCGGTAGAAATTAGTGGATGGCGTTAAAAATTTCCATTGTTTTACCATTTATATGAAATTTCGGTAGAAAATGAGTGCTGATCGGTAGATCGGTAGATGAAGTTAAAAATCGGTAGATCTACCGAAAAATCGGTAGGTTTGGGAACACTGAAGTAGATTGCCAAACTAAAAATAGAAGAAGAAGAGCTCATAAAGCTCCGCGGGCTGATTATCTAGTTATGCCGAGGGAATTCCCCTAATTTTTTTCTATAGGTTGGCAGTGTTGTCAATTTGATGGATAGTCCGATATGAAGGTCCAAACAAATTATCGGACGCGGCTTACTGCCGCGGCTGATCTGCGGTGTGCAAACTATCGGATGTAGTCGGTCGCGGACGTAACCATAGACTAATATGACGTCATCGGACGTCCGATAGCTATCTGGCACGCAGGATGTTATATGAAGGTCCGAACAAATTATCGGACGCGGCTTACTGCCGCGGCTGATCTGAGGTGTGCAAACTATCGGATGTAGTAGGTCGCGGACGTAACCATAGACTAATATGACGTCATCGGACGTCCGATAGCTATCTGGCACGCAGGATGTTATGAAGGTGTGCACACTTATCAGCCGCGGCAGTAAGCCGCGTCCATAAGCCGCGTCCGATAATTTGTTTGGACCTTGAGAGTGTGCACACCTATCAGCCGCGGCAGTAAGCCGCGTCCATAAGCCGCGTCCGATAATTTGTTTGGACCTTAATGGGGAGGCGAAGGCAAAGTGAATTACAGATGGCGCTCAGTCTTTGGAACAATTGTCAGTTTGAGCTTTTATTGTCTTGACTGTGTATTACGTGATTTTACTTTCTTAGATTGTATTTTTTTTCGGTTTTGCGGACAAACAATGTATTCTATGCTAACTTTAGCTCAGATAAAAGAAGAATTACGGAAAAGAAAAGCCAAAACAACAGGCAAGAAAGTTTATAAAAATTGCTAACAAGCATTACATTTCTTTAAATTTCGTGTAAGATTTACAAGTAATCTTTTTATTTCAGATTAGAAGCATATGATTTAAATTTTAACAAAGCAACTGAGTGTGAATTTCCGTTTTTATAGTTGCCTGATGATGCCTTCTGTGCAATAGTAATTTCAGGTTTCTGTACTGGAATTTCTGTACTATCCAAAATTACACGAACCGTTTTATCATATTTATTTTATTATTCTAAGTTTCTTGAATGACTCTGGCATATAAAATTCTATTATTTCTCTGTTTGGCCCCAATATTGGGCTTATTCCATGATTCCTGATATACCTATCAAATTCATCCAAGTTATAAATATGTTAGAAACTGCTGAGGTTGAAATATTAAAGAACAAAGCTGTTATAATTCAAATGTTGTTTTATTTTGGCGAAGCTTCATCAAATTCATGAAACATTCCTTTTGATTTATAATGTTTCTCAGGCTCAGCAAAGGAGAAAATCGAGGAAAAAGCATATTTTTTTTTATATTTTTTTGCCCACTATTTTTTTTGTAACTGGGAAATCGATGAACTCCAATATTTTACAAGTTACATGCATAACAATGCGGCATTTTCTCAGTATAAAATTAAAAAGTGCAATACTCCAAGAGATTCCCATATGTTTTGACAGTTTCTTTGAGGCGGCTCGGTACCAACGACAAGACGCCACCTATCGGGATAAAATTGCGCTTTTCCTCCCCATTTGTTTGCACCTTCAAGGTGCAAACAAATTATCGGACGCGGCTTACTGCCGCGGCTGATCTGAGGTGTGCAAACTATCGGATACGTCCGCGACCTACTACATCCGATAGTTTGCACACCTCAGATCAGCCGCGGCAGTAAGCCGCGTCCGATAATTTGTTTGGACCTTGATATGTGCGTTTTATTGTGAATTCGAGTTAAGATTTTTTTTCGAGATAACGGTTAAAAAAATTAATGCTGTATCAGGAGTAAGTAAGCTTATTTTTTGTACCGATCAATATAGTGGTTCAATTTTATTTGATTTTACCACTCATATTGATGTCCGTTAAGTCAATAAATCGTGTCAAATCTATAGATTTCGGCTACAGCTCATTGTGTAACGCAAAATATCGTGAAAAAATGCAAGTCGCCTGCAGTAGGTACATTAATTCAGGTCCGCGGGCAGGAGATCGTTCATGTTCTCCACCGTTGAATGTGGTAACACTAACGGTGATATTTTTTATTAAAAAAATATCACCGTTAGTGGGGTCACTTTTTGGGGGCGGCAAAATTTCACAAAATATAATAATAAAAAGTATGAGTACTACACTATCATTGATTGTAACGATTTTGACCAAACCATCATCACCGTACAGACCGGCGGGCTGATTATCTAATTAAGGCCCTCCGCTGCCTTGAGCGGGAACCCGGCGCGGGCGTCCGCTCCGGGTGCTGTTTCCTGTATTTTCATAGAGCAGCGCTGCGTGTGGCGGATTGCCCGCCGCACGTGGCGCGGGCGGCGAGCACGCTCGCAGGTCCCGCGCGACGGGTCACGCGAGCGGGGTTGTTTCTTGTATATTCATAGAGCAGCGCTGCGTGTCCGAGCCCGCGACGGGCTATTTGTCCGCGACGGAGCACGGCGCGGGTCCCCGCGACGAGCTGTTTGTCCGCGACGGAGCACGGCGCGGGCCCCCGCGACGGGCTCCCGCACCGTGTACCCGCGCCGGGATCCCGCTCAAGGCAGCGGAGGGCCTAAAAACCACCTAGCGACTGGTTGCAGTTCACAGATGATCGTGATCCTTTGCTACTTCTTTTTGGGTTAAAAAAAATCGTAGCAAAGAAAAGTGGCAATGTATGTCAAATGCAACCGGTCGCTAAATAGTTTCTTTTTAGATAATCAGGGTGCGGAGCGCGCGGCGTGCTTGGCACGCCGCGATTAGGCTACACTTTGATTGATTGTAATGATTTTAACCAAATCATCATCACCGTATGACCCGTACCTTGATTACGTAAGGCTGTTGCTAACAATTCTCGATTGAAATCGATTGAAAGCGCAGTTACATTGCTGTCAGAGTTGATTGCAACAAAGATACATAATTACCCCCCCGGAGTGCGCGGCGCGCTCCGCACGCCGCGACTAGTGATGGGCCAACTCGAGTTCCAACCCGGGTTGACTCGAGTTGCAGTTGTATCGGGTCAACTCGAGTCAGCCCGTTAAGAACTCGAGTCAGCCCGTTAAGAACTCGTGTTGTGTACCTTCGCTTCCGCCGCTGCCGCCATGCTCAGCTCGGCCCGGCGGGCGGCGGAGTTGGCCGATCTAATCCGAGTTTAACCGTAGCACCCGAAATTATGTTTTCTTACTACCGGCGAATTTTTATATTTTACTGTTTACTTGTTTTGTTTCTTTTAATGTTTGGGTAGACAGATATTAAAGTTCGGTTTTTATAAGCTCTTTTTACTTCGTAATTGTGTTGAGTGTGTGTTTTGTGTCGTGTTCAACTTTGAGACAATGTCATCCAGTCGGAAAAAGAAACCTAACCTAACCTACTTAGCTAGTATCTAATCTATGAACAAAAAGGTAAAAGTCTCCACAGTTGCTGACCATCTGTGGTCGGTTCCGAACCGATTAGGCAACTCCGTCTGACTCGCTTACAGCTACGGAAATTCGCGTAACTCAGTTTCAATTCAACTCGAGTTAGCCGACCCGAGTTGGCTAACGGGTCAACCCGCTACGACCCGCTAGCCAACTCGGGTCGGTTAACTCGAGTTGAATTGAAACCGAGTTACGCGAATTTCCGAGTTGACTCGCGGGTCGTAGCGGATTGACCCGCGAGCTAACTCGGGTTGGCTAACTCGAGTTGAAACCGAGTTACGCGAATTTTGAAACGGGTTGACTCGAGTTGGAAATAAACCGAGTTGGCCCACCGCTAGCCGCGACTACGCTACGTGTCGTATAGGGGCCGCCATACACTAGATTTTTTAATCTGTGTGACGATGTGCTGACGTTTTGTATTTTTTGTAATCTAATCTGTGAACATCATGACTGTCAGATTTTTTGATTGCATTGAATGAAAAATATAATATTAACTTCGTTGTTTGAGAATTTTGTTGAATATAATTGCAGTTTCATTAGCTGTGCTTAAAATTTGTTATAGTTACTTAACTTATTACTGGCAGGAGACCCCCTACGACTTGAAATATCGAGTGAACTCAATTGATCATAAAAATGCCTAGTCAAGAAGTAGTCACTACTAAAGTAGTGGTCCACCCTCTGGTATTACTGAGTGTCGTAGACCATTTCAACCGGATGGGTAAGATCGGCAATCAAAAACGTGTGGTAGGAGTTCTCCTGGGTTGCTGGAGAGCTAAAGGAGTTCTCGACGTATCCAACAGTTTTGCAGGTTAGTTTACCCATTGAACTTCATTAAAATAATTCAAAGTGCAATTAAAACTTATTTTATTAGCAATTTTTTTTGTTTGGGATGGTTCAGTAAGTAAATCTTACGTCTGGTTTATACGGGGTCAGTACAGTTATATCCAGTCCAACGCTGACTTGCTACTGGGCTGATGTAGACACTAGTTTCAACTCAGTCCAGTGCTGACTTCTCGCTCGCAAGTCAGTCCAGTTGACTAGCCACCTGTTCTATTTTCAGGCACAGTACCACTTACTGCCGATCCTGCCTACATGTACCAAGTTACTGGGTCCAAAATTCTGTATCGCTGGGTCCAGTCACTGATCCCGTATAAATTAGCCCTTAGATCGAAGAGTCTAGTCCTTAGTGTTATAATGACTTGCTATATTACATTTATTATTATCCTTTGTTCAAACTTACGTGACTTTTGTTTGTATAAATAAACCCTTTGATCAAAATATCTATCTATTGTCCATGGTAAGAATACACTTTCTGTCTAATTTCAGTTCCGTTCGATGAAGATGACAAAGACAAATCAGTTTGGTTCTTGGACCACGACTATTTGGAAAATATGTATGGAATGTTCAAAAAAGTAAATGCTCGTGAAAAAGTTGTAGGCTGGTACCACACGGGGCCCAAACTTCACCAAAATGATGTATCAATCAACGAGCTGGTAAGACGTTACTGTCCCAACTCTGTACTGGTGATTATTGATGCCAAGCCGAAAGACTTGGGCTTGCCGACTGAAGCATACCGAGCTGTAGAAGAAGTGCATGATGATGGTAGTCCCACAACCAGAACATTTGAGCATGTCCCTAGTGAAATAGGTGCCGAAGAAGCTGAAGAGGTTGGAGTCGAGCATCTGCTTAGGGATATCAAAGACACTACAGTCGGCAGCCTCTCGCAGAGGATCACTAACCAACTACTCGGTCTAAGAGGACTTCATTCTCAACTTACTGAGATCAGAGATTACCTTGTTCAAGTGGGCCAGGGATCTTTGCCAATGAATCATCAAATTATTTACCAACTGCAAGATATATTCAACCTTCTACCTGATATTGCCAATGATAACTTCATTGACAACCTCTATATTAAAACTAATGATCAATCTCTAGTAGTGTACCTTGCTGCATTAGTAAGATCAATTATAGCTCTGCATAACCTGATTAACAACAAGATTACAAACAGAGATGCTGAAGAGGGAAAGAAAGAGGATGCAAAAGATAAGAAAGAGAAAAAAGATGAAAAAGATGATAAAAAAACAGAGGAAAAAGTGAAAGCAGATAAAAAGGAAAAGGAAGAAAAGAAGAAGTAATTTAAATAATTAGAATAAGTTGTTTGTAATGCTGAATTATTTTAAATAAATTGTATTTACTAATTCCATGTTTATGTTTTTATTATGGTATTTACTTTGAACAGTTAAATATTAAGGTGCAAGTTGGAAGCACGCGACGCGCAACATGAAGCCGCGACGTGTTGCCGCCTCATGTCGCGTTGACTACTGGTTTGTATGTGAAACACATACAAACCAGAAGTCAATGTATGAAATACCTTCCGAAGCGCGCGACATGAAGCTGCGACGTGAGGTCGCGACGTGTCGCTCGACCGCACATCAGAGGGCCTAGCCAAAGTAACATTCGCTAATCTTCGTTATCGCTTCGCTTTCGAAACATGTAAGGGATTGACATAAGAGGGCCTAGCCAAAGTAACATTCGCTAATCTTCGTTATCGCTTCGCTTTCGAAACATGTATGGGATTGACATAAGCTTTCGTTATCAATCGATTTTTAAAACGTCAAATCCATACATGTTTCGAAGCGAAGCGATAGCGAAAATTTGCAAATGTTACTTTGGCTAGTAGTGAAGGTTTCGTTAACAATCGAATCAAATCCATACATGTTTCGAAGCGAAGCGATAGCTAAAATTTCTAAATGTTACTTTGGCTAGGGGGGCTGTACTGCTACTGAAGTTGGAGACTTGTACCACAGTTTAATTGTACTATTAGTTATTCTGTGGTTGGAGCTACAAACTATTGATTTTAACATTGAAAATGTTTTTTCGATCGCTTCAGTAAGGTACCTTTCGTCACGGGGGTGACGACTGGGAAAAAAATCCCAGTTGTCACCCCGGGTGACAGTGTTAGAGGGGACTCCTGGGAATAATCGCCTAATTTCAGCCAGAGTGAGACATCGCCCTGGTCCCGTGAGTTTTGGGTCTACGTGTATGTACTAAATGTCACAAGATGCATCTCAGCGAGGGCTACAACAATATGGTAAAAAAAAATTTCGAAAAAGTCAAAAACTTTTTTCGAAAATTGCATAGATGTAGAAAAATTACACACTTTTTCGGGGTCTTTTCTCACTAAATCGACAATTTCTCAAAAACGAAAAGCGATATCGAAAAAATGAAAAAAACCCCTAGAGATATTGAGTTAGGCTACCTATTGAAAATAGTATATGTCCCTGCCTCTTACGGTCTGGGCTGTAGCTTATCCTTTATGTAGCGAAATGTCGGGATACCGCGGGGCGACATGCGCGGCGCGGGATAATAATAATACGTAGCTAGGTAGTACGATTGAAGTTTGTAAATGATTGTCCCCGCGTTCCGAATCACGCTCACAGCGCTGTTAGCGCGTATCCGACCAAATTAAATAGTCACAAAATATTACACAAATAGGGTATTTGTGTACCTACTTCATTTAATGGATTATACGCTAACAGTGCTGTTGGCGTGATTTGGAACTAGGCCTGTATATTTCAAAGCTTGTAATTAATAGTGTTTTATATTTTGTATTTAATTTTTTTATTTATTTCCAATTTTTTTTATAAATAAAAAAGTATTTAAATATATATTAAAACATTGACTTATAATTTTTTCATGTCAGTGATATTAAAACCATAATATTGATTAGCTCTAGCAGGTCAACAGATGGTATGACGTGAATAGAGTGTGAAGCTAGTGCTGATTCCAGATATAGTCAAAGATTTACATCGTTAGATACGGCCGCGCGGGGTGATACCATGAAAAAATGAAATGAAAAAATTATTTATTTCCACCAAAAGTTACATACAATTTATTAGTTTATTAGGTATATTAATCAAAAATTCTGGGTAACAGTACAACAATTGATGGACTGGAGCCTAAACTAGGACAATCCTGTATTTCGGGACTCCAGGCCTCTCACCCGTGGTGAAAGACAGTGATTGGATGTGGTACTATACGGTACGGTAAGTGTGTGTGAGGATATGTATGCTGTGGAAGTGTCTGAATTTGGAGAAAGATATTTTTTTTTAATAATAATAAAGAATACGAGTATGTTTTGTGTGTGTGTGTGTGTGTGTGTGTGTATGTGTGCGATTGTGTGAAAATGAGTCTTTACCTACAATCGTACACCAGTTGGCAAAAGTAGTGAACGATCCTTTGGAACAAAACGATATGCTGTTTTGCAAGAGAGTGGCGAAAATGAATAAAGATTCAAAAGGACCACGTGCTGTAGTTATTAAACTAAATACCAACTTTCGACGTGATACTTTATTAGCAGCCGTGGCGAAATATAATAGGCTGAACAAACAAGATAAACTGAATTCTTTTAGTTTGGGGTTCGGAGGCGAGAAAAAAACAATTTTTGTGTCAGAGCATTTGAGTTCGGAAAATAAACTGTTACATGCTGAAACTAGGAAAATGGCTAAACAGAAGCGTACATAGCCACATCTATGTACGAAAAGACGAGGAAAGTCAAGCAATCCTAATTAATAATTTAGATAAGCTTCAGTCTCTGTGAGTGATTTCTTATTTTAATTTTAATATAAGTATAGATATATATTTTTTTTCTTTTAAAAACTTTGTGTAGTAGTATTTTAATTACCTTTAAACTTAACAATGAATATATACTATCAAAATGTTAGAGGAGTAAAAACAAAGACTAATGATATATATAGTAATATTTTGCAAAGTAATTACGATATTATAATTTTTACAGAAACATGGTTAGATTCTTATATAAAAGATAATGAATTAGTAGATAACCGTTATATTGTGTATAGAAGAGACCGTAATGAATCATTAAACGCTGTTAAAAGTCGAGGTGGTGGAGTGTTAATTGCGGTTAAAGATAGTTTCAAATCAGAGCGTATATGTTCATATGAATCCAACTGCGAAGATTTATGGATTATCATTGATATTACTATAGGTAACCGTAGAAGAACTGTCGGGTTATGTGCCGTTTATTTGCCATCACCAGCAAAACTAGATCACCTTAAAGAGTTCTTGGATAGTTTGGAAAAAGTTATGCAAAGAGTAGATGAAGTAATTGTTGTTGGCGATTTTAATATGAGCAGTATTTTATGGGAAAAAGATGATTGTGCAGAGTATACAAAGCCACTCATTTCAAATTCAACTAAGAACAGTACTTTGGTAGACTTCCTTAATATGAACAATTTGTTTCAATTTAATCACATAGTTAACTCACATAATGGTATTTTAGACTTGGTACTGTCTACTTTGTCATCTATTACAGTCTCGACTCCGTTAGACCTTTTATCTAAGATTGACGCCTATCATCCTCATCTTTTGGTAACAATACCAAACGAATTGGAGAATTGTCTTCGACATAAGGAAAGGACAGATTTTAATTTTTATAAGGCTCCATTTGAGAAAATTAAATTGGAACTCGCATCCATTGATTGGTCTTTTATATTAAATAAAAGTAATATAAATAAAGCACTTTCTACTTTTTATGAAAAAATATATGAAATAATAAAGGAAAATGTACCGTTACGTAAACCTAAAAATCAAAGTAGATCCCGATACCCGCAGTGGTTTAGTCCCTCACTTATAAAATTAATAAAAGAAAATGATAAAATTAGAATTAAATATCGTAAAAATATTTTTATACACCGTCATTTTGTAGTCATTTTAATTAACTTCAGGGAGTGTTCTACTAATGAAAATAATCATTTTTGCCAAAGAAACATGGGTCGAAAAACGACAAAAAATGTTGGTCCTCCCATACTAACTAGACAGCTAAAACATTGTATTTGTATGGGAAAGTCCAAAATTTTTGTCGTTTTTCGACCCATGTTTCTTTGGCAAAAATGATTATTTTCATTAGTAGAACACTCCCTGAAGTTAATTAAAATGACTACAAAATGACGGTGTATAATGGGCAAGAATAAATCCCCAGGTCAAATGGGAAACAATGCATACAGTTTGTACCGTACTTTTAAGATATTCATGTAAACTTTATAATAATAAATAAAAAAAATAAAAATAAAAATAAAAAACGCAAAAAAACCCTCGAGATGAATTAGATTTTTCTATTCTTAGGGATAGATGCAACAAGTTGTTTGACAAATGTTACAAATCTTATTTGGAGAACATAGAAAAGAATATTATATCGAACGTAAATCAGTTTTGGAGTTACATTAAATCTAAAAATGGAAATAAAAGTAGGTTTCCTGAAAATATGACGTTAGACACAATTGTTAGTAATGGTGGTCAAGAAGTATGTGATTTATTTGCAAGTCACTTTTCATCAGTGTTTAATCATTCAGATGGGCAGACTAGCATAAAAACGACAAGTCACCTAGAAGTACCTTCGATACTGTCTCCACTTAGTGATATACATTTTGAGGAAAAGGAAGTGCTAGAAACATTGAATGGCCTTGATCCAACCCAAGGTCCTGGTCCAGATGGAATCCCAAGCAGGTTCGTCAAAATTTGTTCCAACGAGCTAGCTAAACCACTGACTATTCTGTTTAATTTGTCCGTGAGTAGTGGATGTTTGCCTGATGAATGGCGAAAAGCTATAATTGTGCCCAGCTATAAAAAAGGTAATAAGTCAGATATAAAAAATTATAGACCCGTTTCTATATTATCTTGCTTATCAAAAAATTTTGAGATGCTTATTAGCGCTGTGTTATGTAGTCATATTGATCGTCACATTATAGCACAACAACACGGGTTTATGAGGGGAAGGTCGGTTTCCACTAATTTAGTATCCTTTCTGGATTATGTCTATGATAAGGTTGATAAAGGTATACAGGTAGATGTTGTATATACCGACTTTTCAAGTGCCTTTGATAAAGTCGACCATGCTATCCTACTTCAGAAATTGACATCGTATGGCATCAAAGGCACATTGCACAAATGGTTTGCTTCTTATCTTACAGCTAGGGTACAGAACGTAGTGGTGAATGGCTTCACATCTAATAGCTATAACTCTCCTTCTGGGGTGCCTCAAGGGTCAATTCTAGGTCCTAAACTATTTCTAATCTTCATCATTGATATAATTTTTTATTTTATTTTTATTTAGCACACAAGACAGATTACAATCATTAAAATACACAATTTATATAGACATTCAAAACAGACCTAGATTATAATCCAAAATTATGTATGCCTAATAGCTTATTATATAAAAAAAGAAACAAACAACCTATGCTAGAGATATTTAAACAAAGTTAATAAGTAATTAATTAAGGAGGATATAAATTGTATTGAAATAATAAAAAAAATTGAAAACAATAAAATAAATCATTAAATTAAGAATATATACTTAATACTTAAGACTAACAATTTATTAATTCATGTTCTTGAGTAGTGCATTTGTAACTGTCGGCGGAACTGAGGTAGTGTTGAGTGGAAGATGTCAATGTCTCTGTTAGTGACAAGAATCTCATTGTATTGGCGACACATCCTGACTATGGGATTGTAATATGAGGTGTTGTTAAGAAAAACTTGAAGACTGAAAATATTATAGTTGCGATTGCGGGATCTAAATCGCGTATTGAAGGTTAAAAGGCAAAGAAGGGCTGGGGAATCTAATTGGCAATGAATTATTTTATAAAGCAGCACAAGATCGTTTTTATCACGTCTTAAGTATAAGGGCTCCAAGTGATAATACTCCAATCGCTCATTGTAGGAAGAGAGTTTACGGCCCATACCACTCCTGTAACACAGAATTTTCATAAAACGTTTCTGAACACTTTCAATTCGTTTGCTGTGTACACTATAAAAGGGAGACCAGACAGCAGAGTTATATTCAAGAATACTACGAATAAGCGAGTAATAAAGTAAGATGAGGCTCTTGCTATGTCGGAATCGTTTAGTGGATCTAGTTATGAATCCAAGAAGACGATAACTGCGGTTGACTATGTCATCGTAGTGATCTCGAAAGTTTAACTTCTCATCAAATATCACTCCCAAGTCTCTTGCAGTATGTTTACGAGTCAAAACCTCACCCCCAAGCGCGTAGTTAAACATGATTTTTTGTGTTTTCGTGGTGAAAGTCATGACAAAACACTTACCAACATTGAGCTGCATAAGGTTATGCTCACACCAGTCGTTTAGTGAGTTCAGGTCCGACTGTAGGATCAAAGCATCTGCAACGCTATCCACCGTCCTGAATACCTTGAGGTCATCCGCGTAAAGGAGACAGGGACAGGATAGGACATCAATTAAGTCATTTATAAATATGACAAATAGCAATGGGCCTAAATGACTACCCTGCGGTACCCCAGACGTGACCAGGACAGGCTCGGAAAGATAGCCCTTCACTGCTACCAGTTGACTCCTACGACTCAAATATGACTGGAACCAGCGGAGAAGATTGCCATGAACACCGAAATCTGATAGTTTTTTTATTAGTATTGTGTGATTAACCTTGTCAAAAGCTTTAGTGAAATCGGTGTAAATGGAATCTACTTGCACTCTCTTGGCAAAAGCACTACACAGGTAATTCTTATATTCAAGAAGATTGGAAGTGGTGGACCTATTTGCTATGAAACCATGCTGTTGCTCGTGCAGAAGAGGCCTGACATGACTGTAGAGAATACCATATACTACACCCTCGAATAGTTTAGCAAGACAAGAGAATATACTAATGGGTATACGTACGATACACAGCGATCGCGACGGTAAATGTTGTATCGGGAATCAAATAACTCAGCATCAAATACACTACTGTTGAGATTAGTCTCAGTGAGACAGATAATATCGTAATTACAGGTTAATGCATTTAAATATACATCAGTTATCTTTGAACGGATACGGTTAACATTCTGATAGAAAACTACAATTATTAAATTTAGGGGAATCAAAATATAAACATGAAAGACATAATCGATACTTAAATTGTTATAAAAAATTAATACAGTTAAAAATAAAAATTCAATTATTAAGTTTATCTAAAGATTCATTGTTCTTAACATAAATACTAATCCTTCCGTAGGTACACTCTGCCATATTTGGCCCATACATATTTGTACTGCTTCTCACGAGCAAATTTTCTCGTCGCAGCATATAATTGCTTGCATTCCGGTGATAAATGTTCAACGACGTATATTCTTTGAGTCTCGCCTGAGATTCCCAAATGCCGTGAGGTCAGCAAGTCATTGGGGTTCACCTTGTTGTATCGATGAACTGCCGACAGTAAAGTATCTTTCATTCGAGGCGAAGCCAATGTTACTAGAATGTTTCTAGCCCGCTTAGTGGTGTTATCCATTTTAGCGACCCTGCGACATGCTTGAATGTTGCTGTCTTCAATGGGAAACTTTACTATGTCACATAGTTTTTTTATTAGCAACGTCACATTTTCATTGCGGGACTCGGGCACTGCTTGTATCTCAACATTGTAGCTTCGAGTTGTTCTCTCAATAGAAGTCAAACGGCTAGTTAAGTTGCGAACGTCGCCATGCAAGCGTTCGCAGTCAGCTTCCAGTATCTTGATAGTGGCATCCTTTTGCAATATCTGAGATTTTAAATTGTGTTGTTCAGAGTGGAGAAAGTCAGTAGTATTGTTGAGGTCATCCTTAATTTCTTGCACCACACAACCCATCTCCGCCCGAACCATCTCCTTGACATCTTCCCTCAGAGCCGCTCGAAAGTTAACCATAAATGCTGAAAGTGACGCATTCATTTTTTGATCAAAAAGGGCACTAATTTTCTCCATCGTCACTCCGTTTCCAGAGTGACATGGGGTATTGTCAACAATATTATCGTTAAGGACGTCAAATGACATATTCATTGAGTCGTCTGCCACTGGTAGTTGACGTTGTGCAGTATCAGCGTTGTTTTTTCGTCTTTATGATACGTTACTACAAGCACTGCAATTCCAACTGTCCTTAAACGATTATAGTGATCCTCCGTTATATTTAGACATTTAATATGGAAACAACTTTGACAAGCTTTGCAGAGAAGAGACTTGCCGCCTGAAGGAATGGACGCCGAACACCCGTTGCATTTAGCCATCGCAGGTTGTAGGATCAAATCTCGAGATTTTTTTGTTTTTTATTTTTTATTAATTAATTTCAACAAAACAATTATCAATTCCAAAATGTTCAAATAAAATAATTTTTTTCGTTATTATTTTGCTTTATTTTTATTTTTCTGGTAAAAATAAACAAAGCAGTAGTGTATATCCGGTAATGAGCGCCCTCTCTCACGTAATATTCTGACACTGATACAGTTCAAAGCAGAGCAACAACACAAGCGCAAAGCAAAAACAAAAGCAGTGCTACCGTACTGGCACGGCTGCAGCGCAGGCGCAAGCCACAAAACAAAACAATTTACGACAAAGCACAGTTTCTCTTTATGCCGATGATCTAAAATTGTTTAAAGATGTGAACAATATAAAGGATTGTGATGATTTACTTACAAGAAGATCTCAATGCCATAACAGAGTGGTGTCTAAATAACAAAATGTGCTTTAATACCTCCAAATGTTTCCATATTAAATTTACTCGCAAAAAACAGTTGACTGAGTCTCGATACACTATTAATAACACAGAATTGACAACATATCAAAATTTTTATCCTGTTTTTTTATTTGTTATTTAGAAATTGCTGGTGAAAACATGAGACACGTATTTTTTTATTTTCCAAAATTTTTATTTTAAGTCAACGTAATATTAATTTGAAAACTTATCTATTCTAAAAGAGCGTAAGTGCCATTTAAAGGATTTTTGACGGACAATATCCTTTGCCCATATGGATAAAAAAAATCATTATGACGTCAACCTGCCAATCTAATCTATGGACGGTAATGACGTTTGTTTGTTTATCTTTTGCTCGAGGTTGTTTTCTTTTATTGTCGCTATTTTTACCTTATTTTCAACAATAATAAATAAAGATATTCGTAAATTAGATTCCATAATCTCATGTGTAGTTCCTGCCTGCAAAAATACTGTGATTGAATGCCCAAACAAACACTGTTTTACGTGCCAAACCAAAGCCTACACGTTTACAAGTGGTGTGTTGCTTTAAAGTTTTATGGAAATTGAAACTAATGCACTTCAAAACAAACTGTATTTATTAAACAAATTCAAACGTACACAATATCTTTTTATTTCTAAAAATAAAATGTTTCGCAGAAGAATTCAGCTTTTGCAGCATGATGAAGTCCATTTTGGTAAGGTTGCGACTGTCTGCTATTAAAAATCCTTCAGAAAACTTGATATTATATTTCGATAGATGTTAAATTTAACCAAAATACTAATTCAAGTTAAAAATATCATGAATACATAGTTATATTGTAAGATACGCTTGAAGGGTTGTGGCAATGAGACCAGGAGACTTTTATACAGGCGTTTATTGAGCATTCTCACACTTTATATCACATTATCACACTTCAACAGATAGTTTTCCTCAAAGAGTAAAATAATATATTGGGTTTTCCTAATATAACTCTAAGACAACCTTTCAATACCACGGCTTTACAATGAATACGTCAAACTACAGATGTGCAGGCAGATTGACATAATCAAACTCACTTGAATTCCGAATGTACCATAGAGCAGAGCATATAGGTTAGAAACCTCCCTCAACACACCCCCTCAATCTGCTGCACATGCTGACCATACTGACTAAAACAGTTTTCTACCTACCAGTACAACATCAGGATAAATTTCGAATCACCTGCCAAACTTATAGACTTCTTAAGTCCTACCAAGTTACACTAACCTTTAACCCAACCCAGGAACCTAACTTTAACCTACAGACTCAGACGACACATACAATAATCCAAACCAAAGACCTAACTAACTAAACATCAGACTAAACCACAAGAAATATCAAAATACACTTGGATATCAAAAACATTTCATTTTAAATGATGATTCATTTACTTTCTAATCCCACACCCCCTTAAATGAATCATTATTTAACGCACCCCCTTAACGAACACAAGCACCCCCTTAATTCTATATTCTATCTTCTAATAAACTTCTTCATCTCTATCTCTATCTTCTTCTCATAAAATATCTCGCTCCTACTCAACTTCTTCAATATTATAAAATTACTCCTTCTCTACCTCTTCTATATAAAATCACCTTCTCGACATCTTCTATTAAACCTCTCCTTCCCGACGTCTTCTGTATAAAACCTCTCCTTCTCAACATCTTCATTAAATTCTCCTACTCGACATCTTCTTTATAAACCTTTACCCCCACTCAACATCATCTTCATTATAAAACTTCTTCTACTTTTCTCCCACTCGACTAATGATCATTATAAAACTTCTTCTACATTTCTCCCACTCGACTCATCATCATTATAAAACTTCTACATTTTTCTCCCACTCGACACATCATCATTAAAAAGCTTCTTTTCTCCCACTCGATTCATCATCCTAAAAAACTTCTTCCTTCTTCATCATCATTACATTATAAAACCTTCTTCTTCTCAACTTCATCATCATGTAACTCCTGCTCGACTATTCTTTGCCTCCTGCTCGACCTCCTCCATCATAAAATACTCGCCAAAAAACCTCTTCAAAATAAACTTATTCCAAAAAACAGTTCTTCACAAAATAATAAAATTTTCCATAACTTTCTTCACTTTCATTTGTTTCACCGTCACTTGTTCTACCTTCGTTTGACAGTCATTTGTTTTACTATCTCTTGTTTCTCCAAAACTTCTATTTCCTTCTATTTCTCCATTCTCCATCCTCTCGACACCCTTCATTCCTATCTGTTGAATTTTAACTTGTTTCCTCTTCTCTTGTTTGTTCATCTTCAGTCCATTTATTCTCACCATATTTTCTTCATCATACTACTTTCCACGGCCAAAAGTGTAATTTCAAATTCAATTTTAAAATTCAGATAAAATTCACCTTCATAAGATTTTCACCAGCTTAATAATTTCATAATTTAAATCATTCCTCATTTTATTTTATTTGTAATCATTAGATTTTATCTGTTGACACTTTCATTTCATTGCCCTTAGCAACACTATTTTGTCAACAAACTCCGTTGCTAAGGCCTCTATGCAACTCTGTCAGTTATATGTTATTTCAAAATAATCATCTCAAATGCAAAACTCACTATTTCTCTTATTATTTTCACTCCCGGTCTCTATAGGGCCACAACCTTTAGCGTGTGGCCCATAACCTGAAGGGTTGTGGCAATGAGACACAGAGCATTTCATAGAAATAGGCTTACAATGTAGTTACTTTGTCCTACTATGAAGTGCTCTGTCAGCGTTGTTGAGGGAGGTTTCTAACCTATATGCTCTGCTCTATGGTACATTCGGAATTCAAGTGAGTTTGATTATGTCAATCTGCCTGCACATCTGTAGTTTGACGTATTCATTGTAAAGCCGTGGTATTGAAAGGTTGTCTTAGAGTTATATTAGGAAAACTATCTGTTGAAGTGTGATAATGTGATATAAAGTGTGAGAATGCTCAATAAACGCCTGTATAAAAGTCTCCTGGGGGCCAATTCTACTAAACAAATACTGTCATAATCGGAAACGAATCGAAACGAAACTGAAGCTTTTGGTCATTTTTCTATTCTGCTAAATGAATAACGATCCCGTTACAATTATATCTTAGTTTAGCTGACGATCAATCGATTCAAACTAAAAATGCTATTCTGCTAACTCAATCGAACATGAGCGGTTCGCTAACTGCTATTCCACTAATTTTTTTCCCTATGGATAGAACGAAACGCTACTGAATGCAAGCGTCTTATCTGTCAAAATTTACGATCGAATAACAGCCGAAGTTAAGTTCCTTAGCATCAGCTTTTTGTGAATCGATTGTTCTGAAAATGTTGTTCAACATGGAATATCTTCAAATCACTCATGAGGTAGACCTCGGAGGAGTCCGAAAAAGAAATTAATGTGTTGGATTAAGCCACAATGCGTTTGATTTGACTGATCGTGAGTTCGTAAAAACCTACATACCTACTATCCAAAAATCTTGCCCAGTAGCTTATTTCATCGCTTAGTCCATTCATGCCGGTAAATCCATCATATCCATCCATCTTTCCATCTTAAATCCTTACATGTAATAAAACAGTAAAAAAAGTGTGTCTGTACATTACATATATTTAAAAAAAAAACTGGGGCGATGGAGACATATTATAGAATAAGGATTTAAAAAAAGTGTGTCTGTTTGTTTGTCTGTTTGATTGAACACGCTCATCTCTGGAAATACTGAACGGATTCAAATGAAACTTTTTCTGTTGTTACTTAATGGTATAATTAATTTTGGAAAATGGAACACCTGATGCAGAACCATAATGGTCCAACTAAACTATAAGTAACATAAAAATTACGCCTTTATAAAAGCTGTTTAGCCTGATGAGCATTTTTTGTTGAGGTATAAAAATGGAAGATCTGGCACACCTGATGCAGAAACATAGTGGTCCAGCTAAACTATTAGAAATATAAAAACGACACCATAGCAAAAGTTGTTCAGCTTGATGAGCATTTTTTGTTGATGTATAAAAATCGAAGATTTGGAACACCTGACGCAGAACCATAATGGTCCAGCTAAACTATTAGAAATATAAAAATGACACCACGTGGTGAAGGCGGTAAAAGTTTGGGACTAATTTTTGATAACGACTTGCCTAAATACGAATCAGACGCTTAAAGCCGCTGGTGTCGATCTAAGGACTGGTTGTTTTTCGCATGACCAACTTTATGTGGCTTTTCCAGGATTAGTAACGCTTCAGGTCTTTTCATATTGGCTCCCGAAGGAAAGGCTCTGAACATAGTTTAAAAAGATTTTTTTAAAACTATGTTTACATGTTTACAATATTAAATATAAAAAAAAACAATTTATTAACTAACACTGCTACAAGTATTTTCTTATGTAGTTACATTAATGTAGTTACATTAGTTCATATTTATATGCATACGCCGGAGTCATTAAGTCCACGCGTACGAAGTCGCGGGCATAAGCTATTAAAAAATATATATCTATAAGACTGAAATAAATAGGGATAGATTTAAATAATTTTTGAATAGGTACCTAGTAGGTAAGTAATTACTTACCGTAATACGAGTACCTATTGGGATCTTATCCAATGGCTTGCTTTGTCTGGGTCTGCAATGTGTTCGCAGCTCCTGGGTTCCATGCACAATCACGCCAATTTCACTGTACCCAGCCTTTATAGTGCAATTTGAAAAGATTTTGGGAAGTACCTTCATTATAATAAAAAGTACTGGAGTACCTTCAATATCTTTTTAAAATCATCTCATCACAACGATGTCAACGATCAGCGATTAGGGAGGTTATTACAAGCTCAAAACTTATCAGTTTTCTGAATGATTATCAATGCATCTCTTTTATTTACTATACAGCGAGAAAGAGACGCATTAGTAGCCATTCGTGCTTATAATACCCCCCTAGCAGTTTTAAACTTTGACAATTGACACATAATATGCATACATGACATGTTTGTTTTTGTTTTTTTTAGTAACTAAATCTCTCGGGATCCCACTGATTTGGTCCATTTAGTTTTAAAATTTGATAATAATCAGTATTTGTAAATTATCCCTACTGTTTAAGAATTTGAAGTTAAAACATATTTATCACGCGTAAAATACACTCAATCATCGGTTATTATTAAAGTAGCTTGTGATTTATTATAATGGTAACACAAGATAGAGCTATTGTAGTTCGGTTTCTATTGCGTGCATGTTTACGTTCATGTTACGTTTTAGTTACGATTCGTTTGGGTGTATACCAATAGTAGAATAACTTTTATAGTAACGATCGAAGCCTGATCGAAGCGTAATCGTAACGAAACGTTGATAGTTTGTTAGCCGATGTACAATAGTAGAATTGGCCCCCTTGACAGGAAGGACCGCAGACGCAACGTAAACAGTCTCTACCAATTCTTCGAACCAACTTGTTTTTGTACGAGCCTTCTTTTAACTTCAAATATATTTTTGCGCTCCTAAAAGTTAACTGGCGCAGCCGGTAGGATAGCCGGCTGTTGCTAGACGCGTTGATTCTCATAAAAGTACGCTAAAATCGCGGAAACCGGGAAAAGTCGTCGCGAATCGTAGCATCCGAAATCGTGGCTGACGTTCGGCGCGTTTACGCAGTTTGTGTGTTTCAACACCAAACAGGCTATCCACGAACCAAATAAATTTTGTTAACGGGAGTAATATCGCCTAAAATCGGTGATGGCAAAAAATAAGGTGTCGACTGGAATGTAAGTAGTAAAATCCTCTTCTTTCCTTTCCCTCCTTTACCTAAGATTTTTGTATTAGAATTAAGTTGATAAAGTGTTTTTTTTTTTTATTTTTTTTATGAAGAAACAGAATATTGAATTGAAAAATTGTAATTGAAACAAAGTAGATTTAGGAAGTTTATGTGATTCGCGGATCAAACTCTCTGTGTTTCCCGTAAACTATAGTAATAAATATATATAGGTGTTTATGTGATTTACAGATCAAACTCTCTGTGTTTCCCGTAAACGATAGGTGTTTTATGAGAATTGTACGATAAAATCTCGAACATTCCCTTAAAACTAAATTAGTTGTAACTTTTTAAGTGAATTGTACGATCAAACTCTCGAACTTTTCCTTAAATATAACTTTTTAAGTAATAGAGCGATAAAATCTCGCCTTTTCCTTAAAAACGTTATTTTAGTATTACTTAATTATTTGTTTTAAAGGAAACTACGATAAAATCTTGTAACTTTCTTTAAAAAATTGTGTTTTACATATTTAAAGTATTTATTTGCAATTTTGAAGTTAATTGGATAAAATCTCGAATTTTCCTAAAAAATTGTGTTTTATATTTTAATTGTAATCGTTTATTTTTAAGAAAATATCTGACTACTATATTTGGTTATTTTCTTAAAAAAAATTGTATTTTGTGTTTAGCTATATAGCATAAGTAATTATCGTCGATAAAATCTCGCGATTTTACTTCAATATATTTTATTTTAAGTACCTAACTTTTAATTTTGTTATACGTATTATATTTATATAGATAAAATGGTTGACCCAGCACACGTTATTGAGATACCAGTACCAATGGCTGAAAGACAGCATGATTTTCCTTCGCAAAGAGTACCACGCGATATGATAAACTTAATTCCTGAATTTGATGGAAATTCGAAAACTTTAAGTTTGTTCCTCCGTAAATGCGAATACGTTATAACAAAATATCAGGGACATCCGGAAGTGAATGATTACCTTATTCAAGCAGTTACAAGCAAATTAACTGGAAAGGCCGCTTCTTTAAGGTGAAGTCGGCTCGGGGCTACCGAGATATTGAGGGGGCGAAGCAGGGCGCGGGCGGAGCAGGCGCGGGGGGCCGCGCGCATATTCGTAAACATGCGAGCGCTCGTATTTACGTAGATGAGCATCAAAGTATCGAGCGATGACCAATTTTGCCGCAAACTGTCAAGTCACTGTGGCGTTTCGTTTCTATCGAGGAAAGTTAATCAAATCGTGTTTTCGGTCCCAAGGATTTATAGCAAATACCTTGAAGTATTAGTGAAAAAAAAATCCATCTCGTTTTTTGTGGATTTCGAATAATAAAGTTAAAAATTCCGAACACTATCCCACCTTCGCGCGATTGATTTTGGAGTGTATTTCGCCTTAATTAGCGAAAGAAACGACTTTACCAAATACGATGAATTAAAGGAAATATTATTGCAGCATTTTGGCGATCCACGTAGTGAGGAATGCGTAGCTATCGAGTTAGAGACACTAAAAATTAGATCAAACGAATCTTACTTAGATTTCTGCAGTAGGATACAAAATGTTCGTGCAATTTTATTATCCAAGGTAAATCAAATTCCTTCACTTGCATTAAAAGAAGCCAAACGTATAATATATGACAACACATCTCTAAATGTTTTTCTCTATAATTTACCCGAATATATGGTACGGATAGTTCGTATTAAAAATCCATCTACCTTAGAGCAGGCTTTGATGTATGTTTTAGAGGAAGTTAATTTCCAAGAACAGTATAATTTGAGATCGAGAATGTTACAAAATAAACCTTCAAATAGTTGGAAAGATAGCTTACCTTCAACCAAACCAATTTTTACTCCAAATAATCAATTAAAATTTGGTATTCCACCAAATCAATTCAAATTCGGTATTCCAAGTAATCAAAACTTTCCCAGGCCAATAAATCAATTTGCTAATAATAAACCATTCCCTTTTGCACAGAATAGACCTCAATTCCCTAATTTTGGAAATAAACAATTTTCACAATTTCCTAATAAACCATTGCCACAATTCGGTAAACCCCAGTTAAATACAAACACACCTATTCAGCCAACAGGCTTCCGCCCGCAATCTGGTCAATTTGGCTATCGTCCTCCAATACATGGATTTAGACCCCAAGCAGGCCAATTTGGTTATAGACCTCAACAACCTCAAGGTTACCGACCCACAAATTTTTCTAATGATGTATCTATGAGAACTGCACCCGTTAGACCGCAACAGTTTCCTATAAATGAAATATATACAGAAGAAACTCAGTATTACGATCCTTATTATGAAAGTGACTATGATGAATATATGTATCCATATTATAACGAAGATACATACGCTATAGATTTTCCTGAACCTAGTGATATTGAAAACGCACAAACCAATAACTTACCTACAGAAAATAACGAAGAAAAAGTAGATTCCGTTGAAAATTTTCACATAGATTGCCTTCTAACAAGTAAACTATAACGGTGCCTTTGTCGATATAGAGATAGATTACCGACGTTTGAACGAAATTACTATTGATGACAGATATCCACTTCCAAACATATGTGACTTATTCGACAAATTAGGTAGAAGTAATTACTTCACAACATTAGATTTAGCCTCAGGATACCATCAAATCGAAATTGCAGATTCGGATAGAGAAAAAACCGCGTTTTCTACACAAAATGGCCATTATCAGTTTTTAAGAATGCCATTTGGTCTTAAAACCGCTCCAGCAACATTCCAAAGGACAATGAACAATGTGCTGAGAGGACTCCAAGGTATACATTGTCTCGTATATCTGGATGACATTCTTATTTACTCAAATGGACTAAAAGAGCATCTTCAAAAGTTACGAGCAGTATTTGAACGACTTCGACAGACTAATCTGAAAATACAGCTAGATAAATCTGAATTCTTACGAAAAGAGGTACAGTATTTAGGCCATACATTAACAAAAGACGGACTCAAACCTAATAATGACAAAATACAGACAGTAATTGACTATCCAATTCCACAAACACAGACAGAAATAAAACGATTTTTAGGATTCATAGGTTATTACAGACGATTTGTTAAAGATTTTTCTAAAATTTGTCAACCTTTAACTGCATGTTTAAAGAAAGGAAAAAGGGTTAATATCGATGAAAAATATAAAGAAGCCTTTGAAAAATGTAAGGAACTTTTAGTAAATGCACCTATTCTTCAATACCCGGACATGAGTAAACCATTTATTTTAACGACAGACGCATCGGAAGTAGCTCTTGGAGCAGTACTATCACAAGGACCAATAGGCAGTGATAGACCGGTAGCTTATGCTAGTCGTACCTTATCAGACTCAGAGAGGAAATATAGTACGATCGAACGTGAGTTGTTAGCTATTATTTGGGCTACAAAACACTTTCGACCATATCTATATGGCAATAAATTTACAATTTACACAGATTACCGACCTCTTATTTGGCTTAGTAATTTAAAAGAATTAAATAGCAAGTTAACGCGTTGGCGTTTACGTTTACAGGAATACGATTATAATATAATCCATAAAAGTGGAAAGCAGAACGCAAACGCAGATGCGTTATCTCGCCTCCAAATAAATGCATTAGGAAACGAGGATAACGAATCCATGATAGTTAACATAGACGAAAACGAAGAGCAATCATCTAAATTTACAAAGCAGGATAAGGACCACTCAGATACCATAACTATTTCAGATTCCGAGAAAACAGTATCAATCTCAGACACAGATATAGAACCATCCGAATATCCAGTTCCATCCGAAAATTCTAATAGTACTAGTCAGACCATACATTCAGCTAAAGAAACAGAATCTTTAGGTATACCCATACTTCACGAAGCTATAGATACGAAACCCAATCAGATATTAATATTTTATAAACATAGTAATGATATGCAAGTTACAGATTTGTCTAGAGATAAACAAAAAGTTTTAGAAGTATTCTTACCATTGCAAAACGACCAAATAATAAAAGATCTCCTGAAACAATATATTAAACCCAAAATCAAATATTTCATTTACTTTGAACACCCAGAACATAGAAAACGATTTAGTAAAATTGTTATCGAATTATTTAAAAAAAGGCACAGTTAATTTTGTAGAATGTACGGAAAGAGTAGTTTACATAGAAGATGAACAGAAACAGCGAGCTATAATTAATAAAACACACGATGGAAAAACTTGCCACCGTGGAATTACAGAAACCATTAAAAGAATCCGACGTAATTATTTTTGGCAAAATATGCATGAAATGGTAACAGCATTTATCAATTCTCGTGAAAAATGTAAAGTTTCTAAATATGATCGTAAGCCCTTAAAACCAGTTTTACAGTTGACTCAAACGCAAAATGCACCATTTCAAGAAATATTTATTGATACATTTTCCATAGAATCGAAAACATATTTGACAATTATCGATGCCTTTAGTAAACTGGGTCAAGCTATAGAAATTCCGTCTAGATCAACACCAGAAATTGTTAGAGCCTTAATTAAATATTTTTCTTTTTATGGCATTCCACAGAAAATTAGCTCAGATCCTGGAACTGAATTTAACAATGCTTTGATAAAGGAATTAACAGATTTTCATAAAATAACTTTACATATCGGAACGCCAAACAACCCAAATTCCATGGGATTAGTTGAACGTTTCCATTCCACGTTAACAGAAATATATAGAATTGCTAAGTATGAACGAAAATATACTGATGCCGCTACAGTAATGACATACGCAGTTATGGCTTATAATAACACCATCCATAGTACAACTGATCTCACACCCTTTGAAGTAGTTTTTGGCCATACTGAACTAAATACAACATTTGATATAGATTTCCAGAAAAATTATCAACAACAGCTTATTAAAGATCATAGAAAAAGAACAAATGAATTATATAAATATTTATCAGAAAATGCAGTAAAATTAAAGAAAAAGGTAATTCATAAGCGAGGCGGAGAAGCAAGCCCTAAATTGAACGTAGGTCAAACAGTATACGCAAAAGCAGTTAATAAGCGACAGTCTAAAGATAAACCTAAGTATCTGAAAGCTATATTCACAGGCGAAGTGGAACGTAATATTTTACCTGTTAGAGTAAACGAGCGTGATACGAAGGTTCCGATTAAAAATGTGAAACGTCCTTCACAGGTGGTGGATGTGTTGGACAAATCTTCTAATATGGACGTCGATAACACAGCTGCTCCTAGGTCAAACTCTCCCCAGCCAGGGACTTCAACTGGTAGAAATTAAACATAATCCGGGAATCTTACCTTTTCAACAAGGACATGCTTATCTGCAAAGCGATCAATGGGCAATTATAAAAACAATAGATCTGAAAGGTTTTGAACGTGATATTTTATTTAATATTGAAAAATATTCTGAACTAAATAGCATTACTAATCGTTATAGCAATAATAGTTTTTATCAGTTTGAAATTAAGGAGTTAGAACAATTAGTACAGTATTTACGTGACGAAACAGTTGAAAAATTCCAACAGCTAAATCCCTCAAGGAGAGTAAAACGAGGACTTATCAACCCATTAGGTTCCATCATTAAAATAATTACAGGAAATTTAGATTACGAAGACGCAGTTAAATATGATAAACTTATAACAAATATACAAACCCACGAACAGGAAGTTTCCAATAAAATTACATTAGTATCTGAAATGTTAGATCATTTCCTAAATTCTACTAAAATTATTGATGAAAATACGCAACTTATGAATGAACGTCTTATTCGAATTGAAACAAAATTGAGTGATTTATCTGAAAAGGAAAATCAGCTGAGTTATGTAACTTATCTCATTGGTATATTAAATATATTTATTGCTAATTTCAGAACCATGTATATAAAACTTAACGAAATAGAAACTGCTCTAGCACTTAGTAAAGTTTCAGTTCTCCATAAATGTGTATTAAATCCTGACGAATTACTTGAAATATTAATAGAAATAGCAAAACATGATAATCTAATGTATTCCGTAAATGATCAAAACCTAGTTAACTTAGAAGAAACTTTTTCTGTAAAAACTTATATTACTGACAGTGTTATAAGATTTATTATAGAAGTACCTTTAGTTGATAACGTTACTTATAGTTATTACAAATTGTTCTCACTCCCCATGTTCTACAATTCCGTAAACCTAACCTATATTATAATCCCTGACTTTCCCTACCTACTCATAGAAGGATTGAAATACTTACCGATTGCCAAACAATGTAAAGAAATTACAGATAAAGAATATTTATGTTCCGAAGATGACCTCGCACCTTACGCCGATCAAACCTGTATTGAACAATTGATGACCTATTGCCAAAATCCATCGACGTGTTTCCCGAGATCAGTCGACGTGGAAAACCTGAAATTACAAAGGATTACAGTAAATGGTTGGATTTTATTCTCCAAAGTTAACAAAATCATATCACAAAATTGTGATGGAAACATCATTCATGGGCAGATACAAGGAACATATATACTTACCATACCAGATAGATGTATAATATCCATAGAAGGAGTAGAAATCCGAGGACGACGTTATTACTCCATCTTCAACAAAAATAAGCCATTACCTGTAATAGAATTACCTCACTTACCTGAAAATTATGAAGAAAACTCGACGAAAGACTATGAACCTGTAAACCTAAAGAAGATAAATTTGGACGACATTCAGCACCTAAATTATGCGCTACGGAAAAGTGTGAAAATCATGAAAAGTGATAGTGAAAAACGAATTGAAAACGTTGGTGTTGCTACTATAGTATTATATGTTTTAATCTTTGTACTAGTTATAAGTTTCATTGTATTCAAATATAAAACTTTTATAATAAAAATGTGTAAGAAAAGTCCTCCTACAAATAATGTTGAAAACCCTGAAATCTCACAAATTCAAGTAAACGAAATTCCCTTGATTCATTTAAAAAAGTAAATATAATTTAAATTCACAATTAAAATTTGTAAGATTTCAAATATGAAGTATCAGAAAAATTGATTTTTCCCAATTTTCCGATAACTTCATTCTGAGGGTGGAGGAGTTATATTGTAAGATACGCTGACAGAGCACTTCATAGTAGGACAAAGTAACTACATTGTAAGCCTATTTCTATGAAATGCTCTGGACAGGAAGGACCGCAGACGCAACGTAAACAGTCTCTACCAATTCTTCGAACCAACTTGTTTTTGTACGAGCCTTCTTTTAACTTCAAATATATTCGCTTCTCAGTTCGGCATCAAACTCTGCGGTTCTCACTAGTCTTAATTGTAGTTTTTAAAAATATATTTTTGCGCTCCTAAAAGTTAACTACATTCAAAACAAAACTAATCAAAGTGAAAAATATTTTGATTCTTGACACAGACTTTGACATAAATTGTAACCTTGACAGCGACAGTTTTTATGATTATTATTTTTTTAAGATAAAATCACACAACTTTTTCACGCAAAGGAGTTAAATATATAATATTCCTTTATCTCGATGATACAGTGTTTTTTCTACATATTTCGTTAAATTATTGATCAAAAGCCCCGAAAAATTATGTACCGTGTCAGAAATTGAAAAACCTCGAAATGGTTTTCGATTTAAGGACCTACCTTGTAAAAAATGAAAACATGTCAATTAAAGGAAGTAGATACAATACGAGATTTAGGCGTAATTCTAGATAAAAAAATAAATTTTATACCATATTTTGACCATATAACAACTAAAGCTGCTAAAATGTTAGGATTTATAAAAAGAAATAGTAAGTTTTTCAGTAATAAGACAACCATTTTACTTTTATATAAAGCTCTTGTAAGAAGCATCTTAGAATATTCAAGTGTCGCTTGGAATCCTTTTTACGCAAATCATTCACAACGCATTTGGTGTTATGCATACAGCGTTCTTTTACTCGGCACTTGTATTGGAAATATAATGGATTTAGACAACGAACTTCTTATAAAGATCGACTTCGACACTACAAACTAGATTCCCTCAGAAAGCGTCGAAAAATAGCAGATATGGCCTTTTTACATACTATATTAAATGGAAGAAACAGTGATTCTGACCTTTTGGCAAAAATAAGGTTAAAAACTTCAAATAGACCTCCACCTCTTAGACAACCTATTAAAAATACATTTGTTTTGCCCAGGTGTCGTACTAATCTTGGTAGGAATTCTCCTTTAACCAGATTATGTGACACGTATAATTATTTAAATAAGAACAACTTTAAAAATATAGATATATTCAGTAAAAATTTAACTCAATTTAAGACTAGTATTAAGAAATGTGTGTTAGATTAATTGTAATAAAGTAATTCTTTAATAATATAGGTAGTGTAGTGATACAGTTATTAGCATCGATAATAATATTTACCGTAAGTAATTAGTGTTCGCGTTATAATAATATATATAGGCAAATGTTGTGGACACATGTTATTTGTGTATGTACTAGTATAGATACCTTTAAGAGGATACCTCGTGGATTTTCATGCTTTTCAATTTAGATTTAGTCCTATTGATCCTACTACAATTGTTCTAATTTTGGAATATGTTAAAATAGACTAATAAATACATCTTTTGGTTAAGCTCAAAACATGAACGGAAACAATTTTCTCGATAAAAAAAAATCCAAAGTTGATGCCTCTCATATCATTTTTGCAGTACTGTAAGCAAACGGACTCATATTTTGAACTGAAATTAAGTTTATAAGAAAAGTAATAAATAGTTCCAACTTCTGATAAAACCACTTTTTTCAAAAATAATTTAGTTTTTTAATAAATCAACTATTTTCATAATGTCGCTTACGTTATTTTATTTCGGAACGCGTGCGCTATTGTTGTCCCTTTCTTTGCGCTGGGAAGCTATATTACTTTACCTCTTTGCACCGGAACTTCAGACGGCCACGAGCCTTTATTGAGGACGGACCTGTGCTTGAGCGCTCAAAAAATTTACCAGCCAAAACACGTAAAATGACAGTTATACTGACAATGACAGTTTTAATTGCTCCCACATTTCAAAGACAAGAGTCTATAATACTCATGCAACCTATTTTTAGGAGATGGAATTTATCAACAGAACAAAACTTCCAAGAGTCGCCATTGCGTAACAAAAAATGTATTATCCACAAAAAGAAGGTGGGTGATTCGAAATAAAGTGTATGGACGAAATGAGGTCGCATGTATGAAATAAATATAAAATAAGAAAAAATAAGAGGAAGCACAACGTAAAACAAAATGACGGGAATCTACTAAACTCTTTGAATATTTTTTTTCAGCAAAGCTTTGTTCCACAGTGTTTATGTTCTGTGGTTTGATCGAACTATTTTTAACATATAAATTAATGGGGAAGGCAACTGTCAAAATGGCGCTGCGTACGCTTGTTCCACGAGAACTATGAAAAAAAGGACTTTTACTTAAAAAATAATTTTTTAAGCTTTAAAATGATTAAATTCTGTATAATAGGCTCTAAAAAAGTTGGCACTTACAAATTTCCGAAAAATTTGTTTATTTGTTTATTTATTTAACCACATTACAAGCTACCATTACAGGTGTTAACCCAATGCGATAGTGTAGATATATAATTTTATGTACATAGAATATAAGTCTAACTAAGCAATAATTATTTCTGTAAATAACTAATAATGCTATCCTAGTGAATTCACTAAGGGAGCAACAGAACAGGTCAACCTTTTGCGCTATGATATTAGGGGGCATCCATTAATCACGTGATGTTTTTTTGGCCAATTTTTAACCCCCCCTCCCCCTTGGTGATGCATGGTGAGGTTTTAAATTAACCCCCCCCCCCCCTCTAAATCACGTGTATTTTTTTGGTGCAAATTAATCTCAACAATTTTCAGTACGAATTTGTCGCGGTGGGCGGGGAAATCGTCCTGGTAGCGGTGGGTGAGTCAACAATCACAATCACACGAAGTTTTCGGTGAAAAGTCACGCGTTTAACGAAAAAAGTGTAATACACGTGATATCTCACTACACCCCCCGTCCCCCCTTGTGATACTTCGTGATTTTTTCAACTACCCCCCCCCCCCCCTTCAAGGCTCACGTGATTAATGGACGACCCCTTAAGAGTGACGAACTTCAGATAACCCATCATTGGGTACTAAAGTCCGAAGAGATGCAATCGTGTATGAGAAGAGTTGTAAGTAATTAAAGTGTAGGTATATACAAGGTGCATTAGTAAACACTCTCCAAATTTTAAGGAATTTAAAAAAAATTGACTTTTCATACAAATCAAAGAGATCACGTGATCAGATTAGTATGGGATGACCAAAATTTTTTGGCGTATTTCGACACATGTTTCATGGAAAAAGTTGTTCATTTACATGGACTGAACACATCCTTAAAATTTGGAGAGTGGTTACAAATGCACCCGGTATTATGTGTACATAATAGGTATATAAGTGAACTATTTTGCTATATTTTTAGTCATATATTTTATCATTTAAGTACTCTTCCTTTGACTTTATTATCGTTTGTTTAATAATACAATATGTTTGGTTAGCGATATCGGAACTTTTAAAGGCAGATAATATGATAAATTTTATCGGCAAAACCCCCCACATGTTGGACTCTATCCCTCTCCTGTAGGAATGACAGGCATTTTAAATTTGACTTTTTATTTTAGATGGCTTTGCAAGTAAGTAAACTTTTAACTTTAATTCGTCATAAAAAACTACTAAAGTAAATGTTAACCTGAAATTAGTGTTTTTTTTAGTTTCCATAAAAAAATTGAGCCCCCACTGCAGTCCTTTAGGTGTTGAATAATGTCCACCGTGTCGTGTTGGACCCTAAAATATATGCCATTTTCGCAATCAACATCCCATAAAACCTCGATAACGACACCTATATCGATGTTGGGCTTTTTTTAACCCATTTACCTCCTAAAGAGTTGAGTTTGGAAAACCGCGAAACACGTTTTTGCTTATTTGTTTATAGTACGAAGTTTTAAGTTGAAATGTCTATTTAATATTTTTTCCATACAAACTTTGTACCCCTATTTCAACCCTATAGTAGTGGAATTTCCAAAAAACCCTTCTTAGTGGGTCGCACGGAAAGATTGCAAGAGAAGGAATTTAGGGGGCTAACCTGGTTCGAATGCTGCTCCCGCGTGCTGGTTGTAGTGGACGCGCGTCTCACTTCTTCTGAAATCTCCGGCGTCGATTATTCCGGTGATCACAAATAGTCTTTGGATAACTCGCGGCGATCACCTAGTAGGTATTCAAACTTGACCGAAATAATGAGGAGCGCAAACTCGACTCAACGCTCTGTCACGGAGGCAGGCAGGATCGGAAGTGTTGTAATATGGCCGACTCGACCAGATGTCGGTTTACCCCCATAGGAACATGGATAAAAATGATATGAGGGTAGGTTTTGGGTTTAGTTAGGGATGTAGCATCGGTACAAGTCTGAATCGAGTTTAAAGTGTTGTAAACATTATTGAATTATTATTAATCTAAATCTACCATACCGCCCCCCAAAGAGCGACCTAGCTCTTTTAATTGAGGCTGATAAAATGACACTATGTTGATTGAAGCTAATTGAGAAATAATGTAAAATTTTATCTTACTCTAGTTCCTACATGCTAAATTGATTTAAAACTATTGAAATTTGCTGTCTAGTTTTCGGGAATTAAGCGACATAATTTGACTACAGGACGCTTGAGAACTCCTTTGGCTGTTTTGATATCTACAACCCGGACAATACCGTCATTTCCTGGGTAGAGCTTGGTGATTCTAGCCCTTTTCCAGAGTAACGGTGGTGTATTAGGCTCCATGACCAACACTAGATCGCCCGTCTGTAAGTTACGTTCAGGCTTAAACCAGCGGTCACGTTGTTGCAGCGTGTGTAAGTATTCGCTGTGCCAGCGTTTCCAAAAATGTTGGGTGATTTGCTGCAACAATTGCCAACGATTTAGACGGTGAGCAACAACTTGATCTAGATCATGCTCCGGTAAGGCAAGAAGCGGTTGTCCAATCAAAAAATGACCGGGTGTAAGTGTTTCCAAATCACTTGGATCGCTACTAATTGGACAGATAGGTCGTGAGTTTAATATTGATTCGATTTTGCAGAACACTGTACTAAGTTCTTCAAACGTTAATACACGTTCGCCTATGATACGTTTGAGTAATGTTTTAGAAGACTTCACTGCACTTTCCCAAAGGCCACCAAGATGTGGTCCCGAGGGAACGTTGAGATGCCATTGAATTTCATGAGGTGCAAGATGAGATTGAATTTTGTCGGCTTCTCTATCGATTTGTGTTTTAAGAAGATAAATGTCTTTGAGATAGTTTCGCGCGCCTAAAAAGTTGGTGCCGCAGTCGGAATATATGTCAGAAGGTAACCCTCTTCTCGAAACGAATCGATCCAAACAGGCCAAGAACGCGTCTGTAGACAGACTGGATACTACTTCCAAATGCATTGCTTTGGTTGCAAAGCATATGAATACGCATAAGTAAGCCTTAAAAATTTTAGGTTTGCGAGCGTGGGAATCCTTGATGCTGAATGCACCCGCAAAATCTAATCCGACCCTTTGAAATGGCCTAGCTTGAGTGACTCTATCGGCAGGTAAGTTGCCCATGAATGGATTCACAGGTTTCGCCTTTAATCTGTAGCAGCGCTGACATTGAAAAATCCTGTGCCGCACTACACGTCGGGCTGACACAATCCAATACCTACGCAATAGGATAGCCATGAGAGTAGCAGGGCCCGGATGGCCGTAGAGCTGATGATAATGATCGATGAGAAGATTTGTGAAAGGGTGTGACTGAGGTAACAAAAATTGATGTTTACTATCGAAAGGCAGATCGGAATTGACTAGTCGCCCACCAACTCGAAGAAAACCTAGATCGTCGAGAAAGGGATGGAGACGACGTAGACCGCCCTTGATAGGCTTACGTTTGCGCAACAATTTTATAGTATCGGCAAACGCTGAAGATTGAACCGATTTGATACAAGTTAACAATGCTGATTTTAATTCGAATATCGTCAAATTACCGACACGTTTATCCTTTGGTGAGCGAACATTATGCAAATAACGAAGCCACCAACCGAGTGTTCGTGTAACTTGGGATAAAGAGCTGTACTCTACAATGACATGTTGGACAACTTCGTCTGAGGGAGTTGTAACAGCCAATGTAGAGTGCTTATCAGGTTCCGTCTCGACTGTTTGCACTACGTGTGCAGCAACAGTAGGTGTAGAGATGAATGTAGAGTCCGTGTGAAGTATTGTGTCGACAGTCTGCACGACATGTGCAACAACTGGACTTACTTTCACGCCCGGCAAATCGATAGGATCGAGCAGTTGACATGTAGAAGGCCATGAACTGGGATCAGATTTGAGCCACGACGGACTCCACCAGAGTGATTGAGCTACCAACTCGCGAGGGAGCAAGCCTCGACTCGCGCAATCGGCGGGATTAAGATGTGAAGGGACGTGTCGCCAGGTAGCGTTCGGGATGGTGCCTTGAACCTGGGAAACTCGGTTTCCTTCAAAAGTTTGAAGCTTGTGCGGCGAAGTTCGCAACCAAGTGAGCACTATGCTAGAGTCGCACCATGCAGTTATTGGTATGGATTTTAATTTTGAATGCAAAACCTTGTAAACATGGGCCATAAGGCGAGCCAACAGGACCGCTCCACAGAGCTCGAGCTTAGGGATTGTTTGCTTTTGCTTGACTGAAGCGACTCTAGATTTAGCGATCAACAAATGAACTTGTACGTTGTCACCGTTTTCACAACGTATGTAGACGCATGCGGCATATCCACGCTCGGATGCGTCGCTGAAACCGTGAAATTGATATTGAGAGTGTGGATCACCCATAACGTGGCGTGGGATCCGTATTTGATTTAATGATTTAAAGTCGTCAACAAACTTTAGCCAAGTTTGCTGGACATCCAAAGGGAGTGCATCATCCCAACCCAGCTCTAAGAGCCACAACCGTTGCATTAGGGATTTGGCAAAAAATGTTACCGGCGTGATAAAACCGCAAGGATCATAGAGGCGAGCGATGTTTGATAGAACACCCCGTTTTGTTAGAGTCACACTCATGTTAGAAACGTGATAGAGAAAGTTATCGGATGAGGGGTTCCATTCAATGCCTAAGATTTTGAATATATTGTCACCGGAATCCTCGAATCGGTAAGGTGTCTCGCAATGATCAGCAGGTAAACCTTTGAGTAGCTCGTCAGAGTTACTGGACCATTTCCTAAGATGGAAACGACCTTGAGCTAACACGTCAATGACTTGGTGCTGTAGCGTTTTAGCACTCTCTAGCGTGTCGCACCCACTCACGATGTCGTCTACGAAAGTGTCCTCCCGTAGGACACGTGCAGCCTCAGTATATGTAGAGTCGTTAAGATTCGCTAACTCATGAATCACCCTGATAGCCTGGTATGCAGAACTAGTGACGCCGTAGGTGACGGTTGTTAACTCGAACTCCTGCAACGGCAGATCTTGAGATTCGCGCCAAAAGATAGTTTGAAACCGCTGATCATCATCATGTACTTTGACCATCCGATACATTTGTTTAATGTCACAAGTGAAGACAAATAAATAAGTTCTAAACCTTAAGATGATATCCTGTATATTCTGTTGTAACTTAGGGCCTGACAACAAGATCTGATTAAGAGAAACGCCGGTAGTGCTGGGCAGCGATGCGTCGAAAACTGCTCTCAATTTGGTGGTACTACTGCTCTCTTTGAGCACGCCGTGGTGAGGAATGTAATATCTACGGGCATTATCACGAGGTTCAACTAACTTCATATGACCAGACTCTACATAATCTTGCATAAATTGAATGTAGAGTTCACGAAGTGTGGGCTCTTTCATAAGTTTACGTTCTAAATTATGAAACCGTTTCAACGCAACTAAACGAGTATCACCGAGTTGAGAGGACTCTACCTTGAACGGCAGTCTAACTACGAACCTCCCATCGGGATCTCTACTATGCGTGTTGACAAAGTGCTTTTCACATATGATGTCCTCAGGATCTGGAATCGGCGGCAAAGGAGACTCTTCAGATTCCCAGAATTTAGATATAGTAAGTTGTAACCTAGACTCATCAGTGAGTAGGCTAATGTGCTGATACTGAGTTGTGGTCACTGGGGTCGAACCCATAATGACCCAACCAAAGATAGTTGAGTGAGCTGTAGGTAAACCGTTACCTAATTTTAACTTTGGACCACAAAAAATGTCACTGAAAAGATTAACACCCAAAAGTAGATCGATTTTACCTGGAATGTTGAAAGTCTTATCAGCAAGCTGAAGGTCGCTACATTTCTCTGGCACAATCGGATTGACCATTGCTGCAGGTTGATATCCAGTGATGCGCTTAAGTACGATGGCTTCAGTGGACAAACCCGGAACGGAATCGTCAGTGAGAGACAAGATTGAACAATCTACCTTTCCATAAGTAGCTTGCCGGTGTTCACCGACACCGAACAGATCGCAGGACTTACGACGTCGCAGTCGAAGTTGCTGTGCTAAAGATTCAGTTATTAAACATGACTGAGCACCAGGGTCCACTACCGCTCGAACGACATGTACCTGACCATCAACGTCCTGGACTCCAACAAGAGCAGTACCTAAGAGGCCGGTAGACAATGGTTCCATGTTAAGTAACACCTGTCTCGGAGAAGAGGGTTCGGGATTCACAGTGGAATCCGCTGATTGAAACTCGTTATGTAATTTTGTATGATGACGTTTCTTGCACACCTGACAACAACGTTTAGATAAACATTGTGAAATATAATGCGGCCTTAAACAATTGTAACAAAGTTTTTTTTCAGTTAAATATGATTTTTTATCTTTCAGTTTATCAAACTCTAAGCATTGATAGATGGCATGTTCCCCACTACAATAATAGCAAGTTAAATTAGTTGCATGCAAGGTTGATGTATGAGGTACTAATGTTTTAGGATTGTTGTTAATGTATGTAAAGTTTGTAACTTCCAAAACCTTTAAATTTTGTTCTAAAAATGATAACAAGTTATTAAAATGTGGTATCTCGTTTGGTTGTAAAGTAAATTCAAACTTAGTTCTTAAGTCCAACGGTAACTTTTTAGATACTATATGATATAAAAGAAAACTCCAAGAATTGACATCAAATCCAAGAGTATTTAATGCTTGTGTGTTTTCCTTTAAAGTGTTGATAAAACGTTTTAAATTCTTTAGATTGGGACATGAAACTGAAAGTAGCAAATCTAAATGTTTGTCGGCTATTAAGCGCTTGTTTTCATAACGTTCTTGTAAAAGATTATAGGCCACACCATAGTTTTCACTAGTAATGCTTAAATGTTTAATTAAGTTGAGAGGTTCTTGTTCTAAAACGCTCAATAAATAATGAAACTTTTGTATAGCAGATATTTCATTGTTCTGATGAATTAAACTATCAAAAATTGATTTGAAATTGGGCCATTCAGTGTGAATTCCCTTAAAATGCGTTAATGTAATTTTAGGTAAATGAAAACGATTTGACTCGCAGCCAGATTTGGAACCTACATCTTGTGTTACAGGAGCTTTTGTTGTTATGGAATCCGACACACCTAAATCAGAACAAATACTCTGAATTGAGTAATATTTCTCGTAAAACTCCGTATAGCGGGATTCTATAGTTTCTCTCTGTTCTTCGGGCTGTGAAGCAGTAACCAATAACGCGAAATTAGTATCGAACTGTTCACGCATTCTTTTGAGATCAACATATCTAACACGAAGTTTACTTAAATCCTGAGGTGTCGTAGGAGAAGTTTGCACAAGAACTATAGTCAAATTATACAGCTCGCATACGAAGTCATAAGCCATGTTAAACTTAACAGTAGCTATTTTCATATCTTTGGACATTATTGATAAATTTCACAAGTAAACAATAAATCGAAAACTAGAGGTTATGTTTTGATATTGATTGAAGTCAGTGACAGCTTACTGACGTAACATTGAATGAATGATTGACAGCTTGTCTATGCTTTAGTGTTGCCAGTGTACGAAAATGAAGTACGCCAGTTGAATTTACAAAAATATTGAAGGTATGCAAAAAAATATTTCCTATAAATTAATTTTTATGAAATTGATGAAAATATTGATAAAAATGTTCCGATGCTAACGAAAATGAAAGGATAATCGGGACGAAGGACCAGATCGCACGGAAAGATTGCAAGAGAAGGAATTTAGGGGGCTAACCTGGTTCGAATGCTGCTCCCGCGTGCTGGTTGTAGTGGACGCGCGTCTCACTTCTTCTGAAATCTCCGGCGTCGATTATTCCGGTGATCACAAATAGTCTTTGGATAACTCGCGGCGATCACCTAGTAGGTATTCAAACTTGACCGAAATAATGAGGAGCGCAAACTCGACTCAACGCTCTGTCACGGAGGCAGGCAGGATCGGAAGTGTTGTAATATGGCCGACTCGACCAGATGTCGGTTTACCCCCATAGGAACATGGATAAAAATGATATGAGGGTAGGTTTTGGGTTTAGTTAGGGATGTAGCATCGGTACAAGTCTGAATCGAGTTTAAAGTGTTGTAAACATTATTGAATTATTATTAATCTAAATCTACCAGTGGGTGTTTACATTGTATAAAGTAACTGTGTACAAAATTTCAAATCTCTAGGTACCATAGGCAACAGCGTCGCTTAACCACTGCTAAGGTTAAAATCGCTTGCACGCCGCGCCGTCACTACATACGTTTAGTTCGTGCAAGGGCGATACGCGCGCACGCGAATTTTGTTTGTTGCTAACTGGTTAAGCGACGCTGTTGCCCATAGTACAGTGGTTTGGGCTGGGCAATAGTCTGTCAGTCACCCTTTCACTTTTATATATAAGAGATTGTATTTTTGTATAATTAATAAACTAAACATGAAATAAAACATTTTTAAACGGATACTAGCGCGGTTTTACTGAAAGAACTTTGGTAATTAGTTGGTATTTGGCTTGATTTTTATTTTCCCGACGTTTACGTTTTTACGTTTATTTTCATTTTTCAATTTGAAGATACATAAATTTATCAAAGAAAATGTTCTAAATACAATGTATTGCGACTCCATCGTTTCTCTATTCTTCTTCTTTAAACTTTCGATGAAACCTCACAGGCATTTGGCGCGAAAATCAAACTTTACGATTGAAGGCAGAATGTCACTATGGGATACGAGGGGTGAGTGGGCGGAGCCTGTAAAAAATTTTTTTCACGAGGCGTCGTCTTAAGAACTATAGATAAGAAGAAAGTTTTGTACAATACACTGTTTGTTCCTTAAATAAAAAAATAAAAAAAAAACTCCATATTAGTCTATATTCAAGTAAGTGACGTCGCTTACTATGTGAAAACGAAAGAGAAAGTAGTGTTAGCAATAACTGTAGGAGTAAAAGAGATGACGCTATTATCTCCAGTACACGTGCTAGGCGTCGTAGTGACTTTTTGTGCGTAGATAAACGGATAAACGAATCTTGAGTGAAAGTTGAACAGGGGGGTAATTACGTAACTTTGTTGCAATCAACTCTGATAGAAATCGCAGTTACATCGCTGCTTTAGTAAGAACCAATGTGACAACTATCTTAACTAAAGCAGCAATGCAACCGCGCTTTCAATCGATTTCAATCGAGAATTGTTAGCAACAGCTTTACGTAATCAAGGTACAGATGAGAGGTTTTAGTTTCAGGCCCGAGGCGAAGCCGAGGGCCTCAATAGGTACTTACAAGTAGATACAGTAAAGTAGATCCAAAATATTATATCATGGGTTGCTGTTATTTCAATTTCGAGATTTGAAATTACTCGATCAGTCACGTCTTTCTTAGTGACTCTGCGATTCCAAATGAATTATTACAACGATCTCTGAATGAGAGTGTGATGATGATGCCTAGGTAAACATAGTTTGCAATTCGAGTGATGATGAAGTCGGCGCGAGAGTCTCGCATGCTGCATTTGATTTTGATCTATTTTTAAGAAGGGTTAATTTCTGTAGAAATTCAGATGTTTTAGTTGTACATAGTACTTAGGTTGCCTTTCAATAAAATATTAATGTCTATAAGAAAGGAATAAAAAAAATATTTTGTTAAATTCATTAAATTAATTCATTTTCAATGTACCAGAAGGACGTGAAAGGCACGAGATCTGTGATTTTTTAAAAAAAAAATAAAGCCAGTGTCACTCAGGATGCTGTAATAAGGATTCTAACGATACCCTATTTATCCAAATCAGTTCAGGCATTTAGAAGTTATAGTGGAATAAAGAAACTCATACCCACACGCGGTCGGGTTCGAATGCACGACCACCGCGGCGACATGAGGCGGCGACACGTCGTGGCTTCATGTCGCGTGTCGCGCGCTTCCAACTACATACTATGATATAATGTTATCCGTATAACATTATAACACTTACCTTAACTTAGTGTTCGTTACACTCGCTTGTCCACCCCAAATATAGACACAAGAACATAATAGGTAGTTCAGCAGTGACAGTTGTTTAGTCAGACACCAAAATCATGTATAGCAGGGGTGGCCAAACATACGACTTGTGTTGTGAGGTCTACTTGTGTTTACAAAAAATATTTCTAGAATGTTATTTTTTCATATTTTTCAATTCAGTTTATTTAACTTTCGCGGGCTACCTAAATCGCTTTCGCGGTCGACCTCTTGGCCATCCCTGCTGTATAGGATCCTCAGCCAATAAAAGCATCTCCTGCCCGACCAGTCCCAATTCAAGCCTCACTTATCTATTTCATGAGTGCCAAACGAGTGGTCATTCTGACACCAATGTCTATTTGCTCGATACAAGGGATAAAAATTACACATTATAGGATCCTACTACCTACTTAGAGGAGTACACTTGTACTATTATGTATTCTGTGGGAGTACTAAATGAAGCGTTTAGTCCTCGTTTTGTCCCCAAAGTATTTTGCCAAAAATTCTAAAATCATTGATTTTGCCGGTATTTTGGAGACGTTTTTATAGCTAACAACGATAAAGAGTAGTGGCCCGAGTATGGTTCCCTGACGCACACCACTATACCGATTTTCTAAAATTTTGTTCAGCTACACTTATGAGACTAACTTCCGGTTTCTGTGGTACTAATATCGCTTCCGATTTTATTGGAGGTTTATTTAATTTTATCGGAGGGGTCTACATTATCTGGTTTAAAGCCAATTTTTTTTATTAAAACCAGATAATGTTGACCACTACGATTAAGTAAAATAGGTACCCCAGAAACCGGGAGTAAAACTAATTATCTGACTATCTCTACAAATATTTGAGTCACATTATATTTTGATTATAGTAATGTTGATAGATAATCTACAAGATTACTTATCTGGAACTTTATTCGCGATAGGTAAGCGCGCTTTACTATCTATTGATAATGATGATAAGCAACTGGCAGTCTTCGATGGGATATAACAATACTCAAACGTTGAGACATTACAAGTATGAATAAAATAAAATAGTGAATCTCAGTGTTTCAAGATGGCGGATAGAATTCAATTAGCTGTAAGTTTCTTAAAATTATTTCTGTCTACCACCCAATGAAATTAGATTGTTTGCTGAGATTGTTCCCTAATGAACTTGAGATAAGTACGTATACTAGCAGTTCAGATTATTAAAAACACTTTCTTTTATAATAACACCTATCTAAAATAAGATACCTACCTACTACATTACATATATGAATATCTGTTTTCTAATCTAATAGGTAAGCCATAACTATGTGCGGTGAGATTTTGTTTTCTTATTACCGACGACAAATAGATATCAGAAATTTATGTTAGAGATAGGTAGTACTTAACGCACAGTTTGATATTAAAATAGTACCTACAAATGATCCATAAATATGAGTACCTAAGTCCATTTCCTATACTTAATAAAAAAAAGGAACAATATTTTTTGTCACCTAAGTTTAGATACCATGTCACTAATCTGCAATACCTACCTACCCATAATAAGTTAACATCTATCCCCAAGAAATATAATACAATTTCGGTTATAATTATAATTATTTTAAGAACAAATATTATTTATTAGGTAACTGAAAATGCATTTATTAGGTAATTGATAAAATCCTACCCATAAAAAATATGGATCTCACACTCTGACGGTCGTCATTTCACGCTGCATCTTGGGTAGTTGCAGTGCAGGGCCCTTTTAATCACAAACGTCGCAAACTTACCGTATTCTAGAGGGCATACACAAACCACAAAGTTGCAGTTTGAACTTCAAATCTTTGTAGGCTTATGCGAATTTAAAAAATATGTAAAGGTTCAAATGTTATTTTTATAGAACTTGGTCTGGGTGAAGCCAGAAGGGAATTCTGAGTTTGACATCCCAGTTGCGGTAAAAGTACTACAAAGCTCAGACGGAAAGGTTAGGGTACAAGATGACGACGGCAAGGTGTTCATCACCTCCATCAGCAACGTCATCAAGCCGCTGCATGCAACCTCCACAGCTGGCGTGGAAGACATGATCACACTGGGTGAACTACAAGAGTACACAATCTTACGCAATTTGCATATTCGGTACAATCAACAGCTAATATACGTAAGTTTTATATTTCCCTTTTACACCTTCAGAATGTAAGCCTCTTGCATGTATTGTTTTTCCTAAAATTTGTCCGCAATCCGCAGATATAGGAGCTAAAAATGAACATAAGATTATTATATTCTGTGCATTAAGTAGATTTTTTTAATTGACGTTTCCAGGAAAATGTATTTATCTTGGGAAAGCATGAAATCCAGTCGTTATTTATAAACAGTATAGTAGACCCACTTCACTTTCCTAATCTATGGAACAGGAAACGTTGATTAATCAATCTTATCAAACCATGTTTGTGATGCTCATGAATGAACGTTATTTATTGGCAAGGGATATCACTTTTATTTATCAAAGTTCTATTTAGAGTTTTAAATAGGCTGTTTTATCATTATGGCTAATTGCAGGGGATTCCCCAAGCGTCCTCTAGTCTAGCCTCTACTCATTGACAGATAGGAGGGTAGGAGGTGGCTAGATATTGTGGGGAGGCCAAAAAAAGTAGTACTAAATAACCTAACAATCAACAATTCGTGTTCATATAAAATAAAATATTAGAATGTGCGTTTCTTTACAGACATACACAGGTACGATGTTGATAGCAATCAACCCGTATGAAATTCTGCCCATTTACACCATGGATCAGATACATTATTACCAAGGAAGGAATGTCAGTGAAGTACCTCCTCATATATTCGCCATCGGAGAAAATTCGTACAAGGAACTGTTAGATACATCGTCAAACCAATGTATAGTGATCAGGTAACGTCGTCGTAAATAATGTAATAGATTATGAACTTGGATTACAAAGTAAGCCAGTTATAAATTCTCTAAATTACATAATATCATTTTTTTCTAGTGGGGAGAGCGGTGCAGGTAAAACAGAAAGTACGAAATTACTTCTTCAATACTTAGCAGCAGCTAGTGGAAAACACTCATGGATTGAACAACAAATACAAGAAACTAACCCAATCCTAGAAGCCTTCGGTAACGCCAAGACAGTGCGGAACGACAATTCCTCCAGGTTCGGTAAATACATCAACATATATTTCAGTAGAAAAGGTGTTATCGAAGGAGGAAATATTGATCAATACTTACTGGAAAAATCAAGGATTGTTTTTCAAAACAAAGGGGAAAGAAATTATCACATATTCTATTCGCTTGTTAAAGGACTGGCAAATGACGAAAAAAAGAAACTGGAGTTAGGTCGACCCGAAGATTTCACCTATTTAAATTCGGGTAACACTATCACTTGCGAAGGGCGTGATGATGCTGTAGAGTTCACGGATATAAGATCGGCTTTTAAAGTTCTTAATTTCCCAGACAACGAAGTGTGGGATATTTTTAGTCTTCTCGCATCAGTATTACATTTTGGAAATATGAAATTTAAATCCTTTAATTTTAATAACATCGAATCTTCAGAAGTTGCTGATGCCGTAAATGCAAATAGAATTGCAACCCTTTTAGGAGTAAATAAAAATACACTAAGCGATGCCTTGACCCGTAAAACGATCGTTGTCCAAGGGGAAAAAGTAGTGTCTACAATAACGCCATCAGCAGCTGTAGAAGGGAGAGATGCATTAGTGAAAACAATTTACGGTTATATTTTTGAGTACATTGTAGAAATGATAAATAAAACATTGCACAAAGATCAGACGCTATCAAGTGGATCAGTTGGTATACTCGATATCTTTGGATTTGAAAATTTCGACACTAACAGTTTTGAACAACTATGTATCAACTATGCTAACGAAAATTTACAACAATTTTTCGTGAGACATATCTTCAAGCTTGAACAAGAACAGTATGAAAAAGAGGGAATTATATGGGATAATATCAATTATGTTGATAATCAAGAAAACCTTGATATGATTGGACTGAAACCCATGAATTTATTAGCTTTGATCGATGAAGAATCAAAGTTTCCGAAGGGTACTGATGTAACTTTGTTATCAAAACTGACGGCTAATCACAGCGGAAAATCATGCTACATTACACCCAAATCTTCACGCGATCACAGATTCGGTGTTAAACATTTTGCCGGTGATGTACATTACGACGTTAAAGGTAAGACCGACAAGACTAAAATGTGTAATGATTGTTATCTAAAATAAAAGTAATAAATTTAACCGATTTTTATTAGGTTTCCTGGACAAAAATAGAGATATGCTAACAACGGATATTAAAGAACTCATGTTAGATACTGGAAACAACTTCTTGAGAAATTTATTTGCGACACATATAGCACCTCCAGCACAAAGTAGCGGTCGTAAAACAGTTTCTTTGAGTCATCAATTCAAAACTTCTTTGGATGCGTTGATGAAAACATTATATGCCTGTCATCCTTTTTTTGTGCGTTGTATAAAACCTAATGAGTTCAAAAAACCTAAGGTAAGATTCTAAAGTTGGGATAAGAAGATACAAATACATGGAAAGGAAAACAACTTAACAAATTCATAATCTATTTTCAGTTGCTTGACCGAGGATTGTGTGTCCGGCAACTAAGATATGCTGGGTTGATGGAGACTGCTAAAATACGACAAGCAGGCTTCCCTATTCGCTATTCTTACGCTGAATTCGTATACCGATATCGCTTGGTAGTTCCTGACATACCTCCGGCTGAAAAAGCTGATTGCAAAAGTGCCACTAAAAAAATATGTACAGAAGTATTAAAAGATCAAGAATTCCGGCTTGGTCATACAAAAGTATTTTTGAAGGACTCTCATGACGCCATTCTTGAGGAGTTGCGTCACAAAGTTCTGATAACAGCTGTCATAAGAGTACAAGCGAATGTTAGAAGATTTATACTTAGACGAAGGTTCCTGAAAATGCGAGAAGCAGCAATAACTATTCAGAAACACTTCAGGTCCAGAGGTTATAGGAAGAGGTACTTGATAATGAGACGAGGATATTCACGTTTGCAAGCAGCAATAAAATCTAGAGAATTGAGAAAAACTTTCGTCAACTTAAGAAAGTTCTTAATCCAAATTCAGTCTAATGCTAAAGGATATTTAGTGAGAAAGCTGGTCAAAGAAAAGGGACATGTAATTAAATCAAAATTACTTGAACTTCGGAAAGAAAAACAAATGCAGGTCCAAGCTGGAAACTCTATTAAGAAGGTAGAAGACGATTACGAAAAAAAGTACACAGAATTTATGAGATCAATATGGATTATAAAAGATGTCGAAATAGAGAATAACGTTCAGAACACATCGATGATCGATGACAGATATGTTGATGATGTTTTCGATTTCTTAAAAGATACTGCAACTCCAGCAGGAACTGTTCGTGGAACTGGATTTGGTGTGGTAAGTATACTGGTGATATCTACATGAGACAAACGTTATTAATTATTATGATAATTAATAGATAGTCCGTTAGTAATAAAATTTGTTTTTTTATTTTATTTTAATCCCTTTCGTTTCAGACGAAAACTGCGAAACCAGAAATATCAAGCGTATTAACCCTTCCACAAGAGCAAGAAGAAGAAACGTTTGATGAGTTCAATTTCAGAAAGTTTGCGGCTACTTATTTCAAGGGAAATATTAGTCACTTATATTCTCGTCGGCCTTTGAAGAATTCTCTCCTAGATCTTCCTTCACCCATAGATAAAACGGCTGCTCAAGCTTTGTGGATAACTATTCTCCGTTTTATGGGAGATTTAGCGGAACCAAAATACGCTGATGACAAGGTTGATAACATACCCGTCATGACAAAATTAACGGAAACTGTTGGACGTGCATTTCATAAGAGTAAAGAGTTTGAAGTATGTACTTGAGCGCATATTTTTGATACATGAGCATTATAGAAAAATAATTATTTCTCTTAACTCGAGCCTTATATTTTTAGGAACTTTTGATGAAAGACAGTAGCCAAAATCAAAATAAAATGATCCAGAAAACATTAAAAAAACAAACGAAATTTAGTGAAGAACTTATGAAAAGCCTTTTGAATGATGAAGTCACAAATGAAATGTACAGTAATTGGTTAAGTTCCCGAAGAAGTACTAATTTAGAAAAATTACATTTCATCATTGGACACGGAATTATTAGAAAAGAATTGAGGTGGGTTTTATCATCAATACCATGTAGGTAGTATCATTAAGGATAAAATTTGAGTATAAAGTATGATATTTAGTATCATTAAATCACGAATTATATTTTTTGATTATTATTAATAAATATTTTTTTTTCAGAGATGAAATTTACTGCCAGTTATGCAAGCAACTTACCAACAATCCTTCAAAGGGATCGCATGCCCGGGGCTGGATTCTTTTATCCCTTTGTGTGGGTTGCTTCCCTCCTTCTGAAAGATTTGTTAAGTATTTAAGATCTTTCATACGCGAAGGTCCTCCTGGCTATGCCCCATATTGTGAAGGCAGATTAGTAAGAACATTCAAAAATGGCCCACGAACACAACCACCTAGCTGGTTGGAGTTGCAAGCCACAAAAACCAAGAAATCAATTCTTCTTACCGTAACTTTGATGGACGAAGCAATGAAAACTGTTCAGTCCGACTCAGCAACGACGTCAGAAGAAGTATGCCAGCAAATTGCTGAAAGTATTGGATTGGCAGACGTATTCGGATTTTCGCTATATGTCACCCTTTATGATAAAGTTCTGTCTTTGGGTAGCGAAGGTGAACATATTATGGATGCGATTTCTCAATGCGAACAGTTTGCCAAAGAACAAGGAACTCCCGAAAAGAAAGCTCCTTGGAGACTGTTTTTCAGGAAAGAAGTATTTACTCCTTGGCACAACCCAATGGATGATCCAGTAGCAACAAATTTAATTTACTATCAAGTAGCTAAAGGAGTAAGATTTGGTGAATATAGATGTGATTCAGAAAAAGATTTAGCAATGATTGCAGCGCAGCAACATTATGTAGAATTCGGTGCAAAAATTGATCCCAATGTCTTACGAAAAGTTATAGTTAATTATATACCCAAGCAATTTATACAATCAAACGATGCTTCATTAACAAAATGGGAGCATTTCGTCACCAAGGCTTTTGAGTCTTCACAAAGTATTCAATCTAAAGTAGATCCACTTAGGTGTAAAGAGGATATTGTTATATTTGCAAAGTTGAAATGGCCCATGCTGTTTTCACGATTTTTTGAAGCAGTCAAAATAAAAGGCGACTCTATCAGTAAGGATCTTATAATAATAGCTGTAAATTGGACTGGTGTTTATATAGTAGACCAGTTAGAACACATCCTGCTTGAAATATCGTTTGCTGAAATAACATATGTTGCATATAACGAAGATAAAGACTATGAGAACCTTGGAAGAATTACTATACGGACCATACAGCAAGAAGAATTTGTATTCCAAAGCGTAGAAGCCAGCGAAATGAGCATTTTAATAATATATCTGATTGACGGACTAAAGAGACGTTCGACTTATGTCGTGGCTCAATCTGATGCTCAAGGATACAGCGACGCTTCTTCCTTCTTACAGTACAAAAAAGGTGATCTTATCATACTTTTACAAGATTGTACTGGAGAAACTTTATTAAGTTCTACTTGGGGTCATGGCATCTGTAACGGCCAGGAAGGACTTTTCCCAACCGAACAAGTATACATAATACCTACCATGACGCAACCGTCTAATACAATACTGGATATATTTAAGAAAGGAAATATAAATAATGATAAGAAGACTCAATCAAAATACAATACTATACAACGAAAACGGATGTACACTTTAGAGAAGTTTTCCAAAGAGCACTTTAGAGAAGACATCGACATTAATGCGAGTATTTCTAGACAATCTACTTTGACTTCGGCTAAAAAGGCTGTAGCACCGGATATCTGGGCCCACACGCGTGAACCAATACGTAAGCCGCTTTTGAGAAAATTACAAGACAATGACAGTATTGGCAAATGTGCAGTAGCTGCATTCTTTGCCATTTTAAAATATATGGGTGATGTGCCTGCACCAAAAGCAAGAACTGCAACTGAATATTCAGATGAAATATTTAGAGCAGCACTTACTGAGCCAAGTTTACGGGATGAGATATACTGTCAGATAATGAAACAGCTGACGAATAATAGAATACAATTAAGCGAAGAACGAGGATGGGAATTAATGTGGCTTGCAACAGGTGTATTTTCTTGTGGACAATTATTACAAAAAGAATTAGTCGAATTCCTAAAAACGCGACCACATCCTATTGCAAAGGACTGTTTGAAGAGAGTATTCAGGATCCAAAAGACTGGTCCCAGAATGTATGCACCTTATGTAGTTGAAGTGGAAGCAATTCAACATAGAAGTATGCAGATATATCACAAAGTGTATTTCCCTGATGATACTGATGAAGCTTTTGAAGTTGATTCATCAACTAAAGCGAAAGATCTTTGCGAACAAATAACTGGTCGTTTGAGCTTGAAAAATAGTGACGGTTTCAGTTTATTTGTAAAGATTGCAGACAAAGTCTTCTCAGTTCCAGAAAACTATTACTTCTTCGACTTTGTATATGAACTCGTGGAATGGATGAAACAAACGCGACCCGTCCGCGGAGGTAAGTTGTCAATATTTATTATGTTAAATTAATAATTCAAAAATAAATAAATTAAAAAAATATTAAAAACACGACTGCCCTGACAAAACGAACTAAAAAAGTTAAACAACAAGTGTCATTGCAGTCGGGGGACCTTTTTATGGAACAATTTGTGATCAAAGTCGTCCCCCGACTGCAATGACACTTGTTGTTTAACTTTTTTAGTTCGTTTTGTCAGGGCAGTCGTGTTTTTAATATTTTTTTAATTTATTTATTTTTATTTCACACATTTTAGTGACATCCTTACTAATATTATAATTACTTAATTACTTTACTAATATTATAAATGCGAAAGTCCGTTTGTTTGTTTGTTTGTTACGCCTTCACGTCGTTACTACTGAACCGATCGTTATGAAATTTTGCATACACGTTGTCAGGGGTACAGAAAAGGACATAAAGTACTTTTCATCCCGAAAAAAAGTATAGTTCCCGAGGGATAGCAAAAAACTTTTCCACGCAGACGAAGTCGCGGGCGGAAGCTAGTGTTATATAGTTTTGAAATGTGCTCATCAAGGCCTTTCATTTGATGCCCATATTGTAATAATAGAAGAAAAAAATTTTTTTTTCACATTTGAAAATGGCATCGTACCGTCGCCACATTGTTTTTTTCTAAAAAAAAATATAGCCAGTGTCACTCGGGAAGCTGTAAGGATTCTAACGATACCCCATTTATCCAAATCAGTTCAGGCATTTAGAAGTTATGGTGGAATAAAGAAACTCACATACCCACAAACATACATGAACCCTGAACACATATACACTCTTTTTGCTTTGGGCAGTCGTGTAAAAAATTAAATGATATCTGATTAATAATAAAATTATATTTCAGCAACGGCAAATGTGCAATTGAACTACCAAATATTCTTCATGAAAAAATTATGGATCAATGCCGCCCCTGGCAAAGACAAAAATGCTGATCAAATCTTCTACTACCCCCAAGAACTTCCAAAATATTTACGAGGCTATCACAAAACTTCTAAGCAAGATCTCATTGAGTTGGCTGCTTTAGTATACCGAGCTAGATTTGGTAGTGATCAATCGATGTTGCCACAAATAAACAATATGCTAACGGACCTCATCCCCACTGATATGACTAGAATACAGACCAGTTCACAATGGAAGACTACCATAGGCAACGCTTACTTGCAGCACGGTAATATGTCTGATTTCGAAGCCAAGGAGAAGTTCCTCAAAAAAATATTCTTATTACCGACCTTTGGAACCGCATTTTTCGAAGTTAAACAAACCTCTGATCCTTCATATCCTGAAATGGTTGTTATTGGAATTAACAAAAACGGAGTGAGCATCATTCACCCTCAAAGTCGGGTGAGTAACTTCACGTGTTCAGTTAACAGCTCATTCATAATAGGTACTTACCTAGTTTTTGCCGCCCACAAACGTCGAATACCCCCATCCACATATCGGCGGACGGCATCCGCAGATGAAATCTGCTCATGCGTCATGCCTCTGTCATGTCGTTGTGTACGTGTAGAGGAGAGGAGACATTAGGTCTAGTGAGATGATACTATTTAGATGAAAAATATTTCAAGATGTTCTCTTCTTCTTCTTCTTCTTGTCAGTGCAGGCGGTTTCCGCAACTCGACGTCTATTGCGCCTATTTTGCGTCGGAGAATGTGTGGCCGGATCACTCCAGCCAGCCCAGCTCAGCCAGGAACGCTCCAAGGGCTCTCACGTTCGTGATCGCTTCCTGGACGCTGCCCGGCGAGCCGAGGTACTTCGCCCGGTAAGGTGCCACCCCTCTGCATTCCAGCAGAACATGGGCGGCTGTTTCTTCTTCCTCCATGCATCCTCTGCATAGGGGACTGTCCGTGACACCTAAGTTAAAAAGATGTCTGTTAAATTGTCCATGACCAGTAATAGCACCTGTTACTAGGCGAAGTTGCGGTCTGCACAGTTGTATCAGGGACCTGGATAGACGAGCGTCGACGCGCGGTAGTGCGAGTTTCGCCTGTCTGCATGAGTCCAGCGAGCTCCAGTTCTGTTGGTGTAGTTCTATGGTGTGTTCACGGATCTTACTTGCAAACCAGCTGGTCGGGATAGGCGCGATCGGCTCTGGACCAACAGGCGTCGAACCAGATGCGCGTCCGGCCAGTTCGTCGGCTGCATCGTTTCCCCGTGATCCACTGTGACCTTTGATCCATTGGATAGTAATATTATTAAGTGCACCTACTGTATTTAGGGCGTGGTGACACTCAAGTAAAAGGCTCGATGTGATGCGACTGCCCTGGAGAGCCTGTAGAACGGATTTGCTGTCAGAGAGAATTAAGATGTCGCGGTCTTTTACCTCCCTTGTTTCGATTGCCCGAGCCGCCATTATTATGCCCACGCATTCGGCCTGAAAGACCGTGTTGTATGAGCTTAAGGGGGATGCAATTTGTATGTTGAGGTCTTCTGAGAAAACACCCGACCCTGTGCCCGATGAGGTCTTGGAGCCGTCAGTATAGATCAGGAGAGCCTTGTGTCTTTTCTTGGAGCTGATGTCGTCTATCAGGTGTATTCTGTATTTTTTGTCAAAAATTAAGGTTGGCTTAACTTTGTCGCATGGTGCTTCAATAAGAGGGGTGTTCAGCCAGTCCTCCAGTAGTCCACTGAGATGTTTTACCCTCTCGAATTTTAGAGATCCCAGTTGTTTTAGTCTTAACGCTGTTTTGGCTGCCTCCTGTTGAATGTGGAGGTGCAGTGGTTTTAAGTTCAGCATTACCTCTAGAGCAGCTGTGGGAGCTGTGCTCATGCATCCAGTGAGGGCGCAGCAGGCCTGACGTTGTAGTCCCTGAAGCTTTTTGGCTCCAGTGGTTTGGGCGGCTTTTGGCCACCATACTACTGATCCATAGCTTACCAGGGGTTTTATGATCGTGTTATATAGCCATAGGAATAGTTTGGGTGCTAGAACCCAACGCTTACCAATCATCTTTCGGCACTGCCATAAAATGACGCTGGCGGACTGCGTTTTGTACTCCAAGTGGCTGTTCCAATTAAGTTTACTGTCCAGGATTATACCTAGGTACTTTACCTCGTCAGAGAGTTGTAGTGTAGTTCCAAACAGTTTCGGCAGACGGAAGTCGCCCACCTGGCGTTTGTTTGTAAACATTACCATTTCCGTCTTCGTAGGGTTGACGGTCAGGTCGTGTCTTTTGCACCATTCTTCAACCTTCTTCAGGGCTGCTTGCATGGTGTTACAGGTTATGCCAGCTTGGTTACCTATACTTAGTATGGTAATGTCGTCCGCATATCCTATAGTGTAAAAATATCCTATGAATTTCAAGATGTTTTTGGATGCAGTTTTCTCTAGGGTGGAAAATTACTCCTACTCGGTTTAATTACTTTTATAAATTCATAGGACTTTCTTTAGGTTACCTACGAGTTTTTTCACCTCTCGCGCTCGCTTTCAATTTGCAATTGCCACCATAGACCGCGCCACACTTCCACACAAATTTCTGCTGAATTTCCGGTGGGCAGCGGCGAGCAGAAGCGAAATAAAAAACGCAGCGGAACGATCGAACGTGAGGTGAAAAGACTCGTATGTACTCAGCACTCGTGATACTTATTATTTATCGTACGATTCGAACCTAACTAAAATACATTTCCAGGATGTATTGGTGACTCATCCATTCTCGCAACTATCCAACTGGTCATCTGGGAACACATTCTTCCACATGACAATGGGAAATATCCTACGAGGCATAAAGATTCTCTGTGAAACATCGTTGGGGTACAAAATGGATGATTTGATATCTTCATACATAGCAGTACTAAGACAATCCATGATGCATAAGCAGAACAGAAAGGTCAACATTTAATGAAAATTAAAAGTGGTGGGTGTCATAGTAAACATTCTATGTGGTTGTACATAATGATTAGGGAAATTACTTGTGAATTTATCAATGTTATTAATTATTTTGTCATTGATTTTTGTAGGAGACTATTTTTTATTTTGTGCAATTCCCAAATATAAAGTTCATCGTTTTTATGATACAAAGTTTTATTTTATGCTGCGTCCAGCCAGACATTTGCCGCAAACGCAAAGGCCACGCCACGCGCCATCGCCAACCCAACGTAAATGTAGACAAATCAAACTTGTAGAAAAGTAAAGGTATTGTGCCTGGATGCAGCATTTCATTCTTTTCCTTCTTTTTACGTAGCGAGAGGTAGAGTTTTACGTGGACTTATATTCAATCAGAGTATAAGTCCACGTAAAACTCTAACAACAATGAGTAGTACACAACTCTACTATATAATATAGTATCCTACTATATTGAGGGCTCGAATACTATATTTTTTCAATTGAATAAATTAAACAAAAGCATAAAAACAATATAACTATAATAATATATGTACATAAGTAATTGGATGCTCGAATTCTAAAAATCACGAACAATGCCCACTGTCCATACATTTGAAAACCTGTGATAGCAAAATGTGATCGTTATTTATAACTGTTTAAGGGTCTGAAGTCAGATTTTTTATTAAATCCCACAGAAGTCTAAAAATAATACTTTAAGGTTTGAGGTTAGAAATGTCTTCTCGACGTTTTTAGCGTTACGACGTCATAGCTAAACATCTTTAGCTACTATTTTTGTTTGAATTAATTATCAACAACACATATTAATCATTAATGAAGCGATGACGAGCGTAAGTCAAAGAAAAAACAAAATCTAAACAACAACAATTTATAAAACGCACAGAACACAACGAACAACAACCACAAACAACAGAGATAGATAGAGCTGACACTGAACACTCTGACAGTGAGTGGTACAACACGTTCCGTTTTAGGTAGCATCTTTAGTAGAGTTGGTTGTTTAGTCAATTTATCATTATCATCAATTTATCAATAATTACTTATTATGTTAGGTATGCGGTAATGGTAGGTACTTAACGCTATTTAAAACTATGTAAAATTAGATAATATATAGGCAAACATGCATCACAATATATCACATTAAACAAAAATAAAAAGTGTAACAGAACGTTTTGAAAACCCTAACTTGGTTACTACCGTAGCGTTGGGTGCGTTCAAGCACCTTAATTTGGTTCTAACTTAGGAAAAGAAAACACAATATTATATTTTTCCCTGGGATTGTAGAGAAACATAGATAGCGTGGTTTGATTTATTGATTTTCGGGCTATTTTTGCCAATAGGAATTATTTCTATACATTCTCAAAAAAAGTTAGGTTTATAATGGGCATTATTCTTTGGAAATCGGTTCAGTACTTTTCTAGTAATCTTGAAAAAACCACGAAAATAGTATAATTTTGTGTGAATTACCTCGATGATAATGGTCGTATTACTTCTTTGTTTATGAACTGAATAAGATAATATTTTTTTGTTGGAAGAGGGATATCTGTGTAGTTCTTTGACCGACTTAAAAAAAGGAGGTTCTCAGTTTGACCCGTATGTACTATCTATGTATGTATGTTTCTTCGCAATTATCTCACGTTTGGCTGAGCCGATTTTACCATCTAAATAATATATGTACCTACATGGTACCTACACTAAAAATTAAAAAATAAAAATTGATTAAAAAAACAAAAAACCGACTTCAAAAAACCTACCTCTAAAAAGCAAGAAATAATATTCGTAATAATAAAAACACGTCTATTGAAGTCGGGTGGGGCTTTTAGAATAAAAAAGGAATCTGTACTCCAGCCCCACCCGACTTCAAAAGACGTGTTTTTATTATTAGGGTAGACCGGGTACGGTTGTAGCAGGGTACAGTAGTACCATCGGGAATATCTCTGTAACTACGCCCCGCACGCCCATTCTCTTCCCCTCAGTAGGGCTATTCACGATTGTCGGAAATATAGTCGAAAGCATTCGATTCGAATCCGTTTCCGTACCGATAGATTCGAAAACTGCTATTCACAAATACATTCGACTAGCATTCGACTAACTTTCCGACAGGAAAGCGCAGTGCATTTACAAAGTTTGTTAGCGTAAGATAGAAAATAAAATCGATAAGCTGGAATTGATATTTCGCGATAAATGACTAAAATTTACATTGATACTTCACAAGTTTCATCCTATTATCTAAAAAAAATAACACTCGTCATTAAATCTGCGACATTTAATAAATTACAAAAACTGAATTTAACATGGAAACAGTCTTTGTAAACGTGAACATTTACTTCTGTCTTACATAATTTTTTTTTTCCGTTTTGCGCTCAAGCTCATCTCTATGTAGGTACCGCAGTTTTGATAAATTTTGTTTTTTTCTTGGAAAATAAGGTTACTTAATAAAAGCAAAAGTATTGTTTGTTCAATCCTTACTAATATTATAAATGCGAAAGTCCGTTTGTTTGTTTGTTTATTTGTTTGTTTGTTACGCCTTCACGTCTTAACTACTGAACCGATCATCATGAAATTTTGCATACACGTTGTCAGGGGTTTAGAAAAGGACATAGGGTACCTTTCATCCCGAAAAACGGGACTGTTCCCGAGGGATAGCAAAAGAACTTTACACGCAGACGAAGTCGCGGGCGGCAGCTAGTATAATATATTTTTTGTACTTAGTAGAAATATTAACCTATAAGTAATATTTATAGCACAAAAAATGAGATTACTTACTACGTGGCCTTAATTTTGGGGTTTTAAATAAGCTTTTCGAATGTACTTAGGTAAATTTCATTTTTTTTTCATTAATTCCAATCTTCTTAGTGTACGGATCTCTTTCCGATAGAAAAATGCTCTCGGATAGTAAATCGAATTCAATCGACAAAGTAATGTCAAAAATATTCGATCCGATGATCGTGAATCGCGTTTTTCGGCAGACTTTCCGATTCGACTCGGAAAGTTGGTTTCCGACAATCGTGAATAACCCCCCGGGCCCCCTAAAACACGTGCCGAACTGCCGACTACTGCCGACTAACTATCAATACCCCGCGCGCGCAGCTTGACGCGGACGCTTGTGACGGCATGGAGTTTCAACGTAGTCAAAGTAAGTTTTTTCCGTCAAATTTCATTGATTTTAATTGAGAAACTTCGCATTAATTTTTACCCAGTTGCATTTCTTGCTATTGTTGGCTGTATTTTAGCAGTGGAGTGAGTATATTTATCAGTTTATTTGAACGAGAATTTAACGTTTTTAAAAAAAATACCTTGAGGGGACGATTGTTGTAAATTTTCGGGGATGGTTGTAGCGGAACAACCATACCCGTAGTACAATTGAGCCCAATAGCACATCACACCTGCGCCCGTTGCATGGCACAATCGATAAACTGTTTATCGAGTTTTTATCATATTATGAAACCTGACAAAATTATAACACAGTGAATGGATAATTCGATAAATTATATTATCTATGTCACGATGAAATGTCAAGTGCGACTAATTATCGCGCACTGCGTGCATGATCACCAAATGATCACAATGAGCCGCCATCTTGCACAGTTTAATTAGCGCATTTTGACAGGTTGAAGTCGATAAATAGTCTACTACTCAAAGGTGGTCGACAAAAGAGCGCGACACGCGCGCAGTACAGTATGCGCGCGTGTAGTGCGATCCTTTTCTAAAACTTATCAACGCCAAAAGAACGAATTTAAAACACACTGAATGAATGATTTCTGTCGACGTGATCAAATTCTTTATCGAAGGACGAACTTTATCGTCCTGTCAAATATGTTTCGACGCCGTTTAATACATATTTTAGTCATATCGAGGTCGATATGATATACGAACCCATGCCGCGGGCGCTGGTTTCAAATTAAAAGATACCTACAAAAGAAAATATTAAAATCTATACAGCCTGTTCTTTTTGAATTAAAACACAAAAATGACAAGACTGATTACCGTAATAAGAAGAAAAAAGTAAGGGATGATATGATTGTACCAGGGGATAATTGTACCACGGGGACAAGTATTACAAGTGATTTTCTATACAACTTGTTGATTAGTAATATTTGTTATTATTGACTAATTATAAGCGTCAAAAAAAACTACAAAAACGTAGCTCTTATGTCCTAAAGCACCATGTTTTGTAGTCAATACTTTACGATTAATTGTCCAAGACTATGAAGGTTGTGTTTTAAGTTTGTCAGTTTTTTTTTATATTTACTTTTGAGAAGATTGTTATGCTTTGTTACTAGTTTAATGAAAAAATGGTCTGCTGTCATGTTGTAATTCAAATAAATATAATTTTCTAACTAAACTAAGATGTATTGCTTCATGACATATCTGGTACAACATTTGTAGCAGTTCGCCTGTTCCGTTTAAATGTAAAATATCTCTGTTTATATTGTTTCTACACAATTAAAGATGACGCTGACTTAAAGCCAAAAAAACTAAATATAAATACACATTGACACTATTGCCATGATATTATAAACGGAGCCAGAAATAAAGGTTAAAGTTAAAATGTTACAATTGTAACCGGTCTACCCTACGAATATTATTTCTTGCTTTTTTGAGGTAGGTGTAGGTACTTCAAAAAATTGAAGTCGGTTTTTTGTTTTTTTAAACAATTTTGCGATTTAAACTTATGTTATTTAAAAAAAAAGAAACGAATATTTAATTAAATGTATGAAAAAGGATTTTTTTTTGTTCTATTTAATAGGAAAACATAGTTTGCGCGGGCCATATTTTTTTTAACACGTTTTTATTAGGTTGCTTTCGCGTTTGTTTTGTGTGTTTCTCCACAAAGTTTGCGAACGATTTTATCCTAGCTTCCCGATGAGCTAGAGATTTTTGTTGTTTGACATTGTGTTGTCGCACGCGACTTAAGTCACACTCGTCTTCCAAGTCGCATGACGCCGATTTTCTGTATTTTTTGAAGCGTTCGTTTCTGGCTGCCAACATAATACAAAATGTTGGATTTTATCCGTTCCATGCAGAATCTAGAGAAAACTGGTAACTACCACAACGAAAACGGAACGTAATTTCCATGTTTCTATTGGCTGTTAAACAAAAAGCTTTGCTTTTAAGTAGAAAAGAATATCGCTCGCCGTACCCTATCGCTCGACAGCAAACGAGTGGGTTAGGGCACTCGTTGCGGTCAAGCGATTCAAAAATATGGAAAGTCAAATGTCGAACGAAAATCAGTAGAAACCAATCGCTCGACGCCAGCCGAACGATTCAAAAATAGGGCCCGAGAACTGGAAGGCAATGCAATATTATGGAGTCATTGAGCTGATCTGATGATGAAGCCGGAAGAAGGCCACAGGAACTCTATGATGAAACCATACAATCCCATCGTGTTTGGGCTCGTTAGCATCGTCTTGACGAGTACTCTAATGGGAGACGAGGTCCAGGGTCTGATGATAAAGCCGAAAGGCCATGCCATAGGAACTCAATATTGAAACCGTGCAACCCCATCAAATTTAGGCTCGTTTGAATCGTCTTGACGAGTTCTTTGTTGGGAAATAGTTTCCAGGGTCTGATGATGGAGCCGGAAGAAGGACACAGGAACTCATTAATAAAACCACGCTACCCCATCGAGATTGGGCTCGTTTGAATCGTCTTGACGAGTACTTGTTGGGAAATAGTGTCCAGGGTCTAATGATGGAACCGGAAGCAGGCCACAACACAGAACTTTCAAAAATGGATGACGTGCGACTTGATGCTACGGCTTCATGCATATTTAATGTGTATAGACTTATGCAAGTAAAATCTAAACGAGACGCCATTAGCGGATTTTTTTAGATTTAATTCTGGAATTGGGTACTTTCATTATTTTCATTAAACGGATCCAAGCATTATTAATGGCTTTTATCTTTGTGCAAACGATGTTTCCCATATCACGGGTTCTCCCTGGTAAGCTTCTATAAACTTTAAAGTATTCTCATTAGTCCAATCTATCGGAAAAAAATACACAACCGATCGTGACAAAGTTCGTGAACAATGGCGATAGTGTAAACACCGCTGCGAATACATACGAACAATCCTTTGATCCGCGTCAAAACACCGACAGCGCACGGAGAACAGACGAGTGTTCGCGGCGAGTACCGAACATACCCGAATATGGTGTTTACATACTCGTCTTCGTGCCTATTAGTCTGTACTCAGCGAGTATCTAAACTAGGCGTGACAACCACCGACTACGCTCAAAGTGCTTTGGTGGAATGCGCTGAGCGTCGTTGTCGTTAGCACATGCGACAACGTCATCTGTGACGCCATCGCATCTTACGTGAGCGTCGGCGGTAACGCACTCCCGCAGCTAGACCGCCTTTCTCATCAAAGCGATAAAAATGCTCTATCCGTCCTTGTAATATCATAACACGATGACAAGGACGGACAGTGCACTGACGTCATAAACCAAAGCAATCGTCAAAGCAATCGTCAAAGCAATCGAGTTAGGCGGTAGAGCCTTTTTTTGCTTGCGTTTGTATTAGAGATTAGAGGTTCAGAGTGCGGTTGTTTGGTTGTTTTTTGACTCACTCTAATCTAAGGTTCGGTACGACCAAGAACTTTAAAGGAGTCGGTTGAAAATCGGTACTTGGAAACCATCTCTTACGAAAGTTATATCATTTGAAAGCTTATTTAATAAGCTAACATTACCAATTTTTTTCATTTTTTTTTGTACCCCCGTTTTATTTTAAACATAAAAACAATTAAATGTAAATAGAACTACACACATTACGAACGCACTATTAAAATAGGCGTATCATTTATTTATAATATTGCACGTAAATTAATATTATTTATAAGGGAGAATCTGCTTTATTTTTAAGCTAAATTAGAAAAATAAAGAAATAAAAGAAAAATAATGTATGAAGGTGCAAACAAATTATCGGACGCGGCTTACTGCCGCGGCTGATCTGAGGTGTGCAAACTATCGGATACGTCCGCGACCTACTACATCCGATAGTTTGCACACCTCAGATCAGCCGCGGCAGTAAGCCGCGTCCGATAATTTGTTTGGACCTTGATCGTCATGCTCTTGTTTGTCACATTTAATCTAATCTGTGAAAATTATGAATGAAATGTCTATTCAATCAATGATCGTCATCTCGTGTGTGCCTTACTCCTTCAGGCTTGTGAGCTTATAAATCCTTCAATGACGGATAAACAATTTCTTATTTTGGTATTCAGAACAAACGTAACGCTAGAATTTATGAATTATTGACATTTGAACATGGTCCTCACGCAATGACACTGAAGATCATGGATGCTGGAAATAACAAAAACTAGCTAACGAAAGTGCAGTTTCACTCCATAGATGCTCAGTGACGCAAAAATAAATAAGATTTAACATTCGAAAATCATACAAAACAGAATAGATCTCATAAAATCGTTGTTTAAACGTGGCACATACGGAACCGTGTGTGCCAGTTTTCATTTGTCAAAATATCGACAACTAAACCGTTTGGAACCAAATGAAGCAGTCTAGCAGCGTTACGTTTGATAAGTGACAGCATATAACACTTTAAATCCGTTCGCGTAACAACACATCAATAGGAAAATTAAAAACAATATTTCGACCCATCAGACTGTGTGGCCCACAATTAATACCGTTACGTTACGTGAATTTTGCGTCACTTAAGATGTAAAGCAGTTTATAGTAATAAAAATTTCCGTCACTGAGGATCTAGCTTTATTTGGAACCAATCACTGCAGTAGTTTTAATACAATTCATGATACAATTTGTATGAGATTTTTAAGATAGGGTGACAACAGTGTACGCACGTTGATGGACAGAAAGGATATAACCGTCCTGTTAATGAGGGCTTTTCAATCAAAATGACAAAAAACTGTCTGCTCGATAGATGGCATTGATAAAAATGTATGTGTCAATGTGTTTTTTTTAATAACCAAGCCTCGAAGAGAACTTAGGTAGGCAGGTAGATGTAACCCTGAAATGTTTCTTTCTGGGTAGATGTCAGCCAGCGTTCGCTTAAGCCGAAATTAGATGGTTCATTTTTACGTTTTTTTTCGATGCTTCATTAGTGAAGCATCGAAAATGAAGTGTCTAATTATGAATTTATTTTTCATCACTGATGTGCCTTTTTGATGAAAGTCACTAGACGGCCGTTCGCTTTCATCGGTATCTGCCTTTCATCAATCATCGGCATCGGAAATTAACGATAAATGAAACGTGTAAACAGCGCCATTCACTGCAGTGAACGGCATGTCATCAGCCACGTTTTTGTTTTTATTTAAATATGCCTTTATTTTTCGTTTTTCAACGTTTTTCAACCTGCATCAGACAACATGCATACAAGTAATGCATGCAAGCATTTTCTCGCTCTTTAATTAACTACTAATTCTTTAATAAAAATTATCACGCACAACCTGTTGTCGCGAAAGAGGAAAATAGTAACAGACAAACATACAAACACACATGCAAACCCTTACCCCAAATGCATATACCGCCTCCGTTTCCGTTCCATCCATCGTGGGTTGTAATTGTAACGATACGCTGCAGTCTCAGTAGACATCAACACGATACGATGTCCGCAAAAAAATACTTCGTGGTCACCCTTGGTGATCTACATACTAATTTAAATCTCGAATGGCATCGTAAGTACTGCAGTGATTGGTTCCAAATAAAGCTAGATCCTCAGTGACGGAAATTCTTATTACTATAAACTGCTTTACAACTTAAGTGACGCAAAATTCACGTAACGTAACGGTATTAATTGTGGGCCACACAGTCTGATGGGTCGAAATATTGTTTTTGCTTTTTCTATTGATGTGTTGTTACGCGAACGGATTTAAAGTGTTATATGCTGTCACGTATCAAACGTAACGCTGCTAGACTGCTTCATTTGACTCCAAAGGGTTTAGTTGTAGATATTTTGACAAATGAAAACTGGCACATATGGTTCCGTGTGTGCCACGTTTAAACAACGATTTTATGAGTTCTGTTCTGTTTTGTATGGTTTTTGAATGTTAAATCTTATTTATTTTTGCGTCACTGAGCATCTATGGAGTGAAACTGCACTTTCGTTAGCTAGTTTTTGTTATTTCCAGCATCCATGATCTTCAGTGTCATTTCGTGAGGACCATGTTCAAACGTCAATAATTCATAAATTCTAGCGTTACGTTTGTTCTGAATACCAAAATAAGAAATTGTTTATCCGTCACTGAAGGATTTATAAGCTCACAAGCCTGAAGGAGTAAGGCACACACGAGATGACGATCATTTCAATCAACTGTCAATGTCATAACGGTGCATTCCAACGGATTAATCGCTGAGTCATTGTACGCATCGTACATTTTTACCATGGATTGTAATTTAAGATTAAGGTATCCTCATTGAAATTAAACAATAAAAATATTGAAAAAGTGTTTTATTTAGAAGTAACAACGATGTTCTTACACCGATCTGTCGCAACTCGTTTCAATTTTCTCACCAATTTTTTTGTAGGTGGTTGTTTTTAGACTAAATACAAATGATATATTGTTTTAAAGGTAATTAAATACACATTCTAAAAGTAAATAGTTTATAAACTAGGTTAATACGGCTTTTCGCGTAATTCCGCAACGGACCCAGGCTGATTTATCTAAAATGAGCGACCGATCTGGATTCCTGAATTATTTGGAAATCGCCGTGCGACCGAGACACTGGTTTGGTATTATGTATGCGATCGCTGATTCTTATGCTCGGTTTATGCTTAAAGGACAGGGGCCTTACTATGAGCTCTTATAGCAGGACTTATACTGAATGGCATTACTTTTTCGTACCATGACCTCGATTTAGCAGGCCTGCGGAGGGCCTGCTTTAATACACGCTCTTAAACCGTTCACCATTTTTTATGTATGGACGAAGCGTACCACGACGCACGGTTTGACAGTTTGGGAGCTGTTTTATAGCGTCTGTAATGTCAAATAAAGCAATTCATAAAAAGTTCCTACGTGATCAGCTTTTTCAAAATTGTTTAGTGTATTTAGATAAGTTTGGTGTGAGAATTTTAAGATTTGTGGATTTCTTTTAATGTTTATTATTTAACAGTGATTTATGTAAGTTGATAAAGGCAACGCGACGACTTCCTTGTTGTTGAATATCACTGAAATAAAAAGAAATGATGAGAGATGAGACCCCATAAATAAGTACCTAAATTGCATTACATTTTAGTTTATTATGAATAATAATAATCAAATAAAGAAGAAAATGATTTATTTTATATCGATGTAATTAACAAACTAATGGTGTGAAATGATATTGAAAATAAAAAAAACTGAAATAATATAACTTTAATTTGTTTTATTGACTTGCGACATTTTATTAGAGCATGCACCTAGTAAATCGCACTTAAAAATAAATATGAAGTTGTGATACTTTATTTGCAATGCTCTCATTAAAAAAAAACTAGTAAGTGACCGTTATTTTGTTTTTCATCAATTTAGAACGTCGCGGCAGACAGAGATATACTATCACCGCCAATTGGTAATTCGCAAGAACCTTGTCACATTAACATCCACATCGACGTGATCCGCAACTAAAAATGCCATGAAAGAAGAAAATTCTTAACAGGTAATCTAATATAATTATTATTTATTGAATTATTATTTTCAGTAAGATAGGGTCTAGGTATATCAAAAATTTACAAATTGTTTTTCGTTTTTGAGGTTAAAAACATAGCCGCCAGGTGCATTACCACTTGGCGGGGATAATAAGCTATAAATTGGGTGCATTCTGCCAAACAAATATCTGAGTCATCGAACGACATAAAGTACAGTTTAACCATGAAAAGTAAATGAATATTCTAAACAAATTACTTTCCATGGTTAACAAATTTATGGCGATCGATGACTCAGAGATTTGTCTTACAGAATGCACCCTTCGATTCGTTTTCGCATCGTCTACAAAGCATTAGTGATCTGTGACAAAGCATACCAGAGACAAACTAACCGTTCACCTTGAGTCAAAACAATCTTTAAGCCGTTCACCTAAAAGACGGTCATGGTACCGATTTAAGCAATTTTGTTTAGGGCCTGCTTCTGAACTGAACGGCTTAAGGATGGTTTCTTATTTGCTGATGGTAAGCCCCCAGGCCTTTTGTTTTATCAATTTAATTTAATTGTGGTAAAAGGTTAATCAGAAATGACGTAATGTCTGGTTTCTGTTTGACAGAAGAAATCGCGCTTATGCCGCGGTCGCGTACCGGTTACTGAGTTAGATAATACGAATTTTGAAGCATTTCTTGCAAATGCTCGTATTTTTAGTTATTTAGGTGTCTGTTGGAGGCAGCACTCTTAGAAACTCGATTGGTGGCACAAAATCGAGTTTGACAGCGACGTTGTAACTTTGTTGCATTCAACTCTGATAGAAATCGCAGTTAACTGCGCTTTCAATTGTTTTCAATCGAGAATTGTTAGCAGCAGATTTACGTAATCAACGGGCTGGTCGCTAGGTGGTTTTTAATTAGATAATCAGCCTGCTGAACGGAAGTTCAGAGGGCCTAGTACGAGTTGTTTTTTTATTCTCACTTCACTTTGCGAATAGTTAACTATCGTTTTCTCTCTTTCACTCGTTCACTCACTCGCATGATTTCCTCTCTTTCACTCGATACTATTCGCAAAGTGAGGTGAGAAACACAACTTGTACTAGGCCCTCTGAGCGGAAGCACGCGGCGTTTTGCGGCAGTTGCGTCTAAAAGCCACGGTTGAACCGCGGCAGTGGATAGGTTAAAAATATTGTAGTTACCATGGCAATCAATGACCTAGCGATTAGCCTATTGGAATCCACCCATGAGTGCATTGCGTCATACTTCTGTGTGTTGCCAACTAAATTATTTAATTTAATTATAAATAATTATTTAAAAAGAACGGGGGTACTTTATATTCTAGTTTTATGTCAAATAATCAACAATAATATACACAACAAGCAGTAGAAATTTCGTAGCAGATGGACTTGCAGTACCGCGGCCTTTGGAAAAACCATCCAAGTCCTTTCATTAATAGTACATAGTCTTCGTTTTCTATTTGGAATACGATTAATTAAAAAAAATTTTTGAGGAGTTACCATGAAGTGCCCTGAACTTTTTAAAAATTAGACACATAAACATCAAAGTACAAAATTAATAATGTCAAATGACATTGTAATTTTTTTGTATAGACAAACGTCAGTGTTTTTCAACCACCGATTTTGACGGTTAAAAAGTTGCAATGCTCGCTCTTGGGGCTTACCATCAGCAAATAAGAAACCGTTCAGTTCAAAAGCAGGCCTTAAACAGGACCGCTTGAGGCCTGCTTTCATTCTATTTAGAGGCCATGGCAGGCCTCCTTCACTCGCTCAAGGTCGCGCGATAAGCACCTACCGCTAGCCATTCCGCCGGCGAGACAAGTGAACAGAGGGCCGCCGTACGAGCGCGGCATCTTACTGCCTGCGTAGATATTGTCTCTTTATAATAGTAACAATGTGGAATTGACATTACTGTGCTGTGTACGAATGTCAAAATCAAAAAAACAATAAACAGTTTGTCGTTTTTCACATTATGATACATGCTGCACAGTTCATTTAAAAGAAGACAGCCTTAACCTTGAGTCGTCAGAAAGGGTAGGAGCACGCGATAGAAAGAGAGGCAACTACTAGGTGAACTGCGCGACCTTAATTGCACTTTATTGTGTCAGAGCTAAAGTCGCTTTTTATTTAAATGACTTTGCCGCGTGCTGCTTCTGTACCTTGTACTATTAGTTATTCTGTGGCCATGGTACGAAAAAGTAAGGCAGTTCAATATAAGTCCTGCTTTATGAGCTCATAGTAAGGCCCCTGACGTTTGAAACGGGCAAGTTGTGTCAACCGAACGTCACGCACTAGTGCTTGGAACACCGCCCGTTACAGTTTCGTTGCACTCGGAACGTAGGTTCTGAACGCGCCCTAGTGATGCTGTTAAGCCTCGATTACATACGCCGATTTAGCTTCCTTACTGGGGATCCAATCTAGGAACCCAAATTGGATGTAGCGATCACACTATGCCCCAATTAGGACATGATTTCACTGATTAGGGTTATCACCAGTACTTGACAATAACATTATTGTACATAGATTAAACAATGAGTTTTCACTATTAACGGAAATGTGAAGGTAGGTTTTGATGAGTACTCTGATAGGAAATGGTTTGATGATGAAGCCGGACGGAAAAAGGCCACTAGAACTCTGTAATAAAAAAGATGGCGGTCAACTTTATTGTTTGTGGGCCGATTTCAATGAAACTCGGTTTTGTTACTATTTTGACAAAGATAACAACGAAATGTTGAAAATATTAAAAATCTAAGATGGCGGTCAACTTTTTTGTTTTTGGGCCGATTTCGATAAAACTCGGTTTTTGGTCCTATTTTGTCAAGAAAATAACAACGAAATATGGAAAATATTAAAAAATCCAAGATGGCGGCCAAAATTTTTTTTGTGGGCCGATTTCGATGAAACTCGGTTTTTGGTACTATTTTAACAAGAAAATAACAACACAATTTTTTAAATACTAAAAATCCAAAATGGCCGTCAACTTTTTTGTTTTTGGGCCGATTTCGATTAAACTCGGTTTTTGGTACTATTTTAACAAGAAAATAACAACACAATTTTTAAATAGGGGAGACTGGGGAGGGTTGATCCCCCCTTTTCATTTTGGTCCCTAACTTTTTTACTATTCACAGTCTATGGATTTTTTTTTAGTTATTATATTAAGAATTTATCTATTTACTAAATATATGAAAGAGGGTAAGGCTCGGTTATATTTGGAATTATAATTTAATTTAATGTCGTATGGTAACTATTTACCAAGTGTCCCCTATATAGGGGAGACTTGTTTCCCACCAGTTGGAAGACTTGATCCTGGGGTTCAAGTCTACCACACATAGGGGACACACGGTAACAATATTGGATTCAGCCTTATATATCCGAAAAAAGTAATATATCTTTAAATATAAAAAAGGAACAGTACTAGGTACCAAATAATAAGTAAATCTGTAATCAAATCAGCTTCTTTTATTTGAACTTTATGCTCATATGCAGCTCAATTTTGAAAAGGGAAACAAATATGAAATTGTTTTAATTTCTTTAGAACAAGGTAATTAATATCCGGACTACAAATTAAAGCAGTCTAGAAACAAATATCCATAACAAACCAAAACGTAATTAGTGATCATCTTTACTTTTTTTATTCTTATCCTTACTAAAATTATGAATGCGAAATGCCGTTTGACTGATTATTTGTTTGTTTGTTACGCCTTCACGTCTTAACTATTGAACCGATCATCATTAAATTTTACATACACGTTGTCAGGGTACAGAAAAAGACATAGGGTATCTTTCATCCAGAAAAATTAAATTATTGTTCCCAAGGGATAGCAAAAACCTTTACCTTCTAAAAATTTTGACTAAAATGTCTCACAATTTTCTCAATCTCAGATTCAGAAAAGTAGGTAAGTAGATAAAAAAAAATAAAAGTAAATATGAAAATACTTCTTTTGTATAAAAAAAGATAAAAACTGTGAAAAGTCTTTATTTTACTGACAAAAATCTACATAGGGTAGATTTGAGCCCTTATAGGGGACACATGATCCCTGGGATCATTCCACCCCCAAAGAAAAGGATCAAGTCTACCCATACATATTGAGGTTAGAAAACATGTTTTTTGCGAACCAATTTATCACTTATATCATAGTAAGTAATGTTAATCAGCAGAAAAATAAACATCTTAAAAGATAAAAACATTTCCAGGAAGCAGTTTCAAAGCATCATATTAAATTAATCAAGTCAAAACTTGCCATAAATTAAATATTTTAACACAACAAATTTTTGGCGGCCACCATTTGTAAACCTTTGATATCTGTCAAACGAAATCATGACATAAAGTGATCATTGCCATAAACGAATAACTGTTGCTAACCTAAAGAACTGTAACACGCGTGGTAGATTCGTCAATCAAGGTTACCAAGTGTCCCCTAGGGAACAACTGTACCCAGCTTCCCCTACTAAAAATCCAACATGGCGGTCATTTTTTTGTTTTGGGCCGATTTTGATAAAACTCGGTTTTTGGTCCTATTTTGACAAGAAAATAACAACGCAATGTAAAAAATATTCAATAATTCAAGATGACGGCCAACGTTTTTGCTATTGGGCCGATTTCGATTAAACTCGGTTGTTGGTACTATTTTGACAAGAAAATAACAAGGCAATGTTAAAAATATTAAAAATCCAAGATAGTGGCCTATTTTTTTTTTCGTGGTCCGATTTTAATAAAACTTGGGTTTTGGTACTAACTACTTAAAAAGTAACAATAATCATCATCATCGAAATCGAAAAATTGAGAAATCGGCCCATAAATAAAAAAGTTGGGTGGTATATTGATTTAATTATTATTTTCAACATTTCGTTGTTATTTTTTCGTCAAAGTAGTAACAAAACCGAGTTTCTTTGAAATCGGCCCATAAACAAAAAAGTAGGCCGCCATCTTGGATTTTTATATTTGAAAAATTGTGTTGTTATTTTCTTGTCAACATAGTAGCGAAAACTGAGTTTCATCGAAATCGGCCCACAAACAAAAAAGATGGTCGCCATCTTGGATTTTGAGTATTTGAAAAATTGTGTTGTTATTTTCTTGTCAAAATAGTAACAAAAACTGAGTTTCATCGAAATCAGCCCACAAACAAAAAGTTGGCCCCCATCTTGAATTTTTGGTACGCACTCAAATGGCAGTGGTGGTGGTAATGCAATGTAAATTATTGACAAGCCATGCTTGATCATCTAGGGGTTACTTATAATGTGATATAGGTACCGGCATAAATAACTTGGTAAAACAATGATGAGACAAAAGATGCACCGAGTTTAGTGTTTGTAGCTGCTGCGCATCTTTTGTCTTGCCAAATTACGTGCCCGTAATAATACACCCGCAGAAATGCAAACTAAAGAAAAAAATATGACTGAAGACTTGGCTGCATGATCAAAGTTTCATTTGCCTTACCTATATAGCCTTGGCTAGGGAGGCAACCCTTAAATTCCCCAACTAGGATCCCATTCGGGGCATCGTTTCCAATCTGAAATTGGATCCCCAGTAAGGAAGCTAAATCGGCGTATGTAATTGAGGCTTAAGCGTGTTTCGGACCGCGGCCGCATGACAGATTGGCTGCATTCCGAATCACACTAAAATCGATGACAGCGCACTAAAATGCGTTCCGAGTCGGTGATTTTGTATGGGTTTGACAGATAACGTGAGCGCTGTAGGGACCGACCGAACCAACTTTTCGCCGAGTACCGAGACCGAGACCGAGATTTAAAAAAAGTCTCGGCCGAGACCGAGACCGAGATTTTAGATTTTTTTTAAATGTTACCATAAAATGGCGAATATTGATGAAAAACACATTTAATTTAATTAAAATTCTTTATTTAATCATAATAGTGCTAGGTGTACGCAAAAAAATCCACAAATCCATGTGCAGCAAAGCCGTTTGGTACGGCACTTTTACTTGAGCTCAAAACAATATTTCGGACTCGCAGTTCTTAAAAAATCTTTCCTCAGAAGATGAGTTATTTATTATGGTGTCATCTTTTTTGTATAGGTTTTTTTTTCTAAATCCTATCGTGTATGATATTGAAAGGAAGAGCTTGCTAAGCCGGTTCTTATATTTCAAAACATTTTCAAAACATACAATGTTTGGGCTCCTTCGGCCTTTCTATTGTCTAATTTCAAAATCTATCGCAATCGCTTTCAGGATGTAACACATTGATGCTTCTTTTTGGCACAAATAAAAAATTACCAAAGAAATGCAGCAATGTGTCACATCCATCTGTCAAATGAAAGCGATTGCTTGCGATAGATTTTGAAGTTAGACAATTAGCCCCCGGGTCCGATGTGGTTAAGTTATTTTTTTGTAAAATACCTACATCTTAAATTAAAAAGATATATAATACTTAATATTATACTCACTCATATCAATCCTCAAGAAATCCATTTTGAAAATATTTACATTTAGTATTATTTTTTCTAATTTTTGCCCAAACTTAAGCATATTTTTTTTTAAGATTTTTTGGTTTAGTTTAAAACAAGTGCTGGAATGTAATTCTGAACATGCTGAAATATATTTTTAGAAACAGCTCAGAAAGCCCTTTCATTCGATATCACACACGATAGGTTACATAACAAATATGTTTTTTATCATACATAATCACTTTGTAAAAGCTTTGTAATCATTAAAACCAAAAAATAAAAATACTAAATGTCAAAATTTACAAAATTGCTTTTTGAGGTTAGATATGAGAATATTACATATCATTTGAGATATATTTTATGAAAAATATTTAAACCATATCGTATCTGTAGGAGCCCAAACTTAGAAAATTAAAAAAAAATGTTTGCTTTAATTTAAAACAAGTGGCTGAAATACAACGATGTGGCTCAGAAAGCCCTTTAATTGGATACCACACATGATAGGTTGTAGAACAAAATCAATTTTCCCATACAAAAAGAAATATAACACCATAACTCCTCTCCTAAGGGAAGAAATTTTTAGAAATGCGGGCCCAAAATATTGTTTTGAATTCAAGTATACTTGTCCCAAACGGCTTTGCTCTACATCGATTTGCGGTTTTCCATTGATTTTGAGCTTGTACTGTACGCCAACCACTATAAAAGACAATTAAAATAACATTCACATTTGTAAAACTGAATATAGTACCTATTAAAAGTCGACAGCTAATTACCAAATGACAGAAGTCAACAAATTTTGATTTAATTTGATTAATTACTGTGAGCAATGCGTCAGCGTATGCCCTGTGGCATGCATAACATGCGTTAATTCCAATGACGCATGCCTCAGCGAAGAGGAAAGTGTAAGACGAAAGCGCATGAGTGTAATCTCAGGCCTACGTAAGTAGGTACCAAAAGGCCGAGATTCTCGGCCATTTTGGCCGAGACCGAGACAATTGTTGGCCGAGACCGCGACCGAGACCGAGATCTCGGTCGGTCCTTAGAGAGCTGACATCGATTTTATCGTGATTCGGAATATAGCCATTGTCAGCTGTCCTGTCACTGTCATTGTCATACGACGCGCGACGCAAGCTTTTTTTTTTACGTGTGGTGTTGGTGTTTGTTGTTTGTTTGATTCATATTCACAGAATTCTTTTAAGAATATTTCTAATTTATTTCTATGAATGAAGATTAGCTAGTGAAGATTAAGTGCTATTCTAAAAGCAGTATAATATGTCTCTGAATTCACCTACTTTTGCCTTAGATAGTGGTTTAGATTTGAGGTAAGTAATGTGAAAATCTTTGATAAATAAGAAATTACATCTACCCACTATTTATTGTGCTCATCATTTCATGTAGGTTCCTACTAGGGTTTTCGGGTACCCGGGCTTTTTTCATACCTGGGTATCGGGTATTATTTATTTTAATACCCGGGAATACCCGGGTACCCGGGTATTTGCAAATCCCAATAAATCCTCACATTTTTCATGTGTTTCGCTCATTTGAATATACACGCCGTTAAATTTAATCGCATAAAACTTTAAATCCCTATATGTGAGTGTTCCACCAATGAAACTAAATATTTTTGCCACAGAGATATGGGTCAAAAAACAACAAAAATGTTCGTCTTTCCTAAATAAAGTAACTAAAATAGGGCCAATTTAATAAATTACATTTGATATCTGTCAGTCTATCTATAATAGTATTATTTGTAAAAAAATCCTAAATCTGCTTTTTTTCTTATTACAATAAAACTGAAAAAAGTGCCTTTGAAAAAAGTTAAATTGTGTGCCCGTCTTTAGAAGGTTACGTTGTAGAATTTAGATGAAGTGTCAAATGTGATCTATTAACTGACCCTAATTTTTTTTGATGCTTTCGACCCACCTTTGGCAAAAAAAATGGTTTCATTAGAAAACAATAACTTTAAGGGATTTAAACGACAAGTTAGATGGTGTATTTATAAAAAAAAAACTTTTAAAATAAGCAATCAATGTTTTTTTATTTGAAACTAAACAACTTTTCTTTGCAAATATCTGTTGACCAAAACTTATCATAAATAAAAAGATCTATCTCTTGAAAGACGTGTTATTGTCGTACTTAGACTATTATCAACTGGAATTTTTTGGAAAAAGTTGCTCAGATGGTTATAGAAATAGTTTGGAAAAAATCATGTAGGCAACATCATCTTAACAGTAACAAAACTTATTTTTATACAAAAAAAGAAAAGGAACAATAAAAGTTATTAATTTATAACATTCATGCTGTCCTATTCATGAAATAAAGATAAAAAAAAACCCATATAAAGAATTACGAGAATGATTGGACAGCCTATTCGCTATCTACAGAAGTGAGTTTTATCGACAATAGAGCTTTGTAGAGCAGATTTTAATTATGATTGCGGCCATAGAACGTAAAAGAAAATATTTTTAATGATACCCGGGTACCCGGGTTTTATCCCAATTATTACCCGGTTCCAAATACTCTTGTATACCCGGGTATACCCGACCCGGGTACCCGGGTCCAAAAACCCTAGTACCTACTTATTTAATTTATTAATTCGTGATTTCTTGCAGACAAGTTGTAACTACTGGATCAGTAATACATATAAATGAAGATTTTGGTGATAATGTCCCGACCGAATCAGAAAAGTTGGTATCAGAACCAGATTTCATTGGCCGACCAGTATCTGATTTTAAAAAGTTAGAGAAAACAATGTTGTCCATAGATGAAAATGGATTTGTGAAAAAGAGAATCCTTGAAGAAGGAGGTGGTCTTCCACTTCAAGATGGCAATACTGTTTCTATTGCATTTTCTGCTTATTGGGAGGGTAGTCCGGAGCCATTTGATGCTCAAAATAAACTTAAACCACTGGTAAAGTTCCATTGTGATCAAAAGATTTTAGATTAATATGTAGAATAAAAATTTTAGCTTACATCAAATATCTTTAACTATTAGGTACCTATTCCTCATATCTCAACAAAAAAGGATTTGCCACACTGGATATGTTTTGTGGTTCAGTCAATTCGAACATTGCGGTCTACCCTATGTATGGGTTGACCGGACTGCAGAAAGTATCCAGTGTGGCAAATACCTAAACTTAGTCATTTTTGTTATAATCAGTTTGTAATAGCCTAGGAACGTTCGAATAAAATTATAGAAATTTGGCTGATGAAATGACAATCAAAGGCATACACTGTCAAAAGGTTGCTGCAATAATATAAGTGTGCTTTCAGGTTGTGGATTTAAGAGACAGTGGGCTATTACCAGGGTTCGAAAAAGCTATCAGGTCGATGGTTGTTGGGGAGACATCAGTGTTTCTCTTTACCCACCACCTCATGTATGGAGAGATGGGTGTACCTCCGAGAATAAAGCCCAAAGCCAGTTGTGTTTTTTACATAAAGCTCATGAAGAGTATATTGACTGCAAATCAAGGGTGAGATTATCTAATACTAGCGGCCGCCCGCGGTTTCACCCGCGTGGTTCCCGTTCCCGTGGGAATATCGGAATAGAAAGTATTCTATGTTTTAATCTAGGCTATCTACTATCTGTGAGGCAAATTTCAACCAAATCCGTTCAGTAGTTTTTGCGTGATTGAGGAACAAACATCCAAACATCCAAACCCATAAACTTTCACATTTATAATATTAGTAGGATCTTGTCTGTTGTAACTTGTTGGAAGTAGTTAATGTAGTTTTAACTTTATTTGAACTACATCATTATGATAAAAAACATTGTTTTCAGGAAAATTGATTTCTCCGAACCAAACATATTTCAAAGGGTACACCATGAAGTTAAAATGTTATACAGTTCTGGAGTTACTTTATACAAAACTAATAATTTTACTGCAGCTATACAGTTATTCAGGAAAGCAGTATTCATGTTGCATAAATGTAGACTGGCAGATGAGACAGAGGAGCAAATACAGGAGAAGTTGCTTATCAAGATCTATTTGAATTTAGCAATTTGTTATAATAATACTAAGCAGCCACTCAAGGCATGCATAGCTTGCAATGAACTTAACAGATTGAAGAAATTATGGAACAATGGTAAAGCACTGTACCAAAATGCTAAGTCTCTAAGAATGATAGGACAGTTTGATGCCGCTGAGAAAAGATTAAGAAGAGCCATGAAGCTGTGTTCTGAAAAAGAAATGTCCTACTTAAAAGCAGAATTAGAGTTGTTATTGAAGACTCAAGAAGCTTGTAATCAATCAAAACTTATTGTGAATAACACTATTAGAACTAAAACAGATCTAGCCAGTGATGAATTCAAAAGAGAAGTAGATAATTTGATCAAGAACTTTAAAGAAAATGCTGATTTGTGCAAGTTAGTTATGCCTAGTGGGCTGAATGCTGCTGAGGTGGCATACATTAAAAATACATGCATAAAAGAAAACCTATTTTACAACAAAATCAAAAATTTTGATAAAGAGGATAATACATCTCACGAAGAAGATAAGAAGCAAGTAGAATTTGCAGAAAACTTTGCTTTGGATAAAAATGATTGTGATGCTGATAATCTTGCAGAAAACTTTGCTTTGGATACAAATTATTGTGATGACCTTATAATATTATGAGGGAGCTTGAAAAATTATACATTTTGTAACTTTTGTATGAAACTCCATTTTTTTTAAATTCTAACCGACAAAGTCTGCAAGTTGACTATAACAGCAACCTTGCAGTGTAAGAGTGGGATGATATACTAGAAGAAATTCAACAATGCCACTATTGACTCGGTAGCTCAGTGGTAAGAGCATTGGACGGGACTAAGGTCGCGGGTTCGATTCCCGTCCAAAAATATGAATTGGTGTGAATTTTTTTTTTTCTAGTATATTATTTAGTATTGTATTAAAAACCTTTAAAAAATTAGCTCATTTGTATTTGTTCAAAACCTTAAGGTTTAAAATGCTTGACCAAACATGATGTTAGAACGTGCCGGACTACAGCTGGGCCACAAAAAAAAAGTTGGAATTCTGACTTTTTGACTATGCCATGATGAAGTCGATAATTTGTCGCCAAAAACCAGAATTTGTCGGTCTTGCGTTTAGGAGATACGTGTGGCTCAGCTGTAGAGACGTCTCTACAGCTGGGCCACACAGATCTCGAAAACGGAAGGTCGTAGCGAAAATCTGATTACTCGTATGTGTAGCCGCTAATTTGTCGGATATTGTCGCCAAAAACCAGAGTTTGTCGGTCTTGCGTTTAGGAGATACGTGTGGCTCAGCTGTAGAGACGTCTCTACAGCTGGGCCACACAGATCTCGAAAACGGAAGGTCGTAGCGAAAATCTGATTACTCGTATGTGTAGCCGGTAGTTTGTCGGATTTTGTCACCAAGAACCAGATTTTGTCGATCTTGCGTTTAGGAGATATGTGAGGATACGCTGTGGAGACTTTTCTACCTGGATCTTGAGAAAGGAAGGTCATAGCGAAAATCTGATAACTCGAGTGTATAGCCGTTAGTTTGTCAGAATTTGTCACCAAGAACCAGATTTTTTCGATCTTGCGTTTAGGAGATATGTGTATCTCCTAAACGCAAGATCGACAAAATCTGGTTCTTGGCGACAAAATCCGACAAACTACCGGCTACACATACGAGTAATCAGATTTTCGCTACGACCTTCCGTTTTCGAGATCTGTGTGGCCCAGCTGCAGAGACGTCTCTACAGCTGAGCCACACGTATCTCCTAAACGCAAGACCGACAAATTCTGGTTTTTGGCGACAAATTATCGACTTCATCATGGCATAGTCTAAAAGTCCGATTTCCAACTTTTTTTTTGTGGCCCAGCTGTAGTCCGGCACGTGATTTTAGAAAAAGAGGTAATTCAACAAAATTATAGTTTAATGGATAATTACAATTTTTCGTATCGCTAATTAATAACTACAATCTATTGGTGGAACCAGCATAGTCTTTCCAAAATGCAACATACTTAAAATATTATTTGTGTTTAAGTAAATACAAATGCAATTATATTGACCAACAACCTATTTAAACCTGCCCCCGTATACAACCTCTTAAAACTTGCTAGTTTTCTAAATGGCTATCAATGCATCTCTTTTATTTGCTCATAAACTTGGCAAGTTTCAAGAGGCTGTAATACCTTCCCTGCCTGCCTAGCATGACCGATTTATATCGCGTGATATAGCGTTTTATCACGTTTAACTGTCGAAAAGACAAAGGAATTTGACAGTTGAGTGTCGATAAAATGCTATATCACGCGATATAAATCGGTCATGCTAGGCAGGCTGAACTGCTATGAAAGTATGGCAGCACATTCTAGCAGTATTTATTCCCATCTGCCCCTTCGAGCTTTGCCACCCTGGCAAGCTCAAAGGTGGCAAATGGGAATAAATAAGTGCCATTGACCACCGGACAGGTAAACGCTACCAGTGCCAACCACCTTCCCGGTGGCAAAGCTGGAAGTGGGCAGATGGGAGTAAACGCTCTAGCAGCAGCTTAGTTTTGCGTTGGCAGATTTAAAAGCACATTTTGGCCTGCAGGTAGATAAGTGACGTTGCGGGATTTCGATAGTTGGTAAGCGATGTCCTCGGCAGCTTCGATACGTCGCAACTCTACCAGACCCTCTCCTGCGGTGCCGAAGGACTTCGCCAGTAACACAGCAGCTTGCGCGTCACCTTCCGCGGCGATGACAGCTGCCTTCTTTTGCTGTTCAGCTTTCTCTACAAGGAATCTGGCCTTCTCGGCATCTTGCTGCGCTACTTGTTTCAACTCTACGGCTTGTGTGAATTCCTTTCCGAAAGTAAGATGTGTGATAGAAATGTCATCTAAGATGAGACCGAACTGGCCCGCTCTCTCTGTCAAATTTTCACTTACTTTCTGAGATACAATCTGTGAACAAAAAACAAGTATCATCAAATTCCATTAAAAAGCTTATAGTGACTAATATAAATCATATTTAGATAATCTTTAAGACCACCTACTTTATCTAAAAAAATTAGTAAGTACTTCTTTCTCAAATCACTTATCTTCCTTCTGACGCTTTGAACTTTTTAATGATTATATTAATTGAATTATTATTTCATTCTTAATTGTAATTTTATTTGGTGAAGCACCACTGAATGCATTAAATAATTAAAAACCGCAACAAAGCTCGGTTCCTATCCTAAATTTACAACAAGTAAGAATAATGTGGAGTGACTGTGGACTGTAAATCATTTTGCATATAATCAGTTTTTTTCTACTGATTCTGTTAGGATAAGGGTTACAGATGCCGGCATATAACTTGGCAAGAGAAAGTTGAGACAAAAGATGTGCAGTAGCTACAAACACTGAACTCTGCACATCTTCTGTCTCATCTTTGTCTTGCCAAGTTACGTGCCGGGCGGTATACCATATTGAAATTTTTAAATGCTGGCTGGATATTTCAAATATGATCAGACATTTGGTCAAAAACAAGTTTCCTTGTTATTCAATCGCAGTTGAGAAATGCGACTTGTAGAGGAGAACAGACAGACGACAGTCGGATATACGAAAGCATTTTTGCCGAAGCTGAAATGGAGATGCTTTGCTCACAATTCATACTCGCTTGGTCAAATAAAAAAACCACACAAAGTGTGGATATATCAATAGTTCAGACGTGTCCAATGTCCAAACAAATCCATAAGTACAGTAGCCCTAGTTAGAATGGTCTATTTGACCATTTAAATGTCGAAATATTAACATTTGACAAAAAAAACAAACCTCTCTCTGTGTGATAAGTTCTCCAGCATCAAACTGAGCAACGACAGCTTTCAATACTTCAGCTGTAATGGATGGGAGTACTCTTTCATCATAGTCAATTCCCAGGATTGTGTAGATCCTCGGCAGCTGGTCGGGTACAGGTCTGAACAAGATACGGAGTGTGATGTTCACGTTTTGAAGATCTGTAATTGATAATTGACTCATGTTAGTTAAACCACCTTAATGAAACTGTGTGTTTAATAACTGTCATAATATTAAATTAGGGTGCTTGTGTTCGTTAAGGGGGTGCGTTAAATAATGATTCATTTAAGGGGGTGTGGGATTAGAAAGTAAATGAATCATCATTTAAAATGAAATGTTTTTGATATCCAAGTGTATTTTATTGTATGTGTAGAAATTTTGTCGTCTGGGTTAGGTTAAAGTTAGGTTCCTTAGTTGGGTTAATGTAATGTAACTTGGTAGGATTTAAGAAGTTTATAAGTTTGGCAGGTGATTCGAAATTTATCATGATGTACTGGTAGAAAACTGTTTTAGTCAGTATGGTCAGCAAGTGCAGCAGATTGAGGGGGTGTGTTGAGGGAGGTTTTTAACCTATATGCTCTGCTCTATGATACATTCGTAATTCAAGTGAGTTTGATTATGTCAATCAGCAATCTGCTTGCACATGCGCAACAATTTGTAGTTTAACGTATTCATTGTAAAGTCGTGGTATTGAAAGGAAAGTTATATTAGGAAAGCTATCTGTTGAAGTGTGAAATCCTTACTAATATTATAAATGCGAAAGTCCGTTTGTTTGTTACGCCTTCACGTCTTAACTACTGAATCGATCATCATGAAATTTTGCATAGACGTTGTTAGGGGTACAGAAAAGGACATAGGGTACCTTTCATCCAGAAAAATCGTACAGTTCCCGAGGGATAGCAAAAAAACTGTCCACGCAGACGAAGTCGTGGGCGGCCGCTAGTTATAGTATAAAGTGTGAGAATGCTCAATAAACGTGTATACAAAAGTCTCCTGGTCTCATTGCCACAACCCTTCAGATATATCACAGGTCGCAGTCATCTAGCTTAATTAATGCTGAAATTTGTTTACGCCTTTCAATTTCATTGAATCAACCAAATTAAATCATATAAACATGCAAGTCATTCTGTCATTGCCCAGTAGTTAGAAGCCTCGGCACATAACTTTAGTGGTGAGAGAAATGGATGGAATGGATGGAGGAGGGGATTACTGTGCATGTTTGCAGTAGCCCAGCACCACGTCTCCCGCCAATGAGACCCACTCAAGATATATGCCGAGGCTTGTATAAAGCGCACTTTTTAATAATTCATGGGTTTAACAGCAAAATAGATGCCATTATTGGAACACCAAGTTATACTGATTGCTTTGTACAAAAAAATCTAAATAAATTAAAAAATATAGTAACTTTTCACAAGTATTACGAGATTAAGCAAAACTTGGTCTGTACAGTCAGCAGTAATAATAATAACAAATAAAATAGTACCTTTGCTTCCTGTAACAGTAGGGACGTTTCGAGGTCGTGATCTGATGTCAAAGATGATAGGCTTCTGAACCCAAGGTACAAAGAAATGGGTGCCTTCACCCACAACTAAGTTCTTTACACCTTGAAATCTGTCAAAAATGACAGCTCTGTGCCCGCCATCAACTGTAATCAGGAGAATTGTTATGAAATATCGAGGGTTTGCATTCACCAATCAGGTGTAAACAATTTTTGAAAAATTGTCCAAAGTACCAATTTTTTATTAAAAACCTACAAGTTAGAGTAGATGTATGTAATAATGACAAAAAAGAATATTCAAAGCACTATATTGTGCCAGTTATTGCTTACCATTATACAGAGCAGAATTGACTACACCACCAACTAGGGCTACACCCAGCCCGACTTGGCCAATCCGGTTAAACAATTGCGCTGCCATATCTGAAAGCCAGAACACAAATAACTTAAATTTTCTTAGGTTATATGGCTCAGTACTTCATGTTTCATGGTAGAAACAAAACTACACATTAACCACTTAATTCTTAGTAGAAATTGCGTACGCTGAATGCTTTCAGTTAAAATAGTTACGTAAAAGTTGTAATATAGTGAAACAAAAATTATATTGCATGATCTTTTCTAACCTAAAAACTTATTTTGCAGAAATAAGTGAATATGAATTGTAACTGTTGTTTGAATTTACCTTCAGATGTTTTAATGAATTTGTGATTCCAATTTGCAAACGATTAATCCTCTATAAATGTAAAATATAATTAAAAATCTCCCGAAAATGGAAACTATTAGTGCATAGACAAGCAAGACAAACTTTTTACTTTTTTTTTGACATTTGTCATTTGGTGTTCTTTTTATCAAAGATTTTTGGCTTGGATACAAAGTCATTTGCCTTGTCTTGCTTGGTGTCTCTCCAGCAGTTTTGAATTCCTTCACTCTTCAGGGTAGAAAGGCTAAGCCCTAAGGCACAGTATTATAAATAAGGCTGTGATGTGGCTAATGCATGTAACAGGCCAGGCGATTCTGTTATAGGACATTCTTGAAGAACTAATAGATCTCACTCATTTCTGCCTGAGCCACATCTGCAAGTTGGTTATGAGGGTTATTAATTACAAATTGTATCGCTTGCAAGTTTAACGACTTCCAACTGCCAACCAACTTCTTGAATAAGCTAGTGGTGGGCGACTCGGGTCAATTTACCCGGGTAACTCGGGTTACTTCTCCAGCCCGTCAACTCGGGTTGACATTTTCCTAGCCCGGGTTGACTCGCTTGACTCGGTTGACGCGCCAAACGGGCCGCGCGCCGCCCGCCCACTGGACGCGTACGCGACTTTCCAACCGAGTCAACCCGCACCCTGATTATCTAAAAATAAACTATTTAGCGACCGGTTGCATTTGACATACATTGCCACTTTTCTTTGGTAGTATGTTTTTTTTACCCAAAAAGAAGTAGCAATGGATCACGATCATCTGTGAACTGCAACCAGTCGCTAGGTGGTTTTTAATTAGATAATCAGCCCGCCGGGCTAGCACAATCAACCCGCCAACTCGCTTCGGTGTGTGGCACTGTATTACGGCTCACACTCGCTTCGCGACCAGCCCACCGCGCCGCTCCCCCCGCCCGCGACAGCCTTATTAATTTATTGTAATAGTAGGTAGTTGTAGTTTGCTCGCTCTATTGATTTTTTTAGTCTTTAAGTGTTTTCTAAGTAATTTAACATGGTAAACAATAAAAAGAGTGTTGTTTTGGAGTTTTTTAGCAACCGAGTTGGATCGGTTCAATAGTTCATCAAATACAGACAAAACGAGTTGAAGCCCGGGTCAGCAGAAAGATTTCAATTCGGATGACTTGAGTTGAAAAAATTGCGACTCGGCGGCCTATCGCTGACCCGGGTTGACCCGGGTTTTAGCCCGGGTCAGCATTAATTTCAACTCGGGTAACCCGAGTCGAAAAAATTACGACTCGGCCCATCGCTAGAATAAGCTGAGTTCCGAAAAGACTGGTTATTGACCATATCTATGCCATACGCTTCGGCAGGTCGTATAGGGATTGGTCGAGAAGGTTCGTTTTACGACCCTCGCTTTCTCCGGAAAGCCAGCAGGGAATGCGTTTGGAAATCACTACCGAAATATTTGAGTACAACAGTTTGCCGATCATGTGGTTTTTGTAGCTGAGACTTTGAAAGACCTGTACCTGTACAGTTTTCCCCTGACTTAGGGTCTCCCCTCCCACATGTCATGTCCCAGGACACACTTTGCCTTCCCGGAGGGACGAACATACTTCACGGACTTATATGCTGGGGGGATACTACGTAGTACTTGTTGCATGGTCTGTGGTGGATAATCACGGTAGTGTGCGCAACGATTCCCCTGATTCCATTAGATGCCAAAGCTACTTAGAGTAATTTGTCGTCAGATGACGTAGAATGGTTCGAAAATTGTTTCAAGACGATTCAAAAAAACATTGACTGATTTTAGAGGATATGGTCCACAATGTGGTAGGGTCAACTACGAAGTGCGGTGTGTGTGTGAAGTGTTGCGGTGCAGTCCTTATACAAAAAAAAAACTTCGGTTAAAATTACTTAAAATTCAAAACCAGAGTTCAGTTCCCATACTATCGCGACAAGGATAAGTTTTTTCACTGAAACTATTCACCATTATTTTAAACTTTTTGTAACCTGATTGAAAAACAACTGTGAAAAGTACTTTGTTGGGAAATAGTGTCAAGGGTCTGATGATGGAGCCGGACTCGATAATAAAACCATGCAACCCAATCGAGTTTGGGCTCGTTTGAATCATCTTGACGAGTACTTTAATAGGAAATAGTTTTCAGGATCTGATGATGGAGCCGGAAGAAGGTCACTGGGACTCTGTAATAAAACCATGCAACCCCATCGAGTTTGGGCTCGTTTGAATCGTCTTGACAAGTGTTCCGATAGGAGAAGGTATATTTTTATTTGAGTCTTAGCTCGTTAACTAAAAAGTAGAAAATAATAAGACTAAAGAGTAAAAAATAAATTCTTCTTTAAATATTTATAACCCTGACCTACAGAAATTTTAGCGTGATCCTCAGTGGCCGGACCACATTTTAGTACTCAGATGGTTTAGTTCCACATAGTTGCTACCTGAAGTCTACCTTCACAGGAATATATCATAATTAATAGTACCTCAACAGATAAGGAAATATTTAACAAATAAAGTGGTCCGGCCGCAGAGCAATGCTCTCTGGCCGCACCAACTTAAATTTTAAAAAGTGTGATACTTTATCAACAAATTTATATCGCAGTAAAACCTACCTAAATAGTACCTTCCACACGACAAGTTTCGTAAAATAAAACTCATTGGATTAGAAGTTACAAGCCGTAGTTCGTGGTCCTGCTGGGAAGCATTCTCTGCAGCAGGTCAGTATCGTAAGTGTGATACATTTTCAAGAAGATGATATCCCAATAAAAGCTACCTCAATAGTACCTTCCACACGACAAGTTTCGTAAAATAAAACTCATTGGCTTAGAAGTTACAAGCCGTAGTTTGTGGTCCGGCTGGGAAGCATTCTCTGCAGCAGGTCAATATCGTAAGTGTGATGCATTTTCAAGAAAGTGATATCCCATGAAAAGCTACCTAAATAGTACCTTCCACATGACAAGTTTCGTAAAATAAACCTGAGCACAAACTAGGGCTTGTATCTTCTAAACCAATGAGTTTTGTTTTACGAAATTTGTCGTGTGGAAGGTACTATTTAGGTAGCTTTTATTGGGATATCACTTTCTTGAAAACGTATCACACTTACGATATTGACCTGCTGCAGAGAATGCTTCCCAGCCGGACCACAAACTACCGCTTGTAACTTCTAAGCCAATGAGTTTTATTTTACGAAACTTGTCGTGTGGAAGGTACTATTTAGGTAGCTTTTATTGGGATATCACTTTCTTGAAAACGTATCACACTTACGATATTGACCTGCTGCAGTGAATGCTTCCCAGCCGGACCACAAACTACCGCTTGTAACTTCTAAGCCAATGAGTTTTATTTTACGAAACTTGTCGTGTGGAAGGTACTATTTAGGTAGCTTTTATTGGGATATCACTTTCTTGAAAATGTATCACACTTACGATATTGACCTGCTGCAGAGAATGCTTCCCAGCCGGACCACAAACTACGGCTTGTAACTTCTAAGCCAATGAGTTTTATTTTACGAAACTTGTGGTGTGGAAAGTACTATTTAGGTAGCTTTTATTGGGATATCATTTTCTTGAAAATGTATCACACTTACGATATTGACCTGCTGCAGAGAATGCTTCCCAGCCGGACCACAAACTACGGCTTGTAACTTCTAAGCCAATGAGTTTTATTTTGCGAAACTTGTCGTGTGGAAGGTACTATTTAGGTAGGTTTTACTGCGATATAAATTTCTTGAAAATGTATCACACTTTTTATAATTTGAGTTGGTGCGGCCAGAGAGCATTGCCCTGCGGCCGGACCACTTTCTTTGTTAAATATTTCCTTATCTGTTGAGGTACTATTAATTATGATATATTCCTGTGAAGGTAGACTTCAGGTAGCAACTATGTGGAACCTAACCATCTGAGTACTAAAATGTGGTCCGGCCACTGAGGATCACGCAAATTTTAAACCTTAAAACGTGGGGCGCATCCATCGCATGCTAAAGACAATATGGATGATAAATTTTACAAAATGCGCCCCACATTTTTAGGTTTAAAATTTCTGTAGGTATAGGGTTATAAATATTTTATACTAAGAGCTGGCTATAACTAAGACTAAGAGCTGAATATTGATATGTTATTTTAAAGTTTACGTGAACATATCGGTATTCATTTTGACGATATTCATTTTGAACGGTTTAAGCCTATTATAACTAAGTCTGCCAAGCCATCATATGGCTTGGCAGACTTAGTTATAAAACTACTGGCCGGAAGTCCTTTAAAAGTGATTTTTAACTGGAAGTGAAGGATTTTCTCAAGCTTCCGGCCAATTTTATTTGCGATAATCTTCTGATCCTCGCTCAGCACAACTTTTTCGACCGTGTGCCATGCATTTCATCGTGATGTCATATGACGTAGGCAAAACTGTCGCGGGCTCACGTACTATTTACAGATCCTTAGAATAGAAGAATTAGCGACGAACACAGTCTGATAGGAGGCGGACGCAAAGGCGCAATTTGCTGCGAGGGTATAAGTATCTATTAGGGACGCGGATTTTCAGTTGATTTTCTATTGTTGTCCGGTCACCGGCGTCCGCGCGGGCATTGATAAATTAATAACGTTTGCTTGCATTCTAGTACCGTATAGCAAATCGCCTATTAGTTGAATCAGCAAACAGTTAATTTGTGTTGGCGGGAAACAGATGATAATTGAACGAAAAATAAACAAACAAAGTAGGGGGTTAATCGTCTGTTTGCCGAGGGTCGCCGATCCCATTCCCGTGGGTGGCACAATTATGCATTATTATCCAATGAGCAATGATTAAGTCTGTAAAGTACCTAGCTATTACATTATTCACTTACGGTTTTTTCGTTTTGTTTTAAGTGTCTCGTACAAAACTGTTTTATCTACTCTCAAAATTCGAATTTTAAAAACTACAAATATACACTGACATACTTTATAAACACAATTCGAGTCGGCGATTTTATTAACACGTTTTTATTAGGTTGCTTGCTTTCGCGTTTGTTTGTTTGTGTTTCTCCACAAAGTTTGCGAACGATTTTATCATAGCTTCCCGATGAGTTAGAGACTTGAAACTTTGAACATAGGTCAGAACTGGAAGGCAATGCAATATTATGGTGTCATTGAGCTGATCTGATGATGAAGCCGGAATAAGGCCACAGGAACACTATGATAAAACCATACAACCCCATCGTGTTTGGTCTCGTTAGCATTGTCTTGACGAGTACTCTAATGGGAGACGAGGTCCAGGGTCTGGTGATGAAGCCGAAAGACCATGCGATAGGAACTCAATATTGAAACCGTGCAACCCCATCAAATTTGGACTCGTTTGAATCGTCTTGACGAGTTCTTTGTTGGGAAATAGTTACCAGGGTCTGATGATGGAGCCGGAAGAAGGCCACTGGAATTCGGTAATAAAACCTTGCAATTCCATCGAGTTTGGGCTCGTTTAAATCGTCTTGACGAGTACTTTGTTGGGAAATAGTGTCCAAGGTCTGATGATGGAGCCGGAAGGAGGCCAATGAAACTCGGTAATAAAACCATGCAATCCCATCGAGTTTGGGCTCGTTTGAATCATCTTGACGAGTACTTTAATGGGAAATAGTGTCCGAGGATCTGATGATGGAGCCGGAGGAAGGCCATAGAAACTCTATTGTAAAACCATGCACCCCCATCGAGTTTGGGCTCGTTTGAATCGTCTTGACGAGTACTTTGTTGGGAAATAGTTTCCAGGGTCTGATGATGGAGCCGGAAGAAGGCCACTGGGACTCTGTAATAAAACCATGCAACCCCATCGAGTTTTCGCTCGTTTGAATCTAATGAGATGGTATATTTTTAGTCTTAGCTCGTTAACTAAAAAGCAGAAAATAAATATTTACTTTTAAAAAACTTTTATGCTAAAGACATGGTAAAGACAATATGGATGGTAATTTTACAAAATGCGTCCCGCGTTTTTAGGTTTCAAATTTCTGTACGTATAGGGTTATAAATATTTAGAGAAAATTTTATTTGATACTTTTTGTCTGTTTTTACTAGTCCGTTTTAAGTTTTAGTCAGATTCTTTTGTAATAATTTAGTCCGTTTTAAAAACGTGTTTTAAAAAAAACGTGTTTTTTTTTTCAATATTTTTCTTCTTTTATAAGCATCGAAAATCGAAATCCTACTAATATTATAAACTAGAGACTGCCCGCGGCTCCGCCCGCGTGTACGAAACTATACTGTGACAACAATTTATTCTTTCAAAACCACAGTGATAATAAGTACTGTTATCATTTGTTAATTTGTAATTTATAGAAAATGAACAGTTTAGGACCTACATAAATAATCATATAGATTCAGCTCATTCAGCTGAATTACTGCAAAAAGTTAATTGAAAATTTGCGATTTTATATTGCTTATAATTCAAAATTTATACACCCAATGTCATATTTTCTTGGGTTTTTCGCGATTCCCGGCATCAAGGAATCAAATTACACACAAATTCCCGAGAAATATTGTGCCGTTTAAGAGAAACGTGTCAAAAAAGTTTCGTAGAGCGCCATCTCGCTTTTTGTCTCGTTCTGGTTTAACGATTTTATATATTAGATGTGAAAATTTGTGGGTTTGGATGTTTAGATGTTTGGATGTATGTTCCTCAATCACGCAAAAACTACTAAACGGATTTGGTTGAAATTTGGCACACAGATAGTAGATAGCCTAGATTAAAACATAGGATACTTTTCATCCCGATATTCCCACGGGAACGGGAACCACGTGGGTGAAACCGCGGGCGGCCGCTAGTTAGTAATATTTCGATGTTTCTGAGTATAAATTATGAGAAGTGTCCTACTTACTTAAAAACGGACTACAGGCTTCTTGACTCGACGCCTTAATGAATATGGGTAGAGTATGTCATGCTCATTTTAAACATTTCTGCGGTATTGTGAGGCGGGTCGTTCCTTCAAATATGGTGCAGCGAAACAATGGCTGGTTCTTGCGTCATGCTCGTGAACGGGTGCCACCAGTGGGAATGAGTCTTCCTCTGTTTGCTTGTATTAAGGGCGTGGTATATAAAAAATCTATTTAATAAGAGGGGGTAAAGTATGAAATTGCCGATTTTTTTTCTCACACCAGAGGCTCTGACTCTCATTTCTTTTATGATGTGCAAGACGCTTCGGTTACTTGTTATTATTTCGAATTATGATCATAAACGAACGGCGGCGGCCCCAGCAATAACAATAAATATTTCTGGATTATTCCTGAACGTTAATAAAAGTATCAGTGACTCTGTAACTTAGCCGATACTATTTTAACACGTTTTTATTAGGTTGCTTTTTCGTTTGTATGTTTGTCCTTGGTTTGTCCGCATAGTTTGCGAACGATTTTAAACTAGCTTCCCGATGAGCTAGAGACTTGAAACTTTGAACATAGGTCAGAACTGGAATACAATGCAATATTATGGTGTCACTGAGCTCATCTGATGATGGATCTGGAAGAAGGCCACAGGAACTCTATGATAAAACCACGCTACCCGATCGAGTTTGGGCTCGTTTGAATCGTCTTGACGAGTACTTTGTTGGAAAATAGTGTCCGAGGACCTGATGATGGAGCCGGAAGAAGGCCATAGGAACTCTATAATAAAACCACGCTACCCCATCGAGTTTGGGCTCGTTTGAATCGTCTTGACGAGTACTTTGTTGGGAAATAGTGTCTAGGGTCTGATGATGGAGCCGGAAGAAGACCACTGGAACTCGGTAATAAAAAATAAAACCATGCAACCCCATCGAGTGTGGGCTTGTTTGAATCGCCTTGACGAGGACTTTGTTGGGAAATAGTGTCCAGGGTCTGATGACGGAGCCGGAGGAAGGCCAATGGAACTCTATAATAAAACCATGTAACTTCATTGAGTCTGGGCTCGGTTGAATCGTCTTGACGAGTTCTTTGTTGGGAAATAGTTTCCAGGGTCTGATGATGGAGCAGGAAGAAGGGCACTGGGACTCTGTAATAAAACCATGCAACCCCATCGAGTTTGGGCTCGTCTGAATCGTTTTGACGAGTGCTCCGATAGGAGATGGTATTTTTAGTCTTAGCTCGTTAACAAAAAAAGCATAAAATAATAATTTACTGAAAAAAAATATTTTTTAAAAACACGTTTTTAAAACGGACAAAATTATTACAAAAAAATCGGACTAAAAATATTTTTTTACTAATAATACTTGTGATATTATTTAGGTGAGTGTACATTTGCGCATAAAAGTAAAAAAAAAATAGCGATAAATTAAGACAATGAACTAACATTTGTACTAACATTCCATACTAATGGAATATGCAAATTCTTTAAAATTCTCCATACAAAACGGCAAGTTCATACTTAAACAACAGAATATATAATAGTAATTAAACCCTCAATATTATCTGTAATGGCACTTCTTATTCAAAACATAAAATTCATAAGTAATGGGTAGGTACTAGGGTTGCCAACTTTTTTTTCATCAAATATAGTATTTTCAAGATTATTAGTGTAAAAATATAGTAGGTTGCCGTTTCGTATGGAGGATTTTAAAGAAGTTGCATTTTTCATACGTACCTACTAACATTTTCAGAATTTATTCAACAACTATAAACGCAATTATGCAATTACTTATGTGCATGGTTTTTTTTTGTTGCTTTTGTTTAATTTTTTCACTTGAAAAAATATAGTAGTTTTGCCTACTATATATTTTTTCAAAAAATATAGTAGGTGAGCCCTCAATATAGTAGGATACTATATTATATAGTAGGGTTGGCAACCCTAGTAGGTACCTACCTTGTTATGATTTCTTTAATTGCAATCTTTTTACTTTCTATAGTCAAGTCAGTAGTTATGTAATTAAAGGCCTTTGAAAAGCTAACGAAAAAAAATCCCTGCTACCTGCTACCTATTAAACGAAATTTTACTTCTGTTGTGCTTCTGTCCTCTCTCTCTCTATTTTGTGACAATAATATGTTCACCGATCTTCGCTGTTTATAATTATGAATTTAAACATTACACAATTTCACCTGATTGGTATCGGTACAATAAATTAATCATATAAGTAACATAACAATTAAATGATGTGAACGAACTCATGACATTGGCGAAGAGTTATTGTTAGTATTTACTTAGCTTCGCGGGAATGCATTAAATTATCTATGTTTACTTACTCATGAGTCGTGACTTGTTTTACTTCATAATTTATGATTATTTAATCATTTCATTTGGTAAATGTCCGAAGAATAAAAACTACTGTATATTTGTGTTTTGTGATTCAGGTTAATATAAAATGTATGTGAAAGTACCGGAAGTGAGGAGATGCTGTTTCTGTATCCCGTTGCGATGTGGGATCATGGTATTTGGAATTGTTAACATTGTAAGTGTTTACTTAACTAACTCTTTAGTATAGTCGATGTTTAGTTAGGTACACGGTATTTAAATCCTAATGCCCGCTGCTTCCAACTATACACTTAGTTGGACGCAGCGGGATTGAAAACATAACTTGAAAATAAACGTTATTTGACCGTAAATACTGTTGTATCCAATAAATAACGTAACGTCATTTACCCTAAAACACTACCTACCGTTTTTTGGTATCGTTATAATTTTTAACGGTATTTCAAATACAATCACTGGTTGGAGGATCAAAAAGACCCCTGTCCCGTCCGCGTTAGTATAAAAATTATTGAATCATAGCTAGGTACCTATTGTTTCGAATCTGGGAGAATTGTTAATTGTTTCGAAACACATACAAACTATTGGAACTATTTACCTTCATAAAATCCTAATCTCTCCACCAACCTTTCATCCATATTCCACACACACAAACACACACACACACAACTTTTGCATTTATATTATACCTTATAGTAGGCTAGGATAAAAAAAATATGTTTGTTGGTTTGTTTTAAACTACTTATTTTTTTTACGGGCGTTATAGCACATTTTTTTTGCCCACAGGTGCTATCAGTGATAGCCGTATTTTGGCTGGTAGTGACCACCGAACTCCGCAAGGTCTCTCTGACGAATGGATCCTCGCTGGAAGAGGTGACGGCCACTGTGCTCTTCAGCATCCTCGGAATGGGCGTCATCTTAAACTGCATATTAGTTGTCGCCGGAAGTCAGGTTAGTGTGCACGGTCTTCCTAACATCATCACCAAGGTAGAGAACTTTATTAACGTGAGATACATAAATTTTGTGATTAGTTGATAATGTGTGGAATCGGTACTGATTTGCAGAGCTGCAGCCCCCTAGAATGATCACCGAAACGCGATATGATATATAATCATATATATCATATCGATAAATAAGTACCTAGCGATTTTAGCGCATAAAGTGTCAAAAGACAATGGATTTTGACAGTTGAGTGTCGATAAAATGCTATATCACGCGTATCGTGTTTCGGTGGTCATGCTAGGGGGGCGCACCTCTTAAACTTGCCATCAGGTTTATGAATCGCTATGCTATAGTTACATTTCTTTCTCGCTGTATAGCATAAAAGAGACTCATTGATAACCATTCAGAAAACTGGCAAGTTTTAAGAGGTACCGTTGTAATATGCCACTTTAATATTCTTAAATAAAATTTAAATTCTGAGATTGCGAAAAAAGAGTTTTGAATTTCTGCTAACGTGATATCCTACCTCTATCTGCCTGCCTAGCATGACCGATTTATATCGCGTGATATAGCGTTTTATCACGTTTAACTGTCAAAAAGACAAAGGAATTTGACAGAGTGTCGATAAAATGCTATATCACGAGATATAAATCGGTCATGCTAGGCAGGCTGAAGTTCTAGTATTTTTAATTCGTACGTTTTATTTAATTCGGAAAGAGAAGGTCTTACACAAACGAGTTTGCTTTCTGAGTTTTCATGCTCGTTGGGAATAATCTCACTATTATTTTTATTTCAGAAAGACATATCGATGTTGAGACTGTACAACTACTATGCTGTCCTGACGACTATGGCAGCATTAGTGCCACTCTTCATCTTGCTGTACATAAAGCAGTATAGAGACGTTTATGCTGCAGTCGTTGCAATCGGTAATACTTACATATTTACCTTAGTGAATAAAATAATTAATTAATTAAATTTAGTTTTAATGTGAAATTGACTTAACAATGTCGATTTTGCTGGTACACAATGGTACTACCTAGCTACAACAGAAATGAAGTTTTTGACTAAAGATAAAAAAAAAACTTTATACAAAAAGCATTGAACTAAGATTATACTTAGATGGTAAAACGGTAATATACCATTTTTTCCTATTGTATATCATGTTTTTTTGTTATAGCGATGCAAATATACGTCATCGTGCTGGTGAGAAGTGAAACATTGAAATTGGAGAAAAAAATGCTTTTGATTGAAGATTGTGAGAGGGACGCCGGTGTCGAAATAAACGTACCTGATACTGATACATTGCTGTGAAATTATAATACTTGAAGGGTACAAGGGAAAAATGATCATTGTCAATTTTACCTTATTTCGAGAAAATTTGATTCTTAAGTTCCAACCTAGGTATTGGACCTTCATCGATATTCATAATTGTATGCAGTTTTTCACCGTTATTTTAAATGACATTCATCGTTTTGAGCCTGTCCCTCGAATTTTAACAGCTATAAATTGGAGACGAAAAGCGTTTTTTGCGTGTATTCTGGTGAAAACGAAATTATTTTCGATGGACTTTCAAATGCATACCAAAAAAATGACATCCAAAATATTCCCTTGTACCCTTCACTTAGTCTCAACTTCACACATAAATTCATTGATAATTAAATTAAATCAGAAGGTAGATTATAGAGCCTGTGAAACAGGCTTTAACTCTATCTTAACACCTACATCTATCGTATATAAGTTATTTCTAAGGCTCTTATCATTACAAATGTAATAAAAAGGTTTTCATTAAAGTTTATAATACTTAGTATCTATCTGTCTTATTCAGAGATGTTTCACAAAACCGGGGTGCAAGACTGTTCTAACAAAACCTGGTTTGATGCTTGTAAACCAATCATAATGCACCTTTTAATCTTTAAACGGTGGGACTAAACGTTAAACTGTCACTATGAATACGATTTTCGCTAAAATGGCGTTAGTCCGCAGTCTAACGCCATGTTAACTTTGGCCCTAGTTTAACGAACGCACTCTGAATAAGACAGTAAATATTTTAATAACCTACTTAAAGAAAGTAAGAAACGAACGTTCGAAGCCTCTAAAGGTTCAGCACAGACATACACAACCAGAATGTTTATAGAGATCTACAACGTCGAGACTGAACTGTGATGGGACTGATGGGCTAAATTATATCGATCAATCTTTCTTTCGGCAAGCGTTCAATCGACGAAATATATCACTGTACAGACGAGCATTCTTCATTAATACCTCGTTATTTAGCTCGAAACTACGCATTGAAGGCGGCTCTTTTGAGAGCTCACGATCACGTCGGGATGGTAATGACGTCGAAATTATTAAAAATAAAATCGTTTTCAGATTTCCACTTGTACACAGGTGGATGCCCGCGAGTTACCCTGTTCGAGCTATTGTCAGCGATATACGTGAATGTAAAGAAATTCAGGTAGTATTGTGCGAAAAGACGCGGCAACTAAAATTGCTTTATTGGCCAATTATATTAAATTAAACATGGAATTTGGAGGGTGAATGTAGCGTGAATGTCAAGAATTTTGAATGTCCTGAATCCGTCATATTATTTTCAGTCATGGTTATTTGCTTGTGGAAATATTTGATTGCTTGATAGCACCAAAACATAGAGCTGCACTATGCAGCTAGTGTTATGTAAACAAGCTTTTCCTCAAATTAGAAATTCCTTCATATGTCACCATGAGAGTAAAATTAAGTAGGTGTTACAGCCCCCTACTCAAATGGCCAACATTCTATTCGTTTGTACGCTACGCTTACTATTAAAACTTTAAAATAAGCAGTAAACTATAATTACGTGCCGTAAGCTTGACAACCCAACTAGCACAAGACGTCTGCTTAAGACCTATATAGCGTATATAATTACAGTTATAAGCTGCAAGAGTTAGTTGCATAGCGCGCTATGCAACCCTTTTGCAGCTGCTTTAGATCTAAAGGGGCGACTTTAGAACTTATTTTAATAGATCCAGTAGAGTTTCATAATAGCGCATGTAATTTCTTACAACCGCTATTTTCACTCCTTAACAACCCTAATGGCACCAATTGAATGAATGAACGTCAGATCTGCTCATTTATTTCATTCACTCCGAAGCGTACATTACAGCTTTGAGTGAAAAATGCGACTTTCTTTGGGAAGTTTCGTGGTTTTAATGTATTTAAGTTCTATAACATGTAAGATGTTTTTATATAATTATGGCTGGCATCGTGTAGTGAAATGATAAAATGGTGAAACTGTAGTGTAAATATATTTGAGTTACGCGGCTTGTTTAGGTGATAAACATCGGCAAATTTAATTGACTGTGAAACGTGTATGGTGTTTTTGGAATAAAACTAATGGGCCCTCAATTTATTGAAGATTTTACGAAAATCTAATTAATTTGTAACTGCGGGTCAAAATATTTTATCTTAATTTAGATAAGAACAACACTGAATTATATTTATTTATGGATATTTAATGATAACATGTTGTTTGCGATCATACTTAACTGTGCCGTGTGACCCGTGTGTTTAAATAAACAGAAATATATGAACAGATGAAATAAATTGTCTCAGAAAATGGCGTCATATTTTTGCAGCCTTGGTTTCTAGTTTTCGCTACTGTAGCCCCCCTTTTGCAGATTTTGGTGACAAAAATCACTGTTCAGAAACTCCTAGATCCAACTAAGCTGCAAATTTCATTGTTCTAGAACTTATACCTCCATATAATGTCCAATAAAGTGGATATTATAACCTAGAGTGTGAATTTGATATGATATAAAGTTCGCACCTGCACTGCAGCACATATAATAAATATAATTTAGGGATCTGCAATCAATGCCGGAAACCATTGCTTAAATAATTGTTTGATTGATAAAAAAAATGTAGTAGGTATTATGCCAATAAATTCTTCTGTTATACTATTTATGATCTCTAAAAATCAACTTCGAGGGCAATGCACCTACCTATAGTTTGTAACTTTAAGAATTAATCGTCAAAAAAAAGTTTGTTCATATTAATTTTCAAGAAAATACGACGAGAAATAATTAAAATAAAAAATGTTTAAATGAAAGCATAGAACGCCTCCGACTTAACTGAAGGGGGCTCCAACTTTATTGAAGTCTGTTCTATGTTTTTTTAAACACCTTTTAAGCTCAATTTGATAGAAGGCATAATTCCGAATCGAAGATAAAAAGCATAATTAACATGCTTGGACATAAATATAAATAAAAACTGATAAACCTCTTTTTATGTTTCCGTAGCCTAAATGGCGAAAATGGAACCCATATAGATTCGTCATGTCTGTCTGTCTGTCAGTCCATCCGTATGTCACTGTCAATAACCGAAAATATTAGGACTACACAGTTGAAACTTGGTAGGTAGATGTATTCTGTAAACCGCTTTACGATTTTTAAAAAGTTAAGGGGGTCTCCCCAAACATGGAACTGAAACTGAATTTTTTTTTTCGTTAAATCAATACGTTCGGTGTCTATAGATAGGTCTTCAAAAATGACTGCGAGGTTTCTCAATTTTTCAAATTAGAGAGTGAATATATATATATATATATATATATATATATATATGCTATATTGCTATAGATCTTAATGAACACTTTCAACGAAAATTGTTTTGAACGAGATATAGTAACGAGTTTTCGAGATATAATAGTACATTTTTCAAAAACAGAACCCTACTGCGCGTGGCCCGACACTTACTTGGCCGGGTTTTTTGAAGTCGGATAAAAACAAATATTGCTCAAGCTATTATTTTCTATCATGAAGCACTGCAGACTCCATAATAGTTCCATAAAAAGGAATTTTACGAGCTTAGGAGCTAATTTTACCTCACAGGCATAACAGAAACCGCAAGAAGTAAATTAGTCACAATTTCCTATCCTATGCAGAACAGGGTGGTAAATTATGCCACGCGGGACCGTAATGCAACTAAAAGTGTCAATAAATATGCAATTATAACTACAATGCAGTCAATGGTGGTCTGAAATGCTATGCGAAACCATTATGCGAGTCAAAGTGGTAAAAAAGTAAAAAATCTAACTATTGTGCAGTTAATAGTGCCATAAGGTGTCACAAAAATACCTTAGGTTTTTTCAGCGGTCAAAGCTATGATTTTAGCTGTTATCGAACCTGTGCCTAATTCTGTCTCCCTTAAGCCACCCCTATAGACATTGAAGCTTTAAGGAAAGCTGCATTTTCCCTTATGCCACCCCCACACACATTGGAGCTTTAAGGAAAGCTGCATTTTTCACTAGTGTGCTAGTTGGGAATTCCATACAATACATCGAAGTCTGTGATTTACTTACATAAGTTCGCGACATGTGATTTGATCATCTATTGCTCATATTTGAGCTTTAAAAATAAGCGTAGCGTTCAAACGAATAGAAAGTTGGCCATTTGAGTAGGGGGGCTGGTTTCAATTAGATTAGTTAGTAGGTAGGTATATACATTATAGATCATGCCAAATTAAATGATTAAAATACATAGTCAATCAAACTTATTTATGATTATATATTTGGTAAACTAGATAGATAAGGCATTATAAAAAAATGAGATCCCTACGCTTACTTTCTTAATAGAAAAAAGTACATGAAGTTGTTATAATAATGTTAGCTGCTTTATGTAAAGCATATATGTTTACGCTGTTCAATAATAAAACATTTGTAATTTATATGAAGGTGGTACTCACAATAATTCCGAGTGGAGGTTATTATAGTAATTAGCTCTGTTTTAAAGTAAATATTAAGTGGGGAATACGTTCGATCGACATCTGGTAGACGAATGAGAGGTCGGGAAACCGCAAACTCGATGGGCGGAAAACACGGAACGTCTGGGCTAACTGTTTTTGCTTTTTAGTACCCTATTACTAATCTAGATGTAAAGTTTCAAAAGTTATGAAAGTCAAACTTTATTTAAATAAACTTAAAAACTGAGCGCTATTGAATCGGTCTCGATCCTTAGTAAGCAACAGTATGTTATAGTGTAACATAATATATGTCCGGATTTTTAGACTATTGTCCGGACATTGTCCGGCTTTTTAAGATTGGGCAATGTAATACTAGTTAAAAAACATACATAACAGTAGTGTTCGAAAGAGCAAGTCCCAAAATGTATGGATGTCCGAAATATCCGAACTTTTATTGAAATGTCCTGCTTTTTGTCAGGACTTTCCAAATTTTGAAATGGAAACCCTAAACATATAATAAGGTAGAAGAGGATAAGCAAAAAGACGGTGTGGTCTCCAGATCAATGTAGTTTTTATTTTTATTTTTGGTTTGCGGAGGTCTCAGAATTTGTTCGACTGCTTTAGCCGTAGATTATATACATTCTGCATCTGATTAAATCCTTTAATGAATTTGGTTTATTAGTTTTTAAAGCTTAAAAAGTATGAATTAGTTACAATTTGTTGAAAGTGTTAGTAAACTTGACCATCCGATCAATACTTCGTTTGCATGATTTCAGCGAAGGCTGCGTTCAGACGATAACGCACGACCCAACCTCAACCCAAACTCAACTCAAACTCAATTCAAACGCAGCCCACTCCTTCAAATACATCACTTACAATTTTGAGTCTTATGACATTAATAAGCTCTTTTATATTTTGTTGATGCAACTGCATACTCCCCGCGCTCAACCCGAACTCGACTCAAACTCAACCCGTACACAACCCAAACTCAAATCAAACTCAATCCGAACTCAAACCGAACTCACTTCAAACTCACATGGACATTTCACAGGACCTTATTAAAGTATCATAAGACTCAAAATTGTAAGCGATGTATTTCAAGGTGGGCTGTGTTTGAGGTGAGTCTGAGTTGAGTTCGGGTTGAGGTCAGGTCGTGTGTTATCGTTTGAACGCAGCCGAAGGCAACAATCAGGTGAAAAACTTTTTGCTGAAAAGTAGCTGCAACTAAAGACCTAAAAGTGGCAGCTTTTCTCATTATTAATTAACATAATAGCTTAATAACTACAATTAGCACAATGTTCAGCGTGGCGTCCATTTTGAAAAACTAGGTAGCAAAATGGCCTCAAGGAGTCCTGAAAAGTGAAATGCACTTATTAGCCGAGAAGGGCGTAGACCGTTTCAGCCTAATGGTACCCATTCACGAATGAATGAGAACGCGAAATTGCCAACAATTATATACTCGCGTAATGATAACCGGTGATGCTCCTTCGGCAAACTGGGGCTGGTGTAGTAGGTGCATTAGTGTAGGTACCTATGAAAATATGAAATGTCGTTGAAACGCCTTTTTCAGTAGTGGTACCTAGGTTAGTATTTTTAAGTATTCTTTAGTTAAGGTAAGATTTGTGGTGAATACACTTACCCGAGTAAAGTTTCAGTAGGAAAATTTGACTGAAACAGTATATAAGTGATACGTGTATACTTAGTGATACATTTAGAGTGATACGTGTGCTTTTTGTTCTCCCTACTCGTATATCTCTGTATACGATTGACTTCCATTGTTAATTTGAGAACTAATTCCATTCCATTGGAGTATTCGATGACGTAAGTAACGAAATACAAAACATCAATTTAATTTTCGGTGATCTGTTTGACATGCCAGTTTCATTCTTAAAAAGAGATGATAAACTAGAGTTCCAGTAATAAAAAACGAATAATAACAACTGCAAAATTTAATGACCACCCAAAACAATAATGGAATTACATGTCCGTCTAGCACAATTCCAAAATCTATCCACAATCTGATATAGTGACAGCGAGGCGCGGCGAGGCCGTGACGTCACAACATGGCGCAGGTAGGAGCGGAGATAGGATCCGGTCATCCTGCCCATTTCCGGTCTTCACGCGGCCGTGACGCTTCCGGGCACGCGTCGCCGACGTTGTCACCGCAGATGTATTCACCTGGAAAAGACAAAAAAAATGGTTTTGTTAAAAAATATATTATATTAATTAAGTATTTACGTAATTAAAAAATAATTGATAAAGGTATTTGTTTTTATTAGTGCCCGCGACTTCGTTCGCGTGATTAAGATATGTGCATGCATTTGTTTTGAAAGTCACGGATTACCAATATACCTAGGTATTTATCAGTAAACCTCATTTCACACATTTAAATTTTTCCATAAAAAAATCATGTACAAACTGGAACACTCTGTAGCACCCTGTATAACGGGAATTTTCCTAAATGCTTTCTTAGTGCTCACCTACGCCATGAAAGGTATACCCTCCAAAAATTGTGTCTCTACCTTCAGCCCTATACAAATCCCTATTCAAACTGGAACACCCTGTTGCACCCTGTATAACGGGAATTTTACAAAACGCTTTCTTAGTGCTCACCTACACCATGAAAGGTATCTTCCCTCCAAAAATGGTGTCTCTATTTCAACCCTATACAAATTCTCATACAAACTTAAACAACCTGTAGCACCCTCTCTCTATAACGGGAAATTTCTTAAATCCTTTCATTGTGCTCACCTACACCATGAAAGGTATCTACCCTCCAAAAATGGTGTCTCTACTTCAACCCTATACAAATTCTCATACAAACTTAAACAACCTGTAGCACTCTGTATAACGGGAATTTTCTAAAATCCTTTCTTAGTGCTCATCTACATCATGAAAGGTATCTACCCTCCAAAAATGGTGTCTCTACCTTCAGCCGTTAGGGCTCCACGCCTATCCCAACAATGAATAAATCAATTTAGAGTTTTATAAGTATTATGTATAGATAGACAGCATTAGTTTCATAGTTATTCATAAATACCAATGCAATTTTATGTATCGAATTTATAAATAATATCGAGCAGTGGAACGAAGTATAAACATAAGTATGTATCTATATACAAAACCGAGGACAACAGTTAATATTTTCATTTTTTTGTAAAAATAAAGACACTAAACTTTTAAAATGTGAACATTTACATTGACACGAATTGTCACGAATAGTTAATAATAAAATGTACCTAAGCAATCAAATATGTAAAGCATTATTTATATGAAACCAAGTTTGAATCGCGCAACGGCGCAACATTTGGGTAATGAAAACGCAACAAAACTTTATTAAAAAAGGTCTAAATACATTTCTTTGATTATTTTCATTAACTTGGTTCTGTATGTATACAATAGGAAAAACTATGAAAATATTTTCTGTTTCCACTACTTTTAGTAAACACAAGGTTATATTATGAGTTTTATGCTTGGATTTCCGCGCAGACGCGCGTAGAATTATGATTCATTATTATTTTAAACGTATTGTTTAATGTGTTCGGCAACTTTCTAAGAACCAACGAATGATGTATTATTAAAAAAAAAGATCCTGACTCTCTGCGTCATCATTTTGCAGCTCAAACTACTGGACGGAGCAGGCTGACATTGGTCATACTTATAATTAGTTAGTTTTTACCCGACTACGGCGAAGCCAAAACGGAGGGTATATGATTTTGACCTGTATGTATGTATGTATGTTTGTAAATTCATCTGTTCCCTCATAACTTCTAAACTACTTGTAATCGTCCAATGAACATAGGCTATATGACGTTACATTAAATTGAATGTGGCGCCCTCTAGAGGAGTTAAAGACATGAACTAAAAAAAATATATATTGTAATAAGGCCGTGTTGGGTACCAAATGAAAGGGCTTAATGAGCACTTTTCAAAAATATATAAATTGTTAGCTTTTGCCCGTGGCTTTGCTTGCTTTTACCCTATTGACAACTCCAAAATATTTAAAATAAAAAAGAAGTTTAAAAACTAAATCCCGACTACGGAAAAATCGTGCTCTAAAAAGTAAGAAACAAGAAAATATTCATAAAAAGGATAACCGTACCGTAGTCGCATGCCACCTCCAGCCCATGCCGTGCGTCTAGGACAAAGTGACATGCGACTACGGTTATCCTTTTTATGAATATTTTCTTGTTTCTTACTTTTTAGAGCACGATTTTTCCGTAGTCGGGTTTTAGTTTTTAAACTTCTTTTTTAATGATCTAGGCATGCTAAGGCAGGTTTTTATTTCAGGTGCCTTCAGCTCACCTGATGTTAAGTGACGATAACGTCGAACGTGTAAGCGTACTACACTCGGAATCCTCACCACTGAGGAACTGCCTATCTTACCTTTAACTGCCGGAACATAACAATTTTTAAATTGTTATTATGGAGTCAGAATAAGGTAAGATGGTGGTAGATAGCCAGGCGGATTTGAAATAAGCTCTACCACCAACCAAACCGAGTAGGTATGAATTTAATTGTAAAATTTTTGAGCATTTCCATGGAATGTGGAATTTCACGTGATCGGACGTGAAATTCCACATTCCATGGATTTTTTTACGGCTAGAATTCAAAACCTACTACATTGTATACAAAACCCTGTAAGATTCGAAATGTCACAATGACATTTTATAGGTAGTACTGTACCAAAAGAAAAGAAGAATAAAATATTTTTTAATCCAAGTTGTAACAGCACTTCCATAAATTCAATAGTCCGTGTACAGTCGTCACCCGTCGCCCGCAAGATGAGTTTTGTGGAATGAATTCGTTGGCGACAATTGAATCACTTCGCCACGCGGTTATCTTGCGTCCGCGTCTCGTCGCTCTGAAGGCTGAAAGTATGGCAAAACTTTGTTGCTAAACCAAACTGTTATGTTAGGTTTTGCGAAACCTATCGCTCGTATAGGCGACGAATTTTTGGTACAATTTAATTATTTATACGTAAAATAATAGAAGTCCTGAGCATAATTTGAACTACACATAAGTATAGTATTATTTTTTTAGAAAAAATATCGATCGGGATTCGAAAATATCATTGAAACGTAGCCTATGGATCACAGGATGCTATCGCATGAAAATATGAAGAAAATACTTCAGCTAAATCCACAGACTATTGTTGTATGATCTGTGACTAAATTATATTTTTTTTAAACATAGGATAACATAGGGCAGTTTAAAAGTGTAGATATATAACCAAAGGTAGTTTTATCGTTCAAAAATAGCGTGGACCGGTAAAGAAATTGACATAGAGTCCGCAACACCAAAGAATACGTGAGAAAAAGAAGGTTTAATTTCAGAAATAATTTAGTATATATATAAATATTTTAGTTTCATCAAAATGGCAGGATGTCAGAAACCCGCTTGGTAGCGTGGCGCTGCTGTAGATGGAGCCTTTTTGTGCGTGTGCATTTGGCTTATGTATATTCCTGGTTATTTTTCAATTACTTATGTTTAAAAATGGTTGATAATAACAATTATTATTTTGGAATTTGGACAGTAAACGAACGAATTAAAATTGCATTGAAAAAAAAGAAAACCAAGATGTTTTGGAAGAAAAATGAATAATAGTGATTAATTTTCTTTTGCTTTAACTTAGGATTTATGATGTTTTAATGCGATCTAGTGTGTTTTGTGGATAAATATCCTTTTGAGACCAATTTGCATTGTGTGGACATCCAAGTTTACAAAAATTGTCTACGAACATTCAAAAATTGATAGCAAACAACAAAATGACGGTCTACATCTACGCTAGCGCTGTCTATGGTGTATTATTTGTGACATAGACTTTTTGTAATAACATGACATAAAATTTTTCGCTATGGATTTGTGATTGTGAATCAGAAAAATTCTCCTGCCATTCCACGGGACTTATTTCCTAGTCGCAGACTCTAGATAGATAGATAGTATTTCATTATGCTATGTTGTTACATGACAGGTGCCCACCGGCCACCTGACAGCAGAGCCATCTGGTGTAGCTCACGCGACCTGTAGTAGGCAGTGTGGCAGTACTTTACTCCGCCCCAATAATTGTTTTTGGAACCTTAACGTATGACGGATTGGTGATAAAGATACTAAGTTTATAAATTAAGGTCCTTATTATAATTATTTTGGTTTTCAATTGATATAAAAGTCAATCAATCAAAATCAAAGTCTTTTGCAGGAAGCTACTTCGTACAGAAAGAGCTCAATGGGCTTACTATATATTTTTTATACAAAGCTATGAGTTATTAGTAGGTACTATTTTATGTAACTAGACACTTAAAGAGGATTTAACGAAGCAACTAAGTTCGAAATTGAAATTGTCAACAGTTCAAAACAAAACAAAACATTTAATAAAAACAAAAATTCCACGGTTCCAATGAAATAAAAAAATATTTAAGTAATAACTGGTTGTTAAGAGTAATTAAAGTCAAGTTTCCGGCGGCCCCCCACAATTCTTTCCCCTTTGTGTGGGAGGGATGGCGTCATGTGTGGAGTGCCTTAAGGGTTCCTACTTATAGTAGTTCATTACGTTCAAGGACTATATGTATACTTACCTAGTTGTTAATGACAATTTCAGGGAATAAGTCAGCGGTAATAACGTTTGATTATGTAGAAAACCTCAGTGTCTCAAGACGAAAGTCTATGAACAGTGTGTGTTGCCAGTGATGACTTACGGCAGTGAAACATGGTCGCTAACTTTGGGTCTCATAAGGAGGCTCAAGGTCACTCAGCGTGCAATGGAGAGAGCCATGCTCGGCGTTTCCCTACGTGATCGAATCAGAAACGAGGAGATCCGCAGGAGAACTAAAGTAACCAACATCACTCGAAGGATTGCTCAGCTGAAGTGGCAATGGGCGGGACACATAGCGAGAAGAACCGATGGCCGTTGGGGCGGAAATGTTCTGGAATGGTGACCGCGCACCGGACGACGCTCCGTGGGTAGGCCCCAGACAAGGTGGACCGACGATCTGGTGAAGGTCGCGGGAAGCCAGTGGATGCAGGCAGCGGGGGACCGATCGTCGTGGAGATCCTTAGGGGAGGCCTATACCCAGCAGTGGGTGTCGTGCGGCTGGTATGATGATGTAGAAAATACTCATTTGTATCGCATTTCGCATTTACAGGGTGTTACATAACAACCGCAAATGCCGAATATGGTAGAGTACTATTATATATTCTGTGGATAGGGACCAAACTGAACAACGTTTACAATGGAACCAACTCTGAAATCTCGAAAAAGAATAGCTAAGTATTTTGATACTTTCTTTATTAATTTGTGTATGAAAAAGCTGGTTATTTTTTCGTGATTTCAGAGTTGATCCCATAGTAAACGTTATTCAGTTTGATGGTCCCTATTTACTATTTGCGGTCGTTTTGCAACACCTTGTGTAACAAACACCTTTCCAAATGGCTTCTTGTAACGAGAATTTCAGCTACAGTATAAAAAAAATGTTTTACATTCATACAAATTGTGCCAAATAATAAATAAACTTTAATGGATTAAAATTGTGTAAAAATAATAGAAATGTGGCATTAAATTACCTATTTATCCTGAACATAATAATCATATTTGTTGAAAAAGTAGTGTAAGCAAGTGAAACAAAAAAAAATAAGTACTACTTAATTCTTATAACTATTAGGTGGCAAGGTGTGTTCCTATGTAAATAATAATTAATTACAAACTAGTGGTTCTGTAACAAACACGAGGTCTACAGCTGCTGTAGACCTCGTGTTTGTGTCATTTTTGAACAACAAATGTCTGATATGTTTTTTTAGAAAAAAATCGAAAAACTATATTGACAAAATTTCTAAATAAATTAGTAATACCTAATCGCACTCGCTCATAAAACTACACAAGATTCGGTTGAGAAATGTGACCTCTACAGGAGAACAAACGGACAGCCGGAAGCATTTTTTTTGCCTAAGCTGAAACGGAGACGCTTAGCTCACGCATCGCGCTCGCTCGGTCAATAAAACGATACGCCAGGTAATATATCAACCACAAAACGAATTAATGATTTGAAACAAGGTAACTATTTAGTTTTTGCTCATAGATCGCCCAAACTTTTTGTAACATCACTAATTTATTATAGCTCAAAATAAATAGCTAGTGTGGTGTGGACGGGCGTGACGAAATAAAAAATATTTTGTTTTAAGCCATTTCTCGTGAGTCACAAAAAAGGGTGACGATGCGATTTCGCGTCGTGAGACAATGGTTCGAGTACCGAGACTAATCCGGTATCGTCACGAACATGTGGACGCTGTTCACTCCTTATGATGGTGTGAAACGTTATGCTTGTTTGATATATTGAAACAAATCACTTTTAAGCCAGACTTAGCGTAAGAATATAAATATATAAGCTTCCGCCCGTGACTTCGTCTGCGTGGATATTTATTTATATATTTATTTGGTTTACCAGCAATTTATTGTAACAATAATATTTACAGCGCAAAGTGTAGGTACAATAATACTCTTATAATTGTAACTGCATTATTATAGGTTACATATACTCTTTTAATCAGCTTTTATCAAGCTCATTGAAGTAGCATTAGAATAGAATTAGTGTACACCAAATAAAAGCGATTTACAATACCTAAGACTATAATGCAGCTCATAGCATTACAAGAGAGATTTTCTGTAAAGCTAAACCAGTCGTTAACAAGCTTTGATCTTTAAACCAGCTAGAAACATCACATAAAGCCAAAGCCTGGACTAGATCGTTTTAGAATGCAACACAAATGCGTTTTTCGGTATTTTTTACCATCATAATGCCATTAGTCAGCTGTGATATATAATAGTGTAAGAATTCTCCCCAATGCAGTTGAAAGACTCGCTCTACCCTTTAGTACATCTGCATAAAAGCTGTACGCTATTATACATCTTGTTTATGATCATAATTTTCACTAAATTGCTACTTGGGTTATGAGTAAGTATTATACAATAAACCATACTTAAATAAATAAATAAATATTTGACAACATCACATACATTGCTCCAATCCCAAAGTAAGTAGCTATAGCACTTGTGTTATGGAAATCAGAAACAACGGTGGTATGACAAACACCCAGACCTGAGACAATATTGAAAAGTTCATTTTCTACATTGACCCAGCCGGGGATCGAACCCGGGACCTCAAGAGATGGTGACGCCTTGAAAACCGGCGTGCGAACCACTCGACCACGGAGGTCGTCACTTAGGTTTAGGCCCTCCGCTGCCTTGAGCGGGACACGCGCGCGGGGCGACATAGATTAGAGCTTAGGCCCTCCGCTGCCTTAAGCGGGATCCCGCCGCGGGTACACGGCGCGGGAATATAGATTGCTGGTTTTTGACGGACAAATGCTTGCGCAGTGCATGAGTAAACTCTAATCTATGTCGCCCCGCGCGCGTGTCCCGCTCAAGGCAGCGGAGGGTCTTACGCATACACTGCGCAAGCATCTGTCCGTCAAAAACCAGCAATCTATATTCCCGCGCCGTGTACCCGCGGCGGGATCCCGCTTAAGGCAGCGGACGGCCTTAATAACTAAATGCACAATTAATTTAAGGTAAACACCGCATGCAAAGTCTTTCTTTCTTTCTTATCGTATGATGATTAGTGGCCACCTTTGGTGTTAGAGGTTATCAAGCTGCTTGTAAGTCCTCTCTAACGTGCCCTACTCCGAAGCACGGAAGCGTTTAGTTGTAATGCTACTAACGGTCACCCATCCGACACCTAGTCGGACGAGTGTTGCTTAAAAAACGTGATCGAGTACGATCAGTCTGTCAAACTCCGCCACATGAGCACGTGCAAAGTAAATTTGAAAAAAGAAAGAAATTAAAGCGAAATAAGTACGTACTATGTGTTAATTTTCGATGCATCTTATACGCTTATACAAGAACTATGGATTCCTGCAAGTTTCTACGAAATGTGTTGAGACATTCGCAAAATCTCTGTAGAACCTTTGCGGGATAAAAAGCATACTTTGCTAATAAATAAACTATCGGTGTACCAAATTTCATCCAAATCTGTTTAGCCGTTTTTGCTTGATTGAGTAACAATATCCAGTCATCTAGACATCGTAACTTTCACATTTATAATATTAGTAGGATTGTATTTCTAGTGCATGACGTAGCCCACCTACGTCAAGCATCACGAGACCTGGTAGAAAAATACCTTCTTTGAACACTTTACTACGAAAAATTCTTAAATAGATATCTCCGGAGAATCGTTTTAAGGCTAAATGTAAATGCGAGTGAAGTCGTGGGCGGACGCTTGGCAAGTATAAATACGATGACTAAATTATACTGCAAACGTACCTGTAAATCGAAAATATTTGTGATAAGTTTTAATATACTACATTATCAAAAAAGGGGAACCAATCCCTCGATTTGCGGTACGTTAATGGACACGGGTCGATTAATCGACTGATTGAAATCGACATATGTTGGACGCTCACAGCGGTTCTCGATTTCCGTCCCGAGGTCTCGCATCCTCAGACGTAATGTGACGTGCCTAATACAATCTCCTTCGGGACTTAATGAGATCGTCGTTTCACATAAATCTTTATTTCAAAATCAATTTAGAACAGGGAGTATATCATAAAAACTAGAATATTGTTAAGGTATAGCAGTTAAATTTTCAACTATTTGCTGTACTAATAAATATAAAGTATGAACCTGATTAGAATATCTATTCTAATCAATCATGTTCAGCTGCCTACCGCTGCCTGTTATATGTTCCCGATAGTTACAACCTTGGTCTCTTCAAGGCTAGAGTGAAAAGGCATTTCCTGGGCAAGCATGCTACACCTTAGACAACATCCTGTTTGTGAAGCAAGATGGTGATAAAATGCCTGCCCAGTTACTAATAAAAAAAAAGAATCGGTTAGATCTATGTTAGATCTATGTTGGGGTAAATAGCGCAGCATAATTCAGCAGTTTTAAGCCGGACTCCAACTGTTCTGTAAATTCTACAATTAATTTTAAAGTTGCCAATCCAACACAAATCATATTATTTGCCTTAAAGCACAGCACGACTGCGCACTTACGTATGACCGTTCGGAATGAGGCTTTCACATTCCCTGAATATTTGGGGACGTTTAAGCTGTCGATCTGGGTGAAATAATTTGTGTCCTCCGTCCACATTAGTGTCGGTAATGATCAGTAATGATCAGTAAACGGCACTAAGTGACGCGTTTGCATGGTGCCTTAGGTTAGGACCTTCATTACCGCTGCTGCTTGCTTCTTAAGATATGTTATGAATATTTAAAGAATATACAACCTCCGTGGCCGTGTGGTTAGTCATCATCATCATCATCATTATCACCACCTAATTTTCTTGTGCTATTTGAATTAGGATGTTTTCTGAAAAATATGTGTTTTCTGTCGTTTGCTGTCAAGCAAACGTTTACGGCTTATGAGAGATGATATAGATTTTTTCAGCTACACAAAGATTAAGTGAGAGCTTAAGTGCTTAGTTCAATAACTTGTATCGGTTTCCAAAACATTGATAAAATGTTGAATATGCTTAATTTTTATTTTAGAGCTGGCAAATTGGTAGTGGTTTTGAGACTTGCGTGATTTTGACACTAATGACGACCGCCGTGAGGTTACGCTTAAGGTGACTTAAGTGGGAAATGCGACCATCGTGACCCGCACTTGCGTGTCATTGTCTGCGCGCCTTTTAATTTTATGTCACCCGAGGCGGGAACACAAGGATTTTAATGGTCAGTTTTTGAAACAAAACGTTGAATATTATTTCATTAGTGCTAAATTTTACGACGAATTCAGACGTTAATTTTATTAACAGGAGTGTTTTGATTAGAGTTTAGTTAGACCGAAACATTTCTAAGATGGAGAAGAGGTACCTAGCTTGTTCCTGGCCCCCTAGCAGGACCACCGAAACACAATATATATCGACACTCAACTGTCATAATACACTTGTTTCTTGACAGTTAAACATGATGAGATGAATCGCTATTTCATATCGCGTTTTGGTGGTCATGCTAGGGGGCATATCTATCTACAAGTATTGTGTATTTTCTCATTATTCGATTATTTAAACACCTGCCTGCTTTTCAAAATCAGCTAAGATAAGGAGCTAGAAATAACAGTGCCCCGTTTATCAAAACTTACAAGCTACAAGTAAAATTTATATGGAAAATTTTACAAGTTCATGTAAATTATGTCTTTTTCCAAATAATTTATGCAAGACACTTGTAAAAATTGTCAGACGGAATGGAGAGTCGCCGGACATCCTCAGAAATACTCATGATTTTCCATTGAGTTTTTTTACAAGTTGTAAGTTTTTTTTTACAAGTTTGGTGTTTTTAAATAATTTAATGACTAATATAAGGGTGAAAACATATTAGTTAAATAAACAAAAAGATTTTCAGCGTTTAATTTAACGTGTATTGATAAACAGATTTGTGGAATAAATATTTTCATAAGGAAAATTCTTGTATTTAAAAAGTTCAAGACTTGTAACTTTTGATAAACAGGGCACAGATCTTGGTTACTCATCGAATGATACCAACCAACCGCTGCTAAAGTTGCTATCGCAGGCCGAATTTATGCGTTATCGAGCTCATGCCTCTTTTATGAAAAGCTAGGAAACGCTATTTCTTTCAGATCTCGAAAAATTAATCAATCTTTAAATCCTTATGGAACCTTGAGCATAAACAATTCCATTTCCACATACCTAGCGGTCGTACTGTTTCTTAAAGGGTTTCTATAATGAGTGGCGGTATTGCCCCGTCACGCTCCGTAACAAGCGCCTGTGAGTCTGACGCGGCCGTAGAATTAACAACCGTCTCATACATACACTCATACACAGAGAACAAGAGCTGAACGAAAATAAAGCTTATTACATTAATAACAAGAAGTCCATAAAGAAACATTATGTTCAATTCAGTGGACGGCTGTACCGTCCAGCTAGGCTTATGTGTTATGTGTAGGCGATATGTATGGACTAACTGCTTAGTAAGATCTTGTTGATTGAATAAGTTTTTATGACTTATGAGGAAAGCTACGATCTAAAATTGTAGGCGGATTAACGATATAACGTATATTTTTGATATTTGAAATAAGTCGCATGAAAATGCACGGTATTCACTGAAATATTGTACAAACAACAACTATCAAAATAAATTCCTGTGTTAGCTAAAAGTTTACTCCATTATCAATAATGATTCAAATCATGGATTCAATTTCAGTGGATTTTCTGATTTTCTCTTGTTTACTGCTTATAAAAAGAAAAACGTGTCCTATGTATAAATCTTCAGTTTTCTACCTACCTAATCTTTGATCGTTTCTGTCACCTAATTATAAAAAATAAACATGATTAAGGTCGAGTCAGTCAAATCATTCGAGGTAATGAAATTAAAGATCCTCCGTTCATGTTTGACCTTCTGATCGTTTCAATGTTTGTTTACATCTATGAAAGCCAGTAGTCAGTAACATGAAGTTTGGATTCCACAAGGTTACATTAATTGGTTGAATTTTGATAGGTAATCCTATTTTTACACAACATATTGGCTCGGTAGAGATAATTTTTAAGAAAACATAAAAAATATGTTGAACAGAATTGTATATTTTACATAAATACGCCTTTGGTAATCGTAAGTGTAGTAATTAATTGTGAAAAAGGTACATATCTGAAGTTCAGAGTTTCGTTTTGAATACAATTGAAAAAGAAAATAACGTGCATTTTTTAACACGTTTTTATTAGGTTGCTTTCTCGTTTGTGTGTTTGTTTGTTTCTCCACAAAGTTTGCGAACGATTTTATACTAGCTTTCCGATGAGCTAGAGACTTGAAACTTTGAACATAGGTCAGAAGTGGAAGGCAATGCAATATTATGGTGTCATTGAGCTGATCTGATGATGAAGCCGGGACAAGGCCACAGGAACTCTATGATGAAACCATACAACCACATCGTGTTTGGGCTCGTTAGAATCGTCTTGACAAGTGCTCTAATGGGAGACGAGGTCCAGGGTCTGATGATGAAGCCGAAAGGCCATGCCATAGGAATTCAATATTGAAACTGTGCAACCCCATCAAATTTGGGCTCGTTTGAATCGTCTTGACGAGTTCTTTGTTGGGAAATAAATTCCAGGGTCTGATGATGGAGCCGAAAGAAGGCCACTGGAACTAGGTAGTAAAACCACGCTACCCCATCAAGATTGGGCTCGTTTGGATCGTCTTGACGAGTACTTTGTTGGGAAATAGTGTCCAGGGTCTCATGATGGAGCCGGAAGAAGGTCACTGGAACTTGGTAATAAAACCATGCAACCCCATCGAGTTTGGGCTCGTTTGAATCACCTTGACGAGTACTTTAATGGGAAATAGAGACCGAGGATCTGATGATGGAGCCGGAGGAAGGCCATAGAAACTCTATAACAAAACCATGCAACCCCATCGAGTTTGGGCTCGTTTGAATCGTCTTGACGAGTACTTTGTTGGGAAATAGTTTCCAGGGTCTGATGATGGAGCCGGAAGAATGCCACTGGGACTCTGTAATAAAACCATGCAACCACATCGAGTTTGGGCTCGTTTGAATCGTCTTGACGAGTGCTCCGATAGAAGATGGTATATTTTTAGTCTTAGCTCGTTAACTCATCATCATCATCATATCAGCCACACGACACCCACTGCTGGGTATAGGCCTCCCCTAAGGATCTCCACAACGATCGGTCCTGCGCTGCCTGCATCCACTGGCTTTCCGCGACCTCCACCAGATCGTCGGTCCACCTTGTCGGGGGCCTACCCACGGAGCGTCGTCCGGTGCGCGGTCGCCATTCCAGAACCTTTCTGCCCCAACGGCCATCGGTTCTTCTCGCTATGTGTCCCGCCCATTGCCACTTCAGCTGAGCAATCCTTCGAGCGATGTCGGTTACTTTAGTTCTCCTGCGGATCTCCTCGTTTCTGATTTGATCACGTAGGGAAACGCCGAGCATGGCTCTCTCCATTGCACGCTGAGTGACCTTGAGCCTCCTTATGAGACCCATAGTTAGCGGCCACGTTTCACTGCCGTAAGTCATCACTGGCAACACACACTCTTCATAGACTTTCGTCTTGAGACACTGAGGTAAGTCGGACGCGAAGATTTTTCGAAGCTTCCCGAATGCTGCCCACCCGAGTTGGATTCGACGAGAGATCTCTTTCTCGAAGTTGGACCTACCTAAGTGGACTGCTTGTCCTAGGTATACGTAATGGTCAACAACTTCAAGTGTAGTGTTCCCAACATGAACTGGAGAGGGTACAACATGGGCATTTGACATAATTTTCGTCTTATCCATGCTAAAGAAAATATGGATGATAAATTTTACAAAATGCGCCCCACGTTTTTAGGTTTAAAATTTCTGTAGGTAGGTATAGGATTTTAAATATTTTCAGAAGAATTTATTTTTTACTTTTTAGTCTGTTTTTACTAGTCCGTTTTAATGTTTTAGTCCGATTTTTTTTTTATTAATTTAGTCCATTATAAAAACGTGTTTTTAAAAAAGTTTTTTTTTTCAGTAAATTTCCTATTTTCACTTAACTCTAAATTTGTTTTTTTACGTATTTTCACAGAGTAAGTCAGCTTTTTTATTATGATTTCGAAATCTACGGGAAAAGACGTAGAAGAAAGCCTAGGTATCACAATGGCTTAACATATTTAAGAGTTTAGAAATGTTATTGTTTATACATAAATTAGTTCGATACATACTAAGAAACCGTCAAGAATGTGTTGGGTTGGGTTCAACCAAGCTAAGAATCTGCTGCGTCACTCCTCGTACGTACAAATTGTTTCTGCCCGCCACAGAAACACGAAGCGAGATTAAAAAATAATTAAGTACCCAAACGAAACAAGAAAGTGGTGCACCGATATCTGAGGTTATCTGCAATGACGGAGCGGATAATTATAATTATTATATGACTTTCGGTCTTGAGCTATCACTAGTGGATGTTTTTTTATCTTTTTATACATACGCTGTGAGTCAAAGCATTCGTTTAGCACTTTCGTTACTAATCACTGTATTATGAAATTTCAGATTATACGTTTACAATTCTATTATGTTAAATTATACTTACTACCAGGTACTAACTAGAAAAAAACACTATATATACTCAGCTGCTAAAAAATTAGACCCAGAGCGTTTGGATTGGAGACGAGTTCATTTTTTTCTAGTACCTATATCTAGTATATGTATGTACTTAAATATAAAATAATAATAATATATCACGTATTTTCATGTATACAAGTTATAATGACCATCGTATACAGGCTATTTGGTAAGCCTTATAAAGTCGAATATGGTAGAAAGGGTACCATATACACCCTGAAACCATGTTCTTGAAAAAACTTTTTTAATGATAAACCGAATAGTAGCAACCCTAGACCAAAATTGTGTATATTGATTTTTCCCAATAACTTGATTAATTTATCGAATACTATTTGTGCCTAGGGTTGTCATTTTGTATTTTTCCATACAAATAAAAAACAGAATTTCTCAGCCATGTGGAGGTTTTCACGGTTTATAATATTTTTACCGGAGTTGTATGCATGGTGCCCTATCTACCATATTCGGATTTCTTAGGCTATTTCCAAACACCCTTCAAAAAAAATATAATTTAGCCTGGTACTGCAATGAAGCGAATACCTATTAGAATCGCGAGAGGATTTTTGGCCTCTACTCTACACAACAGACAAAGAGAAAACAAAAAAAAGTTTCTCAGGTAAAAGTGCTATGATTTATTAGTTTCATAATCAGCCTATATATCATCCACTAAATATATCAGCCAATAAATCTTTTCATTTCATTCGTAGTCTGTGTATATTACGACGTATACAGTAATACTTTTGAATTTATAAGTTCTAGTCAGAGGAGTCAGTATCAACCTATACAATTAAGTAGCTAATTTAAATTTGACGTATACGCGAGTAATGATTAATCACGAACATTAAATAGCCATGAATATGTTCATTTAATCTTTTATCGTAGCTCCACGCAGTTCGGAAGCCACCAACACATTTGTTCCACCGATAAACTATTACAAGAACACCTAAAACGATATTAATAACATCAAAAAACAATAAAAAGTAGCGGGTTTGAGTAATAACCGTTCATGGCGACCCGGGTGCGCGCGCGCATATCGGCAAGCGACATCTCCACCGACCCGCGGCCATATCGCGTTACAGCGTAAAATATTTATTATTTATAGCGCGTAATTAATAAAAACACACGGGAGCCACAAAAACAAGTAGCCTAACAGGAAGATATAATAACTCAATTGCCTCCGCGCGACTTCGCTCGATTTGTACCCGTCCAGATTGGATCTCCACTACGGCGCACAATAACACCAGTTTATTCGCCTACAGTAGCTTAATGTCTTAACATGATACCTTATCTTCGCCTTGCGACATACCTCGTTTATTTGCGTAATTCCCAAATCTATAATACGACTCTCGTACACTTATAAACAGAACTTTTAAAGGAAATTCTACCTGTAAATAAACTGCAGTTATTTTATGTTGAAATTAAAAATAAGTTTTCTTCATTTATTTATGGCTTTAAAAACAAGTTCGGGCTTCGAATACTCTACGATCGCCGCTCGCAATTTACGAAGGAAACCATAAATAATGCTTATTTCACATATATCAAAACTCTTTTTCGAAATAACAGCAGTTTGCGGTTTAAATATGACATTTCACAAACCATAAGCATTGCAGTTTACTCGCCTGACAGTGCTGGGTGGAAGGTGGCGCGACAAGCGTGGGCTTGAAATACGAGCATTGTATGTGAGGAAGGACTTTAATAAAGTTCTCATGAAAACCCAACAATGATGCGGTGGTCGCACTAACTTAATCTAAGAGAATCCGCAAATGAAATCTACGTACGGATTTAATCTGGCTGAGCCTGAGTTAGTGCTGTGTTCCTCCTTTTTTTCGACAGAACTCTCGGTAGTTTTTTGTTTAACTAAAACATTTTCGTCATTAGGATTCTGTTTGTTTCAGTTTACAAAGTTTCTTAATATATATACTTATTTTATTATATTGTTGTAGAGGTACAAAAATTTGTTGAGTTAGATTCTTTGTGTAGCATTTCACATTATTACATACAACCACAAGTTAGTACTAGTTAATAATTGTATGTAATTCTCCCTAGTCGTTACTTCTCATTTGCCATAGATGCAAATTACCTTGAGTGATAGTTACTTTTTGTACTTCATTTACTATTAATGGGTTTCAATAGCCGTAATAAAGTGCGTTGATTTCTCATTTTAGCTAATAGTGCAATTTATTTCATTTGAGATGACGTGAAAAACAGTTGACTATAATTTGTGAGTTATAATTTTACCTTTCTAGGTCAAGTTCCTTAAAAGCGCGTGTTACACGATTTCTAGTAGTACTGGTTAATTCAATGAGGGTTATATAATACTAAATAATGTACTTGAAAAAATACGACTCGCAACAGATCTATCCTCGGACGGGAATCGAACCCGCGATCTTTGGATATCCGGTCCAATGCTCTGACCGCTGAGCTACCGAGTCACTAGCTAGTGGCATCGTCGAATTTCTTCTGAAGGCCAGCGTTATTTCACCAATGTGAGGAATGAATCTATGATGGTTATTGAAGACTTTCACTCATTTGAAAACTACAGGCCCTCATTATGCCATGCTAACTTTTCCTTTTAGAAAATGTCATATGATTTTTCCATGCCTACGAATTAAGTATCAAACTAATGATTAGTATACAATTTGTGACCTAAAAATAAGTGCCCAACACGTAAATACTACCATCAAAACGTTAAAAAGAAAATTTCAGCAACAAAAACAGTTGACCAATAATGAGAAAAGAACCCTCTAAAATGTTAAAAATAAAGAGGCAGAGTTAGTAAAGGAGGAAAAGATGTAAATAAAAAGAAAACAATTTCATAAATTGATAGTTATTTTAAACCAAAGTTAGGCTGTAGCGGCAAATTTAAGGGGCACCGTCGGTAGGTAAGTACATGGATTATGGAGCTATATTATCCACTAATGGCATAGTAATCATTCATCATCATCATCAGCCTATCATCGTCCACTGCTGAACATAGGCCTCTCCGAGTGTACGCCACTGAGCACGAACCGCGGCTATACTCACCCAGTTTATGCCAGCCACCCTGCGAAGCAGGCGCGGTCGCAGCCTGAAATTTGGGGGGGGGGGGGGGGGTCACTAATAATAATAATTGCTCTTTTGTTAATTTTTTTAAGCTTTTTCTATGTGACATGTACGATTTTGGGGGGAGAGGGGTCATGTCCCCTGTGACCCCCCCCTTCGGACCGCGCCTGCTGCGAAGATCGTCGCTCCACCTTGTCTATAAAGTCATTAGTAATCATACGATCAAAACTTATCCCAGTTTACAAAATAAAAGAAGCCATCGCCATTAGTTTCAAGTTGTTAGCGTAAATTCTGTTATGTTTACATCGGTTAAATTGCGTTGCGTATAAATTGCATCGAGCAACCGCCCACGTGCAGCACGATAGGCGGACTCGATTATTTTTACTCGCAGCATAAATTCAGCGTAGCTCAGTAACACGGTAGCTTGCTATAAATCTGGTTAGCCACTGGTTAGGACTACACACAATGATATTGCTTAATGATAAAATGGAGAAAATTTTTATAATTAAGATTTAAGTTTTCACATTTTGATGATGAAATGATAAAAAAATATGTTTTAGTAGGAAGTCAAATTGGTAATGGTAAAATATTTTTTAAGTGTTAAAACACTTTATAACATGAAAAACAGCTTCAAAAATAAACAGCCCTAAAAAGCAAGACATAATATATTCAAATTTACATAATTACTAACTTGTAAGCATGAAGTCTGAATATGAAGTCTGGTAGGTTTTAGAACCACGATTAAAGTTAAAATAAAAAAATATATTTCGTCCCCACCCGACTTGCAAGTTAGTTATAATAGTATTATATTATCTGTGGTAATATTATGCAGATTTTAATATTTTATATCGTTTGTTTTTGAAGCTGTTTTTGTTAAGTTTTTAAAAGTTTTTGAAAGAAGTTTTGTTTTAAAAAAAACTCTTTTAATTTCAACTTTTTTGTGGTAGATATAAGTGACGAATTTTATTATCTAAGTTACAATTGCCTAATGTCAACTGCTCAACACCTTTTACAAAATACTGCTTTTCCCGAACGTAGGGACGTCCATAGTTGAGTTTTTCTGGTACTTCACTATCAGCTCCACTTCACCATATGCATTATGATGAGCATAAATTGTTCGCACCAGTTATATACTTATTACATATTGATTAGTTCATAAGTTCCACTTCACCAAAACCAAATGGTACTTCCTTAAAACAAATGCACGAGTTACTAAAGAAAATACCTGAAACGCTACAGGTGTGCCTATAATATTTTAAAAGTTCCCTTGACATCTCCAGGATCCCATCATCAGAACCTGACTTTATGACAATGACAATGGGTGGTCCCATTGTCATTAAGTTAGAAGATGCTTTAAAACAAAATAAATATTTTCAAATCGGTCCAACCATAGCCTTCTATATCTTCCAAGCCCTGAAGTTGAGCAGAACGGCAACATCGCATGTGGTCAAGCACATAGTATAAAATTATTTTAAAAATTATTTATTATTTGTTTTTCCTATATTATCTATGTTTAAACTAGTTGTAAATTGTGATGTAAGATTATTTCAATAAAGTTTTATATTTATTATTATTATTTATTTATTAGAACATAAGGTTTGAGTCAAATTATTTGAACTTTTCGGGGGTCCTTTAGTACGATGAGCATTTTGATCTAAGCCTCCTCTAGCAATAAATCTTACATCATTGGAAAGGTATTTAAATTTGAAACACTTTATTGTATTACTATAAACGTCAACTATTAGTACTTTGAGAGTTATAACGCTCTAAACTTGACCAATTAATTTATCATTAATGACCTAAAACTCCGAAAATACTAACAATTAATAGTAAGTATGTTTGCAGCAAATAATTGTCATATAAAAACCTTTCTTATGATATATCATTTATTTCAATAGGTGTGGTAGATCAACTCCCAAAGACAATAAACCACTTTTATACTTTAATAACCTTTAACTCCAAAAGTATTAACAATTGATATAAAGTATATTAACAGCAAATATTTGTCTTTAGAAAACCTTTCTAATGATATATCATTTATTGCTAGGAGGCGTGGTAATCAACTCCCTGCTGAAGAAAATCAACAAAAAAGATGACATCTTTGACAGCCATTTTTTCCTGGTTAACATTGATATTTTTCTTATTGTTTAATATACAAAGCATTTCAATAAACGAACTAAATTATTTTCATATTTTAAACCTCACACGATTACTATGAAAAAAAATATCGACCTCTTAAAATTGAAATATTCCCATACATTTAGTATGGAGACTGGTGGACGACATGACCACGAACTGACAGTAACAGACGTTGCCAAACTTATGTTCACGGCTTGGAAATGAAGAAGGCTATGGTCCAACCGTCTTCGATTACAAAAAATAAATAAATTAAAAAAAATATTAAAAACACGACTGCCCTGCCAAAAACGAATTAAAAAGTTAAACAACAAGGTGGCATTGCAGTCGGGGGACCTCTTTATTATGGAACAAGAACAGACATGGTGCGCTGTCATGGACGCACGTCTATTTTGATCTATGTATTGAAAAAAAGTATAAAAAGTAAAAAAAAAAAATATTAACTTCAAACATCTTTTAAATTTAACAACGCCCCTACACAATTATAGTACCTATCACTATCTGTAATTTAATATTTCAAAAAATATTTAAGTAGTTGGGTGCATAAATAAAAACCGTCTGATTTTCTCCGGCATCAGTATAAATCTTGGCCGGGCAGTGGGCCGGCGATAAATTACACAAATGCGTTGCTACTGCGGCAAAGCCTGGCGTTCACATTCGAACAATATTATGGAGAACGTACGAGCGAAATTTTAATGCTCAAAATCCAAACTTAATGGTAGAAGTAGGCTTAAAACGCAATGAAAACTGACTTAATTAGGTAAGACAATGCATTCGTGGAGCTATGTAAGATATTAATTGTTAAAATGTTACAAGTACCAATAAACATTTTAGCACACTTTTATTTTGTAGGTATAAAAAGTATATTGCATTTATTTAACGTAAAATCAAGAAAGACTTAATCAGAAATAAGCTTTTTAAAAGGTCAGCGTTGAGTTTGTAAGTTTTCAATACCTTTTGATTTTCCGGAAAATGTTGAGATTTTGGCCACGAGAAGAAAAACAACAACAAATTTACTCTGTTCCACTCTTATATTAAAATCCCTTTCATTAAAACGTAAGAAACTTCTTATCACGATGACAACATTAAATGTATCTTGGAAAACGTGTTTAACGAGTAACGATACCAAGTTTCAGTACACTAAGCTTTCTTTAGGCCATTTTCATAGTATACTCCACATACAAATGGAAAGTTCGGTGTAGGCGTTCATAATTTCGTAACTCAAATAAATTGTTTATCGACAAACACCGAAACCAGATCGGAAAGCCCGAAGCACTTAGAATAAATATACTGGAGACATTTTACTTAGAATATATTAAACGTTAGAATTTCCTTCCTGTCCAATAAAAATGACTGTGGTTCGTATCGTATCGCGGGGAAATGCGGCAGGTCGTAATAAGTCTAACAAATAAAATAATTCTCCAGTAAAATACTCACACTAATGTGAGTAATATTATAATATCTTTGGCCCAGGATATCTACTAGTAACGCCGGAAGATTTAGGTGTCGTTCGGAAAATGGAATTCGAGATGTCACCAAGATATTTGAACATTATTATTTTATAGGAAATTTTATATAAATGGTCGGTTACTTTAAATACATTACTTAATAGGTAAATATCATTGTAAACGCAAATCTAATATTGATAATTTATGTAACTCTGTTGCAAATAGTTCTCGATTAAAATCGATTGAAACCGCAGTTACATTGCTGCTTCAAGTAAGATAGTTCTCATATTGGTTCTTACTAAAGCAGCAATGTAACTGCTATTTCTGTCAGAGTTGATTGCAACAAAGTTACATAATCAGCCCCCTGGTATACATATTTATCATATATGCAAAAATTTCAATCTGCACTTACTATTATATATTCTGTGTCTGCACTTAAATCACAGAATATATAATAATACTAACCTTTGTTAAAAGTAAACGAATATTAAATAACAGAAACAATTAAAAGAATAAGATCAAGACAGTAACACTTATCTCACTATTCATTGCAAAACTACATTAATAATAAGAAAATATTTAACATTAGGTGAACAGACACTATTTTTTGTCGTCAGAGATGTAATGAAATAAAATGAAGAGCTTCACATTAATTTCAAAAATTATCGTTTAGGTGCAACTACGATTTCTTTGAAGCGTTTCGCTAAAAAGATTTGAGCACCACAAGCTAAAAACCTCGATTGATTGATGCAAATTTATTTAATAACTAGCGGCTGCCCGCGACTTCGTCTGCGTGGAATATTTTTTGCTATCCCTCGGGAACAATCCTCTTTTTTGGGATGAAAGGTACCCTATGTCCTTTTCTGTAACCCTGACAATGTGTATGCAAAATTTCATGATGATCGGTTCACGTGATGGCGTAACAAACAAACAAATAAACAAACAAACTAACGGACTTTCGCACTTATAATATTAGTAAGGGTTGAGTAAAGGATAGTTCTTGGCTACAGGTGGCATTCAGCGGTCCATGCGCACGCGTAGCAGCCAGGCCGGATCGTAAAGCGCGGACCACACGCGGACGGAGGTGTGAAGGCAGTGCGCGCCCCAGGGGCCGCATAACTCACGGCCAGCGGGGCGCCGACCATTCATGCCTACCAAGACGTTTCGGGTGCAGCCGATACACCAATATGTACTAGACATAACGTCGCGCAGTGTTTTGTTTCAAGGAGTAAATTGATACCAACACAACTCTAATAGCTTCTACTTCTTGGTTGCATGCAGGCAGCGTAAAATTTCTTACTTTCAATATTACCTTCTTTGGTTACATGTTGAATAGAGGCTCGATTCCACCAATAAAAAGAACTAAGTAACTTGTTACTTTTACTTTATGTTTACAGATAAATATTAGCTTCATTAATTCTTCCTTGTATTTGTTAAAATTCCTGTCTTTTCCTTTGTTACATGAAACAGCAGTAATTAATAACTTTTCTACGGCGTAATTAAATTTAGATAGTTTAAATCGGTTTTCTCTACTAAGCTTTTTTTAGAAAGTTATGTTAGATTTCTTTATTTCAAAGTCATCAACATAGCAATGTTTTGTCATTTAATTACGTTATGATGACGGCATATTTTTTGTGTTAAATTGCGATATTATTTCTGGCCTTTTAATAATAATAATAATAAATAATAAAATACACTTTATTGCACACAAAAAGAAAAAGAATTACAGAAAGAAGGACAGTTACAGAGTTTTAATTTTGTCCATTTAAATATTTTGGTGTTCTTGATGTTCACATTAAATTTTCCTTAGCGGTATTATATAAAAAGCGGAGCTCCGACGAACGACGAATGTTATCAGATTAATGAGTATTTAGTAGGTACAGTCAGTCTCAGAAAAAGCTAAATACAGTACTTTTGTCACACCATAACTTCATATTAGTTAATATGGGCCTAATACAAAAAAGCATCGCGATAAGCGTACGATGTTCATCCCACTCCGTGGCACTATTGACTTGACACACGTATACCTAAGGTTCAATATCAAGTAAATTTAACGACGAATTTCGTTCGACTATCTTGATTTTTTTTTGTAATTTGCCCTCCGTTTGCACAGAAATTACGAACACAAAACGTTCGAACCCAAGAACTTGTGGAAAGTCTGATATCACTTTAGCTAACGAAATAGTATGTTATGTATAGGTAGTAGTTTAAGTTCTCTCAAAAAAGTTTAAGCAAAATAATGGGAAAACACAGTGTCAAAAGAAAGATACAGAAAACGCAGTGTTAAAAGAAAGATAGTACACTATAAGATTCGAACGCAGCATTTACATCTCTATTAGCCATGATACTGTCCAACCATACGGTCCACTGAATGACAAGAAGAAGAAAGTTCTGGGTACGCTTTCCGACATTATCAGTCAATTCTTTGTCAGTGACTGGTTTAAATAGAAGTCAGATACTTAACTGTGGTCTTTCCGTTCTCCACTTATAGTCGATAACCATCACGGAACAGTAAATGATGACAAATTAAGCATGCATTTCCTCTTCCATTGTCTAATTTCTATAATCAATACGTAGAACCGGTACCAAACAAAACCTAATGACAGTATCAATCCGACCGCGTGCCCATCCCCGTCCTACCCGTTACAAATTAGACGTAACCCGTTATTTAACCATTCAGTAGTGGTTTAGCGTGCATCGTTATTGTAATAATATATCGTAATTTGATTTCTTTTACGAACCCGAACGCCATTTGGCCTCTAATAGCCGCGTAGCTCATCGTTTAAGACTCGAGCAATTTGACTTTTTTAAACCATACGTTTACATGAGTTAAGCCGATTTGACGTGAGCTTCGTGCAATTGGTTATTGCTCATTATGATAATTCGTGGCTTTACAGCATTGCTTGTTGAGGAGTATAACGTGAGAGCGTCCCTTAAGAGGCGTAAGGTTTGGCCAGATAATCGGTACTGAGGTTACTTATGTCAAATTACACCTTATTACAGTTGCCAATTTGCCATTAGTTGTAAGGGTATAATTATAATTTTTGTAATGTATTCTTACGTTGGCTTTTCTGAGCAGGCTCAAATTGCTTAATTGTGTTCAACATTTACGAGCTGCCATGATATTTTCTTCTTTGGTTTATTTTTTAATAGATTTTTCATTATCACCATCGTTAGCGTTTTTTAATTAACCCTTAAATGGAATGAGTAAGGAGTGTAACCGTAGTAGCCCACAACACGGGCCCAATGCATATTTGTGGGTTTATTTGATGTTCCTGTTTATAATAATTTACTTGATTTGGAATAAATAACATCATCGTCAATTGTGGTCCCTCATGAACCGTTAAGTTGAATCATTAATCTGTCTACTGCCGGAAGTGACGACAATTTGAAATGTGGTTCAAGCTCATTTTTACATCAATTTACCTATATTTTACAGTTCAAGTATACTGTGCCAACACTTTTCCAATTGGACTCGTGATGTCGTGATAACGACTTATTTAATACAACTTCTTGTCATGGGTCGTGTAATAATTGCTCAATATCACACCTTTAAGATTGAAATTGGTACACGCAGGATATTCAATTAAAGCCAACCCTTTTTTGAGATTTGGGAATTAGGATTTGCATATTAGCACCGCATCCGCGTCAGTCAAATCACGACCACTCCACCAACGCCACACTTAGAGCAAAATCTGTTACTCATCTTTTTCATGAGCGTGTAATAGGCAGGAGGTCAGAAGACGATAGATGGAACTTTATATTTGATCACCGTAACTAGTTCGATCTGCGGATGGTAGAACGTTAAAAACGTTCAATTTTCCTACATCGTCTCAAGTTTGTACATACGCTGTTTGTATGTTGTTTAAGATTTTCATAGCAGCAGTGCGCTACTTAGCTTTGAGATCATCCTTCGTGATATAATATTTTAGTACGGTCATCGTCAGTACTAATTAAGTGCCCACCCTTTCCCAATTTGGTAGCAATCGGTCAAAGATCGCATGCGTGCGCGCTGGTCGGTCGAGCGCGTGGGAGCAGCTTCCGCTTCCGACTGCGAGCCCGCTCATTTCACGGCACCGTCTACCATGACGCTCACCCCAATTATTAGATTTGATTTTAAAAACTTTGTGTAATATTCATATAAGAGAGTTCTACAATTAGCATACGTCCAAGATATAAGTATTATCAATAACTAATTCAAAGTGCAATATTCTTTTACCAAAATTTTTTCCGGATTGTTGAATAGGACCGCCTAAACAATGTGTTATGGTTATTGGTTGATTGATTTCAGCAAATATCTTTTTTTTTTAGTCGCAAAGTAATTAGATAAATCTAATCGCCGGGTCCACTGCATTCTTGAGCTTAGTACTATTTATAATGTATCCTTTTGTTTGTAAGCTCAGAATAATAGAGTGGCTTTGTAAAAGTAGTTTTGAAGAAATTTTCTTTGAAGCGACGAATTTGTTATGTTTTTTTATTTCTATCTATCTATTGCAGCCTTTCGTTCGTCCGTCTTCGGAAATAGGCCCCCTTCAACGCCTTTCACGATCTTCTATCTTGCGCCACCTGGAGCCAGTTGTTACCAGCATGACTCCTTATGTCATTGACCCACCACGACTTCCACCTCACGTAGTTTGTCTTGGCTTCCATTCCAGTACCTTCCGGCCCCCCTACTCAAGTGGCCACTTTTCTATTCGTTCACTAACTTAAAGCTTAAAAATAAGCAATTAAACGATCAAGTCACACATCGCAAGTTTATGTAAATCACAGACATTGTTGTATTGTATGGAATTTGACAAGCCTAGGACACGCAATTTTGGAGTTTATGGCTTACTTTTAATTTTTAAGTTATCGAATGAATAGAAAAGTGGCCATTTGAGTAGCCCCCCTGGTCCACCTCTCGCTCTCGGTGCTCATGTGACCAATGTTTCCCACCCATCTTCATTTGCGGCGTTGGATGGTATCCACAACGTCGATGACCTTTGTGTTGCGCTTAATCCACTCATTGCGCTTGCTCTTGATTATTGATATTGATTATTCATTTATCCCAAGTATATATGTGTTTGTCTGTGTTATAAAGAGTAGGTAATGTCGGTGCGATGCTGGCGTCACGGCCGGTTGCCGGCGAGCGTTGAACCCTGATGCCGGATATGTGACAGGTACGGCGAGTGGACACAGGTGACACGGTGAACTCATGGTGAACAGATTCCAGATGCGAGGGGAATGTGTGAGACAGGGAATTTGAATATTTTGGACAAAGAGCCAAGGTTTTTGTCAATGTCAACCACTGTTAGGCATAGTTAGGAACTTTTCTATAAAGGGAAGAGCTTTTTCAATGTGCACGCGGATGGAAGCCAAATACTAGTAATCTAATGGTAAGTTCGTATTCGAAGGTCCAGTTCCAGTGGTGGGTACCATGTTTTTGATAGGAGGTCGAATATGACCTATCGTGTAGGTACGTTCCTATTTTGAAGGTCCAATGGGTACTAGTTTTTGATAGGAGGTCGAATAGGTCCTATCATGTAGGTAGGGTCCAATAATGAAAGTCCAGTCGGTACAAGATCGATGAAGTCGAGGGCAGAAGGTAAACTAGAGTGTATAGTATAAATAACATTTAAATACGTAGGGCCACAGGTTCTGGTTATGTTCTGGTTCCAAATAACTTACTTGACAAATGATTTCAAAGCAGTTGTTTGCAGATTTCAGTGTGATGATGCTATCAAGAATAATTTTATATTTTCTTTTCTTAAAAAAGCTCTCATAACGCTGCGACCACAAACGAATCTGTTAAGAAGGTTTTACATCGAAAGCTCGCCATAAAAAGTCGTAAAACGTATTTTAACATCCATCCGATAATCAATCTAACACGTCATAACTTTGACATCCAGTCTGCCTGGACCTAACTCGCGGTTCCTTTGTCATCCAAACAAAAATAAACCTACCACAACAAGAAACAAGTTTCATAATAACTCGTCAAGAAGAGAATGCAAAGAAAAAACTCTTGGACGAGACCACTGTCCAAATGAGTCTCAATATAAACATGTTAATTCATAATAAAATCGTGGCTTTTGAGACTCAAAAGATATAATATTTACCTACAAAATGGTAGGATATTCAAAGCCGTATTAACATCTATTTAGGTTTGTTTGTAATATGATAAGAGGACGTGGATACGTAGGTAGCCTAGTTATTTCAAAAGAGCAACAGGATAGCTTCTATTCAATAGAAGACAATGCAACTTTCGAGAGAAATGATTGAAAACACAGTTTTATTAATTGGCGAAACTAATTTGCTATATCGTTGCTCATAGCAGCATATACAATCCAAAATGTTCTCCACGTCAACTAAGTAAATGGATTCAGCAAAATTGTGCCCAAACTAAAAGTGCTATAACTTTTAACGAGATAAAAATCTGAAATAACACTGGGTCGTCGGTACGTATTGTCGAAATATGTATCGATATAAGAGATACAAAACGGTGGGTTTAATCGGGTCGAACGAGAATCTGCTACGTCATCCCACTGTGTGGTGACCACTGACCACGGTCCGAGTTAGGAAACTTTATAATTACTTATTTTGATGTACACCGTAGTGGCAGAAAGTCGATTACCTTTGCTGTGGTGAAAAAGTAAATTGACTGTTGTCGTTTTCCGTTACCCATACCAACCTATTATAAAAAGTTGTTGCTTTGCTGTAATCTAACGAACGAATAGTGTCTTTTTGTTTTAAAATAGGTTAACCATGTGGGCCTTTTTATAAAAAAGTTTAGAGAAAGTACAATTCAAAAATTTATCATGAATAAAGATTGAAAGTTAGTGTGTTGATACTTGAAGTTTAAGAAATTTTTCAAAAGATTCTTTTTCAAACATTTATACAAGGTGAAATAGAAGTCATTGGTAATCTTTTAAACTAAGAATTTGACCCGCGATATTGACAATGATAACTTTAGGACAAGAATTTCTTGAATCAAAAATAATTATTTAAAAAATCACAAGAACAGCAATTATTATAATAAGTCATAAGAAAAAGATTCCTAATGTAAAAACATGAAAGTAACAATCACTGATGCTAAAAACATAAATTTACTTCTTACTTGTTGTGTTGTTTTATGTTTAACTCAACTTGAATTTTGATCAGTTTGATTTAAGGTATTTTTGTCCAAAGTTATCAATATCGTGGTTAAATTCTTAGTTTAAAAGCTTGCCAACTTGGACGATGGTTAATTCGTCCAAGCTTGCCAATGACTATGATTTCCCCTGTATTTATGTAACATTCAAGATATTTTTAGGGTTCCGTACCCAAAGGGTAAAAACGGGACTCTATTACTACGTCTGTCTGTATGTCTGTCTGTCACCAGGCTGTATCTCATGAACCGTGATAGCTAGACAGTTGCAATTTTCACAGATGATGTATTTCTATTGCCGCTATAACAACAAATACTAAAAACAGAATAAAATAAATATTTAAGGGGGGCTCCCATACAACAAACGTGATTTTTTTGGCTGTTTTTTGGTACGGAACCCTTCGTGCGCGAGTCCGACTCGCACTTGGCCGGTTTTTTTCTGTACGCGTTACCACTGATTAGCAAACTCTTTGTCCAAAGGGAAAAGATGAAAGTTCTTATGTCCAAGCAATAAGTTTTGCACTATTATACAACGTATTACAAAAAACACCACTAATGCCGAATTTGGTAGATAGCGAGCGACCATCAAACAGAACAACTTTTACTATGGGACCAACTCTGAAATCACGAAAATAGTTATTTGTTATACAAGTGACCAAAATCAATTTGTGCTGCGAGTGCCGACTTTAAATCACGAACTAGCGAAGTAGTCTAAAATTGAATCACGAGCATAGCGAGTGATTCTAATATAGACTACTGAGCACAGGCACGAGGCAGAACAAAATTTTGGTCTCGTGTTAAACATACAACTTTTCACCTCGACCCGCGAGAAAATTTTCACGTGTCTTTCCTGTTAAAAAGCTAAATTCAGCATTAGAAACATGTTCACTCAACTCTTTTGGAGTTAGACAACTATCTTCATCGTTGGACGCACTTGTTTTTTCGTAATTTACAAGTAATTTATGACAAAAATAGTTCGATCAAACCTATGCTGAAAAATTTTATTCATTGAGTAAAGTAGATTCCCGTCGTTTTGTTTTATATTACGCTTTGTTTTTCACTTATTCATTAATATCCCATCTTATTTATTTATTTATATTCATAAAACACTAATTTGTCAATGAATTTTATTAATTTTCCTTATTTTATATTTATTTCATACATGCGACCTCATTTCGTCCATACTCTTTATTTCGAACATTTCGATTTATAAACCGTTATTTTTTATTAATCGTTATTTAAAACTCCTTGGTATATCCGTGCATTTTATTTTTTTACTTTTTAATCCATGCATGACACCATAAAGCACTCTATCTATCCTTTTCTCACATATCAATTTTAGAAGTCTCTCCTTGTCACTTTATTTTTTTTTCTTTATTATTTTAAAAGTTGGTGTTAGAAATTAAAAAAAGCTTTTTAAAAAAAGCACAACCTCCTTCAAAAATCTTAAAAAACAGCGCTATAAAAAGCAAGAATAATGTTCAAATCGATTAATTAAAACGTTTGGTAGGTATGTAAGTGATGATTTTATAAAATAAAACGTTATAATGTTTCACATTTTTGAATGGTATACCCCGAGTAACTCAATTTCCACAAGAGTTCCGTTGGGCCTTCGCAGTTCAACCCTAGTCCAGCACGTCCTTGACAATAAATAGGTACTTAACTTGTTTTTGATTGTCATAATCCTACCAATATTTCAATCACTGTACAGTTCCTATTTAATTTTGAGGAGTTCCCTTGTGTATCTTCAAAATCTAAAGTCCAATACCAATGAAATTAATATGGTATCATTCTTAAGGTGTCTTCTTTCAAACAAAAAAAGAATCATCTAAATTGGTTCATAAACAAAAAAGGATTGGTTGAAAATCCGCCTGAATTCATATAAAATGGTAACGAAAACGACAGTTTTTTCAAGATTACTTGAAAACGACTGAACCAATTTCAAAATTTCAAAAAATGGAACCAACTTGGAAACAAATGTCATGTTATAACGTTTGAATCATTTCAATCAGTTCAGCCATTTTCGAGTAATCGGTGTACATACATATAAAAAAAAATATACGCGACGAATAGAACCAGTCGGTTAAATTAAATAAAATATACGTGACGAATAGATAACCTCCTCCTTTTAAAATTTTTGAAGTCGGTTAAATAAAAAGCACTTTGCCTCACGCTCGCAGCAAAAATCGATTTTGCTGCGAGTTTTTACGCGCCAAAAGAGCCCTTTTCGTGCTGGAGAGGTAAAAAAAATATTTTTTGCATAAACAGCAGATTTTATTGCGAATTCAGAGTTGGTCTCCCATAGTAAAAGTTGTTCTGTTTGATGGTCGCTATCTACCATATTCGAATTTAGGGTTTTTTTGTGACACGTTGTACTTTTAGTTTTCTTTATATTTCTCTATAAGTAAATCCAAAGTACGGAACACTAAAAAGACCGGTATTAAACTGCTGCATCACTGTGGTGTGAGGTGACCACTGCGCTATAAATGCGCTGACCACAACTCAATTTGGTGAATAACATTAAATAATTTAAATCACCTGTTTTGGTATATAAAAAATTCAAATGTACTACTAAAATAAAGGACTTCAGGAGTTATACTGACTAATATACATCTGACATTATTTTTCAAAAATCTTTTTCTCTATTATTATTAAAAAGATGCTTTATTATTATGAGTTAGGTAAACGTCATGATAACACTGACATGACAATGAAATGCAATCCAAGTTTTGCAAACATCAAACAAACACAGAACAAACGATATAAAGTCAAGCTAAATCAAACAACAAACTATTATTGAAAGTTAGTAGGTAAGTACTTTGTTTTTTTAACAAAAAATAAGTTTCACCTCATTATTTTCTTAATGGATTATTATATTCGATCAAAATTACAAGTTATGTAACAGTAACACAACTCTTTGTTAAATTATCTTATTTGTTTTCGGTTTAAAATGTAATCAGACGCGCGTTAGTTAAAATCGAAACTCGGAAATTCTTACCCACTTCGTACATATAGTTTATTTCGAACCACCACTGTTTATTGATTATGAACCATATTACTTGGATGATAAGTGTTATATTTTGACAAAAGTGGGTATATATTTAGATTGTGTTGCTCGGAATACAGGCAAGGTAGAGGTCTACAGTTTGATTAATCATGGCTACGAGTGTTTTGATTTATGGTCTGTGGCGGCTCCGGCCTGTCTCATACCTGCGCTTTTTACGCCCGACCCAAGAAACATAGAAACTGCCTTTTCTATAATTAATAACTACAGAAATTACTGACTGTCATGTTATCCTACAGGGAATTAGTACCTGTTGAGTATTTTGTTGGAGTTGCTTTTTGAGTTGACTTTGAATTTTGCGAACGTTTTCAATGAGAAAGAAAAGATTTTGTGACGAGAGTCGTATTTTTTGCATCTTTTTTGGAACGTATACTATATTTATTAGGGTTAGTTTTAATAGGTGAGTTTTAATAGCTAGCTGTACTGTCTATGAAAGTCGAACAGTTAGAATGTCATAACATAACTATCAACAATGATCAGCTATAGCAAGCATTCTGACACATGGGTGCAATCGAAACCGTAAACGCGTGTACGCAGCAATCCTCACTAGCAACAGAACGTCTGGGAGGCATTATTGTGCCTCATCCCACCATAATTCCTTAGGCTGAGCTCTTAACGTCCCTTCTCGGAACCACCGTCTAGCACTACACTATACACTGCAATATACAATGCAATAACGTCGGTAGCTATTAGTGCAGCTGTAAATCTCGCGGCGACCAAAGGATCCGAGCGAACCCAATGATGTTAAATCATAGAGTGACACATATCGGGACGTCTCGACTCGACTCGAAATATCGACGTCGACAGTCGTGATTTGAAAATGTGAAAAAGATCCCGACACTAGATCGCGGCTGACTTTAACCCTTGACTCTGAATACGTAAGCTGAGTCATTTATCAACAATCAGGGTGACCATAAGATGGACATAAAGAGAGTTATGGATGAGAGGTTAGAACTTGCATTAAATTAAATTGTAATTTCTATTTATTTAAATTCTTTTAACATTCAAAATTATAAAAAAAATAGTTGAAAGCTTATTGAAGCTTTTAATATTTTTACTGAACCAAGTGTTTGAATCCAGAAATTTCACGAATGAGTCAATGTATAACTAATACATAGACTTATTCATTAAATATCTGGATCCATTCTTTAGTTAGAAGATAAAATAAATTTAGAAATTATAATGTTGACTAGCACACGTAAGATAGATAGATACTCTTTTAGCAAAATCGCAAGTGTAAAAAATATTTGTCAAAATAAAATTATGTTAATGTTAAATTACTGCCTCAAGTATGGTAAAGTTATGAAAATAATTAGTTAAACAAAATCAATGTTTAGATTGTTTTACGTAAATTGGATTAGTATCCAACAGACTCCAATCAGTTTGGTGTCCCTAACACTAATAAATATAAATCTCTTCATCTCCACATAACACCTCGTGAGACTGAGTGATGGCGGCGCGTTTGTTGGAATCAGGTGGTGCGTGCGCGGCGACCGAGCGCATTTGTCACTGTTCGCCCGATTATTCATCTCATTGAAACATTAACGCTACGGAGAACTAATCACGCTGACTAATGGATGCCCCCCGTCGACACCACCAAAGTTTCACACTCGTGTGAAGCGCTCTAACGACTCCCCCGTCACTTCTTATTCCGTTGACGAGGACGAATGATCGCCGATGGCCATGCACCGATCTAAGCACCGATCCTCGATGAAGATTTCGATTTGCCTTCGAAGGTGGTAACGATGAGTCTTTGATTACTAAATCACATACAAAATGATGTCGGGAATATACTCTCATAATGCATAAAAGGTTTTTAAACTACACTTTAGTACCTAAGTATAATGTGACAAAAATAAAACTCCCTACATCGAAATGAATTACATAGAAACGACATTACGGCTCCGATTTTTGCTCCACGCGTTGAGGGCAACTGCCCTCAACTCATTTAGTCACTCGCCAACGCTCACCGCGAACGCACGGTGTAATTGTTCCGATAAAAATGCCATCCTGGGTGTTAAAGACGTGAAAAATCACTCCACTGTGAAGCAAAAAGATAGTGGAGTGACTTACCATCGGTAAGTAAACAAAACATCAACATAAACCAACCAAAACTAATTTTTATACATTATTTCTACTGACCCGACATTTTGTATGAAAATCATAGATTATGAAAAGTGAACCATTACAGATTGTATACGTAGGTACAAAACTAGGATAGGTGAACTAGCACAGTTTTACAATTTAAGTATATTATTCTATTACCGTTAACAACCGCCTATGATGTAGGTGGGACGACACCGTCACCACCGCCCGTGTAGGTAGGTACTTAACTTCGGTGTCAGTCGAAAAATATTCGAGGGGCTTGTCAAAAAAAAAAGTGATTATTGATCTTAAATCCCTGCTATATTTTGCTGTCGAGGCTCATCCGTGCACAGAACAACTGTGCTCCATTGCCGCAATTACTCATCCCGCTCGAGTGCCGGGGCAGGAGAGGCAGATAGCGAGTTCGAATGTATACATTACCCCAGCACGAATATATCGTGATAAAAAAAACGCACGTAAAAGTGCTCGATAGAGTAATTGTCTATGAGAAAGGAGAGTGGGAAAATTTGTACGGGAAGTGGTCTATGAACCAATAGCGACACTTTTGTTGTATTTATGTACGGATACCTCAACTACACCCTTGTGCAAAGCGGCATCAAAATCTGACTCGGCAGTATAGAGAAAAAAAAATCAACACATGTATATGTTTTTATTATATTTTTTGTTTGCGAAATGCTTAATTCAGCTATTTTAGACTGTAGTATACCTACATCAGTAGTAAGTTTTGGCATCGTCGGTGGTATAGTGGTTAAGGCCGTTGACTACCATTTGGGTAGGCGCTGTGCCGGCCGGTTCGATCCCCGCTACGTACCAACACAGAATACATAATAGTACAAGTGTACCAATGACTTTTTGAATTTAGAATTCATTAGTAAGTTTATTCAACGCATTTGCGGTGAATGACAACAGCCGCTACATAGGTAATACCTATAACATTGGATGGGCAACTATTATACCAAGTAGGTAACTATGTGACTGATTGAAGCTGCTCAACATGGTATTTTTGTCATCTTGATCAGGATAATAGTCAAGTGACCTTTTTTAAATAAAATATATGCCAAAGGACATCATCCATTTTGGTCCAAATGTGAAAGTGCCGGCCAAAAAGCAAAAGTGATATATTTAAGTGATAGATTTTGTCCATCTAGGCATTTTTTATTATGGCACCGAAGCTAGCACCGCTGTACTTGATTTTAATGGAGTTCAAAAAGTCTGTCTTTTCATACATTTTGACACAAATGTGCCATAATAAAAAATGCTTAGATGGACAAAATTTATCAGAATAAAGCACTTTGGTCTTTTTCTTTTAAATATTTTGTGTGCCCTAAGGTTGTCGCCTAAGTAGTAATTTGGTCACACGTTCTCAAAAACTAGTTACTTAATTTGTATTTTAAAGTCACCCATTTTCAACATTTGTAGTCGCCCTCAGTTCGTCGCCCACTTCGTATTTCAGTACGCTATATTCAGTATTTTTGATACACAAAATGGGAAAAAATCTAATCGATGACACCAAATGAATGTTATTAGTGCGGGTACTAAATGCCCATCCTCCTTTTTTACTTTTATTTTTCGAGTTAGTATTAACATGCACCTATTACCTAATTAAATTGGGTTTTACTATAATTTTATGCAATATTATTAAACAAGTAGGTATATCCTAATCATTATGAAGAATGTGTCGCATCTGTGTGCATGCTACTTTTTCTTTGACAACTCACGCTCGCACTGCGCGTTGCTTAGCCGCCATCTTTGCAATCGCTGCGACAATTTGTGCCGTAAATCTGTCCTTTCTATACGTAGTAATACATTTCGATGACTCCCTATTGGCATTTATAAGGACTCAGGTCTTTTCCAACTTTTGTCTCAAATAAAAACTATCGTTGAAGCCCCAGTGAAAGGCAGGCTAGTTTCCAATCACGGTAATGATAAAGCGAAGGTTTATGTGCAGACGCGTACTTTGGCCCGAGGTAAGGCCAGCAAAAAAAACTACCACAAACAGTCAGTCCGTTTATGACGGCAAATAAAGCCCGGCATCTTCCCCGTAGTCCCGTACTGAATTATTGCTTTATTGCTTCAGAAATATTCCACAAACAGAAAATATTTTATGATTCTCCGGTTAAGAGAGACCATATATCATTTTAAGATATAGATAATAAAATTCGTAAGTTGGTGACTTTACGCAGGCAGAAACAAAAGTGCACCATTTAGAGCTAAACCAAAAAAAAAATATAGAGCTGTGTACGGCGATCATGATCTACATATTTCCAAAATTGTGAAGGAAAGGAAGGTAGTGGACCCCCACAGTAAATCCTCAGTAGACGAAACTTTACCATAAATGAAACATATTTTTAAAGTTTTTGGATATTTGTAAAACTACCTAGGTTTTGGTTCATACCATATTACATCCCTGCAAAGTTTCATCGACTGAGGATTTAATGTTCGGGTCTCCATACAAAAGATCGCTTCATTTCCTACACCACGGTATTTCTTTACCGTGCCTGCACTAAATATTCTGATGAGTCCTTTTAAGCTATTAAGTACTTAGACTTTCTTTGGAAAACACTTTGAAAAGCAAATGAACATCAGTACTTTTTCTGTTGTGTATTCAGCAGTCAGCAGCAGTCAGCAGTTAAGGGGCCGAACAGGGCTGAAAGCAATTTGTATAGTAAAAATTATCGAAATGATTGTCGAGGTCACTAAGATTTTTTCTATCGAGAAGAGTTTTAGCTATCATGTTTCTGTCAATCACAAAACTGATTACCATAATCTACTTTCTACATATTTTTTTTGGGACCGATAAATCAATGAACAAAGATTTCACACAGTAATACTGCGCGAAATCTTTGTTCAAAAATGTGTAGGTATTTGTTATTGTACGGCCCCTTAAGAATGGAGGAAAATTATTATCACCTTACCTAATCCATGATAATACTCTGATGATCACAAAATGACTATGGAATATCTATGTATAGATAAATAAATGAATATGCCATGTGTACTTCAAAACTTTGTTGGTATATAGTGCTGCGTATTTTTATTCTATGGTTCTGATATTGAATTAAAAAAATTGTCTATTATTTAACTAGGTACTAAAATTACCTGTGCACAAGAAAATAAATATAATCCGAAGGTTCATCGAGCTAAGCAATTTGATCCTACCACCCGTGCACCTCTTAATTTCAAACTTGCAAAATTAAATACAGCAGGGAGTTATTTCGACAATTTCGCATTTGGTCCAAAAGGCATAAACTTGGAATAGTTAATGCTCGGAGAAATCGTTAACCAGCAGAATACTGTAATTGGGAGACATTAAAAAAGGCCGTTGTTATAGCTGTTAAATTTTACCATGGACATTAGTCCCATGTTACAATGTTACGCTATAATATTACAAGTAACGACACGAAACATAATTACATATCCACTATTCCAGGATTTATAGCATTGTCTTTGAATTATTGCTTGACCTTTATTTATTACATTGGCAAGCCACTTAAATGTGTTTTATTACACAGATTTTACGTTGGTGTTCTTCTACTTTTACAATTACTATGGGTAGGTATGTCGACACTTAAAAATACATTGTCAAAACTGTCAGGTAGCTTGTAAATACATTGTAAGGATGACTTTTGTTTTACACACATGAGTGTGATGCAGATGATTTGGCTGCGTTAGCGGATTTTAGTCAAACAACTGCTTCTTCTTTGATAGTGCCTGTAAATCTGAAGAAATGCTTAAAGAGAAAACAATATGTACTTATTATCAAGTATGTACCCTTCATGTGAAATTATAATGAATTTTATTTTCAAAGCTCCTGCAATTATTTTACATATTAGCATAATACGTCTTCAAACAACATTTTTCACAGACAATTTTTGTGAAAACGTTTTATTTACTACCGAATAATTAAATTCCTCTAATTGATTGGTTTATTTAACATATCTGGAGTTTAATACAAATATAATTTTCAAATATAAGTGATGTAAAGAAATATACATAGCCATATCTACAGTACCTAAAACAAACAGCGCCAACATAATCTTTGACATTTGAAACAAAAGAAAGTGCGTTTTTTCTCGGGAAAGGACGCTTAAACAAAAAAGGTATTTTTGTATATTTACATGCGTCATAAAGTTCTCGGAAGGTTGAAGGACATTTGCAAGGTGAGTTGCGATTACGTAAAAAATCTGGTGCATCCATTTGCAGTGACAGAAGATTTGTGGCTGCAGTCATTAGCAGTTTTTGCACACTGATTGTAAACATTAGCGCGCAATGAAAAATTGCACTTCACATTTTGGGATTACCGTTTTTGTGATATTTATCAGGATTACTCGTCGTTAGTATGAAATGTTTTAATAAAGTGTTATAACTTGAAGGAAAAGTGATGTGGAAAATCTGCAAATCGGAATCAGGGTAAAAAGAAAATTGTCCTTTGAATTGAGAGTGTTCGGAATGTATTAACAGCACTTGCTGGGGTGGGCAGGTAATTTTTCAGCGTTGGCAATGCAATCGGAAGTGCACCGGCGGCAGTGCCTTTTTGTTTCTGCAGCGGTCGCGTCTATGATGGTTTTCGGAAGCGCGGTCGCCACCCATCGCATTCGACTATCGGTCAACATTTCATTTTCTGACTTATTAACGTAGCGTTCATGTTTTATGACGCGCACCGTTCCACCCTCGTCGCAAGTATTTTGTTTCCAATTTTGAAGGTGACTGTCGTTTGTTTTGAGAGTTAGTAAAATTAACTGTTTGTCAATTAATTGTTAAAAAATAGAATAGTTTTTAATTAAATACGTCTACACATTTCATATTGTACTACTTTCTGGAGTGCCTCAAATAGGTAAATGATATTGAGAAATAATTTATTTGCCAGCTCATTCCATTTACAAATTTTCGCTATCGCTTGGCTCCGGAAAATGTATGGATTTGACATTTATAATTCGATAGTTAACGAAACCTTATGTCAATCTCATACATGTTTCGAAAGCGAAGCTATAACGAAGATTTGCAAATGTTACTTTGGCTAGGGGGTCTGTTCTTGTATAATATTCGTTCAAATGATAAAAATATTATGCAAGACTTTTTAACCAAATAAGTTTTTTGTCTCGACGCAAACGTTTCCAATGTTAATAAAGAAGACAAAGTGACGAAGTGCCATTCAAATGACATTGACAAGCAGTGTCAATGTTCTAATCCAATTTAACATTGCGTAGCATACAATTTAATGTTTTTAAATTACACTACTAGGGCCGTAGGTTTCATTCTGTGGGAAGGACTTTCTCATTCACAAAGAAACAGAGTATTATTACTAGTGTATCCGAAATTCACGTATTTACGCCGTGAGAACTTATTGTCTGAAGTGACGTGTAATCAGCGATTTTAAATATGTGGCGGACATGTGAAATATAAGGCAGCATAATTGAAATGACTGGTATGGATGAAGACTGAATATCTAACTGCTGGAACCAATTAGAGATTTGGAAATATATTACGCATCACGCACTAAAAAAATATGCTTACTTTGAAGTAAAGGCGTGGATGGGATGTGCATTTAAGAAGCAGATTTCAACCCAAAATCATAGTCTTCTTTTTAACTTCTGAGCGTTGTCAGATTTTACAGCTCCAATAGGCGTCTAACTCACTCACACTTTTGAACTTTTTTGAAAATAATAAATGACTTGATTTATTTTTGGGTAATGTTTTCAATACATCAATAGAATATTTCACGTATATAATCGACAATTCGAAAGGAATCAGACCCCCTAGGAAAATTCACTTTGAAATAAAAAATTATAGGTCTGATAAGGATTTCGTAACCATAGACTCGTAAACCGCTTCAGAATGAAAAATGTCTACATTTTTGCGAAGTTCGAACTTTAACAAGTAACATTTGTATTAACTAACATTTTCTTGTTTGTATTGAACTTTGACTGAGCCGAGTTTCGACCTTAGGTAGATAGAAGCAAATGACAATCACAATAGTTTTTTTCTAAATGAGGACAAAAAGGCCAAATGTCATAAAATTGTGGTTATTGTGTCAGGACTCAGGATGTTTAGTCAAAATTGGAGCTGTTGTAAAAGTCATCAGTTAAGAAGGTAATTAAAGCTATCAAACGGCACATTATAATAAGCACGTGATCACGACTTAATTTCATAGTGCGGAAAGTCATCCATTACATGACGCATACTTAACTATTGAACAGCAGAGAATCTCAGATGCGTATGTTCCAAATTAAGCTTACCCAATGGGTATTATGCCAGCTCATTTCAGAATATGATGCTAGTCCACTTTGTAACTGGATTCCTAATAGTTTATTCACTATGAATTTTTTTTTGTGATGAGGCCCTTTTTGTTGACTGTGAAATGCGTTGAAAAACTGCGTTGTGTTAAAAAACTCTTACAGAGGAAATCCAGCTTTACACAACCCAGCAAACTTAGCTCAAAACTTTCGTTCAGTTGCCATACTGAGACACTTCAACTGTGCCAGTGTTGCGCGTGAGTTGTGAGGTGATATGCTGCCCACTATAATAGCCGTAACACAGCTCATAACTCAATTAAAACAAGAGTCCGTTTTAAATTACCAACTTAATAACACGCATCGGACGGCGCTACCTGATTTTTGGGGACTCTGAATTAGTTACACTAGATGAGCGTATCAAATTAAGTGCCCTTGGGACATTTGTTTTTCTATATCATGAGGATAAAAAAAGATACTGAAAATACCTAATGGTTTTCTATAACGTGAGGATAAAAAATATTTTACTGAAGTATATAATATTCATTATGAAGTATATATGCTCCTTATCCACCCATAAGGAAGGCCTGGGGCTCTATTTTTGAATCGCTCGTATGACATTGTGTTGTCGCATGCGACTTAAGTCACACTCGTCTTCCAAGTCGCATGACGCCGATTTTCCGTATTTTTGAATCGTTTGTTTCCGTGCTGCTAACATAATACGAAATGTTGGATTTTATCCGTTCCATACAGAATTTAGAGAAAACTGGTAACTACCACAACGAAAACGGAACGTAATATCAATGTTTCTATTATCTCTTAAACAAAAATCTTTGCTTTTAAGTAGAAAAGAATATCGCTCGCCGTGCCGTATCGCTCGACTGTAAACGAGTGGGTAGGGGCACTCGTTGCGGTCGAGCGATTCAAAAATATGGAAAGTCAAATGTCGAACGAAAACCAGTAGAAAAGAGCGTTCGACGCCAGCCGAGCGATTCAAAAATAGGGCCCCTGTGCCCTAGCCGTGGGGACATTAAAAATGGCTAATGGACTGAAGTATATAATGGACTAAAACTGATTTGAGAATTGCAAAAGAAAGAAGGAACTTTCACAATTGTCTATTATTAGGGGTAAATAAATATATTATGACTAAAGATAATAGTGTTATATATAGGTTCGCCAAGCTTTTGAATTCTTTGTTATTATAATAATAATTATCGTAGAGTTACGGAAGAAATCTAATGACCGCCAAGTACTATTTCATAAAGAAAAGTTGCAAAAACGGTCTTAAATGCATTATGTAAATGGTATTATAATGAATTTAAATTGAGAAATTTCTTTAAAGTACACTTTGTTGGTGTCGACTGTGCCAAGCTGTGTAAGACTCCATCAGAATTCTATTAATTACATAGTTTATTATAGTTATTTGTCCTCAGGTCCTCAGTGATGAGGATTCTCGCTACCTAACATCTGGTGAGATGAAGGTCAAGTACTATTCAGTTGTGCAATAAAAAAAAAGTTTTGGTACTGTTGTTAAAGTGGTCCATGCGGGCTTGGGGCAAACTAAACCAAGCCTCCTAATAAACTGCCATCCCTACATCCTCCCAGATGCTGCCTGCTTCCATCCAACTTTCCAACACCGATGCCCGGTACACTATAACCTCAGAAAACATGTTATCTGCTGAAAATCGGATGATGAACACAGTGGAATTTAACAAGACTGAACAATACTAAAAACTACATCCAAACATCTTTAAAGACATGAGTGAGATGACCTTGGTCAGTTGGATGTTTACGTTTCCAGCGAAATCTTACATCCGCGACTAAAAACTAATAGCTACGATTATGAGAATCGTAAGTGCCACAGATAAATAATGGTAAAATCGTAAATAACACGAGTGTCGACGTGACTCCGACACTTGGCTCTTAATCTAAATGTCAAGATATTCCTTCTACTAAGTGGCATGTTACTATGCGTAATTAGTTTGATTGCTATGTAAATTGCGTTATTTGTACTGTTTTTTGCTGAAACTTATCTGTGTTGTACTTAGAATAGTTACGAAGCTCATTCCCCAATTACGAGATAGTCCATAGACAGGTCAGCAAATTGGCCTCAATGTGAAGCATGATGCGAGGGCGGCAAAGGGAACAGTAAAAGATTCATATGACGTTGATAATGTATGCTCAAGAGTTATCATTGGAGCTGATACTACGACGATCTGCGGGGCTACTCAAATGGCCACTTTTCTATTCGTTCGTTAACTTAAAGCTAAAAAATAAACAATTAAACTATCAAATCAGACGTCGCAAGTTTATGTAAATCACAGACATTGTTGTATTGTATGGAATTGACAAGCCTACGACACGTAATTTTGGAGTTTATGTCTTATTTTGAATTTTTGAGTTAGCGAACGAATAGAAAAGTGGCCATTTGAGTAGCCCCGCAGGGGTGCTATTTTCTAACATGCAACTTCACTGTCAGTGATCGTTTCATTGAGTTTCTGATTTTTTTTATTTTTTATTTATTTATTTATTAAGGCATACCAACTAAGTACAATTCGGAAATTATCTTAAAAACATATTAGACAAAAAAGTCTCTTAAATTAGAAATCCTTATCCTTACTTCCTTACTAATATTATAAATGCGAAAGTCCGTTTGTTTGTTTATTTGTTTGTTTGTTTGTTACGCCTTCACGTCTTAACTACTGAACCGATCATCATGAAATTTTGCACATACGTTGTCAAGGGTACAGAGAAGGACATAGGGTACCTTTCATTCCGAAAAAAGGAACTGTTCCCGAGGGATAGACAAAATACTATCCACGCAGACGAAGTCGCGGGCGGAAGCTAGTTGTACCTAAATTACAGGTAAGCACAGCATTCACTTACAGGATTTTATAACAAACAGTTGATAACGAATTTGGAAAATAATGTTGCATGCAAAACACTTAAAGAATATACAGTACTTACACTAAAGGCTCTAAAATTTTTTTTAAACGACAGGTACCCATTGCTATTAATATCAATGTCTGGGTTAAGACGGAAAACATCGTTGTATGAATTTAATAGGGTATTTATAGGCGCATATCGCCCATATTTGTTTCTACTGAATTTCAATCGAAAGGGCTCAAAATTATGCAGTCTGGCGGACATGCGCGGCACATTGATACTCAAAAGTGAGAGAAGATATGGGCAGTCGACTGAATTATTCCAAAGCTTATAAAGAAATAGTAATCCTAATATATTTTTCCGCTCCTGCAAACTAGTCAACTTGAAATATTGCAATCTATCACTGTAATGTCTTATTGAGTAATATATGATAGATGTCATATAGTCATTACTGAGTCACAAGGCAAAATGCCATAGATCTCAGAGTTTAACCAGTAATGGGAATATGACACCTGCTGGACAACGCAGCTGCAGCGACGAACTGGACGCTGCAAACTTTAGAGAATAGCATAGTAGATCTTTTTCTAAAGCTCCATACAGAAGCAGCTTACTATGAGTCGTATCTAATTGCAGATTTATAAAAAACATAATTATTTCGTTGCAGGCATGTTCAATAAACGCAACTGCATTCTATAAATAAAATATACAAAAGTGCTTGAACTCTGCCCATTAGAGCTAACATTTACGGTATAGGGTCATTAACTTATACGGCGAAGGTCAAATCTGTTCACTATTGGATCTAAGTAATTATCTGTTCTACGGACAGTACGGTAATAGTTCGCTACGTCATTTACACCTCTCGACTTTGAGAACGGTAATTGACATTGACGATACTCGAATTTAACAATAATTATTATTAGAGGTTTAGACGCGACGCGGTACAAAGTGTTGTCGTATTTTCATATTAGTAACTAAAGAAAACTTTTAAGAGTTGATTGAGAGTTTTTGAGTAAGAGGAGAAATGTTACGACGTTTTATTGATATCTGCCTAATTTTATCTCATTATTTGATACCAAATGTAATCAATTATTTGTAAAATATAGTGTATAGACGCCAAAAGATCAAGGACTGGACTCACGGTTTCTGAGAATCGTTAGAAACCATACGATATGTACTATGGGCAACAGCGACGCTTAACCAGTTTGCAACAAAATTCGTGTGCGCGCGTATCGCCCCTACACGAACTAAACGTATGGTTGTGACGGCGCGGCGTGCAAGCGATTTTGACCTTAGCAGTGGTTAAGCGTCGCTGTTGCCCATGGTACCTGTCGCTTTAGTCTAAACGAGCTGCAACTGATGATACTTTGTATTACCGTCAAATGCAAAAAGAATGGTTTCATTTACAAACTTTAGAATACAAATTGCAATCGGACGGTGTAAAGCCTCTTTATAAAGGCGCCATAGCGTCGCAAACGCACGACTGACGCAACTGCGAAAAAGTATTAACAGCTAATTAAATCTGCCCACGCGGTGAGGTGCCGCAACACCCACTACGATTGGCTTAATTAAGAGAAAGGACTCTACGAATTGGAATATTGTATTAAAAATTATAAGCATGTTTTCGAATCAGGGGGCTAATTGTCTAATTTTAAAATCTATCGCAATCGCTTTCGTTTGACAGATGGATGTTACATATAGCTGCATTTCTTTGGCTTAGATTATTTAATATTCTAAGTTCTTTGGTAAGTTTTTATTTGTGCCAAAAAGAAGCTTCAATGTGTTATCCTTGAAAGTGATTGCGATAGATTTTGAGATTAGACAATGCAATAGAAAGGCTGGGCAATGCAAAAGAAATGAAATGGCTGGGGACCTATTTTGAAATCTTTTGGCTGGTGTCGAGCGCGCTTTACTACTAATTTTCATTCGACATAGCCAAAATCCTTATTTTTGAATCGCTCGGCGCTCGTTGGCCCTTGTCAGTACAGTATACAATTCGGGTGTCAATTATAACGTTACGTTGCATGTGATAAGTCACACGTACGATTTCAAAAATAGGACTGTTCATATGGTGGGTAATCTTCATGAAATTTTGCTCACCTGCAAAATCTAGTCTAGTCTAGCCTTGATTTCGATCGTAATGACGAGCATGGAGTAAGTACCTACTTACGAATAGATTTCTAAGTTCGGTATTGAATATTTTGGATTTGGATTAACCTGTTAATGACATGCTGAGTTAAATAGGATGTTTGGGATTTGGTATCGTAAATGTTAATTTTGACATCCATTTCGTTATTCACAAGTATATTACTAGAAAATACATTATGTTACAGTCAGAACTCATGACCGATCACTTTTAACTGTAAAAATCAGGAAAAATGGTTATGAGCTTTGATTGTAACACATATAAACAAAGTATTATTGTCTTAGAAAAAAGTCTCTACCTACGGCATACAAAGCAAGCATATAATTTGAACTGTCATTCGTTGATTAAAATCACTTAACATCACCTAGTATTCAAACACTAATGATCAAAATTCTAGTTGTCGGATACTTTGAAGTTTCAAACTCATATTGCTTGTAAAGTTGTAAGCTATAAATGGTATTCAAATAATACTGTTCAATACAAGAAATGTTTGATAGTTTTAAAATTTTGATTTCGTGTTATTTATTAACAGACTTCAAAAAAGAGGAGGTTCTTTTTGTTGCGGGGGTGTGTGGAACGGGTGGTAGGAAAATAGGGACGACGATTCAAAAGTACTTAATAATTAAGTTTATTTGAATAAAGTTATTGTGCTTTGACTTTGACTTTGTGATTGTGCACCCTGGTGTTTTTGGTTATAAAGACTGAATGTGTTGAACTTTATTGTGCTTAGTTCAATAAATTGCGTAGTTAAATCCAAAAAAGAGGAATTCGATTCTAAAACACTTATAAACTTAGAATATTAGTAGGTGTTATTTTTTATAGTTTGCCATCCAATATGTCTGGCATAGCACTTTTCGACATAAAAGGATAATCACTTAACGAGTGTGAAAATGAAATGAAATGAATGAAATTAATCTTACTGAAGAAACTCGACATTGAAGAGTCTACGAGGAAAGTTATAAGGAACCACCCACCTATAATTGGAAAAACCATCTAAAAACGACGATTAAGAAAACACCTAATGAAGCAATTGCGATTTCCGTAGAACAGACGTGTGCTGGTTGCGTGCGAGTAACGAGTCGTCAACACCTACCGATAGCATCGCTATGACTGGCTGGAAATTATTCCGAATCGTAATTACTGCGATTATTCACGGCGGGCCGGGGGCGGCCGGCCATTTTTCAACAGTCACCGTTCTTAATTATGAGCCGCGCTGGACGGCTGTCGAAGCTTTGAGCCGCGCCGTCACCTCAGGCCGGCATCGCCTCCGTCCGTACGATCAGGAGAACGGCTATTATGGACACCTTGCGACATCGATTCTACTGTTTCTAGAAAAACAAATGAAAATGAGAAAGAACCATAAGAATATTATTTATTCTTATGTCATAACCATGTTTTAGCGTCCCCGCTGACGGACGATTAATCGCTGAGCGATTTTTGTCGCTGAGAATAGAACATACAGAGTTCAATACGTAAACGCCCACGAGCGACTTTTTGTAGCTGCGATGAACGCGGCTAAGTAAAAACTTTGTCGTGTCTTGTCGCGAGCGACTATCGCCGCGATTAACGCCGCGATTATCGCAGCTACAAAAAAGCGCCCGTCAGCGGATACGCTTATGTTGATTTTTGCATTAAAAACAAATCAATTGAAAATGTTATTATTGCATTAATTTTCGGAAAAGAGGTGAGAAACACAACTACTTAATTTTTGTCTCACAAAATTTTGTGAGACATTAATTAACAATCATTAACCAACCGGTACAAACAAACAGATTATGCAAGTGCAAGGTCATTAATTTGCAACATGGTAATTTTGATTACTTAATTTAAAAAAATATCATCTCCCCTTACAATGGTGACTGATAGATAATGCTTTTAGCATTAAGTTTGCCTCTTTGTTATACGTAGTCGTTACCAGTACAAGAGGCTATATATCTTACTCTTTACTATTTTTTCTATCTTTAGAAGTTCCCAAAAGTTTAGTATCTAAATAAAACTTTTAAACACAACTTTTAATTCGAACTTCGTAGTCGATTCGTTTCGAGTGGTTTGAAGATAGCCACCCAGAGCTGCGCGAGAGCTCGGCTAGTGTTTATTTATCGTTTTGGAAGGCTTAGAGAAGACAGATGGAATGTTATGTTTTTTACCCGATGAGGTGTAAAGTGGAAATGATCTTTTTATTTTAATACTGTATGTAAACAAAGTGTGGGGACCGGTAATTTTGTGGCGTATGGTTAAATTGATAGGACGTGTAGAGTTAATATAATAATCTATTCTAATAATATATATAGGAATAAAGGAAGGAAAAGTGTGTTTTGGTATAAGAAATACTTTTTGAGGCATCGCGGAATATTAAGGTACATCGTTTTGATGCATTAAGTTACCCACTTTCTATTTTAAGGAAGTACAAAAAAGATGATACTAACGTAGTTTGCCCTGAATGTTCAACTACTTTTATTTTTTCTTTTTCTTTTTTATGTTGAGCCAAGTCATATAAAACTTAGAACAAACCAAAACCATAAAAGTACTCTATCTTTGGACCGAGCCAAAGACTTCTGAATTTGAAAACCATAGCACGCACTCTAAATTCTTAACCGCCTCTGTGGTCTAAAGGTTCGCCCATCCGTGTAAGACGCATGGGTCCCGGGTTCGATTCCCTGGAGGGAGGTACATTTGTACTCGGCTTAGTTGGCGGTAGGGCTTATTTCAAGCAGCCACCATCTTACCTAAGTCTGATGCCATAAAAACAATTTGAAAATTGTTGTGTTCCGGCAGTTAGAGGTAAGATAGCCAGTTTACTCAGTGATGAGGATTCCGGGTGTAGTGCGCTTCCACTTTCAGCCTTATCGTCACTTAATATGAGGTGAGGTGAATGCCAAGCACTATCCAGTAGTGAATAAAAAAAGCAATATCTGGGCGAACCGAGCTTCGCTCGGTTATTGTTTATTGTAATATGGTGGTGTTTAAGTGATAACAAAAGTGCTTTAGCTACTACTTTGGGATCAGAGCAATGTACGAGAATGTGATGTTTTTCGATATTCGTAATCTCAACCTTACAGGACTTTTTACAGAGTAACGCCATCTATTGTCAATTTCTCTTATTACATAACTCGTAAGATGTAACTTAATTACATAATAATTCCGCGAGGCGTAGTAGTTAGTTTTGATGCCATCATTCGAGAGATGGCGTCTCCGAAAAACTGTGTTTAAAATTTGTATCGGTAATTTTTTGTTTTGCACTATTGCTTCACAAGTCTCAATAAAATAAAAACTCGAAAGCAACATTAACTACATTTTTTAAACTTGTCTAAAAATAATAAAAATAAAAAAAAAATTTAAACTTGAACAAACATATAAAAAAAAATAAGTCACCGAGCGGGATTCGAACTCAGACACTCATTTCTTGTGGTCCACGTCCTAGCCCGCTGAACCAAATGGACATTGGCCGGCCGCGGATGAAATTAGCGACCATATTCTGCGTCGAAAGAAAAACGCATGAAAATGCGAAAATGCGCAAACATAAAACTAATCTACATCGATTGTTTACCCCCGAAAACCCCCATATACCAAATTTCAACGAAATCGTTAGAGCCGTTTCCGAGATCACCGAAATATATATATATACAAGAATTGCTCGTTTAAAGATATAAGATAAATATAAAAGATCACATAACTGCTACCAATCCTAACTTTTTTAAGATATGTGAGATTAGCCGTTATAATGTAATTGGCATTTATCGCTTATATTTATATCAAACGGTATTAAAATTGGTGGACGAGAATGATTAAAAGTACTCCAGAGCTCGGGACTACTTCTAGATAATAATTGAAATCGGCGGCTGGTCACGACCGTAGCACGTACAGCCGAGAACTAAAGTTGATGTAACTCTATCTAAAGAGAGTAATAATCGTTAATTTTGATATGTGGCGAATAATACACCTGAAAATTGTCTGGCGTCATGTTCCAATGAGAGTTGCACCATTTGGAAGACGAAAACATAAAAACAAAATAAAGTAATAACTATAATAGTAATATATTCGGATAAAAAGTTCATTACTGTATTGAGATGCGTCAATGTGATTACAAATTTTTCATTCAAGAAAATATTTATTTCTGTAAATATTTGTGATTTAAGATACTTATATCAGTGACTGTACAGTCACGCTGTTGTTGTGTAAAAACTTTTTTAATGCTTTACTGGATGCGTATTTTTATTAACTACAACAAAATGATTGACATCCTCGTTAAATAAATGAAAAAGTACCATAAAAAAAATATTGTCCGAACTTAGAAGTGATTGCGTACGAACTCTTCCATTTGTAGTAATATTTGCATGAATAGGTTTGCGAATTTGATATCTTTGCATAGCGTTAGCATTACAAATTGTATTTATAACGTAGAATCTTTGAAGAATTTGCACAAATATGATTTTTTAATTTAAAATACAATATAGTGAATTTTTAGTTAGCTATAATTTGATGTGGATCAGACAAAAAATCATGAAGAATTCGAATCATGATGAAAGTCGACGACACCGTGTACAGTTCGATACTTTTTAATTAGGGTTCCGTATTTTATATGTCCATCAGCCATTTTATGTCCCCACTGCTGGGGCACAGGAACTCCTTATGGATGGTAAGGAGGACGGGCCTTATGGCCCGTCCTCCTGGTGGGTTATCCCACCACGCGGGCCCAATGCGGATTGAGTGTTAACGACTGCAAATGCAGCCGGGACCAACGGCTGAACGTGCCTTCCGAAGCACGGAGGAGCTCGAGATAATAAATTTTTTGGTCACCCATCCCGTGACCGACCCTTGCGAACGTTGCTTAACCTCCGCAATCGTTGGGACAGGCGCTAAACCACTGCGCCACCGAGCTCCTCATTTTATATATAATATAACATTTTTTTATTCTCGTACATGTTCAATATCTTTCACTATTTTCATCACATCAGTTACTAAAGTGGTAATGTAAGGAGAAGCAGACCAATTAAATGTTTTATGTAAGTACTTGCTACAAGTTCTGATCGCGACTGTACGCGGTCAGTCCCGGGCACGCTGACGCCAGCGAGTCTAATCGCCGTTTATTGGAGAAAACCGATTACCGACGGCCACGGCCGAAAGCGTTTCAACATGTCACCATCGAATGCCGAATCCACCAGTAATCTTATTACATTAAATATCTATGATATTATCCAACCCACCAATCCCCATTGGGCAAAGGTGGGGTATCATCCTATTCATCTATAAGGTTGGCCTGCCCCTGCACCCCAGCAGTGGGGATATACAAGACGTATGATGATGTCACAGCAAACAAAAGACAATGGAATAAGTTAAATTACTTCTTGAGAGAGTTGTACATACTTGATATGATTTCCATGGATAATATACAAGGTACTGGATAAGTTATCCTATTCAAAGCCAATGATCGAAGAGGTCTGGTGTGCACACCAACTACACACATGGAGACGTCTCAGACGTGTGCGTCGGCCTAATGTAGTTTTCGCTTTATTGGTTAAGTTAATGATATCTGGAAAATCTAAGAAAGTAAGTACTATTAAAATGTATGATAATCTGCTGGAAAAAATATTAGATAAAATCAACTCACTCGTAGCACCTCAGACGAGACTCGAATCCGCACGCTTGGGTAAAAGCTATTTCATCTTTATCTTTTATCAAACATCTATTCATTCGAACGTCGAGGTATTTCCTCACATTGATGAAATAATACGCTACCTTGCAGCGAAGAAGTAAAAAGTACTTACTAATAATTTCGCCGATTCTATAGCGACTTGGTAGCATAATAGGGAATATGCATCAATTTTTTTTTAAATCTTAATCAAAAGTATAATGCGTGAGAAAATTTTCTGTAATATTAAAACTTTTCTCTTGCGTTTTGTTCTCGTGATATAGTTACTAGAAGTTAGCGCGCAGCAGCACCCGCCGAAAACGCTCCATACAAAACAGTGACGTCACACATCACGTTTCAGGTGTGTTTCGGCGCGTTTAATATGGAGTTAGCCAATAATCTTCAATTATCTCCCTAAATTTTGCGTTGAAGTACATACGTGTCATACAAAATATTGTTTCATATTCGATATTCTATCTGACTGTAAAGTGCATTATATCCGAAAATTAAAAAAAAATATCGTTATTTTCCCCTGATTTCATCGTGTGATAAAACTAAAATAATACATTTTTTTTATTTTTTTTCCTGTTCCATCATGTTTTTATACGTGTCCGCAGCGATCAAGCTCAAATTCATCAAAATCGGTGACTTATGCATATTCCCTATTGGTCAGTGCATTGAGGTCCCAAGGGTACCCTCAGTCGATTTTTTTCTAGCATTTTGAATGCGAAAAAAATAAAATTTAATAAGTTCTATATCCATAAGTTAAGTATCCTCAATAACATCATTAAGTTGGAAAATGCAATTTCAAACATGCGGAGCGATGAAATCACTATTTATTATAGTAATTTTTGCTCAAGAAATCAATTTCATGATTTTCACTATAGGAGGAATGCAATCAAGTGAGGTGTTCAGGTAGAGTGAGGCTCGGCCGGTCGGTGCCAGGCGACGGCGCAACTTGCTAGTCACGGAGGGCGCTTTATGTAAAAAACTACAAAAACTAAATTATATTGATGGAATCGAGCCCGTTTGATTGATGATGAGTGAGCATTTTTTAATTTATTTCGAGGATTCGTCCGACGATGCGCTGAGGTCACATACGAAACGCATTTTAGATAAATTAACCGTTTTCGAAATGGGTCGGGTTCTGTTTAATTGTGTAACTTTTGAACTGTTACGTGGACACCTAAACTATCTACCTATTTTTTGTTTCAATTAATAGGTAAGTGCTACTTTTTCATAACGATATCGCATACGCTTAGGTAGGTATTAATAACAGGTTATGTACGTCTGAAAATCAAATATTCTTTTAATCTAAACCACCAATTAAACAATTCTGTTTTTTACATTCAATGCCTTTGTTTTTAGAGTTATTTATTGTTACTTACTTATTTTATTTCTCGTACCTACTGAGTGTAACAATATTGTAATATATAAGTAAGCCAAAATTAGAAATTGCAGTTTGCAACCGATTCGCTAAATTGAAATGCACTTGCGGTTTGTTTTGTAAGAATTTCGCGTGATCTGCTCTAATGGAAATAAATAATTGACAGCAATGCAATTTCACGCTGTTACAATAGTGTGTGAAGGAATCTAGTAGAATTATGTAATAAGAAATGTAGGCGATATAAAGAGGTTCAACATTTTAATAAAGTTTGAATTATGCTATGAAACTGTTACCTACCACCATAAAATCGTATTTAACAGACATGAATGAATGTCTGTTAAATACGATTTTGTCTGATCAATTAACTATTAATATTAAGTTAAAAGAATACAAATTATTTATAAGTAGTTGTCTAGCAGTGGGAGTCGTGCGGCTGATATGAAGATAAGTTTTTACGGGTTTTTATAAATTGATCCACCAACTTTATAGGAAGTAAATTAAGAGTGAATTAAGATCTGATAAAAGATTAACATTTTTGAAGTACTTAAGTTATGGATGAGTTTTCATCCACAGTTTATAGTTAATAACATAAAAGAAGAATTTTACCACCGACCCCTAATACAAAATGCATAAGAACAATATTCAGTGCGGCAACACCGGCCCGCGGTTTTTTCTGTCGGATTTTTGGCCAAGGTGTCTATTAATATTAATTGGCGCTATGGCTCTACGTAGAACAATGACGCTGCGTTGTTCACGCTATTTCGGTTTCTCCGACAAACGAGAATTTATCTTTGATTATTATTTTTCTTATATCCCTAATTGTTAACTTTATTCCTTAGATTAAATAAACCATGCAATATATTTTATTACATATCTGTGATCAAGGTCAAGGTTATTTTTTTGCCCATTTTTTACAGATAATTTCATATCCGTATCCTTATCCTTACTAATATTATAAATGCGAAAGTCAGTTATTTTGCCGCTGACTGCTGCTCTCTCGCCCGCACATTTCATGTTTTCTCAAGATTTCTTAAATCTGAGTGCGTAATGGAAAAATGTGTCTCGGCCACTTATCGCAATATAAGATTACGGACACTTCAACATATATTTTAGCTTCGAGTTGCTGAAGTACAAAAATTTATTATTTTTGCAAGTTCAAATAACAGTTGGAAACAATTTTTTACCGAAATATATTTTAAAATGTCCGTAATCTTATTTTGCGAAAAGTTGCGGAGACACATTTTTCAATTACGCACTCAGATTTAAGAAATCTTGAGAAAACATGAAATGTGCGAGCGAGAGAGCGGCAGTCAGCGGCAAAATGAGTACGGGCTCTTAACGTTTAACTATTCAACAGATCATCACGAAATTTTGCATACACGTTGTCAGGGGTGGAGGAACAGCAGCATAGAGCATAGGGGTACCATACCTTTCATCCCGAAAAAGGAACTGTACCCGAGGGATAGAGAAAAGACTATCCACGCGGACGAAGTCGCGAGCTGTCGCTAGTTATTTTATAAGTTCGTTAGCGTGTATGTAGATTCTGGTCAACGAAAGATGATAGGCTCGGGTAGAAAAGGGAATAATTTTGCGCCTTATTTTAGGGTCAGTTTCCAATAACTTAACCTCTATCTAAACGTTAATTTAATAGGGAAAGTGGCGCCACCATTTCAGTCTCATCATTCGTAGTAGTTAATAAGTAAGTAGGTACTATGAGTAAAAGCGATACCTACTTGCTTATAGTAAAATACATTGGTAAAGAAAGAAGAAAAAGCTGTTAAGTTGTTTTCTACTAAAGGAAAAGTTTTTTTAGCAGCGTGAAAAATTAAAGCACCACAGATAGGCTCATAGGCTTCACGGGTATGCCGATTCACCTACATATTCGGCCAAGTTCTAACCTATTTCTTGAATGTAACCAAGGTTACTGTTTCGGCATCATCGTTACATATTTCAGTGGTGACGATGTTTACGTTCGTAACTAGTCCGCAGCTGAGCAAACGAGCGTCACCGAGGACGTCCGCGCCATCTTTGTTTTATTTGAATTATTCGCACTGGCAACACTTGCCTATCAGAATAAGGTGGTTGCGTTAGAATTAAATAAAGGTGCATTTATTTATTTTAAATCCTACGTCAAACGTGAAAGGTAATGTAAATACAGTTTAATAAGTGTGAAAGGATATACTTATTGTTTTCGTATATTTCTTACGTGAAAACAAAATGATTGTGTTTATTTTTATCATTTCAGTTATTATATCAGTCGTACTTATACTGGTATATTACCAAATTTCAGCAAAATAAATTAAATAATTTAATTAAAACAACAGTAATAAACCCACATTGTAGTATTGCGTAAATTTACGTACTACGTAAATTTTAAAATTATGCATTGCAAGAAATTCAGAAAATAATAAAACTGTATAAATGACAAGGGTTAAATATAGATCCCACCTGAAGACTTATACTATTATGCGATTTCTTGATTTAACGAACGCAATTGTGCATTTTAAATAGTCATTGTCGTACGATAAAGTAAACTTAATCCTTACATGGTCATTCAAGGTGACTTTCTTTCACTTTTGACCCTTTACCAATGGGAAATTCGCACAAGTCCACAATCTAACGTCCTTTAGATTCGAATACAAGACATTAGAGGTCCAACAATAGCGATTAACAAGCCGTTTGTCATGCGCAGGAGTCGAACCGGCAAGTCACCGTTACTGGTTCTGATCTATGACACGTCTAGGGTTCCTTAAACTGGTTCCGTCGTTCGTTACACAAACAACGCAACGGCACGACCTATATTATTTATGTACCGCGAAATTAAGTTGAGAAACGCGCGAGAGTAGCTTTGTCAGTAAGAGATAGTAATATAGCTAACGTAATTACTTATAGATACTACCTGTTTAATTTGGGTGATGAAAAATTGAGAGCATTATAACATTATGTAAATAATGTAACACTTGGACTGTCCGCAATCTTATTTATCATGTGACGAATTTTACTAATGAAATAATTACGATTTTTCCTAGGTTATACGTGGCAGTTTTTATAAGTTACATAACATCGAAATAATGAAATACTTATTTGAAAAATATGGCAATTAGTATGTCATGATATTAATGAATTGATAATGCTTTGATTTCACAGAGCGTCCCTAAATGTATAGTTTAAGAGCGAAAGTGCAATTTGCATACAACAATGCAACACCTGTAGGCCGATGTGGGTGCCGCACAATAGCTTCGTCGGATAACAGTTGTGCGGTGTAAATGAACCTTTTTTATCATTATAAGCCGGCAAGGTCAGCCTTTATGCACTGTCATATATGTTCGGCTTTTGTAGGTAGGTTTAAGTATATTCGTATTTCCTTGTCTTTAGCTTTTTGCGACATGGACGTAAAGCGAATAACATCCATTTTATTATACGGTGAATTGTGGTAGGTCTTTAACGACCTACAAATTATAAGAAGTTGAGTAATTAAAAAATACTTGGCTAACAGTAAGTATTCCAATATAATTTTTAATCCACTCAAAATACATTTATTTCAATCACATTTATTATAAACAAAGGAGTTACAAAACCGTGTAAACTTTCCAGTGTTGTCTGTAAAACTGTCCCTTCGCACATTTTCGGGGTCATTATCTAGAAATCTACAACTTGAACAACCAACCGAAGCTTACAAGTTAAACAAGACCGAACAAGCTATTACACGCAGTTATCTTTCCCATCTAACTTGGCACTAATAAATTGAAGACCACGTGCACTGATACCGATCTTTTCACCGTTTACACATGGCCGTTCATACCTGGATTTACGAGCCAAAACATTTGCATTAGTTATATATGGGAATTTGCATAGGCGATACAAAAACTACAAGTTGACAGGTGAGCTTTTATGCCAGGAATGTACCGAATGGTAATGGGGAACAGGGTTATTAAATTACAATAATTTGCAGGAAACTGTTCTACGTGCCTTAGACTATAAGGGTTGGCGACGAACGGTTAGACAGGGCGAAGGGATTAAAACCTCTTTTACTTGTTTTGGTACAAGTATTGGAGAAATATTTGAAGAGTAACTTGTTTTATAATAATAGATGAATAGATTAAGGTGAAATTTTAAAACGGGCCCATACGACGAATACTTAGCCAATATCGATATCAACTATTGAGATATCGTCTTTGGAAAAACGCTAATTTCGTTTGAAAGGGGAATATACAGTTTTAAGTTTATGTTTCTTTCGAAGTTCATAATTATGGATTTCTCTACGTGTGATTGTACGAATATTGATCCGCTTTCGTTTCACGTGTAACCTTTGGTAATTTATCTAACACGATTTCAGATCGACCAGTGAAGTGTGAAATCAAATCGAAACTAAATTAAACAGAACCATTGCGCAACTACGGTACAGCGAGCCACCGAAGTCGCGCAATACAATCACTATTAGCTTGTTGAAATAAGGTTCACATTGCTATAGGAGTTAGGTTAAGAACTGTACTTGGTAGAAAGACCACACGAGGCGTTTGATCTACTGTATTGACCTCTTAAAACATTAATAACGTTATAAATGTAACAGTTATTAAAATGAAAAACTGATTTGCGAAACTATTACATTCCTACCTACTGAGCATTTTTTAAACAATAGAAACATCCTGTTTATGTACTACAAAGATTCGGTTTGTAAGTACGCTTCAAAAAATTCGCCTGATATGTTTTACAGGAATCTGAACAGCCTCCCTACTCAATGGCCAATTTTCTATTCATTCGCTAACTTAAAATTTTTAAATAAGCCATAAACTCTAAAATTATTAAATTACAGGTCGTAGTCAATTCCATACAATACAACAATGTCTTGGATTTACATAAACTTTCAACATGCGACTTGATCGTCTCATTGCTTATTTTTATGCTTTGAGTTAGCGAACGAATAGAAAATAGGCCATTTGAGTAGGAGGGCTGAAATAACAACTCATAATCTAAATTATAAGCCCGTACTCGCAATAGCGTATATTTTTTTCAATGACTAAGCGAGTCATTGGATTTGGAGACACCAGAATTAGAGCAACAGCGAATTGAAGTTCTTAGTCCCAGCACTTAGTCAAAGTCAAAATGGCTTTATTCAAATAAACTTAAGAATTAAGCACTTTTGAATCGTCTGTATTTTCCTACCACCCGTTCTTAAAACCACGCAAGTCAGCTTACACATCTTAGTATCTATTTTTGGGGCCTAGAAACTGTAAAAAGAAAAACCTTGATTGTAGTAGAAGAGAAACATGTTTTTATGCATAAAAAAATAAAAAGATCTTTTATTAGAATTCTAAGTTTTTCAAGGAATTTCGCAAAAAACACTATTACACATAATAACGAATCTGTAACGACAGTCGTTAAATTAAAAAAGTGAAATCATTTTCTGCACGAGCGTGCGAAATCCAAGTACATTTTTTATCATTTTTTTTATAACATTATAAAAATGATGAAAATATATCAAAATAATTGCAAAACACTAACGAAACTTTCAATAATAAGGCTTACAGTCCGTTGTCTTCGTTAAAAGAAAAGCTATATAAGGTTACTACTCTTCAGATATAAAAAACAAAACCATTTTTAACGAATAAAAATAGCGTCTGAACTTACAGCATACCGAAAGTAAAAACTTAAAAATTAAAAACTTTTTATAACTTTTTTAAACCATGGTAGGTACACAGATTTTATTAATTTTTTTATGTACGTCGTGTTATCTAAAGCTATAAGGTTTCCTAGGATAACGGTGCCGTCATATTACGGCCGTAATGTAGCGGCGTAGAAAGTTGTCTATGTAAACTATACGGCGCGCCATATTGCTTACATAGACAACGTTCTACGCTGCTAAATTACGGCCGTAATATGACGGTACCTTAAGAATGCTATTTTCATTACAGCAAAACCGTGCTAAGAACTTCGAAGATTTTTACAAAATTAAGTGTGCAGTATTTATTTAGAGATTAGAGATATTTATGCGTAAAACTATTTGCTAAAATCATCATGGAAAACATAGCTTGCCACTGGAGCTCAAGCTTAATTCGCCGTTAGCCGTTACGTTACGACACCGCAACGTAACCTCAAATTGAACGTCGTATCGTAACGGATTCAACGAAAAATACTTGGAACCAATTTTCAAGCTAGATGTAGTCTTACGACACGAACTGTTATCACAGTGCATTTTTTTGCGTGAGTTGTTAATTTTAGAAGGGGAATAAAAACTTGTGTTTCAGTTGAGTTTTTAAATACATATGAACAGTGCGATGATCCGCGACAATTTCACTCGAGATTCTATGGCAAAAAGTAAATTTTACAGATAACTATATATCATTTTGTACCACAAGCGCTCTGAAGTTGGTCGATCACTTCTGTTGTACATAGTTTAAATTAATCGCATGGTAATATATTTCTTTTTTTATTAGTTTGTGATTTTGGATGTTTTGGTTGGTGAAGCATTGTTTATAATATGATTTTGCAATAATAATATCCGGATAAGAAAGAACCTCATGGTAATTTAGTTGACAAAATTAATTTCACGCATTATAATCGATTACGGAAACTTTTGTTTTCATATTTTCATATATAAAGTGGCTGTTTAATATTTTTCTAGTTATTTAGATAGAAGATATATCATATTATAACCCACATTGTGATTTTATAGTATTTTTATCTCCGGAAAGTGTTGCAATAAAAGTTTTCTTGACTGTGACACATGACTGAAGGAATAGGCAAGCCTTGTGGAGCTTGCGGCTACTTTTAGGTAGAAGGTCTTATGACGTAGACATCAAGAAGCCTTTTTGTTATCGTTTAATGCAATGTACTAAAAGTACTTCATTGTTTGACTCAAGAGTAAAAAGAAAACTTTTTGAAATAAAAACTCTTTTCACGTTTGTTTCTCATTTAGTTTTCACTCAATTCATTTTAAAAACAGAACTAATGGTGTCGTAATGAAAATGCAACATTCCGTTGCATGGGTACTCAAGCCATTATGGTCACGTAAGGGTGGGGTTGCGCGTGATGTGGGGGGCGAAGGGCGGGGATTTAGTTCCCACGGTGGTAGCTTCTGGCTTAGCAGCTCGCTGTGGTTTTGGTACAAATATTATTCAATGTTTCTTGGGTAGTTTTGATTAGCCTTGATAAGCGCAGTTTTGTTGGTGATCTTCTATTGTTTTAATTTAATTCGTATTATTGGCAGACAGAGGTTTCATGTGTTTTTGTTTTGTAATATGTACGAGTATATTAAGGAGCGTGTAATGATAGATGATCGAAATGTAATTTACTATCAACTGATATTTGATTAAAATAGGTGTGAGTTAACAGAGAATACCTATTGCCTGGAAAATACATACCAGTATTATTTTTGAATTTTTTACATATCACTTGTTGTTTCTCCAAATATTTTTATTTGTAGATTAAAATATAACACTTATATGTTTATGAAATGATTCTTCAGTTAGGTACCAACTTAAATAATAATATAACACCGACATAACGAGTGAGACCCTTATTCATACGGTTCCGGTTTCTTGTAATAATAATTGTTGCAAAACAGACAGGACGTCCCGTGTCGAATCTGACGTACAGCCGCAAACATCCACAACTATTTTATTCATCTATTCACTTAAAAGGAGCGCCTATTTCGTTCACAATAAGAGTCACGTTAAACGTCAAGGGTATAGGCCCATCCGCCAATTCGAGCATCCCTCTTACATACGCGTGACGGGTCAAAATCGCGATTTTATTTATAACATTTCGTTACCAGCTGGGGTTTGTCACGACGAAAAAATATAAGAAAATGAATCGGAGACCCTCTCCCTTCATGGCCACCCTTCGAACGGGTTTCTTCGACATAAATCCCACGTGAAAAGACATTTTAAAATGCGTAAAAAATTATCCAGGGCACATTTAATTTGGCGTTGGAATTTATTTATTACTTTGATGTGCACGTGTATTTATATTTGACACAATTAAACACGTACTTTTCGTAGCGCGACATTCGTTCAGTTTAAAAACGTGTGTTTTTGGACAGTGTGCGTAATGCAAAAGATCTTATATTGATTCAGTTAAATAAATTTTGCACGAGTTTGCTGTGTATATTTGTTGAGTTATTCAGTGAGGTAGTTACTGAATATTTTTACCAGCATTTGTAAATTGGAAATGAAATTCTCTACAATGTTTAACTAAAGCAATAATTATATTCCATGTTATTCCCGTGAAAAGTGTTAATAATACAGCGTGCTCATCTAATTTAGAATCTTGGAATAAATAAAGAAAGAAAGAAAGAAAATAAATTTATTTGACACAGACATGAGAAAAATAAGATACATGCAGCAGGTACATAAGTGAAGCAAAAAAAAATTGATTTTAAGATAAATCTAAAACATAACATAAGTAAAAACGGATCTCACGGCTGCACCAAACTCGGAAGCCAATTCAGCATGTGTCGGGTTGATGAGACCCGACGCTGATTTTCAATTGGCACCTATTTTTTTTTGACAGCTGAATGTCTCAAACGAATAAGTTAAGAGAAAAAAAAAAATGTGCAAATCATAAAATTATTTTGTAAAATAATAAGTATAAAGGTGTGTAAGTATGGTGTAAGTAGGTATATAAAATCCGAATATATGTATGTTTAATGTAAATATAAGTATATATGTACTATTATATATAAAAGATATTAAGGCCAACCAAGAAACTATTATCACTTATATAAACGAAATGTTGATGTTGTATATTACAAAGCTCGAAACCAAGCGTTGGAACACCGAACGATGATGATTCATTTATACTCAAAGCACAGTTATAAAGCAATCAAACAGTACAAAAGAAACGATATCAAAACACACAAATCCGTTACGTAAATCGACGTAATTGCCATCTATAGCGCACAGCAAACATAATAGAGGACAACAAAAAAGGATTCCCAAACAGACACACCCACTGACCTACAGAACCAATAAAATACACTAAAAGACTTCTTAATTAACTAACAATGAGCATAAACGTTTCAGTCATCTTGTGATAATCGAGGAGCAATCATAATAGAGCAGAACAATGAACAGTGTATCGCCAAACATTGTGTTTATACTGAATAGTTCGCTATACAATACCGTTTTTACAATACACAGGTAGTAAAGAACTTAATTTTGAACATAAATGCATGAGTTCAATGAACGCTAAAGATATGATCAGCTGTTGATACTTTTACGCAAAATTAGTGATATAATAGAATGGCACGTCTATTGTCTACCATGATTAACTGTTTTATTTCTTGGTTTTCCGTTTAATGGTAGTTAGCTATAACATTTTATGACTGGATTTAGCTAAAGTTCGTGATGTATTGTCTTCATGACTCATATTTAAAGCAATGTTGATTCTATTATGTAAAATGCCAGGTTCAAATACTTATCTAAACCATATTTTTCATTATATTATCCTAAATAAAAATTACGCTGTAATTTTTTTCAGTTGAACATCAAATAGAAAACTTTACTTAAATGACGTATTTAGTTGAATATCGGAATAATAAGTTGCGGGTTCGTCGACCTCTATTATAAAACGATGATACTTATGAATAATATAATCAACTGGTATTTTTGCATATCTATTGGATTGAATTATATTAGATGCATGGTGCTTTGTTGTGATGCCGCTAGGGCATCTTTTGAGAGAAAATGGCGGCGCGTGCCTAAAAATTTACATGAAACTGGTGTCTAAGAAAAGATTATCGATTCAGTGACTCGAGTCATTTCGATTTGTCATTGTATCGATTGTTGATATAGTGTTGCATAACATTGAGATTCATAATGGGGCTTCTATTTGGATAAATTCGTCGTGCTAGGATTTATTGAAGGAAAGAATGCGGCGGAGAAGGACACATGGAATACTATTGTTAAAATGATTGTATTAATAATGAATGTGTATACGAAGAGCTTACAAACCGTTAGTAAATAAAACAGTTACAGATACGAGTACCTACAGAGATCGGTGTTAAAGGTCATTTCATTAGTATTAGGCCCAACTCAAACCACTTGTTTTTTTTGTAACTCTTTCCACAAAATAAATAGAAATAAAATATATATTGAAAGTTGAAGATTATTGTTATCTTTTCATGTTCACGTAACTTTATTCAAATATCTAGGAAAAAGAAAAGCTAGGTTTTTCCTTTATACCAACATTTGAAAACAACTGAGCAGTGTCTGTTCAAAATGGGACCTTTACCTATAAGTAACACAAATTTTCAAGAATTAAGAAAATCATTTTTTTTAGTTTCTGGTCACGAGACGTATAGTTTGAAGTGTTCGGATTAGGTTCGGATACATTGACATCATTTTTTACGCTTTTTCAGCCATAGTTCGATAATACAAAAGTCTCTTTTCGTATATTATCTGGTTAAGTATGAAAAATTTACTGAAAAAAACTTTATTAAAAACACGTTTTTAAAACGGACTAAATTATTACAAAAACATCGGACTTAAACATTAAAACGGACTAGTAAAAACAGACTAAAAAGTATCAAATAAAATTTTCTGTAAATATTTATTCATAACCCTATACCATATAAAGTGGGGTGCATTTTGTAAAATTTATCATCCATATTGTCTTTAGCATGCGCCGTTTTTACTAGTCCGTTTTAATGTTTAAGTCCGATTTTTTTGTAATAATTTAGTCCGTTTTAAAAACGTGTTTTTAAAAAAGTATTTTTATTTTCTGCCTTTTAGTTATCGAGCTAAGACTAAAAAAAATATACCATCTCCTATCGGAGCACTCGTCAAGACGATTCAAACGAGCCCAAATTCGATGGGGTTGCATGGTTTTATTATAGAGTTTCTATGGCCTTCTTCCGGCTCCATCATCAGATCCTCGGACACTATTTCCCATTAAAGTACTCGTCAAGATGATTCAAACGAGCCCAAACTCGATAAGATTACATGGTTTTATTACCGAGTTCCAGTGACCTTCTTCCGGCTCCATCATCAGACCCTGGACACTATTTCCCAACAAAGTAGTCATCAAGACGATTCAAATGAGCCCAAACTCGATGGGATTGCATGGTTTTATTACCGAGTTCCAGTGGCCTTCTTCCAGCTTCATCATCAGACCCTGGAAACTATTTCCCAACAAAGAACTCGTCAAGACGATTCAATCGAGCTCAAATTCGATGGGGTGCATGGTTTCAATATTGAGTTCCTATGGCATGGCCTTTCGGCTTCATCATCAGACCCTGGACTTCGTCTCCCATTAGAGTACTCGTCAAGACGATGCTAACAAGACCAAACACGATGGGGTTGTATGGTTTCATCATAGTGTTCCTGTAGCCTTCTTCCAGCTTCATCATCAGATCAGCTCAATGACACCATAATATTGCATTGCCTTCCAGTTCTGACCTATGTTCAAAGTTTCAAGTCTCTAGCTCATCGGGAAGCTAGGATAAAATCGTTCGCAAACTTTGTGGAGAAACACACAAACAAACAAACAAACAAACACGAAAGCAACCTAATAAAAACGTGTTAAAAATGTCCCCTTTTGTTCAGTTTTCCTAATCGTCCAGACTCTCAGTCCTAATAGTACATTAATTTTAGTAAAAAATTCCTCTTTTAATTGAAACTGGTCAATTCAAAGCCGATTTTGTAATGAAAATACCTCCTTTTTATCGTGAAGTCCACACTAACCTATAGGGAAAAAAACTGATTTCCGTCGCTCACTCAAAAATTGACAAAAGTGTAAATGTCCCTTTTTGAACAGATTATTGGAACCCTTTTGGTTGGTGGTAGGGGTGGTAAAGCTTATTTCAAGTCCGCCTGGCTAGCTACCACCATTTTGCCTAAGTCTGACGCCATAACAATTATTTAAATATTGTTGTGTTCCGACAGTTAGAGGTAAGTAAGATAGCCAGTTCCTCAGTGATGAAGCTTCCGGGTGTAGTGCGCTTCCACCTTGCCTTATCGTCAGATCGTCACTTCACATCAGGTGGAAAGAAGGCCAAGCATTATCCCGTTGTGCATAAAAAAAAAGACAATCCTCAACCTGGTAAGTTATTTGGTAAGTGTTGTTTGTTAGTTGGCAAATATATTTCAGGACAGGGTCAATGTTGATAAAATTATTTTCAGGTTTTCGTACCTCAAAAGTATAAACGGACTCCTAAGATCGTTTGTTGTCTATTTGTCTATCAGTTCGTACGCTAAAACCGTTAAGACGAAATCTTAAGAAAAAAATATAAAATCAGTATTTTCTTAAGCTATTATAGTTTTCAAAATTGTATGATTATTTTTACATACAAACCAGTGCGCGGGTCAGACTTGCACTTGTCCGCTTTTTAATATTGTTTATAAACGAATTAAATTTCAATCGCCCGCGACTTGTCCGCAAATATTTCGCATTTTAAATTTTCTTTTCTTATTGCTCACCTGCATCTCAAAGGAAATTGCGCATTTCAAGTTATTGGTCCTTAATTTAAGATTGTGCGCCGATATGCCACTCAGTCAGTGTCTCTTTAAAAAACGATATAATGCAACAATTAAACTTTCGATTGAGTTTTGTGTGGTCATTAATGTATGGGGAACACTTGATATAATTAATAGAGCCGAGCGAGACGGTATGGTACATACGGTCAGCGCGTGATATCCGGCTGCTAGTAATGCTATACCGATGCGCACACGCTGGGGTGCGTCGGGTAAAGTAGACCACTTGATTACGTCGCACAATACAGTACAATATTGTTATGAAAATCATTATGATACTAAACATTCAAAGATTGAAAATTAAACTGGCACGACAAATTACTGTTTAAAAATAATATCGTTCTTACCATAGTATTAATCTGTTTGTTGAAATATAATTGGTAGGAATGATTTAAAGTTAAATAATAATACATGAATGCTTTTGCTGGACATATTGTGATCCGCCTGAATACAAGACTGGCGATATGACTCAGTAATGCAGACCGACTAGCGTATTACGCAATTTGGCTGCTATATATTAGTAACTAGCTTTCGCCCGCGAATTCGTCTGCGTGGATAGTATTTTGTCTATCCCTCGGGAACAGTTCCTTTTTTCGGGATGAAAAGTACCTTATGTCCTTCTCTGTACCCCTGACAAGGTATATGTAAAATTTCATGATGATCGGTTCATGAGTTAAGACGTGAAGGCGTAACAAACAAACAAACAAACGGACTTTCGCATTTATAATATTAGTAAGGATTACACCACCACCGTTTTCGGGGTTTTCCATGCACGCACATAGACGCAACATTGAGACAATCTTGTACCTTACCAATACATATCTAACTATTATATAGATAAGTCAGCAGCACTCCCTAGCACAACAAAAGAAATAACTGATCTATTTTCAAACACAGCCAGAGCGGAACTTTCGTTAGAGAATAGATACTTTGAATTTTGTAGTCTAGCATACTTTGAATCATGCAGGCATTTTACAGGGTCTCTAGGCTTTCTCTCTTTAGGCTTCTATATTACTGATTTTTTAATTTTGATGTGCTGCATTCATCCATCCAGTCAAAGCGGAACTTCTGTTAGAGAATATATACTTTGAATTTTGTGGTCTAACATAGGTACCTTTTTTGAATCATAAGGGCATTATACAGGATCTTTAGGCGTTCTCTCTTTAGGGTTCTATTTTACGTTTTTTTTAATTTTGATGTGCTCCATTTAGCCGCGTGCACCCGGTCGCGCTCAGCGGCGCGTGCAACCGCGCGGCGCAGGAAGGTTCGTCTCATCTCGCGCAGGATGCGACGCATGCGGTGGTCACTAGATCACCTTACCCGGACTGACCTTAACTAGTGTCGTGTGTTCGGATAGGGTTAATGAGCATGACAATTAGATAGAATATCAAGTAAGTAGTCAAGAGTTACTTTGCCATTTTCCCATCTTTTTGGATGTAATAAAAGCTGTCCCTTCTGAGGTTTACCTAGAAGTAGATGTATGTTATTGTCGATTGTATTGGCCTAATTTAAGCTTGCAGCAGCCATAGGCACAGAAAATTGCATCTCACCTCTGCTTGCACCAATTTAGGGATGATTATTAATATACAGGGTTATTTGTAAAACACCAACAACTTCGCAGGAGCAGTATGTTAGTAACATCATGAACAACAACATTTGTTCTACGACTTTTCCGAAACGAGACAAAATAATCTACTTGCCATACAATTAATGTCCTAACAGCTAATCGAGTTTTGTATAAAAAGTCAATATATTTTTGTTTGTTTTTGGAAAAGTCGTAGAGCAAATGTTGTTTTTTATGATGTTAGTAATCTACTACAGCGAGGTTGTGTGTGTGAATATTAATAAATTTTTAATGCTTAGATAATGTTTATTAATCCATCTATATAGTGACCATTATAAAATCATAACTGTGACCGAAAATAGTAATAATAGCACGGTGCATTGTTTTATCTGTCAGCGACAGGATTGGCGGGGTAATGAGCGCACTTCCGACGTCTGCGCTGACGCACTTGCAGTTTTGACGCACCTACGAGGCTACGACGCGTGCATCTTGCAATTCGCGAAATTGTTATGATTACGTGAACAGGAATGCTTACGTTAACGCATCGTGAGCTTGCTAAAAAGTGTATGGTATTAACTCAATGATAAAAATTAAAAGACAACTGCCTTTTGCAACTTTGGTGAAAAATCCTGCCTTCTTTAGTTTACCTTAGAGCCGTAGGTCATCTAGGTCTGATTTTACTAAATCAACATTGGAAAGTTGTTGCAGTTATTACTTTTTTTTAAATTACCTATGGGCAGGGATTGAAACACCGTTAAAAAATAACGATACAAAAAAAAATACGTTAAAAATACCGTTAAAACATTTTATCGGTAAAAATAACGTTAAAAATATTGTACCGGTAAAATTAGCGTTAAACTTTACCGGTACAATAGTTGCGGTAAAATTATCGGTAAAAAAGTAACGTTATTAATTTGAATAACGTTAATTTTAAAGTAACGGTAAAAAAGTAAGAAAAATTTACGTTAAAATTAACGTTATTTACTGAAATAACGTTAATTTCAATATAACGTTATCTAAAGTAACGTTATTAATGGTAAAAAAGTAAGAAATAACGTTATACTTTTTTAAAAATAACGTTATCATTCCCTGCTTATGGGTCTGTCGATCTGCAATAACTTCAACAAAAATCCTGTGATCCTTAAGTTTAATTTGCTAAGTGAATTTAATTACTTTAGTTAAATAAACCTCAGTTATTGTACTCACATATTGAGTGGTTGTACCGGTCTGGTGCGCGCGGATGCTGCGCCTGCGCACCGCCGGAAACAGGAAGTCACGGGCGCGTTCGCGCACTCATCTGTGGCAAAATGGCTGACATCAGAATTACTACCTAGCTGCTGCCTGTGGAACGTTATGGGAAATTTTATTTTCCGTAAAACAACTTTGTATAGTCACTGTGAATCGGGACATGACAAATAAAACGTTTTTTTAGAAACACCCTGTAATATTTTCATTTCAGGTGGCATTAGACAAAAGCCTGAACGTTGTTAATTTCATGAAATCTTAAAACTTAACAATATTTTTGATTCCTTTGAAAAGGAACTAAACCAACGTGCATTTGCAATAAAATCACCTTAAAAAGAGTTCAGAGATTTCAGACTACAAAATAGCTTCTAGTTATTAAATATTTTACTACACTCCACGATTGATAATATTTTGATACCTGTAGGTCTTCGCATCCACGACAATCACAAAACAAATAAGCAGTTATAAAGTATGATAGCTGAAACCTTTTTTGCCATACAGCGTATTCTTCGTAATACGATCAATAAACTGTTTTTTTTTTTGATATCGCCTGTGAAAAACAATCTTGTGTAAATAAATCGACAAGTACAAAAAACGACTGCGTTTCATCTAAATATCGATTGGCGGTCGATCAATAGACAACATCCTTGCTACACAAACTATAACGTAGACAGAATAGTCACCAGGAACAAATCGCGGTTTTCCGTGCACGCACTCATAGACACTTCATACAGTCAATCTCAGACCACATTAAACTGTATCAGTTACAAAGGAGTTCCTGGTGCGCAATAAAACAAATTATGTTTAAGAAAAAAATATTATTCCCCAGGACAACTGTGTAAATAGCAACTGAGCGAATATCAAAAATGAAGTATTCCACAATAACTACTAAGAGCAAATTGCAAACATACCTACTTAATGAAAGCTGAAGAACGTTGCGACTGGGCGAAAATCAATTGAAGTAGGTATTCTTCAATTGTTTTTCGCCCAGTTGCTATTTGCTTAGTTGCTCTAAATAGAACTTCTTTGGGAATATGGGCAGAGTGGTGCTTCTGTCTAGGACACAGAGATTTAATATTTTGTGCTTGTAATCTACCACGAGGAGGCTCTATAATATAACGGGCGTAGTCTCAACCCGCATTCAGAGGTCACTCACGACTTATAAAGTGTCAACTTTAACTGGACTTGTAGGCGTTTACACGTGGAACGTTGGTTTCGTGAAGGCTACAAACTTTTTCAATGAGGTGAAGTGAAAAGTTGACGAGTTGGTAACTTTCATCTAGTTATTCAATTAGGCTACGAAGTAAAAGAAAAATTAAATATTCAGAATATCTCAAAAAAGGACGTGTTTTCTCTTCTTCTATTACTGAAACTAGGTTGCAATGCAATTAATATTTATTTGCATTTATAGGAAATAAATGCAAATAAATATTAATTGCATTGCAACCTTTCAGTTTCAGTAATAAAAGAAGAGAAAACACGTCTTTTTTCAGATATTCTGATTGTTTAATTTTTCTTAGGTACCTATCATCAAGAGAATAAGAAAATTGGGAAATTTTGAGACTTAAGTGACTGTAATCAATCTTAGTGGGCGGGTCACATAGCGAGAAGAACCGATGGCTGTTGGGGCGGAAAGGTTCTGGAATGGCGACTGCGTACGTGCGTACCAGACGATGCTCCGTGGGTAGGCCCCCGACAAGGTGGACCAATGATTGTGGTGGTGACCCTTGGGGGAGGCCTATACCCAGCAGTAGGTGTCGTGTGGCTGATATGATGATGATGAATCAATCTAGTAAAGTTAAGTCCAGTAAGTTATAGGCAAAGGAGGGCTAGGTATCTATATCACGGAACATATAATATTAATTAACGAAGGTACCAATATCATTAATTGAACCCTCTGCAGATCTATGGAACTCTGTACATGACTTTTGCTGCATCGAGCAGAGTATCAGTTAATTCCTCGATTGAAATGGCGCTGATGCATTTACACCTTAGGAAAAGTCCGATTTGCGTTTGTGCTTCTTTATATTATTATCTTGTATCAATTTTATTGTTTTTGGTAAATATTGCATACTTAGGTGCACTTTTGAGTACCAGACAGTAGTGATTTCTCAACTAGTTGAAAGTTATTTACTCTCACAATTACCATGTAGTAGTAATTAATTTCAACCTACCCATTGCGTGTAAACTTTTGATAATTATTGTGATGGAAAATAACCTCACTTGAAATGTGGAGGTCATTTTTCAATGTTGACGACTTTGTATGTAATATACAGGGAGAGAAAAGCAGCCCTTGACGAGTTTCTTGCCGGTTCTTAAGGTGTCCCGCTTAAGGTTTGCGAACCGATGGCGTAGCTTCTATGACATTCACAAGTGCTTGTAACAGCCTAGACTGAATAAATTATTTTAAATTTTGAATTTTTGAATTTAGCTGCCTATTGTAGGTCTGAAAGATTTTTCACAGTTGAGTGTTGTAGCTGTGTGCACACGAATAAGGAAAGTTCTGCTAGCTTTAAATTTTTTCATAAAGGATGAAATTAAATAAACATGGTCATTTGTGTCCCGCTACTCGTGTCGCAGTGACACTTTCGTGTGGCGGTGGAAAGCGGCGACGTGACATTACCGGGGCGTGACCCCGCGGCGTGACCCGCGCGGCCGCCGTGAAATGCGGCAAATCGCCGTGCGCCCGCGCCGCCGAACGCGAACGCTGCCCGTGGAGCCGTGCTTTACGATGGAATATGTTTACAGTGTACGACTTTTTAAGCAGTTACAAATGTATAACAAGTAGTTTTTAATATTTTTTTTTTTAATATTTATAAACTTAAATTAAAAGTTAATATACTATCTAAATGATCATTTCCATCACGAATGTGCAAATTTCTAATTTGTGGGGGGTGGGGATATAGGTATTATTAAACATATTATGAAATATAAAAGAGACTTTATTCCAAGGAAAAAACTTCTAGTTGAAGTCATTACAATAGTTGTCCCTCGTGTCACTTGGCATCAGATGTGAAAATCAGATAAAACTAAAGATTAGTCAGATTTCAATGATAGCGTTTCAAAGCCAAAGAAAGTAATGTGATATTCAGCATGACGATAAATACATGATATCTCTTTGATCGTGCCCGATCTATTCATCTACCATCTCATATATTATTTGCTCAAAGCCTACACTATGTACGGTAGTACTTATATCTATTCTGTGACTATGTAAATAGTTTTATAGCAAGCTTTTATTGAAAAAAATAGAATTATTATTTATTTGTTGATGACTAACTTTTCCGCGTATCATAGCCATTTTTCCTTCCGTCGTTATCAGTTCAGTCGTTAGTGTAGCCAGTACACTAACGCCACTAATCACTTAAATTTAATCTTAAATGTAGGTATCACCTACTAATAACGTTTATTTAACAAACTTCTCAATAATTAATATCCTCTCAATCAATCCACGAAATGCTCTCTATTCATGTGCTATGTTACTTTGTTTTACTTTTTAAATATGATAATGCCACACCCTAGCAGGGCATATTTATTGTATTATTACCAGGCCATCATTTTGTTTGACCTTCTTAAAATGTGAAAATGATATTAAATAATGATTTGTATAAACAAGGTTATTTTTAGGTAATACAAAACCTCTCGTTGGGGTTGATCAGACCATCAAACTGAACAACTTTTAATAAGGGACCAACCTCGAAATCACGAAAAAAAATCAGCTGTTCCATACAAAAGTACAATCCTGCTCCATCGAAATGTATGAAACAGCTGATTCTTTTTTCGCGATTTCAAGGTTGGTCCCATAATGAAAGTTGTTCAGTTTGATGGTCTCATCAACCCCACGAGAGGTTTTGTATAAACTAAAAATTACCTTGTATAGATAAGAAGCAAAAGAGATTTTTGACAATATAATCGTTGGTTGTAAATGTCGCTGCGTCCCCGAGTGACGAGAATGTGTGACCGTGAGAGGCGTCTCACACGCTCCTAATCGCCGAGGGAATTAGTATAACTTTTGCAATAATTACAAAAATAATATGCCCGTAATGTCCCTCTGGGTGGGAGGTTAGGAAAGCTGCTTCGCTATACGGTAATGGGTTTTGTCATTTTCTTACAATTAACGCCAATTCAATTCAATTTTAATTTCAATTCAATTTTTAATGATTGGTTCAAGTTTCGGTTGTGTAAGCGCATTTGCGGAGCTGAAATAAGCTTGATCGTTAGATTTATGTCTAAAATAAAAAAAAACCGGCTAAGTGTGAGTCGGACTCACGCACGAAGGGTTCCGTACCAAAAAACGGCAAAAAAAATCAGGTTTTTTTGTATGGGAGCCCCCTTAAATATTGATTATATTCTGTTTTTAGTATTTGTTGTTATAGCGGCAACAGAAATACATCATTTGTGAAAATTTCAGCTGTCTAGCTATCACGGTTCATGAGATACAGCCAGCCTGCCTAGCGTGACCGATTTATATCGCGTGATATAGCATTTTATCGACACTCAACTGTCAAACTCCTTTGTTTTTTTGACAGTTAAACGTGATAAAACGCTATATCACGCGATATAAATCGGTCATGCTAGGCAGGCTGGTGACAGACAGACAGACGGACAGCGGAGTCTTAGTAATAGGGTTCCGTTTTTACCCTTTAGGTACGGACTGTCTGTCACCAGGTTGTATCTCATGAACCGTGATAGCTAGACAGTTGAAATTTTCACAGATGATGTATTTCTGTTGCCGCTATAACAACAAATACTAAAAATATAATAAAGTAAATATTTAAGGGGGGCTCCCATACATCAAACGTAATTTTTTTGCCGTTTTTTGCTTTAAATTAATAACGACAACAGGTAGACAGTTGAAATTTTCACAGATGATGTATTTCTGTTGCCGCTATAATGACAATTACTAAAAACTAAATAAAATAAATATTTAAGGGGGGCTCCCATACAACAAACGTGTTTTTTCCGTTTTTTGGTACGGAACCCTTCGTGCGCGAGTCCGACTCGCACTTGGCCGGTTTTTTTATATTAGCATTTTAAAGACTTAAATCTGGATTAATGAGCATATAACATAATTATCTGAATTCGAAATTGCACCATTCAGTTGATCTAAAACTATCATAATTGAAATGTTATATTTTCAATTTTGTTTCAACAAAGCGGTTTTAAATTTCACCAACCGCGGTTGTTTCGCAATTCAACAATAATGATGTACTTATTAATTATTTACTAATCCCACTGTCGCTTTAGATAGTTTAAGAAAGATCTGAATTGTGGAGAAAGCTGTAACCGACGGGGGTGTTGGAAAGCAGACTCACGCGCAGGTCGCACGACTCCATTGTTGTTGGCGACACTATCCGAACCTTTCTAGTAATTACCGATCTATGTTTATGTCTGTTTCCGTTAACTTGGGAAGTTTTTAATATTACGGATTTTGAAAGCTATGACGTAATTTGAAATAACGTGAAATGAAATCTTTTTTATTAATCTTAATCTTTTTTATTGCACGTAAATCAAACAAAAAATTCAAGCCTTTTAGTCACTAATAGTTTTGTACTGAAAATGTTTTAATGGTATTGAATTACTATAAATTTTGTATTGAATGGTATTGAATTACTAAAAAACCTTTCCCTTTCAAGCTAAATTTCAGGCCAATACACGCTTTTTCTCATATTTAATTCAAGTTTATCAGATTTAATTCGATAAATACTGCATTAGAAGTTTCTGACCCATATATCTTTAAAAATCCTCAATACCTTGATGATAAAAGATATCAAAAGTACCAATCTAAAAGCAGTATAATAGATTTTAACCGCATCGATTAAACAGTGTAATAATTAAGCAAATATATGCACATCAAAGCTATTGGAGAATCGTCCGAAACCGTAAATAATAATGCACTAAAAATCAGATATAAAAACATGTTGGATAATTACAACGGGGAGCTCCCCATAAGGGTACCCATGAAGTACCGGGTTTCGCTTAGAGTACACCGACTGGAATAAATACGGTGCTTGATAGACTGTTTGTGTCATGGAAGCGGGTTTGTGCAAGCATTCACAGATTTTGATGGGGTAGTGTACAGACGAGGAGAAAGCTTTTGGAGCGAGATTTATTTTATGAAGTAATCTTGATGTAAGTATTTGGTTGGGTACTGAATTTTATAAAAAAGTACTTGTCAAAGTAGTTTCAGCCATAAGTATATTTTTTTCATCTTCGAAAACATTTCCTATGTTTGATTTAATATGATTTGAATTAAGAATCCTTATCCTTACTTAATATCATAAATGCGAATTACCGTTTGTTGGTTTGTTTGTTATGCCTTCACGTCTTAACTACTGAACCGACCATCATGGAATTTTAAATTACCTTTCATCTAGAAAAGAAGTATTATTCCCACCCGAGGGATATCAAAACATCTTTCCACGCAGACGAAGTCGCGGGCGGCCGTGAGTTTACCATAATTACTATTTAATTTAATGGATAAGAGTTTTGTGACATCGCTCCGATTGTTATAGTAGCTGAGGGTAAATATTATTACCATACCTCTCCTAAATGTACCTATTTGCACTTATTTTTACAATATAAAAATATACCTAGTAAACGAAATCCAGTCAAAAAATCAACAACATCATAAAACAAAATCACCACGCATTTAAGAAAATATGATTAAATCTCAGTGTGTGCTCGCCTCGCCAGTACCGGCAGCGGGCCGAGGGGGCCGCGGCAAACGCACACCTGGCCGACGCAGCTGCGCGCGGGCAAATCTCACGCGCAGCTTCCTCGCGCGCATGCGTGCACACTCACACCACAGCGACGCTATGTATCTGACATTATGTACGCCGACCGACGCCGACGATCTGATTTTCCATGCTTTGGTTTGAAAAAAGCCCGATATATTTTTAAACTTATAAAATATAAATATAAGGTTGGCCATCAGCCATTTTTTTAATGTCCCCACTGCTGGACATAGCCTGAATTTTCAGAATATCTGTTAAGTAATATTCTGAAAATTCAGGCTTACTCACGCGTCTGCATTCCGTTCCGTGTGCCAAGCTTTCGCGTATATCTGAGGTTACAACACCGTACACAACAAAGTATAGTGATTATGTATACTACGTTGTTTGTAGCCGAATTTTCTTAACCATTGCTAGCAAACTTATAAAAAAGATATCTGTTTTTCAGGCGTGTTCCGTTCCGATATGACATACACTCTTTGTTGAGTAATTGTTTGTAGTTTGATTTTCTTACTATTGTTATAAAATAAATATTTAATATTAGCACTATATGGTATACAAATACATTTTCTCATACCTTGTTTAAATAAAACACAATTTCACAATGAAGCGTCACCTTCAATCTTTCTAATTCCCATACTTTTGCTTATGTCCAATCAATGAGGATATTTGTTGTATGGCGACTTCCGAATAATTCTCCCGTCTATGAAATTTGGCATGTGATGAAGTAAGGTAATACAGATTACAGATGAACAATAATCTAATAAATTTTGTAACGAGAAGTTAGGTATTTTTACCTAAATATGAAAATCGCTTATATCTCTCTGTGAATATTTCCTCGGGCTAAAATACTTTCTGTTTACGTACTTATGTATAAGTTAGAATAAGTATGTAAATAAATCCAATATTTTTTCGATTTCAGAGATACCCCAAATTTAAATTTTAACATTTTTCAATATATCTTCTGTTGAAAAATTTATTTGCTGATTATTATATTTTAATATGTTTTTATACCTTTAATATATAGCTTTGTTCAGAAAGCCAATAAATGTTCTTCTTTAATCATATTTTTTTATATTTTGGTCTAAAGAGGTAATGTGAAAAAATAGTCGAACCATTTTTATACGATTATGTATAAATATGATTAAAGAAGAAAATTTATTAGCTTACTGAACAAAGCTATATATTAAAGGTATAAAAACCATATTAAAAATAATAATCAGCAAATAAAATTTTCAACAGAAGATATATTGAAAAATATTGAAATTTAAATTTGGGGTATCTCTGAAATCGAAAAAATATTGGATTTCTTTACATACTTATTCTTACTAATATATCAGTACGTATACAGAAAGTATTTTAGCCCGAGGAAATATTCACAGAGAGATATAAGCGATTTTCATGTTTTGGTAAAAATACCTAACTTCTCGTTACAAAATTTATTGGATTATTGTTCATCTGTAATCTGTATTACCTAACTTCATCACATGTCAAATTTCATAGACTGGAGAATTATTCGGGTTGCATAAGCCCCCTTGATTGGACTATTAAAAATTTGGATTGTTCAAGCAACGACATTATCAAACACTTTTTGACTGAAAAGTTATAGCTAAGTTAGTATTTTTTTACTAGCGCAGTTGATAGAGCTCTTTAAGATTTAGCTATCAGAAACAGAAAAACATACAGTTCACATATTAAATCTTACACATCTCTTTGAAGACGGTACAATGAAAGCCAAAACGTGCTCCAAACAACAGAAAAATGCCCTTTGAGCAGAATGAATCAATTCACAGCTTGAATGCGGCACGCAACAGGTTACATTATCACAAAATTTGCCACAAAACGTCGCATCTAATAGTTTCATGAATGGGAGATTCCTAAAAAACATTTCTTACAAGTTGTATTGTCTGTGTACAATGACAGGCGCCGGTTAACAAAGCAACTTTACAAGTGTACAATTCACGCGATAGGTCTTTATGATTCAGCCATTTTATCAACAGCCTTTATGCTCGCCGCGATCACCCTGTTATTCTCTGCGATTGTTCTGTATAAGAGCAGTACGGGAGGCCAACTTATAGTGGATAGGTTCCAAAAGCGTGATATTGTTGTAATATCAATAGTCGCGAACTTTTTGTCAGCCGTGTGTACTTTAAACGATTAGCCTGATTATGTGTGGTTCAGTTATGTCATAATACGGAATAATTAAACAGTTTGTTACTGTACTCTACAATGGAACACATTTTTCTCTTTGTAGTTGGTTGAGGTGTGTTATTAAGATATTATAGAACAATTCAGCTGGAAGTAAATTTCAATGTGTTATTTCCATAGTAAACAAAAGTGAGAAAGATAGAGAAATTGTTGACGACAGCCAAATACCCCGACGAATCTCATTGATCTGGTATTAATTACCTAGGATATATGTGGAAAACAAATGAAAGTACTTGTTTTAAGTCATAGGTAGGTAATTGAAATTAATGAAAGTTACAAAGGCTTCCTTTTTCAGATGTTACTTTGAAGTTTGGAGTTCCATAAGCTCACCGTTATATTACATATCATCTGCCGTCGCGTCACCAGTTAGTATGTGAGTATAAGTCCCAATATATAGCAGTTCCCCCCATCCAGTGTACGGTTACGGGTATTTTTTGCCGTGAGACCGGGAGGCGGGGTCTAGTTACCGGCTGAAAGTCTACACCGAACGTTTGCACGTGCACGCGTTTGCCGCGTCCTACAAAATGGCCGACATTTAAACCTATGGGATTTTGAATTTGGAATTTAGTTTCCTTTTTCATTTCGTTAGGCCATTTATTAAGTTGGAACCTATTCGAATCAAATTTGAAATACAATACGAAATGGGGAGGCGAAGGCAAAGTGAATTACAGATGGCGCTTAGTCTTTGGAACAATTATCAGTTTGAGCTTATATTGTCTTGACTGTGTATTACGTGATTTTACTTTCTTAGATTGTATTTTTTTCGGTTTTGCGGACAAACAATGTATTCTATGCTAACTTTAGCTCATATAAAAGAAGAATTACGGAAAAGAAAAGCCAAAACAACAGGCAAGAAAGTTTATAGCAACTTACAAAAATCTGCTAACAAGCATTACATTTCTTTAAATTTCGTGTAAGATTTACAAGTAATCTTTTTATTTCAGATTAGAAGCATATGATTTAAATTTTAACAAAGCAACTGAGTGTGAATTTCCGTGTTTATAGTTGCCTGATGATGCCTTCTGTGCAATAGTAATTTCAGGTTTCTGTACTGGAATTTCTGTACCATCCAAAATTACACGAACCGTTTTATCATATTTATTTTATTATTCTAAGTTTCTTGACTGACTCTGGCATATAAAATTCTATTAATTCTCTGTTTGGCCCCAATATTGGGCTTATTCCATATTTGATATACCTATCAAATTCATCCAAGTTATAAATATGTTAGAAACTGCTGAGGTTGAAATATTAATTTATTTTGGCGAAGCTTCATCAAATTCATGAAACATTCCTTTTGATTTATAATGTTTCTCAGGCTCAGCAAAGGAGAAAATCGAGGAAAAAGCATTTTTTTTTTGATATTTTTTTGCACACTATTTTTTTTGTTACTGGGAAATCGATGAACTCCAATATTTTACAAGTTACATGCATAACAATGCGGCATTTTCTCAGTATAAAATTAAAAAGTGCAATACTCCAAGAGATTCCCATATGTTTTGACAGTTTCTTTGAGGCGGCTCGGTACCAACGACAAGACGCCACCTATCGGGATAAAATTGCGCTTTTCCTCCCCATTAACGATGTGCCTATACAACAGAAGCTTCAACTTCACTCAAGAATGTATGGCAAAAAGAAAATCTTACTGGTTAAAAATAAGTCGTTTTGTACCGTAAGAGTAATTTTTTGATAAACATCTTTATTAACTTTTAGGTCTATTATTATATTATTGCTTACTTATGCATTAAAAGATTAGTGACAGTTGCAGTTTGTTTATTTCAACGATTTTCTACTAAAAAGTTATTTGTAATACTTATCCTACTCTACAGGGTAAACGGTCTAAAGGTATCTTAGAATAATTACACCTAGAAGCCGTGTCCTTGCATGCAAAGTGAGGCAACTAATACTGAGCCAAAATGGCTCAGTATTCAAATTTATATCCTTCATACGTTACTTAATCCTTACTAAAATCCAGTAATATAAAAACTTATCTCATAAAGGTAGGGAAATCGAAACTGTTTTGTCCTTATTAAGTATGATTATGTAATAATGGACAATAAAAATCTGAAAACGGCGCCATTTTGGCTGTTTAAAGCCGCGTCTCCTGCGCTGTGTTTTTGTGTTTTCAAACATCACAACAATGTTTTCTCAACATGTTGGGGGCGTGACCTATGAGTTTTGTTGAGCAAAAACACAAACATTGTTTGCCGAGACGAACGGAAAACATCCCCCGCTCTCGCCTGCGGGGAGGGGAAGTAACTCATTTTGTGTTGGCGCTCACTAGATGCAGACGCCTCGCCTGCGTTCGTGTGCCATTGTGTGATTTGTGTATTGTCTTAGGGATGGAGTGGAATAAGGAGAATACCTACTTTATTTTTAATTGAGTTGGTCAGAGAAAGACCGCTACTTTACTTTACTACCCGGAATCTGTTTCTGTTTCTTCTTTGGAGAACTAAATCCACTATTGCCATTACAGCTACTACGTCTTCTTCGTCGGAACTCATTTTCGAATCTGAGCCGTGATTGGACGCAAATTTTCTCAACAAAACATGTTTTCAAAACAAAACCTAGGCGCAGCGGACGTGCGGTTTGAAAATAATGTTGTGAAAATAATGTTTTGCCAACAATGTTTTGTTGAAAATTAAGCGCAGGAGACCCGACTTTAGTTGCCTCAGCTTTGACAGCGCGCTTTGTAGAGAACTATCGTTCTAGGTGTAATTATTCTAAGGTAGGTATATAATTTCTTGAATTAAGAGTTCCTATAACACGAGTATTTTAAGTGTAATATGTAAAATAACTAACAACTTTTCGTCTATTTCGTGCTTTGTTCAGTCTTTACTGGATATTACCATTATATTTTTGGCTATTGTTTAAATGATCACCTTACTAACCTAACCTAATCCAGAATCAGTAAATGCTCACCAAATCTTCTTAGGCAATTTTGGAGAACAAAATGTTTTTTATTGGTATGCTAAAGTATTCATTCCCAATTTTTTTTAAAGTGGTTGCCATAACTCCACTGCGTTTCGTAAAGATAATCCTTGAAATGTGTCCTACTTCATGCTAACAAAAGGACGGAAGTCTCCGCTCAAGGATCAACCCGATCTTAAGTATATTCGGATGATTAGAAATAATGAGAGGTTACGTTTTTTATCGGAAAGGGCGTATACGTAACGGTAGGAAGTAGCTGATTATTTTGTTGGTATATCCGAGCGGATGTATTGGATCAGGTAGATGGGACTGTAATTGACTGTAAATGTGAGTGATATAAGAGTAGACATGAGAAAATTGGATGGTAACTTAGCGTTCGATACAGTAATTAAAAATAAATAATGCTGAAAAAGAGATTTTTCATCCCGAAAAAAGGAACTGTTTCCGAGGGATAGCAAAAAAACTTTTCATGCAGACGAAGTCACGGGCCGCTAGTAATGTATATTTTAAGCAAATATTTTGTTGTACTAGTACACTATTTACTAGTAAATGGTTTATGGCGATTTCCATTTTGGCCATCGACGTAAGTATTTAGTGGGGCATTTTTAAATCAGAACACTTTAGTTGCAGATCTTGAGATTCTATAAAGTTTAATAGTTTGGTACGGTTAGGTTTTGAGATGTTCGAATCACTTCATCAGTAATACGCTTAACTATTATTGTGAAAAATGTTTATTTCAAATAAAGGTTGGTCTCAGGAAAATCCTGGTCTATTTATGAACAAATGCCGAGTCATCGGCGCTGGCGCAGCGGCTGGTCAGCTTTGATGCGCGCCGACTCCGGCGTCGGACGGTGCCAGACAAAACGACGAGCGGGATGCCGGCTGGGATAAGTTAGGAGAAGTTGTAGGTTAAATATTAGAGGTGGAGTTTCTAGAGAAATCGTTAGAAATAAGAACAGCATCTAAATATAATGGAGAGGCTCGGAACAAATTACGGTTTTTCGTGATTCGCAATCGCAATGAAGACTCATATACATTACGCACAGGCAATCTCGAACTAAGCCGGTATATATAAGTGAGCATCTTCGTAGAGCCATTTTACATAAAGATTTTCGAATACGGCCTTTGACCACAGAATAAATAATCTTTGACACAGACTGTCTATTTTGTTACAGCACCCGTTAGACAAAAAATTGAATGCAAAAAACTGCCATGACTAGAATTCAACCTGCATCTTCTAGACTAGAAAACACGGCCAGGCAACGACGTAGCAGCTTGACTACTATAGTTCTAACTTCCTATGATGCGATTGCCAGTGGTGAGTAAGCGTTAATTGAATAAACTTTTGCATGACAACATTTAGTTCAATTAATCAAAAGCAGCAGCCATGGTGGTCAAACAGCTGTTGGGCCGGAAGCTCTGGTTCAAATTCGTCTCGTGATGATTTTTACCATTGAAAATGGTTATTAAATGCAAATCGCCTGAGACGTATTTTTGGTCATAGTTCCGAGGATTTTAGGAGGATCGAGATGGGAATAGTACCAAAAGTTGAGGAATTTATTGAGACACGTGTGAACGTTTGAATTTTCGGGTTTTTTGGGGGGTGTTTGTTTACTAAATTGTAAATATTTCGAGAAAAAAACCGACTTAAGAAAAAATGAAAAAAGGGTCCTAGGGCATTAGTTTAGCTACAATTTTTTTTTTTGAAAATCGGTTTATAATTGTGACCTGTAGGTGGTCCCTTTAGATTTGGAATTGTAGAAAAACGGGTATTTCGGTATATGAAAAGTGATGTAGTTTCTATGATTGTTGACCGATCGTCATGGTAAAGGTATTGAAAGATGCGGAAGCAGACGAGAAGTGCATTAGTTGATTTTTGTGAATCGGTTAATAATATCGAAGCAGTCAGGGGCACTTTTGTGATACGAGGCGCAGCCGAGTGTCACAATCGATCGTGAAAATAAAAATGTACCTAGTATACCTTAGAAAAATTATAGGATTTTGCTTTTGATTTGATTTAGTTTTTTCGTAAATTTTTGTATTCATTTTCAATGCTCCGATTCTTGCGGGAACTGCGAAATCTGTGAATATTTTCTAATGTAATGTAATGTTCATACTAGTTTTGTGATATAATTTCCGCGTTATCTTTACCTTTGGGCGGTGCTATAAAAAACGACGCCGACAACGTCCCGTCCGACACTTGCGAGATGATGGTGTGAATTGAGCGCTAAGACGAGTATTCCTGTCGAGAAACAACTGTGCGCGCCAGTAATTGGTCGCTATCGACTGTCACTGCGCTTATGAATATTTTGTCATTTCATTACAACCCTACAAGGACTTGTCAGTGTTGTATAGGAATATTTATGATATAATACAGTCTCAGTCTTTGACTAATGTATTTATTAACATTAATATGATTTTGATAAAAAAAATTAGATCAAATATAGAATTTTTGTTTTATTTAATATTCATGGTAATCTTAACTTCTATTTATATTGACTTAGGTCTAATAATATATGGGTAGTTTAAGAAATGCTAACAATACGACAGTTTTCATACTTGGTCAATGTTATCGTGGTTTGAAAGGTCTTTTGATTCAGGCTTCAAAATTTTTGGGAACAATATTTACTCGGTTCTATGGAGCTCATATTAAAATAGCACTAACAAGAAAACATTTGCCTCTAACATAGGTGTTAATCCATTTCAAAATTTTCAGTCGATGCTTTATTACATTTTCGTCATCCATAACATTACAAACATCCACACGTTATAATCAAACCGATTCCAAACAACAGTATGCGACGCATTTGCATCTGTATGCAACTATACACCGGTGACCTTCAGACGGCACTTCACGACCAGATTGTTTTCTTTAAATGCAACAACGTTTCATGACAATGACAATCACAACCTGCGTCAGTCGCACCGTGACTAAATGATAAAGCGATAAATGCGATTGCAGTGAAAAATCTGTCAATGCTAGGACAAAGTATATTGAAAATTTCTGGTTTTCCTGAATATTCCTGAGGGGCTACACAAATGGCCACTTTTCTATTCGTTCGCTAACTTAAAAATTAAAAATAAGCCATAAACTCCAAAATTACGCGTTCTAGGCTTGCCAATTCCATACAATATAACAATGTCTGTGATTTACATAAACTTGCGACGTATGACTTGATCTTTTAATTGCTTATTTTTAAGCTTTAAGTTAGCGAACGAATAGAAAAGTGGCCATTTGAGTAGGGGGGCTGAAATTTTATGAATTTATATTAGAAAACTTCAAAGAAAATACAATACAATACAAATAGTTTTATTGAATAGAAATATGAAAATACAATTACGAGTATGTTATAAAAATGAACATCGTTTTCTGTGAATTAACTTCACAAATTAGGTAAAACAAAACTGTCGCGTTCGGTCCGTCGAAAACTATTTACACGCAGTAGCAGCTTGACCCCTTAGTGTATGAAAGCTAGTACTACGGAGAGTTCAAGCTGTTTCCCTGGTTCCACCCACCTGAATTTGATGAAACATAGCGTAGATTGGACCTCAATCTACTGAATTGTGAAAAATCCATCAAAATTCGTTTAGCGGTTTTTGCGTAATTCGCGCACAAATATTTAGAATTTACAGTTTTATTATAATGTATAGATTACAGTTTCAGTAGTACCTATAATTTTTTCTCGCAAATGTATTGAAAAACGTAGTATGGCACACGGTTGTTAAGGTTTTTAAAACTCGTGACGATTGTAAACCCTCAACTCGTTTTAAAAACCTCCTTACCAACCTTGTATCATAAACTACTATTATAGTTTTTATACTTATGCAATAGTCATAGGTACTCGTACCAATAACTAAATATGGAATTTCAGAATATTATTGCAATTCACCATTACAACGGTTTCCTTTCCATTAAATACATCGATCATCATGCTGCCGTAGCCGTAGTCAAGATTTCAATATATTTAATATTTATATATGCAGAATCACACGCAGTGATCGATGTCCGAAACCACTTAAGGTTTCTTTCGCGACCATTATAGTTGTTTTTATTTTCATATTATAAAAAATTACAATTGACGATCTTAAAGCGTTTAAAACCTAAGAACTGAATCATTTACTCTTTACAAAAAGAAGATCACACTTGTTCAAATATTGACGAACGGTCGTATGTCGTCAGGCCCTCTATATGCCTCGTCCGTTGCTATCCCGCCGCAGCCATTGTGGTTTATCTTCAATGGTCCTACACCGCATTGTTACAGTTTCAGTTATCATGCTTATGCTATTGTAGTAAAACAGTAAAACCTTTTGTAACGTAATTTCGTTAATTCATTGATGAGGTTTTGTTCTGGCTCCTGGCTGCGAGTAAATAACAGATTTGTTTCGCAATTTTGAAGAGGTTTTGTTCGATAAGTAGATTCATTTCGTGTTCGGATTACATCGGGCTATTCGTACCTTGACTATGAAAAGCAGTATCGACTGTTTTATACCGAGTCGGGAAATGGTATACATAATTGTTTAATAATAAAATATATATACACACGGGAAGTTAAGTAACTTTCGAAAAGGTTGCTCCGTGCTTCAGTAGGCACGTTACGCCGTTGGTTCCGGCTACATTTTTGCAGTCGTTAACACCCACCAATCCGCGTTGGGCCCGCGTGGTGAGTTATGGCCCATACTCCTTACCACCCATAAAGAAGGCCTGTGCCCCAGCAGTGGGGACAATAAAAATGGCTGATGGTCAAGTATACTATACACAATTTAATATTGTGATATTTCACACTAAAATGTCCTGAAAGTACTTACTATTTATTTTACAATTTTATTTTATTTCACGAATTGGCGTTCCAGATTTCCGTTCTCTTTAGACGTCACTTGATAATAACTTGCTTTTCAACACACTTGCTCGTAAAGTGAGCCGTAATACATCGCTTTTAGGGCCATAAACCGAACTATAACAAACGCGTGCAATAATATATAAAACACTAGTTGGTTATAGAATTATCCCTACAAAGTTAAATAGGTACCTTACTGCAAGTTCTATGCGAGTAAACTGAGCATTTTCAATTTAACCGGGTAATACAGTTATTTTTTTAGTAACAACAAAGAGGTTTGATGCCACTGAAAATTCATTTGCATTTATGGAATAAATAAATGTCTAGGTCTTTAATTAAGTCAAACAAATATTTATTTTTATCAAAATTATTCCTAACTAGCTTCCGCCCGCGACTTCGTCCGCGTGGATATTAGAGAAAATCCTTAGGGAACCTTCAACCAGGATCCGACCAACCGTTTTATACGCGATTAGGCGGGTCCCCACCAAGCGCGCTGCCTCGCGAGGCAAAACATTTGCGACGTGTGACAGGCCTCGCACGAGGCTGCGCGCTTGGTGGGGACCCGCGTAATCGCGTATAAAACGGTTGGTCGGATCCTGGTTGAAGGTTCCCTAAGGATTTTCTCTAATATCCACGCGGACGAAGTCGCGGGCGGAAGCTAGTTTATTACAATAATCAGAATTAGGTCCAGAGATATTAAGAGTATCACGTTCCCGTTTCTTTACTCTTTCCCGTTTCCGTCCCCGCCCCCGTTCCCGTTCCTGTTCCCGTGTCCGTCCCCGTCCCCTTGGGCTGAATCATGTCCACCGTGTTGGACTTCAAAACAAATGTCATTTTCGCATTCCTCATCCCATAAAACCTCAAGAACGACATCCACATCGGCTTTCATGTTTACTTACCCCATTTACCCCCTAACGGATGATTTTCAAAATAAGAAAATATGTGTTTGCCTATTTATTTTTAGACATGCTCCTACGAATTTTTAAGCTGTAAACTATGTAATGTCTATTTTATATTATTTTTCCATATATAATTTGTACCCCATTTTCACCCCTTTAGCGGTTAAATTGGACTTCAAAATTAATGTCATTTTCGCAATCACCATCCCATAAAACCTCAAGAACGACATCCATATCGATTTCTACGTTTACTTAGCCCATTTACCCCCTAAGGGGTTGATTTTCAAAACCACAAAATATATGTTTGCCTATTTATTTTAAGACATGCTCCTACGAAGTTTTAAGTTGTAATGTCTATTTTATATTGTTTTCAATACCAAATTTAAATCCAATTTTCACCCCTTTAGGGGTTAAATCATGTCGACCGTGTTGGACTTCAAAATAAATGTCATTTTCGCAATCTTCATCCCAGAAAACCCCAATAACGACATCCATATCGATTTTTAGGTTTATTTACCCCATTGCACCCCCATTTCATCACCATGGGGGTTGAAATTATACCAATACAATATGCGTTGCGTTAGATTTCCATCCATAAGCCTAAATTACAAATCTAGCGATTTCTACTTCAAAAATGAAGGATTATCTTCTAAACACAACTTCATCCCCCTTTTCACCCCTTTGGGGGTAGAATTTTGAAAAACGCTGAGACACGTATTTATTTATTTTCAATCATCAGCCTAAACACAAAATTTGAAGATCCTAGCTTCAAAACTGAGGGACTTTCATACAAACTTTCATCCCTTATTTCATCCCCTTAGGGATGGAATTTTCAAAAATCCTTCCTTAGTGGATGCCTACACTGTATAAAGTATCTGTGTGCAAAATTTCAAGTCTCTAGGTTCAGCGGTTTGGGCTGTGCGTTGATATCTCACTCAGTCAGGACTTTGAATTTTATATATATAGATTGACAATATTTTGTTATTAAATATTAAAATATTTGCATTTTATTACTTAAATTTATAATTTTGAAGTGGCTGTATGCTCACTAACCCCTTTGTTCGCAAAATATTCTTGCATTGGGCGTGTGAAAAAAACAAAAAGATATATGCGCGCCTTTTCTCATCATGATTATCATTTTGTTTTTGTCGTATTTGTTGCTGTGTGGTAAATTACTTTGTTTTTTCCTCGCAAATGTGTTGAAAAACGTCGTATGAAACTCGTGAGCTCTTACTTATGGCACACTCGGCTGAGTTACGCCCTCGCTTGCGGCTCGGGCTGCAACCCACAGCCTTGTGTGCAATAAGCAACCTAAGCTAACTTGTATCATAATGTACTATTATGACTCCTTTATGTCCGCATTATTTCCGTATTCGTATCCATTTCTAATGAATTGTAAATATTCTAATCGTTGTTCAAAAAGTTGCTAAGCAATCACTAAATCAGTTCAAAAATTTGAAGTGCAGGTTTTGCGATAGCTATTACCTGTTTGTAAGATACTCAGGTAAGTGAGTGAAGGCTAGTGATCCTCGTATCGGTTAATCTGCAAAAAACCGTGAGCATAATCCTTTCCGGTGGGGTGCAGTAGACTTTGTGACGCCGCGGGCGCAGCTCACCTCACCGATCATGGCGGTGCGAGGCAAAGCGATTCAGGTGATCTCAGGGCTGACAATAGCATAGGATCAGATAAGAATGAAGAACAAAGAATAGAATGCTAAATGAAAGCAATAACTTCTGCAAATGAATATATGACTTTCATAACCAAACAACAATACAATACAACCTGTATTTTACTAATGAGATTTCGTACGTAATTTTTATAGTTAGCATTTCAATTTCATGTGGTATTCATTTTTTTGAGGACAATTAAAGTTCAATGAATTCAAAAAAAGGTTTTTGTATGTCCCGTGAAATATTAACTGACAAATTATAATCCGTGTCTATAATCCTAAATTGCATACGTTGGCAATCCCAGATCAACGTTTCGATAAGCAAATCCAAGCTATCAAGTTAAGCGATGACAGCCCTGATGCTAGTTGAAGTTATCATGTTATCTTTGCACATCTCGCATGTTCCGTGGAAGAGGATTACCGAATTTGCTATTACTGCATTCTAGGAAGGTACAACACCAGGTAGTCGGGCCAAAACTTTCTTTGTCCACGAATTGCCATTGTTACTACCTTACATGGAATATTAGTTTCTATCGCAGCAAAAATTGTGTTTAAATTTCCGTGTTTCTCTTCAAAAGTATTTCAGTCAATATATTTTCAACTTGTGCCAAAATTAGCGTGGTTGCTTTGAACATAAATCAGTACCGCTATCAATGAATGCGAGTAATTATGAAATTATGAATGGTATGCTGCTAACCGGGGGCTGGCTGAAGGGGTGGTCTGTAATGAATGTGTTATTAGTGACCGATAATAACATTATAAAGAATAGAATATTTACTATTATCAATAAAGATTTACGCGGAACTGATTAGGCAATTGTTATCTTAATTAGTGTACTCGGTAAAAAGTATAGTAGTAAAAACAAGTGGAACATTTTTTGCCTGAACTTGCTTGCGTACATTTTCGAGTTCACCTAATTCTTAACCAATTTCACAGCACGTTGAAGAGAAACGTCAGTGACCCGCCTCCAATCTCCCAACCGATTGTCTATTAAAATTCCGTTAAGATCTGTAATTACATTAGGAGTTGCAGCACTCACTTCAAAATCATACGTCAATCATAAACCTCCAAGCACAGGAGTATATTATTAAACGCGTATTGGAAACTTACAAAAACAAACGACTCCACTTCGACCTTAACACTATAAATTTAAGAAGATTTTTTCTTCGCATACGTCGAATTGTTGTAGGTCAATGAAAATTAATGATCTATGGCAATGATACGAAGCAAAATATTGGCATAAGCGAGATATTCGAGCTCATATCCCGGAGAGGTTACTTTATTGACGTCTGCTCGACAGGTATCGAATTAAGATCGTGTCATGATCGTGTAAAGAAAATAGATGGTTTGATCGACGAACATGTGGGCCCCGGTATGCTATCCATTTGATAAATAAACAGATTCAACAGTGACAAGTCGAATTCCTCCGAAGTCGATGGAGATATTGCGCCGTGAATCATTGTTTTTATTTATTTAAAGTATTTCAATCTTAACTATTAAGATATTAACAAAAGTAATGATGGATATAAAGTTACACCACCTGTGATTAGTATTAAAAGTGGATAACAAAATTGGAATGAAACGAAATCAGAATGGACTATTATCACCATATCATCACAAACTATGAGAACTGGGGCACACAATGGAAAGAATGGAGCAAGTCATTTGCTACTAATAATTACTGCGACGATAACCATTACCGTCGGTAACGCGTGTTGACGTTAGAGTTAAACGCACACCGCCCACCACGAAAGAGGGGAGAAATGGGAAATAAAATAAAATAATAAGTTAGGTAAAGGCGACCGTTAGACATGCGAATCGAGCATTAGGCGTAGAATAATTTCCCTTTTGATTTTAAGTAATTTATATGAAATTACGTGGAGAAAACTTCTGTGGGATGGTGAAGGGTGCTTTTTATGATAAATGTTCGTTTTCTATTCGATTAAGCAGATAAATGCGAGCGATACCGGCGAGACCGATCGGCGCGGTGATTGCCGTGGGGACACTGGGGCGCGCTGCATTAATATTTTAGTTTTAGCAGTCATGCTGTGGAGGTATTTACGTCTGTTAATTTTTGAAGCAGTGCTATATGGACATGATTCCAAGTACACAGTTTAATAAAAAAAATGCAATTGCAAGTCATTTTTAACTTTGCAAATTTTATAGCTATACTAGCTTTTGCCCGCGACTTCGTTAGCGTGATTAAGATAGTTGTGCATTTATTTACTATTACCAATATATCTAGGTATTTATCAGTAAACCTTATTTCACATATTTAAAATTTCCCATAAAAAAATCATGTACAAACTGGAACACTCCGTAGCACCCTGTATAACGGGAATTTTCCAAAACCCTGTTTTAGTGCTTACCTACACAATGAAAGGAATCTACCCTCCAAAAATGGTATCTCTACCAGAAAAAATGGTTTAGCCCCATACAAATCCCCATACAAACTGGAACACCCTGTAGCACCCTGTATAACGGGAATTTTCCAAAATGCTTTCTTAGTGCTCACCTACGCCATGAAAGGTATCTACCATCCAAAAATGGTGTCTCTTCTTCAACCCTATTCAAATTCTCATACAAACTTAAATAACCTGTAGCACCCTGTATAACGGGAATTTTCTAAAATCCTTTCTTAGTGCTCATCTAATTCAGCCTATCCCAACAATCAGTCAATCAATCAATTTTGAGTTTTACATGTATAGATAAAGACTACTGGCCGATTGCACTAAACTTAAGGATCGCCTAAGTCTTTTCCTAACTACAACATGGCCAAATTAAAACGGTGTCAAAAACTTAGACGTCATGTAGCTGTCATTCGCTAAGTTAACTTTGTCGAGTTGTAGATAAGAAAAGACTTAGGCGATTCTTAAGTTTAGTGCTTTCACGCGTACGTGTACTAAGTACACAATAATTTGTCTTGATGAAAATGTTATATGATACCAAGGTAGGCTGAGTCTATATATATGACAAAATAATTGTCCAATGTAATTGACCTCTTATTAACAGGAAAACCGGTAGTAAAAGGATTGAAATTAAAAATTGGTGAGTCAAACTTACAACTTCAAAAGTACTGGAAAGGGCGGCAATTATGCAGTTATAAATTAAACCCATAGTTGATAAAAAACCGAATCACTCAATTTGCCCCTCATTAAGGAAACAAAAAGCGGCCGTATCGCTAATAATTTCATTATTCGCGCCCTACCATTTTGACCTTATCGTTCCATCGGTGGCCGCAAGCGTTACATTACATCATACAAATTACGACCAACATAGGTATAATTTTCTTATGCAAATAAACTTCTTTTCATAGGTGTGAAGTGCCTTGTACGAGGCGACAGATTTAAGTTAGGAATATTTTTGTTTGTTGTCTTTGGGCTTTGCTAAAACATCTTTTTATTATAAGTATGTTTATATCTCATAAGAGTATACCTACATCTATTATCTTTGCTTTCTTTTGAGTCAGTCTTGCTAAATGTATTTTTCAAGCTTTTTGTTTATCAGTTTTCGAAGTGGTATGCAGCAATACCTATGTTTTCTTACGTGTCTTATTATTAACTTAAGATTGGTTATGAATGACATGAAATTGCTACGCTAATATTTCATACTAAACTTTATAGAACCGTTAATATAAACGTCAATAGTATAAGTGTTAAAAGTACTTGTCATCTTTGCGATGAATTCTTTTGAGCAGTAAGTAATCTTTTAACATAGGAATTTAAAGAAAAATAATGCATATTCAAAATGGAAATGGCATCAGTAAATTGGTGTTACTTGTAGAATTACAACAGTTTTAACAAATATAACACGTCCCCTATTCCTCGCTTAATCGTTAGTGTTGCGTGAGAAACGCGAGCGGTCGGTAGCGGTTTACTTTTAAGTACTTCTGTTGCTCCCAAATTTATTTGCAGCTCCAAAAATTAGTTGACCACTTGTTCTAAAAGTAATAAAGTCTATAATTGTTAATTTTTCAGCATATAAGTTGGCGAGTGTCAGCTAGAGTGGTGGAAATGCAAGAAGCATTAATCACAACAGAATTAGCTTTGGCGATCCTCTCCGAAGTGTCCGCTGAGGATTTATATCGGTGCCTGCTGTAGGAATGGCTAACTTTAATTTAAATTTATTTTTTATCACAATCTTCGAGAAATTAAACTACCTTTTTTGTTTACTTTTTAATATTACATCTCATTACCTACTTATCTTGTTTTATGGAAGGCCAAGAAGTGGTTTCAGTTTTTGATGAAAAAGAAATAATTTGGTAAAAAAAAAACCTGTGTCATGATCACGAAAATGTCTAATGGCCTTTCCCAGTAACCAATCTCCATATAAGAGAAAGAACTATGGATCAGTTACTAAGCAAGCTGTTATATTCTGACATTTAACAGTGTTGACAAGGCAACAAATCTTTAGTAGGCCTATTTGTCACTGAGGATAGGTTATTAGGAACCGCTGTGAAGCTTCAGTTTCTTAATAGGATGATTGTGCTAAAAGTAGTTGTAATTATTTAATCTAATGCTCAGTAACGAATAAACAAAACAGTAAAAAACTAATAAGCAAGAAGGTTTTAAGTAAAGTTATTTCTATGTGGCCAGTGTCTAAAAAAGTTAAACGTAGTCTGCAATCGTTGCGCTGCTGGAGACCACATAAATATTACTTAGCGCTCGCGACGACAATCCAAATTTAAAATTAAAGAAAAACAAATAAGAAGCAGCTCAGAAACGGAACATAACTTTTTAATAATTACGGCATCGGGCGCGTGGTGAGTAGCGTCACAAATTTTTGAATGCGCTCTCCTTTACCAAATAATGTTGTTTTGAAACATGCTTTTTAGATCCTAATGTTATTTATTTGATGACAGGCCACCTTGTATCTCGTTTGCTCTGAAATTAACGAGGCCAGTCTGATCTTGCTGCCACTGCTAAATCATTGACTTGAATTATTTTGTATTGATATTGAAGGATTTGATTTATCACGATTTGATTGGTTAAATGGGTAGGTACCACAAAATTGGAGAAGCATAAATAAGACTGGCTAATAATCAAAATAAATATAAAATTAACTGCAACATAAATCCCAATTAGACGAAGCAATTGCATATTAATCTAAAAGTTTGACTTTTTATTTCGTCTCAAGTTCTGTTTTGATCCAAACGTAAGTTTAGCGAACAAAGTCTAAAAATAAAAATTCCTTTACCACCAAACAATTTCACAATATCGATCAGATTGAAATGCGATTGACGTATCGATGTGGCAATCGTTACACGGGCTACTAAAGTTTAAGTAGCGTACGCACCGACCTCGGCGGGATGTGACACCAAAACGTCACGGCAATTAAGGAATCGGCAAGCTCTAACCTCGCTGTCAAGCTGCAATGCGCCTGATTGGCACGTTGTGTGCCACGGATTAGGTGCCAGGTTTTGTGTGGATGCGCCTTTACATTAATTGTGCAACTCGAACTTTAAATTATCGGGCAATTTTCTTGCAGAATTTACAAAAAGGTGTTGTCATTCATTCTCCAGGTTACCCTTAGAGTAATTGGGGAGATTGCCACCTCGGACCCTCACACAGCCCCGCGGCTGGCGACATATGCAGCGAGAGGGTAAGTGCCGGAGGATTTCAGTGGGTATTCTCTCCTCCCGAGATCCCACCGAGCCACTCGGCTGGGTGGGATCACGGGAGGTAGTCGTGGAGGGAGCCGCAACGTTGAATGTTGTGGTCCCCTACTGGCGAGTCCCACATGCCCCCCTCTCGCTCACCTGCGGGAGGGGAAGTGCGTAAATGCGTTTTCCTTCGGCATAAAAAAAGGTTACCCTAGCTAGATTAAACAAAAATGTATTAAATAATTACGGCGATAGAAAACATGTATCACTAATTTCACCCTTTATTGTACTGGATTGCTATATTATGGATTAATCGTTATATTAAGGTAATAGTTTTACGTATTTTATTACTTAATTTAAAACTATTTTTTTATTATTTGCCTAACGTTACAAGGAACATTTTTAGTATGGAGATTCAAAATTAACATTAAAGTCTGATGATACTTTAGTTTCACCATAGTTTATTATTCCATACAAATTGAAGATTGTTAGGTTCACCATCAGCTGTGGAATAGAATTCGTTTATTCTAAATTCAAATTTCCCCCATAGCTTATCCACGTTACCAGTTTCCACGCTCCATGTACGCTGCCATCACTTTGATTCCCGCAAGCAACATTTATCATTCGCAGCGTTCGACGGGTACCATCGCGCTTTCTTCCGCCGCCGCGTTGCTCCAACGACTTTACTTGAACTTAATATACTATGTCTATGACTTTAAAGGAATTTATCGTGGCTGTTCACCACTGTAACTTATTATAGTTATAATAACAAATGCAAATCGAAGATTCTTAGGTTCACCCTCAACTGTGGAATATAATGCGTCTATTCCAAATAGCTTATCCACGTTGACCACGCTCCACGTACGCTGCCATCACTGATTCCCGCTAGCAACATTTTATCATAGCGTTCGATTTATACTGTCGCGCTTTCTTCCGCGGCCGCGTTGCTCCAACGAGGACTTTATCGTGGTTGTTTACCACCGTCACTTGAATATTGTTATACTAACAAATGAAAATAGTAGATGTTTAGGTTCACCATCAGCTGTGGAATAGAATGTCCATTCCAAATTAAAATCTCCCAAATAGCTTATCCTTGTTGACTACGCTTCACGTACGCTGCCATCACTTTGATACCCGAAAGCAACATTTTTCATTCGCTGCGTTCGACGTGTACCGTCGTGCTCTCTTCCGCGGCCAAGTTGCTCCAAAGACGACTTTTATAGTGGCTGTTTACCACTGTCAGCGCCACTTGATGCTGTTATAATAACAAATGCGAATCGAAGATTTTTAGGTTCACCATCAGCTGTGGAATATAAAGCTTTGTTCAGACTTGTATCATTTTGGCGTATCAGATTACCGTATCTTTACCATACATCACTAGTTTGGTTGGGCGTGCGTTGATATCACTTCAACGCACGCCCAACCAAACTAGCGATGTAAGTTAAAGATACGGTGATCTGATACGCCAAAATTGACTAGTCTGGGCAAAGCTTAATGCGTCTACTCCAAATAGCTTATCCACGTTGACCACGCTCCACGTACTCTGCCACCACTGATTCCCACTAGCAACATTTTATTATAGAATTCGATGTATACCGTCGCGCTCTCGTCCGGGGCCGCGTTGCTCCAACGAGGACTTTATCGCGGTTTTTTACCACCGTCACATGAATATTGTTTTAGCAAATGAAAATCCTCCGTTCTTTGAAAGGCACGCTAAGTCGTTGGTCCCGGGTGCATTTGCAGTCGTTAACACCCACCAATCCGCATTGGGCCCGCGTGGAGGATTATGGCCCGTCGTCCTTATCCACCCATAAGGAAGGCCTGTGCCCCAGCAGTGGGGACATTAAAAATGGCTGATGGACAAATGAAAATCGTAGATGTCTAAACATCTAATCATGAACCTAAGTTCATTATCGATAAATCCCATGCATGCAAGAAATTCTTCTAAGTACCGCTGTGGAATAAAATGTGACTACATATTCCAAATTCAAATCTTGGAAACAGCTCATCCACGGTAACCACGCTTCACGTACGCTGCCATCACTTTGATTCCCGCTAGCAACGTTTATCATTTGGGTACTTCTCCAGAGACAAAATTTTCGATGTCTGTGGGTATATTTCTGTAACCAACAAACAAAACGGCCTATATTTTTTTATTTGTACAGTTTAGCATTATTCCTAACTGGAACAAATGATATTTTTGAAATAATTGCAGTTTAGGTACAAAATAAAAATATTTGAAGTTTGTTCTCCTGATTCATATGACGCGTCCGTTTGCCGTTTTCCGGAACAAAATGGTCGATGCCGCATTTTCCCTAAGATAAATCAGTATAAATTATAATCTTATCGAAAGGAAATGAATTGTCCTCTTACAAAAAAAGTATGTATTGGTCATAACTACCTTAATGTATTTATAAATAAATAAATAAGAAATGTCGGGCGTATAAAACTGATTAATGTGGCGTCAGCTTCACTTGACCATACTTGGTCGGGTAATAATAATGGGAGTCTGGTTTCCCGTGCAGGGGGAAGCCAGTTGTGCAACGAAAGACCTGGAAGGTGAACGTGGGGCTGGTTGGCTTAGATCACGGTGTTACGAAGGTAAATATCTGATTCATTTGTGCTTGGTTCGGGTGGCATTCTGATTACAATGCCTACTTTATAAAAATTATTTTGTTGTTTTACAACTTCAATCTACCTTTCGCGTGATGCTTTTGAGTTATAGATTCGTGTAGAAAAATGACAATGCTGAAGTCTGTATGTATGATGAGTTAAGCAAGATTGTAGGTAAAATCCTGATTTATCTGTGCCTGATTCATATGGTCAAAACATCATATGAATCATAAAAATAATTAGTCCTACCCCCCTACAGCACAAAAAAACGTTTTTAATCGTGTACAAGTCAGTAGTTTTTGTCTTAATTATTATGTACTTGGCTATAACTTTTTAATTAATAAAAAAAATGACAGGAGTAAGTATAAACTTGTTCAACATACTCGTATATGATACGTTTAATATGTCTTCGTCTCAGTTAATAATTAATAATAAATAGTTAGAATTAACAATCATATCAGTACATTGATTACTAACAAGATTGTAATTAAACTGGGATCGGTATTAATTAAATGGCACTTTTATCACTAATCATCCTTAATTATTTTACCAATTTATTTATTAGTCAAATTTTTTCTCTAAATTCTTTTATTTTAATACTGCAGACATTACAGTTCACAACAGTGCCATAAACAAAATAAAAAGAAAGAGAAAAGGAGAGTCGCAGAACGCAGAAATGTTTCACAAGAATTATTGTTGAAACGACCAGATTTTATTCCGTGATATGATCACTGATAACTTGATTTCATAAAAACAGATTATTGTAGTTGTTAAAATATTATTATTTTCTTAATACAGAGCTCATATACATAAACTTTTTAATTTTGATTTCTGTTTCTGATTCATCTGTAACAAATTCTGATTAATATGGGCACAAAATATTTGAACGTTGATATCTTGAAAACTACTTTATAAAAACGAGTCCCTCATTCAAATATATGTTCTTTAGTATACTTATTTTCATATGAACATGTGTTACAGAGCTGAAAGTAAAATTACATTTTGGCCAGATGAATCAGTCGCAGAATGAAATTTCGAAGAAATACCCATTTGCATTTGCAGCGTTCGACGTGTATCGTCGCACTCTCTTCCGCAGCTGCGTTGCTCCAAAGAGAATTTATCACGACTGTATACTACCACCGTTATTATTGTTAAATTAATAAATGCAAATTGTAAATGCCGCGAGTCTAGAACCTTTGCGCAGTCCCTTTAGAGAAAAAAAACTTTAGTTTTGCTTTAGTTTCGTCGTCTCATATTTGAGATGGGCCAAAAAAATTTATAACAAACTTAGGTAAAGTAGTAAATATTTCATCATTATTTATTCAATCTGTCAACACTTTATTGCTATGAATCCTTACTTAATATTATAAATGCGAAAGTCCGTTTGTTTGTTTGTTGGTTACGCCTTCACGTCCTAACTACTGAACCGATCATCATGAAATTTTGCATACACGTTGTCAGGGGTACAGAGAAGGACATAAGGTACCTTTTATCCCGAAAAGATGAGTTGTTCCCGAGAGATAGCAAAACAACTTTCCACGCAGACGAAGTCGCGGGCGGCCGCTAGTTAAAATATAAATAAGGCTATTAAATAAGGAAAGCAGTACGATTTCACGTCTACCCACGTATAAATAGAGTCACTATCTATCACTTTCCTTACTCGAAAGTCCGTTTGTTTGTTTGTTACGCCTTCACGTCTTAACTACTAAACCGATCATCGTGAAATTTTGCATACATGTTTTCAGGGGTACAGAGAAGGACATAATACTTTTCATCCAGAAAAAAGTACTGTTCCTGAGGGATAGCAAAAAAACTTCCCACGCAGACGAAGTCACGGGCGGTAGCTAGTCATACATAATACCGACAATAGTGACTATAGTCACTATCTTTAAATCTAGAGTAGGTAATGCACTATGGATTCTGTATTGTTTGAATATGTTCTAGTAAATTTACGAAAAAATAGGTTCTTAATAAAAAAGACAAATAACGCATACAAATGTTGATAGGAACTTCACAGCATTAAAATAATTTGCAATTTTTAAGTGTAATGTTGTTGTTTTCGTTGTGTCCATTTCCGATGTCACTGCCTCTCAAGAGTCTCTCCATACACTTAGAAATGTTTGCCACTTGTTAACACTGTCCACTTGACACCTATTTCATCATACATAAGGGCCATTTTGCTTCAAGTAATTTGTAGACATGCTTCCTATATGTTAATTTGTTGCCGCCACTTTCTTCATGTTATTCTAAACATTATGAAGTCCCATAAAATCTGGTTATATAACTATGAAAATTTTTGAGTAAGTACATCGATAAAATTATTACACCTAAGTACCTACAGTAGGTACCTATAAGTATTATAAAAGAGAAACCTAAAACAAAATATTAGGGTTGGGTTAAAATACATTAAAACCCAAACCAAAATTTAATTTTTAATTAATTTAGCTAATAAGATTTTTTTATATCTTATTGCAGCATACTAACAATCCAAAATCTTCGTATTTTTTTGTGAATTATTTCATGAAAAGCTACTTTTATAATGAAGATTTTTGTAAAGAGATTGCATTAATTAGCAATTAGCATTTTTAATGAAATGTATTTTTTAAACACAAATTGTATTATTATTTTACGTTAACTTATTTTATTAATCATGTTTTTTTATGTGAATTTTGTTTCGACATTAGTGAAAGTTGAAACGACAAACTTTTATATTTTCCCTAAAATTTAAGTTACAATCAAAATGTTAACTATTATGTTAATGTAAGTAAATTCAATTAATAATATCCAATAGTAATTCGAACTGTACCTAAATTCTGCGACAGCTCAGATATTCGGTTAAAGAAACGACTTAGATATTTTTATGTTGATTTAATTTCGGGACAGACGATTCGATAGGTGTGGTTTTGATACTTAAATTATTTATCTTGGAACGTGTCTAATCGGACAGTAAACCTTGCCAGTGATGTTTTTTAAACAATAAAAAATATAATTGGCCAGCGGAAGTTTTATTGCTATTTGTTACGATTATTCAAAAACTACGACGGTCACCAGAGTGGAAAGACTAGCGGTCAGGTAAGGACCATGATCTGTTTTTCTGGCACTTAATTAAGTACGTGGTTGTAGTCTAAATAAACTTAAAATATTAAAGTTGAAATATATTATTATAAATGCAGAAAGATAAAATAATGAGTTCATTCAATAATTTTGAATACCTACGGGCTTTTTAACTTGTCAACCTATATAGGTACAGATAGGTACCCATTTATAGCAAATCGAGAATCATCTCATCTTTCAATCCATAGTTCGAATTCCAAATCCAAAAGTTTCTTTATTGCCAAATACTTCAATCAGTTTCATATTAACGCGACATTCTTTTGTTATCTTGTTAGCATTCAAATCGAACGCCTTCGAAAATCAAATCCAGCGGTGATGTCCTTGGTGGCTCTTCAACTTTCTTGGCGTGACGGCGCGCGTGCTCGCGGCAGTTTTTGCCGGGCGCTGGGTGCCGGCGCGGGCGCGGGCCAGATATTGAAATAATTGCTTTTTCAACGGCACGCCGTGCAAATGACATTCGAGATGGAGGTCGTTTTTTTACGCTGGTGTACGAGAAGGAAAAATGCTGTGATGAAATATTTGGTTTAGTGGACATGAGTGGGATTGGTTTTTTCACTAAAATATTCGAATAGAGAAATATGAAATTAATGACAACTTCTCACGAAATAATCTGATGATGGAACATTGTGCCTTGATAAAAAGCTGAACAAACAAACAATTACGAAGTTAAAAGAAAATAAGTTTTTCTGTATCGACCCAAACGGGAATTGATTAAGTAACCTCGGAGATAGCGATACGGACTCGGAGTTTTATTCACTCATCTGCGGGGGTCACCACATCAATATTGCAGTATACAGGGTGTTTGGAAATAGCCCTATAAAGCCGAATCATGGTGGATAGGGTACCATGAATACAACACCGGAAAATTATTATAAATCCTTAAAATCAACACTTTTTTCTTTTTAAGATAATGGTTACCAAATTTTGGTATCATACACGGCCGAAGGGAGTGTCAGTTGTTTTGCTTTTACCAATAACTGGGATTGATAGATTATCACAAACAAATCTATTTGTCTTTGTCACTTATCAATTTTCCATACAAAAATAAACATTTCTCGGCCATGTGGCGGTTTTAAGGGTTTATTTATACTAATTTTCCGGGGTTGTATGCATAATACCCCTATCTACCATATTTAGCTTTCTATGGCTATTTCCAAACACCCTGTAAGTATAAAAAAAAGTTCTACTAAAGAAATGTTAATCAAAGAAAAAACCCTTTTGTGGAGCATTTCAACATCCTCCATGATTTTAAGCATCTTAATGATTATCAAACAATATAATAATAAGTCTATTTTTCTCAATCTTTAGGACTCAACTTTCATAGCATTACAATAATAAGTGTTGTTCTTAAATGGTTTTATAACTTTTTAAACTTGCCCAACAGTTTTGAAATGTACCTCGCCTACACACAAAAGTTCGGTTTCCTATTTTTCTCTGTGTACCTACGTCATATTATTATGTTTGTTTTATATAAAAATAACTTAAGTAGTAACTTTACTACTCATATTCTGATTAAGTGCTATGAAAATAGAATTTTGTTGAAGTCAAGTAAAAGTTCATTTTTAAGAATGCGTCTAAAAAGGTGACATTTAAAAGTTTCAACTATTCAATTTAGGTAACTGTTTACAGTGAAGACATAAAGATTGAATAACCCAAAAATAACTAAAAAGTAAAATATTTGCTAATCGATGATAACCGTTACCATCCAAATTTGGACTTTACGGTTTGATTACGTTATAAATACGAAATTTTACGCTCAATAAAATCTATGTATTTAACCGTAAAACAGTTAGCGACTTTTTGACACTCGGTGTGTAATCGATAGACGGTTTAATGAGAACCAGTGGCGTGGTGTTAAAACACTAGATTGTTGTGTGAACTTTCACAGTTATTGGACATCTTAGTTTTATAGCGAAGTAAAACCAAGCGTGGTAACCTTTTTTAGTGACTACGGCGGCCGATGTAGTGAGGTTCTCGTGTCTACGCATGTCGATGAAATGCTATGCTTGAAAATTCATTAAATAGGTATATTTCCTACTTTCGAAATGAAAATGATTTGATTTTTTCACAAAAATTTTTTTTGGATATATAGGTGCATACATGAGGTTGGGACTGCCTGTAGAGTTTACTTTCAAATACTAGTGAAAAAACCAGTTTATCAAAAGAACTCTCAATTCGTGTTTGTATATCGTGCAACAAAATATATAATTTGCTTTAAATTCAAATATGTTTTGTGTGAAAGATAAAAATATTGTTCAGTTGATTAAAATTTAAAATTTAGACTATAGGTATATCGAGGTGTTGAGGTTCTTATACCAAAATGCCACCATGACGATCCGAGTACAGAACCAAAACACAAATCCTATCCAACTGCAGCGTGGTGTGAGACAGGGAGACGTTATTTCTCCGAAACTGTTCACAGCTGCGTTGGAGGACATCTTTAAGCTCTTGGACTGGAAAGGACTCGGCATCAACATTAATGGCCAGTACCTAACACACCTTCGTTTTGCCGATGATATAGTCCTTATGGCTGAGACCATGGAAGACCTGAACACAATGCTCGAAGATCTCCGTAGTGCTTCCCAAAGAGTGGGTCTTAGGATGAACATGGATAAGACGAAAATTATGTCAAATGCCCATGTTGTACCCTCTCCAGTTCATGTTGGGAACACTACACTTGAAGTTGTTGACCATTACGTATACCTAGGACAGGCAGTCCAGTTAGGTAGGTCCAACTTCGAGAAAGAGATCTCTCGTCGAATCCAACTCGGGTGGGCAGCATTCGGGAAGCTTCGAAAAATCTTCGCGTCCGACTTACCTCAGTGTCTCAAGACGAAAGTCTATGAACAGTGTGTGTTGCCAGTGATGACCTACGGCAGTGAAACGTGGCCGCTAACTATGGGTCTCATAAGGAGGCTCAAGGTCACTCAGCGTGCAATGGAGAGAGCCATGCTCGGCGTTTCCCTACGTGATCAAACCAGAAACGAGGAGATCCGCAGGAGAACTAAAGTAACCGACATCGCTCGAAGGATTGCTCAGCTGAAGTGGCAATGGGCGGGACACATAGCGAGAAGAACCGATGGCCGTTGGGGCAGAAAGGTTCTGGAATGGCGACCGCGCACCGGACGACGCTCCGTGGGTAGGCCCCCGACAAGGTGGACCGACGATCTGGTGGAGGTCGCGGAAAGCCAGTGGATGCAGGCAGCGCAGGACCGATCGTTGTGGAGATCCTTAGGGGAGGCCTATACCCAGCAGTGGGTGTCGTGTGGCTGATATGATGATGATGATGATTAAAATTTCGATTCTGTACCATACAAAACAGAGGCTGAAGAAAGTCAAGTTTATATGTTACTAGCGGCCGCCCGCGGTTTCACCCACGTGGTTCCCGTTCCCGTGGGAATATCGGGATAAAAAGTATTCTATGTTTTAATTTAGGCTATCTCCTATCTGTGTGCCAAATTTCAACCAAATCCGTTCAGTAGTTTTTGCGTGATTGAGGAACAAACATCCAAACATCCAAACCCACAAACATTCACATTTATAATATTAGTAGGATTTTTTAAAGAAACATCCAAAAAGTTGGTTATAAAAAAACATTTTCATTATACCTATATAATCTTACCTCAAATATTCCTGTCTACTAAGTTATTTATTCTTTTATTTTTAAATAACATGTTTGTCTCAAATTAATCAATTGGGAGTAGCAACTAATCATGGTACTATCCCCGTCAATTGGTAATGCGCTGGAACCTTGTCAAATTAACATACACATCATCGTCATCCGCAACTAAAAATGACAAAAAACAGTGAAATTCTAATAGGTAATATAATATATTAATTATTTAATTTTTATTTTCAATAAGAAAGGGTCTAGGTATATGAGAAAATTACAATTGTTTTTCGTTTTTGAGGTTAAAATCATGGCCGCCAAGCGCATTACCAATTGACGCGGATAGTAAAGTGTAATTTCAAATGCTTTGATCAAACTTCTCCATGTTAAAATAGTTTAAACTATAAGTTACTTAAGTAACTTTGAAATAAAACTGTTTTACCGGATGCCGCTTTAGTCAAGTGTTTTATTTCGATGTACGCGCGGAAATCTTAGAAGTGAAAAAGAGTAACTTGTCATTAGTTGCGTAGGCGCATCTCTATCCTGATATGGCATCTCTTTGTGCGCCGGCACGTGCTGGCGTTTTTACAGCCGCACTGTGGAAGAGGTCGTGCTAGATAAATTCTTTACCATTATGTGTTCGAAGTGCGATGATCCCGACTATCGATACTAGAGGACTTTCCTTGATTGAAACTCGATACAGAATGAGATCGGTGATAATCGATCGGTGATAAGCAATATTCGTATATTGCTTTGAAAAAAGTCTTCAAACGTGCTATGCCTCGAAAATGACAAACATCAGTTTGTAGCCTATTCGATTCCTGTAGATTCTTTATATCGGACCAATTCTATGAGATGCCTAAATTTCAGGATGAAACCTCGTTCAGGGAGTTTCATTAAATGCGAAAGTGAGTTTGTCTGTTTAGTACGCTTTCACGTCCCGATTATGATGAAATTTTGCATATACATACATACATAGGGTAACTTTTATTACTTATTTTAAAAAATGACGAATTAATAGTTTTAAAACACTGGTCTTTGTTAAGTGTGTTAAAAAAATATGTACTTAAGTATATAAAGCTGAATGGTTATATGAATGCAAATACTTTGTTACAGGGTCTATAATAGGTGTATATTGTTCGAAATCAATACGAATTTGATTATTTTCTGGGTTTCCACAATTATTTGACATGTTTTTCGATCATCAAAGGAGCAACATGCTCCTTTGATGATCGAAAAACATGTAATACCTACCTACTGTGGTTCATTGGTTTAGACCAGCATAGGTGATGACCGCGCAACTTGGCAGAGTAATATACACTCGACGTCAGAAAAATCGCACCTCTTCGAAAATAAGTTTAGAATTGGCCACCTGCTATTGCTAGCTAACGTTTTATTGTGTAAATGTTGATATCTATTGAAAGCATTTAATGAGCTGTCAATTAATAATTGTTTGATTTAATTAACATAACCGTTACCATAATAAAACCATAATTAAACGCTTAAAGCCGAGAAAACACACTTCAACAGTTCAATTAAAAAAAAAAGGAATACCCAAGATGGATACTATTTCCCATAAAGTTGCTCAAATATTGCAAAAAAATCAAACAATGTAATGTTGCTTTGAAACTGAATCTCAGTAATTGATTCCGTTCGACGAGTATTCCAACGGTTTCTAGAGACTGTTGGCTATGTCCGAAAGGTAAAAGTATTAACAACACTTACCATTAAATTACATAGGATTAAATTAACTTTGAAGACATTTTTGAAAAGGTGCGATTTTTCTGACGCCGAGTGTATGATTTTTACGACATTTCGAGATAGGTAACAATTCGCGAGAATAACAAAAAGTGCAGTCCACGGCTCAAAAATCCTGATTTGTTGAGTTTATGATTGTTTTGTGTCATCGGCTCCGTAACGCATCGCAGTCGTCCGCTGTACCCTCCGGCGCGACCAATCGGCGAGACGTCGCCGAGACAAAGCGACAGTTTGTCACGCACTGTAAATATTTTGGACGAACACGGGCCTCTTGGACCCCGTAGTTTTATGGCCTTTCACGCTGGCACATTGTCTTCGCCTCTTGATTAGCCATGCTCAAGTCTGCCTTGAAAAAAATTAAGTGCCTAAGGTTTGCCTTTTGTTTGAAGCAGTTTTTTTAAGTTGACAAATCAATTTGTTGAAATGTGTACTTCGGTTTGTTGGGATGATGTTAATTTATTGTTTTATTGCACTTTACCATTTTTTTGGATCTTGGGGTGGTATTTATGTTTCAGTTTTGGATATGTTTTTGTAGAAAGTAAATACTGACCAACATGCTTCTACTGAATTTTTATTAGAACTAAATTGAAGAAAAAACTGATTTTTGCACCTACAGATATAGGAAATTATGAAATATGAAAAAAAAGAGACTTGGTTTTTCTCAGGTTTTTCAGGTGGCACCTTCACTAGAACTGGGTGCCGGAAGCCTCATTGTCTCTAGCAGTTGCCCAGTGAGTCGTATTTGCTCAAAAAACCGCTCCGGTTCTGTGCGGGTGCGCAATGTGGGCCGGCGTCAAGGCTGCGCCAACCTCGCCGTTTGTGGAGCGTGACGGCGACGTGTCGGCACCCAACGCGTGACGTCACCACCCCTCGCTCCGTCTTCGACATTGCTGGTTGCGCTGAAGATTCTGTTAGTAATTTTTTTCTCAACATTGACTGATAAAATAAGCTTTATGAAAGAGTTCTATATACTACATTACAGAGGATCCAAAACATGATGCTGACTCATCATTAACTCTGGGAATTAAACTGATACGATTGTGCAGATTAACGTGATACGTGTAAATAAGTTTATTCTGATGGGTGTAATTTTAAAGAAAGTTCCTTTATCTCTCTTATATTCCTTAATATAAAACCATTTTATAGGAATAAGGTTGCTCTTAGTAGTTTGACTTGAGATCAAAACTGTTTGGATGAAATTGTTTATCTTCTTGATTGAGTGAAAAATATAGTACGGAGCAAATATATTTAATTTTCAAACATATTTAACGAGGACATCATTGTGTCTCGTTCATTTTGTGGTATTGTTGACTGTTTTTTTAGAATTTAACAATAAGAATTCGATCAACCATCACATCGGGCAAGTTGATTAATTTAATTAAACTCCGAATACATACAGTGGGTCTATTTGAATAAAGCGGATACGAATGCCATATCAAGTAGGTTGATAAATAAAAATGTCCAACAGCGATTTCGTACGAGTAACAGTATCGTGTGTTTCGCGTATCATGTATTTCGGACTACAAACCGAACCGTAATAAAACTGTATCCGAAATTTGCTTTCGGATCCACAAAAGAAGGCTTCGTGAGCGCGTGATTCCTATAATGATTTTCCACGACCGAATGTAGTATGTAAAAATAAGTGAGCGATCCAAGCGCGTGCAAAAAGCCCATTGCTCTGGCATCATTATGGAATTAAAGGCAAACAGGTGTGAAATTAAGCTCACTTTTTGTTCGGCTAATAGATTGCGCCGCACTTTTCCGACCTGAGGCGAGCCACTTATTACGTAATGGGGATATTAAAGACACACAAATCGGCTAAACGCCCCATTTAAAACGCTATAATTTCGCACTAAACAGAATGATTTGGGTGTTTCTTCTCGTTATAAATTTACACTTTTGTTTTTTCCGCCACCAATTACAGTCGGCTTTGGGCCGACACAAAGCGTTTTTTGTGTAGTTTGGCCCGGTTGATTGATAGGCGATTATTTCTGGATTTGATCAGATGCTTCCGAGTTGCTTTGTTAAATGATGGCTCCAGCGACGGTCTCGCTCCGTTGTTCTTGTGGTTTCGTGTTGTTCTAAAAGCTTTTTGTCGCCCATTACTGATTTGATTAGAACTGCTGCGTTATCGCTAATTGATGACTGTTCAAATCTTTAGTTTAAAAGTTAGACTTATTTGAGTCATAGATTTATCGATTATTATTGAGGTTATCACGTAATTTAATGAAATGAAAAGAAAGTACAAGTTGAGAATTACTAAAATGGTCAAGTTATGGTTTGTTATTACCATTAGAAATTTTGCATGTACATTGTCAGGGGTACAGAAGGACATATTGGATACTTTTCACCCGAAAAAAGTATTGTTCCCGAGGAATAGCAAAAAAACTTTCTTCGCAAACGAAATCGTGGCAGAATGCTAGTTAGTCATAGATTATATGTTTTTAAATTCTAGAGGATATTTTCAACAAATACTTAAACGTAACTAGACAAATCTGAGTCACTGTTATTAGAACTAGCTAATCTCATTGATACTTTATCGTCGTTTCCTAAAACAACCGTAACAATACACTCATAGATCTCTCTAAGCTTTCTGATGTTCAGTGCCCTTACTCAACGACCCTTCATTAGGTAAATTTGCGATTATATAGTCACTAAGCATTCAGTATTTTAAACTAAAGGAAAAGTATCATACTTTGATTTGGTACTTATTATTAAAGTAACAATTAATATTAACGATAGTTGTTCTAGAAACCAATATCTAAACTAAAAAAGCTTAGGTGTCAGTTTTTTAAATCCTTAAAGGACTTTTAGAACATACAATTACCTATATCGAACATTAGTTCTGAAACGAAACAATAGGCATTTCGGAAGAGAATTTTGATATTTGCACTAGGCCGCTGATAATGAAAATAAATAAGTACGAAAGGCTCACTTTAACTTTCGACAAGTCCTTTTACGAATATATGAACTCGACCCAAGTGCCATTTCTACAACGGGCAAATAGAAAATTCCTCAGCAACGCCATTTCTGGCGTAACTAAACCAAGCACAATAATGGAAGGACCGAGTTGCTGCAACCATTTCACGGTGTTGCCAACCAGTTTGGACCAAGACGAATTCACTCGTGGATGTTTGCTAACCGTTTGACCCGGCTCCGCTCGCTCCCACTAACCCACTGGTCGATAAGAACTGGACGTCCACATGCCATTATGAAACTTATTTGTAAGCAGCTAAAGTGCAATGTCCGAATACAACGTCTATTTATCTCATTGATGTAATGATGTGTAGTTGGTATCAACTGTTTATTTACTGGCCGCAGGCTTTGGGTGTCGATCGTCTAACGTAGTGGCGTTGGCAAACGGTAATCTGTCTTATTGTTAACGTGGTAGATTATGTTTTTCTGTGGATAGTGGCGGTGTATTTACACGATTTATTATGAAAATAACCGAAGCTGGTATGACTGGCAGAAGAGTCTTCAGGCGAACCGTTAGCCGTCCCGTTCAATAAATTAATTTGGTAACAGGCGACAGTTAAGAAATACCACGTAGATTAGTGTTGTTTGTGTACACTGCTGATCTGATAGCAAAGTCGTTAAACCTAGTTCAAATAAACTTTTAAGATAAGTGAAGTTTTGATTTTTGATTGACAACCTTTATCTTATCCAATTTTCTTTGCTATTACATCTATAATTTAAATCAAAGCGTTTACGAACAAAATGACGTTTTCTAAGATATGTTTCACTAAATTTGAATAATTAAATTTCACTAAATTTGCCAGTTAAACCCTAATGTGTCCATCAGCAATTTTTGATGTCCCCACTGCTGGGGCACAGGCCTTCCTTATAGGTGGTAAGGAGGATGCGGGCCATAACCCACCACGTGGGCCCAATGCGGATTGGTGGGTGTTAACGACTGCAAATGCAGCCGGGACCAACGGCTTAACGTGCCTTCCGAAGCACGGAGGAGCTGGAGATAATATTTTTTTGGTCACCCATCCCATGACCGACCCTTGCGAGCGTTGCTTAACTTCCGCAATCGCTGGGCCAGGCGCTAAACCACTGCGCCACCGAGCTCCTCGTTAAACCCTAATAAACATAAAATAAAATAAAAAAATGACGTCTTAAAAAACTAATAAGGGCACACAAAACTTGTTGTAATGTTTGAAAATCATACAGATTACTTCTTATTCCAGCCTGGACTAAATCAAGCTAAGTCGTGGGCAGTTTGAAACAAGGCCGGTATAGTGCCCTCAGAGTGACACACGAGTGTTTGCTCAATTTATATGTGGAGGACTCTTCACTCACAGACGCGCCGGCGCCTTCCACACGAATCACTTAGTCGATAAACATTGCGATAAAAATAACAATCGAACCTAAAAAAGGACCGTCTTTTGTTTATGAAGAAAAAAAGGAAACGAAAATCGAAGAGCGTTCTATTTTTAAATTTGTTTATGCAAGGCATCCTCTTCGCAAAATAGGGGAGGGCGCGAAAGTTTTTGACCAACCATGCCCTCTGATTGGTCAAAACTTTCGCGCCCTCCCCTTTTTTGCGAAATGCAGTAAATGGGAAATCCAAAAATAAGTAAGGAATAACATATAAATTAAAAAGTACCTAAAATGTTTAACAATGCGAAAATGTTGAAGGAAAGTGTAAATATTTATTAACTATTTTTTTCCGTTCGTAGCACATTTTGCAAGAGGTACACATTTTTCTAATTGTACAATTCGAAAAATGTGCACCTCTTTCAAAATGTCAAATACGCCAAATGTAGGTAAGTACAATTCGCAAATTGTACAATACGCAAATTTTCAATGCCCAATGTATAAATGTATACAGAAAGCCTAAAGTACCTACACCAAAAAATGATTTTCACTAATAAAAAAGTTCCTTGAGTCTATAACCCTATTTTACTTCTAAATACTTAAATAAACACCCTTCACTATAAATCCAATACCGCTAGTTGTTAAATCAATCACCATCGCAAACTAATAGTGATAAAAAATAAAAATGGTGTGCAAATCACGCGTAATAACACACTGCGGTGACGTGACGTGGGCGCGCGTTTTAATTAAAACAAATGACAGTTGACAGTTGATTGTGTCAAATAATGACGGGGCTGGCGTAAGATTTGTAAATGTCATTAAATCAAAGGCTACATGTGTTCCCGACCCACGCACGAACCAGGGTTGGCTTGAAATTAACGATGTAAACAATACATTGAAATTACACGTTATAGATAGCTTAGCAATAAGTGAAGGACAATACAATGTTTATATTAATCAACAACTAACCGTTTTATTCACAATCTTGACTTTTTACAACTTAAGGTCCCTTTATACCTCAAAGTTGCGCCCTCATCTTAATTAAATTTATTGCTCGCTAAGTCAATAATGTATCGAAATTCTCATGTACAGATTGAAGCTAAGGTTCTATAGTCTTTTTAGTTTACAAAAAATAACCCCAATAAAATATAGTTCGTTGAATAGTAGTAGTAGTAGTAGTAGGCAAAAGAGCAAAAAGTGGCCACTTTAAGCACTTTTGCCTTCTCACAACGAACTTTATTTTACTGAGGTTTTTGTTTGTAAATAAACTAAAGAACCTGAGCTTCAATCTGTAAATATGAATTTTCAATATGTACTTAGCGAGTAATAAATTTAATTAAGATGAAGGTGCCATTTGAGGGATATAGTCGCCATAATAAAGGGTGCAGTTTTTTCCGTTCACTCATAATTTGTTCATCACTTTTATTGAAAGGAGTAAATAAATCGTATCGTTTTAGAAAAAAATAAATATAATAAGTCATAAATTTACAGTCCGATGAAAAGTTTATTATCACGCCCACCCCAAAAACCGCCACGCATATCCGTGCAACTTGGAAACTATTAAATAAAACAAATGAGCGTAGATCGTTACGATAACGTAATCCGTGTCGAGTTTATTTGTTTTTAATTATTCAGTGGCGAGTCCGCCCCTGGGTAATGACTCTATCGGGTCGATTTATGAGCCGGCCTTTTGTTTTTTATTCCGGGCCTACTCGTGGTTGATTGAGGGCCGGTGCCCGGTAGGAATGGGAAGAACCGATTTTCGGTTGTTTTACGGTGGCGCGGCGGCCTAGTTGACCCGAGATTGATGTACCGTTTAAGGAAGATATATGTTTTCTCGCATTTCTATATATGTAAAATTAAAGATTCAAGAAAAAGGCAAATGGTAACATTAAAAAGAAACGTTTAGATTATTTCTTACGTAGACTTTTTGATCTTTAAACAAAATTATTATAAAAATATAACACACTTTTCGTCAATTTAAAAAAGTATGATACTTTTTGGAGACACAATAAGATACTCTGTCGTGAATTAACCTTCTCCATATTTGTGTGATCCTGGTACTTTGGTGACGTGTGGTGATGTGATTTTCTTAGAAAACTCTTTTATTTCAAATTTGTTTTCTTCTAACTGTACTAGATTTGATTTAAACAATGGATCTTTTATCTATACCGAAGATAGGCGCAGTTGACGGAATAAAAATATTAATAATTCGATCCGGCGACTGCGCCCGTGGGTCCAGTTAAGAGTGGGCGCAGTCACCGGAAGACTCAAAATCTTGCAGCACCTACCTACACTAGTTATCTCATGGAAAACATAAATAACAACATTACTGTACCACAAAACAGAGGTCCGTATTTATAAACCGTTCTCAATGTTGAGAGATATTTTGAGATCATACCTGAGATGCTGTTTCTATAAGAAGAACATCTCAAGTATGATCTTAAGATCTTACTCTCTCAACGTTGAGAGCAGTTTATAAATACGGGTAAGACAGTAAAAGAAAGTTTTAATAAAAAAAAAATAATGACAACTTTTAAGCGTTTTAAAATTCCAAGAAACTTATCGCGAACCTAAAATGTGCAAGATGTCCAATCTTGAAATTCCTCAGCAAATTCTTAAAGCTCGAATCAGTTTGATGGTGCCAGTGACGATAAGATAAAGCTCAGAGGAGTGAGTAATGAAACTCACTGATAACTGATCACTTGGCTAACTGTAAATGGTGACTGAGAGAATAATTATCTAGCTTTAAAAACTTGGTTGTAAATTCGTAATGACTGAGTCGTGTTTTGTCATGCTCATTCAGCTCATTAGAAGATTAATATAAAGAAAGCATCATAAAAATATACGACCCGAGTGGTGCAGTTGTTAACATTCCGGTCTACCACGCAAGAAGTCCCGGGGTCAATTCCCGGCAGGCTGAAATTGAAATGATGAATTTCAATTTCTATGACGGGTTACTATAATAAGTATACAGGGTGTCCCAAAACTTGGCCACACGAAGGGAAAGTACCTTAAATATTCAAGGTAGGAATTTTTAGTAAAAGAAGACTTCCTTTTGATTTTATATATACTTTTGACTAGCTTCTGTCCGCGACTTCGTCCGCGTGGATATTCGAGAAAGTCCTTAGGGAACCTTTAACCAGGTTTAAAAATTTAATAGTATTCTATGTTTTGATTTCATCAAAATCAGAACAGCCGTTTTAACGTAATCACGTAATCATTTGGTGGGGACCCGCCTGAATTTCATCCCCTATTTCTCTGTTGGTACGAAATTTTATCAAAATCGGTTCAGTAGCTTAGGCGTGAAAACGTAACAGACAGACAGACAGAGTAACTTTCGCATTTATAATATTAGTATGGATTACGGATTTTGTATTATTGATTTTAATTTTCGTCCTGTCAATTTGACTCAATGGTAATCGATTAAACAACATCATTTCGTATTGTAAACGTATGTAAGTAGGTACCTAATAAATACGACAGTAGCACAACTTCTGTAGTCTCTCTTTTCTGTGGTACATCAACCTTTCATCCCCTATTTCAACCCCTTCAACACTGATTTTGCATAAAAGATAGCCTATGTCTTTTCTCGAGCTCTACTCTATCTCTGTACCAAATTTCATCAAAATCGGTTCAGTAGTTTGTGCGTGAAAGCGTAACAGACAGACAAACAGAGTTACTTTCGCATTTATAATATTAGTATGGATTGGAACTGAATTCATAGATTTAAAAAAAAAACACCTGTCTTAACCAGGAGTCGAACCCACCCTAAAAAACAGAAAAATGTTTTGTTTATTTTTACAATACCAATAGAAAGGGTTGTTCATAAGGATTATTTTTTCATATGTGACACAGAATTTTAAACAAATAGAAGAACATGCAATTTAACATTTAAATTTTAATTACTACGGATTGTATCAATTAGTATCGAATCGTATGCGATTTAAAAAAAATCTTTGAATGCAGTTTGCAGTGCAAGTCTTCTTTAAGTAAAATTTTCTGCCTTCAATATTTAAGGTACTTTCCCTCCATGCGGCAAAGTTTTGGGACACCCTGTAATCTGTACATTTAGAAAGTATTTATGTACCTAGTAAATATATCAGTTGTCTAGCAACGATATTACAAGCTTTGCTTAGTTTGGGGCTAGATGGCGCTGTGTGAAATTGACTGTGACAATCAGGCTATTGCTGTTTTAAAATAAGAGATTTGCAAATTTCTTTTTTTGGAGCTAAAATATTTTAAATTGCTCTTAGATATAAACATTTTCACGTACCAGAAAACAGTAATTAATTTCGTTCACGAATTAAATGCTCACCAAAGGACTATGACGTAATCCTTCACAAATTTTGCCAATTCTTTATTATATTCTGTAGTGGTGCGATCCTTTGAAGGTGAAATGGTGATAGCACTGATAAATCGTACATTATGAGACAAGTTAGCCTAAGTTGCTCATTGCACACGAGGCTGTGGGTTGCCTCGGTTGTGTAACTCAGCCAAGTGTGCAATAAGCAAGAGCTCACGAGTTTCATACGACGTTTTTCAACTCATTTGCAACGAAAAACAAAGTAATTTACCACACAGAAATATACGAGAAAATCAAAATATGAAAATTATGGGAAAAGGCGCGTAGGTTTTTTTTTCACATTCCCAATGCAAGAATATTTTGCGAACATAGGGGTGAGTGAGGATACAGATTACTTCAAAATTATAATTTTAAGTGATAATATGCAAATATTTTATAACAAAATATTGTAAATTATGAATAATTCGACTTACAAATTTATTCATTTCAAAATGTATTTGAATATTATGAATTTTCAGCAACATAAAACTTCTTTGTTATTATTAAAAAAAACTATATTACCCCGTTAAATTGGGAATGCTCTGTTAACTCGCATAGAACTTGCAATAAGGTACTGTACTAATTTAACTTTGTAGGCATAGTTCTATAACGCACTAGTAGTGTTTTATATTATTGCACGGTGTATGGCCCTAAAAGCGATGGGTTAAGGGCTCACTTTACGAGCGCATGTGTTGAAAAAATACAAGTTTAATAGTCACCCCACAACCACTTATATATAATAATTCTACTTACTAGTAGAATTGGTACAGGTTATTACTTGTACCAAGAAAAGTTTTTTGACGAGGAAGCCGCCGCTGCCTTGCCGTAGTAAAGCTGCATAACGCCTATACATATATCTTAGAGTCGTCTGTTGAGATGTGTGAACTAAGCTGGCAGCGATATTCTGAATACTACTTGGATCTGCAGCAAAATATTCGAACAACATTCGAGTACTTAGGTACACTTATACTGTTTATACCAACTGCATATGTACGTAGTTAAATTAACTTGCCCTATTGAAACTGTCATTATTATGTAATTGGATTTTAGTTTTCTAATCCCAGGTGTTACAGTTAAGCTTTTAGCCATAATACTACTAAGATACAATAGATTCGTAACAAAACAAAAGTAGGTGATAGCAAACAAAAATGTGGCTTACATTGATTTTTTGACACATGACTACTTACTTAAAAAAAGTTTACATATTTTCTAGCAAAATATTCCGTTGGGCCAGGCACTCGAATATACGAATTCGACTTTACAGAATAAGTCTGCTGTACCTTTGGAGGATTTCTATTACAGATTCGAGTCACGCCGCGTCGAAGACATTACTCATTACACGCACAAAGACGGACGGCCAAATAAATAACTCATAAGTTGCATGTATTCCTGGTACATATACTATGTGTTTTTGAGTCACTTCAACTTATTTCAGCAGAATATTCATGAGAAACATTTGAAGTGTAGTATTAGAAAACAAGAAATAATATGAGGAGTACCTAAATAATATTGTGTATTTAAAAAGTTTAATGCTCACCAAATCATCGTTTGGAACTGTAACTTTCTCAAAATTGAGCCATTCAGGGTTTACTAAACATGACAATTGTAAAATACTTTGACAATTTGATGTCTATAGCGTCAGCCAATTTGAAATAATAAAATACACTGATAAAACTGCAAAGTGCATGCACACTGAAATCGCAATGTTTAATGAATTAGCATTGTAAATTACAATTGTCACGTCACTGGAATCCCAATGTATAATAAATTGTTATTGTAAATTACAATCGTCACGTCTATTAAATTGGACCCTGGTTCGGTTAAGGTTGGTCGCCACGCAGAAACATGCTCAAAGTTTTACCTGAGCATAGCAAAATGCTGGATGGCGCGCAATAAAAGCTCTGAACTTGCTAATAATTATAAACTAACCATTAAAAAAAACTGTTATTCCTTTGTCACTTGTTTTAACTATCCAGTCAATAAAATATCCAGTTATATTAAAAAGAAGTTTAAAAACTTAAACCCGACTTCGGAAAAATCGTGCTCTAAAAAGTACCAAACAAGAAAATATTCGAGTCCAAAATTCAATAAAAAGGATAACCGTAGTCGTATGCCGCCCGTTGTTCGTGTCGTGCGTCTGGACGAAGTGGCATGTGACTACGGTTTTCCTCTTTATTGAACTTTGGACTCGAATATTTTCTTGTTTCGTACTTTTTAGAGCATGATTTTTCTGTAGTCCGTTTTTAGTTTTTACACTTTTATATTTTATATATTTTGGGGTGAAAGCAAGCAAAGCCACGAGCAAAAGCTAAATATATATATATATATATATATTTGAAAAATGCTCATTAAGATCTTTTATTTGGTACCCAACACGGCATCATTAAAAATATATTTTTTTAGCTCATGTCTTTAACTCCCTTTAGAGGGCGCCATTTTCAATTTAATATGACGTCACATAGCCTTTGTTCATCGGAAAATTAAGACGCTTTTAACGATACCTCATTTGTCAAATTATAATAAGTAGTTTATAAGTTATGAGGGAACAGATGAACTTACATACATACAGGTCAAAATCATATACCCTCCGTTTTGGCTTCGCCGTAGTCGTGTAAAAATTGCAATCGATTTTTTTAGAACAGAAATAAAAAAATAATAAAAGCAGATAATTACAAAATAAGTATAATGCAGAATGTATTAAAGTGTCCTTAATAATTTAGTACGAAGACTAAGCAAACTATCTTGATAGAAAACATGTACGCTTACCGGAGTCTAAGAATCTACAAAGCAGAACAGACTACGACAGAAAAAAAAACATTCAATATTAACGGCAAAAGTAACATCAAAGTGCTAATTCTAGACACCGGAACACAAACCCTGTTACAGTTAAGTAAACAGATAGTCACGGCGGGCCATTTATGGCCCAAGGTCCTGTAATTACTTTATGTGCTTACCCCCATCTGTACCCTTTTGGGCAATAAAACTTTCCCAAAAACATTTTATTGCTGTGAACTTTTATTTTTTGTGGACTAACCGAACCGCTTATTTTTAATGCGCTGTAAACAAGTATTATTAATTTTGTTTCTGCTGTATAACGTACTGTTCTTTTGGTTACAAAGTGGAATTTTGAATTCCATTAAAGTAAGCTACAAGTTTCAAGGTACTAACCTTGAAACTTTCAAGGTTAGGTATCGAGCTTTATCGATAGGTATTGCATTTTGTTTTGATTAAGATTTCATTACTTTTCACTATTAGCTTGCTAAACTAAACTAAAGTAAACTTCTACAAGAACAACATTTCAAAACTATCCTAGTATTTATTCCTTAAAATAAAAATAAAATACCAAAAAAACAAAAAACCGCCTTCAAAAAACCTGAAAGTAAAAACAAGAACATGTTCAAAATTGAATACTTCTAAATAGCAAGAAATAATATTCAAATCACGCTCAGATACGCATACGCATATCATTGTAAAAGAACACGTCTAATGACATCGGGTTGGGCTGGAGGACAACTTCTTTTTTACCATCGCCACTCTAAAAAGTGCGTTTAATTCAACGATAAGAGTGAATAATAAGCGATTTTATTCACCGAGTGAATAAAAATAATTTGAATTTGGAACAAGCGCGCATCATGAATTAGTACAAAAAAGTACCTATACCTACTGGCTGCTATGGAGCTATTCCATAGAGCCCATAGATATAGTATATTAAAAAGGGGATAGAGCCACAGTTACACAATAACATTTAAGAAAAAAAAAACCCGCCAAATTTAATTAGGTTCTTTTTAGTGTCTTATCTTTGGGTTCTTTTCTATCTATTAGAGGGAGAGTAAAAGTTCAGTCTTTCATCAGTCCATTCCATCAGTCTGGTACGATATTCAGTCTGCAAAAATACAAAGTCTATGCAGACTGATGAAATGGACTGATGCCAGACTGATCATGTAATCTCTCTCTTAGCGTGGTTGTTTTATGTCATTGGAAAACTTCTAATTTCACGCATGGGCCGCATGGGTCGGTCATGGGATGGGTGACCAAAAATATATTATCTCGACCTCCTCCGTGCCTCGGAAGGCACGTTAAGCCGTTGGTCCCGGCTGCATTTGCAGTTGTTAACACCCATCAATCCGCATTGGGCCCGCGTGGTGGGTTATGGCCCATCCTCCCACCCATGAGGAAGGCCTGTGCCCCAGCAGAGGGGACATTAAAAATGGCTGATGGTTATCTATAAATACTAAGTTTAAAGTACTGCTAGGTAAGTAGGTAAGTACCTATTTGTTTTCTCGCAGTCAATGGTAAAAAGTAGAGTACATAACTTGTGAATAAAAAATGTCATCTCGGTCCTTTGTATCCCTCGAACTAAATTCCCTTTTTATTCACTTGTCGTATAATCTACTATTTTATCCTAAAAGCTGAAACATAATTTCTTGCTTTTTAGAGGTATTTAATTTCGAAGTTGTTTTTGTTTCTATTTTCAGGTATTTTAAAGTCAGTTTTTTGTTTTTTAAACATTTTTTTATTTTCATTGTAAGTACCTTCTGTATTATGTAGATAACTACTGTAGTTTTATATTATCTTATCTAGTATAATATTTTTTATATTTAGTGACGATATTATCTAAGTTACAATAGTTTTATATCAGTGGCTCATCTTTTACAAAATACAGCTTTTTTCGATGCAGGGCCGTTAAGTGTTGAGGAGTTCTTCTGGTACCTACTTCACTATCAGATCAACTTCACCATTTATGCATTATGACGAGCACAAATAGCCTAACAACCATTAAAGTAATCGTATCGCACCAGTGAAATACTTAGTATTGAATAGTTCCGATGTTCATCTATGGTCTTCATCAGTTCCCCTTTACCAAATAGTACTTCCCGAAAGCAAATGCACGAGTTACTTTAGAATACCAAAATTGCTAAAGGTGTGCCTATAGTATTTGAAGAGTTCCCTTGATTTCTCCAGGATACCATCATCAGATTCTGACGTCATGACAATGGCACTAACTTGAAAGTTTTTTTTTAAATAATCTTTGTTTGTGCTATAAATGTTTACAGAACACAAGTCTAGGACTGTGTCGCAGTTATTAGCGCCATGCTTTCAAATCCAAAAATAATTTCTAAAATCGGTTTACTATCGTTAATTGACAAAGTTATGAGAGGTAACAAACAAAAAAAAACCGGCCAAGTGCGAGTCTGACTCGCGCACGAAGGGTTCCGTACCAAAAAATGGCAAAAAAACACGTTTTTGTATGGGAGCTCCCCTCAAATATTTATTTTATTTAGTTTTTAGTATTTGTATATAGCGGCAACAGAAATACGTCATCTGTGAAAATTTCAACTGTCTACTTGTTGTCGTTATTAATATAAAAGCAAAAAACGGCAAAAAAATAATCTCGTTTGTTGTATGGGAGCCCCCCTTAAACATTTATTTTAATATATTTTTAGTATTTGTTGTTATAGCGGCAACAGAAATACATCATCTGTGAAAATTTCAACTGTCTAGCTATCACGGTTCATGAGATACAGCCTGGTGACAGACAGACAGACAGACAGACGGACAGCGGAGGCTTAGTAATAAGGTCCCGTTTTTACCCTTTGGGTACGGAACCCTAAAAAAAACAACCGAACTGAGAACCTCCTCCTTTTTTTGAAGTCGGTCAAAAATTTGCATACGTTAATAATTTGCGATTAAAATTAATAAGGTAAGTACGGTTAATTTGGATGAAAAATGCGTAAAGTTAATTCATCACACCAAGTCGTTACACATAAGGATGACATATTTGAAAATATTTACAAGTAAATACAGCTTTAAGTATTAAATGCTCAGTAACCTTCGATCAAGAATATCCTAGGTAACGGCTTCACGAACTAAAACAGTACGCAAAAATGGCACCTCAAATAGCGTCCCACTTACAAACATGGCGCTTATTTTTTTTAATAAATAAATATTTGACAACATCACATACATTGCTCCAATCCCAAAGTAAGTAGCTATAGCTCTTGTGTTATAGAAAATCGGCAACAACGGTGGTATGACACACACCCAGACCTGAGACAATATTGAAAAGTTAATTTTCTACATTGACCTAGCCGGGGATCGAACCCGGGACCTCAAGAGATGGTAACGCCTTGAAAACCGGCGTGCAAACCACTCGACCACGGAGGTCGTCAGCTTTGTACATAATCACCTCTTATTTTGTACAAACTCAAATTTTATATCACTTATTGTGTACAAAATAAGCTTATTTGACCGGACATCTAGGGTATTTTTGATTGAAGTTAATAAAGAACAAATCAGTTGGATGGAGACTAGTTTGAAAATATGGTAGATATATACGTACCCACCCTGAGTGGCCGCCTACCTGCGCATGCGCCGCGAGTACCGTTACAGCGACTAGCAATTCCGAGAAGGTCATGCGCAAGTTGAGGCTGTAATTCCACTTATTTTTTTTGCCGCATCCGACCGTAGTGACTTTCTGGCCAAGGCTGCGACGGGGTGTAAATTACACGGTTTCTAGAAACTATGAAATTTGGTTATTCCTCACTAACTTATTTATTGTTTTAAGAAAAAAAATTCAGCTGTTACCAAGTAATTCAATTTCAGTCGTATTTTTATTACTTAAACTAACTAAGGTACTTTACATGGATCTTTAGCCAATTTGTTTGTCAACAAAACGATAACTGATAGATAATCTGAGGGCCTATTATTACAAAAAAGCATCGTGACAAGCGTATGTTCGTCCCTCACTCCGTGACTTTACTAACTCGTGCATAAGGTTCAAAATCAAAATCAATGAACATTGTCCGACTATAGTGATTATTTTTTGAAATAGGTCCCCTGATCACAAACATGTAGACATTGTAGTAAGTTGCACAAAAATATACAAACCCGTATAAAAATTGTTTTCAGTCAATTCCAATTTCCAATGTTTTACGACTTAACATTAATTCAAACGCCGGAATTGTTAGAAAACAATAAATAAGTTGATCAATGAAACATTATTGTAATTAAGTTTATGCGGCCTGTACAATACGATTTCCACCTCCCACAATGTTAGCATTACTCAGCGCAACGCTCGGAATGAGTTTGCTATGCCCATCCGCTTAGATATTGTTGCTTATATCACCTTTAACGACTCAGTTTCCAAAGTTACACGACGTAAATTATTCATTTCTCATCTACATTTCTATTTAAATTTCAAAGGCAAAGTTCACTTCTGGAGGGGCACTTATGTGCCATATCTATTCACATATCGGATCGAGTCTGAACGAATCCCACACGACGCCACCCACTTCTTGCGCCGAATCGGCACTTATTGACAAATGAGACCAAATATTGACGTGGTGGGTAAAAACAAAAAGCTGCAGGGGGCGGCCGGTGTCAATCTCAAGAACAAATAAATGGTTGTTTGACGAACGAATTACGTGACAAGTTTGGTTGGAGCCGATGTTTGCACTCGGGTGTCGGGAATTGCGACAAGAAAAAAAGGAATTTGGGTGTTGGCGGATGCAGGGAGCTTCGGAGCAGATGCGTTCTTGTGATCTTCTAAAGGTGCAAGTTACAATATTTGCTATTTAGTTTAGTTTATGTAGCTAACAGTTTCTTTTACAGTAACAACATAAATTATTTGCTATTTATTTTAGTCTAGGTACATCTATCACAGCTTTTTAAAGAGTCTATTTTAGTAACTAAAAAGTTTAGTAACTAAGTGCTTGAGTTTATAAAAATGTTCAAAGAATAAGTTTAAAAGTAAAGTTTACGTTTACATCATACAGTTTTAAAATAAACATTTGTCAAAACTGAAAACATGGCAATTATGTGACCAAATACTTAAAATATCGTTCATAACAGTTATGAAAATATAACTTAGTTCTTGAATTTATAGAATGTTTAAAGAATAAGTTTTAAAAGTAAAATTAACGATTACATCATACAGTTTTCAAATAAAAATTTTGCCAATACTGAAAACATGGGAATTATGTCGTTCATAACAGTTATAAAAATAAACTGTTACCCAATTCAATGCTTATTTTTATTTCCATCGACGGAAACTCACGGGATTAAGTTTCAGTAATACTTTTTCTTTCGATTTGGATTATGGGAAATATTCAAAAAGTTTATGCAACAGTCAAAATTATAGAAATCAAGTGTGTTGGAACCGACAATTTATGTAGCAGTTGAATTTTCCAGCCTTTGTCTTACATCATCACATATGATTAGAAAGCGACCGCAATCATTGCAACGACATGTCGCGAACCGTGAGAGAAAAACAATAGTAACCCGTGGGAACGGCGGTGGCGGGTCGCGGGTTCGACGCCGGGGCACGCGGTGGAACGGTAGGGCGCGAAACGCCGCGTCCGCACATCCGGAACTAGTAATTTTTGTTTTGGTTTGTTGGTCACTCAGTCGGTTATTAAAACTTTTAATCATACATTTCGTTTCATTTTTAAAACATGTTCCATAATTGAGAACTATGAACTTGAGCTCATATCATACCGATTGAGTTAGCTAAAAGATTCTTTTTTTTGCAAAATTATTATTATTATTTAAAATTAAGCTGAGTTCATCTAAACACATAATTTTGAAGTCACTGATGAATTCCTTATCAACTTTGCAAGAACACCTACTCAACATGTTAAGATTATAATTATATTTTTTGTTCATCTTGTAATATTGATAAATTAAATAATTTGGACGAGAGCAGAATGATTTGCAGTATTGGATTGTCAATACCATTGCCGGCATAGGAATCACTACTGGGAATTGAATCCAACTCTTACATGAAGTGGCAGGTACGTTTGACTACTTACTCAACTGTTATATAAAATTACGAAACTAATTTTTACTATACGCAATATCACATACGTTGCCCCGAAAACTTCCCTTAACGTTTCCCTTAACTAAATAAACAAACAAATATATATGCATATAAAAAAAACTTTTTGATCCGTCAATCAAAAAAACCCAGATAACGCTTCATGAACTAAAACAGCTGGCACCGACTGACAAAACAAAAAGCGATTTTTAGAAATTCGAATCCCCACATGAACTAAATATTTCTATCTGGATACAGAAAACTTTTCAAATTCCAACTTTAAATAAACATAGAAAATAATACTTTGTACTTTTGTACAAAGTATTGTTTTTTATGTTTATTAAGCTCCCGGTTTAAAAGTGGTGCTTTATTTCAAGGTGCCGTTTTTAAGACTCTGACCTGACATCTACATTATGGTATTCTTGATTGAAGCCCGTCCCAAAGTCAGTTTTGTAGAATTAGCATAAAATGTAGAAGATTTTACTTTTTATTTTTGACCGGGGGGGATTAAATTTGGGTCCTCTGAGATGGTGAAACCATGATAACCGGCGTGTACAAAGTATGTATGAGTACGTGTCGTACATACTTTATTAAACTACTAGATTGCTAAGAAATATCAATGACTGTTTGACGTTTGTCTAATAATCCTTCATCATCATCATCATATCAGCCACACGACACCCACTGCTGGGTATAGGCCTCCCCTAAGAATCTCCACGACGATCGGTCCTGCGCTGCCTGCATCCACTGGCTTTCCGCGACCTTCACCAGATCGTCGGTCCACCTTGTCGGGGGCCTACCCACGGAGCGTCGTCCGTTGCGCGGTCGCCATTCCAGAACCTTTCTGCCCCAACGGCCATCGGTTCTTCTTGCTATGTGTCCCGCCCATTGCCACTTCAGCTGAGCAGCTGAGCTAATAATCCTTACATATAATAAAACAGTAAAAAAAGTGTGTCTGTACATTACATATATTTCAAAAATAAAAAATTTGGGGCGGTGGAGACATAGTAGTAGAGTAAGAATTTGAAAAAAAAGTGTGTCTGTTTGTCTGTTTGTTTGTCTGTTTGTGTGTCTGTTTGTTTGTCTGTTTGAACACGCTAATCTCCGGAAATACTGAACGGATTCGGATGAAACTTTTTTGTTATATAGCTGTTAAGCCTGGGCCATAAATTAGGTTATAATTGATTTTGGAAAATGATACACCTGATGCAGAACCATAATGGCCCAACTAAACTATAAGGAATATAGAAATGACACCTTAGCAAAAGTTGTTCAACCTGATGAGCATTTTTTGTTGAGGTATAAAAATCGGAGATCTGGAACACCTGATGAGAACCATGATGGTCCAGCTAAACTATACAAAATATAAAAATGACACCTTTGCAAAAGTTGTTCAGTCAGATGAGTATTTTTTGTTGAGGTATAAAAATTGATGATCTGGAACACCTGATGCAGAACCATAATGGTCCAGCTAAACTATACAAAATATAAAAATGACACCTTAGCAAAAGTTGTTTAGCCTGATGAGTATTTTTTGTTGAGGTATAGAAATCCATGATCTAGGAACACCTGATGCAGAACCATAATGGTCCAGCTAAACTATACAAAATATAAAAATGACATCTTTGCAAAAGTTGTTCAGCCTGATGAGCATTTTTTGTTAATGTACAAAAATTTAAGATCTGGAATACCTGATGCAGAACCAAGTTTATTTATTCGCATATAAACATGTGTTTACAAAAAAACGAAGATCATCTGATATGGAAATCAAAGAGATCAGGTTGAAGGTGTTTAGCATAATAATAATAACATAAGCTATGAGTACTTCTACGTGGTGAAGGTGGTAAGGTAACATTAGGGCTTAATTTTTGATATCGACTTGCCTAAATACCAGACGCTTAAAGCCGATCTAAGGACTGGTTGTTTTTCGCATGGCCAACTTTATGTGGCTTTTTCCAGGGTTAGTAACACTTCAGGTCTTTTCATATTGAAGGAAAGATTTCCGAACATAGTTTATAGAGAAATTTTGTACTTTTACATTTATATTATTCTGTTTTTAGTATTTGTTGCTATAGCGGCAACAGAAATACATCATCTGTGAAAATTTCAACTGTCTAGCTATCACGGTTCATGAGATCCAGCCTGGTGACAGACAGACCGACCGACAGACAGACAGACAGACGGACAGCGGAGTCTTAGTAATAGGGTCCCGTTTTTACCCTTTGGGTACGGAACCCTAAAAACCGTTTGGTCTACCTTGTTCCTAAGGTTTCAGGTTCGAACCAGGATATCATAGGTAAGTATGTATGTTCTGGGTTCATGGTTCTTAATACATGTTACCAGTATTGTTTAGGATTCTGTAGTGATGCGAAACGCTCAGCTAAATTTTAAGACGATTTCTTGACTGAAAGTAGCGCCGCGAAATTTTATTTAATATTGTAATTCTAATACATAACTCTAACCCCTTACCGCATGAATTATCAAAGAGATGGAAATTCTTCTCGTGGAATTTTAGGGCCCATAGTCTAGTGTTTTTACACGACTGCCCAAAGCAAAAAGTGTGTTCAGGGTTCATGTATGTTTGTGGGTATGTGAGTTTCTTTATTCCACCATAACTTCTAAATGCCTGAACTGATTTGGATAAATGGGGTATTGTTACAATCCTTACAGCATCTCGAGTGACACTGGCTATATTATTTTTAGAAAAAAACAATATGGCGATTGTACGGCGCCATTTTCAAATGTGAAAAAAAAATTTTTTTCTTCTATTATTACAATATGGGCACTAAATAAAAGGCCTTGATGAGCACATTCCAAAACTATATAATATGTCACTAAAATGTGTGAAATAAAAATAAATAAATTTAAAAAATATTAAAAACACGACTGCCCTGCCAAAAAAGAACTAAAAAGTTAAACAACAAGTGTCATTGCAGTCGGGGGATCTCTTTGATAAAAAATGTTCCATAATAAGGTCCCCCGACTGCAATGACACTTGTTGTTTAACTTTTTAGTTCTTTTTTGGCAGGGCAGTCGTGTTTTTAATATTTTTCAAATTTATTTTTAGACGGTATCATTACATTCCCTCGTAGTCATTGCTAGGAGTAGATAGCAAAACTGCTAAAAGTGGCTGTTTTTGACACCTTTGCTATCTACTTCTACGAATGACTGCGAGGGAATGTGATACCTTCTGAAATACTAGACCATGAGCCATAAAAATTTCAAGATTTTTTTATTAAAAACTTTTCTATTAACAACTACTTTACTAATATCATAAATGCAAAAGTCCGTTTGTTTGTTTGTTACGCCTTCACGTCTTAACTACTCAACCGATCATCATGAAATTTTGCATACACGTTGTCAGGGGTACAGAGAAAGACATAGGGTACCTTTCATCCAGAAAAAAGTATTGTTCCCGAGGGATAGCAAAAACCATTCCACGCAGACAAAGTCGCGGGCGGCCACTAGTATTAAATAAAAACATCTGAGGGCATCACTTTCGGTCAGGGAATCGCCTTAAGCAGTTGCAGAAACTTCTTACACCCTTTGCTATGAAAAAAAAGAAAAAAGAAAATTTCGCATTGACCCGACTGGGAATCGAACTGTATGCAGCATATATAGATATAGAGTTATTTATAAAACACCAACAACCGCTTAGGAGTAGATTACTAAAATCATAAACAAAAACATAATTTGTTCTTTTCCGAAAACAGCAAAAAAATTCGACACACCATACAAATGTCCGAACTGATCGAGTTTTGTATGGAAAGTCGATATTCTTTGTCTGTTTTTGGAAAATTCGTAGTACAAATGTTGCTGTTTATGGTGTTAGTAATGGTGTTATACAAATAACCTTGTATAGTGGTGCTCAGATAATTAAGTACACCAGTCGATTTTCATACAAATGAAGAAGCATTGGTTCTCTGTCAAGGATTGACCTAACTGTGATCTGATTATGGCCATCCAGAGAGTAAATGGAGGAGATTCAGGTCGCTATATATACACACCTAATTGATGAACATTCTAAGAGATATAAGGATATGTTTAAAAAACCGTGAAATTGGTATAAAATGTATGAAAATCTTGAAACTGAAAACTCTGATCCTTATATCTCTGAAAATGTTGATCAGATCAGTTGGGTGTGTAGGGCGATCTGAATCTCCATCGTTCACCCCCTAAATGGCCATCATCAGATCACAGCTAGGTCTATCCTTGGCGGAGAACTAAGGCTTCAAATTTACCTCGTTTGTATGAAAATCGACTGGTGTCCTTAATTATATATTTAAATCATGGATTATACACATGCATAACCAAGAAAGTGAGTCACTCAAGCCACGGAGTATGTCAATGTAATTAATTTAGGTAAATAATTTCAAATACTAAATTTGTAATGTAACACTACGACATGTTATGATTTAGTGATATTTAGAGAGTAGATTCTTCGATCATCAGTAGATTGCTTTATCTCGTGCAAGTAATAAGAATAATAAAAAATATTGAAAGTTCATGTTTGATATCAAAGAAAGATATTTTTTTAACCGTCACACCTCATTTGACTGTACAGTCAGCAAAGTTATGACCTTAACAGTTTGAAAATAAATCGCTTGCAAGGATGTCACTACGTCTTTACCTGCCTCCATCGTTTTTATTCAAAAGATGCTTTTGTGACTTCTGGGTAAATGCAAGACAATGCAGACTAACTCAATCTAGAAATGAACCCTAAGGTGTTTAGCTCATAGCTTTGCTGACTGTACCTCATAATTTTTATTATTACCTATCTATTTTATAGCTGTCGTGTAAATTAATAAAAAAAAATATATTAAGTCGAGGAAAGCTTTTAACGCGTTTTGAAAATAATTAATATAAATGAGAACAGTCACGAGCTAGGCTACTAACTAATAAAAATAACAAAATTATTGACAATACGATAGTTTACGATTATTATGCAGAAAACAATATTTGAAGACCGAGTTAGTACCGATAGTTTAATAGTAAAATTTACGGCGTGCCTGTTTGTCACTTTTGTTTTACGGCCGGTCAGTTCCGTAGGCAGCTCGCCATTACTTTAAGTATCTATAATATTTCTTGCATATTTGGAAATATAACAATTTGATATTTCCGTAACAGATAAAGAAGAATGTTTCAAAGTTGTAAAACCGCCATGAAAAGTGTTTGATGGTTAAGTTTGGAGAAACCGATTAGTATACCTTTAGAAAACATCTTTACTTTTATGTGTTTTGGTAAAATACTCTCATACTTAATTTTCACTTTAGTGATTGTATGTTTAGACTCTGTTTCATAAGTTCCGGATAGCACTATCTTCTGGATTAATAAAAAAATCGGAAAGAATCTCTGTTAACTAAATTATCTGTCAATTTAATTGTGAAATTCCTTTTCAACATTGAATGTACATTTTAATACAAGTAGTCTAAATAAAACAACAAACAAACGTCTTTTGTTTTTACTTATACCTTTCCCGTTGAATTGAGGTTAAAAGCAAAAAGTTTAACATTCAAAAAGTGTTCAATTCCCCATGTTTTTTAGCATATGCGACTTATCACAATCAACACCCCACAACTCGAAAATAGTGTTTAAATTAATTCAGCTAAACATCGGGGCGTATTTGGGATTAAGCCGTTGGTCCTGAGGGACGAAAAAGTAGCCAAACTCTATCAAGTTTCGGAGGGATTTGATTAAATCCTCACCCCTTCGCGTTGGCAGTAATTGATTGAAATAGTAGTTTTTTCCCTTTTGACTTTAAGTGTCGAAGAAGGTCGACAGGCGAGAATTATTACTTGTTGCGAAATAGCAAAGGAATCAAAAAATCTTCAATTTTCACGTTCTAAATAAGCGAATAAAACAAAACTAGAAAACTTTGAAAATCAAAATCGCTTATTAGTAAAGAAAATATGAGTAAATAAAAATGATCTATAAAGAAAAAATAATTTTCTTAAAAAAAATATAGTAAAAACTGCAAACATGTTTCACGGGTTCGGAACCCGCAAAAAATATATATTTTGGTGGTCAAATATCTAGTCGCGGTAACTGATAAATGTCTTTATGAATAATTATAATGCTATCATTATTATATCTTTAGCCTTAACTATTATTCTTCGCATGTAGGTATGATCAAATCAATCCCAATAGGTACTATTGTTTAACTAAAATGGATTTGTAGCATTTGTGAGATAAAATATATTTACATAGTATTTAATACAAGATTTCAATCTTTGATTATTAAATAATAAATGAATTCAATTACTAACAACTGTTAACGATGAAATGAATCTAATAGGTTTTACACTAGATATACCTACCATAAAAAATGTAAGAAAATGCGAAATTATAACGTATTAGTAAATGCAAAACTTATACGGATTTTTTTCAATTCTCAAAATAGAGTGCGTTGAAGTCTTTTGTATGGCTTCGTGACTAATGAAATAAAAATAAAAACTAAGAATAAAAATAAATGAACTACAATAATTGATTCAAGTCAAGGTTTATTTTTTGTCAAAAATATATTATTATAGTCAAATAGAAAAAAAAATAGTTTTTAAAATGTTTGAAGCCGCCGTAAAATTAAATGAAAATCAATAAATTTCATAATTTCTCCACTAAAGAATTCAATAAAATTTGTAGTGTATATCAAGGAAAGTTATGCATTTATTTCGTTTATAAGTTTATGTGGGTATTTTCAGATTCACAAATTTATATTTACCAAAACAAAAATTTTCTAGTCTATCGAATTATTTTGTTGGATTTTCTTTGGGGATTCTTTGGGAATATGGAACAAAACAGCATATACAATTTTAACGCGTCGTTTATTGATAACTTCATCTTTTTCTTCAATATACCTTTGTGTCCACTGACTATATAACACTCACTGTACATTTTCGTATTACAATATTTTTAGTCTTTCGAGGCTTTATAACTTTCGATTCGATATAACAAATATTTTGTACAACGCACGACGGGCGTAAGAGTGTAGCGTCGTGGCACGACTTATAAACTATCTACCTACATTACCGACTAACTTCGACTCTAGCTTTTAACACTATATTTACAAATTGTTCAAATTTTTTTGGTATTCAAATTACCTCGACCACTACATCGTCTCACGCGAACCTCACGCTTTACTCTCGCGTCCATCCGCACTGCACAACTTAGAATATTTTAACTTAAACCATGAAAAAATACAATAATCATAATATAATACAGGATAATTATTCATCAACAACATTTAATTGAACTTTCGGTCGCCGCCCGTCGGCGGCGGGCCGGTAACTCGCTAAGTCAACAGTTCGCAACACTAACAGCGGTCGTTCATACAAAACAAATAAATGGACATACCTAGAAGTATGTACGGCCGGGAGATAACGATCACTGTCCTAAACGCGACCACCGATTCGCAACAAAGTCACTGGAGGGCGCGGCGACACATCCAGCTCAGAGCGGCGGGATGTCGATGTCGCACGCGAAGGGCGACTCTCAGATGAGCGGCATCACCCGCTCGCCGGCGGCCGCGTACCGCTGCTCGTCGGGCACGTGGTACATGTTGATGATGTGGCTCAGGTCTTGCTGCCCGTACTCGCGCTTCATGGCCATCTGCTCATGCGCGTGCGCGTGCGGCGCAAACTCGCGCTTCAGCTGCGGGGGTGCCTCGTGCGAGAACTCGCGCTTCATGCCCGGCGGGCCTGGCGACACGGGCTCCGACTTGGCCGAGGATCCGCTCGGCGAGTGCGACGCGCACGACGGCGGCAGCGCGTAGCCGCCCGGGGAGCCCGGACCCATTCCATATGCTGACGGGGACGGCGGTTGCGGCAGGTATGGCGAGCCTTGCCCGCCGCCGTAGTATCCGCCGCCGTATCCTCCTTGCTGCATCTGTGACACGTCATAGCGCGGGTATCCGTATGCTTGCTGCTGGTACGCACTCGGATCGTGCATCATGTACCCGTTGGGCATGTAACCGTTTGGCGTCATTTGATACACGTCGCGAGGTTGCTGTGCGGACGGTGCCGATGTTCGTTGCCCTTCCCCCGAGCCTAACAACGCTCCACCGCCTAACGGATATTTCTCTTGCTTTTTGGCGAGTGTCTTCGTCTTCCTTCTCGGCCGGTATTTGTAGTCCGGGTGTTCCTTCATATGAACGGCCCGAAGTCTCTTCGCCTCGTCGATGAACGGTCGTTTCTCAGATTCTGAGAGGTCTTTCCACTGCGCACCTAAACGTTTTGAGATTTCCGAATTGTGCATCTTAGGATTGTCAGAGGCCATCTTCCTGCGCTGCCCACGCGACCACACCATGAAAGCGTTCATTGGGCGCTTGACCCGATCAGTGTTGGAGTTCTTGCTGTTGTTATTATTGTTGTTATTAGGGGGCTGGTGGTGCGACTGCGGGGGCTGCGCGTGGTGCTGCGCCAGCTGCTGGTGGTGCAGCGGCTGGTGCTGCGAGAGCGGCTGCTGCTGCGGCAGCGACATCATGCCGCCGAGCGCGCCCAGGGAGCCGTAGCCGTGCTGCAGCGCGTGGTGCGGCGGCACAGTGGCGTGCAGACTGCCGCCCTTCAAATCCGTCTCCATCGTCAACATGTCGTCTTCCTGAGGCGCGTACAGTTTGCCGATCCTTCGTTCACCGTGCACAACGAGAGAACTGTCGGTCGGTCACATGGACTCGCGGCGGTTCGCGTTCGGATAACGACTCGCGGGACCGTACGGCGCGGAGGCTACGTGCGTTGTGAGAAGGCTCGGTCGCCGGGCGGCGGCGACGGCGTAGCCCCCCGCGCCCGCTCGCCGGGCCCGCCCGCGCCTCGCTCCACCAATGGGGGCTCGGGGCTCGGCCCCGCCCCTCCCGCGCGCTCCCACCCGCTGCGGCCTGCATTTTTAATCGCGCGGCCTGCGAGCCGAGCGTACGCCTCGCACCGCCTCATGCAAATCTCAATTTTGTTTGCCGACGGTGCTTGCACCTTCTCGGCCTTAGTTTATGTTGTAAACAACACACTACCCTTCCTCATACGTATAGCATTGTTTGCCATTTAAAAATGCAAACTTCAATTTATATTCGCATTTCCTAAGGAAATTGTTTTCCTCTCCAATTTGAAAAGTTGGTACACTGACGTCATTTAAACATCGTTATGTCGTGATCTTTTATTTCCTGTTAGGGTTGTTTCAGTTATGTTTTTGTTGTAAATAGATTATTCCATAAGATGTTTGAACGAAGCCAATAATTGACTAATTTTCAAAATCTATCGCAATCGCTTTCATTTGACAGATGGATGTGACACATTGCTGCATTTCTTTAGTATTTTTTTGTGCCAAAAATAAGCATCAATGTATCACATCCTGAAAGCGATTGCGATAGATTTTGAAATTAGCCCCAGATTTTTTTTTCTTGGAAGCTCTTAAATTACTGTTAATATTACGTATTTACGTCAATCAGTTCAGTATACCCACCAGATAGGTCCCATATACTTACGCAGCGGCGCACAGTTTGTTCAGCTGGTTGTTGTAAGTTCAAGGCCCAACACAATGACAGAACAGCGACAACAATCACGCAGACCGATCATTCTTTAGACTTGTGCTATGTTTTAGGTTCAAATACTGATTACAGCAAGCAATAATTTTTGATGCTAGAAAATAGAACGTTTGAATTAAAAAAAAAACAGGATTTAAGCCTATAAAACATTGCACATGAATTTGATTTGACGCTTCTATACAATTATTTTGACAATGCATTCAAATGACTGAACACTATTATGAAGAACTAACTGTTATTATTGTATAATGATACCAACCAAATTATAATGTGTTATTCTTTGAGATTAACTGTAATGTAACGGTTCTTTTCAGAGATTTTCATAATGTTTACAAATATTGGTATGGCTCTCTCTATATATATATTCATATATTACTCTCTTTTTCTCATGTGTTATCTTCATTTTGTCTATGAGTAGGTACAATATTAAAAAGCAATTTTGCTCTTAGGTTGATAATGCATGTTTTTCATCTTTTTTTCTTTTTTCATCTGGATTGTATTAATTTCTATCTGTGAAAACTGATAAAGGCATGTTTGTTCTAGTTTTATCTTATCTATAATTAATACATGAATGCTGTTTGTTTTCCATGAATAAATAAATAAATAAATATTTTTTAGAACTTTGACCGCCGATTGCATTAAACTTAAGGATCGCCTAAGTCTTTTCCTAACTACAACACGACCAAATTAAAACGGTGTCATAAACTTAGCCGTCATGTAGCTGTCATTCGCCTAGTTATCTTGGTCGAGTTGTAGATAAGAAAAGACTTAGGCGATTCTTAAGTTAAGTGCTTTTGCACCTGAGTTTCCTTTTCAATTTTCCTTCATTTTCAATATATAAATAAAATTCTGCTTTAGTTGTTTATTATGTAGATCATTGGAATCTACTAGGGGCTATACGTTAGAAAACATAGTAATAATTTGATCTATTTCTTTCTAATACCAATGTTATTTGTTTATTGTCATAATTAGTATTCTATTCCGAATGAATACCATTCATAAACGAATCCGTTTGAAGTTCATTCAAATATTTAAAATTTGGTTAATACTAAATAACTATGTTAGGAATAGAAAATTTATAACGACGGTAAAAAATGCCATAGGTAGTTTTTGGTATTAGAAGGGAATAGATCAATAATTTTTAAGAGATAGTATTGTTACAAATACTTACCTTATCAAAGAACATATTATAACTTTTGTTATCAAATTAATTTAAGAAAAGCACAAAATCTTTTAATAAATCATTTAATTAAATTGTGTTACATGGTATAATATGTTCAAATGGTAAAAAAGTAAATACAATCATTAATTGTTTCAACTTAGGTTTTTTCATTCCATAACTAAACAAACATTAGGTACTTAAGTAATTTGTACGTAATTGTTTTTTTAACTCAAATAAAGAAAAACAAAAATTATAACAAATAACAGACAAGTTCTAATGTTATTTATAACATGTATTTATTTATTTCCATGACTTATTTTTACTAATTACTTATTAACAAATTCGTATTCGGCTTTGTTCTAAAGTATCTGTAAAATATATCTTGTAAATACATGCTATTACAACTAATATGTAAAAAGTTTAAAATAGATAAGGAAACTTCTTCATCTAAGACTGATGCAAAATATTACATCACTACTTTTTAGATAGGTATGTTATTTAAGAGTAAGATAACTTTCTATCAAATTCCTAAGAAAACCGCTCAGCAACTTTTAAGGTTTTTAAGGGTACCAAAAGGGTCAAAACGGGACCCTAATTACCAAAATACTGTCTGTCTGTCTGTTGTATTTTATGAACCGTGATTACAAGACAGTTGAAATTAACAGATGATGTATTTCTGTTGCCGCTATAACAATAAATACTAAAAACAGAATAAAATAAATATTTAAGTGGGACTCCCATACAACAAACGTGTTTTTTTACGTATTTTATACGGAAAAGTCCGCCTCGCACTTAACCGGTTTTTATACAAGGTCATTTACTATTCACCATCCAAATTTTGAGGATGTGTTCAGTCCATGGAACTGAACATCTTTCTCTAAGGAACACATGGTCAAATATGTAAAATAAAAATCGACTTTCCATACAAATCAAAGAGATCACGTGATCAATTTAGTATGGGATGACCAAAATTTTGTGGAAAAATTCGACACATGTTTCTTAGAGAAAGTTGTTAAGTTTCATGGACTGGACACATCCTTGAAATTTGGATGGTAAGTTCAAAATTACCCGATATACTATCCGCGTCAGTTGGTAATGCGCCTGGCGGCCATGATTTTAACCTCAAAAACGAAAAACAATTGTAATTTTCTCATATACCTAGACCCTTTCTTATTGAAAATAAGAATTCAATAATTAATATATTATATTACCTATTAGAATTTTACTGTTTTTTGTTATTTTTAGTTGCGGATGACGATGATGTATATGTTAATTTGACAAGGTTCCAGCACATTACCAATTGACGGGGATAGTACTTAATAGATTTTTTACATTATCTCCATTGTTTTTTTTACAAATTAAGTTGCACTAATAGCTTCAGTTGAGATAGGTACCAATCCCAGACTTTTAAGTACACCCAGGTATAAACAAACCCATATAAGTACGTAATGCACCTTTTGTTATCTATAAGCAGGCTGTAAATACCTTTCTTAAAATTCCTTTGTCTTAATTTTTTCTTCATTTCTTTATGGGAAACCAGCCAGTTTACCGTGGTATTTATTTGCAACCATTTGGTTTTAACTATTAAGTGGAGGTAATGAAACTAATAAATTACTTTCACTCAGGAACAGGGACAATGAAAAATTATGTTGATGTAATTCATTTAATATGCACAAAAATCATAACAATCAAAACAAAACAGCACTTGTGTAACAATACACAGATTAAGTATACATATCTATTGTACAATGTTTTGAAACTGATATTCCAATGATTTATATAATACAAAAAACAAAAAAAATACATTGACACTCTTAGAATAAAATTACACCTAGAAGCCGTGTCCGCGTATGCAAAGTGAGGCAACTAATACTGAGCCAAAATGGCTCAGTTTTCAGATTTATATCCTTCATACGTTACCTAATCGTAACTAAAGTCCAATGATATAATAATTAATCTCTTTAAGGTATGGAAATTGATACTGTTTTGTACTTATTGGGTATGATTATGTAATAATGGACAATAAAAATCTGAAAACGGCGCCATTATGGCTGTTTTTGTTGCCTCACTTTTTACAGCGCGCTTTGTAGGGAATTATCGTTCTAGGTGTAATTATTCTAAGTTGACACTGTCATTTTTGAGGCCCTCTTTTAGGTAGGTATAAGAATATCTGTGTCAGAAGACCCCGAAATACATAAATTATTATTGATACTGATTTATATAAAAACATTCTCATTACTATGTATTTTTATAGTATTACAATACATCCATAGATAAAAATGCAATTCCTTCGGATAGCTCGGCTGATACATTGAGTAGGTTGCTTATAAAATTAATTTTGATTGGAGAATTTTCGAAAAGCTGTATTTCACTTATAACATTTTCTTAATTTATTTTACAACCGTGAACGCCAATTTCACAAAACTTTTATAAACCTAATATTTGAACACTAAGCTAAGTTATTCCTTGTGGTTAAGCGATAAAAAACAGTTTAAAAAAAAACAATTATTGTGGTAATTTTTGCTAAGAAAAAAGGAGTCACTTTTAAGGTTTTCTTTTCTTTGTTAAGAAAACTAAATTAAGGATTTTATAACTGATAGTTGACTGTCATAGTTATAATTCAATATAATATCAAACAATTGATGAATATTTTAAATCATAGAAGTAATGAGCTTGTCTGTTGGTGAGCAAATTATTAATTCTATTGCAGAAGAATGTTATTATTACTATTTTATGAAATCGCAATTTTACTGTCATAAATTCATATGTTACAATAATAGGATTGCTGATTTTTTTCTCACGCACAGAGGCTCTCAATTATCTCTTTTATGATGACAAAGATGCTTCAGTTATTTGTTATTATTTCAAATTATGATATCAAACAGCAATAAACATATTTCTGATATTCTTTCCTGAACGTTAAAAAAAGTATCTTAAAATTAACTCTTTTTTTCGTTCAAATAAAAAGTATCAGCTAAGGCTGATACTTATTTTTTACTTAACATAATATTATGACAGCTGAGTGCTTAAACATTTAATTTTATGCATAAAAATTTTAAAACATTGGCATTCATGGTTAAATAAATTGAGATAATATTAGTATAAAAAATGCAAATTATTTAAGATTCTCCACACAAAACGGCAATTTCACACTTAAACCTCTGATATATTGGAAGAATTTTTCTTTTTTAAGACTTTCAATATTTTAATCACAGTTTAGATTTAGTGCTTTTTGACACATTTTAATAAATCTTTCTTTTTTTCTTCTTAAGTGCTTAAGGTAAAAATGATTTCAATCGTTGGTAAAAAATAATACTAACAACAACTACAAATAAATACCTCGTTCACTTAGAATAATTACACCTAGAACGATAATTCCCTACAAAGCGCGCTGTCAAAAATGAGGCAACTAAAACAGCCAAAATGGCGCCGTTTTCAGATTTTTATTGTCCATTATTATATAATCATAATAAGTACCTACAAAACAGTTTCAATTTTCCTACCTTAAAGAAATTAATTATTATATTATTGGATTTTAGTTACGATTAGGTAACGTATGAAGGATATAAATTTGAGAACTGAGCCATTTTGGCTCAGTATAAGTTGCCTCACTTGCATACAAGGACACGGCTTCTAGGTGTAATTATTCTAAGCTCGTTCATAAATCAGTGTTATTGTCATTACACAACAAGTTAATTATGCTATAATTCAACACTTTATTGTGGTAAAATGATTAATAAACGTATTAAGTATCATCTTTTGATTTATCTTCACTACACACAAAAGTACCTACAATTATTATTATTGCATTTTATTTTATTTATTTGTTTACAATGTCAATATTGAAGTATACAGGGTGTTTAATAATAACCCGTCAAAGGAGATCATTCATTCTGGGTCTTTTCTGAAAGTCCGGCCAACGAAAAATATGTTATAATGGGTGTAACAAGACCCTCAACGAAGCCGAAGTCCACGCATTCTGCCCATCATCAGAACCATTTCTTCAAAACCAAAAATCAAAACGATTTTAATTTCGGGCAATATACAGGGTGTAACAAGACCCTCAACGAAGCCGATGTCTACACCTCGGCTTAGTTGAGGGTCTTGTTACACCCTGTATATTGCCCGGTGAAACAATAGTTAATAACACAAAAAATTAAGATTACTCTGAGCAAGCTCTGAGCCAAGTTATCTAAGTTCGAAGATTCGTCATTTTCATAATAAATAATTTTATTGAATTCTAAAAGTGCTCGGAAACATAAAATAATGATACATATTGCTAGAACTAATCATGTCGGTTTTCTAACTTGTTTAGGTATCAGAACAGATAGAAGCTTCTAGGTCATAATAATTAGTTCTAGTAATATTATCTATCATTATTTCATGTTCCCAATCACTTACAGAATTCAATAAAATTTATATTGTATGAAAATAGCGAATCTTCGAACTTTGATAACTAGGTTCAGAGCAATCCTACAACTTTTGTGCCATATTAACTATTGATCCAAATAGCTAGTTCTAAGCTAATTCTAACAGTACATGATACCATTTTTTTTTCGTTGGCCAGCACTTTCAGAAAATGCCCAAAAATGTATGGCGCCTGAATAATCTCCTTTTGTTTTTTTATTTGTATGGAAAACTGCATTTTGAGAACCCTAGACGAAAATAGACAATTTTTTTCGATATCAATCCCATTAATGGACAAAAGCTAAACACAATTTAAGTCTAGGGTTGCCACTATGCATTTAATTATGAACTTATTTTTTTTTCAAAAACGTCGTTTTCAAGGTTTTTAACCATTTTCCGGGGTTGTATGCATTTTACCTTATCTATCTACCATATTATTTGTCTTTAGAGGTTTTTTGTCATACCTTGTGTACTTACTTCATCAGATATTAAATATAACTTCAGTCACTTCGTCAGTATATTTTATAGGTAATTTGACATAATATCCAGAATTATGTAGGTATCAACGAAAATACAGATTTACAATTTATTCTCACGTTATTAAAACTAGTTTGTACAATAAATTTATTGAAAGTAATTAATTAACACAACAATGACAAATTAAAATAATTACGTATGTTATACACATTATAAATAAATTTTAACTAACTTAAATATAATTGCAAATACGTAATTAATATTGCCTAAATTAATTTTGGTTATACGTGAGAGGCTGAATTTATAGTAATATGACTTTACTAACTACATGTACAAAATAATAGTAGTAGTAATAGTAGTAGTTTATCATAAGTTTTTAATGCGCAAAGGTAACCGTTACGTTTACTAGATTTAGAGCTGTTCGAAGGTTTCAGATAAGTTTCAGTTAATTTACTTGACAGATAATGTCATTGAAATTCTGTTTAACTTTAATTAGACAAGAATACAGTATTCGAACAATCCGGGAGCGGTTAAACAGGACATAGGGGCCTAATTTCATTAAAAATACAAATTTAAATCTTGAGTTCTCGACACAAAATTCTTTTGTTATGTTGAAATCATAGACATACATAGAAAAATTTTCTCTACGCTCAAGAAGACCAACAAAGCGTGGAAATGAGAAGTTAACATCATACGGACATGGTCTATGTAAAAAAGAGACAAAGGATCAAGTGACATGTGCCAACATTTTTTACAGTAAGAGCCCCTAGCGTCCCGCCTAGCAAATGAGCAATCACAGTTTGATTAAAATATTTGTTAATCTTAATTAGAATTTTAAATAAAGGTATCGTGGAGCCATGGTGTCTTGTGCTCTAAGTAATTGTTATGTGACAAAAAGAAACAATCCAAGTAATCACACTTTTCACAGGTAAATAAGATATTTAACATTTGCCACACATTTCTTTAAAACCAAATTTCGCTTCATTTATTCATTTATCGACGAAGTATATAATGTATGGAACATAGTTTATTAATTTCCTTTGCCATATTATAGTCATATTTTATGAATCTAAGTCATATTTTACGTATCTCATATAAAATGTATTAAATGTTTTTTGGATCACCTGTTTATTGACATTGTTGTTCTTTGACATTCTATTTCTATGGTTGAAATACAAGCGACATATCATAACGACCAATACGGAATAGCATACGAACCATATAACTTCAAGGAAAATCAACATTTTGACTGGATCCGACGTAAAATTGAAGCACTAACATTCGTAGCTTACAACAGATCGCAGATAGGTTAGGTCCATTTTGCATTCAGGCTACATAACTGTCGGAGCGTGAAACCGGCCGGTGCGCCGTCGTCGCCATTTTGCTCCAGTTTCAATTTAATGAATCCCGGTTTAGGCTGCGGTGTTAAATGTGGGAATCCCTCCACGTATCCCTGGGATAATCTTTAGTGCGACGGGTTAGGGCTTATCTAGGATTCTAATGGGAATTTCGGGATGTGTAACGATTTTTAATTACGTAATTAATGCGTGGGTCGTTATTCCCTTATGTACAGTTAGTTACTTCTATGTGTTTCTGTGTGGTGCTTTCGTGTGTAACTATAATTTTATTGATATAATAACACTGACGGTTTTACCTTAATACCAAAACTAAATGGGCTGAAAATATTATACAATGTGTTATAAAATTACCCCTAAAGCCGAATATGGTAGATAGGCACTATCAAACTAAGCAAGTTTTACTATGGGTTCAACTCTGAAATCGCGAAAAAAAAATCAGCTGTTTCATACAACAAATTATAACGAAAATAACAATAGTATGAATCAGCTGATTTTATTTTCGAGGTTTCAGGATTGGTTACATAGTAAAAGTTTTCCCGTTTTGATGGTCCCTATCTCCCATTTTAAGCATTAGAGGTTATTTTGTAACACGGTGTAACACACTAGGTAAACATACCTAGTCAATTATTATTAATTCATCCGACCCTCTTACTAACATTTTATTCAAAGTTAACGTTACCAAAACCGACTTCCACCATTTCACATTATCAACGCCAAAATTTTAATAGACAATTTGACAACATTGAAAATATACTACAAATTATGGTCATCCTAACAGATAATGGCGTAAAAAAACATATACAACTATTATATGGACTAAATTAAGTCTATTAATTGATTAATTTCACCTAGAAAAATGCAATAATTTTTGATTTTTTTCCTGTGGCGAAAACACTCTAAGCTGACTGATGACGTCACTTGCCTGTAAATAAATATGGCTTCAGGCGTTTGACACGACCATAGACTTAGGATCCGCGATTGATGACTGTCAAATGGCTAAGGATATTACAATGTTTACAGGCTTGTGACGTCAACAAGTCTCGTGTCCAGCGCTATAGCGTTTTTGGCGCGGTTTTAAAATTTTAAACTTTAACATTGATTTTTTTTATGAAATACATTGATCTTTCCTGAAATATCAATGTGGTGCGCTTATTACGTAATAAGGAATAATTTAAAATGGTTTTCCAAAATTAGTCAAATAGTCTATTCTCTATTCTCCATTAATTGTGTAATCCTTCTAGGCAAATAGTGTTACCCATTCAAACGTATATTATCACATGACTACCTACCAGATACTTGTCACGTATTCTGGGCAAGAACAGTGCCAGAGGGTGGCCTAGTATTTAATTTGTGGTCCCAAGACAGGCTGATGAGCTGGAGACAGCGGTCGGAAGCCCTCCCCCTACCCCCCCGATACAGGCATATTCAGCCGTGACCGTATTAAAACGCCCTACAGTTCTCACTGTTGCTTTCTGTTTTTATTTAATAAAAGATTACGTTCATATGTGGTTTTTGAAATGGGATTTTCGTCGGACTTAATGTGCGATTATCTTTATTGTGGTAGTGGAAATAGATACTTACCTACTTTCATTAGAAGTTTTTTTGATGACCGCGGTCCAATAGTAAAATAGTTATACAGAAACAGTGTTTTACGGTGAAAGTTAATTTAGAAAACTGGTCTATCTTAAATTAAATACTTAGTAGTAACTTAAGTACCCTAAGGTAGGTATTACTACACTTTTAAATGCTATCAAGTTTTTACATGAAATTGTCTAGTTTGATATGTATGTATAGGTACATTATGTTGTTTTAAATTTCCATGGTTATTGACGTTATTAGAATAAACTATGTCGGGATTTACACCATGTACCTATTTGTACATATCACATATCATGCAAGTACTACGTGTGTAAACTACAATTTCATTAGGCTTTGATGAATTTGCCTGGCTACGAGGAATGGTTGTCGGGATCCGTTTCAAGGGGCCTTGCAAGACGTTGGGCCTACGTGTGCGGTCTTGTTTGCGTCCGGTGCAGGCCTATATCGGCCTTTCAGCATAACGTACGGCCACTGTGACTTCCGATATTGGATGTGAGGTGAGCACATATGCTGGAAATATATGTCTTCTATCAGTCACGGTTTAATCAAAACAGTACATGGCTTTTAAAACTTGCCTAGTAGTGTGGCTGCTCTACGTTTTTCGAAGTCTGACTTACAATACCAATATGTATGGGTACCATTTACATATTTTCTATTGAGTATGGGTATATCTATCATAACATTTAATGGCATATAACATGCAAAAGAGGAATAGATCACTTTGGTCTCTCACTCATTACCTATCTAGAAGTTATTTTAAAACACAAGAAGGGCTGAGTGGACAAAGATGTTAATCAACAAAAAGTTCACAATAAGTTTTGAGTGTTTGAATATACTTATGCATGTTTGTCAGTTAACACCTTTGCTAGGGTCTGTATTTTTAACACGAAATTCAAAATTTACGTGTTTTGAGCTCATCAGTAATCCTTCTGTGTGATGTTAATAAATGTTTTTCTATTCTATTCTATTCTATCAGTCGTTTTATCATAACATAAAACCTATGTTCATGCAAAAAAAATATATTTTCAGTTTTGTCCGATAACACCTTTGTCCACTCACCACCTTCAATTATTTTCAGCGTTACATGAAAGTTGTAAGCGTATCAATTAGTTGTCTGCGAAAGCAACAAATTGAATATCGAGAACTAAAACATTTCGCGCCAACAATACGCGGCGGCCATATTGGGATGTCGCTTCAGTGTTGCCATGCGCGATAATTATTAATTTGCAGCGGCACTCGCGCCACTCGCGACTGTCATTAGCAACACCTCGCGCCAATTAGGGAGCTCAGAGATGCGCGCTTTTTATTTAGCACAAGCGTTACAGCGGCAATTATTGGATAATCTGTGGTGCGTTATGTTTGTAGTTGCGCAAGGAGACGTCTAGTGTTCCTGAGCGTCAGCCCTTGTAATGATTGCAAACGCAATTATTGGTTTATAATTTGTAAACCTTCATTATACGAAGCTTTTGTCAGAACAGAACCATATAACGTTTGTTTTTTTGAAAGAACTGTTTCCGGGTTCTGTTTGCGAGGAAAACAAAGGTTGAAAAACAATTTCCAAATCCTTTGGAAGTTATTGTTTTAGGCATGTTTTAGGTATTCAGGCTTACCTGAAACAAATGCCTACGCATAAGTTTTTGTTACTTGCGAAGAAAATTGCAAGGCTCTCAACTCATTTGACTTGTTTCTTTTTTTTACTTTGATAAGGTGTATTCTAAATGATGAAAATGAAGGTTTTAATTTACTGTGAAAAATACTGCGTGTGTGCCCCTTTTGAAATAACATTCTACAATAGAGATGTTGACTTATGAATAAAATAACGAAATACTAATAAAAATCGTATACCTACATATCAAATTTTTGGAGTAGCTGTATACCTCTTGGTTTTATATTTTGCGTATTATTTGTTTTATGACCCTTCAAAGTTGGGTGGACAAGTCCATTTAAAAGGTATAAAATTTGTTAAAATAAATAATACATTTAATTAGTCCGTAAAATTTATAGCAAATTTGTCAAAGAAACCATTTTGATAAACACAATATTTAATATAGCTGTCGAACAAATTTCCTACGCGTCGCATACAACGTAGGAAGGCGTGACGTCATAACTTAGCTTGGTAGCCGTTAGTATGAAGCGTTTTCGGGTGAGTCCAATTTTGTGCATTTCAAACTGTGATATCTCGGGCAGTTTTCATGCTAGCGAAATAATTCTTATACAAATGTTTCTATTTTTTAGGGGTAATTTATGTAACATAAAATAAAAAATTGTCAACATGCCTATTACGCGTAATTCAAAACAGCATTTCAAAGATAAGTTGAATACTATGTACTAGGTTTGATTGATCGATCTAAGAATAATAATGTTCTTGGGGCTTTCATTTAGAAATCTAAGTTCATTAGAAACCTCAAGTAGCTTTGGTTAATTTGCAATTAAGTTCAAACAAATGAACGGCGTTATATGTAACTCATGTTTGATAAACTTATTTATGAACAGTTAAAGAAAGTTAGGTTGTGACCTGTGGCATATGGAAATTGGACTTATTGTTAGAAACGAAGGTTGTTATTGGCTATTTACTGTTCAAACATCATTATGAACACCTAGACAAGCAATGTATTATTATATTAGAGATTATAAACACATTATTTATTGTTGTTATTGCGTATTAGACATTGAGCTTGGATTTATTGGTTGCGGTATTATCATTTTATAAGTTTATTATAATTAATCTTATGTTTGTCCAATAACACTTGTGCCTCACCAACTGTTATAGCAAAAAACAGAAACATTGAAGTATGTAACGAAACGACTCGTCTTGAATAAAATTATATTAGCAGTTTAACACCGCGCGAGTTTCTAATGTTTTACTAGTATTAACGTAGTAAAAAAGATTATAAAAACAAATCCTACTAATATTATAAAGGTGAAAGTTTGTGGGTTTGGATGTTTGTTCCTCAATCACACAAAAACTACTGAACGGATTTGGTTGAAATTTAGCACAAAGATAGTAAATAGCCTGGATTAAAACATAGGATACTTTTTATGCCGATATTCTTACGGGAACGGGAACCACGCGGGTGAAACCGCGGGCGGCCGCTAGTAAGATAATAATACGCTAAAATATGTTTGTACCAATAGGTACTAATATAAGTGAAGAAATAATAATAATTATTTCTTCACTTATTATTTTAAAATATTGTACGCTGCTTGTTTGTTGTGATTATTCTTAATATTGTTTTCTTAAATCTACCTATTTTTTACCACGTTTTTATTAGTTTTGCTACTTTGAAACAAATACGTCACTTATTGAAAAAATGCATTTTACAGTTCAATTTATACTTATAGTGATACTTGTAATAAATTTTTAAGATAAAGCGAAAACTAACGCTTTTAATAAATTTAAACAAAAGTATTTAAAACAAATTACCTAACTTTCAATAACTTCAATAAGTTTAAAACCAGTAAAATTTGCTTTGGAAACTTTATGTTCAACTTAAGTATAAGAATCTGAAAAAATATCTTATTGGAATTTACGTTAAAAAAGGCGTTATTTTTATCTTATTGGGTACTAGAAAAACGAATATAACTTTTGCCACCAACTAGGTAGCGTGATTAAGAATATTTGTTACTTTTGCGATATTTGTCTACCTAATTAGTGCTATCTTAAATGTAATATATTATAACTAAATAAAATTGAAAAACACAAAAGTAAACCAAACTGGAGGAGTTACTCTAATCAAGGCGTGATTAAAAATAACCTTTTGGCAATTTCAACTGTCTTCTTCAAACTTCATTGCATAATCGGTCTTCACAAAATGCTTAGATTAACTCTTCCAGCTAGTTATGAAAAACACAGAGCACAGACACACACACACTTATAGACGGCCGTGTATACACTCGGTACGTATACGTGTAGGTAGAGTTAGAGCGCGGTCAGCTGACGGCGGCCGGGACGTGCTCCCGTCACTCATTGCGCGCGCATTGACAAGCACGTCAAAAAGCACGAATCCGTCAAGTTTTCACGCGGAAAAGCACTCGTTTTCCGCGACTAAGCGTGCGAGCGTCGCGCTCCCAATGCCCAGACTAAACGCGGGCCGTGAAAAAGCACCGCCACAACGCCGGTCGACAATGGAAAGCGGTAAAGAATCATAATAATAACAATGACAACAATGTGAGATGCTATAATAAAGAGCCGCGGCATTGTGCTAGGCTCGGCGCTCGTCGAAGGGTCGCGGAGATCGATACTCGGATCTGTGCGTGCCTCGGCCTCGCCTCGCCGCCTCGCCGCCTCGCCGGCTCGCGGTTCTCACTAATAAACCGACATCCTATTGATTACCTACTCGATTCTCCAACTAGCCGCTTTGTTGAATGTTACTCTTTTTAGTATGCCAATTATTGCTGATTTACGATCTGTGGACTTTGGTTAGAATACTCCTACTGAAAAGTTCATTAATTATATTGTGAGATTAGAGCGATGTTGACGATGAAGCTGTTTATAAAGAAAAGGCTTACTAACGTTCATAAAAGGTTTGAAAATTCACTTCTTCATCGTGCCGATGACAGATAACTAAATTAATGCGTAATTGAGTACCTACCCTAAATTATAGAAGATGATATTTGACAGGAGAAGCTCAAAAAATGTAATACGAAGGAAGAAAGTCTTTTGTAAAGTAATTGAGTAAATTACATAAATTTAAAAATATATTGTGAACTTAATCCGAAAATAAATCTTCAAGCATATTCGACTTTACACTGTTGATCCAACACGAGCGAATCTATTTTCATTACGTAATTTTATTTCTTGGGTGTTTATTATGATTATTCCATAAAATCAAAGGATTATTCTTATTTTATAATACCTGGACTAATTCCGCCGCACAGTTCCGGTTAAGAATAGGACTGTCCCATCTCATCCCGTGGGTATCGTAGAAGGCGATAGAGGGAAGTTTTAGGGACCCGGTGCAGACCATCGCACAAAGGGTCACTCGAATGGCAGCGAGGAAACTGTCAACAACAGCATTCCCAAGGAGGGTTGGTGTCAGGCAGGCGGCCGATCGTAAAACATTGCCAAAACCTAATGCAGTATGTATTACATGCTGCGCCGACCCCAATAGTGGTCGTTCTACGAGCGCAAAATTTTATTTTGTGTAGACATAGCACTACAAATAAATTGGGATAAGGACAGGAGGATGATGAATACTTGGGCTAATTATAAAACTTAGATATTCCTCTGTGTGACTTTATGTTGTACTTGCGGATTTGACTAATCCGCTGCGATTTGTGGAAAACGATTCTGCTTTTAGTCTTTATGTTTTTTCGATTCTAATTATTTATGTATATGAAAAGTTGATTAAACTTTTAACTATTTAACACAAAATAAAATCATATCTTTATTTATTTCTTTACAAATAGTAATAACAAGCAACAGTAATATAAACAACATCAGTCTTAGAATACTAGTTGTGAAGACTGATGCTTGAAATGGGTTGAAACACAGACCGTAGGTAGACATAGTTTTTTCATTACTATCCATTTTTATATAGTTTTTTTCATAGTTATTGATAAAAGATAAGAAATTAAAAATATACCTATGTCAAATACTTTTATCCTTTCGCCAGCCTGATAAAAACAAAATGAAATATCTTTGTTTCCAGACTTTCCACTAAGAATTTTGATGCTAAGTTCCTCAAGAACTTTTTGGAATCGTTAACGCAATTTTTCAGCTAAAATCATGTATGGGGATCTGCTATTGTTCTTTTGTCATTGGCTTAAAATATTTCGCCAAAGGTTAGTATTAGGCCAAAGAGGGGACGAATTGGCAGCTCAGCTGACGATATACTTATAATACGCAATACCCAGATAATAATATGATTGAAACATCGAAAAAGATTTTATGATAAGTACATTACGCGGCATATATCTTGAAATCGGGTGGGGATTACGCGGAATGCTTATTTTGGGCATGCGTAGCCGTGAGGGGCGCGGGTGGCGGGAGAGGGGCGCTCGTTTTTGGTCGCTCACAAGAGCACATGCGCGAACTTATCCCCACATCGTCGAAAAAAAATTCAAGATATATGCCTCGTACAATCGTACTGTAATAACCACAACAGCAGTTCCCTTTGTTTCTTAATTCAAATTCGAAATAAAAAAATCGAACAAAAACTCTCAGAATGCGAGGTATTGGAGAGTAAATTTCGCTAAGCGGAGGTGTGAAGTGGCGGCTCGACTGACGATAAAACATCTGGGTTTAATGTAATAATCCGTCGATCGAGTCGTTATCATTAGTTCGATCGCGCACACCTCCCGCCGGCCCGTAGATTGCCTTCCTTGTCCACGCATTGTATTAGTGTGGACATTGCTAAGACGTTTCTAGCCTCTCAAAAGGTTGCTTTCTTGCTTAATATCTGGTGGCTTATGATAATTTAAAGTTTTCTTTGCTGATAATTCATGGAACATTCAGTCTTAATCATTAAAATTGTTGCCACTTGTTTTGATGGGTGGATGGATGGAGCTGTGTTTTCATAGCTCGAGATGGCTCGCGATTAAAAACATTTGATAACTAGAGATACGAAACCGGTGAGTTTTTGATTGACTGAAAGAGAGCTATGAAAAAATTAGGAGCTGGGGTGATTGAATTTATTAATACGTTTTTATTAGGTTACTTTCTTGTCTGTTTGTTTGTGATGTGTCCGCAAAGTTTGCAAACGATTTTATATTAGCTTCCCGATGAGCTAGAGACTTTCAAGTCTCTAAACGAAAGTTTCAAAGTTTCAACTTTGAACATAGGTCAGAACTCAGAGCCAGAAGAAGGTCACTGAAACTGTGATAAAACCATACAACCCAATTCAGATTCAGCCCGTTAGAATCGTCTTGACAAGTACTCTGACGGGAGATGAGGTCCAGGGTCCGATGATGAAGCCGGAACAAGGCCACAGGAACTCTGTAATAAAACCACACAACCCCATCGAGTTTGGGCTCGTTTAAATCGTCTGGAGGAGTACTCTGTTGTTAAATAGTGTTGAAGGTCTGATGATGATGGAGCCGGAAGAGGGCCACAGGAACTCTGTAATAAAACCTTGCAACCCCATCAAGTTTGGGCACGTCTGATTCGTCTTGACGAGTACTCGTAATGGTGTATTTTCATTTTAGTTTTAGCTCGTTGACTAAAAGCAAATAATAATATTTACTGAAAAAAACTTTGTTTTTAAAACGGACTAAAAAGTATAAAAATCGGACTAAAAACATAAAAATGGACCAGAAAAAACAAACTCTTTTACCGGCAGTAACAAAACTGATAATTTTAAAAATCAATTCCATAAACTGTGTCCAAAATATTAAATTATTGAACACCACAGCCACAATAATCTAACGGTGGTTGTAATTGGTCGGCGCGAGCGCAGAGCCGCCCCGCAGCGACCGACAGCCGCGCGCGCACCGCAATCAAACCGGGCTCTGCGCTAATCCAATTATGTAACCGCTCGATAATTGACTGATAAACTAATAACTATTCTGTTTGCGACTGTAATTTCATTACGAGATAACGGTGACTTTTATCACAGTGACATTAGTGAAACGAAGCTGTCGGTTAGGTACCCTGGAGACAACAGCGTCGCTTGCACGCCGCGCTGTCACAACATACGTTTGGTTTGTGCAGAGGCGATATTCATTTGGATTGCACTCCTTGAAATAGAATTGTGATTGTTCATGAGATCTAATGTAAGAATACTGCACTAAACTGTTGTTAATTACTGAAATAAGAATTGAATTCCGGTATTTTTATCATAGCCTAATCGGACGAGCAAAAACTTGAAATTTTTTGCCTTCTTTAAGGAAGTTTTAACTAAGCGTTTTGTTGTTGTTGTTTTTCTTTAATAAAAGTTAATAATAGCCGTTTTATAATTTCCTTATTACACAGAGTTAAAAGTTTGTATGTTGATTAATGTCGATAGTTATGTTTTTTTTATATTAAAACAGTTTGTGTTTTATTGAGCAATATTGTCAGGTTAACTTAATTATTTCAATCTCCCAGACTGCTAGATATCTATTCTATTCGAGACCTTAGATATTTTTTACAACAAATAAACAAAAAAAAATCTATTAATACTATATTTAAGTATATAATCAAATAATTATACAACGTGTTAATGAAATAGCGCAAAATTAGAAAACAGTTTCTTCGGACCAGCAAACTGAACAACTTTTACTATGGGACCAACTCTGAAATCGCGAAAAAAAATCAATTGTTTCATACAAAAATTAATAACGAAAATATAAAAATGTAAGTATTAAATGAAGCAGCTTATATTTTTTTTTTGGGTTTTAGAGTTGATGGTTTTGGTGTAATGATAAATATAGTATTTATAATTAGAAGCTTTATACCTATTAATACACCAAATAAATATTGGAAGCTATACCCCTATAATTGTAGTAATGGCTGTTAGAAATTAGTCAAGCTATAATTTCGTCACCAAATAACTTGCAATAGTATGATAGCAGTAGATGAGCTTTGCAATGCGTGTGACATGACAGTCGTGTTAACTCGATGATTAAGCTTGAGCAATGTTGATTGCCCGATCATTTTGTTGCAGCAAACATGTAAAACGGAGTGCACACTATTAACCCAGACTTTCCATACCTATACTAACAATATTATGAATGAGAAAGTTACGATGTCATTTTTGTTACTCAATCACACAAAAACGGCTGAACGGATTTGGATGAAATTTGGTGCACAGATAGTTATAGCCTGGATTAAAACATAGAATTATTTTTTTATCGGTCAATGATAAAGGTCATTTTCTGAATGTCCACGCGGACGAAGTCGCGGGTGAAAGCTAGTGTACTATAAAAGGATTAGGATGGAGTGGGCCTTGAAGAAAGAAATATATTTGTTACATTATATAAGTAACTAGCTTTTGCCCGCGACTTCGTTCGCGTGATTAAGATAGTTGTGCATTTATTTTGAAAATCACTGATTACCAATATACCTAGTTATTTATCAGTTAACCTTATTTCACACATTTAAATTTTCCCATAAAAAAAACATGTACAAACTGGAACACTCTGTAGCACTGTACAAACATTTCCCATAAAAAAAACATGTACAAACTGGAACCCTGTATAACGGGAATTTTCCAAAACCCTGTCTTAGTGCTTACCTACACAATGTAAGGAATCTACCCTCCAAAAATGGTATCCCTATACAAACTGGAACACCCTGTAGCACCCTGTATAACGGGAATTTTCCTAAATGCTTTCTTAGTGCTCACCTACGCCATGAAAGGTATACCCTTCAAAAATGGTGTCTCTACTTCAACCCTATACAAATTCTCATACAAACTTAAACAACCTGTAGCACCCTGTATAACGGGAATTTTCTAAAATCCTTTCTTAGTGCTCCTCTACATCATGAAAGGTATTTACCCTCCAAAAATGGTGTCTCTACCTTCAGCCGTTAGGGCTCCACGCTTATCCCAACAATGAATGAATGAATGAATCAATCAATCAATTTAGAGTTTTATATGCATAGATTTACACAAGTTATACAACTATACATAAATGACGATATTTGCGGTGGTTGAGTGCTAGCATGCGCGATGGTGTGGTGCTAAGGTTCCAGGATTAACGACCATCCAGTCAACTTAGAAAACTATCATATTTGATAATTGAAATGAGAATTTTCCTTCTGAAAAGTATTTTTTTTAATTCCATAACAAAGTTAACAAGAATCTGAAACTGAGACTCCTGTCAACCCAAAAAAAATCTTTAGTCTGTGTAAATATACGATCTGTATCTGAAAAATCTATTTATCAACTAGCGGCCGCCCGCGATTTCGTCTGCGTGAACAGTTATTCCTCCATCCCTCGGGAATAGTACCTTTTTTTGGGATGAAAGGTATGAAAGGTAACCTATGTCCTTTTCTGTACCCATGACAACGTCTATGCAAAATTTCATGATGATCGGTTCAGTAGTTAAGACGTGAAGGCGTAACAAACAAACAAACAAACGCCCTTTCGCATTTATAATAATAGCAAGGATACAGTTAAAATGTATTTAGTGATTATAATTTACCCAAACATATTTTTTTTTTGTTTTGGGATTAGAATATCACTTGATATTCTCTTGATATCACTTGATATTCTAATCCCAAAACAAAAAAACTTATGTTTTGGAATAGAAACAACAATGTTCAAGACATCGTAGAATCACAAAGTCCGTTGGTAATTTATGTAAAATATAAGGATTTAAGTGGGTATACTGTAACCAAACCCTGGAAGTTTGGAACTTATAGATTGAGGATGGAACTTTTTAACATACATAAAAAACTGGATATGATTAAACGGATTTCAGTAGTTCTTTTTGTGAATCATATCCTCTTCTTTAGCTTGTCAAAATTTTTGACGGCCACTCAACTTGATCGTTATGTCTAGTTAAAATGCAATGACAGACCGAAACGTATTACCTAGAGCGTGTGCTACACCCCTAACCTATCGCCAACAATAGCCGACAGATAAGTACAAATACGTGAGCAACATGTTAATGACACCGTGCAGTACAAAATTTAAAACGCAACCGTTAATTTGAACCAGCCATTTTTAATTAAACGCGATGACTAAGTACCGAGATCCATCACAGTCGGCACTCGGCCTATCTATTATTAATTATTATTTTGATCGATCACGCCTCGTCTTATTTCATTAAGGATCCGATATTAAATTTTTCATCTTGTCGGATTCATTAATAATTGTAGACCTGCAAAGGTTAACTGTGTAAGGGATTATCGGTCATTAAATAGTCAGAGATTCCACAACTGACATTGTATATCTTACCTAGGATAAACCTATTCACTGACATTCAGCGCACAATCTAAGTTCGGATTAGGAACTATAAGGATATTTTGTACGTCCTTTTTTATGTACATAGTAGTAGCGAGTACTAAAAAAGATTTTGAAAATTCCCATAGGAAACAGGTTTCTGGTGAACGCTAGTATAAATTTTATTCAAAAAAATCTGAAATTATAGGTGTGTAATAATAAAATGAACTTTAGTGACAAGTGCTAAAGGCTCTCAGGTGATTTCTTCTCGGGATTAGCGAACTTGAGATTTTATAATCCACAGAAAGAAATTAAAGGTAAGTTTATCCCTGAGCGAGTAATTCTCATCCCGTAAGGGAACATTATCCGTGCGGACCGATGCTTCCCAGAAATCAATAATCTTAAGCTTTTTTAGGGATATGGCTTTAGAAACAAATATTCTGGCACGCTCGTCTATGCGAAAATCAAAGGAGCCGGCGGCTTACCTTTTTTCGGTGTAAAATTCGAAACGTTTTCGATAAACTAGGGATTATGAAAAGCGTGTTTTCGTGGCAAACAATGGAATTTTGTATTTCTAGTGGAATTGCGTTAAGCTTAGATCAAGGTTTCTTGGGAACAAGAATTTGTTTACTTTTGGTCTCTAGAAACTAGATCAGTGATCAGGAGCTGGAGCAACTATGGAGCAGGATAAATAAATATATATCGGTTAATTCCTTTTTTGACATTTTCATATTGTTTAACAATTATGATTGTGTTTTTTCAATTCAATTCAATTATGATTATAGTTGAAGCTTAGATCAAGGTTTCTTGGGTACAAGAATTTGTTTACTTTGATCTCTAGAAACTAGATCAGTGATCAGGAAATATGGAGCAGGATAAATATATATCGGTTAATTCCTTTTGGATATTTTCGTATTTTCTAACAATTATATGATTGTGTTTATCTGCCAGATTTGATTCTATAGTATAGTGTTTATGTCAGATTTGGTTCTAAATTTAAAAAAACTTATTTTACTCAGATTTGAAATCATAATCTGTAAGTTTAAGATTGCTGAGTGCTGCTGCTAAAAACAAATGTGACCAGATATTTGATTACAATTGCACCAAGAAATATTATCGATATTCGATAACTAACACCTACATGAGGTCAGCACATTTCAGTGCGATCGCCGTGTGATATCGCCGACGTATCGATCCTATCGCCGTGACGATGCGATATCGGTAATTTGGACGTCCACAGACAGCGAAGCTCAAAGGAGACTTCGATTCATATTCTTTTTTTATTTTAATACTTTTTAAAGAAATGTTTAATTATGACATATGCCATCTGTCACATGACTTGAGCCTGTCTTATGTCACGTGAGCGTGTTCTTTAAAAGAGGTTGAAAATTAAAATAAAACTTTACAAAAAGCCTTCGATCATTTATGAAAAACAAAAACTTGTAACATTCCAAGTCTAAAATACGAACCTAGAATACGAATTTGATTTGCAATGTTCCGTAGTTTCCCGTTTAGATCAAGACTTTTATATTCATAGAATATTTATTGTGTTTATTCATAGAATTTGAATATAAAACTCAAGGTTTTGATTAACGCCTTTTATTTAGGTAATACGAAGTATTTACATGTGCTTGGTCAAAATTCACAACTCACGGTCAAAAGTATTCCAAATATGTGAAACTGCAGTGTTGTTTTTTTCCCGGTGCTACCTGCAAAGTATTTGGGATTTTTTGCGCTGTCAATAATGTCGGGATAATTTATAGAGACCCGTGAGAATGAATGAATCGAACTAGTTTCGAAAATAGTACGCAAAATATTATTTTGAGTCTCAATCCGCAGAAAATATGTGTTTAAAGAATAATAGAATATGTAGTGTTACACGATGCAAATAATGTTGAAAAAAAGTACCTATTTACCTAATATAGATTTAGAACAAAGTTTAGTGGCAGTTGAAAGTTTCAAAAGTATTTGGTTTTAACTTGAAACCAAAGACTTTTATGAAATATCCGTGAAGTTTTACACAGCTTTTTATTTATTACTTTTTGATCAAAATATTAAAATATGAAGACATATTTCTGAATTGATTGTAAGAGCTTTATCACATACCTACATATACACCGTTATTTTTTGAAGTATATCTAAAAATGAAAAGGGGTGTTCAGATCACGTTAGTGCACACCTTTTACTATGGGGCCAACTACGAAATCGCGAAAAAATTCAGCTGTTCCATACATTAGAGAGTCGAGTCGATGTTGTACTTTTGTATGGAACAGCAGTTTTTTTTCGCGATTTCGTGGTTGGCCCCATAGTAAAAGTTGTTCATTAACGTGGTCTGAAAACCCCTTTTCATTTTTAGATATACTTTAAAAATAACGCTGTGTAACCCGGTCGAGTTAACTCGGGACCTGAAGCGCGATAGACCCCTCTCGTTTTCTTCTTGCCTCACGCCACTGTCGTCATGCTAATAGCGTAAGTACACATTCGTTAGCGATAATTTATCAATAATCTATCGAAAACTTTCAAAAAAATGACGACGGTGGCGTGAGGAAAGGAGAAAACGAGAGGGGTCTATCGCGCTTCAGGTCCCGAGTTAACTCGACCGGGTTGTATAGATGAATCGTTTATTGCTCCATCATAGAACATTACGTTTCTTGCTCAAGTATTTTTTTGTAATTATACCATTTTCTTAGTAGCATTACGTACGGTTTGGGTCAAAAACTATTAAACACCCTTCTAAATCATAGTGACAGGTGAGCAAATAAAACAAAACGCATTCTTTCTAGGAATCCCAAAGTCCTCGGTCATAAATCACCACACTCCTGACAAATGGATTCTTCGACTTTTTTTCCCGCCACTCATTTATTAATAGGGCAGGGAATGTTTCGGAAAACCAATAAAATGTGCCCAGTCATATACCTGTCTTGGGCCAGACAGCGTGGCTTTGTTCCTTTGCCCAGTTTTTTTTTTCTTAATGCTCTATGGTCCACCGTGACTACCCCATAGTTACCCGCCATAGTTGCCTATTAAGTGTATATTATGTTCGAAGAATCATTTAGTTTATTAATTTATAGGGTTATTAGGCAAATTCGAGTGTGCTTTGTGAGGGCGTTTCTATAATACCTCTTTATAATAACCGTGATCAAGTAATTTTAACTACCGAGTAATTTTCTTTGTATTGGAAAAACTATTATGAGATAATTTTAGTGAGACTGGGTACATAAGATACTTAACTGGTTCAGTTTCACATGCTCTGGATGGTATACTAGTACCTACTATCTTTTGGTGAAGCAGATTTTCTGTATTTTTTTCTGTCAAGTCATTTAAACCGCCATTAGACAAATTTCGTATCAGTGAGGGCTTTTCAAAATTACAAAAAACTTAGGCTCGATAGATGGCGTTGATAAAAATGTATGTGTCTATATATATTTTAAACTAAGCTTCGAAGAGTACTCAGGTAGTCAGGCAGATGTAATCCTAAAATGTTTCTCTTTGGCCAGATGTCAGCCAGCGAACGCTTATAAACTTGCCTTTTTTACAAGCAGTTTATTTTTAAAAGCCGATTTTGACATTTCTCTTTCAATCAATGCCATCTAGTGAGGCAAATAGTTACTATTTTTATTTTTAAATGTCACTTTAAAAAGCCCTCGTTGAGACTTGCAACTTCTTTCAATCAGTTTTATTTTTAATAAAGTGCAGCCGATATTGCAAGGCGATCTTTTGCAATCTCTGGTAAATGCACCCGTGCGTTCTGCAACTAACCTATTTTCGTGAATGGAAATTTTTTGCGCGCAGGCAACACAAAGGGCTCATTCAAGGTATTTTGCGCGTGTGAAAGAGGACCCATTCTCTCCACTAAGGATTGGACCAGAAATAATTGTCATTTCCTGCGGCGGGCGAGACATAAAGACTCCCATATTGTTCTGACTGTAAACGGGACGTTTATAAGATATTTGTGTTTTTTTCGACACTTTCACAACGATTATATGAAATTTTATATGTCCAAATCATTTTTGGACATGTAAAATTTCACTGGACGGAGTTTACTAAGAGACTCGCGTTTTTACGATCGGGATATGTCAGATCAGAACCTATTACAAAATAACTATAGAATAATAATTAGAATAAGAATAAGAATAAGCTTTATTTTGCAAGAATGCGGTACATGAAACCATTTTTTTTATATTGTCTAAGTCACTTTGTAATCTCATAAAAATCTTATTTTAAATAAACTTTTTTTTCACAAAGTTTCTTGTTGGTGAGATAAGCAACAGCTTTTGACTTCATCACTTTAAAAAGCAAATAAAAAGCAAAATTGCAAATATTACACCTATGAATTACGTGAATTTGTGCCATTCTGTAATGATGCTAATGAGTCTAGTTTAGTTGCATCTACTAATTAAGGGTAGAAAAAAAATCTTCAGGTTGAAATCAGTAACATCAGCATCGAAAAACAAATCGATACAAATCACGACATATCGATACACGAGTAAAACCTCATACTAATAATAACTGCTGTCGCGTGTCACTATTGCCAAATGGAGTTCAGTAATCACGGAGCAAATGAGAAGTTTTGGGTCAGCGTGACCGATAGCGAAGGATTTCCGCAAAGACCTTATTGTGTTGGGTTAGAGGTGCTTTTGTTGGTTGGTAGATGCAAAGTTATGTTGGCAGCAAACCAAGGAGGGTAAGTTTGAGAGGGTATGGAGACGGAGGTCAGTGCTAATGGTGGCGGTGACAGGTAATGTGAGAGCCGAGACAAAGTGCATCTATGACGTGTGTCGCCATCGGGGTTAATGGTGGCAACATAGCTCTATTTGTTGTTGTAAATATCGTTTAGTTTCATTTACCCTCATGAAGACGGTTAGATGTAAGATGCACTATGGTTCTCTGATAGACTTATGACGGCATTGCACTGAATAAATTTTGAATTAAATGAGGCTGTAGGTAGAATAATCGGAGATAATTTTAAACCAGCAGCTCTATTATAATTATTTCCAACCTCCTACATGTGTAGATTATGCGATCCTGTGTCTAAGTGAGCAGTGTTAACAAAACGAATGCAATGAAATTTCGACTATTAAAAACAAAAAACAAACAAACAATAATCAATCAAAAGAGGAAAAAAGTCCCAAAACATTAAGACTATAGACATAAGAATGAAGTAACAAGTAGGTATCAAAGCTTTGAGATGCAGAGATACTTATTTCTTTTGAAAACTCTCAAGGAGTTTTATCCCATGTAACCCAACGCCCGCCAGGACACCTGTGTAATCCTTTCATCGCACATAATATGCCCTTAATTCTCTTGATCGGGCATGACATCTAGCGCCTTTGTGCCACTTCTCGGCTTTTTCCCGTCAATTAAGGTTTATCTTTTGTCTTTTGACGAGAGATGACACACATCCCACTTTTTTCAAGCGTATCACACACTTACAACCTCTTTCCAGGGAGTCAGTGTTTTGAATGGGTACATGATTTAGTGTGATGTGCTGTTTTGTTTCCACGATTTATTGGAACAAGGGTGTCATGTCTTAAGATGCTGCTGCGGTTTTGACAAAACTTATTAGTGAATGAAAGGATTTCGTTTTTTAATGCACCCGTATTTTGTACGCAGGTAGGGTGGTCGGAGCGATAGCAATGAATCTAATTTGATCGAGATTTTTTTTTGTATTGGATGGTATGATTTGTAATTGTAACCCTAAATACCATCTTTGGTGTATTCCGGCAATTTTCATATGAATTTTCTTTCAGTACCTAAAAGCAAATCACACTTATCTTGATTTTACATCATGTCGCAGTCCTGTCGCATAATTTGTACACAGAACATATTACAAAAAAAGGTCAAGATTCAAACTTTACATTCGATCACCATAACGACATGAATATTTCAAATATATCTGTGCCATAAAAATCAAGCGATTACTTTTTTGTTTTGTGATGGATTCGTTTATGATAAATTATGTTGCAAATCATTTCGAAGTTAAAAACATCGCCGATACTTTTTGCGGTGCTTCGTTTTGTGCACGCCGCTGTCATAAGCCGACAGATTGACAACTTTGATCATTTTTCAAATAGGTATTCGCATTTAATTAAGAGAAAGAGGAGTAATAAAATATACTTCATCGAAAAATTCCTATTGATTTGAAGGAAAATCTAATTGTGTAACTTTGTATAGTTTCTTCCCTGCTTTTGTTTGTAGTGTAGTTTTATTCTAATAAGAGAATATCTAAGTTTTTATACACAGGAGTAGATTACTAACATCATTAACAACAACATTTTGTTCTACGACTTTTCCGAAAACAGACAAAAAAATCGACTTTCGATACAAATGTCCGAACTGCTAATCGAGTTATGTTTGAAAAGTCGGACTTTTTTTGTCTCTTTTTGAAAATTTTTGTTGTTTACGATGTAAACGATGTTAGTAATCTACTCCTGCGAGGTTGTTGATGTTTTACAAATAACCCTGTACAGTGATATGATTTTGAATGTGAATAGCTTTAATAGGGAATATGTATGAATATATGACACCGATTTTGATAAATTTGAGCTTGATCGCTTCGGACACGTATAAAAATATGATGGAACAGAAAAATAAAAATTAATAATGTATTATTTTAGTTTTATCATACGATAAAATCAGGGAAAAATAACGAATATTTTTTTTCACTTTCGGATATAATGAAATTAACAGTCAGATATAGAGTATCGAATAAGAAATATTTTCTTATTCGATACTCTATAAAAATATTTCGATTTCGATAAAAATATTTAAACGCAAAATAGGGAGATAATTGAAAATTCTTGGTTAACTCCAAAGTAAACGCGCGCCTGAAACGTGACATGTGACGTCATATATCAAGTCCGTTTTGTATATAGAGCGTTTTCGGCTGTTGCTGCTGCGTACTAACTTCAAGTAACTGTATCACGAGAAAAAAACGCAAGAAAATGTTTTAATATTACAGTTGATTTTCTCACGCATTATTTTTTTGACTTTGATAAAAAAGAGTTGATGCTTATTCCCTATTACTTAGTCGCATTCCGAAAATCCAAAATTTGGTAGTCTTCTTCGAGTAACTTCAAATTATTTTTTCAGGATTAAGTTCTTATTTATTTATTTTGCTGTCAATATTTTTTTTATCAAAACAAGCTGAATATAACTATATGTATTTATACCTGCAAATCTCAAACGAAACGTCGCGATTTCGGCACCCTACTCTTAATAATTATTGTTCTCATAAACGTAGGGATAGCAATTACAAATGCGAGAGTAAATTTTACCTCCAGAGGGTCTGAACCTGGCGTTATTTTTGCGAAGGATCAAAGCGAGTGACGTCACATCCGGCAAGATGGCGGCGAGTGCGATTGTTTGATGTGCGAGTAATGAAGTGTGCCCCCCTGGTGCTATCTGACGGGTGTCAAGATACCACTCTGACGACTGTTTCGCGTATTAGCAGCCACTTTTATGCGACTTCTGTAGGTATACTTGTTTTCACGGCATGCAAGTAAGTACCTATCTATTAATCAGATTATGAAAATGTATGGTTTACATGATTTTAGTGAAATCGAAATATCTATAAGTAGGCAAGCGTAAGAAAAATGTGGGTTTTCCTGTTAGGTACCTACCTACATATTTATACATATTATTGCTTAGATGTTTTACAATAAATTTTCAACTTAACTAGGAATTTTATCCCATATTTAAGCGTCTTAGTAAGTATTATGGTATTTATTTTTATTTTGGCTTTTTTTTTGGCCTCAATAGGACACTGTGAACAAACAAAATAATCATTCGCTCCTTTAAATTAATAACATTGTAAAAGTACATGTTCTATACCCAAATCGGATTCGGTGATTACTTTAATTTCCCCGTCCAAATAGTTACACCGGTGTCATCACAGACGGATTTAAATTCAATTTCATATCGGCCGTATTGAGTTGTTATATAGAGAATAATCGCGTTACCCACTCCAGTAGCACAGGCAATGTCGGGACAGTACCTCGAGATCGTATTGATAGCTGAGGGTTAACTATCATACTAAATGCTATGAATATCAAAATAACGCAAATATGTAGTTTGAATGTAAATAAAAAAGATTTTTTATTTACATTTGAAAGTTTTCTTCAATACTAAATAATATACATACAAAAATTAATTCGACTCGCACCAGATCATCGATTTTTTTCTAGTTATATTTTACTGCATAAAAATTGCATTGTGAATGCTAAAATCTCAAAAAAGAAAGTTTATTTTTAGTGACAAGATGTGACATGAAATAAACTAAATGCAATATTTGAGTGGTTTGACTTTCATAGCGTGTAGGTATTGCGGTGCTATAATTGTCAAATAAGTCTTCATTCTGAAAAAGTTTCAACACCGTCTGATAAATGAAAATTAGTACCTACCTATATATTATCACCGCTATTCATAAGTTAAATTTCAATATAGTTACACTGTAATCGCCGTAATTTATCCTATGCTGATAAGTGCGCGGACATGTTGACCTGCGGTACTGTATTAGCAGTTTCTCTCACCAGGCTAGTGGGGATTACTTGCTTTTTAATAAAGTTGCGCCGGCGGGGGGTGACACTGGGGACATTTTTACACAAAGAGGATTACTTCGGCCACGTTTATCTGTGCCTTACAGCTCGGCTTAGCCTCCTAAATGCTCGCTCGCTGGGTGCACACGCGTTTTACGGGCAGACGCTGCGCCTTCTAAGTATTTCGCGGAAAATTTAGGCTCTGAAAGATTTCCTATTGGGAAATGCTAAATCTTTTACGTTATTTGCAGCTTCCGAATTTTCTTTTTCTAGGAGATTTTGGGGCCATCTTGCTAAGACGCTTAACGTTTTCATATATTTTAGAAAAGTGAGACAATATCAAATTGGTTCGTCCATGAGTATCATTCACGATAATAGATTAGTATGGTTCTCAAACAGAATCACTACAGACCTTCTGAGAGATGGCGGTAAGCCGATACTTAAATTCGTCCATCCTGATGATGATGATGAGAATCATAATCATCATCATATCAGCCGCACGACACCCACTGCTGGGTATAGACCTTCCCCAAGGATCTCCACATCGGTCCTGCGCTGCTCGCATCCAGTGGTTTCCCGTGACCTTCACCAGAGAGTCGGTCCACCTTGTCGGGGGCCTACCCACGGTGCGCGGTTGCCAATCCATAACTTTTCTGCCCTAACGGCAATCGGTTCATCTCACTATGCATGCGTCCCACCCACTGCCACTTCAGCTGAGCAATCCTTCAAGCTATATCGGTTATTTTAGTTCTCCTACGGATCTCCTCATTCCTGATTCAATCACGCAGAGAAACACCGAGCATGGCTCTCTCCATTGCACGCTAGGTGACCTTGAGCCTCCTTATAAGACCTTTAGTGAGCGCCGACCACGTTTCACTGGCAACTCACACTGGTCAGAGACTTTCGTCTTGAGACACATTGGTAAGTCGATACGAAGTTTTTTCGAAGCTTCCTGAATACTGCCCATCCGAGTTGGATGGCATGAGTATACCAAAAGTTAATTGTTATGTAATCATAAACATTGATCTAATATAAAATTTAAATATGGATCTTGTATCTTTGTATCAAACACAAAACAAATTGTTATGTAGGTACCTCCTGTCGCAAAAAGGGGAGGCATACAACTAACAGAGGTCAGACGGTCGGAAACAAGCGTCTTCGGCCAATTGTTGAATTGGATAACGAGGGTGTAACGACACCAACAATGCGCGGGCGCGGCGGCCGTCGATTATCTCGTTGTGCGCATGCGCTGGGAACTAGCTGTTTCTGAGCTACGAGGAATTGGCTGGGTGCTGTAATAAAATTTGCAAGGGCCAGGCATCCTTACTAATATTATAAATGCGAAAGTCCGTTTGTTTGTTTGTTTACATCATACTGCTCGGCAACTAGGATTTACTAGTATAGTAAGAGGCCGAGTAAGTTGGCATGTGCAACACAGTGCATTGTTTAGATAGAACGTTCCATTTTCAAATCACTTAGTACACTTTACAATTCAAGCTATGTCAAACTACTTAGTGAACCAATTTCTTTTCTCATAAAATGACGAAACTTTTTACTAAAAAAAAAACTAGGAAAATTCAAGCTATGCAAAACTCCTTGGTCAAACAATTTTTTTTTTCATAAAATGATAAGATTCATTTTGAAAGCGCGAAAAAATATTAGCTGTTTTACATTGGGGTTTTCTGAGTTGACGATTGCGAAAATAACATTTATTTTGAAATCCAACACGGTGGACATGATTTAACCCCTAAAGGGGTGAAAATGGGGTTCAAATTTTGTATGGAAAAACAATATGAAATAGACAGTACAACTTTAAACTTTGTAGGAGCACGTCTAAAAATAAATATACATACATTTAGTTATTTTGAAAATCAACCCCGTAGGGGGTAAATGGGGTAAGTAAACATAAAAATCGATATGGATGTCGTTCTTGAGGTTTTATGGGATAGTGATTGCGAAAATGACATTTATTTTGAAGTCCAACACGGTGAACATGATTTAACCCCTAAAGGGGTGAAATCCGGGTTCAAATTTTGTATGGAAAAAGAATATTAAATAGATACAACTTTAAAATTCGTAGGAACACATCTAAAACTAAAAAGGCAATTATATATTTTGTTATTTTGAAAATCATCCCTTAGGGGTAAATGGGATAAGTAAACATGAAAATGGATGTGGATGTCGTTTTTGAGGTTTTATGGGATGGTGATTGCGAAAATGACATTAATTTATAGTCCAACAAGTTGGACATGATTTTAACCCCTACAGGGGTTAAAATGGTGTTCAAATTTTGCATGGAAAAAGAATATGAAATAGACATTACAATTTTAAAATTCGTAGGAGCACGTCTAAAAATAAATAGGCAATTACATACCTATTTTGTTATTTTGAAAATCATCCCTTAGGGGTAAATGGGGTAAGTAAACATGAAAATCGATGTGGATGTCGTTTTTGAGCTTTTATGGGGACAGGGACGGGGACGAGATACCTACTAATATCTTTGGACCAATTCTGATTATTGTAAAAAACTAGCTTCCGCCCGCGACTTCGTCCGCGTGGATATTAGAGAAAATCCTTAGGGAACCTTCAACCAGGATCCGACCAGCCGTTTTTACGCGATTAGGCGGGTCCCCACCAAGCGAGCAGCCTCGTGCGAGGCTCGCCTCACGCGGCAAACGTCTTGCCTCGCGAGGCAGCGCGCTTGGTGGGGACCCGCCTAATCGCGTAAAAACGGCTGGTCGGATCCTGGTTGAAGGTTCCCTAAGGATTTTCTCTAATATCCACGCGGACGAAGTCGCGGGCGGAAGCTAGTAATATATAAAATCGTAAACTGAATGACTGATCTATCAACGCACAGCCCAAACCGCTGGACCTAGAAACTTGAAATTTTGCACACAGATACCTTATACAGTGCAGGCATCCACTAAGGAAGGATTTTTGAAAATTCTATCCCTAAGGGGATGAAATAAGGGATGAAAGTTTGTATGAAAGTCCCTCAGTTTTGAAGTTAGGATCATCAAATTTTGTGTTTAGGCTGACGATTGAAAATTAATAATAAATACAAGTCTCGGCGTTTTTCAAAATTCTACCCCCGAAGGGGTCAAAAGGGGGATGAAGTTGTGAATTGAAGAAAATCCTTTATTTTCGAAGTAAAAATTGCTAAATATATAATTTAGGCTTATGGATGGGAATCTAACGCAACGTATATTGTTATTGTTAGTATTTCAACCCCTACGGGGATGAAATGGGGGTGAAAAGGGGTAAAAAACCTAAAAATAGACAGGGATGTCGTTATTGGGGTTTTCTGGGATGACGATTGCAAAAATGACATTTATTTGAAAGTCTAACACGGTGTCCACCGTGTTGATGATTTAATCCCTCAGGGGGTAAAAATGGGATTCAAATTTTGTATGGAAAAATAATATTAAATGGACATTACAAATTTAAACTTCGAAGGAGCACGTCTAAAAATAAATAAGCAAACATATATTTTGTGATTTTAAAAACCAACCCCTTAGGGGTGGATGGGGTGAGTAAACCTAAAAATAGATATGGATGTCGTTTTTGGCGTTTTCTGGGATGACGATTGCAAAAATGACATTTATTTTGAAGTTCAACACGGTGGACATGATTTAACCCCTCAAGGGGTGGAAATGGGGTTCAAATTTTGTATGGAAAAAAATATTAAATGGACATTACAACTTTAAACTTCGAAGGAGCACGTCTAAAAATAAATAAGCAAACATATATTTTGTGATTTTAAAAACCAACCCCTTAGGGGTGGATGGGGTGAGTAAACCTAAAAATAGATATGGATGTCGTTTTTGGCGTTTTCTGGGATGACGATTGCAAAAATGACATTTATTTTGAAGTTCAACACGGTGGACATGATTTAACCCCTCAAGGGGTGGAAATGGGGTTCAAATTTTGTATGGAAAAAAATATTAAATGGACATTACAACTTTAAACTTCGTAGGAGCACGTCTAAAAATAAATAAACAAACATATATTTTGTGATTTTGAAAATCAACCCCTTAGGGGGTAAATAGGGGTGAGTAAACATAAAAATCGATGTGGATGTCGTTCTTGAGGTTTTTTGGGATGGTGATTGCGAAAATGAGATTTATTTTGAAGTCTGACACGGTGGACATGATTTAACCCCTATATAAATATAAATAAATAAATAAATGGGGTTCCAATTTTGTATGGAAATATAATATAAAATAGACATTACAACTTTGAACTTCGTAGGAGCACATCTAAAAATAAATAGGCAAACACATATTTTGTTATTTTGAAAATCATCCCTTAGGGTGTAAATGGGGTAAGTAAACATGAAAATCGATTTGGATGTCGTTCTTGAGGTTTCATGGGATGGTGATTGCGAAAATGACATTTATTTTGAAGTCCAACACGGTGGACATGACACATCATGGACCTGGACCTGGACATGCACATCCAGGGAACGGGAACGGGAACGGGCAAGGGCACGGGCACGGGAACCGGAACAAGAATGGGAACAGGACGAGAACGGGACGGGAACGGAACGGAACGGTACGGAACGGTAAGGAACAGAACGGAGACGGAACGGGAAGGGATCGCGAATGAAACGGGAACGGAAAAGGAACAAAACGGGACGGGAACGGGAAAGGAACGGCACGGGAACGGGACGGGAACGGAGGGGGAAGGAACGGGAACGGAACGGGAGCGATACGGGAACGGAACGGGACGAGAACGGGATGCGAACGGGAACGAGAACGGGACGGGAACGGAAATGTGAACGGATGGGGTACGGGACGGGAACGGAACGGGACGGAATGGGAACGGAAGGGGTACGGGAACGGAACGGGACGGGATGGGTACGGAACGGGAATGGAATGGGAACGGGAATGGAACGGGAATGGAACGGGAATGAAACGGGAACGGAACGGGACGAGAACGGTACGGGAACGGGAACGAGAACGGGACGGTAACGGTACGGGAACGGGAATGGCAACGGAAGGGGTACGGGAACGGGACAGGAAAGGGACGGGAACGGACGGGAACAGAACGGGAACGGGAACCGGAACCGGAACCGGAACGGGAAACGTAAAAATGACTGGTCAGATCCTGGTTGAAGGTTCTCTTAGGATTTTCTCTAACATCCACGCGGACGAAGTCGCGGGCAGAAGCTAGTAACTATATAATCAAATTTTATATTGTAATATTGCAGTATTAAAAAACCGGCCAAGTGCGTGTCGAACTCGCGCACGAAGGGTTCCGTACTAAAAACGGCAAAAACAACTCACGTTTGTTGTATGAGAGTCCTCACTTAAATATTAATTTTATTATGTTTTTAGTATTTGTTGTTATAACTGTTGTTAAGTATAGCTAATTGTTATCTATATAAATTATAGAAATACATCATCTGTGAACAAATGTCTGACTATCACGGTTCATGAGATGCAGCCTGAGCCTGGTGACAGATAGACGGACGGACAGTGGAGTCTTAGTAATAGGGTCCCGTTTTTACCCTTTGGGTACGTAACCCTAAAAACAGAATAACACATTATAATCAAAGTAAAAAGGTTTACAAGTATCGCAAAAGGTGACAATATAAGTACCATAGCTTACAAGTTCACAACACATAAAGACACAACGAAATAAAGTTATAAACAAAAGCGTAATCGTCTTCTCCGCTCGTAATAGGCAACAAAATCACCATGAAATATAAATAACAATAACCCGAGAAGGTCCCATATGAATATCAATTTGTTTGCCTCCGCGATGACGTCATTAAATTAGCGTCCAAATTGAATCACAACTGCGACAACCTTGCCGGTGCGTTCGTCGTCCTGCGAAACTTTTCCTCCTATTAATTTACAAAACATCTCCTGTTCTTGCTTCCATGCGAAAACAACCCCTCAGTCTAACAAATTAAGACTTACCTTCCTACGCTATAAGCGCAAGTTTGTTCATTATTTTTACATGTCATTGTGCAAGTGACGTGGAGTATTTCATCTCCAAATGTGACTCTAACTCTCGGAATTAGGGTCGGTATTCCTTTCCATATATCACCAGGGAGTATCTGGTGAAATTATGATGCAGTCTTTATTCGTGAGCCGTCGGGAGCGGTTGCAGTAATCACCGCGTATCTCCAGCCAGGGGTGGGCTGTGAATAGAGCCCTAATGAACTGGATTTAGGAGTTTTTGTGCCGGCGACTCGTCAGCTCAGAGGTGCATTCGAGCAATTATGACCGACTAAACAAACGCGGCTGCGAACACAACCTTTCAATTAATGACTACCGAAACACTTTTGATAGTTTTTTGGCCTAATTGCAATTTTGTGTAGGCAATTCTTTATCGGGAACGAAAGCCTGCGGCGGTCAGTGATCGATCTGCAGTCTACTGAGATTGATGGACCATTCTCTACGCCTTACCTATATACCTCGCTATTATGTTGCCATCGCCTCGGCTGCCGACCTTCTCGGAACATCCAATCGTTGTTAATCTGCTTAGAGCGAGCGAGCGGAATTATTCGGAATCTAAGCACCTAATATGCTTAGATAATAAAAGGTTTCGCAATTGTTGGGGACTTTGCTGGATGTCTTGTGTTCAAGCTTCTTTGAGAAGCACTTGAGTATAAAAAAATGAACTAATAATCAATGCAACCTATTCTTTGTTCTTGTCTGATAAAAGTTAGGTAGCTGTAGCCTTGTACCATTATTCTGTGGCTGTAGGCGTTACTTTGACTCATGACATTATTGCAGTATTCTCATGCAACATTTACATTGTACTACACGAAGTAAATATCACGCTTTATGATAATGTATGTTAATTACGTTAATCCCAAGCAGATAGTAATCAACTAACCCAACGCCACATCAAGAGAAGTACTGACAAACTTAATCAGATACGTGACCCGACTCGCAAGACGGACGACACATATGCAACGCACATTTTATACATATAGAACCCATTATCTACGTATTCTAAAACACATGCATAGTTACGTGTCTCTACTAACTGATCTAAGAAAGGAGACAACTGGCTGAGCTAGTTGTAGAAGATAATGATCTTTGGCTATGAAGTTTTAAAGGCGTGATCTGTGTGCCGAAGAAAGCGGCTGTAAAAGATGAGTCTGTTCTTATTTATTTACGGTGGTGCGGCGAGCGAAGTGGAGCAAAGATGATATGAATGATAAATGACCCTCTGAACGCCCCCCTCCTCCCCAGACCCCCCGTTCACGTGTGAACACACGCCGTGAGATATTCTCCTCGTACGTACTGAACGTCTACTTAAGGCTAACGTTGATAAGCTTGAATAGTGAAAGAAGACTGTCGATTATTGACACTTACTTATGGTAATGATGATGTAATAAGTAACTTCTAGTTTTAATATTTTCACACTTCAAGATATTTTTATAAGGTCGTTAAGTATCTAATGTTAACTACCCCCCAATATTAATTACCTATATTGGTAATTTAGACCAGCTGGATAAACGAAGCTGGATAAACTCGCAGGAACAGATTACTAACAACACTTGTTTTACGATGTTTCCGGAAACAGACAAAGAAGTTGACTTTTCATTCAAAACTCGAGCAGCTGCATGGAAACTTAGAAAGTCGATTATTTTGGAAAAGTGTTATAACTAATGTTGTTGTTTATGATGTTAGTCTACTCTGCGAGGTTGTTCGTGTTTTATAATTAACCCTGCATATGAAAAAACAAGATGCTATGATAAAGAGGACATTTAAAATTAAAAGCAAATTATTTTACTCAGTACAGACATAATTTTGTCCTTCTGTTGGATTCTTCCTAGAGAAACAAATCCAATTCAATCCATCCAATGAATAAAATTACGTCAAAAATACTACTGGGTTTTTCTATTTGTAGCGTCTTCAGAATTCAAATGGATTTTCTTGTACGGCAAACGATATCTTATGTAAAAGAAAGCGATGTAAACATAGTCGCGGGCATCAATCTGTGTCTAGTCGGAGTCATCGGAGCTAAACGGATTTTTCAAGCCAATGGCCGCGCATCAGCACGCGTCACGCGCAACGCGATTGGCCGACACTTTTTGTTCCATTTTCGAATCCTTTGTTTTTATTGGTTGACACTTAGCTAAGACAAAGGGGCGACGGGATGTGTGAGTGCGGTCTGAGTGTTTGTTTGTGTGCGTTAAGGAGTATGTAAGGTAGGTAAGGCGTGGGACGGCCGGGTCGTGTGTACGTGCTTAGGGTCTTGATTTTGATGGAGGAATGAACCTCGCATCCTGCGTATGTGAGATGGAGTGGACTGTTTATTTTTATTGGACTATATACATATGTACCTACACATCTAGCTACAGAGAGTAAACTCATTTCTGATGAAATCTGATATAATAAAAAAATGTTGAGAAGTTCCTTTAGCTAAAGAGTTAACAATATTGCACGAGTAGGTGTCTATCGAGCGTCGAACCAGTCACAAGAACTGACTGAAAATAATAAATTCAAGTTCACCTCCAGACGGGGCGCTATGATTAATGACGAGGATTATTCAATTAAAGGCGCGCCAGGTGACGGCAGGGGGGTGGGGGGTAGGGGGTGAGGCCTTTATCTTTCCCGGGCTACTTCAGATGGCAACCCTCGATGAATTAGCTTAGGCTTAGCCGGTGCGCGTTTCCCGTCGATAGGTCGACGTTCATTTGTTTGTCTTTTTCATAGCCGACGACGGGGTCTTTGTGCGCGCCCACGAGACATTGTGTCGTGTAACAGGTTACAGAAGGAAATTGGCTAAGGTGGGATGTGAATGGCAGGACATGTTATTAAATTGAATCATTTTCAACGGAATCTCAGTGTAAATAGTAGAGATCTCGTCTTTAACGTTTTGACAGTAGTTGTAAGATACAGCACCGAAACATTTCTTATTGCTTTCAACCCACAACACATCCGAATAATAATTGGACGTTTTTACGCAAAAAGGATCCAATCCACATCGATACCAGCAAGGTCTTTAGGATGATATCTTTAATGTGGAATAGATACCAAACCAATATGTACTTCCAATTCATGTTAGGTAAAAAGGTTAGTAACATAGTATAGGATAGGCATAGACATTGTAAAAGTAATAACTAACAATAAAAATTATCAAAGGATATAATTATGGTTTTGGTCATTTCAAGTCAAACGCGTAAGACGGACAAGTTAGCAAATGGAAATAATATTAAATTTGATAGGAAACATCAAACTGAACTATTTTTACTATGGTATCAATTCTGAAATCACGAAAAAAATCAGCTGTTTCATACAAAAATTAATTTAAATGAAAATGTATGAAACAGTTTTTTTTTTGCGATTTCAGAGTTGGTCTCATAGTAAAAGTTGTTCAGTTTGATGGTCCCTATCTACCATATTCGCCATTACGGGTTTTTTGCAAGTTTTTTGTAACACGTCAAGTATATTAGAAAAAAGGATACTAGAAATAATTATATACTTTTTAAGGTTTATTATTATATTAGGTGTCTATTCTAAATTCTAAAGTGCTTTATTTATTTCTTGATTTGTCGGTGGATCACGGGTCGGCTCCACTGCGTGCTAATACCCGGGCAGGGTACGCGGCGTTGATAATTAATGGTTTTTGTACAAAGTATGCCACCGCTGGGCCACCGCCGCCCTTAGGTCGATAACATGAACCCTTCTACAGCCTTCTCTGCCGATTTGCGTGTGCTGAATGTTTTAAAATAATTGTCTTTTGTGGGAAAAATACATAATAATATAAAAAAATATAATTATTATCATTACAAATGAGTACTTTTGCTGTCAGTAACAAAATGAAGAGTGAAATGTTATTTTAATTAAGAAACAATTTTATTAGCACTTCTATTGGCCATACAAGAGTGAAACATATTAAAAGTTTATGCTTTTTATAACTATTGCAATGTAGAACTAAAATAAGTAATTTAGAATAACTAAATTCAGAATAACTAAATTACTTATCTTAGTTTTTTCTAGTCTAACTCTACAACTTAAAAAGTTAAATGGCATAATTAATTTGTATGTTTTCAAAGTTTAAACTTAGCAGTTGAAATAAGCGATTAGTAAGTAACACAAACATCGTAAGTAATTATAAAAAAAATTGCTCAAATTCCACAAATTTTCATCTGCAAATAAATTCAGTGCATGTATGTATCACTCAAACAAAACTCGTCAAAAGCCCCGATTATGTCGGCACGCATTATTACAACGCATAAAATTCCCGCTGGAAAAATTATTCCCTTCCGAAAGGTTTGCCAGCAAATCTAACTGGCTAAAAATTGTTTTTCCCAAACAAAACGTCCATTAAACGCGAACTCTCAACCCCATCCCTTCCGCGGGATTATAATAAATGGGGCAATAATGGCACAATATAATATTAACGCAAAGTTAAACGTGTTTTTATTTCCCAGCCAGGAGTTGCGCGTGGTGGCATTCGGCCTTTACGGTGTTTCAAAAATGGCGCTCCGTATAAAATAAATCGCAAATATTTATCAAAACACGGAGCTGTCGAGTCGGTGGTGTTTGCGTAGCGTAGCGACATAACTCCATCGGAAAAGAAAATAAATTCCAGGAAAAACTTGTATCTTCTGTTTCAATGTCGTTCTATGGAAAAAATAATTACAAAAAAATATGTAATTTACTTTTGTAATAAGTTCAAACATAAAAAAAAATATGAAGAAATATAAAAAGTAACTAATATATTAAATTTGCAACAAGTTTTCTATTAAAATTGCTTTAAAATATGTAACATCTATAAGAATCTCAATTAAATACCTACTTTAAAAAAACACAGATTTTGCAGTCCCCGCAAGAATTGGAGCATTGAAAATGAATACAAAAACTTACGATAAACCAAAATCAAATCAAATGCAAGATCCTGTTATATTTTTAAAGTTACCTAGGTAGTACCTATTTATTTTTACGATTGTGACACGAGGCGGACCCCCTGACTGCCTCAACGCAGCCGAAATATTATTAACCGATTTTCAAAATTCCAACGAGTGCACTTTTCGTCTGCTTTTGGATCTTTTAACACTATTACCATGACGATCGGTCAATAATCATAGAAGCTACAAAACTTTTTATACGGAAACACCCTTTTTTGTAGAATTCCAAGTCTAAAGGGACCACCACAATTACTACAGGTAATAATTATTTACTGATTTTCAAAATTATTTCGCCATTTGGTAGCCAAATACCCTAGGACCTTTTTTTTCATTTTTTCCTAAGTCAATGTTTTTCCGGAATTTTTGGAATTTTGCAAAATTTCAAAAAAAGTTACCAGTAGATTTTCAAAATTTAAACGTTCACACGTGTCTCAATAAATTCCTCAATTTTTGGTACTATTTTCATCTCGATCCTCTCAAAATCCTCGGAGATATGGTCAAAAATACGTCTCAGGCGATTTGCATCTGATAACCATTTTCAATGGTAAAACTCTCTACCAACGTAGGGTTGTCGACTACACAACATCACTACGGACGCATGTTGACAAGCCGTTCGGCCGGCGGACATTTTGTTTTACAGCGGGTTTGCACGCTTTTCCGAATCGCGAAAACATTTGCGCGATTCTCGCGGGAACCACTTTGACTTTTCGCTATACGGTTAATAGTTTATTTTAGAAAAAGGATTTGTTTTCATAAAAAATGTTTTCGTTTTAATATTTTCGCTGCTTACTTACGTAGGTATCCCACTGATTTTTTTTAAATAGTAAAGTGTTTTTAGCGGGTTTTCTTTGAAGAGCTTTCTTTCTATTTCTGGGTTTAATTTTATGTACTTATTGAATTAGTGCTGTCCAAAAATAAAGATAGAAACAATGAAATATAATAATATGATTAAGATAATTAATATAATTGAAAAAAAACAATAATAATAAAATGAATTAGTTAACACACTTCAATCAATAGTCAACACAATTGTCAGCTGCACAGTTCGAGCATAGGTTCGAGTTTATCATGTAGCAAATCAGACAATACTATGTCACAGAATAGATATTAGTACTGCACTATGCATGCACTTACTAAAATATCAACTAAATCAGAATTCAACGTGGCATGCGGGAGTATTCGATGCATTAGTACCGCTTCCGGACTCTCCCACTTTTTTCCCGAAGTACTTACACAATAAAACGATGTACAATAATTTATGTCTCCGCAACAGATAATGGTTGACATTAAGTGCAATATTTATGTTTAAGTGTAACGAAAAATATTAGAAAAAATCGGCTCACCCGTAGCAACTTAGACGGGCTACGGGTGAGCCGATTTTTTCTAATATTTTTCATTATTTATTCATCTTAATATAAAAATAGCATTGTGAATGCAAAAATCTAAAAGTTAAAATTTAAGTGTAACTTTAGGCAAAATTCACTGATGGTATTTAAAGAAAAAGTTATTCTGTTATGCAAATTTGCAAAAAAATTAGCTTAATTTATTCCACTCGTGACTTCATCTATGTTCGAATTCAATTACCCATGGACATTTTGGTGTTTCATAACACTATTTTTATTAGTTAAATATTTTTGTATAATCTTACGAGTAATATGACCGAACTTCGAGAGGGTTTGTGGATTTTAGTAATAGTATTGTCAAAATGCGACAAAGTATGCATGTCATCATAACAACCCCAAAACTTTTAATGTCAAAGCAATTTTTCCTTATTTACCCTTATTACAGCATCGCTATTGAAATAGAAACAAGTTTTCAAACGGAAAAGTTGAGAAAAAAATGTCATTAACATACTTCAAGGCCGGGGGCTAAATATACTTTTTAAATTCTCGTAACTCGTGACGCGGGTAGGCCTTAACGATAGAAGGGTAGTATTTCCGGTTCCTGCCGGGGGGTTGGGAGGGGGAGGGCCGGTCCTCTTTGTGTTGCGATAACCGGAAGCCGAGGGCTCTGAGCACGGAGGGTAATGTCAACTGTGAGGCATTTTTAAGTTTCTTACCGTAGTGTTGATTATTTCGATTTATGGAGACGTTGGATAAGACAGCCTTACCTGTGTAGTTATTGCAACGTCGAAATCTTAATAAAAGGAAATTAGAAAAAATAAAATGATCTTATTTTTGTACCGCTACAGTTTCGTTACAATACGAAAAAAATATTAATTAGTGTTCAGCTTCGTTCCTACATTTTTTATTAAACTTTTCCTCTTTGTCGATAACTAGCGACCACCCGCGACTTCATCTGCGTAGTAAGTTTTTTTTGCTATCCCTCGGGAACAGAACTTTTTTCTGGATGAAAGATACCCGCTATGTCCTTCTGTGTACCCCTTACAACGTGTATGCAAAATTTCATGCGGTTTTCAGTTCAGTAGTTAAGACGTGAAGGAAGGCGTAACAAACAAACGGACTTTCACATTTATAATATTAGAAAGGAAGTAAGGATAAAGATATCATTATCAGGTGTGACGTTTTTAGTCTAGCACTTAACAATTATTTCATTTAAGGTACGATTTCCCGAGTCATTAATGAATTTGAGCAATACTAGTATGTATTAACTACTACTCATTTAGTCTTCATCCAAGTTGAAGGTACCCCCTACACTATCATGGTAGTACCAACCATAACTAGATCGCTAAGCATAGCATACAACCCGGCTAAGACGCTCGGTGTTCAGGCACTCCCGCTAAATGGCTACTTTTAGCGCGAACAATAATAATTTTAGTTGAGCGAGTGCGCCGATAATGGCGACAATTTCCGACGATTAGCCATAGACGGACTTTTTAGTGGACACTGGAAAAATGGAACTAATGACAGCCTGTTACTTAGCAGACGCATTCCAGTGAAGAGACAGTTCTCTTCACTACAGTACAGTTACTGTAGTTACAATTATGTAGCATGGCACAACTTATTATATTTTATTCATCCAACAGGTTTCAAGCAGACCTCCAACAAAGTTACATTTGCAAAAGTGGAGGTATGTCGCCAACGGATTTGACATTTCAAAATGCGAAAACAACAAATTCAAGGAAATACTTAAAGGTCGCAAATTAAGTGACTTCTAAGTTGCGATAAAGGCTAAGAATAAGACGACTTTATATAGAAAAATATAATTACATGAATGGGAAAACATAAGACTTATATCGTCATAGTCCGTTATATTTAGATTTATTTAATAACTAGCTGATGCCCGCGACTTCGTACGCGTGGATTTTATGACTTCGGCGTATACATTTAAAATTGAACTTAAATGTAGTTACATAAGAAAATTTTAGCAGTGTTATGGTTCTGCATCAGGTGTTCCAGATCTTTGATTTTTATACCTCAACAAAAAATGCTCATCAGGCTGAACAACTTTTGCAAAGATGTCATTTTTATATTTTGTATAGTTTAGCTGGATCATTATGGTTCTGCATCGAGTGTTCCAGATCTCTGATTTTTATGCCTCAACAAAAATAGGTACTCATCAGGCTGAACAACTTTTGTAAAGATGTAATTTTTATATATTTTGTATAGTTTAGCTGGACCATTATGGTTCTGCATCAGGTGTTCCAGATCTTCGATTTTTTTTACCTCAACAAAAAATGCTCATCAGGCTGAACAACTTTTGCTAAGGTGTCATTTTTATATTTTGCATAGTTTAGCTGGACCATTATGGTTCTGCATCAGGCGTTTCAAATCTTCGAATTTTATACCCTAACAAAAAATGCTCATCAGGCTGAACAGCTTTTGTTAAGGCGCCATTTTATATTCATTATATAGTTTAGTTGGACCATTATGGTTCTGCATCAGGTGTTCCATTTTCCAAAATCAATTATAGCCCTTAGTTTTGCCCAGACTTAACAGCTAAATAACCAAAAAAAAGTTTTATTCGAATCCGTTCACTCTATTACTATGTCTCCATCGCCCAATTTTTTTTTAAATATATGTAATGTACCTACAGACACACTTTTTTTTACTGTTTTATTATATGTAAGGATGAAAAGCTTAAAATGTTCATTAAAAATCAATTCGTGTGTCATAATGCCAATTCTTTTTACCAGTTGCTTCTATCCATTTCTCACGAATTTTATCTTCCGTCGGAAATCTGGAAAAATCAAATCGCTTGAAATTCCCTGAAATATGGGGTAATTTTTGGGGAAAAAATTCTATAGTGGTAGGCATCCGGAAATCGATTTATAAACCTACTGATTTTAGTGGACGTCAATGCTAAGCTGGCTTCTATTACGTAGATTAATACGCAATTTTACCGGTTTGCATGTCAAATGTTTCGGACGTTATTTTTAGAAATATTTTTTTGATTTTTCTATTCATCAGGTTTTTCATGATGTAACTAATGATTTAGCTCAGAAACTTGGTTCCTGTGAGATTCGAGAAAGAAATACGTGATCAAAATATAGAAAAAGTCTACTTACTGATGAAATGTAACACCCGCTTCTTTTCTTTATTTGTTGCTTTTGCAGCCAAATATTGAACACCCCACCATTTTGTAGGGTAGACACAAACACTGCACATTCGATTTATAATTTTTTTTTTGTACAAATAAGGTAGTAATCGACAAAACCTTTAATTTCTTTGGCACTTTTCATATAACCCCACTTGTTTGTTTTGCCTTTAGTTGAACGATAATTATAGTCTCAGTGGACGTCAGTGCTGACAACTGACATTTATTTTTCTTAATCGTACAAATGCACTAAGAAGTTTTGATTCCGATATCGAAGTCAACCACCCTAAAAATAGCTTTCTACCCCTTTTCAACCCTGTTAGGGGATGCATTTCAAGAAAATACGAAATACATATTCAATTAATTTTGTGAAAGAATGTCTATGCCAAATTTCTAGTCAATCGGGCCAAGGAATCGCTTTCTCCCATACAAACTTTGCCACCCTTTTTTACCCCCTTAGGGGTTGAATTTCGCAAAATCCCGTCTTAGTGAGCACCTACACCCTAAAAGGAACCTCCATGCAAAATTTGAGACTCCTAGCACTTGTAGTTTCTGAGATTTCGTGATGAGTGAGTGAGTGAGTGAGTCAGTGATTTACTCTTTTATATATATAGATAGATTATCATAAAAAATACATTTTATAAGTAGATACAAAATATAAAAGAAAATCTTTAGGAATTCTTAAGTATATAGACCATAGTTGGGATATGAAAGCTATTTTTATACATATTATATGCAGCGAAACCTGTATCAGAGTTACCTGTTATTTACTGTGACTGTACGCATAAGAAAGTCGTAGGTATATGTCACACAATCAAGGCCCTCGCTTTGGGAAATACATCGCAACAATCGCTGATCCGTCTCCAGCCATCGGAAGTCGGCACTCTTGCGACACGACTTATCCATTTGTTGCGACTTGACGCGACGAAAGGGGTTAAAACTGGCCAGTTTAGTGCGATCTCTGTCGGAGAATTTTGAAAGATTTTCGTGTCATGAAAACGCAACAAAAGCTGACGTTTTAATTGTTTTACCAAACCATACTCAACCATATTGTTTGATTTCTTATTGTTGTGTGTAAGCCGATTTGACAATTCATTCAGCTGTGGACTCAGACTGGATATGCCACCTGAGTTTTGGGTTTATCATGAAAAACTTATAGTAAACAGTTTAAAAATCTTCTGCAAGAAGTATCGTCGCGTAGATTCGTGAACCATCATCTATCATCTAGGTGTGAAAGGGCGGTAGGGTTGACGGCATGGCCTTTCTTATTTCATACACGCCAGTAACCTTTCGGAGCTCGGGGGGTCGCAGTGACCGATAGACCAAGAAGGGTTGGCTACTTGATGAATTATGTTTTTTACTTTCGCAACGATGAGTGTTAACATTTGAAATTGTTTTAATAAGATTTATTGCTTTACTGGCAATTTCCGGTGAACGAAGATCTTATCTAGCTAGTTGTGTGTAGTTTGCTACGTATTTACCTCGCAAACATTACCATAGTAAGGTTCTAAAATAAAATAATAATAACTATGTTGTAAATTAATCCTTATTCAAATTACTTAGTACCTAAAAGTAACTTGCATGTTTTGTGAGGTCGGTATGTGTGATAAATTATTAAAGAGCGCATATCCCGCCAACAAACTGTATACACAGTTTGGCAGGAAAATATTGTCAATATCTGTAACATACCTTGTGATAAATAAACAAAAAAAAATCAAAATCGACTTGACATTCTACGATTTGGTAATTTTTTTACTGCACTAAACTTTTCGTTAAAGCACATCGATTTGGAGAATACATTATAGGCTGGTATATTAATAGGAGAACATCATATTGCGTTTTAAAAAGACTCGGAAGCATGGTGTTACCTGTATAGAAAATATTGGAAAATTATCGTTTAACTTGTTTTAGACCGTACAAAAACATACTTGAAAGATATGAAACTTTTAAGGTTCTACTTGTCTTTTCTCTGCAATTTCAAGCATTTTAGTGTTATCCGCTTTAAGAACTCACATACAGCGTCTTTTTAATTACACTAGTTCACAACATATCCGGGTGAAGTCCGGCCGGGTGGCCATAACCGTATATCTTGTCTTTGTAGCCGGCTATTTATGGCCACCCTTATTTTTATTTTAATGCTGATGCCAATGGAGCCGCTGCGTCTCGCCCGCAAAACTAATTTTTGGATACCCTGATCTCGGCTTTTAACACAGAATTGGAGCATATACCTACACCTAAATAAAATAATGTTCAAATGTTCTGCAATAATATCATTGCGAGTGATTTTCTAAAACAAAATTCTAAAACTATCAAAATTTTAAAAAGAGTTTCATAAAGCGCTCATGGCGGAACTTGACAGACTGATCGTACTCGATCACGTTTGTTAAGCAACGCTCGGTCCGGTCAGGTGTCGGATGGGTGCCCGTTAAAGTGCCATTTCAACTGAGCGCTTCCGTGCTTCAAAGGGCACGTTAAACCGTCGGTCCCGGCTGTGGTCATCTGATAACAGGCACGGACACACTAACACATACACACACACACACACACACACAAGCACACACACACAAACACATACACCATACAAACATACACACACGGATAGACTCACACTCACCCAAAAAAAAACACTATGTACATAGGTGCATTGAGTAAATATTTAAAAAAAATTGTAAAGTACATTATAATTGACGATTTCATGTATAACTAGCTTCCAATTTTCATCATGTTCTTTTTAGTATTATTTTCCTTTGTATAAAAGAGTAGGTAAGAGCGAGTCGTCTCCAACACAAGTATTTTATTACTTTCTGGGGATGCCTCACAAACATCATTGTAAACTGATTTTTTGGAAAATAAAAACTTATTTATTTATTTATTTATTTATAACAGTCGTTAAGTCAAGCCAAGGCCTTATAGGCGGCTTGATAAAATCTGATACCAGCGCCCGTTGCATGGCACAATCGATAAACTGTTTATCGAGGTTTTATCATATAATGAAACCTGACAAAATTATGACACAGTGAATGGATCATTCGATAAATTATATTATCTATGTCACGATGAAATGTCAAGTGCGACTAATTATCGCGCACTGCGTGCATGATCACCAAATGATCACAATGAGCCGCCATCTTGCACAGTTTAATTAGCGCATTTTGACAGGTTGAAGTCGATAAATAGTCTACTACTCAAAGGTGGTCGACAAAAGAGCGCGACACGCGCGCATTACAGTATGCGCGCGTGTAGTGCGATCCTTTTCTAAAACTTATCAACGCCAAAAGAACGAATTTAAAACACACTGAATGAATGATTTCTGTCGACATGATCAAATTCTTTATCGAAGGACGAACTTTATCGTCCTGTCAAATATGTTTCAACGCCGTTTAATACATATTTTAGTCATATCGAGGTCGATATGATATACGAACCCATGCAGCGGGCGCAGAGGTGGCCACTAATCCTCATTCGATAAGAAAGAAAGAATAAAAGTAAAACCAAACTGTTTGGTTTTTAGTTTTATGTAGGTAGGTATTTACAGTTTTCTACAAAAATTGTGAAGCTATCACTCTTGTTTAATAACCCTTTTTACAAAATACATATTCACAAAGATTCAAATACATTGAACTGTAACATTCAATAAACAACTTGCATTCTCAAATTCAACCACCAAAACTAAAAGAACTCATTAAATACCACATCCCACTCAAAATCGCAGCACTAAAAGTCACCCCACAAAGGGAAGTTCGTAACTCGAAAATGTTTTTAAGAAACGGGGTTGGCGTTGCACAAACAATATTTCACGGCCATAAGTTTCCGATACATGAATTTTATTAACTTCCCCACTGATGGATAGAGTGTTTGTTTTACGCGTCACCAAGTGCCACGAGCACTAGGGGGTTAAAATAGTAAGATTTTGTATAAAACATAATAATTATTTGTAGTAGAAACACTTTATACAACCGTAAAAATAGTGACAAGACAATAGATTATGAAACATCTGAAATCTTTTCATATTAATTTGATCATTCCGAATTCCGAATCGTACTTTTTATAAAAACTATAATTGTCCAAAATGTCAGCCTAAAATGTTCATTTTCGAAATATAAAAACATAACTTAAAAGTATGACTAAGTATGTATTTTTACTGTGTTTGTCTGGCTATACAGGGTGGAAAAAAAAGGCGGCAGTTGGATTGGTTTCGTTATTATTTTTAAAATAAAGGAATGTTTCTTAACAGTTTACCATCATCAATATTTAGGGTACTTTCCCTACAACTACCGTCTTTTTTTCCACCCTGTATCAATAGTGCGTGCGTCACGTTAATTAGTTTCAAATCGGATTTGATCGCATTCGTCAACTCACTGTCACTGTCAAGTTAGATAAATTGCAAATATGATTTTTTTTAAGTTCCTACTAATATTATAAATGTTAACGTTTGTGGGCTTGGATGTTTGGATGTTTGTTCCTCAATCACGCAAAAACGGCTGAACAGATTTCGATGAAATTTAACACACTGATAGTTTTTAGCCTGGATTAAAACATAGGATATAATTTATCCCGGTCAAGGGTTCCCTAAGGATTTCCCGAATGTCTACGTGGACGAAATAGCGGGCGGAAGCTAGTATTTCTTATAAAATTATGTGAAAGTTTGGATGTTTGTTACTCAATCACGCAACGGATGAACGGATTTGGGTGAAAATTGACACACATAAAGTGTATAGCCTGGATTGAAACATAGTATACTTTTTATCCCGGTCAAAGTTTTTCTAGGGATTTCCCGAATGTCCACGCGGACGTAATCGCGGGCGGAAGCTAAGTGTTTCATAAAATGATTTTGGGATTATGAGACGGGAAATGAAACATACTATGATCATACAATGTTACCTCTTTAACCCCGCTGATGGGGCTGCTTCGATGGTTATTCTGTGACGCCCTGTACGTGACAAGTCGGTTTTGGAATAAATTTTGTAATTACTACCGCTTGATTAATAACCTCAGCAAATCTTATTAGGAGGGAGTTTAATTAGATTCTTTTGTAGCTTAACCTTTCTGGTTCGATAATTTTCATAATTTACTTAGTGTGGTTTTTGGTACGTATTGATTGATTTATTGCTTGCTTGAAGTTGCAGTGAAACTGGAAAACAAATTAAAATTAGAGATAGGAGAGGTGGCGTTAAAGAACATTCTTAAACGTTTAATTTTTTTCAATAATCTTTACAACATAGACAGGTGCAAGTAAAATTGGGTATCCACTTAGGTTCGCGAACCTGCGCGCTCCGCGAACTTGCAAAGTGTGTACGTGTGTGAACCTCGGTGTGCGCTCAGTATTTTGCGATCCGATGCGAACGCAAACAGAAAAGGGAGCAAGTAGAAGTTCGCAATATCGTCCACACTGAGCATGTTGTAGGTTCACATGCTTATAGGTTTCATCTTAATCGATTGTCTGGCATCTGTAAAGATGTTGCATTCGAATGTTGAAGGTTGCGGGAAGCCAGTGGATGCAGGCAGCGCAGGACCGATCGTAGTGGAGATCCTTAGGGGAGGCCTATACCCAGCAGTGGGTGTCGTGCGGCTGATATGATGATGGTGATGGTGATATAAATTGTACGACTCTACATTGCCTGCTAGATCAACCACCATTATTGCTCAATAGCAACGAGAGAGCGTGCAAATGCTTTCATAGTTACACGATAAAAAAAAACAATCCCCGATATAAAATTCCTTCGTTCCATATCATATGTGCGGGCCTTCGCGGCAGACGTCTATATTATGTATGACCAGTCCAAATAGTTCTCATAATATTCTTCACATTGATGAGATAACGCTCGCTTACAGGGAAAATGTTAAAAGGGCCAAAAAAATTTCGCGGTACCCACTAGCGACTCGTAGCACAATGTTCAGTGCATTGGGCCAGAATTACTATATATTTTTTCCTTATGACCCACAAAAGGCTTCGGGAATCAAACATTACTCATTTTATTACCTATTTGTTGCTAGGTAATTAATGTGGCTGAATAATTTTCCTTACGCTCATTTTTCCGGTGAATTAGTTTTCCTCAAGCTCGCAGCAAAAAGCTATTTTTCTGCGAGTATTTTCGCGCCAAACGCACCCTTTTCGTGCTGCGGAGGTAAAAAGTATTTTATTTGACATGTTACTTAATTGACTACGATAATGTGTCCCAAAATATCTTTCAACCTCTCTTGAATCATACAAAACAGAAAGTCATTAAACAAATCACCTGTATAAACTGCAATAGCACATTTTCCGAGTGAAATATTTATAAATCACCGGCCGTTATTTGCCGAAGGGTGATTTCGAAGATTTCTAACTTCGCAAGAGAAATTGGCTAAAAAATTCCGTGGCAAAATAAAATCGAAGAGCAGTTTCCGAAAGTTATCGAACTTCCCAACAATCCATTACACAGAGTTTCGCAAAAAATTTCCTTGCAAGTTTGGGGACCTATTATTTTGAGTAAAAATATCTTCGAGTTGCGACGCCTGGCCGCAAGTTTGTTTCTGAGTCACCCCTATAATGATAAACAACTTATTTATGTGTTATTATAAATATTGAATTTGCAATTTAGCTCCTCGGGTTGGACTTTCAAGTGAGGTTTTGTTGTCTGTTACAATTTGATATTGCAAGTATTGTTAAGTATAAACTTTATCTTTAATGTAACGAAATAGCTAATAGATAATGATTTGTTATTTATGAACATTGTATCGTACTGCTAATAGTCGTAAACCAATATCAACAATGAATTTGATTATTGAATTTATGAACACCAATGAATGTAGAGTATGAATACCTATTTTTAAAAATAACTTGTAGGAAGAATAAAAAAGTCGCAATTTGCGGAGATTTTAATGTCGACATCTTAGACCCTAAAATAGCCAAACTGTCGAGTAGGTTCATAAACCTATTTAAATCATTTAATTTGCTACATATTTTTAATGAACCAACGCGTATCACACCCACATCGGCAACCTGCTTAGATAATATTTTCTGTAACTGTAATGTCATTGAAAAATCAATTTTAAATTGTATTAAATCCGACCATAGTGGACAATTAGCCTCCATTGAGCACCATCATGTTCCGCCTAAACGGGAAATAATGTGTAGGCCAGTAAAAAAACGCTGTATTGAAAAATTCAGAACCAATGTCACAAGTAAAATTGAAACATTACCAGAACCTAATTTTGAAGCCAATAACCTATATAATAATTTATTTAGCATAGTTCAAACTGAATTTAGTAAAACTTTTAAACAAAAAGTCATCAAATGTAATGATAGTACGAAATGTAGATAGTGACTGGGCCACACCCGGCATATATAAGAGCAGAAGGAAATTATACGAACTTTATGCAGAGAATGCTACTTCTAGTGATCCTAACTTCATTGAATTTGTCAAGAAGTATTCACAAACATTCAGAGAAGTCTGTATCTTAGCAAAGTCCAAGTACTTTGCAAATAGAATTAAATTAGCTGACAATAAAATTAAGGCTACTTGGAATATTATTAACAAAGAAACGGGCAAATCAAAATACAATATAAATTCCTTCTGTTTAAAAACTGGTGATCAAACTTTTGAATCTGACAATGAGGTCGCTAAAGTTTTTGAAGATTTCTTTGCTAGAATACCTGTAGAAACTACCCGTACTCTTAGTGCTTGTCCCAACATCGCTGTCTCCCTTCTGGAGTCTAGTGTTGATAAGTGCAATGAAAGTTTTTCCTTTAAATACACCGTCATTTTGTAGTCGTTTTAATTAACTTAAGGGTGTGTTGTACCAATGAAACTAAACATTTTTGCCCAAGAAACATGGGTCGAAAAACGACAAAAAATTTTGGTCCTCCCATACTAACTAGACAGCTAAAACATTGTATTTGTATGGGAAAGTCCAAAATTTTTGTCGTTTTTTGACCCATGTTTCTTTGGCAAAAATGATTATTTTCATTAGTAGAACTCTCCCTGAAGTTAATTAAAATGACTACAAAATGACGGTGTATATAAATAGTGCAGATATCATTAAAGCTTTTAAAACAATTAATGTTAAAAAACAGAAGATCTTTGGGGCATGTCAACAAGCATAATTAAATCAATAATTGATATACTAGCCCCTTACTTGGCTTTTATTTTTAACAAATGTATTGACGAAGGGGTCTTTCCTGATCTAATGAAAAATAGTAAATTGATTCCTCTTTTTAAATCAGGGGATAAAAGTGACCCAGCTAACTTTAGGCCAATATCTATACTACCAGCACTTAGTAAAATATTTGAAAAAATTATATATTCCCAATTATTAGATTACTTCACATACAATAATATACTTCATAAAAATCAGTTTGGTTTTTCCAAGGGTAAAAGTACTACTGATGCTGGAATTGCACTTCTCAAACATATTCTTGATGCTTGGGAAGAAAAGCAAGATGTAATTGGCATTTTCTGTGACCTTTCTAAGGCATTCGATTGCGTTGATCATCAAACACTATTAAAGAAGCTAGAACATTATGGTGTCTCTGATAAATCAGTTAGTCTTATGAAATCGTATTTGTACAATAGAACTCAGAAAGTAGTGATTAATAGAACTGAATCTACTGGAGCCCCCATCAATATGGGTGTGCCACAGGGATCAATATTGGGCCCATTGCTGTTTCTAATTTATATAAATGACCTTCCCAACTACGCGAATAATTTATGTGAAACAGTACTATTTGCGGATGACACTTCTTTAGTTTTTAAAGTAAACAGAGGTAATAACTGTTCGGACGAAGTAAATAGTGCCCTCTCTAAAGTTTCATACTGGTTTAATAGTAATAATTTAGCACTTAACCCCAAAAAAACTAAATGTGTTAAATTCTCATTACCTAATGTTGAGCAGACAAAATTAAATATTAATTTGAATGACGATGAAGTCGAGTTTATCGAGAGCACAAAATTTCTAGGTATCACACTAGATTCTCGACTGCAATGGGATCCACATATTGAAGCCTTGTCAAGTAGACTTAGTTCAGCGGCATTCGCTGTTAAGAAAATAAGGCTTTTAACTGATATTGAAACGGCAAGGTTAGTATACTTTAGTTATTTTCATAGCGTAATGTCGTATGGACTGCTATTGTGGGGCTCAGCTGCCAGTATTGAAAATATTTTTGTACTGCAAAAAAGAGCTGTTCGCGCCATATACAATCTACGGCGGAGAGATACCTTGAGAGAACTGTTCAAAGAAATAAATATTTTAACTTTGGCAGGCCAATATATTTATGATAATTTAGTTTATGTAAGGAAACACTATGATTCATTTGCTAAGAACAGCAATATTCACCAGTTCAATACAAGAAATAAAGATAAACTTGCCGTTCCAAGATTTAGGCTTGCAAAAACTAGAGGTTCATTTATGGGGAAAGGCATAGCCTTTATTAATAAAGTTCCACAACAAGTGATTGATCTTCCTTTGCATGAATTTAAAAACCATGTTAAAAAAACGCTCATGGGTAAAGGTTATTATAAAGTAGATGATTATCTTAAAGATCTAAATGCGTGGAAATGAGGTAACACATAACTTGCTAATAAGTACTTTGTTGAAGTAATATAATAATAAGTCTATGTTGTTGCCAATAATCCTGTCACCCTGTTGTAATTTTCTGGTAACGATATATTCAAGTTTGTAAATATCGTTACTTATGGCTGTTACAGCTGATAAGTTTCTTGCGCCCGTTCTTCTTGTCAGCTAAAAAAAGTCTGGAACGGGTGGTAGGAAAATATAGACGATTCAAAAGTACTTAATAATTAAGTTTATTTGACTTTGACTTTTATTATTTCTGATTTGGCCATCCCATTTGACAGATAAGAAGCTCGCTATCAGTACCCAAAATACAGCCATTAAAACTAACATCTACAGAAATCGGGACCGGCATTTAATCGTAACATGTCTCTACGGGCATCTCAGGCGCGCCATTAGCGCACCTCTAACCACAGGTTGAACAAACTTTACGGGCACTAAAATCGCCACTTTTAGTGTCGAGCGAGCACTAAACAGCAAACAAAGCTAGATGCGGCGGCGAGCGGCGTCCGGTCCGCCACAAAGGCATTGTCCCTGCCACACTGACACGCTTTTTGCGTCGCGGTCGTATACTCGCTATCGCCCGATGACGTCCCAGTAGATCGATAAGAGCCTCCCACTCGACAGGAATGCTCCATTGTATTACTGACACTGCGCTGTCTGAGATGTGGAAAATCGTAGCCCTAAAATGTGGTGCCGTGATAACGTGCCGTTACGTCACGTCGTGCGTGCACAATAGGTGGGGGAGTGAAGTAACTCGATTAATTTCCACCATGTTTATTGTTACTTTAGACGCGTTAAGTGTATACGTTGTAGAGTAAGGTAAGGTGGAGCATGACTTCAATAATAAATACATGTAAAACCTTTGAGAGGAGAAAGGATTGTTGTTTACGTATACCTACATATTTTAGTTTTTCATACAACCTAAAATAGTAATTATTTCGTCGAGTCAATAAGTAGTCATGTAGTCATACATTGCGTAGCTTTTTAGAAGTCAAAATACTACCTTACTATAAGACGAATTACCTTTACTATACGAAAGTAATTTAGCATTGACATTGTTAAAATTAAAAAGGCTTTCTTCTTTTAATTGTTTTTATTAAACATTGTTGTTTGTTTGGTTTTTAAATTCTAAGTTTCAAAACTTTTCATGCGAAAAAAAGGGCAAGAAACTTAACAAAGTCTTATTATTGCTTGAAACTTTGCCTTACTTAGAAGACCTAGACACAATTTAAAAAACATGTTTGTTCCCAACCCTTAGGCAATTCAATGCAATGTGGAAACTTATCTAAATCTATGTACCTACAATTGTATATAACTATAGGTATTTCTAATACTACCTCCGTTATTTCAGCATTTTTTGTATGTACGAGGGTGGATTGATAAGTCCATGACTTTTTAATGAAGAAAGTCTTTTTTTCGGAATATTTTGTTTTATTTCTACACATAATCTTATTGTAGCTCTGCGTATTCAGTCCAACGAAGTTCCTACCTCTTTAACCCACTATTTTTTTTCTTTCATCGCCTGAAAACTGGTAACTGAAATGAAGGCCCATTTCAGACATCACCTTTTGGCTTGATGAAAATCTTTGCCCGCCAAGATATTTATCAAGACATTTATTCATGTTTGGTAGAAGAAAATATCTCACTGGGGTTGAATCTAGAGAATAGGAAGGATTCGCATCTTCATTCGATGAGTTTTGATGTCGTGAGTGCCGCCGAGAGGGTCGACAGGGTCATTAAGAAAAGTTAGAACTCGCTTGAGCTTTTTGTTTCCAAAAGTAATAATCTTTTGCCGAATTTGAAAAAAATTTAGTGTAAAGATGCCTTAAGGAGTTTCTTTTTAAGACACAAAAATAAATTATGAAAGAAAGTATTTCTTCTTTTCAAAGTCATGGACTTATCAAACCACCCTCGTATTTCCTACGAGGAGCGGCCGCCCGTGGTTTCACCCGCGTGGTTCCCGTTCCCGTGGGAATATCGGGATAAAAAGTATTCTATGTTTTAATTCAGGCTATCTACCATCTATGTGCCAAATTTCAACCAAAATCGTTTAGTAGTTTTTGCGTGATTGAGAAACAAACATCCAAACCCACAAACTTTCACATTTATAATATAGTAGGATTGGCATCAATTTAATAGCATGCAATGCAGTAATTATAAAAGGCACAAAATTATGCTATTCTGAGTGCTGAAGGCAAAACATCATCTAACATAAAACCAATGAACAATTTCGACTTCGGAGAAAACCCTGAATGCTACCTACCCAAGTAATTTTCTCCGATAAATGAAGTGTTTTCTCCACCTTCATCACGTTCCGAGCAAACTTGGGATTCGAACGTGCGCTCCATACTCTTGCTATGGTCTTGTGTAATTAGCATAAATTATTTGTCGCAGCGTGGTGTGATTTACATAAATTAGTTGTTAGTAGCGCGTGAAAAACGTGAGTAACATATTATGCGGCGGACACATCGGAAAACGTCCTTAATTTTAAATGATTGGACGTGATTGGTGCCGACAGGTCGACGTTCCTTTTTTAAACGCTGTAAAAAAACTGGTACAACCATAGACGTAGAAAAATTTTCGCTGCGCTCAAGAAGACCAACAAACCGTGGAAAAAAGAAGTTAACATTATTCGGAAACGGTCTGTGAAAATAAGAGACAAAGAATCAAGTAACAATGTGCCAACATTTTTTAAAGTAAGAGCCCCTAGCGTCCCGCCTTGCAAATGAGCAATCACAGTTTGTTTAAAATATTTGTTAATCCTTATTATAATTTCAAATAAAGGTATCGTGGAGCCATGGTGTCTTGTGCTCTAAATAATTGTGATGTGATAAAAAGAAAAAATCCAAGTAATCACACTTTTCAAAGGTAAATAAGATTTTGCCACACATTTCTCTAAAACCAAATTTCGCTACATTTATTCGTTTATCGACGAAGAAAACAGTATGGAACATAGTTTATTAATTTTCTTTGCCATAATATGGTCATATTTTATGTATGTAAGTCATATTTTACCTACCTATCATATTGTACCTATCTCATATAAAATGTATACATTTCGTTTTTCGGATCACCTGTTTATTGACCTTGCTGTTCTTTGGCATTCTATTTCTATGGGTACAACATTTTTGGTTTCGTGTGTCTGAAAACAAAAAAGTGCAATGTAGGATTTGAGTACATGAATCGTGGCAATATCTTTAGCTGGATTACACACCTATTGATGATATATGATTTTATCGAGTGTTTTGAAGCAAGTTTAGATAGATTTGAAACAATTTCCTCATTTTGTCACAAGTGAAAATTAATGAAAACTTATTTTTAGTTTTTTACAGCTCATTGATTAAGTTAACTTTACTGGCTTTTGCATTTCCATAACATGAAATTCATTTCATAATAATTATATTCTGGCTAGCTTATCATAATAAGCTAGATGTATTTCATGAGGAGCTCGATGGCGCAGTAGGTTAGCGCATTGGCCTGCTATTGTTAGGTTAAGCAACTTTCGCAAGGGTCGGTCATGGGATGGGTGACCAAAAATTTAATATGTCGAGCTCTCGAGCTTCGTGCTTCGGCTGGGTCATTGCCCATCCTCTTTATCCACCCGTAAGGCCTGTGCCCAGCAGCGGGGAGAATAAATTACTGATGCTGATTAATTTTATATCTCCAGGTTGATATTAATTTTCCAATTAAAATGTTGGTTTTACTTTGTTATCCATTAACGTCGATGCTATATAAAAAAAATTAAAGGCTTTCTCAGCGTGTCTTGCAGAACACATACCTACAGTAAAATACGTCTGTACCAAACAATAGAAGAACGAAATTCTTAATAGGTAGTAAGTAATTAGATAAGCCTATTACTAATAATCACTTATTTTATCTCATGATCAGGTAGAGACTAGTTCGTCTCTACGTGCTATCATAAATATCATAATAATAAGAAAGGGTTTACTCAAAAAGAATATCACAGAAGGTTCACACTCTTCGAAACAAGATATTTAGTTCACATGTTCGCGATCAAGATCCAGGGTCATTCACCTAATCTGTCCAAATGGGCTCTTTGACCGTGTTGCTAAGTACCGTCACTCAGTACATCACCAGCACAATAGGAACCGCTCTCTAAAACGAGCGCATTAACCGACTCACTACAAAAAGTGTTAAAAACAAAACGGATTTCAGTACTCAACGATTCAAATAGCTTTTACTGCTTTCGTACTGCGTAGAGGTTCAGTAAAACACGGCGGAAAACATGATGCTCAAGATGCTGAAATGTTTTGACAGGTGAAAATAGAGTCAATTACACACTGGAATTAACGTGATTCAAATTTACTGAAAAAAAAACGAAAAATAAATTCTTCTGTAAATATTTATAACGCTATAATATTTATACCTACAGAAAATTTAAACCTAAAAACGTGGGGCGCATTTTATAAAATTTATCATCCATGTAGTCTTCAGCATGCGCCCCACGTTTTTAGGTTTAAATTTTCTGTAGGTATAAATATTATAGTGTTATAAATATTTACAGAAGAATTTATTTTTTACTTTTTAGTCTGTTTTTACTAGACCGTTTTAATTTTTTAGTCCGATTTTTTGTTGTAATAATTTAGTCCGTTTTAAAAACGTGTTTTTAAAAAAGTTTTTTTTCAGTAAATTTTTATTTTCTGCTTTTTAGTTAACGAGCTAAGACCAAAAATATACCATCTCCTATCGGAGCACTCGTCAAGACGATTCAAACGAGCCCAAACTCGATGGGGTTGCATGGTTTTATTACAGAGTCCCAGCGCCTTCTTCCGGCTCCATCATCAGACCCTGGAAACTATTTCCCAATAAAGTACTCGTCAAGACGATTCAAATGAGTCCAAACTCGATGGGATAACATGGTTTTATTATAGAGTTCCTATGGCCTTCCTCCGGCTCCATCATCAGATCCTCGGAAACTATTTCCTAATAAAGTACTCGTCAAGATAATTCAAACGAGCCCAATCTCGATGGGATAGCGTAGTTTTATTAAAGAGTTCCTGTGTCCTTCTTCCGGCTCCATCATCAGACCCTGGAAACTATTTCCCAAGAAAGAACTCGTCAAGACGATTCAAGCAAGCCCAAATTTGATGGGGTTGCATGGTTCCAATATTGAGTTCCTATGGCATGGCCTTCCAGCTTCATCATCAGACCCTGGACTTCGTCTCCCATTAGAGTACTCGTCAAGACGATTCTAATGAGTCCAACCACAATGGGGTTGTATGGTTTCATCATAGAGTTCCTGTGGCCTTCTTCCGGCTTCATCATCAGATCAGCTCAATGACACCATAATATTGAATTGCCTTCTAGTTCCGACCTATGTTCAAAGTTTCAAGTCTCGAGCTCATCGGGAAGCTAATGTAAAATCGTTCGCAAACTTTGTGGAGAAACAAACAAACAAACACACAAACGAGAAAGCAACCTAATAAAAACGTGTTAAAATGGTGTCCTTTATGCCGTTCATATTTTTTAAATACTGGATCATAATAGTTACGTTGATCGCTAGTACTATAAAAATTTAGATTATAATTTAAAACTAAGTTACATGTTTTTTACATAGGTAACCTTTACATATAGGTATATTTAAAAGCAAGAGTAATGAGTTAAAAATACGTAATTTTGGTCACATTGTTATTTAAACATGCTTCCTTCGACATCCTTTCAGAAATATTGGATAGGTAGAACGGCAGCCTATCCCAGCCAGTGCCATCCGAATGTCCCGAAACCCGGCCACTCGAGGAGATGAGTGACATTGCTCAAAGCAAGGGGGGAGGGGGAAAATTCACTCACGCAAGGCCAAAGGGCGCGCTCGGAAGCACACCAATACTAAATGTGATGGGGAAATAATTTCCTAAAATGCACTGGATTGAGAAGGCACCTCGGTTCCCGAGTAGTTTTCGGAGGACGTCAATTTAGTATATTATGGGATGGTTACGTGAATTGGAGCAGGAAAAAGGTCGGTTGCCTAATGCACGGGTGGATAATTAATTTTCTTGCCTGTGATCGGGTGAAGTGAATTTCGGGAAAATCGGTTTTGTGTTTTCTAGTTATATAGCTGTTATTGCTTTTTCCATGGTTATTAACGTTATTGGAATAAATAAACTGTATCGAGATTTACACTACGTACCTGTTTGTTTTTGAGACTCATCAAGAACCAGTTCTTCCGTGATCATGGCGCATGCAACTGCGCCGAAATATCAGAGTCTCAACTCTCAAAAATAAACAGGTACATGGTGTAAATCCCGATACAGTTTATTCTTATATTGCTTTTAATTTGAGGAATTAACAACAGTCACAAAATCAAGAAGAAGTAAAGATAAAATTTACTTGTTGACTGTCACGGTAAAGTGTATCTGGACGATTAATTGTCTAGCATCTGGGTGGTTCTGATAGTTTTCATTTTGATTTCTGTAGCATGAGTATGAAAAGCAACTCTATCAAATCGTTTAAAAGTCTTTTTAAATTCCGAATAGTTACTTTATTACATAGAGCTACTTCCTCTCATTGATCAATTTATTAATATTACAGCAATATCGTAAGTTTCAGCTGGATTGTAATAAGACTGGTGCAATATCGTAGCTGAATACGGACTGGAGGGTCTCGCCGATAATAACAGCAGAAACATCCCGGTGGCTATAAGGCGATCTTGAGACATTGCTCCAGACAACGCTCCGGTATTATTCTACTGGAGTGATATTGATGATATGGGAATGTTGAGCTCTCTTATTGAAGTCTGTCTTATACTTAAACTAGTGGCCGCCCGCGACTACGTCCGCGTGGACAGTTTTATTGCTATCCCTCGGGAACTGTACGGTTTTTCTGGATGAAAGTACCCTATGTAATTTTTTGTACTCCTGAAAAGGTGTATGCAAAATTTCATGATGATCGGTTTAATAGTTAAGTCGTGAAGGTGTAACAAACAAACAAACTGACTATCGCATTTTGTAAGGATTTGCCACCATCACTTTATTTTGTACTTACTTAATTCATAGCACAGTCAACACAACAATATTTGACTGAGAATTAGTTTTTATTGACTGATTTCCTTATCTGAATATTTTTCTTTGTTTTTTCAATGTAAACTCGCCACTAAATTGGATCATTTACCCGAATTCGACTATTTGAAACGGGTAGTTAAGTCAATAATTTGGGTACCCGATTATTTATTGACTCTGGCAAACTTGAATTCAGATCCCCATAAAGAAACAAGCACAAAACTTCAGCCGTGCTCACAAGTGCTAACAACGTCACACTGATTAGAATGGCTTCACAGTTGGTATATTATTTAAATATTAAGAATGTAATCAATTTGAGTTTCGAAAAAAGCTTGGTCATAAAGTTAGTAAAAATACGACAGTTGAAGCCTTAGAGCAACGCGGCTTCCGTTGCTCTAAGGTTGAAGCAATGCTTTGATGTATTTACACCATATTTCTAAGCTTTCTAATTAGGCAAATCTATTGATTCACAGTTGGTGGTATTAATTTTCTCTAAGAACAGCATTGCGTTTTATTAAACAGTGTGTGGCCATTGTACGACTGATTCATATCTTAAATAATTACTAGTAGTTCAACCGCGGTGTTCCATTAACGTGTAGCTTAAGCAAATGCGGGGCGAATACATCTTTCATTGATCAAACACTCCACGGACCCCTGGGAAGGGTTTGCCTAAATTATCAAACAGAAGCCACTTGAAAACTGCAATGACACATGTTACGATTTCTCTCCTGATTACCCAGTCGCTCGACTGATAGACCAACTAGTTTGAAATTGTGTCTCTACCATAGCCATGGAAAAATTTTCGCTGCGCTCAAGAAGACCAAGAAAGCGTTGAAATGGCATTCTATTTCTGTGGTTTCTACCTAAGCCACTGCTAATTGTGAATAATATTCGTACTGTTTCTTCAGCACTAACCTACTTATTGAATCAACAAAGTTAGAACTGCAAATGCAATCATGAAACTAATTAAGTATACAGATTCAGAAGCTTCACTAATTAGTTCGATGAGTACACGTTCATGCTCAGAAACAAAGCCTAGGTACTTGAAATGAAATGTAAAATAGAATTCAGAAAAATCTATAACTCATTTTCAATCGTCGGCGTCAACATCACTCGACACGCAAACTCTCGGACGCACGCAAAACGATCATTTTTCCGAACGGAACGCCCTCTCGGCGCAAAACTCTACAAAAAAGTCGAAAAAAATAACAGTAACATGGCGTATAATGACAGCTGGTCCACTTGAGAACAAAAGGGGAGAGCCGAGGCTTGTCGAGAAAAAAATACACGAAGAGTTAAAACAACTGCGTGTACGTGCGCCAGCGGACGCCCGGCGACGCCGTCTGCCCGCTAATAAATTTGCAATCGTGTTCGATTCGAAATGTCGACAATCTCATCGCTTTACCCACTCGCGACGGCTAACTCGAGCGATAGCTACTGTGCCGCATGCCTGTATTCGCCGTGCGCCTGCTACACTCCAGTGAAAATTAGGTGGCTGCGTTGAGAAAACTCGTTACGGATATTGCTATACGTCTCGGGAAGAATAGCCCCGCATTCGAGTTTAAAATGCGAATAATAATCGCGCCATTCATAAAAATCCCGTGCGCGGAATGCAAGGAGAAGCCGTGTTTTACACGTTATAATTTTGTGCCGAAAGCCGGCCGGGAGGTAGGCAGGCAGCTGTTGTTTTGTGCCGAGTGTAGGCTCGGTTCAAATGCCGCGCACGGACCATTAGTTGATGAGCGCGCGTGTACGCCCGCCCTGCGTCAGACGCCCGTTGCACACTAGAAAGAGTAACAATTTTCAGCTAGAATATGAAAATGTTTTGTAGTTTTTCAGTTGAAAAATATGTTTTGGTAAAACTACGGTTTTCACGCATAATGAGCTACGTGAAAGAACTTTGACCATTTACGTTTAGAAATTCGAAACAATGTGGTGCAATTTTCATAAACGATGTTTGCGTTTTTTCGGTAGCGTGTATACGTGATTTCATGCGGAAAGGAGCAGCGCGGGGAGTGGGCACCTAATATTGCAGATAAAACTTTACTGTGGTTCAACTTTTAAAAACCTCTCAATGGCTGGTTTTTCATTCGTAACTGAACTTCGAATCAACCGGTAGGTACCTAATATATCCGTGATACGTAGGTAAAATGGACCGACTATACTTATGAAATGAGGGTATATTTTTGGGTAAAAGACAAAATGGGAAAGTATTATGAATAATTATTTTTTTATTGTAATTTGTAATTGTCTTTATTATTATTTTGAAAACATAAAATAAAAATTAAGATCAAAAATTTAAATGACCCCCAACACAAAAAACCTCTAAAATATTACAATATAAAATGGTTCTTCTGATACTTACTTTTATATTAGTACCTAGTAATATTTTCTGAGTCGTCGCATCGGGGGGACCAAGTACTTGTCGTTGGGGGCTGCTAAATCTGGGTACTTTTCGGTAGCCTGACGCGAGGATCCACATTAAAATATTAGTGAGTACATTTTATTATAAGCCATTTTATTCGTTTTTTAGAGGTTTTTGTGTCGGGTATCATTTAAAATTTTTATTCGTACTTTTTGAATTACTAGTAGACGCACTACGATCAATACTTTATTTCGTCATTCACGTATGTACTTTTCGGGGCGAAATACAAAATTGCAATAGAAAATTTACATTAAAAACATCCACCATGGATCTTCGATCAGCATCTAACATTTACTCAATGCCATTTTAATGAGCCCAAACACACGTATCTGCTGTAAATTGCTGAGGAGTTAGGTATGCCGCAGACTACCTGTAGCATCAGGTCAAGGTTTCCATATCTTAGAATAACATCGACGTAACAATTAACAATACACCTAATTTTAAAAATATGTCTTTTGTTTCCTCGAAATCGGGGATCGCCATGAAAAGCTGAAACGCAAAAAAATATTTCAAAACTTTTAGTTCATACTTTTATTATTCAGGTTTATAAAAAAAATCTTCATAGAGTTTCATATTAAAGAGTTCGCCTACATTTATATGAATGAATCTCTCGGTTTCGAACCTCGAAAGCATTTTACTTACGGGAAAATAATATCAGAGGACAGATGATTTTGATGGTAATAATAATCTTCTACAAAATATTTGTTTCGATGAACTTGGATAATTGGATAATGTGCTGATAGACTCTATTTGGCTCCTAATAATGAGGCGACAAAATAAATAGGCATTTTCATTTTAACGATGTTGCCTAATATTTGCCCGTAAACATAGAGATAGTAACTGAAAAGTCATATTAATTATACCTCTAAAATTGTACTTATATAAAAAAACTATTTAAAAAAATATACAAAATATCACTACATATTATAAAACAATATACTTTACCACGTCTGTCTGTCTGTTAGCGATAAACTCAAAAACTACTGAACGGATTTTCATGCAGTTTTCACCAATTGATAGAGTGATTCCTGAGAAAGGTTTATGTGTATAATAATTTGAGGTTTTAGTATGTCAATTGGTAGAAATATGACGATAGTTGTTGAAGAAGTTGGCAAAAGTTAAGCCGTCTCCGTCTGGTAGCTTGCGTCGAAAATGCTGCATAAACCTTTTGAGCTATAACAAAATAATATATGATGGATTTTTTTCTCTTTAATATATCTACAAAAAAGTCTGCGATCTACAAAAAAGTCCCATTATATCTTTAAAAAATTGGTCACGTACAATGCGGTAATTTGGAAAGCTATTTAGAAGGATACAGTATCAATCCCTCAACTTAAATACTTGGACGAATTAACCACTGGACACGTAACGTAAGAAAAATGTATGAAATCACGATCGACCAATTTTTGCGGGGTGAGGGGGGACTAACTTGTCAAATAATGACAATATTATAGGGTGATTTAGCCGGTTTCCGGCCATAATTGCCGGCCAAATATTATGGATTGTGAAACTCATACATTAGTTCTCGGCCAGGCGGCCGAAAAGCAAATGACCTCCCAAAAATGCATTTAGTTACCCGGCCATCAAATTTAAATGTATCACACCGAAAACTTTACGCGTTTAAGTCAAACAGTACTAAAACTAATTTACCATACTCACACTCAATTGGAAGAAGCTTCACTTTAAATCTTCTTTAGCTAGTGCCACTTTATAGCTAACTAGCTTCCGCCCGCGACTTCGTCTGCGTGGATAGTATTTTGTATATCTATCGGGAACAGTTCCTTTTTTCGGGATGAAAGGTACCCTATGTCCTTTTCTGTACCCCTGACAACGTGTAAGTAAAATTTCATGATGATCGGTTCAGTAGTTAAGACGTAAAGGCGTAACAAACAAATAAACAAACAAACAAACAAACGGACTTTCGCATTTATAATATTAGTAAGGATGAAATCATTAAAATATTGATTTCATTAGTTTGTTGCATCAAACTACTTTAGGCTAAAAACTTTAACTAATGAGAGCCCTAAACATTGTTGCCAATAATAAAGTTAAAAAATTAATGGGATGACCGAATGGTTGAGTTTTGTTTTGAAAAGTATTCAAAGTTTGTATATAAATTGGCCAAAAAAAAACGCGTTTGACACATAGTATGGTTTGACAACTGACATTTTTCTTTCAAATTCGTTGGTTGTGAAATTTTTATTATTTCGGTATTATTTTCTTTGTGAGTAAAAATGTCTCAAAACGAAAACAAAAACGTGAACGAACGTGAACAAATAATTAACTCAACAATTATTTCGCCATTGTTCTTTGAAAAAATGGTCAGGGAAAGTCAGGGAATTTATTTGGACTTTAACAGTGGACACTCTGGTAAACAATATTGTAATTAACGTTCCAAAAAACTCACATGCACATTTTTTGCTACTTTTAACGACACACCTACCCTGTTCAATTTTCGCCCTTCTTCCCCACGATACTACCAAGGCGCACCACTGGTAGTGTCGCGGGTTTTTTTTTCCCTTCTAAGCTACCGGCCCAGTAGTGTCGTAGGTAAATGAAAAATTCCATACATATGCATTCCCTACGATACTACCATTAAAAACTTAATTATTGTTAATTAAACTTAATTAATAAATTGTTAAAGTCCTTGTCCGCGCGACCTTGAGCAAGAGAAGGAGGCCTGCCCCCCTACTCAAATGGCCACTTTTCTGTTCGTTCGCTAACTTAACGATTAAAAATAAGCCATAAACCCTAAAATTGCGTGTTGGAGGCCTGACACTTCCATACAATACTACAATGTCTATTTGCGACGTGTTACTTGACACAGTCAAGACAATATAAGCTCAAACTGACAATAGGTCCAAAGACTGAAGCGCCATCTGTAATTCACTTTGCCTTCGCCTCCCCATTGCTTATTTTCAAGCTTTAAGTTAGCAAACGAATAGAAAAGCCCCCCTGGTTATATTTCCGAAATGGCCGAAAACCATAGGGGGCCGGCAAACCGGCTAGCTCACCCTACTTTGTTTACATATCAAATTTTATTTATTTTACGAAAAATAGCTACTATAATAGGTTGAAATTGTGCTTACGTGTGAAAAGAAACATTTCTAGATTGCCCGCTATTTTTTTTGCTGAACAATACGGAGCATTTTGCCCAATTTTGTACCAATGTTTCGCCACGAGCTCTAGCATCACACTGACAACGCGATATCGTTTACTGAGGCTATCGGTCACAGTAAGTGGCTAAGGGGTAAAGGCGAATATGGCTGTCATTTCGCGTCCAGTGGTTGATTCGTCCAAGCTTAAATATGATAGTTACCTTAAGCATTTTATGCACATTATTTTACCCTTTACACCATACCATTTAAATGAATATCTTAGGAGTAGTCGCGAAAAATTACGCGCGCGAAAATAAATTCAAGCGCGAATCTTACACCGATGACGAGCCGGTACTCGAACGGGATGGAAACAGACTTTTGGAGATTAGAGGTGACGTGACGACTATAAGGTAATTGTTTTCTTTTTGGGTGTTGTTGAAAGTTCGCATTTAGCAAATAAAGAAAGGATCCAAAGCAAAGCGAGGGCGGGTCGCTAGTTGATCATATTTTGTCCCTTGATGAACAGTGTATCTGAGAGTAAGTAAGTACCATGGTGTATTTTTGTCCCTCACAGATCGGGGTAGATACTGTCAGTGGAGTGATGTTTCTAATAAGCGTTATCTCTCGGTGACGCAGGAATGATGACGTCATCGTGTCACTCAGGAGATTTGAAATGTTAACATAATCATTATTTACAATAGTTTAATGAACTAAAAGTTTAAAATACCTTCTTCATATATTTGCGAAAGTTTGGATGTTTGTTACTCAATCACGCAAAAATGGCCTGATTTGGATGAAATTTGGCACACAGATAGTTTAAAACCTAGATCAAAACATAGAATACATTTATTATTGGGTTTCCTGCGAATGTCCACGCGGATGAAGTCGCGGGCGGAAGCTAGTTTTATAATTGAAGATCGAATATTTGCATCATCGACTCGATGACGAAAAATAAGTTAAGCTTCTGACATTAATTTACATTTGTCCATATCGATAGGTATCATAAAAATAATAATGTCAATTCAGATTTAAGCACAAATATCTTACAAATTTCTTCTCCTATTAGTCATTAGGTACTGCAATTGTACCATATGCCCCTTTTTTAGTTTATTTTTTCTCTTATGACATAAATTAAATAATTCTACTCGTAGTAACAGACACATCTCCAGAATCGATTCCCGACACTCCATTTATCCTCGTTCCCAACATGTAGGCGCTCACTAAGACGCGTATCAAGGTCCGAGCCCCTACGGAACCCCGACATCAGATATCACCCGTCGACGTGCCTTGAATTAATCCTCTATGTGACGACAATATGATACGTATCTGTATATAATGATCGTATCCACTAAAATAGAACGTGAATGTTCAAACATATTTAGCCGTATTTATAAGAAGTTAATCTTCTATCTATCTACCTATCAACAAAAATAACAGGTATATATTTATTCAGTTTATTAACATTAACCGTTCTGGTTCCATTCTCATGAGAAAGTAATACGCCAATCTTTTACTTCACAATTTGACCATTTATCAAAGCCGAGAAACAGCTATTAAGTCACGATTTGTCTTACAAACAGTTCGCCGAAAGAGCGTCATATAAATTTCCTCGGAAATAAATCATAACGACGTCACTGAAATGATGTTTCTCGAACGCAAGGGGGGAAACACAATCGAAAGCCCCGATGAAAGTCGCTAAGAGACACGATAACATCAAGTAGAGGACGCCATGCGACCGCTGCCCGTATCGCCCCCATCGATAATGAGCGTACAAATCGTGACGGAAATTGAAAGAAAAAACTTCCCAAAACGGCAGATCTTATCGACCACTCTAAACGCTCTCGTAAAAATATTAATAAAACATAACTTTTTCCACCCAAACCCACATTAAACTCCGATCCCGTAGGAATTTATTGACAATTACGGGTCAATAAGAGGCAATAAAAGCACAAAGCGTCAATGTCCACAGATTTGAATGTCAATTGTACACAATTGTGTAATTCTGGTTTAGTGGAGGCTCATTTTGATTGTGATGCTAGTAATACAATTATAAGTTGACTTTCGATTCTTTGACACACTTATAATAAACATGCCGTCCAACTATTGTGGATCAATTGATCCCATAAAGTTTGTTTCCGTTATCGATGTCTGATGAGATTCGTCGGTGTGAGTTCGGATTTCGCACATAAACAGAGAAATTGGGTAATTCTCATCGGGAATTTAATCAGTGTAAGGACCGGAACACAACGTGGAAGAGGCGATGCAGACGTAATAAATTAAAACGAGGCTGGGAATGTCGCGTACAAACCACTAATAAGAAGAGCGCGCTTAACCTTATCTCCGATCGAGGAAGTCTAAAAAACGGCTGAGGGGTCCGAGGGGAGGGGCGAGGCGGGAGGGGCGGCCGAAGAACAAGAGCCGTCAGTGAAATAGAGATAGATGAACAGTGGGAAATGAAATTCTTTGTGGCATCGCGGTCCCGCAAAAAATGCACAGATTAGATTTTCCCCTCGCCGAGGGCCGAGAGACGGAGGCAATGATTTTTTACAACGCTCGCCGGGATATATATAGGAGTTTTAGTGCCGGGATTTGTTATAACTGCCCTCTGTTTGAGAATTTTAATTTCCTTGATTTGCTGCGCCTTCGAACATTACCACGTAATGCGAACGCTATTTATGATATTAATGGTAACAAAAATGTTTTATTCATTTTCGTATAGATCACAATATTGCAGAGTCTGATTTACAATCTCAAATACCTTTTCTTAGAAGTTATAAAGATTAGAAAAATTTCTGATAACTTTTAACTACAGTCAAGGGTTGCTCTTACAACTAACAAAATAGTTTAATTAAAGCTTTTTATGAAATACTTTTTACAAACATAAAGTTTCACAGAATTGTGTTACCGCGACATAGTAGGACATTTTATGGGCCATACCGGCTCGTATTAAGTTCTTGAAAGGCAGCAAACAAGCAGGGTCGAAATTACTCGGCATTAGACTCCGGATTACGCGACCCCCGCCAAAAAATAGAGGGACCTTACATTGATACAGCACTTGTGGCAGGTTTCCTCGCCAAATAGACTGTGTGGCTTCGTAGCATGTGATTAGGAAGGTTTATTTATGGTTTTGGGTTCGTTTGATGTTCTAAATAGATCTAGTTTGGGTTTTAGACAACATTTGTAGGTATTAATAAAAAGAAAGATTGGGTTCTACAACAGTTAAGTATTATTACCGTGTTGAACACAGAAACCTTCATTATACTACTAAACGATGATCTAAAACTCATAAATAATTATTGCTTTCATTGATGGAAACTGTTATGAAAGTGGATTTTCACAAGTCCCTATAAGCACTAATTTCTAATTTAAAAAAAGAGGAACGCAACAGTCCAAGAGTCGGTTACCTATATCCATCATTAAAGTAGTAGTTAAAACAAAAGAAGCCACAACTTCTGCATTGCCAACTTTACTGCTTCTAATACCACAGTAAAATGACAACATCCCCAATCACAGAAACCTAATTCTGTCATCCTCGCGACAAAACCTCTTTGAAGTGGCAAAACAAATTGCGGCCACTTGGTGTGATTCAGCTGAGCTCCATTTTGCGACACACGGTCGGGGACACAGGCTCAATGCAGCGGCTTATATCGATTGACCCAAAGGTATTTAGCTAAAAAATGTCCTCGGGATTAGTTTGATTGCTATTGCCCGCGTTTCGACGACCAGTGCGGATTTTAATTGGAAACCTTTAGGTTATTGGGGTCGCCGAATTTAATCAGACAGCTAAATTGCATTGATTCGATAGTTTGTGACTGCTTGTTAATGGATTTGTGGAAAAACTAATTCTAAACTGAAGAAAAAAAATAGGAATTGCGATTAAACAATCCCATTAGGCATGGTGACTATAAATTACCAAATTAACCTAAGACAAGTTACCGGAGTAGGAAGTGGGAGAGAGATCGTTTCCCCAAACTAATTACCAAACACGATAATTAAAAAAACAGATTCCTCCTAAGGAATGGGGGGAATAAAGGAAATGCAAAGTGTCCACCCGAAATTTCCATAACAAAACCATCGGGTTTTTTTCGTATCGCCCAAAATAACCATTGTCTCTCGCGCGTTTTGTCCGCTATTTTTTCTTCTTTCACGTGTCTCATTTTAATTTTTATCTCTGACGTTGGGGTTTTTAATAAGATATGCAAATTTTCTTGACGGTACGACTGCCTCGTCAAAGTTTGGTGATAAGACCAGACCTGTCCTCGAAAATTTAAATTACTCGTAAGGAAAACTTTTATTTAGGCTTTAATTATTTACGGTTACTCTACCCTCTTTATAGAGCTTTAATCTAAGTTGGTAGTGATCGCTATCGAGTGGTGTTGCGTTACAGTGTTGATTATATTAATTCCTTTTCAGTAGTTTTTATATTTGTTATATTTATAATAACTTTTTGTTCCCATTAGCTTTCAACATTTAGCAATTCATTTTCCTAATCATCTCACAGTTCTTGAAGCTTCGGTCGATATAAAACTAATTAAAAGCTGGCAACTACCGAGCGGCGGCTGTCACTCGCAGGCCGGTCCACTTACGTGGAGTGGAGCTCTAAGACGCGCTCACGTGAGCCTATAAATACCTACGAGGCGTCATCGCTGGCCATGAAGAGCAGCTTTTATATAACTCATATACAGCCTAGATCAGGGATGGCAAACCTTTGTGTATCAACGTGGCATTTTTCTAAAGAAATGTTTATTGATGTCATAGATGTGCCATTAAATAATTTTGACTTTGTGATTATTGGGAAAATAATAATAATAAATACTATCAACTCAAAACTCTTTAATTACCATAAAAAATAAATTTAAAAAATATTAAAAACACGACTGCCCTGCCAAAAACGAACTAAAAAGTTAAACAACAAGTGTCATTGCAGTCGGGGGACCTTATTATGGAACAATTTTTGATCAAAGAGGTCCCCCGACTGCAATGACAATTGTTGTTTAACTTTTTAGTTCGTTTTTGGCAGGGCAGTCGTGTTTTTAATATTTTTTAAATTTATTTAATTTTATTTCACACATTTTAGTGACATATTATATAGTTTTGAAATGTGCTCATCAAGGCCTTTCATTTGATGCCCATATTGTAATAATAGAAGAAAAAAATTTTTTTTTCACATTTGAAAATGGCGTCGTACAGTCGCCATATTGATTTTTTCTAAAAAAAATATAGCCAATGTCACTCGGAATGCTGTAAGGATTCTAACGATACCCCATTTATCCAAATCAGTTTAGGCATTTAGAAGTTATGGTGGAATAAAGAAACTCACATACCCACAAACATACATGAACACATAACACTCTTTTTGCTTTGGGCAGTCGTGTAAAAAATAGGTACATTTTTCATTGTTTCAAATTATACGCGTAATTTAAATGAATTAATTCGTAATTTTTTCGTAGTTCATTATGAATTTTGTGATCTGTGACGTGTCCAAAATCCTTTTTTCACTAAATGGCAGATTCTGCAAACGGCAGATTCTTTTAACGACAGATATTTGTACAGTCAGACAGTAAAAACAAAAGTTTTTTGACATACGCATTTTTTTTAAACATTGGTTTTGACCAGAATTTATTTCAATATTAATAACGTTTTGATGTTTATATTGGTGGTGGTGACCCTTTTCCATATTTATGAGATCCTGGTACTTGAGTAAAGTATTGTTTTACGAAAAAAAAATTACGAAAAATACGTAGTCACACTTGTGTGGTAAGTTGATATGACCACGGCCGGCCGGGTCGGTCGGGATTATCGTGTGTCATTATTTCCGTTGTCATTTTTCTTGATAGAGCTTAACAATAATATAAAATATCTTTAGAATTAGAATGTTGTTTGGGACTGTACTTCTGCCATTTACAGAATCTGCCGTTTGTTCTGCCATTTAGCGAAAAAAGGACCAAAATATTGTGTCGCGTGCCATTAGTTCGCCATCCCTGGCCTAGATAGCTATCTGTTGAGTGGCTACATTATGTGAATACAATCATGTTCTACACATAAGAACTCACTTAAAAACTGTTAATCAACTTGATACATTTTAATCTTGTAAACAATTTTTTCACACGACACCTTATCGTAGTCATAACTCAGTCGCCCTCACATCGAGATAGCAAATCAAATTAAACAAGTGACGACTTTAAATCCGTTCGCCAAACAAAATGATCCACTAAACGCGCCATATTAAAAGTCAAACCCTCGTAAGGGCTCGCAGAATAAATAAATAAATAGGCCGAATATGGTGGGAGCGTAATAACAGGAGGCAAACAGCATCAGAAGCCGTGAGATAAAATCGTATTGCGTTGTCAAAAATAAATGAATCCGGGATTAGTCGGGGACACGGCGGTCGCGCAATATTGTGGCGCCCAACGTGGGGCTCCAGTAAGCCGCTAAAATACGGCTGCCGACTTACTACACACAATTTTAACTATAATTATTATGTCACAATCCTTATGTAAATGTAATTAAGGTGGTAATTGGCGCCCCGGTGAATTTTATTTAATATTATAATTCTAATACACAATTTTAATAATGTTTTACGTAGAAGTTTTAGGGCCCACAGTCTAGTACTTTTAGACGGTATCGTTACATTCCCTCGTAGTCACTGCTAGAAGTAGATAGCAAAACTGCTAAAAGTGGCCGTTTTTGACACATTTGCTATCTACTTCTACGATTGACTACGAGGGCAAATAATGATACCTTCCAAAAATACTAGACCATAGTCCCTAAAAACTCCACGTAAAACATTATTAAAATATTTTTTTATTAATAACTTATGAAATAAAAGCCTCTGAGTGTTCCACTTTCGGTCATACAACCGCCTCAAACTAATGCTCTAATCTTTTTTTAAATAACTAGTTTTTATATTAATCTTTTTTAATGATTGAATAATAGAGTTTAGTCACAGTTTTTCAGTGCAGATTAAAATCAAATAAGTTGATAAGTCTACTTTATAACAATACTCCTCATATTCTACCATAAAATAAAATCATACCCTAATCTATTCGGTCCTACATACATTTTCAGGATTATCTCCCTACCTGCATCATATGGCTTTTATCAGGGCGATCAGCAGATTATCATAGTAGATGCCTTTGTCGACGAGCGGGCTAGATAAACTGCATCCGCGCGATTTCTCCGCAAAGAGAGGGCTCAGGGGCTCCAACCGAGTTTTATTCCGATCGAGTTTGCTTCACTATCACACTGGGAGGACCAATTCCAGCTGTAAAAGTCCTTATGACTGCTACGAATAGGAAAAAAGAGTTTTTTAGTGCTAGATTTCACATTCACTTTTAGTAAGGTTTTCAAGTTCTTTCTTTTTCTGTCATGATGGCTCGGTTGGTGCAAGGTATTCAAGTTGACAAATCAATTTGTTAAAAATAAGAAAGAATTATATCGACGTCATTAATTACAAGTAAAGAAAATTCAGAAAGATCAATAAACTCCTTGTCAATTTGTATCTAAAGAGCATTAAAAGATCAGTAAAAACGTGAAGACGGAAATGAAGAACGTCACAAGCGACGAAGAAATTTGAAAAGGTCGCAATTTATCAATGGCGCGTCAAACAGTCGATCGGTTGGGCATCATTTTTATCGTATTTGCGTATAAATAGTGGCGTCGCGACGCTCCCAGCCGCCGCTAATGATACGGAAAATGACATCTTATTTCGACGCGTAAATCGAAGAAAAAATCGCTCATCTCTCGCCCGTCTGCATGAATATTTTATAGGCACCTCAACAGCGAAATGACAGGTTTTATCGTTTGAAAATTCGACGAAAATTGTGCGAAATGACGCGTCGATATTTTTTTATTTAGTGGGAACATCCTTCCGCCAATCAGGAGAGCTCATTGTGGGCGCACAATGAGCCTCCCTCAGGCCGTCTCTCGAGTAATTTTTATTTAACTGACGCGCGCAACAGTTTATTTGACAATGTTTGGGTTTCATGAGGCATTATGCGTGCTGCGTGCTATTGTTTCGCCCATTATTAAATTGCGGTTTTGTATTCTATTTCGAAATATTAAAGGTTTTTTTTCTTGCTCTAGGGCTCACCTGCGTTGCAACTTGCTGACTGCTTTGATTTGAAGGAAAATTGGGAGAAAATATAATAATATTTAAAATATAAGATTAAATAACATTGCTCTTTATATTACATGGTAAGTGTAAATGGAGACAACTTAACTTGAAAATTAATTTTAGGTGTGTTGCTTGCTCTAACGTGACTCTAGACAAACTTAATCCTATAAGGATTAAGTTTAAATAACTGTATATTTACTAGAAAATATTTGAAACCACTACAGTGTTAAGGCAAGGAACAGGTAAGCCGATTATTGTGAGGACAATTATTCAATATCGAAACATGAAACAATCGTCAGCCGGAGTTCGGTGTCTCAGAACTGTCAAACAATCATTACAAATCGATTGCGAGCTTCAAGATCAAAGGCTTATTGAATCCGCGGCTCAATGGCAAATTGGCAGAATGACGTAAATATCTTTATTAATCTATTTAATTGCTTATTAGCGTTTCGACATCGCTTACATGTGTATCGGCGCGTGTTAATGAGACTGTGCGGCTTTGATGCTGGAGTGTTTGACATGTGTTAAGTACTTGAACAAAATCTTACACACCCAACTCTAGCTCGAATTTGCGGGGGAATTTCGTCGTGTAATTATTGAATTATTTGCCGATCCGGGAAACTAATGGATTGGTAGGAATATTGGAGAGTTATTGAGACAAATGGGGAATTTGTGATGAATTTAATTTATTTTGTTACAACAGGAATTTGTGTGTTTAATAAACTTCAGTTATGGATTTTGTTAATTTTAATGGCAATTTGTTATACCTATAAAAGAAGAAGAGAACAGGCTTCAACGCAGGTTAACACCTGTACCAAAAAGATTTCTGTCCTTCTAATCACTTTGAACGATATTTCTTACTGGTTCCATACTACGCAAAAAGCATTATTGATTACGTCTCCATATTCACGAAGGACTACTTTTCTAATAAGACAGCACGTACCCTTAGCTGGTTCTTCGGGGTCAAATCACCAAGTACACCTAGTACCCATTTGCAGTATATTCCAAACAAGCGAGCGTACCAGATGCATCGTAAACCCAGCGGTGTTCGGTCGTTACGGCGTGATCCGCATAAGTCGCAGCATATTTCGTAAATTTGTTCCCGCGGGAGGGGCGGAACACCTGCCGTAAAGATAAGCCTCTGATGTCGCGTAATATTCCCCTAAAATAACTTCTTACTGCCTCCGGTGCTATGACGACGCGGCCCGTCTTCCTGCCTATGTATCGCTCTATGTATAAAAATGAGGCGATTTTCTTTGGCATCGTGTGGTCACCGCTCTCGTGTATTTATGATGGAAAGGTTTCTCTTTAAAGAAACATAAAATTTATGTCTATTTTACTAACATTGATTTTTACTTCAGCAGTCTTTTCAATTGATTTATGAAGAAATTTGCCAAGAATGTAAATAATTTTTCATTTATATTACTGTTTACATATTACTGTTTACACTTGTATATTACTGTTTGTCATATTCGTACGGAACATAAATAGTCGTAAATGTTGATATTTTAATAGTATAATCTCGATAAACGCTGCGCAGGTAACAACAACCAATTTAACGGTTTCAAGACATCCAAGTACCGGAGGAGCATACCGCGTTATGATAGTTTCCTCAATAACAGGGAGTTCGCAATATCGCGAATTAATTAAGGAAGTCATTACATCCCGATGGAGCGTGCCCCACGCACGGGAAATTACCCGCACAAAGCATATTTCCTGCGTTTTCCCCGATTTAAAGCAATTCACGGATTTTGATTAAGCCCCCGCTGCTAACGTGAGATTATTCCCCTTTCAGCAAAGAATGGTTTATTTCAGACCGTGAAACTGAATTGTATTTCCTTATGCTATTGATTTTGGCAGTGTCTTAGTTTGGGGAGGGTCTCGTACGCTTGATCGAGTTTGACGGTGTAAAGTTGGACGACATTCGATAGTTTGAGATATACCAATATTCATTTGGTGACAATGTATGTTTGTAATGAGTGTGTATGTATTACTTGGTTTAAAAAACTAGCGTGCTAGTCGGACTCGCGCACGAAGGGTTCCGTACCAAAAACAGCAAAAAATCACGTTTGTTGTATGGGAGCCCCCCTTAAATATGTAATTTTTGTTTTTAGTAATTGTTTTTATAGCAGCAATAGAAATACATCATCTGTGAAAATTTCAACTGTCTACCTGCAGTCGTTATTAATAGCGAGCAAAATATACCAAAAATATCACGTTTGTTGTATGGGAGCGCCCTTAAATGTTTATTTTATTCCGTTTTTAGTATTTGTTGTTATAGCGGCAACAGAAATACATCATCTGTGAAAATTTCAGCTGTCTAGCTATCACGGTTCATGAGATACAGCCTGGTGACAGACAGACAGACAGACGGACAGCGGAGTCTTAGTAATAGGGTCCGGTTTTTACCCTTTGGGTACGGAACCCTAAAAAGCAGTGTGTGTTATTTGGATCATGCATGTCAGAGACACTTCTTCTTTTAAAAATATCCAACGAGATAGTTATTGAGTACGTACATTCGCTTACAAATAACTTTTGAATATTCCATCAAAATTCTTATTAAATTTCATAGAAAAGTATTTGTTTATTTATTTAACCACATTACAAGCTATCATTACAGTTGTTAACCCAATGCGATAGTGTAGATATATAATTTTATGTACATAGAATCCTTACTAATATTATAAATGCGAAAGTCCGTTTGTTTGTTTGTTTGTTACGCCTTCACGTCTTAACTAACCGATCCGACTGAACCGATCATCATGAAATTTTACACACACGTTGTCACGGGTACAGAGAAGGACATAGGGTAGGGTACCTTTCATCCCGAAAAAAAGAACTGTTCCCGAGGGATAGACAAAATACTATCCACGCAGACGAAGTCGCGGGCGGAAGCTAGTGTAAGTCTAACTTAGCAATAATTATTTCTGTAGTAGGCAAATACAGACCGCAGAAATTAAACTAAGTTACACAGATGTTTCTCTATGTTTCTGTAGATAGGTACATATTTCTTACATAAAATCATCAAGTTACAATTATTAATTGCAAGATAGTATATTTTACTAAAGCAAAGCTTTTGGAACTGCAGAAGCAAAGTTCCATTTAATATGCAGCCGGCTAAGCAGTTAAGATGCGCAGAGGAGATCACAAAAGCAATAGCCAATAGAAACTATGTTCATTAGCTATCTTGAGCAAGGAAGCTGGCACCGACAGCAACTTTATATCGCAATAATTATTTATTCCGCTCACTCGCACCGACTCGGTGGAACTATTCAGCGAAGAAACGCTATTTCTCGGTGGTCAGATAAGACGTTTGATTTCCCCGTTTTCGCCGGGTCTTTAATTATGGCCCCTGGTTTTGTGTAAAATAGTTGGCGGAGTAATTTAATCCAGATATCAGTATGCCGGGCGCACACCACACGCCCGCCACGCCAGAAGGGAGCCAATGAGCCCGAATGCGGTGTGGAACCGTGGTGGAAGAAATGCGCTACCGTCGAATTATTATGTGCGAGAGGCGATTGTTTGTTTGGAATCGGGCGACTAAATCTCGCAAGAAAGTTTTCTAAATGAACAGTGACTCTTCAGTTTGGGAAATTTTATGAAAATTATTTTCCGGTCTATTGTGTATGCAATATAATAAAACATGAAAGAAACATACCTATCATTATGATATAATTGTGTAATGACAATAATTAAATTACCATTTTACAGAAAATAAAAATAAAAGTTTTTAAAAAGTCACGTAGAAAAAAAAGTGGTCGTTTTATTAAAGCTTTTGTAAGAGTTCTCAATGTTTAAGATTTTTGCAAAAGTTTAAATACATATTATAGGTAGATAATATAAATTACTGCATACAACACTTTAAAAATAAAAAATAAAATCTTCCGGTCTTTGAGTTTGAATTTAAGAAAAATGTTATGTGGACTAACATTTTTTAGAAATAACTACAGTATCGTAAACTTCACATCACATGACTGCTTCACATTTTTCGAGCTCTTCAAATCAAAACTTTAACGTGTTTTGTTTTCTCCCTCAACCACCCTCTTATTTCTTCAGTCGTTGAACTGCATAACTATAGCGAGTAGACGAAACACAATATAGCATCGTAAAAAATAAGCGCACATCAGACTCGAGCATGTAATTCTAGCGCACTCTTCCGGCCCGAACAAAGGAGAGAGGGTAAGAACACGAGTTACTCGACACCCTGCTACCTTACGCAGATTTGTTTCTCACCGTCTAAACACTCCGCGGCCTAAAGTAAACCCTCCACGTAAAAACATAGGCTCCATTTCAGCTCTCAACACACCCTCGCCATCAAACATTTTGAAGCCGCACCGACGCAGGAAATTCGCGATAGTCAAATTGTAGTCTTACAGGGCGTGTTACCATTAAATTATTACAATCGCAGCTGTGTTACTGGAGTATAAGGCACCATTTACATTACAACGGCGCGAGGAAGGGTCCTCGGGATAAAACAGGTACGTCACACGAGGACTGCTAAGAAAAATGTACTGATGTAAGGATTCTGGCCGAGAGGAGAAATAAGCCGTAACAGGATGTCGTTCAGGATAATACCTGTTTCGTTTCATTTTATTTTCAGAAAACATAAGCACTCTTTACTGAAACAACGTAAGTTGGAAAATACATTTCTTATTTTAAAAGGGCAACAAAACTTGTAGCAAATTGCTGTGTTCATTGATAAACTTATTACGGTCTTTATTCTACAATCAAAGCGAGTTGTGTTACATTTTTTTAACCAACACTCGAGCTCTCATTCATGTCTGTTAACACAAAGGCGCAACGCGTCGCGAGTTGGGTCTCAAAGCCGATATATTCCAGCCATTACACTCGCGACTTGCGCAAACTTCGCAAGTGATCACCGGCTAGACGTCGCCACACAAACAAACATCACGCCCACAAAAACTCGTCCACAGGTTAAAAAACGTGGCTGTGTGTGCTTTGCATGTGTGCCCGTCTACTTACAGCCGACCCTCAGCTAGCTACTTGTAGGTAAGTAGCTATCCGACTCCTTTGTTCTAGCAGCTGATTGGAGCCGGGGCCGGAAATGCGTGTCACCCCACCCCCTCATTGGTCCGTTTCATTTTCTTAGCGCGAGTGAGACGCAGCTATGAAGTGTGTAGTTAAGGATACGGATCTCTGTGTGTAAAATAGTATGTAGGTGTCATAGCCGGTTGTTTTGCTCGTTCATGTTTGTGCGATCGTCTAAGATAAACTATTTCGTGAGCCGGCCCCGGAGTTTGCAAATTGTTTCGTCCCGAGTTACGGTCGGAATTTTGATTTTATCAAATTAGTTTTGTTGGCCAATGCACTGAGTGGAAACTTGGTCGTTGGGCGCCGACGCCTGTCACTGTTGTTGATTAGGTTTTCGTTAAGGTTACCTCTAACGAAATTTGTTACAATACAACTTTACTATGAAAATGTGGAGTTGAAATTATTGAGAAATCGAACGCCGGCGGCATCATTACGCCAAAAATGTGAAAGTTGGAATCGAATTCTAGATTTCCCTTTATGAGAAATTTTCACTAATCAAACTGAAAGTTTTACCCAAATAAGACATGGGTCGAAAAATGTGTACGAGACGCGTCCAAGCTAGCTAGGTACTCAAACTCCGTCTGAAAAGAAAACAAAACACGCAATGCCATACAATGGGGAATGTCTGAAAAAAATAAAATTGGCTAAAAGTTTCAACACAAAATATCAAAACCTTTTTTTAATACGTGTTGTTGTAATTGTGGAAGGTGGTGCCAATATGATCTCCATTCTGCTGTTACTTTCGTACATTTGTGAAGTCGAAGAGATTATTTTTTATTTTTGACTCAACCGAAAATTCTGAAGCTTTTTTCTACTAGGTAGGTAGGTACTAAGGGAGCTTATTCCTACATAAAAAAAATATTCAGCCAATAAATTTTTTTCAGACATTTCCCATTATTCTTGGACCACAGCATCTCTGTTTGTTGTGTATTTCAGTATCCCGCTGAAGATACAGGCAGCCGGCAGCGGCAGGCTAATCGCCACTTTATCGGGCCTGTCACCGGCAGGGCCCGGCCCTCGCCAGTGTGCGCCGGCCCTAAGTGCAGGGCTTACGCAAATTTCAAAGCTCGTACTATATAACAATAACTATGCCCATTTAATTATACTTATTGGTTTTATTTTCAGGTTTTTAGCCCCCATCGGAAAAAGAGGGGTGTTATAAGTTTGACGTTTGTTGTGTCTGTCTGAGACAACGTAGCTCCCAAACTAATGGACCGATTTTGATGCGGTTTTTTTATTTAAAAGCTGGCCTGATCGAGATGGTTTTTAGATATAATTTATGAAGATCTGTTCAGCGTTTGAAGATCATCAGCTCATTTCCTACTTGACAAAAGGGTCTTACTATAACTTTCAGGGGCCCGATGGATTTGATGTACTTTACTTCGGTGTGGTAATCTTGAACTGATGCTTCAGCATCGGGTAGTCTGCAGGGTAACCAACCTAAGCCACTTACAGCAAATACAGCGTGTTTGGACTCATTAAAATGGTCTCAATGAGTAGGTTTTAGATAACGATGTATTTTCTGTATACCTTTATTGAATAAGAGGATTTCAGCTAGCAAGATTTTCTATTGCAATTTTTTATTTCTTTACAAAAGGTATTTACATAAATGACAGAACAGAGTGTTGATCGTAGCGAGTACATACTCGTATAGTAGTAATTAAAAAAGGATGAAATAAAAAAAAATACCCCTGGAACAAAAAAAACCTCTAAGAAATAATTAAATGTGTTGATTGGCTACTCTACTATTTGTACCTTGTAAAATTTTAACCTCGGTCGACAAGTTGTGGTATCGCAAAAATACTCAGATTTAGCAGCGCCCAGCGACAAACTTCTATCGGTCACCCTACGCGACAACCCAGGTTAAAATATTACAAGTTTAGGTCCAAATAGAGTAGCCAATCAAAACATTTTTTAGAGATTTTTGGTGTCGGTCTTTTAAATTTTATAATAATTTTCCGGAGTTGTATGCATGGTACCCTATCTACCATATTTCGCTTTATGGGGATATTATCAAACATCCTGTACATTAGGAGTAATATATCTAAATGCACGTACATAAACAATTGAATACCACTAAGTACGTAAGTACCTACTAATGAAGCTTTAGGTAGGTGTGGTAGACAGGCAACGGGCTAATCGGCACTCTGTCATGTAGCCGTCACGCGCAGCGGCGACACGTGCTGCGGTGCGTGCTAACTACCGCGCCGCATCCCTAGCTTATCTTTAATTGAGATTTTAACGCAAAGGGATGAAGGAGTATACAGCCTAAACAACTTATGAATTAACAGCTAGGTTTTGTATTTTTGTTCATGTTACGCTACTTACTAATATTGAATTTTACTTCTTTGTCCGAAACAAGATAAAATGTTAAATAGGTATTATAGTTTTTTTTATAAAACATACATAGTGAGATATGAATATGGATTACTTATTTATTTTTAGCTGTAGGAAACTTAGACTGAAAATAAACATTTGTTTCTAGTTTATAAAAGTCTTTATTTCTGACAAGTCGTTTCTTTAATCAGTTTAGGAGAACTTAATGTATACGGGATCGGTATATTCGCTAACAAACTGATGTAAGTAAAATTTACTCTTAAAATGCTAAACAGCATTACTTAATAGGCAATGTTTAATTAGCCCAGCAAACTTCAATTGAAATAACAAAACATGACTTTCTCTTTAGTCGTGACCAGGAATTAATCTGAAATAAATGTTTCCAAAACGAAACTTGGCTAATCAAGAGCTGTATTACCTAACCACCTTTGATTCGCGCAAACGAATATAAACATTTTTAACTTATAATTGAGTTTCTTCATTTAGCCCAAGTTAATACAAGTTGGGGGTTTATTTTTGAAGTGTTGCGAAATTTTGCAAAAGACTTGTTTCAACTTTTCCACGGTTACATGGACTTATGTAATGTGCTGTGTTGTTATTATTTTGGTACGAATTTTCTATTTGAAACTTTTCTCAAGATTTCTATAAAGACCAAATTTTGTTCCGAAACATGAGAGCTATTCCGGTCCAGGAGTCTATTCAGACCATATTTAATTTTAGGTTGATTAAAATAAAACTGAACAAAACAAGGATACAATAATAATGTCAAGGGAAATAATGTGAATGATGCGAAGAATGCCAATTAATATTGTGTAATTCAGATATGTATTTACTGTATTTTATTTTAAATAAATAATATTATCTTTGTAGAAATTAGATCGACGATATCTGTGTCATTGAAAGCTTAATGTAAATAAGAACAGGTAACACTTCACCAAATCGTCTTTATCGAATAGGTACACACGCTTTAACAAGTTTATTGTGAGCTTCCTACCTACTCTGTGAACGCTTTCAACCTCGTCTCAATAGACCTCAACACTGTCAACCCATTGTCACATCGCGACTTGCGGGAGGTCTATCGATGAAGATATTCTAAATCGATATCAAATGTCGATTATCGATGTTTGAGCTCGATTGTGTACGCACAATGCCCCCGGCGACTTTCATTGTTCGATATTTAAAAACAGGTGTCGTATGGTTTAGGCCTTTGATATGTTTATCAACCCTTTGGATTTCGGGGGCGGGTTTTTGAAATGGAACAATCGTGGTTTCTGAATGGGCTGCGATGATTATCGTTAAAAAGCTGGAGGTTACGTCAGGTGAGACGTCAGCCGCATGAATGGAGTGACGTGGGCTTCTATAGTTTGAGAAGTTTTGGTAACTTGACCTGATAAGATAGTTACCGCTTGTTAGCCATTCTTTGACGTCTCGCTGCTATACAAGCAAACATGCCCGAAGGGGACACGGGTATACACGGATTTTTTACTGCGCATAATATGTTTGTTTAGTGATTGTACTTAAGTTATGTTTTTATGGGGGTGTATTTAATAGCACTTTAAATTTGATGAAAACAGCTCTATAAAATTGTATACCAGCACTTTAAAATAATGATAGAACTATAATTTAATCTTATCACTACAAAAATAATGGTTTGCACTATAACAATTTTGTTAGCACTTACAAATTATAATAGATCTATAATTAGTATTTTCACTACAAAAATAATGGTTTGCACTATAGGTAACTGTGTCTCAACTCCGAAATCATTTAATTTCTGTCAAACCATGTCAGACTAATGAGATAGCAAGTCTCATTAAGTCGGTTCTAGCGTTGTTGGTCGCAATGGAACCTAACCTCCTCCTCACCTCCTCTCTCGCTGTATCCGCTCGTCGTCGCACCTGTTTACCAGTACCAGTACCTACTAAAGTTATAAAATTAATTTGTGTGGTGCAAAGTATTAATTTTAAAGCTAAACAATTAAATTGTATAGTGCAAAGTATTAATTTCAAAGCTTAGCATATTTATAGTGGAAACCATTATTTTTAAAGTTCATTCAATAAATTTTGAAGCTAAACATTTTAAAGTGTGTTACATTATTTTTGAAGTGCATTTATATATTCCCCGTTTTTATGTAGCTCAAGTTCGGTAGCTATAGTATTTGGGATTCTTTTTTTCTGATATTAACAACTTTAAAATTATTTAAATACAGTATTTTAACGTGTTTTTAGGTTATCAAAAAAAAAATATATGACTCTATGAGTATTAGTTTTAAACTTAAACTATTTTGTGTTTCAAAATAGAAACCAACAAAAGTATTTTCAGTCATCTCACTCTCATGAAAAATTCGAGTGGAGTTTTTTTTTTAACTTTACTGAGGTAGAGAATGGATATTATTTTGAACTAAACTAAAATAGGACGAACGTAAATAAATGGTAGCGCGGCCTACAAAGGTAATACTGAAAAAAATGCACTGAAAAATACCTACGCGAAGTTTCCGCTGAAAGTAAGGTAACGCACGGAGCGTTGCAACTAACCAACCATAGAGCTAAGGAAACGACGAAAGTCATGGTCGAATAGCGATTTACAACTCACTAGTTTATTTATAAATGTTAAACTTTCCTTACTACCTTACAGAAAAGTAGGTAAAATTTTATTGTGATAAACACCTCCTTTGATATACATTTAATTAATATTTATTTGGTAATTAACATAAATAGATTTTTTTAAGCAATGTACTTTTTGTTACAATTTTTTTATATTGAGTAGATAGAAAATATTTTATATCGGGTCATTTTTAACTTACCATCCAAATTTCAAGGATGTGTCCAGTCCATGAAACTAAACAACATGTGTTAAAAGAAACATGTGTCAAATTTCGGCACAAAATTTTGGTCATCCCATACTAAATTGATCACGTGATCTCTTTGATTTGTATGGAATGTCGATTTTTATTTTACATATTTGACCATGTGTTCCTTAGAGAAAGTTGTTTAGTTTCATGGACTGAACACATTCTCAATATTCGTAGGTAGGTAAGTATATCTAATCTAAATCAAATGAAAATAGCAAAATTGCAAAAATTTTTAATACACATCACACCTTATGACATTAAATCTGATTAGTTAGAGTAACAGAATTGACTAATCCATAAATCATGTTTTATCATGGTTTCGAAGATACCGATGAAAATTGTGACCAAAATACACTACACATTTTCCATTATTCAGAACCCGCTTTACGTTTATAACTCGCATCATCCTCTCAGCTCGCACTGAATAGCTAGCAAGGCGAGCGCCTACCGTGCATATTTATGAAGCGGCTCAAACACTATAAATAGTTGATACGCGCCGGCCTCCAGGGTAATGGAGTAAATAGTCATACTTAAACAGCGTTGTACAGCACACGCCTGTTCTAATTCATACTCGATCGTAGAAGAAGCTGAGGTGTAGTCCATCAGATCAGCCATTTTTGGGCACATGCCTTCCTTACGGGTGGATAAGGAGGACGGGCCATAACCCACCTCACGGGCCCAATGCGGATTGGTGGGTGTTAACGACTGTAAATGCAGCCGGTACCAACGGCTTAATGTGCCTTCCGAAGCACGGAGGAGCTCGAGATAACATATTTTTGGTCACCCATCCCGTGACCGACACCTTCGAAAGTGGCTTAACCTCCACAATTTTTGGGCCAGGCGCTAAACTACTACGCCACCGAGCTCCTCCAAAATATAAATGTTTTTCGTTGGGAATGCATATGTATGGAATTTTTCATTTACCTATCACACTACTGGGCCGTCCCTTCTACACATAAGGGAAAAAAATTACCCACGACACTACCAGTAGGTGCGCCTTTATAGTGTCGTAGGGAAGAAGGGGTCTTTAAAAGTTCACCGAAATATGACAGCAAGCGCTTTCATGTTCGAGTCTTTCGATTATTCTTAAAATAATGCAGTTTTGTAACTCTTGAGAGTTAAGGAATGTGAGGATTATCAAATTAGGTATTATGCTTTGTTCATTCATTACTTTCGAGATGCCCATTTTCTTATTTAAAAGTTATTAAGTAAGGAGTTAAACCTATCCGAAATACTCGTATACTGGTTAATAGTTATATACTTAGTCAACTTAATATTTAATGTAGGTTTATTGTTTATTTCAAAAGTAAGTATAAATGTACTTAATATAGATTTTAAATAAAATAAATTAGTGTTATATACTTAATTCTGTTTAATGCACACCAAACTCTGAAATAAGAAAAAAAAACTTCGCTTTTAGACTTACACCATGCTTTTATCATGTATTTCATAATTCATAAGCCAAAATATCAACTGTTTTCCAAGTATTTTTATACAAATAATATTTCATAAGGACTCAAAAAGTTACGCAAGTCAGTCCAAATTAACATTTTTACGTGAACTTAAATAACTCTTTTACACAACAGTTTAATAAAGTTTTTATTACAAGTTGACCTTTTTGAGTTATCCAATCCCTCGTTACCGCCGTCTGCAACACAGACAATAAAATATAGATCAATATTTCGTAGGTGTAGGTAAACCGATCCGCTGTTTCAGACATTTATTAAAGCCCTGTAAACTGTCGGGGCGACCTGTACCTTGATTACGTAAAGCTGTTGCTAACAATTCTCGATTGAAATCGATTGAAAGCGCGGTTGCATTGCTGCTTTAGTTAAGATAGTTGTCACATTGGTTCTTACTAAAGCAGCGATGTTACTGCGATTTCTGTCAGAGTTGATTGCAACAAAGTTACGTAATTACCCCCCTGCCCGGCCCACCCGACAGCCGACGTCTGTACGCCGATATAGCTTAGATAAACGCGCACATAACTATGCAAACTACTTCCCCGCCGCCCCATCCACACAGTGACATAACCTCCCCCACCATCACAATCGAATACACGCTCTAAAACTTCTCCCGTAAAGCCTACAACAAAACACACATCGATAGATGTGATGTGACTTACAATGTCTGACCCGGTCCACCATTAGCCGGTACATACCTGTAGGTAAGTGCGGCGAGAACGCGATGTGAATACAGTATTGGCGTTGTAGTAAGCCTTAAAAATTAAAGCCGCGCGGCGACACTTAAAATGCAAAGTAAAGATTTGTATGAGTCGGAACGCTCAACGCAACGTGATGCCGACTTAGCAGACGTCACGTATACAGGAAACATTTTTTGGTTCGAAACTCGGCCGTGTTCAATCTTTCTCTCGAGGAGTCTAATAATAAGATTCAAAATCGAATTCGGATTCAAGTCACACGCGCGCTTGTTTTTCGATTCGTAAAAAGTCGAAAGGCAATGACTGAGAAGTGCACCGATCGAAATTACGGCTTCACAACAGACACGTATACGAGAGCGATGTACGAGGGTGCTCACTAATATCATTTCAGAGCAGACAGAGGGTCGGAAAGGCGTATGTGGTTTCAATACCTGCGCGGTGGCGCGCGTCAATTTTCTGGGAATTGTGGATGACGTTGTACAGCTCTGCGATAGAGAGGAAAGGCATTGTCGCGTTCTGAATTCAGGGTTCGATGGAAAGTGGACGAGTGTGAATTTTCGTCGTATATCGGTTGTGGTGAGGGTAAACTGGGCAGTGGACAGTGGTCGAGCGTGCTAATCTGCGTGGAGTGTCGCGTATGATTGGGCACATGGCGTTGTCCAATTTTCCGGTAGCGACGGCGGACATTAGTTGCACAGACAACGGACGCCGCGCCGCTTAGTAACAGTGGTCATTTTCATGTATTGAATTGCCACCTTATTTCTTTTAGAATACAGTATTTTTTATTCACTTCCATATCAATATTTAATTATTAAGATAGTAAAAATGTATTTATGCATGTAGTTTAATTTTATTTTATTTTTCCCTTTATCGACAAACCGTACAACATATTTTACGTCAATTTGTATTCGCAAACAAATCAGGGATGGCAAACAGCCCGTAACTTCTAATGATTGTTTGCCGGGGGCTGCTAGTTACCCGTTAATGCAATATTAATGCAATTCATTAAACGTGCAACTCAAGTGCGCGCAATCCTGCCCCTCGTGTGGTGACTGCACTTGAGGATTCTGGGGGATAAATAGTTCTTTTTTTGTACTGCAACGAGATTCTTTGCTGTTCCAACATTGTTTATAATTCTTTATTTAGTGTGAATTAAAATTTAATCTTTTCTCTTAACTTTCACGAACAATAATATGCGCAAGTTAACACATCAAGGTACTCAGAAACGATATACAACTGGATACAATAAATGTAATAACATTTACCAAAATACAATGTTTCTGAAAAACATAAATCTCGTAAAATACAACTCGTTTATGTTAATAATTAATGGGCGATGCTTCAATTTAATAACGTAATAAACAAAATGCTTCCGCCATCAAGTGTATATTCGTGGTATTCAATAAGCAGTTTATTTCATCGAGGCGAGCGAAATTAATCTCGGACAAATCGTACCGCCTCTGGGCCCCATTACACGATCAAAGTAAAAATATATGAGGCGAAGGAAAAGAAACCAAACATATGCCGGCCAAATATTTGGATTGCGGCCCTCGCCCCACTCTATTACGTCATATTGTTCTCCGGATCGATTAGCTAGCCCGTGACGTCGACGTTTCGTAACGCCCCAACCCAACCCGCTTGCTTCGTATCCCGTAACCACTCATAATCACCGGTTATTTACAGGAGATTTTCCCCAAATTCTAAGCGATTACGTTTATTTTATGATATGACAAAGAGGCTCAACAACTTTAAAACTTTTTAGGGTTAATTCCGCAACACGCAGATGAGTTGCGTAATTCATTAGTCTAATTCGTGGGAATGCCCGTGAGAATCTCTCGCCGATATGACTCCCGATTCAGAAAAAATATTTCACCGCAAAAAATCCAATTGCCGAGCCCTCGGGTGTGTAGTGATTGAACTAACCTGTCATCCCCATGTTAAGTGATTTGGAGGGAACCATGGCGGCCATTGTTCGGACAACCGGTAGCATGTTTTCTTGGTAAATGTTTGAGCCGAGAATATTTACTAATCTGTGGATATAATAGCTGTGTGTGTTTACTTTAAAATGTTTGCAGCTTGACGGAATATTTTTATAAGTTAACTTGGAATATTTGGTAATCCCTTCTTCCAGCAAAATATCCGAAGAATTGATCACTGCATGAACTACTTTTAATTCATAAAATGAAAAGAATTTCCTTGAAGATTATTGAGTTTTTATCTATTTATATTGCTCTACTGAAACTAAGATCCTGCCTACTCACCAACTTCTGCCAAGTTCAAATTAAATAAAGCATCACTCTGACTGAAGAAAGTAACAACGAAAAGTATGCAACATTACATCGTCCTATAAAGATTATTTATAACATTTTCTCGTCATTCAAATTCAAATTACGAATCGTAAAAGCGTCATACACCGGATAGCACTCTCAATTTCAATCGAGAAGCAACTCGCGGGCGTATTCAATCGCGCATATGTTCCTTTGTCCGCGGCACAATGGGCGCTCGGTGCTGCGTGCCGCTCACGCCACAAAAGTCTGTTTCGCTAAACTCCTTGTGTGCTGTAACATTGACCTATTGAGCCAACAGGTGACTATCACAATGCGCTTGTTTGGGTGTCTCTGAATTAGCGCCCTTTCTTACGTCTGGCACAGAATAGATATAAGTACTCGTCTGGCTAGGATTTGTATGAAAAGCTCTGACGTCTCATGCTATCTCAGGGCACATACCGATTTAGCGTTAATGTTGAAAAAGTTTCGGATAGATTATCGATTCTCTTTATTGAAACTGCAAAATAATCTCTGAAATGTTCAGTTCAAATAAAATTGATTAAAGGTTTATGACAGAAAAACGATCTCGATGATTAATATTTCTCACGTAAAGTTATTGAAATAATTAATTATTCTGTTTTGTTTTGTAATGTACGTTATTAATTGAAATAGTTGTGACTTCAATTGAAAATACTATTATAAAGAAAATACAATCTTCTTTTTTGGGCAGTCGTGTAATAAGTTAAGACAAGGACGTTTGCGAAATCTAGTCTTTCACTTGAATGGCTTAATTTGACGGTACATTTTTCGATTTCTGGAGCATTTATTAAATATCTACTCGCTTATTAAATTGTATCAATAAAACAGCAATCCTTTTTCCTTTAAAACAATATATACTGTCGTTGAAAAATTACGAAATCTGACGACTGGAAGTTAAATTGATAAAAGTTTTTATGGTTTCACGATTTTTTTGTAGAGTAACCAAGCCATTTTCGAGATTCTGTTCGGTTACTGTGTTTCTTTGTTTCTTTTTCAGTCTGCAATAATGTTTGTGAAGTAGAATTATACATCAGTTCTTCACATTGGAAACTCAAAAATCAATCTTTTCATCAGATCGTGATTACCATGAACAGGCTGAACCTTAATGCTTTAAAATACGGTGGACGGTCCGATGTCTATCTACTTTATAACATATCTATACTTTATGATATTCAAGAGAAAACCACACATCATAAAGTAGTTCTCTATCACACCCACACAAATCTGGTCCACTTACCTTGTTTGAAGTCTTGATAAAAAACACATAAAAAGAGGAGAGAGGAAACATAATACAAGGGTGTGAAAAAGAACAAAGTGACTGCTGGACTTAACAAATACGATAGATAAAGAACAGAAAAATGCAAAGATTACACCCGTTATTAACAAGTTAAATTACACTTCTTGTTCTGAATGTAGTAGACGACCTGAGTGGGGCAGCGATTAACATGCCGGTCTACCACGTAAGAGGCCCTGGGTTCAATTCCCTGCCGGGCAGAAATTGAAACGATCAATTTTAATTTCTGTGACGGGTCTAGGTGTTACTAAAATATTTAAAAAGTAAATAAGTAGAAGAGGTGGCGCAGTGGTTTAGCGCCTGGCCCAGCGATTGCGGAGGTTAAGCAACTTTTGCAAGGGTCGGTCGTGGGATGGGTGACCAAAAAATTTTTTTTTTATCTCGAGCTCCTCTGTGTTTCAGAAGGCACGTTAAGCCGTTGGTACAGGCTGCATTTGCAGTCGTTAACACCCACCAATCCCCATTGGGCCCGCGTGGTAGGTTATGGCCCGTCCTCCTTATCCACCCATAAGGAAGGCCTGTGCCCCAGCAGTGGGGTCATAAAAATTACAAGCTTTTCTTAGTTTGGGGCTAGATAGCGCTGTGTCGAAATGGTCCAAACATTTATTATTACAAAATAGTAGATTATACGACAAGTGAATAAAAAGGAAATTTAGTTCGAGGGACTAAGTTGGATCCCGAGAGTAGCGAAGGATACCTACAAAGGACCGAGATGAAATTTTTTATTCACGAGTTGTGTACTCTACTTTTTACCATTGACTGCGAGAAAAAAAATAGTTACTACCTAGCAGTACTTTATACTTCGTATTTATAGATGACCATCAGCCATTTTTAATGTCCCCACTGCTGGGGCACAGGCCTTCCTCATGGGTGGAAGGATGGGCCATAACCAACCACGCGGGCCCAATGCGGATTGATGGGTATTAACAACTGCAAATGCAGCCGGGACCAACGGCTTAACGTGCCTTCCGAGGCACGGAGGAGCTCGAGATAATACATTTTTGGTCACCCATCCCATGCGACCCATGCGTGAAATTAGAAGTTTTCCAATGACATAAAACAACCACGCTAAGAGAGAGATTACATGATCAGTCTGGCATCAGTCCATTTCATTAGTCTGTATAGACTTTGTATTTTTGCAGACTGAATATCGTACCAGACTGATGGAATGGACTGATGCAAGACTGAATATTCAATCTCCCTCTAATAGATGGAAAAGAACCCAAAGATAAGACACTAAAAAGTACCTAATTAAATTTAGCGGGATATTTTTTTTCTTTAATTTTATTGTGTAACTATGGAATAGCTCCATAGCAGCCAGTAGGTACTTTTTTGTACTAATTCATGATGCGCGCTTGTTCCAAATTCAAATTATTTTTATTCACTCGGTGAATAAAATCGCTTATTATTCACTCTTATCGTTGAATTAAACGTACTTCTTAGAGTGGCGATGGTAAAATGTATATTTTTGAATTAGTACAAAAAAGTATCTATACCTACTGGCTGCTGTGGAGCTATTCCATAGAGCCATAGTTACACAATAAAATTAAACGAAAAAAAAAAATATCCCACCAAATTTAATTAGGTTCTTTTTAGTGTCTTATCTTTGGGTTCTTTTCTATCTATTAGAGGGAGATTGAATGTTCAGCCTTGCATCAGTCCATTCCATCAGTCTTGTACGATATTCAGTCTGCAAAAATTCAAAGTCTATGCAGACTGATGAAATGGACTGATGCCAGACTGATCATGTGTACTCTCTCTTGGCGTGGTTGTTTTATGTCATTGGAAAACTTCTAATTTCACGCATGGGCCGCAAGGGTCGGTCATGGGATGGGTGACCAAAAAAGTTTTATCTCGAGCTCCTCCGTTTTAAATGCTCTAAGCCTCCGTGCCTCGGAAGGCACGTTAAGCAGTTGGTCCCGGCTGCATTTGCAGTCGTTAACACCCATTAATCCGCATTGGGCCCGCGTGGTGGGTTATGGCCCATCCTCCCACTCATAAGGAAGTCCTGTGCCCCAGCAGTGTGGGGACATTAAAAATGGCTGATGGTCAACTATAAATACTAAGTATAAAGTACTGTCAGAGGTACCTTTTTGTTTTCTCGCAGTCAATGGTAAAAAGTAGAGTACACAACTTGTGAATAAAAAATTTCATCTCGGTCCTTTGTATCCCTCGAACTAAATTCCCTTTTTATTCACTTGTTGTATAATCTACTATTTTTCACAGCCAAATCTGGTTTTTTGTTATTATTATTATATTATTTATCCAGTTACATATTGGCGCCCACCTATTTCCACCGATTCTGAACCTAACACGGCATGAATTCAGCACAGACGCGCATTACCTATTAATTAATTGCTGCTAATTATACAACACAAGTGCCTACACGAACAGTCGACAATACAAACCATCTATACCATTCGTGGACTATGTGTTACTAACATAGGTGGTTTTGAGGCGCCTCGCTTGTATAATATGTCACATAGGCGGTGTTGACCGCTCGCATACGTATTCAAGACATTGATCTTGGCACACAATGCTTTGTCCTGGTCAGTGACTGGTGAATGGCCGTTTTCAAAGGAGACCTGCACACAGCAAACTGTATTTGTGACAAAATTACATGCAGCACTGAGACGCCGAGCGACGTGGTTAAAATTGACACGGCTATGAAAATTATTTCAGTTACCAATTTTAGCATTAAAAAACTGTGCAGTTTTCCGTCGTTAAACATATATATTTTGTATGTATTTTCATAGGTACTGTGTCATTTATTATTTTCTGCTGTTCATTACACGACGCCCACTGCTGGGCATTTCCCTCCCCCATAGGTCTCCATGACGATCAGCCCCGCTGACCGTATCTAGTGGCTCCAGTTTAGGTTACCATACCAGTCTGAGTAGGTACTTTTAATAGTTATTTATGCAATTGTACTATAATACCTAATTATGTACAGTTGTACATTATATTCAGGCAACGATTGCCTATAAGTAGATATATAATAAAATAAAAATAAACACATACAACGTGTTAATGAATAAACGCAAAACCTCTTAGTTGGTGATTGTGCACATGAACATGAACAACTTTTACTTTGCCCCATAGTAAAAGTTGTTCATATTCATGAGCACAATCACCACCTAAGAGGTTTTGCGTTTATTCATTAACACGTTGTGTAATTTATAAAAAAATGTTGTTAGTAAATAAAAAAAAACAATTTGACACTTTGTGTGTCGAATCGGTGGCACAAGGCAGCGTCCCTCTGAAGCGCCTGTACACGACGCCCTGCGGCCAAAAGTCCTCCTTCATGAAAAGGTCCAGCCTCGTTGTCGGGATGCGCACCACAAACGCCTTAAAATTGGTATTATGGCGCGACTCCAGTGGCTGAACTCTTAAACAAAAGTTGGATTTCTTCTTTATGTACTCGATCACGTCCTGCGCTGTGGTGGTATGGTGCAGGCGGAACAGGTACACGGCCGTGGTCGGTATGGCAGCTCGCAGCAGGAAGTTGGGCCCTGTCGGTGCGGTGCCATGGTGGTTCTTGCTCTCTCGCTGACGACGTCGCTTTTTGTTCCAAACCTCGAGAAATCCGTCTTCATCTTGGCCCGGGACGATATTCTGCGGAGGAGCTTTTCCATCATTGAGAACTGGCTGCTATGACTGCATGCGGCCTTGAGTTGGCGGCAGCATTGATTGACATTGACCTTGACTTTGACATTGACCTTGAATTTGACTTTTACTCTGACTATGACTTTAACTTTCCTCCCCCTCCTCGTCATTTTATCATCTGAAAGAGTGTTATAATGTTGTACTGAATTTCATAATGTAACTCGTCTGGCGAATATTGTGGTTACACTATGACACTTTTTGTTATAATGTTGGCAGTAAGCTAACTACTTATTTCAGAACCCTTTACCTACAGATGATTTAAAGAATGGGTGAGATGAACATATTCAGCTCTTAGGCTTACGCGCGCACTAGACATTGAAATAAAACACTTTTATTTACACTCACAACCTAATGTAATAATACATGCACACTCATTTTTTAATACCCCTCATTATGCATCAGTTTCATAAACTACTATTAACGGACACTAGCGCGGTTTTATTAAAAACAATGAACCAAACCTGGCTTAATTTAACAATATAATTTATTGTATTGAAATATATGGAAAAAAGAACAAGATTTTTGCTTGTCGTTCTAGCTACCTACCTACATTATCTTGAAAACTTCGTTGTCAGATAGTTAATAACTTTTTTGATAACCTACAAAAATTAATTGAAGCTAATTGGCGAGAGCGTATCTGTAACAATCCTCCGTCATAATTCATATTCAAGGAGACTCCAGGATGACAGACTTGGGACGTTGGGACGATGGCGGTTTCGACATTATGTGCTCTTCATGAGGCCTGATTAGTCTTGATAGTTTCAATATAAACCTTCATTTTTATTGACAGTATGATCCTATTTTTTTAAGCATTTTTTTAAACCTTTTTTAAGAGTCTCCAATGGCATTTCCTTAGTAATCCTCCACCACATTCATATTCAAGAAACTCGAGGATGGCAGACATTTTGTACTCCTCAAGAAGACTTAACGGTCTTGACAGTTTCAGCTCGTGCATTTATTTTTAGAGTACTGTCGACTTAAAAAATTAAGGTAAATTAAAAGTTAGTTCAATACAAGATCCTTAAAAAGTCCCGAATAACCTAACTCTAGAGCCTAGTTAGGCTATTAGGGATTGCATAAGTTCTTCTTCTTCATCGAAAAATTTAATAATAATAATAGACACTTTATTGCACACAAGACAAGAAAAAAATTACAAATAGACACAAAAACAGAAAGAAAGCACACAAAAGGTGGCCTTATTGCTAAAAAGCAATCTCTTTCAGGCAACCTTGAGTAGTAAAGAGATAAGAAGAAGAGGTATTTGTTGTTGTTGGTGGAAATAAATGTATTTTTCATTCAAAAGTATGTTTCTTTACCCCTTCGAAAACTAATTTATTGCGATCAACCGCAAATTATTCATTTAACGAGAAGGTAAACAATAACCTAAAAAAATATAGGGGCAGTATCTTTACATTAAATTATTTTATATAATAAAAAGTATCAAGATTCTATACTGAAGTATTTACCGCGTATTCAGCCCCCGTTCGACTGCAGGGAAAAATAACCGCATCCTGGGTTAAACGGGTAATGTCGCTCGTTATTATCATAATAACGTACAAAACACCGTAAAATGCCGTTAAGCCTGCAATTTTTATAATGCCTACTCCATTTCAGCTGAAATAACCAATATTGGTAGCAAATAATTTGACTTAAAACACAAAGCATGTACCTATTAGTTTTCTGAGGTAAAGAAATCACGTACTCAATTAACGTGAATCTTAAGCCGTTTTTTAGAATACAGAGGAGGTAAAAACATTATCATCATTTTGCAGGTCATTCTGATGGCAATGAACTTTTAGAATTAAGTACCTACTAACAGAAACCAAATAAGCGACGACGTGTCGGCGTGACGGCTCATCATTCGAAGTGTGTACGATCAAAGCATTCAGGCGGATTAAGAATAATTAGCCAATTTGTCATTTTAATGTCACATGCCATCACGTCCCGTCGGAGCTACGAGTTAAAAAGGAATAAAAATGCATAAATATTTAATCCAAGTTAAGTATATCGTAAAAACTACAAGTCGGCATAACTCATGCGTCTTTGCCTTTTGTGCGGTTTGAAAAAAATTGTAGATTTAAAAAAAGAACATTAGTTCTCGCGACGACGAATCAGTCATCCCCGCGTCTCGTCGATGAACACGTCTCAGCTCCGTATTATATGCTTGTAGCACTTTGTAACTATACTTATATGCAAAGTACATTGATTGATTTTATTCAGACTCACAGAATGAAATCCCTTGACTTAACTTTAAAAAAAACAGTGATGATATTGGTCTTTTTTTTCATAATTTAAAATGAATTCTGTCATAGCCTTCTTTATTTCCAAGCCGTGAACATAAGTTTGGCAACGTCTGTTACTGTCAGTTCGTGGTCATGTCGTCCGCCAGTCTCCATACTAAATGTATGGGAATATTTCAATTTTAAGAGGTCGATATTTTTTTTCGTAGTAATCGTGTGAGGTTTAAAATATGAAAATAATTTAGTTCTTTTATTGAAATGCTTTGTATATTAAACAATAAGAAAAATATCAATGTTAACCAGGAAAAAATGGCTGTCAAAGATGTCATTTTTTTGTTGATTTTCTTCAGCAGGGAGTTGATAAACACGCAATAAATGATATATCATTAGAAAGGTCTTTTAAAGACAAATATTTGCTGTTAATATACTTTATATCAATTGTTAATACTTTTGGAGTTAAAGGTTATTAAAGTATAAAAGTGGTTTATTGTCTATGGGAGTTGATCTACCACACCTATAGAAATGAATGATATATCATAAGAAAGGTTTTTATATGACAAATATTTGCTGCAAACATACTTTCTATTAATTGTTAGTAATTTCGGAGTTTTAGGTCATTAATGTTAAAAAAATTGGTCAAGTTTAGAGCGTTATAACTCTCAAAGTACTAATAGTTCACGATTATAGAAACACAATAAAGTGTTTCAAATTTAAATACCTTTCCAATGATGTGAGATTTATTGCTAGAGGAGGCTTAGATCGAAATGCTCATCGTACTAAAGGACCCCCGAAAAGTTCAAATAATTTGACTCAAACCTTTTGTTCTAATAAATAAATAATAATAATAAATATAAAACTTTATTGAAATAATCTTACATCACAATTTACAACTAGTTTAAACATAGATAATATAGGAAAAACAAATAATAAATAATTTTTGAAAGAATTTTATACTATGTGCTTGACCACATGCGATGTTGCCGTTCTGCTCAACTTCAGGGCTTGGAAGATATAGAAGGCTATGATTCTGTTAATTTGATAATTAGAACATTCGAATGACCTATTCATGTAGGGTTACCATATCTCAGGATTTGTCCTGAGATCTCAGGATTTTTGGACCTTTCTCAGGATTGCGGCCGGATTTTGAAAATCTGAGGAAATCTCAGGATTTTTAGAATTTTCAATAAAATACAGTAAAAAAACCTGTGAATCTACAGTTGTACACTGGCCGCTTGCTACTTGAAGCTATTTTGGAATAGACGCCGACAACCCCCCCCCAAGCTGCTAGAAATCTCAGGACTTTTCAATGGAAATCTGCACCCTGATTATCTAAAAAGAAACTATTTAGCGACCGGTTGCATTTGACATACATTGCCACTTTTCCTTGGGTTTTTTTTTATTTTAACCCAAAAAGAAGTAGCAATGGATTACGATCATCTGTGAACTACAACCAGTCGCTAGGTGGTTTTTAATTAGATAATCAGCCCGCGGGCCTTTTCTCCGGACTTTTCATTTTCTCATCTGGTAACCCCTCCTCTTTGATCATTGTTATAGAACTTTTTGATTTAACAGTGTTTAAATGCATTAAATTATATTAAAACTATTGATTTCTCTCTGATTAATACTGGTTTTATAATTATATTGCTAGGAAAATTTATGAAAATACTATTGGCACGTATTTTTATAAATGCTCCAGTCCTGAAAACCCAATGACTCATTAATACTTCAGTGTCACCTCCAACGAATTTGTAGTACATTATGAGACAAGTTAGCTTAGGTTGCTCATTGCACACAAGGCTGTGGGTTGCAGCCCGAGCCGCAGGCGAGGGCGTAACTCAGCCGAGTGTGCACTAAGCAAAAGCTCACGAGTTTCATACGACGTTTTTTAACACATTTGCGAGGAAAAATCAAAGTAATTTACCACACAGCAACAAATACGACAAAAACAAAATATGATACTTAATTATGATGGGAAAAGGCGCGCAGGTTATTTTTGTTTTTTTCACACGCCCAATGCAAGAATATTTTGCGAACAAAGGGGTGAGTGAGCATACTGCCAAGATACAGCCTACTTCAAAATTATAATTTTAAGTGATAAAATGCAAATATTTTAATATTTTAAAACAAAATTATGAATAACCAGCGGCCGCCCGTGGTTTCACCCGCGTGGTTCCCGTTCCCATGGAAATATCGGGATAAAAGTATTCTATGTTTTAATCTAGGCTATCTACTATCTGTGTGCCAAATTTCATCCAAATCCGTTCAGTAGTTTATGCGTGATTGAGGAACAAACATCCAAACATCCAAACCCACAAACTTACACATTTATAATATAAGTAGGATTTGATAATAATAAATATTTGTTTGACTTAATTAAGGACTTACACATTTATTTACTCCAAAAATGTATATGAATTTTCAGCGGCATAAAACCTCTTTGTTGTTACTAAAAAAAACTGTATTACCCGGTTAAATTGGAAATGCTCTGTTTACTCGTCGCATATAACTTGCAGTAAGGTACTTATTTAACTTTGCAGGGTTAATTCTATAACCAACTAGTGTTTTATATATTATTGCACGCGTTTGTTATAGCTCGGTTTATGGTCCTAAAAGCGATGTATTAGGGCTTACTTTACGAGCAAGTGTGTTAAAAAGAATAGTATGTTTAATCCTTTCTTCGATTCTTCAGTCTCGCATCCTTTTCCACTCTTTCTCGGATTGCAGTCTAAGTACATTAACACTCTATGAATCATTTATGCACATACCTCAGGTTTAAAACCACCCACGGGCGGAGCGTCAAGTCGTCAACCGTCGGCGTCCGTCAATGATTAATACTGACTCCGACTCATTAGCTGAAGGGCTCAGAACGTCCCGAGCACTTAATCACTCGAACAAAGCACTACCTACTCGCACGAGCAGCCGAAAGCATCATTCTTCGTCAGGAATGCGAGGTGGACGCGCGACAAGCTTCGAGCGACTAAATGGTGGTATTGGTGAGGTAAGGAGCTCGATGGCGCGGTGGTTTAACGCCTGACCCAGCGATTGCGGAGGTTAAGCAACTTTCGCTAGGGTCGGTCATGGGATGGGTGACCAAAAATATATTATCTTGAGCTCCTCCGTGCTTTGGAAGGCACGTTAAGCCGTTGGTCCCGGCTGCATTTGCAGTCATTAACACCCACCAAACTGCGTTATGGCCCATCCTCCTTATCCATCCATAAGGAAGGCCTGTACCCCAGCAGTAGGGACGTTAAAAAAATGGCTGCTCATTATGAAATCCAGTAGTATCGTCATCGTCATCAGCATTTTATGTCCCCATGTGTGATGGATTGACCATTCTCTACCATGCGAGCCCACCCAACAAGCAAAACCGTCATATAAGATCTGACTTGTACGACTTTAAGTCGGATAGCAGTCTTATAATAGTAATGAGATGACTGCTAGGTCCTATAGACGTCTTAAATTTAACTTTTTAGTCGTGCGACAAATATGTCCTAATAAACTGGTCATAGTAACGTCGGCACGACTAAACTATACGACGTTTTATTAAAGTTTTAGCTAAAACGTCTGTACGACTTGTAGTCGCATTTGAGTCAAGTTTCAACTTTTAAACGATGTTTAACAAAATGGCGGCTTTACTTGGTCTTCAAATAAGCTTAAAATGACTTTTTGTCTTTAAAACGTCATATAGAGATTAGTGTGCGACAAAATTAACATGGCTGACATTTTTAGAATTAAATATAATTTTATTAATACAAATTTTATGTTTTAAACGCAAAATTATGAAGGGGCATGAAAATATGAATTGTATTTACATAGGTATATTATCATAAAATTTTAATTCCCAGACGAACTAAACGGTATGAGAGACAGACACAGTTAGCAAGATATGAAAGTTAATTAATACTTACCATTTATTTCCTTGTAATTGATTTATTTTGCACTCAGATCTCAAAACATAACCACAAACACGAGTCACTGACGAACATTAAAAATCAGTCGTACAAGTGTTGTTACTTGACTCATATACAACGTTTTCGTCATTCAAAAACGTCTGTATGACCACAATATAACGAAAAAGTCGTAGTAAAGTTTTGATGCGACTACTGTGCGATGAAAGTGGTAATCTTGAGACTTTTGTATGACCATTAAACAACAATGTAAAATAAAATAAATAAAAATAAATAAATGTTTTATTGAGTTGATACATTTCTGACTTACATTTGTAATAGTTTGGCTAATAATCTAAATATAGGTCGTATAAATGGGGCCCTTTTCGCGTTGAGCAAACGTTATTATAACGTTAGTGTGACCTATCTTTTGCGACCAGTGGTAATAAGATAACGTTTGTACGACCATTGTACGACGTAAAATTGTTAGTTGGGCAATTCCATTGGTGGGTTTTAACGACTGCAAACGCAGCTGGGCCCTTCCAGAACACAGAGAAGCTCGAGATCACACATATTTTACTTTTAGTTTTTTTGCAATTTGAATTTAGAAGATTCTGCACTTTCAGTTTCCAACATCGACTGGCACCAAATATCGCTTGCCTTCCATAGCTTGGGGCGGAATCATTAGGACATGCAGGACATAGAAGCGCAACCTTACATTATCTATGTATGCAAACCACTTTTCTCAATACGCCTCTTTATACTATGTATTTATGATTCCTCAGCAACTTATTACTATTCATTATATTAGGTCTTTACCTATGAAATTGCCGTTTTGTTTGAAAAAAGTTAAAGCATTTTTTTTTCGAACTTATTTATTTCTTTTATTCAAAGTAATCACCCCTGCAATCAATGCATCTTTGCCAACGCTGTGGCAGTTTATGGATGCCCTTCTTGAAAAAATCAGCTGGACGGGAGACAACAAACTCTTCAAAGGCGTTTTGTACTGCCTCTCGGGAATTGAATTTTTTCCCGCTAAAAAGTTGTCCAAATTTTGGAAAAAGTAATAGTCGGTAGGCGCAAGATCTGGTGAGTATGGCGGATGAGGGAGAGCTTCCAAACCCAACTCATGCAGCTTAGAGACGGTCTGTTGTGCAGTATGGGGTCGCGCGTTGTCGTGAAGTAGCAGTGGGGCACCCATCTATGAAGCTTTTTTATCTTGCCAATCTGTCGCAAATGGACCAATATTGTTTTGATGCTAACATCAAAAGCTGCTGCCAGCTCAGCTGTAGATTGCGATTCATCTGCTTCCACAATCGCCTTTAATTCATCATTGTTGACCAAAGTTTCCGGACGACCACGAGGTTCATTTTTCAAGTCAACATTCCCAGAACGGAACCGAGCAAACCAATAACGGGATGTACGTTCGTTTGTACAGTTCTCTCCGTAAACGTCGTTGATGTTACGTGTCGTTTGTGCCGCGTTGGTGCCACGACGGAACTCATATTCCATAATTACACGAAATTTCGAAGTATCCATTATGAGGAAAAATGTTGAAATGTAATGAAAATACAACGCTAATCAATAAACAAAAGACTGATTTTGTAAATAGAATGTCATATTTTTTTTAAACAAAATTAATTTGAATTTAGAATTCATAGCCAATCAAAACTTTTTTTTGTTTGAAAAAGTCTGTACTGCAATACGGCAATTTCATAGGTGAAGACCTATTATTATATACTAATAGAAAAGTCGTCGAAGAAGTGATCAACAAGTTACTCTACTTATGTAAAAAAAAAGATAAAAAAATCATTAATGTAAGAACCTGGTGGTTCATACATGTATGAAATTTCCAGCAAAATGTTCATTAAAGGTGAAATAAATATTAAATATTGAAATATTATAGAACTTTAAGAAGGGATGTAAATTTTTTAAATGTTAGGGTAGGTAATGTCTTCAACACCATAAAATTGTCATCACATTATCTTTGCTTGTGTCAAGCCAAAGCAAACATTGACAAAGAACTTATTACATGTTCAACATTAAACACCATATTCCAACAACACGAACCTCAAAATATGATCCAGCACGCCTAACCCGGTTCAATTCGTAACGGTGTCGGAACAAAAGGGTGTAGCTTACACGTTATATCCAAATGATTGATAACTGAATCTATCGAATGGACAGAAAAACCTCACTTCCTACTAATGACGGCTTTAAAAATAGCGGGCGATACTTGTGATGGCGGGCGATATGTTGCTCGCATCAATCCTCCATTCTGCTCGCGTCTCGCGGCGGGATCTAATTCATTATGGTAATTAACACCGCAATAGCGACGGATATCACGGGTACGGGTATGCTGTGTGTGGATGGAGTGGATTAGATGGGATTAATTGCGTGGTGACGAGTACTAAGTTTTTTGTGGACTGGAATTTTAGAGCTAAGTTTTTGGGTTTAAAAACTTTTTTGAGCAGACATCCTGTTGGTGAAAAGCTACAAAATATGGACATATGAGTTATGCAAGTTATGACTCGTATTTTAGTTGATCAATTATTATCGGACAACAAAAAAATTACTATCTAATGATTGAAATTCGGTTCAGATGGCTCAAATCGCAAGCGATAGCGCAGTTGATCAATAAAAATCGCTATTAAAAACACGTTCAATGTTAGATCCGTTTTGACAGTTTACGTATTTACTCAAAAACATCTGAAATTAATGAGATGTAAATAAGAAAAAATCTGATAATAACCTCTTTTTAAATATGTTAACTCAAGATGTTTGTTACATAATAAATATCTTAGAGCAACACGACTTCAATTTGACGACAAAGCCGCGTTGCTCTAAATAAGATAAATATATAATGCACAAAAAACTATATTTTGATTAAAAACAGTTTTAATAGTGAAAAGAAGGTAAAGCTCGGGGATTTTTTCTCAACAGCAAAATTCTCACTTAGAAAATATTTCTTCTACCAAACATGGAATTATGATGTCCGTGCCAAAACCCAGCTATCAATACGGCAATCACCGCGAGTGTTCTTGAGAGAGCGCGTGCCGCCGCCGCATGCGCGCTAATTGTGGTCTGGCAACCCTCACTAGAAACCTCAACGACAAAAAAATTCACTATACACTACCTTCTTCATAAACTTTATGCTTAAGTTAGAACATAGCAAAGATGCTATGCACTACGAACGATGCGATTTTGTTTCGGTTTGCATGGTAGTAACTCATCCCCCTCATTGAGTAGTGAACGAAATTTTGTTGTATTTTAATATTAAAAAATAATTATTGAAAAATGAAGCTTGAAATCATGCATATAATAACATCGAGCTATTTTTAATACTAGTTGCTCTGTGAGCTGTAGACCTCACATTTTTGACCATTTTTCGAAATGGCCCAAATACTTATGTTTTTTTTTTGAATAAATTAGAAATACTGCATCGAAAAAAATCGATATAATTATCAAACCTGCTTACAAATTTCTTGAAAATTGGTTGAGAAATGCGACCTGTAGAGGAGAACAGACGGAGTGTGGGACAGACATACGAAAGCATTTTTTGGTTAAGCTGAAACGGAAACGCTTCGCGTTCACTCGGTCAACAAATATGATTTTTCTTATATTTGGAATGATTATCACGATGAAACCCAAAGAAATTGGTTTGAAACAATACTTTCTGTACAAAATATTCCTTTGGATGACTTAGTTTGTATAATAATGCGTCTCTTTAGCCAAACATGATTGATAGCCAAATGGAATGTCATGGTGAGACATGTATATAATCACAAAATCATTTCCATCCAGCGAGATTTGATGAGCCAATAAAAGGCTTTTAATCTGATAAACTACTTCAATTCCTTTTTCATACAACAAAACCAATTTATTTAATCAAAGAAACGTCACCAAGACTGTCACACATTGATAATGGAAATAACTCTTAAACCAGCAGACGCATTTCGAAATTACTTTCGTACAGGTCATTCACCTGAACGTGTTACTTAAAAGAATGAAAACCTATTTAATTTATTTTAGTAATCGGCAAATAATGAGAACGGAACGTCAGCGGATTTGAAAAGCTTTTAGCGCAAACAGACAGGCTGGCTAATGAAAATGTAAACTTAAAGAGTAATGGAAAAGAAGGTACCGAAGAAAATGATTAATCACGGACGGAAATTGCGAGGTGAGCCGAGTCACGGCCCAGGCACCGCGTGACACCGACGCCAGACTTCACTAAATGTTATTAAATATCACTAGACAAGCTACATTTTCTATGTTAGGCCCAATTCGAGGATTGGACTCGATTGTATGCTATTGGAGAATCCTTGTTACACCTACGCTCAGAAAGTCTGGCACTGGAAGCAGTTTTAGTGAGTCACGTCTGTAAATTCGATATCGAACTTCTACAAATCAAAATGTATGGATTTTAAAATTCAAACAGATATTCTAAGGCAGAGGTGCCCAAATAGTCGATCGCGAGAGGTTTTAAGGTCGATCGCCAAGGATAACACATTTGGCAGTTTAGCACTCAATGTAGTTTTACTTATGCAATATTTTTCTTGATAAATATTTGGTGGGTTAAAGGGTCAAAATGTCGATCTCTTAATCGTAAATTTTGCTAGGTCGATCTCCTAGAAAAAGTATGGGCATCCCTGTTCTAAGGTATTGGCAACAAAAACACATAGGTATTTTTCCTTTGCGAGGTTCGTTATTGCTTTTGCTAATTTTATGTGACTTTGTTTTCGCACACTGATTGTCTACACTAGCCTTAGCAAAACCATAATATTATTGTTAGATTAGAAAACATGGAACCCAAAATTATAATTTTGTTCAGTATAAAAAAAATCAACAAATTAGCATTTCTTGCATTTCTTTGCTAGACATTTATCAATACCTAATTAAAATGATCTACATGCTAAGTATGCTAAAAACAATGTTTTACCTAGCTCTAATGTAGGTATCATTTATTATCCAAAAACCGGGGAGCAGATAGTACCAAAATGCTTACAGATTGCGTTCCAAATCTCATATTTACTGGTTTGTTTTCCTCAAGTCCGCAAATGATCGTAATGGCCCCTTGACTTCATCGTCGATTAACCGTGCAACGTATTTATTTAGGGCCTCGTCGTCCTAATGTGAGCGGTGAAAAATGACACTGGACATTGGCCCTGAAATATGTACATACGTAATTTGGCCGCAGTACTCCTTAATGTTTCCGTGGACTGTAGGGCGATTGAGCAGCTTTGATACTTTACGTCAGTGTATCTTGTTTACTACAAGAAACCTGCTGTCAAACATAAAGTTATTTTTAATTAATGATTATTGCAAATGCTGATTGATGTGAGACGGTTAGATCATTATCAAAACCAATTTTAAGTCTTTTAAATACGACAGTTAATGGTTTGTCATTAAATTACAGCCTGCATTCTTTTATTCATCATATAATTTTTCAAAGCGATATATGTAGGTAAACGTAATATTTAATCAAGTTTCAGAAACAAATTCTGCATTATTTAAGTATTACCTGTATGTTCTACAGATTTTGAGTCTTTAGAATAAATCAATTGCAATAAGAATAGTGAGAACGCCTCCTTCGGCAACAAATTCCAAAGAATTTAATAGAAGCATTTTGTCAAGACTGTCCAATGTCGACGACGTAACTTTTTTCCTATCTTAGGTGGCAAGTAATTTATAGCGGATGCGTTACGCGTTACGCATAGGGGGCGTTGCCGTCCGAAACGGAACCGTATTACCAGCCAGCGTGGCCGGATATCAGCAATATATCGCCGCCGGCCGCCGGTCGCCGGTCGCCGGTAAATAACGATAGAGCATGTTTGTGTCTTCTGATACTAGCTGCTAAGTTATGTATGCTTAAATGGAAGATTATTTTGGTAAGTCTACTACTACCAGACGTGGTAGGGCATATTTCAAATCCGCCTGGCTGGGCATCTTACCTAAGTCTGATGCCAAAACAACAATTTTAAAATTGTTGTGTTCCGGAAGTTAGAGGTAAGGTATATAGTCGTCAGTGATGAGGATTCCGGGTGTAGTGCGCTTACACTTTCGTTCTTTTTAAGATCAACTACCTTATAGGCCAGTAAATTCTTACAAAGTGAGCATGTTTATATGAAAATAACGGTGTAGCCGGTTAGATATGCCGGTGAGTGTCAATATTTCAAGCATCATATCTCAAAAACTATTAGACATACAGAGCTGAAAGTTAGCTTTAATTGTTTGAAATTTAATACACTTTCAAAATAATATTGACAACTAATGTCAAAAGCTCATAGTTTTTTAATAAAACTGCAAAAACTGAAAAAAATGCAAGCACAACTTTTTTTTGCTTGCAAAACATGGTTCCACACTCCCTTAAGGGGTCCAAATAACATACCAAAAATGCAGCTTTATATCGCGTTTTGCGATTTAAATGTAGATTTTTACTGGGCTATTATTTGTCTTGATATTGATTTAACGAAGTTTGCCGAGAACTTTTTTTTTCCACAACGGGATAGTGTTGGGCCTTCACCTCACCTGATGTAAAGTTACGATAGGCTGAAAGTGTAAGCGCACTACACTCGAAATACTCACCACTAAGGAACTGACTATCTTACCTCTTACTGCTGGAACACAACAATTTTGAAATTTGTTGTTATGGCAATGGCATCACACTTAGGTAAGATGGTGGTAGCTAGCCAGGCAGACTTGAATTACGCTACTACCAACCAAACCGAGTACAAAATAATATGCCCTTCCCCCCTTTCCTGGGAATCAAACCCGGAATCCCTCTGTCGTACACATGTGGTAATGTGCTAAATGAAGTATTGCAAAGTGTGAACAATAAAAACTACACAACTGTGTTGTTTCTTGATATGTCGAAAGCTTTTGACCGCGTTCCACATGATGGGTTGCTAAAAAAACTGGAACGTAGTGGGATTAGAGATCCTGCTCTGCATTGGTTAAAATCATATCTTTCAAACAGAACTCGATGTGTAGAAATAACTCAAATTGATTCAACTAAAACGGTTCAAACGTACAGATCCGAATTCAAACACAATAGTTTTGGTGTTCCACAAGGGAGTGTTCTTGGCCCTTTGTTATTTCTTCTACATATAAATGACTTACCAGACATAATAAATTACAAAACTGTACTTTTTGCAGATGACATTTCCGTTATAATAACAACTGACAAAAACTCTTCCTTGGACCAACATAAAATTGACATAACTACCACATTGACATTAATAATTGAATGGCTTTATAATAACAATCTTAAAATTAACTTATCAAAAACAAATATAATAAATTTCAATAATTTCAAAAATCATATAATTAATATTGATTACAATGGACAAATTCTACGGAGTGCTACAAATGGAATTTTCTTAGGTTTAATAATTGACTCGAAATTGACATGGAAGGAACAAATAGATAAAGTATGCAATAAGGTAAACAGTTTTGAATTCGCTTTGTATAAATTAACAAAGGTTGCTAACGTGCATACGGCCATTACAGCCTATTTCGCTTATGTCGAATCGATATTGAGATACGGTTTATTGATTTGGGGAAATGGTACTGACATCAAAAGACTATTCATTGCTCAAAAGCGATGCATCAGAGCCATATGCAATTTGACATCAGACACATCGTGTAAGCCGTATTTTAAATCCCTAAACATGCTAACACTACCCTGCCTTTATATATTAGAAGTGGCCTTATATGTGAAGCAAAATGGTCAAAGTTTCACTCAAGCGAGCGATCTAACTCAAAGAAGCTTAAGATATCTCGCAGACTAGTGCACGTAACTGTCCCAAACTCGGCGAAATATCGAAAAAATTGCTATGCCATGTGTATGATTTGCCATTTATAACAAATTGCCAGATAGCTTCAAAAATACTCCTACTAGTCGTTTTAAAACTTTATTGCGCAAATGGTTAGTTGACAGGGCATTCTACTCAATTAATGAATTTTTAAGATATGATAACAGGTAGTTTTGTAATATGTAATATCATAGCATAAAAATGAGTACCTACTATATCAAAAGGGATTCATGGTCGATGGGGGATTATACAAGGTTAGGTATATTACATTGAATTTAAATTGTTATCTCTGACAATTTCAGTTATAGACTTGACATTTTTCGCTCATTTCAGTTGACAATTTATGGAGCAATTTTAAATTAATAATTTTAATAACTAAGTAATGTGAATTTGACATTTACATGCATTTAATTTAATCTTTAATAATATTAATAAATTTTGTTATGTTTGCATGCTACTTTAGTTGGCTAAATAGGTTAAGCTCTAATTTACCTACTTTTAAGATCTCCATTTTGTACCCTATTTAATGCAAATAAAGATATTTGTATTTGTATTTGTGGGCGAACCACTAAACCACAGAGGTGGTTGAAAAAATGTATCTTATCAGATTGTACCACGATTTTCATTACACGACCCACATACCAGTATGTAGGTACATAGGATGTCATTAGGCGAGGCCAGCGATAGACCACGACATTTATTTTACGGCGTCCGGCCATAAAAGTGATCCACTGCATTCTGCAACGCTGCCCATTGGTTCATACGCTAGAAAAATTTCTGGATGAGACATTGGTATTTTGTCATGTAATCATTGAATAGCAATACTAAAGTATCGATACTTATAAATATTATAATAAGCTCTAGTCCAGTAGGACCACGACTACATAGTGGTGTACCGTGGTCTCACTAGTAGGCAAATCGGTAGGTCCACGGTCCCGAAAGAAAAATATAATATGAAGGACATTGAAGTTTAGGAAATTAGATAAATATAAAATAACTGTGTTCGTTTTAAGAAAAACATATTTTTAAAATTCCATCAATATCTTCAATTTACGAGTACTTTCAGTGCCTGAAAATGCTTTATAAAACCACCTGTTATTTAATTTAGAAAGCTCGCTGCATACGTGACAAACAAGATTATTTCACTTCTATCAGTTCTCTATATCAGTGGGTACTGCCCATAGCCCACGCTCCAGGAAGTGATAAAGTTTTTTGACTAAAAAAGCGCTCGCGCACCGTGCGGAAGCGGCGGGAGTCGTCTGCGGACAGATTATCTTAGTAGGTAAAGCGGAATATCGACTGGAAAGATAAATTGTTTTTTAAGTTAACACCACATACAAGGCAAGTTACTTTTTCTGGGAGCAAACTCTACTAACATATTTTTAACAAACGGGAACGCTTGGAGTCAAATTACAACTAAATATCTCATTTTGCATTCTGTTGATTCATTAGCAGTACCTACATATATTTCACGATTACATTGTCACTTAAATCACTTCTAATTTAATTTTCTCAAACCTTTTCATAACAGTGAAAGTGTAAGTATTTATTACTCATTAAACTATTACAATAATAATGTCTTATAAATCAGAAACAAAATGTCTAATTAAACTAATATAAGAAAAGTGCACTCAATAAAACCAATTGACAAATTCGAGCTCGTCTAGGCCGAAAATGTATTGACAAATGAACAACAGTGCGCTCTTGTAAAAAGGAAATGAATTTGATTCCCAGGAAATAGGACATTGATTCAATTGGGTATTGTTGCTACGGTCAACAGCGGTGACTACCCGATGTATAAATGAGTGCATGCGATCTCATTATTGGTTTGGAGATAAAAAAATATTGCTATAAAGCTTTTCTCTGATCATTTGCATATTAGACATAATTTCTAACGTCCCCACTGCCCGGCACAGGCCTTCCTGAAGGATGGTCATCGTCATAATTCAGATAAAATATAAATTTTTGACTAGCACTAAATGGAAAACGTTAAAAAGTTTTCACTGACCATAAAAGTGGCCACATACAGACGGAATTTCGATTCAGAATTCCGTAATCATTCCGAACGCAGCTAATCCATACAAATCTATGGATCTACCACGCACATGCGAGATTTTTCCGTACGGAATTTTCATACATTATCAATATTCCGTTTTGGAATTCCAAATCGGGATTCCGTCTGTATTTGGCCGGCTTAATATACTGATCAGATCAGCACACCGTACCTTATTTGTTTGCAGCAGTATTAAAATCTGAAACAAAAAAAACGTCAACATTTAAATTTAAATCAACAACAACAGAATTCGATACCCGCCTATAAAGTCGCAATCAAATCACGCTTTCATAGTAATTACTTTGCGGACATTTTTGCCAAAATAAAAATTAATCAAGCTCCTAGTTGCACCCCTATTAGAAAATGATTTAGTCCGGGAGTCCATCGAACCCCACTTTCTCTGCAATTAGTTGCGCTCGGAACAATGTGCAGTGATTTTTAAACGACCCCCTGCGCCATCTGGCGTGCTCGGTCAATGCGAACGCCAAGTAATATAGGTAATTGCTTCTCAGTCACTGACTCAAATTAAAGTGCTAGTGAATTTTTGACACCCGCTCATAAAACTGCCTCCGAATCCTTTTAATCTCAAACTTAATCAACTTTCGAGAGTACCTACCTATCGACCCGTTTCAAGTAAAAGGTTATCCGAGTAACTCTTAAACAACTTGAAACTCGACAGTTCCTATTTTTATTTAACTCAAATACACGCGATTAAGTTTTAATTAAACTCCGCACAATTCCAAAGGTGGATAATCCGTTTCTAAAGTTCGCCGAGCGAGTGATATTCCATAATTAAAATTCCCAACGAAATATTAAAGGCACTTGGCTTAATTTGCCAACATTATGTACGCTCCGGTGTTTATTGGCGCCGAGAAATTAATATTTCGCGCCGATATCAAAAGTTCACGCTCAACTAGCCACCCTAGGGGGTCGCAATAACTACAGTATTGTCACAGGTGAGAGCAAATGCGCTTATTTTTTGCCTCGAGGAGGTGAGTTCAAAGGTCGTCGTGGCGACGGGCGGGGGCGGTCAGTGAGCGCGGATTATCGCGAATTATTCACGTGCCATAAAGCGCAAATTGCGCGGGCAGCACGTGTCGGGACGTATGCAATATGGCGTGGATCCTGCCGCTACAGCCACCGCTGGGTCAGGGAAGACTGTAATCTTTTTTACCATTGAAAATGGTTATCAGATGCAAATCGCCTGAGACGTATTTTTGGCCATATCTCCGAGGATTTTGAGAGGATCGAGATGGGAATAGTACCAAAAGTTGAGGAATTTATCGAGACACCCGTGAACGTTTGAATTTTGAAAATCTACTGAAATCTTTTTTTGGAATTTAGCAAAACTCCAAAAAAAGTTTTTTGGCGGGTGTTTGTTTACTAAATTATAAATATTTCGGAAATAAAACCGACTTAAGAAAAAATTAAAGAAAGGGTCCTAGGGTATTAGTTTAGCCACCAAATGACGAAATAATTTTGAAAATCGGTTAATAATTGTGACCTGTAGGTGGTCCCTTTAGATTTGGAATTGTAGAAAAACGGGTGTTTCCGTACATAAAAAGTGATGTAGCTTTTATGATTATTGACCGATCGTCATGGTAATAGTGTTAAAAGATGCAGAATCAGACGATAAGTGCATTCGTTGCAATTTTGAAAATCGGTTAATAATATTTCGGCTGCGTCGAGGCAGCCAGAGGATGCTTTTGTGACACGAGGCGGAGCCGAGTGTCACAATCGTAAAAATAAATAGGCACTACCTAGGTAACCTTAGAAATATAATAGGACTTTGCATTTGATTTGATTTTGGTTTTTCGTAAATTTTTGTGTTCATTTTCAATGCTGCGATTCTTGCGGGGACTGTAAAATCTGTGATTTTTTGCAAATTTATGTCACAGAATATAGTGTTTATGTCTTAAAACGGTAAACGCAACTTTTCTTAAATATTTTAATACTGGTATACTTAGAGAGTTAGTGGTTTACAAACTCTCTAAATATACCGGGGGGCTACTCAAATGGCCACTTTTCTATTCGTTCGCTAACTTAAAGCTTAAAAATAAACAATTAAACGATCAAATCACACGTCGCCAGTTTATGTAAATCACAGACATTGTTGTATTGTATACACATAATTTTAGAGTTTATGGCTTATTTTTAATTTTTAAGTTAGCGAACGAACAGAAAAGTGGCCATTTGAGTAGGGGGGAAGTATTTGTTTCGATTAAAATTACTTAACTTTAATTAAATTAGTTATTTATGAATTGCACATGCACAGGTAGCTACGGTGATAAAATATAATATACTTGTATACAAATTATGATTTTCATAGAAAACCTCATTTTAATAGCAGCCGGTACCTATTCACTCGCGGGTCGCGGTTTTAATAAGCAAATAATGTATGATTACCGCGCTCGAGTGCGTTGTTTTCCGGGAACAATTAATGGGAACGCCGTGATTGGGGTTCGACTACCGAGTGAGACTTCGAGCAGCTATTAAATTCTGAATGCGAGGTTAATCCGCAATTACCGCCTAGTTATCGCCGGAAGACGGCGGAGATAGTTAGGGCCCGGAAAATATTCCGTTCACTAATTATTCCGCGTAATTAAACGCGGGCATTATCGCGCGACGCCGCCGCCACCTGCCGGCATTGTGCGAACTTGATTTACTGCGATCCCGCCGCGATTCCGTTGCGATTCCATTGCGGATCCCCGGCTCTTTTTGCACCAATTAATTATCGAATTGCTCGTATTTAATAATTGCTGTGAAATTAATATGAATAGCATCGATCGTGGTTGGTGGTTTAGCTAGTTACATCATTTATTGCACTTGCATTCTTACTTGAATTTCGTACATGTTTGATACAGTAAACGAGAAACAATTATAAGTATTATCTGTTATTATGAATCACTTCATAGATCTGAAAAATTGTCACTTCCTGAATTTTCAGGAAGTACATTTGTACGCGTAGTTTTGTTTCAATGACTGACAAAATAATTGACCAAGCGAGCGCAAAGCGCGAGCGAAGCGTCTCTGCTTCAGCTTGGTCAAAAAAATGTCCTTCCGGCTGTCCGTTTGTTCTCCTCTATACAGGCCACATTTCTTAACCAATTCTCGTGAAATTTTGTGAGAGGGTTCGAAAACTAAGGTATATAGAACTTTTTTGTCGAGCCAAAACATATTTCAGTCTGGCTTTCCAGCGCTATCTGTTCTCCTCTAGTCGCATTTCTCAACCGATTCTCGTGAAATTTTGTGAACAAGTTTGATAATTAAATAGAATTTTGCGATCGAGCCAGTTTTTTTATTTTTTACGAAATGGCGGAGATATGTAAAATAGATATATTTAAAAAAAATATCAAAAATGTAACAAAACCTTTTTTGTTAGCAGTGTAAAGTTATAATTTAAGAAGACTCAAAAGTTCATCAATCAAAACATTTCTGGCCAATATTCGAGAAAATAAATGAGGTTGTGACTTTGTGACAGAACCTAGGAGGCGAGGCCTACAACTCACAGACGGAGCTACTATTATATAAACCGAAAAAGGATCGATTATTTATAACGGTCATACTTGACATTCATGCATGAGGGACACGTAACTCAATTCATTATTTTTCAAAATTTTGGTAAGTATGTCGTTACTTACTCGACAAAGATTTGAATATCGATTAATGTCTTTTAAGATGGCGGCGGTAAGATACATAATAATTATATTAAAAAAGTGCAATCTAAACAGTGAAATAATAAAATAATTAATGTCGATAACATAATATCATTATTCTGTGATAAAACATAGCTACCAATCTCAAAACATATATACATTACAAAATATCTATGCAAGTATAGCCACAAGAAGCAGGAGGGGAATGAGGAATATCTCTCGGGCGAGATGAAAAAATAATACCACAACAATATGAGGCCCGTTATCGCGGTCCCAGCGTCCACTCTCATCGCGAACCTCTAATTTGCTCGAGAATTCTCATTCCTACGCCTCCCGCGTTTTTTCGTGAAACGAAGTATTGCGCGCTTTGTAATTTTAGGACGCGTGAGTCGAATAATCATAAGCATGTTCTAAATTCAAATGTTTTATTAGATGTAATTGGTTGTTAGTCGTATCAAGACATTCATGACGTTGAGTGATATTGAGGTTTTGAAAATAAATTGTTTGAATGGTCATAAAAGGGTAGGTGATTTGCTTTAAAATATACTTTAAAACATTTTTCTTTTACCAACCGTTATATTTTTCACAAGATTAAACTTATTTACGAAAAGTTTTATAAATATGTACCTACTCATAATAGTCTGTTGTGATTTTGAGAATAATTGGAGAAGAAAACGTACTGATTTAAAATCCAAAATATAAATAATACTTGTAATCCTAATGAGTAATAATTCATTAAAAGGTAATTTGTTTCATGAAAAACGTTCACTTTTATTTACCAACATTTATATTTTCACAAAAATAAAACGTTTTACCAGTCGTCTTATATAGTTACTTAAGTATAAGCTCATTAGTAATTACGGAGGGCTGGTACGGACGCGTGGCTAAATATTTTCTCGGGCCGCCCGCCCTGCGCCACCCGCCAGTAATTAAAAGAACGGAGGTCGACCGCTTTTGGGAAAATCAAAAAAATATTAGTGTCCACGCACATTTTCGCATTTTCGGGTAATAAAAACGAGGAATACATACGTATGCAACAAAGAATAAGTTTTTGAACATGTTTTTAAATTTCCATCTTGAGTGCAGCTTAAAAATACTTTTAAATAAATTGCAACTCATACGGATAAGAAACGCGTGGTGCGTGTGTTTACTATTTAGTACCTATACATATTCATGAGTTAGTAATGTGGTGTCTATGCCCGCGTACTGGCCGATATTGCGGTGGCGCGTTTGACATGGATTTGAATTCAAGTTTAAAAAGTTAAGATTCGATTTTCTACAGAGGACTCGGTGCGCGGCCATGGAGGCGCATCCTGGTTTTTATTATATTGTATTCGAAATTAATTCAAAAGATAAAATAAATAATGGTTTCCAGTCAAAGCATCGGTTTTATTTAAAGTAGCGCTCGCAAGAGCGCTACAGTACCTATATCTATTTTAGTGTAGGTAGTTTGTTTTGATTTTTCTGGTGATAACTAGTTTACCGAATGCCGAGTACCTACCAATGAAAAGATAATCTGACAAATAAAACATCATTCGTTATCATATTCAAAAGAAAAATCTAAAATGAAAACCTACACAAAATAGTAAATATACTAGTAAAACTGTTTATCTGTCTGAAAAATGTATAACAATAAATAATAATGTACTTTAGTATTAGTTAATTAGTATGAAAGCAAAATTGGTAAAATCGGTAGTTTTTGAGTTAATAATAAACCAAAACATTGAAGCAATGAATCCGTACTGGTTTGATATTATATTTTTCACAGAAAAATCTTCAAAGACAATAAGAAAAACGACAAAATCAGAAATCAGCCTCTCTCACCAATCGCAGCCGTTAATGACGTAAAAACAACTGAGGCGCTCATTAGCGCACGGAGCGTCAAGCGGAGCGGGCGCGGCGGGCGGGCCGCACAAAGCCGGCTGAATTAATGACACCTCGTGAAAAGCCGAGATGAGTTATTTTCGAGAGGAAAAGGCGAACGTGGAGTGGCACGGTTGTTTTACACGCGCGCCGGTGTTTTGTTCGAACTAACGAGGTCAATAGTTGAGCGTTCACGGTTGGTGCTCGCCGGTAACAAGTCGCCGAGCGACGAGCAGTTGTTATTTCTTAGGTGCTGTTTGCGTTTCGGTACTCTGTGGCGGCTTTTAAAAAAGTTAATGAGACTATATGTTTGGTTTTGCTAATCCCTAGTTATTTTTTTTGGAATTAATACTTTAGCATACCAAAAAAAATTTTGTGCATGCTCACCAAATCCGAAACCGCCCAAGAATATTTTATGAGCATTTACTTAATAGACTATTTGACTAATTTTGGAAAACCATTTTAAATTATTCCTTATTACGTAATAGGCGCACCACACTGATATTTCAGAAAAAAACAATGATATTTCATTAAAAAAAATCAATTTTAAAGTTTAACATTCTAAAACCTCGCCAAAAACGCTATGGCGCTGGACACGTGACTTGTTGACGTCACAAGCCTGTAAACATTGTAATATCCTTAGCCATTTGACAGCCATCAATCGCGGATCCTAAGTTTATGGTCGTGTCAAACGCCTGAAGCCATATTTATTTACAGGCAAGTGACGTCATCAGTCATCTTAGAGCGTTTTCGCCACAGAAAAAAATACAAAAATTAATGCATTTTTCTAGGTGAAATTAATGAATTAATAGACTTAATTTTAGTCCATATAATAGTTGAATATGTTTTTTACGCTATTATCTGTTAGGATGAACACAAATTGTAGAATATTTTCAATGTTGTCAAATTGTCTATTCTGCTGGGTTAGGTTTGGTTAGTATGGTGATCATTTAAACATAAGCCGTTTTTTTTTGGTCTAACATTGATTTTTCGTTGCTAATTAGAAGAACATCAACACGAATTACTTAATATGTAACTAAAAAGTTTGTTTTTATGCACAATGGGACAGTGCTTGGCCTTCACCTGACCTGATGTTAAGTGACGATAAGGCCGAAGGTGGAAGCGCACTACACCCGGAATCGTCATCACTGAGGAACTGGCTATCTTACCTCTAACTGCCGGAACACAATTTTAAATTGTTGTTATGGCGTCAGACTTTGGTACGAAGTTAGTAGCTAGCCAAGGTGGACTTGAAATAAGCCCTACCCCCAACCAAACCGAGTACAAATTACTGGGAATCGATCCCGGCACCCTTGCGTCTTAGACGGGTGGGCGAACCACTAGACCACAGAGGCGGTCAATTAAAAATATAATTTAACTTTAAAATAATGAAGAGTCAATGATAGAGAAAGATAGCCAATTAATTATTATTGGTCTCATCGTTACGGCTACATTCTTTCTCCTCTCAGTTATAGCGTAAAAGTGACTACTTATATGTGGAACTCACATCGCAGGCAGTAATAATGAAAGGCTGAGACTGTACCAAGGGTGGAATGTAATCTTACATATCCATAGAGTCAACACGTAACCCCTTATTTCGATTCCAGAAGCAATAAGGCTTGTGTACTTATATGAAATCAAATTGTTTCTACCTGAAGCCTTACATATACAAACACCGTACAATGAAATTGTAATCCTTTATTTTCATTGCTTCATTCATAAGTCTAATATTTAATAGTACTTTGTAATGAAAAGATCAGGGGCCCTATTTTTGAATCGCTCGACTGGCGTCAAGCGCTCGTTTCTACTGATTTTCGTTCGACCACAGATAATATAATACTATACTAGTTTCGACAAATCAACTCAAATGTATGAGCTGTCGAACGAAAATCAGTAGAAACGAGCGCTTGACGCCAGTCGAGTGATTCAAAAATATGGGCCCAGTTTTTAAATGTTTGATTAAGATGAAGCTATTAACGAAATTACATCAATATAAATGAAGTTACATACAAACGACAGCTTCAATATTAGAATTTTCTCAGACATTATTTTTGTTGCTGTGCTTTCTCACGAAGTTGAATAAAAAAGATGTAGTGTGTCACTTGATACTCCTCATGAGCGCGCCAAATCTATGCCACATCACATGCCTGCCGCCCGCACAAACACACATACTATAAGAAAAAGTATAATTAAAAAAAGTATAAGGTTGATCAGACGCACCGATAATGCTGCTCTGCTACCGTTTACGCTTCTTTTGTCCGGGACTATAATAAAAACTCAAACAATGAAGGCCGAATGGTACGACTCCTTTGCCTCAAACGTCCCACTTGAGAGATAAAAATATTATGTGTAGTGGACTCGTTTCTCTTATTACGTTCCCAAGCTTTCGAAGCATGCCCGGTAAAGTTTATTTTTTGATAAAAAAAATACATCTTTAGAGTAAGTGGGATTTTTGTGGTCGACAAACACAAAGATTTGTCTGAACTTCAGATTACAAGTTTAAGTAATTTTTTACTAAGTACCTACTTATGTTTTGTCAGCAATAGATTCACTGACATCTAAACTTGCTTAATTTTACAAATTATACTTAACTTACTAAAGAGACATCTTTTCAGAAATCTAAAGCAAATTTCAAACATTAAGAAATAATAAAAATAATCGTAGATTTATTACTTACATCACAAACGGAAAATGAATATCGTAGCCATAAGTCTTTAAAAGCCATAAGTTTCCCGAATTCTGGACGCCAAAGTTCGAGACGTATACGTAACTAATTCAATTCCTTTGAATTTCATAAAGGGACAAAGACGGACTGGCAACAGCGAAGTAGTGCGTAGGTAAGTGAGTGGCATAACACGTGTTATGCCCTTGCGCATATTGTGTGCGTAGAAATCACGTAGCTCCCGAACTAATGAAGGTACACTCACCGACTACAGACCTTTTTAGAATTAGGTATCATGATAATTATATGACCTACAGATGGATTATGGGCTATTTACATGGATCGATTTTAGTCACTTGTGACGGTCGACTTTAGTTACCTAGCAAGTCACTTGTAAAATTGAATCGCAGGTGACACATCGGTGACGGCGTCTATGTAGTCGATTGTGTTACCTAGGTAACAATATGCAAGCATAGTTACAGTTTTGGCCACCGGATCAGATAAGTTTGTTCAGTCACCCTAGGCCTAGGCCACATTTACACAGTCAATTTTCACCGTGCGGAAAAAGTCATGCCGCTTTATTCACCCGTGTAAATCCCACATTAGATGTCAGATGTGAAACTGATATTATTTTTGGAATAACGCGTCCAGCTTCTTTAGAGGTGACTAGGAAAATATTATCACGAGGTAATTTCATACTCTATTTGATAATGCTACTGTTCACAATCACACCAACCAAACCAAACTGAAACTTCATGAAGATATTATCATTCTCTCCGCGTGATATATCTCGTAGTAGGAAGTTTTTAGACAATCGGGATTAATTCATTTTATAATCGGTTTATTCTTAATTATTATTTTAGTGACTCTACTGTCGCCTTCGCTTGATGTTTACCTCGGTCATTCTTAATTGCACAGCTAATATTTTTTCACGGGTCCGCGCATCCATTATAAAATACTGAAACTTTCCGGCGCGACTGTACCGTGCGCACCTGGGTCGCCGAGGGCTCTTATTCAAATGCAAATCAAACGTTCCATTTTTAAAATCTACCATCTCGACACTCCTTGCTTCCGGAACGACTTATGTCCAATAGCTACGAACGTTGTACTGATCAATCAGTTGAATTTCAATCCTGTTCATATAGATATTGAAGTCACTTTCCTTTACATATAAAGGTGATTTATGACGTTATTTCTGTAAGCCAAATTGTCGTTTGGGACCTTTTAGGGCAAATTTCGAGTACCCAGGTGTGCTCCCGATCCAGTTAAGGGAAGCGTCCTTGTTAGGGATTCTCGTATAAAATCGTTTAATGGTTTGTTTTTAATTTCAATTTTTCATTCACCGGCGCGATGTTGTAAATTGTTGATAATAAAAAAACGTGGAGTTTTATTGAGACTTATTGTAATTCGGTCAGTCTGGCAGTATAAACTTGTTGAATAGGCACAAAGGGTCGTGGGCGACAAAATATAATATTCTATAATGAAGTGATGAATGGATATAATTATTTTATTGGAACTTGACACTTCCTGTATTCAAATTTATGGTTACGTTATCCATGTATTTATTGTAAATATTTTTATGCCAAAATGATTACATAAATAGATTAATTCTATAAGTTAATTGTAATAAATCACCTCCTTGACTGAAACATTTTAAAACGCCTAGGCACGGAAAAGCTGAAGAGGATAGTTTGCCAAAAAAATTTTTTTTCGAAGATCATTTGTTACAAGCCAAATTATGGTCTGCTAAACATTATTCTGAAATCATTGTGAAATTAAACGAAATCCACCGGTTGGGTCACAAGACTCCCTAAAAATTGTATAAATTATTATTACCTATTGAATTGTTATTATTATTAAAATTTTAGATAATACTACTTAGCAGCCGCCCGCGACTTTTGAGTGGAAAAGGTTTTTTGCTATCCCTCGGGAACAATACTTTTTTCGGGATAAAAGGTACCCTATGTCCTTCTCTGTACCCGTGACAACGTGTATGCGAAATTTCATGATGATCGGTTCAGTAGTTAAGACGTGAAGGCGTAACAAACAAACTAACTAACAAACGGAGTTTCGCATTTATAATATTACTAGCTGACTAGCTGATGCCCGCGACTTCGTCCGCGTAGACGAAACTGAACATGACAAACAATAATTCTTTCAAAACTTAGTTTCCGTTCTAGTTCTCATTCCTGTACCCGTTCCCATATTATTTTTCCATAAAAAATTTAACCCCCCCCCCCCCCCCCGTTTCAGTCTTTTATAAATAAAATAAAATAAATAAAAATACTTTATTTGCCATTAAACAGGGTAGGTACATAATAAATGTTGGTGTTATAAAAATAATTGTAGCTTTGAACCTATTTAGCCATATACAATAGCATGCAAAATAACAGTTTTAAGTACATCATTAATACATTTGATTAACTAGAATTATATTAATATGAATTTTAATAATTTGTTTTAACATTACCTATATTAATTTACAACATCATTGAATTTGCTAACTAAATTAAAATTTATAAATAAATATTCATTTAATTAATAATTTATTGAAATAATTTTCATATCAATTTTACTAATCCTATTATTAAATTAAATTAAACTAATAAATGCATCAGTTTCAAAAAACATAAAACAATAATTACATTATTTTTAATTCATGTCATTTATGTTTTAAAAATTCGTCAATAGAATAGAATGCTTTCTCTATCAACCATCTGCGTAATGATTTATAGAACATGTTAGATGGTAGTTGTTTAATGTCCTCTGGTATTTTATTATATATTGTTCTACACGCCGCAAAACCATTTTTTGAGAAACGCCTTGTTTTTGGAACCGTGTCAAGGATAATCTTGTTAAAGACCTAACCTAAGACTTCTCGTTGTCACTTGATGTGCTTGTGTGAATAAGTGGCTATTATTTCTAACAAATTTACCAACTTCAAGAATATAAAGAGAGGTGACCGTCAAAATTCTAAGAGATATAAAATAGGGCTTACAAGAGATGTCTGGCGCTATGCCACATAAGGCTCTTATGCATCTCTTTTGAGCAACAAAAACTTTTTGGATATGCGTGGCATGGGCATATATTATACCGTATCTAAGTACAGATTCGACATATGCGTAATACGCGGTTATAGCGGTACCTTTATTTGCAACCCTTGTTAATTTGTATAGAGCAAATGCGAATCTGTTAATTTTATCACTAACTTTATCCGTGTGTTCCTTCCAGTCAAGTTTGGAATTAATTTCCAGGCCTAAAAATGTTATTTTTTCAGGATTCATTAAGTTTTCGCCGTTGTAGTTAATAGCAATCTTTTTATTTTTAAAATTATTAAAATTTAGTATATTAGTTTTAGTTAGATTAATTTTTAGGTTATTTTTTTCAAGCCATTCTATTATTAGCTTTAATGTAATTTTAATGTCATTAACATGCTGACCTACGGTTTTTTGTTTGCTTGTCGTAACTGAAACCGAGACATCATCCGCAAATAGAACCGTTTTATGTTTTGTTGTTTCAGGTAAGTCATTTATATAGACCAAAAAGAGCAGTGGTCCTAGCACACTGCCCTGTGGTACTCCAAGATTGTTATATTGTAATTCCGACCGTTGTGCCTCTTTAGTATTATTTATTTTGTTGATATATGCTACCTCTACGCTTTGAGTCCGGTTTTGTAAATATGACTTTAGCCAGTTCAACGCAGGACCTCGTATTCCATTATGTTCGAGTTTCGAAAGTAGTTGTTCATGTGAGACAAGGTCAAAAGCCCTGGACATATCTAGAAAAATCACAGTGGTGTAGTTTTCTTTATTTACATTTTGCAAAATTTCGTTTATTAGACTAAAGGCCGCCTGCGCAGTCGACTTATTTCTTTGGAAGCCAAACTGATTCTGCTTTATTATTTCATGTTTATCAAAAAACGATATCAGTTGATCACGCATGATTTTCTCGAAAATTTTCGAAAAAATAGATAGTTGAGCTATGGGTCGATAGTTTTTTTATATCAGTTCTATCTCCTTTTTTATGTAGCGGCTTAACTATTGATATTTTTAGTTTATCTGGAAATGTTCCGCATTCTAAGGAGAGATTAATCAAAAATGTTAACACTTGGCTTAATTCATTCTTGCATTGTTTAATGACTTGGGTGCTGATGCAGTCATGTCCTTCTGATTTCGTATTACTTAATGATGCTATAATTTTTTTAACAGAGTTTTCATGAATCGGCGCCAAAAATATTGAGTTTGGTAAGTATTTTTTGGATGTACTCTCTAATTTATTGTGTAGTGTAGTTGTATTGTTCATAAATAAATTGTTAAATGTCAATGCGATTTCTTCAGGATTTTTGATTTCCTTATCACTATCTATTATTTTGTGTATATACTCTGTTCTGTATGTTCCATTAGTCTCATTCTTTATGATGTTCCACGTAGCCTTGCATACGTTTTTGCTATTTAGGACATATTTCTCATTTGCTATTCTTCTAGCTGTATTCGTACACTTCTTAAGCAGTTTATTGTAGTTTAGGTAACTTGTTTTGTCAGTTTCCGTTTTTTTAGTGTAGTACCTAAAACGCAGTAATCTTTTCCTCTCACAACTCCTTTTTAAGCCCTTTGTTATCCAGCTAGGCTTGGATAATAGGTTTGTTTGTAGTTTTTCCAAAGGAAAACAAAGTTTATACAGTAAACAAAAAAGGTCATAGAACTCGTCAAAAGCGGCGTTTAGCTCTTTGTGTCTATAAACTTCAGAAAATGAAAGACTTTGCAGATAGGATTTGAAACGAGATATATTTTCCAGTGAGTAACATCTTTTTAAGATAAAAATTTTTTTTGGGATCACATTTTTTTGTGCGAAAATAAATGTCAGAACTTGGCCAGTATCATGATCTGATAACCATAATGGAAGAGTAAATCCTGTCGCATTATTTATATTACTAATTATATGGTCGATGCACGAGTTACCTCTGGTCGGGGAAGTGATATGCGAGAACAAATTATATTTTTTTAATATGTCTTGTAAACGTGCTGATTGTGGATTATTTTGCAATAAATTTATGTTTAGATCACCAACAATAATGAGTTTCTTATTTGAATATTTACGAATAAGTTTGTGAATTAGAGAGTCAAGTCTTTCAAAAAAGTGATCTATGTCTGTTTTAGATTTTGACGGAATTCGATACAGACAAACAACAATAATGTTATTGTTGGTTAGATGTGATATACAAAACTCAAAATGATTAATCATCAATAGATTATCAAAACTAGTAACTTGTTTGTTTTCAATTCCCTTTTTTATTAAAATACAAGTTCCCCCCCTATTTTTTGGTCTCGAAAAATTTGCTGATAATTGGTAGTTATTTAAGATAATATTCTTTTCATCTCCCAACCTAACAAAAGTCTCCGTAAAGCATAGAATATCATATTTGATTGTCATATCCAACAAAGTAATCTCTAGTAGTTCTCTCTTTGAACAAAGCCCTTGAATGTTTTGGTGAAATATTGAGAACTCATTATTTGGTTTAAGATCGAAAAAAATCTTTTTTTGTTCCATCAATAATAGAATTTACAGAGTTTGATGCTTGAGTGGGAGATAATATGATAGGCTTGGGAGGTAGTTTTTTGAAATAATAAGGTATAGTTCCTTTTTTTATTGTTTCACTAGTGGTTTCTTTACTTTGTTTTAATTCTTGTGAAAGAGATGACATGGATTTAATTTTAATTTTAATATTATCAAAAGTAAGATATTGATCTTTATATTCTTTGAAATCGATGCATGTATTAATTTTTCTTATAATTATGTGCCTCATGTTTGCATTGTGGAATAAAAATGATTTGTCTATTTCAATAAGATTACAATTGTCAAAGTGACTGATCCAAAGTTTCAAATGATAGTTTAAGATGTTTGTGTTAAAGGAACAATTTTGAAGTATAGGCATAATCAGAACAGATAATGATTTCAGCTTGTTTATAGCTATACACAGATTTGAATGTAACCTATGTATATCGAGATCGTGATTGCCAAAACCTAGTATAACAACATCATTCTCAAGTGACTCTTTTTCAATAACATCACAATAGGATAAAAAGTTAGAACTAGATGCGTCATTTAAGATAAACGCAGTGGTTTCGTATACGTCGTTCCATTTTTTTCGTCTTGATTCCGCGATTTCAGCCGACATTCCCTTCATAGTTTCATCTCCTAAAATAAAAATGTGTTTTTTTCTTTGTGGTTCGTTTGATTTGTGACTGGTAGCGACCTCTGGTGGATCGCAGAGCAAAGATTCTTTCTGCACATCCATCATATTTGATTCATTCACAGTATCAGGTATAGATGGCGCTATAGTGGTATTTTGTTGAGGATTTAAAGTTTCTCGTACTTCTGAATAAGAAGTATTTGTATTTAGAGTTTTAGACAAGAGTTTTTGTTTTTTATTTTTCGCTGAACATGTTTTCGGAGTTGATTTGCAGATTTCAGTTAATTGTTTAATCCTTCGTTCATATTCGATAATTTTCTTATTTATTGTTTGATTTTCCAGTAACAAATTTTCTATTTCCTTTTCCGCAATGCAAAGGTTTTTTTCAGCTTTTTCCAATTTTTGCTTTAGTTCTTCAATTTTATAGCTTGTGTTAAGGCGAATCTCTGGAAAGCTCCGGTTCATATCTCCTAGTTGTGTTGATATTATAGATGAGAAGCTATCTTCAAAACTTGTTTCGGAGAGATTTTCACAAGAAATGTCTGTAGAACTAGTTTCAGTATATTTCTTTTGTTTAGATATTTTTTTTCGTTTTTGTATATCACCTTCAGGGATAGAGACTAATTGCTTACTTGAGTTTGGCGTAGATGTTGAAATATCATTACCATTTTTACGTATCACCATCGGGTTTTTTTTCCTAATCGTAATATGGGATGGTGTTTTGCTTGATGAAGTTGCTGTTTTTAGTATTTCCGAGCATTTGTTACATTTCCATTTTCGTTTTGATTCAGGTTTAATTAAGCAGTAAAGCTTTTCGGATAAACCTGCGCAGTCGAATTCATAACTTTTACCGCACACAGCACATATTATACAATCCTTCGCATTAGTTTGTCTTTTACATTTGTTACAGGTAAGCGCCACCTTTCGTTCGTTTTTTGAGGAATCAGATTTTGTTGACATTTTTTCTTGATAATGTCCTTTCTAAATAAATCCGTGATTCTGGCAAAAAATATAATACGGCAACACTTTTTCTATATTTAAACTTGCTTGACGCTGTCAAAATCGTAATTATGTCTGTCAGTTGATATTGACATTCATTTTTTTGATAAAGTTGCGGGTATCCGTGTCATTTTTAAATAAGAGGGTAGATAATTCAGACTTATCTTTGTTTTATTTTGTGTTCCACAGCTGACGAAAACCACCAATAACAATAGCACAGGTTCCCTTCGCAGCAAACTACACTTTTATTAACTTTCCAGGGGGATATAAACTGGAATTAAGAAATCTTGACGGAATTTTGTACGGAGCAAAAACTAATAATGTAAACAGTAGCAGTGTTGCTTTAGGTATCGAATAATGTCCATCGTGTTGTGTTGGACCCTAAAATAAATATTTACCCCATCTACCCTAAGGGGTTAATTATCGAAAAATCACAAAATACGGGTTTGCTTTTAAAAGTTATTAGTTTTTAAAAGTACTCCTATCACGTCAAAATGTCTATTTTATATTCTTTATTCATACAAAACATTAACCCCTTTTGACCCCTTTAGGGGTTGAAACATAGCAACTAAGTAGGGCTTAAAAGTAAATGCTATTTTCGCAATCAACATCCCATAAAACCTCAGTAACGATATCCATATCGAGTTTGGGCTTTTTACTCCATTTGCCCCTTAAGGGCTTAATTCTCAGAAATTTATGAAATACCATGTTTGATCATTTGTTTATAGAAGTACTCCTAGATAGATAGATAGATAATGATTTATTCATATATCCTACGAAGTTTCAAGTCGTAATGTCTATTTTATATTTTTTCCTTACAAAGTTTGAACCCCATTTGATCCCTTTAGAAGTTGTATAATATCTACCACTTAAAAATAAATGCCATTTTCACAATCAACATCCCATAAAACCTCGATAACGACACCCATATTGATGTTGGGCTTATTTTACCCCTAAACCCCCTAAAGGGTTGAGTTTCGGAAAAACACGAAACACGTGTTTGCTTATTTGTTTTTAAAAGTACTCCTACAAAGTTTCACGTCAAAATGTCTATTTAATATATTTTTTTCATACAAAACATTAACCCCATTTTACCCCTTTAGGGGTTGAAACATAGCTACTATGTTGGACTTAAAAATAAATGCCATTTTCGCAATCAACATCCCATAAAACCTCAATAACGACATCCATATCGAGTTTGGGCTTTTTACCCCATTTACCCCTTAAGGGGTTGATTTTCAAAAATTTACGAAGTACATGTTTGATCATTTGTTTATAGAAGTATTCCTAGATAGATAGATAGATAATGATTTATTCATATATCCTACGAAGTTTCAAGTCAAAATGTCTATTTTATTTTTTTCCCATACAAAGTTTGAACCCCATTTGATCTCTTTAGGGGTTGAATAATTTCTACCACTTAAAAATAAATGCCATTTTCGCAATCAACATCCCTTAAAACCTCGATAACGACACCCATATCGATGTTGGGCTTTTTTTACCCCATTTACTCCCTTAAGGGTTGAGTTTCGGAAAACCACGAAACACGTGTTTACTTATTTGTTTTTAAAAGTACTCTTACGATGTTTCAAGTTGAAATGTCTATTTATTCATTTTTTTCCATACACACTTTGTACCCCCATTTCAATTCTTTATGGATGGAATTTCTAAAAATCGCTTCTTAGTGGGTGTTTACGCTGTAAAAAGTATCTATGTACAAAATTTCAAGTCTCTAGGTTCAGTGGTTTGGGCTGGGCAATAGTCTGTCAGTCACCCCTTCATTTTTATATAAGAGATTAGTAAGGACTTAGTTTCGTATACTAGTTTTTATAACATAAGTAAAACTTTATTCATTCATGTATAATTCAGGATAGAATAAACGACTAGTAAATGACTCTTATATTATCAACTAGCGGCCGCCCGCGACTTCGTCTGCGTTGAAAGTTTTTTTGCTATCCCTCGGGAACAATACTTTTGTTTGGGATGAAAGATACCCTACCCCATGTGCTTCTCTGTACCCCAGGCAACGGGTATGTAAAATTTTATCATGATCGGTTCAGTAGTTAAGACGTGAAGGCGTAACAAACAAGCAAACGGACTTTCGCATTTATAATATTAGTAAGTATAATAAATATGGTCAAAAACGGCAGTCTTTTTTTAATCTATCCAAATTTTAGACCTAAACATACCAAATATTTATCCACACTTTTTCATATCAAATCGAACCCATAAATCTTCGCAACAACACGTTCTTAAAAAGATATCAACGAATCGAATTAAACTTTTTCTAACATATCTCAACTTGCATTTACAATAACTCATCCGCGATTATCCACGCAAATCACAAAAAGGAATGGCTCCGAATAAGAGTATATAATAAACGGGACACAATACCTACAGCAGTCCGCCAATAATAGCTAATAGTTTTCTCAACTTCCATACAGAAATGATTTACTACGCTCAAAAGTCGAGTAGTAAATCAAAATGCCTTTTACGCCGGGATCGACCAATACGTAATGATGACCAAAAAGGACACGTGCTTCATTATTTGAACGTGATTTAAAATAAATAAGTTTTTATTGCGCCATATGTCATGTGAGTGATAAAACAGCAATGGTGTCGGAGAGTCGGTTGCCGGTGGTTGTCAGTCACATGGACATTTATCGCCGGCGAGGCCTCGGGATCAATCCCATATCCCTCATTCCTCATTACAGCTCGGAATATATTTTATTACTCGTCAAGTACAAGATATTACCACGTAATTGCTTTAGTGACACTCTTAATCTTAAAATGGGATAACATAATGAGTCTTTGGAAAAGCAGTAATCTTCATGATCTATGAAAACGTTACCTTGATCATCATCATAAACTGCCTGCACGACGTAGGTACAGAAACAAACATCTTCTGTGACGTAGGGCCCTCCCAGGAGAATGTTGCCATATGGAGATCGTAGCGTTAGAACATTTTGATTTGAAAACACTGTACATTTTCTCATCCACTGAGGTGTTAATTAGTGCTAGATGTCATTTGTCGCTTTTTACGACTCTCCTATGTCCGACGATTCTTGTCCTATAACCTTTCATTAAAACGTTATTGTAAGTTAAAGGAATGCCAAGTACACATCTACTTAATGTGACCCTTTTTATATTTGACAAAAAAAGAGGAAAAATAAAATGCCATAAAATACCGAACCAAATATTTTACCCATTTCACCTTCTCAGAAATCATCCCATTACCTACAAAACACAGGTACAACGCCGAGTGGTGTACGTCCAAATAAGATCATCCTCGGTAAAAAATAGCTCTCGACGAAGTTCAATAACATACCCGAAAATGTAAACACGCGGATCTCCACTCGAGATCCATCCAGGCAAATTAAATTGTACACGAAATGTCGGCATCAAAAGGCCTCCACTGTCCGTCTGAGCTTTCCTTTTAATTAAACCCTAAGTACTCGTTAAAAAACTGGATCTTCCCAAGCAGACAAAGAGGCCATACTAACAAACAGTGCGAATGTAAAAACGTCGAATAAATAAGTGGAAAAATACAGGTAAGTCCGAGGGTTTTTGTGCGCTCCGACCGGCCACTTAGGTCATCCTGCGAAATAAAGGCACAACTTTTTTAGATCGCTTTTAAATGCGAAGCCCGTACGAGCGGGCCTCATCCCCTCCCACGATAATGTGAAAGGAAACAAACGAAAGAAAATGTTGCCGAGCGCCGTTCACTTTTTATTGAAGTCTTTCTCGTAGTTTCGATTTCAAATAGTTCGTGTAATTCAGTTGACTCGCCTAATGAAACGAATAAAGTTCAGCTGTTAAATATCTGAAGTTTCACCTCCATTGTTGAGTTTTTTATGCGAATACCGAATAATTGCTTTGTTTTATATCGCAAAAACTAATTTCTAGGAAACATTTTATTCATATTTGTGTCTGTTTCAACGAATTGGACTATCAGTCAATATAAAAAGTAAATATCAGCAAACAGAAAAAAGATCGATAACACATAAATCCTAAAATATAACAATCACTTTTCTTGATTGTTCTGATCAGGATTTAAACCTTGTCCTCTACTATATTAGCCAAAAAATACAAACCTACATGTTAAATATGTAAAAAAGACATCTTTAAAAAAGAATTCCTAACTCTTATAATGGAAGCTTATTCTGTCGAAAGTTTGATTGTATAAACCAATAAAGATGCCCTTAAACTCTGATATCTTTAAAAACCTGACTATAACTCTAGAACAAATTATCAAACTTAAAACAGCCATAATTTGTATATCAATAAACAATTATTTATCACAAACAAACTATTTAAACAAGTAAAGGCAGACTCGTCAGCCGCTGCGCGCAACAACTTTCCAACTCGAAAACAACAAAAGTGCTCAGGTATTGTAATTATGTTTCTAAACAACAAACAATTATTATCGGTAAAGCTTAGTGCTTGAAACTCTGCAGCGGGTCACATTCCAACTCTTTGGATACAAAATAGCAAATTTTTAATAGATTTCAAATATCCTAAGGATAGTGAAAGCTACATGGAAAATGGAGACTTTTCATTCGCATCAGAAATGCCAGGTACCTTATTTTTCTTTTTCGCTTTACTTATTACGTACCCTTATTTTGTTTTTTCTCTTTGGTAGGTAAGTACATTATCAACGATCAATCTACGAAATGTTATACAATTATATTATTTTCAAGAAAAAATAAAGTAAGTAAGAACTAACGATTTCTATAACATAAATATCCCTAAAAAATAGAACTTAAGAAAAAGCTAGATCACCTTGTGATTTTTTTTTGTGAGTAACTCACATAGGTTAATGTACATTAAACATACATGAACCCTGAATACATTACACTCTCTTTTCTTTGGCAGTCGTTTAAAAATTACCTATACAGTGATATTTTATGAATAATAAGAATATTAATCCTCGATATTAAAGCAATCCCGGTAACTTTAGACCCATTTTCATTTTGCCAATACTAAGCAAAATATTTGAGAAGATCATTTTATGGTCAAGCATATTTCAAACTACTTCCTACTTCACAAGAAACAACTTGGTTTTACTCGAGGTAGATGGACAACTGATGATGTTGGAATGATTGTACTTCACAAACAGGACCTTGAGTCATGGGAGAGAAAACTAAATGCAATTGGTATTTTTGTGATCTCCAAAGCATTTAATTGTGTCAGCCACATACTTTATTGATTGACTTGAGATGAAAATTCGATGAAATTGTCATTAGTAAAATTCATAGAATTTTCAACTCAATATTTAAACCAAAATTTAAATTTTCAAGCCAAATAAAACTCCTCAATGGAGTCATAAGCCATGCAGCTTATAAAAACTAATGTCTCACCAGCAGCAGTGCAGTAATGTTAAAATGAATAAATGAATGACAGTGATATATAATTTTGATGAAATTATAATAACAATTTCATCAAATTTTAATTTCAAGTCACTGAGTAAAAGTACTTTGGCCGACACAATCAAATGCTTTGGAATTTAAATGACAATTTCTTCGAATTTTCATCTCAATTTTCAGTTCACAATTCCAGTTTTCAAGTGAAATCAAACTTCTCAATCGAGTGAACGCCAGCTTATAAAAATTACGTAATAATGACCCCTATCTCACGAGCAGTGAGTGGTAATTACGTTAATAGGCCGAGGGCAGCGGGTGCGACGCGCAAATTCCTATTGTGCCGTTATCGTCTCCACCCAGACCGGCAGCAAGCGCCAACATTGGCCAACTTTAATTCCATTTTGTTGGAGAATTTTTAATTTAATAATATTTTTCTGTTATTTTTCGTATGACTAAGGGCATAGATGAGTGTTCGTGAATTTCACTGGTAATAAGTTTACGTCACATGAAAATATAATGCTCAAAAAAATAAAGGCCTTATGTTTTTAACAGAAACGAACTAATTTCTGAAAGGTTTTTTTAATATTAATTCAATATGATGAACTTAAACCATAACTGGCTGTAGCTTAAACCATAACTTAAAAATAAAAAGAGCAATAATAAACATTTTCTTTGTTTTTAAAACATTTATTTATTTAAAAGTTTTTAATGTAATTCAATCCCTTTCGAAGCATAATGTACAATGCGCAAAATGTGCTCAACCGAGCTCATTTCAAAGTTGAAAAACATTGGCATTAAAACTTTACAATATGTTGAAATGGTTTTTCATCTAAAATTACTAATCCCTTTTTCCCTTGTACCTTTGTTACGCATTATTTTTTTAAGTCTCCTTCATGTTTAAACTTTCGCAAGTGATAAAGTTGTTTTCAAAGTCTTAAAAAATCATAAAACCCGTGTTTTATAAATAAGGTTTAAAATCAAACAATTTGTAATTTCCAAAACCTAAATTTCCAGAAGAACTATTATATAACCTACGAGTATTATCTATATAATCTGCTATCCTCGCACAATCCACATATCTTCCACATATACGTCAACATAATCATTTAAACCGTTCTAGTTCTTTGAACAAGTCATTTTCAATTTCCTAGCGCAAAGAGCCCCAAAAGTGAGATAATGCCCCACCGACACGTGCGCCCGTTCACTCCATCGGGCAGCAATACGTACCCAATCAGGATTATACAAATCCCCGGGGGCTAGGGACGCCGAAATAATTACGATACGCCGGAGTTAATCAAGTGCCTCCAGAAATTGAGGAAAAACCTACTTTAATAATGTGGCTACGACAATGTTCTTTGGTTGTGTTGTGTTTGCCCGTTGGTTGTGGTATTAGAAGTAAATTGAATATAGCCATGTGGGTTTTTATTAATTCCTTAGACTACATTAACGCGTTTTATTACGCAAACATTTAGATAATCATAATCAAATTATATCCCTTATAGGTATCCTTAAAATTAAAGCCTTAAGGAAATCTTCACGCAGTATATAAGTACAGGGTTATTTGTAAAACACTAACCTCGTAGGAGTAGATTACTAACATCATAAACAACAACATTGTTAGAACATTGTTTTCGGAAAAGTCGTATACGACTTTTCCGAAAACAGACAAAAAAACCGGCCAAGTGCGTGTCGGGCCACGCGCAGTAGGGTTCCGAAGTTACCGTATACAATACCAAATTGAATACCCCTAAAATTTTGCGTATGCAAAAATAACTTTGTTTTTCATAGTGTTTGTATGAATGACAAAGTTATATTTGCGGTTTTGGAAAATGTGATATATCTCTAAAAATTATCACTATGTCTCATTCAAACCAATTATCGTTGAAAGTATTTATTACGATCTACAGCATATATTTTTTTTAGATTTTTCACTTTCTTATTTTAAAAGTTAAAGGGGGGGGGGGGGGCACTCATTTTACCACTTTGGCAGTGTATATCTTTCAAACGGTTGACTTTGAGAAAAAATAGTCTTAGAAACCTCAATGTCATTTTTAAAGACCTATCTATAAACACCCCACACGTATAGGTTTGATGAAAAAAATTTTTTTCAGTTTCAGTGTCATGTATGGGGAGCCCCCCCTTAATCTTTTATTTTTTTTATTTTTATATAAAAACCTTAAAGCGGTTCACAGAATACATCTACCTACCAAGTTTCACTTGTGTAATCCTAATACTTTCGGAATAAAATGGCTGTGACATACGGACGGACAGACAGACAGACAGACAGACATGACGAATCTATAAGGGTTCCGTTTTTTGCCATTTTGGCTACGGAACCCTAAAAACGTAAATCTACTCAATATCATAATATTAGAAATCTAATACTCCTGCGAGGTTGTTGGTGTTTTACAAATAACCCTGTATACTTAAAACTTCCAAATAAAATAATGTGTCTGTCGTGTCGTTCGACGTATTATAAAATCGACTTAGTTACTAATGGAATCAGCCTATCAAAATTCAAATCATTAAAGTCTGAAAGCGCAGATTCACCGGCACATGTGATGCGCAGGTGAAATCAGTTGCAGCCAGCCAACGCATCGCTGCTCACTCATCTGTTCCCGCATGTTAACTTTGAAGTCTAAAGTGCACTTAAAAATAGTAATTTGAAATCAAACATTCGGAATTTTATAACTTGGCAAGCAATGGCAGTTGAAACCTTTGGAATTATTGTGAAAGAAATGAAAGAGTTCGCGAATCGTCTTATAAGCACAAAACGTAACAAGGATGCAATAAAGTTTTTATGTAATGGCTAATGCAATTTTTTGTATTAAATTTTTTTTTAATGATTGAGTGTATAATATGTACGAGTGAAAATTAAGTTTTTAGGAGAATCAGTTACAAATTAAATGAGACCTCAAAATCCAATAATTTGTTAAGCAGTCAATTTGTAAAAATGGTATGATCAGTCAACTGGCTCACAAAATCCTTGATCTGACAAACCAATCCACTAAAATCAGAATTAACTTCGGTCGAAATAAATGAATTCCTATTAGCAAAAAATACAGACATACTCGTGAAACTAATGGATTAAATTGTAAAGGAACGACTATGCATCGTTGCGCACTTTCCTCCCGTCAACTTTGATCTCAATCCAAACGGACGAATCGGAATTGAAAACTCGTTTTATTTCATCAAAGTTTGATCTTACTGGCGAAATAGCTATTATTTTTTTCGCATCGATTTAGTATGCGTTTTTAAACTCTTATTCGAAATTTTAACTACCTCTTACAATACAGAGTTAAATTTTACTATTTGTATCTTATAATTTTAAGTAGTTACCTAAAAAAAATAGAAGTCTATGAATTTACTTAAGTTTTTCTAAGGTATGATATCGTTTAAGTACTACAACACAAACTGTGTATGTTCTTTCCATAGCAAAAGTTACTCCAGCGGTTGCTCAAAACAGATTTTGTATATATTTTTAATTTCTATCATATTCTTCTCAGAAAAACTTAAATATAAAATGATTTATATCGCTGTCTGTCCGGCTGTATAACAACGTGTACCCTATAAGTTGAATTACTTTTTCTATTGGCTCTACCTAATCTTCATACAAAACCGAATAAAGAGGTCAAAACACGTGCGTTAAAAATCTACCTTTTCCAGCCGTGAATCGGTGACTTAGTACACCGGCCACAGTCATCCTGGTGGTTCACTTAGCGAATGAATGCCTGCGACGTCCTCTGCCGGCCATTCAGTGAACATCCCCTATATTTTTAATGTTAGGTATTTCTATTCAAATCGACGCCCAAGTGGAAGAGGTCCAAACGCTGATTAGAGGTGGGAATGTGTCGATATACCTTGAGACCTTAGATTATTTTATAAGTCTAGATAGAGTATTGCGCTTTTGACGTACTAAACAAAACAGGGCAACTTTTTTAGGATGGTGTGCATTTTTAACATCATCACATCCAAAGAGTTATGTAATAAAAATTATGGTTGGGTCACACCACTTACAATGTGTGCGTTTTGGTCACGCAACTGTTGGGTGATATTTTTTTCGACGCATTCTTAGCTTCAACTGTCTATCTAGACATATAAAAATGAAAGCTTGAGGCATTTTGCATTGCCTCAAACTATGATTTACGCGTTGAAATACGCGTCTGTATCATTACATGGTATTTTCGATTAATTCTTATAAAAAAAATTAGGAAAGAAGTTCATAATAATTTATGCCAGCTGCGAAAAAATTAGTTTTTATTAGTTTCCTTTACTATTCAGAATAATCTCGTTCTATTGCCAAACATAAAAGTATGGCAACGGTACAAAATGAGTAGTCTAAATTTTTATATTTTATTTCCACTACTTAGATTGTATTTTATCGAGTTTTTTTTTAATAACACATTTATTTTAAATTACCTACTATTACAAAGCAAAAGTATTAGCGATTTTTTTAAATATGTTATTTTACGAGTTATTTGAATTATTTCGCATTTTGTAGTGTCGTGCAGTTCGTGTGTCCCTTTCTCACGCGAGTTTTATGTTTATTTTATCCTTGTTGTTTCGCTAGCTGGACACACCCAATATTCATTAAAATTGATCGAAAATAATTATTTATTTATTTATTTATTTGCTTGTTGGAGGATTTACAGTCAAATAAGTACAATAGAGTAACATAATTATAGATTATCCAATGCCATTTACAAATCATAAATATGAATAAATTGTATTTGTTGTCGACATCGATATTTTTTTCTGTACAGCTCTAAATACAGCAGGAAAGACCCGTCAACCAATTACTCTGAAAGACTCGTACTAGCACCGAGGTATTTCAATTTAGCTTATTGGCTCATGTGCGCTCGGATTTTGACAACCTTTTCCTTGTCACCAACTCATTTATTTCCATTTCATCAATCCGCTGTTACTGGGGAACAAATTACTTTTGGACTTGGTGACTAATACAAATAACCACAACTACTGTTGGTTTAATACAGTGCTGCTTCTTTTTGGTAATACAATATAACATAATAAAAAAATGTAAAAATATAAAAAATTGCTAGAACCAATTGAAAAACACTGTAACAGCGCGGATGTTTTCTTTGTGTTAGGTTTAGGTATGAAAAACCGCCAACTGCTTATTATTATGCTCTTTTTGCAATATTTAACAATAAATATTTTCCTTTTTAACAACAAAGCACTTTTTGTTTTATTACATTCGTTCTAACTTACTTAACTCTACAATGGACGCGTTGATAAATACCCTAAAAAAATATTCGCCCGGGTCACTAATACCCGGTGCACCGCGGAGGCCGCTCGAGCCCGCTATCAGCGTTCTAGTTCATTAGGCGCCACCAGCGGGCGCTATCGTAGCTAGCCGCTCATTTTTCACGCACTCCACGGGTGTAGCGGGCCTTCAGTGATATAATGCCTGATATTTAGCACTGTTAGAAAGGCGAATTGAAGCATCCAAATTTTGTTTGAATTAAAAGAAAATTTATCAAACTGAATAATAAGACTTCTTGAAGTCTTTTTATTACAGAATACACCTTTATTATGCTTTATCACCACTACGAGTGTACTAAACTATCTGCCCCCTACTCAAATGGCCATTTTACTAAAATTAACGCTAGTAGAATAGAATAACAATGTATGGGAATGACATAAGCTAATGCTTAGCTCCTTTCAGTCCCATACATTGTCATTCTATTCTACTAGCGTTAATTTTTTGTAAAATGGCCATTTGAGTAGGCCCCTTTGTCGTAAAAAACCCGATTCTACTGACATACAATGATGTGTCGGAGCACTGAAGCTATTTTATTTATTATCTTTTAAACCAGAACGGATGAATTTTCTAATAATTTAAATCCAGTTTAGACGGTGTAAATCAATCCGTTCTGTTCATTTGAAAGAAAATATTAACAAACAAAATAGCCCTTTTCAATTAAATCAAAACATTTCGACGACACACCGGCATCTATTAATATCGCGTTCTTTACCTGCACAGTAGGCATCTACAGATTTAATTTACACTACCCCCCATCAATCGGGACAATATTCAAATAAGGCTTCATCTATTAACGGACCCCGCCGCGACATGTCCCATTATCTATCGCTTCCATCAGGATCTGAGACCCTCCTGGTAGAAAGCACCCCCGGAGCCCTACGTAGGGTTACACACAGTACGCACTAGATTCAAGATTTAATGAATTCTATTTTGATTGAATATTATGGCCAATGTCAAAGACCTCTCTGATAAATATCTAAAAGATTACTGAGATCAAATTTGAACGTGGTTTAATCTTACTTACCCATTTATAGCTCATCGTTTGGCCGTGTGTTTGAACTCTGTATTTTCTATTCAAATTATTGAACCTAAATAATAAGTGCTGAAATGATGATGATTACTAAAAAGTCTAAATTATTTCTTCGAAAAGGGTATTTACATGGAGCGACTTGGCATTGGCAGGCAACTTGACAGTCGACTTTACAGGCGACTTTAGTCTGTTAGCACTTTTTATCGACAATCGCTTATAAAATCTAATCGCAACCTAAACCTAGTTTTTTTGTGGCGATTTGATTTTATAAGCGATTGTCAATAGCACTAATTCACTAAAGTCGCCTGCCAATAGTGCCAAGTTGCTCCGTGCAAAAACCCTATAATACGTTCAAAACCCCCAAAAAGTAATCAATGACGTTAAAAAGTATACAGATATTATGTAGATTAAATAGATCTTCTTTAGATTAACAACTACCTAACTACAAAATGCGATTGAAAAATTTTGTAATGTAAAGTTAAATCAAAATGAAATAGCTTTTTAATGAGTTTGCATTGTGCTTGACGTTTAAACTACACTGTCTAGAAAAATGTGACGTATGACGTCATAGTGTGCGGTAAAACAAACTAACCCTTGTCCGCCCCGCTGGGCGCTCAAACGCATGAGCGTGTCGATGAAGTCTCAATGGGACGGGAGACGGGACAGTTTGGCGGTGACGGCTGTGATTTCTATTTGTTTTTCCCTCTCGCTCGTAATGTGCTGGCGATTTTCAAGTAATCAGACTTCAACCGTGTAGTTATATTAGTTAAGACGCATAGTTACTAATGTGTTTTAAGACGACCTCCGTGGTCGAGTGGTTTGCACGCCGGTTTTCAAGGCGTCACCATCTCTTGAGGTCCCGGGTTCGATTCCCGGCTTGATGAATGAACTTTTCAATATTGTCTCAGGTCTGGGTGTTTGTCATACCACCGTTGTTTCTGATTTCCATAACACAAGTGCTATAGCTACTTACTTTGGAATTGGAGCAACGTATGTGATGTTGTCAAATATTTATAAAAAAAAAGATTACCTAATTATGTACCTACTGTAACTGTAAATGATGTGATTTATATAAAGATTTTTTTTACTGTCTGGGATTGATAACATTTTTAAATGTAACGTTATTTCTTACTTTTTTTAACGTTTATTTTAACATTAACGTTATGTTAATAAATAACGTTACTTTAGATAACGTTACATTGAAATTAACGTTATTTCAGTAAAAAACGTTAATTTTAACGTTATTTCTTACTTTTTTTACCGTTACTTTAAATTAACGTTATTCCAAATAATAACGTTACTTTTTTACCGATAATTTTACCGGTACTATTATACCGGTAAAGTTTAACGCTATATTTAACGCTAATTTTACCGGTACAATATTTTTAACGTTATTTTTACCGGTAAATTTACCGATAAAATGTTTTAACGTTATTTTTTAACGGTATTTCAATCCCTGCTTGAGACTCTAGCTAGTTTATAATATAAAACTGGCGATTCAGCACATTTTAAATCATCTAATCTACCCTAAGTACAAACTATGTAATCAAAATGCAATTAAACACAGCTGTATAATGTACTCAGTAAATAATATATATTTTTGATGTATTTTCATTCAACAAAATACTTAAGATTACACTTAAAAAATCCTGAAACAAATACTTTTATCCTGATTTTTTTTCTAACATCGTAACATTCGTAACATTCCACACCTAAAAAATTCACAGATTTCGCAGTTCCCGCAAGAATCCGAGATTGTGACACTCGGCTGCGCCTCGTGTCACAAAGTGCCCCTGACTGCTTCGACGCGGCTGAAATATTATTAACCGATTCACAAAAATCAACTAATGCACTTTTCGTCTGCTTCCGCATCTTTCAATACCATTACCATGATGATCGGTCAATAATCATAGAAACTACATCACTTTTTATATACCGAAATACCCGTTTTTCTACAATTCCAAATCTAAAGGGACCACCTACACGTCACAATTATAAACCGATTTTTAAAAAAAATCGCTATTTTGTAGCTAAACTAATACCCTAGGACCCTTTTTTTCATTTTTTCTTAAGTCGGTTTTCTTCTCGAAATATCTACAATTTAGTAAACAAACACCCCCCAAAAAAACCGAATTTTTCGAAATGTCATAAAAAGTTACCAGCCGATTTTCAAAATTCAAACGTTCACACGTGTCTCAATAAATTCCTCAACTTTTGGCAACTATGACCAAAAATACGTCTCAGGCGATTTGCATTTGATAACCATTTTCAATGGTAAAAACTAAAGTAATCAATCATAGTTCTTTTAAATTCCGAATCGCAATTTCATTTCATCGGCGGATGATTTGATGGCGTTCGCTTGCGCCATAGAGTACATTATTATAACATTGAACTAGGCTGCATCGCGCTGCACTTCGGCCCGTTTTCATCAGTTTCCCGCGTCCACAATGGGACCGATTACAAATATTGCGTACCAGTACCTTATGAATAAAACTTTCATAATATAATAATCTTCTAAACTTTTTCAATAGTTTAGTTTATTGTTAATTGTTATCGAAATAATAAGTATTGTATAAATTTATATAAAATAGGATATCTTATAACTCGTCAACGCCTGGAAAACGAGTTACAATAGATTTTCTATTGTTGTCCGGTCGCCGGAGACCGCTCGGGCGTTGATGAATAATTTAGATACATTTAAAATGTTTAAAACTTTTTAGATTTTATGCATACACAATGCAATTTTTATATTAAGATTACCTAATGTATAATTGAAAAATATTAGAAAAAATCGAGCATTGGGCCGGAATCCTAAGGGTGCGGGTTCGAGTCCCGTCTGAGCTACTACGGTTGAGTCGATTTTTTCTAATATTTTTCAATTATTTATTAATCTTAACATTTAAAATGCTTACCTAATTCATTTAATTTCAAAATGTTTTCCTACAAAGCTTTCGTTACGTCTAGAATGCGTATCGTAAAAACTCACAAAACAATATCGAACTAACTAAATCAGTCAACTCTCTCTTTATCTATTTTTAAGAGTTCTATTTTGTTTTGTCTAAATTAGAGAACAAACTCTTTCACAATGGCGTGTAAATGGCAACATTTCATTCGTAACGTTCCTCAGTTGATCAAGTTACCAACTTGACAGAACGGAGGGCAATGAAACAATAGCGCATCAAAGCACACCCCTCGCAAACCGCAGGAGAATATCATAAACGTCAGCTTAAACACTCGTCTCGCAGGATATTAACTAAATAAAAACATAATCAAATAATCAATTCGACGCAACATATGGTAGAGGATTTTGAGTCTGGGGCGCCGAGATTTGTCGGACAACAAATTTGTGCAAATGTCATCAGAAAGACGAAGTAAAAAGTTACTTAAAAGAAAACTTACTATGTATTTGTTTTGCTAATAAAACAATGTTACAAGGTTCGGCAAAAAAGGAAACGATACTACGAATAGAATTATAAAATAACTACAGTTAGGTAGATTATAAAAATAATTTGCCAACTTGTAAAAGAAAATCGTATTTTCGTCGCCTCTACTTTAGAGATGAATATCTAAATTATTGAAAATATTAAGTACACGTATAAAAAATGGAGTAGATCGATCGGTCAACGAATCGAGTCAGCCACTGAACACTTGGTGTAATGCAGCTCCCCCGCGATGCATCGAGTGGAGTATCGAGATCGAAACTCGAGTAATAATCGAACCCTCGCGGTGTCCCGCACTCAATCCCAGGGATTTGTACTCGCGATACACATTTTCTATTAACAAACAACTATCACACCAAAATGAACCTTACTGCGCAACTTTAGAGTTCTATGAACTTTAAGTTATAGCAAAAATAAGCTGGTTGGACTATTCCCTGTATTGGGGTGACGATCCAAAGAATCGTAGACGGTTATTGAATTTCTTTGCATTTTTGATTTGTCTTCATTTTGTTTAGTTGCTCGATAGCAAAATAATGAAAAATCAAATTATACGAGGATAATTTGGCGTCTTTCATAGACATCCATTTGGTTGGCCAAACGATGAACTTTCTAAAAAGATTTTTCGGTGGAATTACTACTTACCAAAGTTTTGGCAACTACATATTTATTTCTTTACTATCCTACGAGTAGATCATTAGATAATTATTACACTAGTGGCTCTGTGAGCTGTAGATCTCGCGTTTGTGAAAGTTTTGAAAATTTTTCTAAATGGCTGAAATATGTTTTTTCCCCATATCTCCTCCATTTCGAAAAATTAATTAATTGGCAAAACATTAGCTATAAATATCGAACGTGCTCACAAAATTTCACGAAATTAAAAAAAAAATCATCGGTTGAGAAATGCGACCTGTAGAAGAAAACAACTGGACAGCGGGACAGCCGGCCGGACGTACGAAATAATATTTGACCAATTTAACTGAAACGGAGACACTTCGCGCTCGCTTGGTCAATTAATTATTTCATGTAAAAAACTTGTGGTAATAATAAATTTCACATATTGTAAGGTAGATGACACAAGTTGAACGAAAGACCTACTTATCTTTTTTAAATCCTATTTGGCTGATCCGTCCATACGTAGGAGGTCCAACTTTCACAGTATCACAATTTTCCGTTTCAGTAATCAGCACAATAACTGTTACTCTCCAATTATTTCTTTAATTTTGAACAATAGTAATACCATTAGCACTTTCAGCCAGCATTTAGACAATAATAGTTTTAATTGGAGAACCGTTTAAAATCACGACAGCGCTTACTAAATCGGCATTACCATGGCTCGCTCGTCGTCGGGGGTTGTCGGCGCTCACTCGCACATCCTGGGGTATGTCGGGTGCGCTCATGCGCAAACTGGGATACATTTACCATTTGACACGGGACATGGGATGAGCTAGAATTATTATTGTTTATTCTTTAACGGTTACGTTGTTTTCATTTGCTCATTCGAGTTACATTGGTTTCCCAGTTTTTCATTTGAAAAATGTTCGCGTACAGAAACCAAACCAGTTTTAAATTGAAGAATTCAATCCCACTTTTCAAAATATGTATTATTTTTATATGTATCGACCGGCAGAAAAAAGTTATTTCACATAATTTAATGTTATTAAACTTTTGTTGATAAAACAGAAGTTTTTACTTTCAGCATTGTGAAAATGTGTGGTACAAGCATAAGAAATGTTTGTATTGTCATTATTTATTTATTTAATTTTATTTATTATTGAAATGCTATGATATAATGATAAAAAATTAACCCATACCACTGCGTAACGGATACATTTTTCTACATACCAAGCCCTATTTCGTTTGTGTACGCCGTAGGTCTAATGTCCGTACAAAATGCCCAATGACCTTTAAAACATTCATTTTCATTTATTCACCCATACTTCACTGCTGTGAAGTTCAAATGTTGGAAGAAGATTAAAATCTGGCTTACTACTGTAACGCTGTCTTCGTTTTCAATTAAGGCGACAAGTGACCGAAATTAATTCCGGCATATCTGGATTCTGCGATACAAGTAGCGGATTACGCGGCGATTTGCTGGCAACTGTACTGCAATCGCATCAAAGTTGCACGTTCGGGGCAAACACTAAACTGAGCGCAGAAGTATCAAAAATTAACTAATATTAAATGTTCCCTACATACAAATAAGAACGGCCAAATCTATGAAAATTTTCTGGCAAGAAGCGTCAGTAGGTATTCTCATATTTAGGAGTAAGTGGCAATTTTTATGTTCCTATCTCAAAGTATCCTGAGCTGTTGATAAACAATCAATTAATATGTGTTACAAAGAGTATTTTTTTTAAATACTGCTTTTAAGAGCCCTTATTTATTTCATTCATGTATTACAGAAAATTCGTGTTGAGGTCCAGCCATAATGACTATAACGGCCAATTTTAATAATCTATCATCAGTAAGAGAAGAGATAGGCCTATACTAAGGATCAGTTTCTTTTCTTTTTTTATGCTATTTGTTTCGTTTTTTATTGTTATATTACTGTGTTTGTTTTGTTTTAAGAGGAGTAATAGAAGAGGCGATTAGATACCTAGGATCAGTTACTAGGCAACTGTTGTTATTTCCCGTCATTTAATTAAGAAATATTTAGGCAACAAATCTTTAGTAAGCCTCTTACCTACTGAGAATAGGTTATGGAAATCGGCGTTAATAAATCATTAAAACTGACTTAAAATCTTCGATCAAGAATACCTTAGATGTCCGGTCAGATTCTCAAAAATGGCACCTCAAATAGCGCCCCACTTACAAACTGGGCGCTTATTTTGCACAAAGTAAGTGATACAAGATGTGTTTTTGTAAATATAAAATGTGAGTTTGTACAAAATAAGAGGTGATCATGTACAAAATAAGCGCCAAGTTTATAAGTGGGACACTATTTCGAGGTACCATTTTTGCGCACTGTTTTAGTTCGTGAAGCGTTAGCTAGGATATTCTTGATCGAACCTTAAAATTGAGTGAAACTCTTTTGACTTCTGTCACAGAATAGATATAAGTGTAGTACTTATATATATTCTGTATAGAAAGTAAACTCTCCACCCCGCCCCAGAATCAATTACCTCAACCTACCCCGCGAGTTCGTGTGCCGAATCGTGTGCTCATTCAATAGCCCAAGGCTTCACGTACACAGTTGCGCGTGTGCAAAAACGTCACTATGTAGCGTCTGTGTAATAGGTAGTTGAAACGCGACGCTTGTATGGAGTGCCCGAGGTGTGCTTCTGTGCCATTTTCAGAGCAATAATTTTTGATAATGTTTTGGCACATAGGCATCGGAGGCGGCCGCCTCGTGGTAATGGAGTGGCGGCGGCGCGTGCCGAGCGCCGGCCTGCACGCGCCCTGCGCCCGCGCACCACGCGCCGCCACTCCCACCGATTATGTACTGCATAACGTGAGAATTTATTCTCATCAACTAATTTCATATAATTATTATTACAATTGCAACTTACTCTCGGCGAACTCTTAAATCTAAAATTTCTGCTGAATGTGGACGGAAAAAATATACGAGACGATGCAACCCCTGACATTGGATGGAGAAGTATATCTCGAGATGATGAAACCGAAATACCACCTTTAAAAATACAAGAGCTCTCTTAACAACATGCCTATATACCCACCGCAGCGAAAAGTAATATTTAGGTGTCAGCTGCAGGCGATAATCGCGGGTAAAAAATAGCTTCGCTCGTCGCACTATTTCCACCCTTGCTCGGTATCTGGCCGTTTATCGGGCGATAGTATCTGAGTGAGACATCGGCGGTGACATTTGAAATATGATCGGCGAGGTCCCGCGCGGGAAGCCACGTGCGGTGCATATTCAAATCAGAATCGCACGCGCGAGACCCCCGTGTTGGCTAAATACGCCGCGCCGCCCGGCCCACCCACTTACTGAGGGTCGACCCTATGTAATCGAATTTGAAAATTATTCTAAAACACTGAATAATGTATTTCGGAGGGACCGGCCGCACGCCGGAGGCGGCGCTCGTACTGATTTTTAAAATAAATTAAACTTAATCAAGTGGGCTCGCGCACCTAAACGGATTAACTTAGCGCTGATTTGACTCCAACTGTTTGCTTAGTTCACGAAGGGTGACGGCTTAAGGTTGTTCCAGACGGTATCAGACAGCATCGCCTGGTGACGTGCATGCTAAATGAGAACCTGACTGACACAAGATTACGCAATGTACTAATAAATCACAATACTATACCAAACTGCGACCTAACATCTTATTCAGATAACTTTACTATTTCTATCAATGAACACAATTTATGACATAACTTTAATAATAGTTGCGGACAATAATGTTCTATATGATAATGTTAGATAACGTTGTTGGTCTAAAAAAGCAAATTTTCTGTAAATGTTACGCCAACTTTATAAGGGGAGGTAACCGTACCAAAACCACCCATCATAAAAATCAATCGCACCCTTTTAATAAAATTCATGAATCGCGAAAAATCGGGCAAATTTGAAAATTAAATATTGAATAAAACAATATTAGTTCACTCGCTACATTAAGTTTTATTGCGCCATGAATACATTGGGTTCGCTGCGATTCGGCACGCAGGGCTGTGGCCCGCCATTAGTGCCGAATATGAAATTAAAATTAAAATATATAAAAAAACGCGAGAGTGCTTCACCGACCGCCAAGGGCCAACCCTAAAGACTTTTAATAATGAAATCCGTGGAGCTGGTTTAATAAAAATGTTCGTAAAATATAACAAACAAGAGGTTTTAAGTAGTTGTTTTTTTTATCCCTACTTTGCATGCAGGGGAGGTATACTAAAAATATTTTCTAAGATTTTATTCTACCACTTTTTCGGCGTGATTAACATACATAGTCATGCCAAATTACAACTTTTTAGTACCTATTAAGGGCCTCTGAACTAACAGATGGACAGACGAACAGACAGACAGACGGACATGGGGAAACATAAGGGTCCCTTCCTTGTTGACTTGACCACGGAACCCTGAAAAAGATGCAGTAACCAGCATAAAAGTAGGTTTACACCACCAGCTTCCGTTGCAATCAAAGTATAGGCCTAGTCTGTGACTCTCGTATAACATGAATAATGTTGTATATCTTCAATGAAGCCAATGTTATGAATTCTGAAAACTTTTTACACAATGCGAGTGCCCGCTCTACACCTTTCGTTGTAAACTATCATGAGTAGTGTACAGTAGGGGTGCTACTCGATGATTTGGTTTTACGATTCGTTACGCCGTCAAACTACCCTCGTAGCACCCCCGAATATGTTCCCTCGGAATATTATTTATACGTTTGTTAAGTGGAGTTGTACGCTCGCCGAGAGGATTATAGCTCGAAGCTCAGCACTTCAGCAAACATCGGTTATGATTTCTAATATCGATTGCGGGATAACGATGTACGCGGTTGTCTTGTTTCTTCCTTTTCTATCTTCGAGCCTGTTTTTGGGCGGGGTTCAATGGTCTCCACATATTGAAAGTTTTTAAAGGTCTGGGGGTCAATTCTGCTAATATTAACGTCGAAATCGTAGTTCAATGGTGTTTGAATGGTAATGCTTTTTGACACAGTTCTTGTTTCTTAAACCCAAAACCGAAACACATTGTGTGTTCTTAAACTTGACCCTCTGTTCTCCGACTTACGAAGAAAAATGAAAAAACGTTCAGAGTTATAACTGAAATTCAAGATAGGAAAGCCAAACTTTCATACCAAGGTTTTCTCGTGAAATGTATAGAATACAAACTTTATAACCAACTTTGTTTCAAAACTACACAAAATGTGTCTCAAACTAAACATCTAGTGTCAACTATAACAAGCTGCGGATGCATTTTAAAAGCGCCGTGGAGTTGTTACCGGATATTTTCGTCTAAGAAAACATGTCAAGGAAAACAGGTATTCTGGCTCGGAGCGAGCGTAGTTAGGTATGCAAAACCAACATATTTTCTCTTGAGACTAGGACGGCGTGCAAACAGCGGCCAACGCGAGCCGAGCTTGGCCCGTGTTTACCGGCGCTGCGTCGCCTGCCCTCATATATTAAACATAGCCCGGTCTACCTTTACCCTGCCCCCCAACCCACTATCAACATGGCCTCCAGAACGAGCCAACACTGCGACATTAGCATAAAAAGTTGACACTCCGCAATCACAGTAATGAATCCATTTTTCTGCAATTTTACATCGACGTAAAATAAGGTCGCGGCAGTTAACACGTTTATCGGGCGCTCATTAAAGCGGAGGGCGATCTTGCGTTGGAGTCGTTAAGCGCGCAATAGTTCGCGAGATCCTCGTAAAAAATATCTCGCAACCGACTTTACGAGCACCCTTTGTGAATGCATCATTAAATTTCCATCTAAATTTAAATTACTAACGGTGCGATTCGACGCGCTCTCTCCCACGTGTTTCTGTTTTCCTAGTCACTGGAAATGTTATAATTGCTGCACAGAGAACGTAGCCGAGTCGAGAATTCGAAAAAAGATGACGTCAGTTGGAATTATCTTCAGCGCAGCGCAATTGAAACGGCTTTGCGACGGGCTTAGTGAAAAAGTTGGCGTTCGTTTTAATAATTCCCAGCTCCGGCGCCTCGTCAGAATGCCGTTGTCACTTCGCGGATTAAGCTCCGACACGGTTGAGTTGGGATTTGAGAGTTATTTTAATTTGCATTTTTTCACGTATTTCCAAAGAAAATGCAGCGGTCTGTTTTAAAATCGCTGAGATTTCACGTGAAAAGTCGGTGACGTTCGGTTTGGAACGAGGGTAGAGGTCGTTTGTATGCGACGGCTTCCCCAGGAAAGGCATAAAGTCAGCAGGTGAGGCGAGGGTACCGCGGTCACGCTATTTAGATAAGGGCATTCTTGTGACCTCTCCACCCCAACCTTCACGATAAGGGCCGAAGTGTTTTTGCAACACTTTGTTGCAAACGATGCACACAATCGCCGATTACATAAAAAATGGAAAATGAACGGCAAGGAAATTGTCGTTGACAGTAAAAGTAAAAATAAAAAACAGGAAAAAGCCAGGCACAAACAAGGTCATTCGATTAAGCGGAATGATTTGCGAATCGCTTAAAAATCCAAATGGCACCGTTTTCCGACTTCCCTCCCGACTCTGGCTTTCCTCTGGCGAATAAAACCGGCTTCAGAATAAATTGTGCGACTGGATAAAGCAATATTTGTTCATCTACCCCAGCATTAGGTCGCCATTAGTGGGATGCAAATAACGTCTTGTCATTTTTACTTCTTTATTTCTTTCACCGCCGAGCCCCACCCACGGATACCGATATGGTAATAAGATTCACTTAAGGATATTTATGCATCGCGTTTATTCGAACTAATCTGAATTGAGATGCACTATAATGTTGCTTATATTATATTACTTACACGGGACTGTCACAGCACTGAGGTGAGGCGTAAATTTATTTTATACTGTATAATCCTCCTGTGAGGAATCTTTTAAATATGCTTAAACATCTTCACTTAATTTGTCAGACTTAAAAGTTATTGTTCAAATTATAGTATGCTAGTTCTAGTATATTTAAAGAGGGATATCTATTATAGTAGAATTGCTAATATGAGCTATCTATATCAACAAAAACGGGTTTTTTCTTTTGTGTTTTTTTACAGTAGCAAATTTCTCTGCCATAAATCCCTACTACAGTATTTTACCATCGTTTCTCCCATTCGAGTTACACGTTATAAGTCAAAATGTGACATCATCGCACCCGTTTGCGACTTTAGCCTCTTCTTACCACGCGGTTTATTTGCAAACCAGATTGCGTAGAAAGCGTTATTTATAGTAGGGGAATGGTTCGTTATTAAATTTTTGAATGTGTGATTTATAAGCCATATACCCTCGTAATAGTAATAAAAAATAAAATTTTGAAGTGTAAACAAATCTTAAATTTATAGTTTTTTTTGTTTTCAAGTAATTCTGAATAATATTTTTGTATTATATTTTTTTATGAAATGAACCAGTTCAATTAAAAAAAAATTGACACAGATTTATAGATATGTTCTTGAATACTAGCTTCTGCCCGCGATTTCATCCGTGTGGACATTCGGAAAATCCATAGGGAGCCTTTGACCACGATAAAAATCCTCCGTATTTACAAAATATTTTTAAACATTGTTTAACTAAACAGCAGTTTAAATGTGTTGCTGTCTCTGTTAAACAATATTGTCAAAAAAGTGACAGTATCTCATTTAAACAGTTGTTTGGTTAAACAGTGTTTAAAAATATTTTGTAATAACACAGCCTATGTTTTAATCCAGGTTATAAACTATCTGTGTGTCAAATTTCATCCAAATCTGCTCAGCCATTTTTGCGTGATTGAGGAAGAAACATCCAAACATCCAAACCTACAAACTTTCACATTCATAATATTAGTAGGATACTTGATATAAAACCCAAACTCCAAGTTCATTTTCTACGCTCTACATGCAGTCAATCGAACTCAGATCAGACATAGCTGACCCCTAGGACTAGTATTAGCCATTATCATTGGCTTAAAACAGAGGAATGAATCTTACTTTGTAAGTAAGGATCTACCGTCCTGTTCCCGATGATGAATGGAGGAGCAGTGGCGAGGCGCCCTGTGCGCGCGCGCGTGGGCGCGCCATAACTCGCGCGCAACAAGACGTGAGCACGCCGCCACCGCTAACTACCGTCGCGACATACACAGGCTGATACCAACATTGCGATCATAATGTTAGTAACGATGAATAGAGGATGTGATCTTCCACTTTTAAGTTACCATCAAAATAAATAATTACTACCAGTCTGTACCTCCCTAAATCCGCCTGAGTATGGTATAATAAAAAGTGAATAATAATATAACTGTATGGCCTATAAACGTTTAATTCACCCGCCCTAATCCGGCCCTGTTCGTATAAACCTTGATCTTGATTTACTGGCCCACTCAACACCAACTAAACTCGCTATTAGAAATACTAACACAAATATTTTTTAAGTAGGTAAAACAAAACACAATCAACCTGTATCTCGCCAAGGCACAACTACACGTAAACGCGTCAGGTAGCACACGCCACCGGATCACTCTTTATGGCCTACTAGCGGCCGCCCGCGACTTCGTCTGCGTGGAAAGGTTTTTTGCTATCCCTCGGGAAAAATACTTTTTTTGGGATGAAAGGTACCCTGTATCCTTCTCTGTACTCCTGACAACATGTATGCAAAATTTCATGATGATCGGTTCAGCAGTTAAGACGTGAAGGCGTAACAAATAAACAAACAAATGGACTTTCGCATTTATAATATTAGTAAGGATAAACGTGTAATTCACGCGCCTTAATCCGGCCCTGTTCGTATAAACCTTGATCTTGATTTACTGAGTTGCACCAAAACGCTGTCAAAGTTAAAGTTATCCGTCAAATGGTAAAGTCAAAGTCAAATAAGCTTTATTCAAATAAACTTAATTATTAAGTACTTTTGAATCGTCTATATTTTCCTACCACCCGTTCCAGACTTTTTTTAGCTGACAAGAAGAACGGGCGCAAGAAACTTATCAGCTGTAACAGCCATAAGTAACGATATTTACAAACTTGAATATAACGTTACCAGATAATTACAACAGGGTGACAGGATTATTGGCAACAACATAGACTTATTATATTACTTCAACAAAGTACTTATAGTAGCAAGTTATGTGTTACATCATTTCCACGCATTTTGATCTTTAAGATAATCATCTACTTTATAATAACCTTTACCCATGAGCGTTTTTTTAACATGGATTTTAAATTCATGCAAAGGCAGATCAATCACTTGTTGCGGAACTTTATTAATAAAGGCTATGCCTTTCCCCATAAATGAACTTCTAGATTTTGCAAGCCTAAATCTTGGAACGGCAAGTTTATCTTTATTTCTTGTATTAAACTGGTGAATATTGCTGTTCTTAGGAAATGAATCATAGTGTTTCCTTACATAAACTAAATTTTCATATATGTATTGGCCTGCCAAAGTTAAGATGTTTATTTCTTTAAACAATTCTCTCAAGCTATCTCTTCGCCGAAGATTGTATATGGCGCGAACAGCTCTTTTTTGGAGTACGAAAATATTTTCAATACTGGCAGCTGAGCCCCATAATAGCAGTCCATAAGACATTACACTGTGAAAATAACTATAATATACTAACCTTGCCGTTTCAATATCAGTTAAAAGCCTTATTTTCTTAACAGCGAATGCTGCTGAACTAAGTCTACTTGACAAGGCTTCAATATGTGGATCCCATTGCAGTCGAGAATCTAATGTAATACCTAGAAATTTTGTACTCTCAATAAACTCGACTTCATCGTTATTCAAATTAATATTTAATTTTGTCTGCTCAACATTAGGTAATGAAAATTTTACACATTTAGTTTTTTTGGGGTTAAGTGCTAAATTATTGCTATTAAACCAGTATGAAACTTTAGAGAGGGCGCTATTTACTTCGTCCGAACAGTTGTTACCTCTGTTTACTTTGAAAACTAAAGAAGTATCATCCGCAAATAGTACTGTCTCACATAAATTATTCGCGTAATTGGGAAGGTCATTTATATAAATTAGAAACAGCAATGGGCCCAATATTGATCCCTGTGGCACACCCATATTGGTGGGGGCTCCAGTAGATTGAGTTCTATTAATCACTACTTTCTGAGTCCTATTGTACAAATACGATTTCATAAGGCTAACTGATTTGTCAGAGACACCATAATGTTCTAGCTTCTTTAATAGTGTTTGGTGATCAACACAATCGAATGCCTTAGAAAGGTCACAGAAAATGCCAATTACATCTTGCTTTTCTTCCCAAGCGACAAAAATATGTTTGAGAAGTGCAATTCCAGCATCAGTAGTATTTTTACCTTTGGAAAATCCAAACTGATTTTTATGAAGAATGTTATTGGATGTGAAATAATCTAGTAATTGGGAATATATAATTTTTTCAAATATTTTACTAAGTGCTGGTAGTATAGATATTGGCCTAAAGTTAGCTGGGTCACTTTTATCCCCAGATTTAAAAAGAGGAATCAATTTACTATTTTTCATTAAGTTAGGAAAGACCCCTTCATCAATACATTTGTTAAAAATAAAAGCCAAGTAAGGGGCTAGTATATCAATTATTGATTTAATAATGCTTGTTGACATGCCCCAAAGATCTTCTGTTTTTTTGACATTAATTGTTTTAAAAGCTTTAATAATATCTTCACTATTTATATATTTAAAGAAAAAGGTTTCCTTGCGCTTATCAACACTAGACTCTAGGAGGGAGACTGCGATGTTGGGACAAGCACTAAGAGTACTGGTTGTTTCTATTGGTATTCGAGCAAAGAAATCTTCAAAGACTTTAGCGACCTTATCGTCAGATTCAACAGTTTGATCACCAAATTTTAAACAGAAGGAATTTATATTGGATTTTGATTTGCCCGTTTCTTTGTTAATAATGTTCCAAGTAGCCTCTTTCCGTTTCTTTGTTAGTAATGCTACCTATACCTATTTGTCACGTCAAACGTGTCAAAGGACATCATGCTGGCTGGCAACCTCTTTTTTTGGCTAACTTGTGCTTAACCGGTACTTTAACAAGCTTGTTATCGTTAAAGTTAGGTGGTGCAACTCAGCCTTAGGTAAAGCAAAACACAATCAACCTGTATCTCGCCAAGGCACAACTACACGTAAACGCGTCAGGTAGTACACGCCACCGGATCACTCTTTATGGCCTATAAACGTGTAATTCACGCGCCTTAATCCGGCCCTGTTCGTATAAATCTGGATTAGCTGCCCGCTGCGATTGTACGATACCTTCTGATTACACCGTTAACAATTGTAATTGAAAAATAAAAATACTCGAGTGCGTTTACCGTATGTGTTAAGGAAATGAAATAAATATGAAGTTGTACTATAATAATTCATGTAATTGGAGATTAGAACTTTTTCTTTACACAAAATTATAACGAGCATCTTCAATTCAACCATTAAACCGGATGAATTAACGAAAAATATCTGAAAAGAAAATTAGCTAGCTAAAGTTAGCTATAATTGATGATAAAAGCGTGGCCGGGCCATGATAGGACCCATGGGTTGTAGCCGGGCCACAAAAAATGTGCTACAACTCGTGAAATACAGTGGTACCTACTGGTTTTTTTTTCCTTATCGATACCATAAAGCACGTACCCGTACAGTATACTGAAAAAACCATAGCCTTTTCTGGCACCGTGGCCGGGCCTCGACCTATCACACCTTAGTTTGAAATTCGGAAATCGAACTTGAAATAATCGTAATCTCTAATTTTGAATTCTTGTTTGTGTAGAATCCGTGACCGCACCACGCCATATTTCACTAACCACGCCCGAGGAGCAGAATATTTGGAAGTGCGAATACTTCTACACCGAACAAGATTACTAGATCTTCCGATAAATGCCAGGGGTCAATAAATTCTAATAATAATAATTAACACTTTATTGCACACGACAGGAAAAATATTACAAAGAGACACAAAAACAGACAGAAAGCACACAAAAGGCGGCCTTATTGCTAAATAGCAATCTCTTCCAGGCAACTTTGAGTAGTAAGGGACAAAAAGAAGAGGATTTAGGGTATGTGGGTGCAATTATGGGAAGAGATAGGTATATCAGATATATATCGATATAGATAAAAAGAAAGGAATTATTAATAGACTTTAAAGTGAAAGAAAGATGAGGACAGAATTCCACAGCCGTACAGCATGCACAGATAGGAATATGAGAGGAAATTAGTTGAATGGCGAAGGATATCAAGAGTAAAATTAGAAGAAGAGCGCAGTGAGGACATTGTGGAAGCGAAGTGAAAGCAGTAACATTCATAACAACACTTTATGAAATAGAAAAATTTAATGCCATTATAATATCATTCAAGATATTCTAATTCTTGATGAAACTGCTGCTCTTCGCATTATGTGGCTAGCTAATCCAAAAAGCTTCTAATTACTTTTTGCGTAGATAAAACCTTTACTTACAAATTAGAAAATAATTGGGGAAGTGTATATTATGTATATTTATTTATTGCACTCGAAGTAAACATCACGCAACCGCTTCCAGGATGTTGATCAACGCACCTCAGTGTGGCTGGGCCTTGACGCGGCCATAAATTACCTAAAACAAGCGGCAGATGCCCCCCACCCCCGGTAATGGGAGCATTAAGCTACTAATGGCGCTGTGACGTCACACATAAATCCACGTCACTTTAGGACCTCGTGTATGCGTATGTTTCCTGCCCGGGTATCAATGCAAATTACTGCGCAATAGAATTTTGGTTAAATAGGCCATTTAAATTTGCAGAAACACGGGAAATTGGCTGTTTGAAACTTTTATAGAATATGATGGTGGAAACTGGAAAAAATAAGTTCAATTATGATAAATGTTCACAATTTGTTTTTGCACTTACCATATTCATTTACTTCTCGAAGTAGTGCTGAATAATAATAAATTATATATCTAGGTCAAACATTTGCGAAGATTAGCAAATATCAAACATTGTTATACAAAATTTATAGCACGACAGCGTAAAACACTCGAAAAAACACAATAAATCAATAAGCATATGATTTCGTGAGAAAACTATCCCCTGCATTGCTACATCGGCCCCCTAAAACAAAGTTATCCCCGCGCGCTGGGGCACTAAAAATTCCTCATAATTGAATGAATCAATTCTATCGCCATTAAATCGAGTTACCGAGCATATTGGGTGAGCAAATTTATTTAGCTAATAACCCCTGCATCAGTGGAGCGAGCCTTATCCCTCCACTGTGAATCTTACGTGAGAGGATCGCCCATATTTTCTGCTACAGAATAGGTGCTTTATTTTTTGCACAAATTGAAAGTAAAGAGGTTGGTTTATATATCATACTTCTTTTATTTTGGTCATTAGTTACGAAACGCGACAACGCTACTTTATTCTTTCTAATCTTTAATAAAGTTTTTTGGTGTTTGGGAGAAACCTGGGGGACCTGGGGCCCAAGTGTGCTATTGTAATTAACGTCATAATTGTGTTTCAATTGTGGTTCTGTTTTGGGTTTAAGAAATAAGAACTGTGTCAAAAAGCATCACAACTCAAACACGATTGAAACTTGATTATGACGTTGACAATAGCAGACTTTTTACAGACAATCACGAATGTACAAAAATGAAATGGACGAATCCTGAATTATCATGTGTTTAACAGCTCAGTTCTATCACTTCTTTATACGGTGGACTAATCAGTAATAGATAAGAAAAATATAGAAAAAATTTCAATATTGCCATTCAGTATTGCTCAACTAAAAAATTACCAAATTGGAGTTAACACGTTTCTCCCAAACACCACAGAGTCATAATAGTGGATAAGTCTATGGTTATAACCATAGAATGCGTAGCCGATTTTAAGTCTATAGTTATAACAGTAGTTGTTTCTTAAGTCTATGCCAAATTATTAGCTTGATTGTATTAAGTTTAAAATCTTATAATTTGAGACACGTTAATAATTTTCTTTAAAAGTTCGCCGTTCACAACGTACTAGACTTTAATCCCAGCAACTCCATCAATGTTGCGAAGTCATATTTCCAATCAGAGTGCCGCAAAGTTACAGTGACAACTTGGTCTCCGTTACTTGAAACTCGTTTAAATATTTTAATCCAAGCAAAGAAACCGACACAGGCATGTTTCGAAATTCGCGCGGAAGTTCGTTGCTGCTCTGCGGCGGCGACTTACGTAAATTAATTTTTCATACAAACCCAATATTGGGAAAAGTAGGCTAATTCGATTAAAATTATAATTATATTTTCTAGGAATGAATGTTTTAATGAAATTAATACTATTAGTTTTTATAATCTGTACTTACACAACAAGAAAATTGATTATCTGCTTATACAAATGTATGGAGATAAAAGAAATGAATTTACAATACCATCGCATTATGAATTTTCCATCTTAAATCTCACAGGAATAAATTCACCAGCTCCAAGTAAATGCCTTGCCAACTTGCGAAACAGCAACCGCCGTAAATTAATACCTGACATAAATTTGCCATAACGCTGCGAACTTTGCCAGACAGACCTACAAACGACGTACAAATCTCGGCGGGTAATGGCGGCGCAGCGGGGTCCAATGGACCCCTCGGATGTTATCGTAAGACGTGATAGCACCTCTTACATAATTGGTATCTATCTTAGACTAGTGTGAACATTGCCCGTCTTATTTGGTACCGACATTAAGATCGGCATTTATTTTTGATGGTTATTTTATTGAGGGCAGGTCAAAGTGACATTTAAACAATAAAAATAGTAACTATCTGCCTTACTAGATGGCGTTGATGGAAACGGAAGTGTCAAAATTGGCTTTTAAAAATAAACGGCCCTTACCAAAGAAGCAAGTAAGCGGTGGCTGACATCTGCCCAAAGAGAAACATTTTAGGATTACATCTGCCTGCCTATGAGTACTCTTCGAAGCTTAGTAAAAAAATCACAGTGACACATACATTTTTATCAACGCCATCTATCGAGCCTACAGTTTTTTTGTCATTTTGATAAGCCCTCATTATAAACTCAGCATTTTGAATTCAGAATAATGGAATCTCAAAACAAATTATTGTTCATCGATTCCCTTTCAAAAAGCTGTCATCATCTTTTTTTTACTGAAACTTAACCCTTAGCAGACCTACAAAGTAAATTAAATCACGATTCATGATTCAATTCTCCAATCCAATTGCACAATTTCTTAACAGGCGAACGCATTCCTTTCGGGCAAGTGGCCGCTCAATCTTAACTCTAAACAAGGGTCTCTGAGACCCTAAACGAGACCTTTTCGCCAGGCGTGACGTACTTCTACTTGCGAGTTAGGTCACGCACGGACGAGAGTTCCGTACGTCCAATCACTTTGCTGTAAACTAATAAAGTGGAAGGCGCTGGCGCACGCCGATTGCAACTACGACCTGCATATAAATCGGCGAAGGGTTACTGCCGACTACTGATTGGGTATGTTCAAATTTGAAAGCATGTTTGTTTTTCTCTGTTGCAATCTATTTTATAGTTGGGTGTCAAGTCATCTTTAGAAGAAACTACATATTTTTATTTTGAAAGTTACTAAATACTATCCCCGTCAATTGGTAATGCGCCTGGCGGCCATGATTTTAACCTCAAAAACGAAAAACAATTGTAATTTTTTTATATACCTAGACCCCATCTTATTGAAAATAATAATTCAATAATTAATATATTAGATAACCTATTAGAATTTTCTTGTTTCATGACATTTTTAGTTGCGGATCACGTCAACGTGGATGTTAATGTGACAAGGTTCCAGCGCATTACCAATTGACGGGGATTATCCGTCATCGTCGAAAAGATTTAATTTGTTACAAAGTAGTAGCTCTGCTTCTCGCTCGCACTTATTCGCACGTCTTCAGAGGGAAAGAGAAAGCAATAGCCTTCCCCTCCCCGCCTCCGACCATCACTGCCCACCGCCGCGTCAACCTCATTCTTTGTTGCGCGCGCGCGCAAGACGCACGTCGTCACAAAAATATTACTTTTTTGTTTAACTGTAGTCTTAAAATCAGTGAAATTATAAACGTTAATTAATTCGTGAAAAACGGTAAAATACCGTCACTATGCAAGTGATACGAATGTTCAAGGTAGACTCACAATTTATCTTTTCTCTTAGTGATGAAAAGTATGCAAGTTATTCACAAAGGCAAACTGCCTTATATTTGCCTCGAGTCAATACGAGATATTGACCAATGGTACATTTTTCCCGAGCCAATACGTGATATTGGCCAGTGAATTTTTTTCCCGAGTCAATACGAGATATTGACCAGTGATACTTTTATGAGTTAATACGAGATATTAACCATCATTTTACAATAAACTGCCGAATACTTGCCTCGAGTCGATACGACATGCTTTTGTGAGTTAATGTCTTCGGACGAATTCTTCGTATATTATGATTGAACTCAACTTACAGGTAAGTTCGTTTAATCATTATTAACCGCTTCATATTTTACAAAATATGAATAGATTTGCTGGTGTTAACTGCAAAATATTTGCTTTGAGTCAACACGACATACTTGCTTTTTTGAGATATTTTTTTCCCGAGTCAATACGTGATATTGGCCAGTGATAAGTACTATTATGAGCTAATACGAGATATTAGCCATAATTTTATGAAACATATATACCTAGATTTGCTGACGTAAACTGCAGATTATTTACTTCTAAGTCAATACGAGATACTTTTATGTGTTAACACGAGATATTAACCGTTATTTTACAAATATTAATAAAATATTTGCTATCAAAGTTGAAGGCCTAATAACCTTTTTAGTGAAACATCAAAATTGTTGTCACTGATCTGTATCAGTATGTACAAGTACTTTTATATGTTTTCGTTTTTCTCGAACAATATTATAAAACAAAATTATGATTCCTTTTTATTATTTTTTTCGAGGAAAAATCAGCAATGATGTTGAACATCAAACTACACTCCCACAAGGTGCAAAATGAGTAAGATGAGTAAAATAAAAAATAAAACATAATTGGCAAACTCATCGCGATTTGTTGAAAATGAATCATGCGATTATCATGTATTATGCCACTACTGAAAATCGTTCATTATAATATAGTGTCTTTAAAGACCGTCAGCGCGACGACACCTACTGCTCAGTCCTCTCTAAACTTGGGGTCTGCCACAACAACCACAACCATATCTTGGAACACGAGTAATTGGGCCGAGGTGACGGACAGCAACCAGCAGGGCCAGTTTAACGTGTTTCATCAGCCTTGCGGCACCTACCTGCAGCTTCCAGCTCCAAGGGCCACCTGTAATCACCACCGTCGGCACCGTGTCGCGCTACCGGATCAGAACATAAGGTCTGTACCTTGTCTGTACCTTAAGCTGGTCAGCTAAAATACGTTCTCGATTCGAGTAATAACTATCACTAACGCCCGTATGTGCTTGAGGTTATTTTCCAATACTAATCCTAAGTATTCAGTTACTTAAATTAGAAAATAAACAAATATACTTTATTTTCTTTACAAAAAAATATAACATGTTTTTGCTGAAAGTACCCACTTTCAGAAATTTTATGGAGGATGCAAGAAAGACTTTAAGCTCATAACATGTGTCCTGATAATGTCATGGCACAATTATTAGTCCTTGAGAACAGTTGGTTTCACGCACAGCGCAAAAAGTATTTAAGACCAGCGGCCACCCGCGGCTTCGCTTGCATGGAAAGGATTCTTGCTATCCCTCGGAAGCAATATTTTCCTTTCGGGATTAAACGTACCCTATGTCCTTTTCTGTCACCCAGACAAGTGTATAAAAAATTTCATGATGATTTGTTCAGTAGTTAAGGCGTGAAGGCATAACAAACAAACCAAAGCAATTTTGCATTTTTGATATTAGTAAGGATGTTATTTAGACAATAAACTTCATGAGTTTTGGGTCTTATTCTTTGGCTTTTGCACAGCACTACACATAATTATCATCTTTACTAAATTTTTAAAACCAATAATTTAACCATTAATTTTCAGGCTTCAATGACCTATTAAGATGACACTTATGTCTGGGTATTAATCACCAAAATTTCTCAAATTTACAAGTAACTATAAAAACAATGATTCAAATATTTAAGATCCTCATTAACTATCAAGAAAGTACTATTACTCCCAGCCAAACATGTATATTCTTTGGCCTTGTATTGAATTTTTAGAATTATTAGTATATTGACAAACAAGATATTTTTAGTAAAAGCTATTAAAGTCAAATTAAATATATTTTAGTGACTTTGTCAGATACTTAGCAACTAGTACAGCAGTTTGTACTGCGGTAGCATTACTATTTTAACACTTAAAATTTTAATATTGGACAAGCTTAAGTCTTATATTGAGCATGAATGTTTAACTATTTAAAAATAGAAATATAATAATTACGTATTATATCGTACTATAGACCTTGTCAACTTTGTATTGTATGGTGGAAAAATATTTTTTTTTTCTGATACTTAGATCATTAAGATAAACGAATAGTTTTCAATACTTTCTCCGTTGCTTTGACAATGGACTGCGCAGCAGCTGGTCAAAGTGAGACAATATAAGATTTTGCACAAACGAGGAATAATTGCTACTTATTAATGAGCTGGATCTGCCTTTTTGGTATAAAATCCTTCGCATGCCGTGCGTATACTAGCACCGATGGGCTGCTACCCGATGGGTGGCGCCTACCACTGCGGCTGCGCTCTTTACAGCTGGGACACGCATTACGCCGTCTGTCTGCAGGTGCCTATACTGAAGTTTTTTGTTGTATATTAATAACACCACTGCCATTTCATAAATGAATCGAATAAGTGGTGTTCATTGCTTGCAATTAAATCAAATTGCTAAATTGCTTGCAAGAAATGGCAGTGGTATGATCAATAATAAGCGTAATAACGCCTCCCCAGCTTTCTTTTTCCTCACTTGTTTTTAAAATAAAAAATAACTTACTTAATTGTACATGACAAAGCCAAATGACTTAATAGCTATCACGGCCATGGTTTCTCAATGAAATAGAAAAAACAAAAAAAAAAGAAATAGTTTTTTATTTTCTGCAATTACATAATACATTAAATACACTTATATTATTAAAGCTACCTAGTAAGCATAATAATGTACTTGTGGCAGGCAACTCCATTCCCTCGTTGAAACCTTAAACAACTTGCTACTAAAGAAATAGCGATGGTAATAGTCACATCAAGCGTTAATTTATTTTCATTTCTCAAAAAGAAACATCATCCTCGCTGTCAGTTTTCTTTGGCTGCATATTATAATGCAAACGTTCCTTAGAAAACAAGTTCCTTAGTCAAGCGTTAGAAGTGTTTATTGATACCTTGACTCAGTATTTGAATAATACTGCAAGCAAATCTATATTTTTATTGGAAATATTGCCAATAATTAATATCTTATTTTATAAAAATTTATGATTTAATAGGTTTTCTAAATAACTGTTTTCTAAACAAATCCCACTAAACAATCATTGCTCAGATATCTCCTAATTTTTAAAAAACTGTATATATCACCGGCAAAGATAACATAAAAAAAACTGTAGATATGTTTGTTACCCTATAACGTTGGAACTCACAATACTTTTAGATTACCTGTTGAACTTACTCCCAAATAACTTACATTTTGAACAATTAAGCACAATTTGGTCACCTTGGTAGCCTTGGCTACCTACAACTGAATGAACACAGATCATGTTTTTATTCAATTAAGCAACTCAGTATAGTATTATATTATCTGAGGTAACACAGTAAAATGTGACGAAATAATTTATTATTAAAAATTTAAATGACAGATGTTTAAAAACATCTTCTGTAAATCTCAACTTGTTGAACTTTCCATTCTTTGAGATTTTATCTCTGTAATAAAATTATTTGTGTTTATTTATATAAATATCTTAAATATTATCGCCATTATGAACTAATGCAAAACCCGAAAAAAAATACTTATCAATGCTGCCTCGTCACAAACATTCGGCCGATTGATAAAATTTATAATAGAGGAATGTTACATCGATTTTTATTTTAAATCTCCTTACCTATTTATCATGTTGTGTAGCATGTGGTCACTTCGGCGTGGCGGTCAAGTTGCTGCAATACGTGACAAAAAATTTGTTCACTTACTAGTCTGTGTGCCGGAGTTTCTGTGGATGCTATTCGCAATCTGCTTTTTGGACTGGACAATCGACAATATTTGCGAGTTTCCAGGCATCGGTCTCTAATTTCGCAGAACCCACATTAAAATAAAACATTTTTTATTGTGTTGCAGTTGCAGAAGCACTGACTTATTTTCATCTTATTTAACTAATCCTTAAAAATAATTTAATGTGTGTCCACTTAACCCTTGTTTGTTTATATAAACAAACAATGGTCCTATAATAACATTGATATCTTCTCTAAACATCCTACTTTGTAACAAATTAAATCTCTTCGACGATGACGGATAATTTAATGATCAAACGAACTTACCCTAAGTGAAGTTCGATCTTAATTATCCCGTCTTCGTCGAAGAGATTTAAAGTCCCAAACCCTCCATTGCTAGTTGTTTGTTCAACAACCGCATCCCTATAATAGATAAGGATATCAATGTATTTACTTACTACTCCAAACTGAATGAGGTTGACGCGGCGGTGGGCAGCGATGGTCGGAGGCGGGGAGGGGAAGGCTATTGCTTTCTCTTTCCCTCTGAAGACGTGCGAATAAGTGCGAGCGAGAAGCAGAGCTACTACTTTGTAACAAATTAAATCTCTTCGACGAAGACGGGATAATTAAGATCGTACTTCACTTAGGGTAAGTTCGTTTGATCATTAAATAATACGCCGGTTCGTAAATGTTATTATAATGAAGAAAATCATTTTTTTAACTACTTCTTAAAAATATCTAATAAAAATATTATAAGGTTTGTTTTTTGATCCTATACACAACTATTTTTAGCTATAACATATCCACCAGGTACGTACCGTAGGGGTACCATACAGGTGAAAAAAAAAACAAAAGAAAACTACAGTTGAAAGCATTTCTAATATAACATTGATTATTTTAATTAACATACTCTTAAACTTAATAATTCGTATCGATTACTAATATTCACGATTAACAAAGTTCCATCTTAACGACCGACGACGTACACTGAAAGATGAAAAAGCTCAAACGAATAGCCTCTCCACCGTCGAAGAGATGGCCATCCATCCTAAGGGTGTCGTCAATTTATCACGGGGAAAAATGAAAACCGCGCGGCGTGTCCATTAAAAATAGTCGCGTATAGTCGCATGACCCATAAAACGAGAGAGCAACTGAAAAGGAAACGCCAGCGGTGTACATTCCAAGTGTACGCTGCGCCGATACTAAGGGTTCCGTTGTACATTATTTTATCTTGTTAAAGTTACATACTACATACCTATGTAGATACTAAATAGAGCTATTTTTTATCGTTTCTATTTCGGCTGATTATGATTAAAAGGAACTAGGTATTTCTTTGTCTAGTTCCTAGTTATGTTCGACCAAATACTACAAAATATAATAACTTAGCAGAAAGGGGCTGCTAAGTTAAAAGTTTAAGTATAATATTTATATTTAACAAAAAGAAAAACCTACTAAAAGTTCAAAAGTATGAGAGGAGCATCATACAGCGTAAGGTATTCCAACAAAATCAATAAAAATACAAACAATCTTAAAAAATTTAAAGATCGGCTAACCTACCAACAGAAGTGATATATTATTTCGTTTTCGTCGTAACTGCACCTGAGATCCAGGTTTCCTAATTTGGGTGCAGCAGATGTTTTTAAATCTAAATTGTACTAAGTTTGTTGAGGTTTAATTTTTTTTTTTCAAGTTTTTCGTGTCAATATTTTATTATTTATTCGTTACTCGAAAAATCCAAAAACACAGGCAAACAAGCAGGTAATCCTACCAGCAAAACTAATAATACCTTTGAAGACGAGGGGACCCTGAAAATTCGCCACCTCGTCACGGGAGCAGCGCCACGACCGAAAAAGAAAACCAATTTGCTCGCGTGAAAAGGTTCGATCCAATCGTGCTGCCGTACCCACTCATTTGATATTTCCACTCCCAACAGAACAAATTACAAACAGACGTACCATAGCCGGCCTGTATTAGCCGATGAGACTCGCCTCCATTGCAAGGCGAATAATATGTAAAATAATCTTGTTTTATTAATAAAAAAACAAAATCCTGAAAGTTATGTACACATCAATTTTAACGACATACACATACATACTCAGTGACCATGAATATATAAAAATAATTTACATGCTACCGGAGAGCAAGTTTTTTACAGACTTTAACAATTGAAAACAAGAAGAATCGTACACAGCATGATCAGTACTTCTAGCACGAACATCTATCGAGAAAAAATACACGTAATAGAGTAATTCTCTATTGGAAATTTCATTTCACTTTTCGGTAATAGATGACGCTGTACAAAATGTCCCATACAAAATTACTCTACAGTTTTTTTACGCGCGTTTTTTTTTCTCTATAGATGTTCGTGCTACGAGCATGGTACTGAATTTAAATCAATTCAAATACCTACTTATCTTACACGAAATTTTGCGAAAGTTTCTCATATGCTAGCTTCTTTTAGAATACAAGTACTGAATTATAATACGATAATGTTTTTCAACATTATAGCTTCACAAGTGGACGATAGCCCTCAACTATATCAGTGATTACAACTTGTATAGCCATAATGTTACCTACCTATTTATTTGTATGTCACCTGTCAGCTCTGAATATGGAAATCACTTTCTGGCTTGCACCCGAAGTTTTCCTATTAAGGAGCCGATTGAACCGCTTTTGTATTAAAATTCATGATTGCCAATAAACCGCTTTTTACATTTCCTGGAATGGTTCAAGGTTTGAAGATTTAATATAAATTTTCGACGTTAACGCTTTTGAGATGTGACGGTAATGTTCGAGACATTTCAATTTATAGAGTTACGACTTGTTTGTAAAATAAAATAGTCGAATGAATTACAATATTAATCGTTATATTTAATCACTTACTTGTAAAGGTTTTGTAAATATGAATATTCCAGTGAGTTTCTTAGAAATCCTCTTGCTCCAAGATGATTTCGAACAAAATCGTTACTTGATTGAAATGGCAAAAACAACAAAAAAAGTATCTCCATTTAAAACAAAACGCCAAATAACTATGACTGTATTATTTCCAGCGTCATAAATATTTATTTACATTATACAATATCAATATCAGTCAGTCAGACCTCAGACATCTCCCCCCGGTTGTCATGGTAACGGCGTCATCCTCCTCATAGGAAATACAAAATACACTTATTACAGGGAATATAAAATTAATTCTGAAAATATTAATGCTACTTACGAAACGTCACATTAAACGATATTCAGTTGTTTTTTTATTTAAGACTTTAGTTTGTTAATATAGTTTAGTAGTGAATAATAAAAGATGGATATTTTTGTGCTTGACCGATTAAATTCAATTTCGTGACTCAAATGTCTCGAGCTGTAAACATCAAATTCCGAATTCCAGCATTAACAACAAATTTTATGCCTTTTAACCTTAGAACATTAAACCAACACTCCATCAAAATGATCTTATTAAAAATATATTGTCATTTATTAAATTAATTTACAAACTTAATTTTCCAATTGATTGTGTTGAAAAGTGATATGGAAAATAATTGTTAAAGATACATTATAGACACTTACTATATCATAATAAAAATTACTATGATCGGTCAGTTTATGTGTCACATAACAAAAATTCAGCACACCAAAAAAGTTACAGAAACATTAGAAACAAAGGCTTCATTCATTTCAAACACTTAATAAAAATGCTACTCACAAGGTATTGACCGAAATGTAAAAATACATTTTAAAACAAATTGCAGTATAAAGTGTTACAAATAAGTATGTAGAGTGCGTGTACGACAAAAGACAGAAAATGATTTCTAGAAATTTCATTAAAATTCCGCTTCGTCAAGTCCGAGGGAGGACCTTCAAGGATGCCTCCAACATATCATTAATAAATCTTAAAATTATATTTTTTAACCATTATTATTGAGTTGTTGTTAATTACAGTTAAAGTTTATAAAGATAAGTAATAGAAGATGTTGTCAGAATAAGGACACTTAAAAGGCAGTTTACAATTAAATTATTCAGCTATGACCTGCTATGATGGCATATAATACAGGAAAATAATTATTTAAAACATAATCATGAGCGTGTACAGACGATCAGTTTTTTTGGTCGGTTTGGTAACCATAATAATTGCTCTTACTTATAATATAAAACATATTCATACACAGTTAAATATATATTCGTATAAAATTACCCGCATATGATCTGCTTAGTTTGAAACAAGAATAATATTTTTTTTTCATTATTTGCAGCCCTACCAGCAAGAAGGGCCTTAGGTGTGGGCGGGCGGGCGCGGCGGGCGGATTTGTCGTGGCCCGGAAACGGCGCGGAATTCATTTGGGCGTAATAGGTTTCCTGCGCCCGCGTCCGGTCCCCGTCCGGCTCGTCCCAGCGCGTCCGGGATCGTCCGGCACGCAACGGAAGCACGATACGACCTCAGGAGATATTCGTCTTACGCTCTCGCCCAGAATATTTTGCGTCAATCGTGCATCTATCAGTAAGTAGGTAGTATATTTATTTCGTAAAATAAAACGTTGACAATCGGTTAATGGCGTTAGAAGCGTCGAAGCTGACAGTGTATGTAAAATTCAATCAATCAAACAAAGATTAACTGAGGACATTAATTGAGGCTGCGTTTTTTTAACAATAAATTAATAAATCTTAAACAATATCACACCCGTCACAAAGTAAGAAGCAACACTGGTGTTATGAAAATCGGATAAGTAATTTCCTATCAAAATCGGAATCTCAGAAGTTTCAAACCCTAGAAAAAAATGAGCAAACCATTTTACCACGGACGTCAAATAATAAAACGGTTCTTTTTTAAGGAAAATTAGTACGTGATCTTTGTCTTACAACATTTAAGTACAAAGGATAATGAAAACAACAGCATTTAGCTTTAGCAATTAAAGTTTATAAATCAACAAAGCCATTTAACTCTAAAAAGTTCCCAAATACTATTCGACGAAAACAAACCATACCTTTCGAAGTTTCCCAAATAAAAGTTAAAACCTCTCGAATACCTACAAAACCTAACCCTAAAGTTGTCAAGCTCTCGACGAATAAATCTTAATTCGACGAAGTTCCCGAAGGCGACCGTTTCATTAAAACTTGCGTGTCGTGTCATTAAGCCGAGGCATTCGGCGTAATTATTAATATTCAAATCGTAATCCTGAGTCAGAAGCGAAAAAGCAAAGACGTGTTAACTTATGAATAATTTAGTTAAAACTTTGAAGCCTTGAAGATGTTCCGCTCATATTTATTAGGCATCATGTATCCTGCTAGGTAGACTAGGTATATCAGAATCTTTATGTGAGACATAACTTTTCGATATTAATCAGTCGCTAAAGTTAATTACTTCGCGTGTTGTACATGAAGGTCTTAGAATTAAGTCTCGACGAAAACTTATTTTTATTTCTCTTAATTCATCTGTCAAGTACGTTAACTCTAACTTAGCTCGAGGGCCTATTACAAAAAAAGAATCACGATTGTTGGACGCAATTCATCGTTTAATTTACTTGATATTGAACCTTATTCACGAATCAATAGTGCCACGGGGTAGGATGAACATCGTAAGCTTATCGCGATGCTTTTTTGTTATAGGCCCTCAGATCTTGTGAAACAAGCCCTAAGAAAAGCTGTAGGTACTCGCCTTAGAGCAAGACGGCCTTCTGTCGAACCTAAATGCAGACTCGTTAATTCTCTTCACTAGAGTCACAGACCATACAACAAGTACTTACGAGAGTAAATAATTTAATGTCACTCAACACTTACGTAAACGGTAACTATCGAACAAAAAGGATACATATTGTCAAAGCAAAAAGGGCGTATTTTGCTAATCACCATTGAGTGTTGTGTAACACAAAAATATTTTGTTATACATACCAGTATTTGCCTGGCGTTTTATGTATAGCTGTGGACCGTTTTAGAACTAGTTTTTGCTCATTGCTTCGTCTGCATGGTTTTTTTAAATTGACAGGTTTGAAATGTATTTATGTTTTTTTTTGTGATCATGCCTTTCATTCTTTTGCCGAATAACACAATAAATCAATTCAGTCTTTTGTTTTTTTTATTGTACTAATACTTTCAGTACTGGTAATTCTTACCTATATATTTTTATAGTTTCTACTTTACTACCTTTCGCCTAATCTTATCCCTCCCTGCCTTATAATCTGTCAAAAATAATTATACATAATATCATTGCATAAACATGGTTCGTCAAAAGAAACATAACAGACATAACAAAGTTAAAAATATAAAAAACAGGTATAAACAGTTACTAACCTACTAATGCCTACTAGACGTGACGTCAATCAAAAGTTTTTGATCATAACACCGTAAAGGTTAATTGTTGCCGTCAACTGAAAACAATTGCTTAGTTCAAGAGAGTTCAATAATTATTCACAGATAGGGATTCCTTTTCAGTTCGTAGTTGTGTTACTTTTAAAAACAATATCTTATTATTTTATCGACTTTATCCAATTAAGTCCAATCCTAATATGCTATAGAAAAAAATCAGAATTATAGAAATTTTGATGCAAGCTTAGCATAAAAATTATCTGTAATCATAATATGGTTGTTTTTTGTGATAAAAAGTATTTTTAGTGTCGACTGAATCTCCGTAATTTCTTTTTATTCTCGATTTTGAATCTATTCTTTACTTTTACCACTAAATATAAAGTTAAAACAATTTTCAAATAAAAACAAATACTAACGCGCTTTGCGTTCAAGAGAGCGCAAAATAAAATAACGCAAGTAGGCGCGGTTTGGTGGCCCGAGGCGAGCGCGCGTAATTTCCCTGAACATTTAATATTTTAAGCCGTAGCAGCGGTGACTACGACGGCAGTGCTACGTCGTAGTCGTAGAAAAATCACTTTTTCGTAGTCCCTGGTTGACTTATCTTGAGGAACGCTAACTTGGTTTTAATTACGTCTTGCATTTTTCCGTTATTTGCGTGCCAGTGGGAATGGCGGAGTAAGCGTAAAATGCATGGAACAACTTAATTTTTTACAGGACGTTTTACATGAGTTTTGCTACGAACGTTATAAGTGCAAAGTTTTATTTAAATTTCATTATTAATAATCGTGGATCATTAAGGTCCAGGCATATCATTACTAATTTTAAAGTAAACCATTATTTCAAAATCAAAACTTATTATGTCACCAATACCTATAAAGATGTGTTCATAGTTTTAGGTCAAACAAAGAAAACTCAAGCTCTTTTATTAGAGATTTGAAACAAAAGAATTCATAATAAAACAACAATATAATACACACATTTTTCAGATCTAAAACTGCTTTCGAACATGTCACATTTCATGTGTGTTAGTTTGAAACGTATCGCAGTGTAGTTTCCTTACTAGGGGGAAGTGCGCCCCGGGCGATACGTCACAACGTATGTAACGTTCATGTAAACGTCTACCCGACGTAATCATAACGTCGAGACACGTGTAACTACGAGACTGAAAGAATTGATTGTGGAGCATGGTAAAAGAAAGAGATAAAATATAATTTGTATCTTGGCATTGTATATTTGCTGATTTCAACCTCATTCTTGTCAAATTTTGTTGAATAGATTGTTATCCTTAAATAGGTAGAGAAAATTAATAAAACTTTTATAATTTTAATGCACACAACATTTTGTCGATATTATTTTAAGTCTCTATCTTTCGACTGTATGCCAATATATAACATAGAGAAAATATGGGAAAACTACAACAAAAATAACAGGCAATTGAACAAAAACAACAACCGAAATTGTCCAAATCAAAAACAAAACCATAATTCTTTCCCATTTACTGAGAATATTATATAACCGGTGCAATATTAAATTGGCACATAGCTGAGTAAGCCACTACCCTCTGCCGACTTGTAATTAATTAACGAGCTTAGTTTAAAAGCGGGGCGTAAGACTTGGCGGCCCCTTCTTGGGAGGTGGGGTGTCTTGAAGAAATTCGGGGGAAAGTTTATCATATTTAGGCGCAAAATGGCGAATCCAGCGCTCGGATGCCGCCAAGATTAATATCAGACAACGCTGCGTTGAATCCTGTTGTGCAAGTCGAATCCGCGAATGTGACCATTTGTTTTGACTTTTTTATGTAAAGTTTTTTAAAGCTAATGTTCCAAATGCAAGTTGGATCAAACCGACATGACAGTCAATGAGTATTATTTTTAAAGAAAACATTAATTGCCTCCAACCTTAAGTTCTTGGTTTAGATTTTAAAGTCATAGTTTAATTCAATGTGCAACGATGCCAAACATTAGGTACTCGTACTTATGAAATAAAAATAAGATCAAAATATTTTTCTGATTGCTAAAGAATAGTCTTCAATAATTAAGTTTGGATGAAGCCTCGTTTCCTGAAATCCACCGCTTCACGACATACATTCGCATACTATTGAGTATTCGGACAATTTCAACAATAATTCTCGACATATTAATTGCGAGATTTCATCGCAGACTTCCTCTATAATTAATTGCTACTAAATTTGCCCCAATTTGAATCCGATTACAAGTCCGCAAAGAAACTTACTAGGTACATAAGACTTAAGGGCCGGGCAACCGGAAGGGGGGGGGGGTAAGGGCGCGACCCTAAGGGGGCCCAGGGGGCTGGGAGGAAGGACGTGAGATTTACTCTAAGTAATTGCAGTAATAAACACGCAAATATATCACAGTGGGTAATGAGAGGAAGCGACGAAAATTGCCGGCGCAAATTGCGTGTGTGAGATAAGAGTATTTTTTATTTATTCTAACGAGAGAATTTTTCCGACGCTTTTTTGTTTTTGACGGCCCTCATTATTTGGTATCATGGACGCTGATAAGCGGATGTGCCAGTGATGTTTTGAATTTTACAATAGTTCACAGTATTTTTAATAAAGCTACTTTTAGGTACGTTTTTGATTATCATACCATGATACGAGTATGAAGTGGAAGTATGATAATTAATACTAGTAATCATCATCAGTAGGTTATGTTAATATGTAGTTATTAATGTACGTAAATATACATGTACGTAACTGTGTACCTTTTGCCTTTACTAAAAGAAAAGTGTAAGACAGATGCCTTGACTAGTTGAAAAAAAACAGGCCAAGTGCGAGTCGGACTCACGCACGAAGGATTCCGTACCAAAAAACGGCAAAAAAATCACGTTTGTTGTATGGGAACCCCCCTTAAAAAAATATTTTATTTTGTTTTTAGTATTTGTTGTTATAGCGGCAATAGAAATATATCATCTGTGAAAATTTCAACTGTCTACCTGCTGTCGTTATTACCATCCAGCAAAAAACGCCAAAAAAATCACGTTTGTTGTATGGGAGCCCCACTTAAATTTTTTTTCTGTTTTTAGTATTTGTTGTTATACCGGCAATAGAAATACATCAACTGTGAAAATTTCAGCTGTCTAGCTATCACGGTTTATGAGATTCAGCCTGGTGACAGACAGACAGACAGACAGACGGACAGCGGAGTCTTAGTAATAGGGTTCCGTTTTACCCTTTAGGTACGGAACCCTAAAAATGGAAAAATTGATTAAAATAATTTCAATCTTTTCTCAGATTAGTTAGTAATGATTTTATAATGCCAAGCAACTTGCAAAACAGGCACAAATAACAATATTTTTAATTTCGCAGCGTAATCGCGCAGCATACAAATAATCATTAATTCGCTTCTACTCATTATAAATTCGCAAAGCGTAAGTTTTAATCAAATCAACTCAATATACCAAAAAGGTGTAAAAACTTAAAACAGTATCATCAACGTAATTACGGAAGACTTTGCCTTTACATTCTGGTGCCGTCTCGTAACTTTCGAGGCAACTTTATGTATCTTTCAGATGTTTTCATGTTAGTTTCATGTTGGGCGGCCCCGACGCCACGCCGCCGCCACGCGGCTCAGTTTGTCATAACTTAGTCGCACAACTTCTTTATAAGTTTGAGTTATTTAATTAATATTGAGTTCCAATTTAACAGTTTTTTGTTTTTTTCATACTTAAGATTTGTAATTTATGAAACAGTCACAATATACCTACGACTTTACCGAAAGGATTATAGTATAAGTGTCATATTGATTTTCTTGTTTATAACACGAATCACATCACAATAATATATTGTAGTAATAAGGTTCGCATTTAAATTAATGAAATTAAGTAGGTAGCGATAGATATAAAACATATTACCTACTTTAATAATTTCTGCTCATGTACATATTTTTACGTGAGCAGGGAACTGTGTCATATAAATAGTCCTCTGCAGCAAGCCAACCCGTTAAACTAGCCAATTTCGGACGACAACGATAACTCTTGGCTACAAAATAGCGACATAAGAAGCGATGCCGCATTAATTATTCGCCAAGACAAGAAAGGGGCGCCCCATTTCCAATATTTATGTGTTGCCGATGACTACGCGAAAACGGGGCGTCGACTGCTTTTTAAAACGTGGAAAGGGCGAAGAAAGGCCTGGAAAACGGGCTTTCTTAATGCACAAACAGCACTCGGCCTCACCTGCCTTGATTTATTGGGCGGCTTTGTTCGCCGCTCGTTACAAGCTTGTTGTTGCGTTTTTAATTTATTTCCTCACTGAAATTTTCGCGCGTTAATATTTAGTTAGATAAAGCGTAATGGGGGAATCGCTTCCCGGCTGCGCGCTCGCTCGTTTCCTTTTTGCTCCGAAGTAAGAATATTGAAATAAGATTTTTAAAACGAGACTGTTTATTGCAGCATGGTTTCAGTGTTAATGTTTAAACGCTTATTTTTTCGCTGATAGATACTGATACTGCTAGTGGGTTACAACATCCATAAGACAATATGTGTAACCAAAGAGTACGGAATGTCGTCAGCACGATAGGTAAATCAAGCCTTTCTCCAGGACCGCAGTCAACGCGCAACATTTGTTCTAAATTCAAATTGCGCTACGAATACATTAACTGTCGGAATACGACCACCGGCGCTGGCAATGGTCCGTGAATGAATGGGAATTGGCTTCGCCGCAAACGGTCGTCGATTGTCGACGCCACGACTCATTGCCGATTCAAGCGCACGCTCGCTGTTCCGTCTGTGTGTATTTGGCCCAATCTGCGGCCGCACCTTCGAGGGAGCCTTGATGGCCAGCATTTGTCATTTGCGACGCCTGTTGCCGGAAGGGAAAATCTATTGTCACTATTAGCATGGTTGTGCCATAAATCAACGCTGTTTAACTTCTAAATGACAGTGGCTCCCAGATTTTAGAATACTCTCCATCTTTGTTCAGTAATTTACCATTAAGGTGTACAACGTGTTACAAAAAAACCCCTTATGCCGAATCTGGTAGATAGGGACCATCAAACTGTACAACTTTTACTATGGGACCAACTCTGAGATCGCGAAAAAGAATCAGCTGTTTCATACAAAAATTAATAACGATAATACCAAAATGTATAAAACAGCTGACTTTTTTTTCGTGATTTCAGAGTTGGTCCCATAGTAAAAGTTGTTCAGTTCGTTGATCCCTAGATCATATTCAGCCCATCAGCGCGACGTAGCTGTACGCGCGTAGGTAATCATCGGCGTTGCACTGAAGCTGTTCATAGATTTTAATAAATATAGCTACATTCGACCGATGTCAGCGCTGACCATCGGTCGTGCACTAAATGGGCCCTTAGGGGTATTTTTGTAATACGTTGTATAGGAAATTAAAAAAATCAATAAATACTCTTTTCATTTTTTTATGAAATAATAGTTCTTTGCAATAAAATGAGGCAGCAATATGCCAGAATGTTTACCAAGCCCTTCTTTAAGACCCATGAGCATTAACATCGCTTCAAATACACACCACATACTTGCGATACGACATAAAACCGCTTCGCTTGCAAGACGACGAGCATGCTAGGACAGCATTTGCATACAGCCGGGCGCAGTTAGCATGACAATGCGACGCCCGCCAGATATTTATGTCTACCATTGATTGGCTTCAGCCAAAGCCTTTATCAGGGTTGGTAGATTGGGGGTTTTTTTCGCATTTTTGGGGAAAAATAACGGTCTTGGCGAAATTTTGGGGAAATGAAATCTTTGGGGAAAAAAATATACAAGGAAGAATTTTAGTTGGAGTATAAATTTAACTCCAATAATGTTTATCTGAGGGCCTAGTGCGAGTTGATGTTTTCACTTTTCGCTATCGAAAATTATAGTTTTCTCTCTTTCACTCGCATTGACTATGAGTAGCATATCCGATAGTTTTCGATAGTGAAAAATGAAAACATCAACTCGCACTACGCCCTCTGACCTGTTTAGGGGAAGATGAAGTTTCGTAAGTTCTAAACGTTTTAGAAAATTCAATTAAGAACTTCAGATACTTCTTTATTTTCTTATATTTTCATAACAAACTTAGTTTTATTATCTTGTTATTCATATTATTTCCTGTTTAACAAAAATGGGGAAAAAAGTTGCCAAACGTATCATTTTGGGGAAAAGAATTCTTGAATATGGGGAAATTTCAAAATCTGGATCTACCAACCCTGGTCTATATCCCTACGACGGAAGCATATTGTGGCGGAACACTTTCTGAGAATAATCGCTATTGTGGCTTTTAAATTCTTGTCCATCAGCCATTTTTATGTGCCTACTGCTGGGGCACAGGCCTTCCTTATGGGTGGATAAGGAGGACGGGCCATAACCCATCGCGCGCCACGCGGGCCCAATGCGGATTGGTGGGTGTTAACGACTGCAAATGCAACCGGGACCAACGGCTTAACGTGCCTTCTGGAGCACGGAGGAGCTCAAGATAATTAAATTTTTGGTCACCTATCCCACGATCTACCCTTGCGAAAGTTGCTTAACCTCCGCAATCGCTAGGCCAGGCGCTAAACCACTGCGCCACCGAGGTCCTCTTTATTCTTAGCTGTAAATTTTGCAACACTTTTATAATCAAGAATTCAAGATATCAGTGACAAAAAATAGTAAAAATCTCCTCAAAATAAAAAATGTTAACCTACAATTCGATTGTTTATTGCTGGTTTTTGAATAGAAAATAAACAAATATTCAGCTTACCAAAGCTGGAAGTCCAGGGCCCTATTTAATAAACCTGTCATGACAATTTTATATCCATTGCATCAACCAATTTGAAAATAGAACAAACTACTCATAGCTACACCGCAATGTAAACTAAATTGTGTCATGACAATTGGCAAATTGTCACGTTATTCAATAGGGCCCTGGAAAATTGGTGGAGGACGGTATCTCGGTCTTATTTTTTTATAAAATGAATTGTTTTCCCTCTATTCCTAGCAAATCATATACTATTAACCTCTTGGCCGTTTCCTTACTACAAGAACTATTATTGTTGAAAAGTTAATAAATTTTTCCATGCAGCCATGTAGCGAATTGGCCATGCCACATATTTTGACTAAGGTGAAGAGTTTTTGAAGTAAGGCTTGTAGAGTTAGGGCACGTAGAGTTAGAAGCTTGGCTCTACATGAGGTCTCATAACTTTTTGACAGTGCAAGCCATATATGGAGTCTTGGCAGCACTATACATGAAATTTTTTTGGTGGGATATTATTAACCTAACTAGGAATCTAAAATTGATATGGCAATTTTGGCCTGGTGACAAAGCACCTTAAGAACATAACCATCAAAATAATAATACGACATAAAATAAATAATTAACCAAGTCCACAATATCTCACGCAAGTATTTAGGGATGTCGCCAAATGATATACAGGGCTGACGATCGGCCGGTGTTACCAGTGTTACCCTTCCCCCGTCTCATCAGTCATGGCGCGGCTAAGCGGCCGCATTCAAATTGCGACCCGATGACGGCGTGCTTTCACGACCCCTGGCTGGCTATGGCCGAAGGCATAGATTAGATAGCTGAGCATAACAGTTTTATGCCTACGTCTTTAAATTTTATTTAGATTCTTATGATAGATAAGGGTTAATGTATGTATTGTAACAACTTAATGATTACCTTCTTAAATTATTTTTCAAAAGCTTTGCATTCACAATGATATTTATGTGTTTTATTAAATTACTAGAAAAAAAACTCGTCTCTGGCAAAACAATTGCGATGATTCTAATTTCAACAGAAAAAAATATTAAGATGAATAAATCGATTCCATTGAAAGCAGAACTGCAAAAAATGTTACGCAGGATTACCGAAAATAAATATTTATATTACCAACATACAATATTTTCCGTCTACGTGATAGTTGCAAGTTATAAGACAAAATCACTATATTTTATGTTGCGGCATATTTTGCTTTCCCAATCATTTTTAATAGTAGTTTATGAAACTGATGCATAATGAGGGGTATTCAAACATGAGAGTGTGTTGAAAAACCGAGCCGTAGGCGAGGTTTTTAATAGTATCACACCAGTCTTTTAATACCTAGTTATGTGCAGTTTCATACACTACTTTATCTACACTAAATAAAAGATCAAAGTTAAAAAAGAGAAAGAGTATTTGCTGGTATTACCGTACCTTGATATAAGTCATTTTTGTCGCTGCATCTAAAATATCGGGTGGAGTATTTTTTTTCTCATTCACTGCTATCAGACATTTTTAAGCAAGAATACGAAATTCAGTATAGCTAGAGACTTAAAACTTTGAACATAGGCCAGAACTGGAAGGCAATGCAATATTATGGTGTTATTGAGCTGATCTGATGATGAAGCCGGAAGAAGGTCACAGGAACTCTATGAAGAAACCATACAACCCCATCGTGTTTGGGCTCGTTAGAATCGTCTTGACGAGTACTCTAATGGGAGAAGTGGTTTAGGGTCTGATGATGAAGCCGAAAGGCCATGCCATAGGAACTCAATATTGAAACCGTGCAACCGCATCAAATTTGGGCACGTTTGAATCGTCTTGACGAGTTCTTTGTTAGGAAATAGTTTCAAGGGTCTGATGATGGAGCCGGAGGAAGGACACAGGAACTCTTTAATAAAACCACGCTACCCCATCGAGATTGGGCTCGTTTGAATCGTCTTGACGAGTACTTTGTTGGGAAATAGTGTCCAGGGTCTGATGATGGAGCCGGAAGAAGGTCACTGGAACTTGCAGGTCCCTCAGCGGCTTGGTAGCATAATTGGTAGTGCATTGGGCCGGAATCCCAAGGGTGCGGGTTCGAATCCCGTCTAAGTTGCTACGGGTGAGCCGATTTTTTCTAATATTTTTCATTATTTATTCATCTTAATATAAAAATAGCATTGTGAATGCAAAAATCTAAAAAGTTTAAAATTGTACTGTTTTCACCTTAATCGATTGTCTGGGACCTGCAAAGGTTCTACAACCGAATGTCGAAGTAGTTCTCTTCACATTGGTGAGATGGCGCTGATCTTCAGCGGAAGCGTGGAAAGTATTAGAAAATTTCGCCACATCCCTCAGCGGCTTGGTAGCATAATTGGTAGTGCATTGGGCCGGAATCCCAAGGGTGCGGGTTCGAATCCCGTCTAAGTTGCTACGGGTGAGCCGATTTTTTCTAATATTTTTCATTATTTATTCATCTTAATATAAAAATAGCATTGTGAATGCAAAAATCTAAAAAGTTTAAAATTGTACTGTTTTCACCTTAATCGATTGTCTGGGACCTGCAAAGGTTCTACAACCGAATGTCGAAGTAGTTCTCTTCACATTGGTGAGATGGCGCTGATCTTCAGCGGAAGCGTGGAAAGTATTAGAAAATTTCGCCACATCCCTCAGCGGCTTGGTAGCATAATTGGTAGTGCATTGGGCCGGAATCCCAAGGGTGCGGGTTCGAATCCCGTCTAAGTTGCTACGGGTGAGCCGATTTTTTCTAATATTTTTCATTATTTATTCATCTTAATATAAAAATAGCATTGTGAATGCAAAAATCTAAAAAGTTTAAAATTGTACTGTTTTCACCTTAATCGATTGTCTGGGACCTGCAAAGGTTCTACAACCGAATGTCGAAGTAGTTCTCTTCACATTGGTGAGATGGCGCTGATCTTCAGCGGAAGCGTGGAAAGTATTAGAAAATTTCGCCACATCCCTCAGCGGCTTGGTAGCATAATTGGTAGTGCATTGGGCCGGAATCCCAAGGGAGCGGGTTCGAATCCCGTCTAAGTTGCTACGGGTGAGCCGATTTTTTCTAATATTTTTCATTATTTATTCATCTTAATATAAAAATAGCATTGTGAATGCAAAAATCTAAAAAGTTTAAAATTGTACTGTTTTCACCTTAATCGATTGTCTGGGACCTGCAAAGGTTCTACAACCGAATGTCGAAGTAGTTCTCTTCACATTGGTGAGATGGCGCTGATCTTCAGCGGAAGCGTGGAAAGTATTAGAAAATTTCGCCACATCCCTCAGCGGCTTGGTAGCATAATTGGTAGTGCATTGGGCCGGAATCCCAAGGGTGCGGGTTCGAATCCCGTCTAAGTTGCTACGGGTGAGCCGATTTTTTCTAATATTTTTCATTATTTATTCATCTTAATATAAAAATAGCATTGTGAATGCAAAAATCTAAAAAGTTTAAAATTGTACTGTTTTCACCTTAATCGATTGTCTGGGACCTGCAAAGGTTCTACAACCGAATGTCGAAGTAGTTCTCTTCACATTGGTGAGATGGCGCTGATCTTCAGCGGAAGCGTGGAAAGTATTAGAAAATTTCGCCACATCCCTCAGCGGCTTGGTAGCATAATTGGTAGTGCATTGGGCCGGAATCCCAAGGGTGCGGGTTCGAATCCCGTCTAAGTTGCTACGGGTGAGCCGATTTTTTCTAATATTTTTCATTATTTATTCATCTTAATATAAAAATAGCATTGTGAATGCAAAAATCTAAAAAGTTTAAAATTGTACTGTTTTCACCTTAATCGATTGTCTGGGACCTGCAAAGGTTCTACAACCGAATGTCGAAGTAGTTCTCTTCACATTGGTGAGATGGCGCTGATCTTCAGCGGAAGCGTGGAAAGTATTAGAAAATTTCGCCACATCCCTCAGCGGCTTGGTAGCATAATTGGTAGTGCATTGGGCCGGAATCCCAAGGGTGCGGGTTCGAATCCCGTCTAAGTTGCTACGGGTAAGCCGATTTTTTCTAATATTTTTCATTATTTATTCATCTTTAAATATTTATAACCCTTCAGAAATGTTAAACCTAAAAACGTGGGGCGCATGCTTTAAAAGTTATTTTATGATGCAGTTGACTGCATCGTAATGGGTTTTTTTTTATTTTACCTATCCACGAAAATAAATGAATGAATGAAAATAAATACATGTTTATACTATCTTTTTTGAATTCATATTTGTAACATTATGTTGTGAGTGTAGATAAAATATTTTAAATAATTAAATAAATCCAAGTTTGTGAAAAGTAATAAAAGATTCCACCATTACTGACTTAAAAAGAGATTTTGAATTTATCGGTTTTCATTTTATTTTCACATTCAAGCGAACTAATAATACAATACTCTGTTGGTGTATCGTAAATATCATTCTCAGAAGAGTGTCCCTTCTGAGTGCACATATGCAACTCTTCGTATTGGCGAGGGCATTATGAGCGGGGACATACTTTTTACGTCATTAGACATCGGTCGGATCAGAGTTATGGCGGTTACGATGAATCGATTAGAAGGGGATGAGTCCGCTTCGTGACTCGGTAACTTTACTGCCACCGTATCGTATTAATTGACATTTTGTCACTTGCTTTTAAAGTTAAAAAGGACGGAGGTAGGTTTAGAGAACGGTAGTTAAGTGGAAAGAACTATGTGTTAAAAGTCTAACTATACCTATTTTTTACTATTTTGTGAATCTCCCGAATAGCCAAAGACACGAGTCCGCATTATTCCTAAATAAACTTGAGACTTGTATTTTTCTGGTTTTTTTTTTTCAGTTATCATAAAGTCTTATTATTAGAACAATCCTTGAAACAAATTATATAGGAAAACACATATTTAATAAACAGTACGCTCGCAAAAACTAAATAAAAATATAATTATCTAGATTGAATTTGATACAAATAGGTAAAAATAATTTATAAATTACTTGGTAACAGATTACCTGTGACCTCCATTTAAAATAAGGTTATTGAACTTACCGATTATCTAAACTTTTCCCGTAGGCGAATTCTAAGAACGATTCTTAATTTTCTTTCTTAGAATACTTAATCGTGTTTATCATGTTTTGAAAATATGTCATGTTCATAATACCCACAAAGTACCTTTAGTAAACTATTTATTGCTTATAATAAAATTAACACTAACACAGTATGTATCCTGTAAGCTTTGTGGAAGAAAATAAAATATATATTTGAATTTTCAATTTCAATAATATCTAGATGCAATAGATAGAGTCAGCTTGTAGATTGGTTTGGAGTAGCACAAAACTAACAATTAAGTAGCTAAACTACACAAGATATAATAATCTTTGGGTATAAAAGATGAAATTCCACACGTAAAGGACAAAATAAAGCTAAATAAAAAAAATATGTAGAGGATTATTATATACGTAAAAAAAAAATTTGTTTTTCGATACATGAGTGTGTGCGTGAACTGTGCTCTGAACATTACAAAGTTCAATAAGTCAAAGTCAAAGTCAAATAAGCTTTATTCAAATAAACTTAATTATTAAGTACTTTTGAATCGTCTATATTTTCCTACCACCCGTTCCAGACTTTTTTATAAGTAAGAGGAACAAAGAAATTTAACATCTTTCTCGCATTTTTTTATCTTAATCTTAATATATAAAATCGTAAACTGAATGACTGACTGACTGACTGACTGACTGATCTATCAACGCACAGCCCAAGCCGCTGGACCTAGAGACATGAAATTTTGCACACAGATACTTTATACAGTGTAGGCATCCACTAAGGAAGGATTTTTGAAAATTCCATCCCTAAGGGGATGAAATAAGGGATGGAAGTTTGTATGAAAGTCCCTCAGTTTTGAAGCTAGAATCTTCAAATTTTGTGTTTAGGCTGACGATTGAAAATTAATAAATAAGGGTCTCAGCGTTTTTCAAAATTCTACCCCCGAAGGGGTCAAAAGGGGAATGAAGTTGTGTATTGAAGAAAATCCTTCATTTTCGAAGTAAAAATCGCTAAATTTATAATTTAGGATTATGAATGGAAATCTAACGCAACGTATATTGTTTTTGTTAGGATTTCATCCCCTTTGGGGTTGGTTTTGGGGGGTGAAAAGGGATAAAAAAACCTAAAAATAGATATGGATGTCGTTATCGGGGTTTTGTGGGATGACGATTGCAAAAATGACATTTATTTTGAAGTCCAACACGGTGGACATGATTTAACCCCTAAAGGGGTGAAAATGGGGTCCAAATTTTGTATGGAAAAATAATATAAAATAGACATTACAACTTTAAACTTCGTAGGAGCACATCTAAAAATAAAAAGGCAAATATGAATTTTGTTATTTTGAAAATCAACCTCTTAGGGGGTAAATGGGGTGAGTAAACTTAAAAATCGATATAGATGTCGTTATTGGGGTTTTCTGGGATGACGATTGCAAAAATGACATTTATTTTGAAGTCCAACACGGTGGACATGATCTAACCCCTAAAGGGGTAAAAATGGGGTTCAAATTTTGTATGGAAAAAGAATATAAAATCGAAATTACAACTTTAAAATTCGTAGGAGCACGTCTAAAAATAATATATATTTTGTGATTTTGAAAATCAACCCCTTAGACGGTAAGTGGGGAACGGGAACGGGAACGGGAACGGAAAGGTAACGGAACGGGAACGGACGGTAACGGAACGGGACGGGAACGGAACGGGTACGGAACGGGAACGGAACGGGAACGGAACGGGAACGGAACGGATCGGAACGGGAACGGAACGGGAACATAACGGGAACGAAACGGGAACGTGAACGAGAATGGGACGGCAACGGGACGGGTACGGGAACGGGAACGGAAGGGGTACGGGACGGGTACGGGACGGGATCGGACGGGAACGGAACGGGAACAGGAACGGAACGGGAACGGAACAAGAACGGAACGGGAATGAAACGGGAACGTAACGGGAAAGAAACGGGTACGTGACGGGAATGCAACGGAAACTGAACGGGAATGGGAACGGGAACTAAACGGGAACGGATCGGGAACAAAACGGGAACGAAATGGGAACGAAACGGGAACAAAACGGGAACGAAATGGGAACGAAACTGGAACAAAACGGGAACGGAACGGGAATAGAACAGGACCGGAACGGGAACAGGACGGGAACGGGATGGGAACGGAAACGGAAACGGTAACGGAAGGGGTACGGGATAGGTTCAGGACGTTTACGGGACAGGAACGGAACGGAACGGGAACGAGAACGGGGAACGGGAGTGTGAGCGGGAGGGGGAACGGGACCGGGACTGTGACCGGGAACAGAAACGGAACCGGAACGGGGACCGAGAACGGGAACGGAACCGGAACGGGAACGGGAAGCATAAAAATGACTGGTCGGATCCTGGTTGAAGGTTCTCTTAGGATTTGCTCTAACATCCACGCGGACGAAGTCGCGGGCAGAAGCTAGTAGCAATACATAACTATAATATAATTAGTGGCTCTGTGAGCTGTACACCTCGCGAGTCTGTTATTGAATGTTTTGAAATGGCTAAATTAGTTACTTATTTTTTTCGTTTACAAACCCCAATTAAAAATATATGTCCGCCATTTTGAAAAAATCTAAAAAGTGATTTTAAAAAGAAACAAATATTTATCGAACCTGCTCACAAAATTTCACGATAATCGGTTAAGAAATGCGACCTGTCGAGAAACAACCAGACATTAGGTACGAAAGTATTTTTGCCGAAGCTGAAACAGAGACGATTCGCTCGCACTCCAAGCTCGACAACTAAGTATTGTCGTTACATTTCGATGTTGAAATTGAAAACAGCCTATGTGAAAATAATAACAGTCGATGAATATAATTTTAGAGCGTCCTGATATTTAAATCATCAAATGTGCCGGTACCAGAATAAACACTACAACCGAAGTACATTGAAAACGAACCGGAAACACCGCAAAAACATTCATTCCGAAATTAAACACATATACCTGCGTGTTTACAAACGCGAAATCACTAAATGAATAAAACAGTGAGGAGTCGGACGCCGTAAATTCGCGTTCGGCGAATATCAATTTGGCGTAGGGTGGTGGAGGGAGTCGATAAATAAAAAAATATATAAAAATACACAGTACGCAACATGAAAGCGGTGAATGGCACTTGTGAAAAATGGACTCGCCGCTCTTCCAGGGAAGCAATCATTCAAACAGGCTGTTGTCTGTTTGCGCCTGCTCTTTTTCACCGGATATTTTTTGCAATTTTTTCGGCAATGTCACTCGCAGAGTTCAGGTGTGGGGACACGTGGTCCGGGACAAAGAAAACAAATATTAATAACTGACATTTTTTAAAGTCCTAGCTGTACGGCGATCGCTTATTGTTGTCGATATTTCGTAAATGATTTGAGTGTGACGCCGCGTTTTTTTGCCGCTCCACCTTGCTCGCTTCGCTTTGTTCGCTGGTGGGTGGGGCGGTGGATTTATTTATTGCTAAATGGACAGGTCGCAGTAACTTACAATTATTCATAATCAAATGATATAGCCCAATTTTTGTATCTTCTTAACTCTGCTTCAAAAATTTTAAAACTTACATCGAGAAGCTATTTTTCAAATTAGTTTAGAACTCCAACAACAAAATATATAGGAAGAACGCGATATCCCTAATTAATTACTAATAAAACATACCCAAGAGATGTAAGCGCAGTGAAGGGCAATTTATTAGCTCGCTCAGTTTCAGCTCCCGCACGCACCCGCACCCCGCCCTAGGTGCGACCTCCGCCGGCATTTTTCCTAATTAAAATAATGCCTACTTCTCATTCTTCCTCCCCCATTCATTAACCCAACGTGCTGTAGATAAACGTTGTTTGCCTGAGAGAACGTTTCCCTACTTACAAATATGCCGATTTTCTCCCGTTTACCCAAATGAAAAGGGAATTTTATCGTTCGCTTTTTGGACATTTTTTTTCATCTCCTCTTTTAATTAGCACGTTTTTACGACTTCTAATTAATTAGGCGAATTAAATTAAAACGTTATACTTTTACGTCTTCTGATTAAATTGAACATTTGTGTATCTACGTGAGTGATTAGGGAATCATCAACACAGACACTGCGAAATGTCTACAATTTTTGCAAGCACTCGACATCCCGACCTCACATTTAACCCGAATTCCAGCAAACTGCATAATTTCGCCACTAATGAGAAGAGAGTCGGCGTTCGTCTAATTAGCGCAGTGGAGTCGGTAAGACGCCCTCTAAATAGAGGCTGGAAGGAGCGGACTCAGGGCGGGCGAGGGGGCGCCGCAGGCAGCGGGCGGGCGGGGGCGAGAAGCGCGAAGAGCGTCGCTCACCTAATGAAGTGTTTCGCTTTGACACGCGTTCGTTAGCGGACCACTTGAGCGATTGCAGCGACTGCGTTCAGATGACAGCTTCCTCGAATTTACCACTTAAGTGGCGTGCAATGGCACTGCACTTGTAACTAGTTCGGAGTTACTTATCACTGTTTACGGAAGGTGAACGCTTCAGTTACGTGCGAATAAGAACTTGCGTTCACTTTGAGGTAAGCGTGAACGTATGAATTTGTAAAGCGTGAAGAAGAGATGTTCTGATAAACAGATATTTCTAACAAGATTTACCTTATAAGAGTAAGTAAAAGGTGCGATGTCCCACCCACAACATATACCAACTAGGTGTAATGTGGTTTCGTGCTAGTTTATAGCAGTCATAGGCCAAGTAGGTAAAAGTTTATCAGAGTAAATGACTCAAAAACTATTTTGGGATACAACTTAAGATTTTCAATATTAATTTCCACATGATAACTTTCCAAATGCTGGCGAAAAAAACGTATTTTTCTATATTGTATTTGGGTCTGGTTGTTTTGATCTGATCTCTCGTCTGTCTAATTCAAATACTTAGCCCACTTATCATGGAATCAGAGAAACATGTATTTTTTTCATTATTATGTACATTAATTTAATTAAATAGGCACTCAATTTTATATAGGTAGCAATGGCAAAGGGTCCATACAAGCCGATTTCCATCGGCTTACCTTTTAAAAATCCTACCCCATTGATCCGCTGCTATGCAGATCATAACATTTTTGTAGAACGGCTTACCTTCGCCATAATTTCACCCCTCGTCTCTGAATTAGGTAGGTATTTATATTACTGTTATGAGCGAAATGAGAATATTTATTTTACAACAGCGTAAATAATACTACCAACTCTTTCATTCAGGTGAATAATAAGTAAAGTGCCATAATTTGTTATACCTTCCTCCATGGTCCATGGTATAAACATTTATTGTCAAAATATACCGTAAACCGTGAGCAGTAGTCATCAACGCCTAACCACCATAACCTAGATTCCTGCAATATGAAATGCAGGGATTCGCTCGACAATTTATCATCGTATATTAGAGTATATAAATTACGGTATAGGTGTGGGTACAAGTTATCTAAACGATAATCTTGCCATAAACTCCGCTAATACTTAATTGCGTGGTGCGCTCGCGGCACAATGGAGCGCGTAATCAGCCCGGCCCACAATGCGGACCTGAGACCTACAGGGATGACGATGCCACGAAAAATAAAAATAAAATATTCCAACCAAAAAGAAGATTTGCTTTACTGAAAAATTTATTAAATATAACTAAAAATTTGCTAAATCATCAAAATAAAGCATCAATACTGCTAATAGAATGTCTAATAGAGTACAATTATAGATTCTATAGTTGTACAAAGGTGGGGTGGAAATAAAAGACGGTAGATGAAGGGAAAGTACCCTAAATATTGATGATGGCAAATTTTAATGAAAGGAAACATTCCTTTATTTTTAAAAATTAGTAAAACTGTGTCGAAGTTTTTGGATAAATCGCTTGTTTCAGGCAGAAATCGAACAGGCTAAAATCTGAAATAAAACCTCCTGTGCTTTTATAATACCAATCGATAGCATGATAAGGGAAATAATTTCTTCTAAATAACATAGTATCTTAAATTAAGGTTCGGTTATGCGGAAACATTTGTCTCTGTCTTTTTCTTTACATATAAAAAGTAATGGAAAATAACCTCACTTGCACTTTTTCGATGTTTTTCGTTATTTTTTCATCATTATCTTTAGCACAATTATCTTTCTTGAAAAAAAGTTATTGGAGCAACATCACAAAAAGTTAAAGTGTATTTTGTAGAATTCAATACGTTTCTGCCATTATTTACGCCAAAAATATGAACTACGCAAGCGCTTTTGATGATATGCGGTTTTTTTTTACAATCATATGTGAAGTTTATACGCAATTTAATACTTGTAACTACTAAATAATCTCTTCAGCTTGTCGTGTGTTTTTTGTGGCTACAACTTAACGTTTTCTAAATAAAAATATGAACTGCGAAAACCATGTTTTCCTATAAGGCAGACCCAAGAAAAATATCTTAGATTAATTCTAAATTCTTCCTGCCTGACTGACAGTAATATTTTAAACACGAAGTTTCACATTACCTTTTAGATTTTTTCAGTGCATTCCTCTATCGTAATATATATTTCGGATATTCTGCCCTACACCTAAAACAGTAATTAAATATCACACGATTGACAACCCTATCGCTACCCGCAGGTCGCGTAATCCAACTATTCAATTTTCAGCCAAAAAGGATTGTCCACGTCTTACATTTTTTTATCTATTCTCGCTGATCCCATACAAGCGGTTAATAATAATAATAATGTCCCGACCGTATTCGGTCACAGCGACTCGGGATCTAAAGAGAGTGTCGATCGTGTGCTCTCATATGACTGACATATCCAATTTTAGCTTTGAATGTGCGTCCACAATCGCCGCAAGTCAGTACTCCTCCGACATAATTATAATGGTAGGCCGTAGGTGGTCGGGCCTTAAGCTCGTCCCGCTTAGCATCGAGCTCATCCTTTCGTCTCTGTTCATACTCAATCACTTTAGTGTTCACAGTACGCCTCCACAGTGACCGCTCTTCTGCCATTGTCTCCCATTGTGACGGGTCCACATCACATCGCTTCATGTGACGCTTAAGCACGTCTTTATACCGCAGAAATTGACCACCTTGTTTCCGTTTGCCACGTTGCAGTTCGGAGTAAAAGATGCGCTTTGCCACTCTGTCATCAGGCATCCGGGAGATGTGACCACACCACCGCAACTGCCGCTTCATTAAGTAAGCCTCTATTCCACCGACATTAGCTCGTCGCAGAACTTCCGTGTTACGTATACGATCAGACCAATGTATATTCATAATGTCGCGCAAGCATTTTAGATGGTACCTATCTAGTAGACGGATATGCTTGCGATACAAAACCCACGTTTCAGAGGCGTACAGGAGATTAGGCAAAACGATTGCCATGTACACAGCTATTTTTGTAGAGAGCTTTATATCATGCGAGCGGAACACTTTAGGGCGTAATCTACCAAAGGCAGCAGCAGCTGCTCCGATTCTGTTGTTTATTTCATCGTCTAGGAGACACTTCGATGTTATGGTGCTGCCCAGATATTTAAATTTATCCACCAGTTTCAGCGAATCGTCGCCGAGTTTTGTGTCTACTGGGACATTGTTCAGTGTGTCAAGAACCATAACTTCTGTCTTTTTTACACTGATTTTTAAACCAAACTTGCGACACGACTCATCAAGACTCGACATAAGCCTTTGCAGGCCTTCTGGTGATTCCGCCACAAAACATAAATCGTCTGCATACATCATTTCAGTGATAGCCACATGCGACACTTTAGTGTGAGCTTTAAGTCTAGCCAGGTTGAAAACTCCACCGCCATCAGTACGGAAACGAACACGAACACCCTCAGACATATCACGCAAGGCCTGTCGGACTACAACTGCAAAGTACAGAGCGAAAAGAGTTGGGGCGAGCACGCAGCCTTGTTTTACGCCGCAGCTCACTGCAAAGAACTCTGAATCTTCACCCTGTACATTGACACAACACCTCATGTCGTCGTGCAGGAGTCGGACCATTCTCACGAATTTTTCAGTACACCCCAGTTTCCTCAGCACGACCCAAAGAGCTTCTCGAGGCACACTGTCAAAGGCTTTTTCGAGGTCAACAAAACATAAAAAATAATGGTTGACCTTGCTCTCGACTTTTCTCTTGGAGTTGGCGTACAGAGAAAATAGCCTCACAGGTGCCTCGGTTAGGCCGGAAGCCGAATTGAGTTTCAGGCAGTATGTCTTCCGATAACGGCATCAGGCGGTTAAGTAAAATGCGCGCAAACAGTTTACCTGGAGAAACAAGGAGGGATATTCCTCTGTAAGAATTGCAGTCAGCTTTGTCGCCCTTGTTCTTATATAAGGAGCGAATTTGCGATACTTTAAAATCTTCAGGTACCCGCTCTTCATCCCACATTCGCGTGAAAAGGTTCCAAATGGTCGTATGCAGATCGGAGCCCCCATATTTCAATAATTCTCCAGGTATACTGTCAATGCCGACTGCTTTATTATTCTGCTGTTGGTATGCTGCTACGACAATTTCACGCAAAGATAGTGGATCATCCAGCTCCTCCTTCATGGGGAAAGATTGCATAGAGTTGATGTGCGCAAGGTCTGCTGCTCTGTCAACATTGAGCAGGCTATTAAAGTGCTCTGCCCAACGGTTAAGTACATCTTGTTTGTTGGTTAGCAATTTTGAGCCATCTAGTGATTGCAGGGGCACCTTAGTGCGACCTGTAGTACCAACGAGCCTGCGAACTTCATCATAAAATGCACCCAACTGATTGGTGTCAGAGAGAAACTGCATATGCTCGGCCTTATCCTTCCACCACTTGTCCTTGATTTCCCGTACATATTTACGGAGCTCAGTAGAACTTTGTCTGATCTGTTCCGCCTGGTCGTCACGGTGATGACGCAAAAGAGAACGGTGTTTTTCAATAGCGCTGGTCAAAATGCTGTCATTGTCATCAAACCAATCCGCGTGTCTAGTGACTTTGGCGCCCAGTACCTGTGATGCAGTGGCGACTAAGTTAGATGCCAGCGTTTTCCAGTTAGTAACAGTATCGCCACTCTCAAGATCCAAAGGTCGGATTACATCAACAACAGCCTGTGCGTAGGTCTCACGCGTTTCTAAACTCTGCAGTTTCCCTATATCTAGATACGTAGGCTTTTCTCTTTGAGATCTACGGGGAGGATGCAGACGGAGCCTCAGCTTCGTGACGACAAGTCTGTGATCAGTCGAGCAAATCAGGTTGGCTTCACGCATAACACGTGTGATATGCACTTGAGAAATATCTCTCTGTCGGACAATCACATAGTCAATTAAATGCCAATGTTTAGACCTTGGATGCATCCATGTTGTCTTGTATTTCGCCGGAAGTCTGAACATGGTGTTGGTAATGGACAACTGAAATTCAGCACACAGGGACAGGAGGAGTTGCCCGTTACTATTCATGTTTCCAACACCATGTCTGCCCAAGATCTTAGGCCAAGCTGTGAAGTTACGCCCGACTCTCGCATTAAAGTCGCCCATCAACAACACTTGTTCTCTAGGGTGGATCCTTGATAGGGCTTGCGTGAGCTCTTCATAAAATTTTGCTTTAATAATGTAATACATATTTCGGATATTCTGCCCTACACCTAAAACAGTAATTAAATATCACACGATTGACAACCCTATCGCTACCCGCAGGTCGCGTAATCCAACTATTCAATTTTCAGCCAAAAAGGATTGTCCACGTCTTACATTTTTTTTATCTATTCTCGCTGATCCCATACAAGCGGTTATTGCTGACTTTGTCCAAGGGAAACTGAACCTTGCGCTCTTGATTAGATTTACTGCACAATACCTGGAATTATTCTGGATTTTTGTAGCTTTGTCACATTGGGAATATCGGCTATTGTTTCAGGATTTTGTAAATTGGTTAGTTAGTTTAAGTCTAATAGATTAAGGGCCTCTACAGTTGTGATATGAAAAACATGTCAAATCATTTGTCAAGTCAGCTACTCAGAAGTTACTTTTTGATTTTAAAATGGGTCCTTAAGCTATTTAGTAAAGAGTGTAGGTACATGTGTTTGTAAAAAGTTTAGTAAGAGTGTAATTCTGTAAAGAGTGTAAATCAGAATGTAACAGTAAGCTAGAAGAAATTTTCATAATATTTTTTTCTCAAAGTACTTAATGGAAAATATGTTTTATTTGTTATTTCATTACTTTAACTTCGTTAACGTTCATATCGATTAAGTCGTGCATATATTATACAGGCCTTTGTACTAAAGCTCTTAGAATCTCTTTCAAAAAGCTGCAGTTAAACTTTTAATTTAAAAAAAATCTATTTAGTTGCACTTTTGTCTTAATAGCGTAAACTTGTGAATTAATTATCACAAATTAATAGTCAATCAACTTGCTAACTCTCTTAATAAAATTGAAAGTTAAGGGAAAACCTCTATGTTTCAAAAACGATCTAACCAAACTAAACGATTTTTCAATAGATTTTTATATGCTCTCAATTCTGCAAATTGTAACAAGATTTGCATGCAAGTAAAACTTCCACAGTGATGAGAGAACATATTTATGAAAAAAATGAAGCTAATTTTCATGATTATTCTAACACGAAACTTCTTCAGATTAAGTGTTATTATTTTAACTCTCGCCATATTGTAACAAGATTTACGCGCAAAAGACCTAGAAGTTATGGCAAAAAAGTAATTATGCCTCTCTGTTCCACGGAGGTGAGAAAGCATATTAAAAAACTTGAAAGCGTTGTCAACCCCCCGAGTGGTGCAGACAGTGATGGCTATTAATTAGGAGGGTTGGATGAAGATATTTCATTATTTCTTCTCCTCGACACTTTTTTCACTCGGATTTGGATGGTACTTTTACCTTTTTTTGTTTTTGCGGACAGTCGATTAATTTTCTTATGTTTTTTTAGTCGTGCAAATGCAACCAGTGTAACTGCTAGACCGATGTCATCTGAAAAAATCTAGAGTTATTTTATTTGCATTTGATAGGTTACATACATACACCTTTTAGCCATTTTATTAATCTGAAAAAGTATGCTATCCATGTTACTCAATTCTGTTATGTTGATGATAGTGTGGCTCTAATCTTAATTTAAACGTGTGACGAAAAAAATATAAATAGGTAAGTAGCATTTTTTTTTAAAATCCAATAATTTATTGAGTCACTGAAAAGTAAACAATTCGAACTTAACTACTCTAAGTTGTGCAAACATCGACATTGAGTCATATATATTCTGTGATTGAGTCCCAATTATGAGCAAACACGTCCCACTTAGAGCTTTGTATCGAAACAGGTGAGCAATAATGAGGGTAGACTAAACAGAGGCACGCACCTATCTGGCAATCTCATAATCAAACGTTGCAGTTTGTTAACAAGGTGCTAACTCCGGAATTTATGTAAACTGTTCTACGGTTCACTTATCTGAGATTAAAATCTGGCTTCGCAGCCGGTAGACGCGGCAATCACTCCTCGGGGAGTTGAGGCCTATCGTCACTTAACATATCTGCATATTCATTAAGAGATCAATCAAATTGTTGTTAACGTGGCTCGTTGTGCTCGCGAGCATAAATCTGGATCTGTGGTTTACGCTCAGCCGGCGTGCCTTAACGATGGGAAGGCTCACATTTAAATGGTGTGCATTACTCATGTGACTCGTAAGTAAATATGACTTTCTTTTGTTTGGTAAATACTTTTTGCTTGCAGACGTGACACTTGTCCTTGTGTTGTATACTATAAGGACTATGATCGGTTGTTTCATTCATGCAAGTCTTAAAAAAATTACTGATAAAAAAGTTCCAGTGAAATTTTGATAGTCTATAAAGTTCTTTACAAAGATAAACACGATTGGCTGAGCAGATTTTCCAATACCCTGAGCTAGTAATGAATTAACTGGAAAAAATTGGAGCTCGCCTCCGTAGCAGCATTGTCACAGAGTCTCAATAATTCACCTGACTTCCTGCCCACCCGTGCAAGCGCACAAAGAATTTTTGTTTCACATTCCATTCACAAAACTCGATCATTGATTGTTTTAAAGAGACTCTACGACGCCGGCCGTTCGATTGCTGCGAATGGATTCTTGCATTGTAGTTTGTCACGGGACCTTTATCAATCAGAGTTTTTGGACCCCCGGGGGCCGTTTCCGACCAGGTGTGCCTTTGGAATTTTGCGCCGGAGTGCGCTTTGACTTGGCACTGACGTAAAAAATTGACGAGCATTGTGCGTTTCTGCGTACTGCGCAAGCGCGGTACTGCAGGTAGGTGGCCGTAGATTTATGGGCTTAGTTTCAAATTTCCAACTAGCACTCGTAAATGCACGCTAATATTTTATGATGTAAATTATTAATGACTTACACGAAAGTAGAGAAAATCCGCTACATATTTGTTTTTTTTTAATAACTAGACCTCTCGACTCATTTATAGAAGACGTAAATAGAAGGCAAAATAATAATAACCATTTATTTTTAACTACCTTCGAAAGCTCAAACATTAATGTGAAACTGCAAATGAATGTCCATGGGGAGAAATCACTTAAGTCATCAGCCACTTTAATGCTCCCACTACTGGAGCACATACCTTACTTATAGATATACCAACCCATCACGCAGGCTTAAATCGTATTAAAAGTATTATAATTCATGTGTTTTATTAACATTATAATATTATGATATAAAGAGATTAACAAAAAAATACATCAAAAGCTCTACATTGCACTACAATAATAAATAATTACGTCCCTTAAAACGCAACAAAAATTCACATAAAATTAACTTCAAACACGCCTCTTCAGTCTTTCGATGAAATACTGCTCAGCATAAAAATCACTGATATACGAGCAATACCGAACGCTGACAATTGTCAAGAGATCGAGATCTCACCGAGGCTTCTGGCAATGTCGCAGTCGAAAATAGGCTTTATGTTGATAAGTTTAAAGTGCATATAAAGAAACCTGTTAACCCCATAAATCAGTGGCCAGTTTATTACCAGGTAAGTGAGCACGTAGTGTTTTTGTACCATTGCGTGATCTATGAATGAGTTTTGAGAATAGAAATCAGTTTTGGGCAATTGTTAAAACTTTCGGTTTGTGTGGCCAGAGGTATTCTTAGCTCAATTGTTAATGGATAATTTAGAACACTCGGATAAAATTTTCCTCTAGTTTTAAGATATTTTATTAGGGCAGTAGTTTATTTAATGTATTACAAAAATTAAAAAAAAATGTTAACCGGTATTCCAAATGATGACTGACTAATGAAAAAAAAAACTTAATTATAATATTTATCAATTAAATTATCAAAAACTGTTACAGAAAAAAATAGAAGAGTCATTTTAATAAATTGTGAAAATGTGAATGTACAGTTAAGAGCGCGTAGTAAAAGTGGCCACTTTTCGCAAAAAAACTTAATTAAACTAAACGGCAGGCTAGAAAATATAGTGATAAAAAGTACTACAAAGCTTCTTCGTTGTGCACTACATAGAGATATATAATTCACAATTCCGTTTCTACATCTACAGACTACGCGATCTCATATTATGCGAATCGGCTATTTTGCGTTTCTGATATTATGCGCCTAAAGGTTAACTGCTCTTGCATGCTATGAATGGTACTTTTTCCATTCAATTGGATAAATAATGACCAATACAGAAATAAAAAATTCAAAGGTAATTTTGCAAACACACGTGTTCATAAACAACGTTGAGAGCTATTTTGAGATCATACCTGAGATGCTGTTCCTATAAGAAGAACATCTCAAGATAACTCTCTAAACCGCTCTCAAGGTTTATAAATACGGGCCTTAGTCATAATAAATTCTGTTTAACTTTATACTAGAAAAAAGCTCTAACTTTTCAGGCGAAAATCAATCCCAATATCCAGAAGAAAACTCTGGCTACTGAACTGCCATTCGTTGTTATTTTCTAGTAAGTACCTATTACTTATAAATAAATATTTTTCTACATTTTTAAGAAAAAAAAATCGAGCTAGCTAGGTAAAACTAGCTATTTTTAAAATTAGCGAGTTTTAACGTTTTAATTTTTTTTTATTACTTGTATCGTAACATGTATATTATATAATTTAGAGTAGAAAATGAAGCGATCTTTTGTATGGAGACCCCAACATTAAATCTTCAGTCGATGAAACTTTGCAGGGATGTAATATAGTATGAACAAATATTAAAAAATATGTTTCATTTATGATACTTTATCATACTGTAAACTTTCGTCTACTGAGGGATGGGTCAGATACGTTTGGTAGAACTTTTTCTGTATATCAAATAGAAGTGTTTTATACTTTATGTAGCTGTATAAGGAAGGTGCATGGGTATATATTTTATTTTCATACGAGGATATTTGAGAAGCGAAGCAGCTGCGAGTTGTTTTATCCTGCAAAAACCTTAGTCACGCTGTTAACACCCAGAAACCATTAAAAACAAGAAAACCAAAGAAGGATGACCAATAAAATGTCATTGGCACACATTCGCGAACAATACCAAAGCAGGTGCTACAAGCCCAGTTACCTTTAAGGGTAGTTATATTTCTTAAATCAAAGCTATGTAGTTTCCAACAATGGCGTCTTTCGGTTTCTTTGTGACAGCTATTATCTTTATTTTTTCGTTCGCCACGTGGGACAGGTGGGGTGCGCACGCGCACAGCTGCTCGCACAAAAACGGCGGCTTGCGCAAGATTTTAATCGATTTTTTTCACTGAATCGATGACAGTTCTCTAGGTATTTCGCGCCAATCTAACGCCCTCCCGCAGGCTACACCTGGGTTCTTTTCTGTTTTTTGGAATTCACACTTTCGATTAATCGAGTTGATATGATTAATGGCTAATTTAAGGTCATTAAGATTTCATATAATTTTATTTAAATAACAACTCCATAAATCGATGTCACGGTAAATTCTTGATAAAATATTTTAGTTTGTTGATGAGTTGAGTTTAGATGTTAACATCAATGTCTTTTATTACCATCAAGATCACAAAAGAGGTGATGTCAGCTATTGGAAAATTCCAGTGAATAACACTGGAATTTTCCAATAGCTGACATACCTCAGATATCATAGACCTGATGAGAATCAAAATTATATTACTCAAGTAAGTTCAAAAAGTAAGCGGTTTTAAACGAGAACGCAAGAAATTAATTAAAGAACCATTGAAACCTCAGGAAAAGTTTTCAAAACCAAAAAGAACCACTTGGGAGACATTTTTATTGAATTTCCACAAAGTCTTTTTAACATATTGCACTTTTTCACCCGGAAAATAAGCTATTAAGCTGCGAATACCAGATTAACATACCACCTTTTCATCGCACCATAAGAGCGTTTATAAGCGAAGCACTCCGTCAAGTATATGCCAGTTGTACCCCATTAGGGTATACAGCAGGTACGAGGGTACGCGACGGGTACGCGATGGGAATGCTCGTGGTGGCGATTGCTTAGGCCGCACAATGCGAGCAGCACTCGGTGTCGGCACTACAAAACGATTACCCTCTCTTGTAAGATATTCGCATCGCATGCCGCGAGCCCGCGAATCGCGAATACGCGGAGTTCATGGCATTGATACTTTTAAAGGGATTTGACTAAAAACTCTTTCTGGATAAATTTTTTTTGGTGTCAAAAAGCCAAGAAAAATAGCACTTATTAATTTATCTTTGTTCCCGAGTCGTATATTTTTCAAGTACAAAGAGTATAAAAAAATCACGGTTGTTGTATGGGAGCCGTTAAATATTTATTTTATTCTGTTTTTAGTGGCAACAGAAATACATCATACTTATTATGTGAAAATTTCAACTGTCCAGCTATCACATATACACATATGTATATACACACACACCGGAGACGGGCGTTAGTGCTGCGACACAGTTTTATAACTTTTGCGGTTATTAACGTACAATGCTAAAATGTAACAATGTAACTTGTTCCAAATAAACTATTATTATTATATACATATAGAGTCTGGTGACAGACTGTCAGACAGACGGACAGTGGAGTCTTAGTAATAGGGTCCCGTTTTTACCCTTTAAGTACGGAACCCTAAAAAAGAATTAAATTTTTCATAAAATCTCAACAGATAGATAGGTATAGAGCATTCGGACTGCAATTTATATAATTAAAGAAGTCTATTTGAACAATTACCGGTACTTACATAAGTAAACAAGTAAGTAGTACCTACCTTTACTAAGTGCATACGTACTTATGTACCTACATCAATTATATAATTTTTTAATTTCTACAACGATCAAAATCACCGAAATTTTGTTTACAGTCCTTGCGAGGTGCGAATAAGTGGTTCCGTGGAAATATTTCAAATCAGAGCATGCGATGGCGGCGTATAGAGGCAATAACGATTGACGTGACACGCATGCCGCCCGTGTGTCGACTGCCTAATGCGCCCGTGAAAGCGCGCCTTTCACCTTATTTATCACTCTGAGAAAAAAAGGCTTTATATACGCTTGTTGCTAGAAGACACGCCTCGAAACTGTAGAATTAGTTTACTATGGCAACAAATTAACTTTGAGACTACACTAAATAAAAATAGAATTTCCAGTTTAAATTATAAAATGTTAAATATTACATTTACAAATTTATCAAATTGCATTTATACGACAACCAGACAACGAACAAAAATTCACAGATTTTACAGTCCCTGCAAGAATCGGAGCATTGAAAATGAATACAAAAATTTACGAAAACCAAAAATCAAATCAAATGCAAAGTCCTATTATATTTTTAAAGTTACCTAGGTAGTACCTATTTCTTTTTACGATTGTGACACTCGGCTCCGCCTCGTGTCACAAATGCGCCCGCTGACTGCTTCGACACGGCCGAAATAATATTAACCAATTTTCGAAATTCCAACAAATGCACTTCTCGTCCGCTTCTGCATCTTTTAACACTATTACCATGACGATCGGTCAATAATCATAGAAGCTACATCACTTTTTATGTACGGAAACATCCGTTTTTCTACAATTCCTAATCTAAAGGGACCACCTACAGGTCACAATTATAAACCGATTTTCAAAATTATTTCGCCATTTCATAGTTAAACTAATACCCTAGGACTCTTTTTTTCATTTTTTCTTAAGTCGGTTTTTTTTCCGAAATATTTACAATTTAGTAAACAAACATCCCCCAAAAAACCCGGAATTTTTGGAATTTAGCAAAATTCCAAAAAAAGTTACCAGTAGATTTTCAAAATTCAAACGTTCACACGTGTCTCGATAAATTTCTCAACTTTTGGTACTATTTTTATTTCGATCCTCCCAAAATCCTCGGAGATATGGCCAAAAATACGTCTCAGGCGATTTGCATCTGATAACCATTTTCAATGGTAAAACATCGATTACCTACAACGTAAGGAATATTTCAAATGAACTCTTTGATTTCTTCATGGGTCATAGAGGATTTATCTCATCAAAGCTTGTAATTACGATATTTATTAGGTCTCCCCTTAATCCTAACGCTCCACGAAAGCTGATTATATAATACGTTAAAAACAAAAGCTAGATAAAAACCAATTAGCTATCGCACAATGTTTAGAATCTCATTAGGGGCGAGCGTGGAACGCACGGGGCGCACTATTCCACGAATGCAGCCGCGGATAACCGAAAACGCGAAACCGAATGCCGAAAAGCCGAATGGTCTGCCCGCTCGGTGACATATTGGAATGCGACTCCATTTATCCCGCTTCCTATTGGAATCCGGAGTGACACGGCAAATTGGAAATTGCGGTTCCATTTTTGGCGTTATTGATAGATAATGCCACTTGTAACATCGCTACCGAAAATGCAAGTAATGCTGAATAAAATTGGATTTTAAAATGAGAAATTATCATGGCCAGCGGCTGTGTTAAATGGTATTGTTTCGGCGATTTATGACTTAACCACGTCGCAACGTCACTGGCTGTGGCTGTTAACTTTTACTATTCAGAAAAAAATCTGCTACTCTCATGTGCAACTCAAAAACCCATATCTGTCGTATCTCTAAATGAATTTGGTGCGGTCTGCGAAAGCGGTCGCATGCATCACATCACACATCAAAGCGCAGTCCGAGTCAGCCCTCGCGAGCTATATTAAATCACATTTTGACAAGCGTACCGTGAAAAATTAATCGAGTGTCGTCGGAAAAAAAACATGATGGCATTTCCGTGGTCCCCGGAGCCAGAAAGGTCAACGCAGCCGCTTGTGAAATGTCTCGCCTGAGGCACGCCGACTGGCGACTAATCCTATGGGACTAGTACACTAGTCCACATAAACACTAAAGTACGGGTCAGCGAATAGGGAACTTAAAAACAAAGTGATTTATTCGCGTGGGTTTTGAACTGATTGTCTCTTTTTGGAAGCGATCACAGAGTAAGAATCTGTGACAGAAAAAAGATAAAATTTTATAATAAGTTGAGTAATATTTTCTAGTATAATATTTTTTAAGGTGTAATTGTTAGATTTCGGTCTTTCAACATTTAAAAAAAGTTTTGCTATGAGTTTGAGCATACATATTCTTTAAATCTATGTAATTTCAATAAAATGTTATACATATAGGCAGTTTGTGTATTATTTTTAAAACACATGATAATTAAAAGTGTCTAACAATAGTTTTACTATATACTGACACTAAAAGTACTGATTTTAAAACTTTTTTGTTTGCACCACACAGCTAATAAACAAACAGTTGCACAATCATCAACGACAGCAATAATTGCAACAATAATTCACTAACATCGTTACATCTTATAAACGAGATTCCATAATTAAAGAGGGGGTTACATCCCTCCATATCGCCATTAATACTTATCTCGCACGAAATAATGCAATTAATAGCAAACTGTTTTATGCCGTGTGAATATACACTTGTTCTCTCCCTCGAAAAAACAAGAAAAAATTTGGAGGTTACGCGGCTTCATCCATCATGATTAATGTTGTGATGTATGTGCGCATTAGGTCCGCGCGACTCTGAATGGGAAGACTGATATGCTTGCGCTAGGTAACGCACGTGTGAACGAACAACGAATCAAGCCGAATGCTGTTGTGTTGTGTTACATGTTTAGGGATTTTTAAATATAATTTTGCGTCACTAAGCTGAAATGGTGCGGAATTTTAAATAAACTAAGTATTTGTTTTCAGCTACACTTTCAATTGTTTTCGTTACAGTTGCCAAGACTGATGCAAAATTTTGGATAAGTAATTAAGCAAGGGCGGAATTTGATCCTCTTAACTGTTCGTAACAGATAGGACAACATTTTTTCTTTAATAATGTGGTAAAACACTTTTTTTATTTATATTTTGTAGCAATGTCACAGAAAAAATATTTTAAGTAGCGTTTGTCCATTATCAGAGTAAAAAAACACTATTTCTCGTTACAAAATAAACCGCACAAGTATTGTTACACTCCAATTAATTAGCCACCAAAATTCAGTAACGAGACACCTCATAATCGGATGATAAAACCACACATCGGTACCCCGGTACCCCGGTACCCTGCGATCAACTCCACCGTGACCACCGTTCTTCCGCGCGAATGCACTCATAACAATATCGGACGGTAATAACCCCCCAATCCTTTCATCTGCACGCAATATCGTCTGTTCTAATTGGCAGCGGTTCGCAAGAGATGCACTGATCGACCCCCGTCTGGCTAATGAATATAATACGCGCCCTCAGGTGTATCGAGGGTTGAGTGGCTAGGTATGTGGTATACTTGGCATTATATCTATTTCTTATAGTGTTGCTATTTTATCGAAATGCTTTTTTTACTTATTTTAACTAAAGATAGACAGACAAAAAAAATCCCATTGCTGGTATAGCTGAAAATTGGGTTAGAAGGATATTTCATAATGCTCTAAAAGTGATGGCGAATTTTCAGCTCTGTAACGTCAGGCCACAGCTTACATGGGGACTTGGCGATTTCTTTTAGATGATAACAAAAATCTTAGAAGAATGAACTACTGAACGAAATTTTTTTACCCAATTATATTTCCAATAACTACGTAAATTACTTGTTTTCTGTGTTAAAACGATATACAAAGGAGTGTCGGGCTCACGTTAACTACTTCAGATAAAATATGGAAGTAACACGTCTACCTAGTTTCCAGCCGTTTAGTTGTGTTGTAAAGTGCAAAGTTATTCAAAACAATATGTGAGTGCTAAGTAAATAACCACCAAATGCAGTCCTGTCAATCATCAAACCCATATGCAAATAACGAATAATCATAATCAATTCGCAATGTGTCCGCTGATTACAGCTCTGATTATACAGGGCGCTCTGATTACGTGTAATTATAGTCGGGGTGGGGTGATGGGCGATTTGGGTATTATTTGCGCTTTATTTAGGTATTTATTGCGCTCCAGTGACGCCGCAGATATGTGCTCTAATATCGGCCCTCGGGGGTTTTCACCCTACGCGGGCATCGCAGGGTTTTACCCAGGTAGGTTTGTTCATAGAATGATGTAGTTTTATTTTGTTGAACGCATACAGCGATAATAGGCATCATAAGCTTTCTAAATTGTGGTTTTAAAACTTGCTTTGTTTGTGAAGTTAAAAAAACATTGATTTACAAACACACAATTTGACTAATTGTCAGTGCATAATAAGCTGAGTTGTGTGTTTGTAAAACAATGTTTTTTAACTTCATAAACAAAACAAGATCGTCAGTGTACAATAAGCTGATGGTTTACTAATGTTTTCCCTAATTATTGCCATAACTTCATTAAACATAATGTTTCATTTGCCATAACTAACAAATTACATAAATTTATTTACACTAATTTCATTGATCGTAAGCAATCAAATGACATATTATTCTTAATATTTATTTTTTTCATACAATTCATTTTAAATAATATTATTATCCATAACTGTGATTTGTCATATTACTTACACAATACAATATTTGGGCAATACAAACATTGGTTTCTACGAGTATTATTTCAGCAAATAAATAATGAAGGAAGCCAGCATATCATTTAGTCTATTCTTAATGTCCTAAGAACAAACAAAAAAACTGATAAAATATCAGGAAAAATTAAAGAATTAATAAGACTTTGACCAATTAAGATAATTTATAATACTATTTTTAAGATAATTTTTGAGAGCTTTGGCAGCTTTGGCATTGACAAAATTGTACAACTAAAATAAAATTGATTACTTATATTTTATTTATAAAATTATAATTATATGATTCAGGTTTTTCTTTAATTTATTAAAGTAAATTTAAATATAATCAGTAAGCATGTATTGCGTGCAGCAGGTAAGCAGGAATGCAGCATGCAAATAGGCACGCAGCAGGCATGTAGTATGCTAGCAGGCATGCAGCATGCAAGCAGCCATGCAGCGTACAAGCAGGCATGCAGCATGCAAGCAGCCATGCAGCGTGCAAGCAGGCATGCAGCATGCAAGCAGGCATGCAGCATGCAAGTAGGCATGCAGCATTCAAGCAGGCTGCTGCAAGCACGCATGTAGCATGCAAGCACGCATGTAGCATGCAAGCAGGCATGCAATCAGGCATGCAGCATACAACATGCACGCAAGCATTATGGAGCTCTGCTCGCTTCGCTCGCTCCGCTGCGAGTGGTCAAAACACTAACCTAACCTACTGGTGGGTACGTTAAAACTGAAAAGTTTATCTTTATATCGGGGGGCCTCCCTGCACCCCTGGCAAGCATTCTACATGCAAGCAGACATGCAACATTCAAGCAGGCATGCAGCATGCAAGCAGCCATGCAGCGTGCAAGCAGGCATGCAGCATGCAAGTAGGCATGCAGCATGCAAGCACGCATGTAGCATGCAAGCACGCATGTAGCATGCAAGCACGCATGTAGCATGCAAGCACGCATGTAGCATGCAAGCAGGCATGCAATCAGGCATGCAGCATACAACATGCACGCAAGCATTATGGAGCTCTGCTCGCTTCGCTCGCTCCGCTGCGAGTGGTCAAAACACTAACCTAACCTACTGGTGGGTACGTTAAAACTTAAAAGTTTATCTTTATATCGGGGGGCCTCCCTGCACCCCTGGCAAGCATTCTACATGCAAGCAGACATGCAACATTCAAGCAGGCATGCAGCATGCAAGCAGGCATACATCATGCAAGCAGGCATGCAGCATGCAAGCAGGCATGCAGCATGCAAGCAGGAATGCAGCATGCAAGATGTATGCAAGCATTATGGAACTCCGCTACGAGTGGTCAAAACACTAACTTAACCTGCTGATGGTGGTCGCATTAAATTTTTATCTATAAAACGTTGGGCTCAGGCTAAATTAAACAACGAAAACAATAGGCTTTTATATAATGTATGATGACAAAATAAATAAAATTCTTTCTTCTTTAAATTATTTATAATATATTTTGTTTTCATTTTCAATAGAACTTTCAGTCCTAGTAAAATTGACTTTATCAACCTCAGAAACTTTATTTAACATTCTTCTAATTCTCCAATCCAAATCATAAACTGGTAACCAATACACCACCGAAAAGCTAAATAAACAATATGAAGATAAAGCTGAGTTCACACCAAAAAGATTGATTCGCTAGCACAAAAAAACACCACCGTGCCGCCCATAACATTTTCCAATTTTGATTTATGTAAAGGGAAAACACGACAACACATTTTTTCCAGATTCAGGCCAGTAACTCTTCGTCATAAATTATGGCCGGCAGAGGGCGTTGTGACCCCGACCTCCAGTCGATTAACCATCAGCTCTTCCTTCAATTTCATATTTATAAACGGGATTACGTAAAAATGCCAGTATAATGGATCACCTACAGGACTTAGGCCGGCTTAGTTCAGGGGCTAGGGTTGCGCTTGTAAGAAAGATCAGTGAAGCGTAAAAAGTTTTTAATTGTCCTTTTTGGAGTGATTGATTGCTTGTTATCTAGAATTTAATACTGTAAAATTAGTGGCTCTGTAGGGCTGTAGACCTTGCGTTTGTGACTTTTTAGAAATGGTGAAAATATGATTTTCTTCATTTCTCCGCCATTTTGAAAAAAAACTGAATCAGCAAAAAATCTATACAATCATAGAATCTGTTCATAAAATTTCACGAGAATCGGTTGAGAAATGAGACCTGTAGAGGAAAACAAACGGACAGCCGGACAGCGAGACAACCGGATATATGAAAGCATTTTTACCTAAGCTGAAATGTAGACGCCTCGCTCACACTTCAGGCTCGCTTGGTCAATTATCCTTTTTATAAATAAATAATTTTATAAAATCGTAATTTTTCGAAATTTCTTTTAAAGGCAAATTAACCCCCATTCAAGAAGTCACAAATCTAACAAAACCAAAAACAGAAATATTAAAGTTAACAAGTTACTTGTATATTTAATTTAATAGTTTTTCGCATCCGAAAATTCATTTCTACTTAATACAACCACGCTAATGACATATTTACCAAATCAGCTGTACATAACGTATCACCTGTTCTCTATCTCCTGGACTACACCGGACAAGAGGGGGCAGGGAAGGCAAATTTAGGAGGAAAATTACGGGGCAGGGGGGGATGCGGCAAGGGTCTGATCGTCAGGCTCATCCATCACGCAGCGCACGCATGTGAACCGACCCGTTTATCTCTAGATAGCCGCACCGCGCTATTTAAATATACCGCTCAGAGGTTTACATGACGCGGGCTAATGATTAGTGTTAGATACATAATGTAAACTACAGTATGTCGTTAGGTTCAGACTCGTAAATATCTGTGTCATATGATTCACCTTTCATTTATGTTCAAGTGGAAAACTTTGCAATAAATAAATTAAAGAGATTGAATTGTAGCACTAACAGATATGTAAAGTGATAACATTTTTAGACGTACCTAAGTAAAACAATTACACCTACATACGTGGTGCAACGCGCATTACTAAGTTGAACCCTGAATTTACTCACGACATCAGAATAGGCTGACACACACACACACACACACATAACGCACACACATAACGCACACACACACACACACACAAGATTCATACCCATACAGTTTCACTTACATCCACATCACACGCATACGCAAGGTACAGCAATTCGTTCGTAACATTTTTTCTAATTTTCTTATTTATTTTGTAATTACTTAAATCTTACACGTTCATGGCATCTCATATTCAGTGTTTCTACTACAGGTTCTTTTAGATACCTAGGTATAACAGGCACCAGTCTCTCATAATGCAGGTCATAAGACGTGTCTAAATGTTATTATCGCCTCCTAGTCAAGAGCCCCTATTGTGATGAAAAATAAATTGATTTTATTATTGCTATAGGTACACCTACAAGTATTCACTTTTTTCAACACTATTTTTTAACGCTATACACTTATTTTATCGCTCTCTCTCATTACTTAATCCTCAACCGAGTCACGAACCGTTGACCCCGTACCTTCTAACTGTACATACAATAAGTGAGATCGTGTCTCCTTTCCTGGTAAGTAATGTGTGCCTCTAGTTTTTATTGTTGAACACTTGTTAGTGAATGTAACGGTCTTGATTAGTCATAGACAACCTAGAATTTTGTCTAAACACACTAACAGTTAGAATGCTAATTGAGTAAGTTTGACGACTAAAATGTGTGACTGAAACGATAATTAGGTATCATTCGTTAAAATTAGAACGAATGATAAAAGTACCTATTTAACTCTAACAACTTTATGGATATGTATAAAAAATATCTAAATATTAATTAAGAAGTAGTATCTTTATTATAATATTATAAATCCGTTTGTTTGTTTGTTACGCCTTCACATCTTACCTATCATCATGAAATTTCGCATTGTTACGGGTACAAAGAGGGACATAGGATACCTTTCATTCCAAAAAAGTACCTACTGTTCCCGAGGGATAGAGAAATAGGTAACTGACTACGCAGACGAAGTCGCGGGCGGCCGCTAGTTATAAAATATATGACTTTTAACAAAGGTTATAGAAAGGTCATACAGACCTACAAAAAATATAAAGCCCAATTCTTTTTATTGGTCATTTTCCATTTTCCTTTCAATCATGTTCTGCGCCCTTTTTACTAAAAAATCTGCTGCATCGATTGATAATAAATAAATAAATACTTAAATAATATCGAACAGCTTTATCCGCTAAACTCTTCAACATCAAGCAATTTTGAAACATCGCTATCAATTCACTGAAAATATTGTTTTTCACCAAAAATAAATAAAATAGGTGAGACAAAATTGTCTTAATGAAATTAATAATCTTATAAAAAAGCCACAAAATTGCCACTTTGCCATACCTATATTGGTAAATAATAATTAAATGCTTTACTTTCTTAAAAAATATTAGCTTGGTTTACCTACATTATTTACATTACAACGATGTAATTAAAACTTGCAACATCATCATTAGTATTTCTTGTAAGAATTAAGCCGTAGGTAATTAATTTGTTTTTCGGAGCTACAAAAACAAACAACGACTCTCTAGTTTTTTATAAAATCTGCCTCTACAAAAGATCAATAAATTTTTGTTATGAATTTCCAATTTTTCTGAGGATTTTCGATTTATTGATAAGAATATAATTCAAAAGTTAAAGAAAAGAAACAAAATACGTACATCTTCAACAAAATATCTTAGGTTTTTCTACAAAACCTACCTAAAATATGAAAGGACAATTACTATCATTATAATGTTTACTACAAAAAGCATTCGCGAGTTTATAGTAAACCTGAAATTATTGTAAGTTTATTAATAGCTGGAACCCAAACAGTGCAGCGTGCGGCGCAACCGCCCTTGAACTGGTCGGAGGCTGCGGCGCGCCGCGCGGGAGGGCGGGCCCGCGCCGGCCAATCAGGCCTCGGATTTTTGCGCCCCCTCCCGCGCCGGACTCTGCCCAAAAACAAAAGGATCAAAGTCGGCGAAACCTATCTCTTTCTTTGTGAGGCCAGCAAACGGGCATCGATGAGAGGATGGAGATACTATGTGTCGCGCGGGCGCGAATCGATAGCGCCCGCCGCCCGGACCCCCGGCCCCCCCCTGCGCCCCGGGCCCCCCTGCCCCCCCGCCCCGCACGCGGCCATTTCCACGGATGTTTACTATTATTATTTTATTGAACGGACGCTCCTAAGCGATTTATAAGAATATTTACAAATCTTTTGGCCATTTGAAACAATCCGCACAAGCCGACGAAACAACCTATGTGTAACTTTGTGTAACCTATGTGTTCAAAAGCTAGAGTTTAGATAATAATTACAAGAAACTTAAAACGTTTCATAAAATTATATTATTACGCTTATAATTATTTTTTATATTAGAAAATGCCTTGAATTAAAACATACATTAATTTCATTTGACCTATAAGTAGTTAGATACAATCCTACTTAATATTATAAATATGAAAGTTTGTGGGTTTGGATGTTTAGATGTTTGGATGTTTGTTCCTCAATCACGCAAAAACTACTGAACGGATTTGGTTGGAATTTGGCACACAGATAGTAGATAGCCTAGATTAAAACATAGAATACTTTTTATCCCGATATTCCCACGGGAACGGGAACCACGTGGTTGAAACCGCGGGCGGCCGCTAGTTTATTATATTTCTGAGTTTTCTGATCCGATAATAACTAGGTAGAGTAGAGATGCATTATTTACGCTCTCAATGTTTTAACACTATGCGATGTTATCAATATACTACCTACTCGAAAATCAGTTTAAATATACCTACCTATAAAATAAAATAGAGTTTTAAATGCATTTCAATGTTTAGTTTGAAATTACTTATTCATAAATTAAACACATTTTTTAATCAATTTAAACATGGAAGTTTTAATGAAATGTAGAAACTTTATTAGATATTTTGATATAAGAAGATTAAAATAATGGAACTTTTATCAGTTTACGGTTTATATTTTTCTACAACATCAATACCTACTAAATACCTAATAATACAAAATACCTACCTAGGAGTTAATTGATGATAAATATAACTTTATGATAGTTAAAATACACAATGGATACTTATAAGAAAACTATTTTAAAAAGAAGTTGACAAGTTTCGCATCGCAAGGTTCAGGCCTCGACTCTCGGTTAGGTCAGTTAAAAAAACAACATTTTCTTAAGGAAGGTACCTAAATCCTGTGTCTGGGTGGAAATGGTAAAATAGTATTAGATGACTATTAACTTCCGCCCGCGACTTCGTCCGTCGCATGGACATTCGGAAAATCCCAAGGGATCCTTTGACCGGGATTAAAAGCAGGTATAAGTACTATAATTAACTTTTAATTAACTAAGTACAATATTTAGATAATCTTTGACTGTGTATAGAAAATAAGTAAATAGAGCGGAGTCTCCTGGCACAGGCATCTTTTTGCTTAATAGGGGGCTTCAATAATTTTTGTTATTTTAGTCATAAGAAAGTGAATAAAAATTATTTTATTTTTTTTTTTTTTTTTTTTTTTTTTAATAATTTAATCCAGGCTATTAAATATCTGTGTGCCATATTCCATCCACATCTGTTCAGCCGTTTTTGCGTGATTGAGTAACAAACATCCAAACATCGTAACTTTTCAGGGACTGTTTTACAGGTTTTCAAAATGGAAGAAATTCAATTTAGTAATTGTCCCTCACAGTACCTTCAACATAATTTTTTGTATTACTGATTCTGAACAAACAGTTTTCAGGTTTCGTATTTACTAAAAACTAGCGGCCGCCCGCGGTTTCACCCGCGTGGTTCCCGTTCCCGTGGAAATATCGGGATAAAAAGTATCCTATGTTTTAATCTAGTCCATTTACTATCTGTGTACCAAATTTCAACCAAATCTGTTCAGTAGTTTTTGCGTGATTGAGGAACAAACATCTAAACATCCAAACCCACAAACTTTCACATTTATAATATTAGTAGGATAACCTTGTATACTATTATTTCTGTGACTAGATATAATGTAAGTAATTTAAAAGAAACAGTTTGTTTAATACTAAAATGTTACATATTTTAAATTAGGTTTATAAAAAAGAAAAGTGTAATGTAAACTAAAACCCAGATGTTTTTTTTTACATTAGAGAAAAACTGAATTTGTGTAGGTATACCTAAACTCAATATAATAAATTTCACGATTCACATTACGATTGAATCGATGGTACTTTATACCTTTTTTTTAGAATCATGGAACTGAATAAAAAAATATGGGAGAAAAAAATTCTATCGCCTTTCTCTTGATAAATTTTGATATTTATATATCTATAATCAAAGAGTATAAAAATATATTTCGTTACAGATATAAGTTTTCTTTCATACTTAAATGGAAAATGAGTTTCCATTTCCACTAGGTTTATTGAAATATAACCAGTATAGTTTTCTATTCGAGGAGCTCGGTGGCGCAGTGGTTTAGCGCCTGGCCCAGCGATTGTGGAGGTTAAGCAACGTTCGCAAGGGTCGATCATGGGATGGGTGACCAAAATATTATTTTCTCGAGCTCCTCCGTGCTTCGGAAGGCACATTAAGCCGTTGGTCCCAGCTGGTTGGTAACACCCACCAATCCGCCCGTTGGTCCCGGCTGCATTTGCAGTCGTTAACACTCACCAATCCGCATTGGGCCCGCGTGGTGGGTTATGGCCCGTCCTCCTTATCCACCCATAAGGAAGGCCTGTGCCCCAGCAGTGGGGACATTAAAAATGGCTGATGGACATAGTTTTCTATTGGGGCTATTTAATAAAACTTATAGCATTATTTAAAAAAGCAAGTATTGGTGAATTTTAGAATGACTTGCTTGAGACTGCTTAATTTGAATATTTTTAATTGTTTTGTATAATCAAAAACATTTAAAAATACTCAAATTATAACCGACTAGCTAGGTTAAGTATCCTTACTAATATTATAAATGCGAAAGTCCGTTTGTTTGTTTATTTGTTTGTTTGTTTGTTACGCCTTCACGTCATAACTATACCTACTGAACCGATCATCATGAAATTTAATTTTGCATACATGTTGTCAGGGGTACAGAGAAGGACATAGGGTACCTTTCATCCCAAAAAAAAAGTATTGTTCCCGAGAGATAGCAAAAACCTTTCCACGCAGACGAAGTCGCGGGCGGCCGCTAGTATTAAAATAATTTAAAAGGAGGAAGTTATCTATTTGTCGCATTTATAGTTTAATCATAGTATCAATAATTTAAAAAAAGTTTTTAAGTTTGGATGTTTGTTACTCAATCGCAAAATTATAATTTTAACCATAAGCTGAACGGATTTGGATGAAAAGTGGTACAGATTGTTCAAGGCCTGGATCAACTATATGGGACAGTTTTTATCTCAATTGTATGTTCCTATGCGATGATTCAATTCTGTAGACAGCCCCAAGACAGCCCGGATAAAGTCGCGGGTGAAAGTTTGCTATAAGTATCTTTTGTTTTAAATAATTTTACCATTGAAAATTGTTATCAGATGCAAATCGCCTGAGACGTATTTTTGACCATATCTCCGAGGATTTTGAGAGGATCAAGAAGAAAATAGTACCAAAAGTTGAGGAATTTATCGAGACACGTGTGAACGTTTGAATTTTGAAAATCTACTGGTAACTTATTTTGAAATTTTGCAAAATTTCAAAAATTCCGGGTTTTTTGGGGGGTGTTTGTTTACTAAATTGTAAATATTTCGGAAAAAAAACTGACTTAAGAAAAAAGGAAAAAGGGTCCTAGGGTATTAGTTTAGCTACCAAATGGCGTAATAGTTTTGAAAATCGGTAAATAATTGTGACCTGTGGGTGGTCCTTTTAGATTTGGAATTCTAGAAAAATGGGTGTTTCCGTACATAAAAAGTGATGTAGCTTCTATGATTATTGACCGATCGTCATGGTAATAGTGTTTAAAGATGCAAAAGCACACGAGAAGTGCATTCGTTGGAATTTTGAAAATCGGTTAATAATATTTCGGCTGAGTCGAGGCAGTCAGCGGGCGCTTTTCCCAACAATGGTAAAAATAAATAGGTATACTACCTAGGTAACTTTAAAAATATAATAGGATTTTGCATTTGATTTGATTTTGGTTTTTCGTAAATTTTTGTATTCATTTTCAATGCTCGGATTCTTGCGGGGACTGCAAAATCTGTGAATTTTTTTCCTAAATGAAGGTAACGTATAACGGCCTACTCTTAGATTATTCAATAATCTAAGGGCCTACTATTCGTTTTTTTTATTCGACTGCTTATTTTTTTACGTTGCACCTCTTGACTAGCGGACGGAGGGTTTTCTGCTCGTACGCGTACCTAGATACTACCTATTAAAGGCTCCAGCACACCGGATGCGTAAGCGTATGCGTAAGCGTGCACGTAGACGTACCATGACGTTGTAATCTCTGAAACCTTATGAGACATGGCACACCGCTTGCGTAACGTACGCGTGCACGTAGACCGATGCGTAACCCTACGCATTGCAGCTCTCATGAGACAACCAGGCTGCGTACTTACGCAGAGCGGAACGCATTGATGACGTTGTACTCAATGGCATTCCCTATTGGACGTCACACCGAACAAATACGAACACGCACGTATCTTTCCTGCGCGTCACTACGCGCGTAACCACGCGCGTGACTACGCATCCAGTTGTATTTGTTTACAAATAGTACCAGTACTAACGGTAGTAAGTGGTGTTTTATTTTGTTTTTAAGTAATGAATAACGATATAAAAGAAAAACTAATTGAATTAGTGCGAAAAAAATAGTCCATTTACTCAATCTTCGTCTGACATCGCGCACTAGAGTCGCAAACATGGCTGCCGCAGCGGCTGGGTACGCAAGGGACAGGTTGCGTTGCGTGCCGCGTAGACGTATGCGTAACCCGGTGTGTCAGGGGGTTACGTGCGTAACTACGCGCGTGTACACGCACGCGTAACCACGCGCGTGTCTACGCATCCGGTGTGCCCAGGCCTTAATTGAAATGGGGAATGTCCGAAAAAAAACAAATTGTCTGAATATTTTTTATAGTTAGGAATAAGCTCCCTTAGTAATAGAAAAAAGATTCTCAATTTTTGGTTGCGTGAAAAAGTTTAAAAAAATTAAAGTCTCTTCGACTTCACAAATATACAAAAGTGACAGCAGACTGGAAATTATACCTTTGCCATCACCTGCCACAACATGGCCACAACCACAACATGGTATTAAAAAAAGTTTCAAAAATGACAAATGTCAAAATGTCAAAACTTTATATTTTTTATTCGTGTTGTTGTTGTGGTAGGTGGTGGCAAAGGCATTATCTCCATTAGATATAATTATTTTATTTTAATCATTATTGAGAAACGATGATTTTAGAATAAACTTATTTGGACATAAAAGTTTAAAATAAAAACGTGTTTTTTTTATAAAAAAAAGCTATTTTTTTTTCAGTAAATTATTGTTTTCTGCTTTTAAGTCAACGAGCTAAAACTAAAGTAAAAATACACCATCTACTATCGAAGTAGGTACTCATGAAGACTTATCAGATGAGCCCAAACTCGATGGGGTTGCATGCTTTTTTTACAGAGTTCCTGTGGCCCTCTTCCGGCTCCATCATCAGACCCTGGATACTATTTCCCAACAGAGTACTCGTCAAGACGGACTGTGACGATTCAAACGAGCCCAACCCAAACTCGATAGGGTTGCATGGTTTTATTACAGAGTTCTTATGGCCTGCTTCCGGCTCCACTATAAGACCCTTGGACACTATTTCCCAACATAGTACTCATCAAGACGATTCAAACGAGCCCAAACTCGATAAGGTTGCATGGTTGCAATACTGAGTTCCTGTAGCCTTCTTCCGGCTTCATCATCGGACCCTGGAAAATATTTATTTCCTAACAAAGCACTCGTCATGACGATTCAAACAAGCCCAAACTCGATAAAGTTGCATGGTTGCATCGTAGAGTTCCTGCTGTGACCTTCTTCCGGCTTCATCATCAGATCAGCTCAATGACACCATAATATTGCATTGCTTTCCAGTTCTGACCTATGTTCAAAGTTTCAAGGTACTCGTCAAGACGATTCGAATGAGTCCAAATTCGATGGAGTTGCATGGTTGCAACGCTGAGTTCCTTTAGCCTTCTTCCGACTTCATCATCAAACCCTGAAAACTATTTCCCAACAGAGTACTCGTCGAGACGATTCGAACTAGTCCAAACTCGATGGTGATGCACGGTTTCAATATTGAGTTCCTATGGCATGACCTTCCAGCTTTATCATCAGACCCTGGCCCTCATCTCCCATTAGAGTAATCGTCAAGACGATTCTAACGAGCCTAAACACGATGAGGTTGTATGGTTCATCATAGAGTGCCTGTGGCCTTCTTCCGGCTTCATCATCAGATCAGCTCAATGACACCATATAATATTGCATTGCTTTCCAGTTCTGACCTATAAGTCTGTAGCTCATCGAGAAGCTAGTATAAAATCGTTCGCAAACTTTGTGGACAAACAAACAAACCAACAAACGAGAAAGCAACCTAGTAAAAACGTGTTAAAATAGATAGATACACAAGTTATTTCGTTATTTTTATGTAAGTATAATCTAAAAATGAAATTAGTGTATCTCTTCCCTATTCTAATCGAGTACTTACAGTTAAAAGTTTCAATATTTAAGTACGAGTAATAATTGGTCAAGATATTGTAGTTTGTTTATGTCTCAAAATTTTACTGATTTTTGGATTTAGAGCTCATTCATAGAATTTTTTGTACACGCGCGCAATCAAAATAGACTATCTTGTTTACCCACGTAAATAATGAAAAGATGGATTTACTCACGTTTCTTGCTATTTTTGTGAGTTTGCGATTAATCAAGATGTTTTCTGATATTTTCAAACTATTAATTTGTAACTTTCTGCACGTTCATATTCAGAAACGTAGTCTGATATCCCCATTTAATTTTTAGATATACTTAAAAATTAACGGTGTACTTATTTTATTAGGTTTTTTGGCTATAAAAGTACTTGTAGAATACTTGTAAAGACACAAAATAAAAAAAACACCAATTTAATTTGTTATGTTTGTCATTACCTAAACTGACTAAAGCTAGGGTTTCCTAGGATGACGGTACCGTCATATTACGGCCGTAATATAGCGGCGATGAATGTTGTCTATGTAAACAATATGGCGACACCGTAACGTTAGAAACTGCGCTGCGCCGCGCCGTATTGTTTACATAGACAACGTTCTACGCCGCTAAATGACGGCCGTAATATGACAGCACCGTCATCCTAGGAAATCCATTTTTGGCGGGTAGATACCTTTCATGGTGTAGGTAAGCAGTAAGAAAGGGTTTTGTGAAATTTTCGTTATACAGGGTGCTACAGGGTGTTCCAGTTTGTATGGGAATTTGTATAGGGCTGAAGTTGAGACACCATATTTGTAGGGTAGATACCTTTCATAGTGTAAGGTAAGCACTTAGAAAGGGTTTTGTGAAATTTCCGTTATAATACAGGGTGCTACAGGGTGTTCCAGTTTGTATGAAGGTAGAGACACCATTTTTGGAGGGTAAATTACCTTTCATGGTGTAGGTAAGCACTAAGAAAGGATTTTAGAAAATTCCTGTTATACAGGTTGCTACAGGGTGTTCCAGTTTGTATGAAGGTAAAGACACCATTATGGAGAGTAACTAAATACCTTTCATGGTGTAGGTAAGCACTAAGAAAGGGTTTTGTGAAATTTTCGTTATACATGGAGCTACAGGTTGACATATTCACTTCTCAAGCTTACGCGCTCACTAGACATGAAATAAAACAATTTTTAACGGCTACTAGCGCGGTTTTATTGGAAGTTCCAATAAAACCGCGCTAGTATCCGTTAAAAAATGTTTTATTTCATGCTACAGGTTGTTCAACTTTGTATGAGAATTTGTATAGAGCTGAAGGTAGAAACACCATTTTTGGAGGGTAGATTCCTTTTATGTATGTGAGCACTATGAAAAGGGTTTTGGAAAATTCCCGTTATACAGGGTGCTACAGGGTGTTCCAGTTTGTATGAAGGTAGAGACACCATTTTTGGAGGGTAAATACCTTTCATGGTGTAGGTGAGCACTAAGAAAGGGTTTTTGAAAATTCCCGTTAACAGGTGTTCCAGTTTGTATGAAGGTAGAGACACCATTTTTGGAGGGTAAATACCTTTCATGGTGTAGGTGAGCACTAAGAAAGGGTTTTTGAAAATTCCCGTTATACAGGGTGCTACAGAGTGTTCCAGTTTGTACATGAATTTTTATGAGAAAATTTAAATCTGTGACTTTCAAAATAAATGCAAAACTATCTTAAGTCTACAAATAAAATTAATGCAGGCAGCCATAAATTAATTTTGAAAGTTAGATAGGTAACTAGGTAGGTACTTAGGTACGTATATTTTTTATTGAGTTCATCAACTTTAAAATTAGTACCTAGGTATTTTTTTTTTATTACCTTATTTAGTAAAGTAATTTAAGGTTTATTTGTCCACTGTAATTATAATCAATCAGTAATTCAAAACAAATTAATAAAAAGGTGACATCCTCACCGGCTCGTACAAAGCATTTTAGAATTTAGTAAGGAGGTTTTTAAAACGAGTTGACGATTTAAAAACTTTAGCCCGAACAAAAACGCATGGCGTGTGGTAAATAAAATCAACTTGCCGAAGGATGAAAGGAAAAAGGTCGCCAAAGCGCCATCTATGAGCGTATACTTAAAATATCTCAAAAATGAAAGCATGGCATTTAGTGACATCTATCGTAACTTTACGAAGCTTTGGCAAGTCAAGTAAGGTTGATCAAAGAAGCACTCGCTAGATGTCGCTAATTGAATTTCAAAACTTTAAAGTTTAGAAAATAAGTACCTATATTGGTAGGTATCCGGGCAAGCTCTTTTAAAAATAAATGACTATATTCATAATGTAATAGAAAATCTTTAATTTTAATGAAAAAGCTTCAATAAAAAAAATTCCACTGCGTAGTAGACTGCTTTACCGACATTGTTGTTTCCGGTTGGCGCTCGACGACATCACGCAACGCAAATTCATGAATGTGGCTAACTTCACTTCACAAATGTTCGATCTCTTTCAACTACGTTGAGGCTTGTGCATAAAATTGGAGAAAACGCTATTCGGTAATATAATTTTAATAGTTATAAGCAGTGAAAATTCGATAATATCGCCAAATAATCCTAAGTAAAGTGTGTGGCGCGGAAAAACGTGTGTGTTGTGATAGTAATACCGTAACAATTTGGCGCGTTCATTCTGTCAACATACCTTGGAGCTAAAGTGTGTGGCGTTTAGGCACGTGTAATTTGTATAAAATCATAATTTTCTATCCGCAGATATGGCTTTGAGCGTCGCATTACCTCCAAGTGGCTTAAACGCTGAAAATTTCAACTCTTACAACTCATTCGGCCATATCATTGAAATAGCGGGCCTAACTCAGTCGCAGACAAGCCCAAGTCCGTCAGTGTCCAGTGAATCTAGCGGTATCGGCTCGCTGGGATCGCTCAAGTCAGAATCGGTCAACAGTGACTCCCTACCGTCCAGCCCTCAGACCACTGAAAAGGTAACTTTAGATTTCTGCACTATTTTGTTTGCGTTCGTCCTGGCCTTGACCTCTCTATTTTCATAATATTCCGTAATGGCGAACACTCCATTACGCTGACAATAATTTGTGCAGTATCGTGATACTGTTTATATCATAGGTTGTAATTTTTTTTATAATTTGCCAGTCATGTCTTTTTATGAGGGGACAATGTGCTTTGCAATGCAAGTGCCAGTGCCATAACAAAAACAAAATTTTGTTTTTTGACATTCATCTAAAATTCTAAACCACTTACAGAATTAGGTAGATAGGTACATATTTGAGAAGTTACCACAGTTGATAGCAAATCAAAGATGGAAAGATTTATAGGCAATTGTATGTGCATATTTGGTGTGTAGAAGTCGTGCAATAACAAATTAATTAAATGTATAATCAACAGCACATCAAGTTATCAACAACTGTCAAATATCTACAATAAGAATTTTAAACCTGATTTATTACATTGCATATTACTATGCGAGTCGAATAAGAATAGTACTGTCAAATGGAAATCTTGATCTTTTTTCCTTTTCTTGCATATTCTACACCCCTGAAGTAGAAGTGAAACGCAAACAAAAATGGCCATTTGACAGTCCTATTCCTATTTGGCTCGCTTAGTACTTCAAAGTTGTTTGAGGAAATTTGTCAAATTCTTGTAACCAAGTAAGTTGTTTCATGTATCTGATCAAAACATAATTAAATAATTACTTATCTTGTTCGTTTTCCAGAAATTATTTGGGCCTGTGGTTCAACCCCAACCACTCCCAAAAGAAAAAGTTGAGGATGTCAAAGTCATTTATAGGGGGCGTGATATTCTCAACTTGATGTCTAATCTCACTGACACAAGATGGAGCTACCGTGCCACTCTGCTGCCTCCCAACAACCCAGGTTTGTTCTTCGCCAACCGCTCCCAGTACCATCGCCTGGGGCCCTATGGCACACGTACACAGTATGTAAATGACTCGTGCCGTGCTTGTGGCTTCTCATGGGTTGTAGCTGCCACTGATTGATTTGTTTAAATGGCAGCATAAATCCTGAACAAACAAATGCTGAACGGGTGCGACTGGGACACATCAGGGTGCATATCAACTTTCCCAGATCTGTCATTAGATGGTGATCACACCATCTGAATTTAGTTGTAAGCCATTGACCAGTTCATCAATATTATGTTTTTATGACGACCTGTCGTTTTGGAACCAAAATGACAAGGATACTAAGTTTGTTTTCAAATTGTTATAATATTTTTGCTCACAAATGCTTTTTACGTTTTTATTAGTTTATCATTTGACGTTTGGTGTTTTAGTTATTGATGAGCGAATATCCTTTTAGAATTCCTTTTCTGGGCTGAAGTCAAGGGCTTGTTAAATACCTGTGTTAAAATGCTCCCCTGCTGTGACCCCGTCTTATAGATGACTGTGGAATATTACACTATGTGATCGTCGCGCGCATTTGTAGAGTTACATTTTAAACGTGACTTAATACTGTGATCTTAATTTAAAAACAATTTTTGACAAATTCTGTGAATGTTGAGCGTGACGATACATGACTTTTGTTTTGTTTTAACTTATTTAACTGTGTGATAAATATTAGACTTACTTAAATTTTTGCAATGCCATACCTAAATTTTTAAAAGATTTGATTGAAATCAGCATTTTTTAGAATCTATTCTACCCTAAATTTTTGTGTCAGTTTGAACAAAATTAATTTTACAGTCAAGTCATAATTATTAATTTAGAAATGACAGCTACACTTAAAGCACTTGCTACACTAAGTTCCTCTTAGAAATATTAATCATTTTGTTATCCAAAGAATATAATTGTTTAATGTGCATATTTTATTAACTATAAATAGATGGATTACAGAATCTTTATTGATTAGTATAAAATGCAGTGGTTGAAACCACTCAACTAATTAATTTATGTTCGGGTAATCTTAAAGCAATATTTAAATTATGAACACTTTTACTTAGATCATAAAATGTGTTAATCTTCCCACCATTACAAATAATAGATATTATTTAAATATTGTTTTATAATATTCTTAAGTCTGTAGAGGTTAATAATTAAGATATATTCCACAGTCATTCATTGATAAGATCGTCATTGTTTAAACCAAAAGGCTGCTTCTCGGATGTTATTTAAATTTACGATTTGACGAGATAGGCACGAATTTAAGCCAAGCTGTAGGTTAATTTTAAGGTCTAAATATGATTGATGGATTTACCGTCCGAGCATTACATAATAATAGTGATGACATATAAAACTAGAGGATAAAATCTTGACAACACCCTAAATCAACTTCCTATCGATTTGGTGTGAAAGCTTGAACAACTTATTATATTATTGTGTGAAAAGCCCATGCAAGCATAGTCAAAATGGGTTATCAGTGCATATCATCACAAAATTAATGCAGTGATTAGATATTCTAAGGTATTAGTAGTTGTTACAGACCGTTTTAAAACGTTTGAGTCATTGATGTGCCCAGATACTGGGCTTCTAGTGAAATTATAGTAAGTGTCGTTGACAGACTGGCAATATCTCTATGTACGTGCATATAATAAAAGTGTAATATTCATGGTCTCTTAATTTAGTCAAGATATTGAATAGTGTGAGTCTCTTCGATTACATGTAAGTAATGTATAACAACTAACTATTATTAATAATATTGATACTGTCCTTTTGTGTAACTTAAGTTCTGCTATGTTGTGACCAGCTTTAAATTTGAACTGGAGTATTTGTACACAATAACGTTGACATATTACCCACAAAGTTATTTTTATAAAAGAAATGTTGATATGAGACAATACAGTTACCTAGTAGTTTTCAAAATTTAATTGATTTGAAAATAATTCTTAGTGTTTGGCAAATGTTTGGAAGGGACCAACATCTACGTGCAATGTTAATTATGATTTTGTTTTTGTTTTTTATGTACTTACAGTAGCAAAATTCTTATCTAAATCAATTATTAATGTTATCCAAATTTAATGCATTTTATCAACTTCTTTACCCTGAGTCATCAGCACGCTTATCTTTTTTTGTCTAATCAATTTACTGGGCTATGAACATATTACATGAAGTAGTTTTAAAATAATAATACAAATCTATTTATTATGATTATGATTCAGTGGGTCATGACTGAACATATAGCATGGATCTCAAGAATGCAGCTTACACTAATACAATCTATAATTGCCTCTGTGAATAGAAAGGCACAATATGAAATTATATTTATGAATTCACTGATCATGTGACCGAGTCGTGTCCTCGGTTGCCTAGTGTGCTATATCCTCAGTCACACATACTCACAAAATGGTTGTTATTGGTTACTTTGAAATCAAATGTTGCATTCATTATTTTTAGTTTTTAATATGACAAACAACAATCGAATGTAGTTCAAAGGAAAGTATTTGGAGCGATACGCACAGGTTATTAGACTAGCTGTTGTTGTGAAAGTCTCCTAAGTTTAGTATGTGATCCCGTTGGCCCTTGTGGCGCCTCCGCCCCGCCTGCGCCGGGCGGAGGCGCGATGCAATATTTGCATTCCAGTTTCGTGTTTAAGTTAGCAGCCAAGGGTAGTAGTTGTTAATAATTATTTAATTCACATTGCCAAATATTTTGGTTGTTGTGCTATTTATTTAAACGAAAATTTCTAAAATATCAATTTAGTACCTTCCATTAATAAGTGTCTTCAAGGTGATTTTACAATGTTTAAATCATTTCAATTTTATGCATTTTATTTTGTTTAGTCAAATCATATACATACTATACAAATATTTCCTATTTGTTGTATAATATCTATTGTTCATTCATATGATAAATATTTTTTTCTCATGAACTGTAGTCAAATGACAGTATTTTTGTAATGAAAATTGTATAAGGAAGGTTTCACGGGCGCAGCGCGCACCGACGGCGTCGGGCCGCCCCCGAGCAGCGCCGGGCGGCCCGACGCCGGCCGGCCCGCCGCCCCGCCTGTATTGTGTATATCTGATAAGCATTATGTAGGTTTAGCAAAATAGATTAACTCGGAGATAACTCCAAGTACCAAAACTTATTGGTTCAATGTTGTTCTCGTATTATGGTGATATAGTGCGCCGCCCGCGGCGCAGAGCTCAATATTTTTAGTAACCCTTAAGAAAATTAATACCTCTTTTGAAAAGAATATAATATATATGATATAATATATCCAATCGATAATCACATATGTATTTCCCTGTTTATTTTGATGTGATATCATAAATGACTGATCTGAATTTAGTTTTTAAGTTGGTTATTGATATGCAGTGCTATTTCGAGTGTGTAATTAAGGTTTAATATTGAAGTGCCAATGCTCGTAATTTAATCTTTATAACTGTTCCTTTATCGTAGCTGAATGTAAGAACCCGACCCAGCCGGGTGCCACACTTGTCATCTTCGATATGTATAAGATTATAATATCGTCCTTCCGTATCACTAAGTTACTTTCCACTCGTTACTTAAACAAAACTCGTAAGTGCACAATCTCAGTAATGCTTGCAATATTATGTATTAATTCCTCACTTATAATTTTAATCCAGCGTAATGTTAAGAGTACAATATGAGATGATGTTATATCATTCTAGTATCAAAATTAGCCGAAGATGTTAATATTATTATTAGTTAGGTAAAATTTTAATATAGCTTCGTATAATTGGGATGTTTTAGTGTTTAGTAGTGTATAATAAATAACGATAAAGTGGCAAACGAGACGTGTCGTGCGTGCAGTGCGGCGATCGTTGTGGCAATAATACTCGACAAGTCCTCGCCAACCGCCAACACAGGAGCCCAAGTCTGTTATTTGTTACCGTCATAATCGTGTTTCAATTGTGTTTCGGTTTTGGGTTTAAGAAACAAGAACTTTGTCAAAAAGCATTACAACTCAAACACGATTGAAACACGATTATGGCGTTAACAATAGCAAACTTGGCCCCAGGGCCGCTCGCGCCCGGCGCCATCGCCACAACTATACTAAGAGCTGGCCCCGGAAATAGGTGGACAATTTACAGAGCGACGCAATCCCTCTAGTTAGTTTGCCATACAGATCCGGGCACCTGGCAGATTTTACCACTTTTTCGCGCACCTCTGATGCCGCCTGGCACTACTTTTCCACCAGTCAAAATGCCCCTTTAGGTTTAGGCGCATTTGGTCTAATGTTCAAAAAAAATTCCAATTCGCACTTAGTCCAATTCGTAGTTAGTCTAATTCTCATTTAGTCGAATTCGCAGTTTGCCCAATTCGCAGTAAGTCCAATTCGCAGTTTTCTCAATTGGCAGTTTGTCCAATACGCAGTTAGTTCAATTTGCAGTTAGTCCTGGCAATGTTATTTTCGATTTAGATACATGATTGGCTTGCTATTTATACCACACCAAATCCAGAGCTCTGTAAATTGTATACCTTCAGTCCCTTTGTTGCTCAACCACTCCCACCCTCACCACTGAAAATCTGCCAGGTGCCCGGATCTGTTAATAATGATAGTATGGCACACAAGAGGGATTTCGGCGCTCTGTAAATTGTCCACCTATTTCCGGAGCTAGCTCTTAGTCCAAACTGAACATAGACACTAGGCGTTTATTTGTTGTAACTATAATAATAGCCGTAGGTATTTTATCGTACTTAAATAATTATTCTTGCGATGCCTTAATTCTGGTTGTCAATTAGACATGTCTCTGCCTAGAGTGTTATCATTGTTTTTATTTATTTTAGTTTTTGCTGTTCCGGCTTCCTCCGTGAACTTCCAGTCCAGGCTGTTCTTTTTAAAATGATTTTGAGGTCGATTTATTTTTACCTAAGTGTTCTTATTAAATGTTACCAAAATGTTTTTAATAAAATATTTTTATATGTACCGATTGTTTCATTTTAACTACTAGGTTAGGTAGGTATACCTATGTTATTTGAATTGTACGAAACGATTGTACTGGATGACACTTCAGAAATATAAATAGAATCAGTTTTGTTTTTTAGCACTGTAGCGTGATAAATTCTGCTCGGTTTTAACTAATAAATTTGGTCACGTTTCTTGGCGTAAACATTTATTTTGGGCACAGGGCCAGAGAATCGTGAAATTATCCATGCTCTATGAAAGCTTTGCTTAGTATGATTGTAGGTATTAAACTTTGTTTTATTTACATACGTAGCATTGATTGACGTCAAACATCATCACATTTTACACTATCTTTACTTCGTCAATTGCTTTGCTTAAGTGATGGATTAACTTTAGCCGGACTAGATAGGTATGTAGGGTTATTCACGATTGTCGGAAATCTACTCGAAAGCATTCGATTCTAATACATGCCGGACTACAGCTGGGCCACAAAAAAAAAGTACGTGCTGGACTACAGCTGGGCCACAAAAAAAAAAGTTGGAAATCTGACTTTTTGACTATGCCATGATGAAGTCGATAATTTGTCGCCAAAAACCAGATTTTGTCGGTCTTCCGTTTAGGAGATACGTGTGGCTCAGCTGTAGAGACGTCTCTACAGCTGGGCCACACAGATCTCGAAAACGGAAGGTCGTAGCGAAAATCTGATTACTCGTATGTGTAGCCGGTATTTTGTCGGATTTTGTCGCCAAAAACCAGAGTTTGTCGGTCTTCCGTTTAGGAGATACGTGTGGCTCAGCTGTAGAGACGTCTCTACAGCTGGGCCACACAGATCTCGAAAACGGAAGGTCGTAGCGAAAATCTGATTACTTGTATGTGTAGCCGGTATTTTGTCGGATTTTGTCACCAAGAACCAGATTTTGTCGGTCTTCCGTTTAGGAGATACGTGTGGCTCAGCTGTAGAGACGTCTCTACAGCTGGGCCACACAGATCTCGAAAACGGAAGGTCGTAGCGAAAATCTGATTACTCGTATGTGTAGCCGGTATTTTGTCGGATTTTGTCGCCAAAAACCAGAGTTTGTCGGTCTTCCGTTTAGGAGATACGTGTGGCTCAGCTGTAGAGACGTCTCTACAGCTGGGCCACACAGATCTCGAAAACGGAAGGTCGTAGCGAAAATCTGATTACTAATATTATGCATCGATATAACAAATAAAACCTCAATATTACAAGTTTACAATAAAGCTCAGCTCAGCGTAAAGTCAAGTCTAATCTCGCTGTTACCTACATATATGCCAACGTGATTCTACATGGTTCCATCAGTGGGACCAATAGGATTTCCAAGTCCTCGTGTTCCCACTGCTAAATATCGGTGGGCCCCCACTGATACTTAGCAGTTATTTGACTCACTAGTGGAACCATGTAGTGGAACCTACAGTCCAAAGGGTTAGTAGGTAAGTACTTAGTAGTGACAGTTCACTTTAGTAAAGTTAATCACAAGAAAAGTTTTAAAAACTATTCATCAAAAAAGAGAAAATATTATATTTTATAAATAAATCGCACATCAATCATATCATACTTTACGTTGTTTTCACTCGTTTTATTTTATTGACCATTTTCCTAAAGGTACATCTATAAATAACCAAATAAAACCTCATGAAACTCACTTAGCATGACGTACTCATTAAATTACTACTTACATTTTTAGGACAGATGTACGCGACTGTACGATACACCACGTATTTAGAGTAGGAGACCAGATACCAAACGTTGTCGATACAATAAACGTTGAATACATCAATTACTATTCAAGAAATTAATTGAAATCTTTCATATTTCCTCACTAAATTCTTTTAATCATATAAATTTTGGATTTAATATTAACTATGTACATAAAATAATACAAAACGACTATACTGCTTACGCATTTTGGATTCGGCTCTAAGACTATAATCATAAAAAAACAAAAACTCCTTATTTCTCTGGAAAGGGGTGTCGACCAAGTCTGTAACTTAAGGACAAACTCGCTCGAACTACCGACTACACATAGGAGTTATTAGATTTTCGCTACGACCTTTCGTTCTCGAGATCCAGGTAGAAAGGTCTCTACAGCATATCCTCACACATCTTCTAAACGCCCGATCGACAAACTCTGATTCTTGGTGACAAACTCCGACAAACTAACGGCTACACACTCGAGTTATCAGATTTTCGCTACGACCTTCCTTTCTCAAGATCCAGGTAGAAAGGTCTCCACAGCGTATCCTCACGTATCTCCTAAACGCAAGACCGACAAAATCTGGTTCTTGGTGACAAAATCCGACAAAATACCTGCTACACATACAAGTAATCAGATTTTCGCTACGACCTTCCGTTTTCGAGATCTGTGTGGCCCAGCTGTAGAGACGTCTCTACAGCTGAGCCACACGTATCTCCTAAACGGAAGACCGACAAACTCTGGTTTTTGGCGACAAAATCCGACAAAATACCGGCTACACATACGAGTAATCAGATTTTCGCTACGACCTTCCGTTTTCGAGATCTGTGTGGCCCAGCTGTAGAGACGTCTCTACAGCTGAGCCACACGTATCTCCTAAACGGAAGACCGACAAAATCTGGTTCTTGGTGACAAAATCCGACAAAATACCGGCTACACATACAAGTAATCAGATTTTCGCTACGACCTTCCGTTTTCGAGATCTGTGAGCTGTAGAGACGTCTCTACAGCTGAGCCACACGTATCTCCTAAACGGAAGACCGACAAAATCTGGTTCTTGGTGACAAAATCCGACAAAATACCGGCTACACATACAAGTAATCAGATTTTCGCTACGACCTTCCGTTTTCGAGATCTGTGTGGCCCAGCTGTAGAGACGTCTCTACAGCTGAGCCACACGTATCTCCTAAACGGAAGACCGACAAACTCTGGTTTTTGGCGACAAAATCCGACAAAATACCGGCTACACATACAAGTTATCAGATTTTCGCTACGACCTTCCGTTTTTGAGATCTGTGTGGCCCAGCTGTAGAGACGTCTCTACAGCTGAGCCACACGTATCTCCTAAACGGAAGATCGACAAAATCTGGTTTTTGGCGACAAATTCCGACAAATTATCGACTTCATCATGGCATAGTCAAAAAGTCAGATTTCCAACTTTTTTTTGTGGCCCAGCTGTAGTCCAGCACGTAAAAAAAGTTGGAAATCTGACTTTTTGACTATGCCATGATGAAGTCGATAATTTGTCGCCAAAAACCAGAATTTGTCGGTCTTGCGTTTAGGAGATACGTGTGGCGCAGCTGTAGAGACGTCTCTACAGCTGGGCCACACAGATCTCGAAAACGGAAGGTCGTAGCGAAAATCTGATTACTCGTATGTGTAGCCGGTAATTTGTAATTTGTCGGATATCGCCAAAAACCAGAGTTTGTCGGTCTTGCGTTTAGGAGATACGTGTGGCGCAGCTGTAGAGGCTAGGGCATGCAAAAACCGGGTTGTTTTGGAAAACCGTTTTTTTTCCGTTTTCTTGAAACAAAAACCGGGTTTTTCGGTTATTTTAAAAAAAAATCAATAAAAATGCTAAAATTAATAGATATTATTTGTTTTCTTTCGTATAAATTATTGGAATTTAATTACAAATCAACGGCCGTACTCAGAGACGTCAATAAAGTTTAATGCTTCATTAAAATAGTTGCTATCTCTTTCTTTTCCATAGTGATAGTATAAGACAACACGATACATGAAGCATTAAACTTAATTGACGTCTCTGAGTACGGCAGTAAGTCTCATAAATAAAAAAAACTGTCTGTATGTTAATAATTTTATAATCAACCAATTTGTTTAAAGAAATAGGTGTCAAGTGTCCCTACAATAAAATATTTTCTATTCTTTGGGAGGTCTTCGAGCCCTCCGTCGTGGAGCGTGCAAAACAATTATACCTAAATACTCAATACACTCAAAAAGAATAGTCCATAATGCGGTGCAGTTGTCAAAATAAAATTGTTGAAAGTTAGGTAGGTAGTCGAGTTTAATATTTTATATATCTCCTTTTGACAATTCAGCGACTTTATGTCCAAGTAATAAAGGTCGTCAAATTATTATGTCAAAGGTATCATCGTATTTTTAACTCGATTGTAAGTAGGTGCGTCGGTGGAGTCAAACTGACACAAATAATTTAGCATTTAATATATATATCTATATATAGCTATACATATATACCTACTCCAGCCAACTCACTTTACTCTTTTAAATACCTTGGAGGCTTGAACCGCCCGATCTCAAGGACAATGATGATAGAAACGGAGCGAAGGGCGTTGTCTTGTCAGGTTTGCACGCTGTCGTCAAAATAAAATGTGTTTGTGTGTATGAAGTAATTACGTTGTTTCGACCTTTTTTACACACTTTTATACGTGTAGCCTTAAGTTTAACTAGTACTCAAAGTGCTTATCACATCCTTTGAGTTCAATATAACAATGCGTTCAGTGTGCTTTTGGGGTAGCGTGTAGCGTTGCTCCTGCAGGGCATCCGGGATATTTGCTGAGGCTAGGCATTGAATGTTTCTATTCAACTATGCGCAAAAACTGTGCTTATTCCCTGGTGCATAGGGTGTGGGGGAGCCCCAACAGCATCCTGGACTGGAGCAGACTTGATTTTCCTTTGTTAATCGTTGCTGTAGAGTAGAAGATCAAGTGGCATACATTACAAAAGCATAAGTGATATCACAAGTCCAACTTAATATGCAACACTAGGACCACTCCCGCAAAGAAATAAAAAAATACCGTGTAGTGTGTACACAATTTATAAAAAATCCAAGCTGTAGATCCCCTTGCAAAATATCAAAACTTAATGATTAGGTTTTTCTTGACGAAAAACAAAAAGACCGCCGTTTTTAGCTTTTTTCACCACCAAAACTGCATACAATTATTATTCACTGATTTCTGTGTTATTTATAAAAATTTCTGTGTTAAGATGAATAAATAATGAAAAATATTAGAAAAAATCGGCTCATCATCTTAATATAAAAATAGCATTGTGAATGCAAAAATCTAAAAGTTTAAAATTTCTGTGTTAATTATTAATAAAAATTGATATTTTGCGAGGGTACCCTTAGTTAGGATTTTTAATAATAAATTGTGTATTTACACGGTAATTATTGTTTGCGGGAGTGGCTCTAGTGTTGCATATAAAGTCGCTATTATATTATTAGTTATTACACGCTTAACGCTTTCCTTAAGTACCATAGACTATTTAATTGACTGAAATGTATGTTGTTGAATGTATTTTTGTAGCATATTTGAGTAAAGAAGAACGTTTTAATGTAAACTGTGTGTTAAATGAAAAAACCGAAAAAACCGGTTTTTTGACTAGAAAAAACCGGGTTCCAAACTCTGTCGGTTATCCGGTTAACCGGTTTGCATGCCCTAGTAGAGACGTCTCTACAGCTGGGCCACACAGATCTCGAAAACAGAAGGTCGTAGCGAAAATCTGATTACTCGTATGTGTAACCGGTAGTTTGTCGGATTTTGTCGATCTTGCGTTTAGGAGATATGTGAGGATACGCTTACGACCTTTCGTTCTCGAGATCCAGGTAAAAAGGTCTCCACAGCGCATCCTCACATATCTCCTGAGCGCAAGATCGACAAACTCTGATTCTTGGTGACAAATTTCGACAAACTAACGGCTACACACTCGAGTTATCAGATTTTCGCTCCGACCTTCCTTTCTCAAGATCCATGTAAAAAAGTCTCCACAGCGTATCCTCACATATCTCCTAAGCGCAAGACCGACAAAATCTGGTTCTTGGTGACAAAATCCGACAAACTACCCGGCTACACATACGAGTAATCAGATTTTCGCTTCGACCTTCCGTTTTCGAGATCTGTGTGGCGCAGCTGTAGAGACGTCTCTACAGCTGCGCCACACAGATCTCGAAAACGGAAGGTCGTAGCGAAAATCTAATTACTCGTGAGTGTAGCCGGTATTTTTTCGGAGTTTGTCACCAAGAACCAGATTTTGTCGGTCTTGCGTTTAGGAGATATGTGAGGATACGCTGTGGAGACCTTTCAACCTGGATCTTGAGAAGGGAAGGTCGTAGCGAAAATCTGATAACTCGAGTGTGTAGCTGTAAGTTTGTCGGAGTTTGTCACCAAGAATCAGAATTTGTCGATTTTGCGTTTAGACAATACTAGCTTCTGTCCGCGACTTCGTCCGCGTGGATAGGAAACCTTCAACCAGGATCCAACCAGCCATTTTTACGCGATTAGGCGGGTCTCCATCTCCACCAAGCGCGCTGCCTCGCGAGGCAAGACATTTGCCGCGTGTGGCGGACCTCGCACGAGGCTTCCCGTTTTCGTTCCGTTCCCTTTCCCGTTCCGTTCCCGATCCTGTTCCGTTACTGTTCTGTTCCCGTTCCCGGTCCCGTTCCCGTTTTCGTTCTGTTCCCGTTTTCGTTCCTTTCCCGTCCCGTTCCCAATACTGTTACGTTCGCGCTCCGTTACTGTTCCGTTCCCGTTCCGTTCTTGTTCCGTTGCCGTTCCGTTCCCAATCCGTTCTCGTTCCCGTTCCATTCCCGTTCCCGTTCCATTCCCGTTCTGTTCCCAATCCGTTGCCGTTCCCGTTCCCTTTCCCGGTCCCGGTCCCCGTCCCCTCCCCGTCCCCGCTCCCTGTGCCCAAGTAACACAAAATCTGAATAATGGTGGATTCAAAAACCAGTATATATGTCTCCAAGATCAATAAAAGATAAGTAAGTATTTAACGGCTTTCACAAAGTATAAATTCTGTTTAATAGAAATTGACACGCTTAATAATTCTTAAAGTTATATTATAGCTCTGTATCAATGTATTGTAAAGCGATGTTTTGTAATAAAGAAGTAATAAATGCTCTTTTACAGCTTCAGCTTTTTAAACGAATTTGTTACGGTACAATACTTTAAAATAGCTTTGCAAAAGTTTCTTATAAAACTTTCAGATGTAGGTATAGGTAAGAACACTTTAAAAAGTTATAAACTGTTTTAAGGTACTTACAGGAAAATGCTATTTTAATGTTGCTGTATTACTTATTTTACATTTATTTAAATGTATTACTTATTTGTAAACTTATTTTACACATTGCCGGTGGACCAGCAGCAGGCATTATATACAATGCCTAGGCATTGTATACAATGCCTGCGTTTCATACATTGCCGGTGACATATATAAGCATTGATAAAATAATTAATAGAGCCTTTCCCTTTGTCCTTCTTTTATAATTCCTTAGGTAGTCCTTTTGCTGTACAGTAAGCTCAGAAAAGTATTTTAAAATGCCAGAGACTAATTATAAAGCTTTTATATAACCATATGCTGGATAATATTATTACTACATACTTTCAATAAGTTGTTATTCAGCTTATCCCCTACAGAAAGTTACAAAGATGGCAATAAACTTTCCCCAAGCTGATTTTTCAGCTTTTATCAAGCTGGTAACACTTTAACGTATGTTTTGTTTTAAATGCCTAAAGCTGTGAGTATTCCCACATATTCCCTTATTCCGTATACATAACTATTTTTCATAACTCCTACGACTGCCACCATTTTATTTTTACTTTCCTTATAGGTTATGATTATATTTTCATGTTTTCAGAATGCTTGAAATAGTGCTAAATCTATTTTACATGATACTGACTCATTTTGACTGTCATTGTTTACTAAAAATAAGAAAACACTTCGGAAAATATATAAATTATGTTTTTATTGATCTAATTTTGATATTATTCATACATTAAATACCTAGCTCTTAAAACAGATTTCTTATAAAAAGACAAATTGCTTTGGCTTATTTATTAAATCAAGAAAATGATCCTCTCCCTATAGACGCTAGACAATAATTTCTTCGTAATAGTAAATAATATTCTTAAAAATATTTAGTTGTTACAAGAATAACAAATTTATTCCCAGACACGTGTTGTTTCATTCAAGACACCGTTATTTTGTACAGTCAAGTAAATGTATTCTTGATACGAAAAATCTTATTTATCTCTTATAGACTAACTTTACTTAGAGTAAATTATAATTTTACTCATAATAAGTAAATGTTTAGTAAATAATATTCTTAAAAATATTTAGTTGTTACAAGAATAATAAATTTATTCCCAGACACGTGTTGTTTCATTCAAGACACCGTTATTTTGTACAGTCAAGTAAATGTATTCTTGATACGAAAAATCTTATATATCTCTTATAGACTAACTTTACTTAGAGTAAATTATAATTTTACTCATAATAAGTAAATGTTTAGTTGGATTACTGATATTTGAATGAAAAAAAAACACGTCTATTGAAGTCGGGTGGGGCTGGAGGACAACTTCATTTTTTTCTTAAAGCCCCACCCGACTTCATTAGACGTGTTTTATTAATATTGATATGTGTAACAAATGATTCGAATATTATTTCTTGCTTTTTAGAGGTATTTAATTTTTAAGCTGTTTTTGTTTTCAGTTTTTTGAAGGCGGTTTTTCTTTTTTTTAAAAAAGCTTTTTTATTTTCAACTTTTTAGTGGTAGGTATGTAAGCGCAGCGTGTAAATATTTTTTTACTTTATATTATAATATTTTCAATGGTAAAATGCCCAGAACTCAATTTCCAAATTTATGCTGTTTGTTTTTGAGGAGTTCCGTTGTGTCATCGTAGTCCAAGTCTAGTCCAGAACGTTGCATCGCAAACCATGATTTGGTTTGTTTTGGATTGCCATAAACTTACCAAAACCTAAATCACTTTACTTATACTATTTGATTTTGAAGAGTTCCTTTATGTATCTTCGAAGTTCGAAGTCCAATAACAATGAAATTAAATTGTGACCACTCTTGAAGTATACCCTTTCAAATAAAAAAAGAATCATCTAAATCGGTTCATAAACAAAGAAGTTATGTCCGAAATTCCATAAAAACTCGTGCGATGGCGAGCTAAATAATTGATATTTTTCAGGATTATGAAAAAACTACTGGCCAGATCTCTGTAAAAAATTTATGGGACCACACACGAACTATGTTCTTTGAGTTAAAAAAAGAATTGTACAAATCGGGTAACAACTGACGAAGCTATGTTAAAACATACATAAAAAAAAAATAAAAAAAAAAACCGTCGACTTGAGAACCTCCTCCTTTTTTTGAAGTCGGTTAAAAAAAGATAAATGGAGATTTTGTGTATTGAACAAACGAAGATGAATATTTTATTGTTGTTGTATATTAAGTGGAGATAATTGAAGAACACCGATGACTTCCTTTTCCTTGACTTCCTGACAAAAATCAAGGTAAAAGTGCTCGAAAGAGGAGTGGAGTCCGGGAAGCCGTTCCACGTAGGACGCGACACCCAGAGGCAACAAACCCGATTGAGATTGACATAACAAAATTAATTCCGACTACTTAAAGAACTAGATAAAAATCTTAACACCGCGGGTCAGACCATGATATCAACAAACCCACTAACTAACTCTAACTTAAGTCATCTTAAGTTAAATACATTGCTTTCTTACATTATTTTTTTTTTAAAGAAAAGAAAAAATACTCTCGACTTCAGGATAATAATCTTTGTTGAAGCATGGCCCATCTTCTTTACAGTTCTTTACAGTAGTGGGGACTTCCTTCGCATGGACATCCGAGAAAATCCTTAGGAAACCTTTAATCAGGATAAAAAGTATTATATGTTTTTTAATGTCCTGCCTTGCAAGGCAGCGCGCACAGTGTGGACGTTTAAACATAGAATACTTCTTTTCCTGGTTAATGGTTCCCTAAGGATTTTCTTGAATGTCCACGCGAACGTTTTGTTTAAGTTTTTTAAGTTTATAAGTTGTTTAGTTTTATATATAGATATTGAAGTCATCATCATCCCCCTACCTTTATCCCAATTTATTTGGGGTCGGTGCATTGCGTCTTTTTCTTCCATTCCTTCCTGTCACTCGTCATCCCCTCATTCACTCCCTTCGCATTCATATCATTCCGCACACAATCCATCCATCTTTTCTGCGGTCTTCCTCTTACTTTCCAGCCCTCAACATCCATATCCATTACTCTTCTAGTAACATGCCTTTCATCCCTTCTCATAACATGCCCAAACCAAGCCAGACGGTTCCCTTTCAGCTTATCTGTTACTGGTGCTACTTTCAGACTTCCTCTAACATACTCATTCCTTATTTTATCCATTCGCGTGACACCACATATCCACCTCAACATTTTCATCTCTGCTACATGTAATTACCTTTCATCCATCTTCTTCATAGCCCAACATTCTATATATAGATATTGAAGTAAGGAATAATAAATAATAAGTAAGGAATAATTTTAAGTAAGGATAGAATACGATATAAGAGTATATACGTTGATTTTATCAGTATTGCTACTTATGCTACTTAATTTGTTTTGTTTTTTTTGTTAGTTTGTATTAATATAGTGTATAGTGTTATGTTATAAGATAAGTAGGTACGTAAACAAACAAAAAAAATATGTTTGTTTATTTGTTTTTTGAAAGAAGTTGTTTATGTTTATAAAATACTAATAGCCGCCTGCGACTTCGCGATGTCGTGGGACTCTGTGTGAACACTTGTGTTATCTTTTGTCTAAAAAAGGTAAATGTTCGTCATACAAATATAAAATATCTTTTAATTCCAGAAATTACAAAACTCAAGATTCTACAAATACCAGATGAGTTAAAAATGCCATATTCTATAAAATGCCAGATTTTACTTATGCCAAATTCTACAAATGCCAGATTCTAAAATTTTTATTATAATCGGTTGAATAGTTAAGACGTGAAAGCGGAATAAACAAATGAACAAACACACTTTCACATTTGAACACCATAACACCAAGAACAATCGCCGACAAACTACTAAACTATTATAGAAAACCGCATCCAAATTGGTCAAACCGCTTTAGAGATAAATGAGAAAATGATAACTGCAGCGCTCCCTAGCAGTTAAACACCATAACATCTATCTGAGAACCATCGCCGATAACCTACAAACCCTTTACAGAAAACCGCATCGAAATCAGTTGAGTAGTTTTTGAGAACTTTTCAAGCGCGACTTATCTGGTTGTTGCATCGCCCCCTGGTGATCTACCACCATGAAACATATCTAAAAATCTGTTCTGAAATGAAATCTTTTGATTACAAAAAACTGCATTGAAATCGGCCCAGTAGTTTCCAAGGAAAATGGTAATAGACATACTTGACTTATCTGGTTGCTGCAGCGCCCCCTGATGGTCTACCACTGTAAAACATGTCTAAGAACCTGCTCTGAAATGAAACCTTTTGAATGCAAAAAACCGCATCGAAATCGGCTTAGTAGTTTCCGAGGAAAATGGTAACAGACAAACGCACAAACAAACAAACGCACAACCTCTAACCCCAAACGCATATACCGCCTTCGCCTCCGTTCCGTTCCGTCCGTCGTGGGTAAAAAATAATCCTAATGAGTAACTCTTTCGATCGGTATCGTAAAAATAATATATATTTTTTTCTAATTTGGTGGGTTCGACTCCTGGTTAACGCATGCGATGTTTCGAATATCTTTGAATGCAGTTCCAATTATTTTAAAAATCAAAATGAATTCTTATTTCAGTAAAATTTCCTATCTTCAATATTTAAGGTACTTTCCCTCCGTGTGGCAAAGTTTTGGGACACCCGGTAGGTATATACACAACATTATTAGTATAATTCACAACATTATGGACTTTGTTTTTCGAATTTTAATTTCTCTTATTATGTTACTGTTTATCTTGTTTTGCCGTAATTTTTTAAATTGTAAAACGTATACTTTCCCCACAGGACAGGCTACGCCTAGTGTGGGGGCTAGAAAAATGTACTTTAATGTAAGACTTTACGGAAATAAAGATTTTTATTATTTATTATTATTTTTATTATTTATTATTTATATAAAAAAAAGTTCCATTAGAATCCGTCCAGTATTTCCGGAGATTAGCGTGTTCAAACAGACAAACAAACACTTTTTTTTTATTCTTACTCTATTAGATGTCTATGTTTCATGTCAATGACTCATGTCTCCATCGCCCCAAATATTTTTTTTAAATATATGTTATGTATAGAGACACACTAATGTAAGGATTAAAGTAAGGAATAATAAATAATAAGTAAGGAATAATTTTAAGTAAGGTTATACGAAATAAGAGTACCTACATAATTATTCATTATTGTTGATGATTTTTTCCTCTTTGTATTGCTACTTATACGAATAAAAAAATGTTTTATTGTTTTGTATTTTTTGTAAGTTTGATTAGATCATGTTACAATTTACTCTATGGATTAGATCAATATGTAACGCGCCCATAACCTGTGAACGCGTCTATACTATTTTACAGCATCCACGCTCCTCGACGCTGATTGGTCGCCCGCGCGTCTCGGGCAATAAGAAAGATTTTCGCACAGTAATGCCTCGATTACATACGCCAATTTAGCTTCCTAACTAGGAACCAATTTCGGGCTGCCACAATAAAATATTGTAGAATAAGTTCGATTTTAAAATCGAATCTACACTATAACGGAAAAGTAAACATTGTTTAAGATTGGAGATGAGAATTGAAAATAAAAAATCATAAAAAATGTTGACCTTTCCGTCATTTGTGCAAATTCACTGTTAAAATTTAACTTATTTATACGAGTGGCAACTCTAAATTGGTTCCTTAAATCGGCGTATGTAATCGAGGCTTTAGGCTTTCCCCGCGTTCCAAATCACGCCAACAGCGCTGTTAGCGTATAATCCATCAAATTAGGTAGGTACACAAATACCCTATTTATGTAATATTTTGTGACTTTTTAATTTGGTCGGATTCGCGCTCACAGCGCTGTGAACGTGATTCGGAACGCGGCCTTTAAGTCAAGTAGACGACCGAGTCGAGTAGCGAGTAGAAGTCCATTGCCTGGCATGTTCGTCGATTTTAAAAGAACGTAAAACACACCACGTAATCGATTTTAAAAGAACGTAAAACACACCACGTAATGTACTTCTACTTGTACTATTATGTATTCTGTGCTTCTACTGGGATGTTTGCTGGGCCGAGCTGCTGGCGTAATGTAAACATAGCCTAATGGCGGACTACGTTTTCTTTTCGTGTCCGCTTTGAAAACTCAGATTATTGTAATAACATGCTCTACCGAATCATGCTCGAATTTCCACGCGAATGAAGTCCCCACTGCTGTAAAGAACTGTAAAGAAGATGGGCCATAACCCACCATGCGGGCCCTATGCGGATTGGTGTGTGTTAACGACTGCAAATGCAGCCAGGACCAACGGCTTAACGTTCCTTCCGAAGCACAGTTTTTTGGTCACCCATCCCATGACCGACCCTTGCGAAAGTTGCTTCCATTCGCTGAAAAGTAGTCCTTCCTAGCCGGATTAAATACGTTGAGCTTAATTATACAAATTAATAGTTTGATGAAATAAAAGAGCAATATTCTCTAGCCTGAGCACAAACTAGGGCTTTTATCTTGAGTTTTATTTTACGAAACTTGTCGTGTGGAAGGTACTATTTAGGTTAATATATCGAGTGTTCCGGCTGGGTAACAATTGATAATAAATTTGTCATACGGATGTTTTCAAACAATTTTAGGCTTAATTATAAGTTTATTTATATTTTTCATTACTGAAATTAATATCTTCGCAAAATTATAAGCATTTAAATAAATCGAAAGTGATTATTTAATTTTATCAACATATTTATTGGTTTCCGGTTGAATTATTTGACTGTGTAATGGTTAATTGTTAATTTTATTAAAACTATTTATTTACCATTTTATATTAATGATCACAAATATTATGACGAACTGTAGTAGTGTAAAAATGTTAAGTAACAAATTATAAGATTTTAGTGCACTGATTAAAAGTATGTAAATTGACGGAAGTGTATTTGGCTTTAGAGCAAGGTTCATTTGTTAAATTTATAGAAATATTTAAGCACACTTATGAGCGTGATTCTATTTCAATAACTCTTACTGTCCATTTCAAAATTGTGTTACGCATGCTTTCTTGGAAATTAATGTTTTACAGTTATTATCGAGATAATAAGTAGTGAAATGACTATGGACAGTAACGGTGAAAGAAGTCTCAATTCCCGCCAAGAATAAATGTATAAAAGTGAAATCGAAATAGTGTAACGGGTCAGTCTGATTTTGTGCCTCGCCGAATAATAAGATAAGTATTGAATACCTGTGTTACATCTAAGATGTTATTCTGTTCAGAACACTCTGTTCATTTGTTTGATTGAATGTGTTGTTTTATTGGCATTTTATGCAATGTTCGTTAGAATGAATAATAAAGACTATTTGTTATTTCATTGTAATACAATAAATTTAAAATAGAAGTGATTACAAAAGTAAAGTTTAATGGTTTATTCATGATGATTAATGTTTTATGATTCGTTTATTGGCTATGCTATTATTCACTATGAATAATAAAGTCTAATGTGTTGTTTTATTTGTAACACAATTTAGAATGTTAGTGATTATAAAAGTTACGTTAAAATATAGTGATTGATAAGATTAATTATATTTTCTTGTAAAATCTTGGTAAATCAAATATTATAGTGATTAATAAGGTCTAAGATGTTGTTTCCTTGATAATGCGAGTATTGCTTTTAGTTACTCAAATATATCCTTGTTAAACAGTGACTTAGTGCTTTTAATCATGTATGCCTGATCCCTTAATTTTAACAATTTCAGAAGTGGTGATAACCAGTAAGTCCGAAGACAAGGTGCCAACGAGTTCGAGCCGAGAATCCTTGTGAGCCAGAACAGAAGCGATTGCGTCCATGAGTTCAAGAGAGGTTTCGCAAGATTCCAGCTCCGACGATAGCAGGGTATTATTGGCACGCAAGCAAAACACAAGGCAAGTCCGTTCCGATTATTTATTATAATAGGCATACATTGATCAAATTCAGTGCATATGTAATGCGATGTTAGGGATGTAAGGTGACGTTGGGAGTAGGATGAAGTGGTTTTTCAATACATTGTGTTCCCTGAATGTTAGAAATATTGAAGTCTTAATATTTCCCTGTAGTCTAAGTTTGCTACAAGTAAAAAATAATTTTAGTTGGAGCTTATTTAAATATGATGAAATTTTTCATTTTTTTAATTAATTTAAAACTACCGCTTGAAACATTAGAGGCTAGCTTTGTAATATTAAAAAGAAGGTTTTTCAGTATTTGGTATTAACATAATCCGAAGAGATTCGATATTCAAATGTCGGTTTTTATACAAATACTTAATATCTTATTTGCTGAGTTTAATAATTTCAATGAACGGTTAGTTAATATGGTAGTACATTGACGCTTTGCAAAAACTGTTCAATAATGATAATGATAACGATAATGATGTTGATGTTGATGTTGATGTTGATGTTGATGTCGATGTTGATGTCGATGTTGGTGTTGATGTTGGTGTTAATGTGGATGTTGATACCTACTGATATTGATATTGATAATTGCGTCCGTTTTTATAAATTATAATGATAATTAGAATTATAAGCAATTATAATGATAATATATCCTAAATTATTATTAGCGGTTTGTAAAATTCTGTAGTTGGAAAGTTGTAAAAGGATGCAAGTTTGTTTAGTAGGAATCCCCCTAAGAGACGTAGGCGTTATATTCTTACATAGTTCAAGATAAAAAGTTTCCAATATATTTGAACAAAACAATTAGTTACTATGTGTGTAACTGGAATAAATAATTATTAATGTGTAGTGTAGTGTATACGTACAGACTGCCTGGGGAACACCCGGCGTTTGAGTTCATTTCGTTGCGGAGCAAGTTTTAGAAATGAATAGAATAATTTCATTTGGATAGAAACGTGGCTAACATTGTTGATATAGGTAGATATACATTATATTAGCCAACATGTTTCGATGAACAATCAGTATGCAACATTACGAAAATATGTCTTAAATCTATCAAGTTTATTTTATTATGAAATATAAAAGCTTAACAATGGCTAGTATCAATATTCAATTACATAAGTACCTATACCTTAAAAGTATGTTTGTCTTAAAACGCGGAATGGGTAGTAAATAGGCCAATAACTATAAATTGTGTAAACTTGGAATTGCACCAATCCCTACTAGGAAACTCGATAACCTTTGTTATCATATTTTATTTGGAGTGGTCCAAACAAAGTAATTTATGAGATTTAGCCACAACTGATCATCAAAGAAGTAGAAATAAATTTTATTTATTATTTGTTTTGTGGAAAACCTACTAACAAATAACAACTAGAGCTAAAAGATAATAATTAGTGGATACAATGCTTTGAACAAATTTTTAGTAATATTTAACTTAATTTATATATTAATGTTGAGTTTTAAATAAGTTTTCAAAAAGGACCTACTTCGATCCTGATAGCTTTGAATATGTATTGATTACTTCATCAAGAACATTTTGACATGCATGTATTCTAGCAAATTCCAAGTATAATATGTCGAATGAAAATCAGAACTTGTTTGTGAAAATTTTTAATCAAGAAACTGGAAAAACAAATGGTATAGTCATTCTCTCTTAAAATTAGGAATAAGGTTGGGAAAATCATTCACTTGGGTTCTCTTAGAAAATGTCAGAAATTTAAATTCTTGTCTTAACATTGTTGTCTTGTTGACCTCCTTGAATCAGGTGTCGATAGGTGTTGAGGTATTTAGATTAAAAAAAAACCGAGGCTCTGGGTCAATCCTACCAATATTTTTAATCATTAATATTGATGCAATAATAGTTAACATTTATTTTAAAGGAGGTACTTTTCCTGGCCCAGTGGAAAATATGTAGTAAATAAAATTGGTTACTTTGTTTGAAGCAGGAGATAAAAAGTGAGCCTAACTTTTAGGCCAATTTACCTGTACCTGTACGTAGTACATATTATAAGTATATTATAATTACATGTACCCAGTAAAATAATGGGAAAAGAAAATAATTCAAAGTTTTCTATTAATTATTGGAATATTTCCCAATTATTTATATTCAATATAAGATTCAATTTAATTTTTTCCAAAGGTAACAGTGATATTGATAATGAAATTGTTCTAACGACGAAATCAGTGCTCCTTTTTAAGTTTTACATTGAAGCAATATAAATGATCAATCGAAGAAAATAAAATATATTATTTAAATTACCTAATATACTTTTTAATATTAATTTGAATGCAGACATAGTTTGAGTTTGTTGAAAATACAAAATCTCTAATGTACCTATAAAAATGTAATGATTCACGACGACAATTGTATCCAATCTACATATTTATCTTATCAAGATGACTGTTTTGTGACATTTACAGTTTACCTAAAGCGACAAGGCAGGGTTGGCCTACCTTAGTTGCTTTCATAGTGTACTGTATTATGAATAATATTCAATAAAAATATATTTTTATCTCAGCAGCTAGTATTGAGAATATAATTTTTACTTCAAAAGATATGTTTAAGACGTCTGTACGGCAAGCTGTACCACAGAATGCACAATAGTACACCCATTGTTGCGGGATTATCTGAGAGAATTGTTTAAGGAAAAATTAATATGTTAATATGTAAAGGAGTTTAGTTTAAGGCTGTTAGTAATACGGATCAATTGATAAGGTGATACCCATTGTTTTAATACGGGAAATAGAATGAAGTTGCCGCTCCAAGATTTAGACAACAGAAACTATATGTCGAAAGGCATTGCCTTTCGTTGATGAAATTTCACAACATAGTTGCGATTGCGACACGAGCACACGACAGCATAGAGCTGCCTTCGTATAGATTTAAAATACATGGTAAAATTTGCTCACGAGCAAGGGTTATTACAAAATTATTTAAAAGACAGCAATGCTTGTTTTCATTTGACTTTATAGTATTATTTTTTATAAATATGTTGCAAGGTTGCAACTCTGTATTTTAATAAAATTGGTAATAATAATTACGAGTGGGCATATTATGTAAATAAAGCTACTGAACTTATCTTTGCAGAAGCTGAAAATTAGTTTCCTGTCAGCTAGAAAAGTTAAATTGGTGTTAGAGTGCTATTAGACTATCATAGAAATATGATCATATATGTATGAGTCATTTTTATATGAAGAAACTAGGACGATCTAATAACTACATATGATTTATATTGTCTATGATCATATTTATGGGATCCTATTTGACAGCGAGCGTACAAGTAGGATCATATTCGTCGCCCCAGTCTTAATTATTTCTTTCCTCTATGCGCCTAACCTTAATAAATGGCATCTTTCAAGTGCATTAATTTTGACTGGAATATTAAAATAACAAAAATATTTACTCTTTACGAGGAAAATAAGTGTTTATATGTATAATAATCTTGCTCCAGATTACAAAATACGTATATATAAAACCCAAATACGTCTTTTATTTAATGTTTTGTTCTTAACAGTTTTCTCCTTTTTTAATGCTATTAATAAAATTGCACTCATAGCAACGGGAATCACGGCTAAATCGTTATCCATCTTGATTTATGACGTTTATATGATCATAGGTGGATCATAAGTGTAATAAGTAAAAATGAAGGACAGCATCATTTAACTATGATCGTAGAATTTGACAGATATGAAATCATATATAAATGATAAAAATATGATAATGTAATAGCGGCCTTAGGGTGATATGAATGTCGAAAGTTTCCAGTTATTTTGATTTTATATAAATAATAGTATTCATTGAGGGACCCAATGAGTATAAGTGTATTAGTAGTTGCTTTGAATCCTAATTAAATGCATAAGGCAAGTGATAGTGAGATTAGTGAGTCAATTTGATAGCACAGATAACTTATAGATTTGTTGGAAGGATAATGTTACTGCAATTAATAGAATTATAATAAAATAATGGATGTTACAGTAATACGAACACCTTATAATTTTGTTAAGGGCCGTCTAACCTGACGATGCAAAAAGGTTACTTTGTTAAGGGCCGTCTAACCTGACGATGGAAAAAGGTTAATTTGCTAAGGGCCGTCTAACCTGACGATGGAAAAAGGTTAATTTGTTAAGGGCCGTCTAACCTGACGATGAAAACGGAAAGTTTTATTTTGTTAAATGCCGTCTAATCTGACGATAAAAAAAGGGTTTATCTTGTTAAAGATCGTCTCATCTGACGATGGAAAAAAGAACTTTATTTTGCTAAGGGCCGCCTGGTTGGCAAGTATTAAGGACCACCTTGGTGTCATGTAACGGAGACCATCTTAATAAAGTTTATCAGAAATTAAGGGTTTAAATGAATTATACCAAATTTAATGAACTTTCATGGGCAAACTATGTGTAGTAGTTCGAATTAATTAATTTCATGAATATTAAAAGTTAATGAATTGTCCGTTGTATTTATATTGATAACTTAAATAACATTCAGTAAATATTGGACGATATTTTGTTGAGATTTTTCTATTTAAAAATAAATAACATAGGCCGTCGGACCAGACGATGAAAAAAATAGGTAAATCATCACAATGGAAATTAAATCATTGATAACATGTAATACAAAATGTTTTCTCATTACAGATATCTCCTACAGAAACCACGTGGTTTGCGGGGTCGCAAATTTGTCAGGATGGACGAACTATAATATATCGAGTGTTCCGGCTGGGTAACAATTGATAATAAATTTGTCATACGGATGTTTTCAAACAATTTTAGGCTTAATTATAAGTTTATTTATATTTTTCATTACTGAAATTAATATCTTCGCAAAATTATAAGCATTTAAATAAATCGAAAGTGATTATTTAATTTTATCAACATATTTATTGGTTTCCGGTTGAATTATTTGACTGTGTAATGGTTAATTGTTAATTTTATTAAAACTATTTATTTACCATTTTATATTAATGATCACAAATATTATGACGAACTGTAGTAGTGTAAAAATGTTAAGTAACAAATTATAAGATTTTAGTGCACTGATTAAAAGTATGTAAATTGACGGAAGTGTATTTGGCTTTAGAGCAAGGTTCATTTGTTAAATTTATAGAAATATTTAAGCACACTTATGAGCGTGATTCTATTTCAATAACTCTTACTGTCCATTTCAAAATTGTGTTACGCATGCTTTCTTGGAAATTAATGTTTTACAGTTATTATCGAGATAATAAGTAGTGAAATGACTATGGACAGTAACGGTGAAAGAAGTCTCAATTCCCGCCAAGAATAAATGTATAAAAGTGAAATCGAAATAGTGTAACGGGTCAGTCTGATTTTGTGCCTCGCCGAATAATAAGATAAGTATTGAATACCTGTGTTACATCTAAGATGTTATTCTGTTCAGAACACTCTGTTCATTTGTTTGATTGAATGTGTTGTTTTATTGGCATTTTATGCAATGTTCGTTAGAATGAATAATAAAGACTATTTGTTATTTCATTGTAATACAATAAATTTAAAATAGAAGTGATTACAAAAGTAAAGTTTAATGGTTTATTCATGATGATTAATGTTTTATGATTCGTTTATTGGCTATGCTATTATTCACTATGAATAATAAAGTCTAATGTGTTGTTTTATTTGTAACACAATTTAGAATGTTAGTGATTATAAAAGTTACGTTAAAATATAGTGATTGATAAGATTAATTATATTTTCTTGTAAAATCTTGGTAAATCAAATATTATAGTGATTAATAAGGTCTAAGATGTTGTTTCCTTGATAATGCGAGTATTGCTTTTAGTTACTCAAATATATCCTTGTTAAACAGTGACTTAGTGCTTTTAATTATGTATGCCTGATCCCTTAATTTTAACAGTAGCTTTTATTGGGATATCACTTTTTTGAAAATGTATCACACTTACGATATTGACCTGCTGCAGAGAATGCTCTCCAGCCGGACCACAAATTACGGCTAGTATCTTCTAAGCCAATGAGTTTTATTTTACGAAACTTGTCGTGTGGAAGGTACTATTTAGGTAGCTTTTATTGGGATATCACTTTCTTGAAAATGTATCACACTTACGATACTGACCTGCTGCAGAGAATGCTTCCCAGCCGGACCACAAACTACGGCTTGTAACTTCTAAGCCAATGAGTTTTATTTTACGAAACTTGTCGTGTGGAAGGTAGGTACTATTTAGGTAGGTTTTACTGCGATCTAAATTTCTTGAAAATGTATTACACTTTTTAAAATTTGAGTTGGTGCGGCCAGAGAGCATTGCTCTGCGGCCGGACCACTTTATTTGTTAAATATTTTCTAATCTGTTGAGGTACTATTAATTATGATATATTCCTGTGAAGTTAGACTTCAGGTAGCAACTATGTGGAACTAACCCATCTGAGTACTAAAATGTGGTCCGGCCACTGAGGATCACGCTTAGCAACCGGTTGCTATAAAACGCTAATAAGCCTGCCGGCTATGCTGCCGGCCACTGAGGATCACGTCACTATTTTATTCTTTTAATCTCAATAAAAGTTCTGACAGTGACACCTAGCGTCGATAGAGTTAACTAGTAAGCACGAACTACGGCGACGACGCGCGAAGCAGCGACCAACAGCGCCATCTCTTGACATCCAGTCAACGATGGCTTTCATAATAAGGCTCTGTGTAGGCTTTTTCTTGTGTTCCTACTTCTCACTAGATGGCTCTAGTAGGTTCAAAAATATAGGGACAAATTTTTCCATTTTAACGTTGATTTTATTTGAATATGATATTGTTCGACGCTGTAATAGTCAACTTGCGTGCTTTATAGAAAGAAATTGGAGATTCATACAAAAATACGCGAAATTTAACATTTTCAATTCAAACTGACACACTGCGAATAGGAGATATTATGCAGGGTGTCCCAAAACTTTGCCACACGGGGGATAAGTACCTTTAATGTTGAAGACATTGAAATGTATGTGTTGAAGATGGAAAATTTTACTGAAAGAAGACTTCATTTTGTTTTTAAAAATAATTAGAACTGCATTCAAAGATTTTTGAAAAATCGCCTGCCTTAACCAGGAATCGAACCTACCAAAAACGAAAAAAAATGTTTTATTAATTTTTACGATTCCAATCTTCCGATTGGAATCGTAAAAATTAATAAGAAAAACATTTTTTTAATGGGTTACTTATAAGGATTATTTTTTTCTTAAGTAACACAGCATCTTAAACAAAACGAGAAGACCATGAAATTTAACAATTAAAGTTTAATTATTACGGATTGTGTCAATTTGTATGGAATCGTATGCGATTAAAAAAAACCGGCCAAGTGCGAGTCGGACTCGCGCACGAAGGGTTCCGTACCAAAAACGGCAAAAAAAAAAAACCTGTTTGTTGTATGGCAGCCCCCCTTAAGCATGAATTTTGTTCTGTTTTTAGTATTTGTTGTTATAGCGGCAACAGAAATACATCATCTGTGAAAATTTCAACTATCTAGCTATCATGGTTCATGAGATACAGCCTGGTGACAGACAGACAGAGAGACAGACAGATAGACGGACAGACGGACAGACAGACAGACAGACGGACAGCGGAGTCTTAGTAATAGGGTCCCGTTTTTACCCTTTGGGTACGGAACCCTAAAAATGAATGCAGTTCCGTTTCTTTTTAAAAACAAAATGAAGTCTTCTTACAGTAAAAAGTTTTGGGACACCCTGTATAGTTAAGTTTGTACTATTATGTACTCTTCTATTAGAGGTTTCGAACAATATCAAATTCGAATAAATCAGGATATCGCATTAGCTTTTGTTTGACAGATGGATGTAACACATTGCTGCATTTCTTTCGTAAGTTTTTAATTGTGACAAAAAGAATCTTCAATGTGTTACATCCTGAAAGCGATTGCTATAGATTTTTAAATTAGACAATAGAAAGGCAGTTTGTATTGTGAACATGAAAATATCTATCTTTCTATCTATCTATAGATATAGCATTTTATCGACACTCAACTGTCAAATTCCTTTGTCTTTTTGACAGTTAATCGTGATAAAACGCTATATCACGCGATATAAATCAGTCATGCTAGGCAGGCAGAAGTCAGCTAATCAGGAAATACCATAGGCCCCTTATTTCTGTGATTCTGACGTTTGACCAAATTATTTTTCGTCAAATTTCACTTCCCAAAAAACTTATCGCACTAGTTTAATTTCCCAAATAATTATTTAGCAAATTTACATTTCGCATTTAATTCACTTGGTCAAATGTTTAATAAGCAAATGTATTTATTTTGGCATAAATTCCAAAAAAATTGTTTGTCCATCCATATCGTCACGATACGTCATACGATACATTTGACTCAATAATTTTTGGTAAAATGAAATATGACCAAGTAATTTGTTAAACAATAACTATTGCTAAAAAAGTTTTGCTATCTGAAAAGTTTCGATAAGTGGTTTTGACAAATGTTTTTTTTTGCCAAATGAAAATTTGAGTAAAATATTTTGCAATGTAATATTTTGGAAAACGTTTTTTGGCCAAACATTAGTAAACCGTATATTAAAATGTTCCTATGCTACGTGCTACGACTAAGGAATTCCACCTCAACTCGAGATTGACGAATCGAGATCAGCCCCTAGCCAAAGTAACATTTGCAAATTTTCGCTATCGCTTCGCTTCGAAACATGTATGGATTTGACGTTTTAAAATTCGAGTGATAACGAAACCTTATGTCAATCCCATACATGTTTCGAAAGCGAAGCGATGACGAAGATTTGCGAATGTTACTTTGGCTAGGCCCTCTCGTCTCAAAATTTGAATTCGAGATTGAATCATTCAAATCTCGTCAAATAATCCGACGAGATCTCACGTGATCTCGCTTTAATCGAGATTAGACTTACATTTTAAAAATTCACAGATTTCGCAGTTCCCGCAAGAATCGGAGCATTGAAAATGAATACAAAAATTTACGAAAAACTAAATCAAATCAAAAGCAAAATCCTTTAATTTTTCTAAGGTATATACTAGGTACCTTTTTATTTTTACGATCGATTGTGACACTCGGCTGCGCCTCGTGTCACAAAAGTGCCCCTGACTGCTTCGACGCGGCTGAAATATTATTAACCGATTCACAAAAATCAACTAATGCACTTCTCGTCTGCTTCCGCATCTTTCAATACCATTACCATAACGATCGGTCAATAATCATAGAAACTACATCACTTTTTATATACCGAAATACCCGTTTTTCTACAATTCCAAATCTAAAGGGACCACCTACAGGTCACAATTATAAACCAATCTTCAAAAAAAAATCGCTATTTTGTAGCTAAACTAATACCCTAGGACCCTTTTTTAATTTTTTTCTTAAGTCGGTTTTTTTCTCGAAATATTTACAATTTAGTAAACAAACACCCCCCAAAAAACCCGAATTTTTCGAAATTTCACAAAAAGTTACTAGCCGATTTTCAAAATTTAAACGTTCACACGTGTCTCAATAAATTCCTCAACTTTTAGTACTATTCCCATCTCGATCCTCCTAAAATCCTCGGAACTATGACCAAAAATACGTCTCAGGCGATTTGCATTTGATAACCATTTTCAATGGTAAAATACCTTATACCTAGCTCAGACCAAATCCTAGTTGATCAAAAATTCACAGATTTTACAGTCCCCGCAAGAATCGGAGTACTCGGCTCCGCCTCGTGTCACAAAAGCGCCCGCTGACTGCCTCGAGTCCTCGACGCAGCCGAAATAATATTAACCAATTTACAAAATTCAGACGAATGCTCTTCTCGTCTGCTTTTGCATCTTTTAACACTATACCATGACGATCGGTCAATAATCATAGAAGCTACATCACTTTTTATGTACGGAAACAGCCGTTTTTCTACAATTCCAAATCTAAAGGGACCACCTACAGTTCACAATTATAAACCGATTTTCAAAATTATTTCGCTCTTTGGTAGCCAAACTAATACCCTAGGACTCTTTTTTTAATTTTTTCTTAAGTTGGTTTTTTTTCCGATATATTTACAATTTAGTAAACAAACATCCCCAAAAAACCCGGAATTTTTGGAATTTCGCAAATTTCCAAAAAAAGTTACCAGTAGACTTTCAAAATTCAAACGTTCACACGTGTCTCGATAAACTCTTCAACTTTTGGTACTATTTTTATTTCGATCCTCCCATAATCCTCGGAGATATGGCCAAAAATACGTCTCAGGCGATTTGCATCTGATAACCATTTTCAATGGTAAAAAATTTAAAATGAATAAAAACTAGCTACATACATCTGACTGTTAGTTTAAAAGTTCTTTGTATTTGTTTTATTTTGTAAATAAAACACAATCAGTAATAGCGGAGCAAAAATTTAAAAATTCTACTTTTAAAAGGTACCTAAGTATTAAGAAGAGATACAACAAAATGAATTAAGTAACAGTTACTATTTTTATGAATGGACTTTATATATAAGCCCAGTTGGTGAACCTTTTGCACATTTACGAATATCACTGCTCAACTTGCATTTAGCTGTCAATCCATCCGCAGATTTTTTTGAGGTAACGCCATACCGCCAATTTACTTGTAGTAACGTCCATCCATATGTACGTCTCAAGACGAACGTCTCGACGTGTGTTGCCAGTGATGACTTACGGCAGTGATGAAACGTGGTCGCCAACTATGGGTCTCATAAGGAGGCTCAAGGTCACCCAGCGTGCAATTGAGAGAGCCATGCTCGGCGTTTCCCTGCGTGATCGAATCAGAAATGAGGAGATCCGCAGGCGAACTAAAGTAAGCGACATCGCTCGAAGGATCGCTCAGCTAAAGTGGCAGTGGGCTGGACACTAGCAAGAAGAACCGATGGCCGTTGGGGCGGAAAGGTTCTTGAATGGCGACCGCGCACCGGACGGCGCTCCGTGGGTAGGCCCCCGACAAGTGAAAGTGAAAGTGAAATATATTTTATTTAAATAAGCTCACATAATAAGCATTTTTAAATCGTCAATTCTTTTACCCTGCCACCCATTATGACGTCTTTTAACTGACAAGAAAAATGGGCGCAAAAAACTTGTCAGCTTTATCAATCAGATGGAACGATATTTACAAATATGTATATCGTTTCCAGACTTTATATTAACAAAGATTAACAAATAAATAACATTATTGAATTAGCTCATTTCTTAATGAGTTTCAAATTTCTTAATCAATTTACAGATTTTAAGCTAAATTCAAAGTTTGAACTTGTTATTCAGTCTAGGCTGTTACAATAAATAAAAATAAAAGAAAAACATACAATTCAATATGCATTAAGATAGGTAGTCAGAAGCAGACCCATTCCCACTGGCAGCACCAGTTCCCGAACATGACGCATGAACCAGCCATCTCTTCGCTCAACCATATTTGAGCCTCATACGACACCACCGCAGAAATGATTAAAGAGAGCATGACATACTAAGACTACCTATGTTAAGGCATCGAATTGAAAATTTATATCCAAAAGCTTTTCATAGGTCTTTCACTAAACTACTGACTATAGAAAGTAAAAATATTGCAATTAAATAAATCAAAACAAGGTAAGCTATTAAGAATTATATTTTTTGAGTAAGAAGTGCCATACATACAGACAATATAAAACAGATCTTTTATATACGAGTTATACGACGCCCTTAATACAAGCAGACAGAAGCAGACCCATTCCCACTGGCAGCACCCGTTCACGAGCATGACGCATGAACCAGCCATCGCTTCGCTCAACCATATTTGAGGGAACGTAACGACCCGCCTCACACGACACCACCGCAGAAATGTTTGAAGTGAGCATGACATACTAAAGCTACCCATATCAAGTCGTCGAGTCAAGAAGCCAGAAGTACGTTTTTAAGTAGGTAGGATACTTCTCACAATTTTATACTTAGAAAAGAAAATCACGATTCGAGTTTAATTAAAGGACTTTTATCAAGTATACAAGGTGGAGTGGACCGACGATCTGGTGAAGGTTGCCGGAAGCCACTGGATGTGGGAAGCGCAGGACCGATCGTCGTGGAAATCCTTGGGGGAGGCCTATACCCAGCAGTGGGTGTCGTGCGGCTGATATGATGATGATGATATACCTACACCCGGCTTTATTTGTTCTTAGACTTATTTCACTGAGTTAACTATCTTATTAGTTAAGTTAGCTATAAAAATTTCTGGAGAACGCCAATAAAACAATAACCTTCAAAGTGACAAAATTGTAGATCAGTCAGCGCGCTGTTGTGTTGTCACGTAGTTTTTTTATGCGCGCTCAATCTCGATCTCGAATGTGATCGCGATCGATTTGGTCGAGATCTCGAACGATATTTTAAATACGAGATTCCTATCTTCGAGATTGAATCTCGAAAAGTTACTCGCGATCTCGCAAGAATCGAGATCGTGAGAGATTGCATTCCGTAACTACGACATTTAAAGCTATGCTACGACAATCTACGAATTAAAAAATGTTAAGGTATAATGATTAGATCATTACAGAATGAGATGATGTGGGCGTGTTTTTATGAATAGATATTTTTTTATTCTCAAGTGAATTTATACTTTAATTATTATTATATATTTTTTATGTATGTAGGTATACTAATGTAATGTATGTAGTATTTCTCTTTACTTCTCTCTCTCTCTCTCTCTGCTGTTGTAATAAGTGTATTTCTAGTGTTATATATTTCTTCAGTACTTACCTACTTATAAGTTACAAGTTTTAATAATTCAAAATGTTTATGTTTTCGTGATCGAGTATAGTGCCCCGATTTATGAAATTGTGACATTTGCCTGTAGTTTCGCAGATATGAGAGTTACGCGTGCGCGGATGGGCCATATGTCAAAATGTGCGTCTGCTGGAGGCACAGAATACATAATAGTACAACTGGAGGTCGTAAAGTGCAGTTTGAATTCCCAGAATTGGTTGGTAACTTTTTGAGTATTTCCAAAATTCCAAAATTTTTTCGCCGACTTGGATCGAGAATTTCCCAAAAACTTTTTTATAAGCTCGCTATTCAAGAAATGGAAAAATCTGACCTCGGGATTGAAATAAGCTACAGTTTGAGCCATCTTAGGAGGCGGGCGGACAAAAACTGTAGTGTAGGCTGTAGCGGGTCCCTTACGCCTACGCGCGAGGTCAGTCTGCGCTCCTCCGTCCACTTTATCATCAGTCCGTTAAAGAATAAATTCCTCCTATATTTATCGTTCTAAATTACATTTTCAATGCCGTTGATAGTTGCGCGTAGGTAGGTACCTGTGTGAGATCTGTAGATTTTTTATTAAAGAATAAAGCGACTCTAAAATTCAGAATAGCCTATTATAAAACAATGTAGGCAAGCGCCGCCCACCGCTCAGTCGATCATTTGCGACAAAATACATTTTCGCCAACTACGCATTGTTCAGAATCATAATGGAATATACCTAGTCGGAATTGTTTTTTACTCGACGCAATAACCGCAGCAGTAATGTTTTTGTTTGGTATATCCACTTTTGTGTCGGTATAATGGGTGTATTCATTCAAAACGGCGACTGAAAACTGTCGCTTTTATCAGGCTCACAATGGGCGGGAATCAAAGAAATTACGAATTTCTGAGACCACCGTTCTGGGGTAAAATAAAGACGTGAATCCTGTTCTATTGTCTGATATCGGAGGTGTATTGTGATGGTATCAGACAATTATTATATATACCTACACTGTAATTTATTATAGCTTTTTCATCATTAGGTATTTATATGAGCTGTTTGTATAATTCAGTACTATTTTATTTCGTAGTTTTGAAACTTTTTAAAGCTACCAATGATAAAAGGTAATCTGTCTACGTAAATGGCTTTATATTTAAGAATCCATCAAAAAAATTGGGAAAGCCTTTAGAAAAATGTTTAAAGAATTTTACAATGTGTTACAAAATAACCCCTAATGCAGAAATTATAGATAGGGGCCATCAAACTGAACAACTTTTACTATGGGACCAACTCTGAAATCGTGAAAAAAAAACAGCTGTTTCATACAAAAATTAACCATGAAAATATCAAAATGTATGAAGCAGCTATTTTTTTTCACGATTTTAGAGTTGGTTCCATAGTAAAAGTTGTTCAGTTTGATGATCCCTATCTACCATATTCGGCATTAGGGGTTATTTTGTAACACGTTGTATAATACATAGGAAGACGAGCAGAATCGGAGAAAAAGTGCTTTCTACCTAATCGAAAAATTAGTTTTTTTCGAATAAGTAATGAAATTAAATATAGTATATTGCGGAAAGCCTGTCATTGCAAAGAGTTCCGACAAATGTCTGAGTCCGAGGCGCAGCCGAAGGTGAGGGTTGACAGTCGGAACAAGTTGCAATGACGGTTCCGCACGTGTACTGAACCACTATTTTTAATACAGTTGCGAAAAAATGAGCGACAAACTCCTAAACTCGCAAAGATTTTTTTTGGAAAATGGCGCCAACTGTAAAAGAATATAAGCAGAGATTTTTTGTTTTCTTCACCCATTCTGGAAGGCAAAGGGAACTTTGCCCATACTGCCAAGTCTTCAGTAGTTTTTTTTTATAGAAAATTAAGAAATAAGGTCCGTCTTTTTCTTTTCACTTACCCGCCCAAACTCCTATTAAGCAGAGACTATGGCAGTGCACGTCATACAGCCAACTTTTTTATATTTATAAATTTAATTAGGCCGATACTAATATTAATTTAATGTTTAAATTTTAATTAAAATTACTTTTAAATCTGATATTGAAACAAATTAGTAGCTCTTTTTAGAAATATTTACATGAATCATAAAAACTTCTATGATTTTTTTTTGTAAAAACTTCGTTGTTTTTTCTTTTTAATAGACATTATTTTGACAGTTGGGAAAGAAAACGCACGAGTTCGGAAAAGGTAAAGAAAAAGCTTGAGTGTGTAATAACCCACATCCCGAACGCTATACGTCCCTGCAATACGCCACTTTTTGAGTAACTGTATTAAAAAAATATTGTAAACGTACACCACGTAACAAAAGTGATGCACAAAAAAGTCTCATTAAGTCTTAGAAAATAAAATTTCCTCAATGATATTGTATGAATTTTCTATTTATACAGAAGCGTGAAAAAAATGTTATCATTTGTGTGGGGAGGAAAATTTATGGAATGGCGACTATCGAAAAAATAAAACACTCGATAGTGTAATTATGTATGGGAAATTTTAGTGCCATCTACCGCGCCAAATTAAATTTTCTATAAGTTCTATCGAGTACTTTTACGTGCTTTTTTTTCTCGATAGATGTTCGTGGTAAGGGTTCATCCCTAGCACAAGTATCTATCGACTATCTGGCGAAAGGCGAGGAGCTCGGTGGCGCAGTGGTTTAGCGCCTGGCCCAGCGGTTGGGGAGGTTAAGCAACTTTCGCAGCGGTCGGTCATGGGATGGGTGACCAAAAATTTACTATCTCGAGCTTTTCCGTGCTTCGGAAGGCACGTTAAGCGAAGGCACGTTAAGCCGTTGGTCGGCTGCATTTGCAGTCGTTAACACCCACAAATCCGCATTGGGCCCGCGTGGTGGGTATGATTCCTGGAGCTTATTCTATAAAGGTTTATTATATGTACTCGCAAGACTCTTGAATAAAGTCTAAAATCAATAATGAAGGGTATTTCAAAGAAGATTTGCTTTGAAATAACAGTCAATCTAAAGTTTCTTGCTTAGTGATGAAAAGACTCAAGTCTTTTAAGTCTTAATAAAAAGACTCGCCTCCGTTTTACGCGACTCAAGTCTAAAGTGAAGACTCGACGTTCGAGTCTTTTTAATAAGACTCAGTTACTATGTTAAAAGACTCAAAAGGCTCAAGCGACTCAAACGACTCGAGCTGTTTTTAAAAAGGCTCACGACTGAGTCGTGTATCCAAATACAGCTCAACCTTTAAGGTTCCTAAATAAGTCTAGAAAATATAATAAAAAATAATAATAAGTCTAGAAAGATATTATACTCATACATTTCAATTAATTTGTATAGTGTGCATGCTAAAGATTTATGCTGGTCATCTCACAATAAATAAACATAACGCTGTCATATTATGCCTGGTCATTGTATTCACTTTTTTTTGCAAACTCAAAAGCGTAATAATAACTGATTATTATCACTTCATTGCCTCGCGGTCGCTGCTATACACTGACATCAGAGCGCCTTATACTATTTTAATTTTTCATTTTAAAATGGATTACTACGATTTTTATTTTTATTGCAGTCACTTTCTCTTAGCACACTTAATGAACAGCTATTTACTAATGGTTACAAATAGGTTAGAATAATGCCGCCTAATAGTTTGAATATCTTTTATCAAAATGTGCGCGGTTTACGCACCAAATGTGCAGAATTAAAACAAAGTATCCTATGTTCTAATTACGACGTTATAGTTTTAACAGAGACGTGGCTGTATGATGGTATATTTGATGCGGAACTGTGCGATAACAGATACGAAGTGTTTCGTAGCGATCGCGACTTGAATGCTAGTGGTAAAAAAATCGGAGGAGGCATATTGATAATGACGCAGCGGCAACTGTGCGCGGCGCGCGTCGACATGGCGGTTCGTCCGCCGACTGAGCTGATAACGGTGACTATCCCCGCTCGCATCTTTGCCTCCACGCACGATCTATTTATAAGCGCTGTTTACGTGCCACCTGACTATCAACGTTTACCGACCGATGTTAGAATTATAACACAGTTAATCACTTCCGAGGTGTGTGCTAAAAATCATAGTAAATTTTTAATTGTAGGAGACTTTAATTTACCATGCGTTGCTTGGAATAATACTAATCCGATATATAAAAAAACCGGTCCTATTGACGTTCAAAATTCTGCATATCATTTGTTAGATAATTTCACTATGGCCGGCTTAACACAGTACAACTCGATCACTAATAAGTATGGCAATACGCTTGACTTAGCGTTCGCAAATTGTCCCCTGACCATCAATGAAAGCCCATTTCCACTGGTGAAGATGGATAAGGCACATCCCGTTTTTTCGATTGAAGTGCTGGATCTTTTCGTCTTGCCGTTAAGGGAAAAGTGTATACCAAGATACAATTTTAAAAAGGGAAATTACATGGAAATAAATGCATATTTAAACAGTATTAATTGGCTTTCAGTACTTGATCAAAAAGACCCAGATAAGGCTACTAACACTTTATACGAAATTATTAATAATTGTGTAAAAAAATTTATACCTTTATGCAAAGCTAGAAACAGTAATTTTCCAATATGGTACAGTAAGCCTTTGATCAAAATTACTAAAGAAAAAATGAAGGCCCATGCACGATGGAAGAAGTACAAAAACGAATTAGATTATGATGAATTTGCAATGTTACGTAAACGTCAACTTCGAGTTCAGGACAAATGTTATAAACATCATTTAAAAAGTATACAAGAGGCCATTAAATCTAACCCTAAACTATTTTGGTCTTATTCCAAATCTTTACGCGCTGAATCTAATTATCCAAAAAAGGTAACATATGGTGATATCTCGTATGATGAGGGTAAAACAATTTGCGACGCGTTTAATGCATTTTTCCACAGTGTTTTTGGCACCTCCTCCTCTGGCAGCGTTGTTGAGTCGGGGGTGGAAAGTAGCGTCGATTCAGTTTGTAGTTTGCAGTTTTCTGAAGAAACCATAGAAAAGGCACTAAAGAAACTTAATTTATCTAAAGGAGCTGGTTATGATGAAATTCCACCTATTTTCTGGGTAAATTGTGCGAAGGCATTAACCGTTCCCATACATATTATTTTCAATAGTTCACTTAATTTAGGCATATTTCCATCTATATGGAAAAAGGCACATATCTTACCGTTACATAAAAAAGGCTCTAGAACTAAGGTTGAAAATTATAGAGGAATTTCAATACTGTGCACTATTGGAAAGGTGTTCGAAAAGCTAGTGTACGACTTCATCTATCTCACGATTTCACGCGGTATTCCAAACGAACAACATGGTTTTTTGAGGAGGCGCTCGACAGTGACTAACTTGGCCTGTTTTACAAATCGTGTGTTACGGGACATGGAACGGGGTGGCCAGGTTGATGTGATCTACACTGATTTTGAAAAAGCTTTCGATCGTGTGGATCACATCATCCTGCTTAATAAGCTTATGTCGCTGGGCATACGTGGTAACTTGCTGAGGTGGGTACAGTCTTATCTAACTAATAGGTCGCAGGCGGTAGTTATGGGTGGCTATAGATCGGACTTTGTAAGTATTCCCAGCGGGGTTCCCCAGGGATCACATTTGGGTCCATTGCTCTACAACGCATATATCCACGATATAAATAAATGCTTCACATTTACTAAACATTTAACGTACGCGGACGATAAAAAGATATTTTTCAAAATTAATAATTTGCATGACTGTGAAAAAGTTCAATCTGATTTAAATAATTTAACCAAATATTATGAGGAAAATAAAATTTCAATTAATGTTAATAAATGCTTATGTATTCGCTTTACTCGTAAATTACAACCCATAACATATGAGTACAACTTCAATGGTGTGAAAATCAATGTTAGTAATAACGTCCGCGATTTGGGAGTTGTACTCGATGAGAAAATGCTCTTCTCTGGTCACATAGATAGTATAGCAACGAAAGCCTTTAAAAACCTAGGTTTTGTCTTACGCGTGTGTAAGTCCTTCAATGACCCTCATGCACTAAAATCAATTTACTTTGCATACGTTCGTAGCTTACTTGAATACGCTAGTCCCATATGGTCACCTCGGTATGCTGTGTATGTGACTAGTTTAGAGCGTATACAAAAGAAATTTGTTAGCTACCTAGACTATCGCTTGCGCAACTCAGCCAATTCTTACATTGAATCATGTCGTACTTATAACATCCTGACGCTTGAGGAACGTCGACTCTTGTTGGATATGAGCTTTCTTCATGATATTCTTAACGGAAACTTAGACTGTCCCGAATTGGTTGAGAATATCGGGTTCTGTACACCCAGGCGCCGTACGCGTCACACTCCCTTGTTACATGTCCCTAGATGTGCCACTAACTATGCTCGCAATAGTATATTGGTCCGCCTTCCCCATACTTACAATAAGGAATTTGGAGAGCTTGACATATTTTCTCTTTCTAAGACAGCCTTTAAAATCAACATTAAAAACAAATTCTTGGAAAAATAAAATATTTATAATGATGTGTAAGTCTTTGGCATGGCATTTTAATAAATACTTAAAATAATAAATGAAAATATGTTTATTTTAGATGAATCTGAATTAGGAATGAAATGAATGATATACCTAGTATAAGTATAACAAGCGATTTTCTTTTTTAAGTTAATTAAGTATAGAGTGTTGACTAATAACTTTGCGACTGTATCATTGCATTATTGTACTAATTTCTTGTATGGAATTTACTAAGTAAGGTAACTTTATGGAAAACCTGTAATTGGCCTTGCTAATAGTTAGAATTAGTAGTAAAAATAAATTGTAACGCTGTTGGTTTTCAAATAAAATAAAATAAAATAGAAAAATAATACTTATAGACGATTCAAAAGCGCTTAATTAACAAGTTTATTTTAATAAAAAGATTTTGACAAGAAAATAATAACGCAATTTTTAGAATACTAAAATTCAAGATGGCGGCCAGCTTTTTTGTTTTTTGGCCGATTTCGACGAAACTCGATTTTTAGTACTATTTTGACGAGAAAATAAGAACGCAATGTTTAAAATATTGAAAAATCCAAGATGGCGGCCAACTTTTCTGTTTGTGGGCCGATTTCGATGAAACTCGGTTTTTGGTACTATTTTGACAAGAAAATAACAACGCAATTTTCAAAATACAAAAAATTCAAGATGGCGGCCAACTTTTTTGTTTTTGGGCCGATTTCGATGAAACTTGATTTTTTGAACTATTTTGACACGACAATAACAATGCAATGTTTAAAATATTGAAAAATCCAAGATGGCGGCCAACTTTTTTGTTTGTGGGCCGATTTCGATGAAACTCGGTTTTTGGTACTATTTTGACAAGAAAATAAGAACGATATTTTTAAAATAATAAAAAATCCAAGATGGCGGACATTTTTTTGTTTGTGTGCCGATTTCGATGGCACTCGGTTTTTGGTACTATATGGACAAGAAAATAACAACGCAATTTTTAAAATTCAAAAAATTCAAAATGGCGGCCAACTTTTTTGTTTGTGTGCCGATTTCGATGAAACTTGGTTTTTGGTACTATTTTGACAAGAAAATAACAACGCAATTTTTAAAATACAAAAATACAAGATGGCGGCCAACATTTTGTTTTTGGGCCGATTTCGATGAAATTTGATTTTTGGAACTATTTAGACAAGACAATAACAACGCAATGTTTAAAATATTAAAAAATCCAAGATGGCGGCAAACTTTTTTGTTGGTGGGCCGATTTGGATGAAACTCGGTTCTGGGTACTATGTTGACAAAAAAATAACAACGCAATTTTATAAATACAAAAAATCCAAGATGGCGGCTAACTTTTTTGTTTGTGAGCCGATTTCGATGAAACTCGGTTTTTAGTACTATTTAAACGAAAAATTATTACGTAATTTAAATACTAAAAATGCAAGATGGCGGCCAACTTTTTTGTTTGTTGGCCCATTTTGATGAAACTCGGTTTTTGGAACTATTTTGACAAGCGAAATCGGCCTACAAACAAATGAGTTGGCCGCCATCTTGGATTTTTCAATATTTTAAACATTGCGTTGTTATTTTCTCTTTAAAATAGTACTAAAATCGAGTTTCATCAAAATCGGCCCAAAAAAAAGTTGGCCGCCATATTTGATTTTAAAATATTTTCAGCATTGCGTTATTTTTTCTTGTCAAAATAGTTCCTAAAACCGAGTTTCATCTAAATCGGCCCACAAACAAATGAGTTGGCCGCCATCTTGGATTTTTCAATATTTTAAACATTGCGTTGTTATTTTCTCTTTAAAATAGTACTAAAATCGAGTTTCATCAAAATCGGCCCAAAAACAAAAAAGTTGGCCGCCATATTTGATTTTAAAATATTTTCAGCATTGCGTTATTTTTTTCTTGTCAAAATAGTTCCAAAAACCGAGTTTCATCTAAATCGGCCCACATACAAAAAAGTTGACCGCCATGTTAGATATTAAGTATTTCAAAAATTGAGTTGTTATTTTCTCGTCAAAATCGAGTTTCGTCGAAATCGGCCCAAAAACAAAAAAGTTCGCCGCCATCTTGGATTTTTAGTATTTTAAAAATTGCGTTGTTATTTTCTTGTCAAAATAGTACCAAAAACCAAGTTTCATCGAAATCGGCCCACAAACAAAAAAGTTGGTCGCTAAAAATCTTAGATTTTTAAATATTTTCAACATTGCGTTATTATTTTCTCGTCAAAATAGTTCCAAAAACCGAGATTCATCGAAATCGGCTCACAAACAAAAAAGTTGGCCACCATCTTAGATTTTTAGTATTTTAAAAATTGCGTTATTTTCTCGTCAAAATAGTACAAAAAATCGAGTTTCGTCGAAATCGGCCAAAAACAAAAAGTTGGCCGCTATCTCGGATTTTTAGTTTTATATTTTATTTTCAAAATAGTACCAAAAACCGAATATGATCGAAATCGGCCTACTAACAAAAAAGTTAGCCACCATAATGGATTTTTCAATACTTCCAACATTGCGTTGTTATTTTCTCGTCAAAATAGTACTAAAAACTGAGTTTCATTGAAATCGGCCCACAAACAAGAAAGTTGGCCGCCATCTTGGATTTTTCAATATGTCCAACATTGCTTTGTTATTTTCTTGCCAAAATAGTACCAAAAACCAAGTTTCATCGAAATTGGCCCAAAAACAAAAAAGTTGGCAAAAATCTTGGATTTTTCAATATTTTTCACATAGCGTTGTTATTTTCTTGTCAAAGTTTTAAATATTTTAAAAATTGCGTTATTTTTTTCTTGTCAAAATAGTACCAAAAACCGAGTTTCATCGAAATCGGCCCAAAAACAAAAAAGTTAGCCACCATCTTGGATTTTTTAATACTTTTACCATTGCGTTGTTATTTTCTTGTCAAAAAAGAACCAAAAACCGAGTGTCATCGAAATCGGCCCACAAACAAGAAAGTTGGCCGCCATCTTGGATTTTTCAATATTTCCAACATTGCGTTGTTATTTTCTTGTCAAAATAGTGCCAAAAACCGAGTTTCATCGAAATCGGCCCACAAACAAAAAAGTTGGCCGCCATCTTGGCTTTTTAAATATTTTCAACATTCCGTTATTTTTTTTCTAGTCAAAATAGTTCCAAAAACCGAGTTTCATCGAAATCGACCCACAAACAAAAAAGTTGGCCGCCATCTTGGATTTTTAGTATTTTAAAAATTGAGTCCTTGGCCCTCGGTATCGGTTTTTTTTAGGTTTTTATTAAGTATTATATTTTATATTTATTTTATTTTAATTCTTTTTTTGTTTCAATTTTTGCCCTAATAAAAACTTCTATTTTGTTTATTTTTAATTTCAATCAGATCAATGTGCTGAATTTGCTGATATGTCGGTCAGTATATTGGTTGGTAAACGCCTCTCATGACTTACGACTCCCGAAGCCAAGGCTCGAGTCTTTTAAGTCCTTTAAACCTTAAGTCCTTTAAGAAACGACTCAGCTTTTGAGGCCTGAGGTAAAAGAGCTCGACTCAAATTAGTCTTGAGCTTCGAGTCTTTTGACTCAAGACTTAGGGTTTAAAAGACTCGTCGAGTCGTGAGGCGTTAAAATGAGGCGAGTCTTTGCAAAAGGACTTAAAAGACTCGAGTCTTTTTCATCACTATTCTTGCTTCATGTGAATATTATATCTATGGTTTTATGAATAGCTATTATTCAAGTAAAGGTGACAACAGTGTCAACAGTAAACAAAATTAATCGTGACTTTAATGCCGCGTGAGGTGGATCCCATACCAAAAGTTTTTATTTTTTTATTTTTAAAGGTTTTTATTTAATAAGTTGTTAATACTTATAAAATGATTTTAATAAAACTAAGTGGTATCTGTCCTCGTTCTTATATAGTCATTCTTCGAAGTAGATAGCAAATGTGTCAAAAACGACCTCTTTTGGCAGTTTTGCTATCTACTTCTAGAAATGACTACGAGCGAATGTAATAACTAACACCTTGTAAAAATACTAGACTCTCTTATACATTCCACATAAAGGTTTATTAAAATTGTGCAACATAATTACAATATTACTTAATAAAATTCACCGCAGTGCCACTTTCTGTCTGGGTACCGTCTTAAACTTCATATTAGTGAAGTATTGTTAAATATCCTTGAGTACATATGGACGTATAGACTAAGCTAAACGTCTGAATAGGAAGAAATTGGGAGCCGTGGGGGCGGCTCTGCTTCCTTTCACATCCATTGACATTCACGAGTCACTCGCTTCACCACGCTAGGGTTGTCTATGAATTTAGTACCGCATAACTTGTCAAAACAAGATCCTTGGCGGTTCTTAAGGCTGCATTTAAAAAAAATGGTATTAAAAAAATTGGTAAGTACAAACTTTCCTGAACAAAACAAGTACCTAGGCAACAACTCGACATGAAGATGTTGTACATCAAATTAGTAGGTTGGTACCAATTTATCTTACCTATTATTATCAAACTTTAAGGGCCATGCCCATTGTATATTTTTACGTTATATTATTATGTAGTCTAGATTCATTTTTCTGTGACCTGAGTTTTTTCATTTTTTAATTTACATTTTTCATGAATACCTATACCTACTTATACGTTTTTTAAGTTTACATTCTATACGTTTGAACGCTACGCTTACTATTAAAGCTTAAAAATAATAAATAAACTATAAAATTACGTGCCGTAAGCTGTCAATTCCATACATCCAATTCCATTAAAGTCTGTGATTTACATAAGTTTGCGACATGTGATTTAATGGTCTATTGCTTAATTTAAGTTTTAAAAGTAAGCGTAGTGTTCTAACGTATATGTATGTTGGCCAATTTGTATGTAAGATTAAATTTACCGCAAAAATAATATCAGATTATTGTTGCCATTTAGAGGAAATCTATATCAGGAAAATAATTAATAGTCATCGAGAAATATGCCGTTCTAATCTAATACTAATGAATGAAGGTAAAGGGATAGTTTTTATACAAATTCAGAGTTGACAGCCCTGATGGTAAATGTTGCCTTACACAAAAACCTTAATTCAATACCCAATCACATAGATATTGACTTGAATTTTTATCATTTTCATGCGTACACATGCCACTCATTTTAAACTTTTAGACAATTATAACGGATACTCTAGAATTCTAGATAATTATCAATTAAGGCAGAACACAGGTACTATATTTTTTAAGGCGCTGCTTTTAGATTATTACACCAATATGTCTCTTTGATTGTATATAGGTTATTAAAATGTAAACGGATAAGTACTACTACTTGCTATGAACGCAAATGGATAAGCGACTTACTTCTATTTTCTGTAACTAAAATTATTGCCTCAATTGACTTTGAAAAAGGATTTGGTACCTTCAATGTTTAAATTAAAATGTTCCTTTCAGTGAAGCATATTGATTTAGGCTATCTATCCATATTTGATACTTGTCCATTCATTCATCATAACCATTTTCTTTTCACTACGTCCTAATCATAACTCCATGATCCATGACCTATTTCTTAATATGAGAAGAAAATCAAAATAAATTTAAAATTGATAAAGACATTTACATAACAAACAAAACTTCACACGTGAAAACTATAGAGTTTTAAAATATATGAAATATAAAATTAGTATGCTAATTTGTATGCCGGCAAACAACATTACTAGTGCAATTTTCAGAAAACACTTGGTGTTAAATTTATTCTTATGGTCACTGGTAGGATTCGGTGGTGGTGGTGGCGGAGGATACGTCGGTGTTATTATGAACGGCTTTTGCTTCTTTTTGAACGGCATTTTCACCTTTTAGAATAAAAAATACATATTTAAAGCAAAAATTATAACAACAAATCTATTTGAACATAAGAACATTCATACATACATAATACATATATTCATGATAGCAAATTATTGCATGCTTTCAGACAAATGTCTTTTAAGTTACATAAGTTTTGATCGATTTCTTGAAATGTTTTAATACAAACACTGGGACTTTAGATGAACAAAAAAGTGGTACCAATTCAGGATATTGATAAAATAATAAAGAAAACTACACACATGAAGTTTCTGTATGACTTTCACCTGTGCTTTCAGGCATCTTTCACGTGACAGACAAAGACTAATAACTTTGTTGAACTCTAAAGAGAATATAAAATGAAATATTCCTCTTGTTCGTACATTGTGCTTACTTAATAAATTATGGCATGTATTTTGTAGTTCTGTGGCATTACAAGAAAAAATTAGGAGACATCTAAAAGAAAACGTGAAGAAAACCGACCGAGAACAAAGTAAATTAAACAAATATTTGATTTGGTTAATTTATTATTATTACACATAATATTCCTTTAAGATTACTATTGGGTTATGTCCATCCATTCTATGTAAGTAATCATAAGTTAGCAAGAAATAAATTATGTAGGTAGTTTGATATGTTGGCAAAAATATAGTTGTTCACTGCTACTTACTATGAAAAGTGTCATCCTGTATAACATTAAACCCATAGAAATGAGCCGCCTTTGATATTCGAAATCCTTCGGGATGCCCTCCCATGTTCCAGAGGCATCCTTTACAGTACGACTTCTTTTAAAGTCCAAGAACAAAACAGAGTTTCTTCTGAAGTGAAGATGTTTTAAAAAGTTCCCTTTGCCTTTTCACAGGGAAGTGCCTATTTGTGTAGAGGGAGTCGCGTATTTTCAAAAGGGAAACGGAAAATATATCGCTCAATGAGCAATGTTAAACAGTGGCCTATTGAAACCATCTGGATTCTGGAACCTTTACAAAATCACCGCGTTTCCTGTTGGTTTTGTGCAACGTATATTTATGTTTTGCACATTTTCCATACACCATTCAGAGAGTTTTGGATGTCGACCGAATACCTATTGAAAACTTGTGCCCGGTTCTACTTCGGTGGTAAATTAACACCATTCAGAATCTCCGAGGATCTGAATTATCCTTTATGGCGCAGGACTGAATGTATTTATAACACATAAATGACGTCACAACATACATATAGATACTTTTTTGTGAAATTCTTTAGCATAATTGGATAAACATTTATCGGCACAGTGTTTGATTGAAAACTACTTAAATTAGAGTTATGGCTTATTTTTTGATTCATTACTTTTATGTTTTCCCAGAAAAGATAACACCGAGCTCTAAAAGATTAGTTGAGAGATCAGAATATGATCAGAATGTAATTAAAAAAACCAACGTAATTTGAATTTCATGTAACCCAATAAACTATAAGATAACTAGATAAAAAACCTTTTACGAGTATCTTGTGCCTCCCGTAGCATTATAATCACCACGTTTTACCTACATCGTAAATATTTAAAACCACACACCAACATTTCTGACAAAATGCTCCCTCGATAATCTCTATGATCGTACAAACAGAAAAGAAGGCTTATCTTATTCTTACCACTATAATTTTTATTAACTACCGTTGGATATTTTTCGCCCGCAATAAATATATAAACTTTTTTTTTTTCCCAAGACTGATCTGTAATAAGTGAGCTTCCAGTAACACAATTGGGCCGGCTTTTGTTCTGTGTTCCGCGTTCCGCAGCGGAACAGCCGCTACTAGAGCGACAGTCGCACAGCACAATACGAGCGCACCATTGTCGCGGGTTAATTGTTCCTTGCCTCGTCTAGTAAAGGGTTAGTCACAGGGATGTTAAGGAACTCCGTAACCGTAACCGAAACTATCGGATATCCGGAATAAAACTATCCGTAACCGTTACCGAATCCGATATAGAAGATTTGGATAATTTCTGATAGGGGTCCAAGTCTAAATGACACATTATGGCAGGTTTTTCTGTCCGGCCAAACCGACACACTAGATTTATTCTACTTTTGAACAGCCGCTCCTAGAGCGACAGTCGCACAGCACAATACGAGCGCACTATTGTCGCGGGTTGATTGTTCCTTGCCTCATCTAGTTGAGGGTTAGTTATAGGGATGTTCAGGAGCTCCGTAACCGTAACCGAAACTATCGGATATCCGAAATAAAATCTATCCGTAACCGTTACCCAATCCGATATAGAGGATTCGGATAATTTTGGATAGGGTTCATATAATGACACGTTATGGCAGGTTTTTCTGTCCGGCCGAGCCGACGCACTAGTTTTACAATTTCTTAAAAATCTATTTTATTTATTTATTTTATTATGAAAACAAATAATCTTGTAGGTACCTATATCAGTCAATATTTTTATTAGAGAGACAAAAATGACAGCTTAAACTGTCAAATTCAAAATTGTTAAGATGATTTTATTACGATTAATTATTTAAGATCAGAAGAAGATTACGATTGTACGTATTGTGATTACGTACGTAATTACGTACAACAAAGATTTGCTAACGAACGAAATGTGCGACCACGAAAAATAAGAAATATCATTTTTGTCTCTAATAATAAAAAAACCGAATTTACATAATATTCATAAACTTAGGATTTAGTACTTAATAAACATTAGACCTTGAGTGTCTATAACATTGCGAAAGTTTTTGTGTGTGTGTGTGTGTGTTTGTTAAATTTTTACGGATTCGGATGTTTTGGCACACACATAAGTTATAATCAAAGTCAAAGTCAAAATATCTTTATTCAAATTCTTAAACACAAAGTGGTTTTGAACTGTCTACTTATACATAATTTTATACTAGACTTTTTTAACCCGGATTAAAATGATTCTTTTTATTCTGCTGAACAACATTTGAATGGACCCTATGGAACCCCCTAGGGTCCATGCGGACGAATTCACAATCGGTCGCTACTTAATTATATGTTGGTATTTTAAAATCTAATATCCGTAACCGAAACTATCCGAAACTAACGGATAATCCTAAATAATTTCATATCCGTAACCGTATCCGAAACCGCAATAGGTAATATTATTTCTATATCCGTATCCAGATCCAAATCCGTAACAACCCTGTTTAGCTAATAGCACCATAATTTACTTGTAAATAAAGACTGTTAACGCAGTTTTTTTATGGCAAGCTTTTCGTGACAGAAAGGGTTTTCTTTACGTCCTTGTTTTTCTCTTGATTTTTTTATGTTATTATAACTCCTTATTTCTCGTAATAAAAATATACCTATACCATATTTTTATAAAGATGTAAAACACCTATCCAACTAACTATGCGTCTAATTGTTTAACATTTTTAAATAAATTAGGTACAGTTTTGCGAAAATTAGCTTTCAGAAGAAAGCGCCACGCGCTTTTCATACGAAAATCTTTGACGCAAAGTTTCAAACTAAAATATAGAATAAGCTATTCAATTCAACGCAGCCTAAGAAGAGAATCTTTATGAATGCGACCAAATTGTATGAGAGTAGTCCTCTTTCAAAACTTCCCATGAATAGTGTTAATTCGCTATAGCGAGTTTGCTCGGTGCTCGTCAATAGAGCATTTGGAGACTTGAGGAGAGCTCCACGAAGTCGCTCATTGTGTATGGAAAATACATGAAATATACCTAAATGGAAATTACACTAAATGGAAAATGCGGAAAATATAACTCAATATGATGGATATTTGTTAACGATTGTTTGTGATGTTAGTTTGTTTTTTTTTTTCTAATTAACTATGTTATGTTAATTTCCGCGTTATGATCAGAAGTTGAAAGTTATGAAGTCACATATCTAAACAATTTATAAGTGTATTGGTTACCATCAACAACGAATCTGCTTATAAGGAACTACGTAATATTAAAAAAAAACTTGCACGCCAAATCCTTAGCCGAAACAAAACCTTCGCTCATTATGTAAACAGGGAATTACAACGGCAACCCTTGTACCCATTCCTGGCAACATCGGCCCGCTTCGGAGGCGAAAAGGAAAAAACGGGGCGTGCCGTAACAAAGCCGCCAACACAATGGACCCGCGAACAATGCTAACTAAAGATGCTACTGTAGCCTGTATCATTCGGAGATAAGTCGCCGAGATATCGACGTCAATATGTGCTGCTTGATGGATAATATTGTGGAATCAGCTTTAGCTTGATTTGAGAGGCCTACGCGGTGTTTCTGGGCCTAGTTGAGGCTTTTCTTTGTGGGATGTTAAGTGATCAACTCCACGGTTTTCTTTGAAGTCGGTCGTTATCAACTGTCATCATTATAAAGTGATAAATGTCGCTAAAATATTTTATTAATATTGACGGCTAATAAGTAGTCATTATTATATATAAACAGCTTGAATCTAGATAAGTCACACCCATTTATAAGTTTGGCCAGTGCATAAAGAAGCATGCACTGGTCAAACTAATCTTGCGAAGAAAAAAGAACACTGTTTCATGCATAATAGATGATTCCCTTTTTATAATGGAAAAGGAAAATATCTTCTCCTTACGTATTAACAAAAATGGTAAACTGCAGCAGCCTTACCTCATCAAAATAAGGTAAAGAAACCCTGTACCACCAGAGTACATCATGGAATTATGTGAAGTGAAGCCACGTCCAGGTCTATCTACACATCCTCTGTCACACACAGAGTATTAAAATTCAAACGACACTTAGGGCATCACATCCGCAAGCTCAGCACTAACGACGCAGTCCACAACAATGTGCCCTCTGAAGTGCTCCGAACAATCGAATGAAGACAATAAGCAGCGATACTCCGAGACAAAAAGAGGCGAAATAAAGGCTCACTTGTTTCCTGGCCGCATTGTGAGCGGGAGAGGGCAAAGACAAAGGCGTAATGTGCCACGGACCCAAACAATGGGCCGGGCCATTATTGTTACTAGTATGCGGAGCTTCACCGGGATACGTGGTGGCGAACTTGACATCCCGCGGCCTTGTCACACGGAATGCCGAGGTGTCGTCGTGACACTCGTGACTCGCAATTTTATTAGTTCCCATTAATCTTGGGGGTGCGAATATGGTATTTGGCAGTTACATCAGTTTTCAGAAGCACAATACTACTGCAGTGTGTCTGAGATTGTCGACACAGTGGTTAAATTGAGGTAGAGAAGCATTTTCGTGAGCGTGTCGTTAAACTATGGATACTATTGCCTGTATCTATATTTATATACTAAAGCTGATGATTTTAATTCAAAACCAATAAATAACTCTTATAAAGTTATGAAATAAAAAAATACTTCAATAGAACTCACCAAGCGCCCAGATGTCGATTATTAGCGCCAGTTTCAGTCGCCTGAAACAAAAAAATAACATTTAAGTGAAATAGTAACCAAATCAAATTATGAACCTATTCAAATATATCACACATATACTATATCACTCCACCAAATATAATATAATATCGACAGCTTTCACTTACTCAGGACCCGCAAGTGTCCATAAAGCATTATTGACATTGTAGCATCATTCACGGTCCTAATAATCCGCTTATCCTCAACAAGTGCGCACAAACCCACTGTGCGGCCCGGCACGCGGCGGAGAGTTACTTATAATTTCGTTAAAGGACTAAAAAGACCGACTTCCCTGCGTTTGATCTCTCGCCTTTATGAATTCTGCCGGACCGGGCGAATTGCACAGTGGAAAAATAATAAAATAAGTAGGTTGATCGTTACCAATATTCTATTACAGTGTAACTACAAAATCTACAAATCGAGATTAACTGATGTGTGGGTCTCCAGCTTCCTCATAGGCTATAGAGAAATTCTAAGCTTGCCATATTTTAAAGCATAATAGCAGCAATCAAACTTCCAGACAAAATAATAGCAGCCACCATAAGTTCGTTACCATGAGTTGTTTTATGTGTGTGAGCTGGCGACACGTGTCTGCAGCTTACACATCCCGTTAAGGCAAACCAGTGAGGTTACGGTTTTAGACTATAGTCAAAAATTTAGAGCCTAATTGCAGCAATAAGATCCAAAAAAACTAACCATCACACTCAAATACTGTTGTAACTACGAGCATAAAACTGTGTGCGAGCTGGAGACACGTGTCACTGGCTTGCACATCTGTATTTTCGTAATTACTTAAGCTACGATTATGTTATATACCTCAAAATTCTCAGCCGAATTGGAGCATTAGGCTCCAAATTTATCAAAGCTTTAACTCAAAAAGTTTTTGAGCTACGAGCCGATATCTATGTGTCAGCTGGTGACACGTGTCTCTGGCTGACACATGGTGAATTGCTGTAACTGTATATGTTAGAGTTTCGTTTTAAAGATCAAATAATACGTTATAATTGCAGCACACACGAGGCATAATTTCAAATCTCTGGGCCTCTTTGTTTCAAAATTATAAGCCAAAAACCGTTTTCCCGCCAAAAAATTCAAAATAATGGCTCGGAAGCGCTTAATCGCGCCGTTGCCGTTCCGTGCGCTACACTATTGCAATCGAATTTGAACCTAAGAGCTAGTATTATTTTGGTTCATTTTAATTTACGCTCTCGATCGTTTTAATTTCTGTACTGAGAATTTTAGTCTAGGAGGTAGAAGCCGTCTGATATAACTGCGGGGCTACTCAAATGGCCACTTTTCTATTCGTTCGCTAACTTAAAAGTTAAAAATAAGCCATAAACACCAAAATAACGTGTCGTAGGCTTGTCAATTCTGTACAATACAACAATGTCTGTAATTTACATAAACTTGCGACGTCTGACTTGATCATTAATTGCTTATTTTTAAGATTTAAGTTAGCGAACGAATAGAAAAGTGGCCATTTGAGTAGCCCCCCAGGTTACCTAATTTTAAAGAAAATCAAAGTCTATTTATTTAGGAATGTTTATATCGCTATGCTTAGATATTATACAAATTTTGTCTGTCTGTCTGTATGTTTGTTACTCTTTCACGCCGAAATTTGGCATACTACAATAAAAAGTCAAATTTAAAATGGCGGCCATTCCAACAGGAGTGGGGATAGACCCCAACATGTGGGTGTTTTTGTCGATAAAATTAGGTGTATTTCACGTCTTTAAATTATCGTTAAGAAAAACAAGTGCAAGCTATTTTCAACCTTATTGACATTTAAAATTCGGTTGGTTTTTTGGCTTATTCTCATTAACTAACTTTGATCTTTCATTAAAAACCATGATTTTGATAAATGTCAATAAGGTCGAAAATCGCTTGCACTCATTTTTCTAACTTGTGATCACTAGACAATGTTTTCTAGTAAGAAAAAACAGGTGCAAGCGATTTTGACCTTATTGGCTTTTGAAATACGGTTGCTTTACCATATCTCGCGTTCACTAACTTTGCTTAGCTAAATAGCTTTTACATAATACTTACTAATTGACTTCGTTGTGTCATAAAAGTCCTAATCGAACTAACACAATATAAGGTCGCGCGCGATATTATACTCATACCTAGCGTGCTGCGAGAGAACCGCGCGTAACGCGTCCGGTAGCAACAGCGCGCACGCGATGAATGCCCGCGTACCCGTCCGGCCAACGATGATACTTGTTGCCACGCGTGATATTCATAGCGCCATAGCGTCTACTTACATAGCGCGCTATGTGCGCTATGTAAATATAGCGGGCTATAATATGGCGCTAGATGCTATATTAACCACCTAAATGATAAAACAGAGCGCGCGCACACTGATATATTTACACGTCTATAATAATAATTCCTTGGTGCGCGACCAGATGGCGTGATTTTGTTTATAACTGTTTATAAGATTATTTTTATTTTTTGATTGTGTTAATCCCGATTCGAGTCCAGGCCATATTTATATCTGTCTGTATGCCAAATTTCGGCGTGGAAGAGTAACAAACATACAGACAGAAAAACAAATGTTCGAAGTTTTAATGTAAGTGAGATTAGTGTAAAAAATTGTATAATAACTAAGCATAGCGATATAAATATTCCTAAATAAATAGACTTTGTTTTTCTTTAAAATTAGGTAACCAGTTATATCAGACGGCTTCTACCTCCTAGACTAAAATTCTCAGTACAGAAATTAAAACGATCGAGAGCGTAAATTAAAATGAACCAAAATAATACTAGCTCTTAGGTTCAAATTCGATTGCAATAGTGTAGCGCACGGAACGGCAACGGCGCGATTAAGCGCTTCCGAGCCATTATTTTGAATTTTTTGGCGGGAAAACGGTTTTTGGCTTATAATTTTGAAACAAAGAGGCCCAGAGATTTGAAATTATACCTCGTGTGTGCTGCAATTATAACGTATTATTTGATCTTTAAAACGAAACTCTAACATATACAGTTACAGCAATTCACCATGTGTCAGCCAGAGACACGTGTCACCAGCTGACACATAGATATCGGCTTGTAGCTCAAAAACTTTTCGAGTTAAAGCTTTGATAAATTTGGAGCCTAATGCTCCAATTTGGCTGAGAATTTTGAGTTATATAACATAATTGTAGCTTAAATAATTACGAAAATACAGATGTGCAAGCCAGTGACACGTGTCTCCAGCTCGCACACAGTTTTATGCTCGTAGTTACAACAGTATTTGAGTGTGATGGTTAGTTTTTTTGGATCTTATTGCTGCAATTAGGCTCTAAATTTTTGACTATAGTCTAAAACCGTAACCTCACTGGTTTGCCTTAACGGGATGTGTAAGCTGCAGACACGTGTCGCCAGCTCACACACATAAAACAACTCATGGTAACGAACTTATGGTGGCTGCTATTATTTTGTCTGGAAGTTTGATTGCTGCTATTATGCTTTAAAATATGGCAAGCTTAGAATTTCTCTATAGCCTATGAGGAAGCTGGAGACCCACACATGATTAACTGACTTGACTTGTGGTTTCATTCGTTTAAACAGATACCTTAGAATAATTCTGGTACCTATTCCATAACATCTTTTTATTGTATACTTCTGATTTGATACTGACTTGTTTAGGTAATCACTTTAATTATAGAAACTACGAAAAAACCGTTTTTCATAAAAAAAACAAATTGCCATTTTAAATTCGATAACATGCTACATTACTTTGTTTTTCTTAACACATATTTTCTTTAATATTCTTTATCTTCTGCTATAAAAATTTCTCTTCACTTAAACATATAAGACAATGCCAATGTATTCTTATGATAATGCGTTTACATTAAATGAATTTGTGAAAAGCGCATTTCCATTAGAATAATAACGCATCACCCGGCACCGCACGGCCGGCCGGAGATGAATGCCGTCCACGGCAACGTATCAAAATTCAATCTTTTACTCTTGCCATGCACTGCACCGCAATATTAAAATTGAATTTTGTTCAGAGGGTATCCTACTTACTTACGAATGTATTGGACGAGTATGCTTAGGAAAGTTTTTCATGTTTGTTTCATTTTATAATCTATTTTTTCGTTTAGTATCTTTTTTACACGATTGACAAGGGGTTAGGAAGAATTCCGCCTATATGAGTAGTCAACTAAAAGCATCACTTCTTTATCAACCGCCCGCCGCACTATGGGGTGCTTGTATGGTCGTCCAAGTTTTATGGGCGCTCATTGAAACTTTAAACAAACGACAAATTTCTTTATTTTTTGAAAGCTCAAGAGCTTCACTACCTTTATCGGAGCCCAAAATCTCGCTGCTGGCTCAATATGATTAGTTTTTGTTAGTCGAATGATGCCTTGCGTGTGCACACATGTAACAGATCACAACAACTAAGAAAACATATCTTTTGTATATTTAATTTTGGTTTTATTTTTAAATATATTATTATACTAAAATAAAGTTAGAGATCTTAGAGGACAAGGTATGTAGTACACATTATTGTAAAAATAGTTAACTATATCGTAATATATTTTGATAAATTGTGTAGTATTTTGAATGATATTTAAATCATTTTTTTTACTGTAATTTTGAAAATTGTACTGGAAAAGTATATTCTGGGGTTGTCTAGGGATTTGGTTTCTATTTAATTACTATATTTTGAATGTTTTTAAATGGAATTAAAAAGAAAAAGTTTCGGATTTTTTTCGTTTTTGGTTTAAAATAATATTCTCTATCACAGAGTAGTATGTATTTAAAATACACTTAGCAAGTCAAATTAATTTTATTTATTTTCTATTATTATAGAAACAGTTAATAATTATCTTATTATGACTATTATGACTGTTTAAAATCTAAAAACTGATGACATCATAGACATAGAAAAATTTTCGCTGCGCTCAAGAAGACCAACAAAGCGTGGAAAAGAGAAGTTAACATCATACGGACCGGCACCCTGATTATCTAAAAAGAAACTATTTAGCGACCGGTTGCATTTGATATACATTGCCACATTTCTTTGGTATGTTTTTTTTAACCCAAAAAGAAGTAGCAATGGATGACGATCATCTGTGAACTGCAACCAGTCGCTAGGTGGTTTTGAATTAGATAATCAGCCCGCCGGTCTATGTAAAAAAGAGACAAAGGATCAAGTGACATGTGCCAACATTTTTTACAGTAAGAGCCCCTAGCGTCCCGCCTAGCAAGGGAGCAATCACAGTTTGTTTAAAATATTTGTTAAACTTAATTAGAATTTAAAATAAAGGTATCGTGGAGCCATGGTGTCTTGTGCTCTAAGTAATTGTGATGTGACAAAAAGAAATAATCCAAGTAATCACACTTTTCACAGGTAACATTTCTCTAAAACCAAATTTCTCTACATTTATTCGTTTATCGACGAAGAAAACGATATGGAACATAGTTTATTAATTTCCTTTGCCATATATAGTCATATTTTATGAATCTTAGTCATATTTTACGTATCTCATATAAAATGTATGCATTCGTTTTCGGATCACCTGTTTATTGACATTGTTGTTCTTTGACATTCTATTTCTATGGATGACATGATGCAGTTTTGACTCGGAGAAAAACGACGAAGATAACCGATACTCATTTCGAGCAGCCTTATTACTTCGCACTTCTCTTGTCAAGCCTGTGGTAGCGTATGTCACTCTCGTATCTGTTTGCAGCCACCAAAACTCTATATATATTACACATTATAGGTGTGCTATGATTATGTACGATGAACTGGACACTCTTTCATAGGTACTTAACTGAATTCATAAATTTTCATAAATCGATAATACAATCGCACCCCGCCGTCGCCGAGCGCAATTAATAAAATTCCTCTATAAACGTATGAGAGCTTTGTCCATTTTATTCATATGCTAACTCAGAGCGGCTATTTTAAAGGCCCAGTACTTCATTGTACTTCAAAAACAATGGCGATATTATGGAGCGGCTGAAGCCGAGTATAAATATTACGGCAGCCAGCCTTTAGATATCACGAATTTTCGGATAGAATAGATGCCAAAAGTGGTCGATTGATAATTTAATATTCACACATACATTTTTCTTTTTGTAATTTCTTGATTGGTAATGCAGATACTTCCCTTTTACATTATTTGTCTTAATTGCAAGCGTACGTAGATACCCTGTTATTGCCTTTTATATTGTTCAAACTATCTAGTTATATTTTAGCCATAACATTTTTTAGCAGCCTGGGACCAATACATTTTGTATTTGAAAAATATATTTTTTTTCGCCAAATAACCAATGCAGTGGAGCCTCTATATAAATTTTGATTTGCTGTAAGGTCGTATCGTATTCCACAGAGGTCGATAAAAAGGCCTTAACTCTACCTACACAGCTAATAATAGTTAGACTACACAACCCCCAATCTTCATCAAAGCTCATCTACATCAAGCCAAAGTCAATAGACGGTCAGTTGGCAAGTCACTATCGCTACAATGGACCAATAGTGCCGTGGGTCGGTTCGGTTCCATTGTAATAAATTAATTAATAAAACCTAGGGTGGCGGAGGGGGGTTATTGTCCAGCGGGGATGGACCTCATCTCATTAACCAGTCATTGTGGAGTAACAATGGTCAGTCCACCTAAGCAGCGCGTCATCGTTATACTACCTAGATATGGACAGTTTTCATTAAATTTAGCCGGTGGTGAGGTGCAGGGTTACGTGCTAATCATAAATAAATAAAAAGCATCATCATATCCTTGCTAATATTATAAAAGCAAAAGTCCGTTTGTTATTTGTTTGTTAATTACATCTTCACGTCTTAACTATTAAACCGATCATCATGAAATTTTACATATTCGTTGTTAGGGGTATAGGAAAGGACATGGATACCTTTCATTCCGGTAAAAAATATTGTTCCCGAGATATAGCAAAAAACTTTTCACGCAGACGAAGTCGAGGGTGGCCGCTAGTTTTGCCATTAAGAGTTAATAACAAGAAGCGGAGGTAAGACATAGTTATAAAAAATAATTAATTTATCAAAATAACACAGACAATTTATAAAGTAACAAAGACAAATCAAGTTTTTGATAAACACAAACATCTTTTTTTGGAATATGTCGGACCATTATTAAAAACCATTATCATACAGATTCAAAGTAAACATTAAAAGAAATAGGCGCTTTTAATTTTACTTACTACGTAAATAGTAATGTTTTCCTTGTTCGTAACAAATTGTTGTAGCGTGCTACGGTTCTGCTACGGTTTAAGTTCTATTATTTTTTCATGAAACTGTTTTGAATTAATATTCAGGCGCTTTTAATTTTTTTCCGACATCAGCAATTTTTTTCAACATTAGCCGTATGTATGTACGAGCCCCACTGCTGGGACACACGCCTGCCTTATAGGTGGACAAGGAGAATATGCCCGAACCCACCATGCATGCCCAATGCGGATTAGTGAGTGTTAGTTATTAGTTAATGACTGCAAATGCAGCCGGGACCAACGGCTTAACGTGCCTTCCGAAGCACGGAGGAACTAGATATAATATATTTTTGGTCACCCATCCCATGGCCGACCCTCGCGAAAGCTGCTTAACGTCCGCAATCGCAGGGCCAGGCACTCAACCATTGAGCACCTCCTTTTATTACGTCATTTTCATTTTACTACGTAAATAATAATGTTTACTTTGTTCGTAGCAAATCGTAGTAACGTGCTACGAATCTGCTACGGTTAAAGTTCGAATATTTTTTCATTAAACTTAATTGTTTTCAATTTTTTTTTCGTCATCAGTTATTTTGAATGGTCCCACTGCTGTGACACACGCCTTCCTTATGGGTGGATAAGGAGAATAAGCCATAACCCATCATGCAGGCCCAATGCGTATTGGTGGGTGTTAACGACTGAAAATGCAGCCGGGACCAACGGCTTGGCGTGCCTTCCGAAGCATGGAGGAACTAGAGATAATACATTTTTGGTCACCCATCCCATGGCCGACCCTTGCGAAAGTTGCTTAACCTCCGCAATCGCAGGGCCAGGTGCTAAAAACCATTTAGTTCCTGAGGATTATTACGTCATTTTTATTTTACAACGTAAATAATATTTTTTACTTGTTCAGCATGCTACGAATCTGCTACGGATAAAGTTCTATTTGTATTTTCGTTTCATGAAACTTTATTGCTTTAAATTATGTATCAGATCCTGCTTTCTAGATGATGTCCATAGTTTTTATATCAATGATTAGAAATTTATGTCGATTTGAATCAAATCGTGTGCGTGACCCAGGGAAATTTATTTTGCGGTACCTATTTATTTATCATTCCATTACTTTACGCATTTATAAGCTGTAAACTTTAACATTGAAAACCACATTTTATATGGTAAGCTTCGTTTTATATGAAACAACCTACTCAGCTCAACAGTAAGGGTTGGTACCAACAATCGATAAATCGTAACAAAACTACGCGACCCCAGCAAACAGTAAAAAGGAATGGCGTTCTTTACAAAAGTCTGCTTCTTCGGACAATAGATGGCGCTTGATCTAGATAACGATATGTTAACATTGTCACAATGGCGCGGTAATGGCTGCTTGGCACAATGCTTTCAGTTGTCACCTCCAACAATGAAAGCGTTCGGTATCAGCGCTGTTGTGTTCAGTCAAACGGCCAAATCGAGTGAAATCGTTTTAATATTGTAATAGTGGTGAATGAAACTGGATTTATGGTGTCTTATCTTTATGGCAGTCATTACTGATTCATCAAGATGAGTTTCCTTGAAAGCCAGAACGGTAATTTTAGCTAAATGTTGTAATTTTATCTCGTGATTTTGTGACTATTTCAATAGAAGTTTGATTTTTAAATTCACATTCTTTTTTTTCTATATATTCTGTGCCTCTACAGTCAGCGTCTTATTTTTTTTATAGAACGAGCGAGTGCGAAGCGCAAGCGAAGCGTCTCCGTTTTAGCTTGGGCAAAAATGCTTTCGTATGTCCGTCCGGCTGTCCGGCTATTCGTTTGTTCTCCTCTACAGGTCGCATTTCTCAACCGATTCTCGTGAAATTTTGTGAGTAGGTTCTCAAATCATATTTCAGCCATTTCTAAAAATGTTCAAAAATGTCACAAACGCGAGGTCTACATACAGAGCCACTAGTATTTTTGTTTTACACTAATCTTGTGAGCTTGAGCACTACAATTATTTTTGACCGAGTGAGCGCGAAGCGCGAGCGAAGCGTTTCCGTTCCAGTTTCGGCAAAAATGCTGTTATGTGTCCCTTATTTTACTATTTGTGTCCGGCTGTCCCGCTGTCCGACTATTCTCTTCTACAGGTCACATTCCTCAACCGAGTCTCGTGAAATTTTGTGAGCAAGTTCTATAAATTAAGGACATTTTAATGTCGATTCAGTTTTTCAAAAATTTTCAAAATAGCTGTGATACATGTCTATTTTTTTGTCCATTAAGTTATTCCAAATTTTTCAAATGGCGGAGATAAAAGTAATTTTATAAGGTTTCTTTTTCACATTTTTCATATCAGCAAAAGTTCATAACAAAACAAGTTATTGATAAAATCGACCGTCGCTGCTTGTGACAATTCGCACTTAAATACTGACTCTACAACAATACTACCTACACCAAATTAAACAGAGCTTTACCCCTTCTCATAGTGAAGGAAAATTATGAGAACGCTATAAAAAGAGCAGGAGTTTGATTCTATTAATTTTATAACATAATAATCGTGTCTGAAAAGTATTTCGATAGTATTGCCTTTCATGTTTTAGTAACATGAACTGTGTAAAAAGCAATACTATTGAAACACCACTGAGACACTATTGCTACATCAACCATAGCAGAATCGAGGCTCTGGTTACATCTCCAACAAAAGTGGTCACGAATTTATCAACAAATAATGAATAACACATCCAATTTCAGTTATTCCATTGAAACAAATGATGTGCTCAATTAATTGAATGCTCAAAATTAATGGTTCCCTGACTGATTTGGAGCACATTGTATCGACAATCTGTGTTTATGTATTATGATTATCTAACTGCGATAAACAATACATTCTCCAAATTGTATTGCATGATACTGACGTACAATATGTCTGTACAAAAATTCTATTTAAAATATATTTCAGCATTTATATAAAAGTATAAAAAGTTTTTTAATTACGTTACTAATTATTGTCGTTAAAGTTATCACAAAGTTATCTCATATATTTAAAATTACCCTACTACTGCCCGAAACATGTCACCTTGCAAAAGAAAGCCATATGGAGGAGGTCTATATGCCCAGCTGTGGGTGGGTGTCGTGCGGCCTACGGCTTATTTAGGAGAAAATTGTTAAATTCTGTACCATATCACTATATCACTATTTTTATTTCGATAAAAAGAATCAATCAGGAAATGAATTTCTAATGACTGTCAAGTAGTAATAATACCTGTTCTATATAATCAAAGTATATAATTCCATCTATAATAATGGTCCAAACTCACGATCAACGTATCTCAATCGGCGATCGGCCGCGGTCGTCGGAGCCTGGGGGTCTATTACGAAAAGTTGAAAAACGATTGTTTACAAATCACTTTCGTATGCGATATCGCGAAGTGATTGCGTGAGTTTGATAGTTTCTCTGTAGTGTATCCGACATCGTTCGTTCAGTTCAATAGTCTATATGGGCTACGATAGCCAAATTCAAAATGTTTGTTATAACTACAACCGATGAACTGCGGCCGACTATCGTGGCCAAGTAACTGCGTTACGCAATGGCAGGATAACTTTGCCGATTTACAAATCGTCCACCAGTCGGCACACTACCGCTAACTTAAGTATGCTATACAAAGTGAAATGCTATGTAAAGTGCGCCCAAACCGGCTGTATTGAAGCTGTATAGAAGCTTACATATACCATTATATGATAACCAATGTAGTTAAAAGTTGTAATAAAAATCGCTTTCGTGGCTTTTATATCGACTAGTTGTGGTACCTGGGTTGGCGCTAGTGTAGATGTAAATCTGTCATTTTGTTGTTTTATATGTGTTTGCTATCAATTTTTGGATTTTGGAAGCGATTTTTCGTAAATATCAATTTTGTTTCCAACACATTTTGGTTTTCTTCAATCTTTAATTTATCCGACTTCCATAATAATTATTTATTAGTATCAACCATTTTAGATATAATTAAAAATAAATGGGAAAAACGGGGGAAAATGCCCGTACTAAAGTCTTCAGCAGCAGTAGCGCCACCAAGCGGGATAAATTTTGTGACATCCCCTCATTGCGTACGTTATTTTTGTAATAGGCCCCCTGTATCGCGCGTTTGTTTCCGGTGCACATTAATCATGAGCGCTCGTGATTACGACGGCACCGGGTCAAACATGGATTTATTGAGAGGCTATTTTTTGCCAATTTTCATGTAGCTGTAATACTGGGACACGTTGCTAGCTAGGAGATAACGAATTATTAGATGAAGAAAAAGTCTTTTTGATTGAGTTACAAAAAATAAGAAACAAGCAATTGGTATAGAGAGCTTGCGTTCTGCCACCAACGTAGCAATAGTTTGTATTCTTGTATGTAGCCCTAACACTTTTCCTCAACCCCTTTGGGGGTTATACTCAATATATAGTGAACCAAACGTTAATGACGAAACAATAGTCCAAGTTAATTTAATATTAATGTAATGAAACTATTGATGTACTACAAGTGGGTACATTGTTCAGTCTGATAATAGGAAAATCTGTCAACACGGGAACAATGCACGAAGTTACATGGATCAGGAATTAGTAGTCATTGTCCTAGGACAATGGGGCCGCTACGACGTCGACACAGCCAAATCTAATTAGATAATATTACAATTTCGCATAAAGTGTATTAAATATGTTTCTGTTTAACTTGGAAATTAAGTTGAACTTACGTTTATAATGTATTAAGTATCTGAAAACGCCGTGGAAAATCAACAGGGATAAACTGCTCGATTGGTTTATTGCAGAAGTTGAGATAATAATAAATTACCACTTTTGTAACCGTTAAATGATGTGGTGATAGTATATTAAATGATGTCGTCTTTAATTAACCTCTTGTCTAAATTTTTCAATTAATAGTCAACCAAAAAATATTCCCCAGCCTCCATCTTATAGAATATGGAATATTTCCGGAAACTTTATCGCCGCACTTCGGTAAACAGTTGCCACAAAAATATGAAATCTAACACGTGCTCGGGTCCCCTAAGACGACGCAAATTGTGTGTTTACCCTGCACTTCATATGAAAGCGGAAGTACCACCACTTAGCGTGCAATGCTTTTCTCCCTATTTAACTAAATAAATACATAATAGAGCATATAGTTGACGGAAATAATAAATAATTATTAATTTAAAATGGAACATCTCGTTTAGTTTGTTTTTTTTTCTCTTACCACCTCTATTACCTATATTATATCTGGTTACTTTTCGATATAAAATTTATACAAATTTTTCGTAAAGTAAGTAGAATTCCCTCTCTTTTATGATTCCCATTAAGGGATGAAAACAGTTATGTTTTGGTGAACGAAATGGTTTAATTAATATATTTTATCGTTTTTTGAATAAGTTACAAATACATTATTTACCAGACATTTATCAATGAACAACTTGCCGTCCCGATATGAATACGCGTACGTTGCATCACAACACAATAGTATACGTGGATCCGCCACAAAGTTCTTTTGTCACGATTATCGTGGAAAATCCGATCGAGGCAAGCGTGCCGGTCGCTTTCAACGGCAAACTGCATTATGAGTTATCTGTGCCTCGGCTATTGTTGGACTCCGCAACTCTATAATCTACTATTCTGTGGAACGCTGTTCCGAGGCAGCTGGAACTTAGCTGAGCTATACGCTCATTCTCTCTATGCATTGCGTCTCCGTTACGTATGATTTGTACAAAATAATGTTTAATTCAAATAATGTCAGGTGTGAGGTGTGAACTAAGTTTAGTTTACCTACTATCCGCGTCAATTGGTAATGCGCCTGGCGGCCATGATTTTAACCTCAAAAACGAAAAATAATTGTATTTTTTTCATATACCTAGACGCTTTCTTATTGAAAATAAGAATTCAATAATTAATATATTACATTACCTATTAGAATTTTACTGTTTTTTGTCATTTTTAGTTGTGGATGACGTTGATGTGTATGTTAATTTGACAAGGTTCCAGCGCATTACCAATTGACGGGGATAGTATAAATGAACGTGATCGTAGAACAAACCAAGAAAAACCAACGTACCGGTGACATTGACAAATACTTACATAGACGGCATCTTGAAATTATTAGGTACCTAAAATAGAATATTAAGCCCTATTAAATATTTATTCATACGAATAGTCCACCTTATTCACCCCAGTCAATGTGGCTACTGGTTGGTTGCATTTTAACTTTATTTCTATAAAGATACAATGCCCATTGAGAGTGAGACGCAAGTCCAACGCCGCACAATATTTGCACGCTTCAATATTTTCAATACAGCCTTTCTTATTGTTGAACCATCTTGATAACATGTAAGTATTAGCAGAAACTCCTATATGACGCTTTCAAACTTGCAGTCCTGTATTGTTATACTAAACAATTCATTTATCGAACTGCAAGAAAAAAAATACTTTTTTACTTTGAGTTTTACTTTCTTTACGTTATTATTCAAATAACATTCAAGATTAATTAATAATTCTGAATTGATACCATGCATGATCAAATACTTACTTGGTTGTCGTAAGTGCACGTAACGGAAATGTTAATTACTAGAAATTCAAGATAAATAGTGTTTCTTTTTGTGTTATTTTGTTAAATTAGGGCCCGCCCGCTGCGTGGACAAAAAATTTCTTTTAATCTTAATCTTTCTGTTCCAACGAAGAAACGGCCGAATCAGCCAAGCCATTCTCAAGTGATGCTCCAATATACAAGTGTCATTTTTTTATATCGATGACTATAACACTTATTTTTCAAGAATAATCATATAAAAATCTTATAAGAGCTAACTGAAAGTTCCAATTGAATGCGAAAGTTTAACCTCTCGTTTCGCTACGACCGACGTAGCGTCTTACACAATGTAATCTAACACCTAAGCTCGAACAAGCCATAAGCGATAATAGCGAGAGTTCGTAACTCCATTCACTAGATTATAGCCGATCCATTGAAAATATCCATAAAAGTCGAACATTACCCGAAACAATGGGGGGGTGGGTAGGGTATTAGGTGCCTGCGCTGCTATTGAACAACTTTTGTCCCATTGTGTTGTCCACTAGAGGGAGCGAGCACAAAGACACGGCGCAGACATAGACCGAAATTCATCAGCAACACGATTGTTTGCTACATAAAGGACGCCATTGTCGACAAATATGATATCGTAACACAATGTGGACGCAATAATTAGAACACTGGAGCGGTGTTCAGTGCTGGACTGCTGTCTACGTGGTAGTTGTACGTCGTTGTAGTAGCTACGGTGTACTCTTAATTAGGAAAGGTTTGAAATTATGTGACCAGCATAATTCGCTTCGTCAAAATTTTCGACTCCCTTTTCAGATCTTATTCAGTATTCCTGAAATAAATAATTGAAATGAAAACTATTTACGTGTACATACACATTGTACCTATACACATATCTGCATCAAAAGATTTTTGTTTACTCTTTGACATATGTAAGTAACTAAAACGTTAACCCCTGATTTTTTACTAATAATTATTATTCCTACTTAAAAAAAATATCAATGACAATTTCACGTCTTTTTCTTCGAGTTAACCTTCGTAGTAATGTTGCTTAGGTAGGTGTAATAATTTGGTAAGTGTGTTGTGTGGTAGGTATAGGAAATCGTGATTGGAGTCCTAGATCGTACTACGGAACCATGGAATCGCAGATGACCTTCTACGGAACCACTGTGCAACGCAGCACCCCCCACCACTTTTCCTTTTTTCCTATTTGAACTCACTTAAACCTCGCGATTTGCGGTCCACTACTTTTGTTTACTTTGTTTGCGGTTGTACGCCCCTCCGGCTTCGAGTGGCATTGTATCAGTTTACTGTATGGAGATGATTGTCTGTTCGCAAAAAGAAGTCATGACAACAAAGTGAAACCTTAGTATCTAATTTTATTCATTGCTCAGCTTCTAGCCACTTTAAAAAGTTATAAGCACGTTAAAATACTTTTTTCTTGTTATGGAGCACCATTGAGAAAATAAAGTTTAAAAAAATTATTGATAATCTTGCTTGGCCCTAATTTACAAGGCAAGCTTCTACTGATTTCTTCTATTTGATTTTAAAAAAATCAATAAACAATACGTTTCACCTGGTAAACGCGTAGGTTAAGGTCGCCCTCTCTTCAGATCTGGTAATTTCAAAAAACTTTGGCATGACATATGCAATGATAATATTTAATTAAAAAAATAAATAAATTAAAAACATATTAAAAACACGACTGCCCTGCCAAAAACGAACTAAAAAGTTAAACAACAAGTGTCATTGCAGTCGGGGGACCTTATTTTTTTTATCAGAGAGGTCCCCCGACTGCAATGACACTTGTTGTTTTACTTTTTTTAGTTCGTTTTTGGCAGGGCAGTCGTGTTTTTGTTAATATTTTTTTTAATTTATTTATTTTTATTTCACACATTTTAGTGACATATTATATAGTTTTGGAATGTGCTTATTAAGGCCTTTCATTTGATGCCCATATTGTAATAATAGAAGGAACACATTTTTTTTTCACATTTGAAAATGGCGTCGTGCAGTCGCCATATTATTTTTTCTAAAAAAAATATAGCCAGTGTCACTCGGGATGCTGTAAGGATTCTAACGATACCCCATTTATCCAAATCAGTTCAGGCATTTAGAAGTTATGGTGGAATAAAGAAACTCACATACCCACAAACATACATGAACTCTGAACACATAATACACTCTTTTTGCTTTGGGCAGTCGTGTAAAAAAGATTTAAAGTCTTTATATTCCCTTGCATTTTTCATTAATGTAGACAACATTTTGTTTGATAACAACTAAAGCAGAGGGCTGCATGCCTAATCTACATCGCGCGCGTTCAACTATTCTGCCCCATCGGCGACCATTGTTTTCGAGAATCGATAAAAAATCTTTGGCCCTTTTCCAACCAACCCGACTAATGCATAGGCAGGGTGACTTTTAATTCACTTGAATGAATAGAAATAACGACATTAAAAGGACAACAAATACTTTGCGTAATAGAGAGCAAACTCAATTCACTCACTCACTCACTCATTACATTACTATTTGCGCGTACCTAACTACCAGACCAGCGATTATTTTTCGCACACTCTCAAAAAAAAAGCAAACCCGAAAAAGTTTTTAATTCAATCAGTACAAAAATTTTTTTTTCAGTCTTTCTGTATCAAGTTGCATATTACTGTCGCATATTGTTTTCCATGGAAATACACGGTAAATTTTTAAGTATTAAAAAAATGTGCGTGTATCTCTTTCCTTTTCTAATCAAGTGCAGTTAAAAGTTTCAAAATTTAATAACTAATAAAGGTATTAAAGTTTGTGTCCCAAAATTCTGGATTAAGAGCTCATTCATACATACTTAGACCCCTCAGGGTCACGTGGTCATCTTCCTAATGTTGTCTTCTTCCCAAAGTCGTCACTTTCCTAAGTGGTCACCTTTCTAAGTGGTCAGTTTTAGGAAACTGGTGTGGTAGCTTTCCTAAGTAGGCTCTGTCCTAAGTGGTCACATCTTAGGTACACACACGCGCGTAATCAAAAGAGACTTATCTTGTTTACTTAAATCATGAAAAGAAAAATGCGTCTACGCACCCGTATTGCTATATCTTTGTGAGTACCTATGTCGATTAATCAAAATGTTCAAACAAATATTTTTTTTACTTTTAACTGCATATAGGTACGTAGGTACTTCAGTAAGTGGTCTGATATCCCCGAGTAAGGGAGGGAGGGTGAGAGGAAAAGGGGATGCAGTGCGCTTGGGGGGGGGGGGGTTCCTGGTTGAAGGTTCCCTAAGGATTTTCTCAAATATCCACGCGGACGAAGTCACGGACAGAAGCTACTTGAAATAAAACGTGAATTCGAGAGCAAAATATACTAAGCGGCGTTTCACGAATCCCTTGAATATTTGAAAACAGCGTGTCACCACACTGACCACCCTAACCCTCCCAATGAATGAGGCAATATTGAATCGCATTAACTTAATACAGCTATGAATAATAGCGGCACTTTATTACATTGTCTGCCGTCGGTGATTTAGTTTTTTATTCGTGGGGCGATTCAATGCCGCCCGTGTGAACAGGTCTTTAGTGCGTCATACGCGGCGCGGATTACGAGGGTGTTGTGCGGTATATGAAATGCCTGTCATTTCGACTATTGTGTTTCTCTTGAGCTATTTTTTTGGTTTTAAATTTTCAGTTGCTAAATATATTAACGTTATAATGACGTATTTTAAGAACAAACAAAAACCAAGAAAATTTTCCTCGATCTCTTACTTAACACTTATCAAAAAAATTCAAACAAGTGTTTTTGAATAAAATCCTATTGAAAAAAATACTGATTTAGATACCTACCTACGAATAGAAAAGTTGTAGTTCAAATTTAAAAAATTCTTATATATAAATTTTTCAAGCAGTTCAAACAATTAATTTGACAATTCCACTCACTAAGCCAAAAAAATATCAAAGAAAATTAGATAATCTTTATTTATTTATGTTAGGACTTGCTAGATAAAACAAGTGAGTACTTTTGTTTCCAAATTAATTTCAAAGGAAAAAATCAAGTAGCAGTGTTAGAGGAAATCCTCCAATTTATACATTACGCTCGGTAGAGCTGAATAGAGCGTAATTTTGTTTCTTTCAGAAGGTTTGGCTATTACTGGTCTAAGGCACGAACAGAGGCGGCACTCGATAGGCTAATGAGATCTCGAGACGATCAATAACACTTGCCAATTCTATGTGATTGACAATTGCCATTCTATTGATGGATACAGATTTGCAATCTCATATCTTAAGGGGCCGTACAACGCTTGAAGCAATTTTCATAGTAAAAACTATCGAAATTATTGACAATATTATCGATATTAATTAATAACCAATAAACTATTTCTCATTTTGGAAAACTGTCAATCACAAAACTAGAGTATTTTTATTATAGTTTCAAGATTAAGGTTTATTATTGGCTGGCACATCAGTGAAAATTAAACCGTTTATCTGTCTTTAAACCTTTTCAGAGAATCTCACTTTTTTATAACATTAAATGTTTGTAAAACTGCTTAAAATTAATAGAAAATAATATTACTTTCAATAGATGAAGAAACTAGGAGATTCACAAAAACCAGGATAAAAGTACAGATCGCCTCAGCTAACAAAGCAGTACCTAACTACGAAATCGATACAAGGTGTCCCCATATTATTTGGGTACATTCATCGATACCATGTACCCGTATATACGTGTATTGATAATATGAGCCATGCAGGAATATTCTTAACTTACCGTCCGTTCAGTCCATGAAACTGAAAGGAAGAAAGGAAAACTGAAAGAAACGCAGGGCCAAATACGAGTATGTAAAATATCGACTATTCATACAAATCAAAGAGATCACGTGATCAATTTAGTATGGGTGACCAAAATTTTGTGCCGAAACTTGAAACATGTTCCTTAAAGAAAGTTGTTCAGTTTCGTGGACTGTACACATCCTTGAAAGCTCATTGGGCATATTTGAGCTACTTGATGAAAGTTCGCGTACAGAAACCAAACTAATTTTAAATTGAAGAATCTAATCCCACTTTTCAAAATATGTATATTTTTTTATGTACCGACCGGCAGAAAAAGTTATTTTACAGTATATTCGTGAGTACATGTTTAATGTTATTAAACTTCTGTTACTAAATCGGAAGTTTTTACTTTCAGCTTTGTGAAAATATGTGGTACGAGCGTAATAAACGTTTGAATTGTCTTCATTTATTAATTTCATATTATTAATTATTGAAATGAATGAAACATGGCTTGCAAGAATTCGACCTATACCACTGAGATACATTTATCGACATACCTAGCCCTATTTCGTTTGTGTACGCCGTAGGTCAAATGTCCGAACAAAATGCCCAATGACCTTTGAATGTAAGTTTAGAATTACCCTGTATGAAACCACTTGAATTTGGAAAGCCTATCGTTCCAAAATCTCTCCTTTATATACTTTAACGCAGCGCTTGAACCTTTGACTCGGGCCGCGTAAGGTCGAGGACAACTCATTGTGAAGGCACAATGAGGGCGCAATCCTGCCGCCTCGACGACCACATTCACCGCGGTCACTTTACCTACGGAATTCACATGCAAAGTGACAAACTGTGCTGGCAGGTTATCTTTTCTTCAACGTTCTATAGAACGTACACTATTACCGTTTTCGTTTTACTCTAAAGAAATTCTACGCTCTCGCATTGTTTGTTATGAAACTAAAGCGGTGTTAGAATTTCAAAACAAATGCTGCTAGAGCGAACGCTCATATACCATAGGCTAATTATCATAATAAGGAACAAATGAATACTAAGCTTAGCACATAAGTAAATATAATTTTAGTTTTATTTATAATTTTGTAAATTTCGGAAGCTGAATTTTTTTAAATCCTTCTAATTTCATGGATGTTTAGTTAGATGTTTGGATGTTGTTTGTTACTCAATCACGTAAGAACGGCTGAACGGATTTGGATGAATTTGGCTCACAGATCAGATAGTTTATAAGCCTTGATTAAATTAAAACATAGGATACTTTTTATCCTGGTCAAAGGTTTCCTAGGGATTTTCCGAATATCCACGCGAACGAAGTCGCGGGCAGAAGCTATTATGTCATAAGATTTTTACTTTTTGTAAAGTTCGTTTCTACATTATATTATGGAAAGTATGATGATTATTATGATTTGTACAGCAAAATTATTAAAAAGACGATACAACCAAAGAGCATGTAATCAAATCACTACGTTAAAAAAAAATCTTTTTTCACATTTAGTGGGTTCGATTCCTGGTTAAGGCTGGTGATTTTTCTAAAATCTTTGAATGCAGCTCCAATACCAAAGTTCCAAAAAAAGTCTTCTTTCAAATTATTGTTCTTTCTTTTATTTCCTACCTTAGTTTCAGGTTTCCGGAATAAGAATTACTCCCGGAACCCGGAAAACTCAAAAACTTTTTGTTACAAACCGACGCGACGTAGGCAAATCTGAATGCTAGTATTTTGTAAACCATTCATGTCTGGAACATAAATAATATTGAGAAGTCCTATAACAGTTTAACAATCTTTAATTCATATCAAAATGTTATGCCTAACTGGTTGCTGGAATGCCTGCAATAAATCCAGCCAAAAATATCAGAAGCCACACGTTAAAACATGTGTAAATATGACGGGAGCACTCTCCCCCATCAGCATCCACATCTACGCGACAAAAGCGAACAATGACAGCGACATTCAAAAGGCGAAAAATAGGTTAGGCTGTTTTACTATGAGCTTCGGGATACGCGGAAGTACAAAGAAATGCTAAGGATGTTGTATCACATATCCTGCAAAACCTAGGTACTTGACAAAAATGGATCAAGCTTTAAATAGTTTTTAGGTAGGTTTTTCACAGGAGGAGGTGGAGGCATATGGTGGAGGCATATGGTGGAGGTAAGCGCTGCTGACATGATATCAGGTGCCTATTCTCGTAGTCCCCCGCTTTGTCCCCCACTGGTGGATATCGGGAAAAAAGTTTTTTTTCCATACATTTTTTCCCGATATCCTCCAGTGTGGGGACAAAGGTGGGGGACAACATAGGTAACAGGCCATATCAGTCGGCAAATGTCTGCAGTGACAGTGACTCGAGTAGCTGCTACTAGTCTTTCATACTTTCTAAAGATGAATTTATTATAAATATGAATATTATAAAGTACTTATGAAAATTGCATCAAACTGTTCAAGTATATGAACAAATTATGGAAATTATCTTGTTGTTGGCACAAACCTGCAGCCAAGGTTGTATAACACCAACGCCTGTAGTTGTAGCAGATTACACCACCATTCCAATTCCAATATAAGTACTCGTAATCGTAAGTAGTTTCGTTTTCCTCAGCAGATTCTCATTGTCAATATCACCGTTCCTTCGCTGACCAATGTGGTAAATCGTTATTTCTCCATACAAAATTCTAGGTTTAAACACCATTATCAGACGAACAATCGGAGCGCTAGCTGATGAATTTCGGTTTATGTTCCACGGTGTTGGAGTCTTTGTGGCTCTACTTTCAGCAACACAATAGGGACAAAAGTTATTCAACGACAATGCGAGCACCAAATACCGATCGCCCCCTGCCTCCCTGTCTTGCTACCAATCCATTGTTTACTTTAATACCCCATTTTTATGTATATCGGCGGCGACATAATCGCGAGATTGAGTTATTGAGAAAATTTGTAAGAGAATTTTCTTATTGGAAATCTTTTCGTGGAAAATGTCTTGTTCACAATTTGTCTGAATGCTATCAAAGAATAAAGCTGAGTGGCTGAGGTGTAGGTGTGAGGTGAGGATCTCAAAGAAATGATAGATTGATTGTCTAGTAAGTTACACAAATAAGTTTTCCAAGAATGAGAGAATGACATAATAAGTTCTCCGTCTTATAAATGTATGTTTTTTTCTATCGATCTCTATTGATTTTTTTTAAGTACCTATTAAACATTTACAGTTTTGTATTTATTTAAATACACGCCATATAATGTAGGAACGGGCGGCGAGCGGAGTGATTTATTTTTCCTCAAAAAAGTTTTTATTTTACTGATTACCTGCTCATGATACTCGTACTACTAAGTCACTTTAGATTGGGCGTAATATCCAAATATCGGCTTCCTTTACCGTTTCAACGGCATTTCGTGAACCATTTGGGCAACATGACTTTTCCGATGCAAAAAAGGCTGCTGAATTCGATTCTGAATGTTGCCAAGCCGAATTTTATTTTATTTTTTTCAAGCGTGTTTTGCTCTTATAATGACTTGATTCAAGAAAATATCTCTATATTTCTCTACAGAAAATCCTCTTTAGATTTGCCTCAGAAAAAAACCCTAGTAAATAGCCTAGTTATTTCACTATATAGTGTAATAAACATGTTGAACATTTTTGTCTAGTAACTGTGTTAAAAAAAATTAGCATCATGCGGCGGAATTTTCTCAGCCATTTTTTTTTCAAAAATCCTCTACAGTATTAAAACTATTAAAATTTACCCACGAAAAAAAACTACTGGTGAATAGCCTAGTTATTTTACTATATAAAATAATAAACTTGTTAAACATATTTGTTTAGTAACTGTGTTAAAAAAAAATTGATTCGCGCGGCGGCATTTTCTATAAATTGTTTTTTTTTTTCGAAAATCCTCTACAGAATTGAAACTATGAGGATTTTCCCAAGAAAAAAAAATACTGGTATATAACCCAGTTATCCCACATTATAGAGTAATAAACTTGTTAATCATTTTTGTCTAGTAACTGTGTTAAAAAAAATGTGTCAGACGTCGGAATTTTCTCAATTTTTTTTTCGAAAATCCTCTACAGAATTAAGACTATAAATATTTGTCTCAAAAACAATACTGGTAGATAGCCCAGTTATATCACTATATAGAATAATAAACATGTTAAACATTTTTGTCTAGTAACTGTGTTAAAAAATCAAGTAAGTGTCGCGTGGCGGAATTTTCTCTCCTCGAGCCACATCTCATACTTCCGGTACCCGGACGGACTTCCGGTTATCAAAATTGAGTTCAGCGACCCCAAAACCCTATGCCAGGACACCTCACACGACCAGAATCGAGTTCTAATAAGATTAAGGCTCCATTTTGGCCGCCATCTTGAATTTTGGGCAAAGGAGCCAAAATTGGGCCTGGCAACATTCAGAACCGAATTCAGCGGGCTTTTATACTTCTGAAAAGTCATGTTGCCAAAATGGTTCACAAAATGCCGTTGAACTTGAAAACTTTATTTTAAACTACCGGTCTACTTGGACAAATGTAATTAGGTAACTAATTAAAGTTATAAAAAACACTAATGGCAAAAGAAAATTTCTTTGAATGACTGATACTAAAAATGCATTCAAGAAAATTCGTATTATAAAATAACATTACGCATGCGAGAGTAATATGGAATTACATACTTTACTTTACTTTTACTTACTAATGTTAAACTTTTATACATAAAAAGATCTTCTACTTTTCCCGCATCGCAAACAACATAGTTGTTTATTACTTAAAACTATACAATTTTTATAAAGCAAAATTGGAAAGACTTACGACTTACGAGTAAATGTTTCAAGCATATTAAGTAAAGGACTTGAATCGACTTGTAAAATATATATTTTGATGACTGGTTCTATGAGCTGTAGACCTCGCGTTTGTGACATTTTTGATCATTTTTCGATATAGCTAAAATACGTTTTTTTTTCTACGAAAATTTTCGAAAATGTGAATGGTGAAAAAAATCTAGCTAACAAAATTTCACGAAAATCTTTCACGGAAATAGCGGAGAACAGACGGACAGCCGGACATTCGAGAGCATTTTTACTCACTACACTCTACTTTAAAAAAATATTCAATTCAAAACATTTGAGCTGTAAACAGGTTAATACATACGACAAATTAAGAAAAATTACATGCGCAAGACAAAAAAAACAAGAATTTACTACTGCCAAATGATCAGGGGTACCATAATTTAGCACCGACAAATAATTTTGGAACGCGCCAGTCCCTGTTTTAAATTATAAAGACACAACCGAGCGTCTTCGAGATGACATCAAGCTAACAATATTTCGACAGTTACTATTCAGGAGGCAGCGGCATTGTTACAAAAAGCCTGAGCGCTCCTACAAAAGCTGTAAAGAATGAATGGGAGGGAGCCGATTCAATAGGAGAAAGGGGGGTAGTTACGTAAGTGTGTTTTGCGGTGCGTGCGGGGAGCGCTGTAAGGGAAGCGGTTTTTTACACTTTGAAACTTTGTAAGTACAGCAATGGAAGTAGTATTATAAAAGATTTTAATTCAAAAAGCTTATACGACTTCTTGTTCAACAATTTTAATTCTTAGTTCGATTTTTCTTTCTTTCTGACCTTTTGACTTTTTGAGACAATAGGAAATCCACTCGTTGCTTATTGAGATGCTTTAGCTTTCTTCTTGAAAAGTACTGCCTACTTATTGAACGGTATGCTTTTTGTTTATAGGAGTTGTTTGACTTTTACCATTATTTTTCATGGGTCCTATTATGATTTGTTTTTTTGTTTTCAGACTCGTGCTTTACAAAAGAAACCAGTAAATAATACATAAAGGGCAAAAAGATGGATGAGAATTTTGTATTTACCTAAAAACTGTACAAAATAGGGTCAAAGTATCTTGAACCACCGACCGCCCGCGACTTCGTCTGCGTGAATAGTATTTTGTCTATCACTCGGGAACAGTTCTTTTTATTGGGATGAAAAGTACCCTATGTCCTTTTCTGTACCTCTGACAACGTGTATGTAAAATTTCATGATGATCGGTTTAGTACTAAGACGTGAATTTGAAACAAACAAACGGGCTTTCGCATTTATAAAATTAGTAAGGAAGGATAATATACTAGACAAAATCGACTCGTCACCAGCTAGCTTCTTAAGCGGGACTAGCGTTAAAAAAAACTAAGGAAAATTCTTAACTCTACATTCGTACATTCATTCGAGACGCAGGTCCTTTAATCTACCACCAGGGACAAGCAAAGCCAGTCGCGGTTTATTCACGAACTTTAGTGTGACCCCACAAAGCCACGCTCGTCATTTAAATGCACACGTTTCATTGGCTCTGAATGCTTCGGGAAGTTAAAAAGAACGGGCCAATTACGATGCTTTGTGCGACCTCCTCGGGAGTCGGGACTCGAGTGTAACTCCGTATGGGGTTTTTATTTGGTTTCGGCTGCACGCTGCTCCTTACGGTCCTTTGATGTGTTGAGTTGTCTAATTATACTGTCCTCAACCTCATATTTTCTACGCAGACTTAATGGTCAATACCATATAATAACTGCGTAGAAAATTTATAATAATTAACCAAAAGGGGTGAAATGGGAGTTCAACCAAAGTTTTCATAGAAATTTTCATATAATTTTTTAGACAAATTTCAGCCGACTTTTCTTTCGAATTGAAACTGCGTAGAAGAAAAGCAAATAAGTAAACAAAGTTGTATAAGTTTGGAAGTTTAGATGTTTGGACATTTGTTACTTAATCATGCAAAAATCGGCTGAAAATTGGCACATAGTTTATAGCCTGGATTAAAACATAGAATAGGTATTTAGGTACTTTTTTATCTCGGTCAAAGGTTCCTAATTTTCCGATTGTCCACGCGGAGGAATTCGCGAGCGAAAGCTAGTAAAGCAGACTATTTTATCTGCTATATTCTAATGGGCTATTTACGTAGTCGATGTATCAATGAAATTATAACGAGCATCGAAATATATGAAGTTTCCCAAATAAAAAATATAGGTAAAATAACACTTATTACCGAAGTTACAAACTTGTATTTGTTTGTATAGTTCATTTCATACAAAATGAGTGCATACGACCGCAAGTGTAACTTTGTAAATTTTTAGGGTTCCGTACCCAAAGGGTAAAATCGGGACCCTATTACTAAGACTCCGCTGTGCGTCTGTCTGTCTGTCACTAGGCTGTATCTCATGAACCGTGATAGATAGACAGTTGAAATTTTCACAGATGATGTATTTCTGTTACCGCAAAACAAAAAATATTAAAAATATAATAAAATAAATATTAAAGGGGGGCTCCCATACAATAATAAACGTGATTTTTTTTTGCCGTTTTTTGCTTTATATTAATAACGACAACAGATAGACAGTTGAAATTTTCACAGATGATGTATTTTTGTTGCCACTATAACAACAAATTCTAAAAACAGCCTAAAATAAGCCCCCTTTTAAATATTTAAAGGGGGCTCCCATACAATAAACGTGTTTTTTTTTGCCGTTTTTGGTACGGAACCCTTCGTGCGCGAGTCCGACTCGCACTTGGCCGGTTTTTTTTTACAAATTTCTATGCACTTGTGTAGTTTTTAGGGTTCCGTACCTCAAAAGGAAAAAACGGAACCATTATAGGATCACATTTGTGTCCGTCTGTCTGTCTGTCTATCCATCTGTCCGTCTGTCAAGACTAAACGTTCCCGAGATGAAGATCTCGGGAACGCGTGGAGGTATCGAGTTGAAATTAAAACAATATGTATATATTCAAGTCTACGGCCCCTTGAAACTGTGAAAAATTCAAACATCTGAGTTTGCGTAAAAAAAAAGGTACAGCCGTTTATGCGCAAAAACGCATATTTCGACACTCTCAAAGGAATCAAAATTCATAGGGTACTTCCCGTTCACCTAGAACTATGAAATTTGGCAAGTAATATCGTCTTATACTGCAAGTAGAAGTAAAATCTGAAAACTATACATTTGTAATTAAATCATAAATTTATGATTTAATTACAAATGTATGGTTTTCAGATTTTCCTATTAGTATAAGACGATATTACTTGCCAAATTTCATAGTTCTAGGTGAACGGGAAGTACCCTATGAATTTTGATATGTCGGTATGCCTGTGTGTCGTTGGTGCGTCTAAATCCTTTATGTCAGGAACGCGTGAAGGCATGAAGGTATCGAGTAAGCTGTGAACAATCAAATTTCTAAATTTACCTTAAAAAAACTTTTTTAAAAACACGTTTTTAAAACGGACTAAATTATTACAAAAAAATCGGACTAAAACATTAAAACGGACTAGTATAAACAGACTAAAAAAGTAAAAAATAAATTCTACTGTAAAAATTTATAACCCTCTATAAGTACTACCTACCTACAGAAATTTTAAACCTAAAAACGTGGGGCGCATTTTGTAAAATTTATCATCCATATTGTCTTTAGCATAAAGATACGGCCGTTTATGCCACAAAACACCCGTCCATATTTTGACACTTTCAAAGTACAAGAAAAAATCTGAAAACTATCACTTATGTAATTGAATCATAAAAAATATAGTATTTTTTTAAGTACCAACTTTGTACTGAACCCTTGGTGGGTGAGTCCGACTTCCACTTGTCCGGTTTTTTTCCTTAATCCCGGATGTTAAAAGTCTCCTTTTAAGGTCAAACCGCACTACAGCGGAGCGGCGCTGCGCGGCGCAGCACTGCAGCGGAGCGGCGCGGCCTCTCCTAAACGCACTATCGCGGCAGCGGAGCGGCGCGGCGCGGCTCAAATTGCCAGACGTAGCAAGATTTCATTGAAGTTGGACGCACGAACAAAAAGGGAACGCTCGGTCACGCGTTCCCTAGAACGAATTTCGAAGCAACGATTTAGCAACACATTCTCATATTTTTTATTTATTTATTTGTGTTGAGTTATGATTATGATGATTTATGAAATGATCACGTAAAATACCACTTTGTAATTTAATCAAAATTTGTACACTGAAATATCAGTAGAAATAGATATTTCCAAATACCCTCTATAGACTGAAGCTCGATTATGAAGAATATTCGGCCGCGCCGCGCCGCGAGCTATACCGCACTAGCGGCAGCGGAGCGGCGCGGAGCGGCGCGGCGCGGCGCGGCGCGGCAAAATATTCTTTTGCACCCAAATCTGCAGCGCCGCGCCGGTACGCGCCGCGCCGCGCCGCGCCTCTCCGCTATAGTGCGGTTTGCATCATTGCAATCAATAGAAATAATATTTGGCCGCGCCGCTCCGCGCCGCGCCGCTCCGCTGTAGTGCGGTTTGACCTCAAATCTGCAGCGCCGCGCCGGTACGCGCCGCGCCGCGCCGCGCCTCTCCGCTATAGTGCGGTTTGCATCATTGCAATCAATAGAAATAATATTTGGCCGCGCCGCGCCGCGCCGCGCCGCTCCGCGCCGCTCCGCTGTAGTGCGGTTTGACCTTTAGCATACCTCTTCCACTCGACTTGCGAGGCCATAAAATAGAATATAATTTTCCAAGAAGTGAGCCAACGTAGCGATGCAAAGCCTTTTGTAGTTACCGGCATTTCCGGTTTTTCATTTCTCCATTTTATTTGATTTTTATCGAAATCCAAGTCTTAGCTATTCGGAAAAGTGTGGAACTATTTCGAAACTTGGTTATAGACTAATGATATATTTGTTTATCTTAATATATAAAATCGTAAACTGAATGACTGACTGACTGACTGACTAACTGATTGACTGACTGATCTATCAACGCACAGCCCAAACCGCTGGACCTAGAGACTTGAAATTTTGCACACAGATACTTTATACAGTGTAGGCATCCACTAAGGAAGGATTTTTGAAAATTCCATCCCTAAGGGGATGAAATAAGGGATGAAAGTTTGTATGAAAGTCCCTAAGTTTTGAAGCTAGAATCTTCAAATTTTGTATTTAGGCTGACGATTGAAAATTAATAAATACGGGTCTCAGCGTTTTTCAAAATTCTACCCCCGAAGGGGTCAAAAGGGGGATGAAGTTGTGTATTAAAGAAAATCCTTCATTTTCGAAGTAAAAATCGCTAAATTTATAATTTAGGCTTATGGATAGAAATCTAAAGCAACGTATATTGTTTTTGTTAGGATTTCAACTCCAAAGGGGATGAAATGGGGGTAAAAAGGGTTAAAAAAAACCTAAAAATATATATGGATGTCGTTATCGGGGTTTTGTGGGATGACGATTGCAAAAATTACATTTATTTTGAAGTCCATCACGGTGGACATAATTTAACCCCTAAAGGGGTGAAAATGGGGTCCAAATTTTGTATGGAAAAATAATATAAAATAGACATTACAACTTTAAACTTCGTAGGAGCACATCTAAAAATAAATAGGCAAATATATATTTTGTTATTTTGAAAATCAACCCCTTAGGGGGTAAATGGGGTGAGTAAACATAAAAATCGATATAGATGTCGTTATTGGGGTTTTCTGGGATGACGATTGCAAAAATGACATTTATTTTGAAGTCCAACACGGTGGACATGATTTAACCCCTAAAGGGGTGAAAATGGGGTCCAAATTTTGTATGGAAAATAATATAAAATAGACATTACATCTTTAAACTTCGTAGGAGCATATCTAAAAATAAATAGGCAAATATATATTTTGTTATTTTGAAAATCAACCCCTTAGGGGGTAAATGGGGTGAGTAAACATAAAAATCGATATAGATGTCGTTATTGGGGTTTTCTGGGATGACGATTGCAAAAATGACATTTATTTTGAAGTCCAACCACGGTGGACATGATTTAACCCCTAAAGGGGTAAAAATGGGGTTCAAATTTTGTATGGAAAAAGAATACAAAATCGAAATTACAACTTTAAAATTCGTAAGAGCACGTCTAAAAATAAATAGGCAAAAGATAATTTGTTATTTTGAAATTCATCCCTTCGCGAGGCAAATCGTTTGGATCGTGTGGCAGGCCTCGCACGAGGCTGCGCGCTTGGTCCGCACCCTGATTATCTAAAAAGAAACTATTTAGCGACCGGTTGCATTTGACATACATTGCCACTTTTCTTTGGTATGTTTTTTTTAACCCAAAAAGAAGTAGCAATGGATCACGATCATCTGCGAACTGCAACCAGTCGCTAGGTGGTTTTTAATTAGATAATCAGCCCGCGGGACCCGCCTAATCGCGTAAAAACGGCTGGTCGGATCCTGGTTGAAGGTTCCCTAAGGATTTTCTCTAATATCCACGCGGACGAAGTCGTGGGCGGAAGCTAGTTTATAATAAAGGCACCGCTACATAGAAAAAGCTTGGGAAAGGTTTAACTAATCTAATTACTTTTGTAAGTTTAATTTAATTACTTTTGCTTTTGCATTCATCGATTTTCGTCATTGTTTTTAGTACGAGCGGCGACCGTAAGATTGCCTACGTCATCTGATACCACGATCAAACCCATGGAGAATGATCAGAAAAGTGATGCTTAGCTTAGATCAATCAGTCTGCCAAAGCTGAATTGGCCGGAACCATAAAAAAACGGGCCACTTCCGGTAAAAAAATATAGGGGTCACTTACGTCATTTGATACCGAAATAATACTAATGGCATCAGTTACCCGCTCACTAGTAAAGACAAAAAAACGTAGTCTGCGAGTTCTTATATGGCCGGAAGTACTTGGCAGACGAACTCATAGGTGTCGAATTGGACCCCTTCGCCTACGTCATCTGATACCACGATGAAACCCACGGAGAATGATCAGAAAAGTGATGTTTAGCTTAGATCAATCAGTCTGCCAAAGCTGAATTGGCCGGAACTATAAAAAACGGGCCACTTCTGGTCGCCAAGAAGGAGTCATTTATCTAAGCTAAGCATCACTTTTCTGATCATTCTCCATGGGTTTGATCGTGGTATCAGATGACGTAGGCAATCTTACGGTCGCCGCTCGTACTATTTAGTCAAAGATAAATCAGCAGCATACGTCGATTTCACTTCTCTTTGGACCAATTTTGTCAAAATAAGATACTGATATATTGGGACCTTAAGGAAGGACAAAGGCTACTTTTTATCCCACAGCAGGGCACGGGTCTCCGCCCGCACGAAACCTGTAGTATACGCGTGCGAAGCTACAGACGGAGAGTTAGTGAAGAAATAAGTAACTGTAAGAAACTTATTGTAGTCGTACCACCCCTAGTGCTGGAGTTCTTCAATAACGCTTATTTATTTATATAAAGATTAGCGGCCTCCCGCGGTTTCACCCGCGTGGTTCCCGTTCCCGTGGGAATTATCGGGATAAAAAGTATCCTATGTTTTAATCTAGGCTATCTACTATCTGTGTGCCAAATTTCAACCAAATCCGTTCAGTAGTTTTTGCGTGATTGAGGAACAAACATCCAAACCCACAAACTTTCACATTTATAATCTTAGTAGGATAGATATTAGATAGGTCCTTTATAAAATGGAGATCTACGAGTATAGTTCACCTGCGCGGACGGCGCCAACTCGTAGGATAAATCGTTACTCTCATAATCATAAAATCACGTGGATTCCTTACAAAACAAAGTTGTAAGTAAACGAGTAGCATTTTGTTAACTTAACTAAGCTTTTTAAGACTTCCTGTAAAAAGCTCTGTTAAGTTTTTATGAGAAAAACCGGACAAGTACGAGTCGGACTCTCTCACCAAGGGTTCCGTACTTGGTACTTAAATAAAGACTATATTTTTTACACGACTGCCCAAAGCAAAAAGAGTGTATATGTGTTCAGGGTTCATGAATGTTTGTGGGTATGAACGTGAGTTTCTTTATTCCACCATAACTTCTAAATGCCTGAACTGATTTGGATAAATGGGGTATCGTTAGAATCCTTACAGCATCCCGAGTGACACTGGCTATAGTTTTTTTTTTATATATATATAGCGACTTTACGACGCCATTTTCAAATGTGAAAAAAAATTTTTTTCTTCTATTATTACAATATGGGCATCAAATAAAAGGCCTTGATGTGCACATTCCAGAACTACATAATATGTCACTAAAATGTGTGAAATAAAAATAAATAAATTAAAAAAATATAAAAACACGACTGCCCTACCAAAAACGAACTAAAAAGTTAAATAACAAGTATCATTGCAGTCGGGGGACCTCTTTGATCAAAAATTGTTCCATAATAAGGTCCCCCGACTGCAATGACACTTGTTGTTTAACTATTTAGTTCGTTTTTGGCAGGGCGTTCGTTTTTTTTTTTTTTTTATGATTTAATTACAATGTAAATTAAATACAATAGTTTTCAGATTGTTGCCGGTATGACGATATTACTTGCCAAATTTCATAGCTCTAGGTCAACGGGATGCACCCTATGAATTTTGATTCCCTTGAGATTGTCAAAATATGCGCTTTTTCCATAGAAATAGAATGCCAAAGACATTGAAATGTATGTTTTCAATTGCCAAAGAACAACAATGTCAATAAACATGTGATCCGAAAAACGAATGTATACATTTTATATTAGATACGTAAAATATGACTTACATATCGACTGTGGAAAGGAAAAAATGCTAAAGCGCCACTTTGGCCATTATGAGTTACATAATATCATTGGATAGCGCTTTTTTTCTGCGTCGCTCTGTCTAGGTTTCAAAGCAATCGGAGCACTTTTTTGGCGCTTTAGCATTTCTAAAATTCAACGTTTTTCACAAATTTACGCTGTCAATATGACTAAAGCGACGTATTTTTATTATTTTTGTAACAAATGTAGCATAAGAATTTTTATCCGGTCCACCTTTATTTCATTTGTACCACTTGAGCAATTTTCGTTTATTCAAATTTGAAAAGTAATGGTGATTTAGTAATTTAAGCATTTTATAGACTACAATGGTTTGGCGCTTTAGCAAAACATCATTGGTTTAAGAAGTAAGAACGGTTGGCGCTTAAGCAATTTTTGCTAGCTGTTTGTGTTATTATTACTCTAGTACGTTAGCGAAAATACTACTCTCAGATTTATTGATGCAACGTATATTACAATACAGAAGTCATAATTTGACATTATTTCGATTAACTGAAACAAAGTAATACTAATTACTTCACGCTTCCAAGACACTCAATGGGAAGTCACCAATTTTGATGCTTCCCTGGTTTCACCCACCCAAATAATATTGACCTCTGCACTACTCAGGTCGTCGAAGTATGGCTCTCAAACAGCTGAATAACAACCGATCACTACAGAACTTCTTAGAGCGGGTGATAAGCCAATACTAAAATCCTCCAGAAGCTTTTCAATTCCGTCATCGTTGAAGGCAGAACGCCGAAGGCATGACTCTCTTAAAGAACTACAGACCCATCTCACTTCTGAGCCATATTTATAAGTTGTTTTCGAGAGTCTTTACGAATCGTCTCGCTCGCAGATTTGGCGACTTCCAACCTCCCGAACAAGCCAGGTTCCGTAAAGGCTTAGCGCCATGGACCACATCCATACGCTGCGGCAGGTCATACAGAAGACTGAGGAGTATAATTTGCCACTCTGCTTGGCGTTCGTGGACTAAAAGACAGCCTTTGATTCAATAGAAACCTGGGCGGTACTGCAGTCTCTCCGGAGGTGCCAAGGGTAGTGGACTGCAGGTATATCGAGATGTTCAGGTACTAACACGAAAATGCCACCATGTCGATCCGGTCGAGTACGAGTACAGAACTAGAGCACAAATCCAATGCAACTGCAGGGAAATGTAATTTCTTTGAAACTGTTCACTGCTGCATCAGAGGACATCTTTAAACTCTTAAACTGAAAAGGACTCGGCATCAACAATAATGGTCAATACCTAACATATCTTCGTTTTACCGATGATATAGTACTGGCTGAGATCTTGGAAGAACTGAACACAATGCTCGAAGTGCTTTGCTCCCCAAAGAGTGGGTCTCAAGATGAACATGGGTAAGACGAAAATTATGTCGAATGCGCATGTTGTGCCCGCTCCAGTTCATGTTGAGAACACTACACTTGAAGTTGTGGGATGGGCAGCATTCGGGAAGCTTTGAAATATCTTCGCTTCAAATTTACCTTAGTGTCTCAAGACGAAAGTCAGTGCGTGTTGTCAGTGATAATGATTTACGGCAGTGAAACGTGGTCGCTCACTATGAGTCTCATAAGGAGGCTCAAGGTCACCCAGCTTGCAATGGAAAGAGCCATGATAAGCGTTTCCTTGCGTGATCGAATCAGAAATTAGGAAATCTGCAGGAGAACTAAAGTTACCGACATCGCTCGAAGGATTGTTCAGTTGAAGTATCAGTGGGCTGGACACATAGCGAAAAGAACCGACGGCCGTTGGGGCGGAAAGGTTTTGGAATGGCGACCCCATACTGGACGACGTTCCGTGGGTAGGCCTCCGACAAGGTGGATCAACGATGGTGAAGGTCGCGGTGCGCCGCTGGATACAAGCAGCGCAAGACCGATCGTCGTGGAGATCCTTGGGGGAGCCCTGTACCCAGCAGTAAGTGTCGTGAGGCCGATATGATGATGATTTTAATATTAGCCAGCAAGTTTTCAGAAAAAATAATACAGCATTAATTTTCACCGTGCATCACCATCACCACACCGCACTGCAACTTGCAGACAAATTCCAATGTGATTTGATCGGATAGCAGTAGCCGAGCAGTAGCATAGCAGTAGCCTCTCCAAAGGCCGCCGTTTACAGTCCACCAGGGCGATGCCCGCGGGCTGCTTCAGCAGCCCGCGCACCAGGGCGAAATAATAGACAATTAACTGAAACATAGTAATACTTATTACCTGATATCGATAAGTAAAAAAGAAATCTAATATAGAGTAATTGAGTTGGTGTTCAGCAATACTTGTTTGCATTTATTCTACAGCATTGGTGCATTTAAGCAAGTTTCCCTAAAGGGTTCGGGTAAATCATCGCCAACATGGGTAATTGAGTAAACTTTTCTTCACTGCATCTGTTAAAGTTAAGGTCATTAAGCATTTTGTCATTGCCCTAGAAAAGATCATTGCTACTTATAATCAGTTTTCACTGACTGGGTTCTTACAATATTGTGGACATAAGTAATTTTTTCCTGACTGGAGTTTTCTCAAAAAAATAAGTATTTTTGCTTAAGCGACAAGTATTTCGCGATATAATAGAATTAGAAACCAATGAGTATTTCCTAAATTTGGGAAAAAAATAAATAATATGGTCTTTCATACACATGAATTTGCTCACGTTAATAACAAAAAAGTTATGATTTTTTTTCGAAAAAATGAAACTTTAAGAGGATACCTCGTGGATTTTCATGGTTTTCAATTTAGATTTAGTCCTATTGATCCTACTACTATTGTTCTAATTTTGGAATATGTTAAAATAGACTAATAACAAAATTTTTTGATCAAGCTCAAAACATGAATGGAAACAATTTTCTCGATAGAAAAAAAATCCAAAGTTGATGCCTCTCATATCATTTTTGCAGTACTGTAAGCAAACGGACTCATAGTTTGAACTGAAATTATGTTAATAAGATAAGTAATAAATAGTTCCAACTTTTGATATTTCCTCATTTCCCACAACTAGCATTTTGGCGCTTTAGCATTTTTTCCTTTCCACAGTCGATATATAAAATATGACTATATAATGGCAAAGAAAATTAATAAACTATGTTCCATACTGTTTTCTTCGTCGATAAACGAATAAATGTAGCGAAATTTGGTTTTAGAGAAATGCGTTGCAAAATCTTATTTTAAAAGTGTGATTACTTGGATTGTTTATTTTTATCACATCACAATTACTTAGAGCACAAGACACCATGGCTCCACGATATCTTTATTTGAAATTGTAATAAGGATTCACAAATATTTTAAACAAATTGTGATTGCTCATTTGCAAGACGGGAAGCTAGGGGCTCTTACTGTAAAAAAATTGGCACATTGTCACTTGATTCTTTGTCTCTTTTTTTCACAGACCGTGTCCGTATAATGTTAAATTCTCTTTCCCACGCTTTGTTGGTCATCTTGAGCGCAGCGAAAAATTTTCTATGTCTATGGTTTTTTCGGTATAAAAGGGTCTGATGATGGAGCCGGAAGAAGGCCACAGGAACTCTATATATAATAAAACCATGGATTCCCATTCAGTTAAGGCACGTTTGAATTGTTTTGACGAGTACTTTGTTGGGGATTTTTTTCCTGGGTCTGATGATGGAGCCGGAAGAAGGACACAGGAACTCTTTAATAAAATCACACTACTCCATCGAGTTTAGGCTCTTTTAAATCGTCTTGACGAGCACTCTCTTGGGAAATAGTGTCCAGGGTCTGATGATTGAGCCGGACGAAGGCCACAGGAACTCTGTAATAAAACCATGAAGAAGACCACTGTAACTTTGTTATAAAACCAAACCATGCAACCCTATCGAATTTGAGCTCGTTTGAATCGTCTTGACGAGTGCTCCGATAGAAGATGGTATATTTTTAGCAGTAAATAATTATTTACTGAGAAAAACTTTTTTAAAACACGTTTTTAAAATGGATAAAAATTATAAAAATCGGACTAAAACATTAAAACGGACTAGTAGAAACAGACTAAAAAGTATAAAATAAATTCTTCTGTAAATATTAGCCTAAAAACGTGGGGCGCATGCCCCACGAATATGGATGATAAATTTTATAAAATGCGCCCCACTTTTTTAAGTTTATGAAATTCCGCATATCTTCAGTCAGTCAGTATGCGTTCTCTTCACATTGGTGAGATAGCGCTGATCTTCAGCGGAAACGTAAAAAGTATTAGAAAATTTCGCCAAATCCATTAGTGGCTCAGTAGCATAATTGGTAGTGCATTGGGCCGGAATCCTAAGGGTGCGGGTTCGAATCCCGTCTGAGTTGCTACGGGTGAGCCGATTTTTTCTAATATTTTTTCATTATTTATTCATCTTAATATAAAAATAGCATTGTGAATGCAAAAATCTAAAAGTTTAAAGTCAAAAACTTTTTTCGAAAATCTCCTAAATGTAAAAAAATGACACTTTTTCTGGTTCTTTTCTCATTAAATCGACAATTTCTCAAAAACGAAAAGCGATATCGAAAAAATTAAAAAAACCCCTAGAGATATTGAGTTAGGCTACCTATTGAAAATAGTATATGTCCCTGACTCTTACGGTCTGGGCTGTAGCTTATCCTTTATGTAGCGAAATGTTGGGATACCGCCGGCGACGCGCGACGTGCGCGGCGCGGGATAATAATAATTAATAATACATAGTACGATTGAAGTTTGTAAATTATTGTATATGTCAAAGCTTGTAATAGTGTTTTATATATTTTATTTTTTATTTATTTCCACATTTTTTATAAATAAAAAGTATTTAGGCCCTCCGCTGCCTTGAGCGGGACACGCGCGCGGGGCGACATTGATTAAAGCTTACTCATGCGCTACGCAAGCATCTGTCTGTCAAAAACCAGCAATCTATATTCCCGCGCCGTCTACCCGCGGCGGGATCCCGCTTAAGGCAGCGGACGGCCTTAGATATATGACGGCGCATCCGTAGCGCTATCTAGTTTCAAGGAGTGAAATTAGTTTACTGCATTGACAGTGACGCCGGCTGTCATTGCACGGACGAGAGTAGATTGTACTCTGACGGAACGTCACTTACGTTTTGACAGTGGCTGGCCAAGATGGCGGGTGGGCGGAAAGAGTCAGTTTGACTTTGAAACGAGACGCGCCACGTGTAAGAACGTAAGGGACGGATCGTCGATGTCCGTTTCAAATCCACTTTAATCTATCGCGAAGTGCACTGTAATTGATTTCTGTGATTGGTGTAGTGAATAAAACGTTGTGATTTGTGATATTTTACCGTTATTTCTAAAATATCTGTCCCAAATACCCATGCAAGATGAGTAATCCTGACAAGGGTACGGAAGTGCCATTATCAGATGTGGGATCGAATGGGACTGCAAGTCGACCACCTGACGAAGATGGAACTCGGCTATTAACCCGGATCAAGGCCTCCTGTTATCCCGAATATTGGCTACTTCACAACCAGCTTCGACCCCAAATGTAAGTGCTATACAATTAATGCAGTTTAACCCAGATGATAGTGACGCCGATATTGAGGGTTGGTGCCGCGTCACCGAGTTGATAATTAAGGACAAAAAAATATCTGGAGTGGATTTACTAATAGCCTTGACAAATTCCTTGAAAGGGCGTGCGGCCTCCTGCCTTACACAACTGCGCATTGATGATTTAACCTGGGACGTTGTAAAAGCAACTCTTATAGCCAAGTTTTCTAAGCCCAAGCTGATCCAGGACTATTTCGATGATATATGGAGGTTTCAAATCGGATCTAAGGACACTGCCAGTGAAGCTGCTGTACGCCTTTAGGGCTTGATTGAGAGGATCCCTAAAGTTGATATGCCCGAAGAGGTGATAACCGGATTCGTGATTTCTGTTTTGTCTCACAAGGATGGACTCATTAGGCGAGAATTGAACTCGCATGTAATAACCACCAGAACTCAGTTGTTCCGCGCTCTCGGTGGCATTTCTTTTAAACGACGAGCTGAAGAAACTGATCGGGAGTATGAAGCAAAAAGACCTCGCATGTCTGATTCGAAGTTTACTGGAAAATGCCATACATGTGGAGTGCCTGGGCATAAACAATCGGAATGCAGACGACGACGCCGTGACGATCCTGGTAGCTCGATGAAAAAGGAGATAAGAGGTCCTGCTCGCACTAATGACAAGACTCTGGAAGTGACCTGCTACACGTGCAAGAAGCCGGGGCATGTATCCACCACGTGCCCAAACAAGAACAGTGCAGTGACGGTGCAGGAGGTCAACATCTGCGAGAGCCGAGCTTCGAGAGGTACTCTGCTGACGTCGTCCGGTGAGAAAGTCTCTTTCCTTTTCGATAGTGGTTCGTCATGTTCCTTAGTAAAGGAAAGTGCTTCCCCGTGCTTTTTGGACGCCAAGCGTGAATGCAAAGTGTATTTAAAGGGTATTGGAGGGGACTACGTTGAGTGTAAATCGCAGGTTTCTTCTAAAATTAAAATTGGAGACTTGGGCCGATTTCACCGTTAACCGAGTTAAATTGAACTTGGTTTTACTTAAGCGAGTTCAGAAATTAGTTTTGATCGCGGTCTACGTTGCACCGGTTTCACCGTCTTCATTTTGATAACCGTAGTTCAGCTTTGACAAAGAATGAAGTTGCGTTCAAAGTATTGCAATTAAAGAAATTTTCCCTACATAAATGGGAAAAAAAATACAGATCATGATATTCTTCGTGGCGCAAACCACATTCACTCGTGGTGTGAACCCTGTGAAACATACCTACTCAGTGAATTTAAAGAAATAGGCTACGCACTTATTCATTCATTACCTACGCAAAAAATAAATTTCAGGGTCAGTTGTCAAGAACGTCAAAATCAAAAGTAAGTAATGAAAAATTTGATGTCAAGTTTACGGCGGTCTTTTTAAATTTAGAACAATAAACAGCTTGTAAAGAGTTGACAAAAAAAGGTCGCCACTTTATTTTTCAATAACATACAATTTTTATTCTTTTCCAATAATTTATAACAACTTTCTTTTGCATAGGTCAACACTTCAAAATCACATTGACTATCTTTTGTACTTAAAAATATTAGTTCCATTAAAATTCTTTCTGGCCCAAGTATAATTTTTAATGGGGAGGCGAAGGCAAAGTGAATTACAGATGGCGCTTCAGTCTTAGGAACAATTGTCAGTTTGAGCTTATATTGTCTTGACTGTGTATTACGTGATTTTACTTTCTTAGATTGTATTTTTTTCGGTTTTGCGGACAAACAATGTATTTTATGCTAACTTTAGCTCATATAAAAGAAGAATTACGGAAAAGAAAAGCCAAAACAACAGGCAAGAAAGTTTATAGCAACTTACAAAAAATTGCTAACAAGCATTACATTTCTTTAAATTTCGTGTAAGATTTACAAGTAATCTTTTTATTTCAGATTAGAAGCATATGATTTAAATTTTAACAAAGCAACTGAGTGTGAATTTCCGTGTTTATAGTTGCCTGATGATGCCTTCTGTGCAATAGTAATTTCAGGTTTCTGTACTGGAATTTCTGTACCATCCAAAATTACACGAACCGTTTTATCATATTTATTTTATTATTCTAAGTTTCTTGAATGACTCTGGCATATAAAATTCTATTAATTCTCTGTTTGGCCCCAATATTGGGCTTATTCCATATTTGATATACCTATCAAATTCATCCAAGTTATAAATATGTGAGAAACTGCTGAGGTTGAAATTTTAAAGAACAAAGCTGTTATAATTCAAATGTTGTTTTATTTTGCGAAGCTTCATCAAATTCATGAAACATTCCTTTTGATTTATAATGTTTCTCAGGCTCAGCAAAGGAGAAAATCGAGGGAAAAGCATATTTTTTTTTATATTTCTTTGCCCACTATTTTTATTGTTACTGGGAAATCGATGAACTCCAATATTTTACAAGTTACATGCATAACAATGCGGCATTTTCTCAGTATAAAATTAAAAAGTGCAATACTTCAAGAGATTCCCATATGTTTTGACACTTTCTTTGAGGCGGCCGGGTACCAAAGACCAGACGCCACCTATCGGGATAAAATTGCGCTTTTCCTCCCCATTTTGAAATGATCGAAATTATTTAGGGTAAAACTAAAACTTGGTAGTGGAAACACTGACTTATAATCTCTTTGATTTTTGTCAAATTTCTCTATGGAATTTGTTTTTGTCAGTTTGTCAATTTTAAAACAATGTTTATCTGATATTTTTGAGTTTTATGCAGTATTTTTATTTTCCGCAGTGATATTTTGCTCAATTGTTTATTTCGAACGGATTGTGGATATAATAATTTAAGTACCTAGGTACTGAATACATGTTATTTAAGTAAGTGTCGTGAAACTTGTGAATTGTGAATTTTTGACATGGTAGGTAATAAATCAGTGAAATAAATTGTTGTCCGTTTTTTCTTTATTATTATTAGTTGTATGTAGAAGAACTAGGTACGTAGTTAACGGGATATCTACTAGCATAATAGTAAAAGTTAGGTAGGTCATAGGTAAGTAAGTGTACTTTACAATATTCTATTATGTTTTGATTTACGGTGCCTATAAAACATTATTAGGCATTGGATTCAGAATGTTTTGAACGCTTATTATTATAATGGGTGTTTTAAAGGCGCCGCTCGTAATTCAAAACATAATAAACTCGAGAGCAGAAAAATCGCACCACACAGGCCTATTTTCATACATACGAGGTAAATTTTAAGATCTGGTTCTCCGCCCAGGATTAAACGGGCTCTGATCTGATGATGGCAAATTAAGAAAGGTGGTTGAGGAAAAAAGGTGAATAGAAAAAAGCTGAATAGAGCATTGGCACTAGCTAAGGCTCTATTCATCTTTTTTTTTATTCAAATACGAAAAGAATATTTCTTTCCACTACTTATTTCTTTCTATGCAATAATCAATTCTCCCATGTTCAACGTACATACCTACTCCACAATAATGGCAATGAAACAATATTATCTACCACTGAACTATTCAACATTTGACACTGGCAAAAATTACTTCCAAGAGGAAAGTAGATTGCCAAAACAAAAAAGAAGAAGAAGAAGACATCATGGCAGACAGATGACAGACAGTTCTTGAACGTGTTCAAACCATAGATAAGTTCAAATACGCTAACCGTCGTAAATCGGCCGTTCAGAAACTGAAACCAAGTTCAAAAGTTTAAGCGCGTGAGCTGAGGTTAACTCGAATTGAGCGCGTTCAATTTAAGCGGTGAAATCGGCTCTTAATATTAACGTTATTGTTTCACATAGTGCCGGATGATTTTATTTCTGAACAAGTTATTATAGGTAGAGATATTTTAGATAACGGTGTGCGTATTTCGATTGATGTCTATAATTTAACAATTACGTCTATTGAGCAAGCTAATTTGTGTGAAAAGGGAAACGAATTTGATTTTACTACTATTGACACTGATTTGACTGGTAAGGATAGAGATGACTTGATAATAATTTTGAAAAAGTATTCTGACCATTTTATAGAGGGTATTCCAACTCAACGCGTATCTACAGGGTTTATGGAAATTAATTTGACTGATCCTAATAAAGTCGTGCAAAGAAGCCCATATAGGTTAGCGCCATCGGAAAAACAGATTGTTAGGGATAAGATACAGGATCTATTGAATGCCGGTATAATTAGAGAGAGCTCATCCCCCTTCGCTAGCCCAATCTTGCTCGTAAAAAAAAAAGACGGTACAGACAGACTTTGTGTCGACTATTGAGAACTTAATTCAAACACTCGTCCCGAGCATTACCCTTTACCCCTAATCGATGAGCAGATAGACTAGCTTTCCGGTGCTCATTTCTTTTCCTCGTTAGATATGGCGGCAGGGTTCCACCAAATCCTGATTCATCCTAATTCGATAGAGAAGACAGCATTTGTTACTCCCGAGGGGCAGTACGAGTATCTCACAATGCCCTTCGGTTTGAGAAATGCTCCTTCCGTTTATCAAAGGTGTATCAATAACGCTCTAAAACATCTGAAGAATAAGCCCCTCGTTTACATGGATGATGTCCTTTGCCATTCACCTGATGTTGCTACAGGCTTGCAAAGTCTAGATCAAGTCTTAAATGCCTTGTCGATGGCGGGCTTTTCCTTAAATTTACGGAAATGCAAATTTATGAAAACTGAAGTCAATTATCTCGGTTACGAGATAAAATCCGGTGAAGTTAGACCTAATTCATTAAAGATACAGGCCTTATCCCATTCATCTCCACCTAGAACAGCTACACAGGTACGCCAGTTCCTAGGCCTGGCCTCTTACTTTAGAAAATTCGTTCCTAACTTTACACGGATTGTAGGTCCTCTTTACCCACTTACCAAATTGAAAGGTAGCATTAAATGGACTGACAAACACGAACAAATAAGACAAACTATTATTTCGATTTTAACGTCAGAGCCGGTACTGACCATTTTTAACCCGGAATTACCAGTTGAACTCCATTGTGATGCTAGCTCTGAAGGGTACGGAGCTATTCTAATTCAGAAGATTAACACAATGCCTCATGTGGTAGCGTACTTTAGCCGCCGCACGACCGAAGTTGAGTCTCGTTATCATTCATACGAGCTCGAGACACTGGCGGTCGTGCGAGCGGTTGAACACTTTCGACACTACCTCTATCTTCGAAAATTCACGGTCTTTACCGACTGTAATTCTCTGAAGGCGTCGAAGTCGAAGACTGATCTTACACCGCGGGTTCATCGTTGGTGGGCTATTTTACAGGCTTACGACTTTGATATTGTGTATCGCGAAGGGCGTGGAATGGAACACGCCGACTACCTGTCGAGAAATCATCAGCCTATCGATATTAGATCTGTATCAGACCCCAGCGCTATAAAACCTACGTTGGTTCGTGAGACTGTGCAATACGTCGAACTACATGAGGGATGGCTTTCGGTCGAGCAAAAGCGTGACAGTGAGATCCAAGATCTTATCTCAAAATTTCTTAATGGAGATCTTCCAGAAACTGTGGCGCAGACTTATGATGTCAGGAACGGTATTTTATACCGAAAGATTAATCGTAATAAAACTACATCCTGGCTGCCCATAGTACCGCGGTCATTGGTTTGGACGCTTATTAATCACATTCATTGTGAAATTCAGCACCTTGGTAGCGATAAAACACTAGACAAGATTTATGAACAATTCTGGTTCCCCGAGATGTCTAAGTGCGTCCGAAAATTCGTAGATTCCTGTATTGTATGTCGCGCCTCAAAAGGTCCTTCCGGCGCTCAGCCTATCCGGCTTCATCCTATTCCTAAAGTTACCACACCGTGGCATACATTACACATAGATTTCACGGGGAAACTTAGTGGGAAAAGCGACCAAAAGGAATATTGTTCGGTCATTATTGACGCATTTACAAAATACGTCTTGCTTGAACATACAACGTCTCTCGATGCTGCTAGTGCGGTCACTGCACTTAAAAGAGCAGTTTGTTTATTCGGTTCACCCAAGCGTATAATCTCAGACCAGGGCCGCTGCTATATAAGCAACGAATTTAAACAGTTCTGTTCTGATCACAATATCGAGCTCCACTTTATTGCCACGGGCTCTAGTAGAGCTAATGGCCAGGTCGAGAGAGTGATGCGTACGCTCAAAAGCTTGTTGACCATTATCGAAAATGATCCCCAAAAATCGTGGCGCGATGAATTAGGCAATGTGCAGCTTGCTTTAAATAGCACTAAGTCGAGCGTAACTAAATATACCCCAACCGAACTCATGTTTGGAATTCGAGCTGACTCGCTAGGGATTGCTAAAATATCAGACAACAATTCAGCAGCTAGGTTAGACTTAGAATCTATTCGAACTGACGCATCCAATAATATTCAGAAGTCTGCTAGATCGAATACTGAACGTTTTAATCAAGGTCGCGCTACAATTAAACCATATTCAAAAGGTGACTATGTCTTTGTGAAAAATTCCGAGCGAAATCAGACTAAATTATCTAGAAAATTTAGAGGCCCCTTTGTCATAACTAATGTTCTTGAAAACGATAGGTACGAAATAAAAACAGTTGACGGTTCTAAACGTTTACTCAAGTATGCTCATGAAAATTTGCGCTTGGTGCCCCAGGGGCACGATGGTCTTGTCGAGATAACTACGGGCATTATGGAGGGATTAGATACCGTGACAGCGTCAGATGATGAACAGTTAGAGAGTGATCAGGATGATAACTTTAGACAGCTATCACCACACCGCTCTGATACCTATTCAGCAGATTCTGCTACGCTCACTGCCTCTCCTCTCGCAGCTTCTACACGATCAGATACTCTTACAGCAGATTCTGCAACACTATCAGCTTCTCCTCGTGCAGCTTCCACTCGATCCAACGCATCAACTACTGACTCTGATGCTGGTGCTGGTGCTCATGTCAACTTTGATGTTGAAGTTGAAGTTCATCGCTTTTAAGATAATATGAATAAGGTATGTTGCTACAATGTACATTTAACCGAAGTCAGAATGTTGTCCGGTCCAATTATGGTCGCAGGGACGCTGTCTGATAGGTTTGAGTTGGTATTGGTCGAAGGGACGGTGTTGTCCGGTCCCTAGAGGTCGAAGGGACGCACTTGTCCGGGCCAAAGGAACCTAAGTCGGAAGGACGGTGTTGTCCGGTCCTTGGTGGTCGAAGGGACGCACTTGTCCGGGCTTAAGGTGGTTGACGGGGTAGTGTTGTCCGGTCCACGTTGGTATAACTGGTCGAAGGGACGCACTTCCCCGGTATTAATGCTGAGGTGAGAGGTAGTTAATGGGATTTGTGTTGTCCGGTCCACGTCTCGGTGACTGGTCGAAAGGACGCACTTTTCCCGTTTCAGTTACCAGGATAATGTTGTACCGGGCCATGCCTGTTGCAAGGCTGGTCGAAAGGACGCATGTATCTGGTTGACCTCGTTAACCTTGATGTTGTCCGGTCCAGACTCTCTCAGCTGGTCGAAGAAACGCATAAGGTGGTTTGTTCTAAGGCTCCAAATCGAAAAAAAAATGTGAGTCTAAGAAAGATAATTGCATTACTGTTTTGTAGTTTGAGGAACGTTCAGGTCAGGGTGGACGAGCGTGGTAGACTCATGTAAAGGTATCCGTTGTTTCAGATAATTATGTTCGCCCGAGGACAGGCGATTGTCAGTCCGGCCGTGACGGCGCATCCGTAGCGCTATCTAGTTTCAAGGACTGAAATTAGTTTACTGCATTGACAGTGACGCCGGCTGTCATTGCACGGACGAGAGTAGATTGTACTCTGACGGAACGTCACTTACGTTTTGACAGTGGCTGGCCAAGATGGCGGGTGGGCGGAAAGAGTCAGTTTGAAACGAGACGCGCCACGTGTAAGAACGTAAGGGACGGATCGTCGATGTCCGTTTCAAATCCACTTTAATCTATCGCGAAGTGCACTGTAATTGATTTCTGTGATTGGTGTAGTGAATAAAACGTTGTGATTTGTGATATTTTACCGTTATTTCTAAAATATCTGTCCCCAAATACCCATGCAAGATGAGTAATCCTGACAAGGGTACGGAAGTGCCATTATATATATTAAAACCATAATATTGATATTGATTAGCTCTAGCAGGTCAACAGATGCTATGACGTGAATAGAGCGTGAAGCAAGTGCTGATTCTAGATCTAGTCAAAGATTTAAAAATCGTTAGATACGGCGGCGCGGGGCGGTACCATAGTGTGACTGCACGCACTGAAATGTTTCCATAACCATAAGTCCATATTCAAGTAAGTGACGTCGCTTACTATGTGAAAACGAAGGAGAAAGTAGTGTTAGCAATAACTGTAGGAGCAAAAGAGATGACGCTTTTATCTCCAGTACACGTGCTAGGCGTCGTAGTGAGTTTTTGTGTGTAGATAAACGGATAAACGAATCTTGAGCGAAAGTTGAACAGAAGAGAGGTTTTAGTTTGGCCTCTACTAGATCCAAAATATTATATATCGTGGGTTGCTGTTATTTCAATTTCGAGATTTGAAATTACTCGATCAGTGACGTCTTTCTTAGTGAATGCGATTCCAAATGAATTTTACAACGATCTCTGAGAATGAGAGTGTGATGATACTGATGATGATGCCTAAGTAAACATGAGGGTTGTTATCGCACATTCGAGTGATGATCAAGTCGGCGCGAGAGTCTCGCATGCTGCATTTGATTTTGATTTATTTTTTTATTAGGGTTAATTTATTTAGAAATTCAGGTGTTTTAGTTATACATAGTACTTAGGTTACCTTTCAATAAAATATTAATGTCTATAAGAAAGGAATAAAAAAAATATTTTGTTAAATTCATTTTCAATGTACCAGAAGGTCGTGAAAGGCACGAGATCTGTGAATTTTTTTTTCCTATTGAGGTACAGAACAGAACCCTACAAAATATCTCCAGCTCATGCTATGACTAAAATAGCTCGGGGTACGATTCTTTGTGCGAATTTACAAGTGAAATGTAACTTTTCGACTATTATATTGAATAGTAACTATTCAATGTTATTGCCATTGTTTCGTAGGTGCCTACTTTCCGTGCCTGAAACTGAAAAGAAAATTCACAATCTTAGGGTGGTACTTACCCGTAGGCCCTGTAGCACGATCATCTATCGAGAAAAAAAACAAATGTTACAGTCAGTGGCACGAATCATGAAATCGGGTGGGGATTGCGCGGAACGCGTATTTTGGGTATGCGTTGCGGTGAGGGGCGCGGGCGGCGGGAGAGGGGCGCGCGCTATTGGTCGCTCACAAGAGGACATGCGCGAACTTATCCCCACTTCGTCGAAAAATGTTCAAGATACATGCCTCGCACTGTAATATTGTATGGAAAAAGAAAAGATATGTCCCATCACGCCTATGTCATTTGCCCCACAAATCTCAAAAAATGAAAATCAGAGTAGGTATTTTACTCTCTAGAATCAGATTGATAATTATTTTCTGCATTAAAAAGTGGGTTTTTTAAGTTAATACGCTTCTAAATCACAATTTTTCATCATTACGAGAGTACTATTTACTTAAATTTTTTTCACAAAATACTTCAGAAAACAACTTAATGTTTATGTAATTGTTTTTCTAAATATAAAACAATTCTTGACTGATACTATACCTAAATAAAATGTTATTATCATTTTTTAATTATGAAAGTAATTAAATAAAATGAAACTGGGGCAACGCTGGGACATGGAAAAAATGAAAAAAGGGTCCTAGGGTATTAGTTTTGCTATCAAATGGCGAAATAATTTTGAAAATCGGTTTATAATTGTGACCTATAGTATAGGTGGTCCCTTTAGATTTGGAATTGTAGAAAAACGGCTGTTTCCGTACATAAAAAGTGATGTAGCTTCTATGATTATTGACCGATCTTCATGGTAATAGTGTTAAAAGATGCAAGCAAACGAGAAGTGCATTCGTTGGAATTTTGAAAATTGATTAATATTATTTCGGCCGCGTCGAGGCAGTCAGCGGGCGCTTTTGTGCGTGTCACAAAGGCGGAGCCGAGTGTCACAATCGTAAAAATAAATAGGTACTGCCTAGGTAACTTTAAAAATATAATAGGACTTTGCATTTGATTTGATTTTGATTTTTCGTAAATTTTTGTATTCATTTTCAATGCTCCGATTCTTGCGGGACTGTAAAATCTGTGAATTTTTTTTTCTTGGTAGAGTTCGTGCTAGAGGTAACTACAGAAAAATTATAGCCATATCGAAATTGGTGGTTGAACGAGTGTGAACGTTTATACCGAAAGGATTTGCTACATCTATGGTGTGAACTTTATCTATAAATGAATAACTCATCAGCTAAAGTTCGCACTCGTTCGTATTCAAATCGGCGGATGAAAATCGTCCGTTCGGCGCCGCAGCGGCACATCGGGCGTCCGATCAAAATGCATTATGGCGCTGGCCGTTCGTTAGCGGCGTCAATACGCCTCTCGGTCCACCCGCTATAAATTTAGTATTGAGCGGACACACAACAAAGCGCGTTTTGTCTTGCAAATGAAAACGCGCACATTTCGCGGTATTGTGCGCGGCTGTTTCGGCGCCCGCCATTATTAACGGCGAACATGAAAGACAAAAGGTTCGTCTGCAGCACTGAGGCTGGCCTAGATAGCGGATTATTGTACTAACACAATAGGAGCGTTAATTCCGCGACTCTACTATTTTGTTGTTTGCAACTTTATCGCCGCTTATTGATGCCGTGCCGTCGGTCGTATCGATTTACTTAAATAAATAGATACTTTTTTGTTGGTGGGTAGTATGAAAATATGTTTTTTTTTATAGTTACGTAAACTTCTAGACGAGCAGAATGTTTGTTCAAAGCCATTGTTTTTTACCGACTTCATTTACTAACACTTAACAATAAAGAGTAACTAACTGTAGCGTACAAACAACCAAAATTTTACTTACCTCACTTAAGTAGGTCGATTTACAAAACTCATTCACAAATCTAAATAAGTTTTAAGTAGATTAGTGCCTTTGTTTGTTGGTTTAAGCTGTACAAATTATATTTTACTAGATGATTACCTAAAATTAAATTTATAATTTATTTGAAATGTTATTGATGGTGTAAAAATATCTAAGGCCGATTTACACATCCATAAGTAAATAAGTAAGTAAGTAAGTAAAAACCACGTGTGGACATCGGCTGGCAAGTAAGTAAGTAAGTAAATAGCGACAAAACGCAGGATATGATCAGATTATATTTTTTGAACAGCCAAGTAGCGCGCAACCCCCTCCCACTTCGTCTCCCGATCCCCTCCAACTTACTTGGCGCCGCCGGCGCCGTCTAAACAGCACTTTCGGCAGGCAAGTAAGTTAGTAATAAGTTGACATCTGTCGCAGGGAAATGATCTATGCCTTTCTAATACCAAAAACTAATACCAATGGTATTTACGTACGACATAAACGAATCCCAAAACAAGTTAAATGAAAAGATTTTGAACTTCATTTAAATATTTAAATTTTGGTAGATATAGTTATGAATAGAAAATTTATTACGACTAAAAACAAATGTAATAAGTGTTAATACCATGTTTATTAGGTATTAGTTTTTGCATTGGTATTAGAAAGGAATAAAGGTGGATTCACACTGGGCTTACGTGACGCCACCCCACGCCACGCGACGACACGCTAGAAGCACACTTGTAACACGCCACCCCACGTGACACGACGCGTCAGCGAGCAGCAGCCTAATTTTTAGTGAAGCGATAATCATCGATACATTCGCTCATTTCGTGCCTTAGCTCGCTACTCAAAAAATGGATTTGAGTAACAGTTCCGAGTCTGATGAAGATTTGGTAAACTTGGCGGTTTTAAATCACCTATTAAAAAATAAAAAAGTGAAAAGAAGATAATGGGTTCAAAAAATCAATAAAAAAAGAGAGTCACATGGTGAATATCATAGTCTCGTGATCTCGTCTTAGCAGATTTAGTAGATGAACTATTTTTCAAATACTTTCGTGCTACTAAGGCACAGTAATCCACGGTTTCGATATTTTATACGATTCAGTATCGATATTTTAGCACGATTGTTTATTAAAATTTAGTACTATACATTTAAATATTATCGATAAATATCGTTTACCATTTTTGTTTTCGTTTAGTGTTTACTATGTTATAGTCAAACCCCGAAGTCCAGGCGCTCCTAGGTTTGCCTAGTCAAAGCTCAGGTTTGACAAGAAGTCTTAGTCATAGTCCGAAGCAATAGCGTGTTTCGGGCTTTGACTAATGAATTCATGACTAATCCTAGGAATGCCTAACTTGGGCAGTCAAAGTCCGAAACTCAATACGGTTAAAACGGGGTTTGACTAGTCAAACCTAGAAACATGAGCTTTTCTTCCTAGAATTAAGAAAATCAAATTGTTTATTCCAGTTGCGACCGTAGTATTGATACAACATGAACAAATAATATAAATTAAATAAAGCAAGCAAATATAGTAAAGACATTGCTACTTCATTTTTACTACTATTTTTTGTATTAATTTATTTTTACGTTACTTACTAAAATATAAGTTCAAACGGCGATTGTTGTGTACCATGATGGTATGCGCAGTTTTTCTGCAAGTGGCAGATTCGAAGGCCCTCACTCAAACGATTAGTTTTATTATCAAACATCCAAGCAAATAGTATTTTCTGTACCTACGTCTTGGTTGGCACGCTCGACAAATCCCTGACTTTGTGAGTGGCGCGTTTTGCCATGGACTATGGACAATTCGGGCCACGTGACATAACTTTCAGCTCTTCTACGACACGACTAGGAAATTCTCGCCCATTATTTGATTGAAGCACAGATGGTGCGCCCAAAGTACAGAAAATATCGAAGAATGTGAGCTACTTCCTGTGCTGTTTTTGTATGAAGGGGACATTGTATCAAAAATGTTGTAATGATCTTTATGGTTTAAAATGTATTTGTAATTACGATCAGGACACGTTTGCATATCTTTAAGATCCACTTGTCTTCGTGCATGAATCTCTTTAAATAGCAACGATTTAACTACTAGCCCCTTTTTAGGGTGTATTTTTTCTTGTGACGCCTTTGGCATAAGTCACAATAAAATTTTATGGACTCTTTTGTGATATTTGTCTAAACCTGACGAAATATCTACATAACAACATATCTATAAAACGTTGAAAATATGCAACTAGTGTAGTACAAATCAACATTTAACGAAAAAACCTGTTTAAGCAAGATACACATGCAGTGCAAATCAATGTTTTAACAGTACAATTAATCGACTGTTGATAAATAAACCCTGTTTAATAATGCAACAAATGCAGTACAAATCGACGTTTGACTAATTTGCCTTAGTCGTTCCTAGGATTGACTAGGCAAAGTCCGAAACAGATTATTTTGCATTTGAGGTTTGACTAAACATTTAGGCACCTCTAGGTTTGCCTAAAAATATATCTGTCAAAGTCCGAAATAAGAATTAATTTCGGGGTTTGCCGAAAGGCGTCAGTCAAACCTAGGATTAACCAGTCATTCCGCGAAGAGACTACACATCGGGCTTTGACTATAACAACTATACATTTAAATATTATCGATAAATATCGATATTTTTATCGTCGAAAACACCTTGCATCCCTACCTGCCGCATCACTCGCGTCATAAGGCGTGTTAACACGTCTTCCCACGTGTTAACACGGACGCTGATGCATCGTTATGGGATTTGGTCGCGTCAGCGACTTGTTGTAGGCTAAGTGTGCTTCTAGTTTATACAATTACTATGAAAACCGACGTCCCATGACGGCGTGTCGTCGCGTGGCGTGGGGTGGCGTAGGCCCAGTTTGTTTGCACCTTTAATCTTGCAACAAATGACCGTCATCTGTTCCAATTTGCGAAATAATCGCTAATTACGAAATAAGAGCTCCCCCTTAATCGCTATTACGAAATAAGAGCTCCACATTCTTCAATCCTTAAAAATATGTAAAAAGACCATATTATTATGAATAGTATAGGTAGGTACTTACCGTTGAAATCGTTTTTACATAAAAATAACCTATTACGAAATTTAATTTTTAGGGTAGCAGTGTCGTCGCCATCCGACGCGCGTGATCGACTTCTGAACTTATTTACTTACTGAAGTTGATTCACCGTTTGGCAACTTGCCATTTTCCGATTAAGTAAATAGAGAGGGACAGTTAAGTTTACTTATTTACTTATGGATGTCTAAATAGGCCTCAAAATTTTTAAAATGATTTAATATTTTGTATTTATAACTAGTTTCCGCCGGCGACTTCGTCCGCGTGGATAATTGAGAAAATCCCCGTCCCCGTCCCCGTCCCCGTCCCCGTCCCCGTCCCCGTCCCCGTCCCCGTCCCCGTCCCCGTCCCCGTCCCCGTCCCCGTCCCCGTCCCCGTCCCCGTCCCCGTCCCCGTCCCCGTCCCCGTCCCCGTCCCCGTCCCCGTCCCCGTCCCCGTCCCCGTCCCCGTCCCCGTCCCCGTCCCCGTCCCCGTCCCCGTCCCCGTCCCCGTCCCCGTCCCCGTCCCCGTCCCCGTCCCCGTCCCCGTCCCCGTCCCCGTCCCCGTCCCCGTCCCCGTCCCCGTCCCCGTCCCCGTCCCCGTCCCCGTCCCCGTCCCCGTCCCCGTCCCCGTCCCCGTCCCCGTCCCCGTCCCCGTCCCCGTCCCCGTCCCCGTCCCCGTCCCCGTCCCCGTCCCCGTCCCCGTCCCCGTCCCCGTCCCCGTCCCCGTCCCCGTCCCCGTCCCCGTCCCCGTCCCCGTCCCCGTCCCCGTCCCCGTCCCCGTCCCCGTCCCCGTCCCCGTCCCCGTCCCCGTCCCCGTCCCCGTCCCCGTCCCCGTCCCCGCCCCGTCCCCGTCCCCGTCCCCGTCCCCGTTTTTTAAGAACACGTTTTGAAATCGGACTAAATTATTACAAAAAAATCGGACTAAATCTGAATCGGACTAAAACATAAAACGGACTAGTAAAAAACGCATTTACTAAAAAGTAAAACATACATTCTTCTGTAAATATTTATAACCCTATACCTACAGAAATTTTAAACCTAAAAACGAGGGACGCATTTTGTAAAATTTGTCATCCATATTGTCTTTAGCATGCGCCCCACGTTTTTAGGTTTAAAAGTTCTGTAGGTATAGGCTTATAAATATTTACAGAAGAATTTATTTTCTACTTTTTATTATGTTTTTACTATGGTCCGTTTTAATGTTTTAGTCCGATTTTTTTGTAATAATTTAGTCCGTTTTAAAAACGTGTTTTTAAAAAAGTTTTTTTTTCAGTAAATTATTATTTTCTGCTTTTTAGTTAACGAGCTAAGACTAAAAATATACCATATCCTATCGGAGTACTCGTCAAGACTATTCAAACGAGCCCAAACTCGATGTGGGGTTGCATGGTTTTATTACAGAATCCCAGTGGCCTTCTTCCGGCTCCATCATCAGACCCTGCAAACTATTTCCCAACAAAGTACTCGTCAAGACGATTCAAACGAACCCAAACTCGATGGGGTTGCATGGTTTTTTTATAGAGTTTCTATGGCCTTCCTATTGCTCCATCACCAGATCCTCAGACACTATTTCCCATTAAAGAACTCATCAAGATGATTCAAATAAGCCCAAGCTCGATGGGGTTTCATGGTTTTATTACCGAGTTCCAGTGGCCTTCTTCCGGCTCCATCATCAAACCCTAGACACTATTTCCCAACAAAGTACTCGTCAAGACGATTCAAACGAACCCAAACTCGATGAGGTTGCATGGTTTTTTTATAGAGTTTCTATGGCCTTCCTGTGGCTCCATCACCAGATCCTCAGACACTATTTCCCATTAAAGAACTCGTCAAGATGATTCAAATAAGCCCAAACTCGATGGGGTTTCATGGTTTTATTACCGAGTTCCAGTGGCCTTCTTCCGGCTCCATCATCAAACCCTAGACACTATTTCCCAACAAAGTACTCGTCAAGACGATTCAAACGAGCCCAATCTCGATGGGGTAGCTTGGTTTACTAAAGAGTTCCTGTGTCCTTCTTCCGGCTCCATCATCAGACCCTGGAAACTATTTCCCAACAAAGAACTCGTCAAGACGATTCAAACGAGCCAAAATTTGATGGGGTTGCACGGTTTCAATATTGAGTTCCTATGGCATGGCCTTTCGGCTTCATCATCAGACCCTGGACCTCATCTCTCATTTGAGTACTCGTCAAGACGATTCTAACGAGCCCAAACACGATGGGGTTGTATGGTTTTATTAGAGTTCCTGTGGCCTTCTTCCGGCTCCATTATCAGATCAGCTCAATGACACCATAATATTGCATTGCCTTCCAGTTCTGACCTATGTTCAAAGTATCTTTAGCTCATCGGAAAGCTAGTATAAAATCGTTCACTTTGTGGAAAAACAAATAAACAAACAAACGAACGAACACACAAACGAGAAAGCAATCTAATAAAAACGTATTAATTAGCGACTTTTATTTAATTTGAAATTTGTAGTAATTTTTCAGATACAATTTTATCCCCCTTTTCATTCTTTCTTTTTTATTCCCTTAGAGGTAGAATTTCCAAAAATCTATATCAGTCAGTCAGTCACTCAGGACTTTGAATTTTCTATCATACTTTGTGTTTATAATTTAAAAATCTCCATAATATGAAGTTGGTACAAAATCATTAAATTAATTACTGGATATATCGAATACACATTCAAAGTGGTATAGGGCCAGTTTCACCACCGAATCCCTGATAATTTCATAGAGATTCTGTTCCATTTTTAAAATAAACCAGAAAGAAAGTGGTGACATATTATGTATTCTGTGGTGGTGACCCCGTGAAACAAGCCCTTAATACAATAAAATCAGCATTAAACATCATCATAGACAACACTTACCAGCCGGTAAATCCAAGATCATCGTCGAGTAACTTATATCCAATCAAATTATTTCCAAAAACACTAGCACAGCAACAGCACTAACACTGAAAATTCACAAAGCACTGCACAGTTAACTACAGGCACCCTGGAATCACTAATACAATGAATTAAAAAGGAAAATGATATAATAAAATTCTAGAAAGAACATGGCGGGAAAACAAAGTTGACGAAAAAGTTCGGCTGCGATAGAGAGGGGAGCGCTCAGCTGAACGCTCGCATGGTTCGACGGCAAGCACAGACTGCGAAGCGAACGGTGCGGCGTGCTTTCTTTGCCCTACGGCGATCGCGCATGATCTTTGCGCACCAATTTTCACCCTTCCTGAAGTACTTTAACCACAAGCGTTGCACGGTTAATTTTAAACGAAAGATTTTATAAATGCAATTCAAAATTTCCATTCGAGTATGACTTACAAAATCTGTCGAAAAACCAGTTGAGAAAAGCCCATTTCCGCTCAGAGGGATATTTCCGTAATTTTGGTGCATTCGGTAAAATGACATGGACATACAACAGATACTGTTAGTCAGTTGTATCTAGTGATGTACAAGACTCGAGTCCTCCGAGTCCTTTTGTCCAGAGCTCGGAGTCGTTTTACAGGGCTCGCCTCGTTTGTATGAAGCTCGACGACTCGGGAGTCTTTTTTAGCGCTCGAGCCTTCTTCAGAGCTCGGCCGACTTCGAGCCATTTTCACGGCTCGAGCCTTTTTGGAGAGCTCAGTCGATCTCGATGCTTTTTCACGACTCGAGTCTTTTTCGGCGCACTAGTTGTGATGGGCTGCTAATGAATGAGTATAAGTAGAGCTAAAGCACTTAGTCCTACTCGTACGCAAAAAAAAACCGCAAATCGATGTACAGCAAAGCCGTTTGGTACACGTATACTTGAGGTAAAAACAAAATTTTGGACCCGCAGTTCTTAAAAATTCTTCCCTTAGGAGAGGAGTTATGGTGTCATCTTTTTTTGTATGGGAAAAAAAAAATGTTTTTCTAAAACCTATCGTGCATGGTATCGAATGAAAGGGCTTGCTGAGCCGGTTCTAAAAATATATCACATCATTATATTTCAGCCACTTCTCTTAAATTAAACCCAAAAACATTTTCAAAACATACCAATTTTGGGCTCCTTCAGATCCGATGTGGTTAAATTATTTTGTGTAAAATATACCTTAAGAGTTACATAATATCCTCATATCAAATCACAAGAAAGTAATTTTGAAAATATCTAAATTTAGTATTTTTTTCTAATTTTTTCCCAAACTCACGTTTGTATGGGATTTTTGGAAATTGATTTTTGGTTTAATTTAAAACAAGTGCTCAAATGTAATAATGTGATATATTTTTAGAAACAGCTCAGAAAGCCCTTTCATTCGATACCATACACGATAGGTTTTAGAACAATAAAATGTTTTTCCCCATACAAAAAAAAAATGACACCATAGCTCCGCTCCTAAGGGAAGAATTTTTAAGAACTGCGGGTCCAAAATTTTGTTTTCACCTCAAGTATACGTGTGCCAAACGGCTAAACTGTACATCGATTCGCGGTATTCCATTGATTTTGAGCTTGTAGAACCCCCACTAACTATAGATTAAGCATCTACGGTGCTCTTTATAACATAAGACATTCATCTTTTTGAGTTCTAATTTTGAAGACTAGAGTCAGATTTTCAGGGCTCTGTGAGCTCGATAGGCTCGGCTTTAATATCTCCGTAATTAATAATATTGTAAATATTATTCATAAACATGAACTCTAAGCTTTTTATGAGGCTCGCGTTCATTTTAAGACTCGAGCTTTTTTGAAGGCTCGAGCTCTTTTAATAGGTTCGAGCTCTTTTGAAGGCTTGAAACTCTTTTGAAGCCTCGAGGCGTAGCTCAGAGAGCTCGTTTTTCGGCTAGGCTCGGGCTTACGAGCCTACTGAGCTAACCGAGTCCTGCCAATCCGAGTCGAGTCTTCAAAAGTAGAACTCGACGACTCCAGTTTTGTACATCACTAGTTGTAGTATCATAGTAGAAACAAATTGCATATAGGTGGCCGCTCTTGATCCAAAATAAAAGTCCGTCCAATCCGAAATTAAGGAAAGTTATCCTAAATTAATCGGTGTTTCGAATTATGTTATATTATATTATTATATGACTACGAGGGAATATTGTAATACCTTCTAAAAATACTAGACCATGGGCCCTTAAAAATTCCACGTAAATATATATTAAAACCATTTTCTACTAACAACTTATTCAATAAAAACCTCGTAGTCACTGCTAGAAGTAGATAGCAAAACTGCTAAATGTGCCCGTTTTTGACACATTTGCTATCTACTTCTACGAATGACTACTAGGGAATATAGTAAAAGTAATACCTTATAAAAATACTAGACCATAGGCCCTAAAATTTCCACGTAAATTTATATTAAATAACAACTTATTCGGTGGTATAAGCCGTTTATTTACAGATCTTTTTACACATGTTGTATATTGACTCCTTATTTCCCGAAGATAAGGTGGTAAATGGGTAGTAAAAGTACCTATAATACTTTTAACACGTAGGTATTTACATGCAAGGTGTATTGTACGGGTTCACACAATACGTCCCGCGGCTATGTGCCTTCTATTCGCACCATTGTATTCGGACATGTTACCTAACATTTTCGCATTGTATATTCTAGTTTCTTTCTTTGATGAGTGTAGGTGTAGATTGTAGATTATAGTTGTTTTTGAATCACCTACACAATGATAGAACAAGTGCATCTTTCTTCAAGAAAGTCCTTGTAAATTCTATAGATTCTAACTAGGTAGAATCTAAAAGATAACTAAAATATAACGAACGGGGCAAAGAAGCTTCTACGATAGTACTATCTGACTAATCTATTACAACAGAAATAAAGTCTGTCCATCCTTACTTGTCTTATATGGTAAACAATCTTCACCCAACTCTTTATTGAAATAATCATTTATAAAATACAACAAATGGTTTTCCACACATAGATCACGAAATAAATTGTTAATAAATTAACAACAATTTCATAAAGTTACTAACATATTTTTAAATAATTATTTAAGTTTAAAAGACGTATGACAACTGTCAAAAACTATTTACTAAATAAGACAAGTAAGGATGGACAGACTTTACAGAATTATTCCACTTTGCCCCACCAAGGCGCTCCTCTAGTGGGGAAATGTGGAATCTCCACAGCTAAAATTATAGTTTGTGTAAGTAGTTTGTTCATATTTGTTTGTAAAAGTATTTAAGTCGACCTATTCCCGTTAAGGGCGTGTAGTTTACATCATTTCTGACTGATTTGACTATGAAACACCCTATCCTAAATCTAACCGATTTCGAGATATTTGCATTTAATTGTTTTAAAAAAATACCCCATTTTCGGCTATTAGCTTAGATATTTTGAAATGTGTAAGTCATATATATGACTATGGATGGCTAATAGCACAGAATAAAAAATAGTACTAGCGTTCTAATAGCATTAGATGTTTTTGTGTCTTATGACTTATTTACAGGCACAATAGGTCTGTATTCAAATTTGTGATATTGAAATTAGTATGAACAAGATAAATGCATCCATAAGAACAACTCTGTTGATTGTCTATCTGTTATTTTAAAAGGTTTAAATTAAATACTCATAAGTGCCAACCCTACTGGAACAGAATCCACAAAGTTTTTTTCACTCTGCACATTTTGAGGCATTTCACGTTGCCCCACGTGGTTGGGCATCTTGGTGGGGCAAAGTAGAATAATTCGAAACACCGATTAAAAAATCCAAGATGGCGGCCAACTTTTTTGTTTGTAGGCCGATTTCGATGAAACTCGGTTTTTGGTACTATTCTGATAAGACAATAACAATGCAATGTTAAAAATATTAAAAATCCAAGATGGCGGCCAACTTTTTTGTTTGTAGGCGGATTTCAATGAAACTAGGTTTTTGATACTATTTTGACAAGAAAATAACAACGCAGTGTTAAAAATATTAACAAATCCAAGATGGCGGCCAACTTTTAAGTTTGTAGACCGATTTAGATGAAACTCGGTTTTTGGTACAATTTTTGACAAGAAAATAACAAGATGAATAAATAATGAAAAATATTAGAAAAAATCGGCTCACCCGTAGCAACTTAGACGGGATTCGAACCCGCACCCTTAGGATTCCGGCCCAATGCACTACCAATTATGCTACCAAGCCGCTGAGGGATGTGGCGAAATTTTCCAATACTTTCCACGCTTCCGCTGAAGATCAGCGCCATCTCACCAATGTGAAGAGAACTACTTCGACATTCGGTTGTAGAACCTTTGCAGGTGCCAGACAATCAATTAAGGTGAAACAGTACAATTTTAAACTTTTAGATTTTTGCATTCACAATGCTATCCCTATATTAAGATGAATAAATAATGAAAAATATTAGAAAAAATCGGCTCACCAGTAGCAACTTAGACGGGATTCGAACCCGCACCCTTAGGATTCCGGCCCAATGCACTACCAATTATGCTATTCTGCCAAATATGCTATTCTTCAGCGGAAGCGTGGAAAGTATTGGAAAATTTCGCCACATCCCTCAGCGGCTTGGTAGCATAATTGGTAGTGCATTGGGCCGGAATCCTAAGGGTGCGGGTTCGAATCCCGTCTAAGTTGCTACGGGTGAGCCGATTTTTTCTAATATTTTTCATTATTTATTCATCTTAATATAGGGATAGCATTGTGAATGCAAAAATCTAAAAGTTTAAGAAAATAACAAAGCAATTTTTAAAGTATAAAAAATCTAAGATGGCGGCCAACCTTTTTGTTTGTGGGCTGATTTCGATAAAACTCGGTTTTTGGTACTATTTTGACAAGACAATAACAACGCAATGTTAAAAATATTAAAAATCCAAGATGGCGGCCAACTTTTTTGTTTGTAGGCCGATTTCAATGAAACTCGGTTTTTGGTACTATTTTGACAAGACAATAACAACGCAATGTTAAAAATATTAAAAATCCAAGATGGTGGCAAATATTTTTTTGTAGGCTGGTTTTTGGTACTATTTTGACAAGAAAATAACAAAGCTATGTTAAAAATATTAAAAATCCAAGATGGCGGCTAACTTTTTTGTTTGTAGGCCGATTTCAATGAAACTCGGTTTTTGGTATTATTTTGACAAGACAATAACAACGCAATGTTAAAAATATTAAAAACCCAAGATGGCGGCCAACTTTTTTGTTTGTAGGCCGGTTTTTGGTACTATTTTGACAAGAAAATAACAACGCTATGTTAAAAATATTAATAAATCCAAGATGGCGGCCAACTATTTTGTTTGTGGGCCAAGAAAACAGCAACACAATATTAAAAGTATTAAAAATCCAAGGTGGCGGTCAAATTCTTTTCTTGTTCTTCTTTTTTTTCAACCCAGTTATATTAAAATCAACCCAAAAAGAAAATTGGCCGCAATTTTGACCTTTTGAGGCTGGCCCCAGACCTACCGGTTTCATTTCTTTGCTTTGCTGTTCTACCATGGACCGCCGGCCAAGAGGCTCATTTTCAATCTATCGCATATTTTGACCTGACCACATTGGCAAGATAGCCATTAGTTTGGTGTTATCAAATATCGTCGTCTGGGGTGCGATGAGAAGTTTTAGTTTTCGTTTTAAAAAAAAAACTGCTGTTTTATACAAAAATTAATAACGAAATTATCAAAATGTATGAAACAGTTCATTTTTTTTCGCGATTTCAGATTTGGTCCCATAGTAAAAGTTGTTCAGTTTTATTATGGTCCCTATCTACCATATTCAGTTTTATAAGGCTTTACCAAACATCTTGTATAAATAAGCGATCGAGTTATTTTTAACGATCGGAGTCCATGTTCAGGGTGGCATATCTCCTAAAAGCTTCCTACTTCGCAATCCAGGCGATGATATTTGATAAAACCAAGCTAATGGCTATCTTGCCAATTTGGTCTAGTCCCAAAATGCGATAGATTGAAAATTACCCTGGTTGGCCGGCGGTCTTTCAAGCAAGGTAGCACAGCAAAGCAAAGAAACGGAACCGGTAGGTCTGGGGCCAGCCTGACAGTGTTTACATTGCATTATTATTTTCTTGTCAAAATAGTACCAAAAACCGAGTTTCATAGAAATCGGTTCTCAAACAAAACAGTTGGCCACCATTTTGGTTTTTTTTTTATTTTTTCAACATTGCGTTGTTATTTTCTTGTCAAAATAGTACTTAAAACCAAGTTTCATCGAAATCGGCTCAAAAAACAAAAAGTTAAGCGCCATCTTGGATTTTAAATATTTAAAAAATTGCGTTGTTATTTTCTTGCCTATATAGTACCAAAAACCAAGTTTCATCGAAATAAGCCAAAAACAAAAAAGGGTTGGCCGCCATTTTGTTTTTTTTTAACATTGTGTCGTTGAAAATCGCTTGCACCCATTGTTTTAATATCACTAGTAAAAAATTGTTGCAAGTATTTTAGACCTTATTGATATATTTACCAAAATAACAGTTTTAATGAAAGAGAATAATTATGGTAGAAAGCAACCGAATTTTAAACGTCAATAAAGTCGAAAATCGTTTGCACCTGTTTTTCAACTACAGATCACTAGAGAATGTTTTCCTACCTTCACTTGTTTTTCCATCATTCATTTGATTTCCGAAATTCACGCACATTATATTTTTATCAAAATTGGAATAAACTTTATGGTTATGTCATTATTTACACTTGAATTTTTGTAGATATTGGTTAATTAACCATATTTATAAATAAAAACAAGAAAGCAACCTAATAAAACGTGATAAAAAACGTGAAGATTAATTTTTAGTAAATTATTATTTTCTGCTTTTCAGTTAACGAGTTAAAACTAAAAGTAACCCACCTCCTACCGGAGCACTCGTCATGACGAATCAATCGAGCTCAAACTCGATCATTGCATGATTTTATTACAAAGTTCCAATGGCCTTCTTCCGGCTCCTTCATCAGCTCCTTGGATATTATTTCCCGACAGAGTACTTGCCAAGACGATTCTAACGAGCCCAAACACGATGGGGCTGTATGGTTTCATCATAGTGTTCCTGTGGCGTTCGTCCGGCTCCATCGTCAGATCAGCTCCATGATACAATAATATTACATTACCTTCTAGTTCTGACCTGTGTTCAAAGTTTCAAGTCTCTAGGTCTAGTTCATCGGGAAGTTAGTATAAAATCGTTTGCAAAATTTGTGCTCAAACAAACAAACGAAAACACAAACAAACGAGCAAGCAACCTTATAAAAACGTGGCAAAATTATTAATTGTAAATATAGAACTACCTAAGTACTAAGTTTATATTAAATAGTTTGATGTAATAAGTATGTCTCCGACCAACCATACAGTTTGGTCACCCTAATGAAGAAAGAGATACAATTATCTACTTGACCTCTCTGTCGGCTCGTTTTGGGGCGAAGAGCTCAATCTGGTTTATACCGAAGGGATTTGCTACATCTATGTTTTTGTTATGGCATGGTTATGGCAATCTACTCCTCTTCAGGGAGTAATTTTTGCCAGTGTCGAGTCTTAAATAATTCAGTGGTATACTCAGCTGCTAGGAAAAATTAAAAAAAAACCTACCTAGTTGAATAGCGCCATCTATCAACATAAAAATAAACTAAACTTCCCAGCTGTCAGAAAACCGATTGGGGAGGAAAAGCGCAATTTTATCCCGATAGGTGGGTGAATCTACGTTGTTCTTAACTTCCTGCGTCATTGTCTGGACTCGAAAATCCAATGCATCGCAATAAATAAATAATAATAAATAAATTAAAAATATGCAAATAAATGCAATGTTTTATTGTATAGTACGAATCACGAAAGATGACCACAAATGGCGCCCATCTTCGCGTCATAACTCTGACGATAAGACTTTAGACAAAATAATATTTTATATATTTAAATAATGTCGATATATCTATACGAATATGAAATATTATATTGTCTAAAGTCTTTTCTTCATGAGTTATGACGCGAAGATGGGCGCCATTTATGGTCATCTTTCGTGATTCGAACTGTACTATAATGTAAATGATGGCATATTTTTGATTTAAGGCCTGGGCACACCGGATGCGTAGACACGCGCGTGGTTACGCGTGCGTGTACACGCGCGTAGTTACGCACGTAACCCCCTGACACACCGGGTTACGCATACGTCTACGAGGCACGCAACGCAACCTGTCCCTTGCGTACCCAGCCGCTGTGGCAGCCATGTTTGCGACTCTAGTGCGCGATGTCAGACGAAAATTGAGTTAATGGACAATTTTTTTCGCACTAATTCAATTAGTTTTTCTTTAATATCATTATTCATTACTTAAAAACAAAATAAAACACCACTTACTACCGGTAGTACTGGCACTATTTGAAAACAAATACAACTGAATGCGTAGTCACGCGCGTGGTTACGCGCGTAGTGACGCACAGGAAAGATACGAGCGTGTTCGTATTTGTTCGGTGTGACGTCCAATAGGGAATGCCATTGAGTACAACGTCATCAATGCGTTCCGCTCTGCGTAAGTACGCAGCCTGGTTGTCTCATGAGAGCTGCAATGCGTAGGGTTACGCATCGGTCTACGTGCACGCCTACGTTACGCAAGCGGTGTGCCATGTCTCATAAGGTTTCAGAGATTACAACGTCATGGTACGTCTACGTGCACGCTTACGCATACGCTTACGCATCCGGTGTGCTGGAGCCTTTATGCCTTGTGATGCATTGGATTTTTAAAGATTTTCGAGTTCAGACAATGACGCAGGAAGTTAAGAACAACGTAGATTCACCCAGGTGGCGTCTAGTCTTTGGTACCCGGCCACCTCAAAGAAAGTGTCAAAACATATAGGAATCTCTTGGAGTATTGCACTTTTTAATTTTATACTAAGAAAATGCCGCATTGTTGTGCATGTAACTGTTAGAATATTGGAGTTCATCGATTTCCCAGTAACAAAAAAAATGTTGGGCATAAAAATATTAAAAAAAGATGCTATTCCCTCGATTTTCTCCTTTACTGAGCCTGAGAAACATTATAAATCAAAAGGAATGTTTCATGAATTTAATGAAGCTTCGCCAAAATAAAACAATATTTGAATTATAACAGCTTTGTTCTTTAATATTTCAACCTCAGCAGTTTCTATCATATTTATAACTTGGATGAATTTGATGGGTATATCAAATAAGGAATAAGCCCAATATTGGGGCCAAACAGAGAATTATTAGAATTTTATATGCCAGAGTAATTCAAGAAACTTGAGAATAATAAAAGAAATATAATAAAACGGTTCGTGTAATTTTGGATGGTACAGAAATCTGAAATTACTATTGCACAGCAGGCATCATGAAGCAACTATAAACACGGAAATTCACACTCAGTTGCTATGTTAAGATTTAAATCATATGCTTTTAATCTGAAATAAAAAGATTACTTGTAAAATTCTTACACGAAATTTAAAGAAATGTAATGCTTGTAAGCAATTTTTTGTAAGTAGCTATAAACCTTCTTGCCTGTTGTTTTGGCTTTTCTTTTTGGTAATTCTTCTTTTATCTGAGCTAAAGTTAGCATGGAATACATTGTTTGTCCGCAAAACCGAAAAATATATAATCTAAGAAAGTAAAACCACGTAAAGCTGAATCCACACTTGTATCATTTTGGCGTATCAGATCACCGTATCTTTAGCATACATCGCTAGTTTGGTTGGTGGTACGTTGGAGTAATACTGTAGGTATCAAAGAGACGATGTATGTTAAAGATACGGTGATCTGATACGCCAAAATAATACAAGTGTGGACAAGGCTTAATACATAGTCAAGACAATATACGCTCAAACTGACAAAGGGTCCAAATACTGAAGCGCCATCTGTAATTCACTTTTCCTTCGCCTCCCCATTTTGACAACACCAACAGGGTTACTAGTATAAGTTTTTATAAATAATTTATTAATATGATTATAAAGATTCTTGAATATGAATATAAGATTCTTGTTTAATAATTTCTCATGTAAACAGAGTTTTTAGACCATAGACATAGAAAAATTTTCGCTGCGCTCAAGAAGACCAACAAAGCGTGGAAAAGAGAAGTTAACATCATACGGACACGGTCTATGTAAAAAAGAGACAAAGGATCAAGTGACATGTGCCAGCATTTTTTACAGTAAGAGTCCCTAGCGTCCCGCCTTGCAAATGAGCAATCACAGTTTGTTTAAAATATTTGTTAATCTTAATTAAAATTTAAAATAAAGGTATCGTGGAGCCATGGTGTCTTGTGCTCTAAGTAATTGTGATGTGACAAAAAGAAATAATCCAAGTAATCACACTTTTCACAGGTAAATAAGATATTGCCACACATTTCTCTAAAACCAAATTTCGCTACATTTATTCGTTTATCGACGAAGAAAACAGTATGGAACATAGTTTATTAATTTCCTTTGCCATATATAGACATATTTTATGAATCTAAGCATAGACCAACAATATGTTAAAACAAGTTTAGATACGTTACCCGCGCTCCACAATGGCAAGACGAAAGTCAGGTACAGTACGAGGCACGTATCTCGAAATTTTTTCGACAAAGTGGGGATAAGTTCGCGCATGTGCTCTTGTGAGCGACCAATAGCGGGCGCCCCTCTCCCGCCGCCCGCGCCCCTCACCGCTACGCATACCCAAAATACGCGTTTCGCGCAATCCCCACCCGATTTTAAGTTATATGCCTCGAACTGTAATTGCCCGACTTTCAATTAGTCAGGCACAGGCTCGTGACACGTAAACACACACCACTCTCGTCAGTCAGACACTAAAAAACCGTGACATCCTTATCAAAAATGCCTTCCTGCGTCTTTAAACGATGTGCAAATTATACAGCAACAGTCAGAGATCGGAAAAATGTTTCATTTCATACGTAAGTACTGTATTTAACCGTAAAATTTATTTTAGTATTTTTATTACTGAAATCGGCCATATTTTTACAAAGAGCGAGCATTGCGACTGTCACTCCCATGATCGCGCCAATGAGCATGCAGCGTATCAGACGAAACTTATGATGTCTGTTTATCTCTTTCTAACGACAAGTATTCGGTATGGTGGCGTTCATTTTTGTCCCTCTCTCGACATAATATGTCTATGTGTGTATCTGCAGTACCTGTCGCTGTTTTAAATTGCATGAAGTTGGCGCATGACGCATCTAAACTTGTTTTTACATATCGTTGGCATAGACTTATTATATTTTTGAAATCATTGAATCTAAGTCATATTTTACGAATCTCATATAAAATGTATGCATTCGTTTTCGGATCACCAGTTTATTGACATTGTTGTTCTTTGACATTCTATTTCTATGTTTTAGACAGACTCTAGAATAATTTCTTATGGTAATATGTACAGCGATATCTACCGTCGAAAAGCAAGATAGGATGTTTGTGCACTTTATGCTAGGAGCACGAAAGTTTATCCAAGCTGTGGGTTGACTGGGTGGGAAATTGGGGAATGGGGATAGTGAGGATAATAATAATAATCACGGCCAATTTTTATAAACGTATTTTTCAATAATATATCCACTGCCAGCTTATTATGACCACCGAACAGGATTTATATATCGCGTGATATAGGTATACTCAGAGTTTTATCGACACTATAAGTAAACTGTCAAATTCCACTGTCTTTTGACAGTCAAACTTGATAAATCGATAAGTCACATCACGTTTTGGTGGTTGTCCTAGGGGGGCTGGTAATGGTAGGTATGATATTGAGAGGAAGCGCCTTTTGGAAAAAAAATATTTGTTAAAAGCGGACCAATGATGGATTTTTGACGATAATAACATATTCATGAGATAGAAATATAAGTTTATACCTGAGCAGGTAAAAATTATTGAAGTACCTATGTGAATAAAACTACCATTGTGCTGGCAGCTCGGGCAAACAGTGGTCCATTGTGTCTGCTATTCGTCCATGCCATTACTTAGCTATCTTTCTTTTATGTGCGCTCTTATTGAAAGATCTCCAATGACGCTTTTTTTGCTTTGAAGTTAGAGATATAGGGTCTTTATAGAAAAAAAATTCCCGACACTGTGTGTAGAGACTTAGAGAGAGGCGCGGCCTCTTAAGGACTGAAGAGGCCGCGCCTTCCCCTACACACGCTGACACGCTTATACAGGGTGTTTGGTAACAGCCTTATAAAGCCGAATATGGTAGATAGGGACCATCAAACTGAACAACTTTTACTATGGGACCAACTCTGAAATCGCGAAAAAAGTATGGCCGTTTCATTCAAAAATGAATAGCGAAAATATCAAAATGTATGAAACAGCTGATTTTTTTTTGCGATTTCAGGGTTGGTTCCATAGTAAAAGTTGTTCAGTTTTATGGTCCCTATCTACCATATTCGACTTTATAAGGCTTTTACCAAACACCTTGTATTACTGGTTAGTTGCCATAGATACGTTTTCAAAAAGTTCTTCGGTGAAGTATCGCACAGTGTTCCCAGAGACCTCGGAATCAGACATTTTTTTACTGACCCCGCAAATTGACGTAGTTAGTTATGCTGATCAATGGGGAGGCGAAGGCAAAGTGAATTACAGATGGCGCTCAGTCTTTGGAACAATTGTCAGTTTGAGCTTATATTGTCTTGACTGTGTATTACGTGATTTTACTTTCTTAGATTTTATTTTTTTCGGTTTTGCGGACAAACAATGTATTCTATGCTAACTTTAGCTCATATAAAAGAAGAATTACGGAAAAGAAAAGCCAAAACAACAGGCAAGAAAGTTTATAGCAACTTACAATAAATTGCTAACAAGCATTACATTTCTTTAAATTTCGTGTAAGATTTACAAGTAATCTTTTTATTTCAGATTAGAAGCATATGATTTAAATTTTAACAAAGCAACTGAGTGTGAATTTCCGTGTTTATAGTTGCCTGATGATGCCTTCTGTGCAATAGTAATTTCAGGTTTCTGTACTGGAATTTCTGTACCATCCAAAATTACACGAACCGTTTTATCATATTTATTTTATTAATTTAAGTTTCTTGAAAGACTCTGGCATATAAAATTCTATTAATTCTCTGTTTGGCCCCAATATTGGGCTTATTCCATATTTGATATACCTATCAAATTCATCCAAGTTATAAATATGTCAAGGTCCAAACAAATTATCGGACGCGGCTTACTGCCGCGGCTGATCTGAGGTGTGCAAACTATCGGATGTAGTAGGTCGCGGACGTAACCATAGACTAATATGACGTCATGGGACGTCCGATAGCTATCTGGCACGCAGGATGTTATGAGAGTGTGCACACTTATCAGCCGCGGCAGTAAGCCGCGTCCATAAGCCGCGTCCGATAATTTGTGTCGACCTTTAGAAACTGCTGAGGTTGAAATATTAAAGAACAAAGCTGTTATAATTCAAATGTTGTTTTATTTTGGCGAAGCTTCATCAAATTCATGAAACATTCCTTTTGATTTATAATGTTTCTCAGGCTCAGCAAAGGAGAAAATCTAGGGAAAAGCATATTTTTTTTGATATTTTTTTGCCCAAAATTTGTTTTTTGTTACTGGGAAATCGATGAACTCCAATATTTTACAAGTTACATGCATAACAATGCGGCATTTTCTCAGTATAAAATTAAAAAGTGCAATACTCCAAGAGATTCCCATATGTTTTGACACTTTCTTTGAGGCGGCCGGGTACCAAAGACCAGACGCCACCTATCGGGATAAAATTGCGCTTTTCCTCCCCATTGACTAGACGTAACCACAGATCAAATATGGACAGTTGTCGAGAAAAAAATATTAAAGTAAGCTGTTTGGAAAGGGTCAAGGAACAGAAAAACTGAAATAAGTCTTTTGTCATTGGTTCTTTTAGAATTATTTATTTATTGTATTATGTACTGCTAAAGTATGGTTATTTTGGACTATTTATAAAATGGTAACTATCAATAACTTTGAAGATTTTTGGAAAAAAAGCTGTTTTTTTATTATGTTTATTTAAAAAAAGTGTTTAATTTGCGCTTGAAATTTTTATTGAAAGTAATAGTTCAGCTTCATATCTACTTATTTAAAAAAAGCCATCTCGGGATCTTTCGCCTAATTTGAAATATTCGCGATTTTAATTTTGCGTTAGTGCTTGCATCATTTTTCATAGCTAATGTTGCATGGAAGTTATTTGCTTTGCACAAAGTGAAATTAATGCACTTAATAATAAGTTTATTCTTCTTACGGAACTGCGGTAAACTGTGAAAATATTCTGTATGACACAAGTTATGTTTGCGGTTGTGGAAAATGTGCTAATTATATCAATGATATTAAGTTTTAATATCATTGGCTAATATCTCTAAAACTGCTAAGTATATCTCTTTCAAACCAATTTTCGTTAAAATTGTTTATATTATATCTTTTTTAGATTTTTCAAAAAGTTTATTAAAGGCGGTTGTATGACCGAAAGTGGCGCCCTCTGAGGTTTGTATTTAATAAGTTATTGATAGAAAGTGATTTTAATATTGTTTCACGTGGAGTTATTTGGCCCCATGGTCTAGTACAGGGATGGCGAATCAATGGCATGGCACGTGACACAATATTTTGGGCACGTCACCGATCGCAAAATTCATAATGCACTATGAAAAAATTACGAATTAATTATTGCAAAATGTACCTATTTTTTGTAGTAAACAAAGAGTTTTGAGTTAATAGTTTTTATTATTATTATTTTCCCAATAATCACTAAGTCAAAATTATGTGACGGCAGTACGTGTATGACCTCATTAAACATTTCTTTAGAAAAATGGCACGTTGATAGTTGATACATAAAGGTTCGACATCCCTGGTCTAGTATTTTTAAAAGGTTCGTAGAAGTAGATAGCAAATGCGTTAAAAAACGGCCACTTTTAGCAGTTTTGCTATCTACTTCTAGCATGCAGTGACTACAAGGGAATGTAACGATACCATCTAATAAAAATACTAAAATGTGGGCCCTTTACGATTAGGTAAAGTATGAAGGATATAAATATGAGAACTGAGCCATTTTGGCTCAGTATAAGTTGCCTCACTTTGCATACCTACAAGGACACGGCTTCTAGGTGTAATTATTCTAAGGGTTGACTTTGAGAAAAAGTAGTTTTAGGAAATTCAATGTCATTTTCAAAGACCGATCTATAAACACGCACATAGGTTTGATGAAAAACAAATTTTCAGTTTCAGTTCCATGTGTAGACGACATGACGAATCTATAAGGGTTAAGTTTTTTGACATCAGGCTACGGAACCCTAAAATTAATTTATGAATATTATGTAAAAAATTGCTATGTTGTTTTAAAAATTCTGCCATTCGATGTTTCGATGAGGTTTTCAAAAACCACTGCCTGTTTTGGTATACTTTATTATATCTACTTGAAGCTAGATGGAAGGCAACTGTCAAAATGGCGGTGCGTACGCTTGTTCTACGAGAACTATGAAAACAAGAGACTTTTACTTAAAAAGTCGTTTTTTTAAGCTTTAAAATGATTAAATTCTGCGTAATAGGCTTTTAAAATGTTAGCACTTACAAATTTCCGAAAAATCTGGATATAGAAAAAAATTATAAATTCCGTAAGAATAAAAACATCCTAATTTGGTTTTAAATTCAGGCATGCATTGTAAAATAGTCTTCTATATGCATTTTGAGTCAATGGGTCTTTTCCGATTAAAAAAACCACATAATGAATAAATATTTTCCCATACAGTTTGTTCTGAACGTCTACTGGCTGGCACCAGACCTACCGGTTTCATTTCTTTGCTTTGATGTTCTACTATGTACCGCCGGCCAAGAGGCTCATTTTCAATCTATCGCATATTTTGACCAGACCACATTGGCAAGATAGCCATTAGTTTGGTGTTATCAAATATCATCGTCTGGGTTGCGATGCGAAGTTTTAGTTTTAGTTTAAAAAGAAAACTGCTGTTTCATACAAAAATTAATAAGGAAATTATCAAAATGTATGAAACAACTCTTTTTTTTTCGCGATTTCAGATTTGGTCCCATAGTAAAAATTGATCAGTTTTATGGTCCCTATCTACCATATTCAGCTTTATAAGGCTTTACCGAACATCTTGTATAAATAAGCGATCGATTTATTTATAACGGAGTCCACGTTCAGGGTGGCATATCTCCTAAAAGCTTCCTACTTCGCAATCCAGGCAATTATATTTGATAACACCAAGCTAATGGCTATCTTGCCAATTTGGTCTAGTCCCAAAATGCGATAGATTGAAAATTACCCTGGGTACTTATTGTCTAATTTCAAAATCTATCGCAATCGCTTTCAAGATGTGATACATTGATGCTTTTTTTTGGCACAAATAAAAACTTACTAAAGAAATGCAGCAATGTGTCACATCCATCTGTCAAATGAAAGCGATCGCGATAGATTTTTGAAATTAGACAATTAGCCCCCTGGTTGGCCGGCGGTCTTTAAAGCAAGGTAGAACAGCAAAGCAAAGAAATGAAACCGGTAGGTCTGGGGCCAGCCTCAGCGACATCTACAATTAGCTTTGCGTTGCCAACCCCTAGCTACCTAAAGATTTTATAAACGTAAAAATAGCTTAAATGCTTTTATATAGATTTTTTGTTATTCAAAATTCACCTTATTTTGTACAACTTTTACTATGGGACCAACTCTGAAATCGCGAAAAAAATATCAGCTGTTTCATACAAAAATTAATAACGAAAATATCAAAATGTATGAAACAGCTGATTTTTTTTTCGCGATTTCAGCGTTGGTCCCATAGTAAAAGTTGTTCAGTTTGATGGTCCCTATCTACCATTTTCGGCTTTATAAGGCTATTACCAAACACCTTGTAGATGTCGCCAAAAGGTTTTCAACTGCTGTTTTGGTATACTTTATTAAATCTACTCGCAGCTAGATGGCGCTAAATTTTAGTCAAGTATTTTTTTGGGATTGGCTATTGACCATGCGAAATTTTTTTTAAGTTTATGTATAATGCTATTGACTGTTTTATTCTTCTTGTAAGTAAAAAAAGTCTGAAACGGATGGTAGGAAAATATAGACATTTCAAAAGTAGTATTCAAAGGTATAATTAAGTTAATTTGAATAAAGCTATTTTACTTTGACATTTGTTATTTTAAGATAGGTATTGGGGAGGAAAAGCGCAATTTTATCCCGATAGGTGGCGTCTTGTCTTTGGTACCCGGCCGCCTCAAAGAAAGTGTCAAAACATATGGGAATCTCTTGGAGTATTGCACTTTTTAATTTTATCCTGAGAAAAGACCGCATTGTTGTGCATGTAACTGTTAAAATATTGGAGTACATCGATTTCCCAGTAACAAAAAAAATATTGGGCAAAAAAATTTTTAAAAAGGATGCTATTCCCTCTATTTTCTCCTTTACTGAGCCTGAGAAACATTATAAATCAAAAGGAATGTTTAATGAATTAAATGAAGCTTTGCCAAAATAAAACAATATTTGAATTATAACAGCTTTGTTCTTTAATATTTCAACCTCATCAGTTTCTGACATATTTATAACTTGGATGAATTTGATAGGTATATCAAATATAGAATAAGCCCAATATTGGGGCCTAACAGAGAATTAATAGAATTTTATATTCCAGAGTCATTCAAGAAACTTAGAATAATAAAATAAATATGATAAAACGGTTCGTGTAATTTTGGATGGTACAGAAATTCCAGTACAGAAACCTGAAATTACTATTGCACAGCAGGCATCATGAGGCAACTATAAACACGGAAATTCACATTCAGTTGCTATGTTGAAATTTAAATCATATGCTTATAATCTGAAATTAAAAGATTACTTGTAAATCTTACACGAAATTTAAAGAAATGTAATGCTTGTTAGCAATTTTTTGTAAGTTGCTATAAACTTTCTTGCCTGTTGTTCTGGCTTTTCTTTTCCGCAATTATTCTTTTATCTGAGCTAAAGTTAGCATGGAATACATTGTTTGTCCGCAAAACCGAAAAAAATATAATCTAAGAAAGTAAAATCACGTAATACACAGTCAAGACAATATAAGCTTAAACTGACAAAGGGTCCAAAGACTGAAGCGCCATCTGTAATTCACTTGCCTTCGCCTCCCCCGGTGAATTTTCTAATCAACGATATGTTAACATATTTTATTTTTAATAAATCTTCTTGTGGAACCATACCGCCACGAATACCCCACCGAAAGTGGCGCACTCAGGGGTTTTAATCTTAGAATAGGTCTTCTTATTCTAAGGTTTTAATTTAATAAGTTGTATAGAAAATTATTTTAATAAAACTTTACGTGTCATTTTTAGGGTCCATTGTCTAGTATTTTTAAAAGGTAATTCTCTCGTAGGTAAGTAATTAGTTAATTACGTAGGTAATTCTCTCGTAAAAGTATAGTTTTGTAAGGTATGGTTTGAAGTTAAGTTTTATTAGAATTGTGTATTAAAATTCACGGGGCGTGCGCCGCTTTCGGTCAGGGTGCCAATGTAAATGTACGTAAAAATCTCCAAAAATTGCGTTACGTAGGTAGTGCTTGAACACTCTTACTTCATCGTGTTATGTTATGTTATGTTAGTGTTAAGTCATACGAATAGAATGCCTTGCCATTTTTTTCGGGCCAAAATATATAGGTATTGTATGTAGGTATTGATCAGATTTTATGAATTTTTTACTTTTATTTTGATTTTACCCCCCTTCATGACGCCCCATTTCGTAATGCGAGATTACAAAAGCCTGTTGATTTCGGCAAGGTACATGGACGAGACGCTCTGGCTTTTGGAGTAAAATTTTTTACTCCAAAAGCCAGAGCGTTTCAGCCAAGTACCTGGCCGAAATCCACAGGTTATTGGAGTAATTATTTTGAAAAAGTGGGACTACAAAAGCCTGTTGAACTCGGGCAGCTACTTGGACGAAATCAACGGGCTTTTTAAGTTGGAGCAAATTACTTTAAAGCCCAGAGTGATTCGGCCGAGTCGGTCGTTGTTTGTTACGCTTTCATGTCTCTTAACTACGTATGTGGGTACGTACAGTCAGCAGCACGTCAGGTTATACAAAGCTGTCAAAACTGTGAATGGGGAGAAGGAGAGGGGAAGGGGAGATTAAGGAATAGGGGGAGGGGAGAGTATGGGGGAAGTACAAGGTCAAGTACAAAGTTAAGGTCAAATACAAGGTTTAATACAAGGTTAAAGTCAAAAACAAGATCAAGGTCAAATACAAGGTCAGATACAAGGTAAGATAAAAGGTCAGGTACAAGGTCAGGTACTAGGTCAGATACAAGTTCAGATACATGTTCACAAACAAGGTCAGATACAAGGTCTGATACAAGGTCAGATACAAGGTCAGGTACAAGTTCAGGTACAAGGGCAGATAAAGGTCAGATACAAGGTCTGATACGAGGTCAGATACAAGATCATATACAGGGTCAGATACAAGGTCAGATACAAGATCAGATACAGGGTCAGATACAAGGTCAGATACATGGTCAGATACAAGGTCAAGTACAAGGTTAAGGTCAAACAAAATCCTTTATAGAGGATACCATGGCTGCAGATATAAAGTTTGTTCCAACTTAAAAAGCCTGTTGATTTCGTCTAAGTAGCTGGCCGAGTTCAACAGGGTTTTGTAGTATCGCCACAGAATAAATAATAGTACAAGGTACAGAAGCAGCATTCGGCAAAGTCATTTAAATAAATTTTATTTGCTCCGACACAATAAAGTGCAATTCAGGTCGAGAAATGGCCTGCAGTACAGTTTATATTCACCTACTAGTTGCCTCTCTTTCTATCGCGTGCTCTTACCTTTTCTGACGACGCCACGTTAGGGTTGTCTTCTTTTAAATGAACTACGTAGCATACATCATAATGTGAAAAACGACAATTGTTTATTGGTTTTTTGATATTGACATCCGTACACGGCACAGTAATGTCGATTCGACATTGTTACTATTATTAAAGAGGCAATATTTATGCAGGCAGTAAGATGCCGCGCGACTACACAGGCGGGCGTGTGGCGGCCCTTTGCTCACTTGTCCCGCCGGCGGAACGGCTAGCGGTAGGTGCTTATCGCGCGACCTTGAGCGAGTGAAGGAGGCCTGGTATCGCATCGTGCAAAAACATTACTCTAATAACCTGTTGATTTCGACCAAATACCTGGACGAACGCTTTAGTTTTTGTAGTAAATAAAATCACTGCAAAAGCCTGTTGATTTCTTCCAAGTACCTGGCCGAGTTCCACAGGCTTTTGTAGTTCCATTTTTTCAAAAAAAGTACTCCAATAACCTGTTGATTTCGGCCAGGTACTTGGCCGAAACACTCTGGCTTTTGGAGTAAAAAATTTCACTCGAAAAGCCAGAGCGTCTCGTCCATGTACCTGGCCGAAATCAACAGGCTTTTGTAATCTCGCTTTCGTAATAACTAATGGGGAGGAAAAGCGCAATTTTATCCCGATAGGTGGCGTCTGGTCTTTGGTACCCGGCCGCCTCAAAGAAAGTGTCAAAACATATGGGAATCTCTTGGAGTGTTGCACTTTTTAATTTTATACCGAGAAAATGCCGCATTGTTATGCATCATCATCATCATCATATCAGCCACACGACACCCACTGCTGGGTATAGGCCTCCCCTAAGGATCTCCACGACGATCGGTCCTGCGCTGCCTGCATCCACTGGCTTTCCGCGACCTTCACCAGATCGTCGGTCCACCTTGTCGGGGGCCTACCCACGGAGCGTCGTCCGGTGCGCGGTCGCTATTCCAGAACCTTTCTGCCCCAACGGCCATCGGTTCTTCTCGCTATGTGTCCCGCCCATTGCCACTTCAGCTGAGCAATCCTTCGAGCGATGTCGGTTACTTCAGTTCTCCTGCGGATCTCCTCGTTTCTGATTTGATCACGTAGGGAAACGCCGAGCATGGCTCTCTCCATTGCACGCTGAGCGACCTTGAGCCTCCTTATGAGACCCATAGTTAGCGGCCACGTTTCACTGCCGTAAGTCATCACTGGCAACACACACTGTTCATAGACTTTCGTCTTGAGACACTGAGGTAAGTCGGACGCGAAGATTTTTCGAAGCTTCCCGAATGCTGCCCACCCGAGTTGGATTCGGCGAGAGATCTCTTTCTCGAAGTTGGACCTACCTAACTGGACTGCCTGTCCTAGGTATACGTAATGGTCAACAACTTCAAGTGTAGTGTTCCCAACATGAACTGGAGAGGGTACAACATGGGCATTTGACATAATTTTCGTCTTTTCCATGTTCATCCTAAGACCCACTCTTTGGGAAGCACTACGGAGATCTTCGAGCATTGTGTTCAGGTCTTCCATGGTCTCAGCCATAAGGACTATATCATCGGCAAAACGAAGGTGTGTTAGGTACTCGCCATTAATGTTGATGCCGAGTCCTTTCCAGTCCAAGAGCTTAAAGATGTCCTCCAACGCAGCTGTGAACAGTTTCGGAGAAATAACGTCTCCCTGTCTCACACCACGCTGCAGTTGGATAGGACCTGTGTTCTGGTTCTGTACTCGGATCGTCATGGTGGCATTTTGGTATAAGTACCTCAACACCTCGATATACCTATAGTCCACTTGGCACCTTTGGAGAGACTGCAGCACCGCCCAGGTTTCAATCGAATCAAAGGCTTTCTCATAGTCCACGAACGCCAAGCAAAGTGGCTCATTATACTCCTCGGTCTTCTGTATAACCTGCCGCAGCGTATGGATGTGGTCTATGGTGCTAAAGCCTTTTCGGAACCCGGCTTGTTCGGGAGGTTGGAAGTCGTCGAACTTGCGAGCGAGACGATTCGTAAGGACTCTCGAAAACAACTTATAGACATGACTCAGAAGCGAGATGGGTCTATAGTTCTTTAAGAGGGACTTGTCACCCTTTTTAAAGAACAAGATCACCTCACTTATGTTCCATGTCTTTGGCGTTCTGCCCTGGACGATGACGGAATTAAAGAGCTTCTGGAGGACTTTGAGTATCGGCTTACCGCCCGCTCTCAGAAGTTCTGTAGTGATTCCATCGTCACCCGCCGCCTTGTTGTTTTTCAGCTGTTTGAGAGCCATACTAATCTCGTACAGGCTGACGTCCGGGATATCTTGAGTATAGTGTCGGGTAAGCTTGGCTCTGGGGTCTTTAGCCTTGCTTTCAACAGGTGTCTGCGTGGAATATAACTGCCCATAGAAGCTCTCGATCTCCCTCAGGATTTCAGGCTTTGATGAAATGATGCGTCCGTCGTCAGTTTTCAGCTTCGTCATCTGGCTTTGCCCAATAGACAGATCTCTCGCGAACACTTTGGAGCCTTTATTCCGCTCGATAGCCTCTTTAATACGATTCGTATTAAATTGGCGAAGGTCGCTCGTCAAAGACTTAGATATCTGTCTATTAAGCTGCCGATAACGATTAGCATCTACTGAACTCTGGAGCCTCATTTCACGTCTCTGATCCATGAGTAGGAGTGTGTGGTCGGAGAGTTTCTTTATCTTGGGACGGCGGGTCTTAAAGAGCTTGGACCCTACCGTACGGACAGTATCCACCACCATGTTGTTTAGATCGTCCACATCTATGCTGTTCTCAAGGGCTTCGAAGCGGTTTTGGAGTTCGAGTTGAAAACTCTCGGGGTTTTGAATATGGGCCGGCAATGGTCGAATTGTTGATTTTATCAGTCGAGATCTTTCCAGCTTTGGGTTGATATTCAATGTGCCACGTACCAATCGGTGATCGCTCCCCGTCTTAACAGCGTTGATCACAGTGACATCATTGAATATTTGCTTTTTCGTCGACATGATAAAATCTATCTCATTTCTGACTTTACCGTCCGGACTGACCCAGGTCCACTTCCGGCATTCCGGCTTTCTGAAGAAGGAGTTCATCATAAAGAGGTTCTCCTTCTCCATAAAGTCAGCCAGCATCTGGCCTCTGTCATTCCGTTGCCCAACTCCAAATTGCCCCACTCTCAGCTCATCACCGCATCGTTTCCCCAACTTTGCATTGAAGTCCCCCATCACAACAGTGTAGTGGGTTTTGTAGCTATGCATGGCTTTAGAGATCTCCTCATACATAGCCTCCACTTCGTCGTCTTGGTGTGTCGAGGTCGGTGCGTAAACCTGTATAACATTCAGCGAACACCGTTTGGATATTCTGAGTATAAGGTACGCCACCCTGGTCGACACACTTCCGATGGTAATCACGTTGTTGACAAGGGACGTTATCATTGTTATGCATGTAACTTGTAAAATATTGGAGTTCATCGATTTCCCAGCAACAAAAAAAATATTGGGCAAAAAAATATTTAAAAAAAGATGCTTTTCCCTCGATTTTCTCCTTTGCTGAGCCTGAGAAACATTATAAATCAAAAGGAATGTTTCATGAATTTGATGAAGCTTCGCCAAAATAAAACAACATTTGAATTATAACAGCTTTGTTCTTTAATATTTCAACCTCAGCAGTTTCTAACATATTTATAACTTGGATTAATTTGATAGGTATATCAAATATGGAATAAGCCCAATATTGGGGCCAAACAGAGAAATAATAGAATTTTATATGCCAGAGTCATTCAAGAAACTTAGAATAATAAAATAAATATGATAAAACGGTTCGTGTAATTTTGGACGGTACAGAAATTCCAGTACAGAAACCTGAAATTATTATTGCACAGAAGGCATCATGAGGCAACTACAGTGAAACCTGGTTAAGTGGGACCTGGATAAGTGAGAAACCTCTATTATTGAGAGTTGCAATGAGGTCCCGGTTCTTTTTCATTAAATTACCTCTGTTAATGGGACTTTTTGAACCTGGTTAAATGAGATTTTAATTCTAAGACTTTTTCGATATTTACCTCTATAATTGAGACTCTGTAGCTCAATTACCTGTATAAATGAGACAAATTAATCAGGTTTTAACAAATTTTGACAGTTTTGTTTACATACAATACATTTCGCGTCGTCTTTCGCGCATGCTTTGTTTGTCAGTACTATCTCAGGTTTTGACCTAAAAACAAGGGAATAAAAATGTACAAAATGTCCAAACCTATAATACGGTATCAGTATCTGAAAAATTAAAACTTGATCTTATTTTTGAGCAATCAAGTCGGTACAAACAAACATAACCGATTACTTTAAGTAATAAACTTTACCGTATTGTTTTTTTTTCGACGCAACACATTATGTATGTACATTCATACCTACATTAAATTCATAACACCAAAAATACGCTTTTTTATTAACATTTCCACCTCTAAAAATGGAATAACAGCACATTTCGACCTCTGTAAGCGGGGGCCTCTATAAATGAGACAACTATAATTTTAAACCTGCATAATTGGAAAACTGGATTATTGGAAACCCTCAATAATTGGTACATATCGCTGCTTTCATACTATAGGGGCACATCTCAAAATTTTGTGATTTCGAGTTTTTATAATATCGCACCTCCGATAAAATAGGGTTACAACTGGAAAAACCTTGATTTTCAGGAGAGCGAAAACAAACACACGGATTTGTTATGTAGTTTTTATTCCTTTAATATTGTATAAATATACTACAAAGTGTATATAAGGTGGTACCAAATTATCTGATGATACTTAAACAGGTGATAGTGTTGCTTAAACTGAATAACTTTCTCCAAGGAACATAGGTCGAAAAACGAAAAAAAAATTTCACACTCCCATACAAAATGTACTGGTCAGCTGACCGACTTACTATGGAAAGGCGAAAAAAAAAATTCGTTTTTCGACCTATGTTTCATAGAGAAAGTTGTTCAGTTTAAGCAACACTATCTCCTGTTTAAGTATCATTAGATAATTTGGTACCACCTTATATATTTAAAAAGATTGCAAAATATACATTCGAATGGCATATACTGTTTTTCATTTTTCCTGAAAAATTGCATGAAAATTTCCAATTGTAACGGTATTTTAGATAGGTATTTGAACTTTTATAAATAAAAATACAATGTGAAAGATGTAACAATGTTAATTTAAATTGAAAACAGGCAGTTACTTGCTAAATATAGCTAAATATTTTATAGCTTATATTATAGCTTATCTTAGCTAAATATTTTTTGTATTGATGTAGACTCCAATAAAATCAACTTTAAAAAAAACTTCAATTAGATCAAACCTAAAAACATAATTATCTCTAAAGTCAGAGTATTTTTTACTAATCAGTTCAAGTTTAGATAGTCTCAAATTAAGAGACATTTAAATAATATTATGTTTTAATCTTTTCCTAATTATAATAATGTTGAATCATTAAGTAGGAACCATAATTATCACTATAAAAAATAATAAAAAACAGATCTTAGATTTCAGTAATCTAAATTTCAGTAATCACGTACCTAATCAGGGTGTCAGATAGCTAATTTTCAATCACAATTTGGTTGTTAAAAGACGCATAAAATCGTGGTACATGATTAATATCTACCAAACTCAGTAAATCATCTTTTTTTTAAGGAGAAAAGTAACACAGTATGATTAGGTACTCTGGGGAATTACAATTAACCGTACCTAAAACACCGATACAATACAAAATGTATCACTGTAATATAATACCCTTTCAACAATTTTTATCCATCATTTTACAATAAACTGTAACAAGACGACTTGTGACCGTTTATTAGAAAATATACTTAACAAAATAAAATTTACCTATCAAGAACACAGTAATATTTTAGTTAGTAACACTAACCGAAATAACAATGATGTAACAATGCTTTAATGGTGTAGCGTTACAACGCCACCTAGAAGCGAGTTTTAGAGTTACAGATGTAACTATTTTCGAGAAGATAAATAATAACATTTGAAAATTTTCTGTGTAATTAACACAAAATTCGACTTTTTCGAGTTGTAACCCTATTTTATCGGAGGTGCGATATATGGGCACAAAATGTACCACTCTACATGATGCTCTTGACAGAAGAGTCAAAGTATACTGTGGAGCCGCGAAAACTATTTGTGTCTCTTTCACATTCCCGAGTGAAGCGTCTCGGTTTCCGCGATACAAGGAGCAATTTAGTGTCGTGCCTGTAGTTAAGGAAGGAGGACCGCTCGCGCAGCTGTTCAATTGTGTTTGTGCCGGTCTATTACGGAAATTATGGGTAAGCATTGATTTTTGTTTTCCAATTAGAGAGAAACTTTCATAGTTAGTTCCTTATGTTAGAAAAAAATGGTAAAAAAAGTGGTATAATTCAATATATGCCCGTATACTGCAAAAGTATTAGAATATTATTTTGTATAACTCAAGTTGAATCTATATATCATATTAATGAAATAAAATATCAAGTTCACAATTCTGGTTGAATCTGTATATTACATAAACGCTGTTCATAACCACGTTTCATTGAGATATAGCTACATATAAAATATAAAATGAAATGAAATTAAAGAATTAAGTAGGTACCTTTGCTTGCTACTTCATTTGGAACCCTTGTTCTTATTTTACAGGAATATGGAGTCACGAGCACAAAAAATTATTAACCTTTTGGCGCGTTCTGAAAGTCATAATGTTCAGGTAAACAACTGTTAGGTACCTACCTATTTTGTTTTTAAATAAAGTACTAACTAATAAAGTACTAAAGAACTACAATAAAGAAGTACTTTATTGTATAAGTATAATTATTATTCTATGTTCAACTCTAACTTTGTTTAAAATCAAACTTAACTAGACACCCTATTAAGTCAATTAACTATGTTACCTATTATGTTTTAAAATGTACATTACTTTACAGATCGAGTCGGAGAAGGCGGGTTCTATGTCAGATAAAAAACAACAAGATGGATGTTTTATAGATAAACAAATTGAAGACATTCAGGATAACATCCCTCTTGAAAATGTAGGTACCTAAGTACTTATTGAACTAAATACATCTTTATAGTGTTACAGAGTAGAATCACAGTTGCCATTTATTATGAAATATTGGTAAGTACATCGTTTTATATTTTTTACGAGTATACCTACTCAAAACACACTATCTCTATTCACAGATTAATTCAGAACCAACAGAAATTCTGAATCAAGGTGACCCAAACCAGGACAGCAATGTTTCACAACCAATAGCTGAAATGAATGCCCTAAACTCTAGTAGTTTGTCTAGTAGTTCAAGTTCTAGTGATTCTTCGAGTTCAAGTTCATCCAGTCGTAGTAGCTCTCCAGTTAAGCCAATAGAACACAATCGTTCTCAAAATAGTTCACCTTCAATATTGATACCTCAGTCCCAAACTGAACCTACATCATCTTCACTTCGCAGATCACTAGTACCTTATCAAATTTCGCCAATGATGAGCGATGAAAGTGATGCTGACCTTAGTGATGATGATCCTTCATTTAGAATAGATAGGCATCAGAATAGGTCTCGTTCCTCTAGCACATCATCGACAGCAAGCATTCATCCTGCTTCTAACACTAATGATAACATCATTTCAAAAACTAGGAAACGTAAAGCTGACCCAACTAAGTGGAAGCAGAATAAGCAAAAGGTTCTTAGAAACATGGGAGAAAGTTACAAGATGGTTCATACAGATAAAGTCGTTCCTGCTCGAGTGATGAAACCTCCCTGCTCCGAAAAATGTAGATTAAAATGTCGAGAAAACATTGACAACACTCAGCGGCTCGAACATTTCAAAGCATTTTGGAAGTTAGGAGACTTACATCTTCAGCGCTTGTTTATTGCAGCCTGTATTACAACTGTTACGCCAAAATATAAATACACTAACGCTGAACACCCGAGAGCACCAAATAAAGCATTTTATATAAAAGTTGATGAACGTCGAGTCAGAGTCTGTAAGACATTTTTCATGAACACGTTTGATATAAGTGCAAAAATTATTCGTACCGTATCAGAAAAAAACAGCAATGGCTATATTCCTGCTGACCAAAGAGGAAAGCATCGACATGAACCCACTATTAATGCAGAGTTACTAAATGATACTAAAAACTTCATAAATAGTATCCCACGCATTGAGTCTCATTATTTGAGGGAGGATACATCTAAAGAGTACATTTGCAGTGGTAAAAGTATAGCTGATCTATTTAGAGATTTCCAGGAAATTCAGACAGAAAAGAATCGGGAATATGGTACATACCGTAATTTTTATGATGTTTTCAATTACCATTTTAACTTAGGATTTTTCCAACCCAAAAAGGATCAATGTGATTAGGGCATGGATACCGGTATACCGGTATACCGAAATACCGGTATACCGGTCATTTTTTTCGGTATTTTGATACCGGTATTTGAGAGTAAAATACCGGTATTTCGGTATTTCGAAAAAAGCTATATATTTTTGCAAGGGTGTTTAAAGACTATGCAGAACGTTCAATTTTTATGGTTCACAGTGTTGTTCATACTGCAGATGAGTTTACGATATGAAAACTCAACGAATCACGAATAATCGCGATTATAGGAAAAATCACCACTAAATCAACTACGCAAAACAGTGCATGCATATAGCTAGTCTCTAGATGGTATTTAATGATATTCCTTTTAGTTGTTCGTTTAATGTTTTCATCATCATCATATCAGTCGCACGACGACCACTGCTGATCTCATTCAAGGATCTCCGCCTCCCTCAAGGATCTCCAAGATGATTGGTTCTGCACTACCTGCATCCAGAGGTTTCCCGCGACCTTCACCAGATCGTCGATCCACCTTGTCGGGGAACGTCGTCCGGTGCGCGGTCACCACTCCAGAACCTTTCCGCCCCAACGGCCATCGGTTCTTCTCGTTATGTGTCCCGCCCACTGCCACTTCAGCTGAGCAAACCTTCGAGCGATGTCGGTTACTTTAGTTCTCCTACGGATCTCCTCATTTCTTATTCGATCACGTAGGGAAATGCGGAGCATGGCTCTCTCCAATGCATGCTGGGACCTGGGTGACCTTGAGACCTACTCCTTATGAGACCCATAGTTAACGACCACCTTTCACTGCCGTAAACATTTTATTAATATAGATAAAGTATCGTTATATATAGACTTTTGTCTCAAGACACTGAGGTAAGTCGTAAGTCAGACGCGAAGATTTTTCGAAGCATCCAGAATGCTGCCCATCCGAGTAGGATTCGACGAGAAATCTCTTTCTTGAAGTTGGACTTGCCTAACTGGACTACCTGTCCTAGGTATACGTAATTGTCAACAACTTCAAGTGTAGTGTTCCCAACATGAACTGGAGCGGGCATAACATGGGCAATCGACATGATTTTCATCTTATCCATGTTCATCCTGAGACCCACTCTTTAACTACGGAGATCTTCGAGCATTGTATTCAGGTCTTCCAAGGTCACAGCCATAAGAAATATATCATCGGCAAAACGAAGGTGTGTTAGGTACAGTATAGGTACTGTACCTAACACACCTTCGTTTCGCCGATGATATAATTAGTAACTGGCCATTAATATTGATACCAAGATTACCAAGTCCATTCCAGACTATGAGTTTAAAGATGTCCTCCAACGCAGCTGTGAACAGTTTCATTTTTCTGTGACAAATAACGTCTCCCTGTCTCACACCTCGCTGAAGTTGAATTTGTGGTCTAGAGCTCTAGACAATGGTGCTAAAGCCTTTTCAAAACCCGGCTTGTTCGGGACGTTGGAAGTCGTCAAACTTGCGAGCGTGACGATTCGTAAGGACATGGCTTAGAAGTGAGACGGGTCTGTAGTTCTTTAAGAGGGGCTTTTTAAAGGACAAAATAAAAAAGTTTAATCTAATGTTTACTTGAGTTATATTGCGCCAGAAAACACGATCTAACTACTGAATCTACTACCAATTCACAAATTAGGAGGCCTCGCAGAGAAACAACTGGCGGAAGAATACTCAGAGAGGTTATGTCGACCTCCCTTTTGATCCCTATCTACAAAACGTAATATTGTTATCTTAGCTAGATCCTTATTTATGATTAACGAATATTATAACTTAGTTATCCTTTTTTTTTACCGCCACGATTTCTTTCTTTAACACCCTTTCCTGTCGACTGTTAGAGAGTGCCTTAAGGCATTAAGTCCGCCAATTGTATTTTCTTATGCAATAAAGTTTAAATAAATAAAATAAATAATCCTGCAGTGTGTGATTTGGAATGGGATTTTAGTTGCTGAATTATAGGGTCCCAAGCTGGTGGTACTCTCCAACTATCTTCTCTATGGAAATTTTGATATTTGTTGATTTCAATAATAATTGAATCAAAAAAATTGTTTTATATTTGTTTTATTGTAAGCTTGAGAAGTGAATATAATTGAATCAAATAACGTAATTTCTTTAGTATTCTTAATTACCTAGGTATTACTTTAATAAGTCATTTTGTGGTTTTTAGTTGGTAAATAGTTTGACTGTTTCTGCCATAAAGTATAGCGTAGAAAATTGCTTTAATCACTCTCCACAAACAAGACTTACCAATCGTTCTTAGAATCATTTAAAAAGTACGTGACTAACAGTTTTTTAAAAAATACCGAAAAAATACCGAAATACCGGTATACCGGTAATTGAAATTTCAATACCGGTATCAATACCGGTATGAAAATCATTCCGGTATTCCATGCCCTAAATGTGATCTATGCTTTCAATACCAGAATTCATCTAAAAGACAAAAACTTGATCTCAAAGAGAAGTATGAATCTCATTTAGAAGAAAAAGTAATGAGTAGAGAAGAAAAAAGAGAAGATATAACATTGATGAGTACACCATTGTTGAATGTTACGATGTTCAGGCAGTAATGCAAAGTCCTAACGGTAAAACCTCTTCATTTTATTACAAGTCGAAACTAAATAGTGTAAATTTTACCATAACTGAACTACAAAAGTTAAGAAGCACTGATGAAGATACTACAGATGATTACAAAAGCTATGAAGATGTTCACTGCTATTTTTGGGACGAGTCTCAAGCTAAAAGAGGTGCTATAGAAATTGGAACCTGCGTTTATGAATATCTGAAGAGCGTGTCACTGAAAGCGGGAGATCGCGATATAAATGTTACGTTTATATCTGATAATTGTTGCGGGCAAAATAAAAATAAGTATCTAGCATCACTGTACATGTACGCTATTACAACTATACCAAATTTAAAATCTATCACACACAAATACCTAATAAAAGGGCACACTCAGAATGAGGCAGATAACGTGCACAGCCTTATACAGAGACAAATAGCAAGAGACTTGAAAACTGGGCCAATATACTCCCCTACGCAATATTTAGATGCTATCAAAAGGGCTAAGAAAAGTGGTAAACCTTTTATAATACATAGTATGACTTATGATTCATTCTATGATATTAAACAGTTGCAAGAAGAGTGGGGATATAATTTTAATATCGATGAACAAAAAAACAGCGTGGTCTGGAACGATATAAAGGTTTTGAAGTTCAACAAGGAAACATCTTTTTCCTTTTTATATAAAAGTTCGTATAAAGACGAGTTTAAGCAAGTTCAGGCTCGAAATAAAAGGAAGAAAATGTTAGAATTGTGTGAAATTACACTTTCAAAAGCGTATTCGGGTCCTTTTGAACTAAACGCAAATAAAAAACGAGATCTTAAAGATCTCATAGATAAAAATTTAATTGATCGCTATCATGCCAATTACTACCGAGACATGTTAGATAGATAATTATAGTTCCTAAGTGCACAAAAGTATTATTGAAAGGTTTAATTGTGACTAGTTTATATTACGATGATGACATTAGTTAAATAAGTCCTATGTATGTACCTACTTAAAATATTCACAGGGTATAATATTATAGGTTCCTACTTAAGTAAAAGTGTTGTTATTTTTTAATATTATCTTTAATGTTTTGAAAGGTTCAGAGAGACTGATTTATGGTGATATTATTAGGTAATAAGTTAAGTATCTACATCCAAATTTACAAATACTAAAACATAATCGTCATTATAATAGTTTATGTGGTTGAATTGTAAATAAGTAAGTACAACTAACTTTTAAGTGAATTAGATTTTTTTAAGTACCTACGTATTTTAACTAATCGATAGCGGCCGGGTATCAATGGTTTGTGGCAGAATTTGGCAGATTTCAAGGAAAATTTGTTATTTTTAAAATACACTTGTATAGATTAATCCATACTTCCATACTAATATTATAAATGCGAAAGTAACTCTGTCTGTCTGTCCGTCTGTCTGTTACGCCTTCACGCCGAAACTACTGAACCGATTTGGATGAAATTTGGTACATAGGTAGAGTAGAGCTCGAGAAAGGATATAGGCTACCTTTTATTGCGAAATAAGGGTTGGAAGGGTTGAAATAGGGGATGAAAGTTTGATTGTACCACAGAATAGAGAGACTTCAGAAGTTATGCCACCATCGTATATATTTGGTACCCATTTACATACTTTTACACTACGAGATTATGTTGTTTAATCGACTACCATGAGTAAAATTGACAGAACAAAATTCAAAAACTAAAATACAAAATCTATACTTAATCCATAATCCATACTAATATTATAAATGCGAAAGTAACTCTGTCTGTCTGTCCGTCTGTCTGTTACGCCTTCACGCAGAAACTACTGAACCGATTTGGATGAAATTTGATACAGAAGTAGAGTAGAGCTCGAGAAAGGACAAAGGTTACCTTTTATTGCGAAATAAGGGTTGGAAGGGTTAAAATAGGGGGTGAAAGTTTGATTATACCACAGAATAGAGAGACTTCAGAAGTTATGCCACCATCGTATTTATTTGGTACCCATTTACATACTTTTACACTACGGGATTATGTTGTTTAATCGACTACCATGAGTAAAATTGACAGAACGAAATTCAAAATCAATCATACAAAATCCATACTAATATCCATACTAATATTATAAATGCGAAAGTAACTCTTTCTATCTGTCCGTCTGTTTGTTACGCCTTCACGCCGAAGCTACTGAACCGATTTGGATGAAATTTGTTACAGAGGTAGAGTAGATCTCGAGAAATGACACAGGCTACCTTTTATTACGAAATAATGGTTTAAAGAGTTAAAATAGGGGATGAAAGTTTGTATGAAAGTCTGTAGGTGTCAAAATAGGGGATGAAATTTTATGAGAGGAAAATCACGCCTAATCACGTTAAAACGGCTGATCTGATTTTGATGAAATTAAAAAATTGAATACTATTACAGTGAATACTATTTATCCTGGTTTAAAGTTCCCATAGGATTTTCTCGAATATCCACGCGGACGAAGTCGCGGGCAAAAGCTAGTAATTGTATAAATTTAAAATAATTTGACTTGTAATTTTGAATGACATTAATGTTGACAATATATTTATCACCATTATATTTTGCATGCCAGCTCCTGTACCTTGATTACGTAAAGCTGTTGCTAACAATTCTCGATTGAAATCGATTGAAAGCGCGGTTGCATTGCTGCTTTAGTTAAGATAGTTGTCACATTGGTTATTACTAAAGCAGCGACGTAACTGCGATTTCTGTCAGAGTTGATTGCAACAAAGTTACGTAATTACCTCCCTGGTGAATGTGATGTGACAATATGAAATATATTAAGACCCTTATGTACCGCATTCTAGCAAATAAATTCTTGATTCTTGAGTCAAATCAACATAAAAATCTTATTCGAACACAGAATACGTAATAGTACAAGATTGAGCTCCCCAAAAGTAAATTTAGTGGTAAATTTAGCGGATTTTAGCGATTTTGAAAGTTGGCGTGATTTTTTTAGTGGTTTTCTGGAGGTTTTATGCCCGGGATACACGAGGCTAGTTTTTCAAGCTAGGATAGCAAGCCAAGCTAGTGTCAGTAAGCTAGCAAGCTAGTACTTCTGGCTTCGTGTAGACAAAACTAGCTTCATCGCTTGCTTGTCTACTTGAAGCCAGAAGTACTAGCTTGCACTAGCTTGCTATCCTAGCTTGAAAAACTAGCCTCATGTATCCCGTGCATTAGGAGTTGATTCTGGTGGAGAGCTTGTCAAGTCGTTGGCAAGTGGCAACACTGGCCCGCCCGACTGGCCGCCAGGGTCTATAGATTGGGCGACATATATGGCCGATTGCACTAAACTTAAGAATCGCCTAAGTCTTTTCTTATTTACAACTCGACCAAGTTAACTAGGCAAATGACAGCTACATGACGGCTAAATTTATGACACTGTTTTAATTTGGTCGTGTTGTAGTTAGGAAAAGACTTAGGCGATTCTTAAGTTTAGTGCAATCGGCCATATATAGCCAATTGGGCTATCTTTGGGACCGTTGCGGCTACTCAAAATTATGGAATGGCGACTTATCGCCTGTTGGGCGACACGTTTTTCGACTTATTGATATCAGTTTACATAGTTTTCTCTATGTGTTGACTAGTCTAGTCTTACTATGCGCGCGGGGTGGGAGAGTAAGTGAACAAATAATCAAACAAAAAGTGAAAATGGGGTAAATAATAATATAAATAATCGTTATTCCAGTGTAATAGAACAGTAGCATGACACACTTAAACGTTTTTTTGTATTTTTTTTTCAAATTGGGCTACTTTGGGCTATCTTTTCATCGCAAAGTGGCGACTTGACCAGTTAGGCAGCCATTACATGGTCATGCAAGCGTCAGTCAAATTCCATCAGTCATGAATTACGTTTGACTGATGGAAAGAACAAATCACATCATGCAACCATCAGTCACTACATTACACGGTAGGTTAATCGTCAGTCACAGCCTGTGACTGTGGTTAAACTGACAGCAAAACCTACCGTGTAATGGGTGCCTTAGGCATCTGGCAACCCTGCTGTAGGGATGTTCGATCCGGGTGCCTTGTATCGATATTCCGGATCGCAATGGATCGTAATCCATTGTATCGATCCATGGATCGATCCTAATAAATTAATACGATTTTTTGGATCGATCCAGTATCGAATTAAATATTTTCGAAAAGTCGGATTTTTAATCACTTTAATAGAAACATGATAATAAGTGACTAATATACACTACAAGGTGTTTGGTAAAAGCCTTATAAAGCCGAATATGGTAGATAGAGACCATCAAATTGGACAACTTTTACTATGGGACCAACTCTGAAATCGCGAAAAAAAAATCAGCTGTTTCATACAAAAATTAATAAACACCTTGTATATCTAAAAATGAAAACGAATGTTCAGACCACGTTTCCACCACTTTTCTATGGAACAACTGATTTTTTTTCGCGATCTCGTGGTTGACCCCATAGTAAAAGTTGTTCATTAACGTGGTCTGAACACCCCTTTTCATTTTTAGATATACTTCAAAAATAACGGTGTATATGGTAAATTAAAAAATAATGGCAATATAATACAGTGTGTTTTTTTAACAGTGATCAAATTTTGTGGTTTAGCTTAGTTAGACCATCAAAAGGAACAACTTTGTCTAGGGATCAACTTAATCAGATCACAAAAATATTCAGCTGTTCCATAGAAAACATCAATAGGTATCTACTCGACCAAAATGTATGGAACAGCTGATTATTTTTTGCTCCGATTAAGTTGGTCCTATAGACAAAGTTGGCCAGTTTGATGGTCTAAAATTAAAAGTTGCTAGTGGTCCAAGCAAACAAAACGTACTTATCCTAACGAAATAAAAATGTTCTCTTCTCAAACTAAACAATATATTTGTTATGACTTATGACGAAGTTGACAGTACATTGAAATATGATATGGCAACATTCGCAAAAAGTGTCCAAGTAATTAGAGGAATGTTTATTAAATATCGTTATATGGATTTTGACTAAATATTCCGTTGAACTTAAAATATTCTCTGAGTAATTACTTTATTAATACGATATACATAATACGATTCTTTCGATCCGATCCTCTATGCATGTGTATCGATCCACCAAAGGATCGAATGCTATTGTATCGATACAAAAATCGAATGGATCGTATCCCATTGTATCGATCCCCGCAAGTATCGGATCGGATCGAACATCCCTACCCTGCTGGCCGCCATTTGCAAAAAATCTGAAATTCGGTTTTGATCGTGCGTTTCGTCATTGTTTCATTGCGTTTTTCTCTAAAAGTTGTGATTAATATCTTTCAAATGCTATCGAATTTAGGATATCGTAGCATATATTAACAATTTCCTGGTAAGTTCACATGATTATGCTATTACTTACTTTGATATGACTTGACTGAGCATAGCATGGAATGATTGCAAGCCGCATTGCGTAAAAAATGGCGTCTGTAGTTTGGTCTGTAGAATACTTTCCCTTTCTCTTTATTTCCCTTTTCGTTTTCTATCATATTTCATTTAGAAATAACCATGTTTTCGTTTTAGGCCTCATAATGGAGCCAGCTATGGACGCGTCCTTGGTGGCACAGTCTATAAATTACCACGGTCAACAACTACAAAAAACGTGGGAAGCTGAAAGGGGTGAAGATGATCTCTCTAAAATCGGCGTGGGTCCTCTGGACTTTGCCGTATACCAATCCAGGCACAAACATCTGACGTTTCAAGATCGTTCCAAAAGATTGAAACTTCATCAGTTCATCGCTAAAGAAGCCACCTCTTTGTTTGATGTTTCTCTCTTGGATGAAACTCCATCATCCTCCAGCTTAGGAACTGACTCTACTACACCAGAAGACAGTAAGTAATGAAAAATTTCCTCTAAAGTTATAGTACAATTTAATCTTTACTTTGACTACAATTTGAGCTAACTTTGTTTCAGACTTATATGCTCTTATGCCGCCGTTTGAGACCTTCCTGAATGTTGATAAAGTTGCTCGGCTGAGGCATTTCTTTGATGTAAGTTTCTTTCTTTAAGTATTTGTCATTGATATAAAAAAAATACTAAGGCCCGTATTATAGAATCAAACTTAAATCTCTGCTCGAGTACATTTAGAAAGGGATGGCTCTATATGCAATGAATAGCACCATCCCTTTCTAACTGTACTCAAGCAGCAAACAGTGCTCGAGTCTCATCTTATAATACAGACCTAAGAATTTGACCATATTTTTGCAAATTCCAGAATGTGAAGACAGGAGAACTAATCATTGGAGCTGTAATCAACAGGACAGCATCTGGCATGATGTTGAAGGTCTTGTGTACAGCAGGACCCACATCAAGATATGTGGCTGATATTAATGTCAAGGTAAGTTATTTAGAATAATTGCACAATGTTTTGAAATTGCATGATAAGATTAAGGGCCGATTTTTCAATCCTCAGATAAACAGACAGATAGGGTTTATTCAACAGATAGCAAAAACATCTGTTGTTCAATCGTCAAATAGGCCTTATTCGACGAATAACTCTCTTATCTGAGGAATAATTCTATCTGACCCTTTGAGGGCCAGATAACGCCTTATTCCACAGATAAACATTAAGTTTGAGGTTAGTTTTTGTGCTTTTTGTTGTAAAGTTGATATTTTCAAAACAGTTGATGAGATGGCAATCGAGGAAGAAGTCATAATAAATGAGTTATATGAATCCAAGTAATAAAAAAGAAAGAATTGATGAAATTCTACCCGAGTTGAGAAACTCACAAGCATTTGAATCCTAGATTGAATTTCGTAGAACACTTTTTTGGTTTCCATAGTAAGTAATTAATTACATACTTAGTTTGAATCGAAAAATTACAATTAAAAACACCACACCACAGCGTCCACAGCACATCCAAACAACCTCATATTGTTGAATGACGGCGGACCCTTCTTTTGTTTGACTGATTGCCAGATGTCCAAAATCAAAGAAATAGTTTGTCCTGTTCTAACAATCGTTCATTGTCTATATTTGTTTCAACTTCGTGAAGTTAGCGTTTCCACAGATGAGATATTCGGTCAGTTAGTTATTCATAGAATAAATATTGCTTGAAAAATTGACAATCACTTAACAGATGAATAAAGAGACTAAAGTAGGGCCACTTTAATAGGCCACATTTGACACTTCATCAAAATTTCTCAACGTAACCTTGTAACGGCGGGCATCAAATATAATATATTTTTTCGATGTTAGAACAGCACAATTGCTTCATATTTTTCAATTACGAATATATATTTACGGTAAAGTGACCGAAAAAATTTACTTTACGATTTATTTTCTCTGAAAAATCATTCTAAATTTAATAATATATTTTTGTTTTATGAAAACTTCACGACGTTACAATGTTATGTCAGTGAAAACTTTTTCTTTTTAAACACTAGGGATGTTACCCAAAAATCGAAAAATCGAAAGTTGAAAGCAAAGATTACTTGTGAAGGAATATTTTCACCATAAATGAATAATGCCAATTTTTATATAAGAAATTGACGGCACGCGACACCAAATTTTATTTCCACTATTTATCGCAGGTAGATACTTGAATGTCATATTATTTCAAATATTCATTAGCTTTGTTAGCATTTTTTAGGGTTCCGTAGCCTAAATGGCAACAAACGGAAACTCTATAGATTCGTCATGTCGTCTGTCTATCTGTCCGTCCGTATGTCACAGCCACTTTATTCCGAAAGTATTAAGATTACACAGTTGAAACTTGGTAGGTAGATGTATTCTGTTAACGATTTTAATATAAAAAAAATATTGAGGGGGCTGCCCATACGCGCTTCGGACCATCAAACTGAACAACTTTTACTGTGGGTGGGACCAACTCTGAATTCGCGAAAAAAACAGCTACTTCATACATTTTTATATTTTCGTTATTAATTTTTGTATGAAACAGCTGATTTTTTTTTCGCAATTTGAGAATTGGTCCCACAGTAAAAGTTGTTCAGTTTGATGGTCCGAAGAAACGGTTTACTTATTTTGATAGATAGGTCTTCATACCAACACTGTGAAAAACCAAGTTATTTTTGCAGACGAAAAATGATAGTGGTATATATAAGGTAGCTACGGAACCCTGTGGCGCGTGGCTCGACACGCACTTGGCCAGTTTTTTTAGGGTTCCGTACCGAATGGGTAAAAACGGGACCCTATTACTAAGACTCCGCTGTCCGTCTGTCTGTGTGTCTGTCACCAGGCTGTATCTCATGGATCGTGATAGCTAGACAGTTGAAATTTTCACAGATGCAGTATTTCTCTAGTCGCTATAACAACAAATACTAAAAGTAGGATAAAATAAATATTTATGGGGGACTCCCATATAACAAACGTGTTTTTTTTTGCCGTTTTTTGCTTTATATTAATAACGACAACAGGTAGACAGTTGATATTTTCACAGATGATGTATTTCTGTTGAGACTATAAAGAAAATACTAAAAACAATAAAATAAATATTTATTATTATTATTAAATATTTAAGGGGGCTCCTATACAACAAACGTGATTTATTGGCCGCTTTTTGGTACGGAACCCTTCGTGCGCGAGTCCGACTCGCACTTGGCCGGTTTTTTTGAACAACACCAAATATGAGTATTGATCTGGTACGAGTCGTATTTTTTCTAGTATATTATTAAGTATTGTTTAAAAATAGCATTGTGAATGCAAAAATCTCAAATTTAAAAATAATGATTTTTTGATTTGATTTTCAATGCATCTTAGTTAAAATTAAACAGTATCCTCATAAGTACTATTTCATAATAACTGAATTCATATCCCATGTTCGAAGTCTTTCTGATGGTGTATCGATTCATTCACTTTAATCGATGTTTTGAAGCTATGAATACCTACGGTCACCTCACTATGAATCAAAAATTGACAAATGTCAAATGTGGCCTATTAAAGTGGCCCTACTTTAATAACTTTATTCTTTAGTTAACTATTGGTCTCTTTATCCGAGGATTGAAAAATCGGCCCTAAGAATATTATCATATAAGTTAGATTTAAATCAAGTTGATATCAATCGCGATTTTTATTGCATGATTTAAAAAAATATATATTTAAATCGACATCTGAAAAAGGAATTGATTAAATGCTGGGATGTGAATTAAACATAAAAAAATGAGCATGTTTTTTTTAAAACATGAATATTATTATTTTTTAAATGCATCGGGAGTTATTGTTTCTTGTTGAAGTTCTCTGTTTCTCTTTCTCTGTGGGAACTCCAAGAAGAAGTTCCCACAGAGAAAGTAATAACTCCATAGCGTAAATAAAAAATCTAATGGCACCATTGAATCAGATTTTTACCAAATAGGGTAATATGCCTAGTTAACCGGCCGTCCCCAGTTATCCGGCCCCCCAACAGTTTTTCGAATAAAATAAATTCGTGGCAATTTCTTAACAATTTGGATATTTTCCTGACAACACTGTTATCGATCTATTGAATGATATGGACGTCACTAGCGAAACGTTACGTAATATTTTATAATTTGTGTTTCACGTTGAAGCCTATCAGGGTCGATTTCGCAAGAGGAGATAAAAAAAAATTGTGGAGAGCTCTTGCCAAATAGTCAATATTGTCCTTTAGGCCCTCCGCTGCCTTGAGCGGGACACGCGCGCGGGGCGACATAGATTAGAGCTTACTCATGCACTGCGCAAGCATCTGTCCGTCAAAAAACAGCAATCTATATTCCCGCGCCGTGTACCCGCGGCGGGATCCCGCTCAAGGCAGCGGACGGCCTTAGGGCATCGATAAGAGGTAAATATTTAGTTTGTTCTCAAGGTAAGTAGTTATTTACTACTATTTTAACGTTAAATATGGCTTAATAAGCAGATATTTAGTAATATCAAGGGGCCGCCTTACTAGACAACGAAATCACATGTTTCCAGTATAACTGGGGCTGAGCTCGATATTTTGATTTGTCTCTTTGTGTCAAAAGAAGGATTCCATAGAAGAATGTATAATGCTATCCCATTTTATTAAAAAAATAAAAATTCTTGTCAAAGTAGTATCAAAAACAAAGTTTCATCGAAATCGGACTACAAACAAAAAAGTTGGCTGCCGCCTTGGATTTTTTTATATTTTTAACTTTGCGTTGCTGTTTTCTTGTCAATATGGTACCATATACCTAGATTCTCCGAAATCGACCCAAAAACAAAAATAAAATGGCCGCCATCTTGAATTTTTTTCATAATTTTTTAACATTACGTTGCTGTTTTTTCGGCCCACAAACAAAAAATTTGGCCGCCATCTTGGATTTTTTATATTTTTAACATTGCGTTGCTATTTCCTTGTCAAATAGTACTAAAAGCAGAGTTTCGTCAAAATCGGCCCACAAACAAAAAAGTTTACACTTGAACTTAAATTGAGTAAATTAGATTTTTTTAAGATATTGGTTGATTAATCCTTACTAATATTATAAACTAGCGGCCGCCCGCGACTTCGTCTGCGTGGAAAGGGTTTTTTGCTATCCTTTGGGAACAATACTTTTTTTCGGGATGAAAGGTACCCTATGTCCTTTTCTGTATCCCTGACAACGTGTATGCAAAATTTGATGATGATCGGTTTAGTAGTTAAGACGTGAAGGCGTAACATCAAACAAACAAACGGACTTTCGCATTTATAATATTAGTAAGGATTAGTAAGGATGCGAAAGTCCGTTTGTTTGTTTGTTACGCCTTCACGTCTTAACTACTGAACCGATCATGATGAAATTTTGCATACACATTGCCAGGGACACAGAAAAGGACATAGGGTACCTTTCATCCCGAAAAAAAGTATTGTTCCCGAGGGACAGCAAAACAATTATAACGCAGATGAAGTCGCGGGCGGCCGCTAGTTTATAAATAAAAACAAGAAAGCAACGTAATAAAAACTTGAGCAATAACTAGCCAACTGGCAATTGTGTGTTCAAAACGTACATAACGAGAGAATACGCGCGAATTCGCGCAACTCATGCGCTTCGCTTGAATCCGCGCCCAGCTTGCCTTGGCCCTAAGGTTGATTCCATAATAAATATAAAGGTTCCTATTTAAATAAAAGTACAATTAATGTTTATTCAATTTCATACAATAATCAAAGAAAAGTGGCTCTTATTTCAAATGTATTAAGAGTCATAGGCCGCTTACTGGGCTAGCTTAGCTTTTACCCAGTATCCGGTCGTCATGTTCTTTGAAAGGCGGCCGGTATACTGGGCACAGGGAGGCCGGAAATAGGCACAGGGGGGCCGGACACTGGGCAAATCAGACTTTTTAGGAAAATAATTTCTCATGACAAAACTGAGTAATGTAAAATTTCGAAAAAAATAAAGGTAATTCTCAAGGATGTATCCAACCACATAAAAAATATTTGGGGTCTTTACCATTTGTTGAATTAAAGTTACAAGTGTTCAAAGTCAACAACTGCCTTAAGTGGCCGGAAACTAGGCACTTTACCCTATATTTCGAAGTCTGGATCTCATCTGGCTAATGATCATAGCTACCAATACCATAACTAACAAAAAAAGTTAAGACAAAAAAACTCATTGCCGTGCTCCGAACTAGACTGTACTCATTACATTACGAGTGACATTTTGCAATTCAGGTATTAGAAATTTCAGTCATTCTGGATTTTAGACATTTTAGGATTAAGGCAAATTAAGAATTAGGCAAAAGTGGTAAGAGGACGTAATAACATTAGATATAAATGAAGTGAAACCAAACTAGGGGTAATGATCGCAAAACCTAATAAAAAACACATTTTTTAATCTGTTTTTATTAAAATAAAAAAATCCTGATATTCTTCAACCCTTCTGGTACCTGCATAATATTTTATTTTTCTTTATAGGCTTTCTTACCTGTTACGAATATCATACCAGCGGTTGACAAGAAAAATGTGTCAAGAAACTACCTGATGAATGACACTGTATGCTGCGAAGTCATAGAAGTTATTCCTGATACTGACAAAATGGTGTGCGGCATGAAGGGAGTCACCCGAGGACCTGATGACCCTCCCCCAAAGCCTCCACTTGGACTTCTCAGCACTGACGACTTTCCACTTGTTTACAAGTATGTATATTATATTTATAAAGTCATTACAGTTTTTTCACACAATTACAGGACATATCAATGTTCCTTTTTTTAAACACTTGTGCATTGTTCTATATTTATGTATATTAAATATTAATAACATGTGAAGGTTGTGCGGCTATAAAATCAGTGGTATATAATGACAATGGAGATGACTAGAATTGATCAATTCAACACCTGATGATAGAAGGTTGCTGTACAAGGATGCGGGAAGAAATTGAAGATTATGAACATCCTTTAAATCTCATTGAGGATACAACAGTCACAGTTACTGACCAGAATCAAAATGATGGAATGAAAACAACTACAAATATATTTTAATGGAAATAAAAGAGAAAATACCTCTGCTTTTGTAGATGCTTGTGTGATGGATGTGGTTGGTTTTTTACACTGCTGTTTGTAAATGTTTACACCTGGTAGGTATGTTGCTACAGCCCAGAAAAGCTGTATTGGGTAAATTGTTTTCACTGGTTTCTGATCACTTTTCAGTAAAATCACACTATTCACCATATTTATGAAAATGTTTCCAAAGTATGAATATAGACAACAGGAACAGATGGATGATAGATGAGGATATTTATGTATTTTTTCATATTCAGAAGAATACAACATATTCGTGAAGTGATGCAAATTGTTAACACATTATTTTTGTTTTTTATTTGAACGGAGAAGGTCAGTACAAATCTTAGGGTCACTTCAGATCTCTGTAACAGAAAATTTGATTCTTTATTAAAGCTAATATTTAATATTCCAGCAAAATATCAGACCATTTGATTGGACTTTTATATGAGCATTTCTCGGATGTTGGAGTAATATCTTTGTAATAAAGAAGTAGTTCCTGGCAGTTATCAATCTAGCTGCTTTGAGGCTCCGTGAAGTGGCACCAATGTTTGCAAGACCTTGCAGCAGTTTACATTGTTTTACATCGGCCAGGCTGTATACAAACCCTACAAGGACCATGCACCTTCCTCCACTATTTTAGGGTGTTCTTTTCTAGGTATAGCAACAACTCCCAAGACCAGTTTGTCACATAGATTCATTGTTGTGACTGTAGCTGAGGCATTTTGGTAACATTATTGTCACATTGTCAAGGCAGCATCACCTAATCTATGATATGTTTGTGTGCAATGAATAAAATACAAAATAAAATTTTTTGAACAGCCCCATGGGAACAGGTGAGGAATAAACTATGTGTGCCATTGAAAGGATAGGTTATAACTGTTTAAAACTATTCCATGATTCCATTCTGAAGATATTCAAGTCTATTCAGAGAAATTCTGCATAAAATTCAGTCTACACCTTTATTAGACTGTGGAATCAACTTTTTGATGTTGTGTTTTTCTAACAGGAAAACTATGGATATGAAAGGTGAGAGCTATGAAGCTATTTTGGAGAAGAGTCCAGGCTTCAATAACCCCAACTGCGTCCAATATCTTTCTGAGTACCTTGGTATTGCCAACATGCACTGCACCAACTTTCCATCATTGAGGTAATTTTGCTAACTTTATTACTATCTAATAAAATTAGTAACGATTAAATATGTTTTTTATTTAATATGGTTTTTTTTATGACAGGGGAGGATTCACACCATCTGAATGTGTGGATGAACTTCGTCAAGCACAAGCTAGCAAGTGGGCATTCCGATCAGTTGCTGAAGGTATCGAACATTTCAAAGCTGGAAGACATTCTGAAGCTTTCCAATGTTTGAACAAGGCATTAAGTATTGATCCAAGAAATGTGGAAGGATTAGTGGCTAGAGGAGCTCTTTATGCAAACAGTGGAACATTCAAGAAAGCCATAGAAGATTTTGAGACTTCATTGAAATTGAATCCGAACCACGCCAATGCAAGAAAGTACCTCGGCGAAACATTGGTTGCGCTAGGTCGCAGTTATGAAGATGAAAATAAGATAACTGAAGCTCAAAAGGCATATGAAGACTGTTTGGCTATAATACCATTCCACGAAGAAGCACAAAATTCATTAGACTTTCTCAAGAGCAAAACATCTACTACTAAGCCACTGATAGAACCCGCTGAACTGCTTCTGCCTGGTTTGACTGGAGCAAAGTCTTTCGAAATGAAGGAGACCCTAAAGCAACTGTTGAACTTAACAGAAAAGAAAGATAAGAAAAAGAAGAAGAAGCGTGGAAAGGGCAAAAAGAAGAGGTCGAGCAGTTCTTCGTCATCTTCTAGTGATTCTTCTAGTTCGAGCTCATCCTCGGAATCTTCTTCGTCGTCTTCAGACACTAGTGGTAATCACTTCCATTATAATTATTTACATATTTGCTAAACAAAAACTTATACATTGCTTTTAATTCTTACAGATTCAGAAGGTCCCAACCGTAAGAAGAAGCGTCGGTCGCAGTCGAACAACAAGCGGCAGCGGTCGTTGTCGCCGCTGAGCAAGCGCATGGCCATGCTGGGGGACGCCGACTCGGCGTCGCGCACGCACAACTCCCAGTTCAACCACCCGTACGGCTACCAGCCGCCGCCGCCGCCCATTGAGGAGAACAATGTGCAACAACCCATGCGGTCACAGGCCGATATTGACTATGAGATGAAGGTAGGACCATTTGTAGGGAATGGAGAAGGCCAATCAGTCTGTTGAGTTGAATTATACGAAACTTCATGACCTTCATGAGTAAAAATGAGCTAAATGTAGCTATGATGTAGCTAAATGACTAGCAATATACTTAGTTTCATTTAAATGAAGCAAGTGGGTTTTCAAGTTGTATAAGAAAGCCATTTGCAAGGGCCAAGGGGGCCAATTTTGTTTCTTTATTTTATTATTCCTGACATTTTTTTTTACCAAAAGTTCCATGCCGATACAGTGGTCCTGGAGCACCTGAAGTAAGGGGTGGTATGTGTGTATACACTGAGGATACACTGGCCTTGGGATAAAGATATTGGGTGTGTACTAGGAGATACAATGGCGTTGAACGTGTGAGATATCACGAAAATTTCTTCATAGGTCGTGGTGTACCAAAAGCTATTGGATATTACTATTTGTAAGGGGGCATACAAGGTAGCGGACGAGTGATCAGTCAACATAGTCTTAACTATTTCAACCAGTTCCCCAAATCCCCTGTAAGCTGAAAGCAGGGGGAAGGGGTTATCGTTTACCCCTAATATCGTTTAAAGCTATTGGATAAGTCAGGGGTGGCCAACTTGTCTAGGGTTGTGTTGTGATCTACTTTAACCACTCGCGCCCGGGCTTAAGATAGCGCGACAATAAGGCACAATATTGCGCGCGATCGCGCGGTTCCCCGGGGAAGCGCGGTGCTTGACAGATTCTGTTGTCGCTGCGGTTCCCCGGGGAACCGCCGGGGCGCTACAGGTAATTTCCGGGCCTACTGAGATCGACTTAAAGCATTTAGTTTTAGGGTATTTTTACTGCAAAACCGTCGCACCCGCCTCCCGTACCGTTCGTTTGCTACTTGATTTGCTACCACAAGCAAAGCACTTTATTGTTATGTCTCTCGCGATCGACTGCACTGTCTCCGGAGATCGACTTGTTGGCCACCCCTGGGATAAGTCACTAAACAAAAATCGATGGCCAGACGCATTATTGATCTGCACTGCAGCCACATTGTACAGACTTTTAGCTAATGGTAAAGTCTCAGCAGTTCGGCACCTCAATGTCCCTTTTGAAGCCGCTTTAGGTTTTTCGGCAAAAAAATATTTGAAATCAGCCTTTTTTTATTTATTTTCTATGATTTCATAAATCAAAATGTAGACGCTTCGATGCCTACAACTATAACATGGTATTAAAAAGTAATTTATGTTTTACCAGGTGCGCAAATTTTTAGAAATGACGAAAGAAGACTCCGACTATGAAGAGAAAGTGCGTAATTTCCTCGAAGAAACTGCCCAGTACAAGAGAAACCGTAAAATGCAAGAGTTGGGCGCGCAGCCACAACCGGGCGCTCCTGAACACGACAAGAAGAAAAAGAAGAAGAAAGATAAGTCGGTACCATTTTGTGTATTAACATGACACATCAACACATTTATATTTTGAAGAATTTCGGTAAAGCATCTCATTATTGGAAGTGGAACTACATTTCATTGCTCATAATATAGCTGCATAAAATTATGGCATCATCCAGAATAATAAATATGATCACCTTTATTACAAAAGATTTTTAAACACCTGTTTAACTTAGACACTGTTTAATGCACTGACCATCATCATTCTCCTACCCTTATCCTAATTTATTTGGGGTTGGTGCATTGCGTCCTTTTCTTCCATTCCTTCCTGTCACTCGTCATCTCCTCATCCACTCCCTTCACATTCATATCATTCCGCACACAATCCATCCATCTTTTCTGCGGTCTTCCTCTTACTTTCCAGCCCTCAACTCAACATCCATATCCATTACTCTTCTAGTAACATGTCTTTCATCCCTTCTCATAACATGCCCAAACCAAGCCAGACGATTCCCTTTCAGCTTCTTTGTTACTGGTGCTACTTTCAGACTTCCTCTGACATATTCATTTCTTATTTTATCCATTCGCGTCACACCACACATCCACCTCAATATTTTCATCTCTGCTACATGTAATTTCCTTTCATCCATCTTCTTCATAGCCCAACATTCTGACCCATACAATGCACTGACCTCCATATAATAAAACAGGTCAGTGGTTTAATGTGATACTGAGCTGTTTGAATAAAACTAAAGCATTGCCTTTTGCTTCTATAATTTGAAGTAAATGCTTCAACCTTGATGAATAATTACTGAATTTTTCATCTAATCTGAAGCATTTACTTCTAATCATTGTCTCTTTCAAACAATATTGTCAAAAAAGTGACAGCATCACATTTAAAGTGACTAAGTTAAACAGGTGTTTAAAATTATTTTGTAATAACACTGGATATTTTTAATTACGTACAATACAATCCATTAATTTTTATTTTCGACATTGCTTCAACATGTTAATCGTATAATAACTTTATTCCAAATGTTAACTGTTCAAACAACAATTAACGAAACAACTTAATCATGTGAAAATATCTTTTCAGCTAAAACATCTTATTAATAACTGTTTAATTATGTCACTCTCTTTATTCACTAGCGAAATATAATGCTGTCTGCAACACAATGAAAGAGCAAATATATTGCAGATTGTCTTTGCTGTAGCTGCACAAAGAAAACAACTGAATAATCTCATAAATCTGTTATTTTGACACTTGGAAAATAGACCTTGTTATATTATCATGCGTTCAGATTGCTTCTCTTTGTCAGTGATGAACTAGCAATTAACGTAAACGTTGCTCTTAGGAAAAAGAAGAAGGAATCGAAACGAAAGCGCAAGGAACAAGAGAAGGAAGAAAAAAGGAAGGCCAAATTAGCGCGCTCCGCCGCAAACAATTCGGAATACACCCTCCGGGAGTTGGAGAACCTCAGCGATAAGAAACTGAGAGATGCTATCAGGTAATCTTTTTTACATAATAATATGTCTAACCATTAATTTGTGGGATTAGAATATATTTTTTTATATGAAATTGTTTATTTGCAGAAAGAAATCAAAAAGAGATCTCAGTTCCGATGGTGATTATGATAGAAAACATGGCGATAAAAGGTGCATACTTTTTGTTTACTTCAGAATATTTTGTTTAGATTCAACTGTGTTAAGAGTCTGTACACATTTTGCCGCTGACTGACGCTCTCTCGCTCGCACATTTCATGTTTTCTCAAGATTTCTTAAATCTGAGTGCGTAATTGAAAAATGTGTCTCGGCCACTTTTCGCAATATAAGATTACGGACATTTCAACATATATTTCAGTTTCGAGTCGCTAAAGTACAAAAAGTTATCGTTTTTGCCAGTTCAAATAACTGTTAGAAACGACGACTTTTTGTACTTTAGCAGCAAAAAACTGAAATATATTTCACAATGTCCCTAATCTTATATTGCGAAAAGTGGCCGAGACACATTTTTCAATTACGCACTCAGATTTAAGAAATCTTGAGCAAACATGATATTTGCGAGCGAGAGAGCGGCAGTCAGCGGCAAAATGTGTACGGGATCTTTAGGATGTTTTTTTCGAATGTGTGTAAATGTGTAAATTTATTTGTTTAGGATATTAGATGAAATGCACGGGCTAGAAGAGTTGGAGTCTAAACTGAGTGCGTACCACGTGATGGTGGAGAAGGAAGTGCTGGGCAAGCGCGACGGGCGCGGGTCGGTGAGCCCGCTGGACCAGGCGCCGCCGCCGCCGCTCGAGACGCCCAAGTGGAAGATGTCCATGAGCGCTGTTAAGGATTCGTGAGTATCGAGAACACTTGAAATAACTAACATTTACTCAAGCCCAGTTGATCCCTATAAGTGTCCGGGCACGAAAACGGCGGCAGCGGGGCGGCGCGACAGCGGAGCGGCGGTGATGCATAGGGATCCGCAAAAAGTATCGATACTTGAGTAGTATCGATACTTTCGTTGCGATACCTAGTATTTTTGTACTCGATACTTTTGTTTAGATACTTTACTAGGTATCGATACTTTCTGATGTACTCGATACTTTTTACACTTGACTATCTAATCTTCATAAAAAATTAGCTCAAAGTCGACCAAATAGGCACCGCACCATTGATAAAGATGAAACTAGTCTATACCTTGCAATTCCAGTGTCTTTTTTAAAGTCAGGGGCCCTATTTTTGAATCGCTCGTCTGGTGTCGAGCGCTCGCTTCTACTGACTTTCGTTCGACATCTCATACATTTGAGTTGATTTGTCGAACAAAAATCAGTAGAAGCGAGCGCTCGACGCCAGACGAGCGATTCAAAAATAGGGCCCCAGATCCATTCAAACAATGGAACGCGATCACTGACCTCTATTTTAAAGGAGGACAGTGAGCGAGATGAAAACGGTGTACCCTAAATTATGTACCATGTATGCCATCGACACCTAATACCTAACAAGACCTGCCTTTATAAAATCTGCAAGAAACCGTCTCACTAGTTCACGCGTCAATAAATTATTATTTACTCCCTCGATACTTTTTTCGGGATGTAAGGTAAGCTATGTCCTTCTCTGTACCCCTGACAACCTGGATGCAAAATTTCATGATGATTGGTTCAGTAATTAAGACGTGAAAACGTAACAAACAACTTTCGCATTTATAATAATTATTAGTAAGGAAATAAGGATATCTGATTGTAACGAAAAAGACTAGGGTTCGCATTAGTATTCAGTATTTACTTGTTAAGTATTGTGCTTGTATTCTTAATGCAGACAGAATGTAGTTTTTTTATTTTTGCTTAAAACTGCTTGTTTTTAAGTTTAAAATGGATTGAGAAATTTTTTTTTAGTTTGTGGAAGCCCAGCGTGCCATTTACTGCACTTTTTGGGATTTTTTTTAACACGTTTCCCGAGGCAAAGGAAAAGTACTCGATACCGAGTAGTATCGATACTTTTGATCCGATACTTTTATCGGTATCGATACTTTTGATACGATACTTGGTATCGAGTAGGTATCGATACTTTTGAAAATTTGCGGATCCCTAGTGATGCATTCAATAGTATGGCACAGTATGGAGACGCGCACGAAACGGGCGGTGGCGGAGCGGGGTGACGAGCGATGCACGGGCGGGAGGAGAGCGACGAAAACAAATGAACAAACTAGTTTGATTTGGTAGCCCGCGATTGCAGTAGTGTTGTGTGAAAATATAATAGTGTCTGTTTGATTACTAAGTAGGTACCTATTTTAATAAATAATTTGTTTGTTTTATATTATTTATAATTTGTTTATTATTAATTTATTTATTACAATGTGAACTTACAGCTAAACCAAAACATTCACATTGGGCCAAAGACTTCTATGTTGTAATAAAATTGTAAATTGTAATAAAATATTTTAAAATAAATATATCTAATAGGGTCAGTATGGATGTCGGCTTCTTGGACATCATTTAAAAAACACAAGATGAGCAAAGGATCCGATTTTGAAACTAGTTAACGCTTATAGACCATTTTTTCGAACTAAATAACATTTTTAGACATAGGATCATAGACTTATTATATTACTATATATTTCGTCCTTTGAATATTTTTCGGTATTGATTTAACAAGAAATTGTTTCCATAGCCACATCACATTTGACACATCAATAGAAATAAAAAAACTTTAAGAAGTTTCTTTAATATACAATTTAGGTTAGTCACTACGATATTCTAAAAAGCCCTAGTCCAGTAGGACCACGAGTACATAGTGGTATACCGTGGTCCTACCAGTAGGTCAAATCGGTAGGTCCACGGGACCTTAATGGTATTTAGCCCATCTGTCACAACACTACTAACGCGGCTGACCGACCGCTATGTTTCGTGCCCACGTTCTCATCGCCCCGCCCCGCCGCCGCTCCGCTGCCGCGCCGCCCCGCCACCGCTCGGCCGCCGCCACTTTCGTGCCCGGACACTAAGTCTTTCTACGTACCCTTTCAAGAATAACATCAAACTCACGTATCCCTTATTGCAGGAATGATTATACAGTGGCGGTCAATAAAGACACCAGTCGATTTTCATACAAACGTGGTAACTTTTCAGCCTTGGTTCTCCGCCACGGATTGACCTAGTTGTGATCTGATGATGGCAATCCAGGGAGTGAATGGAGGAGATTAAGATCGCTATCACTCAACTGATCCGATCAGCATTCTAGGAGATATAAGGATCAGAGTTTTCAGTTTCAGCATTTCCATACATTTTTATGCTAATTTCGCAGTTTTTTAAACATATCTTTATATCTCTTAGAATGCTGATCGGATCAGTTGGACGTGTATAGTTATCTGAATCCCTTTTCATCCCCTCCCTAGATGCCATCATCAGATCACAGCTAGGTCAATCCATGGCGGAGAACCAAGGCTGCAAAGTTACCTCGTTTTTATAAAAATCGACTGGTGTCTTTGATTATGTCAACGCCACTGTAAAAGTAAAATCAGATGTAGATGAGATTGCTGCGCGTACGCATACCCCTTGATGCAACCTCGCGTACCCCTGGCGGTACGCGTACCACTAACTGGGAAACACTGCTCTAGCCCAAGCAATACATCGCTCCGTGTCGCGCTATAGAGTGCTTAGTGACTGCGAGGACCAGACAAAATGCTCAATACCACTGTGTTTCGAAATTATTATAGCAAAACTTATGGCTAAAACAGAAACTCGGTTTAGAGAAAATTGTGAAACAGATTTTGTCAGTGAATAGTTTTTCTTTTACAGTAGGGTAAAGAAGAAGGAGTCACAGCCACCAAAAGGATACAGGGAGCGCTACGCATTTGAGGACAGTTCTGACGATTCTCAGGATGCAAAAGTGAGTGGCGATTTTTATTTTTGAATCTTTTTTTTAACATACAGGTAGGCTAAGCGCAGAAGCGTCCTTTCCAACCGCCACAAACTTTGCGCGCGAGCTGTTGAAAATAGTCCGCGTCGATAATTTGTCGTTCCTAATAGTTATAGCTGGATGACACAAAATGTATCTCGCTTGGTGGCGCTGCTGTGGATGGAGACCTTTTGTACGTGTGCATATGGATTATGTTCCCGGCTATTTTTCAATTATGTCTAGAAATGGTTAACAATAATAATTATTATTATGGCAGTTGGTCAGGAAATGAATTCGAGTTTGATAAAAAAAATCGGCTAAGTGCGAGTCGGACTCGCGCACGAAGGGTTCCGTACCAAAAAACGGCAAAAAAAAATGTATTACCCCACTTAAATATTTATTTTATTCTGCTCCTATTTCTTTTTATCGCAGCGGCAACAGAAATACATCAGCTGTTAAAATTTCAACTGTTTAGCTATCACCGTTTATGAGGTACAGCCTCGTGACAGACAGACGGACAGTGGATTCTTAGTAATAGGGTCCCGTTTTTACCCTTTGGGCACGGAACCCTAAAAGCAAAGCGTGTTGGAAGAAAAATTAAAATTTACGAAAATTCGCTTCCAACATATAAAAGTTGATAGAAAATAACAAAATTACAGTTGTAAATTTCTACTAGCGCCAACTACTGCGTGGACAGGTTGACGATTTGTGAATCAGCCGAATAAGGTCTACCCCACATATCCGGGCCGTGTCTGGGGCCCAAGCTATGTTGGGCATCTCTATGTCCTACATAAAGACCCGAAGTCCGGATCCAAAACAAAGCCGTCGATAACGGAGCTCAACGTATATTTCTTTCACATACAGAATCCTAGCACGACCAACGTAACTTGGGTCCATGACACATCCCGGCCGCATATTTGTAAATACCCGACGCGTTATCCACCCGAAGTTGCTTCGTTAATAGCAGACGTGTCGGAGTAAATACCTGACGCGTTAGCCACCCGAAATTGCTTCGTAAATAGCAGACGTGTCGGGATAATGCGTCTGCTATTTACAAGACCCAAAATTGCTTTGTAAACAGCAAACGTACCGCGTCAGTTATTATAATAAAATAACATATTTCTGTTGTCTGTTATAAAATAATAATCTCGAAATTTAAGGCTTACGCTCCGCTGCGCTTCGCCCTCGCCTTAAATTTCTAACCTATACGTGGGACCTACAGGAATAAAGCGATTCGATCGATCGTCGACACCTCAGAGGGTCTAGTACGAGTTGGTTTTTTGTTCTCACTTCACTTTGCGAATAGTTAACTATCGTTTTCTCTCTTTCACTCGTTCACTCACTCGCATGATTTCCTCTCTTTCACTGATACTATTCGCAAAGTGAGGTGAGAAACAACTCGTACTAGGCCTTCAAAACCAAACTTCCCGAGTGGATAACGCGTCGGGTATTTACAAATATGCATCCCGGCCCGACCACGGCTCGGATATGTGGAGACCTTTACCGTGGCATTGTTGTTGTAGCCACAGCCGGGCGACAAGAACGTGTCGGTGCGGCGCGCCATGGCGATGAAGGAGCTGCCGCCGCTGCCCAGCGCGCCGCCGCCCGGCAAGTCGCGCGAGCCCGACCCGCCCGGCACCGAGCCCTCGCACCCACAAGTATACACGCTTGTTTGCTCCATACACGGCAGCCAACTAAAATCTATGGAACGAGCATTCCGCTCCAAAAATAGCACCACACGAAAATGATAACTGATAGTCCGAAGGGGTTGTAGAGCTAAAACGCACTGTCAACCGGTCGCCGAGCGACTGTAATTTCTACTAGTTTATATGGACGCGTACGCACTTGGTAGCCGCACAGGCGGTTCGTATTCATTTATCTGTTTTTGCAACAAAGGACGTGCCTTTATATTTCCTCGTTTGTTTCTCTATAATTAGTAACGATAATATTACCCATATTCAAGTCGCTCGCTTGGTCACCGGTCTATAGTCTTACATGTTTTCGGTCGCCGGGAGACCGAATCGCTCGCCGACCGGTCGACAGTGGCTCGTAGAGTACGTGAGCGAATACATACGCGATTTATTCAGAAACTTATTTAGGCTGCTTAAGGTGTGAACATAATACTAATAGTCCTCTCGTCTAGGAGGTGAGCCAGAGTGGGGAAAGGGGTTTATACACTTTTCTTAACAACGCACCGTTTTGGAGATATCATCAACAACCCCAAAACTGAGACTTAACCCTTCCACCCCCCTCCGTCTAGGTAGACGAGAGGCCTTTTAGTATGTTTACACCCTAAGCACTCCAAAATCGCGTATGTATATGCTCACGCACTCTACACCCCCTTTTGAACCATTCGTTGAGTGGACTATAAGTGGGAGGAGCTAAAAATGCTGGCCTTTAATTATGCAGCAAAATACTATACTATGCTTAAACGAAAAAATATGATAAGTTATTTCTGCATCTTTTTACTGCCTTCTTTTACGCATTTGACTACACAGGACGTCATTTCTAATAAATTCTCTCTTTTTTTACAATACAAACTGCAATAATTATTTTTAAGAACGAACGCTAACGTCCGTCACCGGGCGCGGCTGCTGGCTCGACTAAATGCTGTGCGAGTTGTCATCATTTAGCCCCGTGGTGCCATTTTTCAAGCAATATTTGTTTGAAATTACACTTAGATTTTAGTTCGCTGATACAGGGCACGAACTTATTTACACTGACGCTTCAGTTTCGTTTCGACCTCCGCTACCACTGCGCACTGTCTCGATATCGGCCTCCTAGCACATGAGTAAAGAAAGGAGCAGAGACAAAGCTTCTTAAGAACGTCAAATTCAAACTTGCAACTAACAAAACAAGCAATGCCCTATGATTGTCCACTGGCTGCAGTTGTCAAAACAGGTTTTTCCGCGTACGCGACAAGCGGTCAGTGGACACGCACACATGGCCCGCGTGCTTGTAATAGCTCATCTAATAATTTCTTAAATTGTTTCTAATACTTTTTGAATAACTTTTCAACAGTTTTCATTATTTCTGTAAGTTTTAAAATCCATTTTAGCTCAAAGTGGCCACTTTTGGCAATTATTATTTATTATATTATTATTATTATTTATTATATTATTATTATTATTTATATTATTATTACTATTACTATAATAATACTAGCGGCCGCCCGCGACTTCGTCTGCGTGGAAAGGTTTTTTTACTATCCCTCGGGAACAATACTTTTTTTCGGGATAAAAGGTACCCTATGTCCTTTTCTATACCCCTGACAACGTGTATACAAAATTTCATGGTGATCGATTCAGTAGTTAAGACGTGAAGGCGTAACAAACAAACAAACGGACTTTCCCATTTATAATATTAGTAAGGATTTTTCCATGCAGAATATTTGAAACCTTAATTTTCCCGTCAGGTCCGCAAAGGCAACATCGTGCTGGACAAGTTCGGATCGTTCCGCATCGCCCAAGAGGGCGAGACACCAGTGTCGGTGGGCGACGGGCGGCCCGAGCAGTTCGTGACGCGCATCAAGCCGCCGTCGCCCGCCGCGCGCCGCCCTCGCTCGCCGCCCTCGCCGCGCCGACGCTCCTCGAACTCCTCCGACGATCGACGATCACCCAAGAGGTCTAGAAGCAGGTTTGATTTCGCTTGCGCATTTACCTTTTTGGTAAAGCTTGGGCTTACGGATGCTTTTTCGTTGGAAGGCGTGGTCGTTATACGAGACGATGAGGCCGCGTTCCGAATCACGCTGACAGTACTGTTAGCGCGAATCCGACCGAATTTAATAGTCACAAAATATTACAAAAAATTTGGCGTAATTTGGAACTAAGCCTTATTCGTATCGTACTTCACTTCATCAGTCATTGTTACCAGTACCTGTCAAAATAGGCGACGTGACGACACGCCTTTCATGACTAACTCATTAGAGATAAAACTAACAAGTAATCTGGAGTGTTGATCTCTGTACATAACAGCAAATTGTGTACTAACTCATAAACCATACAAACCTTTACTTACACCAGGGATGGGGAAATGGCGGCCCGCGGGGCCAATTCGGCCCGCGATTGTATCCCATCATTTATATGTATAAACGTCATTCATGAAAAATTTAGGCACTAAAATGTGTAACGTTACAAAGAAGAGGGGAAGATAGAGAGCCTACCTAGGGTAGAAGGATTGTATCTAGCTAGTTAAGGAGCAAAGTAGAAAGATGGAAATATAGTACAATTAACATTTATTTACACTAAACCTAACAGACAAGAAGCTAAGGAACTTAAGTGCTACGAGGGAGGATAGGGGGAGTGGCGAATCTTCAGAGGCTTGCAGAGGGACAGGGGAACGTAATCTGACGCGCGGAGAGGAAGCGCAAAGGGGCGTAGTTAAACCGTCGACGAGCACGCAGAGAGGGGACGCGGAAGGGACGTAGTGGTACCGTGGATGAGCAGCGTAGACAGGCCGGAGATGGAGCGCAGATGAACGGAGGCTGGCCGCAGATGGAGCGTTTCAGCAGTAGGATAGTTGGTGCTGACCAGCAGGAATTGGAGACTCGCAGCACCCGTAGAACTATTAGTTGTCACTCGCGGCGCGGGCTTTCTTGTAAGGCCCGCGAACGGTCACTACTTGTTTTCACCGTAGATCTTGAAGACTGACTGCCACGTAGATTTCGAAGACTGACTGAGCCACGTAGATTTCGAAGACTGACTGAGCCACGTAGAATTCGAAGACTGACTGAGCCACGTAGATTTCGAAGACTGACTGAGCCACGTAATAGGTTTGACAATCTTTTTATACTCACAGTAAATTTTGAAAAACCGAAAGAAAAATGTAGAAGAAAAATAATACAGCATTTCAAAATAGGAATTTGTGTATTCGCTCGGCAGCAATACAAAAGAGCGGGATGACCAATAAATTGATAGACAACCTACGCGAAGTGTGAGTAGAATTGAAAAAAGCAAATAAACTGTACCTGTCACATGTAAACAAGCAGCTGTCAAAATAAATACAAAATTATAACCTCACTTTTCCACTAAGTATGAAATTTATGTATGAAATTCAATAAAATTGTATGAAAAAGGATGAAACTACAAACCTAATAAGAATCGCCGTAAAAAGACGAATAAATTGCTGCCAAGCAAATGCTTATTTACAAAGAATTTGGAAAGTTATGGCCAAAAATACTTATTCCCTAAGAAACTTAAACTAATTATCATTCTGTCAAAGCTGTTGTCACGGAAAAACCGCGCTCGTGATTTGAGGCGATTTTAGTGTTTAAAAGTGTGATTATAATAACAAAAACTGCACCAAAGTGTTCACCCAAACCTGGATTTATTGTGATAGTGTTATTCCCACGCAAAACACATAATAATAGACGAAAATTAGTGTAAAATAAGACATTTGACATTTCATTTAGCAGTGTTTGATAACTACCCACATAATTACCAATATTTATTTTTGAAAAGTTGTCATCTCAGTGTTGCAAGTGTAATTCCATTATCCCAAAATGAGCGCAAAAAAAAAATACCAATGCAAAATTGCCCCTGGAAAAATGTGCTAAATGTAAAAAAACACCTAACGAGAAAAAAGCAAATGTGACTTGTGATTCATGTAAGGTGCTTATATGTGGAGATTGTCATGGATTGTCGCCCACTGAAGTTCGTGTTCTTGAGTTAAAGACTGTAGCTCGAGTAATGACCTTCCTTTGTGAGGGTTGTAGATCCATGATGTCCCAGCTACCTTTAATACTGAAAAAATTGAACGATCTTACGGAAGAAGTCCAGCAGCTGCGCCTTCGCCAAAGTATGCTTGCAACTGAATCGGCGATACAAGAGATATCTGAAAGAGCCCACAGGGCTACTAATGTTATAATCTACGATGTACCCGAATCAACTAGTGATGTACCCGATGAAAGAAAGGAACATGACATGAAAGAATGCGAGTCTGTTATTAACACTGTTACTAATAAAGTGAAGTGTAATGGAATAAAGCTGTTCCGACTCGGTGCCCCAAAATCTGGCACAGGATTAAGACCGCGCCCACTGAAGGTTATATTACATAGTAAAACTGATGCATTAGAAATCCTCCGCAATAAAAACAAACTGAAGAAGCCCTCCTCTATTACCGCTGACCTAACTCCCCTCCAAAGGGAATATATGGCACACTTGAGAGACGAACTGAATAAGCGCATTAATAATGGAGAGACCGATATTACCATAAAGTATGTCCGTGGACATCCAATGATTGTAAAAAACCAAAAAAACTAAAAAAATCTACTTTAAAGCCGCTACCTACACCGAAGACAAGCTATAAAAATATAAATACTAACTCAACTTTACAGAATAAACTTTCATTTGCACTTATTACAGTCACCATTTTTTATACAAACATACAATCTATTAATTCAAAGCTGGATCTATTTGTTGCAAGAGTAAACTCATTAAGGCCTACGTTGATTATAATCACTGAAACTTGGCTGAAACCAGATATACCTAATTCATTAATAAATATACCCGGATATGACCTATACCGCGATGATCGCATTGGTAAAAGAAGTGGTGGCGTGGCGATATATGCCTCACGGGAAATTGACAGTGTAGTAATAAAGCCATACAACAACTATACCACTAAACATAAAGCTACTGAACGCATATGGCTGGACGTAAGTGTTGCAAGGACAAGATTTCTGTTATGTGGACTTTATAGGGGGCATGATTCCACTATGGAACAGGACAACATACTACTGGAAGAACTTAAAGACGCGTCAGAAACCAACGTAGTGGCAATATTTGGTGATTTTAATTATGGTGGAGTAAAATGGATAAATGAAGATACTGGATATGTCACACCAATGGAAACCAATTTCTTACAGTGGTACAAAGATAGCAGTCTTGAACAATTAGTGGATAAATGCACAAGATTTAGACCGGGGAACCAACCATCTTTACTAGACTTAATTTTAACAAATGATGAAACACTCATTGCTGACATTGAACACCATACCCCCATTGGAAAGAGCGATCACACCTGTTTACTTGCTTCGATTCAGTTACAAACTCACCAGCAAGATTCTAAAACTAAATTCCGTTTAAACCACAAAAAAGCTGACTATAACACAATGAACACGAAACTACAGAATTCTCTGCCTGCTAAACTTAAAGATCTCAGTTGCCCTAAGGCTCAGTATAGGATATTTGCTGAGACTGTTAAGGAAGCTATTATTATGTGCACACCGAAAATTAAAGTACGACCCGGAGCTACAGATAAACCATGGATATCAAAAGATACAAAAAAGCTAGTTAACCAAAAACATACTTTATGGAAAAGATATATCTTGACTGGATTGGATGAGGCGTACGATGATTATAGAAAAGTCAACAACAAATTGTCGAATCAAAATAAAGCCGCCCGCATTACCTACGAGAGTGACCTACTGAAAGCTGGACCAAAGAAATTCTACTCATATATAAGGAAGCAAATATCTTCGAAAGTTAGCATACCAACAGCCTTACGAAATAAGCAAGGCCTAACTATAACTGGAGCTTATGATGTTGCTGAAGTATTTGCGGAACAATTCTCAAGTGTCTATCAAGAAGAACCACTTACTCCGTTACCAGATCTGGATCCGCTTCTTCGAGTTGAAGATACAGTTGAGGACATCTTATTCTCCGAAGACACCATTCAACAAGCCCTTAAAGAAATGAATAGAGATTCCTCGCTGGGACCAGATGACATTCCAGTAGCCGTGTTACAGAGATGCGACCTTACGGCTAGCCTAGCATCTATAATGCAGAAGTCTTATGACACTGGAGTCATACCCGACTCCTGGCGAAATGCAACAGTTACTCCCATATTTAAAAAAGGAAACAAGCTTGATCCTGCCAATTATAGACCCATAAGTCTCACTAGTGTGGCATGCAAGTTGATGGAGAAAATTATAGTTAAACTACTCAGAAAATTTTTTGCGAACCATCAAGTTATTACTGATCACCAGCATGGCTTCTGTCCACGCCGGTCAACTGTGACTAACTTACTGTCATGCATGTCGAAATGGATCGAACAATTCAACGAGAGACAACCAATCGACGTCATTTACCTTGACTACGAGAAAGCATTTGACAAGGTTTCAATAAACAGGCTGCTGCATAAGCTGGAATTTGTGGGAGTAAGAGGAAAACTACTTAACTGGATAGAGGCATTTCTGCGGCAAAGAACCTTTCAAGTAAAAATAGGAGATGAACTGTCTGCCCAGCGCCAGGCTCCCAGTGGCGTGCCCCAAGGGTCAGTTCTTGGACCGGTGCTCTTTATTATTTACACCTTTGACCTTCCGCGCTGCCTGCAATGCAATGTCAGCATGTTTGCAGATGACACAAAGTTATTTGCTAACCCACTTATTGATTATGATCGACTCCAATCTGATCTGAATGCCATTGCTAACTGGTCTAAAAATTGGCTTCTGAACCTCAATGCTTCTAAATGCACTGTATTGCACATAGGTAATCGAAATCCTCGCCTGATTTATAAATTAGAAGATGTACAACTGTCGGGGGTCAAAGTCCAGACTGATTTAGGAGTGAAGATATCTGAGGATTTGAAGTGGGAAGATCATATTTCTTCTATATCAAAAAAAGCCAAAAGTCTAATCTACCTCATCAGAAAAGCTTTTGGAGCCCTGACTCCTGAAATGATGTTAAAGATTTACAAAACATATGTCAGACCAATTTTGGAGTACGCATTTCAAGTCTGGAGTCCCTATTTTGTCAAGGACATCGATCAGTTGGAGAAAGTGCAGAGAAGTTTCACTAAAATTCCCAGAACGCTGAAACGACGAACCTATGAGGAACGGTTGGATGTGCTCAAACTTACAACATTGAAAGACCGCAGGAACCGTGGAGATCTAATTGAGACTTATAAAATACTTAATGGACATTATGACCTCCATGATTTTGACAACTTGTATAAACGTAATGAAAACCATAATCTCAGGGGCCACAGTTTCAAGCTAAGTACTACCATCGCACATAACAACCCATGCAAGAACTTCATCAACAACAGAGTTGTCAAAGAATGGAATAAGCTTCCGGATGATGTTGTAACTGCCTCAAATGTAAATCAGTTCAAAAATCGACTGGACGGATATCTTAAAAATAAACAGTGAACAAAACGCATAGATATCAGGATACAGGCGTCATCAGTTATAACAACTGCTTGCCTGTTAATAATAATAATAATAATAATAATAATAATTAAAACTAGCTTAAAACTAAGAGCTCAGGAGCGACATGCAGCACGCTACAAATGAATGTTCTAACATACTGTTTTTCGACTAGATAAATACTTATTTTAAACGGTCCATCTCAAAATCTATTTCCCCATCCCTGACTAACACTGTTAAAAGTGTACTTACTTCACAGTCATATTTAATAAATAATTTTCCCAAAAATGCATTTATAAGTATTTATAACAAACTTTTATTTTATTTTATTATTTGGTACACAGACAGAGAACAGCCGTTATCACATCATCGAGTACATTTGCTTAAAAAACTGTTATCCAATAAAAAGTGTATACCTCCCGGCACGTAACTTGGCAAGACAAAAAGAGACAAAAGATGCGCAGTAGCTACAAACACTAAACTCGGCGCATGTTTTGTCTCATCTTTGTCTTGCCAAGTCATATGCCGGCATCTATACACAGCATGTTGATTTTTGTTGTCTTGACAGCATGAGCATGAATAGTATTAATAAATTTAAAAAAGTCATCATATCAGCCGCCGACACCCACTCACTGCTGGGTATAGGCCTCCCCTAATGCCTCATTTAGATTATCGGCGAACATTCTCGCCGAGTAATTCGGGCACGAATACAGACCCGTTTATATATTCGTCTATATTCAGTGAACTTCCAGAAATGGATGACGTGCGACTTGCTGCTTCGGCTTCATGCATATTAAATGTATATCGACTTATAAAAGTAAAACTTTAACAACACTATTAGAGAATCTCTTCTTTCTTTAATTCTGCAATGGGTACCTTCATTAAACGGATAACCAAGCGTCATTAATGGATTTTAATTCATTGTGCAACCAATTTGATGTTCGTGAACAATGACGATTATGTAAACACCGTCGCGAATGCATACGAACAATCCTTTGATCCGCGTCAAAAAACCGACACCGCACGGAGAACAGACGAATATTCGCGGCGAGTACCGAATATACCCGAATATGGTGTTTACATATTCGTCTTCGTGCCTATTCGTCTATGCTCGGCGAGTATCTAAACTAGGCATCAGGATCTCAACGAAAAAAAGTAATTGGATAAAATTCCTTAATAACAACGTGGTTGTGGTGGCAGGTCCCGGCCGCGCAAGTACCGGTCGCGGTCGGGCTCGCGGTCGCGGTCGGCGTCCAGCGGCAGCGGGTCGGCGGCGTCGCGGCGCCGGCGCTCGGGCTCGCCGCGCTCGCGCTCGCGCTCCGACGCCAGCCGCTCCTACTACTCCAGGAGCCGCTCGCGCTCGCGCTCCGGCTCCAGGGACAGGTCAGTTACAACTCCAATATCATGTAACAAAATTATGCTACTATTGGCACAGGAGATAGTGTTGTTAAAATTTAACTGCCTATGGTCTAATGGTTTGCCCACCCGTGTAACACGCAGGCAGGGGTTCCGGGTTCGATCCCAGGGGGGGTACAACTTGTACTCGGTTTGGTTGGTGGTAGGGCTTATTCCAAATCCGCCTGACTAGCTACCACCATCTTACCTAAATCTGACGCCATAACAATTTAAAAATTGTTGTGTTCCGGCAGTTAGAGGTAAGATAGCCAGTTCCTCAGTGATGAGGATTCCGGGTGTAGTGCGCTTCCACCTTCGGCCTTATCGTCACTTAACATCAGGTGAGGTGAAGGCCGAGCACTATCCCGTTGTGTATAAAAGATGAACAACTTTCTCCAAGAAACCGTAGGTCGAAAACACCTTATTACAGGGTGGGAAAAAGATGGTAGCTGGAGGGAAAGAGTCCTAAATATTGATGAGGGCCAATTTGACTGAAAGAAAATATTCCTTTATTTATTTAAAAAAAAGTAAAACTGCACTTGTCTCAGCCAAAAATCGAATAGACATAAATCCGAAAAAATAACATCCTGTACTTCTAAGATACCAATCCTTAGAGTCAATTTCTTTTAAATAACATAATAATCGTACCTTAAATTAAAGGCAGACCGAAGAAAGATAAAAAATAGTAGTTTAGCCCATTCGATTCACGGCTGAAACAAGCGATCTATCAAAATATAGGTATATTTTTGAATGGGCTTTTTTTACCCATCCCCTGTACAAACGTCAAACAACACTTAATGCCGTTCTACTATACGCACTACAACAAAAAGTTTTTTCACGTGATGGGGCGATGCAAACCGCAATGGTGTTGACAAATACCCGTCCACATTCTAGATTGTCTGGTCACATTTTCCTTGGCCGAGTCTACCAAAACTTATACAGCTGTAGAAATAAAATCTGGTGCTAATCAGTACAATTAGAATTGATCTTTGTATTAGCTCTTGCAAGCACTAATGATTATTTTGTTTTGTTGATTCAAGTGCTTAACACACTTTTATGTTCTCATCTTACTGTACTTCAAATAAATCAATTATAAAATATTAAAAAATTTGTGCGTTCTTTACTTAAGAGAATGAATGTTTGACTGTATTCAATTTCAACTTTTTAGCGTCGGTGATTGAAATAGCTTTTATAAAAGAACCAGAACCAAGAATGATAATAAACATAAAAATGTGTGTTTGTCGAGATAACATTAGTACTGGTATATCTGCTATCTTGCTGCAGAGATGAGGTAAATGATACAGCCCCCCTAGCATGACCATTGAAATGCGATATGAAATAGCAATTTGTCACGTTTAACTGTGAAAAGACAACAGTTAAGTGTCGATATAACGCTATATCACGCGATATGTATCGTGTTTCGGGTCATGCTGGGGCACAGCCTGCCTAGCATGACCGATTTATTTCGCGTGATATCAGGCTAGGCGCACTCCGCGCTTTAGGTTAGGTACAAAGCTACAAGTAGGTAGCGGGTCCGTCCGGACGGACTAATTTCAGAGGGCTACCGCGTGCCGGCTGGGTCGCACATTAGCAGTTCGATTTCGATAGTATGCCTTAATACGAATTAAAAGGAGCCGAACCTCACGTTTTTCACTCTTACAAAAGTTCCAAACGACATCAAAACGTAAGAAGTGCTTGTCTACTAGGTACCTAGTTAGTAACTAGTATCCGTTTATTCTTAGGTATTTACTTGTCTTATTTGCTAAACAATCTTCGCCCAACTATTTATTAAAATAATCATTTATAGATTAGGTAGGTACTTACTTACCTACCTACTTACGAAATAAAATTAATTATAATTACGATTCATTTCGTAATTAAGCCAATTGCTTTAAAGCCAGCATGTATAGTCTGATGTGGCGTTGACTGTACCTAGCCTATGTTTTTTTTAAACGTATTTAACTACACATTATTTCACAAACACATAACTTGTTATAAATTAACTACCAGTTATTTAATTATTATTTAAAAGAAGAAACCCTAAAGTCGTTAGAAGAGATAAGAGCTACGCTATAGAAAGAGAGGCAACTTCTAGGTGAATATAACTGTAGGCAAGAGAGCGGCGTGCAACCTGAATTGCACTTTAATGGGTATTGAATAGAGTCGTTATTTATTTAAATGACTTTGCGGAGTGGATCTTCTGTACTTGTACTATTATGTATTCTGTGGTGATATAGCGTTTTATCACGTTCAACTGTCAAAAAGACAAAGGAATTATACAGTTGAGTGTCGATAAAATGCTATATCACGCGATATAAATCGGTCATGCTAGGCAGGCAGGGGTGGTTAAGTGTTATTATTTTAATTTTTTATGTATTATTTAATTATAATATGTATGCAATCTAATCAGTATTATTGTTTCTTATGCTGCCATTCATCATGCTGCCATTAAAGAAGCAGGAATCGGCAAATGCAAAAGTAAGAGACAGTGATACTTTATTTAAAAGGCAAATTGCTTTTTAGTGCTTATATGTATTTGATTAAATACAAATCTGTTTTATATTATATGTATACTTGTATATGATACAATTATTGAATTATTTAATGGTAAATAGTCAACTACAGTTAAAACTATTGCGTAATGTTTTATAATGTTCTGTTTTGGTAACTAAATCAAGTTTTTTAGGTAATAGTATAAGAAGTGCTTATTATTGAATTGTAACAATTCATTAATAAGTATAATACGTTTCATTCTTATTGGCGGCTACGAAGTTGGCCACTATACGCGTAGCCGTACCACTCGCATCTCCCACACACAACGAAATTGTGTGCTGCGCATCGTCTCACGCAATGTTCCGTGCCGCCAAAAAGCTTGAAGCGTATGGTAAGAGACTTTTAGTGACTAGATACACTATACCGAAATTGCGCGACCGAAGTTCGGCTTGATTACGCCTGCAATGCTATTTGAATTACTGACAAATGCTATTTGATACATTATGCCCAAATTAAGTTGCGTTTTTTTTTTCATAATAAGTGTCTAGACACACTATGTCGAAGTTACGGGCGGTAACCATTGTATTATGAAAAGAACGCGACTTAATTTCGGCATAATGTTTTGTCAGTCATTCAAATAGCATTGCAGGCGTAATATTGCCCAACTTCGGTCGCGTATCTTCGGCATAGTGTGTCTTCTACACTTAAGATCTCTACCCACTACACCAGGGGTGCCCATACCTTTTCTTAAGGAGATCGACCTAACAAAAATGTATGACTAAGAGATCGACATTTTGACCGATTAACCCACTAAATATTTATTACTAATAATTTTAACTATCCTTGGCGATCGACCTCAAAACTTCTCGCGATCGACCGTTTGGGCACCTCTGCACTGCACTGTACCATACTATGACTGCTTGGAACATATTAGCAAAAAAAAAATATATCAGGCAAAAAATATTCATCTTAAAAATATGACATTATTTCCAATAGATCGTTCTGTCGCCGTCCATGCACTTGTCACACTTTTCAATACAAAGAATATTTTTTTCCCTGACATGTTCCTAGCAAGGTCATGGTATGGTACGGTGTAGTGGGCAGAGACCTGTAACATCAATTTAAAACGCGTATCACGTTCCATTTTAAAATTTTCAATACAAATGATCAAAACAACTCTGCCGGAGCCTTAATGAGGGCGAACTTTGAAAATGTCTATTAAATTATTAAATAAATATAACTGTATACAAAATACGCAATACAATTGACAAATATCTCATTATTCCTAAGAAAAAAAAATCAAAAATCTGTAAATACCAGTAAAAAAACATGTCAAAGTGTACCGATTTGAGCATTTTTAAAAATTTTCTCTCAGATTAAAATCATTATTTTAAATTTTCTCTCTATAGACTCCTCGATAATACAAACAATAAGTGAAAAAATAAATATGAGTCGTATTCTTATTTGTTACAACTGAAACGTTTGTGAAAAATATCTCCGACAAGCATATTTGAATTTTCACTTGAAAAGATTGTCTTCGTTTTAAAATACCTGATATTTATTATGTTTTTCTCTCTAACTGGCACTAATTTAAGAATTTTGCTTCCTAAAACTAAAGTTGACACTAATAGTAATGCTTTCATTCTTTAGATAAGTTCTTTGAAAAAACACTGATCTACATTAATAAGTGGTTTCTTCCCAGATTCCGTCGCTTCAACCGTCGCGGCAACTGGCGCGGGCGCGGCGGGTACGAGCGCGGCACGTACTACCGGCCGCGGTTCCACACGTACAACGGCGGCGGGCGTGGGCGCGGCCGCGGCGGCGGCGACTTCCGGCGCGACGACGGCCGCCGCTTCCAGCACGAGTGGCGCGACAACCGCTCCAGGGGCGGCCGACCGTTCAGGCCACGCAGGGGCGGCGGCGGCAGGGGGAGGCCGTTCAGGTAACTATAACTATTACTTCGTAAATAAGGGACACTACCTTCCCGCTAATTTATGGGCACGGAGGCAGGGACTTCAGGCGCGACAATCGCTCCAGGGGTGACGCCCGTTCAGGCCGTGCATGGGGGGAAGCGGCAGGGGAAGGCCGTTCAGGTTACTATAACTCTTCGTATATAAGGAACACTACCTCCACCCGCTAATTTATGGGCGCGAAGGCTGGGACTTTAGGCGCGACGACGGCCGCCGCTTCCAGCACGAGTGGCGCGACAACCGCTCCAGGGGCGGCCGACCGTTCAGGCCGCGTAAGGGGGGCGGCGGGAGGAGGGGCCCTTCAGGTAACTAGCTGTAAAACACTATTGCTACGTAAAAAAGCGACACTCACCTCCCGGCTGCGGAAGCGATGACTTCGGGCGCGACGACGGCCGACGGCTTCAGTATGAGTGGCGCGACAACCGCTCCAAGGGGGGACGACCGTTCAGGCCGCGCAGGGAAGAAGGCTAATCGTACACTATAAAATGTACCGAGTCAGTTTGCAGTGGTCTTAAAGTGATAACTAGTCAACTTGACCAGCCCCCTTAGCATGACCGATGAAACACGATATATATCGCGTGATATATCATTTTATCGACACTTAATTGTTAAAACTATTTTGTCTTTTTGACAGTTAAACGAAATATCAAAACTATCTATATCAAATGCTATATATATATCGTGTTATGCTAGTCATACAAGGAGGCATGTTTGACTATTTCCAGCCAGGCTCGGACACATCATCACTGCGGGGTGCCGGCTCGCGGCGGAAACTGCAGTTGATGATTCGAGGATAAAAGACATGAGAATTTTAAGGACAAACCGAGGGGTGGAAAGATACCTGCCGAATTTTTTTTCCGTCTTTTAACAACAAGGATAATAAAGAAAAATCGTTAGTCGTATCGTTTCACGGTAGCGATGCCGCACCGCGGTGGTGTCCGAGCCCATACTCTGTCAAGGTTACAGGATAATTCCTGCTTAATAGCAGCATCGACCGGAGCCCCCAATTTATTTTACTTTACAACACTTTCAAGATAAAGACTTTCTAACTGGATAGAAGGCGTTACAAATATGAAACATAGTCCTACATAATTCATAATTCATAATAATTCATAATTGTTTATTTGCGATAAATAGGGTATTACAGAGATGGTCAGAAATAATATGTTGCTTAAACCTATTTAGCCATACACTGATAGCATGCAAATCTTAATATTTAAACTAAAATTACATTTTATATTTTGTTTTACATTAAATTGGGATAGATTTTGTCCATGCATCTACTATAATTTCATATGTTTATTTTTTTACTCGTTTATGTTCCAAGAATTCATCGATGGAGTAGAATGTATTTTCGAGTAACCATTCGCGAAGGATTATTTTAAATTTTTTCAAGGGTAGACATTTTATTGTATCTGGTATATGATTAAAAATGGTAATACACATCACATAACAGTTTTTCAAGTAGCACTTTGATCCAGGTATATTGTCTAACACTAACCTATTAGGATTTCTATTACTCCTACTTGTCAAATCTTTAGACTTTGTAAATTTATTAATGTTTTGATATGTGAAAATACATAGTTGGAACAAATCAATTTACCTTTACTTTCCCAACAGGGGTGGATTCAGAGACTTCCGCGACAGGCGAGGCGGCGGCGGAAGGTACTCGCGGTCGCGCAGCCCCGAGAGGCCGCGCCGCTCCCGCTCCTACAGCCCGGAGCGACGCGACAAAGATAGAGACAGGTATATATTTTCTTCAATCAAAGTATAAAATATTCTTTCTAACAGAGTATCCTACTAATATTATAAACGTGAAAGTTTGTATGTTTGTTACTCAATCAGGCAAAAACGGCTGGATTGATTTGGATGTGGCACCAGGGAGCCGTAACACTCCGAACCTCGACAAATCTGCCTGCCGGGCTTCAAATTAAAACAGATAAATCAAGCAACTTCCAGTACAAAATAGTAGAAAGTAGAATAGTAGAAATTGCTTACTTCGATTTGTCTGTTCTAAGTTGAAGCCCGGCAGTCCCGCCGTAGTTCGAAAAGTTGGGGCCCTACCGACTAACTTACACGGCTATCGTAGTCTATTTCCTTTGACTGATGGATGTGACACATTGCTTCTTCTTTTTGGCATAAATAAAAACTTCCAAGGAAAAGTAGCGATGTATCACATCCATCTGTCGAATTAAAGCGATTACGATAGCCATGTAAGTTTTATCCCAATCAAAGGTTTCCTAAGGAATTTTTGAATGTCCACCTAGACGAAGCCGCGGGCGGAAGCTAGTTTTTAATAAATAACAATAATGTATTCTTATTCTTTTCAGTTACTCCCGTTATTCTGAACGCGATAGTCATCGCAGTGAAGGAGAGTATGAAGAAGAAAGATACGTGGATAGGAAGGAGTACGACGGAAAGTGGGCCGACGGCAATGAGCCAGAGAGGCCTCCGGCAGAGGAGAAACCCGCCGCCGAACAACAACCACCCCCCAAAGAATAATCACCTCTATTTTCCAGTTTTAAGGTTTTGGATGTTTTAGGGTGCCAACACATTGCACATGATTGGTTTTAAACGAAACACTTGTTTATGGTTTAGTTGTAAATATAGGTTAGATAAACACATACCTAATTAGTTTCATTAAGAGTCCGTGCTTTTTCGAAGCATTATTAACAATAATTATTGATTGTATAAAAATATTATTCCATTTGTCAAAAGACAATATGTTATTGCGTAATTTAATACTTTTTTCTCCCGGGGAAAATGCCTTCGCCTACCGCTACCCGCGCGGGTAACAATATGTAATTATTTTGCAATAAAATTGATCACTAACTAAAATTATTTTTTTTTGGTCGTGGTTTGCATTTTCAATTTGCCATACAAGTGAATAATGCTTTGTTCCTATTGCTGTATTTTAAGGAACCAGATGTAACATTTCATTTAACTGGTTAATAAATTAACTGTAATAAATTTTTATGTTTTATTAACACCAAATACAAATAAAAAAGGATTTACTTCCCATATTCCCAAAGCAATCTAGTCAAATACAACTAATAAGACCATACAACAAAGTATGATCATTCGTTAGGGCCATAGAACACTTAGGGTCGGCTCAAGCTGGGCGCGAAGCGAAGCGCATTCTTTAATGCAAAGCAAATTCATCCTTATTATCAATAATGTAATGCTCAAATTTATTTGTAGATGAAAGAAATTCGCGCGCATTCTTTTGTACATTTTACGTTACTTTTGGACTGGTGCGCTTCGCTTCGCGCCCAGCTTGAGCCGACCCTTACTCCTAGGTTAGGGCTATCACGATAGGATTTGTCTTGACATTCAGGCTTTTTGGGTCTCGGGATTCTTGCAGGATGGCCAGAGTTGGAAAATGTCAGGTTTTTTTTTATTTGGTAGGTCACAAAACAATCTAGTCGCCGAGGTATACAAGGTGTTTGGTAAGCCTTATAAAGCCGAATATGGTAGATAGGGAACGTGCCGGACTACAGCTGGGCCACAAAAAAAAAAGTTGGAAATCTGACTTTTTGACTACGCTATGATGAAGTCGATAATTTGTCGGAATTTGTCGCCAAAAACCAGAATTTGTCGGTCTTGCGTTTAGGAGATACGTGTGGCTCAGCTGTAGGGACGTCTCTACAGCTGGGCCACACAGATCTCGAAAACGGAAGGTCGTAGCGAAAATCTGATTACTCGTATGTGTAGCCGCTAATTTGTCGGATTTTGTCGCCAAAAACCAGAGTTGGTCGGTCTTGCGTTTAGGAGATACGTGTGGCTCAGCTGTAGAGACGTCTCTACAGCTGGGCCACACAGATCTCGAAAACGGAAGGTCGTAGCGAAAATCTGGTTACTCGTATGTGTAGCCGGTAGTTTGTCGGATTTTGTCGCCAAGAACCAGATTTTGTCGATCTTGCGTTTAGGAGATATGTGAAGATACGCTGTGGAGACTTTTCTACCTGGATCTTGAGAAAGGAAGGTCATAGCGAAAATCTGATAACTCGAGTGTGTAGCCGTTAGTTTGTCGGAATTTGTCACCAAGAATCAGATTTTGTCGATCTTGCGTTTAGGAGATATGTGAGGATGCGCTGTGGAGACTTTTTTACCTGGATCTCGAGAACGAAAGGTCGTAAGCGTATCCTCACATATCTCCTAAACGCAAGATCGAAAAGATCTGATTCTTGGTGACAAATTCTGACAAACTAACGGCTACACACTCGAGTTATCAGATTTTCGCTATGACCTTCCTTTCTCAAGATCCAGGTAGAAAAGTCTCCACAGCGTATCCTCACATATCTCCTAAACGCAAGATCGACAAAATCTGGTTCTTGGTGACAAAATCCGACAAACTACCGGCTACACATACGAGTAATCAGATTTTCGCTACGACCTTCCGTTTTCGAGATCTGTGTGGCCCAGCTGTAGAGACGTCTCTACAGCTGAGCCACACGTATCTCCTAAACGCAAGACCGACAAACTCTGGTTTATGGCGACAAAATCCGACAAATTAGCGGCTACACATACGAGTAATCAGATTTTCGCTACGACCTTCCGTTTTCGAGATCTGTGTGGCCCAGCTGTAGAGACGTCTCTACAGCTGAGCCACACGTATCTCCTAAACGCAAGACCGACAAATTCTGGTTTTTGGCGACAAATTCCGACACATTATCGACTTCATCATGGCATAGTCAAAAAGTCAGATTTCCAACTTTTTTTTTTGTGGCCCAGCTGTAGTCCGGCACGTAGATAGGGACCATCAAACTGAACAACTTTTACTATGGGACCAACTCTGAAAGACTAGAGGCGGATTCCCCGAAAATATTTTTCCCTATCATTTTGATTTCCATTAGTCTGAAATCAGGCTTTTTGTCGAGATTTACCATCTGGTAACCCTAACTCATTGTCATTTCTAAAAGTAGATAGAAAAACCCCCTAGATCCACTAAAATCCATTGTAAAAATCCATTGATGGATCTTTTTGCACTTTTATGTCCACTTTAATCCGTGAACCACAAAAACCCACCCCCACAGAATATAATAGTAGATTGTTATACAAGACGCTAAAATGACCCATTCCATACGAGGTAGTTTTATTCCCGAGCTTTAGCGAGGGAATAAATAGAAACCGAGTTACAATGGGTTTTAGCGTCGTGTGTTACACTCTACTTTTCACTACGATTGCGAGAAAATAAAATACAATATTGAATACCTAGTTTATACTTCCGTAAACGAATCCACTCGTTTTTCTATCCTCCACTTCATAAACTTTTCATACAGAATTTAAATAAATGATTTGTGCTTGACGGCAAAAGATTAAAATTATTTCTTTCCTATTACTTACAGTCACACAATTCAATCAGTTTGGTATTAGAGAAAAATTCTAAAGATTTCGCGCCTTTTTTAATTTCTACTCTAGCAGCTAAGAAACACAATGCACGCATTCTACGATCAAACTTAAAGTCACAGAGTATAAATAAGTCTATGATTTCACCGAAGAGATCGCTGCTTTTAGTTCCATTTACAAAAATAAAAATTAGAAACAGTATTAAGTCGAGCGAGTCTTTATTCGTGATTATGAATAAAGACTTTTTCGTTTTAGTAGGCTCATTGGTAATAGACAAACATTAAAAAAGAAAAAACTTTATCCCCTAGGGGTAATTTTGCTATTTTATCCTGGCTCTTGTACTTTACAATGACGAACTTTTAGAGCAAGAGGAGTGAAAAAGAACTACTGGGATTAAATGCCTTTTTCTTTTAGCTTTCGTTAGACACTAGAGAGTCAAACGGCGAAAATCCTGTGGGAGTCAAGAGGCAAAGAATATCCATGGATTCCTTATGGGAGCCATGTGGCCAGAGGGAATATTTGTTATACAGCCATTAACATTGCAGTGCTTTGAAATTCGCACAGGTTTGTTATTCTGTCCAGCATTTAGTTAGTGGAGACTGGTTTTTAAGAAGCCTTTGTTGCCCGTGACACAGTAGTGTAGCGTGGCACTACCAGTAGAAGTCGAATATAATAAGTGAAAAAGAAGCTAATGATGATAATTTGTGAGGTATACCATACCACTATGGCGGTAAGGTATACCACTGGGGCGACACTTTCCTACAATAAAAGAGTACTCTGTGGGCGACACGTAATCGACACGGAGGAAATAAAAACTTAAAACCAGGAAGATACTAGCCTTCCTAGACGCTATTTAGGTGACGAGTCACAATAGATCTCTCAGTTAGTTTAGTCAATAAATGACCCGAAAGGGGGTGTAGAGTGCATGAGAGGGGACCTGAGCGATTTCTCCTGAAACTTGTTCAGGGTGCTTAAGAAGTGAACATATTAAAAGTCCTGACGTCTTAGAGGTGAGCCGGAGGGTGGAGGGGAGAAGGTATTTTTAGGTTTTTCGCCAATATCTCAAAAATGGTGCGTTAGCGAAAAAATGTTCAATGATGAAATGAAAGCCTTAAGCTTATAAAATTCTCTATAACTTTAGTTCTGTCCACTTTGTTTGAATTTCTAACCGTTTTTGGCTACTCGCTCAGGCAATGTGAAAATTTGTATGATGGGCAAGATGGCCAAGGTAGTTGTTCTACACACCTACCAACGAATGATATATCATTAGAAAGGCCTTTTTAGAGCAATATTAACTTCAAACTTTTTTTTTGGAGTTAAAGGTCAATTAGCTTCCCCACGCGTCTTCGTCCACGAGGACCCTAGGGAACCTTTGATCATAATAAAAAGTACCCTATGTTTTAATTCAGGTTATAAACTATATGTATGCTAAATTTAATCTAAATCCGTTCAGCCATTCTCGAGTTATAAGTTGTGTGAGTTATAATTTTCGAGCTAAACACTCCGGAAAAAGAATTCTACAACTCCTTTTTTAGACAAATAAAAACCTTATAAAACAAAGTCAGGTTATTTACACAACTTATAACTCAAGACTTAACCTGAATTAAAATATAAAGTACTTTTTATTCTGATCAAAGGTTCCCTAGGGTCCACGTGGACGAAGACGCGTGTGGTATCCAATTGACCTATAACTCCAAAAATACTCACAATTGATTTAAAGTTTGTTTGCAGTTAATATTGGTCTAAAAAGGCCTTTCTAATGATATATCCTTCGTTGGTATCTTGCCTTGGCCATCTTGCCTATCATCCAAATTATCACATTTCCTGAACGAGTAGCCAAAAACGGTTAGAAATTCGAACAAAGCGTACAGAACTAAAGTTATAGAGAATTTTATGAGCTTTCATTTCATTATTGAACATTTTTCGCCACTACGTACCATTTTTGAGATATTGGCAAAAATCCTAAAGTGGTACCTTCTTAATGAACGCGTCGCTTTTTTGTGGTCTATTGAATTTGGTCGGTTAATCGGAATACTGGCAGTTGTTTTGGATTTTAATTGATATTTTCTTTAATACGAAGAATTTGAAGCTGAAATTTTCAGAGCATGTACTTCAGTAACCGCACAAATTATTCATTGGGCCAGGGTCTAAATAATCTTTGATATTTTTTGTCCTGCTGAGTTGCTGACCGTCAAAGTCATGACATGGTCAGTCTCACCTTCATGTGGGAAACCGTGTAGAAAACCATGTAGAAAACCGCACATTTACGCGTTTTTGAATAATATTCAAAAACGCGTAAATGTGCGTTTTTCTATTTTTTTTTATGGTAATGAGAAATAACAAGAAGAATAGAACACCGTTTTTGGTTTCTTTATTTATGTGGTAGTTTAGGCGCTAGAATTTTTTTCCTGTTTTCAGAAAATGTCTAATTACTTCAAAATCTGTGAATATTTTTGAAATGTTTTCTACCGCACAAATAGCACAAATTAGAGGCTACTTATGTGTTTACTGTAAGATAGCACATTAAGTAGTTTCCGAGATCTGGGATCCGGCAAAACGTTACGCCAGCAGGAAATCAAATATCTCCAAAACTATAAGGGCCACAAATTTTATATTTGGCGCACATTTCTTGCTAGTGTCAAGCTACCCGCCCATATATCTTTTATTTCTCTCCGATCATTAGTTTAGAATCTTCCTGCTGGAGTACCGTTACCCCCGCAGAATTCGTTTTTCCCGTTTTATTCCAAAGTATAAGGCCCACAATTTTTTTATTTGGCGCACATTTACATCGAATTGCGCACAAATTCATCAAACTTGCATCCCTCTAGAAGCTACTTTCATGCTGGCGTAACGGACTCTAAAGTTAATCAAATGAAAAAGTGGTACCTAATAAAGAAAATCAAATTCTAATACTTAAATAAATATTATTTATTCTTTTGATTTGATCTATTTCTTAAAACAAATTTATTTATGTCCGTTTCTTCTTTTTCTTATTCTTGTTCTTATTCGTTTTGTCAACGTTCCAGTACCAAAATAATTGCAAAACCAATGCACCATTAGCAATCGTTGAAACACAATATGTGAGAATGATGATTGAATCTCCAGTTTCTTGGATGGAAGTGAAAATTCTTGCTATACTGCCTCCAAACAACAAAAGGCAGGTAACAGCTGATAGTTGCCCCGTGCTACCATTCTTGTAGTTAGTGATTACTTGAATTGACTGAAAAAAAACATTATTAGGGTTAAGAAACTGTAAATTATTTCAACTTCTCAGAGTAAATAGACATGATAACATCATATCAGCCACACAACACCCTCTGCTGGGTATAGGCCTCCCCCAAGGATCTGTACGGCGATCAGTCCTGTGCTGAGCTATGACGAGCCAACATGAAACAGATAACTGTTGCTCTAATTAATGCTGACCCTACTTACTACATAGCCAGAAGAAGGGGATCTAAAGCAGTTAACGATAAGTCAGTACTGCAGGTACTGTAAGCTGACAAGTAGGTTAGAGGGTCTGATACCGGTGGAGTAAACAATAACCCACCCCCTATTGCTCAGCTTTCAGGGGAACTGGGCGAAATAGTTCCGATCAGGGAGACTGATCACCCGCCCGGCTTTGCTGGCGTCCCCTCTTCTAAATAATACTACCTAACTAATGATTAAAGTGTATGCTTACCTTTGCTAAGACTATAATAGGAACATTCACAGCTTGCATGTTCCACAGTACCTCAACAGGAGTGTACCCACCAATTAAAGTGGCCACCAATCCAACATATGTTGCTAAAAAGAATGCAGCTTTGCCAGAACCCCCACCATAATTTAATACAAGTGCTGCGATTATTGCTGTTTGTACAGCTAGGAATGTACCCTCGCCCCATGCACTGTAAAAAAAATAATCATATTTATTATGTTTTCTTGTAAGTTTCACAACACAAGCCACAGTGTGGCAAAGCTAAGTCAAATATGTAAAGGTTGGTGACCTAAGATGTAAAGGTCACTGACCTTTAGTGCTTACCTAAATGGAAAACTCATAACATAGCTGTATGCAAAGTTGGCAGTGATCGCAAATAATTCCAAATAAACTCCATAAATACTAATGCCCTCCGCGCTCTTACTACTTAGAATTTTCAAAATCTGTGGGACTTTGACCAATATCGATCCAGCAATGATGCCGATTCCCAGACCCTTGCTCAATGTCGATTTGAAGCACGGTACTGAAAACACAAACGACAGAATGTTATCTATAAGACACGTTAAGACAAATTAACGTGTTATCATTATTAATTTTAATATCTTACCGTCTAGAAAGTTGTAGTTGATGAAATATTCATCGTAACACTTTTCCGATAAAACCGACAATAGAAGGCCTTTTAAAAACTCAGCCATGCTGGAAATACTTATAGGAAGCTGCACTTTAATACACAAGCTTTAAATAATTTAACTTGACTAGGATGAAAATAATTATGATAATTTACCTATTGAATTTAAAACCGATTCATGCCTACATCATCGATAGATAACATCACAGATTAATAACAGAGGCCGCGTTCCGAATCACGCTCACAGCGCTGTGAAAGTCACACACAAAATCGTAGACAGAGAAACCTATAGACGACTGCTCAGCGTGGCCGCGTGTGAGACAGGACGATAAACAGATGGTGTTGCTACATAAACAATTTTACCCCAGATTTATGCACTAAGTAGAAAACAAATGTCTGCAATCTGCAATAATATTTAAACCTACTACGTTCAGTTCAAGCGCATTAGGTCCACTCACTTCGCATTTTGGTCCATTTCGTAGAACGCCGAACGTCCGTTTCGCATTTGGTCCTTTTCGCAGAACGTTTATTTAACATTTGGTGAACTTTCACATAAATTAATATGGGAGAAGGTAAATTATTTTGTTTTTGTTCTCTTTACATAAATCTATTCGTTTATGGAGAATTTTGTTCCATATTTTCACTTTGTGATATTTTTTCTTTTTAGTAACTACGTCACAAAATAACCAGGATCACATAAACGTGGAGAAGGTTAACTTCAATTATTTTAATTTGTTTTTCTTTTCTCTGTACCTAATACAGTTCGAGGCATATATCTTGTAATTTTTCTGACGGAGTGGGGATAAGTTCGCGCATGTGCTCTTGTGAGCGACCTAGCGCGCGTCCTTATCCCGCCGCCCGCACCCCTCACCGCTGCGCATGCCCAAAATACGCGTTCCGCGCAATCCCCACCTGATTTCAAGATATATGCCTCGTACTGTACCTTGGTGACGTATTACGAAGAAAAGAAAAATATCGAAGTGATTGAAAATATAGAAGTTAACCTTCTCCATATTTATGAAAAACAAAAAAATATCAATCCTCGCCTCGCAAAGGAGTTATTTTAGAAAGTGGACTAAATGCGAAATGAACGTTCTGCGAAATGGACCAAATACGAAAGAGACGCCTTTTCCGCAAGTGGTCCTAATGCGTCTGAACGTCTGCTGAGATTTAGGAGAATTAGAAGGGATATTTAGAAAACTCAAAACAAAACAAACTCATCAAATAAAACATTTAATGCTTTTATTTTTCATTAATAACGATTACATTACTTATGAAACCACTTTTATAAATTGCGTTAAAAGACCTTTGACCAGCGTTGAGCATACGTATTCTGCCGATTTATGCACTAAGTAGAAAACAAATGTCTGCAATCTGCAATAATATTTAAACCTACTACGTTCAGTTCAAGCGCATTAGGTCCACTCACTTCGCATTTTGGTCCATTTCGTAGAACGCCGAACGTCCGTTTCGCATTTGGTCCTTTTCGCAGAACGTTTATTTAACATTTGGTGAACTTTCACATAAATTAATATGGGAGAAGGTAAATTATTTTGTTTTTGTTCTCTTTACATAAATCTATTCGTTTATGGAGAATTTTGTTCCATATTTTCACTTTGTGATATTTTTTCTTTTTAGTAACTACGTCACAAAATAACCAGGATCACATAAACGTGGAGAAGGTTAACTTCAATTATTTTAATTTGTTTTTCTTTTCTCTGTACCTAATACAGTTCGAGGCATATATCTTGTAATTTTTCTGACGGAGTGGGGATAAGTTCTCTTGTGAGCGACCTAGCGCGCGTCCTTATCCCGCCGCCCGCACCCCTCACCGCTGCGCATGCCCAAAATACGCGTTCCGCGCAATCCCCACCTGATTTCAAGATATATGCCTCGTACTGTACCTTGGTGACGTATTACAAAGAAAAGAAAAATATCGAAGTGATTGAAAATATAGAAGTTAACCTTCTCCATATTTATGAAAAACAAAAAAATATCAATCCTCGCCTCGCAAAGGAGTTATTTTAGAAAGTGGACTAAATGCGAAATGAACGTTCTGCGAAATGGACCAAATACGAAAGAGACGCCTTTTCCGCAAGTGGTCCTAATGCGTCTGAACGTCTGCTGAGATTTAGGAGAATTAGAAGGGATATTTAGAAAACTCAAAACAAAACAAACTCATCAAATAAAACATTTAATGCTTTTATTTTTCATTAATAACGATTACATTACTTATGAAACCACTTTTATAAATTGCGTTAAAAGACCTTTGACCAGCGTTGAGCATACGTATTCTGCCCGTCATCAGGACAGGACCATTTAATTATTGTCTTCTAATCTAGACTATACCTGGGAAATCAACAGATATGATGATGATAATGAAGGTCCAATTAAGAACAATATAGTTTTTTTATTAAAACAAATTTTAAACATTATACATTAGTTTAATTCCAAAGAAACATTATCAAAAATTTAAATATTTCGTAACAAACAATGGCTTCGAAATGTCAGAACTCAATGTATCTTATGCGCACGCACACACGCTTTCATTTCAACTCGGCCGCACGCCTCGGTGTGTAGCATAGCACGGCACGAGCGCGACCATATTTTACTCTTTGGGCATGACGACGCACACAAGCGCGGTCTGTTGCGCGCGTTACATTACGTGGTACTGTTTGCAATGCTTTTTTGATGCAAAACATCTATTAGCGCCCTGAGAGTAAAATTCCAAATTGTTTAGCTTGAAATAGTAACTAAACTGTAATAACATACAAAAAAAAATATATATTTGTTGCAAAAAACTATTACATACTTATAAGTAAATTTAAACTTACTTTTAAAGTTGATGCAATCACATTACAATTTATTCTTTTAAGGAGGTAAGTTTACGCACAAAATATTACACAAGTAGGGTATTTGTGTACCTACCTAATTTAATGGACTATACGCTAACAGCGCTGTTGGCGTGATTTGGAACGCGGGGAGAGTATTAAGGCCCGAACAAATTATCGGACGCGGCTTACTGCCGCGGCTGATCTGAGGTGTGCAAACTATCGGATGTAGTAGGTCGCGGACGTAACCATAGACTAATATGACGTCATCGGACGTCCGATAGCTATCTGGAACGCAGGATGTTATGAGAGCGTGCACACTTATCAGCCGCGGCAGTAAACCGCGGCAGTAAGCCGCGTCCGATAATTTGTTTGGACCTTTAGATATACTAATACTAATACTATTCTGTGACTGAAGGTGCAAACAAATTATCGGACGCGGCTTACTGCCGCGGCTGATCTGAGGTGTGCAAACTATAGGTCCAAACAAATTATCGGACGCGGCTTACTGCCGCGGCTGATAAGTGTGCACACTCTCATAACATCCTGCGTGCCAGATAGCTGTCGGACGTCCGATGACGTCATATTAGTCTATGGTTACGTCCGCGACCATAGATATAGTATATTAAAAAGGGGTAGATGCGCCACCGAGCGACCGGGTGTAAGGGATAGATATATTATGACGTCAAAATATGGGGCTGCCATGATCGCAAAAAAAATACCCTAAAATGTAGTTGGAATCGTTACAGTACTTGAATTCCGTAGTGAGTGAAAGTCAACATTTTGACTCGCTAATTAAACAAAGTATTGCAAGCGAAATCGCGAAAATAAGTGGTCCCGACCAACCACTCTTTTTGTCCAGACCGACCCTAAGTTATGCCCAGGCTTAACAGCTATATTACAGAAAAAGTTTCATTCGAATCCATTCAGTATTTTCGGAGATTAGCGTGTTCAAACAGACAATCAAATTTTTTTTAAATATATTATGTAACTAGCTGATGCCCGCGACTTCGTACGCGTGGACTTTGACTTGCGCATGCATATGAACTTATGTAGTTACATAAGAAAATACTTGTAGCAGTGTTATAATGTAAAAAGTTACTAAATCAACAAAAAATGTTCATCAGGCTGAACAATTTTTGCTAAGGTGTCATTTTTATATTTTGTATAGTTTATTTAGCTGGACCATTATGGTTCTGCATCAGGTGTTCCCAGATCATGGATTTCTATACCTCAACAAAAAATACTCTACTAATGTATCCATCGCCCCAAATATTTTTTTTGAAATATATGTAATGTACATACACACTTTTTTACTGTTTTATTATAAGTAAGGATGTACAGACACACTTTTTTTACTGTTTTATTATATGTAAGGATAAGGATGTACAGACACACTTTTTCTACTAATCAATTCGTGTGTACTTATGCCAATTCTTTTTTCCAGTTGCTTCTATCCATTTCTCACGAATTTTATCTTCCGTCGGAAATCTGGAAAAATCAAATCGCTCTAAATTCCCTGAAATATGGGGTAATTTTTGGGGAAAAATTTCTATATGGGTAGGCATCCGGAAATCGATTTATAAACCTACTGATTTTAGTGGACGTCAATGCTAAGCTGGCTTCTATTACGTAGATTAATACGCAATTTTCCTGGTTTGCATGTTAAATGTTTCCGAGGTTATTTTTAGAAATAATTTTTAGAGTTTTCCTATTTATCAGGTTTTTCATGATATAACTAATGATTTAGCTCAGAAACTTGGTTCCTGTGAGGTTTGAGAAAGAAATACGTGATCAATATATAGAAAACAGTGTACTTACGCATGAAATGTAACACCCGCTTCTTTTCTTTATTTGTTGCTTTTGCAGCCAAATATTGAACACCCCACCATTTTGTTGGCTAGACACAAACACTACACATTCGATTTATAATAAATTTTATGTATAAATTAGGTAGTAATCCACAAAACCTTTAATTTCTTTGGCACTTTTGATATAACCTCACTTGTTTGTTTTGCCTAGTTGAACTGTGCCTATAACCCGACCATGAAAAAAAGTCCGGTCGGTGATAGAGATAAAACATGAAACTCTTCTTTATTTCCTCCTATAGGAATCTCAATAAGACGATCTCGCTCTATCAAAGCATGTCAGACCCTTGTCCGCGACCTACTACATCCGAGAGTTTGCACACCTCAGATCAGCCGCGGCAGTAAGCCGCGTCCGATAATTTGTTTGGACCTTATCGGATGTAGATTGTAGTAGTGGTAGTAGGTCGCGGACGTATCCGATAGTTTGCACACCTCAGATCAGGTGCATCTTTTGTCTCATCTTTGTTTTGCCAAGTAATATGCCGGTACCTATATCACATTATAAGTTACCCCTAGATGATCAAGCATGGCTTGTCAATAATTTACATTGCATTACCACCACCACTACCATTTGAGTGCGTACCAAAAATTCAAGATGAAGGCCAACTTTTTTGTTTTTGGCCAGCACGCGTAGCATGAGCAAACGGGACTCTTGTCTACGAAGACTTGTCGTCTCGACCCTCTAGATTGCTGAGCACAGTGGTGGGACTCGCTCTCAGAATTTTACAACCTTTTTATGTCTTTTAATACAAATATGAGTTTTAAAATATAATATTTTTATTTCAACGTCAATAAACGTCGAAATTATCTGAAATGATTCGAAATGATTTAGTTTAAACATGATACTTATTTTTTAATAAGTTCTAAGATAAAGAGACACTCACAAAAGCTTTCACTTCCGTAGACAAAGCTCTCTCGAGCTCGAGAAGAATAATGTTGCCACTAGTAAATATTATAATTATTTCCATCATTTCTCTTAAAGGGCGTTCCTTTCTATACCTTTCACGACGCAAAACTCTTAAAACTGAGTTAAATATAGCCGTATGGATATAGATCGTTTGCCTTCCTTTTATTGAGAGATTTTTGAAAAGATGACACAGACCAACGCACTTGTTAATTTAGTAATAAATATTGAAATCAATGTATGAAAATAATTTTAATTTACGTTTTTCAGTAAATAAATTAAAATTAAGTAAAATAAAAGTAGGTAAAAAAATACTGAAGGGAAAAAAGTGTAATATTAGGAAACAATATTATTGAATAGGTAGGTACCTTTTTACAATAAATTATTTATTGTATTATTTTAATTTATAAAATTTATGAAAAAAATTTAGAATAAATAATACTTATTCGTTATTTACTAGTAGTAAATATTTATTATATTTCTTTTTTTATAAATTTTATAATAAAAAAGAATTACTTAAATACAATTTTTCATTTTTTTCTTTCCGGACAGCTGTTTTTGTCGTTTGTGCTGTAACTTCTCTTCTTACCTTAATAAAATATAAACACGGACAACTTAGATTTATTTTTATTGCGAAATTAAAAACTCAGAAAAAAAAAAATAAGTCGACAAATCTTTCTCGACCACTCGAAGGGTGGTAGACAAATTTCTCCCACTCAACTGTCAAATTAATGTCAGTTGAAGACAAAAACTCGTGTTTGTCGACTTTTGACATTAGGCCACGACAAAGAACAATGCGAGTCTACGGTTGTAAAATGCGAGCATGAGTATCTCGATCTCAACCCGACAAAAGTGACATTTCGGTGTTGTAGACAAGCCATTGTTCTGTGAGTCGAATCTTATCTCGATGTTGGTCATGCTACGCGTGCAGATTACGATAAAACTCGGTTTTTGGTACTATTTTGGCAAGAAAATAACAACTCAATTTTTAAAATAATAAAAATCCAAGATGGCGGCCATCTTTTTTGTTTGTGGGCTGATTTCGATGAAACTCAGTTTTTGCTACTATTTTGACAAGAAAATAACAACACAATTTTTCAAATAATAAAAATCCAAGATGGCGGCCATCTTTTTTGTTTGTGGGCTGATTTCGATGAAACTCAGTTTTTGCTACTATTTTGACAAGAAAATAACAACACAATTTTTCAAATACTAAAAATCCAAGATGGCGACCATCTTTTTGTTTGTGGGCCGATTTCGATGAAACTCAGTTTTCGCTACTATGTTGACAAGAAAATAACAACTCAATTTTTCAAATACAAAAAATCCAAGATGGCAGCCAACTTTATTGTTTATGGGCCGATTTCAAAGAAACTCGGTTTTGTTACTACTTTGACGAAAAAATAACAACGAAATGTTGAAAATAATAATAAACTAAATATACCAGCCAACTCTTTTATTTATGGGCCGATTTCTCAATTTTTCGATTTCGATGATGATGATTATTGTTACTATTTAAGTAGTTAGTACCAAAACCCAAGTTTTATTAAAATCTGACCACGAACAAAAAATAGGCCACCATCTTGGATTTTAAATATTTTTAACATTGCCTTGTTATTTTCTTGTCAAAATAGTACGTACCAACAACCGAGTTTCATCGAAATCGGCCGACAAAAAAAAATGTTGGCCGCCATATTGGATTTCTTAATATTTTCAATATTGCGTTGTTATTTTCTTGTCAAAATAGGACCAAAAACCGAGTTATATCGAAATCGGCCCAAAAACAAAAAAGTTGACCGCCATCTTGGATTTTTAGTATTTCAAAAATTGTGTTGTTATTTTCTTGTTAAAATAGTACCAAAAACCGAGTTTCATCGAAATCGGCCCACAGAAAAAAATGTTGGCCACCATCTTGGATTCCTTAATATTTTCAATATTGCGTTGTTATTTTCTTGTTAAAATAGTACAAAAACCGAGTTTCATCGAAATCGGCCCACAAACAAAAATGTTGGCCGCCATCTTGTATTTTTAATATTTTCAACATTTCGTTGTTATTTTTTGTCAAAATAGTAACAAAAACTGAGTTTCATTGAAATCAGCCCACAAACAATAAAGTTGACCGCCATCTTTTTTATTACAGAGTTCTAGTGGCCTTTTTCCGTCTGGCTTCATCATCAAACCATTTCCTATCAGAGTACTCATCAAAACCTACCTTTACATTTCCGTTAATAGTGAAAACTCATTGTTTAATCTATGTACAATAATGTTATTGTCAAGTACTGGTGACAACCCTAATCAGTGAAATCATGTCCTAATTGGGGCATAGTGTGATCACTACATCCAATTTGGGTTCCTAGATTGGATCCCCAGTAAGGAAGCTAAATCGGCGTATGTAATCGAGGCTTAAGGAGTAAGGACTGAGGCATAGCCTTCTTTATTTCCAAGCCGTGAACATAAGTTTGGCAACGTCTGTTACTGTCAGTTCGTGGTCATGTCGTCCGCCAGTCTCCATACTAAATGTATGGGAATGTTTCAATTTTAAGAGGTCGATATTTTTTTTTCATAGTAATCGTGTGAGGTTTAAAATATGAAAATAATTTAGTTCTTTTATTGAAATGCTTTGTATATTAAACAATAAGAAAAATATCAATGTTAACCACGAAAAAATGGCTGTCAAAGATGTCATCTTTTTTGTTGATTTTCTTCAGCAGGGAGTTGATTAACACGCCCTCTAGCAATAAGTGATACATCATTAGAAAGGTCTTTTAAAGACAAATATTTGCTGTTAATATACTTTATTTCAATTGTTAATACTTTTGGAGTTAAAGGTTATTAAAGTATAAAAGTGGTTTATTGTCTATGGGAGTTGATCTACCCCAACTATAGAAATGAATGATATATCATAGGAAAGGTTTTTATATGACAAATATTTGCTGCAAACATACTTTCTATTAATTGTAAGTATTTTCGGAGTTTTAGGTCATTAATATTAAAAAAATTGGTCAAGTTTAGAGCGTTATAACTCTCAAAGTACTAATAGTTGACGTTTATAGTACTACAATAAAGTGTTCCAAATTTAAATACCTTTCCAATGATGTAAGATTTATTGCTAGTGGAGGCTTAGATCAAAATGCTCATCGTACTAAAGGACCCCCGAAAAGTTCAAATAATTTGACTCAAACCGTATGTTCTAATAAATAAATAATAATAATAAATATGAAACTTTATTGAAATAATCTTACATCACAATTTACAACTAGTTTAAACATAGATAATATAGGAAAAACAAATAATAAATAATTTTTAAAATAATTTTATACTATGTGCTTGACCACATGCGATGTTGCCGTTCTGCTCAACTTCAGGGCTTGGAAGATATAGAAGGCTATGACTGAGGCAAGAATCTTATATTCATATTCTATGACACTGGATATTCTACTACTGAAAGGTGGTTGGGGAAGAGGTCATTCACCTTTGCAGAGTTTGTTTATCCCTCTCACACTGTGACTGAAATTGCCATGCTAAGAACAAAATATCCCAATCCCTAGTCAATTTACCCAAGTCATGTACAAAGGTTAATTAGATTTTATAAATAACTGTAAATATCGGCCCACTTTAAATTAGTTACATGATGTTAAAATTTATTAGTACATGCCAAAGTTTTTATTTATAGGATAGATGAGTCCATTTTGTTATTACAATATTTTACGTTTAACAGTAATTTCTCCATATTTCATAAGTTACCAAATAAACATAATGTGGCATCACTAACGGAATTGTCTTTGATTTGACATGTCACTAATGTCAACGATTTTCTACCGCATCTCACGTTTATGAACAAAAATATAAAATTATTTAAATAAAATTCGCGTTATAAACCAAGTGTTGCATTGTGCAAAATTGCAAAAGTGTTTCGAAACCAAATTTAAACATTATATTTCACAGGTAAGTGTTTTTTAAAGTATTTTCAGCGTTCAATTTTTTCTAAATCTGAATTTTAGCAGATTTCAAGGATTGTTTCCGATCTAATTCGGAAATATTACAGAAGTTAATTATAATTCAATCTCAATTACGTATTTTTTATTTCTATATAAGGAATATAATATGTACAAATCTGTATTTATTTTCGACACATTAACAAGCTATAAATATTATCAACATATCGTAGGGTGACCATAATCACAGCAGATTTTTTGAAGAAGAAAGAAAGATTCGGATGAAAAATTTACGTTTATTAGGATAAACGTAAATTTTTCATCCAAATCTTTCTTCTTCCGCTCAAAGTTAAATTAGGCCTAACAATACATTTATGCCACATTTAACTTTGAGCGGAATTATTTGTATTCTCAACAGAGAGACATTTTTTAATGTAAAGTAAAATATTATCTTACGTAATTGAGTAAATTATTGATTAAATAGTAAGTAATTGATAAAATTTAGATCAGTTTCAGCTAGGAATCGGACCTAACTTACTACTATACTAGTTATTATGTTCTTTGACACCTATTGTTTATTCGTAGTAACAAAATGAAAATGAATCTTATTTTATTTTCAGATTCCGAAACGATGAAGAAAAGAAACATTTATAGTATATCCCAATTACCATTAGAGGGAAACTGTTTTCAACGGCCAAAATAATGCAGGAACTTACAACAATGTAAATAAATTAATGCTCTATTACGTATATCTACTGGTTTTTTATTAAGTACCGTTTCATTGTTTTATTCCCGTCCCATTATCGATAAGGAGGAGGGTTAGGTGATGAAGTGGGCTCGGGGGGGGGGGGGGGGATATTTGACATTTTAAAATTGGGAGGGGAAGGGTATTTTTGGGTCCCCCTCCCCGTTTTTTTATTATTTTGATCTATAGAATATAATTATCCTCAGAGGGAATATCAAAAAATACAGTACGTTTAGAGATACCCAAACATACAAACGTTCGCATTAACAAACGTCTAAACTATTCTAAACATTCAAATGTTTAGAATCTAAACGTCGGCACGATCTGGGGCCGTACCGGCTAACGAATCGAAAAGTCTATCCAGTTTCAACTTAAAACAGAAAAAATCAAAGTAAGGAATTTCGTCTTGTACTTTCTGTTGACGTAATTTGGAAGATATCGATGTTCGTGTGACATGAATTGGGGTTTGCCATTTTAGCCCAATTGGGGCTCGATTTATCTGTTTTAATTTGAAACCCAGCAGAATTTTCGATAATCGATTCGTTAGCCGGTACGGCCCCTGTTGGCACTACTAGTAGAGTAGCCTGTAATACATTTAAATTACGAGTTACCGTTCGCCGTTGTGATATAGTTATTTACTACGATATTATAGATACTTTAACCCAAGTAACAGATCGCAACCCGCCGTAACCTATATTTGTATATCTCCAAAAATGTCATTTTTGTATTTTTCGAGGTTTACCACATGGTTTAGCTATTGTCGTGTTCTACAGCTTTGTTTGATTGCCACTAATAATAGTAAGACTATGGAAAGTGACCATACACAGATTTAAGACCAGATAAAGTCCATCCATTTTCATCTGGTCTTAAATCTGTGTATGGCTACTTTTCATAGTCTGACTATTGTCAGTGGCAATCAAACAAAGCACTAGAATACGACAATAGCTAAACCATGTGGTAAACCTCGAAAAAATAAAAAATATCGTTTTTGGAGATATACAAATATAGGTTACGGCGGGTTACGATCTGTAAAACTTGGGTTAAAGTATCTATAATTTCGTAATAAATAACTATATCACAACCAATGATTTCAAAAGGAAGGATAAGCCCATCCGAATATTTGCTTTATAATTCCTTCATACAAGCAAAATCAGCGACATCTTTTAGATCCCACTCAAAGTCAAAGTCAAAGTCAAATAAGCTTTATTCAAATAAACTTAATTATTAAGTACTTTTGAATCGTCTATATTTTCCTACCACTCGAACTACTGCCATATTAGAGGTGGGCAAAAAAGATTCCTGAAGTGAACTATTTAGTTCAATTGGAGTTAAGGACAAGTTCACTCATCTGGCTCCTTTGGGTCGCTAGTACTTTTAACTTTTTTTTATATTTTTATAATGGTAATTATATCAGTTTTTCGATGGTATTAAGGCCATAAATAAAACGTAAGCATTACAAAATCTCAAACATGTTTATTTCAAATTAGATGTTTTTGTTCTTTTTCACAGCTGTACTAAAATAATATTATAAACTATTTAAATTATTAAATATAAAAAGGAAAGATTTGTTTGTTGGTTTGATTGTTTGTAATGCAAAAATTCAAAAACTAACTGAGCAGATTTTATAAAACTTTCACCTATTGAAATTATCAGCAAGTAACATTAGCAGTATTTTATCTAAAAAAAATTAGAGATCCCAATGAAAATAGGAATAATGAAACGAAAGCCACAGTATATATTTTTCTTCTATAAAAGTAATTATTGATCGGAAGATGATGACATTCGTATCATGATATGCTTTCAGCTTCGATAGTCCAGCTTTTGACATCCGTGTCATAAAAAAGAGCAGAGCATATTCTTGCGTTTTAGGAGCTTATGAAATAGGACTGTTTTTGTTATTTTATCTACACCCATGCTTTAAATCCTCTATAAAAGGTTCTGCAACGGTTAGCTTACTGCCACCATTACAGTATCCGAGCGGGAGGAGGACCTGCTGTGCCGCGCGACCACGCGCTCAGCGTTGCATAATGAAATTCAGTACAACATTATAACACTCTCGCGGAAGACATAATGACGAGGAGGGGGAGGAAGGTCAAAGTCAAAGTCAAAACCTTTATCAGGCTAGGCGCACTCCGCGCTTTAGGTACAAAGCTACAAGTAGGTAGCGGGTCCGTCCGGACGGACTAATTTCAGAGGGCAACCGCGTGCCGGCTGGGTCGCACATTAGCAGTTTGATTTCGATAGTATGCCTTAATACGAATAAAAAGGATCCGATCCTCACGTTTTCTACTTTTCCAAAGTCAAAGTCAAATAAGCTTTATTCAAATAAACTTAATTATTAAGTACTTTTGAATCGTCTATATTTTCCTACCACCCGTTCCAGAATTTTTTAGCTGACAAGAAGAACGGGCGGGCGCAAGAAACTTATCAGCTGTAACAGCCATAAGTAACGATATTTACAAACTTGAAAAGTTCCAAACGACATCAAAACGTAAGAAGTGCTTAGTAGACACTAGGTACCTAGTTAGTAACTAGTATCCGTTTATTCTTAGGTATTTACTTGTCTTATTTGCTAAACAATCTTCGCCCAACTATTTATTGAAATAATAATTTATAGATTAGGTAGGTAGTTACTTACTTACCTACCTACTTTCGAAATAAAATTAATTATAATTACAATTTCATTTCGTAATTAAGCCAATTGCCTTAAAGCCAGCATGTATAGTCTGATGTGGCGTTGACTGTACCTAGCCTATGTTTTGTAAACGTATTTAACTAGGTACACATTATTTCACAAACACATAACTTGTAATAAATTAACTACCAGTTATTTAATTATTACTTAAAAGAAGAAACCCTGAAGTCGTTAGAAGAGATAAGAGCTACGCGATAGAAAGAGAGGCAACTTCTAGGTGAATATAACTGTAGGCAATAGAGCGGCGTGCAACCTGAATTGCACTTTATTGGGTATGGAATAGAGTCGTTATTTATTTAAATGACTTTGTGGAGTGGATCTTCTGTACTTGTACTATTATGTATTCTGTGCCTTTATGAGATGATACATATCATTTTATTATTATTTGAGTTTTAGGGGCTATGCAGCTCAAGATGAAGCTGTAATCACTGCGACCTAAAAGATCTATTGTGACTCGCCACCTAGTTATAATAACTCTTTGAGCCCAACGGCTTCCAAGAAGTCTAGAATCTTCCTGGTTTTGAGAGTTTTTATTTCTTCCGGGTCGATTATGTGTCGTCCCAGATGGATGCTACGCCTGTGGATTAGAGGTCCACAGTCACATAAGAGATGCTTGGGTGTTTCCTGCTCCTCATTACAATATCTGCAGACGTCAGTATCACTCAATTTCATAAGAAACAGGTGTCTGTTTAGTTTGCAGTGTCCAGTTAAGGCTCTAACAGTCGCGCTGACGTTCGATCTACTGAGTTGTGTGAGCTCATTCGTCCGTTTTCGCGAGTAGCCTTCTACTAGGGATTTGGCGTGTCTTAGTCCTGGTTGTTTCAGCCAGAAATTTTTTGACTCGTCCAAGAGATTGTCTTTAAGGAGTTGCATAGCCTGGTTTTTCGAGATACCGCAGAAAGGTTCTGGACCGATCTGTTGGCCTCGCGCTCCAGTTCTAGCAAGCTCGTCGGCTTTTTCATTACCGATGATGCCTGAATGACCAGGGACCCATTTCAGAATAATTTTATTCTTTTGTCCTAGTTTATTCAGTTTGTCTACGCAGTCTTTTACCAGTTTCGATCGTATTACGTTCGAGTTTATGGCGTTAAGTGCTGCTTGGCTATATCATGGGTGTAGATAAATATCATGGGTGTTTTTAATCCATATGTATTAATATTGTTTATTCCCAAATAAAAAAAATGAAATAAAAAAAATGGGTGTACATAAAGTTTTGTATGCAACTGTACATAATTAGGTATTAAAACACTCATGTGATACTATTATCACACTCGGCTTCGCCTCGTTCGATAAACCCACATTCGTGTTTTAATACCCCTCATTATAGTACAGTTGCATAAATAACTATTATGCAACTCCATATTTCTTTACGAACTAGATCATTAGGCAATCTGTAATTATTTTAATTGAAATGTAATGTAGATAATTATTTTTGCAGCAAATATGTTTCATAGGAGACATTTCTGTACGCAGTATTCGTAATCTATCCTTTCCGTTTACTCTCGTTCTTTGAGTTAACTAGCTATGGAACTAAATGAACTAAGGATCTTTTTATGGATTCAAGTGAACTACATAGTTCATTTGAATCCATATAAAGATCTTCAAGTGAACGAGTTCATTTGAGTCATGATGACCCATCTCTATTGCCTCGAACAATAACAAGTAATAGTAAAATATTTTATAATTTATTAAAATTGTTAGACACGTAATAAAAATAATGTAAAGCTTCTAACCGATGATATGATGTTCCATGTAACTTTTTAACGTTTGCATCATAATTTTTGCAATCTACAAATGCGCCATTCGCCATTTTTATGTCACGTCAGTCACCGTCTGTCTACCACAGTCTTCCGCGGATGACTGAATCGCGTTGGCCCTAAAATTGTTATTTTAGGGCCAACCAACTGGCGTCACTTCGTAGCGACATTGACCGTGTCCTTACGCTAGTAATATAATAAGTCTATGATCACAACGGCAAACGGTAACTTGTTTCGTAATTTAAATGTATTACGGGCTACGTGGCTAAACCTCCTGCTGTACACACGCAGCATGCTCGTAATGCGCCCACACCTAGGGCTGTTACTCTTTTTAATCGTTTTTTAATTGATGTCCAAGATGCCGACATCCATACTGACCTTATTAGATATATTTATTGCAAATCATTTTTTTACCTTATTAGTAAATTAAGTACTTATTTCCACTGACTGTCCTACGAATGGACAACATTGTTGTCACCCTAATGAAAGAAATAAAGCTTTAAAAAAAAAAAGAAAAACCGCCTTCAAAAAACTGAAAACAAAAACAGCTTAAAAATTAAATACCTCTAAAAAGCAAGAAATAATATTCGAATCATTCGTTACATATATCAATATTAATAAAACACGTCTATTGAAGTCGGGTGGGGCTGGAGGACAACTTCATTTTTTTCTTAAAGCCCCACCCGACTTCATTAGACGTGTTTTATTAATATTGATATATGTAACGAATGATTCGAATATTATTTCTTGCTTTTTAGAGGTATTTAATTTTTAAGCTGTTTTTGTTTTCAGTTTTTTGAAGGCGGTTTTTCTTTTTTTTTTAAAAGCTTTTTTATTTTCAACTTTTTAGTGGTAGGTATGTAAGCGCAGCGTGTAAATATTTTTTAACTTTATATTATAATATTTTCAATGGTAAAATGCCCAGAACTCAATTTCCAAATTTACGCTGTTTGTTTTTGAGGAGTTCCGTTGTGTCATCGTAGCCCAAGTCTAGTCCAGAACGTTGCATCGCAAACCATGATTTGGTTTGTTTTGGATTGCCATAAACTTACCAAAACCTAAATCACTTTACTTATACTATTTGATTTTGAAGAGTTCCTTTGTGTATCTTCGAAGTTCGAAGTCCAATAACAATGAAATTAAATTGTGACCACTCTTGAAGTATACTCTTTCAAATAAAAAAAGAATCATCTAAATCGGTTCATAAACAAAGAAGTTATGTCCGAAATTCCATAAAAACTCGTGCGAAGGCGAGCTAAATAATTGATATTTTTCAGGATTATGAAAAAACTACTGGCCAGATCTCTGTAAAAATTTTATGGGACCACACACGAACTATGTTCTTTAAGACAAAAAAAGAATTGTACAAATCGGGTAACAACTGACGAAGCTATGTTAAAACATACATAAAAAAAAAAAAAAAAAAAAAAAAATACCGTCGACTTGAGAACCTCCTCCTTTTTTTGAAGTCGGTTAAAAAGTAAAATATCTTTGACGTCATTCAAGGTTATTTTTTCGTTCTTCAAGCCCCAAATGGTGATGCAATGTCCAGAGTCATATATAAGGATAACGATAAGGTTCTTGGACTGAGGTGAGTACTCTTAAGGCACCCATTACACGGTAGGTTTTGCTGTCAGTTTAACCACAGTCACGGGTTGTGACTGACGATTAACCTACCGTGTAATGTAGTGACTGAAGGTCCAAACAAATTATCGGACGCGGCTTATGGACGCGGCTTACTGCCGCGGCTGATAAGTGTGCACACTCTCATAACATCCTGCGTGCCAGATAGCTATCGGACGTCCGATGACGTCATATTAGTCTATGGTTACATCCGCGACCTACTACATCCGATAGTTTGCACACCTCAGATCAGCCGCGGCAGTAAGCCGCGTCCGATAATTTGTTTGGACCTCCATGGTTGCATGATGTGATTTGTTCTTTCCATCAGTCAATCAGTCAAACGTCAAGGTCCAAACAAATTATCGGACGCGGCTTACTGCCGCGGCTGATCTGAGGTGTGCAAACTATCGGATGTAGTAGGTCGCGGACGTAACCATAGACTAATATGACGTCATCGGACGTCCGATAGCTATCTGGCACGCAGGATGTTATGAGAGTGTGCACACTTATCAGCCGCGGCAGTAAGCCGCGTCCATAAGCCGCGTCCGATAATTTGTTTGGACCTTAATTCATGACTGATGGAATTTGACTGACGCTTGCATGACCATGTAATGGCTGCCTTACTATTGTGTTGTGTTGTGGTTGTGTCGTGTCGCGTTGTGTCGCGGCGGTGGGTGTGCACACTATTGTGTCGCGTCGCGACACAGCGCGTTCTGTCGTTTTTCCTCCACAGTAGTACCTATCAATCGAAGCTTTGCAGCGCTTGCACGTTCATAATGCTTTCATCAGGTTCTGAGAGTAATTTAGAAGAGGACCTTACATTTTTATTTTATATGATGACACTTCTTCAGAAAAATAAAAATAAAACACTGTACCTACCTAACATTAAGAAATAAAAAATAATTATGTAAACTAAATCAGTAAGTAGGTATTTACCAACCTACTTAGAAAAAAGAGAGAGACTGCTTGTATTTAGTTAGGGACCTTGATTATGAGCCATTTCCGTCGCTGAATCTGAAATATCGGGTGGAGTCATTCTTTTTTACATTCACTGCTATCAGAGATTTTAAATAAAAAAAAAGTCTTATGAAATTCAGTACAATAACAATACTTACATACAACGAAAAAAATCTGCTGTTTCGTACAAAAAATAATAACAAAAATATCTAAATGTAGGAAACAGCTGATTTTTTTTTTCGCAGTTTCAGAGTTGGTCCATTATTAAAAATTGTTCAGTTTGTTAGTCCCTATCTACCATATTCGGCATTAGGGGTTATTTTGTAACACGTTGTATATCTATTTGTTTACTTATAAAAAAACGATAAAATGAAACCTACACTATTCCCAAGCAGCAGCTTCAGATAAACTGATGTTTATAATTTTTGCATTTGGTATCATACAACACTTTACGTTGACGCACAAGTTCTATTAAATCTTTATCTTTGAGTCAAATCAAAATTACAATGCGCGTATTGCGAGCGTCCGCCGCAATACAATGCTAGAAACATACTATTGTGTTGTGTTGTGTCGCGACAGATCGGTGGTGGGGGTTCTGTTGCAATCGCAGCCGAGCGATCCGCGACACAACAGATGCCGACACAACACAACACAACACAATAGTGTGTTTCAAGTCATACTAAATGTATTGAACCGATACACTTCTGTCGTCGCACGACACAACACAATAGTATGTTTCTAGCGTTATGCACAGACCTTAAGGTACAGACAGACTAGTAGTTTCCCGTCTCTATATAACAAGACTTGTTCTGTGTTTACAATCGGCGAGGGGTTGGGGAGGAAAAGCGCAATTTTATCCCGATAGGTGGCGTCTGGTCTTTGGTACCCGGCCGCCTCAAAGAAAGTGTCAAAACATATGGGAATCTCTTGGAGTATTGCACTTTTTAATTTTATACTGAGAAAATGCCGCATTGTTATGCATGTAACTTGTAAAATATTGGAGTTCATCGATTTCCCAGTAACAAAAAAAATAGTGGGCAAAAAAATATCAAAAAAAAGATGCTTTTCCCTCGATTTTCTCCTTTACTGAGCCTGAGAAACATTATAAATCAAAAGGAATGTTTCATGAATTTGATGAAGCTTCGCCAAAATAAAACAACATTTAAATTATAACAGTTTTGTTCTTTAATATTTCAACCTCAGCAGTTTCTAACATCTTTATAACTTGTATGAATTTGATAGGTATATCAAATATGGAATAAGCCCAATATTGGGGCCAAACAGAGAGGGGAGGAAAAGCGCAATTTTATCCCGATAAGTGGCGTCTGGTCTTTGGTACCCGGCCGCCTCAAAGAAAGTGTCAAAACATATGGGAATCTCTTGGAGTATTGCACTTTTTAATTTTATACTGAGAAAATGCCGCATTGTTATGCATGTAACTTGTAAAATATTGGAGTTCATCGATTTCCCAGTAACAAAAAAAATAGTGGGCAAAAAAATATAAAAAAAAAGATGCTTTTCCCTCGATTTTCTCCTTTGCTGAGCCTAAGAAACATTATAAATCAAAAGGAATGTTTCATGAATTTGATGAAGCTTCGCCAAAATAAAACAACATTTGAATTATAACAGCTTTGTTCTTTAATATTTCAACCTCAGCAGTTTCTAACATATTTATAACTTGGATGAATTTGATAGGTATATCAAATATGGAATAAGCCCAATATTGGGGCCAAACAGAGAATTAATAGAATTTTATATGCCAGAGTCATTCAAGAAACTTAGAATAATAAAAAAAATATGATAAAACGGTGCGTGTAATTTTGGATGGTACAGAAATTCCAGTACAGAAACCTGAAATTACTATTGCACAGAAGGCATCATGAGGCAACTATAAACACGAAATTAACACTCAGTTGCTATGTTGAAATTTAAATCATATGCTTCTAATCTGAAATAAAAAGATTACTTGTAAATCTTACACGAAATTTAAAGAAATGTAATGCTTGTTAGCAATTTTTTGTAAGTTGCTATAAACTTTCTTGCCTGTTGTTTTGGCTTTTCTTTTCCGTAATTCTTCTTTTATCTGAGCTAAAGTTAGCATAGAATATATTGTTTGTCCGCAAAACCGAAAAAAAAATACAATCTAAGAAAGTAAAATCACGTAATACACAGTCAAGACAATATAAGCTCAAACTGACAATGGTTCCAAAGACTGAAGCGCCATCTGTAATTCACTTTGCCTTCGCCTCCCCATTAATAGAATTTTATATGCCAGAGTCATTCAAGAAACTTAGAATAATAAAATAAATATGATAAAACGGTTAGTGTAATTTTGGATGGTACAGAAATTCCAGGGGCCCTATTTTTGAATCGCTCGTCTGACGTGGATCGCTCGTTTCTACTGATTTTCGCTCGACAAATCAACTCAAATGTATGAGCTGTCGAACGAAAATCAGTAGAAACGAGCGCTCGACGCCAGCCGAGCGATTCAAAAATAGGGCCCCAGTACAGAAACCTGAAATTACTATTGCACAGAAGGCATCATGAGGCAACTATAAACACGGAAATTCACACTCAGTTGCTTTGTTAAAATTTAAATCATATGCTTCTAATCTGAAATAAAAAGATTACTTGTAAATCTTACACGAAATTTAAAGAAATGTAATGCTTGTTAGCAATTTTTTGTAAGTTGCTATAAACTTTCTTGCCTGTTGTTCTGGCTTTTCTTTTCCGCAATTATTCTTTTATCTGAGCTAAAGTTAGCATAGAATACATTGTTTGTCCGCAAAACCGAAAAAATACAATCTAAGAAAGTAAAATCACGTAATACACAGTCAAGACAATATAAGCTCAAACTGACAATGGTTCCAAAGACTGAAGCGCCATCTGTAATTCACTTTTCCTTCGCCTCCCCATTGACATTTTAAAAAAGAAAAGTAACTACTTGCCTCACTAGATGGCGTTGATGGTAAGAGGGAAGTCAAAATTGGTAGTAAAAAATACTTTGAATCCCCTATTATTTTCAACGCCATCTATCGAGCCTACAGCTTTTTGTAATTTTGAAAAGCCCTCTTTTCCGTCAAAAATAATATATAATGGAATGGCGCATTTTTCCTGTGTCAAATGGTATTATAAGGTCAAATTCGGCTTCAGCCTGCCTAGCATGACCGATTTATATCGCGTGATACCATGAAATGTAATACATTTCGATGGCGTGATATAGCATTTTATCGACACTCAACTAGGGTTACCATTGAAAAATTTGGAATGTCCTGACAAAAAGCCGGACATATCAATAAAAGTCCGGACATTTTGACAGACAGATCCAGATTCCATACATTTTGGGACTTCTCTTTCAAACACTACTGCTATGTATATTTTTTAACGGGAAGAAATTTAATGACCACCAAAAAAACCATCGTTACCCTAAACAGCCTCATCCTAAAAAAATATAATATGTACAAATAAATAAAACCTGTACCAAAATTTTTCGGGCTATTTAAGTCATGCCTGCACTACAAAAGCTTTTCATAACCCAAAAAGGCCACGCGTGCACCAAATTTAAACTAGCAAAGTTTTGTGTCATTACTACCCAAATATATCACTACGTTTGCCATAGAAATAGAATAGAAATAGAAATATTTTTTATTTAAATAGACTTATTACAAGTTCTTTTAAATCGTTCTTTCCCTACCACCCATTCGGGACGTCTTTTTGCTGACAAGAAGAATGGGCGCAAGAAACTTATCAGCCTCATCAAAAGTAACGATATTTACAATTTATTATATCGTTACCTACCAAATACAATCAAAATAAAAAAATTAATATAAACATAAAAAGGTATATTATATTGATGGCAAATTGGCTTTAAATTGTAGCCATTAATAAATGAATGCAAACTAGGTAATGTTTTTTTTTGGGGCCGTTATTTTATTGAAAGCTCAGCCTATAGTAAACACTAGCTTCCGCCCGCGGCTTCGTCCGCGTGGATATTAGAGAAAATCCTTAAAACCTTCAACCCGGGATCCGACCAGCCGTTTTTACGTGATTAGGCGGGTCCCCCCCCCCCCCCCCCCCCACCAAGCGCGCTGCCTCGCGAGGCATGACGTTTGCCGCATGTGGCGGGCCTCGCACGAGGCTGCTTGCTTTAATCGCGTAAAAACGGCTGGTCGGATCCTAAGGATTTTCTCTAATATCCACGCGGACGAAGTCGCGGGCGGAAGCTAGTTTATTACAATAATCAGAATTGGGTCCAAAGATATTATTCCCGTTTCTTTTCGCTTTCCCGTTCCCGTTCCCGGCCCCGTCTCCGTCCCCATCCACTAGGGTTGAGTCCACTGTGTTGGACTTCAAAATAAATGTCATTTTCGTAATCACCATCCCATAAAACCTCAAGAACGACATCCACATCGATTGTCATTTTTACTTACCCATTTACCCCCTAAGGAATGATTTTCAAAATAACAAAATATGTGTTTGCCTATTTATTTTTAGACGTGCTCGAACTAATTTTAAAGTTGTAATGTCTATTTTATATTATTTTTCCATCCAAATTTGAACCCCATTTTCACCCCCTTAGGGGTTAAATCTTATCCACGGTGTTGGACTTCAAAATAAATGTCATTTTCGCAATCACAATCTCATAAAACCTCAAGAACGACATCCATATCGATTTTTATGTTTACTTACCCCATTTACCCCCTAAGGGGTGGATTTTTAAAATCACAAAATATATAATTGCCTATATTTATTTTTAGACGTGCTCCAAGTAATTTTAAAGTTGTAATGTCTATTTTATATTATTTTTCCATACAAAATTTGACCCCATTTTCACCCCTTTAGGGGTTAAATCATGTCCACCTTGTTGGATTTCAAAATAAATGTCATTTTCGCAATCGTCATCCCAGAAAACCCCAATAACGACATCCATATCTATTTTTAGGTTTTTTACCCCATTTCACCCCTATTTCATACCCATAGGAGTTGAAATACTACCAATTACAATTTACGTTGCATTAGATTTCTATCCATAAGCCTAAATTGTAAATTAAGCGATTTTTACTTCGAAAATGAAGGATTTTCTATACACAACTCTATCCCCCTTTTCACCCCTTCAAGGGTAGACTTTTCAAAAAGCTGAGATATGTATACATTAACTTTTAATTGTCAGCCTAAACACAAAATTTGAAGATCCTAACTTCTAAACTGAGGGACTTTCATACAAAATTTGATCCCCTTTTTTACCCCCTTCGGGGATGAATTTTGAAAAATCCTTACTTAATGCACCCCTAGACCTTATAAGGAACCTATGTGCTAAATATGGAGTCTCTAGACTCAGCGGTTTGGGCTGTGCGTTGATATGTCAGTCAGTTTCTTGTTTTATATATTTGGATTTTACGGTAGTATCGGTAAACCTTTAGACCTTGATTTATATTTTTTGGGTAAACAATGATTTTTTGGATATTAATTTACTTTATTAGGATAAAATTTTGTAACATATTTGGATGAAATTTTTAAATAAAATGGGAGTACATATTTGGTGCATGCGTGGCCTTTTTGGGTAGCTCGGCGATTATTCTGACGATACTTGCTTTTTTTAGGTTAGCAAACTTTACGTTTATTGGTGATAATTTCATATTAAAATGGGGATTAAATTCTGGTAAGTACTTACGATTTTTTGGGCAATATATTTCATCATTTCAGGGGGCTTACCATCAGCAAATAAGAAACCATCCTTAAGCCGTTCAGTTCAGAAGCAGGCCCTAAACAAAATTGCTTAAATCGGTACCATGACCGTCTTTTAGGTGAACGGCTTAAAGATTGTTTTGACTCAAGGTGAACGGTTAGTTTGTCTCTGGTATGCTTTGTCACAGAGCACTAATGCTTTGTAGACGATGCGAAAACGAGCTAGCCTATACAAATCGATGGGTGCATTCTGTAAGACAAATCTCTGAGTCATCGATCGCCATAAATTTGTTAACCATGGAAAGTAATTTGTTTAGAATATTCATTTACTTTTCATGGTTAAAATGTACTTTATGGCGTTCGATGACTCAGATATTTGTCTGGCAGAATGCACCTAATTTATCGCTTATTATCCCCGCCAATTGGTAATGCGCCTGGTGGCCATGTTTTTAACCTCAAAAACGAAAAACAATTTGTAAATTTTTGATATACCTAGACCCTTTCTTATTGAAAATAAGAATTCAATAATTAATATATTATATTACCTATTAGAATTTTACTGTTTTTTGTCATTTTTAGTTGCGGATGACGATGATGTGTATGTTAATTTGACAAGGTTCCAGCGCATTACCAATTGACGGGGATAGTAATAAAATGTCGCAAGTTAATAAAACAAATTAAAGTTATATTATTTCGGTTTTTTTATTTTCAATATCATTTCACACCATTAGTTTGTTAATTACTTACATCGATATAAAATAAATCATTTTCTTCTTTATTTGATTATTATTATTCATAATAACATAAAATGTAATGCAATTTACTATCCGCGTCAATTGGTAATGCGCTGGAACCTTGTCAAATTAACATACACATCAACGTCATCCGCAGCTAAAAATGACAAAAAACAGGAAAATTTTAATAGGTAATAATAGTGTATTAATTATTTAATTATTATTTTCAATAAGAAAGGGTCTAGGTATTAAAAAAAATGCAATTGTTTTTCGTTTTTGAGGTTAAAATCATGGCCGCCAGGCGCATTACCAATTGAAGGGGATAGTAGGTACTTTTTTATGGGGTCTCATCTCTCATCATTTCTTTTTATTTTAGTGATATTAAACAACAAGGAAGTCGTCGCGTTGCCTTTATCAAGTTACATAATTCACTGTTAAATAATAAACATTAAAAGAAATTCACAAATCTTAAAATTCTCACGCCAAACTTATCTAAATACACTAAACAATTTTGAAAAAGCTGATCACGTAGGAACTTTTTATGAATTGCTTTATTTGACATTACAGACGCTATAAAACAGCTCCCAAACTGTCAAACGGAGCGTCGTGGTACGCTTCGTCCATACATAAAAAATGGTGAACGGTTTAAGAGCGTGTATTAAAGCAGGCCCTCCGCAGGCCTGCTAAATCGAGGTCATGGTACGAAAAAGTAATGCCATTCAGTATAGTCCTGCTATAAGAGCTCATAGTAAGGCCCCTGGTGGTTGCTTAAACCTAAGCCTTTTTTAACTAGTATACCACCCAATCTTAAAAAGCCGGACAAATTACAAAGCCGGACAAAGTCCGGACAATAGTCTAAAAGTCCGGACATGTCCGGACTAATCCGGACGGATGGTAACCCAACACTCAACTGTCAAACTCCTTTGTCTTTTTGACAGTTAAACGTGATAAAACGCTATATCGGTCATGCTAGGCAGGCAGATCATCAGTTATCGGCATTATTATGCACCAGGGGGGGCACACTTAGAACAACCCAAGTGGGAGAAAAAAGTAGCGTCATCTCTAAGTTTGAACCATCAACTTGCGCGCGCTCTTTTCCCAATATATTATTTTACTCTTTGTTATGCACGGAAGATTGTCCTCAAGCTTCACCTTAAATATGACAGGCAGAGCGGATATCTCGAAAACTATACAAGATATCGAAAAACTTAACTGAATAAAACTTGTAGTAAAATCAGCTTTCATTTTGTGTGTCCTACATCTTGGCATGGACCACTTTGAAAACCGCAAATCTGACTACATGGACAATTTCTCCCCAATTAGTCCTAACTAGTCCTACTTTTTCGGAATTAGTCCCAAAAAGGACTGAAAGATATAAGCGATTTAAATGGTCCATGCCAAAGCAAACCTTCATTTTGGCAGGGACAGGCTATATCTAGTGAACCATAACACCTAGCCAGGATCTGAAAAAGTCCCTTTTTATGGATCTCGCAACGCCTAGAATCAAAACAAAATGTAGCGCCGTTCAAAAAATATAAAGGAATGATTTGGTCCATGCCAAAATCAACCTACATCTTGGCGAAGACTTTTGAACCAGTCACCATTGAAATGTATGTAAACCAGAATGGACAGATCTACGGCACAAATTGTCGCAGCGATTGCAAAGATGGCGGCTACGCATGCACAGTGCGAGCGTGAGTTGTCAAAGAAAAGTAGCATGCACACAGATGCGACACATTCTTCATAATGATTAGGATATACCTACTTGTTTAATAATATTGCATAAAATTATAGTAAAAACGCAATTTAATTAGGTAATAGGTACATGTTAATACTCACTCGAAAAATAAAAAGGGAGGATGGGCATTTAGTATCTGTACTCATAACAATCATTTGGTGTCGTCGAATAGCTTTTTTATTAGGAAAATATTAGGTACTATGTATGGAAACATGGAAAAATATTTTTCCATGTATCCATAGTCATAATAATAATGATTAGGATATACCTACTTATTTAATAAAATTGCATAAAATTATAGTAAGAACGCAATTTAATTAGGTGATTGGTACATGTGAATACTTACTCGAAAAATAAAAAGGAGGATGGGCATTTAGTACCCGTATTTGATGTCGTCGAATAGATTTTTTTATTAGGAAAACTATTTCTATGGCAACATAGAAAAATATTTACTAACCCAGATCCTTGTCCGGAAACCACGGAAAGCTCACAAAGTGCAAGTTCTAGGTTGATATCATAATAATTACATATACTATAATATTATTATTGTATTAAAAATTTCAAATACAATTTTACATATATACTCTGCTTTATCTGCTGCTTATAATAATTACTCTGTCATCATAGCATTAAAGAAATAAATGAATTGAAATAAAAATCTATAATTGCAATTAAATCTTATAAAATTTAAATTAAAAAGGGAAGATAAGGCACTAGCTAGCGTCTCGAAAATGCGCCCTAAAAATTAAAGCGTTGAATAACCGACTAATGAATTCTGTAATTCAAAAACACATTGAAACGTAGTGGGGATCGAACCGGCCGGCACAGCGCCCATCCAAATGGTAGTCAACGGCATTAGTAAAGTAAAGTAAGCATTTATTCGGCGTTTTCAATACAATACAGATCTTAAAGATTAGAATTAGACGACCGAAAGGTCTGACCAGGCTCAGCTTGTGTTGTGAAGTCTATTCTACAACGCTGGTTTTCAGCTGGACCCATAAATATATTAAAAATATATGTAAAGAGAAAACACATTAACCACTATACAATCGACGAAGCCAAAACTTACTACTGATGTAGGTATAATATATTCTAAAATAGTCAAAACAAAAAATGTAACAAAAATATATTGTGTTGAATTTTTTTTCTCTAAACTACCTAGTCAGATTTTGATGCTGCTTTGCATAAGGGTGTAGTTGAGGTATCTCTACATAAATACAACAACAGTGTCGCTATTGGTTCATGGACCACTTCCTATACAAATTTTCCCACTCTCCTTTCTCATAGACAATTACTCTATTGAGCACTTTTACGCGCGTTTTTTTCCTAGATAGATATTCGTGCTAAGGGTAATGTAGGTACACATTCGAACTCACTATTTGCCTTGCCACTCGAGCGGGATGAGTAATTGCGGCAATGGAGCACAGTTGTTCTGTGCACAGATGTGTCTCGACAACAAAATACAGCAGGGATTTAAGATTAATAATCACTTTTAATTTATTGTTCTTTTTTGACAAGCCCCTGGGCATATTTTTCGCCTGACAGCGTAAGTTAAGTACCTACCTATACACTGTGGCGGCGGTGTTGTCCTACATCATAGGCGGTTCTTAAGGGTGCACCGAGCGTCCACTAGCGCCGCCAATCAAGAAAAAATCATTACAACGAAATAACTATGTTTAACAAAATTCTGAAACATATAAAAACTAGTATTAGTTATAAACTATTTTTGTATGCGTAAAATTCTAAGTTTAAATGCGTTCGTGTGGTTAAAATCTGGATTAACGCCTAAAGTGGCCACTTTAGGCGTTAATCCAGGTTTTAACTACACAAACACATTTAAACCAGGAAAAAAACGCATACAAAAATAGTTTATAACTAATACTAGTTTTTATATGTTTCAGAATTTTGTTAAACATAGTTATTTCGTTGTTATGATTTTTTCTTGATTGGCGGCGCTAGTGGACGCTCGGTGCACCCTTAACGGAATATAATAATATACTTATATTGTAAAACTGTGCTATTAGTTCACCTATCCTAGTTTAGTACCTACGTATACAATCTGTATGGTTCACTTTTCATAATCTATGATTTTCATACAAAATGTCGGGTCAGTAGAAATAATGTATAAAAATTAGTTTTGGTTGGTTTATGTTGATGTTTTGTTTATTTACCGATGATAAGTCACTCCACTATTTTTTTGCTTTGCAATGGAGCGATTTTTGCACGTCGTTAACACACAGGACGGCGTTTTTATCGGCACAATTACACCGTGCGTTCGCGGTGAGCGTTGGCGAGAGACTAAATGAGTTGAGGGCAGTTGCCCTCAACGCGTGGAGCAAAAATCGGGGCTGCGAATGTCGATTCTATACATACATTTCGATGCCAGTCACCCAGAGATAATCTGCATATTGGAAACGATTCGTCTAAATTAGTCCCAAAGCCACAAAATTAGTCCCCCTTTGGTTTAGAAGATAATCGGAATTAAAATTTGGTTTTTATAGTACAGGAGCTGACTTCCTATTCAGTGACGATGTTTTGTAACTTGTTTTTTTTTAAATCTTCTTCGCTTAAATCGCTTAAATCAAAATCGCTTATATCTTTCAGTACTGTTTGGGACTAATTCCGAAAAAGTAGGACTAGTTAGGACTAAATGGGGAGAAATTTTCCATGTAGTCAGAATTGCGGTTTTCAAAGTGGTCCATGCCAAGATGTAGGACACTCATTTTGTAGAAAGTTTTATGTCGCTAGAACACATAGTTTCCAAGATATATGTGAAAAACCGAAAAATGGGGCATTCAAACCTCCTCCCTACTAAGGACCGACCGAGATCTCGGTCTCGGTCTCGGCCAAAAATTATGTCTCGGTCTCGGCCAAAATGGCCGAGAATCTCGGCCTATTGGTACCTACTTACGTAGGCCTGAGATTACAATGGTGCTCTTTCGTCTTGCACTTTCCTCTTCACTGAGGCATGCGTCATTGGAATTAACGCATGTTATGCATGCCTCAGGGCATACGCTGACGCATTCCTCACTGTATTAATTCAATTAAATCAAAATTTTTGACTTCAATAATCTTTAGTAATTTGCTGTCGACTTGTAATAGGTACCAAATTTAGTTTTACAAATTAATGTGAATGTTATTTTAATTGTCTTTTATAGTGGTCGGCGTACGAGCTCAAAATCAATGGAAAACCGCAAATCGATGTACAGTATTGCCGTTTGGGACAAGTATACATTTTGAAAAAAGAAATATATGTAGCTTACTTCCGCAAACAATATATGCAGGATGCACCGCCCGCCCGCCCGCAATAATATGCACATGCACACCACAAAATATTACCGAATCATTCGGTGTTGGTTTACGCACGATCTAACTCCTGAGGATGCCCCGGGTTGGGGCGAAACACGTGTAGAGTAGCCTAATTGGTGAAGGTGCAAGGTGTGTTGCTCTCTTGCTAAATGCAGGTATTGTGCACTGATATTTTGTGGTGTGCATGTGCATATTATTGCGGGCGGGCGGGCGGTGCATCCTGCATATATTGTTTGCGGAAGTAAGCTACATATATTTCTTTTTTCAAAATGGTTTGGGACTTCCGCCAAGTGACGCCTGATTCAATCATATAAGTATACATTTTCAAAACAATATTTTGGGCCCGCATTTCTTTAAATTTCTTCCCTTAGGAGAGGAGTTATGGTGTTATATTTTTTTATATAGGAAAATTGTTTTTGTTCTACAACCTATCATGTGTGGTATCCAATTAAAGGGCTTTCTGAGCCACATCGTTACATTTCAGCCACTTGTTTTAAATTACTAAAAAAACATTTTTAAAATATTCCAAGTTTGGGCTACTACAACAGATACAATATGGTTTAAATATTTTTCATAAAATATATCTCAAATGATGTGTAATATTCTCATATCTAGCCTCAAAAAAGCGATTTTGTAAATATTGACATAATTAGCATTTATATTTTTTGTTTTTAATTATTACAATTAAAGCTTTTACGGAGTGATTTTGTATGATAAAAATATATATGTATATCTTATGTAACCTATCGTGTGTGATATCGAATGAAAGGGCTTTCTGAGCTGTTTCTAAAAATATATTTCAGCATGTTCAGAATTACATTTCAGCACTTGTTTTAAATTAAACCAAAAATCATTTTCAAAAAATACTATGCATGTTTGGGCAAAAATTAGAAAAAAACTAAATGTAAATATTTTTAAAACTGCTTTCTTGAGGATTGATATGAGTATAATATACAAGGTGTTTGGTAAAAGCCTTATAAAGCCAAATTTGGTAGATATGGACCATTAAACTGAACAACTTTTACTATGGGACCAACTCTGAAATCGCGAAAAAAAAATCATGTTTCATACAAAATTAATGACGAAAATATCATAATGTATGAAACAGCAGATTTTTTTCGTGATTTCAGAGTTGGTCCCATAGTAAAAGTTGTTCAGTTTGATGGTCCCTATCTACCATATTCGGTTTTATAAGGCTTTTACCAAACACCTTGTATATTATACTCATATCAATCCTCAAGAAAGGAATTTTGAAAATATTTACATTTAGTTTTTTTTTTCTAATTTTTGCCCAAACTTCTTATGCATAGTATTTTTTGAAAATGACTTTTGGTTTAATTTAAAACAAGTGCTGAAATGTAATTCTGAACATGCTAAACCACATCGGATCTGAAGGAGCCCAAACATTGTACGTTTTGAAAATGTTTTGAAATATAAGAACCGGCTTAGCAAGCTCTTCTTTTGAAAAGAAGAGCTTGCTAAACCGGTTCTTATATTTCAATATCATATATCATACACGATAGGATTTAGAAAAAAGATCCCCATACAAAAAAGATGACACAATAATAACTCATTTTCTAAGGAAATTTTTTTTAAGAACTGCGAGTCCAAAATATTGTTTTGAGCTCAAGTATATGTGCAGTACCAAACGGCTTTGCCGTACATGGATTTGCGGATTTTTCTGCGTACACCTACCACTATTATGATAAAATAAAGAATTTTAATTAAATTAAATGTGTTTTTCATCAATATTCGCCATTTTATAGCAATATTAAAAAAAATCAAAAATCTCGGTCTCGTTCTCGGCCGAGACTTTTTTTAAATCTCGGTCTCGGTCTCGGTACTCGGCGAAAAGTGGGTTCGGTCGGTCCCTACTCCCTACCCCCGCCTTCTAAGCCCCGGCATAGGGGCTACGGGCGGGGACTTTGGATATGTTCAGCTCCTAAAACAAAGTACGTGAAGAAGTCAAAATTGTGTTCCAAGCATTTCCCTCTATACCTTTTTAGGGTTCCGTACCCTAAGGGTAAAAACGGGACCCTATTACTAAGCCTCCGCTGTCCGTTTGTCTGTCTGTCACCAGGGGCCGTACCGGCTAACGAATCGATTTTCATAAAAGTCTGCTGGGTTTCAAATTAAAACAGATAAATCGAGCCCCAATTGGGCCAAAATGACGAACCCAAATTCATGATGTCACACGAACATCGATATCTTCCGAATCACGTCAACAAAAAGTACAAAACGAAATTGCTTACTTTGATTTCTCTGTTTTAAGTTGAAACCCAGCAGCCTTTAATGAAAATCGATTCGTTAGCCGGTACGGCCCCAGGCTGTATCTCATGAACCGTGATAGCTACCCCGCGTTCCAAATCACGCCAACAGCGCTGTTAGCGTATAATCCATTAAATTAGGTAGGTACACAAATACCCTATTTGTGTAATATTTTGTGACTTTTTAATTTGGTCGGATTCGCGCTCACAGCGCTGTGAGCGTGATTCGGAACGCGGCCCTAGACAGTTGAAATTTTCACAGATGAGGTATTTCTGTTGCCACTATAACAATTAGGGTCGCCAGACGCCCGGGATTTCCGGGATTGTCCCGGAATTTCGTGCCTTGTCCCGTGTCCAGGAATTACACCCCACTGTCCCGGATTTCAAATATCTACCTACCACAATTTTTTTCATTATTTTACGAGTAAGTTACGTTACGATTCATATTTTTATAGGTCTTTACCTATGTAATTAGTGTTTTGTATGGAGAATTTAAAAAAAGTTGCATTTTCCATACTAACATTTTCTTAATTTATTAAACAACCTTGAACGCTAGTCGCTAATGTTTTAAAACTTTTATGCACAAATGTTTAAAAAGTAAGATAACTTATAAATCCCACAAAGGGTAAGCGATAAAAATAAGTTAAGGCCAAGTTAAAAGAAATAAAGTGGTAATTTCTGACAACAGAAAGAGTATTTTGTTACTATTGGTAGTTGTATATTTCATAGAAATGACGAAGTTCATTCAAACGTAATGTTGATTTGAAAGTCTTATTTAATCAATAATGAAAAGCGAGTTGCTGTGCAATTTTTGTTTTAAGGTTTATTTTCATGTATGTTAATAAATAAAAGTTAATTTCTATTCAATATAAATTAATATGCATTTCTTTCTTAACAATGCCCCACGACAACCCCCCCCCCCCCCCCCCCCGCGCGCTATTCTAGTCCCGGAATTGACGCCAGCTAATCTGGCAACCCTAATAACAATAGATACTAAAAACAGAATAAAATAATTATTTAAGGGGGGGCTCCCATACAACAAACGTGTTTTTTTTGCCATTTTTTAGTAACCCTTCGTGCGCTAGTCCGACTCGCACTTGGCCGGTTTTTTTGAGCTTTCTTTGCCTGAACTACATGCATTAGGTACTGAGAAAATGTGAACTCTAAATTAAATTGGTCAATAAAAATGCGAAAGTATTGTATTTATAAGGAATTTATTAAAAATCTTTACCAATTACATGATCATAACATGACATGTGTGCTTTGTTCATCCGTCACTTCTTTCTTGAAATATATACTAAATATAAGTATGCTTGAAATGGAATAATTATAATACAGAACAGAACTTTTTACAAATGTCACCAAATGGAACCGTTTCTTAGCGCCATGAAAGAAGTCCCGCGGAATTTCGATGGAACTAAAATATAAATACTCCGGCCACATACAAACGGAATCCCGATTCGGAATTCCGAACAGAATATCGATAATGTACCTAAATTCCGTACGGAGAAATCCCGCATGTGTGTGACTGTGGTCCATAGATTTGTATGGATTAGCTGCGTTCGGAATTACGTATGTAGGTAGGTACTGTGTGGCGAGCCAGTCTATGTCCAGTCCATTGAAAACTTAGAGCATAGAGATTGAAAAAATAATTTAATTCAATGACTTTCTACGATACCGAGCGCCCAATCCACGGGACCTTTCGTGGTGTGAACTCTTAGGTACGTCTTTATAAACAGCTCTCAACGTTGAGAGCTAATCTTAAGATCATACCCGAGATGGTGTTCCAATAAGAAGAACATCTCAAGTATGGTATCAATATAGCTCTCAACGTTGAGAGCGATTTATAAATGCGGGCCAAGTACACAAGCAGCAGATTGTATATCCAAAACTCTCTAATTCCGATTGATATTAAACCTTAACTAATAAAACGTACGTTACGTGAGTCATGAGACAAATCCGGGTCTGTTTCTGCCATTGAGCAGAAAGAGACATGGATTCCCCATCATGTAGACAGGTACTTGAGAATGAGGACTAATGAGAGTTTATTCCCAGTAGTTCCTTTTGACAGTTCCTTCAAAAGTACATACTACTGGTACTTTTTCTTCCCACTAGTTCCTTCGAAATGATTAAAGGAAATAATGGGAAGAAAAACTACTATTACTGTCAAAAGGAACTACTGGGAATAAACATTACTGAGCAGTTACTACGCGTTCACTTCATCATTGCCGCTACCTCCCGGCCCGCTTCGTCAGACCGCACCCCCTGCATCGCCATTCTAGTACGGCTAGCAATGCAAAGCTTAATTTTTGTTTTTGTTGATTTAATCATTACGTGCATTATTTGTGTTGTTATAATGATTAAGAGAGTAAAGATCCTACATAATGACAAACCTAACTTGTTATATAAATTAACGACACTCTTTGAACAAATAAAAAAATGAAAAAAAACAGTTGAAAACCATGAATACTTTTTTGTCTACAGTACCGTTAGCTGTGACGTCATAACGGCCGTCGACGGCAATGACGAAGTGAACGCGTAGTACAAAAGTATACGATCGGGCAGCGACACCACTATGTTTAGAAACCTGTCAAAATTAAGGGCCGCGACTTTGATTAAGTTAAGAATAAGTATCAATCCGTCAATGTACAATTTACTATCGAGGACACGGGCGCCTAACCACTCTTAAGGTCCGTATTTGAAAACCACAGCTCTCAACATTGAGAGCTATCTTGAGATCATACCTAAGATTCTGTTCCTCTAAGAGCATCCTACGATAGCTCTCAACGTTGAGAGCGGTTTATAAGTACGAGCCCCAGTGTGCAAACAGACTGCGAGCGGGAAGGGCAGCGAGAGCGGGCGGCGGTCGTCTCGTCTCGATGCGTTATCCGCCCTCCGGCGTATTTGGAGATATTTTCCAAGGGAGCCTGACTTCCAGTGCCCGGGCGATGCTGGGGGAGGGAGCGTTGGAGTTTTGAAGGGCAATCGAAAATTCTGGGGCACCCGACCCACCCCTTACTAAGCCAATGCCGGGCGGGCGCTTGCACCGTGCAGTTATAATCAAAACTAAGGCCCGAATTTATAAACTGCTCTCAACGTTGAGAGCTATCTTGAGATCATACCTGAGATGCTGTTCCTAGAAGAAGAGCATCTCAAAATATGATCTCAAGATAGCTCTCAACGTTGAGAGCGGTTTATAAATACGGGCCTAAGTATGCGTTTGTGGTTCCCGCTGGTCGCCACGCTCGCACTCAGTTTGCACATAGGCCAGTAAATTCTTACAAATATTTTTCCTAAAATCGCAAAACGCGATGTAAAGCTGCATTATTGGTATGTTATTTGGACCCCTTAAGGGAGTGTGGAACCATGTTTTGCAAGCAAAAAAAAGTTGTGGTAGCTGCTACGTGAAAAACTGCATTTTATATAGTATTATTTATATTATGTATAGTAGTATTTTATAATAGTTTTAACAATGCATCGTCACGTAGGTACATAGGTTTAGTTCGCGCAAACACGAAAATGTCTGCAAAGTGGTTAGGCACGTCAGTCCGCAATGGACCATACATATTATGTTCTGAAAAAAAAATTGCCAGCAAATGTTAATGGTAATTTTTGAAATGGTTACGAACTAAATTGAATGAAAGAAAAATCTCCACAACTTAAGTTAATCTATTTTACAAAATCTAATCGTGACGTGACATAAATGACGGTCTTTATCTAACTAGCTAGATACTATTTTACAAACAAAAAATATTTACACGAAAATCTTAGCCATAATAGTCCACTTAATACATGAATTGTAGAGTGCGTGAGCAGGGACCTAAGAAATTTCTCCTGGAATTTGTTCAGGGTGCTTAGAGAGTAAACATACTAAAAGTCCCCGCCTCTAGGAGGTGAGCCGGAGGGGGGAGGGGGGGTTAAAGCTCCCACTTTTGAGTTTTTACCTAATATCTTTAAAACGGTGCGTCGTCGAGAAAAAATATCTTCTACATAATGAAAGCTAATAATATTTTCTACAACTTTTGTTCTATACAGTTTTTCAGATTCCTACCCATTTTCGAACTACACATTCTGGAAAAGTGAAATTTTGAAAAAAAATGACTTATCAAACACTAGCTGTTGCCTGCTACTTAAATCGTATTATTTCGGGATAAAAATAGCCAGTATGTTAATTCAGGTCCTAATGTATCTATATACCAAATTTCATACAAATCTGTTCAGCCATTGAGTGGCCGAAACTTTTTTTACTTTTTCTTTTTTTGTTTTGGTTTCACCCGCGGGGTTCCCGTTCCCGTGGGAATATCGGGATTTAAAGTATTATATGTTTTAATCTTGGTTATCTACTATCTGTGTGCCAAATTTCATCTAAATCCGTTTAGTAGTTTTTGCGTGATTGAGGAACGAACATCCAAATGGATGAAGCACTAAACATCCTACTAATTCTACTTCCTACTAATATTATAAATGTGAAAGTTTGTGGGTTTGGATGTTTAGATGTTTCGATGTTTGTTCCTCAATCACGCAAAAACTATTGAACGGATTTGAATGAAATTTGGCACACAGATAGTAGATAGCCAAGATTAAAACATAGAATACTTTAAATCCCGATATTCCCACGGGAACGGGAACCCCGCGGGTGAAACCAAAACAAAAAAAGAAAAAGTAAAAAAAGTTTCGGCCACTCAATGGCTGAACAGATTTGTATGAAATTTGGTATATAGATACATTAGGACCTGAATTAACATACTGGCTATTTTTATCCCGAAATAATACGATTTAAGTAGCAGGCAACAGCTAGTGTTTGATAAGTCATTTTTTTCGAAAATTTCACTTTTCCAGAATGTGTAGTTCGAAAATGGGTAGGAATCTGAAAAACTGTATAGAACAAAAGTTGTAGAAAATATTATTAGCTTTCATTATGTAGAAGATATTTTTTCTCTACGACGCACCGTTTTAAAGATATTAGGTAAAAACTCAAAAGTGGGAGCTTTAACCCCCCCTCCCCCCTCCGGCTCACCTCCTAGAGGCGGGGACTTTTAGTATGTTTACTCTCTAAGCACCCTGAACAAATTCCTAGAACAATTTCTTAGGTCCCTGCTCACGCACTCTACACCCCCTTTTTTATTATTCTTTGAGCGGACTATAAGTTTTATCTCTTGAATGCACTGTGTATATTTTTTTAACATGGCGCAATAAATATAATGATTACAGCAGCTTATTTTTAATATACAAGGTGAAATAAAAATCATTTCTGTGCAAGATAGAAATCTTTGTTCTATTTTTTGTTTTTTTTTAACCATGGATGACTATGAGTAAAATGCTTAATTTGATTGGTAAAAACTCCCTCATAAATAGATACGAATGATTTCAATTCCAAGTTGTATATTTCACATGTACACTTAATATTTCATATGTATGCAGTACGTGCGATCATCATTCGTAATGATGTACCATGGGCAACAGCGTCGCTTTACCACTCCTAAGATTAAAATTGCTTGCACGCCGCGCCCTCACAACATCCGTTTGGTTCGTCCAGGGCGGGGCGATAGGCGCGCACACGAATTTTGTTACTAACTGGTAAAGCAATGTTGTTGCCTATAGTACCTACCTACTTACTGAAGTATTTTTATACAAATTGAACATAATAATCTCCCGATTTTGTAATAAAATTATTTTGTTTATTTAAGGGACAGTCCACAGCATATTAGGTTAACCAGCGCATGTTAAATTTTTCTCAATTGATTTTGATCTCAAAATCTAAGCCGTGATGTTTAAAATCAATAGATGGATTTTGTCAGTTTTTATAACCATAAGGTTAGTTTTGTATAGTATTATATTATCTGTGGTTTTGTATAATCATCACATCAATGCAGCTGACTGAACTAACAATGTTAGATACTTCGATAACAATAGTCATACATATGTGTTCGTTTCGGAAAACATTATTACTTAGCACTATATTTTTTATCCACAGCGGATAGTGCTTGGCCCACCTCATCTGATCTTAAGTGACGATAAAGCCAAAAGAGTAAGCGCACTCCACCCGGAATCCTTACCAATGAGGAACTGGCTATCTTACCTCTAACTGCCGGAACACAACAATTTTTAAACTGCTATTATGGCGTCAGACTTAGGTAAGATGGTGGTAGCTAGCCAGGCGAACTTGGAATAAGCCCTACCATCAACTAAACCGAGTACAAATGTCGGCCTCCTGGGAATCGAACCCAGGACCCCTGCGTCTTACATATGTGGGCAAAACCACTAGGCTACAGAGGCGGTTATAATTTTCTATGATAAAAAATATTGGACAGGCAAACGGATAAGTAAATCAAGACTATGCTACTACAAATAACATTCAATATTTTTTTGAACCTCAATAGATTCAAACGGCAATCTGTCTAAGTATTTACACAATAATTCATACACCTTAAAATGTAACACTGAGCAAGGGTTTTCTTTAACGTCGTTACTAGATTACTATTTAAATTACAGTTGTGTTAAATATGAAAGTGTATACAAAATACCTACCAAAAAATTTGCAATCACGTGACCCGACTTCTTAAGGCGGTTGTATGACCGAAAGTGGCGCTCTCATCTCAGGTTTTTATTTAATAAGTTATTAAGAGAAAAACATTTTAATAATGTTTTACGTAGGGCTTTTAGGGCCCTTGGTCTAGTATTTTTTGAAGGTATCATTACATCATACAGTCATTCGTAGACTAAATTGTGTATTAGAATTATAATATTAAATAAAATTCACCGCAGCGCCACTTTCGCTCAGGGTGCCACCTTAAGTCAAAAACAGTAAATCCTGACTGGTGTAAATATTTACACTTTTTGGGATATTTATCAAAGTTTATCACCTTAATTTTACCATAAAAACAATAACTCCTGTGGTAATTAAATGGATTTTTTAATTAAATTTCATAACTGTGACCAATTTTAAAATGAAAGCTTATAAATTATAATAATATTTTTATGTACATTATTTTTATTGTTAGAAACACATAATTCAGACAGTGGCGTCCCTCCTTTAAAGTGAGTTTTTGTGTAAAATATACATTATAGAAAGCCCTAGTAAGCGGTGAAATTATACTCTGCTAACATCGGAAGCCACTATGCCACTGTAAAAAGAAACAACTATCATATTAAAAGCATAAGCAAAACTGATAGGTAATAACTTGCAGAGTGTTTAATTGCAAATAAGAAAGAATAACCAATTGTCCTAATTGGCTTTGATCGTACAAGCAAACGATGAGTTTTCAACACACGATGATACATTTCTATAGACTGTTGGTTTGATCTCATGGAGCAACGAAAATGCATTGTTAACTTGTACGATCGTAGCCAGTTAGGACAATGGGTATGGGTAACACATGTTGTTTATTATAAAGTTCTCATTGCAAATTTCGTACTGTTTTATAAGTACTCATGAAAGTGGCTTTAGTGAAAACGAAAGTTTAGGTCGCGAATTATTTTTGCCTAATATTTTCTTTTGTTCCTCTTTAACTCTCTTTTCTTGTTCTTTTTTCAGTTTTTGTCTTTCTTCATCCATTTTTCTTTGCTCTTCAATCATTGCTAACCGTTCTTCAGCCTGAAAATTTGAATTCTCTTTTATAAAAACTGTACTTAAATACTGCACCTATTTGAGAAAACAATATGTTCACTTCAGACAGAATGAAATATATACAGAACCACAGAATACCACCAGTAGTATATAATAGTACTAAACATACGGAAGACTATCTGCGCGAGGACAATCAAATAATATGCAATATCCGATGCATGGCAATAAAGTACAATTACAAATTGCACAGTGCTGCCTGCCTATTAACATAAGCAAGCATAACCGAAGCACTTCTCTTTCTGTCACTGTATTTCTGTCTCAACCAACACTTGACATCCCTTGTACGCTGGCTCGACTGAGTCAGTCGCAAGCAGTAGGCTGATATAAAAGTTTAAGCATGAAGTGAGACCCCCTGACAGAACTATCAATCTCAAACAGCTAAAATAAAAATAAAAATTACACACCAGCTTGCGATGAGCTTCTTCAATCTTTCTATTATTTTCGGCCATGATTTCTTCTAGTTCTTTCCTTTTACGGTCTTCTTCCTCCTGTATAATAAAAACAACATGTTAATTCAATTCTAAATAGAAACAAAATTGAACCACAATAGTAAATAGGTTATAAAAACATTCATAAAACAAAATTATGAAAAATACAAAAAATTAAAGTGTATCACAAAATTAGTATGCATCAAACAGGCTCAGTTTTGCGGTTTCAGAATGACATTTCTACATCTCCTGATTTAGTCAACTGGCATTTTGAGTGACAAGATTCAAGGTGTTTCCATTCCTACCAATAATAATTGAATTTGAAAAATCTAGTGTCTTAAATCATTATTGTATTGTTTTGCATACACCTAGTTTCAAACATAAAATGTTGTTATACAAAAAATAGATTCAAGAAATACCTTCAGCATTCACGTCAGGATCCTCAAGCAGCATCTCCATAAAATTCTTACAGCTTCTGGCTCTTGAGCAGTCTTCTGACCTGACTTATAGACTACGTGACTGCCAAGGACAGTCAAGCGAACAATTTTAAAATGCTAGCCGATAGCCTTCACGGCATTTATAGACAAATGTCAGATTAGGTAGGTAACCGCCATCAGTGTGAGATACATGCATCTATGTAGTTACAATTGGAAGGTGTCAAGTTAAGAGGTCTGAACCTCTATGAGTGACAATAGAATTTAAGAAACAAATTCTTGTAAGCACTCGAACTACACCTGACTGGACCTTTAACAGATATCATTCAAATATACTTTTATTAGTTTCTCTTGCACATTATTTTGGTATAATACATTGGTATAAACACAGTGTGTTTAGAGGATGCGAGAACAAAACATTTTGTTTTTGCATAGAGTAAGTCATGTCATGTGCAAGAGCAATCGCAGCCCGTGTTGCCTTTGCACATGACTGGTAGGTGAACAAGTCATTTACCTGACGGGCCAACTCCTTCCGCCTCTGTTGTTCTCTCTGTCTTTCCAATTCTTCCATCATCTCCTTTTCCATTTTACGTTTGGCTTCCTCGACTCGTTTTGCTACTTCTTGTTCAATTTCATCTTTTCTTTTTTCCAATTCTTCCTCAACACGCTTCTTGACAAGCAATTCTATTCTTTTGGCTGCCTCTTCTTCGACCACCTATTTTAAAGAGAATGTTTGAGTAAATATTACTTTAAAATCAATGATCTGTTTTCTGATAATTACTAATTAGTGGCATAATAAATTATTTGCAGTGCCATCACTTAAACTTAAACTTTCAAGCAAATAATATTGTTTCATCACCTTTTGTTCAGCTTCCCTTACACGTCTCTGTCTTTCCATTTCTGCCAAGCGGTCTACTTCGTCCATTTTGCTGCGACCTTTAGACTTCTTCCTGTGGCTTCTGCTACCATCATATGAACCGCCACTGCTACTTGCAGAAGAAACCGAATGAGATCTTTTTCTGTAAAGATTTACCATGTTGGACAAGAAATGAAAGATAACCAACCATGTAAGTAAACAAAATTAATGAAGTAGGTACAAGTCTTATTAATTTGATTCAAAGTGCAAAGGTAATTATCTCGAGATAGGTATTCCTTAAATAATGATATGTATATTTTCTTTAGTCTTACTTACCTAGATTTGGAACTACGTTCCCTAATTTTTTCAGCATGTTTCGAGCTTCTGCTACGCGATGAAGACCGATCCTTGGATCGGCTTTTCTTTCGCGAATGTTTGTTACTTTTGTGATGTCGTCTAGGGGATTTACTTCGTGATCTTGATCGTCCCATATTGATTCACTAGGTACCTAATCTATGCACTCAATTTTTTAGAAATGCTTTTTTTCGCAAAAAAGAAATAATTTCGATACTTTTTGACATTTAATGAGAATGAATGGAGTGAACGGAACATGAACGAATAGATTTGAAGTGCGATGCGAGTGCGACCGAATGACGCCATGACGCCGTTCATTTAAGAGCCGTTTACACTTCACAACAATTAAGTTGTCGGCCAACTAAATAAATTAAGTTGCCCATTTAGTTACTTTATTACTCAATCGCTTGACCCATGTAAACAGGCCTTTAGAAATTAAAATCCAGAGATTACTTGAATAAAATACGATCAAACGAATAACCTAACCTACTTGAATAAAAGTCGGCAGGCTGATTATCTAAATAGAAACTATTTATTGACCGGTTTCATTTGACATACATTGCTACTTTTCTTTGGTATATTTTTTCTTAATCCAATATGAAGTAGCAATGTATCACATTCATCTGTCAAATGAGACCGGTCCCTGTTAAAGGAGATCGCAAAGCAAGCGAGTGCAACCTACTTGGAAACCTACATGGGTTTTTGTATTTGATATTTCAGATGTCAAATGTCTCACTCTCTCTATAAGAAAAATCTGTACACGAATTGTGTTTTCTCAGTTGTAAATAAAAGTCTGCTTTATATTTCAATAAGCGTTTATTCCCCTTCCCCTCGGACCGCGATAGCGTGTGGACGTGTATTCCGTGTCAAATTTTAAATAAATTATCTGAAATTTATTAAAATAACTTAAATTCAGTGCGCAAAAATCGTTGCAGTACCAGGAGCGCATAGCAATTGCAGAGCTGTTTTACTCAACGATCGTGCGCGCGACAAGCGGTAAGCCCCCCCGCCTCTTACTGCCACCGGCCGGCGGCCCTACCTTTCGCCGATGACGCGGACGCCCGTATCGGCGTATTAGCTAAACGCCTGCACAAACTGCAATAGCAAAGAAGTTTATCCTACACTAAATACAGTTGCGACGTAAGGAGAAATAAAAAATGTTTCATTCACCCAATAAAGCAGTATCCGACTCAGATCTGTCAAATCCACCATCGCAGCCCAGTCTCATCACCACCAAACGTTTAAAACGTAAACACGATGATGTATCCATCACCAAGGAAGACTTTGTTGCTTTTAAGAATGAAATCAAAGAAATGCTTGCCTGCTGGAATACCGAACAGGAACGCAAATTTACTAAAATGGAGAACTCATTTAAAAAACTACAAAATACAACTACTGAGTTTGAAAAATCTATACAGTTCATTTCTCAACAGTATGAAGACATGCAAAAAAAGATAATTAATCTGGAAAAGCAATGCAAGGATAGTTTTTTATACATATCATCCCTGGAGGAGAAAGTAGAAGAGCTGCAATATAACATCAAGAAAAATAACCTAGAAATCCGTAATCTTCCATGCAATGAAAAAGAATCTACTGCCGACTTGATACAGATGATGTCTAACTTATCAACTTCACTGAAATACAGCCTTCAACCTAGTGACATCCGTCACATTTACCGTGTCCCCGGTAAAAAAGGTACAACAAGACCAATCATCATGGAACTCGGCACAATCGCTACCAAACAAGAGATCCTCAGCTCTGTCAGAACACACAACAACTCGAATCCATCCAATAAATTGAACACTTCACACTTTGGAATAAACGACACTGCCGCTCCAGTTTACATACGTGAAGACTTAACTGTTAGCTCCAGGAAGCTCTTCTTTTTAGCGCGCGAATTAATCAAGCAAAAACAGTTCAAGTTTTGCTGGATCTCCAACGGGAAAATTCTGATACGAAAATCTGAAGGCCAACCAGCTATACTTATAAAAAATGAAGCCCACATCGAGAAACTGCGAAAGGAATGACTAGGATGCGAATTTGTAAGCTTGTGTTTTATTCAACTTTTTTGTATTGTGTACTTTTTCATTGTTATAGATATTTTGCCGTATGATTTATATGTCAGCTTTTGTTGTATTACAAATCAAACACACACACTAACACTCACACTCTACAACCTCATCTACGTTACCAAACCTCTTAATTTTTTTCATTCGATTCATAAACATACCATATTACACATTTTAAACAATAAGTCAATACTCTCATACACCCTGTACTCACCACACACAATAAGGACGTCTTGCGTGATCGATAATTTCCATGTTCATGAGGATATAATATACACTACTACGAGGAGTCAGTATAGAAGACCGAAACATTTATACCCAAATAATGGATAGTACAACCGAAAGTTTTGATTGTATTGATCAACTATCAGTCTCAGACGCATTTAGCTGTAGACCTGAGGAATGTATCAATTATGTAATTAATCCCTCTACCCAATTAAAGGTAATTACTCAAAATATTCGCTCTATAAATGCAAATTTTGATTCCTTTCTAATCTTACTTAACAGAGTGAACCTTGACTGTGAAATTATTGTCCTGACGGAGTGCTGGCTGTCTTTCTATAGCGACACGATTCCAAATATCGACAATTACACATATTATCAAACCAAAAACCTTTGTAACCAAAACGATGGTGTCGTGCTCTACGTGAAAAATATAGAAAACTACACAGTCGAAGAACCTGACTTTTCAGACGCCAGTTGTCTACTATTGAAGATAGGTACAGATAAAGCAATTATTTGTATATACCGATCTCCATCTTTTGCAGATTGCACAAATTTTCTACAATCTCTTAACACTCTTTTGTCTAACCTCGCATCCTTTAGAAATATAGCTATAGTAGGCGATATTAATCTTAATATCACCGGTACTATAACCTGCAACAAAATCTCAGACTACTTGAACATCATAGCCTCACACGGCCTGCTCCCTGCCCATACACTTCCTACTCGCGAGAGCGCCTGTCTTGATCACGTATTGCTCAAATCTAACCTTACAGCGCTCACGCTAGTAATGGATTCCTCCGTTACCGATCATAGTCCTGTCCTGCTTAGCCTGAAACTAAAAAAATACCTCAAACCAAGACAAAATACAGTCTCCAAAACAAATTACATATCTCTAGATAGTGACATGAATACCACAGACCTTCAGCCTATTTATCAATTTACCGATGCTAATAAAGCAACGGAGTACCTTATCACCACTCTAAGTAGACTAATAAATGCTCACACGTCAATAATAAAACTCCCAAACTCTAAACGTCTACTCAAACCTTGGATGACAATCGGAATGCTACGTTGTACACGCAATAGAGATGCAATGCATAAAAAACTCAAAGAAGCTCCTAATAACACCATATTGAGTATCACATACAAAAGGTACAGAAACTATTGCACTAAAATCTTAAAAAAGCTAAAAAGAGATTTTGACAGGAAGGATCTGAGAGATGCAGGCAATGACAATAAAAAGGTTTGGAAGGTGATAAAGCGGGTTACCAATACTGACAAGCCAAAAATCCCTAATACTGACTTACTGGTCTCTTCTACCACACCCGAAAGCTCGATAGACATGGTGAACGACTTTTTCGTTAACGTAGGCAAGAATCTTGCTAACAGCATTCCACGTCCACCCAGTAATCTTAAATCGCTAAATGTCAATACCCCGACACCCCCAACTTTACAGTCATTTGTTATGTTAGACACCGACGAGACAGAGATTAACGAACTAATAATGGCACTCAAAACGGACTCCGCGGTTGGCTGGGACAATATACCAACAACGTTTCTTAAACGCTACAAGCAGATTCTTGTTCCAATCCTCACTCACGTTTTTAATCTCTGTCTGCGTACAGGAACATTCCCCCAGTACTTTAAGAAGGCCATCATTCATCCGATACACAAAACTGGGAATAAAAGTTGTGTAAATAATTATCGTCCGATAGCAGTTTTACCATCCATTTCTAAAATTTTAGAACGCCTAATTAATAAAAGACTCCTTAAATACCTGGAAGACAAAAAGCTTCTCTCTGCAAACCAGTACGGTTTTAGACGCAACAAATCAACTAACGACGCTCTAATTGACCTAATTGACCACGTTACGAACAACATAAACAGAGAAAAGAAAGTACTGTCTATCTTCCTCGACCTAAAAAAGGCGTTCGATACCGTCTCCATTCCAGAACTAATATGTAAATTAGAGACACTTGGAATTCGTAATAACTCACTTGACATCTTCAAAGACTATCTACATAACAGAACTCAGTGCGTCAAAATTCAAAATTACCTTAGCAGCGAACTGCCAGTGACATTTGGAGTACCTCAAGGAAGCGTGATTGGTCCAACCTTATTTCTAGTTTATATAAACCAGCTCTGTGACCTAAACCTGGAACACGGAAAAATCACTGCATTTGCTGATGACACTGTTCTCACCTTCTCCGGTGACACTTGGCAGGACACATTTCAGAGAGCTCAAAAAGGACTTAATTCCGTCACTCAATGGCTCAACAAGCATGTACTTACACTGAACACTGACAAAACTAAAGTACTCACCTTTAGCCTACGTAATTCTTCACAACCTTCAGCTTTCTACACTTTGGTTGCTCATTCCTGCTTTCAGCCTTGTAAGGTTACTTGCTCCTGTCCCAATCTGGAGCGTACTCGAACCATTAAATACCTTGGAGTGACTCTTGATGACCTTTTACACTTTGGAGCACACATAGACTTACTGACGAAGAGAGTTAGAAAATTAATTTTTGTTTTTAAATCTCTTCGCCATGTCGCTGATTTTCAAACCATTAAGGGTACATATTTTGCTCTATGCCAGTCCCTTTTAATGTACTGTGTTAGCGCCTGGGGTGGTGCTCCCAAAACTGTGCTGCTCAAGCTAGAACGTGCTCAGCGAGCCGTTCTGAAAGTTAGTACCTTTCGGCCTAGTCTGTTTCCTACAGAAGAATTGTACAAAAACTGTAAAATCCTCACTGTCAGACAACTATTCGTGCTAAGTATTGTACTTCGCCAACACATTAAAACACCCTTTAGGAGAATCACCACCAGACGTAAAGTCCAAGTATGTAAACCCTTTTCCTGTAAATTCGCTCATATTAGAAGATTCCCATGTTTCCAAGGACCGCACCTGTATAACAATCTCAATAAAAAACTTAACTTTTATGCACTACCCCTAAGGTCACTCAAGTTAAAATTAAAAAATTGGCTCCTCAGTCTTAACTACGACGATACTGAAAGCTTATTGCTGACTCAACACAACACCCGGTAAATTAAATTATTTAAGATACGATCACAATTCACAAGTAAGAGATGCAAGACGAATCCACTCGTTAAAATCACACTTCACCTACACTACACACACCAAACACTCACACACACATACACACACCCCTCCCACACAACATACACACTACTCACAACACACACACACTTACTGAAACTGTACACACATTAAATTAAAATTTCTTATTTCTTTTTTAAATTTATATTTCAAATAATTTATTTGTCAATACTAATTAGCATTAAACGACGCAATTTCATGTAACCTTGCTTTATACTACTTCTTTCAGGGTTGGGCCTAGCACCTTTTATACAAGTTGTCTTCTCAACTTAGCAAGGGTGCTAGTGTCACCAAAATCTTATTATGTAACAGTTTGTGTCAAATCTGTGTTATGTATGTATTAACATGTAAAAGACTTTTATGCAAATAAATTATTATTATTATTATTATTATTATTTCATTGCTAATAGCTTCCACATCGTCTGCGCACTGCTATATCACAACAGTCCCTAGGTGGTTTCTAATTAGATAATCAGCCTGCTGGATAAATATTCCCATAAGGTCAAGGACTGCCAAATGTTTGACAAACAGGGGGCTTACCATCAGCAAAAAAGAAACAGTTCAGTTCAAAAGCAGGCCTTAAACAGGACTGTTTAAGGCCTGTTTTTGAACTAACCTTTGAGGTCATAACGAAAACGTAAGGCAATATTAGTCCTGCTTTATGAGCTCATAGTAAGGCCCCGGTTTGAATGGGTAGGAAAAGCGCAATTTTATCCCGATAGGTGACGTATCGTATTGTCTTTGGTGCCCGGCCGCCTCAAAGAAAGTGTCAAAACATATGGGAATCTCTTGGAGTATCGCACTTTTTAATTTTATACTAAGAACATGCCGCATTGTTGTGCATGTAACTGTTAAAATATTGGAGTTGATCGATTTCCCAGTAACAAAATATATATATATATAACTATAACAAAAGATGCTATTCCCTCGATTTTCTCCTTTACTGAGCCTGAGAAACATTATCAATCAAAAGGAATGATTCATGAATTTTGTTTCATGAAACATTGAAAATGTTTAATTAAGCTTCGCCAAAATAAAACAATATTTGAATTATAACAGCTTTGTTTTTTTAATATTTCAACCTGAACAGTTACTAACATATTTATAACTTGGATGAATTTGATAGGTATATCAAATATGGAATAAGCCCAATATTGGGGCCAAACAGAGAATTAATAGAATTTTATATGCCAGAGTCATTCAAGAAACTTAGAATAATAAAAGAAAATAAGATAAAACGGTTCGTGTAATTTTGAATGGTACAGAAATTCCAGTACAGAAACCTGAAATTACTATTGCATAGCAGGCATCATGAAGCAACTATAAACACGGAAATTCACACTCAGTTGATATGTTAAAATTTAAATCATATGCTTCTAATCTCAAATAAAAAGATTACTTGTAAATCTTACACGAAATTTAAAGAAATGTAGTGCTTGTTAGCAATTTTTTGTAAGTTGCTATAAACTTTCTTGCCTGTTGTTTTGGCTTTTCTTTTCCGTAATTCTTCTTTTATATGAGCTAAAGTTAGCATAGAATACATTGTTTGTTTGTCCGCAAAACCGAAAAAAATACAATCTAAGAAAGTAAAATCACGTAATACACAGTCAAGACAATATAAGCTCAAACTGACAATTGTTCCAAAGACTGAAGCGCCATCTGTAATTCACTTTGCCTTCGCCCTTAGAGTAAGACGGGCTTCTACAGAAAGAGAAGCCATACGAAGCGTTTCCCCTCTGCCGAAGTACAAGCCCAAATGGGCATACGCGTTAGTAAAACCAGTTGCGCCCGGATTTCTTTCTAGACCGAGTCCAGTCGCGCATGTGAACGCTGCTCTGTTTAAAATGTCGAATTGATGAGTTTTTTGCTGTTAAAAGAGATCTTGAACATCAAGTATACAAAAAGACGGTTTTACATTTCACATAAAAGTAATTTTTTATCGTATTATTGCTATTTGTTTACATTTAAACATTAAATTCGTATATTTTATTCTTGATTAGTTGTCAAATTTGTTCAGTGACATCGAGTCTGCTAGTCCATGGCTCGTCCGTACAAATTTCAGATCTGTCGCTAGATAAATCCGAGTTCTCGCCGATGGGCAACTTAGTGATGTTACCGTTAAATAATGTTTGTCGATAAAGTGTTGGTCAATCTGGCCCTGATTCTGCGCCAAATTCATTTGCGAGATTTTTGCATGATTTGCTCTGCACTGATGTGAGCTCGACAGATATCGCGAAATAAATGTTGAAATAGTAGATTATACAACAAGTGAATAAAAAAGGAATTTAGTTCGAGGGACTAACGCACAGTGGATTTTGGAACCCGAAAAAGTGACATCGTCGAGATAATTCCAAAATCTGTTAGTTCTAGTTATTTGTAACTCACGACGAGAACTCCCATGTGCTAATTATGTCTAGATTTTTTTCTAGACGAATTTCTAAAATGCATAAAACGGGCGAAAAATTTTGGAAAATCCTTTATCCCAGTTTACCAGTTTTTTACTTACGTACATTAATAAAATACGTACTTTTTACTTCTATTATTATCAAAATTAAATTATAAGTTCTTGACTTGACCACGACTATGTGACCCCCTCCTGGTGCCAAAGCTGGATACGCCCTTGATGGCAGTACTGTCATGGAGCGATGTTCAGTGTCAGCAGCCTGAGCCCAACTTCCCTGGGTACACATTAGTCCCAACCCAATCACCTACACTCTCGAGCTTTTTGTATAAAGCTCAAGCGTATAAAAATGACCTCTTTGTTGTTATTCACCCCATCGTAAAATGATTGAGCTTGTAACCTTTATTCCTTTTTCCGTATCGATATTGCTGCATCGACAGTTGAGCTCAGCCATTTATGTCAAAAACGTGTCATATTTTGATGTGTGCCTCATCCGTACACAAATTTTTGCTGTTTTGTTTTATTTTTTATGTGTGAGTGTCGTCATTACAGTGTAGTTTTTGTATGTGGGTATGCGGAACTGCACTTGTGTGCATTTCCCCCCCCCCGCAAAAAATGCCAGAATAATTTGAATAGAATAATATCGCTAAGGCTTCTCCCTTCGTGACAAACGAAGCCTTTTGTTGCTCGAAGCCTTCGCCTCCCCATTCCGATGAAATTCACATATTTTCATAGCACGTCCAACCAAAGGTTTTATTGTTTATGTGTAAACAATTTATTATTCATTGACGATATTCCATTGTTATTCTTCAAGTTCATAAAAAATCTTCAATTAGAACAATTCGATGAAACTATGAAACATTGTAGTTTACTCCTAGGTCATAATATCATTTCCTCGCAATTGTATTATTTATTAGCCGACACAGATAAATCATTTTAGACAAAAACAAAATAAAGAAATGGTTTCACGGCTTTTTATTATTTTAGGTTATATTTTTCATTAAATCACAGGATGAGAAAGAAAGAGAGAAAGAATAGAGGCACTCTTCTTTTTCAAACCAATCACGGGCAAGGTGCAATGACCGTTCAAAAGCATGGGCAAAATCATGCACATATTAAAAATTATCATAAAATTTGCAAATTAATTTAAGTTATTAAATGAAATTAATATTGTTTACAGTTTTATTATTAATAATAAGAATAATAAATGTAAAATTATGATGATAAACAACTTGATTGAATTTTAATTTACATATTTATGATTAACATAGATAATGTAACATGTAACATTTATCGCTACTATCGAGTTGACGTTAGCCAGCTCTGTAAAATTCGTGCTGCCGATTTTGCTAGCTTTCGAATCGAGTACGTTTTCGAGTAGTATTTTCTTACGCGCGTAAGATTTCTCGATGGCTGTTCGTGCTAATGGTACTGAAGTCGCTATTGATAAATATCAGAACTTTTTTGAAGTTTCTAGAAGGAAAAGATTCTAAGATGAGAGTAATAGAGTTACAATAAGTAGATTATTAGATTAGTACGCTATATTTTTGATTCAAATTTGGATAGAGGCTATTTTGCTTTTAACCTCTGGATAGAGGCTCTTTTGCTTCTCACCTGAAAGGACAGAGGCAGTTCTGCTTCTCACAAAATGGGACAGAGGCGCTTTTGCATCAATTTTTTTGCAATCAGCTATCAAAATGTACTAACTGTTTTAACTTTTTCAATCGCTCTTTTCCACTGTTTAGGCTCGTAATAATAGAATTAAACTCAAAGGGAGACTACAGTTAGAAAGGGATGGTGCTATACATCGCATATAGCGCCATCCCTTTCTAACTGTAGTCAAGCAGAGATTTTAGTTTGAGTTTGATTCTATCAATACGAGCCTTAGGATTGCAACTTCTCTTTCTTGCTTTATTCCGTGGGACCTCTTCTAGTTAACTTCCATTATTTATCGCTTTTTTCTTGTAAAACAGATTATTTTATCATTAAATTTATTTTTTTATTTTTTTATTTATTTTATTTCCACTCTTACATCTATTTTTACAGGATTAACCCATTACAATAGAGTAACTAAATACATTATATAATTTATCAATATCAATTAACAAAATTAAAAAATCTTTAACACATTCAATATACCTATTATAATTAACATAACATATTATAACATAAATATATTTCATAAATAATAATAATATTATAATTTAGTTCATTATTAATTAATTTACAATCATTGCAATTACCTAATTAATTTTATAACAAATGGTAAACATAGCCGCTCTCGTGAATTCACTCAGCGGACAAAAGAATACGTCAATATCATTGGCTATTAGGTTGAGAGTGCGCAGTGCCCGCGTCAACGGCGCTTCCTTAAGTAAATTGGTCCGCGCTTGCGGCACCGCGAGCAGACTAGGCCTGCGCCTGCGCCACACGTACCGGTCCGGAACACACATGCCTATTTGGCTGAGTATACAAGCGTTATGTAACTTACCTCTTACTATTTTAAAAATATAAAGTACTAAAGCCATGTCCCTCCTTACCCTCAGTTGGTTGTATCCGACCATGCCCAATACAAATAATGTTGGATACATTAGCGGGTAAAATGGGTACACTCCATACAACTTTAGGTAAAGGTATCTGACAAATTTATTCTGAACCCGTTCCAGCATGATATTGTACTTTGCTTCGTGTGAGGACCATATTACAGAATTAAATTCTAACTGACTTCTCACTAGCGCATTATATAAGATCTTAATTGCAGTTACATTAAAATTTTTCAAATTACTAACTCTACGAAGCACGAATCCCAAATTCCTATAAGCTTTCTTGCATATCTGGACAATGTGTTTACGAAACGTTAGCTCACTGTTAAGACAGGTCCCTAGATCCTTGACTTCGGTAACTCTTGCCAAAGATATATTATCCACCTTATAGTCGTATTGCGGTGAATTGTGTGCGCGAGAGAATGTTATTGTCACACATTTTGAAGGATTAAAATATAATTGATTTTCCTTACTCCAAGCAACCACCCTGTCTATGTCCCTTTGCAGTTTTTCGCAGTCTTTTTCGTCTCGAATCTCTAGATATAGTTTTAAGTCGTCAGCGAACAGCAAGCATTTTGCATCCACAACAACTTGTGATAGGTCGTTGATCATTATAATAAATTCTAGAGGTCCAAGATTGCTACCCTGACTCACGCCTGACCGGGTAAAGTAGGGCTCGGATAAATAACCTGCGTATTCTACGTATTGTTGCCGGTCCTGCATGTAACTAGCAAAAAATTTCAGCAAGTGGGGAGTGAAGCCGACACCAGCCAACTTTTTTAGCAATACATCATTTTGAACTAAATCAAATGCTTTTTTAAAATCAAAATAGGCGGCGTCGACTCGCCCCCCACTATCTACTACTGGTGTAATATAAGACATGTACTCCAGCAGATTGCTGGTAGTACTTCTTGCTGGCCGAAACCCATGCTGAGCTTCTGACAACTGTGAACTAATTTGTTCAAGAATAGGTAGATGTACAGCTGCTTCCAATACTTTTGCGGGGGTGGACAGTACTGCTACTGGTCTGTGCTCGTCTACACTCGTCCCTGAACTTTTAGGTACTGGAACGACCCTTGTCATTTTCCACCTATCCGGGAACTCTGCGTCTCCTAAACATTTATTATATATATATATAGCAGTGGATCTGCAAGCACAGCCCAACAATCCTTAAATATGTACGGTGGGACACCGTCCGGTCCAGTTGATTTCTTCGGCTTAAGTTGTTTGAGCGCGCGTTCTACATCCCGCAGTTGCAGGCGGTCCAGGTGGACACGTGCCGCCCCGTTGTCTCCACCCGCTTCCGATATCGCCACATCAACATCCAGCATAGCTCGTTCAGTGCTATACACCGATTGGAAAAATTCAGCAAATTCTTTGGCACACTGATCGGATGCTAACACTTCACCGTTCTTCATAATCGTCCTAGGGTTTCTACCACCTTTTTTAGAATTTATGTAATTCCAAAAAGATTTTGGATTTTCTCGCAAAGTACTCTGAATAAGGTATTGATGCTGTTCTTCCGCATGTTTCATCATCATTTTCACCTTTGTCCTACACCGAGCAAACGCCTCGTAATCACTATTTAATTTACTAATTTTATATTTTTTATGCAGTTCAGCTTTTGATTTTATTTCGTGTATAATTTCAGCAGTGTACCACTCCGGGTACACACGCCCTGAATTTATTACCCTTTGTGTTTTTCGTGGTACAAAATCATCTAGAACGGAGTTCAATATGTCATAGAAATATTCCACGAAGAAATGAGCAATAAGGTACACAACATCCACCTTGAAAAGTTCCGAAAACCGCTTGGTCGCCATGACAGTTTTTAGTGAAATGCCGTCTTCCGATTGGTTGAAATGGACAAAGTAGACTTTGCTTCTAGGTAACTCTGGATACAGTTGATTTTGCATCTAAGCGCGTTTTTCTTTATCAATTTAAAACGGTATCGAGTCGATTTTGGGAATAACAATTTATACTATACCATAGAGATAGCTTAAGAGTAAAACTGCATTCACAGACTAAAAAATTCAAAATTGTGACAGAGCAGGTTTTGCTTTTACACCCCTCATATGATAGTTGTTAAGGCCCCCGTAAACGTTCAAACGTGTTTGTCAAACACGTAAGTGTTTGTCAAGCAGTTTGATCGTCTGCGAGCAAAAACTACTTGTTTGACAAACAAACAATAAACAAAACTACGTTTTTTTGTCTATGCTTTGTTTGTCAAATGCGTTTGCCAAACAACGTTTAAACATAAACATAAACATTTTTATTATGCCAGAATGTGGTAGATACAGATGGAGTTCTTAATTCTAAAAGATATTGCACAAGACACATTCACCCACCTTTGGGCATGCAAAATACATTATAATCTATCAACTAATCCAGAAACTATATTTATTATATTAACTTAAACTATTCGTTCATTAATTTTACATAGTTAGTGGTAATTTTGTATAAGTAAGTAAGTATTTTAGTAGTAACTATTCCTTAGGGGAGGCCTATACCCAGCAGTGGGTGTCGTGCGGCTGATGAAGTACATTTTTTTTTTGTTATAATAAGTGCCGCATTTTATGTGAACAGTTTCTGTAGGTATATAATGTTCCTAGGTACTTACTAATTTTATAATTACATAATAATTTAATTATTGTCACATTATAATATTTATATACTTTGTCAAAACTAAATAGGTACATAATTATATTTTATTAAATTCTACATGTCAAAGTTTCAGATGTCAGTTCAGTTCAGTCAGTCATTCAATCAGTTTGAAGGTGGAAACAAATTATCGGATGCGGCTGATGGACGCGGCTTACTGCCGCGGCTGATAAGTATCTGGGAAAATACACATGTTCGTCATTTCGGGTGTACCTTACTCCTTCTGGCTTATCAGCTATAAAATCCTTCAGTGACGGATAAACAATTTCTTATTTTAGTATTCAGAACAAACGTGACGCTAGATTTTATGAATGATTTACGATTGAACAAGGTCCTCACGAAATGACGCTGCAAATTATGGATGCTGAAAATAACAAAAACTAGCTAACGAAAGTCCAGTTTCACTCCCTAGATGCTCAGTGACGCAAAAATGAATAAGATTTAACACACAAACATCATTCAAAACAGAACAGATCTCATGAAATCGTTGTTCAAACAAGGGCCACACGAAACTGTGTGGCCCAAATTTCATTTGTCAAAATATCGACTATTATACCATTTGGAGCCAAATAAAGCAATCTAGCAGCGTCACGTTTGGTAAGTGACAGTATACAACACTTTGAATCCGTTCGCATAACAACACATCAATAGAAAAAGCAAAAACAATATTTCGACCCATCAGGCTATGTGGCCCTTATTCAAAACCGTCACTTTACGTGAATTTAGCGTCACGAATGTTGTAAACCACTTAATAGTAAAAAGAATTTCCGTCACTGAGGATCTAGCTTTACCTGGAACCAATCACTGTAGTACTTACGTTGCAATTCGAGATTAAAATTAGTATGTAAATAAGCTAGGGTGACCACGAAGTAATTTTTTGCGGACATCATATTGAAGTTTACTGAGACTGTACGTAGCGAGCGTACCTGTCGTAGCATTAGGACGTACCAAGTATATAAAACTGCAAACAATGATTCAACAATTTGTAATTTATTAACGCTAAAGTGTGACACATTGACACACAACAAAAAAGTTGAATGAATAAATGATTTGTTGATGATGATGATGACGATGATTTAATAGGGATTTTTAAGTGATCTGAGGTATTTAGTACTAGTCTTTTAAATTGTAATATTTTTAGACAATGTTTTTAATGTACTGGCTCCAAGTCAGTTTCAATGGACGAAAATGACAGAAACTAGGTTTTTACACTACGCAAACTATCTTACATACAATAAAATTGAGTTTTTAAAATTTTAAATCAATTTTGTCAGTTCTGAGTTCAATTATTTATATCCGCCACAAATAATCGAATCCTACTAATATTATAAATGTGAAATTTGGGGGTTTGGATGTTTGTTCCTCAATCACGCAAAAACTACTAAACGGATTTGGTTGAAATTTGGCACACAGATAGCAGATAGCCTAGATTAAAACAAAGAATAGTTTTTATCCCGATATTCCCACGGGAACGGGAACCACGCGGGTGAAACCGCGGGCGGCCGCTAGTTTCTAATAAAAATGGATCGGCAAGATGTGACACAAAATGCAAAAATAATAAACTTTTTATATGCTATGTCAATTAAAAGCAATGTTTCATGAACTTTAGAATTTTCGAAGGTTTTTCCCCAAAAAATAAGCTAGCGCTATGCGTCTGTCCGTGCGAACACATACTTAGCTGAGAAATCATGTGACGTTCCAAGAGAAAAGGTATCTTATGGTTAGGCCATAAGGTACCTTTTCCCGTGGAATGTCACAATTATGGTCAAAAAAGCGCTCGTGCGAACGATTCCTGGCTTGTTGAAAAAATAACGATAATTATATTGATATTTTTAATTCGATATATGCATATTTTTTAGTTTTTAACGGATAAAATATTTTGATCCGATATATCTATACAAAATCATATCTTTTTTTACTATCCCTCAGGAACAATGAGGATCAGTAACAGGTTTGAATCCTATAGTTTTATTAATATAATTTATATTATATTAATAAAACATATTGATATCTATGAAACCAAGTGATAGAATTTTTGAAATCCGTTTAGAAATGGTTGAGTTAAAAGGGTTTGAAGGAAATGCCAAGCTCAATGCAATTATGTGCTTTATCACGTACGACATAAGGTTCGCGTCCGTCGCGACGACGTCATAAGGACCCCCAAAAAATCAGTGTTTTACCTCTTATAACTTCTCAAGTTTAAGACATATCGTAAATTTTTTTTTACAGTTAATCATGTGGTGGCATTAGCTTTCTTATTAGCAACTAAAAAAAATCATTAAGGATCCTCATTGTTTTTCAAGATGAAAGGTATACGGCCCTGCACGTAACTTGGCAAGATAAAAACGTGACAAAAGATGCGCAGTAGCTACAAACACCAAATTCGGCGCATGTTTTGTCTCATCTTTGTCTTATACCCTACTAGCGGCCGCCCGCGACTTCGTCTGCGTGGAAAGTTTTTTTTCTATCCCTCGGGAACAATACTGTTTTTCGGGATGAAAAGTACCCTATGTCCTTCTCTGTACCCCTGAGAACGTGTATGCAAAATTTAAAAAGGCGTAACAAACAAACAAAAAAATAAACAAACAAACGGGCTTTCGCAGGTTTCATTGAACATGCATTATATTAGTAACTTAAGTTATATTAGTAACAGGACAATTATAGGGTTTCTGTCCATCAACGTACGTACACTGTTGTCACCCTATCTTAAAAATCTCATACAAATTTTATAATGGATTGCATCGTAAGTACTACAGTGATTGGTTCCAGGTAAAGCTAGATCCTCAGTGACGGAAATTCTTTTTACTATTAAGTGGTTTACAACATTCGTGACGCTAAATTCACGTAAAGTGACGGTTTTGAATAAGGGCCACACAGCCTGATGGGTCGAAATATTGTTTTTGCTTTTTCTATTGATGTGTTGTTATGCGAACGGATTCAAAGTGTTGTATACTGTCACTTATCAAACGTGACGCTGCTAGACTGCTTTATATGACTCCAAATGGTATAATTGTCGATATTTTGACAAATGAAATTTGGGCCACACAGTTTCGTGTGGCCCTTGTTTGAACAACGATTTCATGAGATCTGTTCTGTTTTGAATGATGTTTGTGTGTTAAATCTTATTTATTTATGCGTCACTGAGCATCTAGGGAGTGAAACTGGACTTTCGTTAGCTAGTTTTTGTTATTTTCAGCATCCATAATTTGCAGCGTCATTTCGTGAGGACCTTGTTCAATCGTAAATCATTCATAAAATCTAGCGTCACGTTTGTTCTGAATACTAAAATAAGAAATTGTTTATCCGTCACTGAAGGATTTTATAGCTCACAAGCCAGAAGGAGTAAGGTACACCCGAAATGACGAACATAAATACACTGAGGTGTGCAAACTATCGGACGTAGGTCGCGGACGTTACCATAGACTAATATGACGTCATCGGACGTCCGATAGCTATCTGGCATGCTGGATATGGGCTACTGTGCACACTTATCGACTTACACGCATCTGTTAAAACAAGTAGGTTTAAGCATCCACCTCACCCATGGATTACTGATACTGTCAGGGGCCGTATTATAACCTATTATTTCCAGGCAGTTTTCTGACTGGCTATCAATCCATCTCTTTTATTTGCTATACGACGAGAAAGAGATGTCACTACAGCAATTTATAAACCTGGCAGGATTTAAGAGTTTGTAATATGGCCTCAGATCAATGATGCAAATCAGAGATGAGTATCATAGTAGGCTCGAGTCAGCGACAGTGGATAACAGTACAGCCCTTAAAGAAAGTTACAAAACCATGAAAAACATTGTTATTGATGCTATAGAGAGAGAGAAAGCTTGTTTTTTTGGTAAACAAATCAATGCACAATTAAATAACTCTAGGCAATTACTATGGCGGAACCTCAAAAATAGTGTATTACCAGATACCAAAAAGGCATCTGCACTACCACCATTTTTTGACAACCCTGACATTATAATCACTCACTTTCTAAATATCCCGGGTGAAAATAATGTGTCCATATCTCAGCTCACATACTTTGAGCATCATAAGGGCTGTTCGGCCACTTTTACATTGCAACCCGTGAGCGAGGATCTGGTTCTGAAAACTACCAAAGGGCTTAAATCCAACGCACAGGGTGACGATGGTGTATCGTTGGACATGTTGCTGCTCACCTTACCCCAGTCATTGAAAACTATCACCACCATTATCAATAGATCTATTGAAGAATGCACATTTCCACAGATCTGGAAATCTGCAGTTGTGAAGCCCCTTCCGAAAAATGGCCAACCTTCCTCTGAAGCGGACCTCCAACCAATCAGCTTGCTCTCATGCATCTCAAAGATTTTGGAGAGAATAGTTTGCGATCAACTCACAAAATTCCTCGAGAGTCACAACATACTTCCTCATCACCAGTCTGGATTTCGCAAGGGATGCAGTACTGCAACCGCTCTTGCTGACGTAGTGGACAACTCCCTTGCCGCTCAAGACCAAGGCAAACTCACGGCAATGCTACTGCTAGACTTCTCGCGTGCCTTCGACTCTATAAATACAAGTCTGTTGCTGTCCAAACTAGCCTACTACGGTGCCGATGCTAGAACGGTGAGGTGGTTTGACAGTTATCTTTCACATAGATCCCAACATGTTGAGCTCACGATGGCAGATGGGTCAAAACTGAAATCCACGCCTCAGCCAGTCACACGAGGCGTTCCGCAAGGCTCCATCCTTGGCCCGATCCTGTACATACTATACAGCGCAGACATAATACAGAGTATTTCTCACTGTAATCATCATTTGTACGCAGATGATCTGCAACTGTATCTGTCTTTTGATCCAAAAAATCATGCTTCAGCTGCAGCCATGATTAATGATGACCTGCAAAACTTGTCCCAATGGTGCCATTCAAACTGCCTTGTTCTGAGCCCTACCAAATCTAAGCTCATGCTACTAGGTACAAAAAACAATCTACAGAAATTACATTTTAGCAACACTCCTTTTAACATTTACATCCAGGGAAAACTTGTTGAACGTGTAGACACGGCCCGAAATCTGGAGCTCACCCTCGACAGCCACCTTAACTTTGAAAGACATGTCATGGATTGTGTTCGAAACTGTTTTTACAGGCTAAAATTACTGTACAAACTAAGACCTTATTTATGCGAGGCGCTCAGAATAAAGTTGTGTGAGGCCCTTGTTCTCTCTAAACTCAATTACTGTGATGTTGTTTATGGGCCACGTCTCCTGTCTGTTAAACTTATCCAACGTGTGCAAAACGCATGTGCTCGTTTTTGTTTTCATGTTCCACCTCGGTCTCACATAACACCTTTTTTGAATGCAGCAGATTCACTAAAGATGGAAGCACGCAGAAAACTACACCTTTCCACTTAGCTGTTTGGCATCATCAGTTCAAAGAGGCCACAGTATCTCTACAATAAATTGCTTTGGACACAGGATCGTATCAGATACCAAAAAAGGGCAAGTACTCATGTTTTCACAATTCCCATACATCGCACTGTAGCTTTCAGAGGATCCTTCAGATTTGCTGCCTCCAAATGCTGGAATGATATTCCACCACCCATACGTGAACGTGACCTAAAACCAAAATACACCTTTAAAAAGAAATTAAAGAACTACCTCCTAACAATACAAAAAGGAATGTGTAAACGATTTTTATGCTACCCTACAAAACACCGGCCAGAGACTTACTCTCAGTTTCTTCACGTCACGCAATGCCAACCAATATTGCACCTCGCCGTGTTATGTGCCCTCACTGCCACCCACGTTCCACTTTGATTTGCCGACGTGGCTGGTGTATACGTGGCACCACATGGCAACTTTCCCTTGCGATGTACGCATCAAATAGTCACGCCCGCAGCTCCAACGTAAAACTTCTCTTCTCTTTTTTCATTTCTCAACATGTTGTCTGATAAGGATTTATTACTTATTCACTTCACTCACAAAAAACATCTTCATTATAATCATTTTTATAGAGGTAAACTTTTTGATACATACATTGACACTGACACTGAATTTTTTTTTATAGTTATCAGCTGTCTGTCACTGTCACACAACACAGTACAGATCAAAAACCACAGAAAACTTTTACTTTTTTCTTTCATCACATCATACTACCACACAACAGGCAAAGGGATACTTTTTGTGGTATTTAGTTAATTTATTTAATTTTTATGTTGTGCTCCTTTTTCTAAAGTATGTATGTTATTTAATCCGCTTCTTCTTTCTTTTACTGTGTCACCGCACCACATCGTCCAGGGAGCTGGCTGAAAACCAGCGCTTCTGCGGCATTCTACGCAATGCCGCAGAAGCACAGCTAAGACAGCTACCCTTTGGTCTCACCCGTAATCTTTAAGTACCTTATTATAATTTAGTAATCTCGTTTCTGTTTTTTCTAAGTTTATATATGTTCATGTTTTCTTTGAGGCTAATAAAAATATTTCTTTCTTTCTTTCATTCTTACTTATCAGCCGCGGCAGTAAGCCGCGTCCGATAATTTGTTTCGACCTTGAACGTGTGCGCATAGAAAACGTACAAACAAAACCATAGGCGCCGGCTACACGTCGTGGTAAATACCGTGATCCATCACCCAGAGTACATTTTAAGCATGGAAAGTAAAATATTGATCATTCCATACAAATTACTTTCCATGGTTAAAATTTACTCTATGGCGATGGATCACGATAAATACCACGCGTCTAGCCGGCGCCATAGAGAACGAAGAAATCACTCCTGTCAAAAACGTAAAATTTGACAAACGTGTTTGAACGTTTACGGGGGCCTTTACAAATGGTTCTCACTAAAGCAGCAATGTAACTTTCTGTCAGAGTTGATTGCAAAAAAGTTACGTAATTAGGGGGCGGCGGGTCCTATAAGGGGTGCATTAGCGATTGGTCTGTTGGAATCACGTTGGAATGCATCCTTTGACAATAATGGTCAGCATATTTATGATCGTCATCTCGTGTGTGCCCTACTCCTTCAGGCTTGTGAGCTTATAAATCCTTCAGTGACGGATAAACAATTTCTTATTTTGGTATTCAGAACAAACGTAACGCTAGAATTTATGAATTATTGACGTTTGAACATGGTCCTCACGAAATGACACTGAAGATCATGGATGCTGGAAATAACAAAAACTAGCTAACGAAAGTGCAGTTGCAGTCCATAGATGCTCAGTGACGCAAAAATAAATAAGATTTAACATTCGAAAATCATACAAAACAGAATAGATCTCATAAAATCGTTGTTTAAACGTGGTACACACGGAACCGTGTGTGCCAGTTTTCATTTGTCAAAATATCGACAACTAAACCGTTTGGAACCAAATGAAGCAGTTTAGCAGCGTTACGTTTGATAAGTGACAGCATATAACACTTTAAATCCGTTCGCGTAACAACACATCAATAGGAAAAGCAAAAACAATATTTCGACCCATCAGACTGTGTGGCCCACAATTAATACCGTTACGTTACGTAAATTTTGCGTCACTTAAGATGTAAAGCAGTTTATAGTAATAAGAATTTCCGTCACGGAGGATCTAGCTTTATTTGGAACCAATCACTGCAGTAGTTTCAATACAATTCGTGATACAATTTGTATGAGATTTTTAAGATAGGGTGACAACAGTGTACAAACGTTGATGGACAGAAAGGATATAACCGTCCTGTTAATGAGGGCTTTTCAATCAAAATGACAAAAAACTGTCTGCTCGATAGATGGCATTGATAAAAATGTATGTGTCAATGTGTTTTTTTTATAACCAAGCCTCGAAGAGTACTTAGGTAGGCAGTTAGATGTAACCCTGAAATGTTTCTTTCTGGGTAGATGTCAGCCAGCGTTCGCTTAAGCCGAAATTAGATGGTTCATTTTTACGTTTATTTTCGATGCTTCATTAGTGAAACATCGAAATAGAAGTGTCTAATTATGAATTCATCTTTCATGACTGATGTGCCTTTTTGATGAAAGTCACTAGACGGCCGTTCGCTTACATCGGTATCTGCCTTTCATCAATCATTGGTATCGGAAATTAACGATAAATGAAACGAGTAAACAGCGCCATTCACTGCAGTGAACGGCTTGTCGTCAGCTACGTTTTTGTTTTTATTTTAATATGCCTTTATTTATCGTTTTTCGACGTTTTTCAACCTGCATCAGACAACATGCATACAAGCAATGCATGCAAGCATTTTCTCGCTCTTTAATTAACTCTTAATTCTTTAATAAAAATTATCACGCACAACCTGTTGCCGCGAAAGAGGAAAATAGTAACAGACAAACATACAAACACACATGCAAACCCTTACCCCAATGCATATACCGCCTCCGTTCCGTTCCATCCATCGTGGGTTGTAACGATACGCTGCAGTCTCAGTAAACATCAACACGATACGATGTCCGCAAAAAAATACTTCGTGGTCACCCTAGGTGATCTACATACTAATTTAAATCTCGAATTGCATCGTAAGTACTGCAGTGATTGGTTCCAAATAAAGCTAGATCCTCAGTGACGGAAATTTTTATTACTATAAACTGCTTTACAACTTAAGTGACGCAAAATTCACGTAACGTAACGGTATTAATTGTGGGCCACACAGTCTGATGGGTCGAAATATTGTTTTTGCTTTTTCTATTGATGTGTTGTTACGCGAACGGATTTAAAGTGTTATATGCTGTCACTTATCAAACGTAACGCTGCTAGACTGCTTAATTTGACTCCAAAGGGTTTAGTTGTAGATATTTTGACAAATGATAACTGGGACATACGGTTCCGTGTGTGCCACGTTTAAACAACGATTTTATGAGTTCTGTTCTGTTTTGTATGGTTTTCGAATGTTAAATCTTATTTATTTTTGCGTCACTGAGCATCTATGGACTGAAACTGCACTTTCGTTAGCTAGTTTTTGTTATTTCCAGCATCCATGATCTTCAGTGTCATTTCGTGAGGACCATGTTCAAACGTCAATAATTCATAAATTCTAGCGTTACGTTTGTTCTGAATACCAAAATAAGAAATTGTTTATCCGTCACTGAAGGATTTATAAGCTCACAAGCCTGAAGGAGTAAGGCACACACGAGATGACGATCATAGCATATTTTGACATATTTGCAGTTTGACATGTCACTCTTGTCACTTTGGCCGCGTTCCGAATCACGCTAACAGCACTGTTAGCGTATAATCCATTAAATAAAGTAGGTACACAAATAACCCTATTTGTGTAATTTTTTGTGACTATTTTGGTCGGATACGCGGGATACGCGCTAACAGCGCCGTGAGCGTGATTCGGAACGCGGGGTTTATCACTTATGTAAACAAACAAAATTAATGTGTAAAGTTTTTGAATTTGAATTGAAAATTCGTATTTGTATCCAGTGTTTCTTTCAATAGATACTTTGTTAAAAATATCCGACAATTTAAAAACGAATTCATTATGGCTCATAAATCACTTACATTCGTAACCGGCAATGTTAAAAAGTTAGAAGAACTTAGAGCTATTTTGGGAAACACTTTTCCCCTTGAAATTATCAGCCACAAGTTGGATTTACCGGAGCTTCAAGGTGAGATTAATGAAGTATCTATAAAAAAATGTCAAGAAGCTGCCCGAAGACTTAAAAAACCGGTTCTGGTAGAAGACACCAGTTTATGTTTCAAGGCACTGAAGGGTTTGCCTGGGCCATACATTAAATGGTTTTTGGAAAAAATTGAACCAGAGGGTCTTTTCACGCTCCTCACCGGCTGAGAAGATAAGTCAGCTGAAGCAGTTTGTACATTTGCCTATTGTTCAGGTAACTGTGAGGACCTAGATGTCATATTGTTTCAAGGAATTACTAAAGGACAAATTGTTCCTCCTAGGGGTACAAGAGATTTTGGTTGGGATTGTGTCTTTCAACCAGACGGGTATGATAGAACTTATGCTGAATTACCTAAGGATGAAAAAAATACAATATCCCACAGATATAAGGCTTTAGAAAAACTAAAAAAGTATTTCACAGAAAAAGCAAATGATGTATAATATTACCTATATTTTATGTTAAAAGTTACATTTGAAATAGTGTAGTTTTTCAATTTAGCAATGTGATTAATCAAGTTGTTTATTATTATTATTAATTTTATTTCCAATCGAACCTCCTGTTTTTATGAGTGAATACATATAAAGAAACATCATTTATAATCCGCGTCAATTGGTAATGCGCCTGGCGGCCATGATTTTAACCTCAAAAACGAAAAACAATTGTAATTTTCTCATATACCTAGACCCTTTCTTATTGAAAATAAGAATTCAGTAATTAATATATTATATTACCTATTAGAATTTTACTGTTTTTTGTCATTTTTAGTTGCGGATGACAATGATGTGTATGTTAATTTGACAAGGTTCCAGCGCATTACCAATTGACGGGGATAGTACCAATAATATCTTTATTTTCTTATGTTTTAAACGAGTCTTACTTACTACAAATATTTGAATAAGACAATATTAGCAATTAATTCTTCAATGCCCGCATGCGACCGGACTATAATAGAAAATCTATTGTGTCTTATTTTCCGGGTGTTGAAGTGCTAAAATTTCACAATGCTGCTTTTCTTCGGAGGATCCGTCGAAGTGCGCTGACGCTGTTACCGAGATCATACTTGGAGGTATGAAATATTACGTTCCTTACTCTGTTCCATCAGGCAGTAAAGCTCGCCCTTGGTTCAATGCTGACTGTCGCAGCGCCGAAGTGCAAAAAGAGTCAGCTTTTTTAGCCTGGGCTGATGCCCGAGCGCGCAAATCAGTGGACACTCAAACCCTGAAGAAAGCCTATAGCCGTCTCCTCCGTGCCCGTCCCCGTCCCCATACCGTCTGGGGTTTTTCCTGTTACGTATACAGCAACCATTTCAGTTTGCCACCCGTACTTAAAAAAAAAAAGTTTGATTTTAAAAGTGAATTTCACTATAATGGAAAGGTAAACATTGTTTAAGATTGGAGATGAGAATAAAAAATAAAAAATCGTGAACAATGTTGACCTATCCGTTATTCGTGTAAATTCACTGTTAAATTGAAGTTATTATACATGTGGCTATTACAAAATGGATTCCTAAAGGTGCGGCATAAAAAAATAAGTTTGATTTTAAAAGTGAATTTCACTATAATGGAAAGGTAAACATTGTTTAAGATTGGAGATGAGAATCAAAAATAAAAAATCGTGAACAATGTTGACCTATCCGTTATTCGTGTAAATTCACTGTTAAATTGAAGTTATTATACATGTGGCTATTACAAAATGGATTCCTAAAGGTGCGGCATATTTGTCTAACGCCACGTTTTAACACGCCGCCCGCCGTGCGCCGTCAGATGTCGTCAGTTTTTATTATAGGTGAACTAGCGACCGCCCGCGACTTCGTCTGCGTGGAAAGTTTTTTGCTATCCCTCGGGAACAATTTTTTTCGGGATAAAAAGTACCCTATGTCCTTTTCTATACCCCTAACAACGTGTATGCAAAATTTCATGACGATGGGTTCAGTAGTTAAGACGTAAAGGCGTAACAAACAAACAAACGGACTTTCGCATTTATAATATTAGTAAGGATGTATGCACTAAAAGAGCACACTAAGGTCGCTGTATATGGGACGGGAACGGGACGGGGCGGGGACGGAGCGGGGAAAATATCGTTTCATACAAAATGTATAGGAGCATGCATACGGAGCGGAGGCACGACGGGACGGGACGGGAACAGAACGGGAAAAACTCCGTCGGTGGCACGTCGCCGCCCCGTGCCCGTTCCGTTCCCGCCCCGTTCCCGTTACGTATGCATTGAAACTCCGTTCGCTCTTAGTGATGTGTAATGCAAAGGTTTTTTGTGGATTTTGGATTTTAACACTAATGACATTTTGATATTCGATAGGTAATGTTCTGTGATGCGTGCATTGTATCGTAATACAATATTCTATCTACTTATTCATTAAGTAACTATAGCAAAACTTTAAATTACCTATATCTGAATAAGGTTTAGATTCAAATAAATAGTTTTCAACATATTTTTCAGAGGCTTACCGGCATAGAATAGAGTTCAGGGGTTCTAATGCCGCGATTACATACGCCGATTTTAGGAACCAATTTCGGGTTGCCGTGAGAATAAAATATTATAGAATAAGTTAGATTTTAAAAATGAATTTACACTATAACGGAAAGGTAAACATTGTTTAAGATTTGAGATGAGAATCGAAAATAAAAAATCATAAAAATGTTGACATTTCCGTTATTTGTGCAAACCATGGTAAAAAAATCCTTGACAAGCGGTTTTCAAAAGGCAGTTGAAGAAAAAAAAAGTAGTACATAAAAAAGAACTAGATGTCGTTGTACAACTAAGTAGGTAGGTTTTTAAGAAAAAGGCAAATAAAGGATGAAACGTGATTACTTTTTTATCACACGTTTGTTGAGTATGTGGTCTGTTGCGTTGTGCGTTGGTTGAACTTTGGCGTGTTTTCCTTCGACCTTTTCTCTGACACTTAGCGCGAATATTTTTTAAAATCTACCTAGTTGAAGTAGTGCCATCTGTCGACAAAATTTTACTAAAATTATCAGCTGTCAGAAAACCGCTCATTAGATATACATATACATGTACCTACTTAAAATCTTAAGTCATTTTAGCTGAATACTTAAATCGGTTTAGAAAAAAGTGGAATTGTATCAATTGAGATTAAAAATATAAAATTAGTCGCAAAAATAGTGTTTTAACACGCCGTATTTATATGGACGTGTTATAAGATACAATAAAGGTCGCTGTATACGGGACGGGAAAAACCCCGGACGGAACGGGAACGGGGCGGGGACGGAAGGTGATCCTGACCGCGACGATTGACGTGGTAGTAACGTGCTAGTGTTGTGAAAACAACTTTATTAATACGTACGTGGCGTCAAACAGATGTGCCCGCACCGCGCCCTAAATCGGACACTAGATCACAATAGATTCATAGATTGGTTTAAACACCGCCGCGCCATCTATTTGGGAATGGAAATAATAAAAAGCGTGGGGTTCTTCTATTGGCCGACAGATGGCGTGGCATGAACTAAAACTTATATAGAAAAGAGCTAGCCCCGGAAATCACAGAGCAACGAAATCCCTCGTTAGTTAGCCATACTATCATTCATTATTAACAGATCCGGCGGGCACCTCGCAGATTTTCATTTCATTGGTGGGGGTGGGAGTGGTTGAGCAACAAAGGGGCTGAAAAGCGATTGAAGGTAATTATTATTTACAGAGCTCTGGATTTGGTGTGGTATAATAGCAAGCCAATCATGTATCTAAATTGACTATAACATTGCCAGGGATTTTGACTGCCACTTTTTTTCGCATTTTAATGTGATGGAACCGCGTGATTACAAAAGTCTGTTTATTTCTGGCTTTGGTAAATGCTCTGGCTTTTGTAGTGTTTTTTTTTACAACAAAAGCTAGAGCGTTTCGGCCGGTACAGGTACAGGTACCAGGCCGAAATCAACAGGTCATTAGAGTAATTAAAAAAAGCGAAACTACAAAAGCCTGTTGAAATCGGCCGAAATCAACAGGCTTTTTAAGTTTTTTTTCATTTTCTTCCCGCTTTTTGTCAGGACCTTTTTTGCCATTTGTCGTGCTTTTATTTCTTCCTTTTTTTTACTTTTTAAGTTGGCTTTTTAAGTTGGAACAAACAACTTTAAAGCCCAGAGTGATTCGGCCGAGTCGCGTGTTGTTACGCTTTCACGTCAGGTAAGAAAGCTGATAGTTCAGTAAAATTACGGATTCGCAAAACATTAAATGCTAATGACCATTTTTGCATATCTGAATTTGATGCGATTATAAAACATTTACGAAAATCCAATTAAGTGCCTATTTTACGAATACAAAAAATACAGCGTAGTTGTTACTTCTTTTTTGTTGGATTTACATTCGCAATCAAATGTATGTAATTAGCAATTTTGCCAAAGCAACTAAATAAATTAATATTTTGGTCGGTAAAGTAAAAAAAGGGTTGTATTTAATCGGGTAACAATAAATTCCCATTTTGGGTATCAAAAGTACTGAATATAGCGTACTAAAAAACTAAGTGGGCGACGGACCGAGGGCGACTACAGATATTGAAAATGGGTGACATTAAAATACAAATTGAGTAACTAGTTATTCAGAACGGGCGACCAAATTACTATTTGGGCGACAGTCTTAGGGCACACAAAACATTTAAAATTTGGCATATATTTTATTTAAAAAAGGCGACTATTATCCTAATCGAGATGACAAAAAACAAACAAACAAACTAGAAAGCAACAATACCACGTTGGGCAGCTTAAATCAGTTATATAGTTACCTATTTGGTATAATAGTTGCCCACTCAGTATTTTTGTCACCCATTTAGTTTTCATTGCTAACTTAACACACACGCATTTAGTCGCCTCGCCCGTTTTAAGTATTTATGTAATCCACTGTTTGTCGCCCGTTTAGTAATTTTGTCACCCAAAAAATAAACTGCTCCCATTAACAGTAGCCTTTAATTATTTCCAGTCACCCAATTAATTGATTCCCAAAAAAATAGTGAAAATTAGTTGGATTCATTTACAAAATGACAGCTAGCCATTTAATCTAACGATCTAAAGAAGAAAGACCGCTATTGCAAATTATTTCAATTTCGTCATACTAGCTCCCGTAATTTTACTGAACTAAACAAAGCAAGGAACAAGGAGCTCGGTGGCGCAATGGCCCAGCGATTGCGGAAGTAAAGCAACGTTCGCAAGGGTCGGTCATGGGATGGGTGACCAAAAAATTATTATCTCGAGCTCCTCCGTGCTTCGGAAGGCACGTTAAGCCGTTGGTCCCGGCTGCATTTGCAGTCGTTAACACCCACCAATCCGCATTGGGCCTGCGTGGTGGGTTATGTATGGCCCATCCCCCTTACCACCCATACGGAAGGCCTGTGCCCCAGCAGTGGGGACATCAAAATGGCTGATGGACAAACAAAGCAAACAAACCGAGCTTCATTTTGAATTTAAAGTCATCATTATAGTCGTCATCTGCAACTTCAAAATTGTTTACTTGTTACAGTAAACAATTTTATTAGTTGAATAATTAAATTAAAATTAACTAGTCAGGTAAATAATTAAATCATTGTAATAACAATATTTTTATTAAATGGTAAAATAAAAATACATATTTTAATGATAATGACTGTGATTGATTTTGCAGTAAATTGTGCTCGTTTTAAATGCTTGTCATTGTTATTATGTTTATTATTTCTATAACACTAAGCTCGTTTCAAAATATTCTTTCTCTTTTCTAGTGATAAAAGAAACAATTTTTGACGAAGCTTTCATTATCTCATTTTTTGTTTCAATATTAGGTTCTGAGTCTGAAAGTTCTGTTTTCATCTCATCAAAGCTATTTTCTTGAGAAGCATAAATTAAGTCACTAAAACTATATGTTTGCTTCAGATTATCTATTTTTCTCGAAACAAAATCATTACAAGAGGACTTTAGAAAAGCTTTTATATCAGTTACACTCTTAATCCTGTCCAGTTTACTTAAATTATTTTTTATAGAAGAGAAAGTTTCTTTCTTTTCTGGCCGAGTCTCGCATTTCCGGGTGCTGTTGTCGGAAGACACTCTGCACAATATTTCATCTAACTGTTCGGTAATAACTGAAGCTGCAATTTCTAACTCATTTTCTGACTCTGTGTTATGTGAACAACATATTAATTCAACACTGCATTGATTTGATGATCTTTCATTATCTTCTGGCTGAATCATTATATTTGGATCGTAAAATTGTTTGAGCTTACTAAGTACAGCCGTTATATCGCGTTCCTTTCCAATATTTGGATCTTCATACGATTCTTCTATTTTTATTTTTCCTTTATAGAAATAGTCTAATGGTAGATTAAAACCACGGACTGACACATCGGTTCCAATCCCATATCTAGGAGTTGTTATTGGCTGGCGGTAAATGCATTCAAATTTTCCAGTAGAAGATTTAGAGTTAGCTGCATGGTCTACAACAACTGTAATGAAAAATATATAATTGATTACCTACTTAAAATGTTTGTATCAAAGCAGATGTACAGTTACACAAATACAAATACGAAATATTTATTTACTGGTAATTCTCTCTCATGACAAAGATCTGATATTATAAAGAAAATACACTTTGTAATGTAAGTTATTACAACAATAAGTAATGTAGTGAGATAAAAGTGTAAAATAAAAAACTGCCAGTAGACAAGTAAAACGTTCAAAAGCTATAAAGTTTACAGCAAATCATGTACTAAATACTATAATGAAATTACCTTTAATTATATCTGCGACCACAGCAGGACATATTTTCGCTGTAACTTGTGTAGTGTGGCTAAGGTCCGGACACGAGTTGATCTCAATCAACCAAGGCTTATATTCCTTGTCCAATATAAAGTCGCATCCATAAAGCTCAAAACGATTTTTACTAACATTCAGCGTGTCTTGGCAACTCAACATGATTCCAATAATTGTTTTTTTCATTCCGGGATAAATAATGTTATCCCAAACTTTGTTCTTCCCCGTTTTGACTAAATAATCCTTGTATGTTTCTGAATGCCACATATTGCATTGCGGAAGTTCTGCATTTCTACCTAAGCAATTTGTATATTTCTTCTGCACTGCGTAGTTGGTTAAATGTATAGACTCGTGATAATTCTTGAGATTATATTTTTGAGTGCTGAATTTCAGGTAACAGTCTTGGTACATCCATATTACTAGGGGATACGTGCTTGTGACAAGATAATATTGTCTGATATCGAACTTGGTGTCACAGATCAGAAGAGGTTCCTCTGTAAATAAGGAAAGAGTTTAAATAAAAGCAATTTTATTTGCGTCTGTATCTGTGTTAGTACTTGGTTGGACTAAGAATAACCTTATTACAATTACAAAGTATAAGGTGACCGTTCAATTATTGAAATTTTCTATTAATTATTTGTTTTACCTACCAATATATTTCTGAACCACAAACTTCGCATTAGCTCTGTTCAACAAGTCGACGATCACAGCTAGTATGGAGGCCATTCTGATACCTCTGCCACGGGAACAATGAGCAGGTTTAATGATCCATATGTTATGACATCCTTCACAACTCAGCTGCGGTCTATATTTGTATATTTCTTTCAGTAAAAACTTCGCATATCCTAAATACAAAGGAAGTTTATTCTTTTCATCCTCCTGAAATACCTCCTCTTTCGCTATAATTCGATAGTATTTTTTCAAGAAAGCGTTCCACTGACCGTTACTAGGTGTTGTAACAGATCTATCGATGTCTTTGTGTTGCTTTCTAAATAAATATTCCTTGCATCTGTTCAGAGCGAAGACAAAAACACTCATTGAAATTTTTCCAGTCTTTACAAAAACTGCCCGATCACTCGCGACCATTGAAAGAATCCATTTCAACAAGCTGGTGCATGCGGTGATTTTATAATCTTTCACAAATGCATCCACTTCCCCATAATCATAACTGTTGTATGTTCGGGGAGCATTCACTTCGGCAACGTCTTCAATATAAAACCAGTAATTTCTTTTCATCGAAGAACATAGCCCTTGTTTTGTTGTCCACATTGCATCTTTGCTTAATTTATTAATGACAGTGTTACATTCTTGAGACATGTCAATGACTGCCGGTTCATGCTGTTCTTCTTTAACGCGCCAAATAAAGTTAGGATTGCACTTGGCCACAAAATTGGACAAAAGGATTCTCTCTAACTCTCCGTTTATATCAGATTTATTAGTAAACGTACCGTTTCTGATTTTAGACAAATTCATGCGTTGGGGTGGGATTTTCTCCACCCATCCTCGTTCGAGTAAAGCTTTACGTACAGCGTTACAACTGCCATATATGGAAAATATCTTATTCTCTTTGATGGCACTAGAAGCAAGGTTTTTAAGCTTTAAATATCGTGAAGTTCTCGTTTGGCAACTGCAAATTACATAACTCTTTTCTTTAGGCGATAAGCCTGTAGAACGGCTATATTTTGGGATAGGCATATCGTGTCTCTTTTTTTCGTTCACACTATATTTATAATCTCCAAATCTGTTGAATGGAGATAGCAATCTTTTGACTCTGCCTTTATCAATCTCTGTCTGAGAGGGGGTCTGCAAAGTAATAAATTTAGGCTGTAAAAACTTTATTAACCCAGATCTAAATACATTGGCATTCCAATAAAAAAAATGATTTTATTACTTGAAAGTATAAGATAGATGGGCGTCTATTGATCCGAATCCCTGAGACTCCAGCGATACTATTGTCACTTAATAACTTTGTTTTCTTTGAGTCTGAATGAGGTCTCTGCGATAGACACATAATCCATTTAATAAATTAATGTCGATAATGCAATGTCTTAAAATTATCTTATTACTTACTTTTTTCTTTTTGAGGCATTTTTTCTTTCTATGTGGCATTATAGAATAATATCATTCTTTCATTAGCTTAAACCTGTCGTCTATAAAAAAAATAGGTAAAAATAAAATAGCAACTTGAGAGTTAAAAAAATGTAAATAATGGGTTTCAGACGAATATAAGAAATTATTCATTAAACAACAGCTACTCACGTATTTAAATCTTATTACCTTCTCTCTTAGTGGAAACATTTTTATGATCAGTTTATTATTCTTTTATTATTGTTTCTACATTTTTAAATATACATTTCAACTATTGATTTTGACGTCCAATGTGACAAAATAGATATTGATGTCACCAAGACATTGACATAATATTGATTTCTCTTTGTCGATAATTAAACTGAATTTCAAAATAGGTTGTATGCATATTTATGCGCGAATAGATAATTAGAAATACTAGGTTTGGGTCTTAGATTATGTTCGGGTGGTAAGATAGGCCTGGGCATGGACACGGGAACAGCAGGATCCGGGAATAGGGAAACACCTGGAAAATGAGGAGGGTATAAATCAGTTAATTACTATCTGTTTAAGTATATAGTTTATTTTATATAATTTTGATAAAATTTGAAGATTTCAACAGCATAAAGAAAATATTTTTGCACGTTTGTTTACAGACATAACAATTTGAGAAATCTCACTCATTACAGTTCACAATATAAAGTTACAGTCTAGAATATACTTAGTTTCTAATATTATTTTTTCGGTCTTCGTAAGACCTTGTTTAGGTTCCCTTCCTTTTCATAACAGAGGTTTGAGGTTCGTCATTTAGAGGAGTCACTACGACTCTGTAAGGTGAGTAAATGGAGGTGCAACTTTTTGAAAAAGATATAGCTTTTTGTGTACTTCTATTTTCATCTCTGAGTTTGCAAATATTTCTACCAACTGCGCTTAGCTTTTTAATTGAATCTGTACTATCTTCACAGTTTTGAGAACTCAGTAATTTATGTGTTCCTATAATACCCGATTTAGTTTGACGCACGACGATGGATGGTACAGTATCTGACTTGGGAACCATTTTGTTTTGAATGGAAATAGTGGGTCTTAGTATACTAGCGGTTTCCCGCTCCCACTCAATAGGGTCTATATAGCACCTTTTATTACCAACCGACCTTTCTATTTTCGGCTTATCCGCTTTGCGCGCAGATTCTGTTCGGAATTTAGTGGTATTACTAGCGGATTTAGCCTCTTCTGGCCGGCAACACGAGTGAGGCACTATTCGACGCTTAGGTTCTGTACTTTCCCGCCTTCCTCGATGAGTCCTAGAAGAAAGGGACGTTTTACGTTTTTTCGATGATTTACTACTAATACCCGATTTAACGACGGTGATGGCACGGCGTACCGTGAGGGATTCCTTTGGCCCTAGCAAAATTCCATCTTTGTTGGTTGGTATGGTATCATAAGGATTCAGCCAGGTAAGGAAGTCTGTGATGATTGGTCCTGTGTACTCAGGAGGTACTGGTTGGTCAAAGTCTACTTTCATGTCACCGGAAGGTGCCCTCGGCTCAGGAGAACAAACAATCTTGGGCGGCTCGTGTCTCTTCTCCTTTTTCTTGTATACCTTCTTTCCATTCACACATAGGGATAGTCCTAAGTAAGCAGGTGCTTTTGGGACTACTTGTCTGTATGCTAATTCAAATGTTCCTGTATCAGCCTCCAGATTAAGCCGCCGATCCAGAACAACTGAAAGTAATGAAAGGACATTATGTAGTTCTGTGCCTATAGTTTAAAGTTTATTAAGTACCTATGTTGAATTGGCCGATACCTTTTATGACATCCTCCAGACACTGGGGACATAAGCGTGCCGTGACTGATGTGGTTGGGGCTAGGTCAGGGCTGGAGTTAATCTCTATCAGCCATGGCGTGAAGTCGTCAGTGAGCATGAAGTCTGCCCCATAGAGTTCGAAGCTGTTTTGACGCTTGTCCATCGTCTCCTGGCAGGCCAGCATTGCACCAATGAGACTCTGTTTGATCCCTGGGTAGATTTTCGTATCCCACAATTCGTACTTTCCTATCTGTCTTCAAAGGTTGAGATAATTATGATTAAATAAGTAAGTGTAATTTGATAAAAATTTATAATCACTTGGAGAATCTATTAACATGCAAAAAATCTGGAATTTAAGAAATACTTAATTTTTACCGAAGGTAAGCCTTGAAGGTATGACAGTCCCACATGTTCTCGTCTGGCAATGCTTTGTCACGTTCGTTGTTATTCTTATACTTCATCTGCACAGCATTGTTAGTGAGATGAACTGACTCGTGGTAATTTGACAAACTAAAGATTTGAGAACTAAATCGCAGATAGCTATCCCTGCAAACAAAAATATGTTATTAATCGATGAATAGCGACTACTTAAATTCAAATATGTATACCCAATACAAACTAACTTACTTGTATACCCAAATAGTCAGCGGTTGACAATTTGTTATAAGAAACCATTGACGAATGTCGAATTTTGTATTGTAAATAACAAGTGGGTTTTCTGTAAGAGAATGTATTTTATAAGAATGTGAACGCTTGAAAACTCATTAAAACTGAAGTTGAAAGTAGATGAAATTGGGCACACTTGGGTTACAATAAGGTAGCTCGTCTTCCATCATTAAAAAAAAGAAAAACCTACCAATGTATTTCTGAACGACATATCTAGTCTTCTGAGCGGGTATGTTGATGAGGCTGATGATATCTTTAATGTTGTTCATGAGCTGGATGCCACGCCCGCGGCACTTGTTGCCCGGCTTCACAATCCATATGTTTAACACACCATCAATATCTATCTGGGGCCAGAATTTCGTCATCGCTGCTAGCACTTTCATTGCTTTCCTTTCCAATTGCCTGTAAAAATAATAATATTCACCCTTCCTTTATCTGTATGGTGTGGTGGGTGTAATGTAACACAAGTCTTGCTAGTCTTAACACCTGATTCGTGTGACACGCAATGGGGTGTGATACTGAGGAACTAATGGCGCCACAAGCGACAGTCCCAAAATAATTTGATTGGTTGTTTCAAATGTCTAATGTCATTTCTGACGTATTTTAACCAATCAAAACCATTGATAGCGGCCCGGTCGCCGCTGGCGCCATCTGCGATTAGCTTTGCGTGATACATCCCATTGACGTCATCATTCGTATTGTAGCGCCTCGCCATAATCATAAGAAGTATTGAAGGGCGGTTCAAAGGGTTGATTATTAATACTAGCGACCTACCCTCGTTTCGCTTCGGTGTACAAAGTAAGCGAGGGCAGGTTTAATAGTGTACCTATTAACAATTATCTAAAATAGTGAAAACCATATCAAAATCCGTTGCATAGTTTAGAAAGAACTAAGCGAACAAACAGACACGAATAACGACTTTGTTTTATACTATTTAGTGATAAGTGATAGTGGTGAGTGAGACTGAGCGTTGTATGTAGGGGCTACTAGGATTATTCATTATGCAGTTTTTTTTCTAAAACTATTTAAAATGTTTAATACTTTTAAGGTTTAAACTCCTTTAAGTTGTCGGATTTTGTTATTGATGGTTACCTATGACTATGGTGTGAAAGATATTTTGTAACATACGTTACTGATTTTTACCTTATATTAATATTTTTATCTTCCGCAAACTTCGCCTTTTCGTGTACAAGGAGATAATGATGGGTTAGGAATTGATCCCATTCATGTTCCCAAATGTGTTGGCTTTGATCTTCCATATCGTCGATATCCTTATGTGTAAAAAATCCTATGTACTCGTTCAATCTGGTTATAGCAAATTCTATTGCGCTAAACGGGACCTTTCCATGAGGCGTAACTAAATTTTCTTCGCCTACTTTATGTATCGAGTTGGATAGCCATTTGAGGACACTTATGCAGGCTGTTATTCGGAAATCATCGATAAACTCCTCAAGGCTATCCGAGTTGTGAATGTTGTAGCTACGCGGGAACCTCGTTAAAGCAACCCCGGGCTCGGTATACCAGTGCATTTGTGTCAGAGAGGTCGTCAATCCTTCCTTGGTTGTGAAAATCGATCTGCAAAATCTGTGGAATTCGTAGTATGTTTAGCGACACGCAACGCAAGAGTTTACCAAGTTTTTCAAGGTCCTTTATTAATAAATATGGATACCTGCTAATAACTACTTCCTTGTTACTAAGCAGCCAATCGTACTTGTCCCTTTTCGTCGTCCATAGAAAGTCTACGGAATGTTGTTCCATGAACTTGTACAAAATCATCCTTTCGACTCTGGAGAGTTCTTTTCCCGTTGCTTTATTTGGATCTAAGTTCGGTGGTGGATGACGAGCCTAAAATTATGGTTATTATTTAGTATTATGTTAAAATAATTTGTCCTTAATGGTCTTACACACAATGACAATGATATCGTTAGCCACATTATAGACGGCAATATGTCTGTAATATTTTAGCTCTAAGTAAAACTATTCAAGCCTTTAGACTTAAAATAAACGAGACAAAACACGCAAAGTTTACACCATAGTTAATGGTAAGTTTCCGAGCGCCTGACTTTACACGAATTGCGCGTTTGAAAGCTATTTTACTTAACTGTTACAACAAATATTCTTGACTTTCTAAAGGTATTATTATATTCCTTCAAAATACACTACGTTTTTAATGTGAATGGAGCTCGTATTGAACTTAAGTTTTGATTTCATTCAATGAAGGTATTGGTGACACCGACTAAATATTTTTCATGATAGCCATTACTAATGAACCTATTGGTATCTTTCTAAACAATAATGAAGAATTTGTGGTTACCTATATTTTATGCTTATCCCAGTTTTCTCGGATGAGACTAATAGAATTTTGTTAATGTAGGTATGTTATTTAGCATAAGAATAAATTTATTCTTATGTATTTAGTACCTTATTAGGTTCATATTTCTCTAGCCATCCTCTGTCCAGCATCGCCCTCCGCACAGCCGGGAACCCTCCGCCCTTGATCATGAACACCTTCCGTTCCTTCATCGCGGCGTCCGCTAACTTCTTTAGCTCGTTCCACCTGTCATTGCTTACCCAGCTCTTGTATTGCTTTAATTGCTCGTTAGAAGACGTCGATTCTAACGGAATTTGTCAAAATTAGTAAGTAGAAGGAAATTAATAAAAATTGATGTATTAGCATTAGCATAGCAAAACTGGAGAGAAGTAAACTAGTACAAAACAAAAACACAGTAAACCAAAATAAAATAAAAAAACACAGTTAAAGTTCAACAAATACCCAAAGAGAAACAAATAATATGAAAAAAAAATAGTGATTACTATTTGCTATACCTATAAGATAAGTTTCTATAGGTAGGTATCATATTTTTTAAGATTTAAAACTAAAACCTACCAAATATTCGATAACGATTTGACTGCTCGACATGATCGAAAGTAGGTACGTATTGGGCCTAAAAGTAGTAAAGGTAGGTACCTACTATTACTTGCAAACATGTCTTTTCAAAACAGAACTGCACTTAACAATAGATAGGTGACATGACCTTGACATGACCATGACATGACCTTTTTAAAAACATTTCAGTAACTTACCCCTATCGTTTAGATAATAAGTCAGAACAGAATTATTATTAAAAAAATAATATTCACAAGTCCTGCACTCTCGATGAATTAGAGTAGTTGTAAGCTCCATGTCCACAGATGAACTGATGGAAATACGAATGAACTTCAAGAGGAGCAGACAAATCGTTTTAAATGCTAACCCCTTTAGTAGAGATCTGCACTGATAATGCCATTGGGCAATTATCTTTCATAGTTTATTCAGAGAAAGGGGAGATGGGTATGGGGATTTTAAAATATGAGTAAATTAAAATCACAAGCTAGGTAGGGAGTAGAGAAACGAGAACAGTAAAATATCAAAAAAAAAACAAATCAAAAATCATCGATCTTTATATCACCGCTTATCTATGCGTTTGCTGGATCGATATGTTCGGATTGATGTGTTTTATTCATTTTTATTGGTAATCGACTATTTTCGTCGATTAGGAAAGGAGTTGATAAGCAAGTAATGGATCAACCCCTTGGGAAGAAGACAACATTAGGAAGATGACCACGTGACCTTGAGGGACCCCATAGTAGCCCTCAGTGGCGAACGGTCCATACAAGCCGATTCCCATCGGCTTACCTTTTAGAATCCCCACCGGTCCACAATGCAGATCACAACATTTTTGTATAAATAACGGCTTACCTTCGCCATTATTTCACCCCTCGCCACTGAGCCCTACCTAACGTCATCTTCAGCTGATCATCCACTTCATTCAGGGGCAGGGTTAAAAAAAACAGTTTTTTTTAATTTTATAAAACAAACAGTTCAAAAGGTGTTAAACAAGTGTTTTTTTTTGTTTTTTATGTTTTTTTTACTTATTACTTTAAACCATCACTTTCAAATAATTAGACCTTTAATATTAAATACCTAAACTATTTCCAAATTCGCCTTAGAATCCTTAGTAAATATTTACAACAAACGGGTTGGGTAACTAACTACCTAAAACATATTTTATTTTATATCTTTATCAATACTACTGAACGCTTTACTTACATATACCTTGTAAATAGGTACTACCTATGTTCTCTGATGTTCATTAATAATAAGGGAAACCCCAATATATAGAATGTTGGAACCAGTTTTCGACAAGGACCAGTCTTCGATTTTTTTTAATCGGTAATAAAATGGCTAATACCTACTTAGTTAAGATTTGTCATCTTGGCAAAAGATATCCGATATAACATTACACTTTTTACTGTCATTCTTTGTATTTTCAGTAAAATCTAAAGTTTTTCAACATATTTTTGGGAAAAAAGTGCACTAATTTACGAAAAACACCATTTATTCTCGATTAATAGTCGTTTTAAACCCTGTTTTTTTTCTTAATGTTTTAAACATTGTTTAAAACTTGTTATAAACTGTGTTTTTAAACACTTAATAAAAAACATAGTTTTATTTCAAATTATTTTAAACACTGTTTTAAACACGTGTTTTAAAACAACTTGTTCAGGGGACCTACCGACTAACGTCCCGAACCTCGGCAAGTCTGCCGGGCTTCACACAAACATCGATATCTTGCAAATTGTAGGTACATTATGAAATTCCTTACTTCGATCTATCTATTTTAAGTTGGAGCCCGGCACACCCACCGAAGTTGGAAAAGTTAGCCGGTAGGGCCCCTGGCCATAATGGCGGACCATGTTTCATGATTTCACTCGTACATCGATATCTTCCAAATAGCTTCGGCAAATAGTACAATACGAAATTCCGTACCTACTTCGATTTATCCGTCTTAAGCAGCTTTGCCGAAGTTGGGAAAGTTAGCCGGTAGGGCTCCAGACAGCCAGACACATCAGTGACTGGACTTAGTCCCTAAACTTTAACTGTCTTATTCAGGATGTTTCACAAAACTGGGGTGTAAGACTGTTCTAACAAAACCTGGTTTAATGCTTGTAAACCAATCACAATACACCTTTTAATCCTTAAACGGTGGGACTAAACGTTAAACTGTCACTCTGAATACGATTTGCGCTAAAATGGCGTTAGTCCGCTGTCTAACGCCATGTTAACTTTGGCCCTAGTTTAACGAACGCACTCTGAATAAGACAGTAAATAGCTACGTAAAGCGTAATTTTTTACATCGTTATTTTTTAAAAATGACACGTTCTTTTACTGTTGAATATCCTAGTGTGGATTCAGGTTCATATGCTTGCTTGCTCAGATCAAATAAAAAAGTCTGAGCTTGCTTGCATAAAATCTAAAAAAAACTATATAGTTTTTTTTTAATTTCCGACTTTTGACAACATCTTAGCACGCCAAGTTCCAAAAGGTCACCCCACTCCCCAAATTAATTTGTAAGTATTTTTATGGTTGTGGTGTCGTATCGTGCGTGAATGCCAGCCAACCACAGTGGGTCACTTTATTCGTGCCATTATTCAAATACTTAGGTAGGTACGTTTCTACGATATTATTTTGAGCCTTTACCTGGTCCATGATCAGACTTGGAGAACGAGACAGCGCTCGAAGGTCGCAGCTCCTTTTTTGCCGTACTGTCCTTGTGCAATTTCGAGTCTGACACGCTCTCCTCTAACTCCATCGTTACAGCCATGAGCCTCGCTTGCCCTCCGGAATCCTACAACAGACCACTAGATCAGCCCTTGACAACATCGTCCCCAGCGCCCCCTCAAACGTGTGGACGAAGCGAGAGGTGGCGCCGGACTGGGTGTAAGTAGCGCCTGGCGCCAGTGCAATAACCCACTTTGATGTAACCTACTTTTAGAGTCCGAAGTTATCAGGCATTCGGGCGCATCACTGCCTGGCACCTGCCTGTTTGAGTGACGTCACGGAGGCACCGCAAATCATCCTCGCACTGTAGGTAGTGTAGGTACCTACACGCGGAAATTAATAAGCCCAAATTACTCTTACCTTCTGTAACCAGGTCGCCACTCAGAAAACTAGGTTATAAGGAAACGCAATCGCGTCATAAAATATAAGTGTAAAAAAATAATAAACTAAGAAAACTGTAAATTTATTTCGATGCTATGACATTTTCGTTTCGGAAGTTGATTTTGATGTTTAGCTCTTTGATTCCTTTGACAGAGAGTACAAAATCGCTGAGGTAAGTAAGTAGGTACTACTCTCTCTATATTGTGTAAGTACCACTGACGTCCATTATAAAAGTACGCTGGACAGGCGAACGTCACCAATCGTTTGTTCCGATTTGAAAATCGCTATATTGGCGCTGAGTAGATTCTATACTTAGTGAGTGTACACTGGAACTAATTAGTTCCAAGTACACTCACTACTGCCATATTAGAATCTACTGCTCTCAGCGCCAATATGTGTTTTTTTTTAAATCAGTACAAAAAACTGCTGTCATTTCATGACAATAGCCTGTCCAGCGTACTTGTATAATGGACGTCAGTGGTAAGTACCTACCCCTCCGGTAATACCTAAGTAAAAATGCATTCCAAGATTTTTTGATCAAGAAATCGCTTTTTTTAGCCAAGAGCTAAATTCGCAATAATAACATCATGTAGGTAGTACAGTCAGCAACGAAAGTCGCTCAACACTTTCGTACTTTGTCACAGCAACTTTTTTATAATCCGCGTCAATTGGTAATGCGCCTGGCGGCCATGATTTTAACCTCAAAAACGAAAAACAATTGTAATTTTCTCATATACCTAGACCCTTTCTTATTGAAAATAAGAATTCAATAATTAATATATTATAATTTACCTATTAGAATTTTACTGTTTTTTGTCATTTTTAGTTGCGGAAGACGTTGATGTGTATGTTAATTTGACAAGGTTCCAGCGCATTACCAATTGACGCGGATAGTACTATTGGTTCTGCCCATGTTTTGCCGTGCCATCTAACGTTCAGTAGCAAAACTACTACGCATCTAGCTACTAGCACGCTATGTTAAGCGTTGATTACATATGCTATGCTATGCCATCATATTATGCCGATTTAAGGGCTGCGTTCCGAATCACGCCAACAGTGCTCACAGCGTGTGACGTCATTCTGTGCCGGACCGAATCATTAGCACGCTGTCAGCACGCTCACGATACTATTGATTTGGACCGCTTGTGAGAGCGCTAACACCGCTAACGTTGGATTGTATAGAACAACATAACCTCAAATGGGTTAATCTGATCTCGGTAAAGTAAATATTTATTCTAAGGGATAGGTAAATAAAAAGGCACTAATGAATACGAATTAAGTTCCTTCACTGAGACCAATTATTTACAAACCAATTTTAAACTCTCAAAGCTTCGAAATACTTCTTACCACTGCTAGCTCTTTCAACATCAGTTTAATATAATTATTTCGTTCGTATCTTTACAAAACACCTGCAGGTCAATAAATTCAACCATCTTTTGTAAAAATCACAAATAATGACCACAACATCCACAACGATCCACAATTTAACCACGTATTATTTGTCAACAATGAACTTTGACAAGGAAGTTTGACAGCTACACCGACTACGCTCACAGTGCTTTGGTGGAATACGCTGAGCGTCGTTAGCACATGCGATGACGTCACTTTAACTTACGTGAGCGTTGTAAGCATGATTTGGACCGGACGTTAGCGCGCTCACAGTGCTGTAAGCGTGAGTGGAACGCGGCCAAGGTGTGGTCACATTTGTCTGACGCCACGCGTTAACACGTGTTAACACGCCGTCAGATGACATTTTCACAGTAAATGTATGCACTAAAAATAGTGACTAGCTTCACACTTATCTTATAACACGTCCATATAAATATTGGATCCTAGTTAGGAATTTTTAGGGTTGCCTCCTTAGCCAAGGCAGGCCTCCTTCACTCGCTCAAGGTCGCGCGATAAGCACCTACCGCTAGCCGTTCGTTCGAACGAACAGGTGAGCAAAGCAGGCCACCACACACCCGCCTGTGTAGTCGCGCGGCCCCTTACTACCTGCGTAGTATTGTCTCTTTATAATAGTAATAATGTCGAATCGACATTACTGTGCCGTGTACTGTACGGTTGTCAAAATCAAAAAACCAATAAAAAAAATCGTTTTTCACATTATGATATGTGCTACGCAGTTCATTTAAAAAAAGACAACCCTAACGTTGCGTCATTAGAAAAGGCAAGAGCACGCGATAGAAAGAGAGGCAACTACTAGGTGAATATAAACTGTACTGCAGGCAGGCCATTGCGCGACCTGAATTGCACTTTATTGTGCCGGAGCAAAAGTCGCTATTTATTATGCGGCGTGCTGCTTCTGTACTTGTACTATTAGTTATTCTGTTAATTATTCTGTGGCCAAGGCTATACAGAGTGTCCCAAAACTTTGCCACATGGAGGGAAAGTACCTTAAATAATTAAGATAGATTTGAATGTAAGAAGACTTCATTCTGTTTTTAATAAGAAACGGAACTGCATTCAAAGTTTTTTTTTTAAACCGCATACGACTCCCTTCCAAATTGATACAATCTGTGATAAATAAAGGACATCAGGCACATGAGACCCAAAAGTGTATAAACATAATTCTATTATCTATAAACACTTTATGTTACTAGAATCATAAAACAGCTGCAAAATTATTTTTTAACTCCTTTATTTAGCTTTAATTAATTATTGAAAAAAACAAAAGCATATCAATGAAACGGACATCTTTGTCAGCGATTTCACAAGTCTCCCCTGAGTATATTTGTTCTGTAGCACAAGTGATTGCGCATTAAAAAAAACAATGTCTGCCGGCTGTCAGTCAACTGTCAAAGGTGTTTTGTTACGTGCGACATGCACAAATTTTCCGTTTGATCTGGTTCCGACTCGTACAGTGTGGTGGTGCTAATCTGTATCACTAATGTTACGTGCACACTACCGTGATATGGCAATAATTATGGCCATAATTTTCCTTATTCCTATACGCATAAGGTTCATCAATGGTCATAATTGTTGGCATATCACGGTAGTGTGGTCCTAGCATAACGCAGCTAACAAAACGTGTTGTCGTGGTGTTGCTATTTAGTGTCGGGGTTACCAAAAAAAAAACTTTCAAACATAAATAACTCTTAAAACATAAATCTTCGTAAACATCCGAATATTTTCTATGAATTACTAATTACATGCCTACATTTTGGAAAATACAGAAATGTTATACATTCTTTGGTTTTTTTCTATGGGACTCTGCCTGATGTCCTTTAACTGTGTTATTCAGAGATGTTTCACAAAACTGGGGTGCAAGACTGTTCTAACAAAACCTGCACCCTGATTATCTAAAAAGAAACTACTTAGCGACCGGTTGCATTTGACATACATTGCCACTTTTCTTTGGTACGTTTTTTTTAACCCAAAAAGAAGTAGCAATGGATTACGATCATCTGTGAACTGCAACCAGTCGCGAGGTGGTTTTTAATTAGATAATCAGCCCGCCGGTTTAATGCATGTAAACCAATCACAATGCACCTTTTAATCCTTAAACGGTGGGACTAAACGTTAAACTGTCACACTGAATACGATTTGCGCTAAAATGGCGTTAGTCCGCAGGCTAACGCCTGTTAAAATTTAACTTATTTAAACAAGTGGTGGCAAAACTAAATTGGTATGCTAAAGCCTCGATTACATACGCCGATTTAAGGCACCGGCTAGACGCGTGGTATTTATCGTGATCCATCGCCATAGAGTAAATTTTAACCATTGAAAGTAATTTGTATGGAATATTCAATATTTTACTTTCCATGGTTAAAATTTGTTCTATGCGTTGGATCACGGTATTTACCACGACGTGTAGCATAGCCTTCTATATCTTCCAAGCCCTGAAGTTGAGCAGAACGGCAACATCGCATGTGGTCAAGCACATAGTATAAAATTATTTTAAAAATTATTTATTATTTGTTTTTCCTATATTATCTATGTTTAAACTAGTTGTAAATTGTGATGTAAGATTATTTCAATAAAGTTTTATATTTATTATTATTATTTATTTATTAGAACATAAGGTTTGAGTCAAATTATTTGAACTTTTCGGGGATCCTTTAGTACGATGAGCATTTTGATCTAAGCCTCCTCTAGCAATAAATCTTACATCATTGGAAAGGTATTTAAATTTGAAACACTTTATTGTAAAACTATAATCGTGAACTATTAGTACTTTGAGAGTTATAACGCTCTAAACTTGACAATTTTTTTTAACATTAATGACCTAAAACTCCGAAATTACTTACAATTAATAGAAAGTATGTTTGCAGCAAATGTTTGTCATATAAAACCTTTCTTATGATATATCATTCATTTCTATAGGTGTGGTCGATCAATTCCAGTAGACAATAAACCACTTTTATACTTTAATAACCTTTAACTCCAAAAGTATTAACAATTGATATAAAGTATATTAACAGCAAATATTTGTCTTTAAAAGACCTTTCTAATGATATATAATTTATTGCTAGAGGGCGTGTTAATCAACTCCCTGCTGAAGAAAATCAACAAAAAAGATGACATCTTTGACAGCCATTTTTTCCTGGTTAACATTGATATTTTTCTTATTGTTTAATATACAAAGCATTTCAATAAAAGAACTAAATTATTTTCATATTTTAAACCTTACACGATTACTATGAAAAAAAATATCGACCTCTTAAAATTGAAATATTCCCATACATTTAGTATGGAGACTGGCGGACGACATGACCACGAACTGACAGTAACAGACGTTGCCAAACTTATGTTCACGGCTTGGAAATAAAGAAGGCTATGCGTGTAGCCGTCGCCTAAGGAACCAATTTAGAGTTGCCACTCGTATAAATAAGTTAAATTTTAACAGTGAATTTGCACAAATGACGGAAAGGTCAACATTTTTTAAGATTTTTTATTTTCAATTCTCATCTCCAATCTTAAACCATGTTTACTTTTACGTTATAGTGTAGATTCGATTTTAAAATCGAACTTATTCTACAATATTTTATTGTGGCAACCCGAAATTGGTTCCATTAATGCATGAATAATAGGAAGGAAGTGTCTATTCATCGGGGCGCCTCGACGAATAGTATTTTTCTCTATCTAGCGGTGCGCACCACTGAATAGCGCTTTCTCTAGGGATTGGCTATATGCCGGTGCCTCCTTTTTAGCTGTCGTAATCGTAAGTTTAACTATTCAAATAGGTAGTAATAATTGTGTAAATGCCTGTTAGGCTAGTGGTTAGAGTGTTGTTCTCTCGATCCAGAGGTCGTGGATTCGATCCCCGACGCGGGAAGCAACATCTTTGAGTTGTTGTTTCTCGTTATATTCAATTTAACCGTTAGTGTTATTTTATTGCTGTGGTGCCGCTTTTTATAATACAAAGGGTAAAAGCCTTATAAAAAAGAATATGGTAGATAGGGATCATCAAACAAAACAACTTTTACTATGGGACCAACTCTGAAATCGCGAAAAAAAAAATCTGTTGTTTCATACATTTTGATATTTTCGTTATTATTTTTTGTATGAAACAGCTGCTTTTATTTTTTGCGATTTCGAAAACACCTTGTGCTACTATCCCCGCAAATTGCTAATGAACATTGCAGCCATTTTTAAACGAAAAAACCGGAAAAAAAAATAGATTTTTTATACTTACCTAGACCCTATCATATTAAAATTAATAATTCAATTATTAATAGGAAGTGTCTATTCATCGGGGCGCCTCGACGAATAGTATTTTTCTCTATCTAGCGGTGCGCACCACTGAATAGCACTTTCTTTATGGATTGGCTATAGGCCGGTGCCTCGGGTTCGATCGATCCCCGTGGGAAGTAACATCTTTGAGTTGTTGTTTCTAGAATTTGGTTTGGACATTGCAGGCTGATCACCTGATTGTGCGATAAGAAAGATGATTCGTGCTTCGGCTGTAGACCCTGTAGATCCTGCGCTGCGCCTGACCTCTCCGCAGGCCTACCGCCTAACTCTCTCGCTTTGACTCTGGCTTTGGTTTTATGACTTCAGTGCACTGTCCGTCCTTGTCATCGTGTTTTGATATGACAAGGACGGATAGAGCATAGCTATCGCTTTGAGTTAGGCGGTAAGGCCCCCGGTCGTGTCGTCCTGCCATCCTATCGGAATTAGAGAGTGAAGGAAAAGAGAGTGCAAACACTTTTCTCTCAAATCTCAATTAAACTGCATCTAAATCTCTAAACACAAACCAAAGCTACGCACTGCACTAACAAATCTGCTAAAACCACAGCCAAAGATGATTACCTACTATTCCCGCTTGTATAATCCATGTCAGTGATTCCCGCAAATGCGCAGTATGGAACCTTGTCATAATGACATCTACGTTTACGTCATCCGCAACAAAAAATTAGGTACCTACATATTGTAACAATAAAATTGTAATAGGTATTTTTTTATTTATTAATTATTATTTATTTAATTATTATTATTTATTTATTTTAATAAGATAGGGTCTAGGTATAAAAAATCTACATTTTCCCCCCGTTTTTTTGGTTTAAAAATGGCTGCCAGGTTCATTAGTAATTTACGGGGATAGTATTACAAGGTGTTTTCGAAATCGCAAAAAAGAAATCAGCTGTTTCATACAAAAAATTATAACGAAAATATCAAAATGTATGAAACAGCAGATTTTTTTTCGAGATTTCAGAGTTGGTCATAGTAAAAGTTGTTCAGTTTGATGATTCCTATCTACTACCTAACTACTTTATAAGGCTTTTACCAAACACTTTGTATTATAAAAAGCGGTACCACAGCAATAAAATAACACTAACGGCTAAATTGAATATAACGAGAAACAACAACTCGTAAATGTTGCTTCCCGCGGCGGGGATCGAATCCACGACCTCTGGATCGAGAGAACAACGCTCTAACCACTAGCCTAAGAGGCATTTACACAATGATTACTACCCATTTGAATAGGTAGTTTAACTTACGATTACGACAACTAAAAAGGAGGCACCGGCATATAGCTAATCCCTAGAGAAAGTGCTATTCAGTGGTGCGCACCGCTAGATAGAGAAAAATACTATACACTGCCTGCATTAATCGGGATATTTTTTTTTTCTATAGATGTCAAGAAGCTTATACCAACAATGGAGATTGCACGCCTAATAACATATGCCTAGTTCCAAATCACACCAACAGCACTGTTAGCGTATAATCCATTAAATTAAGAAGGTTGTTAGAAATTAATTGTATAAGCCCTACAAGAACACAGCTATATTGATTTGAATGACATTCCTGCTTGCGGCTCTCAGCCTTTCGTGTGTGTTTTTGTGTCGTCCCAATAATTTTAATAATCTTAATTCATCGCTATCAATTTACTACAAATAATGTAATGCTGGATTTTATCTTGAAGAATAAAACTCTGGATATTGCAACAATGTGTTTATTTGGTTGATCACGCCTATCACGCCATTCCATTGCCATTGCCACATCGCAACGTCTGCTTGAACAAAGGTACACAAATACCCTATTTGTGGAATATTTTGTGACTATTTAATTTGGTCGGATACGCGCTAACAGCGCTGTGAGCGTGATTCGGAACGCAGGGATAGTGAAGATTGAAAAAGACTCTTTAGTGACGTCACGGCGTATTGCTATCTCTTTCTTTTCGTTTTACAATACGTTTTCGTTTCTCACGAACGAACGAACAACGAACACGCAGGCCCGCCGCTAGCAGTTTGAGCGCCCGCGTGCAAGACCGATTATGCCGCCCCCTACTACAAGTGGGTGATTTCTTGAAAGATGCCTTAATCTTTGTACCCACTCCTTATGTGTAGAAATCTAGTCGCGGCGTGCGAAGCGCGCCGCGCGCTCCGGGACGTCTAGCCATTTGACTCTTTCCCGCAGTTTTTGCAAAATTCTACACAAGTAGGTGGTTTCTTGAAAGATGCCTTTATCTTTGTACCTAGGTACTTCTTATGTAGAAGTCTAGTCGCGGCGTGCGAAGCGCGCTGCGACTAGACTTCTATCGCGCCGCGCCGCGACTATCTTCGCCTATTTTTGAAACCTTCGGCTAATTTTCTCATACATTTGAGTCAAATGTCGAACGAAAATCAGTAGAAAAGAGCGCTCGACGCCAAAAATTTAATTTTTAATTTATTAGGTATCTAAATTAATTAATTACAGAATTAATTTAAGAATAATATTTTATTGTTTAAGGGATAATCTTGAAATTAAGTTTGCTAGCCGAAGGATTCAAAAATAGGGCCCCAGGTTGCGATTGAAATCCGAGCGGAGTTCGGTTTAAACTCTTAAAATCCAGTCTAGATCCCTATCTACTATTATAACTGCCTAATCTTGTCATTTATCCTTACTAAGATGCTTTATTAGTTGTATTTTTCTAAGAACCTTATACTGTTTGATACAAATAAATAAATTTTGATATTTTTTTTTATTTCTATCTATCCCCACTGCCAGAACACGATGTGAAGCGGTATAGGCAAGAAAAATAAATTATTCATTTCTAATAAATTATTTAGCTATGGCTCATTCTCGGTATAACCAATTAACCACACAGAGGGAGCCAAAAAGCTGCATGCGGCTCGCAAGCCGCGGTTTGTATTGCCGCTTCTTCACAACTGGGTACAAGTATAGAGACATCTTTCAAGCTTCCTGAATATTACGTAATTGATCTGGCGTCGTAGCTAGGTTAGGGGCTGGCAAGGGGGGTGTCTGCCAGGGGCGCAACCGTCAATTTGCTGACTCATAGCTAGAAAATAGTCTATAAGTCTTGGGACGAAAAATTCAAATCTTGCCAGGGGCGCTCATTATCTTAGAAATTTGTTTTGGAGCGCAGAATTCAAATCTTGTAATCGTCGCTCATGATCCTAGAAATAAGCCTTGGGGCGCAAAATTCAAATCTTTCCAGGAGCCCTCATATCATGACTCATGTCATCATGACCCTTCTTCGACCCTAGCTTCGACGCTTGGATCGTTCGATTTGCCGCCCCCCTAGACGTGCCGCCCACGTGCGGTGCACGCCTTGCACGCCCGCTTGCGGCGGGCCTGCGAACACGTATTGTAACACTAAAGAAAGAGGTAGCAATAAGCCGTAACGTCACTAAAGGACCTTTTTTCAATCTTCTCTATGACATATGGCCGTGCAATCTCCATTGGAGGGAGGTATAAGCTTCTTGATAGATGTCAATGAATCGAACAATACCTACAACTGAACTATTAAACACTTGACACTGGTAAAAATTACTTCCAAGAGGAAAGTAGATTGCCAAAATAAAAATGGAAGAAGAAGAACAACACGGTTACAGTGTTACCAGATTAACGGATTTACCGTCAGATTTAACGGATTAGCGTGTCCGCAGACTACAGACTATCGGCCGATAGTTGGCCCGATAGTTAGTTTTGTATGAAGAATCGGCCGATAGCAAATCGTTATAGTGTGCGTACTTACATATTTCTTCATACTGATTCCAACTATCGGCCGACAGTGTTTGGTCTGTATAGTCTGCGGGTACGCTTAGGGCACTATTGGGAGAAAATATATTTTGACGGCCAACAGATTTATTGACGGGAATAGTTTTGAATAAAATTAAAAACTTTTTTGACATATTTGTATAATCTTTACTTGTGAGGACGTTTTCAGTGTAATGAATGGAGTAAAATCAAAATAAAAGGAAAAAAGTGCACAAAATATGGTAAATACCATTTAAAAAAGGGATATTTTATTTTTAGTCAGGTGACTGTAAAATATACAGGCAACTAATAATAGGATATTTAACCTAACGGACGACAAACTGTGGATTACAAATAAAACTAGCAACTACAATTGTGAGAAGTAAATACATCAAAAGTAAATACAGTGACAGTGACCACAAAATATTGAATTCACAGAAGGATCACACCCGCTGTTCTCGAAAATTGTTACCTACCTAAACCTGCCGGACTTACAAGGGTTGCTACTATATTGATCCTGAATAAGCGAGTCTCTTTATAATACCTCAAAATGTAAAATAATTGAAACAAAGTTACCATTTTTACACGACTGCCCAAAGCAAAAAGAGTGTATATGTGTTCAGTACCTTGATTACGTAAAGCTGTTGCTAACAATTCTCGATTGAAATCGATTGAAAGCGCAGTTGCATTGCTGCTTTAGTTAAGATACTTGTCACATTGGTTCTTACTAAAGCAGCGCTGTAACTGCGATTTCTGTCAGAGTTGATTGCAACAAAGTTACGTAATTACCCCCCTGGTCAGGGTTCATGTATAACTTCTAAATGCCTGAACTGATTTGGATAAATGAGGTATCATTAGAATCCTTACAGCATTTCGAGTGACACTGGCTATATTTCAAAAAATAAAAAAGTCAATATGGCGACTGTGGGACGCCATTTTAAAATGTAAAAAAAAACTTCAATTATTACAATATGGGCATCGAATGAAAGGCCACAATGAGCACATTTCAAAACTATATAATTGTTCAAAAATTGAGTAAATAAAAAAAAAAATTAAAAACACGACTGCCCTGCCAAAAGCAAACTAAAAAGATAGATAACAAGGTGTCATTGCAGTCGGGGGACCTCTTTAATTGAAAATTGTTCCACAAAACGGTCCCCCGACTGCCATGACACCTTGTTATTTATCTTTTTAGTTCGTTTTTGGCAGGGCAGTCGTGTTTTTAATATTTTTAAAACTTTTAAAACAAGCAATGGGGTGTATGTATCACGCAAAGCTAATCGCAGATGGCGTCAGCGGCGACCTGTACCTTGATTACGTAAAGCTGTTGCTAACAATTCTCGATTGAAATCGATTGAAAGCGCGGTTGCATTGCTGCTTTAGTTAAGATAGTTGTCACATTGGTTCTTACTAAAGCAGCGATGTATCTGCGATTTCTGTCAGAGTTGATTGCAATAAAGTTACGTAATTACCCCACTGATGCCCTATTTTTGAATCGCTCGGCTAGCGTCGAGCGCTCGTTTCTACTAGTGCAGTATTTAGTGGCATCAACCTTGCAGATTGTCAACAAAGGAAGCCGCTTGGCACAGGCGTACTTTGTGGTCATCTGAGCTGATTTAGCCTTGTACCCACGTGGTACCACCATGGTGGTAGCCAGGGGTGGGGGGGAGAGGTCCCTTCTACCACGCTGCACTTTTACATCCATATCTCCATAAGTTTAGCAAATAGGTCGTGTTTGGTATCGTTTTCACATAATTCAAGGATGAGGAATTCATTTCTGGAATAACTTTTTCACTAGTTCATAGAAAAAACAAAAGTTATGCACAAAATAAGAAAAATAAGAAAACAAAAATCTTACAAAATCTATGTCTACAAATAAACCACGAGATTGTGCTTTATAAAAAAAATATGATTTCACAGCCCTGTTTATCTAGAATATATAAATATCAACTTTTCCATACAAATTTTATTTATAAATGTGTCAAAAAAAACATTTGCGACGCGCGGCGGTATTTTGGCGCAGTATATTTGGATAGGATTTATCACTTATTGTTTAATAATGACACAAATAGGTCATGTTTGGTATCGTTTTCATATAATTCAAGGACAGGGAATTCAATTCTGTAATAACATTTTTACTTGTTCATAGAAAAAAATGAAGTTCAGCGCAAAAAAAAAAGAAAAAAGAACTTACAAAATCTATGCCTACAATTAAACCGCGAGAATTAGATTATGCTTTTTAAAAAATATGTTTAAACAGCCCTATTTATCTTAAATATATAAACATCAACTTTTTTACAGAAATTATATTTATAAATATGTCAAAAAATCAGTTCCGCCGCGCGGCGGTATTTTAGTGCAGTATTTTTTTATTTGAATTTTTAACTTATTTTTTAATAATGACACGGATTAGTATTGGTAGTCCCATAATTTTACTTTAAAAAAGAGTTAAAGTAATAATAAAGTAAAAAAAATGATTTTACCTACCTAATTATAACAAATTTTATTGACAGTTTCCGCTGCACCCACATAGTTCGGTGAGCTTTATTTCTCTTTTTAAACAATCGCACCTTCCTGCGCATTTTTGCTTACACTTACACCACACCTTATTAACTCCATGCAAGCTGTGGCTGCTGCCGGTAGGGTGGTCCACATAGGCTCCCATACCTAAGCCATTATGTTAAGCCCCATACATTCCTCCTCGATAAATCACTCGCAAAATATGGTTGCACAGGGCGTCTCTGGTTGGTGGGAGATTCTCCAGCTGCCTGTCTTTTTTCGTGGATAGCACTTTACTGCATTGATTAAGTAATATCAAAAGCATTGATTTAAATCAAGGACATGTATTCCAACATTTTCAACAATAACTTAAATCACAAAAACCAATCACCATAGTAACTTACTTGTCATACAAAGCAAGGACAATTTTTTCTAATACTTATTGGCAAAGCCTGCTCCACATTTCCTTCTTTAGCGTATTTATCCTTCCGTTGCAATTGGATAAGCGCCTACAGCTTCGAAAGCGCTTTTTTCCCTTCACCAGCAAAAGACAATACGATATCACAGTATCACACCTGGAAACGGCGTGGAACAGTGGCCAGTTTGCCTTGGCAATATTTCTGCTTTTTCCCGTCCTAGAAGATAAACTGTATTAAATAATTATAGCTGAATTATTTTTAGATTTTAAAGTGTGAAAACACTATACTTATTTGGGTTACTTAATGAAGCTGCAATTGCATGGCAAGGCAGGAATTGATGATTTTTACCCGTGCCAACATGAACCCACAATTCCTCAAGCAGTGAATACAGTTTATCTTCTTTTAAGACCGGCAAAAGCAGAACTCCTTTTCCGGGTGTGATACCGTATCGTCTTTTGCTGGTAAAAGGAAAAAAGCGCTTTCGAAGCTTGGGGCGCTTATCCAATTGCAACGGAAGGATTTAAATACTAAATAAGGAAATGTGGAGCAGGCTTTGCCAATAAGTATATTAGAAAAAATTTACATTGCATTGTATGACAAGTAAGTTACGTGGTGATCGGCTATTGTGATTTAAGTTATTGTTTTGCTATTGAATGCTTTTGATATTAATCAGTGCAGAAAAGTGCTATCCACGAAAAGGGACAGGCAGCTGGCAGCTGGAGAATCTCCCACTAACCAGAGACGCCCTGTGTAACCATATTTTGCGAGCGATTTAGCAGGGCGGGGGTCAACTTTTAAAACCAATCCAAAACCTGCCATGTCCTGCAGATTGGGGTTGAGCCAAAAATAATGGCTTATGGGAGCCTATGTGGACCACCCTACCGGCAGCAGCCACAGCTTGCATGGAGTTAATAAGGTGTAAGTGTAAGCAAAAATGCGAAGGAAGGTGGGATGCAGCGGAAACGGCAAATAAAATTTGTTATAACTAGATAGGTAAAATATTTTCTTTTACTTAATTTTATATATTATTAACTCTTTTTTAAAGTAAAATTATGGGACTATTTTACCAATACTAATCCGAGTCATTATTAAACAATAAGTGATTAATCCAAATAAAAAAATAGTGTACTAAAATAAGGCCGCGCGACGCAACTGATTTTTTTGACACATTTATAAATATAATTTCTGTAAAAAAGTTGATGTTTATATATTAAGGTATAATAGGGCTGTTTAAACATATTTTTTATAAAGCATAATCTCGTGGTTTAATTGTAGGCATAGATTTTATAAGTTCTTTTTCTTATTTTTATGTTTTTGCGCTGAACTTTATTTTTTTCTATGAATGAGTATAAATGTTGTTGCAGAATTAAATTCCCCGTCCTTGAATTATATGAAAACGATACCACATAATTTGTGTCGTCATAAAACAATAAGTGATAAATCCTATCCAAATATACTGCGCCAAAATAGCGCCGCGCGTCGCAAATGTTTTTTTTGACACATTTATAAATATCATTTGTATAAGAAAGTTGATATTTATATATTCTAGATAAACAGGGCTGTGTAATTATATTTTTTTTTATAAAGCACAATCTCGTGGTTTATTTGTAGGCATAGATTTTGTAAGATTTTTGTTTTCTTATTTTTCTTATTTTATGCATAACTTTTGTTTTTTCTATGAACGAGTGAAAAAGTTGTTCCAGAAATGAATTCCTCATCCTTGAATTATATGAAAACGATACCAAACACGACCTATTTGCTAAACTTATGGAGATATGGATGTAAAAGTGCAGCGTGGTAGAAGGGACCTCTCCCCCCCACCCCTGGCTACCACCATGGTGGTACCACGTGGGTACAGGGCTAAATCAGCTCAGATGACCACAAAGTACGCCTGTGCCAAGCGGCTTCCTTTTTTGACGATCTGCAAGGTCCCCATACAAATGATGCCACTAAATACTGCACTATACTGATTTTCGTTCGACAGTTGACTCAATCTCCATACACTTGAGTCAAATGTCGAACGAAAATCAGTAGAAAAGAGCGCTCGACGCCAGTCAAGTGATTCAAAAATAGGGCCCCTGGCCTCTTTCAATGGTTTTGATTGGTTAAAATACGTCAGAAATGACATTAGACATTTGAAACAACCTATCAAATTATTTTGGGACTGTCGCTTGTGGCGCCATTAGTTCCTTAGTATCACACCCCATTGTAAGTAGGGACCGACCGAACCAACTTTTCGCCGAGTACCGAGACCGAGATTTTAAAAAAGTCTCGGCCGAGACCGAGACCGAGACCGAGATTTTTGATTTTTTTTAAATGTTACTATAAAATGGCGAATATTGATGAAAAACACATTTAATATAATTAAAATTCTTTATTTAATCATAATAGTGCTAGGTGTACGCAAAAAAATCCACAAATCCATGTGCAGCAAAGCCGTTTGGTACGGCACTTTTACTTGAGCTCAAAACAATATTTCGGACTCGCAGTTCTTAAAAAATCTTTCCTTAGAAGATGAGTTATTTATTATGGTGTCATCTTTTTTGTAAAGGTTTTTTTTCTAAATCCTATCGTGTATGATATTGAAAGGAAGAGCTTGCTAAGCCGGTTCTTATATTTCAAAACATTTTCAAAACATACAATGTTTGGGCTCCTTCAGATGTGGTTAAGTTATTTTTTTGTAAAATACCTACATCTTAAATGAAAAAGATATATAATACTTAATATTATACTCACTCATATCAATCCTCAAGAAATCCATTTTGAAAATATTTACATTTAGTAGGTATTATTTTTTCTAATTTTTGCCCAAACTTAAGCATAGTATTTTTAAAGATTTTTTGGTTTAGTTTAAAACAAGTGCTGAAATGTAATTCTGAACATGCTGAAATATATTTTTAGAAACAGCTCAGAAAGCCCTTTCATTCGATATCACACACGATAGGTTACATAACAAATATGTTTTTTATCATACATAATCACTTTGTAAAAGCTTTGTAATCATTAAAACCAAAAAATAAAAATACTAAATGTCAAAATTTACAAAATTGCTTTTTGAGGTTAGATATGAGAATAATACATATAATTTGAGATATATTTTATGAAAAATATTTAAACCATATCGTATCTGTAGGAGCCCAAACTTAGAAAATTAAAAAAAAATTTTTTGCTATAATTTTTAAAACAAGTGGCTGAAATACAACGATGTGGCTCAGAAAGCCCTTTAATTGGATACCACACATGATAGGTTGTAGAACAAAATCAATTTTCCCATACAAAAAGAAATATAACACCATAACTCCTCTCCTAAGGGAAGACATTTTAAGAAATGCGGGCACAAAATATTGTTTTGAATTCAAGTATACTTGTCCCAAACGGCTTTGCTCTACATCGATTTGCGGTTTTCCATTGATTTTGAGCTTGTACTGTACGCCAACCACTATAAAAGACAATAAAAATAACATTCACATTTGTAAAACTGAATATAGTACCTATTAAAAGTCGACAGCAAATTACCAAATGACAGAAGTCAACAAATTTTGATTTAATTTGAATAATTACTGTGAGGAATGCGTCAGCGTATGCCCTGTGGCATGCATAACATGCGTTAATTCCAATGATGCATGCCTCAGCGAAGAGGAAAGTGTAAGACGAAAGCGCATGAGTGTAATCTCAGGCCTACGTAAGTAGTTACCCAAAAGGCCGAGATTCTCGGCCATTTTGGCCGAGACCGAGACCGAGACCGAGACATAATTTTTGGCCGAGACTGGCCGAGACCGAGACCGAGACCGAGATCTCGGTCGGTCCTTAATTGTAAGCCGCCCGAAAAAGATTGCGCGGCGATATATCGCTAATAGCGATTCGCTATGCAGCCTAAGCCTTAGCGGAATCTGCGGAATTCGAAATAACGTGCTGGCAACACGGCACGAATATTCTATTCTATTCTATTCCTGCATGTTGGCATTTCTGATTATGACATGATGAAGCAAGATGGCGAGTTCATCTCCGGTTGATGGTGGACTGTGATAATTTTCTCATTTGATGTGAATTTTGAACTTATTTCGGGATGTTAAACTAATTAAAATATGTGTGATAAATTGTATATTTAACATGAAAGTGTTCATTATACGGGTGTTATGAATTTGACCGAAAAGTGTTTTTAACCCACCTGAGGAATGTTGGTTTTTTCAGTGATTTGTGATTCGGTCAGGTGTTTTCGTTTTAGTCAAAATTAAAATTTTTGTTCCTGCGCAGTGAGTGAAGTTACAGAGTTCAGATGTATTTGTGTCGTGGGGATGCTTTATGTCGGGTCTGTTGTCAATGTTGGGAAACAAAAGCTTGAACTATTTGTTTTGACCGACGACTGTGATAGAATAATTTGAGAAGGTCGGAAGGAGAAAGAGCTCCGGCCGGAGTGATGGCCTTCAGTGAGGTGAGTACTTAAAACGATATCTTATCTGGTGCTCATGGCAGATGTTATTTAATTACCCACTTTAGATTTCTTATTTACTTCCAAGAGTTGCAAGTATGATGCTCATGTGACCCACAAGATTTTCAAACAACTAGCGTAGGTACTGCACAAAATCTACTTAACTATTTGCAGTTTCTTACTACTTTAACCTTGCATTTACACTAGAACAAAAGATACCAAGGAATACCATCCCTAAATAAAATAAACATAAGCCTCATCATAAGTATCTTCAAATCTGCCAACACCTTTAGAATTGATGGTACAAAGCTTAACTTACTGTAAATATTATAAATAGGTGGAATACCTAGGTATTTATGGTAGTATGGATATTACTGATATCTGATTTAATCATACAATATAGAATAATAGGTATGTACAATGCAATTTAATTGACGATAGACTGATCCACTGCAATTTCACTCAAAAATGTATGGTATAGAGAAAATTTTACAGCATATAACATGTTGTTTTGTACAGCAAAGTTGGTCAGTCAGTTCGTACAATAGAAAAATGATAAATTAATGTATTATTATTTATTGTATGTTAGTTTATTTATTGTAAGCTAGTAGTAATACCTTTATTCTTCCGGTATCTTATTTTGTAAAAGCTAAAAATGGAAAAAGAAATAACTGGAATTTTAATTACAATGCGTTATTATTTATGAAAAAAGAAATATTTCCTAAGTGTTATCTAAAATTTTTTCATAAACAAATTTAATTCATCAACGCCTGAGCGGTCGCAGGCGTCCGGACAACAAAATATGAAAACTTGAGGTATGATTCCGATCTCGGCAGCAAGCAGCAGTGTTGCCGCAGCAGTATGAGGACCAGTAGTGCTGCGGCAGCACTGCTGCGGCAACACTGCTGCTTGCTGCTGACATTGGAATCATACCTTTATGGTTTTTATGGGCGTTGACGAGATAATGAATAAAGATTTTATAGAATACAATATAGGTACTAATGTAATAGCAACTGTTGCAAAATAGTTTTGTTCTTTTGATGAAAATAGTACTACTGACATGAGTTAGTTTCAGAATAATGGTTTACCCTTTTGAAACAATATTTTCTACTCATGTCCATATTCATTATTTGCAATTGTAGTACTGAACATCGCGCAAGTCAGTACAGTAAAAACTATGATGACTGCGGCTAGATTTTTTATGCCTGAACTATGGTCATTTAGAAATAAGTACTACCTACCATTATCTGGGGTGAATAGCAGTGGTGAAGGGTCCGTTCCAGATTCCAATCTGCTTACCTTTTAGAAATCCCAACCCACCGATACACTATGCAGTTCATGATATTTTTGTAGATCGGCTTACCTTTGCCATAATTTTACCCCTTGTCACTGGTGAATAGCAACTGCAGGGTGAATAACATTTTTCGATTAAAAAAAACAAAACAAATAAAACATCTAATAACTGAAACATATCTGAAACCTGTTAAATTGGCTCTCCAAATAAAGCAAATGCCATGTTAATCTCCTGGCATGAGTATGGTTAAGTTCAGTATTTTTTAATCTTTATTACATAAAACAATGAATTAAAATCAACCACTTTACTTTGTATGGATAATCATTGTTTGTCCAAAAACAAAAATTAACAGAAACAGCTTTTAGGAGAGGGGTACCCTATAATCTTGCATACTTCTAGAGTCTAATTGATCAATGTAAGATAGGTGATACCTATATGGCAAAAAAGTACAAATTATGTGCCCCAAAAAGTACTAGATATTCGATTTTTATTTGTACTTTGTACTAACTTTGTTTTCTTGAAGTGTAGAGTAATTTTATTTTAGCACTAGCGACCACCCGCGACTTCGTCTGCGTGGAAAGTTTTTTCCTTTCCCCCGGGAACAGTACTTTTTTTCTGGATGAAAGGTACCCATGTCCTTCTCTGTACCCCTGAGAACGTGTATGCAAAATTTCATGATGATCGGTTCAGTAGTTAAGACGTGAAGGCGTAATAAACAAACAAACGGACTTTCGCATTTATAAATTAGTAAGGACTAACGATAAGGATTTGAGATTTTATACCTAATGCATGTTCTTTTTGTTGTTGAAATCAATAAAAGCAACGTACTATAAGACTGTTACTAAATATTATTTATTCTGTACTAGAAGATAACAAAACTGTAGGTATACTTGGTATACATTTCTGTGAAAAACAAAGTTTACAATACAATCATTATTAATCACTATGAGTACAAATTAGTCACCAAATGTCAAATACGACAGTGATTTATTTAGGTACCTACCTATATGAAATTATAACATCTCAATAGGCAATGAAATGGCAGATCATGTAACGTGGAAAATGTCAGCCAGCCAGCACCCACCAAACGCGTTACATTGCAGCTCAGTGCTAGTGACGCAACAACCGTTATGAATTCACACGGTCGTCGGTTTGTTATTCTTCAGTGGCCACTACTTAGTAAAGTTATTTGGGTTTAGGTGAAACATCCTCGATGGGATTGGTGGTAGGCATTTCATAATATTTAGCGACTGTTTCCCACGGTTCGATTGTTACTCAGAACCCGAGCCGAGAAAGTAGTGCAGTGCGTGGCTCATCGTATTTGTAGCTGAGTCGCATTTGCTGCGTGTGCGCCGTTCTATGTTACGTTTTCAGAAACGAGGTCGTTGTTACTGTAATGTAACTGCTGTTTTACTTCAGCCTGAATCAATATGCATGATATGTATGTATGTATTTCAAATACCGACTTCAAATGTAGACATCCATCCTATGCAAACCAAATTAAGTTTTATGTCGCGGGCGACTATAAATTCCTGATAATCTGGGTTATGCAAGACGAGAGAAAATAGGTTTCTTTTTTTTAAATAACTGTGCTGCATCGTCGCGTCCGTCGCATGTTTTACAAGCATCGTTGTGCTAGTGGTAAAACACCAACCTTTCCTAAGAAAAAGGCAATAATAATGAAAGTTACATAAAATGCTATAATTCGCTACTTGGACTCCTCTGTTCGATAGTTTCATTTTATTTTGAAGTTCTGATTCGCAAATCCAGAACTTTAACGTTGGCTGTATTTTAGCACCAAATTGACTATCACTTAGCAACTGTTTAGTTTATATTAATTAGCATCGTACAGGTAAGTGCTAAAAGAACTTAAATAAGGTACCTATTTTGACGTTAACATTTCAACTTGGCTTGTGTTAGCGATCCAGTAGTGCTACTAGGTGGGCAAATACTGTAGTGTTTGCATGCTTTGGTGGCTGTTATCTAAATAGGCCGTGGTTTCCTTGTAGGTACGTAGGGCACTCGATCGCTACTGCGATGCGAACAGGAGGTAAAATAGCTACCGATAATAATTGTGTTAACTACCTACTTCGATAAAATTTTGATGATAAAGGCTTCGGTACACCAAATGCGGGACATTAGCAGTAGCAGCACTGTTTGAACGGAGTTGTAATACAAGAATCTATAAACGTTACACCAAACTTGAACGGAACGTGGGCCCGCGTGACATAATCTAACCTGACAAATGTACCTACCAAAAAAACCTAAAAAAACAATTACGCAATAGCAAGCATTTTCAATATGATAACCATGAAATCACTACTAAAAAATTCTATTCAATTTTCCCGCGATCATGTCGATTCGAGTAAATCTTAGTTAGTCAGTCGTGCGCGCAGGGTCAATAACCCGGACTTATCAACGATCAAATTTGTAGGGCTCTGCAACTGCCGTGCCGCCCGCCGCCCCGTGACTACAAAATATTTGCATAGGAGCTATTCACGCCTCTGAAAAACAAAAGGTCACTAGAAATTTCCATTTGCTGTGATGTACATGGCACAGAGAGTACGTAAAATTTGTAACCAAATCTACTGCAACCCGACGATGTATAAATCCACAGTAACATTTAGATTTGGATAGTTTCCAAGAACGTAGATCTATGTGTACACTGTCATGTTTGTCGTAGGTACTTTGTAAACATCTGCTGCAAGTTAAATATTATTTTTGTTTGACTTAAGTGTAAGGCTTTAAACCATCAGAATTTTTAATTGTGCGCCCGAGACGAAGCTTGTAGTTTGAGCTACTAAGTATATTGAGGAGTAACGTAACGATTACTAAGGATGATGGTTAAGTTTTAAGGTTAACTAACTTAAGTAACGTTATAAAGAACAATGATGTGACAAAAAATAGTCGTGCTATTATGGTTCCGACCGAACTGTTGTTCTGACCGGGTCACGTCGTGATTTGTAGAGATACAAAGTAAATGACCTTTGGTTTGGCTCAATGGGTGAAAGGCCTGAAGTAAACGCACGAGTATTAACTAGTATGCTAGCTATTACGAAAACTAAAACGTAATTTAGGACGTTTACTTTTTTTTATAGAATGTCACAAAAAAATCATTAGTATCGTAAACGCATAACACAATTTGTAATAAAAAAATAACGTACTGTATTTTGTTTTTATATTATTTTGACTACCTATACATGTGTCTATTACCTACATACTAGAAATGGTTTGCTTATTGTAAAACCGTTGATATTATAAGCATGATAGAATGTGGGGCAGAATTGGAAAGCGTTGTGTTTTATCGTTGCGTTGCGCCTACGCCTAAACGTTTTTGTAATATTTAACGAACTGACAGCCTGCCCCGCTACTATTATATTGACAAAGAGAATGATTTGATCATAGAAATAGAATACCAAAGCACAACAATGTCAATAAACAGGTGATCCGAAAAACGAATGTATACATTATAATATGAGATACGTAAAATATGAATTACATACATAAAATATGGCTATATTATGGCAAAGGAAATTAATAAACTATGTTCCATACTGTTTTCTTCGTCGATAAACGAATAAATGTAGCGAAATTTGGTTTTAGAGAAATGTGTGGCAATATCTTATTTACCTGTTAAAAGTGTGATTACTTAGATTGTTTCTTTTTGTCACATCACAATCACTAACAGAACAAGACACCATGGCTCCACAATACCCTTATTTAAAATTCTAATCAAGATTACCGAATATTTTAAAGAAATATTGATTGCTCCTTTGCTAGGCGGGACGCTAGGGGCTCTTACTGTAAAAAATGTTGGCACATTATCAATTGATCCTTTCTCTTTTTTTCACAAAACCGTATAATATTAATTTCTCTTTTCCACGCTTTGTTGGTCTTCTTGAGCGCAGCGAAAAATTTTCTATGTCTATGGATTTGATAGAAACATTAAGGCGCTTATTGGTCCACTCGCGCCGCCAATACATTTATTTTTATTATTTGTAAACCAAGTACCTAAATATTGAAAAAAGGAAACGACCATGCTATCTTTAATTGTATCTTATATTTTTTTAATAACTCGTAATATTTTTTATTCTTTGTACTAGTTTTACAATGCATTTGCAACGACAGTGGCCACTCTTGGTTTGAATGGATTTTAAAACTTACCGAAAGAATGAAAATTGTTTAAGAGTTATTAAAAAAATAAGGGACAATTCAAGAGGGAGGGTTGTTTCCTTTTTTTAAATATTGACCTGGTTTTTGTTTAATAAAATAAATGAATATTGGCGGCGCTAGTTGACGGCTATAGGGGTCAGGTGAGGCTATTTCACGATCTGACCAAAAGACTTATGTTTGAGCTTCCAGAGTGAAGAAATTATGTAGAATTATACTACTATCCCCGTCAATTGGTAATGCGGATGGCGGCCATGATTTTTACTTCAAAAATGAAAAACAATTGTACAATTTTTATATATGTACCTAATATAAAAATTGTACAATAATTGTTTTTCATTTTTGAAGTAAAAATCATGGCCGCCATCCGCATTACCAATTGACGGGGATAGTAGTATAATTCATGTATAATTCTACATAATTTCGTCTAGGTCCTAGACCCTATCTTATTGAAAATAATAATTCAATAATTAATATATTAGATTACCTTTTAGAATTTTCTTGTTTCATGTCATTTTTAGTTGCGGATCCCGTCAACGTGGATGTTAATGTAACATACAAGGTTTCAGCGCATTACCAATTGACGGGGATAATACACAAAAATATAACCGATTGGAAAATGGCTTGGTGCCTGTAAAAATCCTTAACAATACCATAAAATTCATACATTTTAACGACAGCGATATGATTTTTATACACAAAGATAGCTTTTTTAACGTTCTAACACAATGACCGGGTAAATTTTTTTGTTAAATGATCCAGTATTCCAAAAATTAATTAAAATGTACTAAATTTGGTTAATTTGCTGTCGAAGCGACAGTCAAAGCTATGCAATAATCAACCATATTGTAAAGAGATAGTGAATTTTCATATAATGTTATTTATGATTAAAAATCGGGTGTGTCATATAATCACTCACAACAATCACAGTCTACCAGTATCTAATTCTAGCTAGATCATCAGAACCAATAGATAGTAGGTACCTTATCTAGTTTGTACTTAAAAAAACCCCAAAATTATAAACATTTGCTGAATCATTCATAGAAGTTACTTTAAGTATTTATTTGTCAGCACACCTTTTCAATGACCTCAAAATTTTCAAAGTGTAATAAATTATTTCTTCCAATTGAGCTTCGGAGTCAAGAAATGCTAGTCGCCGGGTATTGACTCAAATATTCATATGAACCGGCAGTTCTATCAATATTAATAACCTGCTGCGCCGGTGATAGAAGTGGCTCACAAATATAATTGTTACACGTATATATTTCATTTTAAACTACTTGTATGCCAAGAAACTTCTAGAATATCAGTCACATTGACCGGTTATTTTCGTGTTGGTTTTAATTTCATTAGTTTAATTTTACCTATTTTTCAATGCCATTGTGCTTTGATTACCTACAACCATAATAGTTGCAGCGTTATTAAGGTGATATTTATTTTAAAATTGTATCATAATGCATGCTTGCTTTTAGTACGAAAATTTAGCAAAAAAATAGCTTCGCCTAACGAAACCTAACTTAATAAATTATAATTAAATAATTTATGTATCGGTTTTACAGGGTTATTTGTAAAACACAAATTATTAACATCATAAACAACAACGTTTATTGTACTTACGACTTTTCTGTACAACTTTTCTCTTCTGTAGTAAAACCAAGTAAGAAATGAAGAAATATAAGTAGCGACTTCTCTCGCCATTGACGTGTCAGTGTCGTGTCACACACACCACACAACTTGAAATATTTATAAGGTCATGCACGCATTGAACTGCATGCATTACATTAATCACTTTTATTATTCAATTGTTGTGACTGAAACTTTAACTGTATAAACGATAATTTTTTTTTTGGAATAATCGATATTTATTTCTTTTCTTAATGTGATATCCTACGTTTCAAATAATTTGCATAAAATAGACGACCGATTAACAAGATTCTAAACAAAGATGATTCTTATCAATCTAGTAGTATTCATAAGGTATAGTTTAACCATATTGGTTTAATGTTTCAATTAATCCTATTTGTACATTACATCCGTCTGTTATATTTGCTACTTATGTGCACATAATCGATATAAAAGGCAACTGTAACTTCCACAACGTACGCTAACTGACCAATTGAAACAAGTAAGTAATTTTAAATCGGTTTTGTTTGCTCAAGAACGGAAGTCTCGTTTACAGAAGTTCCTCGATTATTGCAATACTATACTCGTTCCTACTTCCCTGTATGGAAAATGTAATCGGCAATAGGACCGTTTTATTATACACAATAATAGTATATTTAATTATTCTAACAACCAGGAGCTCTATCTATGGGTTAACTTAAATTTGCTATCGTAATCGTAACGTAATAGCTTTGATTTGACAGATGATACATTGCTACTTTTCTTTCATCATCATCATCATCATATCAGCCGCACGACACCCACTGCTGGGTATAGGCCTCCCCTAAGGATCTCCACGACGATCGGTCCCGCGCTGCCTGCATCCACTGGCTTCCCGCGACCTTCACCAGATCGTCGGTCCACCTTGTCGGGGGCCTACCCACGGAGCGTCGTCCGGTGCGCGGTCGCCATTCCAGAACCTTTCCGCCCCAACGGCCATCGGTTCTTCTCAGTTCTCGCTATGTGTCCCGCCCATTGCCACTTCAGCTGAGCAATCCTTCGAGCGATGTCGGTTACTTTAGTTCTCCTGCGGATCTCCTCGTTTCTGATTCGATCTCGTAGGGAAACGCCAAGCATGGCTCTCTCCATTGCACGCTGGGTGACCTTGAGCCTCCTTATGAGACCCATAGTTAGCGACCACGTTTCACTGCCGTAAGTCATCACTGGCAACACATACTGTTCATAGACTTTCGTCTTGAGACACTGAGGTAAGTCGGACGCGAAGATTTTTCGAAGCTCACCGAATGCTGCCCTCCCGAGTTGGATTCGACGAGAGATCTCTTTCTCGAAGTTGGACCTACCTAACTGGACTTTCTGTCCTAGGTATACGTAATAGTCAACAACTTCAAGTGTAGTGTTCCCAACATGAACTGGAGAGGGTACAACACTTACTTTTCTTTGGTAAGTTTTAATTTGTGCTTAAATGAAGTAGCAATGTATCACATCCACCTTTCAAATCAAAGCTTACTTAACTTCATTATTTTTAGCCGATAGACTCGCAATTAAGTATATCGTTTTGTCATTGATATGAGCGCAATTACTTTCAAGAGTATAGAAATAAATTGATAAATATTGCTCCATTACTAAGATGTGCGAGACTATCTTTGCATGATTAAACTTTTTGTCTATTTTCTCAACTCTGTACTTGACTACTTGTTCGAGAACGGGTTTTCTAGTTTCATTAATATTTTGCTTCAAGCGGTTTGTACAAAAACATGGATGGTTATAAAGATTGTGCTCGTCATTATCGTCAATTGGTTTAGTTATGTGGTGGTGTGCTTGATCTGCTCACTTCCTTGGCGCGCCATCTCGAGATCTCGATAGTGTAGCGGTGCTGCTGGGCCAGGTAACTGTAAGCTCTAATGCGGTTAACACATTCTTCCTAGACAAATTAATAATGAATGAAATAATTTGGTGCACCAAAAAGTGGTAAAATATCATCGTTAAACAGTATGTTTTAGTTTTAAAACTTGTATTGGAATACCACGAGATAAAATGTTAATGTAAAATCTCGGATGTTTCCTAGCCGTTTACGCTGAGAATCTGATATTCCGTTAGAAGGCAGGTTCCACAAGGCCAAATGTGGTAACGCCATATATGCAAATATTTAGCGGTTCGACTAGTTTAAATAAAAAATGTGATAACTTTACTAAATTGCGTCTGTTGTGTCCGATTTTTGTTTAAACTAACCTAATTATAATTAGAGCATTAAAGATTTTTGTAGTAAACCTCATTATTCTGTTTAACAATAGCAAATATTAACATATCGCCGTATTAAATACTCTGTTCCCTTAGCATGAAGTAAATTATGATCTAACTAAGGCTAAGACATTTAATGGTTGTTTAACACATTAATTGGATTGCGTGTGCCTTCGTCCTTGGCCTTAAGAAATTATCAATTGCCTGTTAGACATCCTACACGCGATGTGGTTACTCTTTAAGTAGGTACTAATGCGGTATTTACACAGGTTGACTTGGTAGGTGACATGCTGGTCGATTTTAGTCAATTAGTGCATTTTATCGACAATAGCTTGTAAATTTTAAACGCAAACCCAATTTCAATGAGGTGTCGATTCGATTTTACAGGCGATTGTCGGTAAAAAACCATATTCGATTAAAGTCGCCCGGAAAATCGACCTGTCTAAATACCCCATAAGAATTCCATTCACCATGATAAATCAAAGTTATTTTTCTTTTTTTACCTTATAATTGTATCATCCCTTGACAATTATAAACGTTTTCCTTTTAAAACATTACCACAGAATATATATTAGAATTAAACGAACATTACATAGTTTCTAAAAGAGCTACATCATGAAAATGCCTATAACGATTCATTTTTTTGATACATATAATTATTATATTTCCGTCGTCATTTTTCGCGTGAAACTTTGAGTAGCATGAAATGAAATATTTACTTAGAAACATTCTTCATACACTTCATCTCCATACGTCCATCAGTCAACGCCACGAACATGGCCTACAGTTTCTTGAAACGAAAAACATATCGTTTTAGGTAGTGGTGTTATCGAAAAAGAAACAAGTAATTAATATTTAGCCTGATTTGTTTGTTTTAGTACTGTGGGGAAAATCTTAAATCACTAAGATTTAAGATTTTGTTTGAAACTGTATTCTCAGATCTCTTAAAAAGTTTATGCTTTAAAACGTGATGCAGCGTCTGACATCTTGAGTAGGTTGTTCTGTAACTGTTTAGTGTTTCGTCATTCAGTTGCCGTGGGCGAGCATTTGCAAAAGCCAATAGTGTCTTACGTATTCACGATGCCGCTGTAAGTACATGCTAATCGCATTCGAAGCAAATGACACTGTCATAACTGACCTTGGTTGCATGATGAATTACTTGGCTTGTTTACGCATTTTGTATGCCACCAAATGTATTCACTCTTCGTAAATAAACTTGCTCTGCTCACAATAGGGAATATGCATCAATTTTTTTTTAATCTTAATCAAAAGTATAATGCGTGAGAAAATTAACTGTAATATTAAAACTTTTGTCTTGCGTTTTTTTCTCGTGATATAGTTACTTGAAGTTAGCGCGCAGCAGCACCCGCCGAAAACGCTCCATACAAAATGGTGACGTCACACATCACGTTTCAGGTGTGTTATCTTCAATTATCTCCCTAAATTTTGCGTTTAAGTACAAATGTGTCATACTAAATATTGTTTCTTATTCGATATTCTATCTGACTGTAAAGTGCATTATATCCGAAAATGAAAAAAAAAAATTGTTATTTTTCCCTGATTTCATCGTGTGATAAAACTAAAATAATACATTTTTTTTATTTTTTTTCCTGTTCTATCATAAACTTTTAGATTTTAGCCGTAGCAACTTAGACGGGATCCCGTCTAAGTTGCTACGGGTGAGCCGATTTTTTCTAATATTTTTCATTATTTATTCATCTTAATATAAAAATAGCATTGTGAATGAATTAAGATGAATAAATAATGAAAAATATTAGAAAAAATCGGCTCACCCGTAGCAACTTAGACGGGATCCCGTCTAAGTTGCTACGGGTGAGCCGATTTTTTCTAATATTTTTCATTATTTATTCATCTTAATATAAAAATAGCATTGTGAATGAATTAAGATGAATAAATAATGAAAAATATTAGAAAAAATCGGCTCACCCGTAGCAACTTAGACGGGATCCCGTCTAAGTTGCTACGGGTGAGCCGATTTTTTCTAATATTTTTCATTATTTATTTATCTTAATATAAAAATAGCATTGTGAATGAATTAAGATGAATAAATAATGAAAAATATTAGAAAAAATCGGCTCACCCGTAGCAACTTAGACGGGATCCCGTCTAAGTTGCTACGGGTGAGCCGATTTTTTCTAATATTTTTCATTATTTATTCATCTTAATATAAAAATAGCATTGTGAATAAATAATGAAAAATATTAGAAAAAATCGGCTCACCCGTAGCAACTTAGACGGGATCCCGTCTAAGTTGCTACGGGTGAGCCGATTTTTTCTAATATTTTTCATTATTTATTCATCTTAATATAAAAATAGCATTCACAATGCTATTTTTATATTAAGATGAATAAATAATGAAAAATATTAGAAAAAATCGGCTCACCCGTAGCAACTTAGACGGGATCCCGTCTAAGTTGCTACGGGTGAGCCGATTTTTTCTAGACGGGATCCCGTCTAAGTTGCTACGGGTGAGCCGATTTTTTCTAATATTTTTCATTATTTATTCATCTGTTCTATCATGCTTTTATAAGTGTCCGCAGCGATTAAGCTCAAATTCATCAAAATCGGTGACTTATGCATATTCCCTATTCTAGCAGTGTTTAATCAGGGCACCCATTGTTTTTGTCATGTTAATTGTACTTTTGATTTGAATCAGAAACCCTGATTGTAAAGTACTATTTTTTAATGCACAATGGGGTAGTGCTTGGCCTTCAGGGGGTCAAGTCTGCTGATGTTAACGTCAAAATCGTATTTCAATGGTGTTTGAATGGTAATGTTTTTTACCACCATTAACCATTACTATCCAATCACCATTGAAACACGATTTTGACGTTAACATTAGCAGACTTGACGATCTGACAATAAGAGAAATCTTTTATTGTTCCAAAAATATTCCATAGCTTAAAATAATTGACACTTAAGTACTAATCTAAACTAGGTCAAACCTGGGAATCAAACCCGGGACCCCTGCGTCTTACTCGGGTGGGCGAACCACTAGACCACAGAGGCGGTTAAAATAATCAATAATTAGCTGGAATTATATTAAAATTACCTATACATAAGATAAGAACTAAAGTAACCGACATCGCTCGAAGGATTGCTCAGCTGAAGTGGCGATGGGAGGGACACATAGCGAGAAGAACCGATGGCCGTTGGGGCGGAAAGGTTCTGGAATGGCGACCGCGCACCGGACGACGCTCCGTGAGTAGGCCCCCGACAAGGTGCACCGGTGATCTGGTGAAGGTTGCGGGAAGCCACTGGATGCGGGCAGCGCAGGTCCGATCATCGTGGAGATCCTTAGGGTAGGCTTATACCTAGCAGTGGGTGTTGTGCGGCTGATATGATGATGATGATCATATTAATATAAGGAGGTTATGGTTTATTACAGGTTGCAATTTTGTTGACTAATTAACCGGCAGTTTTTCCATTCCAAAAATAAATCTAAAAAGTGTGGGTAGGTGAGGAGAATTAACATTGACTGAACGTCTAGTCTGGTCGTAGTAAGTTTATTATCATTTTAGTCGATACCTGATGGAATATCCATTACCTCGCTTTAACTTAATAGTCGTTAACTAGAGATAACTTAATGAACGCTTAGCGAGTTTCTACTACATTATCGTCGGTCGATCTCCAACGGGATCTGCTGCATAATTAAGTCAATTGGATTTCCCCAAAGCTACACAGTACACTCATTTCTTCAATTTTAATTAACACCGTCCAAATTTCAATATTCAAATTCCCACTCTTGACCTTTGGTTTCGCCAGCCAGCGCACAATGTTATTTGCCCTTTGTTTTACAATTTGTCAATGAATAAATAATTTACAATTTGATTGGATACTGAGAAATTATTTAGTTAGTTATAAAGGTTATGTTATTTGACCATAAAGTGTAGTAATAAGTGTAGGAAACTCCAAAGCTATAAAAAGTGAAAAAAAATTACGGTTAATTTACACTAAGTTTACACAGACGTCCTTAAGAAATGGTCCTCTATTTAATTGACTTAGGAGAGTGCAAACGACTGTCGGGAGTGTCGGGGACTCAGCTCAGGGTTCAATCACAAATTCAGAGCTTTTAGTCAATTTGTTTCTATTTCAATTTTGTTACAGCTCGTCGAAGAGAATGTTTAATTAACCCTTCCTTTGTCGAAACTTTTCGTAACGACTATTACTTTGTTGAACTGTTCAATATCGCGCTATTGAGGCACGGTCTGCGAATTTCTTTTTCATTTTACAGAGTTAGGTTGGGCGCCAGGTGGAAATAGCTCTTTTCAGACCAATGCTGCCGTTGCGCTCGGTCCATATATGCTTGTTCACATTGAATAATCGAGTGCTCTTAAGCTAGTTCGTCTAAGTGTGGAAATTTTATTGGATCTTTCGTTTGCTCGAATGAAGCAAGTTTTTCAGCTGCACTGCCACGGTGTTTGTAGAATTGATTTTGTTGGATATACTTCTTTGTTGTGTTGCCATTTTCAACTTTTTGTTAGATGTAAGCGATCGTCGAGGTGCTAGGTGGCGCAGTGGTATAGCGCCTGGCCCAGCGATTGCGAAGGTTATGCAACTTTCACAAAGATCGGTTATGGGATGGGTGACCAAAAATGTATTATCTTGAGCTCCTCCGTGCTTTGGAAGGCACGTGAAGCCGTTGGTCCCGGCTGCATTTGCAGTCGTTAACACCCACCAATTCGCATTGGGCCCGCGTGGCGGGTTATGGGCCGATCTCCTTATCCACCCAACCCATACGGAAGGCCTGTGCCCCAGCAGTGGTGACATTAAAAAGCCTGATGGTCTCAACTGATCTTAACGTAAAGTCTTTTGAGTTTGATGATGTCTGGATAAAAATTTAAGACTATTTTCGTTTAAAATATGCAAAAAGATAATTAACTTTGTAACCAAATATTAAACATCATAGGAAAACCATATTAGAAATTAATGTTCGTAAGTATATGCACTCCTTTGTATAATTTTTTTTTTATCTGTTCGCGTTTGGATGATGAGCCCGTAAAACCAGACAGCGCACAGTAACACCGCGCCGGTACTAGTCGGCTCCGGTCGGATATTGCGATCTTACAGCGTCGTCAGCCGCTTAATGCGTTTCCGATGTGACGCAAATGGGATGTTCTCTACCACTGCCTCAGCCAGGCCGGATGGGCAGGTGCTAACTGGAGCAATTTGCTCCTATTACCTTACCTCAAACTTTCCATTTCTCCCGTTTCCTTTCTATAACTAGGCTGCGGTGTAATACCTTCCATGTTTAATCACCACTCGGGCATAACTTGTTCGTAACTGGAATCGAGCGTGGAATTCAAGTTTTTACAGAACTGAACCTAATGCTGTTCTTATAAAGTCATATCGAGGTTAAGGAGGTATTGCGAATATCTGCACGTAGAAGACCGGGATAAACTGTGTAACTCCGCAAACAGTAATTCTCGAGTCTCGCTATAAATTCTGGAAGCCGGGGCGCTTTGAAGATTTATCCTCCAAATGTTCTAAACGTTACCGGACGCCCATTGGAACGTTGCCTCACTTGTGCAACTACGAGACTATCGCTTCGTTTTGTAGTTATTGGAAATGGTTTAGTGCCGTTCCGTTCCTTTAGTAATATTTTGCTTTTCTATCTAGCACGGTGAAACATTTTGCAATAAGCAAATGATAGAGACTATTTAGGTTTCTGTATCAAACCAATTTCATTAAAGAAAACTAATAGCAAGCTACCTGCTAAACAAAATTTCATTCGACATAATTATGATTCAGATTCTGCTGTAAGAAAAAAAGCGTAGAAGTTAAGAATTAGTGTCATGTTAATTTGACCACTATGACTAAGTAAGTTACAAAGGTACAGTCTTAATAAAAATATCACTTTTTCTCTTTGTTGTTTTAGTTAGGTTATGTTCCGAGTTTTTGTTAAAGATAGGACAAGTAATGTGATACATCATGATAAGGTTCTTATCAGCATCTTTGTTTTTCAACTGTGAGATATGACTGCCAGAAGAGATCATTAGCATTTTAAGATTCTTTTGAAATAAATCTCAAATAATGTCATCTTAATCCGCAAGAGCACGAAATTCTTAATCTCTGGCTGTGGTTATGTCCATATCATACCATCCTTAAGTTTTCTTTCTGGTGGCTTACAAGAAAACCTTGATTTTATTATAGACCCACGCATTACCAATACTTTTTATAATAGGTCAGTTGAAGTGTTGCTAATTCTTGCTGGGTTGTTACTGCTGTCCCCGTTTTTTAAACACATTGTCAGTCTTCGGTCGTCGTCGATTTTAGTCACGCGTAGGCATCGCCGTCTGTCGGTTGGATGCCTTTGTTTTTTATTGCTTTCAGTTACAAAAAAAAAATAGTAGACAGAAGTATCAGTGCCAGTGATTTTTCTTAAAAAATTCATTCCCAAAATTCGATGCATTGCGGACGAGTTTGTTATTTTTTTATTTTCTCAAGTTATTTCTGACCGTTACTACCATTGCTTAGTTAAATATCCAAAACCAGTTTTATATGTATCGGTGTTCAAGGAGTCTTCTGCATTATGTTGACGAAGAATGCGGAACAAAAGACATAACTAGGCATACTACTCCAAATTCCTTAGTGAAACCCACGCAAGGTTGCACACCTGTTACAAATATTATTTATTCTTGACTTGTCTAATAAGTTTATTCGCCATTGCAAATAACTGTTATATTGTTAATATGGGTAAATAAACTGCCAACGATTCTATAAAAGGATCTAACGGGCCGTTCGCCAAATAATGATCTGTCCGCATTGCCCAATGTAGCACGGTTATGGTTATGCGTGGCGCTGCTGCGAACGCATGGCATTCCTCATGACTGAGGGTCGGTATTCAGCTCACGAGGCGCGGCCGGTGACTCCTCAGGACACTCAACCCTGCCTCCATTGCCGGTGCGATTACACTCTGAATACTAATGCCGTCTATTGTACCTTGTGCCTCGAAACGGTCGCGGCCCAACGAAAGTTTTGTAACGCCTTTGTTTTGCTGACTTTCGCGGTCGCTAACTGGAACGCTCTTTTGACAGATTGACTTGTACTCTATAATGTTCTCAATAACTTTTTGTATTGGAACTTTTTGACAGTTATTGATGTCCGTAATGAACTCGGCTGTTGTTCTTGTGTGTTGTTCATCTTTCGGTGTTAGTCATCCATCAGTGAAACGTATTCTAGCGTTTAATTCACTTTGTCCCTTACCAAGGAATATTATGCCAGTTGTAGACCTCCTTCATGCGTATTTCATACTTTCCACTTTTTAATTGATGCGTGATCGATTAGATAGCCGCTGCACTGGTTAGCGTGCGCTATGCCGCTATATGAATATGTGCTGATGTTGGTTCATTCTGTGAGTTTCGATGCATTGCGCTGGCCAAGCAGTGGCTACTGCACGCTTCGCTGGCGCGGCTCGCCTCCCGCGGCACTGCTTCAGCCCCGCGGTCCCTTGCGAAAAAATCATAATGCAATCGCCAGGGCGGCCGGCGTGGAACGATCAGCAACCACGCTCAACACGCAACCAGTGTACATTCAAATGTGTTGCTACACACACGCAGTCCATCATGATGGATTACGCGTGTCGGGAAACGGATTTCTCTTGAGTGCGCCTGATCAAGTGGAAATGGTCTAGTCCCCGTACGCGCCCACGCCCACGCACCGCGACCAGTGCTTTTCGTGAAAAAGTTGCCATTGGATGTCGTTATTCAGTGATGTAAACTTTCCCTTCTTGTTTGCTGTGTCTTTAGAGTAATTGTCGTAGACAATTTCGTAAATAAAAGCAATGCAACGTCTTTAATGTTTCCTTCCTTCTTTAATTCCTGATGCACGCCACTATGTTTTCTTGAGATCTAAATAACGTATGCTTAAAAGTAATTTAGTTCAGTGGATACCAAATAAAAGTCATTTGTGACCATTTGTGTCGCAACAATTGTCCATCAGCGACAATTTATTCTTTTCGCGTTCGTTTGCGTCCGGCGAGGACGGCGGCTGCTTTCGAGGCGTTCATGTTTTCAAGCTGTCTTTCCATCGCGAACAGTGGCCTGTATCGCTCGCTGCTGACTGGGAGCCGATTAGTGTGCGCGTTATCTTTGAAAAATATAAAATCATAGCTAATTATTATTATCGTGCGGTGATAAAATGCCAGTGGAATTTCGATAGTTGTCAGTGCCAAAACGATATTAGCAGTATGATGAAGTGATTGGTGACAGTGCATTGTGCTGTGCGAGTGTCACGAAGTGTTGTTAGTAGACATGTGGGGTGCGGCTGTCTCTAACCCCCCACATTACCAATACATGCAGGGACCGCAGGGTCCGATTCCTCAGAATGGCCCGGGCGGGCCTATTATGTCTGGTCCACCTAATGTCAGGCATCTGAGGCCCCAATCTTCGTACTCCTTGCCGCACGGCAGCAACGGGCCCGGTCGATGGGGATGGCCCGGTAATCACATATCGTCGTTTGACCGAAGGCAGATGAAAGTGCCACCACAGCCTGCTCGGCCTGCACCAGTTCGACTCTCGCAAAATAGAAATACAGTAGCCAGTGTAAGTTCAACCACATAACAAATGATAGGATAAACTTCATAAGTACAGTTAAGACTTTTCAGTTTAAAACGCTTTGATTAAGGTAACTACTGAAAATGGGCACGTACAAATTCATTCCCTTGATTTTCCACCATGAAACACAATGCAATTGGATTTTGTGTAAACAAAAGATATCCTCCCTTTGTTAGTGCATGTCCTCAAAATCAAGTAAGTACCTTTTGTAGTGCGTTTCCAACAACGGAATCAAACGAACGTAGCAAAGCAATGCAAGCAATGCGCTAATAGTTTCACATCCTGGCGCTATGCGTGAGCTTCGGTTGGCTGATCCGTAATTTATTTCCTGGTTTCGCAATGCGTGTCGGATGTCGGCTGCGCGCGCGTCACCCGAGCCCGAGACGAGCGTTTCTCCGATACTCTTGAGGTATGCGGCACCCTAATAAATAGCATCTGCTATAAATCTATAATCATCGATATAATCTAATCTAACTATAACTAAAAGTTCTATATTGTGCTAATTACTTGATTACAAGTTATGTTAGTATCTCAACCATAAACAAATCCAGTTCAAAACCGCCGCAGTATGTTTCAGTCTTCTTCGGGTTTGATTAGGTTGTGTGCAAGTTTTTTATGTAACTATTACCATAGTAAAATCAAATAAGTAAGTCGTCTTACTCATTATACGCCCGAACGCGGTTTGTATGTGAGCGCGGCCGTACGTATGCGTCGTCGCACGCACACACTGACACAACTTAAAGGTGATAGCGGTGCGTCAGTCGTGGCTGCGTCGTACCGCGCTCAGCCGCTCACGCACGCTCCGCCGTACATGTACACTACCTACTTACTTCCTTTAAATACAAATTCGTGAAGATGACCTCTAGAAAATATTGCAGTGTTTATGGATGTCTAAATAGCAGTTTGTCTGATTCGGAATTGTCTTTCTTCGCATTATGGTCGGTATACATTTTGATTAGTGTTTAGTGCGAGTGGCTCGTTTAATGTTTAGCAAAAAACACGTGCGGACAGTCTCTGTTTAGTGTTAAGTAATTGTTTTTTGCTAAACACTAAACGAGCCACTCGCACTAAACACTAATCAAAATGTATACCGGCCATTACCTAGCGAACAAGAACGGTGAGTACCTATCTAATCTACTACCCTACTATATCATACGTAGGAACGTACATAATTAAATAATGTGTTAGCTATTACATATCTGAAAGTGTTTAGGAAATACCTAGTTCTGCTCCGAATTTCATTGACCAGATACCAATTTGTGGTTTGATTTAATAGTTCACTAAGTATGCCCCACCGCGAAAAGAAGGGACCAATTACTTAAGTTGAAATTTGTATAAATCAAACTAAATCTTAGGTAGGTATATAAGCAATAAACTTAGTAGGTAGTTTGTAGTTGTGGTTGTTGTTAAACATTGTAGACAGCTCCTAGTCTATGTACAAAAATAATTGAAGAAAATATTATAGATCCCTGATGCTTACCCTACAGGGGAAAATTATTTTACATAAAGATTGCCTATATATGCATTTTGACGATTGAATAAACTATAAGCGACAGCCCTACCAGTCAGCCAGTGTTTAGGCTATTATCGCTCGCTCACAGCTCGAGTTGGCCTACTTATTTGATTTTTCTATGCTATTACGAGAACACAGCAAGAAGTAGCTGAGCGCATACTGTTGACCGTATACAGTAGGTCGCTGTAAGACGGTTTCCTGTATAGGGCAATGCCTAATGAATAGCAAATCTCTTCGTAATGTTACTGAGGCTGATCTCATTATGGAGAACTGGCATTGATGCAAAGTCTCCCCAGTTGGTATGTTATATTCGCGATCTATGAAAATTTAATTTTTTTTAAACGACCGATGATATTGAATGAGCGATACTGAAAATTTTAATGTGCTGAAATCATAATCATGATTTCATGTTTTAATTTGTATTTTTTTATTGAAATATCATGTAAGTGGATTGATTGAATCACGGAAGCGTTATCTAGCCATAACGTAATTTTAATTATCATAATATGACGTGACAAAGCTTCGTATAGCAATCAGTTCATTTTTTGCAATATCTTTACTTGATTTTTTTCCTTGTAATTGGTACCTAATTAATAAATAAGTAGTTTATTATATCTTTGTAGCATAGCATATGATAAGTTATAGTGCAGTGTACTTAGTTGCCCATTATGCATGCGCAGTTAAAGAAATACTACCTTTTCTACCAATACCTACCACGAAAAGTACAGTACGAGGCATATATGTATATTGAAATCGGGTGGGGATTGCGCGGAACGCATATTTTGGACATGTGTAGCGCTGAGGGGTGCGGGCGGCGGGAGAGGGGCGCGCGCTATTGGTCGCTCACAAGAGCACATGCGCGAACTTATCCCCACTCCGTCGAAAAAAATTCAAGATATATGCATCGTACTGTAATTGGGCACCAATTTTTTAGCACACACACACAAGTTATAGATGACACAACACAAGTCCACATGTAATAAAGTCACTTTGTCGACTTTCCCCGCGCGGTCTATAAGATTCAGTCATCCCATGATGTTACCCACATACAATACAACTAGGTTAAAATAAAATTGATAATATTGATCCAGGTTATAGTACAAAACTATCTGTGTATCAAGTTTCATCCAAATCCGTTCAGCTCAGCCGTTTAGCCGGTTCAGCGCGTAATTGAATAATAACATACATTCCAAATCCGATTATCCGAACCCTTTAGTTAGTCGCATAAGTAAGGTCAATCAAACAAAAAGTCCACTTGTATAAAAACGTCCACAGTTCCATTCCAAACATACACGCCTGTAGCACACCTCCGCAGCGAAACCGTACCAGAGCGGCACCGCGGTAGTTTCGCAATAATTCCGCTATGAGCTGTCTTCTATTGATGACTAGCTGAACCGACAGACGTTATCCTGTCTTAGTTATGAAAATTGAATTCGAATTGGTATAATTAATGAAAATTTGGGTTCAGAGATATTAGTAGGTCCCGAGGATCTCATCTACGTAGCGGTAGTAGGCCCCGTTCGAATTTGTTTCGCTTGTCGAACTCATGGCGGCACCTACTGCGGTGTTTCGTGGGCGGAGGTGTGTTACAGGCGAGATAACTTTCACAATAATAATTATTATAATAATATGAAACCCATCTATCACAAAATTGTGGATTGCCTTGCCATAGGAAACCAAAAGGCAAAAACGTTATGACATTAGGCTAAAATACATTTAGTTGTAAATACATACATAAAAGTCAATTATTTCAACTCTAAATTCAAGTTCATTCAAACTATCGACAATCGCCCCTGACAACAGCTGTTTATCTTATGAATAAGAGATGATGACTAATGAATAAAATAACGAAATACTAATAAAAATCGTAAAGATATGAAACTTTCAGAGTAGTTTGTATACCTCTTGGTTTTATATATTGCGTATTATTTGTTTTATGACCCTTCAAAGTTGGACGGACAAGTTAATTTAAAAAGTATAAAATTTATTAAAATAAATAATACCTTTAATTAGTCCATAAAATGTTTATAGCAAATTTGTCTAAGAAACCATTTTGGTAAACACAATATTTAATATAGCCGCCGAACAAATTTCCTACGCGTTGCATACAAACTACTCAAGCGTGACGTCATAATTGAGTAGCCGTTCGTATGAAGGGTTCTCGGGTGAGCCCAATTTTGTGCATTTCAAACTGTGATATCTCGGGCAGTTTTCAAGCTAGTGAAATAATTATTTTACCAATAATTTTTTTTGAGAGGTGATTATTATAAAATATAATAAAAAAATAGTCATATAATATAAAAATATGGAATCACGCCTATTTTCATACAAAAGAAGTAACTTTGACTGAAGCTTTGGTTCTCCGCCCAGGATTAAACGGGGTGTGAATTGTGATCTGAGAGTAAATGGAAGAGGCCCAGATCGCTAAAAGGAACCCAACGGATCAGAAAGAGTGTATTGAGTTTTTAGAGTAACATTTTCCATACTTTTGATGTAATATTAGCTTGTTATTTTTTTTAAGTTCAACTCTGAGCTAGACCACTCATCTAATCCGTTAGGTTTTTTAGGGCTCCGCAAAATTTGCCATCATCAGATCACATCCCGTTTAATCCTGGGCGAAGAACCAGAGATTCAAAGCTACCTCGTTTTTATGAAAATTAGGCTTATATTTGCTCGCGAGTGTATTTAGAAATTGTTAGGTAATAAATTTTCTTACTTAATTTTATTGTATTTTATGTATCCTGTTTGTTGGCTACGAAAACGCGTTACAACATAATTTTATAAAAGTTTCCCTTAAAGTGGTGTAACGCACTTTAATTTGGTATAATAACTTTTCGCATAAATTCCACCTTATAATTTCTGTTACGGTAATAGAAAAGTTATGATGAGTTTCTCAAGTTTTCAGCTTTTGTAAGAGTATGCATAACGAAAAAAAAAACCACTGGAATTTTTAGCCTTTTTCATCCCAAATAACTTTTTTATCTGCGTACATTGCCTATTAATATGGTGTGAAATGTTTAATCAATATTTTTAATACAGCTAACTAATACAAAATGTGAGTAACTAAATTTTGATTGAAGTTAAGTATCTTCTAAATATGTATTTAAGATTTAAAAAAGACGTTTCATAAGGAAAGAGTATACGGTAAATAAATGGCCTGATAACGTCAACGTGTGGTTTATGTGGGTCGCCCGCTGGCAAATATTGGCTTTGGCCCCTTATGAGTTCTGCGTGCAAAATTGGCCGCTGAAAGTCAATAAGCCACGATGATCCTCTCGTTTTATCGGGCCTCTTGTATTTTAATAATGATGGCGGTTTGTTTCCTGTCTTATTATCCTGCGCTTGATGGCCAAAGTGAACGGCCTGTTGAGTTTTCCGCTAATTTAGTTACGTGCGACGTGTTCCCTTTTTTACCGCTAATAATACGAAGAAAAAGGTTACAACAAATGGAAAAATATTTGTGAAAATACGTAGAAAGAACTTTATTAAAAATATACGAGATTTACGTCTCAATATGCGACGGAGCCGCCTCATCCGTAGTCGAAACACGTTCTGCCCCAACTATGATGTCCCGCGCGGATGGGGCTCTCCACGGCCTTATATTGTTCCACAAAACTGCTGTTGCTTTCTACAAAATCTGTTCTACTCACATCTCGGACAATTCAGTTTCCGGTAGAATTACTTTACACAAAGGCATCGTAAAATTTTAACAGGACATTTTATATTCTTGGTGTGTCCTTTTGTTAATGTTCCAACACCCCCTGCTGATGGATAGTTTTATCTGACAGTTTATATAGTTAGCTATAAAATTACGATGTTGTATTATAATTATGCTGTTTTGAAGTTTTTGCTGTTTAAGGCTCGGGTACGCTCACAGATCACAGAAATCTGTGTTCTGAGGGTAGGCTGGAATATTTGGCTCTGTTTTTAGGGTTCCGTACCCAAAGGGTAAAAACGGGACCCTATTACTAAGCCTCCGCTTTTCGTCTGTCTGTCTGTCTGTCACCAGGCTGTATCTCATGAACCGTGACAGCTAGACAATTGAAATTTTCACAGATGATGTATTTCTTTTGCCGCTATAACAACAAATACTAAAAATATAATAAAATAAATATTTAAGGGGGGCTCCCATACAACAAACGTGATTTTTTTGCCGTTTTTTGCTTTTATAATGTAAAAGCAAAAAACGGCAAAAAAATCACGAAAGACAACAGGTAGACAGTTGAAATTTTCACAGATGTATTTCTGTTACCGCTATAAGAAAAAATAATAAAAACCGAATGAAATAAATATTTAAGGGGGGCTCCCATACAACAAACCTAAGTGTTTTGCCGTTTTTTTTGTACGGAACCCTTTGTTCGCGAGTCCGACTCGCACTTGGCCGGTTTTTTCTTTACATGTAACTTCACTTCTGCATTTTTTTCGTTATCACAATTATCTTTCTTGAATAAAAGTAATTGAAGCAATTTCAAAGTACGTTAAAGTGTATTTTGAATGTAGAATTCAATATGTTTCCGCTATTATTTACGCCAAAAAGGTGAAGCTACGCAAGCGCTTTTGGTGAGGTATACGCAATCAAATATTTGTAGCAACTAGATAATCTTTTTAGCTTGACGTATGATTTTTTTTGTGGCTACAACTTTACATTTTCTATATAAAAAGATAAACCTCCCACAGCATGTTTTTATAATACTGACCCTTAAAGGTTAAAGGTATTAAAAAGCGATAATGTTTAAGCGTTTTTTTAGGATTGTGAGATTAAATGAGAATATAAGTACTAAGGCGGCCATTACACACGTCAATCTGGTGCAATCTGATCAAAACCGCAGATTGATGGAATTTGATGCGGTTGGTTTGCGACGTTACACGGTCAATCCAGCGAGATCTGGATCGCAGTAGATCTTGGTAGATTGACAATCTACCACGATCCACGGTGGGCTTTGGCAGGGTTGCCAACTTTTTGCATTAATTTTCGCGTGATATCGATCGATGACCTGAGTGGTGCAGTATTCAACATGCCAGTCTACCGCGCAAGAGATCCTGGGTTCGATTCCCGGACGTAATTGAAATGATGAAATTTAATTTCTGTGACGGTCTGCGTATAATAAGTACCTATCTATTTCGAAAAGTAAGTAAGTACCTAGTAAAATCTGTGGTCTAGCACCCATTTTATGCCTTGATTAGTTAGGGTTAGATGAATATCGATATTTAATTTTACACGCACAGGTGTGTAAAATTTCATCAAAATCAGTTCAGCCTTCTGAAGCTGAACTGATTTGGATGAAATTTGGCACTCAGTTCATAGCTTGGTAATATCGTATTATAAATTTTAATACGATTTTTTATAAATTTTAATACGATATTACCAAGCTATGAACTGAGTGCCAAATTTCATCCAAATCAGTTCAGCTTCAGAAGGCTGAACTGATTTTGATGAAATTTTACACACATCATAAATAGTTTATAGCCTGGTATAGTATAAATATCGAGGTAAAATAGTATTTTTCAAAACATTGCAAAAAATATAGTAGGTAGGTTTATGGGAAATTTATGAAAAAATATAGTCCTCATTTATTTTTAACTAGCTTCCTTTAAAAATTAAAAATAGGGTACATACATAGGGTAGGTACTTCCTAGGGTACCAAACTAACTGTGTGCCAAATTTTATCATCTTTTACTGCAATCCAATATTTTTAACCGACTTAAAAAAGGAGGAGGTTCTCTTTTCATCTGTATATTTTTTAAGGGATTCTTCAAATGCCCACGCGCATGTAGTCACGGCCGGAAAGAAAGTTAAAATAAATATGGGTTTTATTTTTTATAAATTTCCCAAATGTACTACAAATTAGTTTAAATGTTTTTAAAATAATTAAAATGCCTAGGGTAGTTTGGTAGACTGACAATCTACTATGGGAGATTGTCAGTCTACCATGGTAGATTGACAATCTACCATGGTAGACTGACAATCTAGCACAATCTACTGCGATCCGATGTTTTAACCGACTTCAAAAAAAGAGGAGGTTGTTTTTATGTTCGTCTGTATGTTTTTTTTTGGGTATTTTTCAAATGTCCATCCGGATGTAGTCGCGGGCGGAAGCTAGTTAAAAATAAATATGGGCTATATTTTTATAAATTTCCCAAAAGTACTACAAATTAATTTAAATGTTTAAAGAAATAAAAATGCCTAGGGTACCTTTGACCGAGATCAAAAATATCATAAGTTTTAATCCAGACTATAAACTGTTTGCAAAATTTCATCCAAATCAATGCAGCCTTCATAAAAAACAAATATACATACGAACAGAGAACCTCCTCCTTTTTTGAAGTCGGTTAAAAACATCGGATCGCATTAGATTGTGCTAGATTGTCAGTCTACCATGGTAGATTGTCAATCTACCATGGTAGACTGACAATCTCCCATAGTAGATTGTCAATCTACCATGGTAGACTGACAATCTAGCACAATCTACTGCGATCCGATGTTTTAACCGACTTCAAAAAAAGAGGAGGTTGTTTTTATGTTCGTCTGTATGTTTTTTTTGGGTATTTTTCAAATGTCCATCCGGATGTAGTCGCGGGCGGAAGCTAGTTAAAAATAAATATGGGCTATATTTTTATAAATTTCCCAAAAGTACTACAAATTAATTTAAATGTTTAAAGAAATAAAAATGCCTAGGGTACCTTTGACCGAGATCAAAAATATCATAAGTTTTAATCCAGACTATAAACTGTTTGCAAAATTTCATCCAAATCAATGCAGCCTTCATAAAAAACAAATATACATACGAACAGAGAACCTCCTCCTTTTTTGAAGTCGGTTAAAAATATCGCATCGCAGCAGATTGTGCTAGATTGTTTTTTAATGATTTTTCGAATGTCCACCCACGCGGATGTAGTTGCGGGCGGAAGCTAGTTAAAAATAAATGTGTACTACATTTTTATAAATATCCCAAAAGTAAGTACTATAATGTTTAAATGTTTTGAAAATAATACTTATACCTCGAAAAAAAGGTGCCAACCCTAAGCCAGACCAAGCCAGATTGACGTAGATTGACAATCCAGCACAATCTGATCACGCCAGATCGCGCCAGACCGCGCCAGATTGAAACAGATCGCGAACAACGTTACACAATCAATCTCTGTCAATCTTTGTCAGTCTGGCGCGGTCTGGCGTGATCAGATTGTGTGTGTAATGGGTGCCTAAAGATAACATCGACATCTAGTAGTTCATTGTAAGGCACCCATTACACACACAATCTGATCACGCCAGACCGCGCCAGACTGACAAAGATTGATTGTGTAACGTTGTTCGCGATCTGTTTCAATCTGGCGCGGTCTGGCGCGATCTGGCGTGATCAGATTGTGCTGGATTGTCAATCTACGTCAATCTGGCTTGGTCTGGCTTAGGGTTGGCACCTTTTTTTCGAGGTATAAGTATTATTTTCAAAACATTTAAACATTATAGTACTTACTTTTGGGATATTTATAAAAATGTAGTACACATTTATTTTTAACTAGCTTCCGCCCGCGACTACATCCGCGTGGGTGGACATTCGAAAAATCTTCAAAAAACAATCTAGCACAATCTGCTGCGATGCGATATTTTTAACCGACTTCAAAAAAGGAGGAGGTTCTCTGTTCGTATGTATATTTGTTTTTTATGAAGGCTGCATTGATTTGGATGAAATTTTGCAAACAGTTTATAGTCTGGATTAAAACTTATGATATTTTTGATCTCGGTCAAAGGTACCCTAGGCATTTTTATTTCTTTAAACATTTAAATTAATTTGTAGTACTTTTGGGAAATTTATAAAAATATAGCCCATATTTATTTTTAACTAGCTTCCGCCCGCGACTACATCCGGATGGACATTTGAAAAATACCCAAAAAAAAAACATACAGACGAACATAAAAACAACCTCCTCTTTTTTTGAAGTCGGTTAAAACATCGGATCGCAGTAGATTGTGCTAGATTGTCAATCTACCAAGATCTACCGCGATCCGATGCAAGCATATTGTGGTAGATTGTCAATCTACCATGTTAGACTGACAATATAGCACAATCTACTGCGATCCGATGTTTTTAACCGACTTCAAAAAAAGAGGAGGTTCTCTCTTCGTCTGTATATTTGTTTTTTATGAAAGCTGAACTGATTTGGATGAAATTTGGCAAACAGTTTATAGTCTGGATTAAAACATATTTTTATCTCGATCAAAGGTACCCTAGGCATTTTAATTATTTTAAACATTGAAACTAATTTGTAGTACATTTGGGAAATTTATAAAAAATAAAACCCATATTTATTTTAACTTTCTTTCCGGCCGTGACTACATGCGCGTGGGCATTTGAAGAATCCCTTAAAAAATATACAGATGAAAAGAGAACCTCCTCCTTTTTTAAGTCGGTTAAAAATATTGGATTGCAGTAAAAGATGATAAAATTTGGCACACAGTTAGTTTGGTACCCTATGAAGTACCTATTCTATGTATGTACCCTATTTTTAATTTTTTAAAGAAGCTAGTTAAAAATAAATGAGGACTATATTTTTTCATAAATTTCCCATAAACCTACCTACTATATTTTTTGCAATGTTTTGAAAAATACTATTTTACCTCGATATTTATACTATACCAGGCTATAAACTATATATGATGTGTGTAAAATTTCATCAAAATCAGTTCAGCCTTCTGAAGCTGAACTGATTTGGATGAAATTTGGCACTCAGTTCATAGCTTGGTAATATCGTATTAAAATTTATAAAAAATCGTATTAAAATGTATAATACGATATTACCAAGCTATGAACTGAGTGCCAAATTTCATCCAAATCAGTTCAGCTTCAGAAGGCTGAACTGATTTTGATGAAATTTTACATACCTGTGCGTGTAAAATTAAATATCGATATTCATCTAACCCTAACTAATCAAGGCATAAAATGGGTGCTAGACAACAGATTTTACTAGGTACTTACTTACTTTTCGAAATAGATAGGTACTTATTATACGCAGACCGTCACAGAAATTAAAATTCATCATTTCAATTACGTCCGGGAATCGAACCCAGGATCTCTTGCGCGGTAGACTGGCATGTTGAATACTGCACCACTCATCGATCGATATCACGCGAAAATTAATGCAAAAAGTTGGCAACCCTGCCAAAGCCCACCGTGGATCGTGGTAGATTGTCAATCTACCAAGATCTACTGCGATCCAGATCTCGCTGGATTGACCGTGTAACGTCGCAAACCAACCGCATCAAATTCCATCAATCTGCGGTTTTGATCAGATCACACCAGATTGACGTGTGTAATGGCCGCCTAAGAGTAGTCAATTCTAAACTGTTCTCTGAAAACAAAGCTGAACTTGAAGTCACAGGCTTAGCCAGGCCAGTTTTTCAGGGGGATTGGGGCCAGCTTTTAGGGGGGGTCAGTCCATGTAAAAAAAATACTTTACAGAAAAAAGCATTTTACTTAATAAAAACTTAATTTCGGTGGGGGTTTGATCCGCCCCCTCGCTACGCCCATGCTTGGAGTAGTCTTGGACCAAGATTCTACCTTCATCAGCTATATTATACTATCAAACATTCAACGAAAAACCCTGATATTTAAGATGTAATGAAACTAATCATCATAGCTTACGTCACCAGCATGGATTACGTTAATTTCGTTTGCTTTAGTCGTTAACGCCAGTTGACACCTGCTCTGGGTCTAACTAAACCTTGTGATAGGATTTGGTAAAATTGAACTTTGTTTCTATGATCATTGGTAGTTAAAACCGACATCAAGTTTGTGGGTTAGAATGTTTGGATGTTTGTTCCTCAATCACGCAAAAACGGCTGAACAGATTTGTATGAAATTTGACACACAGATACATTATAGGATACTTTTACCCCGGTCAAAGGTTCCCTACGGATTTTACGAATGTCCACGCGGAGGAAGTCGCGTGCGGAAGTTAGTTATTAATACGAGTGTGGTTTGATAAGTCCATGACTTTGAAAAGAAGAAATACTTTTTTTTCATAATTTATTTTTGTGTCTTAAAAAGAAACTCCTTAAGGCATCTTTACACTATTTTTTTTTCAAATTCGGCAAAAGATTATTAATTTTGGAAACAAAAGGCTCAAGTGACTTCTAACTTTTCTTAATGACCCTGTCGACCCTCTCGGCGGCACTCATGACATCAAAACTCATCGAATGAAGATGCGAATCCTTTCTATTCTCTAGATTCAACCCCAGTGAGATTTTTTCTCCTACCAAACATGAATAAATGTCTTGATAAATTACTTGGTGGGCAAAGATTTTCATCAAGCCAAAAGGTGGTGTCTGAAATGGGCCCTCATTTCAGTTACCAGTTTCCAGGCGACAAAAGAAAAAAATAATGGGTTAAAAAGGTAGGAACTTCGTTGGACTGAATACGCAGAGCTACAATAAGATTACGTACAGAAATAAAACAAAATGTTCCAAAAAAAAGTCTTTCTTCATTAAAAAGTCATGGACTTATCAATCCACCCTCGTAATTAGGAAGCAATGTTGTTTCGGTTGATTTTTGCTAATCTTCAATGTGCCTTTTCCCTCTCCTATCTGAAGATTTGTCCAAAAAAAGTATTGAGAATGGTCTATTCTTTATAGTAAAGTTGTTAATACTTTTATTGTAATATATGGCGTTAACAAAGCGTTCTGAAGGTCTTGTAGTTGCGCAGTTACGTACACTTGAGTTAACACTTATGAAAACATACATTATAATTTTAGTATCTAGAGCACTATTATTCTGTGTCTAGAGTTAGAGTGGCCACTAAGCAATTAATTAATCTGTGCATTATTGAAAAGGTTATGAAATGACTCAGCATGTTTTAACAGTCAAAAGAGTTTATTTCTTCGATAGGAGTTTAGTTGAAAAATCGAAATGTTGTGTATAGTTACACATTATTGTAACCTTAATAGCTTTTCCTAATTATTGAAGTGTACCAGTTGATCTTATGTCCAAGCCATAAGCATAATATTTGCAGAATAAGTTTGCAGTGCAGCTAGCAATGAGCCTACTTATAATTATATGTATGTGTTTTGCGAAAACATCACGTAGTGTAATGTCTACAACTTCGGCCGTGCGCAACCTTCCCTTAGCACAGAATACATAAAATAGTCCCATAATAGCACTGTTATTACTTATTCTATGCTTATAAGGCGATTCCCTGACCGAAAGTGGCACCCTCAGAGGTTTTTATTTCATAAGTTGTTAAAAGAAAAGGATTTTAATAAAACTTTTCGTGGAATTGTTGTGTGTCACTACATTCCCTCGCCGTTATTCGTAGAAGTAGATAGCAAATGTGTCAAAAACGACCACTTTTAGCAGTTTTGCATCTACTTCTCGCAGTGACTGGAAATGTAATAATACCGTCAAAAATACTTGACTATGGGCACCACCAAAAATTCACGAGAAGTTTTGTTAAAATTGTGTAATTTAGAATTACAATCCTTACTAATATTATAAATGCGAAAGTCCGTTTGTTTGTTTGTTTGTTACGCCTTCACGTCGTAACTACTAAACCGATTATCATGAAATTTTGCATACACGTTGTCAGGGGTGCAGAAAAGGACATAGGGTACCTTTCATCCAGAAAAAACGTACAGTTCCCGAGGGATAGCAAAAAAACTGCCCACGCAGACGAAGTCGCGGGCGGCCGCTAGTATTAAATAAAATTCACCGCGGCGCCACTTTCGGTCAGGGAAGTGCCTTAACACTGCACTGTTATTTGAAGTTTTGTCAATGGAAATTATCTTTCTTGTTTGTTGTATCGTCGTAAGTTTAGCTTCACAAAGAAAAGCTGTTCGGCAAAATTTACCTTTATGTTCAATTTTTATACAAGAACTAGCAAACTTATAATTTTCAATCTAAATGTTTCCGGTGCAAGCCAAGCCTACGAAGTGGAATATTATCTTATTTGCAATTTCTGTAGTAGAAAACTAGAAATAGAAACCATCCATAACGATCCATTTTTATCGAATTCCACAGTGAAGGTTAGGATTACTTACTATGTTATTTGCCGATAAAATACTTGCGATAAGGTATTGATAGCATTAAGAAGTCCCTTTAATAATACATTTATTGTTATATGATATTATTTATGACATAAAATTTCAAATCACATCACACAAAAGACATCACAAAATTCCGTCATAATAAATTATGACGGAAGTTTTATAACGCTATAACTAGCGTAAGCGTAAATAACAAAAAAAAGGTGGTTGTATCAGTTGTATGTAAAAAAAAAAAGTTAGTAATTTATAATCAAGTCTAATATGAATTAATATTGCTAGCTAATGTAGAATTTTGATATGTATAAAAAAGGACCCCGTACCACAGAATAACTAATAGTCCCGTACTGTACACATAATGTAATAATTCGACATGAATAATACTGTAGGTATGCGAGTGTGACACATACCATCGCCCGCTAACAAGAAATGTTTTTCTGTACTGTTATCTTTTCCGCGGGGATGTTGAGTATTAATTTTCTCGAAAATAGTTTAAATAAAAGTATTCTTTGCTATTAATTATTACGCGTTCGTATGTAAGAATATTCATGTTGCGCCATGAATAATCAATCAACGCCGTATAAGCTATTTGCCTACAAATAAGCACTATAAGCAGCCTTAATAATAATCTTTTTACCTCTAGCCTCCACACTTTATTTACGTTATGTCCTTTAACATTCATTACACATCATGCCAAAAGCACAAAGGTTTTGTTTGTCAGTTTCATAAAAAAATATTAATTATTTACTTCTACTCTCTACACCACATCGATTTCTAAAAAGACACAGTTTTTAGCATAGTCTTATTATATTACTAGTTTATATCATTCTTTTTCATACATATATTTAATCAATGTTTTCCTCCTTTCAGAAGGTTGACCCCGAGCTGATCTTCACAAAGCAAGAGAAGATCGGCAAGGGCTCCTTCGGCGAGGTGTTCAAGGGGGTTGACAACAGAACCCAACAAGTAGTCGCCATTAAGATAATAGATCTTGAAGAAGCTGAAGATGAAATCGAGGACATTCAACAGGAAATTATGGTGCTGTCGCAGTGTGACAGCCCATACGTCACTAAATATTACGGGTCATATTTGAAGGTAAGTCCAATTATAATATTCTTCACCTATGAAATTGCCGTTTTGTGTGGAAATTTTATATCAAATTGCATTTCCATTTTCGCACGATTTCGGTCGAGTGGTTCGCACGCCGGTTTTCAAGGCGTCACCATCTCTTGAGGTCCCGGGTTCGATCCCCGGCTGGGTCAATATAGAAAATGAACTTTTCAATATTGTCTCAGGTCTGGGTGTGTGTCATACCACCGTTGTTTCTGATTTCCATAACACAAGTGCTATAGCTACTTACTTTGGGATTGGAGCAATGTTTGTGATGTTGTCAAAAAATATAGAAAAAAATAAAAAAAAATATATAATTTATTTTAAACAATCGTGCCATTATAACAAAACTTTTATGTACAAATGTTTTAACATTAAGCTAACTTACCCAACATAACTTAAGCGAAAAAAATAAGTTTGCGCTAAGTTACAAAGGATAAAGTGGTCATTTTCGCTAACAAAAAAGAGTCACTTTCAGTGTATTTTTTAATGCTAAAAATTTTTTAATGATGCTGAAATACTGATATGGTCATAATTTGTTGTAATATCCGGCAACTGATAAATTATTTTAAATCACAAAAGTTGTGAGGTTCTCTTTGTGTTGAAAAAGAAACACCAATTTCATAGGACCCATTATTAAAGTTATCGTATTGTTTGATATCGTACATCAAACGTTTTGCTCTCTATTTCTGTTCAATGAACGAAGCAAACACAGGCCATTTAATGAAAGTGGTTTGACGCAGCCATGTTACAAATTGCCGATGTCAAATTTAATGCCTACGTTGTCCGCTCATATTGCATTTGCCATTCATTACTTTTATGAAAACCGATAAGCCTCGTCAGTTTGTGTAAACTTAAGGAGCTATCACATGATCAGCAATGCAATTTTCTCGAGCTTATTTGTTTGTGAAACCCTATTATTTATTCTGCACCGACTAAAGGAAACTAAAGAAGTAAAGTCCCCGATTGCGATTGTTCAACCGCGGCAGATTGCTGTGTTATGCCTTATGCTGTAACCACAGAATCCGTTACGCCAATTGGATCTTTGTGATTCGAGCTAGTTCAATAGCATTGATGTATTTGGAATGGTCCCTTACATGGTAAGGTGAACTGTGTGCAATACACGGCGCTTTATCTCGTTCGTCGTACCACGGACGGCATCAATCATTGTCTGTGAGCCGAGCCTATGCCTGTTTATCTCCAGAGGCTTTGTGAGGGATAAGGATCACTCGTAATGGACTCCATTACGCACTGTATACCTTCGTTGAGTGGTAATACCCTGTAAAGAGGTCCTGAGTGCGGATGATAACAATATCAGCTTTTATCATTTTACCCTGTCAAATAATTATTGTAGACCGTAGTAGGTAGTTTTTTTAGTGGCCCACAAAGATATTCAATCATTTTGGCCCAAATATTGACACTTAAATGTGTTACGTCCCTTAAGTTATTTAACAATGTGGATTTCACATATTATGTGGCATCGAGTTTCGTGATGGATTTTCTAAAAAATGAGAAAGTGTCGTTTCTATGAAATACTAGAAGTTTGTTATTGTCAATTTGCAAAATTACTGTTGCCTCCACTGTAATTGTAAACCCACCGTCATAATTCCCAAGTCTAGGTAATACAACATTGATAATGTCGTGACTATGTGAAATAAGATTTAGCCCATAATAGGCTAGCAATTCACCCACTAAAGCATTGTTGAAACCAAAATTTGCTATTCTGTTTATTAAATTGTCTGTTGCGTAATGAAATGAATGTACTACTTGAATGTCACGAAATTCGTAACATGTAGTCACTGCAGAACGTTCACCCGACCGTGTATTACTTTTGCGTGCCATACGGCGCGGTTGAAACGATGCCCGTCACGAAGTGTTTGGGGTCACCATACGAATAAACAAGGAACCAGTTCCAGTTACACGTTCAACACTTTTTGTTCCAACAAAAACATGCAACCGTCCTAAATCTGCTTCAGATTTACATAATATTGAACAATAGTTATTTGAATACATAAAATAGTCGGCAACATTTGCGTCGTCATTGTAATATTTGTAATCTCTGAAATATTTATTTTATCTACTTAACAATCAGGAAATGTATTGGTTGGTAATTCACTGCCAAATTTTTGAACGTTTGCTTAGATTAAGATGAATATCACTGCATTAATGCGAAAATAGACTTCACCACGTGTATCATTAATCTTATGTTTAATGTCATTGTTCTCATGTCACAATGATGATGAGTAAAGACGCGTGTGGGTATAACAATATAAGGATTTGCTTGCAGCTTGTTGATTCTTAATATAGAATTGATTTACAGAAGAGTATTGGAGATTTGCCATAGCTTCTGAACTTCTGATTGTAAATACTGCTTTTAAACTAAGTGGGTTCAATTTTTTCATTGTTTTGAAGTTTCAAGAGATAAGACGTGGTTTTCAATAAATTGTGCGTTATCTAACGTAATCTTCGTTTTGAGCGGGCAGTCATAAAAATGAATGGGACCGGTATGTATGTTAAAACACATCTCATATCAGGGTCCCCTTCAGTGCGGGTAGAATGGATGGCGTCCCGCCAGGACAATGATGTCTGCGCTCATAATCGATATTTGCATTTTTATTGTACCGTATCCAGATATCCCGCTTTTTATTGGCATAGCCGACGTGTAGCGACTTCGATATATTATATTAAAATATTTAGGAAGCAATTTAGTAGGTATGATTGATCCCATTGATTGCCTGCGGAAAGCCTACTTAACGTAATGGTTTTTTTGATGTGTTGCATTTCCCGCTTGTGCTCTGCGTCGGTTGCACATTGCTATTGCAGTCTTGACACACTTTCGAACGTTGTTGTTATGCATGCCTTGCAAAATACGATGCAATGTAAGCGAGTACGTGAATCTGCTCATCGCCTACATCTTTACGCTTCAATATAATATTCTCAACGGATTTAACCTTTTTGTAAATGCTCGCAAACAGTTTTCATATGTAGAGCTAGCATGTTGAGTCATAATTCGCTGTAGTAAAACTACTTTTGCAAAACCTAGCCAGCGCGGCGTATAAATTGGCCCAACATTTTCTTTGACTTTTGTTCTTTTTTGCTTCGTTAAGCATGCCACGCCAGGCAAGCTGTTGTCTCTAGGCCTAATAATGTGTTTCATCTTAGTGATGAGAATGACGTGGTCGGCGATTTAAATATTAGAATAATTGTCTGGCTGGACTCTCCAAATCTTTTAGTTATTAGTATTTGCAGTAACATGATACTCAAAAATTCTAAGCCTACCCAAATGGGTTGTATTGAGTCCACAAAAATTTCGCTGTGTAAATATTTTGGTAACGTATTGATTACTTATTAATATTCTGTCTATTTTTGGTTTCGAGAACGCCGACCTTGATTACTTACGTAATTAATTCGGATGCCTTCGTGTCTTGCATCTGATTGTGAATAGTAAACAGACAGAACTTCCGCGGCTGCGGCAAATTGTTGGCAACATCTACAATCTGCCCCGTGGAGAAAGTGTGGTAACGTTGCGTTGTGTTGTGGCCGTGTTGTAATCCAATTGATATTTATTGTGTTGCTGTTGTCGCATTTAAGTTATTGTTTGTACCTTTGATGTAATTAGCCCACATTAGATAGTTACTCTTGTTTCTCTTGTAACTCCAACAAAGTAAACCTCAGACTTAGAAAAAAAGCAGCTTAAACTTAAGCCTGTCTGAAAGACCTTCATCTGGCTGGCGCATTTACGTCATTGCTATGAATGAGCTAGTGACGTGAATAAGCCCTGCTTGTGAAGAGGCTTTTGCTTGGTAAAATTCTGAATGCGGATGTCGGCATGGCCGAGTGGGGGTGAAGGTCGATGGTGACTCACCGACCTTTATAGCGCAGGCCATTTATTTCTATCACATTTATATTAAAATACCGAGAAGGTCGGTATTCTTTGTTTGTTTATTTGGCTATGCGTTCTTAGCATTCAATCAGACTGAGTTTAAGCGCTAGCAGTCGTAATACATGTAAAATAATTTACTGGGACTTAAAAAGTTAAGGCTATGTACTTATTTAATGTTATTAGTATACTTATTTATTTTATTTGTGGATGGATCATGCATGACACAGAGCATGACTTCAATATTTTACCAATGACGTAGGTACTTGGAACTTTTATCATTATAAAACTAATATACCTATTATTTCATACAATAATATTCGTTTTGTACTGAGACGTACGCTAAGCCCCTTGCCGGACTTCATTCGAGCATAAATGTAGAGTTAGGTGAAGCGATATTATTATCGTCCCTACCTCATAAATTGGATATCCCAGCAAAATCTCGGGACGGATCTCATTTTACGCGTATTTTATTCCGGTTTTATTTTTAGGAGTTTAAGAAGAGAGTCGTTAAGAGCTCGGCGATGCCTATAAAGTGCGCCAGGTTGTTAGCTGTAAACGGATTAATGCTGCCTTGACCCTTAGTCGAATACTCTACTGCCTAGTGTCAAGGCCCTTAGGGAAGGTTTCGTGGGTGGATGTGGATGACGATCTTCGTGGTCGAATGGTTTTTACGCCATTTTTTAAGGTGTCACCATCTCTTGAGGTCCCGGGTTCGATCCTCGGCTGGGTTAATTTAGAAAACGAACTTTCTTTTCTATATTGGCTCATGTCTGGGTGTTTGTAATTCCACTGTTGTCTCTGATTTCCATTACACAAGTGCTTTAGCTACTTACTGAGCAATGTTTGTGATGATGTTGTCTAATATTTCTTTATTTATATTTATGTTCACACCCATTTCATTACGTACCTACTTAATGAACCTTGACAAAGATTTCAAATTGCTCGTCACTTCGTTAGTATCCCCGCTGAAATGGCTCATTGGATTGGTCGATAGGTCATACTGGATAGGTCGTTGCGAAGTTCGAAGGACGAACCGTTGGAATGCTGACAATAATGAAGCTTAGTGCCGATGATAAGGGAGTGTGATAACAATCTACAGAGTGTGACTCTATTTGGGATTGTCCTTCAGCTCCACTGCAATGCGGGCTGGGTGAGGGTCGCGAGGAGGGGCGCGGGGAGGGGAGGTGGAGGGAACAGCCCGTTCTGAACTTGGAAGGTCAAGTTCTAAAAGTTTACAATTCGGCTTATTGGCCGTCTGCCTCCGACGGCTCGATTTGAACCCAATTAACAAGTTAAGATTTGTTCTTTATTCTTATTGATTTCTTAGAGCTTACAGTTTCTTGATAGATAAGCTCTGCTTGATAGTGAATCAGGTCTTTATTTTTTTAATTGCTTATTATTTCTCTAACTTAGTATTTTGTAATATAAAAACAATCTAAATTAAAAGATACTTAGCGAGTTAGATACTTAATAGAATGAAATTGAAGTGATTGTTAACCGTGGAAGTGAAATCTTATTTAATAAAAAAACTTAATTTGTGAGTATCAATATTGTTGTTGTGTTTTAATATGCTAAAGATAAACTATTGAACATTCAATGATATCGATACTTGATTATTATTATTAGTGTTAGATGAATCATGTAAATAATTAACTTTGTAAACAAATATTTTGATAGTTTTTATAGCTGAAATGGCACTCAATGTCAATTTGATGAAAATCTGTGGGAAATCTGAGGGGACAACAGCCGTAATATGAAATTAGTAATAAATTACGTATTTTGATAATGTTGATGGAATTTGATCACCTGTAGCAAAATAATATAGTTTATTTTACACACTAGCTGTGGTACCCGACTTCGCTCAGAGAGCGGTGAAACTTCCAGCCCCTATATCTTTAAAAGCACGCCCTTTAGGTAGAAACGGGAACCTTCTTCATGGATGGGGGAAAGAGGGCTACCACACCATATAATTCCCTTGATTGCACCGTACCGGACTTCGCGCAGAGAGCGGCGAAGTTTCCAGCCCCTATATCTTTAAAAGCACGCCCTTTAGTTAGAAACGGGAACCTTCTTCATGGGTGGGAGAAAGAGGGCTACCATACCATATAACTCCCTTGATCGCACCGTACCCGATTTCGCTCAGAGAGCGGCTAAGTTTCCAGCCCCTTTATCTTTAAAAGCACGCCCTTCAGGTAGAAACGGGAACCTTCTTCATGGATGGGGGAAAGAGGGCTACCACACCATATAATTCCCTTGATCGCACCGTACCGGACTCCTCTCAAAGAGCGGCGAAGTTTCCAGCCTCTATATCTTTAAAAGCACGCCATTTATGGATGGTGGAAAGAGGGCCACTACACCATATAATTCCCTTGATCGCACCGTACCCGATTTCACTCAGAGAGCGGCGAAGTTTCCAGCCCCTATATCTTTAAAAGCACGCCCTTCAGATAGAAATGGGAACCTTCTTCATGGATGAGGGAAAGAGGTCTGCCACATTCCACAACTCCCTTGATTGCACCGGGACTCGTTTCTGAGTTTTAGCGGCACGCATGTTGTACACTTTCTTTTCTACAAATTTACAATTGATCAAATTATTTCCCACCAACATTATCAAAAGACGTAAATGAATACTAATTTCATAGATTTCCCACAGATTTTCATCAAATTGACAATGAGTGTCATATTTTCGCCGCTTTTTACTAAATTACATTTTGATACCTCTCCCCTGGCACAAGTGGTTTCGCCTGACTAATGGCTTTTACAATTTCGAGAGATGTAATATAAACAAGATTATGCGTCTCGCTCGTCGCTCATTGCTTTATACCTACGTTTCATCACAATTTTATTGTAGGCGGGAGAGTAATGAGTCGGCGGGTTTGTGTGGACTGTAATTTAAAAATGTTAAAGTCTATTAACATCAAGAAAGTATTTTCAATTTTACGCTGGAAAGGTGTCAGTCAAACATTTTGAAATATGAAATCCTCTAGCCTTTTTTTATTAACATTTTCATGAAAATTATAGCTTGTTCCAACAACATGGTTATTACCATAGTATAATAATATTGTAGTAGACCGTGCGGCTCAAGCAAACAAACCTTTGGATTAGGGTACGGCTAGGCTGTGGTCTATTATCCTCATTATTCCGGTCGGTCGTCCATCGCCTATAGTGCATGTAATATTGTAATCCTCCATAAACCTAGCCTTAGGGTGGAAATTGTACCATGATTGATGATTTTGGTTGGAATCCTGTACCACAGAATACATAATGCCTGTACTGTGATTTTGCATTTATTGTACTATATCAGTTGTTACGGCTAGATCAGAATTGATTTGTTTGTTGAATGTTTTTTTTAACGAAGTTTTTCATTTTGTTTTGCGACAAAAATATTTATAATTTTGTCTACCTGTGTCATCTGATCTCTACAAATCTTTGACATGTCTGTTATCCGAAGAAAAGAAAAGAAACAATAACAATCAAATGTTACAAGTTTATATAAATAAAACTTCGTTACTGTGGGGAGATAAACCATCCAAGTGATGTATTGTTTCCACAAAGGGATGGTGTAATTATTGTCCTGTGTCGATATTTATTACGATGTTTGCCTGTCTCGGCTATAGTAGCTAAATCGCGAATGGCGACTTAAACAAATAGATCGGTCCACTGGTCCCTTCGATTTAGTTTATTCAGAGTTTCAGACTGAAGATACAAAGTCAAGTATAGGCCAAGAGGCCGGCCGACCCTGCATTACGTTTATTCCGAACTAACTTATTCAAGCGTTAGATTTTGTACAACGAAAATACGCTGGTCTACGTATTTTCAAGTACCTAACTTATTCAGCTTGCAAGAATTTTCATTATCTTAATCATCTGATAAAAAACCTAGAGTTCTTGTCGTCCATACGCAGCAGCCGGCAAGCTTGAAAAGTTTTTGCCGCTCTATTTCCTCTGATGTAGATGTAGCAATATCCTCTTAGGGCTACGCAACTGTACTGTAAACAGTTGTAAACTAACACAGTGTTAACGCGCTAGGCCCGGGCGAGATACGGGTGACGACATCTGCGCCAATAAACGAGATTATATGTGACGAAATTAGTGCTCATGGTGACATTATAGGCTTTTAGAGCATGTAAGCCCTTCAGTAACATCCTTGAAAGGGATATTAAATTAAACGTAACATGCTTCCTGTTTCAAGAAACGTTGAGGTTGTATAAAAGCAACAAGTTACTCTAATACAACTAAGTGTTTAATTAGTACTAATATGGTTATGAAGTGCTTCATCAGCATCATAATAAAAGTAATTTGGAGTTGAACACTTAGTACGACGTAGAACACAATGATGTCTGACTCTGAACCAATAAACAAGACTATTACGGTAGCGCACCTCGTGAGTCGTGACTCCGTTGACGAGGAGCGCTTTGTATCACAAATCCCCCTTCGGCCTACATCGCTCGGCACTGCTCCTGTGGTGGCTTCTACTACCCCGCTTAAACTTCGTAGAAATGATTACCTTATGTTATGGACTATTTACATGGGTCGATTTTAGTCACCTTCCGTGACGGTCGAATTTGGTTAACTAGCAAATCGCTTGTAATATTGAATTGCAGATGACACATCGGTGATGGCGTCGCTGTCGTATAATTAGTTGATGGTTTAATCTAGGTAGGAAACAATATGTAATAACGTAGTTCCAGTTTTGGCCACCAGATCAGATAAGTTTGCTCAGTCACCTACGGCCTAGGCCGCGCCGCGCCGCCCGGGCCGTATTGCCATTTACACAGTCGATTTTCGCCGTGCGGCAGAAGTCGTGCGGCTTTAGTCACTCGTGTCAATACCACATTATATTAAACACACAAAACTTTTTATTATTTTATAAATTTGAATTGTTACTTAGTTTATTATTTAACCTTGCCAAACAAATGACCTGAAAATTTATTTTACGTTTAACCTTGGTCACGTCATGTTTTTAAACATGTGTATAATATTTGAGCATTCTGTAGTAGGCGCCTTGTATGAATCTTTTTTTGATTAGTTTAGTCTTTTGTGTGGAAGGTGAGTCAACAACTAACAATAGTGGAGAAAGACAGCCAAACGTTAACTGACAATAGATGATATCATAACGTACGTGGTGAGCAAATTATTACTAAAAATATTACGTTAATTTCATTGAATCGATATTGTTTTGATACTTAAAGGCGTTTTTTGACCTATGAATCTGATTCAGTGTTGCCAGATATTTATGATGTAAATCTGTACACAGAAAAAAAGGATTTCTTAAAACAAGAAAAGATTCTTAAATCAAGATATTTTGTGTCTCATAATATAGGGAAACAAATATTTTCTTGGTTCAATGCAATTTACTTTCGTTCAAAGAAATTTACTCTTGAAAGAAAGTAAAATTGCATTGAACCAATAATATATTTGTTTCCCTATATATGAGACAAAATATCTTGTTTTAAGAAATCCTTTTTATCCGTGTATCATAACATCAAAAAATCTGTATAAATGTACTACCTATTTCTATGGCAACGGGGATGCAAACTGAGGAACTAATGGCGCCACAAACGCTTGTATCAAAATCGTTTGATTGGTTGTTTCAAATGTCAAATTTCATTTTCATTTCTGACATATTTTAACCAATCACAAGTACTGTCATAGGAACAAGCGTACGCAGCGACATCTAAAATTAGCTTTGCGTTGCCATCCCCATTATAAAATAAAAATCAGTATTCTTACAAAATTCATACTAAATTCAAACAAGAAAAATCTTATAAGGTTAATTTTTTTATGAAAAGCTAGTTCATAGCGATCTGTAAATCTTAATCTTTATAAATACTGATAAATCTGTATATACGGCAACACTGATCTGACTCACAAAATTATGCAAACATCATACAGTTAATACTACTTAAATTAGCGACTGAAGAGTCGATCGTATAGTACAGGCGCCTGCTAATCTTATTATACGACGTAGCTTGCTGGCTTCCCTAACAATACGTCGTAGCCACGGGCGTTTATACCAGGCCTTTGACAACTACCTACCCATAGCTAAATTCAATATTTCAGCGGTCACCATAAATTAACTGGCTCGCCGCACAACGCAGATTCACCGTCCCCTTTACGGCGTAGATAAAGTTTGGCCACAATATACATAATAGTACATGTAGGTTGGCCTCTAAATTTAACTTGTTTATGCGGCTTACCTAAAATATATCACTACATAGTATAAAACAAAGTCGCTTTCTCTGTCCCTATGTATGCTTAAATCTTTAAAACTACACAACGGATTTTGATGCGGTTTTTTTAAATATATAGAGTGATTCAAGAGGAAGGTTTATATGTTATAAATAATACATGGTGTCAAATTCCACACTACACCGAAGTGAAGCGAGGGCGGGTCGCTACGCTAGTATGATCATAATTTGAAGACCAAAAGTTATCGCATTAGGGTTGTCTTTGCCATTGCCAGTTACAGAGGAGGCATAAAGTTCGCGTCAAAGTATTGATAGATAGGTGGTCAAAGTATCAGTGAACATTGCTGCAAACTCGATAACGAGCAAGTGACGTGCCACTTCGACTGCTTTGAAGTAAAAATAATGATTGTAAGTGATTGTAATTGAAAAGAATGATTATAATTATAGCTAATGAGAAAGAATGATTATAGTTATAGGTAATGAGAAAGAATGATTATAAAAACATCGCTCATTTACTGGAAAAAAACTAGATCGTCTATAATTTCAGCTACTAAAAATTAAATAATTTGTGACGAACATTGGGTTACTAATATTAATAATTAATATTGGGAATTTGGTTAACTCTAATTTGTTTTGGATAGGTAGCGCTTCAAATGTGATTGAATATCTAAACCTGCCTTTCTATTGTCTAATTTAATAACCTATCGCAATCGCTTTCAGGGTGTAACACATTGAAGCTTCTTTTTGGCACAAATAAAAACTTACCAAAGAAATGCAGCAATGTGTCACATCCAACTGTCAAACGAATGCGATTGCGATGGATTTTTTGAATTAGACAATTAGCCCCCTGGGGCCCTACCGGCTAACTTACATGGCTATCGTAATCGCTTTCATTTGACAGACGGATGGGATACATTGCTACTTTTCTTTGGTATGGTTATTTGGCCAAAAAAAGTAGCAATGTTTCGCATCCATATGTCAAGAAAGCGATTACGATAGCCATGTAAGTTAGCCGGTAGGGCCCCTACAGGTATCACAACAATCCAGTTTGGGGTTATGGACGTTAATACTTAAGTTTAAAGCAAAGCCACAAGTTAATCGGATGTCATTCTCCGTGAACCGTGAAGACTTGTTTGGTAATGCAAACTTACGTTAGGTTCGTTATCCTTTGCCGACCTTGCAGCTGCTATAAATTCAGTTGAATTGGCCGCAGAGGCAGGCGTGCGTCACCGCACCGATGCGTCTGGTTTGGTTTCGCAACGAAAGATAACATAAACACATCATTGTAGACCTATCTAGGAAATGTAACTAATGGAGACGAGATGGAACCGGATCAACCTGGCGAGCCCACAAGATGCGATGTAATTCCACCTGTATTGGATAACTGGTTTTGTCGTTTGATTACATACACACGTAACGACGTGTTTGCCATTAAGGCACTTCAGCTGACTACCCTTTGTTTGTTGCTTACGGTAGGAAATTTAATATTATAATATTATCTCTTCTAAGAATATTAAAAGGACAATAGCGCGTGGGTGGACGGCGAGCAGTGACCCTCTCTAGATTACTTTCTTGTCTCGGATATCTTGAAGCACAATAGATTCCACTCTCCATTTTCTATACCGCTTTTCCTTAACTGGCGGGTAGTCCAATCAACGGGGCTTATGCAACCCGAATAATTCTCCCGTCTATGAAATTTGGCATGTGATGAAGTTAGGTAAAACAGATTACAGATGAACAATAATCCAATAAATTTTGTTACGAGAAGTTAGGTATTTTTACCTAAACATGAAAATCGCTTATATCTCTCTGTGAATATTTCCTCGGGCTAAAATACTTTTTGTATACGTACTTATGTATTAGTCAGAATAATTATGTAAAGAAATCCAACATTTTTTCGATTTCAGAGATACCCCAAATTTAAATTTTAATATTTTTCAATATATCTTCTGTTGAAAAATTTATTAGCGGATTATTATTTTTTAATATGTTTTTATACCTTTAATATATAGCTCTGTTCAGTAAGCCAATAAATTTTCTTCTTTGATCATATTTATACATAAACATATAAAAATGGACCGACTATTTTTTCACATTACCTCTTTAGGCCAAAAAATAAAAATAAATGATTAAAGAAGAAAATTTATTGGCTTACTGAACAAAGCTATAAATTAAAGGTATAAAAACATATTAAAAAATAATAATTAGCAAATAAATTTTTCAACAGAAGAAATGTTGAAAAATATTAAAATTTAAATTTGGGGTATCTCTGAAATCAAAAAATGTTGGATTTCTTTACATACTTATTCTAACTAATACATAAGTACGTATACAGAAAGTATTTTAGCCCGAGGAAATATTCACAGAGAGATATAAGCGATTTTCATGTTTAGGTAAAAATACCTAACTTCTCGTAACAAAATTTATTGGATTATTGTTCATCTGTAATCTGTATTACCTAACTTCATCACATGCCAAATTTCATAGACGGGAGAATTATTCGGAAGTCGCCATACAACAAATATCCTCATTGATTGGACTAGGGGCAGGTGATTGAGAAGCGACGGGTGTCCGGGCTCTGAATGCGAAAGATAAATTCCGGATTATCCGGACGCAGCTGACTGTCCGCTTGGAAAATTGTAATTTGCGCATTCTTCCCGCTTATTTCCCCCACTTGATTACATTCACATCACAAGGCTTCGAATAAACGTATAATTTGTCTGATTTTTGAGGTTTGTGTTTGAATTTTGGGAAATGTAATCACGCAATTTAATAACATCGACCGCAAAATTATATTGGGTAAAAAAATTGGTAGCTGTGCACCTATCTAGGTCGGCACAAACGTCGTTAATACCAGGCGGCAAGCAATTAGGCCAAGCCGAGCCAATAAAACATCGCCATTAACGAACAGGGTCGTTCCTTCGTTGCACTGCACCACTGAAACCAGGGCGCTGTTCATTTCATATTTTATTTAAATTAAAAGCTACTTTTATTTAATATTTAATGAATTAATCATATTATGTTACTCATTAAATGTTAAACCCCATAAGTATTTCGTACTTATTCCATAAACATATTTTTAAACAGATCCATAACAGAGCAGTAAATAAAACAGCAGTGTTCGAACCAAAATTGGGCTAAGGATTCAGACTTTTAACAGCACTTGTTTTATGCAATACCCAACAATAAAACGAATATCAGAAAGTAAAATTACTCTGGTAATTTTCCTGAAGTAAACACTTTTGCTGCGCGAAATATCTTGATAATGTCACTCCTTCTTATCATAGGCAGTGCTGCCAATGATCGCCCATAGAAGCTATGCTTTTTTTAACCATCGCCGAGAAGCCGGTAGTCACGAAGCGTGTAGAAGTTTTTTACCGCCTCCGTCAAGTCATACAAAGAGGCGGAACAAAGCGGAGAGAGCGGCCTTTGTGGCGGATATGTCGAGTGCAGCGCCACTTAACTCTGACATCGACGACGGCCTTGCTTGTCCGCCAGGACACTAGGCTAACGTATTAGATCTGAGCCTGTCATGTCACACGTGCCTCAAGGGAAAAACTAACACGTGAATGCATTTTGATATACCTAGATACTAAAGCGTTTGCTTCCTACACTACACACGCTTACGGCAGCAGTCCTATGTTTAGCATATCACAGGGGTCGAAACAGGTCAGTAAAGTCAGTGAAAGTCAGTTTTTTTGGCTTCGGTCAGTAAAAGTCAGTTTTTTCAAAAAATGGTCAGTAAAGTCAGTTTTTTAAGCTCCCTACGTTCATTTTTAAACACTTTTTTATTATTACTGTTTGCTTTTACTGTAAACAGGCAAGAGTACACGATTAGTGGATGAAACTGACTAAAACTCGCGCTGCGCGGCCGTTTGTTTTTACTATAGACAGGCAAGAATACAAGATTACTTGAAGAAACTGAATAAAAATCGCGCTTCCCGGCTGTTTTTACTGTAGACAGACAAAAAATACAAGATTAGTGGATGAAATGGATTAAAAATCGCGCTGCGCGGCCGTGTTTTACAAAAAGCAAGCAAGATTACAAGATTAATGGATTTTCCGGGGTTGTGTGTTGTATGCATGCCTGGTACCTCATCTAACATATTCGGCTTTATAAGGCTATTTATCGCCTGTATAAGAGAACCATTTAATGGCAATTCGATTTTTTCTAGTTCTTTAGAAATATTATATAAAAATAACATTGTGAATGCTAAAAATTTCAATAAAAAAAATTTCAACTTTGTCAAACTCTGTCTTAAATCCGTCTTTTTATACTCACTACACATTTAAACATCTAAATTAAGTCAGTAATAGGTCAGTATTTTTGAGTCTTACAGTCAGTAAAATCTGTATTTTTGACACTGCAAACAGTTTCGACCCCTGATATCACTATAAATAAGATAAGTAACTTATTATGTTTAGTTTAGTTTCCTACTGAAAAATTGATAAATTTTACGCAAACTGTGCTACTGATGCATTGAGAAATAGATAAAAACTTCACCATAACTACATCGTATAGTCGTATCTAAATTGAAAGTACAGCCAGGATAATTTCAACTACAGAGAAGCTAATAAGAATAAAGTTGGCAAGTATCTGGATGTATCTCATATCCTCAGTTAATTTGATCCGCACTAAAAGGCCCATCCTCGGAGATTATAAGGCGGCAGTTGCGGAAACGATCCATTGTGGTCCTGTCCCTCCCCGTGTATTGGCTCCGCGGCTATTTGCGTTATGATGATGTGTTGATGGAGTGCCTCTTTATAGGGGAATGGCGCGCTTGCTCCAGATCCGGGATATACTCGCCCTAATTCTTCAAATAGATGGGATAATAATTTAATAATAACTGACGTGAGAGGTGTGCTTTTCTCCCATACTAGTCATGCAGGAAAACCATTGTAGTCAATAAAGTTTTTATGGTACGTAAGTGCGCACGCAATAAGGTAGTGAATAACTTTAGCTTTGTAATTGCCATAATTTTATTTATGGCGATAATTAACTAGTATTAATTATTTCGCCTGAAATTTTCAGACACATGTAAAACGCAGTTACTACATCCATTATCAAATATTCAGTTATAAAACGAATCCAGTCTATGCCAAGAATTAATTATCTTTGTTTTATACAAAATAATGTTGTTTTGAATCTTATGTCGTAGAGAGCTGTCACCCAGGGGCCGTACCGGCTAACGAATCGATTTTCATAAAAGTCTGCTGGGTTTCAAATTAAAACAGATAAATCGAGCCCCAATTGGGCCAAAATGACGAACCCAAATTCATGATGTCACACGAACATCGATATCTTCCGAATCACGTCAACAAAAAGTACAAAACGAAATTGCTTACTTTGATTTCTCTGTTTTAAGTTGAAACCCAGCAGACTTTTATGAAAATCGATTCCTTAGCCGGTACGGCCCCAGAAGAGTTTTGTTATAAAGTTTGTAGTAAAGGTCGTGCTGCGTGCTTCAGGCACTACCGGTGGTCGGTGTTGAATTGTTAATTATTATCATATTCATTTTCTGTAGGCCTTCATCGCAACGACAACGAGTGACATACATAATCTTCCTCACGGTCCTTTCGAGTGACGGTTAATTACTTAAAGCAAGTAAAATACTAGTAGTAATGGGGGGATGTCACAAAATGTATCCTGCTTGGTGGCGCTACTGTTGATGGAGACATTTGTACGGGCATTCATCCCCGATTTTCTCATTTATTTTAAATTATATCTAAAAGTGGTTGATACTAATAAATAATTATTAGTTGGACAGTAAACGAATTAAATATTGAAGAAAACCAAAATGATACCAAAATGGAAGAAAAAGTGATATTTACGAAAAATTGCTTCCAACATCCCAAAATTGATAGCAAACACATAGAAACAAACTGACAGGTCTACATCTACACTAGCGCCAAGCAGTAGTGCGCCGACTGGTGGACGATTTGTAATCTGACAAATTATCCTGCAACAAAAGATCTAATTTTCCTTACATTTGGTTCCAAGTAAGATTTCAATTTTTTACTATTTTATGTAAAATAACGAAATGATAACCAAATCAAATATTTTCAATTCCACATCTTTGGCTGTTTATCTTTTTTATTTTTATCCGAGATATCTCGGTGTCTTTTTGCGATTGTTTGTAAATTATGCATTATCAGTTCTAGAGACACCGTTTTACACTTTATTTTACTAAAGATATTATGGAAAGTTATTTGAATAAAGCTGGAAGTGTTTACCGGTGGATTCATTAAATATTTGATGCCGTGCTTCGTTAGCCGGAATGTTTAATGAATTTGGGCCGCGATCCTGAAATCTTAACCATTTCCTTCAAGCGTCGACCCGCTGAAATAGGTAGAAATTAATTTTCGGTGTTATTTCCGTTCAGCCTAACCAATTTATAAAGGTGCTTGCTTACGAAAATCGCTTGTGCAAGTTGTCCACTGTCACCATCGGTGGTGTCAACGACCGGATGAATGAACGGTTGACCGGTGTCGTCGCGATCTGATTGTCGCACCAATAAGCGATTTGCATGCGTCGGTCGGCCAGCGCGCGAGTTGCGTTTGCGCACCCATGCCCTGACTAATTGGTGTTATCAAGTTGACCAACCATGTGGCCACTATATTATATAGTTTGGAAAATTTTACTACATCTGTCTAGAAGTAAAAATAGTAATATGTATTACACTGTAAATAAGCAAGACATATTTCGTTATACACTAATACGCATCTAAAATACACTTATTATTTAGTCACTAAATGCCTATTGTCTATACTAAATCTTGGAAGTATGATACATCGTCATATTCGTGATGTATCTCTGAGATCTGCAAATTAGTTACTTTCTTTAAATATGTTAATAACTTTAAAAAAACTAGATTGCTCATCTTTCTTTCATTTAATTGAATCGAAGATATATATCCAAACATTTCTACTTCAAACAGACTTAATTAATATGTTCGATCCCGTTCAAAGGTAAACAGAACGGGGCGACCAAGCAAATCCGATTCAATTTCCCGACTCCCACCCCACATTCCTTCCATTTTCAGTCCGACATACGTAATGCGTATTGTTTGCCGAATATCCATTGAGTCTGGGAAACCATTTATAGCTATTGATTGATAAACCCTAGCATTCGTGAATACAGTTTTCATTTACACAAGATGAAATAGCAGCCAAAGGCTGATGTTTGAAAATAAGTTAGGAATTCCCTGTAGCCTGATCTATATTCTGCTCAATATTGATTTGAGTGTATTGTCATTTCGTATTAGTCTAAAAATTTTACTTTTAAAGTCTTCACTTAATTGTATTTTAATATCGAAATAATAAGTTGAATAAACTTTGGGTGCCATGGCTAAACATTTTTTTAAAACCATTTACCTATTTAAAAAGGTAATATTTTGTAGAGCTTAAATTATAAAGCTTGTGTCTTGAGCTACGTGCCTGGAGTTTGTCTTGTAGGTGCCTTCTATTTCAATAATTACAAAATTGAAAATAAGAATATTGGTAACATTAACAAAAAATGCAGATAATGCAAAGAAAATAGTCGAAATAATGTTTAAGGTTGTATTGTGGATGCGATCTTCAACATTTTCTTAATGATGTTTGTTAGTGGACCGTTTATAATTTTAAACGTATCTGCAAGTTTTATGACTGCAATTATTTCTGAAAATAGTACTAATATTCTTAAATGCTCTGTCAATGCTGTGTTTCATAAGTATAATGAAGGAAAACACGACATTGCATGATAGTGTTGGAAGCTATTTAAACGATTGATGACCGAGAGCAATGCCATGGTCAAGTATTTGTGCCTTTTAATGGGCTTATTTAGCAACATTGAAACGGAATTATTATTGACAACAAGCTACGCAATGACCATATTATGAATAACTGCGGTATCTTTTAATTGCACGTATTGCATTGTAACTAGATATCGTTAAACAATAAAATAACTACACAACACATTTTTGTATGTTATCAATTTTGTAATTTGTAACTTCACGTTATTTTGTTTTGAATGTGTGTAAGTAAATATGTGAAAAAGTTTAAATTCACATTAAACTTGTGTAATCCGAGCTGCATATCCATTTTGGTATCGTAAAAAATTGATTGTAAGAGATAACACTTCAATGAAATACCTATTACATATCGCTGAAACATGTTAAAAAAATATCTTTTTTGGTAACAGAAAGCCAAAAAATTTGCGGTCGTGCGTGATTGCCCACCGACTCGGCCGCAGTCAGGTTTCCGATTACGTGGACAAACACATTTTAATTGAATCCCTGTTGTGCCCGACGTTTTGATTGGCCACATTAATTGCAGGGACTTTGGTTTTTCAACTAATTACACACTGGTTTCCACGCGTGAAAGAAAACAAAAAGGAAAGGAATATTGACGTCATAAAATATCCAAGTGGTTGTACACACTACGTCCAAGATGATGACTAAAGTGTATTCAAACTTTCAGTTAGAATAAACCAATGTCACTTTACATAGTTTGAGCACTACATACAAAGTATTAATTACACCCGCATCGATTGTGAGTTGTGATGTGACAGACAGCATCAATACACACTTCGAGTGTTAGTAGTGAAGTGGCTCAAACTTTGTATGTAATATAACATCGCGGGCGGTATGACTCATTGCTTACTTAAGTACATACACGTGACGTTAGTATACATAGCCTATCTACCCATTATGCCCGCATCAGACGAGAGATATCTCATTTTCTCTATACCAACCAACCAGCTAGTTAGTGTGCTAGTTAGTAAAGTTAGGTTGGTAACTTGCGGGTGAGATGCCTCATTCAATAGACTTGAATAGACTAAAATGATTCAAGATAATCAATTTTTTAGTGTAAAGCTTATATTTAATTCGATGTGCATTCACGAGGAAACGATGCATTCTCATTGATTTTTTAAAACAACTATTTACGAGGCTGCCTTTAAGCTGATTTTATTTCAATTTGTTGCTCTGCGTCGTTCGTATACACGTAAAGATGGCACCGGGCGACGACGGCAGAATATTGCTCCAAAATCTTCCGGGATTAAACTAAACCAAATAGTATTCCGAAAAATAAGAGGAAATCGCTATAAGCCAAGGATCAATATCAATATTAGAATTAGAGTACTATCCCCGTCAATTGGTAATGCGCTGGAACCTTGTCAAATTAACATACACATCATCGTCATCCGCAACTAAAAATGACAAAAAACAGTAAAATTCTAATAGGTAATATAATATATCAATTATTGAATTCTTATTTTCAATAAGAAAGGGTCTAGGTATATGAGAAAATTACAATTGTTTTTCGTTTTTGAGGTTAAAATCATGGCCGCCAGGCGCATTACCAATTGACGCGGATAGTATGTGTATTTATTTACGATGTATTAGATACTTTAGGTATGACATTTGCCTTTCATCAGCCGTTTGTCCTTCTAAGTGTCTTTGTGTAGGTTTAAACAATTGATGCTTTCTATTTCCAGATAAATAGGCGCGCATATTATTATCAGATGAAGTTATTCCTTCACAGATCGATGAGCATGACGCATAGCGCCCGCACGCCACTGTATCAACATTGCTAATGTTAATTATATTCGCTTTTATCGTTATCAATCCACTCGTGGTTCGAAGCTAAGTGCCCTCTATTGATTTATTGTCTGAGTCCTCATAATGTTGCTTCAAAAGCCGCCAATGAAAGAGCATCACTTGTTTTAGTTCTTCTGAGAATCAGTATAGAAGCAGTGAGATTAATTTACAGGACTCCTTTTGGCGCACAACTGAATTGTTTAAAATCAGACTTGTTTGGGAGGTAATGGGAGGCTATTTAATAGCAATACAAGGCTTAAAACTGGATACGTGCTCGATTATCCTTAACGGCTGCCCATTACCTGACATTTACGCCGTGAAATGTGCACCTGCTGTTGCGCAATGGGAGTCCGATGACATTTCGGTCACATCAACGGCCGGCGTCGTGCTAAATTTAGAGCACAACCTTTTCCTCGGAGCGTGCATCGCGGCGGCTATAATTAGCAGGACGTGGATATGAATTTATTTACGAGGGGAAGCCCGCTCCTGGCACCACGGCCCCGCGACCTATATTGTCTACGCGCTGCGGCAATCATGAAAATCTCATCGCTATCGCTAGCAGAAAGGTGCCATCGTTACCATACAGATTCACGAACAGAATTTGGGCATAGACTATGAAAAACATTGTCAAAAAGTAAAAGGTTTTTCAGGTACTCATACTACACGTAGCTGTGTATGTTTTTAGTATTTGTTGTTATAGCGGCAACAGAAATAGGTACATCATCTGTGAAAATTTCAATTGTCTACCTATCACGGTTCATGAGATACAGCCTGGTGACAGACAGACAGACAGACAGACAGACGGACAGTGGAGTCTTAGTAATAGGGTCCCGTTTTTACCCTTTGGGTACGGAACCCTAAAAATGTAGTCATAATATACCATCATTATGCTGCCTGGTAAAAGTATGGTTACTCTGCGGATTTCACAAAATACTCGTTTCAACGTCACCTCAAATATTCATTTAAGCCCCTCGACCTTAATGAACGCTGAGGACAGCTTTAATGGAGGGAAACCTCATTTTATTCCAGCCTTTCATTTGTTGCGGTTTGATCCTTTTTTCCCCTTTTGACGTTTGCATTTGTTGCCTCGACTCCACAAACCTAAACGTTTACACTGTACTAATGCATCATAGCTTTTACTTTTTTAAACGGAGCTTAATTCGAAATGGACATATTTCCTATTTGTTTTACAATAATTAATGAAACGACGACTCAAAAGGCATCATTCAAGCTATCTTTTAGTGGTAACCTATTTTCTCTACACTCTAGTAATCACCCATGCTACGGCTAGGGTCCGTCTATGAGTATTATTGCTATGTACGTTCCAACAGTATAATTACAAGTCGTCGTCTGCCGATATTTCCCAAAATGTTAAAAGTGCCAGATTTGATGATTGCTTTTGAGTAGTTAGGCACAGGTATAGGTTGTATGTTTGCGTAGATTTTTATTCAGCGGCGCGTGCTGTCCGCGTCAATCTAGGCAAATCCTAGCCATTGTGCGTGGCGACAATGCAATGGTTCCGGTGCTAATTCAAGGACAGCCCGCATTGTCAGTCATCGAGGTGGCTTGCTAGTTGGTCCAGCCTATTTTTGATAGAGCCCATTGTGCAAATAAGTTTTCAGTGTGATCGTCTATGAGTATTATTGCTATGTACGTTCCAACAGTATAATTACAAGTCGTCGTCTGCCGATATTTCCCAAAATGTTAAAAGTGCCAGATTTGATGATTGCTTTTGAGTAGTTAGGCACAGATATAGGTTGTATGTGTTAGCGTAACCCGCTTAATTTGTATTTTATTTTCACAGATTATTTTTAAATTGGAAATTATTAGTAGATTTATTGACTTTGACATATGTCAACACGGGTGTATGGCAATGTCGAGGCAGTCAACGGGAGGGTAGGACGACTAGCGGTCGTGTGGCTGTCTGGCGAGTGAAAAACAAGATATGAAAACGGAAAGTGTATACTAGAACAGAATGATCAAAACAGTTTATTATCGGATCCTCTAATCAAACTAAACAAATTGTATGCTTCAAAAGTGAGTACGTCAATAATTTCAGAAGCGGGAACCAACATCTTGGCCCACAGGTATGTTTCTTAAATACAATTAAGCTAGTTTCTTTAGGCTGGCTCAAATTGAGCTGCCCAATATGAAAAGTCACATAAATATAATATTTAAAGCCAACACAACCCATTGAATTTAGAAATGCATGAGTTATTTGCAGAACTTATAATTTCTATAGTTAAAATCCAGTATTTACCTTCGACATAATAAAGAAAGACTTTAAAGTTTGACTTTAAAACTTCTTAAAATAGTTGTAATACTTGTTAGGAGTAAGCGCTTATTAGTCTGCGGCCTAAGTATTAGTGCATGAAATTGTAACCTTTACATTGCTGTGAAACAAAACTTACTTAAGATGCCTCTAAGATAAAACTAGTAGGTTATCAATTACTTACTACAAAAACTCACTGTGTTATAGTGGAATAACCACTGACTTGTTGACTACAAAATTATAAGTTTTCTTGTCGGTAATTATGACAGTATTTTCTGGTGTACATAGGTACATTAGAATCTACATAGATAATAATTGTACAACTTTGTAGCTGTAGACTATTATAGGCGATATTGCTTTATAAATATATTTTTTCATGATTCGCACATAAAGTATTGTTACTTTAAAGTTCTACTTACTGCTAATAGTATCTAATTCTACGAGTTAGTACTAGTATCTGCTCAGAATTTGAAAATATTCCCTCAGCAGAAATTAAAGTAGGATACAAAATTATAGAGAAAAAATAATTTGAATGAAAGAATTATTAATGAAATTTACCTCTTGAGAAAGTAAACATAAAGTAACAGATTAATTTCATCCATAATGGTAGTACCTACATTAGATATCAGGAAGTATAATTCTAACCATGAATTAACTTATCTTGTGGAATTATTTTGAAGACATTTTCTCACAATTTCCAAATTAGTTATTCGGTGGGATACTACTTTCTTTTATTGCTTATAATTCTTACTTTTATTGATTTAATTGTCTTTATTGTACAATATAATGGTACAAAAGGCGGACTTAATGTTAATAGTATTCTTTACTAGTCATCCAGTGAAATATACGTTCCGCGAAATGGACCAAATGCAAAATGGACGTTCCGCGAAATGGACCAAATGCGAAACGGATATTCTGGGAAATGGACCAAATGCGAAAGAGGTGATTTTCGGCAAGTGGACCAAATGAGAAGTGGACCAAGTGCGCCTAAACACTACTCTACTCAACGTAGTGATCACTCCGCCTATACAGGAAATATGCTACTGAATGTAGTGATCCACCCAGTGAAATATCCTACTTAATGTAGTGATCACTCCGCCTATACAGGAAATATGCTACTGAATGTAGTGATCCACCCAGTGAAATATCCTACTTAATGTAGTGATCACTCCGCCTATACAGGAAATATGCTACTGAATGTAGTGATCCACCCAGTGAAATATCCTACTTAATGTAGTGATCACTCTATTTATACAGGAAATATGCTACTCAATGTAGTGATCCACATAGTGAAATATCCTACTTAATGTAGTGATCACTCTATTTATACAGGAAATATGCTACTCAATGTAGTGATCCACATAGTGAAATATCCTACTTAATGTAGTGATCACTCTATTTATACAGGTAATATGCTACATAATGTAGTGATCATTCTAATTATACAAGGAATATGCTACTGAATGTAGTGATCCACTTGTGAAATATGCTACTTAATGACTGTAGTGATCACTCCATTTATAAGTTTGTTAGCATAATTTAATGCAATAATAAATGTTGTTTTTATACTATTTAAAATTAAGCTTTGGGTTATCTGCTGCAATTTAGTTTACATGTTTAACCTGCGATACTATGCTTAATTTTGCCGTCTTGAACTAGGTGTATCAAGCTTACATAATTATAGGCAAAACTATTGTCTGTGGGTGGGCCTGACGAACTGTAACATAGATTTTTATTCTAAAACCTATTTTGAGCCCCAGTTTCTCACAACTATAGAAACCTTTGTGGTAGCTTAGTTGCCACTAGACTTAACTTCTATTATTTGTGAAGGGAAAATAAATAAACATTTTATTATTTTTATTTTTATTATTGATACAGGAAATATGCTACTTATTGTAGTGATTCATATTGTGAAATATGCTACTTGATGTGGTGATCACTCTATTTATACAGGAAATATGCTGCTTAATGTAGGTGGTGATCCGCATAGTGAGATATGCCGCTTAATGTAGTGATCACCCGTTTATACAGGATCAATGCTAATTAAGAAATATATATATAAAAAATAAAAATCAGATTTACATCTCTATAAGATTAGTAACGTTAAAACACTTTATGAGCTATATTAACAATGTTTTCCTCTATGAAGCATCTGATGTTGGCTTTGGTGAGCTGAAAGATCGATTAATGCAGTGATCCCACCAGTGAAATGAGCTACTTAATGTGGTGGTCAATGGTCACGCTGTTTATACAGGAAGTATTCTGTCTGTTGTAGTGATCCACTAATTACATGGAATAAAAGATCTACTACTATAAGTGTAGTGCTTGTGCGGATGCTGTATGGTATGGTATGGAGGAGGTTAGCCATTAGTAGGAAGGCCAAAGTGGAAGATCTTCCTCCGGGCTGGGTAGTATTAGCCCGGGGATCGCGGTCCAACCGACGATGGTTGGCAGTTGTACATATGCTGCTTTATATATGCTGCTTCGCTGACATAACTCCGTTAGCGAGATGTAGGTTACTCCATTTGTTTCTCCATACTACGAGGTGCTATTCCTTACTAATCTTTGTGTTTATACGACACTAGCGCCAACTAGTCACATAGTGATGAATCTTGTTGCAACCATGTGTTGGTATGTGCGGCGGTACGGTAGATGCCGCTACATGCTCATTCTCTTTATTAACAAAGATACTACTAATTGTGTAGTGCTTTGCATGTATCGTGAAATATAATACCATATGTAGTGATAAGTCTAGCGACATTTACTATAAGCTTACATTTGGGTTGTTTTGAATAGAAATATGAATGTGTAAGTAGTAACTTCAGTAAAATAAAAAGGGGGTTTCAAGTTAGACATCTAAAGAAAGAAAACAAAACATTAGAAATAGTTTTCAATTCAAGAGACCCTAAGCTGATTTTCAATTGGTACCTTTGTTTCTTTCTGACAGCTAAATGTCCTAATTAAGTGAAATCAGGACACACTCATATAATAAATTATTATTTTAATCCTTTTACCTAATATATAGGTAAAAGTGAATGTTTATTTGACTTAAATATCTATACAACACATGTTGACATGTGATGACAATGACATAGGTATACAACACACTCATTTGTATACGACACAAATATAATTTTCGAATATATTGTATAAATAAAAACCTAAAAATAAGAGATTTATAAGGATATAGTTGAAATACTAGAATATCCTTATAATCATCTTAATTTAACATAAATTCTTTATTTATCTGAATATGGTCAATACGGTTGATGTTTTGTAATATGAAATTATAATCCTCACATTCTACTGTTATTTTGGTGTAGAAACTTAAATCAACTTAAGAAGTGGTAACTTCTTGATTATTTCATTAATTCTCACAAAATTATAACTTACATGTTACACATAATAAATAAATCGAAATAAACTTAGTCAAACGACTGTTTTAGGAAACTATGATTTTGGATCGGATGTTTTGGGAAACGGATTGAACGTTCCGAAAGGATTCATACTTCAATAAAATGCCAGAATAATAATATTAGAAAATTTCAGTATAAATTTAGTAATTTCGGTATAAACTACAAAATTTATAATTTGAGAAATCACTAACTGTATAGGTAGTAGTGAGTACATTTTTATCTGTTAGAATCCAACTGTTTCTGAAGGATGGCCAAACGGCCGTACAAGCTGGACTTGGTAATCAAACGTATTGATAGGAATCTTTGGATTAGGAATCTTGTCACATAATATTGTTCCAAATAATTAGCTGTGGTAAAGTGTTTCGTTTAAAACTTTCCAAATCAGAGATGTTGTCTTGTAACAACTATATTTTAAATCCTTAATTTGAGTGAATCTTAAGAGCTACAAGAATGTAGCTGTAGCTATTATTTTACTGTGTAGCTATGTAGCTATATAATAAAATAAGAAGTAAAATAAAATGACAAAAGAAAAAAACAACACAAAAGACAAAAAATATATTTAATAAAACGCAGACTTGGTAGTCTGTGGATAGACTGCATGCATTGAACATATAAATCTGTGACTGTAGAAAAAAACCAATGCGCTAAGTGCAGGCAGTATCATACGCAAGAACGCGGAGTGGAGCATAGCGCAGCGCTATTGTCAAAAGCTATTGTCTATGGTAGTAGCCGTTCAGAAGCTATAATGAAGTTTTCCTTTAACGTATCTAGCTAGACCTACCATATTATAATGATCGGATCTTTTATGAACACATACTGCTCAGAACTATAAGTTCATGGTGTGTGTTGTTTGCGTTATCCGTAATAAACAGAAACAACGTATTTTGCTCCATTTTGTTATGACAAGTTCTTAAGGGTTTCTGGCAACTTATTATAAATACGTATTGCCAAAAAAAATAATTTTTAATACAATGTTAACCTTTGAGATGGTATACACAACATTTGAATTTTCGTCGCATATAGGTGATTGGCAATGTTATTTTAGCAATAAATAGAACTTTATTTACATTTATATTGCAGAAATTGCCAATTCCTAAATACGTATTCTGATATAGTAGAAAAAGAATACTAAGGTCCCAGGATAAGGGCTTGTTAGAATCCAAGTCACCGGCCTCGCATGCATATCTAATGCATCTCTTTTGTAATTTAAAGGTTTTATCCACACCAACAGAGTAATCCTATAAAATAATTCCATAACGCAGCACCAATGCTACATAGTCATGGTAGGCTGCAGTCTTGGATGCTGTTTCTTTTACTCACCTTAACCCAAAGAGGAGTCTGTCAATTTTGCTTACCATCAAATCTATCAAACTTTCCAACCACACTCGTCATCGATTATGACACCTAAGAACTTTGTCATGGTTATTTCATAACTTTTCTCGTTATTATAATTAATGTAGAAGTTATTTCTTTAAATTATGGTTTATAATTAAATGTCATATATTTTGTTTTATCTATATTTATTTTAGGTTGTTATTATTCAACCATTTAATAACCTGCCATGGATAGTGATTGCGACTTCTTTCAGTTTAGATTCTCACAAGTTCACAACCTTTTATAATAAGTATTGTGCCATCGGCAAAAAGAATACGTTGCTGCTTTGTTATGTCAGAAAAAGTCATTCATATAGATTAGAAAAGTAGGAGGGCCTAATACATTTCCTTGTGGTACTCCCACATTATTTATACTGTACGCCGACAAATAGTTTATGTCCCCTATTTTTAGATATTTGAGATCGTCACTCATTGTCGATCGTTCCTTAGATAACTTTACTTTAAAATATGCATCCTCATATTAAAACTCTCCGTGATTTTCTTAATAAGATGAAAGCAAGCCAATTTTATGGATCCTTGATTTCAAAAAGGTATTAGAATTAGAAAAGTTATATAACTTGTCTGCAAGTACTATTTCAAAATACTTCTGAGAGTACTGATTTTAGGGTAATCGTCTATAATTACTAACTCTTCCTTCGGTCCACTTCGGTACAGTGGCTCAATGACCGAATACCCTATCAAATAGAGATGGGAAATAAATAACCTTGGGGAACATATACATTCTATAACTTGTACTAATGGGATGACTATAAACCCTACAGCGTTACCTTTATCATTTGGTTAGTTATACCATCATATCCCATAGGTAAAGTACTTTTAAGGCCCATCATTATGTTGTAAACTCCCTTTTTTTATCTGTCGACCTGTGAAATTGTATATCAGTTATAACATCGTCTTTAGTAATCATTATCAAGATAATTTTACTGGTCAATATTTATTAAATGTATTAAATTCATTGCGAATGTCATTTGGATTACTACATGAAAATTTATTATTTTACTAATTCTATTTAGCCTTTATTAGAATTTCAATGATTCAATAATTCAATATTTGTACTGGTTACGTTTCTAATAATATTCTACGATGCTGCTTTTCATACATCGTTAGACTTTGTAATATAACGCATATTATTGTGCTTCTGTGATTGAGATATATTTTCTAAGTGTAAAGTATAGATGAAAAGGTTAATTTGACAATGTGAGTCGAGATATTAGATACTTAGGACTTTTATTCATGTAGCACCTTCAGACACATTTAGTTAGCCCTTTATTTTTAACTTATTTATTTATTTTGTTCTGACTTATGGAAAATATCAGAATAGCCTTGCAAAAGTGACTGATGGCCATATCCGCAATTTGTCTTCCAAGTACATCATTATATTATAGAGAAGTTATAAATTCTCTAAATGTTTCTGTTTCCCTTACTCATATCCCATACGTTTTGATCAGTAACTTAATCGTTCTAATATTACTTTTCGGTGATTAAATCCAGTCAGATATTTTTCGAGATGCTTATGTTATATACTTAGCTTATTATTTATTTATTTATTTTTATTACTATTAAACAGAAGACTAGTTATGTTTTATAGTTTGTATATTATCAAGCAACAATTATTAAAGTTCCAATCACCGCAAAGTGCCTATGATATTTTTATCTCGTTTTATAGACAGCCGTATCAGTAAAGATTCTATTCATATTAAGAAATCCTACATTTTTGTAGTAGTTCTATAAATGTTAACTATAGTGCACATTTACTGCACATCATTCAAAAGTGGCCACCGGAATTTCAAGCGTCCTATTTCTTAATAGTATATACATGAACGATCCCTACGTTGTTACTTTCTACAACAGTTTGCCGCAACTTAATGGTTGGGTATATGAAGGTGTTGTTCTGAATTATTCTTTATTTATTTATTGAAAAGGTTTGCCGACATTACAATTTAATGAAGTTTGACTTCTTTTATAACTAATTGTAACAAATTCTTACAGGAAAGAACAATAAATGTTTCGGTGAGGCAAATGACATTAACCTCACCTACCTCTTTAGTAAGCTCACTTATAGTAACTGTAAATAAGTCTTCTTCACTTGTTATGCTCTGACAGAACACAGTCTAATGTTTTTGTTATGTAAAAACAAAAAAAAACAAGTTATAAGCATTTATGATTTTAGAGTCTGATTTGGTGAAAGGAAAAATACCTATTGTTTTCTGTAGTTACTAAGCTTTTTATAATTACCCTCATTTTTTTAGTGTTACACAGTTTACTCCGGCAGCTACACTTTCTGCTAAGCATTTCCTTTACTTTGTGCGATGCTGGGTAATTAGACATATATTGTAAATAATCAAGTTCCATTTATCAAAAAAAGCAAATCACTTATAAATGTCTATTGTTTACATAACTGTCATTGTGTGATTATAAAATATGCAATTGTCATATTTTGTCAATAATTTTATATTGTAATTGAATAACTTTTTTTTTAAATATTTAATATAAATCTTAAAATTATGTAGTTTATACAATGCGACACATTGTTGGAAGAACAATAAGGTTTCTGTCGTTTGCACCTAACGTTAATATTACAATGTCATTTGCACCTAATTAATGCTCTGACTGAACCTTCACAAACTGTTTAAGATCTGACAACAGGATACATCTTGTATAACCATAGTTATGATCCATACGGATCGTCATTATTATGTTTCCGAGGATCACCTACCTATGTATTTCCTCTATATCCGTAATCTCTAAAGTACCTATATATTTCAATGAGTTTACATACATGGGAAGTTATAAGATGTATGTAATTGTAATAATTTTCACTTTGAATGCTTTTGTATAAGCAATAATGATAAATCTATGAATGATCTTGCCATGTAATATGTTACATATTAACAGTTTTCTCAAAATGAAATCAAAAACATTGTTGTTTCTACTATTATGTATTTACTTAATTTTATGTTTTAATAGTTATTATTCCACCATAAGATTACAGAATAATCAATGAAATTAATAATAATAATGATAAACAATGAAATTCATTAGTATTACAATAGCTGTAATTTCCGTACGATTGTCGAACTAGACTAGGTGGTTTTAGTTGTGAATATAGTTGTTAGTTTAGATCATATAGAGACTCACAATATTATTGTGGCTACCTACTCGAATGGCCGGGTTGGAATAGGGACATTCCAAAACCAGGACGGCCGTCTGTTAGCGTAACCCGCTTAATTTGTATTTTATTTTCACAGATTATTTTTAAATTGGAAATTATTAGTAGATTTATTGACTTTGACATATGTCAACACGGGTGTATGGCAATGTCGAGGCAGTCAACGGGAGGGTAGGACGACTAGCGGTCGTGTGGCTGTCTGGCGAGTGAAAAACAAGATATGAAAACGGAAAGTGTATACTAGAACAGAATGATCAAAACAGTTTATTATCGGATCCTCTAATCAAACTAAACAAATTGTATGCTTCAAAAGTGAGTACGTCAATATATGTTTGCGTAGATTTTTATTCAGCGGCGCGTGCTGTCCGCGTCAATCTAGGCAAATCCTAGCCATTGTGCGTGGCGACAATGCAATGGTTCCGGTGCTAATTCAAGGACAGCCCGCATTGTCAGTCATCGAGGTGGCTTGCTAGTTGGTCCAGCCTATTTTTGATAGAGCCCATTGTGCAAATAAGTTTTCAGTGTGATGCTGATATGAATATTAGGCAATACGGAAGGATGTTGCACAATTAAACTGAAACTCGTTAGTTTCGTTTGGATTGTATCTACATTTCTTCTGTTATTTAGTTTTAGTGAATATTTTTTCAATTCTGAGATCTCCTGCTCTTCTGGCATAACTACACTCATACATAGTATGCGAATTCACTCTATTAGCTAAGCTGTGGGTTGTATGAGAAACTATGAACTGTTGAATCATTTACAATCTTTATCTAAGTACGTAAAGATTATTCGCCACACATGAAATGCGCGTGTAAATTATATGATTAATCATAAATGATGATCATGAAAAATTTACTTAGTGAAAAGATATTCTAATCGCGTGTTAAGTAGTCGGAAGGCAATTTGGGGCTAATTTATTAGATAAGACAAAATAGTTACTTATTTATGATATGACGCAACAAATAATGATGTTTATCAGTAAGGAAATTATTTCTTTTCGTAATCACAAAAAACTATCTATGAATATAAATTAGCTTCATTAATCGTTCTTGCCAAATTCCATTTTTATTCTACCCTCGGCTCGTGTGATAGCAGCGGTGTCGTGACAAAATTGACCGCGTCTTTGTAACCGGGCCTGATTTATGAATGTGATAATAATTTCCGAGTTGAGGTAGGGCCGCGGCAGCCTCGTGCCGGCATTGTAATGGCCGCTATTTGCGGTGGTGGCATTTGCCGGCTTGGATAAAATGCTAGGTCACGTCATGACGAGTAATTGCAAAGTTGTGTGTTGCATCGCCGCCGTTTAATGCTAATCCTGACATTGTTTATGCAACCTTCCTGAAACTGAACCACAAACTGCCTAGCTAGAGCATTAAATCTACGTGAAAAGTAGATTTTAACTCTGTAGTTGTATCTGGCAGAAGATACGAAGATATTACGGTTTTTTCTGGAAATTAAGAAGTGTTACAATACAATAAATAAATATTTTGTTATAAATGTTTGATATTAATGTTCAGTTTAAGAATTTGTTCGTCCAAGAAATTTGTGCAAAAAGTTGCTTAAAGGAGTAATTTTTGTTTGCCTCTTGTCTTGATATTAAAAGTCCCCGTAAAAAGTGACAACTTTTAACACTTAACGGTTCAGACAGGACATCATATTCGACAGTAATTGATATTTCACCAGCCATACGTTCGATATATGCCGTTTAGTAATTGCCTAGATTACAGTCCAACACGTTCGAGCACCCTTCGAATTTTCGCAAAGTCACCACATTGTGTGGGGGATAAAAGGGATTTCTCCTCTGAATGATGTCTAAATTCCAGTCACAGTTCTAAAACTTGATTGATTTGTCGTCGTTATCATCAACAATAGTTTTGGTGTATCACGATCTAATGATTTTTTGACAATCTTCTAGGTTTACCAATATTACTCAATAAACGAGTTGAACCTTTTGGGAGGAGGTAATCTGATCTGTTAGTTGATCTTGTTTACATCAATAAAATGAACTTTGGATATAAAACAAAGTGCACTTTGTAGAGTGTCGTAAATTGGGCATACTCTTGCGAGAGTCCACGATCTCTAGACTCCTGTAGATTTGGAGTGTGGCGTCGCTTTATGTCCCAGCTCGGTGGCGACGTAACCCGCTAATGGGAAAAGTTTCGATCTTGCCGCTTCCAACGTCTGAAACACTACCACTTGTGTAAGGGATATTGGGTTATCTAATTGTTGTAGTTCTTTGTATCTTACAAATTCTGTTCCATGTGATTTCGAAATTCTTCGTGATCTCTCAATTTTTGTTTGTTTTGTGACATCTAGTGATTATTTGATAGTTACTTATATTATTTTAAAATAATGAACAATTTCTTGTTACAGGTAATTAATTCAACATTGTTCTTCAAATGAACCACCGTTCAAGGTTTGCTAACCTCTAACGTTTTATTTAATCGTCTTGATCACTTGAATACATTTTGAGTGTGTACTTTGTAACGTATGCGTGGATGTGTAACATTACAATTTTAGAAGGCAACCTACGTGAACGTGTTTGTTCAGGGTACATTTAAATTTATAATTTGTCATCATTATCTCTTTCATCTAAAGAATTTTCTTTCGAAATTTCATTAACTGTTTCCGCTCGGATGATCTTCGAAATAAATTATGACTTGGTATTTTTATTAATTCTTATTATCGCCAAATGCTATTAAAAATGCATCAACTAATACCTTACAAATCATCCAAAGTTTATTCCCAGCTGCGAGGATTTAATTGAGGTGATATTTCGTTCATTTTAGTGCAAATTTTCTTGGAACGTCCATTTTCTTTAAAAGAGAGCTCTAAATTTTCCTATCAGGTGACACGCTTCGTTTATTTATCGTTGGTGCTTTTAAAAACGTCATTAAAGTACACCTTGGAGAGAAGCTGTTGAGAGTCCAATTTAAGGTGTCGATAGAGGAATGTCTACAGTATCGTATTTACTCGTTTAGTGCCCGTCGCGTTTATTCGGTTCGTTGCTCCAACTCAAGTGCAGCGGGTCGGGCACTCTTAAATTGTTTACGACTCCCTGGCTTGCTCCTTCGTCGTTGCGCCCATCCGTCCGTTGGACACTACTCAAACATTTTGCTTTGCACCGGTCTTTGCCATTTTTATTCCATTAAACAAAATTATATTAACGTCGTTCCGGAAAGCTTTTTTAATTTAAATGCCTTCTTTATTTAAAATATGCCTGGTTAACCAAAAGGCGAGAAAAAGTTAATCAACAGTCAACAGTCTTAGTACCCACTACTTCTACATTACAAATCATCTCTCATCTTCATCACAATTCTCTTATAGGTACATGCTACATTTGCATTCTTGCATGTAGCATTTAATGTTAACTTTTGGAACTCGTCTAGATTCTGATAGCTGAATACTAATTTACGTGCTGAAAGTAAAACAAATTGTAATTTACGGTCTTACCACAAATTGTATACGCGTAGGAAACGACGTAGATGTATGAAGACTACACTGTTGACAAAATGTTAAAGAAGATAAGGAAAGATAAAAACCAAATAGTTTTTAAACAGTTCTGCCTCTCAGCTCAGCCCCTTTTTTCAGAAGTAGTTCTCATGCTTGAAACTTACTATGCAAATGGTGCTCCACACGGACATAGAATCGCCTCGCCGGATTGTTTACAGTGCTGCCAGGTAAATTTACTGTCACTCACAGAATAAATAAAAGGAATTCCGTGTGCTCCATATTGTGTATCCTTAGAGCACCGTGTGTTCACTGAATATTTAGTTGAGTAGAAAGATGAATGACACCAGGCCCTAAACAAATATGTACCTCTGTGCAGATACTGAAGAGGTTCTATGATTCTTCTAAAATGGAAAACACCACAATGAATTTACCAACAACTCTCACAATTGTTAGCTCATTTGAGTGTCTTCATTAGATGACAATACTACTGCCACGTAATGTCGCATAAGAAACAAACAATTGTTTTATGATGAAACTAACAAACATAACAGCGATGGAATGGAAACTGTTCAAATATTTTACGACACTCCACGCATAAACAACAACAAACATGTCATTGTTATCATTTAATTACATAGCATTATGATTGCAGACAATAATTTTGACTATGCTCAATAAGAATATGCAGTAATTCAGAAAAAAATCCTTTTCCCTTTTCGGTTTCATAAGTACTCATGATATTTTTTCTCCGCTAAAATGCCTGTAGCTACGTCTCACACAACGACGAAAGTGCCAGTGTTGAATCGTGAAAATCCCTTGAGATTTATTTGAATATATTCTTATTTTTCCTGCTTACTTATAGAATTTCCTTTATTACTTTGTGCCTTTTTTCTCGTAACTGGTGAAATTCCGACATTATCAAATTTGGGATGTGCCAATGTTGTGATTGATTTTGTCGTAATAGTGTTATTAAACCTTGAGTGACGAACTCTAAATCAATAGTAGTAACACTTGCTTAATCGACTTGTCACGCTACGGAGTCGCCTTGACATTATGTTTCATTAAACCGGGCTCAGTAATTAGACACGTTTGAATCCAGTAAATTTAATTAATCAATGATTCAGGTTTTAATTGTAATTACAAATTACGTTATTTTGGCAACAAAGCTAAAGTTCGCAGATTTGTTTTTATCTTATTATGTTACGATTTACGATGTTTACCCGCAAAGTTCCTGTGGATGTTTGTTTGATTGTTTTTATTACACAAGCCCGGTAATGTAAACGGTAATCTAAAGTAATCAATTGAAATATAAAATATTCTATATCGTCGTTTATTGAAAGTTATAATATAATGCTGATGTAAAAAGCTAATTTTACCATTTTTTATGTATTTTGAATTTACTATGGTAGTAGGTAAGGCGACAGTAGCCATTAAAATAATGTTCATAATTTAAGGTTAAATTTAGCTTTTTATGGTGTGTAAGACGCATGAGACGCGTCGTGCGATTCCCTGGCCCGTTATGTGGCGGTCACACGCGATATCCGAGACACTTGAACGGGACTCGGAACTACATAGAACCAACGTGTTGTTGGGAAACAATGGCGCTAAGGTTATGGTGAAACCATGTAGTTGTTGCTAATGGTTTGCTTAGACAGTTAAGGTTTACGGTCACCGACTGACCCCCAAAACATCATATTAACGGTACTCTTGATCAATAACAGTCATATAAATTGTGATTATCTAATCACACAAAGAAAATTATGCCGATAATTCTCATTGAATTACATATTTTTACTTGTCAAGTATTAAAAACAACACAACATAGAGATGTAATATATTTAACTATGACTCAACCAGAACCGTTGTATCCGTGGAGTCCAATACATTCCCCGACATCTTTGTATCTGTAGCTGCTGTGTACACATACACACAAACCGTAAAATGCCGAACATACAAGGCAGCCCCCTACTGAGACGATCCACTCGCTACAGGCGGAGGCGGCGCGGCAAATTCACTGGCCGGTGTGGTGGTAATATCATTATTATCAGGGAATTTCTCTTTTTACTCGCCTCACTGATTCTACAGTCTATAAATTTTTAACATGATGTTAAAACTAGTTTCAATTCAAAAGAACGTTAAGTGAAATTATCGCAGCAATTTTTATTGCCGAACATGCGTTGTAAATTGCAAATATAATTAATACTTTCGAGATTCTTTGGACGTCTTGTCACGATACTTATAAATAAATATTGTCATTTTTAGTCAGTGAATAAAACTGTTTTCTGTGAAATCAACACCAATGTCATGAGCGTAGCCAGCCATGGGCTCAGGGTGGGGCAGCAGTCTAAAATAATATGTAACTAACAACTAGACCCGCGGTCTTACCCTGGTAATTTTTTTCTATGCATTTTCCATGCATATTTTGTATTGCAACGGGCCTATCTCATTAATTCCGCATCTTTTTTACATTTTCTTACTTAGGTAAGATTAGGTAGGTACCTCACAGGTGCCAGGGTGGGGCAAGCGCCCCACCCTGCCCCACCGTGGCTACGCCCATGCAATGAAGATATGACTGAACGTTGAAATGTGTTAGATCTTGAGCGATATATTAGACTTACTCGATTTAGCTGGTACCGGGTAAACTCGACATGGAAGGAATGCCGTTTTCCAAGCACCTTCTATGACGTAATCCTAAGTGGGTAACAATTTTTCTACTTGCCATTTTATGAAGGATACACATAAAGTTGACACTTGATAGCATTACTGTCTTATTTTTCTCACATTGTTGCTGAATTTTCCAGCACTTATACAATCTGTAATAACAATTTTGAGTTTAAATACCTAGATAAAACTTATTGATCATGTCATGAATGACCATGAGTCATTCTCATTTACATATATTATTCAATACAATACAGTAGCTATGTACAATTCGCCCTTGATGAAGAGTAATAATAAGAAAACATAATGCTGTGCGTCCAAAATGTGAGCACAAATAACCAGCAAATGACGGATATAAACACCATGACGTGAAAAGTGAATTTTGATTACTACTCTTATAAGAAAACGGTTGTTGGAGGCTATAAAACTACGCATATCATTACGACCAGCGCAAATGAAATAACAGAGCATTGCTGCAACATTAGAAAGTAAGACGTTTCGTCATATACACGGCTATTCATCGGAATAATAGGCAGTAGAACGACATCGCTGCCTCCATGAGATTAATAATGAACTGGTAATATAGGCATAACACGCTGGCTGGCGCGTGGGAGACGCCATTGTTGACGTCCTACTACTCTTGGTGCTAATAATTAGTGGAACACTAGACTGTGCCCTTTCACACATTATACTTTTTGCTCTTGTACAGCGGAAGTTGCGTGGACAAAGCAAAAACAGCTTTTTAATGCGTGTTCGATTTTAGCACACAAGGAACTTTCAAGCCATTTAGATATAATAAAGATAAAGAAATAAAGAAAAGCCATAAAGAAATCTTCATACTACTTATTTTTACAATCACAGAGTTCTGTACCGTGCACTGTGGTTGACCTAATCGATAAGAAACTATAAATAAAGGACTTAAGTGCTCTACATTGTACAAAAAATAGCGCTTAAGTTACTAACTCGTGTCAGCTTTATGAACTTAAGTTAATTGTCAAAATCTATTAAAATAATCCGTAAGTGATATTGATTGATTTATTTTTGTTTATTGCTGTTTCGGTGACTAATTTTACGGACACATTACGTGCTTTGAAATAGCTTGAAGTGTGCCGACTGGTCAGCTAATAGGTCAAGGATTTTCTCTTTGCTTTGTTCTGTTGTGTCGCTATAACTATACTAGGTATACGTATTTACTATCTGTTTGTGATGCAGTCTGAAATTTAATTACTCAGGTATATGTATGTATATCTGTCTACTGCACGTGTACCTTTAAACAAAGCAATTATGTAAGTAGTAACTTTTCTCGTAAAATTCTTTCGGAAACAATAAAAAAATCCCTAAGCACAAAATCGAGACCATTTGCCTAATTAAATATAAAATAATTGCTAAAATTTACTCAATTGCCGCTCTTCCCGCCCGGACCCGGGTGCGTTAATCGCTCATTGTTACTGCTCCCTATTTATTACGAAGGATCTTCGAATATGATTTTGTAAAATTAATGTGTTCATTTCTCTTCGTATCGAGAAATAACTGACATAAATTATTCACAATTATTTGAACATGTTCTGTTTCAAAACATGCACGTGGCCCCAGTTGACTTTAACGACTCAAAGCCTTTGTCACAGGTGCCCTTCGGTTGGGCTCTATGTTTATCGTAATAGAGACGAGTCTTATAAGATCCTATTATTCGCTAGTCGGACCCTTTCCAAGTTGCAGAATGAGATTACCTACTCCTACTAGCTATTTGCATTCCGTCAATATCCCCAACCCCGCGTAGGGTGCCGTTCACTCTGCCGTTAGGACGCGATTAGAATTACTTCACTTCTTTAGGTATTCATGGAATCGCTAATCTTATAACACCTTTAGCGTTATTACGGTTATTCAGAATCGTGCTTAAATCAACCGTATCAAGATGACAAACACTGATAAAAAACCGAGGTTGAAGAGATCAGGGGATATATTCTTCTTACATAACTTTCGGATATAATGTGTTCGTTATTGTTCCATATTAATAGTGATAAACTACCTATTTTCTTATTTGTAATGCAAGCACATCTTGATCTTGCTTCGATACTATTCGTTGGCACAATATTCTTCTGGCATAAAATATAAATTGTTCAATGACAAACGAGGTGTAGGTACCTAGTGTAACGAAACGAAAACTCATGTCAAAGAAATTATTAAAATCGAATTATTTGAATGTTGCAACTCTAGTCGGTCCTCGCGGGCTGTAAAGGTTAGGGCCGACCGACGTAGAAACGACTCGTTTATTTTTGTAACTTAAATAAGCGCACTTATTATTTTGTAAGTTCTAATTCCAACGCTCTCATCACACCGAAATGGCAACAACATAGAAAAAATGAACTGCATCCATTTACATAAACAGTACTTACACTTTCTATGTTATAATCGTAGATAGAACACAGGAGCAACACATTAATCTGCTTGACACTAATGTCATCACGATCCCGATGCGTTACAATCGGCGAAAAATACATCCCGCTTATAAAAGATTTAATTTTCCTTCCATTTTTATTGATTTACGAGATACTATACCTCAACAAGAATAATAGACATTTGGTGTCGATTCGGTTGGCAACGTCTTAACTAAATTGACAGGACTAAACTAAATTTATTTTTCCATCCTTTTCTTTCTGTATCGAAAAGACAAGAACAGAATGCAAAAATTAAGTTTAGTTCTGTCAATTTAGTTTAGTCGTGCTAACCGAATCGACACTATTGCCAGTATAATTTACCGAGATCTTGAGGGAAATAGGCAACAAGGAGAAAAGGGGTCTCCATCACTTAGAATAAAAACAAAGCGCTGCTAAGCGGAGTATAATCCAATTTAGGGAGTCATTTGCAGGTAAATGGCTATTCCGCCTATTACATTTTATATAGGAATTCTTGTCAAAGAAAGTAAAAAAAATAAAATTAATTATGTGCAAAGATAAGTTCAGTCTTTTAGTACCTAATATAACCTTGCTGTTTTGAAATAAATCCATATTTATTGTGGAATAATGATTGTGTAATTCGGAGGCTGGCAATAACTCTTGGGTCTTGTGAGGCGGATTCGTGACACCCGGTGGTAATTTATGCGATCACAACACAACACTCACTTAGGCAATGTCGCGTTGTGCATAATTTATTTTCGTCACCTAAGTCCTACTACGTGATTGTAGATCCCGCCCCGAGTCTCAAAGCCTTCATACAGAATAATGTATACTAAGCTTAAGTCATGTTAATTAACAAATTAATTTGTGGGTGTGATTTCGTTCTCATTTCCACAGTAATCGTTTGTGTGTAGGTGACAGAGTCATCGTCTCAAAGCGAAGCAATGTTGACAAATCACCATAATGTTTCGTGTTTATTCTTACTCGTCTTATTTGGTAAACAATCTTCACCCAATTTCTTATTAAAAAAATCAGTTGTAAATACAACAAAGGAGAATGGCAAACTGGGAACCATTTTCCAAATTCATAAATACTGAGCGTGCCCAATTCGGACCTTATGAGATTTAAAGGTCATAATTTGGTGGTTACTTTTCAATTTAAAGTGTTCGTAAAGAAGGAGGCAACATTCAGAAAAACAACGTCATCCGCAACTAAAAATGACAAAAACAGTAAAATTCTAATAGGTAATATAATATTATTAATTATTGAATTCTTATTTTCAATAAGATAGGGTCTAGGTATATGAAAAAAATACAATTGTTTTTCGTTTTTGAGGTTAAAATCATGGCCGCCAGGCGCATTACCAATTGACGCGAATTAGTATCTACCTATCGTTATCATACTATGTTTCAGGTCAATGATAGATAGGTAGTAGGTAATAGGGAATATGCATAAATCACCGATTTTCATAAAATTGAGCTTGATCGCTGCGGACACTTATAAAAACATGATGGAACAGAAAGAAAAATAAAAAAATGAATTATTTTAGTTTTATCACACGATGAAATCAGGGGAAAATAACGAAATTTTAATTTCATTTTCGGATATAATGCACTTAACAGTCAGATAGAATATCCAATAAGAAATAATATTTTGTATGACACATATGTACTAAAACGCAAATTTAAGGAGATAACTAAAGATTCTTGGCTCACTCCATATTAAACGCGCCTGAAACACCCTGAAACGTGATAAGTGACGTCACATATTTGTATAGAGCGTTTTCAGCGGGAGCTGATGCGTGCTAACTTCAAGTAACTATATTACAAGAAAAAAACGCAAGAGAAAAGTTTCAATATTACAGTTGATTTTCTCACGCATTATACTATTGATTTTGATTAAAAAAAAATTTGATGCATATTCCCTATTGTCTATTACGGTCTAATGACTAAATATTTGTAGATTTCATGACCAGCCTCACCTAAAGCTTTTAAATAAAAATCATTCTGTGTAGGTTATGTAATGTATCCAAAGTAATTGCCTACTAGGTGCTGTTTTGAGGTTAGGTTTTAAAATCAACTTTTCATCCCCAGCTTTAAAGTGTATCTTACGATTACATAATTTATTAGGCTTTAATAGAGGATTAAAGTCATGCTATTTACTTCTTGGCACGCTAAGCCTTTATGTGGTTCTGAAAATATATGGGCACCTGCCATTCTCCTTTTAATGGTTTTCCATTCCACATATAGATTACGAATGAAATTCACCATCCGGTATCGGTACCATATCGGTGCAGTGCGTCCTTCTCTTCCATTCCTTTCTGTCAATCGTCATCTCATCCACTCCCTTCATTCATACTCATATCATTCCGCACACAATCACAACATGCCCAAACCAAGCCAGACGATTACAAGGAAGGATAAACAACTGTATAGCGATAAAGAATTTAAGCATACATTTTGTAACGAATATTATACAGACGTACTATATTTTAACACGTTTTTATTAGGTTGCTTTCTCGTTTGTTTGTGTGTTTGTCAACGATTTTAAACTAGCTTCCCGATGAGCTAGAGACTTGAAACTTTGAACATAGGTCAGAACTGGAATACAATGCAATATTATGGTGTCATTGAGCTGATCTGGTGATGGAACTGGAAGAAGGCCACAAGAACTTAATGATGCAACCATACAACCCCATTGTGATTAAGCTTGTTAGAATCGTCTTGAAGAGAAGTCTAATGGGAGATAAGGTCCAGGGTCTGATGATGAAGCTGGAAGGCCATGCCAAAGGAACTCAATATTGAAACCGTGCAATCCCATCGAGTTTGGGCTCATTTGAATCGTCTTGTTGAGTACTTTGTTGGGAAAAAGTGTTCGAGGATCTGATGATGGAGCCGGAAGAAGGCCATATATAGAAACTCTATGATAAAACCACGCTACCCCTTCGAGTTTGGGCTCGTTTGAATCGTCTTGACGAGTACTTTGTTGGGAAATAGTGTCCGAGGATCTGATGATGGAGCCGGAAGAAGGCCACTGGAACTCGGTAATAAAACCACGCAACCCCGTCGAGTTTGGGCTCGTTTGAATCGCCTTGACGAGGAGCTTGTTGGAAAATAGTGTCCAGGGTCTGATGATGGAGCCGGAGGAAGGCCAATGGAACTCTATAATAAAACCATGCAACCTCATCGAATTTGGGCTAGTTTGAATCATCTTGACGAGTTCTTTGTTGGGAAATAGTTTCCAGGGTCTGATGATGGAGCAGGAAGAAGGGCACTGGGACTCTGTAATAAAACCATGCAACCCCATCGAGTTTGGGCACGTTCGAACCGTGTTGACGAGTTCTTTATTGGGAGATAGTTTCCAGGGTCTAATGATGGAGCCGGAGGAAGGCCAATCGAACTCTATAATAAAACCATGCAACCTCATCGAGTTTGGGCTAGTTTGAATCATCTTGACGAGTTCTTTGTTGGGTAATAGTGTCGTCCACGTTTTTTGGTTTAAAATTTTTTGGTTTAAAATTTCTGTAGGTAGGTATAGGTTATTAGGGTTTTAAAAATTTACAGAAGAATTTATTTTTTACTTTTTAGTTTGTTTTTACTTGCCCGTTCTAATATTTTTAGTCCGATTTTTTTGTAATATTTTTTTCTTATTACATTATATTTCTACACCTCACGTTAAACTTAATTTTAATCAACATAGTTTTAACTTCTGTCGAATGCAAACTATTTTTTCGAATTTGTTGGGCTCGAGGTCAAGCCATTATGAGTGCTTTTATAGCGCAATGTCAGCAGAGCAGCGGTTTTACGGCCGGCGGGGCAATGACAATGAGGGCTCTCGAAATGTTACACCCATACTCCCATTCCACCAGCCATCTCTTTATATTACCTTCTTTTCCTGTTGTAATATAATATAAAATATGAGCACCAACCGTACTATATTGCGTATGCAACGATCCCTGTGAGAACCTATTTTCGCTATCATCAAATCTTTCGACAAGAGTCTGATACACGCGGACGTCGTATGAATAATTTATTTAGTTATTATCGCGGCTCTTTGTTCCGTTATTCTCTTATTTCGATGGAGGAAAAAAGTTTCCTCTAGAGCTGACGTAGCCGCGGGGTTTTAGCTGCTGCGAAATGTTTGCTCGCAGAGTCCACTATCGCTCTAATAGCTCTTATCTCTTGGCAGCGCAACATTCGTGCGGACCCTGCAAGCTACTTGCTTAATCATTTCATAACTCAGTAATAATGTTTCGGCGGAGTGTTTTATTCACGCCAAAGGGTCGTTTCCTCCTCCTACTTCTCCCGTTGCGTTGCGCGAGCGCTTTCCGAGGCTTATCATCTTAAGAAATTGGCCCCTAACATTTGGTCTGTGGGGATACTTCCATGTAATGTCGGGATTAGGTTACGCTTCTGATCTCTGTAGACTTAATGACAAATGGGAGGTCGTCAGAGAGGGAACTTTCTCGCAAAACTTCGCGGACTCGTCAAAGAACATTAGCAAAGTGTGGTATATGACTGATAGGTACTCAATGTTCGGTGCTTGATGAAAATAGTTTGGGCCTAGTTTGCTATGTTAGATGTCAAAAGAAGAATTGATGACATTTTCTTTGTGTTTTTACTTTTCAAATGTAGCGGTCATGACTGTGACGTAATCACATCCAATCTAATAAAGAGGAAAATAGTAATACCAGCTATTCCACCTCGGAATAAGTTGCGGACAACATAGGGGGATTTGGCGAATTCTCCTCGAGCCTTATCTCTGCAATTTCTCGGTAATCCCGCGATTTGGCTCTACTGCCTCCGTTTTCGAATTAAATTGATTTAGGCTCGAGATTTGCGGCTGAGGCGTGTTGAATTAATCCTGACGTTGATTGAAAAGTTTCCGTTTTATTACTTCGAAAGTGGTTATTACTTTTGACGCCTTTATTGATTTCACGTTTTATTTCTCCTATCTGTGTTGGAAATCATTTAAGGTAAAGCTATATAGAAAACGACGTCGTCGTTCTTGCTAAGAAGATTTTGTCGATAGATTGTAACGATCTTTTTATCATGTGATATTTGTCAGACACTTTCGCAAGCTTTTTTGGTCTATTTTTATCAATAAAAATAATTTGTTTTCCGTTTCCCATCAACACTTGAAATCTTCTTTCACCGTCTTAAGAACTAGTCCATTTCCGATGATTACAAGGCTAGATAAGAGATAGCCAAGTTAGCGCGAGTTCGCGTTAGCTCAGACTTTTTGCAAACTTAAATTGGCCGCATAGCCGTTGTTTACCAGCAACTAGCAACTACGACTGGCAGCCTCCGATCAGGCGGGAAATTATTGAGGCGGGCGGGCGGATGCTGAGCGCGCCGCCCTTGGCCCGTTACTATGGCAACCGCTACTGAATTAGTTAAACGAATGATGAACCTTCTAGACTTCGATTGTTATTCTAGTGTAAGTTTAAAAGGATGTGCATTTTTTTAAGAAATTGTAAATTCTAGAGTTTTTAAGAAAAAAATTGGAAAGTTATTTCACTAAATAATAGTAGAAGTAGAATATGTTTTAATGTTAATTAGTATATGTTAATTAGTATCATAATAACCCACAAAGAAAATATTAAGACTAAGTATTATTTGAATTACAATTATTATGATTTCGTAAAATTATAACTTCAATAAAATTTACCTCGTTGTAAAAATAGTATTTACAACAACGAGGTAAATTTAAATCAGAAAATAATAATACTTAATTTAAAGTAAACTTTGATAAGAGTATGTTATTTGAATTAGTGAATATATTTATCTCGACTTTTTGGTAGATTTTATAACCGAATTTATAATGTTAAACAAAAGCAAAAATTCACGTGAATAATACGTAGGTAGGGAACTTTTATTAAATTTACAGCCTGCAGTATTGACATGATAAAGTGCAGTTACTGAAAAATATTGCAGCCAGACGAAATATTGCGTTCGTTTTTAAGTGCTGCTAGTGATAATAAAATCTGAACGAATTTAAACGATATGGTTAAAATAGACAAAGGACTAGTTCAAGTTAACCCAGACAGGACACTGAACTTGTTAGTGTTATTTCATTTATAGTTCGCTAGCTTTTGTCTGCGTGCCTAGAAATACAAGTACACTCGGCGTCAGAAAAATCGCACCTTTTCAAAGATTTCTTCAAAGTTAATTTAATCTTATCTAATTTAATGGTAAGTGTTGTTATATAGTTCAAGCCCTTCGGACATAGCCAGCAGTCTCTAGAAACCGTTGGAATACTCGTCGACGGAATCAATTACTGAGATTCAGTTCCCGAGCAACATTACATTGCCTCATTTTTATGCAATATTTGAGCAACTTCATGGGCAATAGTGTCCATCTTAGGTATTCGTTTTTTTTTATTGAAAACTGTTGAAGTGTTTTTTCTCCATCATCTCGATAGCGAATTTACCCGCATTTCCTGAACTGACCCCTTTTATTTTCCTTTTATGGCGGCGCAAGCAATAACGCTTTAAGCGTTTAATTATGGTAACTGTTATGTTAATTAAATCAAACAATTATTAATTGAAAGCTCATTAAATGTACTTTCAATTGATATCAACATTTACACAATAAAACGTTAGCTAGCAATAGAAGGTGGCCAAGTCTAAACTTATTTTCGAAGAGGTGCGATTTTTCTGACGTTGAGTGTAGTTTTACTTGAAGAAACCAGTGCATTTGTTTCATGTTCTTTGATTAAATTATTAATTAACTTTGCAGTGTTCCATTGGAGTGTTCAACCAAGAAATACTAACATTAGTACAAGTAGAATCGTTTTAGTCATCTCAAGTTGTTCCCGCTGCCTGGGCCACGCAATAATTCGAGGGATTTCGACATAAACAGTAATTAACGCTAACGTGCAAATTTTAAAAAGTAATTAAACGCGTCTACGCCTCTCTGGGCCGGCAATGGAGCCGCGCCATTATGATTGAAGTTATAATGAATTAACAAGTTTTACGCGGAGTTGACTTCATAACGAGCCGGCCCACTCCCGGCTAGGGTCACCAGGACCGAAATTCGGAAATCCGGTCGCAAGAGGTCGAAAATCCTGATTTTTGGATAAAAGTCCGGTCTTAAACTCAAATAATAAAATAAAAAAATTGTAGGCCATTTACATTAGGACTTAGGTTAGGTACAACTTATATTATCACTAGCGGCCGCCCGCGGTTTCACCTTCGTGGTTCCCGTTCCCGTGGGAATATCGGGATAAAAAGTATTCTATGTTTTAATCTAGGCTATCTACTATCTGAGTGCCAAATTCCAACCAAATCCGTTCAGTAATTTTTGCGTGATTGAGGAACAAACATCCAAACTTCTAAACATTCAAACCCACAAACTTTCACGTTTATAATATTATATATATGTAGGAGTAGGATCTGCAGTGCAGGCAACGGCTTTAAATTTATCTTTTTATTTGGAAAATTTTGAAAATTATGGGCATCTTTCAGGAGACCACCCATAGAGACTAGTCTCCGATCTCCGAGGTGTGTGGCGATGATGGTTTAGACACAATCATTACAATCAATGATGTTGTAATGATTTTGTTCAAGCACGATTAAAAATCCGGTCTCGAATGTAATCCTGGCGGAGTCCGGTCTGACCCCCTAGCCAAAGTAACATTTGCAAATTTTCGCTATCGCTTCGCTTTGAAACATGTATGGATTTGACGTTTTATAATTCGATAGTTAACGAAACCTTATGTCAATCCCATACATGTTTCGAAAGCGAAGCGATAACGAAGATTTGCCAATGTTACTTTGGCTAGGCCCTCTGAGCTCTTAAAATCCGGTCAAGACCGCATTTATTAATACAGTCAAATGGTAACCCTACTCCCGGCTGCACTGCCTTAATCTCATCTGCAGTTCAACGCGAACTTCGGTTCGTTAGATACCTTATTTGACTCCTCTCGAATTAATAGTGCTGTTTTCTTTTTGTACTTCGGGTGTCTCGACGTTGAGGTCTTTGACCGACGCCATCGGTCTCCATGACGACGGATACATAGAACAAGCCTCATGCAGGCTATGAAAAAGCTTATTATGAAAAGAGCCTTACAAGGTCTTTTTCATTCCTCGTTAAAATTCTGCTTTTATGCCTACGACTAACCAAAGCAAGTACTCCCATATCTGCGTAAAATGCCCTTCGTGATGGCGACTTTAAATTTGGAGTGTATTTTTTTTTATTTACCTGCGTGTTTTACTTATAACAAAGTTGAAGAGTCCTATAACCCATCATTTATTGGATCTTGAAATTAAAGTAACCCTCTCTTTGCGAGCCAAATCTTTGGAATGGGAAAACAAATAAAGAGGGATACAATCATAAAATTGTTTTAGACCCGAGTTCACCAACTACCTAAACAGCTGATTAATTTCTAACCATCTGTTTTTAACATTTTCTCCATACATAAAAATTTCAAACACAGACGGGTAAAACTTAATCAGCTGTTTATGCATTGGTGAACCTTAGATAATAGTAGTTTATGTAACTGGCGCATAATAAGGAGTATTAAAACATGAGTGTGTTTTTAATAGTATCACACGAGTGTTTTAATACCTAGTTATGTGCAGTTTCATACACTACTTTATCTACTCTCATACAATTTGTGATTGAATCGATTGAAGCTACAAAACTTCTACAAAATAAAATATCAATCATAAAAAGAGTAAGCGGTATGTCGTCACTACTTACCTATGTTAAGTAAGACGTTTTTCCGTCGCCGCATCTAAAATATCGGGTGGAGTCAAATTTTCACTCACTACTATCACATTTTTAAGCAAAAGTAAAAATTTAAATCTATAAATGGCGCGTATTAAACAATGAGATGAGTTTTGATATTCCAGAAGACTAATCGCTACGATAAGTCATCGATCACCATAGAGTACATTTTAATCATAGAAAGTATGTGGAAATATCCTTGTTTCTTTTTAATATCACGGCACTGCCTTCTTCTTGGATTTGCCCTGTATCGTAATGAGAAAAAAAGTTATTTTATAACATTGCTTAGTATAGCACTTGTACTATACTAAGCAATGTTATGTATTCTGTGGTATAGCGAAGGTATGTTATAAAATAACTTTTTAATTTTTTTTCGGTATTGCGTGTATAAAGTATGTCAATATAAATTCGATTTGAAATTCATATGAGAGTAGATAAACAATTTTACTATTGTATCCTTCTCGGAAGTCAATGTAGCAAATTGCAAGTTTATTTTTATTTTTGTAAATTCAGAGTGGATCATATCCGTAGTCAACTCACTACTCAGTACAATAGGTTAATTATATTATACCAGTCCGGACAATGTCTAACTTAACTGCGAGTACAGTGAGTATGTTTTACTGTTATAGCTTCCGATGTAGCGAATTACGTTAGGGCTGTCAAAAGCAACTTTCCCTCGCCCCAAAACTTTGTAAAAAGGGCCCGCGTTTCACGTATTGCCTTCCTTTGTTATTTATTATGTAAATGTTAGATGCATACTCGTTTCACGTACATCATTTTATTTATTTTTGTTGAAAATTTCGGTGGGGCTCATTACTTTCCTCTTCAGATCTTTTGTTTGATGTTTTTGGGCCGAAATATCTTTACGGTCAAAGAATTTGTTCGGCTCTGTCACGGGGTACCGCGTATATTTACGAAGTACTCTCTAATTTTTTTATAACTTCGTAATATTAAAGCGCTCTCGAGTTTTCGACACAGATAGATATTTTATAACTTAGCTAATTCGAAGTTTTTTCAGTTCTTGTTTTGCGGCGAAGGAAAATTTAAATTAATCGTTTATCGCTTTGATGCCGGTAAAAGTTTCTTTGTCTACCCACGCCTTGTCATTGTTATTCCTGAGTGGGTAATGGTAATTTTTGTAACGGTTTACCATTGATTAACCACACCTTTCTTGTTCTTATAAAGGTTAAAGCGTTGTTCACGAAATAATATCTGCTTAGGTAATTCGAGCATAAATTTCAACTCCGTTAGATCATGTCCATTGTCTCTAAGCATATATGCCAAGGTTATCATTAGTAGTGATGGCCCTGTCACTCGAGCCGTGCACGGCTGATGGAGCATAAATGGCCGCCCGCACCGCACCGGATCCCTGCTCCATTGCTCGCATTGTCTCTTCCGCGTTGCACCGTGCATGCTCCCCGTGTGGATGTCGCCGTGTCGCAATCCGACGTGTTTACCGTACCCCGGTCGCCGCCCCCTGTTGACAGACAACTCGTAAAACACATGACAAATGACGCTCACCGGTTGCACAACTTCCAAGATTAAGGATGGATGCATTCTCTAATCTTGGGAGATCGGACGGAGAAGTGCCAACAGTTTTGAAACTAGCTTAGCTGATGGTACCCAGAGCGAAAGTGGCGCCTGGTGAATTTTATTTATGCACCTATTATATTGTAATCTTAGTGCATGGTTTTAATAAAACTTTACGTGGAATTTTCAAGACCCATTAGAAGGTTACATTAGATGTGTGTAGTAAATGTGTCAAAAACCATCACCTTTAGCAGGTTTGCTATCTACTTCTAGAAATAATAAAACTATTTACTTCTACGAATGATTACGAGGGAGGGAATGTAATGATACCTGTTAAAAACACTAGACTATGGCACCCATTACACACACAATCTGATCACGCCAGACCGCGCCAGACTGACAAAGATTGACAGAGATTGATTGTGTAACGTTGTTCGCGATCTGTTTCAATCTGGCGCGGTCTGGCGCGATCTGGCGTGATCAGATTGTGCTGGATTGTCAATCTACGTCAATCTGGCTTGGTCTGGCTTAGGGTTGGCACCTTTTTTTCGAGGTATAAGTATTATTTTCAAAACATTTAAACATTATAGTACTTACTTTTGGGATATTTATAAAAATGTAGTACACATTTATTTTTAACTAACTTCCGCCCGCGACTACATCCGCGTGGGTGGACATTAAAAAAATCATTAAAAAACAATCTAGCACAATCTGCTGCGATGCGATATTTTTAACCGACTTCAAAAAAGGAGGAGGTTCTCTGTTCGTATGTATATTTGTTTTTATGAAGGCTGCATTGATTTGGATGAAATTTTGCAAACAGTTTATAGTCTGGATTAAAACTTATGATATTTTTGATCTCGGTCAAAGGTACCCTAGGCATTTTTATTTCTTTAAACATTTAAATTAATTTGTAGTACTTTTGGGAAATTTATAAAAATATAGCCCATATTTATTTTTAACTAGCTTCCGCCCGCGACTACATCCGGATGGACATTTGAAAAATACCCAAAAAAAAACATACAGACGAACATAAAAACAACCTCCTCTTTTTTTGAAGTCGGTTAAAACATCGGATCGCAGTAGATTGTGCTAGATTGTCAGTCTACCATGGTAGATTGACAATCTACTATGGGAGATTGTCAGTCTACCATGGTAGATTGACAATCTACCATGGTAGACTGACAATCTAGCACAATCTAATGCGATCCGATGTTTTTAACCGACTTCAAAAAAAGAGGAGGTTCTCTGTTCGTCTGTATATTTGTTTTTTATGAAAGCTGAACTGATTTGGATGAAATTTGGCAAACAGTTAATAGTCTGGATTAAAACTTATATTTTTCATCTCGATCAAAGGTACCCTAGGCATTTTAATTCTTTTAAACATTGAAACTAATTTGTAGTACTTTTGGGAAATTTATAAAAATATAGCCCATATTTATTTTTAACTAGCTTCCGCCCGAGACTACATCGGGATGGACATTTGAAAAAAAAACAAAAAAAAACATACAGACGAACAGAAAAACAACCTCCTCTTTTTTTGAAGTCGGTTAAAAACATTGGATCGCATTAGATAGTGCTAGATTGTCAGTCTACCATGGTAGATTGTCAATCTACCATGGTAGACTGACAATCTCCCATAGTAGATTGTCAATCTACCATGGTAGACTGACAATCTAGCACAATCTACTGCGATCCGATGTTTTTAACCGACTTCAAAAAAAGAGGAGGTTCTCTCTTCGTCTGTATATTTGTTTTTTATGAAAGCTGAACTGATTTGGATGAAATTTGGCAAACAGTTTATAGTCTGGATTAAAACTTATATTTTTTATCTCGATCAAAGGTACCCTAGGCATTTTAATAATTTTAAACATTGAAACTAATTTGTAGTACATTTGGGAAATTTATAAAAAATAAAACCCATATTTATTTTAACTTTCTTTCCGGCCGTGACTACATGCGCGTGGGCATTTGAAGAATCCCTTAAAAAATATACAGATGAAAAGAGAACCTCCTCCTTTTTTAAGTCGGTTAAAAATATTGGATTGCAGTAAAAGATGATAAAATTTGGCACACAGTTAGTTTGGTACCCTAGGAAGTACCTACCCTATGTATGTACCCTATTTTTAATTTTTAAAGGAAGCTAGTTAAAAATAAATGAGGACTATATTTTTTCATAAATTTCCCATAAACCTACCTACTATATTTTTTGCAATGTTTTGAAAAATACTATTTTACCTCGATATTTATACTATACCAGGCTATAAACTATATATGATGTGTGTAAAATTTCATCAAAATCAGTTCAGCCTTCTGAAGCTGAACTGATTTGGATGAAATTTGGCACTCAGTTCATAGCTTGGTAATATCGTATTAAAATTTATAAAAAATCGTATTAAAATTTATAATACGATATTACCAAGCTATGAACTGAGTGCCAAATTTCATCCAAATCAGTTCAGCTTCAGAAGGCTGAACTGATTTTGATGAAATTTTACACACCTGTGCGTGTAAAATTAAATATCGATATTCATCTAACCCTAACTAATCAAGGCATAAAATGGGTGCTAGACAACAGATTTTACTAGGTACTTACTTACTTTTCGAAATAGATAGGTACTTATTATACGCAGACCGTCACAGAAATTAAAATTCATCATTTCAATTACGTCCGGGAATCGAACCCAGGATCTCTTGCGCGGTAGACTGGCATGTTGAATACTGCACCACTCAGGTCATCGATCGATATCACGCGAAAATTAATGCAAAAAGTTGGCAACCCTGCCAAAGCCCACCGTGGATCGTGGTAGATTGTCAATCTACCAAGATCTACTGCGATCCAGATCTCGCTGGATTGACCGTGTAACGTCGCAAACCAACCGCATCAAATTCCATCAATCTGCGGTTTTGATCAGATCACACCAGATTGACGTGTGTAATGGCCGCCTATAAGCTACACTAGAATATAGGTCTTAAAATTTTCACGTAGTTTTATTAAAATCCTTTTTTCTATTAACATTTTTTTAAATTAAAACCTTTGAGGGCGCCACTTTCGGTATGGGACTTCTCAGTCATTACAAAAATCGTACTGTTACAGTTTTGCAAGATCGTTCAACTTATTGTTCCTAGTCTAGTCACGATCTGGATTGACTTTTCCTAATTGCACGTTAAGTGCATTTCTTAATCAATCGTGATCTCATTCGTTTAATATTACGATGAACAACACTAATGATATTTCGATGATCAATAGGTACTATAGCTAGTGTTGTTTGTTTGGCAAGAATTCATTGACAATAACCAAAATGTTTACTATTGCAGAACACGCAATATTATTTGTGCCTACGTAATTGTTGATGTTTCCTATTCCACGGCACGGTTGGTTATGATATTTTTATGAATCGTTAATTCATGATTAAAGATTGCAGTAGTGATGGTATTGATATTGATATCGGAAGTTATGGATGGATCTAGTTACTAGATCCACACTTAAATCACTTTAATTGCAAGGTCCAATGGATACTAGCATTGGACCTTACCCACCTTCACAAAAGTAACCATTTAATTTCAAATAAAAATCTGGTGCCCAATGGACCTTCAACATTGCATCTTACAAACCAAATATAGTGCTCATTGGACTCTATCAAAAAACAATGTCCTGTTCGATCGACTTCGCTTAGTTGTTTATGACGTGACATTAAATTGGACTTTATTTTCCAGGGAACAAAGCTATGGATTATAATGGAGTACCTGGGCGGTGGGTCCGCGTTGGACCTGATGAAGGCGGGCAACTTCGAGGAGATGCACATAGCGGTGATCCTGCGCGAGGTGCTGCGCGGGCTTGACTACCTGCACTCTGAGCGGAAGCTGCACCGCGATATCAAGGCCGCCAACGTGCTGCTCAGCGAAATGGGCGACGTTAAGCTGGCTGACTTCGGTGAGTCATAGCTATCTCTCTGCCATTGGATGCATACAGCAGTGGTCGTGCGTTGGCTCGACTACCTGCACTCGGAGTGGAAGCTGCACCGCGACATCAAGGCCGCCAACGTGCTGCTCAGCGAAATGGGCGACGACAAGCTCGCTGACTTCGGTGAGTCATAGCTATCTCTCTGTCATTAGATGCATACAGCGGTGGTCGTGCGTCTCGGCTCGACTACCTCCACTCGGAGCGGACTGCGACATCAAGGCAGCCAACGTGTTGCTCAGCGAAATGGGCGACGTCAAGTTTGCTGACTTCGGTGAGTCATAGCTATCTCTCTGTCATTAGATGCATAAAGCGATGGTCGTGCGTCGGCTCGACTACCTGCACTCGGAGCGGAAGCTGCACCGCGACATCAAGGACGCCAACGTGCTGCTCAGCGAAATCAACGAAAAGGGCAACGTCAAGCTCGCTGACTTCGGTGAGTCATGTAATTATCTCTATCATTCATCATAACATCCTATTATCATACACTCCAGGACGTGGCGTGGGTCACTCACGTCCGTGAAAGAACGTTGCCATAATTTCCACGCGTTGGATAATACAGTGTTGGATCGTTTTATTGGAAAACGCTCCAGGGAGAATGCTTTTCGCGCATGCCCCGTGCCTGGCAAGCAACGGGGCTATGTGGGGCTCGCCCCGATTCGAGTCTTACCCACTAAACTCCCTTCTATGCCCTCTGAGACTACCCTGGACGAGCAAGATCCAGATCGGACGCTCACGCTGTATTGGGAAACGCTCCTGCCCATTTTCTGGTCCATGGAAGTGTTAGGTGTACAGAATCACAGTTTAGGAAGGATTTGGGTCTAACGCGTCTATATATACTTTTTGTTATTAAATAAAGTATAAAAAATAGGAAAGTGTGCTAAATCGTTTGTGATGATTACCCAGTCCATTGCATAAAGCCACAACGTGCACTTTCACATAGAAGAGGCGACCTCAAGATGCGGAATTAATTAACCGTTGGCTGTATAATGAATACTTGTAAGATGTCTATGTAATAGTTAAGCAATATTCGATTGACCTGTAGTACGATTACTTAACTTATCAAATAATAACTTCATGCATTAAATCTGAAAAGATTTTGGTAATATATTTGACTTAAAATTACTTAATATATAATGCTCCCAGACAATCAGGTTGATGTTGACAATGTTTGCTCACACAATCGGTGACATGTTCGTTCGAATAAATATTTTGACTGTGTGCATACCTAAATTATAAACTAGACTAATTTTATCTCGATTCTTATCAAATCAAAGAGGTGCCAAAATGACATGTTGCAAGTAAAAATTTAAAACTCAAGTGGTTAGTTTATTTAATTTATTGACCACAAATATGTAGTATTTTTAGATGCAGGATATCAAGTTCTGGTATAACTGGTTCATCGTCCTTGCTTGCACTTCAAATAACTATTTCACAACTGGTTTTCATAGTAGAAAAAATCGACAGATGACACTTGATCATCTAAACATTTATAAAATTTGTAATACCTATCTAAAAATATTGGTAATTTTTAATAGGTACTAAAGACATGACAGAATGTCGTTATTATAATTTAAAGCGAAACTTTAATTAAAATTTATATTAAAATGCACATAATTCTAATATACTGAATACTGAGTTTCCTTGTTCAACCAACTATGGAAAATGGGGTGTGACTACACTATATTTATTGTAGCGATTATGATAGAAATGCGGAAAACAATACCATATCTTCACTTATTTGTTTCATTCGTATTTTCTACTAACATTAATACAAGCCTCTAATCCTGTTTCTAGTAGTGAGTTAGAGTAATGAATTAATGAGGCTTAATCTACATTTACTTCGTAAAATATTCACTTAATTTCAAAGATGAAACGTATTTCTAGGCCCAAGTGCTATTTAGTTCGAATGGAAAGCTTTGAAAGCTATGAGATAAAGTTGTAGACAAGACAGCATTAACGTTTCAAGTATATCTATTGTGATCTCCGGTTTACATGGAGCAGCTCGATTTGAAGTTGTACTGAAGTAAACTTTAAATAAAAGCAATCTTTTTTCAATCTAACTTTTACTCCACGCAATGATGTGAATTATTTGGTCGAGTGGCTATTATGAAAAAATATGGTCGTTGGTCGTTATAATAAAGATTGGGGTTTGATAGCATCTGTTTTGTAGAGTTATTACATAGAGTGTTTACGGTTGCGGAAGATCGGTACTAGAAATACGGTCTTCGACGGGTGGGTTCCTTGCGGCTATAAAACAAGCCATGCGTGGAGACTGAACACGAAAAATAATAAAACGGCAATCTAATCAATGATCTCTGTCACGGTCGGCCGACGCGAAAGAATCCGGTATCATTCCGTACAGTCGCCTCGATATATCACATCACATTGCTATTTCATTTTCTACATTCAGTACTCGAGAGGCGTTGATACATACTCTACTGATTGTACTAGTAAAGATTGATAATGCTTCTCTTTTCAGCTATCCATCAAAGCCATTTTAAGTAATCCCAAATTTAGTTTAGATATCTCAGGAACCAACAAGACCATTTAAAACTCTAGCTAGTCCTTTCAGGAGGGTGTAGTAGAAATGCTAGCTTTTTTAAATGAAAAAATGCATGATGATAAAGACTCGTATACAGCTCTTATTTTAGGCGCTTATAACATTGTCCAAAATTCCAAATAGTAGAGATCTGATTTAGGAAATCGGAAATTGTAATAGCTCTGTTTGGATTCAATTTAGGACGATTTGATGAAGGTACAAACCTATAACGGTTGAGAGCATAAGCTCTCAATTTTGATTTCTTAAAATGGAATGGTGTAATAACTTTCGCCCTGCATGAAATAACTATTAAGTTATCTGTGTTCCTACAAACATAACAGTTACTTAGCTAGCAGTACTGTTTTCCAAGCTTCCGGCATGTCTTGAGTTGGCATACCCATTTAGTTACGAGTCCGTAATTAAACTATAGAAGCACGCACACGAGACAGCCTGGCGACATTGCCGTGTTAATCAAAGTCTTCCCACAGCGAGTTAACCCCACACTTAGGAGGCCCGCACACGGACTTGTGTCTAGGGTTACCAGATGACAGGAATTTTCCTGACATGTCAGGAATTTAAGGCATCTGTCAGGAAAACAATGAATAACTGTAGTTGTCAGGAATTTTTGATATCCCAAAAAGTGGTGTAACTTACCTACCTACCTACTGAAAATTGAAAACACATAATTTGGTACCTAATCATTTTGTTGAGAAAAAAATATCAAACGTCAACTAAATGAAGAATGTAGATGTAGATGTACAAAATGACAGGAATTTTACTGAAGACTCAGGGAAAAAGTCAGGAAATCTCATTATTAGATCTAGTAACCCGCTACTTGTGTCTAAAAGAGGTGCAGTCACAAAAATATTAACTACTGACGTAGACATTCTGAATGCTGGTAACGAAAATGGCTGTTGCTACATTAAAGATATGTGTCAACATGTCAGCATTGTACGCTGCGGCTTGAGTGCGGCGATTCAAACGATGCTGAAAATCTTAGTGAAGTTTGCTCCGACGTACGACAACGTTAGAGTACCGCCTTAGCCCGGGACACTGGCACCAGGCCAATGTTTGATGAATATTTGCACAGCACACTGCTCTGCCTTTGCAACGCTGAAGCCAAACACGGTTACCCTTTTAGTATTTAAAACGTGTTTACTAAACAACGTGCAGAAATTCTTCCCTTGAATTTTGTAGGGATTACGTGTAATGCTTTGCATAAAAGACGAGCTCCTAATCCAAAGTACGGGTCAATGGTTTCGCCTTCATTGGATAGTTTTCGTAATACTCCACGGATCCTCTTCGTATTTTCTCAAAGGAAAATGAATTTTCATTAAAGCATCCCACTATACAAAGTTACGAGAGCGAGAATTTTGATTAAAATTCTTATAAGCTAGCAGATCTTTTACAAGGTTTAATGAACAAACAAGGGCCACCGATATGTTGTAGTTAAAAACTAGGCAGATATTTCTAAGATTATTAATTAAATACATGGATCGAAATAGTAGGTATTATAGAGCCAAGGAGGGCTCCGTCGCAGAATGTCCCTTTCGCAAAATGTCCCCTGGTCGCAAAACGTCCCTTTCGCAGAATGTCCCTATCGCAAAACGTCCCTTTCGCAAAATGTCCCTTTCGCAAAACGTCCCTTTCGCAAAATGTCCCTTTCGCAAAACGCCCCTTTCGCAGAATGTCCCCTTGGTATCAAATAAATATCACTCATGCCAAATTTCCATTTTGCTCGAAATGTTCATAAGTACCCTCTTAACTGATGATTATTACAATTTAGTGTTGTCAGTAGCTCTAAAATTCTCCCAAATGGGTAGTATATTTTTGAGTTTCATAGAACATTTCGAACAAAATGGAAATTTGGCATGAGTGATATTTATTTGATACTAAGGGGATATTTTCCAAAAGGGGCGTTTTGCGAAAGGGACATTTTGCGAAAGGGACGTTTAACGAAAGGGACGTTTAACGAAAGGGACGTTTTACGATAGGGACATTTTGCGAAAGGGACATTCTGGGAAAGGGACGTTTTGCTTCCAGGGGACATTTTGCGAAAGGGACATTCTGCGACGGAACGCCAAGGAGGGCATAGAATAATTTAGCCGCCTGGAGTCAGTAAAGTTTTCATCATCATTAGCTGTATAAGCATATGTATATACCATTCATAGTTCTTTTTGATTAACTTGAAATGTGTAACTTCCAGGGGTCGCGGGTCAGCTAACGAACACAACTAGCAAACGCAATACATTCGTCGGCACGCCGTTCTGGATGGCGCCCGAGGTGATCAAGCAGTCGTGCTACGACAGCAAGGCGGACATCTGGTCGCTGGGTATCACCGCCATAGAGCTGGCTAAGGGCGAGCCCCCAAACTCGGAGCTGCATCCCATGAGGGTGCTCTTCCTCATACCCAAGAACAACCCCCCACAGCTCACCGGGAGCTACTCGAAGCCGTTCAAAGAGTTCGTTGAAGCGTGTCTCAATAAGGATCCAGATAATGTAAGTTCCATTGTTCTTGCTCTAGTATATTATTGTACTACTTACTATATCAATGTTGTGCATTGTTTGCTAGGCCGGATAGTAATCAATGATGAAACATATAGTTTATGCATGATTGACTTGGTGAAACTAATACAAATTACCACCGTAAAAAATGACATAGTTAAACAGAAAATATACTCTTGTATTGGTACGAGAACGTTATTAGGGTCATAATAATTATAAAAAGGATAGGTATTTCGTAATTTTACACAAAAGATTTTTGCTATGTAACGCTTGACATAAAAGGATTTCAAATCCATCATTCGGGGGTAGGAAATAAAAGAAAAATCCATATTACTCAATTGCGGGCGGACGCTTCTTTCCATGAAAAAGGGTTTGGTGCTAAGACGTATGTAGATGATATACGGGGCCTGATGGATGGATGGTCGTGCCCTTTCCTTGGGCAGGATTACGTGCTACGGTCGAAGGTCGCTGACTCATGTTTTATGTGGATTTGGAGATATTTATTTGGAAGCTAAGCAGACCGTGAATAGCTGGAAAATTGTATTCCAAATAATACATTTCTTATAGCTAAAAGCGTGAAATCCCAAAATAAAGACAGGTTTTTTTATTTTTATTCTTATTATAAGTTTACATGAATATCTTAAAAGTACGGTAACGTAAAGTACGGTAAACACAAGTTACATTAACTTTACCGTGTACAGGTGTAGCCGACAATTCATTGTGTGTATGCAAAATAAATATTACTTTGGTGACAAAATGTCTTTTACGATAAACTATATAGAAAAAAAATACACTTAGAAACTCAGACACAGCAAGCTGTAAATGGTTCAGACTATGGAACCAGTAGTTTCTTATCTCTTTGAAATTATTATCAATTTATTTAGTATGTGAAAGAAATACTTTTGTAATAATATTTTTAATATTCCAGAGACCAACGGCAAAGGAGTTACTTAAGTTCCAGTTCATCAGGAAGGCAAAGAAGAATTCGTATTTAATGGATCTTATAGATAGGTATAAGAAATGGAAGTCGCAGCGGAGCGAGGAGAGCGAAACAGAATCGGAGAATTCGGATTCGTAAGTATATTTTTTTCTGCTTTTTCTGTAAAACTTTGGACATGTTCTATTAAAAAAATAAATAAGAAAGCAATTATATCTTTAAAAATATAAATGTACCCGTTACATCAGTCGAGATGGTTCCGATGCTTAAGTAGAACCGCTACGCTATAATTTCATTTAAGTATTGAATTTGCTGTCGCGATAAAACAAACCAATTGATTAATTTCATTCTTGGAATTCCAAATAATTTGTTTTCTATTTCGATCATTAGTGTAACAATAATGGCGCACCATTTACGGCGCCTCGGAGGAATCGGGAAAATGTTTAATTCCCCTGGCGTGTTTTATATTATTACGTTTGCTGTCTCAACTCCTGACTGACGTGGAGTGACAAATCGGCTTTACTGCGTGTAATTTAGAACGTGTAGGTATATTTTTTCATAAATATTATGGAGCGCATAATTTTATTAAAAGCTTGGTTTTATTTTGTAGCAATATGGCTGTTTTCGTTAATTTGATTGGGGAACCAACCTTACCCAACCTTGGAAGCCTCATTTCGTAGCCCTTTTTAAGCCGATTAAACTTAAGGTTTATTATGACAGGTTACATTCTCATTCATACAATACTTTTTAATACATTGTATTATTTCCATGTTAGTTAAGTTTAGTGCGTTCTTTATAAAATGCTGTAGTATGTTAGTGATTGATGTTATGTATGTATGAGGAGTTTATCGAAACGAGAAAGAGTCTTAAAACTGTCGTCAAAGTATTGACGGGAATTCTTTAATCAAAGGCATCTTTTATTAAAGTATTGATTACTAAAAATAGTACAGAATAATAAGCGTTTGTCTGTTTGCTTCCATTTGTGTGTGAGAGAGTGTTTATCCCAAAGTACAGTCATAGAAATATAAGAGAATGCTTGTGCGGCACAAGGCTTTTTTAAAGTATTTTAAAAAACAAAATTTTAAGACATTAAAAAAGTATTGACTTATCTTTTTGTGCATATTGATGCCTCGACCTGAGCCAGAACGTTACACGCTAGGTGACTCGCTAGGCTCTAGGCGTTACGGCCGGTTGCGTTGTAGAACGGTTCTTTTACTTCGTTACATGCTAGTGACTGTTTAGGCGCTAGGTGCAAGCCACTCAAATTGCACAGTGCTGTGTGTCTATTTTTATAAGCACCTTCGAAGCAATTCTCTTTTTGTCGTGTAGCTCTGTTTCAACCGACACATTACATTCCTTGTGCGCTGGCTTGACGGAGTCAGCTGCGAGCAGTTGGCTAATATAAAAGTAGTGAGACCCCCCTGCTAAGTAAGAAGACCCTCCGCACATTGAACCTCTATAGTCGCGGCCACTAAACGCGACCATTAGTGGCTCAGTCAAGCTACTAGACGCAGCCACTAATCGCAGCCGCTAGTATAGTGGCCGCCGGGAAGAAGCCGGCTACTGTGGCCGAGAGTGCGCGCGATGGGAGTGACAAACTGCGGCCACTAGTAGCGAGCTCGGGCGACACTCCCGCAGCTTGAGGCTCGAACGCGGCCCCTCGAACGCTCGGTTTGCGCCGATACCACAGAATATCTAGTAGTACAAGCGATACTATATAAAATGTATGAAAAAACTCGTCAACAGCTTGTGGTCGCGTTTAGTGGCCGCGATTAGTGGCTCAATTTGCGGGCGCTCTAAAAGTAATAGTGAGATATTAACAATATTGTGTGTGTGTCGGCAGTGAGGAGAGTACGCGCGGGTCGGGCGAGGCGGACGAGCCGTGGATCATGACGGTGCGCGGCGGCGCGGCCGCGCGCGCGCTGCACCTCGACGACAACAAGCGCCGCGCCGCCACCGACAACGGTAACGTATCGCTACTGGGACAGTACGAGGCAAACATCTTGAAATCGGGTGGGGATTGCGCAGAACGCGTATTTTGGGTGCGTGTAAGGAGGGCGCGCTATTGGTCGCTCCCAAGTACATATGCGCGAATTTAACTCCACCGTCGAAAAAGTGTCAAGATGTTTGTCTCGTACTGTATATGTGCCGGCATGGATCTAAGTGGTGAGAGAAATTGGGGAGATCGTTGCGCACCACGTCTCCCGCCAATGAAACTTAAAAACTTTCACCGCTTAAATCCGTGCCGAGGCCTGTACACTGCGACGCTCACTTTGTGGCAGCTATGAAGTTAGCTGGTATTGATTGATGATTGTATTGTGTTGTTTGCAGTGGTAGTGGGGAGGCCGTCATCGCCGCCGCCGGGGCCTAAACAGAACGGCAGCGTCGCACGCGAGGAGCCCGAGCCGGCCCGCGCGCCGCCCGCGCCCGCCGCGCCCCCCGCCAACAACAACAACAACAACGCCGACAAGCACCCCGTGAGTACTGCACCATATACAGGAGCCCGAGCCGGCCCGCGCGCCGCCCGCGCCCGCCGCGCCCCCCCGCCAACAACAACAACAACAACGCCGACAAGCACCCCGTGAGTACTGCACCATATACAGGAGCCCGAGCCGGCCCGCGCGCCGCCCGCGCCCGCCGCGCCCCCCGCCAACAACAACAACAACAACGCCGACAAGCACCCCGTGGGTACTGCACCATATACAGGAGCCCGAGCCGGCCCGCGCGCCGCCCGCGCCCGCCGCGCCCCCCGCCAACAACAACAACAACAACGCCGACAAGCACCCCGTGAGTACTGCACCATATACAGGAGCCCGAGCCGGCCCGCGCGCCGCCCGCGCCCGCCGCGCCCCCCGCCAACAACAACAACAACAACGCCGACAAGCACCCCGTGAGTACTGCACCATATACAGGAGCCCGAGCCGGCCCGCGCGCCGCCCGCGCCCGCCGCGCCCCCCGCCAACAACAACAACAACAACGCCGACAAGCACCCCGTGAGTACTGCACCATATACAGGAGCCCGAGCCGGCCCGCGCGCCGCCCGCGCCCGCCGCGCCCCCCGCCAACAACAACAACAACAACGCCGACAAGCACCCCGTGAGTACTGCACCATATACAGGAGCCCGAGCCGGCCCGCGCGCCGCCCGCGCCCGCCGCGCCCCCCGCCAACAACAACAACAACAACGCCGACAAGCACCCCGTGAGTACTGCACCATATACAGGGGCCCGAGCCGGCCCGCGCGCCGCCCGCGCCCGCCGCGCCCCCCGCCAACAACAACAACAACAACGCCGACAAGCACCCCGTGAGTACTGCACCATATACAGGAGCCCGAGCCGGCCCGCGCGCCGCCCGCGCCCGCCGTTTTAACTTCTCAAATACCAGTTAGTTTGCTAAATCAATTAATACGCACAATAATTATTGGCAAAAATAGAAAGAAATGTAATCAATAAAAGTTTAAAAGTTCTATTTCTTATGGTGATAAAAATATATTAAACCATTTACGTCACCAAAAATGTTTGTATCTTATTCAATCAATCACTATATTAATTACTATATTTAATTTCCAGCCGCGACAATCGTCAAACGTATCAACGCCAGTAGTTGAGCAGAGGAGCGCAAAGGAGAGGGAACGAGAGCGGGAGAGGGAACGGGAGCGAGAGCGGGACAGGGAGCGAGAGCGGGAAAGGGAGCGAGAGCGCGAGAGGGAGCGTGAGCGCGAGAGGGAGAGGGAACGGGAGCGTGAACGAGACAGAGATAGGGGCGACGACAGGAAGGAACACACGCCTTCTAATCGCGACACTGTAGTATATAATAAAGCAGTAAGTAACATACTAAACATTTACAGCTGGAACTAAAAGTTAGAGCAAACTGTTTAATTTTAATTGTTTTTACAGGCGTCACCTTTGGACCATAGAGGAACTAATAACAGTGAAGAGAACAAAGTTAGAAGACATCCATACTTACAGCAATTAATTTATCCACTATTGAATGAGGTAATTGATTTTTAAAATCATTTATGTGTTTTAAGATACTATCAAGGCTCGGTCACTCCGCGCGTGAGAATGAAGCGCTCTGCGTCTTCAGCGAGGAAAAATTTCATACGTTAGAATAAGACATCGTGATAGAAAGAAAGTCAACTACTAGGTGTTTTGTAGCAAAAAAAGGAGCGCTGTGCGAGCTGAATTGCACTTTTATTGTGTCGGAGCATGAGTCGCAATTTATTTAAACGATTTTGCGGAGTGCAACTTCTTCTTCTGTACGGCTACTGTGTAACTTCTGTACGGCTAGTACTATTATCTATTCTGTGATACTATAAAGTTGTAAAGTGAATTTTAAAAAGTTGCATGCGTACTAGATTAAGGCCATATTTTTAGTAAAATGCGTGGATAATATTCTTTCGGCGCCAGGCGTCTATTTATCAAATAGCCAATTTATCATTCCGACTACTTCTCAATGAAACATTTTCGCAGCTAGCCAACCTAGCAATTCGTATGACGTTGAAAGTGTGTAGCAGATCTGGGGCCCTATTTTTGAATCGCTCGGCTGGCGTCGAGCGCTCGTTTCTATTGATTTTCGTTAGACAAATCAACTCAAATGTATGAGCTGTCGAACGAAAATCAGTAGAGAAGAAACGAGCGTTCGACGCCAGCCGAGCGATTCAAAAATAGGGCCCCAGTTCAGTTTCCAAATAAGTTTTCTTAGCTCATATTCCGTTCTGAAGTCCTGGCATGGCCTTGTCATAGAAAATATACACTATGCGAAAAGAACCGACATTTACGCATGTGTGCTGTAAATGTGCTCGCGGTTATGTGTGAGTGGCGCGGGCGAGCGTGGGGGTGCCGCGGAGTCATCGCTGCGAGGAATTGACTTCGCGGAGTCGCGCGTGTTGTGAACATGAAACCATAAAATAGAGAGACAACCAACAGCGTCACTTAATCACTCCTAAGGTTAAATCGTTTGCACGCCGCGTCGTCACAACATACGTTTAGTTCGTGCAGGGGCGATACGCGCGCACACGAATGTTTTTCTAACTGGTTAAGCAATGCTGTTCTCCATAGTATTTTATGTAGATAGGTATTGGACAGATAGGTACAGTCAGTGGCACGAATCATGTCAATTTTTCGACGGAGTGGGGATAAGTTCGCGCATGTGCTCTTGTGAGCGACCAATAGCGCGCGCCCCTCTCCCGCCGCCCGCGCCCCTCACCGCTACGCATACCCAAAATACGCGTTCCGCGCAATCCCCACCCGATTTCATGATTCGTGCCACTGACTGTAGTCGATGTATGCGACGAGCGTGAAAGTATAAACAAATGTCAGGCAAGGGCTTGCAGTGGTGATGCGATGTTACGTCGCCTCTTTTGATTTGGAATCTGAATCTACTCGTTTTATATTTAAAAAAATCCTCGTTTCGCATAATTTAGCATGTGTGTATGTGTGCAGTTGTCGCGCAAGCACGGCGCGGGCAGCGCGGCGGCGGTGGAGGAGCTGCGGCGCGCGTTCGAGCACGCCGAGCGCGCCGCGCCGCACCTCACGCGCGCCTTCGTGCAGCAGGTATGCCCGAGATGCTATTGAACAAACATACTCGCTACAAATCGCAGCGGCCAGCGGTAGACCTATGTGAAAATAACGGGTGTAACAAGACACTCAACGAAGCCGAAGTCCACGCATTCCACCCATCATCAGGATCATTTTTGTCTTTTGTACTATTCCTGGGAAACCAATAGTTAGGAAGTTATTGAAGGTCAAAATCAATTTTTTTTTTCAAATTTTTTATGATATCTTATTTTATTCCATAATTCCTAATTTTTGTCTACAGAAACATTATCAAAGTTTTATGTATTTCATGACATAACAAACAATGACTTCAAAACGTCATAATTCAATGTATTTCATGAGCACGCACATTAACGTTGCCTTTCAATTCGGCCGCACACAGCTGTGTAGCATACACTCGCAGGCGCAGTCTTTTGTACGCGTTACATAGCGTGGTAATGTATGCAATGCTTTTTTAACACCAAAAATTAAAATCGTTTGCAGCAATAATTTTGAACAGAAATGGTCCTGATGATGGGCAGAATACACGTAGTCCTCGGGTTCGTTAAGTGTCTTGTTACATCCAGTATTATTGAACAAACATTTAATTTTTTTTTAATAGTTTTATAAGCCTTTCAGTAACGCATCTTTTTTCATTATTCTATCTTAATAATTGAGAACATTAGCCTCCATAATGCGTCGTGGATCATATAAGACTTAGAGGGACTCGGATAAAGTAACGTCACAGCTATTGGACCAGTCTGCGCCTCCCGATCAGCAAACTTCACTAATAATATGATTATAACTTCGTCAATTTTTGTTGTAGAACAAAGTTTTTTTATGGAATTCTTAGCTCTATAAATCTGCATTCTCATCTAAAATCGTTACGGATCCTCATTATCAAACCTACACTCAAAATTTCACAAGAGGCGGTTGAGAAATGCGACCTGTAGAGCAAAACAGCCGGACATCGACTCTTCGTGCTCACTCGGTCAATGAGGATCAGTAACGATTTTTGTTTAGTGGCTTATCAGAAAGCTTATGCCACCACATGATTAACTGTGAAGAAATTTATGCGATATCTCTTAAACCTGAGAAGTTATACGAGTTAAAACATGCTAAAACACTGTTATTTTGGGGGGTCCTTATGACGTCATCGCGACGTACGCAAACCTTATGCCGTTCGTGATATAGCACATATTGCATTGAGTTTGGCATTTCCTTCAAACCCTTATGGCCGAATACTCAAACGCTAATTAACTTTGAGGGGCTCTCAAACGTCGTCCTGTCGCATTAAATGTCAAAGATATGACAAAGACAGCATGCTGTTTGAGAGCCGCTCAAAGTTAAGTAGCGTTTGAATATTCGGCCGTTAATAACTCAATCATTTCTAAACGGATTTCAAAAAATCTTTCACTAAGTTTCACAGCTCATATGATTTTATATTATATCAATAAAACTATAGGATTTAAACCTGTTACTGATCCTCATTAATAGCGTAATATTGTACTGGCAGGTGGTGCAGAGGGTGGCGACGCAGTCGCACCAGCCGGCGGCGCCCGCGCACCACTCGCAGCACTGGATGAGGTAGGTACGGTACACACACATTACTATGGGACGGTGCAAACACATGGACTTGCGGTGGAGGCGGTACTGCGGTACTAACTGGTCGCAAGCTTTTGGTTATTAAGCACTGACAATAACGCTTGGGTTAGTTGTTAATAATATAGTAAGTTTACGTATTCTTCACAAAAAAATTTAAAGTCGCTACTACTTCCTAAGTAAACTGTGAATAGATTAATACTCTAATTATTAGCCTAATTAAAATCCATTTTAGACAAAAGTGGCCATTTTGAGGTAACATGTATTTTAAAACTAACAGAAAGAATGAAAACAGTTAAAGAATTAGGTATGAAAAAAATATTATAGATAATTTAAGAGCGCATGATCTTAGTTTTTTTTTTAATATTGACCTGGTTTACGAGTAATAAAAATGAATTTTATTTACTTATTATTTAGAAAGAAATTTAGCAATGAATTTTCAATAACTATTATCTTACTAATATTAAAAATGTAAAAGATTGGATGTTTAGTTGTTCGTTTATTAATCACGCAAGAACAGCTGAATGGATTTGGATGAAATTTGGCACTATGATAGTTAAATAGCTTGGATTAATCCTAAGTTTGGATGTTTGTTACTCAAGCACGAAAATACGGCTGAATGGATCTTTTTATCCTGGTCAAAGGTTTCCAAGAGATTTTCCGAATCTCTACGGGACGAAGTTGCGGGCGGAAGCTAGTAGAAAAATAAAGATAATGATGGCTTACTGAGCAAAACTTTTAGGATGTTCAATTCAATCAATAATTTCTTGACATGGACACAGATTGTACTAAAAATAATTTAAATATTTAATTGACATCGAATTGTAAATGAATTTAATATTTTTAAATTATATAATTTCAATTGTATTATATTTGCATGCTACTTTTATTATTAGCGAAACATGTGTTCTACACATAATTGTAACAACTTTTACAGTTCGAGGAAACATCTTGACACTTATTCCACAGAGTGAGGATAAGTTCGCGCATGTGTACTTGCGAGCGACCAATAGCGCGCGTTTCCGCCGCCCGCGTACCTCACCGCTACGCATACCCAAAATACGCGTTTCCACGCAATTTCAAGATGTTTGCCTCGTTCTGTACCATGTTTTAAGCAAATAAACTATTGACTACTGATGTTTTTGATAACAGGGACGTATAATGGAGCGGGGCTCGGCGCGGGCGCCCACACTTTGTTATTTGTTGAAGAACGCGCGCCGCCACCGGCCAGCGACATGCAGCCTTTACCACCCGCTACTTAAACTCCAACTCCGGATAACCACGTGTGGCCATAGTGAAGTCGGATCTGAAGACTGCATCGTGAGGTCGCTTCCAAAGCTCAGACTTTTGTAATTCCAAACTATACTTTCTTCAGCGATCTTAATTTTCTTTCTGTGTAAGCTATAGTGGAATACTTTAAATATTTTCTGTCTTATCTAAATAAAAATTTCTGGCCTTTGTAAATGTATCCTACTATATTTTTTACGAAACCATTTCACCATGTAGCTTCCCCACATATAATGATTTATTGTATCGGCGGTCGGCGTCGTGATAGTAACTTATATGTTGTGTAAAAATATTGAATTTAGTTTCACTATTTTGGAATGGCGGTTTAACATTCCTTGTATCGCACTATCGGTGCGTAAGGGTGCTTCTACACGGTGCAAGTAGCCCGCGCAAGTTGAGCACATGCGCAGGTGACATGCTCCGTGGAAACACGTAAAGAGGGCCCAGCTCCATAGCATTGTTGTACAACCGCGCCTCAACGTGTGCCAGCTACATGCATCGTGTAGAAGCACCCTAAGATCACTGAATCAAAATTTTATTTTGTTGTATTTAGATTTTATTATTGTTCTCTGATTGTTATTTTCTTGTCAGTTACGTCGATTACGAATTTGCAGGGTGGTTTTAAATTTTTTAACTTATCTCTGAAATGCGACGCATTAATCAATCATAAATCAGCGGGTCTATTGGCTAAAAACATTGAAGTTCATGTTAAGTATGATTTGACAGTTGGATTGCTACTCTTCTTTGGTAACGTTTTATTTGTGTCAAAATGAAGTAGCAATGTGTCACATTCATCTGTCAAATTACAGTTAACATGAACTTAATGTTTTAAGCCGATAGGCCCGCAGGTGATTTCTGATCTAAATGTAAGTTGAGGATTTTGAAGTCATCTGTTATATTTGCAAAAATTATAATAAATTCACATCGCTTTCATGTACAATGCGATTAAAATGACAATCTACAGTGATCTGCTGCAATTTCACTCGAGAATTTATGGCAAAGAGAGAATTTTACAGACTTTACAGAAGTTAGTCACTTCAGTTGTACATTGTTAAATTAATCGCATTGTATACAGCATAGCCGTCGAAGTGTTGCTAGTATACCGATTTTCGTAGTGGCCACTGGTTGTTGCTTGCGTTTATAGAAATGTACCGGGTGTCGACGCGCGGAGCAATCGAGTCACAAAGTCGCAATGCCATAGTGTAATAAATGTAACGTAATAAATACTTAAGATGGTTATGTCTTATAATATTTTATATTATGCGCATTATTTATGTAAATATCACCTTAGTTCCACCTACTCCGCACTGATATGTGCTCACTTTGATATAATACCTTACAGTGGTCGGAACGCCTTGAAAGTTACTCTAATACTTACATTTTAGTAATAATATGTCTTCTAAAAATATAGTGAATGTTTATTTATAAAGTAATTGTCACCATTTGTTTGTAGATTATCCTATATGGTCGCGGGACCGCAAGTTTTAATTTTCACTGTGAGTCGTTCTTAGTCTAATTATTATTGTAATTATTGTCAGCGGCTGTTTGTTGAGTGCTTGTGTTTGTTCTGCAAAGGTATTGGATCTTTTTAATTAAAATATTAATGGAGAGCTGATACGCTACACTTCGCCAATATTTTGCCATAATTATTTTTTCTAAAATTATTTTTTACTAACTTGATTTTTTTCGTATAGAGTCTGATGTTTAGTTGTGATCAGTCGTTGAAATTCTATCATATTTATAAACTAATTATTTGAAAAGTTATATAGAAAATGTTCTAAGTGTCATTCCAGACAAAAGACAACATTGTCAGCATTTATAGAATTATTGTTTGTACTATACTTTGGTTTGTCAGAGTGATTCTCCAACACTTAGGAGCGATGTCCGTTTAAAAAATTGTAGATTAGTTCGAAGCTTAGTTTTAGTTACGTATTTGGCTACTTACCGTTTATGTTAGTGACTAATCATTCAGTTTTAAAATCATTATTTCGAAACACTTCGTTTTCATTAACATACGAGTTGATTTTGCACTTCGATAAAGTAGGGCGATCAGAAGGCGTTTTAAAGTATTTTATGCTTAAAGTATTCAGACACCAATGACCATTCGGTGTCATTATTAATGGGATAAAATCATGCTTAAATATGCGACAATATTTAGCGATCGGGGAGTATATAGAATATATTATTACGAAGACTACAAAACAATTATTATGCTGTGTAAAAATGTAAACCTATTATAAATGTGTAAATTGTGTAGTATAATATAAAAAGCTGTTTTATGAAGTGTTCTTATAAGCATATAAAGAATAGTGTTTCCAATGTTCAGCGCGCGCAGGCGGGCGCCGCGTCCGTGGACCCCGCGCCCGTCTGCGCCGTGTTTTGCCTTGAATTTATTTTTTGTTTTGCCATGTGTATGCGCATGGGAGATGTTACGTTATTTCGATGGATCAAAAATTATTTTTCCACTTGATCGTACGGTAAAAGCGTGTAGAGTTAGAGGTGGGCGATAATTGTTGATTATTGATTAAAATTAGGTGTTCGTGACATTGGGTAGTAGAGACGCGTACGGCATCATCGCGAGCTACGTCGCCGGGCGTCGCTACGCTGCTCGCGCCCGGCGGCGTGACTCCGTAGTGAATTGAGTAGTGGTTGTTATCTTCGAGAGTTGCAGAAATGTTCGAGAGGGCGTCGTTTGGTTCATGGGTATTTGTGATCATAATTGCATAGTTAATAAAATAAAAAAAATCTATATTATTATAATATTAAAGTCTGTATTGAAACCGGTAGTCGTTCTTACGTAGTGACGCGTCGTTCGCGCGTCGCGTTCGTAGAGCTGCGGACTCGGCCACTTAATAGCGAAGTCGCCGAGATATAAATACGTGACCAATGATCGGGGTCTAATTAAAGCCGCGTGCACATGGGGTACATGCACCACGTGTGCAGTCTGGCGCCGCGGACGCGACGCGCGACTCCGCGCAATAATGAATAGTCACCGGCCCTCCACTTGCACCAAGTTTGAAGCTAACAGCTAACGGCGCGTACCATTAGTCTAATGGTCAATTAATGTTACGGCGTCTGTCATTCTAACAAGTTTATGTAGGAAACAAATTTGACTCTGAAATAAAAGAAGTTATTTAATTTTGGAAATGTTTGTTTTATTTTCGATCTTTTTACCTCAATACACGTATAAGTTAGTATCTTTCTATTGTTGCACACACAGCCGTTCAGCCGCACTCAAAGGAAACTCGTTCTTGAAGTAGGTACAGTCAACGGCACGCTGGACTACCACGACACGACCTAATCAAATTCAATCAATTTTATACTTAAATTAAATTAACAGTTTTGTATACGTGACCTTGCTGCTGACTGTACATGTATTTTCTGTTCTGCCAGTGAACATAGTGCAAAAAGATCCATCAATGGATCTTTACAATGGATTTTAGTGGATCTCGGGTGCCGGCGGTGCCGGTATTCAAACGTTACTGCAACAATGCAATATTGTCATGGACGTAGCAGTAATAAAACTACTATTTATTTTATTTTTTTTATTGACTAGCTTACGATTACGCTAATAATTACTTATTTACAAAAGTACGAAATGCTATATGCACTGCAAGTTGTAGGCAGTCTCACATTATTCGATAAACTTACACATCTATAGAGTTAGATTTATTTTATAATACGTGTATGGTACACTAATGAGATGCAACGAAATTAAGCTAAAGCTTAATTTCATAATTTACATTAAAATGTGATGTGTCTTATAAACAATTACTCATAACAAATATTTACAAAAAGAATAACAAAACTGATGATGTGTCAATAGAACTTTGTAAAGTCATTCAATAATGATTTAAATTAAACCTAAAATGGTAAACGTTTAATTTTCTCAGTAGTTATTATTGTGTTCTCATTCTGAATAATTAGATAGATTTACCGTACCGTAGATTAACTTAAATGTTATTAAATGGAAGTAACTCTTCGCATACGCTGACTTTAGCAGCGTCAAATTGATATGAGCGTCTAGATTAGTCAAAATGATCTGAAAAACTATTTGAAATACTACGCAGTTCGAATCATCATATTGTTGTAAGCACACAAGTTGTTCAAAATATTACCTACTCATTGTTTTATATTTATATGAGCAATCAAAATTATCTTAGCAAACAAAGTTCTCAAAGTTATTTGCGCCTAGTGCATTTGCACCTTGTGTGCTTACAACAATATGATGATTCGAACTGCGTAGTATTTCAAATAGTTTTTCAGATCATTTTGACTAATCTAGACGCTCATATCAATTTGACGCTGACTGTACCTACTGCATTCATACATTACCATACTTCACAAATTCGAAAGGAATAACTGCGGTAGATAATTTTCAATCGGTAGTTAACAAAAAAAATCTCAAACCCAAGAATACTGTCTCCTTAATGCTTTGGCGAATTTTGTTAAATTTAAAGATAATAATTAATTTATGCCACCATAAATTACTTTAAAATAATTTAAATTATTCTAGGAACTTGTAGACAGTTTTGAATATTTACCAATTATTCATAAAAAATACAAAAAACGCAAAGAGAGTAAGCGTGCTCGCAGACTACAGACTTTCTATCGGCCGACAGTTTAGTCGGGCTGTCCAATCAGTATGAAGAAGTATGCAAGTGCGCACACTACAACGATTCGGTATCGGCCGATTCTTCATACAAAACCAACTATCGGCCGATAGAAAGTCTGTAGTCTGCGGGCACGCTAACTTAGTTATAATTAACATTATTTTAAGTATAATACCAATCGAGACAATTCAACATAATGTTTGTTCTAATGGGTACATACAGTGTGTCAGAGTTCGAGTTAAAAAAACCGTTAGTCACAGACGACGTTCCGTTGGAGCCGCCAGATTCTGCCCACGGCTCCACAACACACCCACACACTCATAAAATTCACTATAACTATTCTACTTTCACGATGCTTTCTCTTTAACAATTGCAAATCATTTTCGTACATCATCAACATCATTCGATGGAAATTGTTAGATTCAATTTCCATTTTCAACTTCGTACTTATCATACAAACTCTTCAATAATTTTCCTAGCATTGCGCGATTGTATCATATAAATTTAGTTAAACATAAGCGAGTAAAGTTGTTTTCGCGCGTTTCCTGCTGTTTCAATGTCAACAGAAAACGATCATTGATCAAACATACCATAATGAGTCACTCAAATTATTACTTAATCGTTAAAAATATCACAGAGTTGTTACATTATACTCATAATTCCTAAACACTACAGTATAAAATACGTGTAATCTAGTTACCTAGTATTTGAGACGCGAACACCGGACGAGAGCGATTTCTCCATCATAAGTGTTGATCACAGGCAGTGGAATGGGTAGCGGCTCGGACTGCGATCAGACTCGTATACGGATGCGAAGGCACATCGATAAAGCACTGAGATTTTTTTTAAATACTCAAGTTCCGACACTGAATAGACACCATTAAATAGCTGTGTGCTTCTTGATGTCTCCTCCTCAATCGAAGTAAGTCTTGGTCGTTTCTTCGGTCCTCCGCCTGGTACCTCGATGATTCAATCGGCAGGCAGGTAGCATCTACGGGGAAAAGAAACATATAAATATGAGTATGTGAGAGGTATTGCCACTGTGAGTCAGCGCGTTTTTGTGACGCACGGTGACTCAACCGCGATGCTTGCGCGACCTGACTTACGTACGGTCATTTCTGATGCCTTTGACTAACCTATTTATTTCCCTCATTAGAATTATTGACAGTCAACAGCACGCATTACGTCATGTAACAAACAAGTGCTATCTTTGTTGTTATTGGAACCAGTAGTTGTGAAGTTCAATGGTGTATTTCCTTTCATTATGTATGCTATGCTATTTCATAGAAACCAAGATAAGAGAACTACAAATTGTTTTAATTTATTAGTAAAGAAAAAGCTTGGAAAAATTTTCTTCAAGCAGAATCTCTTCCAATTTTTTTTTCATGAAAGTGACTTAAGTAGTAGCAGCCTCCATTTATTCTGTGCTAGTTTAATACCTACTATGCTACAAATCTTTCGACAGGTGCGTTGTTGCGTATGCATACGTGCACAGTCAGTTTGTCGAGAGTACTGTCAATACCGCAGTTACTATAAATTGCTTCTAAAATGCGTTGCGTCAAAAAGCTTATTATGTTTGGTAACCCACCCACTAGCTCTACAAGGGCTGACACAAACGTCTTAATAATAATTCCTGATTATTTTGTGGTGTCGTGTGCTAAGGAAAAAGAAAGGCAAAAGACATATACAATAAGTTATTTTTAAACTCGATTTATTATGAGTTAGTTGTTAAACAGATTAAACTGTATTCTTTCAAATACTCGATCACGAAGTCATTATTTGGGCCACTAACCTTCCCACTAACTGTCTCTAGAGTCGAAACCACGAATCGAGCCCTTTGGATGTTCCCAGCTTTGTTTAAGTCATTAGGCAATATTGCAATGCCTAATGATCTCGAATAAAAGTTAAGTACCCAAGTTCCATCAAAATTACGACGCACTTCGAACTCTACAAGAACCTATCCGGAAAAGTCGAAATAAGTATGAACTTTTTTCAACTTTTTCTCTAGTTCGGAAGGTTCGATTGTGCCGCTTGGTTTTTATTCCCTGCTGAGCTAAGGCAAGTTATCTTAGTTCCATCAAAATTCCGTAAAACCAAAGTGTTATAACTTCTTATGTGGCGCGAACTCTATATGAACCTAGCTATCCGGAAAGTTAATGTAGAAATGTCATAAGTATGAACTGTTTTTCTTCTTTTTCTCTATAATAGTTTTTATTCCCTGCTGAGCTAATGTTAGGATCAGAATATTCTAAGTAGAGTAGGTAATTTAAAATGATGGTGTCTATTATTTTTTAGTTATTTATTTAATAGATAAAGTAACAAACAGGGTGGTTACTTGTTCAAGATTCATATCTCAACTCCAGCATCGTAAAATGTAATGGAACCTAACGTTGTCATTATCGCATCCAGGCATCCATTCATCTACGATCGTAAAACTATTTATTAATATTTGAGTCCCTTGAGCGTTGTCAGAGCGATACCATCATGTTTAGTTTCTTAGCTCGGTAGGGATAATTGGCTTGGAACAAGCGTATAAATTCCGAGTTGGCTATAAAGTCATAAGCTCCTAGTTATTGGACACAAAATGTGGTGAATGATAACGAGATCGTATGCCAGTGCCGTAAAGCCGATCAGTCATGTTGGTTACGTAAATAAAGCCCGCTCAGTTGTATTAGATATAGGTCTATAAGTCCGTTGATTAAATGAGATACAGTTTGTTTTTAGTTGTTAATTAACATTGTAATGTTGTTGATCCAATCGAAGATGAATTACTACGTAAAAATATGTTTTAATCATCATACAAAAATCATAATAACACTCAAATTTATTCTTAGAAAAAAAAATCCATGCTGAAGCTAGCATAGTCAAATAATAAGATGTCGAATGTGACCCCATTCTATGCTAAATATTCATTACAGATGGTCATTTACTGTGAAACTAATTAGTTGTGAGCATTGCAGTAACGCAGGCGGATGGAGGACAGACGCGCCCCTTGTGGACATCCTGCGGTCTCGGTCTCGGCTGACCCCTTATCGGGAGTCACTGCTCGCGTAAACCCTCGACTCTTGAAATTATTTCGATAGGTACTATCATAGCGAAAGGATTATAAAATGTATAGGTAGATAGCGAAATTGTAATATAATAAGTCTATGGCGAAATTAAAAAAAATGTGGATTTGCAAAGAATTGGAATTTATAAAAATAACATACAAAACTCATAAAAATGTGTTTCGTATAAAAAACTTAATAATTACTTAAAATCTAGCATCTTCAGTTGATAAATTTACTAATAAAACTGAAAATCTGATTTGTTCCGGATTCGTCATGTTTCGTAGGTAGGCAAAACTTTTGTCCCATTTTCAAAAGGTCAAACAAAAAGACATCAACGATTTTAATAACTCCCTATCCGTAACTTGTTGGTTCCTCATTTGTACTAAATATTAATTTGTTACTTATTGATAGCACTAAACAAATACTTATAAAGTTCAATGAACCATATCTAGGTAAATAATCAGTTTACTGAGGAAAAATTTTGTTATAAAAATAGGTAAAAGATCCTCTTGTTTTCAAGGCAAAACAATTTAGGTAAATTTTGTTGTATTTACTTTCAAAACATTTTGAGGAATACTAGCGCGGCTTTATTAAATATCACAAGTGAATAATATTGATTTTACTTAATGTTTTTGCGAAATAAGTAGGAAACTTACTAATTTTCAAGAGCATATTTTTTAACCCCAGTTTTATACTACGAGCTACGAAAATAGCTACGAAATAGCTACGAGAATAAAATTTAAATTGTTTTTACGATAAAATAAGTGCAACACTTTCGTCAAGTCTAATTATTATTAATATAAGGTAGGTACTAGGTAGTATATTTATTTTGTATGCCAAAGAACGAACTGTAATCAGCGACCCTACCAGTGAAAAGCGAGACAGGGAGGGGAAAATTTAAGTTCTTTCTAACTTTAAAGTCAATAAATAACATAAATTATGACGACGAGAAAACCTGTAAGACGATGAGTCACCGATCTGTTCTATTGTTCGTGAACATAACATCGAAATATGGTTCGTATACTTATCGCTTTAGGTGTTACTCACACCGTAAATGTTTTAAACCATATACATACACACATATGGTGTATAGTTATAGGTCTACGTGGTATAGTTAAAAATAATGTTTTGAATTTTTGTACTCAAACACGATTTTACAATTTTTTGTAATTATTCTCGAAACGTTGAAACTTTGTGTTCTTGTAAAATAGGGAAAGCCAAAAAAAATTAGTACTTATCTATCGTGAAGTAATTTTAACGTAGACAGTTACACACCACAACCGAGATGATGACAAATCCGGTAAGTTTATTCGTGCCAGTAAATAGGCAAATTGACCACAACATGGTTTCATTTAAAGGTGAGTCAGATATTGTTATGTCCTTAATAGTTTATTTAATGTAAAGATTGACGGTTATTATAAAAATATATTTCACATTTGAAATAACGTTCTTCTTTTATTACCTAAACCTGTTAAATCGATTCGTGATGCATAAAAAAATTGCTAATCCTATCCTACAGACCAACATGTTAAACTAAAATGATATCAAAATATTGAACAACGTGCTTCACGAGTAATAATAAAAGTAGAACGTGCATCTTATATGTATAATTAAATGTATTTAAGAAATTACCTTTCAATTGCTATAATTATTAATAAGTACTTAGATATTCTGAGAAACCGGTCTGCTTAACCGTGTCATAATAAAATTGCTGTCGAATTACGCTGGTAAAATAACGGCTCATCTCTACCACACTCACCGTTTAATTTAAGACTTATTTACGTGCAATAAAGTGTTATTTTATCTGAAAGTTGAAACCTAGTGTTCTTTTTGTTGTGCTGTCGACTGTATTAATAAACGTAAGCGCAAAAACGTTTGTCGCGAGCTCGTTATCGTATCCCTAAAATGGGCAATCATTCCAAGACATATCCATGGTAAATGCATAGAAATTGAATATCAAGCTAACAGAGTTTATCAAACGCCATGGGTGCCGATCGCATTACGTTAACTGCTGGAATTAAAACGAACGATTTCGATAACCGGTTCCGATCGCAACGTTAAAATGAGGTTAAACAGTATATTATACTTAGAGATTACGAAATGACGGCTTTTGATGAGATTAAGGTTTAATGCATTTAGAATAACTAACTTATAATATAAGTAAGTATTTTTAAAGATGCGACGATTGGTGACCGTCAGAATGGCTGGACAAAACCGGAAAACTAATAACAAACGATTTGTTATTAGTTTTCCATATAAATTGACACTGGTTTCTTGTCAGAAAAAAAATGTAAACTAGGAAGTAGAGCAAGTGTAGTATTGCAACAAATCAAAATAGAAAAATGCGAATTTTCTTTTTGTTCTTGTTGATTTCTACAGTTAGGTCCTTAACTTAAAAATACTTAACTAGGTTTTTAGTACGAATAATAGATAGAACAACGCGGTCAGTTCATGACACACGAAGCAAATTAAATAATAATGTGTTATGCGGGAGCTACGGCCACGGCTAATGGGTGTGACCTCGACATAGCAATTCGCCATCTCTTCTTGACACAGGATCATCTAAATCATCAGGTTTAGGAAGTAAATCATTAGGATTCACCTACGTTTAGTTACGATGTCGTCGACTAATAAAAACACATTACTTTGGTGTCTCTATCATTTAGAATGAGGCCGGAAAAGGCGGATTGGAAATAATATCTGTGGCTACGATGACATACATAATATTGTTATTTTTCATGGGAATCCAGTAAAAATACAACTGCGCTACATGTTCTAATCTAGGCACTGAAAATTAGAGAATTAGAAATCCGTTTGCTTAAAAATTAATCAAAATGGACAGAAGATAGTCTTTAGTATTTAATTAAAATTTGACATAGCACTTACGTGAGATTTGAAGTTAGATCAAAGTATGGTCGTGGTGAATTTAAAGTATCACTGTGATACATAAGATTTCCATATTCATTAATTTTGTGTTTATCCTTACTAATTATAAATGCGACAGTCCGTTTGTTTGTTTGTTTATTTGTTTGTTACGCCTTCACGTCTTAACTACTGAACCGATCATCATGAAATTTTGCATACACGTTGTCAGGGGTACAGAGAAGGACATAGGGTACCTTTCATCCCGAAATAAGTATTGTTTCCGAGGGATAGCAAAAAACCTTTCCATGCAGACGCGGGCGGCCGCTAGTTTTAAATAAACTAAATATAATTAGGTATCTTGGGAAAATATTCTACGTTACTAAACTTTTTCGGCCAACTTATATCTTCTTTGTTTAATTTCTTTATTATGTAGCAACTATTATGAATATAAAAGGTATAATTGAAAAATGTCGGGCACAGGACCGTCGAACTCTACCTTTATTCATTAACATGTTTGCGGGATGCATCGCTGTCGTTTATTTGGGATGCCAGCAGCTTGAAGCCAGCTTGGCCGAGGACATTTCTGTTTACATTAAACCGTGAAATATGGGTGCAAAAGTCTGCGTTCACGAGTTAAAGAAAATCTTTCTGGGTACAACTATTTTTAGTCGAACAATAACTGTGTCAAAGGTATCGTTAAGCCGGAATTATATTTAACTCTGATTTTTTCTGTGATACTAAAGAACACAAAAGATGAATTGGTCTGTTGGATTCCTTCGCGTGCTACTATTAAGAAACTCGAGTAACTATAGTTAATATAATTAAACCAAGAATAAATAACGTAAGATAAATTTAGTTTAGGTAAGTAGGTATTTGAATGTGTTATATGCGTGGAAAAAAATACGAAGAGGTAGTGTAATCATTATTTAAATATTGACTACGAACGAGCGAATAACAAAGAAAACGTGTATGCTACAGCAATCACAAATACACTTATCAGAACTAAAACTATTAGCGACTGCTGTTAATTGATTTATAATGTTCTAATAAATCAATAATTTGATATCGTTTGCGCAGTTGTTTTTATCTCACATTCCTTATTGGGACTTTAAATTTTAACAAGAATGTTGGTTATGTTCTAACATTCTTTAAAAAGAGGAATGTAGTCAGAGGTAGATACTATTGCCTTAAAAGTATGAAGTTAATTGGGGTATTTAGACGTTAGTTAGTAGGTGTATACTGCGGTTTGAATGTTCACTGCTCGATGTTGAGAGTAAGACCTAACGATAGGTGCAGATAAGAGATGTTTAGAAAGGATTAATATAGTAAAGCACACGTGCCTTAAGCTTAACAGCCTGATTCACATGCCTTATCTTAATCTGTACATACTTAGCACGAGTTCAATGTCAGCTTTTGTTTATACTTACATATATGACTGTTTCTAGTAAAAGTTAAGGCTTATTGATTTTTTTATGGATAATTTCTATTAGGTAGAGTTTGGTGAAGTAACCAGTCTTTAAAAGCGAAATCAGCTAATAGTTTTAGAGCTAAACAAACAATGAAAGTTTGATACTCCATCATGTAACCAACATCATAGCCCAAGCTACTGTATTTATTTGCGATTGAGACTCTCGATCCGAAACGACGCAGAGCCGTTACTTGTGTCCAAAATGTAATCAAGCATAATGTAGCACAATTTTTGCACTATTCGATTACAATCAGTGTCACAGCTTCGAGGTTGCAATTACAGAGATATCTTGCACTTATACATCGAGAAGAAAGGGTAAGCTATAGTGAACGGCTGACATTATCGGTGGTGAGTGACCAGCGAGAAATCGCAAGGTTATCGCGCAATCGACCGCCGCCAGATAACTAAGGAATAAACTGGAAATAGAGTTCACTGCGTTTTTATGCTGTCCTCTTTTTACACGACTGCCCAAAGCAAAAAGAGTGTATATGTGTTCAGGGTTAATGTATGTTTGTGGGTATGTGAGTTTCTTTATTCCACCATAACTTCTAAATGGCTCAACGGATTTGGATGTATGGGGTATCGTTAGAATCCTTACATCATTCCGAGTGACACTGGCTATATTTTTTTTTGAAAAAAGTTGATATGGCAACTGTAGCACGCCATTTTCAAAAGTGAAAAAAATTTTTTTCTTCAATTATTACAATATGGGCATCAAATGAAAGGCCATAACGAGCACATTTCAAAAAAATATATAATTTGTCACTAAAATGTGTGAAATAAAAATAAATAAATTTAAAAAATATTAAAAACACGACTGCCCTGCCAAAAACGAACTAAAAAGATAAATAACAAGGTGTCATTGCAGTCGGGGGACCTCTTTAATTGAAAATTGTTCCACAAAACGGTCCCCCGACTGCAATGACACCTTGTTATTTATCTTTTTAGTTCGTTTTTGGCAGGGCAGTCGTGTTTTTAATATTTTTTAAATTTATTTATTAGACAATGCGGTTTTGAAAGTCGCATCTGACACCTTTTTAAAGTTGTTCATAATTTAGTTAGACTAATGGATTAGGTAGATACCCTATTTATGAACAATGTATTTTATATAGGAGTTGGTAATTAAAGTGTGAAAAACTGTGCTGTGCTGTTGACTATTGAGAACACAGGCTATATAACAAATACTGTGACTGGGATTGATGGCTGTGCTTACATTTATTGCCGGTGGGGTGTCACTAGAGAAGTAATACTTAATTATAAGACTGATCTAGCTATAGTCATTGGCGCTTTTCCACCCTATTTATGAACAATGTATTTTATATAGGAGTTGGTAATTAAAGTGTAAAAAACTGTGCTGTGCTGTTGACTATTGAGAACACAGGCTATATAACAAATACTGTGATTGGGATTGATGGCTGTGCTTACATTTAGTGCCGGTGGGGTGTCACTAGAGAAGTAATACTTAATTATAAGACTGATCTAGCTATAGCCATTGGCGCTTTTCCACATGGGGTTGTTATGGGACGAAGTGGGGGGTTTGTATAAGGTATTGATGGCCGTGCTGCCCTCTGGCCCCTATAGCTCCTAGCAGTGAGGCGGAGGGGTTCTCTAGTTCACTATGGTATGGTGTGGAGTAGTAAAATAATGAATGTCATGTGACTAACCTAGCTAGACCTTGGCGCCTTTCCATATGGGGTTGTTATATCTTTCAGCTCCTGGTAGTGTGAGGAGGAGATGTTCTCTAGTGGTAGTGTCACTATGGTATGGTATGCTCCATATCTATACCTGGAGTAGTAAAATAACGAATATGATGTGACTGACCTGGCTAGACCTTGGCGCCTTTCCACGTGGGGTTGGTATAGGACGAAGTGGGGGGTTTGTAGAGAGGGTTAATGCCGGTGCTGCCCTCTGGCCCCTCCAGCTCCTGGTAGTGGGAGGCGGCGGCGGCCAGCGGCGGGTGGCGCGCCTTCCACATCATGTAGCCAGCGACCGCGGTTCCGGCCGCTACGATCGCGATTATGCCTAGGACTGTGGGCAGCATCACTGGGGAGGAGAAATCCAACATTGTTGATATAGAACACTAACAGGTGCCCTACTGCCCACTTTTAGTGCCGCCAATACATATTTTTATTACTCGTAAACTAAATCGAAATTTAAAGAAAGCTAAGATCATGGCCTTCTAAATTGTCTCTAATATTTTTCGAACAACTATTCAACAGTTGCAATTCTTTCTGTTAGCTTTAAAATCCATTTTAGCTCAAAGTGGCCACTTTTGGCTAGAATGGATTTTAAAACTTACAGAAAGAATGAAAAGTTGAAGAGTTATTCAAAAAATATTATAGGCCATTTAGGAAGGCATGATCTTAGTTTTTTTTTAATATTTACCTGGTTTACTAGTAATAAAAATAAATGTATTGGCAGCGCTAGTAGTAGGTACTACGGTGCCATAAGATGCTATGTCATTATTTATTTTATTTTATTTATTTGGAAACCCAACAGCTCATTTATACAAAACTTACACTAACACTTACTTCTAAGACCTTAAGCCAATTACAGGATTTCACCACTAAGTTTAAAGAAAGCTAATTATCATTATCATAAATTAATTAACTAATTAATTAATTACTTTGGATACATATTGTTTTGTCTCTCTAAATTAACGCTATTTAATATCATAAACCAATGTCATATCATTAAAGCGAGATATCAATGAGAAAACGTCGCGCACTGGCCAGACCGATTAGGCAAAAAAAATCACGAAATCAATTCGTACTAAATAACGATAGCGATTAAAGAGAAATGCTTCTACACGATTCTGAATATTGATGATACAAATTATTTAAAGCAATTTCGACATCAGTTTGACTAATTAGCTTGACCACGAGGAAGGAAGGGTTTCTAAATAGTTTCAAACTTTTGACTTTTTAAGAGGTATTTTCGAAATTAAAATGTATCGAGCCTAGAAAAAAAAATTTTCAGGTCAATGATCGAGCCAAAACCATAAAATCGTGTTTTTGGTTCAATACGTGTCTGGATAAAGATATAAATAAATTATTTAGCTTATTTTCAGATCCATAGAATTCTTCAGCGACCTATGGTAAGTATTACATCAAAAAGATCTTTGTAAATAATATTTCCACTCTTTGATTAAGATGTTTTGAGTGGAATTTAGGCAAGATAACGAATATTTGAAACAAACACTTTTTAACGGATACTAGAGCTGTATTATTGGAAGTACTTTTAGTAATTAGTTGGTATTTGGTTTGATTTTGGATTTTCCCGACGTTTCGACACCTTTGCACTTATTATTAAAGTAATTAAATAATGTTGTAATTTAAAATTTCTTTTTTCAGAATGTAGTTAATCGTGAAATATATGACGTTTGTTCAAGATACGATGAACATCAATTGGATATTTTTCCTTGTTGCGGAACAATGTGAGTGACATCAGGTTCATCATGGAAAGTTTGACCTTACCGGCAAACAGTTATTTAGTAATATATTATAAGAAATATACATGAATATTAATTGCCACTGCGTTATTCATTAAAGTAGGTAGCAGTGACAAAATCTGAAATACCTATTTGGTACAATACTCACATGAATCAAATTGCGGATAACCACAATGTAGATTTACGGTACCAATTATTTAAAGCATTTTTCTCATATTATGGTTTGTTATTAAAATAAAAATCTACTATACAGGGTGTTTCATATTAAATATCCCGTATAATTTTGTTTTTTATTTGTGGAAAATTGCTAAGTGACAACCCTAGCCGCGTACCCTATATGCCATTAATAATGTTATGTACCTACCGGCAAACTGTACAATTCAGGTATTGTTCACAATATCTAGGGAATGTACTTATACAATTCCTAGGGAATTACATTTATTATACCTGCTGGTCCACTGGTAATGTGTAAAATAAATAGATTTTGGTCTTAGTTCGTTAAAGGGTAAACACAAAAGCATAAAATTGCTTTTGTGTTTACCCTTACACGTACGCTTACGTATGTACCTACTTACACTTACGTGGTGATCATTTAGGTACTATTTTTGACATATGTAATACCTATTATTTCAGTTTTCCTTAAGAGGCATATTACATTTCGACTGTGATTTTTGCGTAAAATGACCAATTTTGGCGTTGCCGATCTCAGAAACAAAAATACATTAACACTTTTGACTTATTGAATGATGCAGAATAGCTATTGGAATAGTTCATAGCGGCCTCGCTTTTTTGAAAATTTGCTTAACTTTATAATTAAACCCGAAATTGCAGAGAAAGATTTTAATAAAATGCGCGAAGGCACTTTTTTGAGCTCATGGATTGAACAACTGTGCTAAAGAATTGAAATAAAAAAAATTTAATGTTATCTCTTATATAGTCGAATAGTTCATAGCGGCCTCGGAATTTTGAAATTATGTATGGAATATGTGAAAAAAAATCCCAATCAAAAACCATAAAACTCCTAAAAAAGCTCAGAATTAACTGTGGATTTCTCCTAGATACATTATTATTATTACGTAAAAATTATATCATAATAATCTTAACTTCGTAAGTAAATCAAATTTCATACTTTTATTTGTTGTTTGTACTTGTTTGTCCTTCTGTGTATGTTCAAAGTTGACTCTAAGAAATCGTTCACCAACTTTCATTTTCCTTTCTAACCCTTTAACTTTCCAGTGAATCATCATATTCCTTTTTTTCGCGGACACATATAAATGTATTTAGTAGACCCAAAGGTTTCTCTAGGTTGTATCGCTAAAATCCGTCAAAATCAAAATTTCGACGAAAAAATGTGATAGGGCCCTTAAGTCCCTACAAATTAGGTATAACTGTGTAGTGGGTTGGTCAATTGTGTAATACAATGTTTGACGTTGTCTTCACAGCATTATTATGATATGATAGCGGATATAGGTATAACTAGAAAAACAATTTGTGTAAACTTCAGTGTGGGACCTTCAATGTTTTCACAACTTAATCCAATGAACGTTCACTACGACGATAGCGAAGATAATGGAAGGAGACATAACACGATAATATCGTCTGCTCTACAGAGATCTCTTATCGTAATAATAGAAGCATAATAACATGTAGAATAGAAAGGTATGCCAGAATTCGAAATCGAACCTCAGACTAAAAGTACTAGTGTTAATTTATTAACATACTATTATAGAGAGGCATATAATACACTGGCCTGCAAAACTAAGTACTACAGAGGTCTATTTTCATACAAACGTAATGTGGGAGTGAATGGAGAAGATTCAGATCTCCATACACACCCAATTGATCTGATCAGCATTCTAAGAGCTGTAAGGATTAGTTATCAGTTACAGCATTTCCATACATTTTAATGCTATTTTTGTGGTTTTTTTAAACATATCCAAACAGCTCTTAGAATGCTGATCAGATCTATTGGGTGTGTATGGGGATCTGAATCTTCTCCATTCGCTCCTTGGATGGCTATCATCAGATCACATCCCGCTTAAGCCTGGGCGGAGAACCAATGCTTCAAAGTTACCTCGTTTGTATGAAAATAGACCTCTGTAGTACTTAGTTTTGCAGGCCAGTGTAGTACCTACACTAACGACTCAAATCAATTATCAAACTCAATGCAAATTAATTTCCTTGTTATATTTAATTGATCTACGTTAACTAATCGGGTTAATGTTTTAAATAAGTTTTCGGATTTAGGGTTTATAACTCGATAAATAACTCGTAACACTTACCATTCACATTACCGCCTGCGACTGCTCCCGTGATGCCGTTGCAGTTCCTGATCTTCATCACGCGCAGTTCATTGCGAGCGTCCCTCATTGCCGCATAATCGTAGTTGCAGTCATCAATCTTCTCCTGGCATTTCACCCACACTTTCCTATTAAAATCGTCTCTTTCTTCTAATTGTGTTTTATTGTAACTTTGGATGGTCAACGAAGGGCAATCTGGACATTTCCCGTCGGGCTTATCGCGGAGGCACGGCTCGCACTCGCTGGCGATGATCATGCAGAGGTCCGCGCAGTAGTTCTCCGGCTGGAAGTACTGGGAGCCTTCCCTGTCGTCGTAGCAGATGCAGGTGTCGCAAGGGCCGCAGTACCCGTTGCCCGAGCATTCCACCTAACCGACAATAGTAAAATTTCTATGTTAACAAAAGACGCATAGCATTTCGAAATTCAAGCGGAAAATAAAGAAGATAATAAAGAAACTGCATGGAGCTAAACTTACGTCGTTTTTGTAAGGATCGGTACATTGGAGGTCACCTCGCCGGTTGTCGCATTTCGGTTCTTCTTTGTTTTCGCAGAATTCGCCGGTCCTGATAAAAGCGCATTCTTTAAATACTTGTGTAATGGAATTAAACAGTCTCAATGAAATTGAGAAGATAACATGTCAAGAAGACATGCGAGAATAATGAGCACGGTATAATATTTTGCAACAGAGAAACCGACTTTTCAAAACGTCTCTAGTTACGAACCCTGCGAATTGCGATCGTGAGATAGGTAGTCAGATTAAGACGGATTTCCTGGAAAACTTTATAAGGTATGATGTCCGTTGTTGCAATAATTTTGGCACCTCTTTGCAATAATGTGTATACACGCAAGTCACGTTCGCATTCAAAGCCATAATTATTTTAAATAAAATTATAACGCTCAGTAATAGGACGTATAACTTTCGCGTTACATATAACGGTTTAATCAATTTGGTACGTTTTATTGATTGAATAATATACATTAGAATAGAAGTCGGTTCTATGATTTATTGAATAGACACTAGGCAAGTCATTCGCATTAAAGATTAGCAAAACCTTTTAAAGAGAACTTGAGAGCACTTTCTCTTGAAACAGATAAATCGCGTCTGTCACTGTATTATAATACGCTCATTTTTAATATTATGGCCATTAAGATGAGAGTGGACTCTTGTGCTACTCATTGCTTATGTGGGTCGCACAAAGACGCATTTGTTTGAGGACCAACTGGTGACTTCTAATTGCAACTACGTAGCCACTTTACTGTACAGCTTGTTTTTGTTAATAGATTTTAGAAACAAGTTCTGAAGTGGTTGTGACAGGCCAAAGTAATTTAACTATCACCTGCTAAGAATTTTCTGTTCATTCTTAAAGAATTATGAAGACCTTTTTGCTAGTTGATTAGATAGAAATTGTTGCCTTCTAAAAATATGATAAGTTTAGGACAAATAAAATTCTTACCATTCTTTACTACAGCTGCAGACACCGCACGAAAAGTCCCCGTTTCCATTGCAGATTGGCGATTTCTTTTCAACCTTATCGCTGCATGCGCAAGCGCAAGGCACGTGGTACTTGACTATTGCCTCCTCCGTCATATTGTCCACTTTGACCTTCATGTTCACGAACTCATACTTCCCACTGTCGGCCAGACAAAAGTTCGTCTCGGGCTTCACGCTCACGTGTGTTGTGCATTTCCCATTCGTACAAACCGTCTTCCTTTCAAACACTTCAACGTTGTCGGTTTGTGTCGTGTTCAACACGGTTATGTGAACCTGTTGACAATTATCTGGGTAAGATTACACAAGCAATTATAATATCATCAAACTAATAATTATGAGCTTTGTTACTATTGTTATAACTGTTTTCTTAATTTCACGTTCTGGGAACGAGCTATGAAACCAGCGTAACAGAGTGGTTGGATTGCTTGGGCATGGCAAGTTGGAATAATCCGCTTTCAAATTATTAGAAAACCACTTTAGTTGTTGCCTTTTTTTTCGATACTCATCATCATCATCATCATCATATCAGCCACACGACACCCACTGCTGGGTATAGGCCTCCCCTAAGGATCTCCACGACGATCGGTCCTGCGCTGCCTGCATCCACTGGCTTTCCGCGACCTTCACCAGATCGTCGGTCCACCTTGTCGGGGGCCTACCCACGGAGCGTCGTCCGGTGCGCGGTCGCCATTCCAGAACCTTTCTGCCCCAACGGCCATCGGTTCTTCTCGCTATGTGTCCCGCCCATTGCCACTTCAGCTGAGCAATCCTTCGAGCGATGTCGGTTACTTTAGTTCTCCTGCGGATCTCCTCGTTTCTGATTTGATCACGTAGGGAAACGCCGAGCATGGCTCTCTCCATTGCACGCTGAGCGACCTTGAGCCTCCTTATGAGACCCACAGTTAGCGGCCACGTTTCACTGCCGTAAGTCATCACTGGCAACACACACTGTTCATAGACTTTCGTCTTGAGACACTGAGGTAAGTCGGACGCGAAGATTTTTCGAAGCTTCCCGAATGCTGCCCACCCGAGTTGGATTCGGCGAGAGATCTCTTTCTCGAAGTTGGACCTACCTAACTGGACTGCCTGTCCTAGGTATACGTAATGGTCAACAACTTCAAGTGTAGTGTTCCCAACATGAACTGGAGAGGGTACAACATGGGCATTTGACATAATTTTCGTCTTTTCCATGTTCATCCTAAGACCCACTCTTTGGGAAGCACTACGGAGATCTTCGAGCATTGTGTTCAGGTCTTCCATGGTCTCAGCCATAAGGACTATATCATCGGCAAAACGAAGGTGTGTTAGGTACTCGCCATTAATGTTGATGCCGAGTCCTTTCCAGTCCAAGAGCTTAAAGATGTCCTCCAACGCAGCTGTGAACAGTTTCGGAGAAATAACGTCTCCCTGTCTCACACCACGCTGCAGTTGGATAGGATTTGTGTTCTGGTTCTGTACTCGGATCGTCATGGTGGCATTTTGGTATAAGTACCTCAACACCTCGATATACCTATAGTCCACTTGGCACCTTTGGAGAGACTGCAGCACCGCCCAGGTTTCAATCGAATCAAAGGCTTTCTCATAGTCCACGAACGCCAAGCAAAGTGGCTCATTATACTCCTCGGTCTTCTGTATAACCTGCCGCAGCGTATGGATGTGGTCTATGGTGCTAAAGCCTTTTCGGAACCCGGCTTGTTCGGGAGGTTGGAAGTCGTCGAACTTGCGAGCGAGACGATTCGTAAGGACTCTCGAAAACAACTTATAGACATGACTCAGAAGCGAGATGGGTCTATAGTTCTTTAAGAGGGACTTGTCACCCTTTTTAAAGAACAAGATCACCTCACTTATGTTCCATGTCTTTGGCGTTCTGCCCTGGACGATGACGGAATTAAAGAGCTTCTGGAGGACTTTGAGTATCGGCTTACCGCCCGCTCTCAGAAGTTCTGTAGTGATTCCATCGTCACCCGCCGCCTTGTTGTTTTTCAGCTGTTTGAGAGCCATACTAATCTCGTACAGGCTGACGTCCGGGATATCTTGAGTATAGTGTCGGGTAAGCTTGGCTCTGGGGTCTTTAGCCTTGCTTTCAACAGGTGTCTGCGTGGAATATAACTGCCCATAGAAGCTCTCGATCTCCCTCAGGATTTCAGGCTTTGATGAAATGATGCGTCCGTCGTCAGTTTTCAGCTTCGTCATCTGGCTTTGCCCAATAGACAGATCTCTCGCGAACACTTTGGAGCCTTTATTCCGCTCGATAGCCTCTTTAATACGATTCGTATTAAATTGGCGAAGGTCGCTCGTCAAAGACTTAGATATCTGTCTATTAAGCTGCCGATAACGATTAGCATCTACTGAACTCTGGAGCCTCATTTCACGTCTCTGATCCATGAGTAGGAGTGTGTGGTCGGAGAGTTTCTTTATCTTGGGACGGCGGGTCTTGAAGAGCTTGGACCCTACCGTACGGACAGTATCCACCACCATGTTGTTTAGATCGTCCACATCTATGCTGTTCTCAAGGGCTTCGAAGCGGTTTTGGAGTTCGAGTTGAAAGCTCTCGGGGTTTTGAATATGGGCCGGCAATGGTCGAATTGTTGATTTTATCAGTCGAGATCTTTCCAGCTTTGGGTTGATATTCAATGTGCCACGTACCAATCGGTGATCGCTCCCCGTCTTAACAGCGTTGATCACAGTGACATCATTGAATATTTGCTTTTTCGTCGACATGATAAAATCTATCTCATTTCTGACTTTACCGTCCGGACTGACCCAGGTCCACTTCCGGCATTCCGGCTTTCTGAAGAAGGAGTTCATCATAAAGAGGTTCTCCTTCTCCATAAAGTCAGCCAGCATCTGGCCTCTGTCATTCCGTTGCCCAACTCCAAATTGCCCCACTCTCAGCTCATCACCGCATCGTTTCCCCAACTTTGCATTGAAGTCCCCCATCACAACAGTGTAGTGGGTTTTGTAGCTATGCATGGCTTTAGAGATCTCCTCATACATAGCCTCCACTTCGTCATCTTGGTGTGTCGAGGTCGGTGCGTAAACCTGTATAACATTCAGCGAACACCGTTTGGATATTCTGAGTATAAGGTACGCCACCCTGGTCGACACACTTCCGATGGTAATCACGTTGTTGACAAGGGACTTGTGGACGATGAACCCGACACCACCTTGGGACTGTTGGTCGCCCTCCCGATTTTCGATACTACTTTTAAAGAATTAAAGTTCATCTATCGAAAATTACAATTTGATTTTGCAGTATCAATTAAATCATTGTTACTTAAAAGAACTTGTTTGATTGGTATTTTATTATTTTTGTTTTTGTAACAAGGCAATAGATTTCAATCAAGTAATTTTCTTGTTCTGTGCAAGTAAGTATCAGGATTTCTGGTTCGTTATTACTTACATTAGGATTGGTAGAGCTAGTCCATTCATAGCTGAAGGGTATTCTAGGGCTGAGTCTGTCAACCTTCGCGGTGACGGCGTACCGGCCGGGGTTGATGGCCACCCCGGGGGTGCTCGTCTCTTCGATGGCCGGTAGCTCTTCCAGGTTGTCTACTTCTGGACACCAGTTGTCGTGCCGTTGTGCAACACAGTGGACACCCTGCGACAATTGAGAGAAAACTTTGAGATTTCTTTTTTTTTCGACATGGGTAAACAGAGGTGAATTTAAAATTAGTAATTATCTCATATAAAAGTTATTTTTATTTTTAATTCTAATACCTACTAAGAAATATTAGTAGTATCACAGAATATATTAGGTATAATACCTACCTACCGGCTCATATAAAGTATTTTCAAAAATTTATAGCCCATCAAAACTATGCCTAACGTTTTTCCAGGTCATGTAGGTTAAAGATACCCTTAAAGATACTATATGAAAGTGCGTGTTGTTAGTCCATATCTCTCAATATTTTTATTATATTTTACACAATACCAAAATACTTCAATTTAGTATTATGTACAAATTAAGTCACAATACACGTTCAGTGCAGCTCTCAAGAATGCTGTCTAGTCACACAGTTTATTTAATCGTCAAATTGTCACAAAGATTTACAATTAAATACATAGATTAACCACTTTAAGCGATTCTGAGATTGTGCCAGTTAAACATTTATCAACGCTTTGAGGCAAACAGCCCAACTGGATGCGACAAGGGCAAACAATTTGTTGGAATTGGAGCGCGTCTTGGTAACCAATCGTCATTGACATTTATTTGTTTTTGGTGTTCATGGTTTGATATTTAATTGGTAACGCTTATTTCTTAAGAGCAAGTGGAAAAATGATTTTCATGAAAATATTTATTGGTGTGTGAAAAAGACTGTGCAATGTAAGTTTCTTAGGCTATACGTCCTATAATTATCTTTGAACGATTAGTTTGGCTTTAATGTTCCACTTAATTCATTGTGTAATTTAATGCAGTTGCAATTTATGCAGTATTATAGAGTATGATTAATTATAGCCCTATATCGACACCTAGTAATGGTCGTAATAACATAACTATTGTGGAAGGTAATTAACTGGCGCAGACTTGTCGTTTCCATTACGGTGGCGTTAATTCCTCGTTAAATGTCTCAAGTGGCGCCACAGGGTGTAGACGTGGCATGGATTGATGACCATTCGCGTAGGTTTCTCAACGCGGATAAAGTATTCTGTGACGCGGATGCAAGTTACCATACCTGCATACAAGGTGCCTTACAACAGAAAGGAACTTTGTGATAAGCACGGTAAAGATCGGTTTATCGCCATTCTTTGTTCCTTACAGTCTACGCCAAAGTTCATGATCACTGTCCACTTAAGCTTTGTTGCAATCGTCTTATGCCGTGATTACACACTCGGCGAGACACCACGAGACGTGCCGAGGCCGAGTGTGTAAACGGTAGCTCTCGCCTCGCCTCGGGTGTCTCGCCTCGCCTCGTTCGCTCTCGGCTCCGTTGTCGGTTTTATGTGCTCGAGGCAAAGGGTCTCGCTAGAAACCCCAAGCGTTCGTTTACACATTCGCGCGCTCTTCAAAGAAGTAACAACACTGGATATTTTGAAATCTTTATGGGTGTTTGTTTATAAAAAAGTAACCGTTTCGTGTTTGAGTTTGTGTCTCCTACAATTTTACAAAGAAAATATATTTTTATTTTTAGTAAGAAATTAAATAATGAAAAGATATTAATTATGCATAATAACTGACAGCACACACCGCCACAGCCGAAGCAATACCTCATCCGCTATCTTCCCTCTCGGAATGCGCAGCCGTAACTGACTACGCGAGTGTGTAAACGGTCGGTCTCGTGATCGTGATGGGCCTCTCGTGCGAGAGCCTCCTTGGCGAGAGGTCTCGCTGCGTGTGTAATCCCGGCTTTATACTAATGCTACCGATGAAACTCGAGGAATGTTTTGTTACCCGTACATGGTGTATAATTTATAAGCGTGACTGGACACTCATTAAAGTGCATTGTGAATGCTGTTTGTGAAGGTCTTACGAACAAAGGAAACTTTTAGAAAATGGGAATAAAATAGAACCCAAATGTGTTTTCGAAGCGAGGTTAATGCTGTAATTTAGTTGTTTGGATCGCTAATGAAATAGTAACCAACGTAATTATTGTATAAGAAGACAGTCAATAAATCATTGAAAGTGTTTCGTTAACCGACGCTTCGTCCCATCATCCATCAATCGGAGTTACAGATGTTTCGGTCTTGCGTTATGTGAAGGAGTTACGTTGATTGCATTTGTAAAATTGATGTAACTAAGCTCCTAATGATGTTGTTGTAATAGTCGGCCTAAATTCCTGGAGTAAGTATCAAATTATACTTGTTAATAGAGCAATATTATCTGGAAGTTTACGATGAAGTAAGATGTTTGTTTAGTACAGTTTGCTACAAAGTTTAATTAAATATTTTACAGTGATATTTTAACAAATTGATATCAAATGTCAATCAGTTAAAATAAATATTTGTTTGGCATTTAATTTCTGTCAATATTTTTATTGAATATTTATTTACAAAAAAAAACAGTTTACTAAAAACAACGTATTTTTTTTATTCTATAAAATCAAATAAGACCATAACTCGATATGCAGATAAAAAAACCAATAAATTGCACTGCGGTGGGTCTGACGATAGTTAAGGGCAATAAACCCTTTAATCTGACTGAGTTCGCGTATATGAAACGCAAGTGGGAGTAGCGGATAATAGCGGAGATGTTGACGATTATTCCTATCTGACTAATCGACACGGATCGCGCTGTCTCGCTCGGTTGTACGACATAGATAAGGACAGGGAACAAGAGGAGATGGAGTAACCTGTAATAAGGCTTTGAGGTGTGGGTGGTGTTCGGCCCACAGAAATGCTGCTCCCTGTTGCGACACCTAGCACTCAACGGTCTCGCATAACCAGTCCCAATATAAATAAAATGCATTCAAAATAAATAACGCGCTTGAATATGCATCTTCGCTTTGTTATTTTACTCTTTGGATTTATGAACCTAGTGGGGTAGGATTCCTGATACATGTTGTGTGACAATATGTTTCTTTCATGTTTGTTTATAAATATTTCATAAACACACAGTTTTCAAAGCTTTTATTATTAAACATATTTCTTGTTATCTTTTTTATATGGCACCTAACCTAATAGGTACTTTTCATTCATACTTATGCTAAACAATATACTTATTATAAGATCAAAGAGGTCGCTTTTTTTAAGAAGGATTATTAAATATAACACCCGATTTGCAAACAATGCGTTTTGCAATGAATATATAATTCGTAAATCCACAGCGAGCACTGAACTTTGGTCTACTGCACAGTTTGTGCACCTACGCAACCATTTACAACTTCACAAATTGCACAGATAACTAATTTGAATGAATGAATCAGAGTGGCCTACCTCAAGGTCGAGATGTTGAATTTTCATGCAAAGTTAAAATAAATAAATATCTAGAAACAATAAAATGTCAATAAAATCACGGAAGCTAAACAAAGAACTAAAGTAAGTTTGTGATTAGAAGAATATAATATCATAATTAACGCTAAAATAGATATCCTTTCATGCCAAACCGCAAAATCAACAGAAATTAGTAGGTAGGTAGGTAGTACCTAATACCTAATCATCAGCTCTAAATAAATAAATGCTTCAAAGCTGGTGTTTAGTGTCATAATTTTTAACTTTATTATAAAAGTTTTAGAACAATTTACATTGAATGACAAAAGATATTGTATTATTGACTAAAATAATGAGATCACCCGCATCAGACATTTGCGGTAATTCCACACCCTTTGAGTCACAAAATTTAAAGCTAACGGCATTCTATTAAAATCTTTAGACTTTTTCCTTATAAATATATCTCTCTAAAAAAATCGTGACGCACTTTTATGACTAATTTAACCGATATGACATTCTGAAAGCTCTGAAGTTTTCGGAAGTGTAACAACTATTTATAAAGTGTAACACTTGGCACGAGTTTTTGTTATAGTACCTATTATAAGTACTTACTATTAAAAATCATATTTTCTTTTTATGTTCAGGGCGTTGGCCGTTGACTCATCCAGCTTTAGGAAATAGAGTATTGTCGCAGACGACGTCGTTAACTTGTAGAAAAATCTCTAAATCACAATGTTGGCGGCATTCCAGACGATGATAGTGCATTGCACTGTTACTTCGGTGTCGGTCGAAGCTTTTATTGTCAAATAAACAGAAAACAATTACATTTAAATTGTGTATTTACTTTACACATTGTCAAAGTTCGATTAATTAATTTTGTTATTTATCCAAAAATGCAGATTCCTAGATTCCTTGTAATTTGGTAATCGTAAACAAAACGCTTAGTTATGTAGATATGTAGTTTTCGCAGAGTTTTCGTAATAATTATCGTAACTATATAACTCTTGTCAATGAATTGTAAAACATAAGATTCTCTAGAGAAATAAAACACTGATGAATTTGCCCTAATTTTTCCAATATTTTTCCCTAAAATACGTTGAAATGTCATGTTTATTATTGTAAGTATAATGTGAATGAGTGAATTAAGACATTTACGTAAGTTACAATCACAGTTTCCCACTACCGGTAAGAAACATGATCTTGCGTGGGTTGCTATGTCCCAATGGGCTGGGATAGATTTCCTCTCGAGATCCAAGGCGTTGTAGCTCCGTAATTTGCGTTAAAGATCTTTATTACATTTAATGATACAGCCCTATTTTCCGTAACCATGCATTACCAGCCCTGGCATATTCGAAACTCATAAATATAACACGTTATTTTAGAGTTAAAACACTCTTGCAACTTTAATTAAGAAAGTTTACGCAACACTTGCAATACGTTGGGCTTGAATAGGTTGTAAATATTTTTATGCCATTAATTTCGGTGGTTTTCAAAAAGCAAGAAAATTAAAGCCGATTTCTTAAAAATATTCACAACACCCACTTATCGCTCCGAGGGATTATTTGTTTGGGTTTTACTTGTTAACAATGTTTTTGCGTCTAAAATTAAAGTATTTAGAAGTATACTCACATGATAGGTAAAATCAAAATGTATCAAATGGTTTAGAAAATATACCTTATAATGGTTGAAATAGCAACACAGTTTATATTGATATATATATATAGTCAGGTGGGGTAAGTGAAACATACTTTATTTTATTTTTATTTAACAAGGTGTAGTAAAGCTATAAAACTCGCAATTAAAGTAGCTGTATAGGCAATGTACTCCTAATTAAATCAGCCTTTAACGGTATGAATATAAATATCTAAAGACTTGCATTAAGCAACAAAATCACGAAAAGAATATAAAAGCTATGAAGTGTTTCACTTACCCCTGACAAGGGGAAGTGAAACAGTGGCCAAAATAGTTTTAAATATTGTGTCCATTTAATTAAAAAACAGGACAAAAGGATCACGTTTAACCGTTAATATCCAAAATGTATCAAATTCTCATAAAATAGGGTCCAGTTTTAAAGATTTATCAAAAAAACATCGTGTTTTGCGTTTTGACATCTAATGAATTTCTTTTTGGTTTACTAGCTAGTTTAATGATCGCAGCGATATCTGTGTTGTATTAAGGGAAGTAATTCGTCATTCCTGCTTTATCGGCACATCGCTATGAGAATAAACTACGATAGTTTCTTAGATATGGTTGGGTGTTTCACTTACCCCGGTGTTTCACTTACCCCACCTGACTATAATATAAAACGATATGGCTGACGGATAAACATGAAACATGCATTCATATTTTGTTCAGACTTTAAACTTAAATATACCCTCAGGCGATATGTGAGCAACTTAGCCATTAATGTTTATTCTTATTATCGCATAATTAATTATAAAAAAGATAAGCCTTTAAAGGCATATCAAAACCTACTAATTGCATGTATAAACCTTGATTGCGTTACCTCCAGAGTGGAAACAGTTCGCCCTTTGTGCTTGGTAATTTCTTAAAGTGAATGTTGGGCAAGCGGTGTTAACTGAGATGTTTTACGAACAATATTGCCGCGAAATAATGTTAATAGGTGAGTGGAGCGGAGTAATTGCATTGATTGATATACCTACCACCGGGATTATAATGCCTTTTATGGCTAACTCACTCCGAGCATTAATTGCTTTTCTTATCGGGAGTAATTAGTAAGTTTCAGATTTCCATACGATTTCGAATGTTCATGGGGGATATGTTAAAGTCAAGCAAGATATTGGACAATTTTATAGAAATTGCGCTTGCGATTTCTTAAAATAAGTAGCTACTTAATACTCGCTTATGACATAAAATATTCCGTACATCTAAGACGATTTAGAAAATAAAGACGTATGCGAATCGAAAGTAAGATCTTTCGTATTGAACATGGTGACGTCAGAATTCAGATGCGCGTGAGCCACTCGACTACAGAAGTCCGCATCCGTTATGGAAGTTCAAATTCTGTGCTAATTGTGACCAGCATGTGCAGATACGTGCGTCATTAGGATGAGCATCGAAATGAGTTCAATGTATCATTTAAGGATTTTCAACTCTTTGCCATTATTAATACGCGAGAAACATAAAATTTTTCATGACAAACAACACTATTTTACTTACCACGACTATCCAATCCAATTGGGTTTTCCTGTTCAACTATGCTCCTTTAGCTTTTAAACGAAAACAATATTTCAGAACGATTGAATGAGTGTCGGTTTTATGTTATTATAATGATGTTTATAAACTTTACGCTTGTTTTGCCAAGAACGGATATTTCAAAATAGGATTGCAAAGGATGCAAGTTAAGGTTTGATGCCAAATGTTTTATTGAACGAAGCAGGGGAATCAAAACTTTAAAATTAAAGTACCTACCATTTAAGTTGAATGTTGCGAAACTTCAATACATTTTAGACCGGTCACAATCACAAACACTTGGAATCTGATTCAGAATTCCAAAACGGAATATCGATAAGTAATGTTAGAAAAATCCTCACGGAAAAATAACGTATGTGTGTGGTAGGTCCATAGATATGTATGGATTTGCTGCGTTCGGAATTCCGTACGTGGCCGAGCTTAAAGTTTTGGTATGGTTTCGATAAAACTTACGAAATCGAAAGAATGCTCGTTTCTATGTTGGTTTTGTACAAAGTAAGTCTACAACACGTCGTCTTTTGTTGGAAAGCAGACAATAAATACTGTTAGCTTTCATCGAGACTGGGACGAGATTGAGAAATATAATCAAGTCATGGCCCGACAGAGTTGGTTGCACGATCTAGGTAGATATAGCTTGGAAAAAAGGTAATTATTGATAGATAGAACCTCAGCATGACGAATCCATAGCCTAATTAGTTAAGCACAAAAAGGTAAATCAAACCCGATTAGTAATTTGCATAATATTGTACTCGTTGACAAAGAACTTCCTAATATTTTAGGAAGAATTCTGAAATTATAATTTAATTGCTAGACTAGTATAAATCTTTTGTTTTTTTAACTACAGGGTTATTTGCAAAACACCAACAACCTCGCAGGACTAGATTACTAATATCATAAACAATAACGTTTGTATTATTTAGTATCCTCTAGTTTGAATGCTAAAATATCACATTTAAAAATAACGTTGTTCTACCTCTACGACTTTCCGAAAAAATATCTACTTTTCGTACAAAACTCGATCAGTTGTTTAGGACATTGGTATACTATAACCCAGCGAACTAAAACTATGGAATAAGTATTCTGCTTAAAAAAGTGGCACCACACGAAAAGTACAACTAAGTGGATAGAGCTAAAAATGCTGGCATTTAATTATGCAGGACAAAGCGTCTGAACACTGGTTGCTGATTAGCGACCATAATTTGTATAGTCATAGATATTTTGTATACTTAAACGAAAAATTAAGATACGTTTTTTCTGCATCTTTTTACTGCTTTCTTTGCATCTTTTACACCATTTGACTATTCAAATTCAAATTCAAATTATTTATTTCAGGCAAGGCCCATAATAAGTTAGTAACAATATCTTAAGACTAGTGTTAGTAAATTACATCAATTAATACAAATCAGAACATGTTAAATTAAATCCAATTAAATCAAATTAAATTAAATCAAATGAAATCAGATCATATTAAATTAAATGAAATTAAATTAAGTCAAATCAAATTAAATCAAATCAAATTAAATGAAATCAAGCTCAATTAAATCAAATAAAAATCAAAAATATTACATTAATATTAAAGCATTGTATTTGTCATGGTGTGAGCATGAACCCACCTTTGCAAAAGAGGCATGTCCCATCTGTCAACAAGTATAAACTATAAAGGACGTCATTTCTAATAAACTCTCTCTTTCTATCTTTTCTCTACAATATAAACTGCAATTTATTGAAAAGAACACTAACATCAGTCACCATGTGCGTGGCTGGCACGACTAAAGCTGCGCGGGTTGTACTTTTTCGGCTCCGTGGTGCCATTTTTTAAGCAAGATTTGTTTGCAATTACACTTCCATAGATTTAAGTTCGCTGCTATAACCTAATAGAAAGTATTTTTTTTTGTCTTTTTCGGAATAGACGTAGAACAAACGTCGTTGTTTATGATTTTAGTAAACTACTCCTACGAGGTTGTTGGCGTTTTACAAATAACCCTGTAGTATAATAAATTATTGATACTAAATTACACGAGCAATAACATATATGGCGTTTTGTTTATTCATGGCATTGTAGGAAATACCTATGGACAAAAAATTTGCATAGCAATGCAAGCTTGAATGGCCGCATAAATATGTATTACCATGTAACTTGTAATAAATAACCAATAAGTTATTTTAAAATGCTAAATAGACAGTATTTTGTTTTAAATTATTGAAATTGTGTGTTACCTACATTACAACTCTTATCTTTTATTAGGTAACACCTTAGAGCATTCAACCAAGTAATGCTCTAAGAGTAACACATTATCACAGAATACATAGTAGTGTACATTATCGGCATTCTAAACTTATATTTTAATTTAATAACGCAGAAAGGGTGAAAAAAATGCAAAAAAAAAACTATCAATCTTTTTAAAAAATAGCATTTTTTAAATAAAAGTAGAGTTTAGCCTGTAACCCTTGAAAAGGCTTCTATTGTTTGTTATGCCTATACGATTTGTTTGTGTTGGTACAGTAAGATTGTTTAGTTTTGTTGGCTTCCAAAAAGCGGATTAGGGGACGAACTGCAGACGTTAGCAGCTGGTCATACACAAACAAGTGGAAGCCCATATTTGCTTATTCAGTGTATTGTATTGACTCTGTTATAAGGAAAAATAGATGTTTTTTTTCGCTTGGCGACTCAGTTGTATCGATAGAGCCAGTTCATTTTTGTGACAATTAAAATAATATTATGATTATCAAACTCAAGTAGGAAATAATTGATTATCAAAATAGGAAATATGTAGGTAATAGATTTTTGGTAAATAATCTCAAGACTCGCGTCTTTTTCCTGGATTTTATAACTGTCTGTGTCTCATTTTCATAAAACTAAATCCAAGACCCAGTTTGAAGTCACAGTGCCTTATCTAAATAAATAGAAATTTTCACTCTAATAAAGAAGTTGTAATATTGAAAAAACGTAAGTTTAAAACACTGTATTGAAAGAGAGTTATTTAATATTTATTAATGGGAATCAATACACGTGTTTACCTACAGAGTGTATTAATGAAGATTCTTATCACATCAAGTGATTGCATCCGCTAAAGAATATTAATCTCGCTTATGTTTATTCACAACTTTTAAAGTGAAATGATTACCGGTCAACATTTAATAAGTTAAACACGAGACTTCGGTCACGAATATAATTTTCTTGCATAGGTGCAATTACTGCAACCGTAATCCGAGGGTTGGGTCAAATGTCACGCGGTGATAAGGTGAAGGCTCCGTTACACCTCTGTTTCGACAACGATGATCAATCAGTTATGAGCAGGTTATGATTACCCCCAATACTTGTTAAGTCACAGCATGCAGAAAAGTTGACTACATACACGCCACACCGATATGATCAGGTCGAGACATATAAATGTCTGCAGTTCATAAAACTTGGCATTCGGATAGCAGCTGCAATTATGTCTCAAGTGTACGATTTTAGGGTCAAGTGTCAACTTATGTCGATAAGCTTTCAGGCTGCAGATATGTCATTGTGGTGATTAATAATCGAAAAGTTCAGGCGTAAAGTTTAATGTTAAGAATGCTTTATAATTAATTAAGTATCGTAAAAGTAAAATGTGTCACTATTGTAAGAAGTGACATGACCAATTTTAGGTAGAGTCGTTATTGAATGCATTAAGTTACTGTACTCTTTGTATGAGTGGCATTATTTGTCACTTGTTTGGTGAAAATTCAAGTAAAATTTAATGTTCTCGTAAAACCCACAAATTTATAAAATGCAGTGTAAAAAGATAATCGAGTGTCGTTGCGTGTGCGCAAATGACGATAATGAACGCTATTTTAATATGATTGATGGCGCAGGCGTAAGGTTCATCAACTGGGTAGGATTTTTTATGATCTTGATCCTTATTGCAGTTGTAAAAGTTGTGAAACATTGAATGTTAAAAACACGGCCAAATATAGGTCAGCGGGCTGTGTTTATAATTTCATGGAACTGTGTGATTGCGCGGATGTTTGTTGGTTCGCGCGTTCGCGCACTTTACCGCGCACCCGCTCACGCGTTTACGCGCTAACTGGAAGCCAATACGGGCCATATTACATTGTAAACCATCCGATAATGGTTTCAGAATAGCATTGTTTTTGTACCGGCGACCGACAGTCGATGGCACGCGAGAGAGTAAATGTCAATATGTTTCTTTGTTTAAACTGAAGCATGGTTTTTATCTCCCTAAATCTTTCCAATCCGGGCTCAGTTTACATGGCGTCGTTATAACAATATGAGAAATAACGGGATTACACATAGGGTGAATCAACTCATGTGTAAACCAACTGTCAAATGTTGATATTTGTTATCAAAGTTTAACGTGTAGGTTGTAGGTATTGCCAAACGGATGTTACCTTACCTTACTTACGGTGTCGGAAGGGTCATAAATTAGTAACGTTACAAACTTACCAACTTGGCAACGTTACTAATTTATGTAGTAAATCGAAGTCATTGGCACCTTTTTAAATTAAGAACCTTACTGCAATATTGATAAATTTAGGACAAAAATTTCTTGAAATACATAAAAAGATCACAAGAAGTCATGTAAAAGATTACCTACTGATGCTAAAAACATAAAAGTAACGTTTTATTTTATTTCACTATTAGACTTGTACTATTATTTATTCTGTGCTATTAGTAAAATACAAAAAACAGTTACCTACATTCATGTTCATCAATATCGCGGTTAGATTCTTAGTTTAAAAGATTACCAAAGACTTCGATATCACTCTGCCCCCCTACCATAACAACCAAAACACGATACTTAGGTATATATCGCGTGATATAGCGTTTTATCGACATTCAACTGTCAAAAAAATTCACTACAGACATTGTGACTTTTTTGATTCAAGCTCCTTAGTTCTGACGGTCCAATGTTGGCCGCAAATATAAAATACACTTTCTTTAAAGTGAAAAATAAAAGGAGATAATACTTGTTCAAACAAAATAAAGGATCTTTTATGGCAATGTGCCAGCCATTCATTCCGCATTATTAAAATGACAAAAATAACTATGACCATAGTTTCTACTAACAATGCCATGATTCAACTGTACGTGAGTATTTAACAATTACATTAAGAAAATACATTTAGTTATAAATATCGGTTAATGTAACTATATTGGTGAAGCATAATGCTTTGTTTGGTTAAGAGCGGATATTGGGAAATGGGGTTGAGCAGGAAATTTGTCCATCGATCGAGAAAACCACTTCAAGTGATTGTGTATAGTCATCATAACATAATGAGTACGCATTAGGGTTTATAAGCATTATGTCTAATATAATAAAACAATGACCGTGTATGGTGACACGATATTATAGTAGCTTATTATTGTTATAACATTTCGAAACTAAATACCATTTTGCTTTGTTTAAATTCACTTGATATGTATACAGATACAGACATTTAAATACGGTAGTACTTATATCTATTCTGTGCTTTAAGTTACCCGCACTACTAGAGGTATATTAAGAGGAAATCTAAGAACTACTTTCTCGTTACTCCTACGCAGTTATATCAGGTACTGCAATAGGATATTAATTTTATGAGGTATTTCCATAGACATAGAAAAATTTTCGCTGCGTTCAAGAAGACCAACAAAGCGTAGAAAAGAGAAGTTAACATCATACGGACACGGTCTATGTAAAAAAGGGACAAAGGATCAAGTGACATGTGCCAATATTGTTTACAGTAAGAGCCCCTAGCGTTCCGCCTAGCAAATGAACAATCACAGTTTGTTTAAAATATTTGTTAATCTTAGGCTGGCCCCAGACCTACCGGTTCCGTTTCTTTGCTTTGCTGTGCTACCTTGCTTGAAAGACCGCCGGCCAACCAGGGTAATTTTCAATCTATCGCATTTTGGGACTAGACCAAATTGGCAAGATAGCCATTAGCTTGGTTTTATCAAATGTCATCGCCTGGATTGCGAAATAGGAAGCTTTTAGGAGATATGCCACCCTGAACATGGACTCCGATCGTTAAAAATAACTCGATCGCTTATTTATACAAGATGTTTGGTAAAGCCTTATAAAACTGAATATGGTAGATAGGGACCATAATAAAACTGAACAACTTTTACTATGGGACCAAATCTGAAATCGCGAAAAAAAATGAACTGTTTCATACATTTTGATAATTTCGTTATTAATTTTTGTATAAAACAGCAGTTTTTTTTTAAAACGAAAACTAAAACTTCTCATCGCACCCCAGACGACGATATTTGATAACACCAAACTAATGGCTATCTTGCCAATGTGGTCAGGTCAAAATATGCGATAGATTGAAAATGAGCCTCTTGGCCGGCGGTCCATGGTAGAACAGCAAAGCAAAGAAACGGAACCGGTAGGTATGGGGCCAGCCTTAATTAGAATTTAAAATAAAGGTATCGTGGAGCCATGGAGCTTGTGCTCTAAATAATTGTGATGTGACAAAAAGAAATGATCCAAGTAATCACACTTTTCACAGGTAAATAAGATATTGCCACACATTTCTCTAAAACCAAATTTCGCTACATTTATTAGTTTATCGACGAAGAAAACAGTATGGAACATAGTTTATTAATTTCCTTTGCCATATACTTTATGAATCTAAGTCATATTTTACGTATCTCATATAAAATGTATGCATTCGTTTTCGGATCACCTGTTTATTGACATTGTTGTTCTTTGACATTCTAGTTCTATGGGTATATTACTCTTCGAGCAACAAAAGGCTTCGTTTGTCACGAAGAAGCCCGTCTTAGGGTATTACTTATTTTAAATTAATCATGAAAAACCTCCTTTTGTGGTAAATAATTTATTTCTTTTGGGATAGCACTTGTTTTGTAAATTGGGTTAATTTTGCCTCCTATTTAAATTATTAGTCATCTGACGTCAGTTTATTTAAGAATAAGTTATACTGAAGGAAAATAGGGGGATGCGTCACGCTCGGTTTACCCCCAGACATCGCAAACATCTCACAGATTCAGGGGGGGTATCCCCCCTTCAACTTACAAGTTGAAAGAACTTTGAGCACTTACTGTAAGTATCGAGACATCGCCATCGTGAAAAACGCGCTAGGACGACCGACAATACCTACTACGTGCAATTTTATACGTCGATAGAGATTAGTCACGGAAAGATTTTTCTTGTTAATTAAGTACAAAGAGAGTATTTTTTCTAAATCTTGTAATATGAATCCCCAATATGACAATATACACGTCTAAGGTAAGGTAGTACTATCCCCGTCAATTGGTAATGCGCTGGAACCTTGTCAAATTAACATACACATCAACGTCATCCGCAACAAAAAATGTCAAAAAACAGTGAAATTCTAATAGGTAATATAATATATTAATTATTGAATTCCTACTTGCAATAAGAAAGGGTCTAGGTATATAATAAAAATTACAACTGTTTTTCGTTTTTGAGGTTAAAATCATGACCGCCAGGCGCATTACCAATTGATGCGGATAGTACCTACCTACGCGCTAGTAGGGCATTGAAATAAACACATTTAACGGGAAAGTACTTCGGTAGTAAGTTAGGATTTACTTAGTTTGATTTATTGACTTTGGAGCGAAAAGTACTTTCATTAAAAATGCGCTAGTATTCGTTAAAATTATAATTGTTTTATTTAATTATCGGATAACTTTATTATCACAAGTCACTATCAAAATCAAATATGAGCAATCGAACGCTACCGTTGCACTATCGTTAATATTGATTTCTGTTCAAAAATTTGTATTTGTTTTAAGCAAAAAAAGTACTAAATTTCAAAAAGGTACTATTAGAAATTGAGTACTTTTTTTTGCTGTCCGCTTACCCGCCCCCCTAGCATGACCCACCGAAACACGATATACATCGCGTGATATAGCGTTTTATCGGCACTCCACTGTCAAAATCCATTGTCTTTTGACAGTTAAACGTGTTTAATTGCTATACTATATCGCGTTTCGGTGGTCATGCTAGGGGCTGTTAGAAAAGAAGTTTCATTCTAATGATTGTCTTCATCGTAAAAGATCTAACATTTGCTTTACGCATTGCGAAATAATTAGCTTATTTATTAGTACAATTAGGCCAGCTGGTTCATTCATAAGTCAGATCTTCAGCTGAGTGAATGGACAAGGTGTGCCAATTGATATAGAACTCTTGTATGGTTCGGATCACGAAAGATGACCACAAATGGCGCCCATCTTCGCGTCATAACTCATGAAGACTAGACTTTAGACAAAATAATATTTCATATTCATATAGATATAATTTAAATATATGAAATATTATTTTATCTTATGTCTTAACTTCATGAGTTATGACGCGAAGATGGGCGCCATTTGTGGTCATCTTTCGTGATTCGAACTCTACTTGGACTTTAAGGTAGAAATATTTTGGAGAAAATGAAACTTCCATTGCTGTACTATAGAAGTTTGCTTCTGTAATTACCAACAGCTAGAATAAACCGATGTATCTATGGAGAAAATGTTCTTATCACTTTTTTTTAGATCTCCTTTGAAAAATGTAACGGAAAAACAATAGATGGAAGTTGAATAATAATAAGTATGTCCTTAGTCAACTTATTATTAAAGTTTGTATTCCATTTTTAACTGATATAAGTAAACAATAAATTCTCATGAGGCGAGTAAAATTTTAAAGCTAAACTGGCACGAAATACTAAGGCTTTATTATAGTTATGTTATGTGTAGGTGTGTATTATAAGATGGGTATTAAGACACGATTCACTTCGTGTGATAATAGTAAGTATCACATAAGTGTTTTAATACCTAATTGTGTACAGTTGCATACAAGACTTTATCTAAACCCCTGATATGTATCCTCTATAAAAACTTTGACTTTCCTCCTCCTCCTCCTCTTCATTATATCATCCGAACGAGTGTTATAAGTGTTTTAATACCTAATTGTGTACAGTTGCATACAAGACTTTATCTAAACCCCTGATATGTATCCTCTATAAAAACTTTGACTTTCCTCCTCCTCCTCATCTTCATTATATCATCCGAACGAGTGTTATAATGTTGTACTGAATTTCATAATGTAACTCGTCGGGCATGGGCGCGGGTAGCGCGAGATCCTCTCGCTTGGATATTGTGGTTACTATGACACTGGTTGTTATAATGTTGGCAGCCAGCTGTTTCAGAACCTGTTTTTAAAGGATTTAAAGCATTGGGTGTAGATAAATTAAACGAAGAGTCGCTACACACACCATTAAAGCATCGTTAGTTTTAAAAATAGATCGATTCCTTCGAACGGTGCTCGGCACTTTATTGGCTCAATTGTTTCCTTCCGTTGTCTACGTTTTTCTTCGAGATGGTTTAGGGATGTACCTACTTATACATTAATGTCTTACGGGAAAGCAATTGAGATGATCACGTCCAAAGTTATTGCTGTGGTCAGTTAAGGGGCCATAATAGGAAAACATGGTTTGCGCGGGCCATATTTTTAAATAGAAAACGTAAAGTTTGTGTGGCTACACAAAAAAAAAACATACGACAAGCTAAAGAGATTATCTAGTTGCTACAAGTATTAAATTTCGTAGGTACAAACCTCACAGATGATTGTAAAAAAAATCTGAATATCATCAAAAGCGCTTGTCGCGGGCCATATTTTTGGCGTAAATAATAGCGGAAACGTATTGAATTCTACATCAAAATACACTTTAACGTACTGTGCAGTTGCTTCTATAACTATTTTTCAAGAAAGATAATTGTGCTAAAGATAACGATGAAAAAACAACGAAAATCACCGAAAAAAGTGCAGAAGTGAGGTTATTTTTCATACTCTTTACACGTAAAGAAAAAGACAGAGACAAATGATTTCGCGTAACGGAGCCTTAAACGACTACAGGGTTATTGTAGAACACCGACCACCTGGTAGGGGTAGATTGCTAACATCATAAGCAACGTTTGTTCTAAGACTTCGAAAAAGGCACCTTTTCATACAAAACTCGATATCGATTTTGTATAGAAAGTGGTTTTCTTTTGTCTTTTTTCGGAAAAGTCGTAGAAAAAACGTTGTTGTTTATGATATTTGTACTTTGTAATCTACTCTTGCGAGGTTGTTGCTGTTTTACAAAATAACCATTGAAACAGGCGGCAGTACAAATTATTGTTGGACATTTATCCGTGCTTTTTCAAAGCAGAAAAAGTTTTCTAATAGTCATAAACATACAGCTTACAGACCAAGTTTAATAAATTCAACGATAGCAAGAGTGGCAAGCGTTTTAGCTGCGCCTCGATCTCGGTTGGTTTATTTACACTCAAAGGGTTCGGGAAAATGACAAAGTAGCAATGAGTGTGTCATTTTCTTTGCGTCGTATTTTCTTTGTGACATTTTCTTATTTGAAAGCATTTCTAACGTTCTTCAAAATCAAGTCAAATGGAGGTAAAAAATGTTTACTTGTTAGAGAATGACCTTATCAGTACAATCGTAAAGTAAACAAAGAGCGAAAACATTGAAATGTAGTGAAGTGTAAGGTAAAGTATAAGTAGGGTTACCATTACAAAATTTGGAAAGTCCTGACAAAAAGCCGGACATTTCAATAAAAGTCCGGACATTTTCACAGACAGATCCAGACTCCATACATTTCGGGACTTCTCTTTCGAACACTACTGCTATTTAGGTTTTTTCTAGTACTACAGCGCCTAATCTTAAAAAGCCGGACAAATAACAAAGCCGGACAAAGTCCGGACAATAGTCCAAAAGTCCAGACATGTCCGGACTAATCCGGACGGATGGTAACCCTAAGTATAAGTGAATGTTAGATTAGGTACCTATACCTTATAGGTTTTGGAACTTTTCCTATGAATACTCCCAAAACTAAAAGTAACACACACACACACACACACACAACACATTATAAAATAAGTCTACATAATAAAAATCACCAACGATAATTAAAAGCTTAGGGTTTACATGATTTTCAGTTCAATCTAATTTAATTTTCAATCAAACAAACTTCCAATTTAATTAAATTACCTACATGATTCTAATTTAGAGACGATTTAAGAATTACTTAATGATTTGTCCATCAGCCATTTTTTTAATGTCCCCACTGCTGGGGCACAGGCCTTCCTTATGGGTGGATAAGGAGGACGGGCCATAACCCACCACGCGGGCCCAATGCGGATTGGTGGGTGTTAACGACTGCAAATGCATCCGGGACCAACGGCTTAACGTGCCTTCCGAAACACGGAGGAGCTCGAGATAATAAATTTTTGGTCACCCATCCCACGACCGACCCTTGCGAACGTTGCCTAACCTCCGAAATCGCTGGGCCATTTAACAAATATAATTTTATCATACTTATACAAATATTTTCTAGGAAGTTAATAATGGACAAGTAATGGATTTAACTCCTTTTTTGAGCTAAGTAACCTGAAATTGCGTTGAATATTTGACTTGTTTTAGCTGTAGAATGTCAAATAATAAGTATTGATAAAATTTAAAATGCTACCTTGCACTTACAAAGTTTGCTATTTTCTAGCAGTAATATGTGCCTTAATATAAGGTACCTAAGTTTCTAATTAATCTTGAATTGCTCCGAATAGAAAATCAAACATTTTCAGATCATATTAACGAAGGTAGGCAAAGTTACTGTAAAAAGTCTTTGACACTGACTTTGCCTACATTTTCAAGAAAAGCATTTTTTACTTACGTTTTTCTCGGGCTTGTTGCACCAATATCCTCCACATCGGATGCAGTCATTGCAGTTCATTACGTTCTCGAGACTGACACTCATACAGTTGATCGCGAAAACATGCTGCAGTAAACTCGCAACCACCACCGAAAAAAACACAAAACCCGCCATTGTCCTCATTTTTACTTTAAAAAAATCTTCACTTTTAATTTTAATATGGCAATGGAAAACTAGAAAAAAGGCCGATCGTTCTTTTGTTTTCAATTCAAACTTTTTCGTTGCTGACGACGTTCGATCTCGGATGACGTTCGAAATATAAAAAGCGCGCGCTCCGTGTCACGACTCACCAAAGACTACAGTACAGAGCAATACGATACGAATACGACCTCTCTGCCACAGACACTCGTTCGTACGGAGATGAATCATCGTCGTACCCGATCGAGGAAATTCGTGGAAATAACTTTTGACGCAAAGTTATTAGGAAGGACGGTAAGTGCCAGAGAGAAAATAGTTATTTCACCTCTCCAGCACGAAAAGGGCGCCTTTGGCGCGTAAAAACACGCAGCAAAATCGATTTTTGCTGCGAGCGTGAGGCAAAGTGCTTTTTTAATTTCTAACACCAACTTTTAGAATAGTAAAGAAAAAAGAAATAGAGTGACAAGGATGCGACTTGTAAAATTAATATGTGAGGAAAGGATAGATAGAGTGCTTTATAGTGTCATACATGGATTAAAAAAGTAAAAAAATAAAATGCACGGATATACCAAGGAGTTTTAAACAAGATAAAGAGTATGGACGAAATGAGGTCGCATGTATGAAATAAATATAAAATAAAAAAAAATAATGAAATTTATTAACAAATAAGTGTTTTATGATTATACATAAATAAATAAGATGGGATATTAATAAATAAGAGAAAAGCACAACGTAATAATGTAAAACAAAACGGCGGGAATCTACTTTTATGAATAAAAATTTTCAGCATAGGTTTGATCGAACTATTCCATCCAACGATGAAGATTTGGGATAAATTACAAAAAATTTGTGCGTCTAACGATGAAGATAGTTGTCTAACTCCATAAGAGTTGAGTGAACAAGTTTTTAATGCAGAGTTTAGCTTTTTACCAGGTTTTTACTCACGTAAAATTTTCTCGCTGGTAGAGGTGAAAAGTTGTATGTTTTACACGAGACCAAAATTTTGATCTGCCTCGTGACTTTAAATCACTCACTGTGCTCAGTAGTCTATATTAGAATCACTCGCTACGCTCGTGATTCAATTCTAGACTACTTCGCTAGTTCGTGATTTAAAGTCGACACTCGCAGCACAAATCGATTTTGGTCACTTGTATAACAAATAACTATTATAATAATAATTAAATAAAACAATGTTTGCGTTGTAAAATACACCGTTATTGTAGTAATTTTTGCCTTAGAAACATGGGTTGAAATATGGTTGAAAAACGGCAAAAAAGATTGTTTTCCCATAAGCACTAATACAATGTTTTAAATATCTGCCTATTTAATATGGGAGTACCAAATTTTTTTTGTCGTCTTGTGCCCATGTTTTTTTAGCAAAATATTGTTTTATTGGCGTATCACTGAGGTATCTAAATTACATTAGCTGGTAGAACACTCAAAACGACTTCAAAATAACGATGTAAATACTTTGGACTTCTATAGAATAACGACGTAAGCAATTAAGTTTTACTATTGTTTTTATTTATTACTAGCTTCCGCCCGCGACCTCGTCTGCGTGGATAGTATTTTGTCTATCCCTCGGGAACAGTTCCTTTTTTCCGAATGAAAGGTACCCTATGTCCTTCTCTGTACCCCTGACAACGTGTGTGTAAAATTTCATGATTATAGGTTCAGTAGTTAAGACGTGAAGGCGTAACAAACAAACAAACAAACGGACTTTCGCATTTATAATATTAGTAAGGATTAAAAAAGTTAGGATTCTGACTTGGCTATACCAAGGCTATACCTTTATATATTAAAGCGCTTATGGCGGAACTTGACAGACTGATCGTACTCGATCACGTTTGTTAAGCAACGCTCAGTCCGGTCAGGTGTCGGATGGGTGACCGTTAAGTGGCATTGCAACTATGCGCTTCCGTGCTTCGGAGGGCACTTTAAACCGTCAGTCCCGGCTGTTGTCATCTGATAATAGTGGCCTTACAGGCGGCTTGATAAACTCTAACATCAGAGGTGGCCACTATTCCTCATTCGATAATAAGAAGACGCTATAGGTACCTTACCTACGTTTATTTCTTTAGTTTTTTATAGAGAGAATGTGGACGAAATCATTTGACGTCAAATTAAGTACTTACATTGTTGTATTTTACCATTCGTAATAAATCGAGGATAACCATCTGCCTGGATGGTTATTTTTCTATCCCTCGGAATCGGAAACAGTTCTTTTTTCGGGATGAAAGGTACAGCCATAGCCTTCTATATCTTCCAAGCCCTGAAGTGTAGCAGAACGGCAACATCGCATGTGGTCCAGCACATAGTATAAAATTATTTTAAAAATTATTTATTACTAGCTTCTGCCCGCGACTTCGTCCGCGTGGATATTAGACGAAATCCTTTTAAAGAACCTTCAACCAGGATCCGGCCAGCCATTTTTACGCAATTAGGCGAGTCCCCATCAAGCGCGCTGCCTCGCGAGGCAAGACATTTGCCGCGTGTGGCGGGCCTCGCACAAGGCTTCCAGTTCCCGTTCCCGCTCCTGCTCCCGTTCCCGTTCCGTTCCCGTCCCGTTTGCGTTCCCGTCCCGTACCCCTTCCGTTTCCGTTCCCGTTCCCATCCCGTTCCTGTCCCGTTCCCATCCTGTTCCCGTCCCGTTATATTCCCGTTCCGTTCACGTTTCGTTCCCGTTCCCATTCCCGTTCCGTTCCCGCTGCGTTCCCGTCCCGTAAACGTCCCCTAACCGTCCCGTACGCCTTACGTTCCCATTCTTGTTCCCGTTCCGTTCCCGTCCGGTTCTTGTTCCCATTCCCGTTCCCGTTCCCATCCTGTTCTATTCCCGTTCCGTTCCCGTTTCATTCCAGTTTCGTTCCTGTTTCATTCCCGTTCCGTTCCGTTCCCGTCCGATCCCGTCCCGTACTCGTCCCGTACCCCTTCCGTTCCCGTTCCCGTCCCGTTCTAGTTCCCGTTACCGTCTCGTTCCCGTTCCGTTCCGTTCCGTTACCTTCCGTTCCGTTCCTTTCCGTTCCGTTCCGTTCCGTTCCGTCCCGTCCCGTCCCGTCCCGTCCCGTCCCGTCCCGTCCCGTCCCGTCCCGTCCCGTCCCGTCCCGTCCCGTCCCGTCCCGTCCCGTCCCGTCCCGTCCCGTCCCGTCCCGCTCTTCTCCGCTCCGCTCCGCTCCGGTCCGGTCCGGTCCGTTCCGGTCCGTTCCGTTCCGTTCCGTTCCGTTCCGTTCCATTCCGTTCCCGTTCCCGTGCCCGTGCCCGTGCCCGTTCTGGTTCCCGTTCCCGTTACCTGGATGTGCATGTCCAGGTCCAGGTCCATATGTGTCATGTCCACCGCGTTGGACTTCAAAATAAATCTCATTTTCGCAATCACCATCCCATAAAACCTCAAGAACGACATCCATATCGATTTTTATGTTACTCACCCCACTTACCCTCTAAGGGGTTGATTTTTTAAATCCCAAAATATATATTTAGACGTGCTCCTACGAATTTTAAAGTTGTAATTTCGATTTTGTATTCTTTTTCCATACAAAATTTGAACCCCATTTTTACCCCTTTAAGGGTTAAATCATGTCCACCGTGTTGGACTTCAAAATAAATGTCATTTTTGCAATCGTCATCCCAGAAAACCCCAATAACGACATCTATATCGATTTTTATGTTTACTCACCCCATTTACCCCCTAAGGGCATGATTTTCAAAATAACAAAATAATATATTTGCCTATTTATTTTTAGATGTGCTCCTACGAAGTTTAAAGTTGTAATGTCTATTTTATATTATTTTTCCATACATAATTTGGACCCCATTTTCACCCCTTTAGGGGTTAAATCATGTCCACCGTGTTGGACTTCAAAATAAATGTCATTTTTGCAATCGTCATCCCAGAAAACCCCAATAACGACATCTATATCGATTTTTATGTTTACTCACCCCATTTACCCCCTAAGGGGTTGATTTTCAAAATAACAAATTATATATTTGCCTATTTATTTTTAGATGTGCTCCTACGAAGTTTAAAGTTGTAATGTCTATTTTATATTATTTTTCCATACATAATTTGGACCCCATTTTCACCCCTTTAGGGGTTAAATCATGTCCACCGTGTTGGACTTCAAAATAAATGTCATTTTTGCAATCGTCATCCCAGAAAACCCCAATAACGACATCTATATCGATTTTTATGTTTACTCACCCCATTTACCCCCTAAGGGGTTGATTTTCAAAATAACAAATTATATATTTGCCTATTTATTTTTAGATGTGCTCCTACGAAGTTTAAAGTTGTAATGTCTATTTTATATTATTTTCCATACAAAATTTGGACCCCATTTTCACCCCTTTAGGGGTTAAATCATGTCCACCGTGGTTGGACTTCAAAATAAATGTTATTTTTGCAATCGTCATCCCAAAAAACCCCGATAACGACATCCATATCTATTTTTAGGTTTTTTTAACCCTTTTCACCCCCATTTCATCCCCTTTGGAGTTGAAATCCTAACAAAAACAATATTCGTTGCTTTAGATTTCTATCCATTAGCCTAAATTATAAATTTAGCGATTTTTACTTCGAAAATGAAGGATTTTCTTTAATACACGACTTCATCCCCCTTTTGACCCCTTCGGGGGTAGAATTTTGAAAAACGCTGAGACCCGTATTTATTAATTTTCAATTGTCAGCCTAAACACAAAATTTGAAGATTCTAGCTTCAAAACTGAGGGACTTTCATACAAACTTTCATCCCTTATTTCATCCCCTTAGGGATGGAATTTTCAAAAATCCTTCCTTAGTGAATGCCTACACTGTATAAAGTATCTGTGTGCAAAATTTCAAGTCTCTAGGTCCAGTGGTTTGGGCTGTGCGTTGATAGATCAGTCAGTCAGTCAGTCAGTCAGTCAGTCAGTCAGTCAGTCATTCAGTTTACGATTTTATATATTAAGATTTGTTTTTCCTATATTATCTATGTTTAAACTAGTTGTAAATTGTGATGTAAGATTATTTTAATAAAGTTTTATATTTATTATTATTATTTATTTATTATTACATAAGGTTTGAGTCAAATTATTTGAACTTTTCGGGGGTCCTTTAGTCCGATGAGCATTTTGATCTAAGCCTCCTATAGCAATAAATCTTACATCATTGGAAAGGTATTTAAATTTGAAACACTGTATTGTATTGCTATAAACGTCAACTTTTAGTACTTTGAGAGTTATAACGCTCTAAACTTGACCAATTTTTTAACATTAATGACCTAAAACTCCGAAAATACTAACAATTAATAGAAAGTATGTTTGCAGCAAAATTTTGTCATATAAAAACCTTTCTTATGATATATCACTCATTTCAATAGGTGTGGTAGATCAACTCCCAAAGACAATAAACCACTTTTATACTTTAATAACCTTTAACTCCAAAAGTATTAACAATTGATATAAAGTATATTAACAGCAAATATTTGTCTTTAAAAAACCTTTCTAATGATATATCATTTATTGCTAGAGGGCGTGTTAATCAACTCCCTGCTGAAGAAAATCAACAAAAAAGATGACATCTTTGACAGCCATTTTTTCCTGGTTAACATTGATATTTTTCTTATTGTTTAATATACAAAGCATTTCAATAAAAGAACTAAATTATTTTCATATTTTAAACCTCACACGATTACTATGAAAAAAAATATCGACCTCTTAAAATTGAAATATTCCCATACATTTAGTATGGAGACTGGCGGACGACATGACCACGAACTGACAGTAACAGACGTTGCCAAACTTATGTTCACGGCTTCGAAATAAAGAAGGCTATGGTACAGCCATAGCCTTCTTTATTTCCAAGCCATGAAGTTGAGCAGAACGGCAACATCGCATGTGGTCAAGCACATAGTATAATATTATTTTAATAATTATTTATTATTTGTTTTTCCTATATTATCTATGTTTAAACTAGTTGTAAATTGTGATGTAAGATTATTTCAATAAAGATTTTATATTTATTATTATTATTTATTTATTAGGACATAAGGTTTGAGTCAAATTATTTGAACTTTTCGGGGGTCCTTTAGTACGATGAGCATTTTGATCTAAGCCTCTCCTAGTAATAAATCTTACATCATTAAAAAGGTCTTTAAATTTGAAACACTTTATTGTAATACAATAAACGTCAACTATTAGTACTTTGAGAGTTATAACGCTCTGAACTCAACCAATTTTTTTAACATTAATGACCTAAAACTCCGAAAATACTGACAATTAATAGAAAGTATTTTTGCAGCAAATATTTCTCATATAAAAACCTTTCTAATGATATATATTATTCATTGCTAGAGGTGGGGTAAATCAACTCCCATAGATAATAAACCACTTTTATACTTTAATAACCTTTAACTCCAAAAGTATAAACAATTAATATAAAGTATATTAACAGCAACTATTTGTCTTTAAAAGACCTGTCTAATGAATCTAATGATATATCATTTATTGCAGCTAGAGGGCGTATAAATCAACTCCCTGCTGAAGAAAATCAACAAAAAAGATGATATCTTTGACAGCCATTTTTCCTGGTTAACATTGATATTTTTCTTATTGTTTAATACACAAAGTATTTCAATAATTTTAAGTATTTCAATATTGGTTTTCGTGAGGGACTATCTACAGAAAGTGCTATAATGACCTTAAAGTTCTCTGTTAATTATTATGTTAAAAGGCAGACTCCTATATATGCATGTTTTTTAGATCTCAGCAAGGCTTTTGATCTTGTTTGTTATGATAAGCTCTGGACAAAACTCAAAGATATAGGTGTGTCTGCTGAAGTTATAAATGTGTTGGCCCATTGGTATGGTAACCAGAGAAATGTAGTGAAGTGGGGAAATGTATGTTCTGAAGAATATTCCTTAGAGTGTGGGGTAAGACAAGGTGGACTGACTTCTCCCTTGCTTTTTAATATATATATGGACAAGCTCATCGCTGGGTTGAGCAGCACCTATGTTGGCTGTTATATAGATAATGTCAGTGTAAATAATATCAGTTATGCTGACGACATGGTGCTGCTCAGCCCATCGCTGGGTGGCCTCAGAAAGCTCCTGCGAGAGTGTGAGGATTATGTACAGGAGCATGGCCTAAGGTACAACGAGAAAAAGAGTGAATTCATGATCTTTAGGGGTAACATTAAGAGACTTGAAAATGTGCCCCCACTGCTTTTGAACGGGGTTCCTTTAGGCCGTGTAAGTCAGTTTAAATACCTTGGTCATATTGTGACTGAAACCCTGGATGACAATTGTGACATTGAAAGGGAACGCAGGGCGTTGTCGGTTCGTGGAAACATGGTGAGGCAGAGGTTTGCACGGTGTACAGTAGAAGTGAAGTTAACTTTATTCAAAGCCTACTGTCAAAATTTTTACACCAGTGGTCTGTGGTCCAGTTTTACCCAGCGTACCTACAATGCCCTGCGTGTGTTATACAATAACATCTTCAGATCCTTGTTGTGGCTCCCACGTTTCTGCAGTGCATCTGGCATGTTCGCCGATGCTAGAACTGATGACTTCTATGCTTTGATGCGGAAAAAGTCTTATTCCATCATAAAAAGAATACGGGGGAGCTCTAACGGCATTCTGAGGATGTTATCGGAGAGATTAGACTCTCCTTTGTTTACAAGGTTCACCGATTTGCATGTCAAAAATGTAAATCGATGCAGCTTGTTTTCATTATTATAATTTTTAATTTGATCTGCTAACATAGTGTGTAAGCTGTTTGTTACTAACAATATATGGACAAATGAAGTCTGAAATAAACAAATTTTATTATTTATTTATTATTAATAAAAGAACTAAATTACTCACACGATAACTAGGAAAACAATTCACAGATTTTACAGTCCCGCAAGGATCGGAGCATTGAAAATGAATACAAAAATTTACGAAAAACCAAAATCAAATAAAATGCTAAATCCTAGTATATTTTTAAAGTTACCTAGGTAGTGCCTATTTATTTTTACGATTGTGACACTCGGCTCCGCCTCGTGTCACAAAAGCGCCCGCTGACTGCCTCAACGCAGCCAAAATATTATTGACCGATTTTAAAAACTCCAACGAATGCACTTCTCGTCTGCTTCTGCATCTTTTAACTTTATTACCATGACGATCGGTCAATAATCATAGAAGCTACAAAACTTTTTATGTACGGAAACACCCTTTTTTAACCGACTTCAAAAAAAGGAGGAGGTTCTCAAGTCGACGGTTTTTTTTTTTTTTTTTTTTTTTTTATGTATGTTTTAACATAGCTTCGTCAGTTGTTACCCGATTTGTACAATTCTTTTCTTATCTCAAAGAACATAGTTCGTGTGTGGTCCCATAAAATTTTTTCAGAGATCTGGCCAGTAGTTTTCTCATAATCCTCAAAAATATCAATTATTTAGCTCGCCATCGTACGAGTTTTTATGGAATTTCGGACATAACATCTTTGTTTATGAACCGATTTAGATGATTCTTTTTTTATTTGAAAGGGTATACTTCAAGAGTGGTCACAATTTAATTTCATCGTTATTGGACTTCGAACTTCGAAGATACACAAGGGAACTCCTCAAAGTCAAATAGTATATGTAAAGTGATTTAGGTTTTGGTAAGTTTATGGCAATCCAAAACAAACCAAATCATGGTTTGCGATGCAACGTTCTGGACTAGATTTGGACTACGAAAACACAACGGAACTCCTCAAAAACAAACAGCGTGAATTTGGAAATTGAGTTCTGGGCATTTTACCATTGAAAATGTTATAATATAAAGTTAAAAAATATTTACACGCTGCGCTTACATACCTACCACTAAAAAGTTGAAAATAAAAAAGCTTTTTTAAAAAAAAGAAAAACCGCCTTCAAAAAACCTGAAAACAAAAACAGCTTAAAAATTTAATACCTCTAAAAAGCAAGAAATAATATTCGAATCATTCGTTACACATATCAATATTAATAAAACACGTCTAATGAAGTCGGGTGGGGCTTTAAGAAAAAAATAAAGTTGTCCTCCAGCCCCACCCGACTTCAATAGACGTGTTTTATTAATATTGATATGTGTAACGAATGATTCGAATATTATTTCTTGCTTTTTAGAGGTATTAAATTTTTAAGCTGTTTTTGTTTTCAGGTTTTTTCTAGAAATCTAAAGGGACCACCTACAGGTCACAATTATTTACCGATTTTCAAAAATATTTCGCCATTTGGTAGCTAAACTAATACCCTAGGACCCTTTTTTTCATTTTTTCTTAAGTCAATTTTTTTTCCGAAAAATTTAATATTCAGTAAACAAACGCCTCTCAAAAACCCCGTTTTTTTTGGAATTTTGCAAAATTTCAAAAAAAGTTATCAGTAGATTTTCAAAATTCAAACGTTCACACGTGTCTCGATAAATTATTCAACTTTTGGTACTATTTTCATCTCAATCCTCTCAAAATCTTCGGAGATATAGTCAAAAATACGTCTCAGGCGATTTGCATCTGATAACCATTTTCAATGGTAAAAATATCGACCTCTTAAAATTGAAATATTCCCATACATTTAGTATGGAGACTGGCCAACGACATGACCACGAACTGACGTAACAGACGTTGCCAAACTTATGTTCACAGCTTGCAATTAAAGAAGTCTATGGTACAGCTCGCGCAACAAAATTTGAACCAAACCATAGACAATGAGGCTTCCGCAATTTTCAGTACAAAAATGGTAGTGCGCAGGTCACGTGGTGGGTGTGATACTAAACATTGGGTCAGGTATGTTGCGCGAGTTTTTCTATACCCCTGACAACGTACCTTTATTACGCTTAATTTCATGATGATCGTAACAAACAAACTAACACACTTTCGCAGCGTATAATATTAGCAAAAGATTAGTAAGGATGAAGATTTTATTAGGTACTGATTGTGAAAATGGGAAAAACACGACTAACCCGGGGAAAATTTCGGGAAGATAGATGTAGGATTAGGATGATGTAATTTTATCATTATCTCGTAATCTCGTTTATTGTTTTATACGAAGGAAAGTTTTTGTTATTTTTTACAAATTGATTATTGCGGTACTGTGAGTTTCCACTAGTCCATCAACAATGTTGTAAACATTTTCTCGAAACAGAATCTGACAGATAGTGAGAACACAACCACAAGTCATAGACTAACTACCGGGTGTAAAGGTAACGATCCGATCATTTGCGATTGTCAATTTTTACGTCATTGATGCACATTGATGCGAAAATTGATCGTTTACGCGTGCAATGATTCGAAGACGAAAAGATTGACAATCGCAATTGATCGTTACCGGCGGGCTTAACAAGACCCTCAACGAAGCCGAGGTCTACGTATTCTGCCCACCATCAGGACCTGTATTGCTTTCTCTGTGCTGTGTTTCTGTTCAAAATTATTGCTGGGAAACGATTTTAATTTTTGGTGTTAAAAAAGCATTGCATACATTACCACGCAATGTAACGCGTATACTCGTACATAGTTTCGTGCGGCCGAGTTGAAAGGAGCGTTATGTGCGTGGCTGCGAGCTCGTGAGATTCATTGATTGATGACGTTTTGAAGCCATTGTTTGTTACGAAATACTTAAAATTTTGATAATGTTTCTTTGAACAAAATTAGGAAATAACGAATAAAAAAGATTTCAAAAAAAAATGTTTTTACTTTGTCCTTCAATAACTTCGTAAGTAGCTATTGGTTTCCCAGGTATAGTATAAAAGTAAAAAAAAAAGATCCTGATGATGGGCGGAATGCGTGGACTTCAGCTTCGTTGAGGGTCTTGTTACACCCATTATATTGTGACACAACTCTGTCAAAAATGTTTATAATTAACAAGTTGGCTTAACTTGTCAATGCAGTGGAATCGCATCGGTGATGTGTTGTTACTGTTATATTGGGTAAGTGTACCGAAATCAAAACAAATAGGTACTTATTTAATTATTTTTATGATAAGCTCTAGGTAAGGTAGGTAACTATGTGGTACTTATCATATTTATTTTACTAACCTACTCAAAAGAATTTAAATAAATTTTTTTCATCCAAAACGATCAATACTACGGAAAAAGTAAACGTGCACACCGTTTTGCTTTAGGCTTATCACACTTTGTTAGTTTGTAGGTACAGGGTTTTTGTAAAACACCAACAACCTCGCAGTAGAAGATTACTAACATCTCGACAAAAAATTTCGACTTTCCATACCAATCCAAATAGCTGATCGAGTTTTGTATGAAAAGTCGTAATTTTTTGTGTTTTCAGAAAAGTTGTAGAACAAAAATGTTGTTGTTCATGATGTTAGTAATCTACACCTGCGAAGTTATTGGTGTTTTACAAATAACCCTGTATGTATAATCTTTAAATACCAGTAAAAAAAACATGTCAAAGTGTATCGATTTGAATATTTTTTTATATTTTATTTCTCTGTGATCAAAAACTTTTTAATTTTCTCTCTATAGTGCACTCCTTGACAAAATACAAACAATAAGTGAAAAAATAAAGATGAGTTATATTTTAAACTTTTAGATTTTTGCATTCACAATGCTATTTTTATATTAAGATGAATAAATAATGAAAAAATATTAGAAAAAATCGACTCACCCGTAGCAACTCAGACGGGATTGTCTGTCTGAGTTGACATCTGAGTTGCTACGGGTGAGTCGATTTTTTCTAATATTTTTTCATTATTTATTCATCAATGAGTCATATTCTTATTTGTTACAGCTGAAACTTTTGTGAAAAATACCTCAGACAAGCAAATTTGGAATTCCACTTGAACAGATTGTCTTCGTTTTAAAATACCTGATAATTTACTATGTTTTTCTCTCTATACGGCACTGATGTAAGAGTTTTGCTTCCTAAAACTGAAGTTGACATCAACAGTAATTCTTTAGAAAACTTCTTTGGAAAAACGCAAATTTCTTTGAAATGCGGATATAGTACATATTATGAAGCATATGCTAATCAAATTGTAATGACCAGTTTTAGGTTACCTATTTATTTTATTTGGTTTTCCTTACCTCAGACTCAGATTATGTCGAGGAAAATAAATAACCTAAGTAGGCCTACGTCATTCGTATTTTCCCGAGACTAATAATAAAATTAATTTTGTGTCATATTTTTTTAACAAAACAGTAAGTACTTAATATAATCATTTACATGCTGAATGTGGAGATGGATTGGAAGTAAGAAGGTTTTCCAAAAGATACTTCATTTCCAAAATTTTATTGTATCTTCTTATCTTATGTTGTAAACGAAATTAAATTCGGAATGAGAAAGAATGTATTAAGATGGAAAATGATATTTCTTATGTTTTAATCAACAATTAAATTCGATATTTTTTTAAACAAAATTAAACTCGAAACAAAGAAGAGGTCATTTGTTGAAAGTGCTCTACGTTATTGTATTATATTATATTTACAACTTTTTCTTGAAAATAATTTTATTGTTTAGTTTGTCAGAGTTTGTCTACAATTGTTCTTCATTTATTTTTATTTTTTTTATAAATGATAGTTATACTTATTAACCACTCATATCTTTATTACAAGTCCAAGCCCAAAATTTATCTGACGTTCTGAGTAAAATGTAGTAAATAAAATAGAAAGATTTCACCAAAAAGGGAGTCGAAGTTTCTACATCAGTGGGGTTGAGGAAATCCTCTGAATTTCAAGAATCTTGAATTGCTTGCGGCATCACGTGCTTTGCTTAGTTTGCTTAGGAGTTTCCATATGTTGCATGGTACGTCCGTTGCGTTTTGACCTCGGCGGTCGACATTGGGCGCAGAGGCCCTGGGCTACGTACAGGCTGCAGGGAGCGCTGTACGGACTCGCGGACGGGTGTAGTCCCGTCGGAATCGAATTGACGACGTGGCGTCTGATTATCCACAATAGCTCAGTCGGGCATATCGCTTCAAAGGAGTGGGGCAGATTTAGAATAGCTCTTACCCCGAGTCACTACTTCACTGTGTAGAATTGGACTCCCCACTTGTAACCAAACGAGCGTGTATTTATGCTACATTATAAAAAAACTACGCTAGCGCGGTGCAGGAAGGCTATTCTTAAAACGCCCCTATCTTGCATCACCTAACAGCGTAAATTATTATAAAATATACAATTTTAAACTCAGAATTGAATGAATAACAACTTGATAGTATTAAATGAAACCTGAGATATAAATAGAATTAAATTATTAAGAGAGCGAGCAGGACGTATTATCAAACAGTATGAACTGATAAGGACGGCGACATTTAAAGCATCTGTTTAGTTCAGCTAGCGCCATCTCTTGACATGGTGCGAAAACGTTTAAACATCCCAACCGAGTCCTGTTATTTGTTAGGGATGCTTTCCTGTTGTGTTTTTTTTTTAACTTTGATACCAAAGAAGATACTTACGAAAACTAAAATATCATATGAATTTAAAAACTTAAATGTATGAATTAATTTCTTTTTTAATATTCAAACGTCGTATTTTTATAAAAGCAATACATAACATTGCTAATCTTGTTTACAGCACAGAATACATAATAGTACAATTTACAGTCACTTTTTTCTTTGCTCGTCTCGCTTTGCGCGCTCCATTTTACAATGATTTTTACTATTTTACAGCAAAATATCAATAAAATTTTATATCGAGTCTAAGTACTTATCAAATGAGTACCTTCAAATAATAAAACTTTCAATGATTTCGATAATTTTATTATGAAAATTTTAAATATAGAGTCGAATACAGTAATTTAACTCCTAGATAATTACTCATACCCTAATGGAATTAACTTCGTTGGTGAGCATTGCTAGAAGTTTTTGTAAGTAATCAAAGGTAAAATAAGGTTACTACTCCTTTCCTTTCTTTTATGAAATTTTCACAAAATAAGAAACTTTATTTAAACTAGCTTTTGCCCGCGACTTCGTCCGCGTGGACATTCGGAAAATCGCTATGGAACCTTTGACCGATATAAGTATCGAGTTGCATTTGCAATTATAGAGTAAAAGAACTTTGTAGCATCTTTTTGCAATCGAATCAAATAACTTTAAACATAATTTATCAATAAGTACAATATCATTAGGTAGATATGCTAATTGAATATTATTTGTGTAAATAACAAATATTTCGATAAAATCAGTAATTTCTATAAGTCTAAGAAATATGAGTTATTCTGTAATGTTATTATTATGTTAGTCTGTGATGGCTAAAACTTAAACTTTACTATAAAGATGGTCAAGATGGCCCCTTTAAAGATGGCTAAAATAAAAGGGAATTAATTAATTGGGTGACTGGAAATAATTAAAGGCGACTGTTAATGGGATACTTAATACTAAACCGGGCAGCAATTTATTTTTTGGTTACAAAATAACTATACGGGCGACAAACAGTGGATTACAAATATACTTAAAACGGGCGACTAGGTACATGTGGGTGACAAATAATCTAAATGGGAGACTAAAATACTGAGTGGGCAACTATAATACCAAGTAGGTAATATACACCGTCATTTTGTAGTCATTTTAATTAACTTAAGGGATTGTTCTACTAATGAAACTAAACATTTTTGCCAAAGAAACATGGGTCGAAAAACGACAAAAATGTTTGACTTTCCCATACTAATACAATGTTTTAACTGTCTAGTTAGTATGGGAGGATCGAAATTTTTGTCGTTTTTCGACCCATGTTTCTTGGGCAAAAATGTTTATTTTCATTGGTACAACACACCCTTAAGTTAATTAAAACGACTACAAAATGACGGTGTATAACTGATTTAAGCTACCCCACATGGTATTTCAACAGGTTTTTATTAGGTTGCTTTCTTAGGTGTTTGTTTGTTTGTTTATTTTTTGTCATCTCGATTAGGATAATAGTCACCATTTTATAAATAAAATATATGCCTTTGAAATGTTTTGTGTGCCCTAAAGGTTTTCGCCCAAATAGTAATTTGGTCACCCGTTCTGAATAACAAGTCACTCAATTTGTATTTTTAAGTCACCCAATTTCAATATCTGTAGCCGCCCTCGCTCCGTCGCCGCCCAATTAGTATTTCAGTACGCTGTAATCAGTATTTTTAATACCCAAAATGGGAGTTTATTGTTACCCGATTAAATACTACCCAAATATAAAGGGGAATTTTCTACCACACGCAAAATTTGCTTTGCTGCTTGAATAATTTTGCTGTTGTTATTTTGTAGTAAAAGACTTACATATCGAATGTATGAAATTTAATTAACTCAATTAAACTTTTTACTGAACACGATGATCAACTGAGGGTTTTCTAAAACGAGGGTTCTCTGTGGTGGTAGAAGCCGGTATGAAGGTAGGGTTGTCACACGGCTCTGTTAGGTCATCCTCGTGATCCTTCCTCCATCGCTCGTACTCCCGCCTGTCGCGAACATCTGTCAGCCACTTCCACCCAACTAGGGTCGCAACGCCGATCAAGATGAGAGACGCTAGGCATATCCCTCCGTATACTGAAAAAATTAAAATGTAGGTATAGGTTAATTAATATCTGCCTTAGGATAAAATCACAATGTAAAAAACAAGAATTGGCATTATTAGTTATACGGATCTAAATATCTCGTAAGAGCCTCTTTTACTAAAACTTTTAAAAAGGACTTTCAAGCATCAATTTAAGCGATTCGATTCTTGTCTGAGTAGTGACAAACTGGTTGATCTTTAGTCAGTTGAAAGCTTAACGTAAGTAATAAACATTGTATTTTGAATGAATACATTCAGAATGCATTGAAACTTAAATAAAATATTTTAGGCTACAAGTATCAAATGATATTTAGTGGCAGGGTAACTCAAATGTGCATTGGTGTTCGGCGCGCAGAATAATTTATTTATCAAATGCGACAATTCTTTATAGTTAGTTATTAATTACAGCAACGGAAACTGTTATTTATTGTTTATCAGTAAAAAAACTTACAATAATAACTCTCCATGCAATTTTTCTCGGCTTGCACCAACATTTCTATGCCGTAATTAATGTCATCGTATTTATAAATGAAGCGCGTGTAGCATCCAACATCTACTCTTATATCAGAGCATAAACTCCAGGTAGGGTCAAGAGCTGCATGGGTGACATCAGCCCTGAAGCTACCACAAGGGCAGTTCTTCTCTCCTTTGTGGAGGCAACGAGCACAATTTTCCAGGATATTGCACTGTGGTCGGTGGCAGTCAGGGCAGGATTGGAAACGACAGAAACTATCAAGGTTCACCCTAGCATCCCAATTAGCAGTGGTATTGCAGACACATTTCTCGCATCTACATTCCCCAAAGCCACTGCAAACCTATGAAATTTAATGTTATGTTTAGTTATTAAGTACTAAGATCTAGCTAGGTCTAGTTAATTTAGCAATTTAGGATTAGTCAATACAGTAAGAAGGTATTACAGTCTAGGTTTTACCATGTCCTATTTATACTAAAAAATACGACGAAAAATAGGTACGACTCGCAGCAGATCATTTAAAAATGTCCTATTAAATTTTGTAAAGCAAATTCTATTTTATGATTACAGGGGTAAGTGTATGCCTCTCAGTCAGAAAAATATTCTGTCTATAAGTATACATATTTTAACGAGTTTCAAATCACACGAAGTCCTTTACAACCGAACTTATTTTGTGAGAAAGAACTGAATGTTCCTATCCTAGCCGATTTCGTTTACGGCGAATTTGAGGTTTTGGCGCTCGTAGTTAAGCTTTTATAATCCTCCACTAATGAGACATAAACAAGTCACAATAGAAAAGATGGGAACACACCTTTCCATTGGGTGCTGTACATCGTTTGTTGGACCCGGGACACTCGCACGCATTCCCAGACCATCCGTCTAAACAGACGCATTTCTCCCCTTCACAGCGCCCGTGGCCGTTGCAAACTAGTTTGTTCACTTTAGGACACAACCCCTTGTTGTACTGGCAGAACGAACCTTCGTATCTAAAAAAAAAAGAATACTATCCCCGTCAATTGGTAATGCGCTGGAACCTTGTCAAATTAACATACATATCATCGTCATCCGCAACTAAAAATGACGAAAAACAGTTAAATTCTAATAGGTAATATACCTATAATATGTTAATTATTGAATTCTTATTTTCGATAAGAAAGGGTCTATGTATATGAGAAAATTACAATAGTTTTTCGTTTTTGAGGTTAAAATCATGGCCGCCAGGCGCATTACCAATTGACGCGGAAAGTACGTCATCATATCCTATGTAAAGGCCTACTCAAATCTGATTGGTATCCTGTACCGATGGCGGTAACGATATCCTGATGTGTATGCGGTAACGCGCTGTTCAAAGATGTTCCGCAACTGCTGCCTGTAATGCCATACAAACAGGGTTGCCAATGCCCACGTCTGGATTACCCAAAAACCTGACTGAAAATCCCCAAATTTGGGGAAAACAATATCTTAATTCCCCACATTTTCCCCACAAATTTTCATCAACGAAATAAAAGTACTGTTCATGTAAATTAAACATATTATTACAAAATCTTCTTCTAAATACCCAAAAAAAAAGTAGTTAAGAATCGTTAAATAACACATTTTAAGGATTTTAATCTACTTTTTTTACAAGTTTTGATTTTTTCGATAAAAGAAATTACTATTAATACAAGGGAAAAAATATAGTTAAGTAAAAAAAATGATTTAGAAATACTTCTAACTACTTTTATTATTTCCAAGTTCAGTTCTAGTGTAAAAATCTAAAAACCCTAATTCCCGCGTTTTCTCCACATTGGCGCTCTCCCCACAAATTACCCAATCGGACTGAAAATCCCCACATATTGGGGAATTTCCCACAGATTGGCAACGCTGCATACAAAATACCGATCGGGATATCGGTCGGGTAAACCGTTACCGCCACTACTGGTACAGGATACCGGTCAGGTTTGAGTAGGCCTTTAATATCCCATCTCTAGTTCAGTGATAAACGGAAGAAAATTGCTACAAAAAAACTGATTTCAAAAAGCCTATATAAAGATAACAAATCTTATCCTCTAAGAACCAGTCGCTTGGTTGTTGTTGATTGTTGTTATTGATTGATTTTCTGATGAAATCTGCTTTCCTAGATAGAAAATACTTGCGTCAGGTCAGGTAAGTCTATAAACTTCCATATTTAACGATCATGGAACGATCTAAAACTTTACTTACAGAGAATCTTTTTTGCAATTGCACCTGCCGCAAATGCAGGAGCCGTGCCCGCTGCAAAGTTCCTTGTCTCCTGGAGCTATGCACGTGGAGTTGTCGTTCATATTAGAATACGCGTTGGTGGTACAGGCACATCTCTCGCCATACCTAAATACAAATTATAACATTATGAGTTGAACGAAGAGTTGTAAAAAACATGACCCTCAGCCATTTTTATTATGTCCCCACACTGCTGAGGCACAGCACAGGCCTTCCTTATGGATAAGGAGGATGGGCCGTACTAACGCTCGTCTTTAATATGGAAAAAACATATTAAAAACGAAAGATTCTTGTAGTATCACATTCGGTAAAAACTATAATGGTTATTTTACAAATCTAAAAAAAATCACCTTTTATCATCACATACACAAATACCGCACTGTAGAGTCCCTGCTTCACTGCATTCATCTGCGTTTACTTTGCTTTTGTTAGCACACTCACAATCCTTTATGATTTCAATATCAAGAACGACTTTCTCGTTAATTCCTTCAATTATTATGTCTATGCTTGTCTGGTCTACACCGAAATCATTTAAAAGCTTTATGATCCCATTGAAATGCTTCTCTTTTCCATTCTTAACGTCGCAGTCAGTATTACCATTGATACAGTCCGGATCAAAAGAAATGTGGAAGTTGTCACGTTGACCAGATTTATAACTGACTTTTAACTTGATGGGTTTCTTAATTTCCTACACAAAAGCAATGGTAAATACCTAAATATTTTAATGATTCAACACGTTGAATAAATTAAATCTGGTGATATGGCTTTTGCCAAAGAAAAAGTAACACTTACCTCATAAAGTTTTTCGAGGAGCGATGCAATCTTATTGCCGTCATAACTGACATACTTTGACCCGCCAATAAATTCACATAAGCGACTATAATAATACTGAAACTCGTATTTAATTAAGAATATAATTGTCATTTCCTGATCGGCAGCCATTTTATTAATAATGCTTACTGACGGGTAGTCCATTTCTAATTCTTTTGCATATGTACCATCGTCGTTTAAATAACATCCTCCGTCATAAGGATTGAAAATACCTGCTGTAAGTCCATCACCAGCTGAGTGAAACGAAGGGGCATCACTCAAGACTACAATTATCTTACGCGACTCATCATTCCAACCTATTTTTTCTCTACATCCGATCACCTGCGCGAGAGCATCTAAACCTCCTTCTGGTTCATCATAGTTGTGACCAAATTCAAATTCACTCACAATCTTCTTAAATTGATCAATGTCATTAGTGAGATTTAGGCGATGTTTAAAGGAATATGTTTTAGAGCTGTCCAGTTTACTAAAATCAACACAAATAATATTTAGAGCTCGTTTTCCTTTCTTCCAAAGAATTGATGGTATTAAAAATAAAGTTACTTACTCTGTAAACGGTAGCGTGTTCTTATCAACAAAAGTGCCCATTCCTAGTTGTATATTTTTTGTCAAGTTTTGCATTGTTTTGTAAATGTGCTCACTTTGTTCTGTTATCATGGATCTGGTAGAATTCATGGTGGCAGAGGCGTCTAATATAAAGTATAAATCGATGGGATAGTCAATAGCAGTTTTGAAGTAAATTTCGAAGTCCGCTGGGACTCCTGGACGTAGCTGCATTTTGAATTTTTGCGGTTTGACCTGAATAACCTTGCCGCGGTCTGAATTAAAGTCTAAATTTTCAGATGGGGTTACTTTGTTCAAAGGGTTCTGTAAAAATTTTGAACACCAATCAGTGTTCAACGTGGCTGACTTGCATCTTGTATTATTAAAATTTCCCTGAAAAAAAAAACAACAGGTATTGATATGAGTATTACTATGAGCTTTCACAGTGCCCGCGGAGGATTAAATACGGGTGTTACAAAAAAAACTTTGTTCTGTGTCCTGTATTTATTATTGGTAGTATTTTTTGTTATAGCGAGCGGCAACAGAAATACATCATCAGACAGACAGACAGACGGACAGTGGAGTCTTAGTTATAGGGTCCCGTTATAGGTCCCGTTTTTACCCTTGGATACGAAACCGTGAAAATAGAGACCATACAATAAATACTGCGTATCCATAAAAAGAATCGCGATAATCGGACGCAATTCGTCGTTCAATTTCTCGGTTGCTTTCTTGTTTGTTTACGACGATTTTATATGAGTTTCCCGATGAGCTAGAGTCTTGAAACTGAACAAAGGTCAGAACTGGAAAACAATACAATATTATAGTGTCATTGAGCTGATCTGATGATGGAGCCGGAAGAAGGCCACAAGAACTTTGTGATAAAACCAAACAACCCCATTGAGATTGGGCTCGTTAGAATCATCTAGATAAGTGCTCTGACGGAAAATGAGGTCTAGGGTCTGATGATGAAACCGGAAAAAGGCTACAGGAACTCAGTATTACAACCACAACCCCATCGAGTTTGGGCCCGTTTGAATCGTCTTGACGAGTAGTCTGTTGGGAAATAGTGTCCCAGGTTCTGATGATGGAGCCAGGAGAATGTCACAGGTACTCTGTAATAAAACCATGCAGCCCCATGGAGTTTGGGTTCGTCTGATTCGTCTTGACGAGTACTCCGATACGTGATCGTGATTTTTTTTAGTTTAAGCTCGTTGTCTAAAAAGCACAAAATAATAATTTACAAAAAAAATTTTTGATAAAAAATATTTTTTTGAACTGACAAAAAATATAAAAATCGGCCCAAAACATAAAAAACGGACTAGAAAAACAGACTAAAAAGTATAAAATAAATTATTTTGTAGAGATTTATAACTTTTTTTTTTTAGTTTATTGGGGTCTAAGGCTGGCCCCAGACCTACCGGTTCCGTTTCTTTGCTTTGCTGTGCTACCTTGCTTGAAAGACCGCCGGCCAACCAGGGTAATTTTCAATCTATCGCATTTTGGGACTAGACCAAATTGGCAAGATAGCCATTAGCTTGGTTTTATCAAATGTCATCGCCTGGATTGCGAAGTAGGAAGCTTTTAGGAGATATGCCACCCTGAACATGGACTCCGATCGTTAAAAATAACTCGATCGCTTATTTATACAAGATGTTTGGTAAAGCCTTATAAAACTGAATATGGTAGATAGGGACCATAATAAAACTGAACAACTTTTACTATGGGACCAAATCTGAAATCGCGAAAAAAATTTAACTGTTTCATACATTTTGATAATTTCGTTATTAATTTTTGTATAAAACAGCAGTTTTTTTTTTTAAAACGAAAACTAAAACTTCTCATCGCACCCCAGACGACGATATTTGATAACACCAAACTAATGGCTATCTTGCCAATGTGGTCAGGTCAAAATATGCGATAGATTGAAAATGAGCCTCTTGGCTGGCGGTCCATGGTAGAACAGCAAAGCAAAGAAACGGAACCGGTAGGTCTGGGGCCAGCCTAACAAACAGTTTCACAATGTGTGTAATAAACAATTTAAGTTACATAGGAAGATTATTAAATGTGGAACCAACATCGTTAACCACTGATTACATATAGAAAATGGGAATATTTTAAAGTTTTAATACAAAGTTTTATATTATTAGAACTTTATACAGAAGATATCCATTCTGTGACAGAAGTTTTAAATCTAAAAACGTGGGGCGCATGCTAAAGACAAATTGATGATAAATCTCACAAAATGCACCCCATTTTTATTAGGTTTCTGTTTTTTTTTTATATAAAAAAAATATGTTATAGGCCTGCTGACTACTGGACTAATAAACACAAATTAAAAATGCGTTCCTTTATGAGAAAAAGTTTTTTGTATTTTTTTTAAACAAATAAAAGAATTACCGATGCACACCAGGAGCAGATTGAAGGATCCGTAATGCAGTCGCTGCATCTCTCGTGTCTCTCACAGGGGTCTATCGATGACGTCATTTGGAACAGCCATGCCAAGGCCAATAACCAAATAGCCAAACCCATACTTATAGCACTCCCTTTCGAAACTAAATTCATACTGATTCTAAATATAAATGTTTGTAACGGAACAGGATAAAGGAAAACTTATATCAAATGACCTATTAAAGGCTCCAGCACACCGGATGCGTAAGCATATGCGTAAGCGTGCACGTATAGACGTACCATGACGTTGTAATGCCTGAAACTTTATGAGACATGGCACACCGCTTGCGTAACGAACGCGTGCACGTAGACCGATGCGTAACCCTACGCATTGCAGCTCTCATGAGACAACCAGGCTGCGTGCTTACGCAGAGCGGAACGCATTGATGACGTTGTACTCAATGGCATTCCCTATTGGACGTCACACTGAACAAATACGAACACGCACGTATCTTGCCCGCTGGAATGCCCGCTGGACTGGTGTGCCCGCTGGGTACGCAAGGGACAGGCTGCGTTGCATATGCGTATGCGTGCCGCGTAGACGTATGCGTAACCCGGTGTGTCAGGGGGTTACGTGCGTAACTACGCGCGTGTACACGCACGCGTGACCACGCGCGTGTCTACGCATCCGGTGTGCCCAGGCCTTAAGGGAAAGGTTTATTAAAGTATATTTAGGAAGATTTTAACGAATCTTTAATGTATCGTATTAAATTATTTTTAATTATAAAGCTGATGTTATAAAAAACTCAATAAGTATGTATATTGCTTTTTTCATAACAGTGATTACATTAGCCTTATGTTAATAGGTAGATAGTTAAATTGTATTTTATCGGCATTTCATTTGATTCCAGACTATACTTACCCTTAAGAGTTATTGTTTGCTTTACATCAATTTAATAATTTTCCTTAAATTAACGGAAACTTCACATATTCAACAATTAATTATTAATTATACTTTGTGTCTGTGCAGTTCTAGTAATGGGCATCAAGATGAGAGAGGCTGTAGTTTTTGTGATATTATATTGTTTAATTAATGAAATAGTTTGTGATAAAACTTGCAATAATTTTGAAAATTGTGGGACATGTATTGGTTTCAGTGGAGATCGATGTGCATGGTGTTCCGAGGTATGTTTGCAACTTTATAACAAGCGAAACATACTCGTATTACTTCTTCCTTTTAAGAAATCAGTATTATATTCGATATGATACTGATTTCTTAAAAGGTTAAAAGCTGTCAATAGACAAGTAAAAAAAGGTATACATAGCCGACATTTGTTTTAATATTCATTTATTTATTACATACAGGCAAACTTAACGGAAAGCCGATGTCAGCCAAAACAATATTTAAGAACAAACCAACATTGGTGTGAAAAAAAATTCATCTACAATCCTGAAATGGAGATACATGAAATAGTTAAAAACGATACCGTTCGCCCTGGACTGAAGAACATTAAACCGATCCAATTTCAACCTCAAGAGTTAAATTTGAGGCTGAGACCAGGGGCCTCATATAAATTTCAAATGTCTTATAAACCAGCGGAAGATTTTCCTCTAGATGTTTACTACCTGATGGATTATTCGTTTACCATGATAAAGCATGTTGGTGAACTTCAGAAACAGGCCAAATCTGTGTACATCGAATTGAGCGGATTCTCCAACAATGTTCGGTTCGGCGTTGGAAGTTTTGTGGAAAAACCTGAGTTTCCCTTTGTTAAGTAAGTATTATTAGACATTCAATCACGAAATTGGTAATAATTATAGAAGCAAATGGAATGGGGTATATTTATATTATTTTAGAAGAGCTTTGATGATTTTTCTTAAGTTATGGCACAGAATTACAAGGTGTATTATAACCACTCTCCAAATTTTAAGGATGTGTTAAGTCCATGAAACTGAACAAATTTCTCCATGAAACATGTGTCCAAATACGCATAACATACACAAAATTTTGGTCATCCCTTACTAAACTGATCACATGATCTCTATGATTTGTATGAAAAGTATTTTTTTACATTTAGAGTAGACCCTATGTTTCATGGACTGAACATATCCTTAAAATTTGGAGAGTGGTTAAAAACACACCTTGTATATCGTACTACCGTACAGAAAGGACACTCTCTGCCCCGCCCCAGAATCAATACCCCACCCCACCCCGCGAGTTCATGTGCCGAATCGTGTGCTCGTTTAGTTAGTCGTGTTCATCAATTGTCAACTTATTTTGATACTCAAAGCAATGCGTCGTAACTTTTTAGTCGTGTTTCATAACTGTCAACTTATTTTGGTATTCAAGCAATGCATCGTTACTTTATTTACCAAAAAGTTTGAAGCCGCTCATACAGCACAAACTGTACGGTAGCCCTAGACTTACACACACAGTTGCGCGTGTGCAGAAACCTCATATAACGACATCTGTTTATAATGGCGCGGTTGTATGGAGTGTCCAGGGTGTGGTTATGGAATACAAGACGTTAGCAATTTTTTTTAATTATTTTTGCCATCATAATTGTGTAATACTTAATAATATGAGATTTCTTATTTTATTTTAGCCCACAAATACATTATTCGTATTCTTTTAAAAATCACTTATCTTTGACTAAAGATATGGATGAGTTCAAAAGGGTTATTGAAAATAGTCCTAAAGGATCTAATCATGACTTGCCAGAGGCTGGTCTTGATGGTTTGATGCAAGTGATGGCTTGCAAAGAAGAGTTAGGGTGGAGATCAGAAGCGCGTCGTATTATAATTTTGTGCACCGATGCACCATATCACAGTGCTGGGGATGGAAAGATGGTTGGCGCATGGAAACCGAACGACATGAAATGTCACCTGAATTCTAAAAATTTCTATAGCTACAGCTTGCTTCAAGATTACCCTTCTGTAAGCCAACTCAACAAAATGGCGTCTGAAGGCAACTTCAAAATAATTTTTGCAGCTCTTGGTACTGTCCGAAATGAATACGAGCTTTTAGCAAAACAAATATTTGGGTCTAATTATGCCGAGTTACAACAAAACTCAAACATAGTAGCGATTATAAAAGCTGCTTATATGGTTAGTGGAACCAACACTAAGTTAAAATGTAAGGTAATAATTTACTCTTTGACTAAGCGTATACCTACTTATCGTTTGTATTTTTTAAGGAATCTTTAACATACACGATGATAAAACACCAGTGGCCTTCATATGTGCAGTTGAAACTGGAACCTGATTGTACGAAGTTTGGTGTTTGTGAAATAAAACATCAACAGATACTTAGGATAAAAGCAACCATACAAGTGACGGAATGTCCGGAGAAAAAAAAAGATTTAGTACAAATATTAGACGTGGGTCCCGTTACTGGAGGACTTGAAGATAAGTTGAAGATAAATCTTGAAGTAGATTGCGAGTGTGAATGTGAAAAAAATAACACTGGTACAAAAAATTCACCACTTTGCAGCTCGTCTGGGACACTCCGATGTGGTATTTGTGAATGCAATAAAGATCGGTAAGTGGATAACGCCATGATAATGAGCAATAATAAGAACAGTACCAAGTTGAAATATAAATCTAACAACCTGCTTGTTCTAGGTCTGGCAGTATTTGCCAATGCGATGGTTCCATCACAAGCAAAACGGAATTAGAAAAATGTAAATTAAATGTCAATGATACTCATTTCTGTAATGGAAAAGGGGCATGCGTGTGAGTAGTAGATACCGCAATAGTAGTTTTGGTACTTGGTCCCTATAACAGGTTATTTTATTTTATTTATTGTTTTACTTGCCTTATTTCGATAGGTGTGGTAAATGCAGCTGTGACTCCGGTTTCTCCGGCAATTACTGCGAGTTCAATGATAAACAGTGCGACAGACGAGACGACCAGCTCTGCTCTGGCCACGGCAGGTGTACACTCGGCTCGTGCCACTGCTCCCCCGAGTGGACTGGAGTCGATTGCAGCTGTACTGTCAATATCGTTGAATGCTACCTTCCTTTCTCGAAAGAGGTAAACTTCTGACAATTTTGATTGCACTTTTTAGATTTAAAATTTGTCAACAGCCTGCGAGATGGATGCCATGAAAGCAAATTTATTATCTGTGAGCCTAGCATGACCGACAAAACACGATATAAAAGGTGTTTGGTAAAAGCCTTCTAAAGCCGAATATGGTAGATAGGGACCATCAAACTGAACAACTTTTACTATGGGACCAACCCTGCAATCGCGAAAAAAAAATCTGCTGTTTCATACAAAAATTAATAACGGAAATATCAAAATGTATGAAACAGCAGATTTTTTTTCGCGATTTCAGAGTTGGTCCCATAGTAAAAGTTGTTCAGTTTGATGGCCACTATCTACCATATTCGGCTTTATAAGGCTTTTACTAAACACCTTGTATATCGCGTGATATAGCGTTTTATCGACACTCAACTGTCAAAATCCATTGTCTTTTGACAGTTAAACCTGATAAATTGCTATATCATGTCACGTTTTAGTGGTCATGCTGGTTGTTGAGGAGGAGCCGTACCAAACGGATAAAGTTAGAGCATGGAAAATTCCCATGTGCTTGAGCACAGCGCCAAATTTTCGTAACATTCATGTTCTTTTTTAGATTTGTTCGGGCAACGGCGAATGCATGTGCGGCGAGTGTGCTTGTCGCAAAGTAAAAGACAAGTCTGTTTTCATTGGCAGTTTCTGCGACGATTGCGATGAATGTGCGGATAAACGATGCAAGGAACTTGAGAATTACGTTGATTGTAACTATTGGAACAACAAGACCTACTGCGATCAAATGCAGCAGCAGAATCAGACCTTCATAACCGAGATACAAATGCTGAATAAGAGTGTTATCAATAACCAGTCATTGCCAACTGCAAAGTGGTGTTATAAAAAGTTAGAGAACGGGACCTCAATTTTGTTTATGCACAGTTATGACAAAAGTAACAAAAAATTACTATTGCTTATTCAAGAAGAACTGGAGGAAGAGAGCAAACAAAAAATATGGAGTAAGTTTAGGTTTTCTAACACTAAATTTCCTTATTTGAGAAAAGTGGTGGTATTGTGATATACTTAAGACTAATTTATTAAAACATTGTTTCAGTTGCCGTGGGCATTGCGATAGGCACCGTATTATTGATCGGGCTGCTGACTGTGATCGCTTGGAAGGTCTTAATGGACAAAATGGATGAAAAAGAATACAATAATTTCATGAAAAAAGCTCAGGAGGCTGGTTTTGATGTTGCAGAGAACCCGATATACCAACCAGCTGCTACTTCTTTCTCCAATCCGACGTATTTTAATCCACACCCTGGGAATTAGTAAGAAGCGATTGAAACTTATTTGCGAATAGCATACAACTTACTTCTTGATTGTAAATAAGATTTCCTGACTATATAAATAAGACACGATTTTTGCGTGCTTTAGAAACCTGCGTTTTATTTCTGTAGTAAATTCAGAGTCAATATCTAGAGGAGGTTGACTTGTATATAATTTTAATACCCTGAACTTCGATCATCTATACCTGTGGATATTGTATGACAATGGCATTTGTGGGACACTTTTAACTCCCCCAAAACGCAGCCCAGTATGAAAGTCCCCCAAGACATTTCATACAACTTGACATTTAGTGTCGCGTGACTCGCGTGATTTGTCAAACGGCATGTGCCACATTTCAGCTTTGTTATTGTATGACGTGCTACATCCTCAGGTATAGATGATCGAAGTAAGGGTGGTCGTTATAACAGATAACGAGTATATTATAACGATATAAAAATATACCCATAACACCTAATATAAAATGTATTACTTTTCTGCTACTAATATAATTATTTTTATGACGAGTCAAGCGCCATCTAGGGAAATAGAAGGAAGGGAATAAATAAAGCATGCTCTCAGCATTGAGTTGAGCTTGCTTTCGCAGCTTCGCTCGCTTTTTTCTTTCCTTGTATGGCGATTGGCGACATCTAGTTAAGCAATTAAAATATTAAGGTATTGCCTTTTTCTATCAAAATTCAACTTTATTACGTAGCACTACGAACCAATTTTGATATGACACCTATAAATAACACCTAATAATTATAATGACTGTTATTTTTTCTGTTATGATATTAATATTTTAGCGTTCACAGTTCAGTCGGTATATTATACTGCAGGTCTGCGATCGTGACATGACGCGATGCTCGCGCAAGCGTATATTGCGAGTTACCTACGCATTTTTATTTAAATTATAGTAAAGTTGTTTGTTTGTTTATAGTTTTAGGTTAAGTATATTATTAAGAAATATTTTTAAGTAAGTACCTACCTACCTAGTTCAAGAATCTACTGAAATGCCGCGTGTGGGACAAATTTGGTCTTATTTTACTGTTTTAGATACATATTCCGATATTTTAATTACTGTTATAGATATACAATATTAGGTGTTATATTATAACAGAAAAAATAACATGTTATTTTAATATAGCATAACGTTATAATATAATATATCAATATAACATTTCCGCACACCTTTAGATCGAAGACCCTGAAGTAAAAAGTAAGTAATAAAAAAATAAAAAGTAAATAATATTTTTTAATTCTCAGAGTCATTTAAATCTAGAGAAGGTGTCTTTCTATTGTTATCTTATTAAACGAGCAATTCTAGAATACTTATATCATAAAGTTAATATTACCTAGCGGAATAGAGTAACAAAGGGCTGAGCAAGCGAGATGTCACTAAACAGCAACAATGTGTGATAAAAAGAGATGCGTGATTATGACGTGCAGAACTCTTTTTCGCAACTGATTGACAGTTTGTCAGCACTTATCAGCACGCTGAGAATTTGAGTTCTGAAAATATTTCCGATATTTCTTGAAATCGTGGACATTTTTGCGAAATAATGCTTCGGAAACATGGTGTCCTGTTCAGTGATTGATTGTTGTACAACACATCGAAATAACCCAGAAAAATGTTCATTTCACAGGTAAATTACTCCGAATCGACCCCGCCTAACTTTGTGTTTATTTTTGCCAATACGTTTCGAAATTTTAACACTGAGCGTGATAATTCTCTTCTGTAAACACTCATTTTTGTAAGAAGCAAAGATCGGCTAGACAAAATGCAAAATTAACGAATATTTTGTGTAAAGAAATAATTTTCATTTTACAGTAGGGCTGCATAAAGTTATCGATTTTTTTTTCGATTGTCTATCACGCCGCATCACACGGTAAACGAATATGTTTCACTGTTGTAAAAGTACTTATATGATGTTTAGTTATTATTCATCTTGGAATGTAAACCCATTTAAGATAGTCAAAGTCAAATAAGCTTTATTCAAATAAACTTAATTATTAAGTACTTTTGAATCGTCTATATTTATCATACCACCCGTTCCAGACTTTTTTACTTAAGCCGATCCATAGGTATCAGTTTCTGACTATTAGAATACCATCATAAGTAATTTAACTATATTTCAGTCAGATTTCCTACCAACTTAGATACATATTATTCATCTATGCAGTAAGCATTTTGAGGAAAAATATTTCCAGATGCGAGGGGTTAAGCGGATTTTGAAAAAATTTGCAGTTCCATCTAAGTTTGTTCCGGTAAGCATTAATAAAATGATACTATAAAATAATAATACTATTTTGTTTCTAAGTAAGTATTACAACTGCAATTTTAGCTTCACTTTTAATAGCAGCAACTTCATTAACTCACTCAATAGCCACTCATTTCTGTCTTTGTTACAGGTCAATATAAAGCCTATACCTCGCAGGCGTATTGTATATTTAGCCGTAAGGAAAAGAGGCTTATGAACCGCCCAATTACATTACGGCTAGCCGTATTGAAAATCGCAAAGCGCTCTATTCAATGCGGCGTACTTTTGATCAGCCGTTTTGAATACGCCGTATCTTTAATCCGCCGCATTACAATGAGGCACCGTTTTATAAAACAGCTAGTTGCTATGTAATACAGCTAAATATACAATACCTACGCCTGCGACATCTGTACTAGTATAGTATTATATTATCTGTGCCTATACGCACAGTGTCGTCCTTAGGCTTGTTGAAAAAATATCGATACATCGATATATCGATATTTTTTATTCGATGTATCGATATTTTTGGCCGATATATTTTGATCCGATATATCGATACAAAATAACCAATATCGAAAATCGTATCAAAATCGATATATTTTTTTATTTATACTCGTTCACGAGCGATTTTTTCAACGCGCGATTTTTTTACCGCCGACGGGTCTGCTGTTAGTTAGTCTGCTGTCATGTCGGTGTGATCATGCGTTAGCATCATTGCAGTCTGTGGTGTGTGTGATCTGTGGTACGTCGTAATAAGCCGGGAAATAACCTCATCTCAAGTCTCAATCTCGTGAATTGTTTATTGTTTGTTTTGGAAATTTCGGAATTCGTTGGTGATTCGCACATTGCGAAAAGTATATTTATCTGTGAATTGCGACCACGACGTGAATCATGTCGTCGTCCAGCAGTAGTGTTGTATGGAACTTTTTTAAAAAGACTAATAAAGATAGTGTCACATGCAATCTGTGTGGTAAAAACTATAAAACAAGTGGCAATACGACAAATTTAGCCGCACATTTACGAAACAAGCATTACCATGCGTTTTCAGAGTTCAAAAATGCTGGTAATAAATATGCCAATGCAAAGTCAAACTCTGACGACTCGAACTCGGAACCTAAAGCTAAAAAACCCGCATTGGAACAACAAGTACAAAAACAACGAAAATTGCCATACAGAATCAGAACTAGTTCTCCTATCCCTTCAAATAGTGCATCTTCTTCTAACATAGCCGAAACTGAAAATATAACGGATTTGTCTACAATTAGTCCCGAAAATTATGATGATGTAAGTATCTACTTATAAACTTTGATTCTTAATTATTATGCAAAGTAAATGAACTAAAATTTCAGTTTTATATGTTAAACTTGTCAAACGTAAAATTAATTAATAATAAGTCGATATCAGCCTTGTATTTTGCGAGGCGAGCAGCACCAGACCAGCAGCTCTGAGCTCTCTAGAGATGTGGTAAAATCAAATGATTATTTTAAGATATCGATAAAAAAATATCCAGAACTGTTTAAAAAATACAATTCTTGATGAAACTGCAAAGCCGCGCGAAGTCTGTATACAATTATAATAGTAAAACACTTGAGTCACGGCAGTACCTTTTGCGATAATGTCAAGAAGTCACCGAATGGATGACGTGTATCATAATATCGATATTTATATTTCAGGCCCGATCATCTACTTGTTGTGTTATAAATACTCAGTGCAAACAAATAACAAAGCAAGCTACCATCATGGACATATTGGAAAGAAGTTCAAGCTACGAAGGTATATGTTAAATTTTAATTTATTTTAGTCACTATTCTAATATGTTATGGCTCATTATCTACCTCTATTTTAATTAAATTTGTTCTTATTACAGCAGGGGGCCAAAAAACAAATGAAATAAATCAAGCGTTGATTTATATGATTTGTAAAGACAACATGCCTCTATCCTGCGTAGAAAAATCGGGATTGAAAAACTTTACTCGCGTTATTTGTCCACGCTACAAGCTTCCGTCGCGGGCTAAGGTAGTCATACCTACTGTTAAGTTCTTTATTTCTGTTTAATTCTGTCTATTTTCACGTTATCATTTTTGTTCATAACTTTTACTCATTGCAGGTAACCAGCTTAGTCGAACAGCGATATGATACTACAAAAGCCATCTTAAAAAATAAACTAAGTGCGACAGAAAATATAGCATTGACGAGTGATATATTAACCATCACCAACTCGACACGAAGTTTCTTAGTTATGACAGCACACTTCCTAAACGCAACAGAAGACTCTATTCCAGAGCTAGAGACGGTGACGTTGACAGCACAGAGAATGTATCATGTAGGTAAACTATGTATGAACAAAATTAAATACTTTAAGATAATAAAAAAAACTTTTATTTCAAGTTTTATTTAGTTCGGTTTCTCACTGTAGCTCTCTGTGTGTTTTTAACTAATAATTAATTATTATGTGTATTATTTTTTTCAACAGGCACACACAGCTGATTACATACGAGACTGTTTTGAAGACATTATCAAGGAGTTTTCAATAGAAAAGAGATGTATCCATTCAATGACCACTGATGGTGGTAGTAATATAGTGTCAGCAGTGAAGAAATTTTTGGGAGACAATAAGCGAATCCCTTGTATGGCTCATTTGATTAATTTAATTGTAGATGCCGCATTAACAAAAGGTAATTCACCGGTTCTGGAACTTGCTAATCAAGTCAAATCTATCGTGACATATTTTAAACAATCTGTCAACGCTATGGACGAATTGCGAGCAGAGCAAGAGAGTCTTCAAAAAAAAGAGGGAGAAGTGCTAACACTCATTCAGTCGGTTAGTACTCGATGGAATTCCTGCCTAGATATGCTGGTAAGATTTAATAAACTATCAGCTATTGTGGCTAAAATTTTAGCTGGCAAGAGAAATGCGCCAGATATGGTATCATCATCACAGCTGAATGTCATCAGAGAGCTGATAACACTGCTTTCCCCATTTAAGCAGGCTACTGAAGACATTAGCGGTGATCATTATGTTAGCGCTAGTCTAGCAATACCTATTACTAATTTGCTGATGCAAGGACTGGAAAACGAAAATCCCTCAACATTATTAGGTATTGCCGTAAAAACCAGTTTGTTGGAAGGGGTTACTACAAAACTAAGGCCCCTAGAGGAAAATGTATACTTGGCAAAAGCTACGATTTTAGATCCGCGCTTCAAGCGTATGCACTTCAGTTCCGCACTGGCCGTTTCAAAAGCAATAACTGAGCTATCAGATGAAATACGCGCAGAACACAGGCACCGTGGACAAATTTCACCCGAACAGAGAACTGCCACAATTTCGGAAGCAGAAAATTCTTTGACGTCAGTGTCGTTATGGTCTCGACACGAAAAACTAGTGGCCGCTGCGACAGCCAACAGTAATGCTGCCAATTTATCCTCTCGCAGTAACAGAATGCCGGACGAGTTAAAACAATTCTTAGATTCTCCAAATATATCCCATAAGGAAAACCCGATAAAGTTTTGGATTGATACCAGACATTTTACGCCAGTTCTTTCGGGTCTGGCACTTAAATACTTAACACCTACAGCTTCATCCGTGTCGTCAGAGAGAGTGGCTTCTGCCGTAAATCTGGCGGTTCCTAATAATAGGAGCCGGCTGACAGCGGAGCATGTAAAGAACAGAGTTTTCCTCCTCTCTCTGCCAGACAAATACTGGTTTGCCTGATAATTTTGATATAATTATATGTAGTACAACGTGTTTTTATATCGTCGCATTTCCGTACTTCTATCAAAATCATTATAGAATTTTTGTCAGTGAAAGTTACAACTTCGTCTTTATTTTTAGTCATTGATAATAATAAAAAAGTATGTGCAAGCAAAAATAAACAATTGACATAAGAGTTATTTATAAAATAACTTTTGAAGTAATTTAATTAAGATTCTTAGATATCTCCATAACTAAGCATTTTTTAACCACATGTTCTAGGAGGTTTTTGATTATTTTGACCTATAGAATAGGTATAACGTCAGAGTTTTGGGTATGGGACATCAAACAATACACAGTTTGTAATACCTGACATAATAAATAATACAATAAATAACTTTTGTTTTTATTAAGATTTTCGTGCATTAAAGTACCTAATGTGTGTTGTCTAAAAAAATCTATTGATATTACTGAGCTAGGCTGAACTAAATTGACTTGACTTAAGGACTGACGAAAAATTGTACAATACATACAATACAATACATTATAAAACCGCAAATGATCTCTGAAAATTTGACCGATATATCAATATATCGATATTTTTTTCGCGATATATCGAGGTCGATATTGATATTTTTAAAAATATCGATATATCGATATATCGATATTTTTTTTTGCTTTCGACATCCCTAGTCGTCCTACGTTTATAGAGATATTGTACCAGAGGCATTCACATATGTACCAACCTCATCGAATTCTAGATCTACACCTCCGCTATTGCAACAGTCACCACCATCGCCTTCTTTCCGACCAGAATTGACGCCAAGGAAAAAGAAGCCCAAAAATAAATGCCATTTTCGCAATCAACATTCTATAAAACCTCAATAATGACATACATGATTGATTGATTGATGATTTTTTCGGTTAATTTATCCCCTAAGGGGTTGAGTTTATTTGTTTGTTAATTTACGTTACATGAAATACGTGTTTATTTGTTTTTAGAAGTATTCCTACAAAGTTTCATTTCAACATGTGTTAATATAAATGATCCTAAATATCTTCTTATCTTTTTTATGTTAAATAAATGATTTTAAATATCTTCTGATCTTTTTCTAATAGTCATAGTTCATTTCAAAATCGTAATTTTAGTACACCCGTGCAAAATTCTATCCCATTTATTTTGAATCTATGGCTGTTAATTAATACCATCGATATCGATATTTATATCAATAGTGACAAGATTACATCACTGAGACTTATACATAAAAAAAATACACACACAAATGTAAATCAATTTGGGTTTCGATTGACAGCTCATGTTTGTTCCTCTATTCCGTAGGTATATTAACTTTATGACTTATATATACATTTATTTCTGTGATCTCGTAAACGGCTCTAACGATTTCGCTGAAATTTGGTACATGGCGGTTTTCGGGGGTAAACAATCGATCTAGATTAGTCTTACGTTTGGGAAAACGCGTGTTTTCGAGCTTTCAATGGAAAAACCATTTCCCAACAAAGAACTCGTCAAGACGATTCAAACAAGCCCAAATTTGATGGGGTTGCACGGTTTCAATATTGAGTTCCTATGGCATGGCCTTTCAGCGTCATCATCAGACCCAGGATCTCATCTCCCATTAGAGTACTCTTCAAGACGATTGTAACGAGCCCAAACACGATGGGGTTGTATGGCTTCGTCATAGAGATCCTGTGGCACGAACGAACACACAAACGAGAAAGCAACCTAATAAAAACGTGTTAAAATGGGAGATGATGTCCAGTATATTAAAGAGGTTACGATAGAGCTACCGGAAATAAAATTTTCTGTGACACAACGGGTATCGAGTAGTGTCATGGAAACTTCATTCTCAGTAGATCCATTGGCCAGATCCACAATGGATCTAGTGAGATTTTTTTTCTCATAAGATCTATAGTGGATCTAATGAGAACTTAAATCTCAGAAGATCCATTGTACAGATCCATAATGGATCTAGTAAAAGGTTTTTTTCTTAGTTGATCCATTGGCCAGATGCATGATAGGTAGATCTAGTGAAGTTTTTTCTCACGACCGACATAGTCACACCGTATATATTTTATATTACATTGGATAAAGTTTACCTCCTCTAAATCTATGCTACCCTGGTACTTTGGTAACGTAATTATTTTTAAAGAAGCATTCTCTTCTTCAATTGCAGCTTTCAAAAAAGGATTGAAAATGGAGCGATAGCATGTGATGATGTGACCGAGAAGATAATATGTACAACGCCCACAGAACAAAGAGTTTTTCCCCCATAAGTCGCATGTGGGCGGTAGGTACATGTGAAACATCAAGTACCCATAGCTCCTCAATCCCCATACCATTATCTATTATTCTGTGCCCATACTTTGAATTGAAGTTCTATGAGATTTAAGTTCTCATTAGATCCATTATAGATCTTATGAGAAAAAAATTTTCACTAGATCCATTGTGGATCTGGCCGATGGATCTATTGAGAATGAAGGGAAAATATAGTTTTACCCATGGCACTACTGGTAGACTCACGGGAAAAAAAAATTTCCCATGACACTACTGGTAGTGCCACGCAGTAGTGTCACGGGCAAAAATATAACTCCAGCGAAGTCTTAGGTACTATGAGCTATGAGTAAGTCTAGGAACCAGAAAAAGTCTAGGTCTTGGGAAGGAAATTCCCAATAGTACTACTGGTAAGACTACTGGAAATTAACGGATTTTTTCTCCCTGTATATTTCAAACAGAGTCATCAAAATTGTTATGACCTGAACATTTAAGTACGGTCATTTTCCATTACAAAAACAGAATAAAATAAAGCAAATATTTCTATTTAAGACTTTATTATTAAAACGAAAATTTTCAATTTTCATAAATACATAAATAATACGGCTCATAAATAACAAAATTTAAACATAAATAATAAAAATATGTAGACAATAGCAACAATGCAAAAGCGATCACAAAATTCATACACAAAATATCTGCACACCGACACCGTTTCGAGAAGGTTAATAAGGACTTCTAGATTAGACTAGAAAAAGTGTTCCGGAAATCCTCGGTAAAAAGAGGGATTTCTTTGAGTCCTTTATTGTCCAGTCCTTGGTGTGCCAGAATCGGGGTCCTCGTCACTGGCAGGTGCAGGAGCCCAGATCTAGCAGTGTAGTGTTATTTCTTGGGAGCACGTGGCATATGACGGTCGTGACTCCGCCGCAGCCGCGTCGGAGGCTCGTCATGGTAAAATTTCTTTTCTTTCCTTTCCTCCGTATTTAATTTCGCTGAAACTGCCTGAAAAAGTGTTTTTTTATTAATACATTGCCGTGTTTTCATTGTGGTGCTTCCATCACTGATGTCAATTGTCATGAGATTAAAGTTAATTTTCCGGGCCTTGAAGTTTTAGGAATATATAATGGTGGCCGGATAATTACAAACACCCATAGACATAGAAATATTTTCGCTGCGCTCAAGAAGACCAACAAAGCGTGGGAAAGAGAAGTTAATATTATACGGACACGGTCTGTGAAAAAAAGAGACAAAGAATCAAGAGACAATGTGCCAATTTTTTTACAGTAAGAGCCCCTAGCGTCCCGCCCAGCAAATGAGCAATCACAGTTTGTTTAAAATATTTGTTAATCCTTATTAGAATTTCAAATTAAGGTTTCGTTGAGTCATGGTGTCTTGTGCTCTAAGTAATTGTGATGTGATAAAAAGAAACAATCCAAGTAATCACACTTTTCAAAGGTAAATAAGATTTTGCCACACATTTCTCTAAAACCAAATTTCGCTACATTTTTTCGTTTATCGATGAAGAAAACATCACCTGTTTCATGACATTGTTGTTCTTTGGCATTCCATTTCTATGGAAACACCAGTCGATTTTCATACAAACGAGGTAACTTCGAAGCTTTGGTTCTTCGACAGGGATTGATCTAGCTGTGATCTGATGATGGCCATCCAGGGAGTGAATGGAGGTGATCCAGATTGCTCTACACACCCAACTGGTCTGATAAGCATTCTAAGAGTTGCAAGGATCAGAGTTCTCAGTTTCAGGTTTTCGATAAATTTTAATGCTATTTTCACGGTTTTTTAAATATCGAAATAGCTCTTAGAATGCTGATCAGATCAGTTGGGTGTGTATGTGATCTGGATCTCCTCCATTCACTCCCTGGATGGCCATCATCAGATCACAGCTAGATCAATCCCTGGTGGAGAACCAAGGCTCCAAAGTTACCTCGTTTGTATGAAAATCGACTGGCGTTTCTAATTATCCGGCCACCACTATATTTATTTATGTATGTACTATTTTTGTACATATAAAAAATACTGATACAACTACTACGAGGAGTACTGACCCTGTGGCTCTCCGGTCGCGTCCGTTTAGGGCGCACAGTAGCGTTTATGATTGCATGTGCCAGGTCGCCGGCGGATCGTCGCTCGTTGACCTCCACCCCGCAAACACCCGTGTTGCAAGCGCAGCTAGAGATATCAAACGAGATCAGTTAAGGGTCTATTTTGGGAAAACATGGTTTGTAGGGGTCATTTTTTTATACAGAAAATGTAAACTTGTAACCACAGAAAAAATCATATGATAAGCTAAAGAGATTCTTTAGTTGCTACTAATATTAAATTGCGTATGAATGAACTTCACAGATGACTGTAAAAAAAAATCAGAAAATCACCAAAAGCGCTTAATATTACTATTGCGTTCATATTTTTGGCGTAAATAATAGCGGAAACGAATTCTACATCAAAATACACTTTAACGTACCGTTAGTAGTTTCAATTTTACTTTTATTCAAGAAAGATAATTGTGATGATGATAATGATGAAAAAACAACGAAAAACATCGAAAAAGTGCAGAAGTGAGAATATTTTTCTTACAAAAGACGGAGACAAATGTTCAAGTGTAATCGAGCCCTAAAGGAGCACATTAAATGTCGCGGAACACCAGTCGCCCTCTGATTTTCTAACTATAAAGGCTCAATTACATTACACAATTTTAAGCACGCGATTTCAAGACTAAGCATGGTGTAAACGGACTAAGACAGTAAGAATCTTAAAATCGTGCGGCCTAGCCCGCTCGGTAATAAGATTCTTAAAATTGTGTCGTCTAAATGCACGCACGATTTCAAGACAGTCTAACTGTACCTACGACGGCACGTCAGACGTAACAGTTGTACTACAAAAACCAACTTTATACCTAAGGCATAAAGGCGTTCTCAAGGTCAACGTGTAGAGGTAATGTGACAGACAGAGACAGACTCTGTCTGACTCGCGACAGATAGACGATACTGCCACAGTACAAGATAAGTTCAAAAAGGAATGTTGGTTTTTTAACACGTTTTCATATGGACGTTTTCTTGTTTATTTATTTATTTATGCTATACATATTTATAAGTAGGTTCGTTTATTTGTTTGTCCGTAATTTTAGAAAAGAGTATTTTATACTAGGTAAGTACCTACCTACCTAGCTTCCCGATGAGCTAGAGACTTGAAACTTATAGGTAGGTAGAACGCTTTTATTAGGTTGCTTTCTCGTTTGCAAGTGTGTTTGTTTGTTTGTTTCTCCACAAAGTTTGCGAACAATTTAAACTAGCTTTCGGATGAGCTAGAGACTTGTAACTTTGAACATAGGTCAGAAATGGAAGGCAATGCAATATTATGGTATCATTGGGCTGATCTGATGATGGAACCGGAAGAAGGCCACAGGAACTCTATAATGGAATCATACAACCCCATCGTGCTTGGGCTCGTTAGAATCGTCTTGATGAGTACCTACTTTAAAGGAAGATTAGGTCCAGGCTCTGATGATTTAGCTGGAAGGCCATGCCATAGGAACTTAATATTGAAATCGTGCTACCCCATTGGATTTGGGCTCCTTTGAATCGTCTTGACGAGTGCTTTGTTGGGAAATAGTGTCCAGGGTCTGATGATGGAGCCGGAAGAAGGACACTGGAACTCTTTAATAAAACCACGCTACCCCATTGAGTTTAGGCTCGTTTGAATCGTCTTGGCGAGTACTCTAATGGGAAATAGTGTCCAAGGATCTGATGATGGAGCCGAAAGAAGGCCATAGGAACTCTATAATAAAACCATGCAACCCCATCGAGTTTGGGCTCGTTTGAATCGTCTTGACGAGTACTTTGTTGGGAAATAGTGTAACGTATAATAACGCGATATCTAGGTAGGTCGATACGTGCGCGACCGACAACAACGACGATGTGCACCTTCTGAGCCGGACGCCGTGGGCGGGCGTGGCGCGGGGTGGGTCACGCCGAGAGGCGGGCGGGTCACGCCGAGGGGTGGCCCGCGCGCGAGCCGTCGCGTTCGCGTTGGTGTGCGGTGCGGCGTGTGTGTCCGTCGAGTTATTCACAAGAGCGACGGTCTTGTTTTGTTTGATACGATTCTTGCAATTTGCATTAAGTAAGTACCTACACATTAGAGGTTTTTATCTACTTAAATAAATGACACTAGGTAAATATTTACTACTACTACTTCATACCTACTAGGTAAAATATTTCTATTCGTGAGCCTTTCGAATTTTCAACCTAGTCAGATATTAATGTTATGTAGGTTTCTAATAGGTAGATAATAGTTGAAAAAAATGATTGATTGATATATAAGTATCCTCACTTATATATTAATCAATCATTTTTTTATTATCATTTTTCCTATTTCCTGATAGGTACCTAAAATTTTATTTGACACGACGACTGCAAATTGAACATATTTATAATTAACCTCTTAACAAACAATGATTAAAGAAAAGTAATTTGGTATTAGGTAGGTGCTTAAAGAACTAAAACAGAAAATAAAACAAATACAAAAACTACAATGTAAATAACTCCAATAGTACGTTAATTGAAAAAGACATTAGAGACTTACTGCCTTCTCTTATACTATGACAGTAAGCACGGCCAAGCGTGCTAGAAATTGTGTGGTGTAAATGCGCGCATTCTTAGTCGTTTTCAAGACAGTCTTAAAATCGCTTGCTTAAAATTGTATAGTGTAATTGAGCCTTAGAATCAATGTGACAACTATCTTACTTAAAGAAGCAGCAATGTTACTCCAGTTTCATTCGATGCCACAGAGTTATGAAATTAGGGGGCAGATACAATAAGAATTTATACTGTTTGTCGGCCACTTGGCCGCTAACGGCATGGACAGTATGCGGTAGGAAAATATAGACGACTAGCAGCCGCCCGCGATTTCGTCTGCGTGGCCAGTTTTTTTGCTATCCCTCGGGAACTGTTCGTTTTTCTGGATGAAAGGTAACCTATGCCCTTTTCTGTACCCCTGACAACGTCTATGCAAAATTTCATGATGATCGGTTCAGTAGTTAAGACGTGAAGGCGTAACAAACAAACAAACAAACGGACTTTCGCATTTATAATATTAGTAAGGATTCAAAAGTACTTAATAAAGTTTATTTGAATAAAGCTATTTTTGACTTTGGCTTTGACTCGCGGATACCAACTGCTAATGCACAATGTCCGAAGGTAGAAAACTGCAGATTCAGAGTTTGGCTCAGCTTTTTAGCCATATTTTGTGTCAAACAAAAACGGCTGTAAAAAGCGAAACCATAGGATTATTTTGTTCTCCAAAATCTAATTATCAGCTTATGTACGCTCACCTAAACTCTGCATCTACAGTAGGGGATGGTGGAACAATGGGATAGTATCGCCCGACGGAATCGGGGCTGCATGTGCGTGATTGTGCCGGCGTGTTGCGACAGACCGCCTCACGCACTTCTTGCAGTCGTCGTTTTTCCTCTTCCACCTTACGGTCTAGTTCGGCAACTACAATGGAAATAACTTTGTTTAACTCGCAGTCTTGAAAGAAACTAAAATTATAAAAGACTAGCCATTTTATACTTCTATACACGGTTAATTTTTAAGTATATTGCTAAAAATCTCAAAATTATGGAGAAAAATTGTGTGTGTGAAACTGCATTACAAGTTTTACTTATAAAAAAAAAATAAAGGAATGTTTCCTTTCATTTGAATTTCCCATCATCAATATTTAGGGTACTTTCTCTCCAACTACTAAGTACAGTCTTACAGCCTTTTTTTGGCACCGTGGCCGGGCCACGACGAAACACATGTTACAGTTTGTCCACGAAGAATGTCAAAATTCCTCGTGGTCAAATCAGTTTGACTAATATTTGACCTCAAGGAAGGAAGGCTTTTTTCCCACCCTCTATGATCCCCACTTACTGTGTTGTTGCGCATGACGTTGTCTGTTTATTAATTCACTTTCTAAGTTATCTATACGTTTTTGAAGAGCTTCTTCTTGGCTCATTTTCACCTTCCAGGTACGGCACACTTTAAGGTGAAGGTAAGATAACTCCTGTGCGTCTAATGCCTAAAGATATTGAGATATTTTGTTAGTTTAAGATTTTTTTTCATTTACTAGGGTGTCGGTAACGACCCGACGATTTCGTATGAAATAGCAAACTAGAAACTAATTGTTATTATTATTCATTAGTATCAATGAAAAGACAAAAAAAGAAATGTTACTTTAAAAAAGAATGTTTTTAAATGATGGCCATTTTATTGGCGACACTCTTCAAATCCAAACACTGTGGAGGAAATTTAGAAGAAGTTGTCGAGGAAGTGACGGAATCCTATCTTCGATATTCCTTTCCAAATTTGCCGATTTCGTGGATTGTAGGTACTCGTAGACCACGCTCTTAAGATAACCTCATCATCATAGCAGTCCCACGACACCTACTGCTGGGTATAGTCCCACAAGAGAAAAGGGATAACCGCACAAGAAAAAATCTGGTGGGGTTAAGTCAGAGCTTCGAGGTGGCCACTCGATGTCACCCCTCAGTGAATTCACATTTCAGTCTTAGGCCCTGAGATGTATGTATGTATGAGATAGAATGCCTTTCAAGGTAAGACTAATGCTTTATAACGCTTTCGTGGACTCAATTATTGCATACGGATTGACGAGCTATGGCAGAACCTTCAAAACTTATTTAGACTGTATTTTTAAATTACAAATTAGAATATTAAAAAAAGTTGTCACACCTAATATCTTATAAAAATGTAAAATCAACGAATTAGAATTATTTAGATACTGTAAGGTACTTCCGATACATACCAAGGTCATTTACAGCCTTTTAAAGGAAAATTTCTTTAATAAAGACATTCAAATAGAAATACCGCATAATATTCAGACTCGTAATAAAACTAATAAAAGGTTAGTAACAACTAGTGCAATTAATGCTTACGGAAAGAGAACCACCCCGTATGTTGTTCCTCGCCTACTAAATAAGTTGGATTCATCTTTTGTACAAGGCATTACGGAAAGTAATATTAAAACTAAATTAAAAAACCATTTCTTAAACAACCTGTAGATGTGGGGTATTAAACCTGTTTTTGCGCACCAGCGGCGAGTAGTTGTGGACGATTGCCGACGAGTGACCAATTTTATAATAAAAATTTTGCTGTTACCGTAGATGTGAAATAATGTAAATATATTTAAGTGAAATATAAGTTAAAATCTAGCATTCCGGACAAACCCCCCGTGGTTTTTGGTTTGTTAAGATGAAAAGTTATTGTTTTTGTTAAGTTAAATAAATAAACTAAAAAAAAAAAATGTAAGTCAGATCGCATTATGCGATCATGCGATAATCCCAATTAATTAAGACTCATGCTCCCTGGTGGTATCCGACGCTGCCGGCTTACAGAATTGGCAACTAACTCAATGTTACCAAGTGTTTTTGCAGTTCTTTGACGGCCGTGATAGATATCGTCTAGTGTTTCCAGTAGCGTTGAATGTCTAAATACACGCGAGAATAGTGGTATTGTTTAGGGTCTGTCCAATGTTCCGCAATTGATAACGAAGATTAGCCGGCGAACGCGAATTAGCGATCCATTATTTTCAAAATAGGTGCGCACGCAAAATGAGCTCTAATCTCCCGTGTAGCATGTAGCATGATGGTTATCGCCATACGTAAACCGAACTCATTGATGATAACTATAGCTTAATTTTTACCAATTTTATTGCGTTCCATTTCACGCTCAAAATAGTTGGGTTGTTTTGAGACACCCTGTATTTTGTCATTATACAACATTTCATTTAAGGAATTTCATCAGCCTCTGCCCTCCCTAGCATGAATGACCACTGAAACGCGATAATATGATACAGCGATTTATCACAATTAGCTGTCAACAATGGATTTTGACAGTTGAGTGTCGATAAAACGCTATAGCGTGATATATCACGCGATATTGTATCGTGTTTCATACTAGGGGGGCTGAAGCGTGACGTGACCACCGAAACACGATATAAGTATATAGTATATACGCGTGATATAGCGTTTTATGGACACTGTCATAATCCAGTGCAGGATGCGTAAGTTTTGACAGTTAAAAGCGATAAATATCTATATAATATTGCGTTTCGGTGGTCATGCTAGGGCGGGATAGGAGCAATTACATATTTAAATAGTAAATATATTATCGCGCTCGTTGCTTTTTGAATTGTAAAAAGCAACAACCGTCTAGTAAAAAGTTACCCTTTATTTGGTTTCATTTATATTTACCTCCACATTCCCACTTAGAATTTTATTGGCTATATATTTTATATAAGTGTGTTCCGCTGCTTTTCGTTGTTCAACATTTACTTGTTCGAATATATTCTTAATGGTATCCGAAACATTTACATCTAAAGAACATGTGCATGGGCCATAGGATTTTGTCTTTGGCTTCACATTGCACGCTACAATGTTTGTTTTAGTTAACATTTTAGAGTCATAACGTGATTTTCTGCGACTTTTCGTCTCGGGGGAAATCTTTATAGGCTCCTAAAATATAAACCAAATATATTATCAGTAAGTAATGTCAACTACTTGTATTACCATCAGCCTAAAGATAATAAAGAACTAACCTCATCTAAGCCTGTAGTAGAATTGTCATCGATTAAGGATTTAAGGGATCGGTTTTCTTTTTCTAATTTTTCAGCTTTGCGGTTGGCTTCTATACTCATAGACCTCAAATTTTCAATTTCATTTTCATGAATTTTTATAATATCTTGTAAAGTTTCTTCGTGGAGACCTTGTATGTTTTTGACTCCTTGATTGTGTTCATTAATAATATTTTTTATATTACTGTCGTATTGTATCTTAATTGCAGACAATTTTTTCTTGTAGTCTCTTTCAGTAATTTCTAAGCTATTTGTTAAATATTTTATTTTTTCTTCATAATCTTTGACTTCATCTACTTTAGCCATTACACCTTGTTCCATTTTGCTTCCACTTTGGCGTGGACTTGTCATAGTTTGGTATTCTAGGGATGAAACTTTATAAGGAAAGTCTTTTAATGGCATTAAATCATATGTTCTTGCTGTTTTCACTTGATGTAATCTTTCATCACTTCTACTTCTTGGTGAATCTCTCATTATGTTCAATTCTTTTACGTTTTCAGGGTCTACTTCTTGTCGTACAGTATTTAAAATATAGTCTAAAGCAAAACTTCTTGGTTTTGAAACTTTTTCAATATCATAAACATGATTTTTATTAACTTTAGGTTTAATTAAATAAGGATCAGCTTCTACTCTGGTTAGGTCATGGTGTGAAATGTTGTTTTCATCGTTTGCTTTCTTCAAATTTTTGTTACGTCGAATAAGCTCAAGATCATCATCACTTAGATTTCTGTCACGATTTGTAAGCTCTAAAATCTGGTTTCTCAAGGCTTCTATTCTTATATTTTCTTGATCACGATTATTTTGTTCAGTATCTGAACTCCTCCCGATTGAATTATAAGAATCTAAATTAGCATGTTCGTTAGATAATGTAGGTAACGATGGACTTTCCTGCTTAATTATTTTTATTCCTGTATCACTGAACATTTGAGTATCTGTTAGTGAACTTCGTTTAGGGGATGTATAAATATTTAAAATTTCAGAGTCTGTAGATTTTTTATCAGTTCCAGATGTAGTTATTATAGAAAGGCTTTCATTATTTACTCTAGGTAAATCAATTTTTAATTTGGGTTTAACACTATCATCTTCATCATACTCTTCATCTTCAATTTGTCCATAGTGTTTTGATCTTGATGAAAGTTTGGGTTTTTCTAACTGTTTATTTTTCTTGTCTTGTGAATTTCTTTGTTTTGGATCTATTTTGACTTTTGTTTGTAATTGAATGTTTGTATTTGTATCTTCTAACAAATGGTCAGTGGTTTTTGCAAGGGGTTCTTTGTAGAAAACCATTAATTCATCTTTATCCCGTACCTTTAATGGTTCACTAATTGAAATGTGTTTACGTTTCTTTTGAATTTTATCTTCATCTTCAACAGCATCGTTAGCCAATTCAAGCTTATTTTTTTTACTAACTGCTACTTTAGATGAAGTACCGTTGGCCGATCGATTATAAATATCAGTTAACATCGGACTATTCTCATCTTTCTCTGAAGAAAGATCCTTATTTTGAGAGCTTTGGTCGAAAGGTTGCTCATCTGAAATTGAATATTGCTCAAGTCTACCGGGAGCTAAATGTTGCATTTTGTAATTCAAGTTCCTAGATCTCTCAGATTCAAAAGTAGATTCTATGTTAGCCGTTAATATTTGAACTTCATTTACAGAATCAGAAGTTCGTTTGGGCATAAAACTTGAAACTGGATTTACTTCTGTAGTTTTGTTACTTTGCAATATATTGGCTTGAGATATTTTTCCTATTTCTTTATTAACAGTCCTATTTTTTTTACTTATATTTGGTTCGGCAGTTGATAGAGCCTTTTCATAACTTGCAATTAAGTATCTTTCAGTTTGAGAAGACATGTTTACTTTGATGGGCAGTTCTCCTTGAATGGAAATGTCTTTTGTTTTTTTATTTTTCAAATCTTCCAATTCCTTTTCAGTTTTAGTAATTGTTTTAGTTTTTTGTGTTAATTCCTTGTTTAATAGGTCATTTTCTTTTAAATAGTCTTTATTTTTCTCTAAAAGTTCTCGTAACTTTTCCTGTAATTTTTCTATTTCAGATATAGAATTTTGATATGCGGATTGAAGTTCTTGAAGTTCAGTTTCTAATTTTGAAATTGCATTTTGTGCTATTAGTTGTTGATTCTGTATGCGTGCTTCCAAATCTTTAATGATTTCTTGGTCGTAAGATATTTGGTTTTCTAACTTTTTCCTTAGTTCAGATAATTTATTTTCCATATTTATCTTTTCCCGTATAGCTTCCTCTTTTTCCATAATTATTTTTTGTTTTTCTTTTTCAACAATCTTTTTAGCCTCATCTGCTTTCGTCAAAAGTATTTGAGATGAATTTTGAACCTTTTGGATTGTAAGCTCTAAGGATGAACTTTTAGAAATTTTCGTATATATGCCTTTGCGTATGTGATCTAGTGCATCCTGGATATCATCCAAACTGCATTGTTGTGGTGAAAGAGCACTGTCGCCTACACTGAATAATTCTAATTCCTTGATATCATTTACAATTACTTCCCTCTCATTTTGAAGATGGATAACTTGAGATAAATATTTGTTTTTATCGTGAGACGATTCTGCACTTTTGAATTTGGTAACAGATAACTGTTCTTCTAATTTCAAATTTTCATTCTTAAGTTTGGCTACTTCCATTTTTATATTATGTGTAGCTCTTGATTCTAAGAAAAGATATAAAACAAATTAATATATCTGTACGTGAGCATCAAGGTTACTAAAGCTACGCCTAGCAAACATATGATGTTATTCAATCGATAAATCATAAAATCATAACGATCAATAAAGACAATTTCAGTTAAACCACAATATAGAGATTGATTGATACTGATCTTTGTGTAAAAACTGATAAGATAAGACGATACAGTATTAAAAAACTGTTGATATACGATTTAATTTAATCATATTTATTTATAATAAATGATGTCAGGTACATACGGTGAGCTTCCAAGCTTTTTAATGTTTGATCAAATTTTTCACTGCTATTAGTACTTATTTGCTCTCCAGTTTCAATAACGTTGTCTAAGTTTTCATGTAATTTATTTATTTCATCCTTAAGTCCATTAATGTAATTTTCCAAAATCGCAATTTTATCATCACGAGCCAATAAATTTTCTGTTAAGTTGGATATAATGTTCTCCTGTAAATTGAATTAATTTTTGCAAATTATATACTATCAACCTCAAATACCGTTAGTAATGTTTTAATACGTGTAAATAACGACACCATTATACAAATTGCTAATGTGTAATTGTGCAAAAAATCTTGTAACTGCTTAAAGAAAAAAAATACACTACCGACTCGTCCAATTTATTTATTAAATTCTTTATTTTATTTTCACTTTGTACTTTTTCTTTTTTCAAACTTTCTATTTGTCTCAAAATATCTTCAGAGCTCAGCCTCGGACTTCCAGGCTTAGCGAGAAGCTTAAAACAGTTAGAAAATGTATTATGTATGCATTAGTAACTTATTTGATATGCTAATTGATACTATTCGTTTAAGAAAATTAACCTTACCTGATTTCTTGCTTCAATCAAAGATTGTTCTATATCTTTATTGATTGTTTGTAAGGTTTGGTTTTCATTATTTAAATGATTATTATCATCTTTTAGCCTTTTGATTGCAGCTGTCAACTTATTTAGTTCTTCTTGCAAGGATTCGTTTTTATGTCTTAAAATTTCATATTCGTTTTCCAATAATTCAAAATTTTTAAGTTTATCTATTAATGCTGCACTTTCTTTTCTAATACCGTCTAAAGCGGTTTGAGATGCAGCATATTCATTTTGTAGAGCTTTAATGTTATCGTTAGCAGTTTTTTGATTAGATTCCAAAGTTTCAACTTTTTCTTGTAAATTTAGATTCTCTTTATTTTTACTTTCCAATATATTGTGTAAGCTACTTAATGTTCTTTCTTTTTTATCCAAATGTTCTTGCAAACTATTATTTTCTTTCATCAGTTCCTCATTATTAAACTTCAAAGAATGTAATTCTTTTTCCAATTCATTGATTTTTTGTAAAGTATTTTTCAAGTCATCACTTTTACTGTTTAAAGATTGTCTAAAACTTTCAACTTCTTGATTTTTCTCCAACAGTCTATGTTGCAAGCCTTCCTTTTCTATCATTAATTGATCGTAAGCATTTTTCAGTTTATTTAATTCATCTTCTAAGATTTTAAAGTGGTCTAATTTATTGATCAGTTCACTGCTTTCTTTTTGAGACAGCTGTATCGACATCAAGGCGTTGTCAAGTTCTGCTTTTTTCTGCATTAGATCTTTTTCTAATTTATCTTTTTCTTTTAATAAGTTATTATAATCAAATTTTAAAAATTTCATTTCATCTGATACTCGTTCAAACTGTTTAAGTTTATCTTCCAAAACTTCACTTTTCTTTTTATTCACTTCTTGCAAAGAATCTATACTGCTAATGGCATTTGCATTATTATCTCTAAGTTTCTGTATTTCATTAAGTAAAATTGATTCACTTTTTTCTAAATTAGATTTGGTTTCAGCTCTGGTCATAGTTTCACCAACATTAGGAACTATATTGTATTCATTAACCTTGTCAAGTAATTCCTGGCTTTCCTGACGGGCTAAATGTAATGATTGCAAAGCTTTTAGTTTTTCATTTTCAATAGATGTTATACTATGATCATACAAATTACGTAAATCTTGATATCTTATTGACAAAATTTTCTTCTCATTTTCTTTTTCCTCAAGTGTATCCCTCAAAGATTGTATTTCTTGTGATCTGTTATCGACAATATTCTTTAAATTCTCTACGGCCATAGTTTTTTCTTCAGCATCATCAGATAGAGCTTTGTTTTCTTCGAGCAATCTTTGTACTTCTTTTTTAAAGGTATCTGTGTATTTAAAAAGGATGATGACAGTAATAAAGTTATTATTAGTATATGAAAAATATTATTGTATCAAAAAAATGTAACCCCGCGACTACGTCTGCGAGTTTAGCTATTTTTGTGATCCCTCGGGAATAGTTTTTTTTATTAAAGGTACTATACGTGTACGGCCAGAGTGCTCGCTCTGGTTGCGCGTCGTCGGGCGGGGCGGGACATGCAGCGTTCATGTTAAACAAACGCTAGCGCGTAGTGGTATCCTGAGTAGCGACCAAGCGGAGCGTCAGCAACAGCGTGCTGGTTTGCGTCGAGTGAGGCGTGGCGTGCAATAGGGATGGTAATCGATGCCGAAATAATCGATTATTTGATAATCGATTATTTCAACTGTGTCGATTTCAATTTCAATCGATATCATGAGTGCGATTAATCGATTAATCGAAGAAAAATTGTTCAAGTTTTCCAGGCTTCTATAAAATAGATTCTGCGAGCATCAATCATGCAAAAAATGTACAGCAACGGCACGCTGGGCTTCCACGACAGGGTAGGGTAATCAGTTTCAATCAATTTAAAATTTAAATACAAAGACATTAGGTTTAAAATAAACTGGAGACTTAAGACAGTTTTGTATAATTTGACGTGCTGCTGCTGTACGATAAAATTATATTACAAAATATAAAAGAATTAAAATGTTATAAAAAATATTTAATCATATTACTCCGTTTACTTACATCAACATCAACAACTCTGTAGACGAAACTCAGTACCTATACAACAACATTTGTTCTACACCTTTTTGAAAAACAGAAAAAAGAAACTACTTTTCATACAAAACTCGATCAGCTGTTCGGACATTTGTATAGGGAGTCGTTTTTTTTGTTTTCGGATGTTGTTGTTTATGATGATAGTAATCTACTCCTGCGAGGTTGTTGGTGTTTTACAAATAGGGTTGCCACCGTTTTTTTGGAGATAAAATTGTATTTTTTTAAAATATTGCTAATACTTTTGGTTTAGGAAAAATAATAGAACACATTAATTATTTTTAGTAATTATTTATTTTTCGATGTGTATTTAAAAGGCATGACAACTGAATCACCCATGAAAATATAGTATTATTCGTTTATTTTTCTACAACATATTAGTACAATTGACTGAAATATAGTACGATACTATATAATATACTTAGTACAGGTGGAAACCCTATTTACAAATAAAATAAACCTGCTTAATTTTATAATAGGTATGTGTCCGTTAGTTTCCACAAATATCCAGAATTTTTAATTCCACCATTGTTACAAAAACTATCAACGCACTGACGCGATTGGAATGACGATCACACACTGACGGTCATTTTTCCGCGTCGCGCCGTTGGATTTATGGTAGTATGAAAAATTTCCAGTCGCGCCGTCAGTTAAAACTCTGGAGCCACGATTCGACATTCACAATCAAGCCTAATTTGGAGTGAACTACAGTTTTACGAAAAACTGACCATCAATGGCCAGCTTTAGAATGGACTGATGAATTTTGTAAAAGATCGATTAATCGGCGAAAAATAATCGATTAGATCGATTATTTGAATTCTTCGATTAATCGATCAATTCTCAATAATTTTACAAGGATTGATCGATTAATCGAATCGATATCGAACATCACTAGCGTGCAAGTTCAAACGTGTTTGTGCCGTGCCGTGGTGATACGAGCGTTGCTTAAGGATATCGTTCAAAGAAATAATTACAGAAATCCAAAATAAACCTGAAATATAACCATATTTCAGGTTTATTTTGGATTTCTGTAATTATTTTTTGTTGTTTCAAACATTAAGATTGTTTCAAACATTTCACGTTGATGTTGTTTCGTTCACGTTGTTTCAAACAATAAGATTGAATGAATATTAACTATGCTAAGATAACCATCTTAGCATGTTTTATATAAAAACAGAATAGTTTATATTCATTCAATCTTAATGCTTGAAACAACTCAGAAAACTCTCCAAACTATTTCCTTTGCTTCTCAACACAACGTTACTAGGACCTTGTCTTGCTTGACTCACAATTATATTTTAGCCTCAAATTTTCTTCCAAATCCGTATATATTACCATCAACGACGCTGATGCCATGTTAAAAACGTACCGACCCCCACAAACGCTGAGCGTGCACTGAGGCCACTCAGAAATCACTTTCTCGACCGCTCAACACCGCCACGTCCGACGTTCTACCAGAGCGGGCACTCGGGCCGTACACTTAGTAATTTCTATACCCCTGTCAACGTGTATTGTATGCAAAACTTCATGATAATCGGTTGAGTAATAATAAAGGGGCCGTACAACGTCAAATACATATTTTTGTTCATCGATTTCACACAGTATTACCAGATTTATCGGTCCAAAAATATGTAGAAAGTAGACTATTAGTACACAGTTATGTGAATGACAGAAACATGTTACTTATAGACTAAGCTCCAAGGGTCTGACATGCTTTGATAGAGCGAGATCGTCTTATTGAGATTCCTATAGGAGGAAATAGAGAAGAGTTTCATGTTTTATCTCTATCACCGACCGGACTTTTTTTCATGGTCGGGTTATAGGCACAGTTCAACTAGGCAAAACAAACAAGTGAGGTTATATCAAAAGTGCCAAAGAAATTAAAGGTTTTGTGGATTACTACCTAATTTATACATAAAATTTATTATAAATCTAATGTGTAGTGTTTGTGTCTAGCCTACAAAATGGTGGGGTATTCAATATTTGGCTGCAAAAGCAACAAATAAAGAAAATAAGCGGTTGTTACATTTCATGCGTAAGTACACTGTTTTCTCTATTGTGATCACGTATTTCTTTCTCAAATCTCACAGGAACCAAGTTTCTGAGCTAAATCATTAGTAATATCATGAAAAACCTGATAAATAGGAAAAATCTGAAAATTATTTCTAAAAATAACCTCGGAAACATTTGACATGCAAACCGGTAAAATCACGTATTAATCTACGTAATAGAAGCCAGCTTAGCATTGACGTCCACTAAAATCAGTAGGTTTATAAATCGATTTCCGGATGCCTACCCATATAGAAAATTTTCCCCAAAAATTACCCCATATTTTAGGGAATTTCAATCGATTTGTTTTTTCCAGATTTCCGACGGAAGATAAAATTCGTGAGAAATGGATAGAAGCAACTGGAAAAAAGAATGGGATGAAATTTAATGACCACCAAAAAACAATCGTTACCCTAACAGCCTCATCCAAGAAAAAAATATGTACAAATAAATAAAACCTGTACCAAAATCTTTCGGGCTATTTAAGTCATGCCTGCACTACAAAAACTTTTCATAACCCAAAAAGCCTGCCAAATTTTAACTAGTAAAGTTTTGTGTCATTACTACTTACTACCCAAATATATTACTACGTTTGCCATAAAATGTATACATATAACCAAGTGCATGCGTGGCCTTTTTGGGTAGCTCAGCGATTATTCTGAAGATACTTGCCTTTTTTAGGTTAGCAGACTTTACGTTTATTGGTGATAATTTCATATTAAAATGGGAATTAAATTCTGCTAAGTACTTACGATTTTTTGGGCGTTATATTTCATTATATCTGGTGATTGCTTAAACCTAAGCCAAAAAGAATTGGCAAAGTACACACGAATTAATTTGTAGTAAAGTGTGTCTGTTTGAACACGATAATCTCCGGAAATACTGAATGGATTCGAATGAAACTTATTCTGTTATATATAGCTGTTAAGCCTGCGCATAACTTAGGGTATAATTGATTTTGGAAAATGGAACACCTGATGCAGAACCATAATGGTCCAACTTAACTATATGGAATATAAAAATAACAACTTGGCAAAAGTTGTTCAGCCTAATGAGCATTTTTTGTTGAGGTACAAAAATCGGATATCTGGAACACCTGATGTAGAACCATAATGGTCCAGTCCAGCTAAACTATACAAAATATAAAAATGACACCTTAGCAAAAGTTGTTCAGCCTGATGAGCATTTTTTGTTGAGGTATAAAGAAGAACAATTACGTCACATATCATAACAGGGTGTAATTGTCAAAAATTCAATATAGTTTATCACAAAAAGAGTGGTCGGTCGGGACCACTCATTTTCGCGATTTCACTTGCAATACTTTGTTTAATTAGCGAGTCAAAATGTTGACTTTCACTCACTACGGAATTCAAGTACTGTAACGATTCTGACTACATTTTAGGGTATTTTTTTGCGATCATGGCAGCCCCATATTTTGACGTCATAATATGTCTATCCCTTACACCCGGTCGCTCGGTGGCGCATCTACCCCTTTTTAATATACTATATCTATGCTAAGCTCCCATTGCATGAAACCTTACCTCACAAGGTGGAAGAGCAGAAATGTGTTGCAGTAATAGATATTACTTAGGAACACTGGATTTTAGTGGGTTGCCATCGCATATCCTGGAAGAACATTATTTTTTTTTCGTTTTCGTACCGCAATTTTGACCGAAAATTACATCATGAGGTGGAAGATCGTAATGTTTACCCATCGAAAGAGAAACATTCGGAGGTCAAAACCCGCATGGGTTGCCAGCCCCTACCCTGGCAGGTTTCAAGGTCAGCCAAGTTTTATGAGGCCCAAAAATGGGGTCACTTACCTCATCAGGTGGAGAGATAAAATTGATGCAGGTCGATAGCCCTAGTCGTGCCGTTCATGAATATATAGGGTTGCCTGCCTTCAGCCTGGCAGTTTTCCTGGTCAGCCACCTCAAACAATCTATATCAATATCTCGGAAAAACGAAAAATTCTTGTAAAGACGCTTTGATTCGGAGTAAATTTTATACAAACCGTGGTATTCAATTAAAATCTACGCTCTTGCAGTCTTGCGCCTATTATAGTGTTGAAATAATAAGGTAAATGCACCAGTTATGGTCATTTTTCATTGGTATCTTCAAAATATTGAAAAAAGTAATGTAGTTGTTTAACCTCATCAAGTGGCTCGATGAAACTGATGCAGATTAATAGCTCCAGACGTGCCGTTCATGAATATATAGGGCTGCCTGCCTTCAGCTTGGTAGTTTTTCTGGTCAGCTACCTCAAACAATCTATATCAATATCTTAAAAAAACGGAAAATTCTTGTAGAGACGCTTTGATTCGGGGTATATTTGATACAAACCGTGGTATTCAATTAAAATCTACGCACTGGTAGTCTTGCGCTTATACGGTGTTGAAATAATAGGGTAAAGGTACTAGTAAGTGGTCATTGTTATCTTCCAATACGGAAAAATGTATCTGTTTTAGCGTTCTCATACCAGAGTGATAATCTTATACTACGTATAACTTATTTTGATATTACAATTGTAAAAAATTTACATAAAAAGGAAATACAAAATCACGTACATACTTTTTTTTATTCAAAACCAGGGAGTTCACAAAATCTTCTCTTTCTTACAACTGGTTGATTATTGCATAGCTTTTAATTGACACTTCGCTAGAAAAATGTAAAAATTTTAATATATTAAATTTTGGAATATTAATGTCGTAAAAAAATACAAAATTTGACGATTTGAAGTAAATACTTTTATTTGGTGATATTTAGGATTATTTAACAGAGTTAGTAAGTCATTTTTATTACACAACTATCCAAAAAAGTGTATTGTGTTCGGGTTTGATGTATTATGTATGTGAGTTTCTTATTTCACTATAACATCAAAACACCTGAACAAATTTGGCTGTGAGAGGTATCGTTAAATTAGAATCGTAACATCACCCCAAACGACACTAACAATAGATTTTTGAAAAATTACAATAATATATGTCAGCTGCATGACCCCATTTATTTATTTTTTGCAATGATTACAAAATTAAAGGCCTTGATGAACACATTCCAAAACTAATAATTTGTAACTAAAATGTATGAAATAAAAAAAAACATCACTGCCCTGCCAAAAATGAACCAGTTAAATAAAAAGTATTATTGCATACTTGGTTTCTCAGGATTTTAGCTTTTAAACAATCAAAACACGATAAAAAGTATCCTATATTTTAATTCAACAATCTGTGTCCCTATCTAAATCCGTTGAGCCGTTTTTGCCACAGAAAAAGCAATAATTAGAGTTTTTGCGTGATTGAGTAACGAACATCGAAACTTTCATAATTTTATAATAATACTAGCTTCCGCCCGCGACTTCGTCCGCGTGCATATTAGAGAAAATCCTTAAGGAACCTACAACCAGGATCCGACCAGCCGTTTTTACGTCATTTGGCGGGTCCCCACCAAGCTCGCGAGGCACAACGTTTGCCGCGTGTGGCGGGCCTCGCACGAGGCTGCGCGCTTGGTGGGGACCCGCCAAATGACGTAAAAACGGCTGGTCGGATCCTGGTTGTAGGTTCCGTAAGGATTATCTCTAATATGCACGCGGACGAAGTCGCGGGTGGAAGCTAGTTTATTACAATAATCCGAATTGGGTCCAGATATCTCCCTCTCCCTCTCCCTCTGTCATATTCGCAATCACCATCCCATAAAACCTCAAGAACGGCATCCATATCGATTTTTATGTTTACTTACCCCATTTACCCCCTAAGGGGTTGATTTTCAAAATCACAAAATAATTTGTTTGCTTATTTATTGCAATTTTTAGACGTGCTCCAGCGAAGTTTAAAGTTGTAATTTCGATTTTATATTCTTTTTCCATACAAAATTTGAACCCCATTTTCACCCCTTTAGGGGTTAAATCATGTCCACCGTATTGGACTTCAAAATAAATGTTATTTTCGCAATCGTCATCCTAGAAAACCCTAATAACGACATCCATATCGATTTTTGGGTTTTTTACCCTATTTCACCCCCATTTCACCCCCATAGGGGTCAAAATACTAACAATAACGATATACGTTGCGTTAGATTTCCATCCATAAGCTTAAATAATAAATTTAGCTATTTTTACTTCGTAAATGAAGGATTTTCTTTACACAACTTCATCCCCCTTTTCACCCCTTCAGGAGTACAATTTTTAAAAACGCTGAGACAATTTATATTAATATTCAATCCTTAGCCTAAACACAAAATTTGATCCCTCGGTAGGTAAAAAATAGCTATAAAGTACTTACTTTTAACATTGGAAATGTTTTTTTTTCGATCGCATCTGTATAGGGCCCTGTTTTCGGCAAAAGTGGGACATGCCGATATTTCAGTTATTTCTAGGTCAATATAGTTCATTGATATGACATCTTCATTCAGGTCTTGTTGTTCAACCATGTTTGAAGTGGATGTTTCATAATTATAGCCAGAATTCCATTCTGATATTTCATGTATTTTTCGGCCAATAACTTGGGTTACTGTGTGAAATCCATAGTTATTAATTTTCCCTGTACGTCTGAAGAACATTGAGTAATCATACTTCAAATTTAAGTTAGAATCGATTAAATATGCGTATTCATGCGTCATAACATCTACATATAACAGGTTGTTGAAAATTTCAACCCTCCAGTTGAATAAGTTCTTGAATTTGCAGCATTTATTATATGTAGGTAAGCATAAAATCACGTTAGTATGCAAATGACGGGCCAATTCTCCACGTAAGAATGTAATCAAATCATAATAATCGACTGTTGAACTGAAGTCTTCGTCTCCAATAAGAACAATACAATAATCTTTCGTGGAAAAAATTTCGAGCTTTTCACATAATCCCCGAAGTAAATGCTTAATTCCGCAATGAGGCTTCAGATAGTGACAGACTTCATAGTTACCAATCAAATACTTTTCAACAATTGGTCGCGTTTTAATAGTCTGATCAGTACTCAAAATACAAATTTTGGCGTTGTGCGTATCAGTGACATTAAGGCCCTTTTGGGATTTAAATTGTGTATTCTTGGAGTTATTGCAATTTTTAGCTGGTGAGTTGCTTTCAACTAAGTTGATTGTGTTTTCCGTGTCCGTATGAGGTAATAGACACGGAGATGAATTCGTATTGCTTTTAATCGATCTATCATCTATTTTACTACAACTTTCATTATTATCGCATATTTCATTTGGTTTGTTGGTATGATTTAATTTGTTGGCGTTAGAGTATTCCGAATTTTGCGACAATTGTTCTTTCAACAAATCATTTTCCGATGTTAATCTTTCAATTTCTAAGTTAGCACAGATAAGTTTAGTTTCCAAAAGAAGTAATAAGTTTCCAAAAGTAGTAGTGTTTGAGGTGGCTGACCAGAAAAACTGCCAGGCTGAAGGTAGGCAACCCTATATATTAATGAATGGCACGTCTGGGGCTATCGATATGCATCAGTTTCATCGAGCCACCTGATGAGGTTAAACAGCTACATTACTTTTTTCAATATTTTGAAGATACCAATGAAAAATGACCATAACTGGTGCATTTACCTTATTATTTCAACACTATAATAGGCGCAAGACTACCAGTGCATAGATTTTAATTGAATACCATGGTTTGTATTAAATATACCCCGAATCAAAGCGTCTTTACAAGAATTTTTCGTTTTTCCAAGATATTGATATAGATTGTTGGAGGTGGCTGACCAGAAAAACTGCCAAGCGGAAGGCAGGAAACCCTATACATTCATGAACGGCACGTCTACGGCTATCGATCTGCATCAGTTTCATCGAGCCACCTGATGACGTTAAACAGCTACATTACTTTTTTCAATATTTGAAGATACCAATGAAAAATGTCCGTAACTGGTGCACTTACCCTATTATTTCAACTCCATAATAGGCGCAAGGCTGCCAGTGCGTAAACTTTAATTTAATATCAGGGTTTGCCCTTGATCATAGCATCTTTACATGACTTTTTCGTTTTTCCAAGATATTGATATAGATTGTTTGAGGTGGCTGACCAGAAAAACTGCCAGGCTGAAGGCAGGCAACCCTATATATTCATGAATGGCACGTCGAGGGCTATCGATCTGCATCAATTTTATCTTTCCACCTGATGAGGTAAGTGACCCCATTTTTGGGCCTCATAAAACTTGGCTGACCTTGAAACCTGCCAGGGTAGGGGCTGGCAACCCATGCGGGTTTTGACCTCCAAATGTTTCTCTTTCGATGGGTAAACATTTCGATCTTCCACCTCATGATGTAATTTTCGATCAAAATAGCGGTACGTAAACGAAAAAAAATATATGTTCTTCCAGGATATGCGAAGGCAACCCACTAAAATCCAGTGTTCCTAAGTAATATCTATTTCTGCAACACATTTCTGCTCTTCCACCTTGTGAGGTAAGGTTTCATGCAATGGGAGCTTAGTCTATTAGCTAAAACTTTTATCTATAGAAAAAAAGCGTAAAGTGACCTCCAATTTTGCAGTTTTTCAAAGTTGTGCCAACCAATATAGATTAGGAGGTCATAACAAATTTGGTAACGATCGCATAAGTGGCTGACTCTGGGTTCACTGGACTGTAAATCCATAGATTGCTGGTTCAAATCCGGCTCGAAGGACCATGTGTACGGCGCGGCGTTCCCGTGAAACACCGTAACGTAACAGATTTACTGATAAAATGATAAAACTGCTATAAACTTGATAAAAAGGTATATTTGGAAAATAAACTGCTTATGCTAATGAGTACGCGTAGTGCGATTGATGACTAAATGCGAACTGATTTTATTATAATGTAAATTCTAACAATTTGGGTCAACGGTGCAAATGCTGATGATGCGAATGTACGCGCTTGCTCGTACAAGGATGGAGAGGCTAAATTTATGACTCTCTGATGATAAATATGTCGGTCTGTTTGCGTGAAGTGGTTGCGTTCTTTTTATAATATGCAGCCTGAAAAATGTGTTATTTAAAAAAAAGATAAGGTAAATGGCTGACAATAGTGCAGCAAGTAAGTACTAGTTGTTCTCACGTGAACTTTGTGTCAGCCACTTACGCGATCGTTACCAAATTTGTTATGTATGACCTCCTAGTATAATAGCAAACCAACCAATAACCTTGAAACTATATTAAACAAAGAATAAAAATAATAATAATACCTATGGTTTATGGTCTATGGTTTTTACCGTCTTTAGACAGTAAAAACCATAGACTTAGAAAAATTTTCGCTGGTAAAAAATGTCTTCTGTCGAAATTATTGACAACATTATCGTTTGTAATTAGTAACTTACAAACTATTTTTTATTTTGAAAACTAAATAAGATAATAATAGTTTTTTAGTTATTAATTACAAACGATAATGTTGTCAATAATTTCGAAAATTTTAACTATGAACATTTCTTCCCGCGTTGTTCGCCCTCTTAAGACGTGAAAGATTAACAAACAAACAAACTCACTTTCGCATTTATAATAATAATAATAACGTTAGGATATCTTACTCTTCCAATCTTCTATTTCCATTCGAAGATCATTAATAATACCAAGTTTATCTTGGAACTGTTCAAGGAGCTGTTGCTTTTCAGCCTCACTACAGAATAAAGAATCCTTAAGGTTATTTATTTGTTCTTTGAGTGACTCTATTTCATCAATGAGAGCTAAAGACTTTGGCGGATCATCAGAAGAAAGCATCTGAAAAAAAGGCATCTTATCATACAATGTTCTTAACCCTTTCGCATTTGTACTTTTATTACGGTACCTTATCATGTCCTTGCTCAATAAATCTATCAATTTGAGCTGATAAACTCTTGATTTGTTGATCTTGGCACATTACTGTGCATTCAGTTTCTTTCAGTTTACACTGTAACGTGTTTTTCTCTTTTTCAAAGGCAATGACGGCATCGTTTAATTTTTTTTCTAAAGCTAAATTTGCACTTCGAAGATCTTCAATAGTATTAGTTTTCATTAGGTTTATTTCAGATTCTGCGTTTAGCTGTGTTTCTAGATTTGAAGTTTCATCGGCAAGTATCAAATATTGTTCTTTTAACGAATCAACGTCTAGTGACCGTTTTCGATAATGTTCTTTCTCATTCCACAAAGAATTATATTCTCTCAATTGACTTTTTAAATTTTCACATTCTTCCTCTAGTTCTTCATATTTTTTGCATCTGGTTTGTAGATTATCCTTCTCATATTTTAGTTTTTCATAACATGTCATGAGCTCATCATAATTTTCCTGCAAATTCTTCAAGCGTTTCAAATTTTCGTTGTCTATACTGTAATTATCAAGATCGTCTATTTGATTGTCTTCGTGCTTCTCTGAACAACTTTCTTTGCTAAGAATTTCTTTCATTTCATCATTAGCCATAATATCAGCAACAAGTTGAGCTCTTTTGTTGTCTCGGCTTGGTTGTTTCGTTTCTGATGTTAGAGGAAAATCTAATCTCTCTATAACTTCAGCACGTAAGCAAGCACAATCTAAAGATGAATTACTTGCTTGTTCTTGTGAGCAAGGTGCAATCAAAGCTTTACCAAACTTTTCTAGTACCTTCAGCTTGAATAAAATTTTCCCTGTTATATCTATGCAACGGATATCTTTGCCCGCTGTCTGGAATATCAAGTATCTTATTAAACGCATTGTTGCTTTACTAATTTACAGTAAAATACATATATTATGTTAGCCAAGAATTAGAAGTTATCCTTCAAATACATTCACGAAGGATTTTTTGTAAAATCACTAACCATTAGACTCAAGTACAGCTTATATTTGTCGTTTTGACATAGCACTCCAAATATTTTTTCTAAAGCTGTGTATATATGAGCATATATGCAGTAAGGCTCACAAACATCGTTTTCCATAACCTGAAACAGGTACTTACGTATAATTAAGCACATAGAAAATATGTAACTAAAGTCTAATTATTAATTCACTGGAGTAAACTGACATAATTATTCTAATGTCACATTGTAAAATTATGTTGACGATTAGGCTGGAGGTGGAAGCGCACTACACCCGGAATCCTCATCACTGAGGAACTGTCTATCTTACATCTAACTGCCGGAACACAACAATTTTTAGATTGTTGTTATGGCATCGTCAAATTTTAAAGTCTCACTCAACAGTGCCGTTTATGCATTGAAATTCATAAGTTAATGGGTTAAAGGAAAAAACAAATCACTTTTTTTAACGTTTGTAAACATGTTTATGTGGTATTTGTTTGTTAAGTATATTTACCGCTATTGTGTTTCGCATAGCATTTAATTTAGCATCTTTGCCTATAATTGTATCTTGCATTTCCTGGATCCTCGGATCCTCAGCGGCTGTAAAAATTGAAAGTTAAGTATCAACATCAATTTGTTTAAATGAATTAATGAAGTAGTTGAAATATAAATTATTATTACAGGTGGACATGTCGCAAGGACAAACTAATCCTGTTTGGTTGCCCTTAGTGTCAGTTTTAGGAGGGTCCTTCTCGAAGTTCCACTGAAAAAATAATATTTTTCTTTTTTCAGGTGGTTCAAAGAACAATGACCATTTCCCATACAATCGTTGACTTGTTAAATAGTTTTTAAAAGTTGATGTATAATGATGATACAATTATATTCGAAAAGCTGCTATGACCGTAAAACACTAGTATTCGTTGAACTTTAATTTGGCAATCAGAAAATTTTGTAATGGTAAAATCAATATGTTCCAATGGGGAGGAAAAGCGCAATTTTATCCCGATAGGTGGCGTCTGGTCTTGGTACCGGGCCGCCTCAAAGAAAGTGTCAAAACATATGGGAATCTCTTGGAGTATTGCACTTTTTAATTTTATACTGAGAAAATTCCGCATTGTTATGCATGTAACTTGTAAATTATTGGAGTTCATCGATTTCCCAGTAACAAAAAAAATATTGGGCAAAAAAATATCAAAAAAAAGATGCTTTTCCCTCGATTTTCTCCTTTGCTGAGCCTGAGAAACATTATAAATCAAAAGGAATGTTTCATGAATTTGATGAAGCTTCGCCAAAATAAAACAACATTTGAATTATAACAGCTTTGTTCTTTAATATTTCAACCTCAGCAGTTTCTAGCATATTTATAACTTGGATGAATTTTATAGGTATATCAAATATGGAATAAGCCCAATATTGGGGCCAAACAGAGAATTAATAGAATTTTATATGCCAGAGTCATTCAAGAAACTTAGAATAATAAAATAAATATGATAAAACGGTTCGTGTAATTTTGGATGGTACAGAAATTCCAGTACAGAAACCTGAAATTACTATTGCACAGAAGGCATCATCAGGCAACTATAAACACGGAAATTCACACTCAGTTGCTTTGTTAAAATTTAAATCATATGCTTCTAATCTGAAATAAAAAGATTACTTGTAAATCTTACACGAAATTTAAAGAAATGTAATGCTTGTTAGCAATTTTTTGTAAGTTGCTATAAACTTTCTTGCCTGTTGTTTTGGCTTTTCTTTTCCGTAATTCTTCTTTTATATGAGCTAAAGTTAGCATATAATACATTGTTTGTCCGCAAAACCGAAAAAAATACAATCTAAGAAAGTAAAATCACGTAATACACAGTCAAGACAATATAAGCTCAAACTGACAATTGTTCCAAAGAATGAAGCGCCATCTGTAATTCACTTTGCCTTCGCCTCCCCATTTCAAATATTGCGTATCTTTATGACTTTTTTCTCTATTCCTGTTAGTTACAGTAAAATACAATTTTATGAGAACATTTTGACAGGTCAGACATGAGCGTCCTTCTTTATTAATCTTTTAGTACGATGTTAATAAACTTAATAAAATATAATGTTTAATAAAAGTAAAAACATAAAAATAGCAAAAGTTTCTTACTTCATCACCGCGGGATTTCACACTCTGCAAAAACAATAAAATAACACAATATTCAATAGTTCTTTAAGTATTTCATTATGTACGGACTTACGTTACGACGTAGTCACGTCTAATGTATAAAGTTTACAACTTTGTCACTTTACAAGTAGATTACTTTTTTGAACAGAAATCAATGTCAAATAACAACTATTTTATTTACAACAAAGTTGACCCATAAAAAGAGATTTATTATGTATTGTCATAAATTATTACCTCACTACGCCTTGATGTTTCAGCCTATAAGGAAAAACGTAAAAAGCGGTTAGATTATTTGAAACTTGTCTTTAGTTATATTATTGGTTCTTGTTATTTTAATGACGAAAATAAATCATTATTTACAAAATTACCTCGTCACGCATGTAGTGATCCGGCTGAAAATCAATAAAAAAATATATAAAAAGAAAACCATAACCTAAGATTAAAATATGTGGTGTGTTGTGCTTTTTTAATAAAGAAAATGTCACCTCATCTCCTCTAGATTTTCCAGTCTGAAAAAAAGAAAATATCAAGAGTAGGTTAAAAAAAGAAAATATCAAGGTTTTTTACATTCATTCCTCTGAAAATATATCAAAAGTTCCCGAGAAGTACGTAAACTATTTACATAAAAAAAAAATCTGATATTGTTGTAGAGAAATTTCACTTTAAACTTAATCAGCTACATTTTAGATTTTGAGTGTAAATAAAGTTTCATACCTCGAAAGCGTCAGAATCCATGCCCTGAAAAGTAAAACCAATGTTGACTAATTTTATAGTTAACAAAATTAATATAACAAAACAAGGAAAATAACAACTTTACCTCTGTGAATCCAGACAAGTCCAAATCCAAGCACTAAAATTACAAAAAATGAATTTTTAAATTTAGGTTATGACTAAGATCATAACTCATAACATAATACAAGAACATACCAGTTCATCCAGTTCTTTGTTTGCTGCTTTTATTGCTGCGTGCTGTAAATGAAAGTTAAAAAGTTTCTATTGGTTTTAATAACTAAGTAGGTAGAAGTCGACATCTTCGGATAGTGTCTTATTAATTATTACGTCCTGAAGATAAAACCTAGTTTATATCTAGCATAAAAACATTGTTGCATAAAGGGTATGGTGTTGTGGTGTATACTGTAGAAGATTATATCAGAAAAATGGTTTTAAGAAAATATTTTGATGCAATAGAAAACGGACTTCAAACACTTACAGCATTAGCGATTTCGCATTTTTGTTCGCACGTCAGTTCGAGTTGGTCGTAAGCCGCTAACATTTGCTCAAACTCCTCGATCTTGCGCTTTAACCGGGTTATCTCCGCATTCTTTGCCACCATCAGAGTTTGCACTATCACGTCTGTTGGCAAGTATTTCGGGCGGCAGATGTCATTGTTCCTCTTTATGATCTCCACCAAGTGCTCGGTTTTGTCTGAACAGAAGTGTGACCAGGCCCTCGCATCCGTACATGATGCATAAGCCTTCAACTTCCCTTCATTCCTCGGTGGCAACTCAAGCAACTCGTATTCGTTGAACACACGTTCCCTTTTTGTTATGAAAGACATTACGCCAATCGTCTATTTCACTTACTATTGTAATTTTTTCTTCTAAACTTGCATTTGATGTTTCCCAGTTTTTACGTTTCCCCTCCATCCATTTTACGCATAACAATATGATTTGATATTTTGATTGCAATATTTTAACTTACGGCAAAATGTATAATCGAAAGTACCTATCAAATATTTTAAAATGTCAGAAATCCAGGCGGAAGGGTGGTTTGAAATTATTTATTACTTTTCTCTGTCTGAAATGGAATGTCACATTTGAAATTACTTTTTTCTTGCATTTCATGAAGTTTTATTTTAAATGTTTTCATCTATACGTTGATTTATATTCAAAAAACAAAGTTTTGAATTTTTATGTATTTTTACATTATTATTCGAATTAAGATAGCCAGAGTTTTCAAATAAATCAAAGTGAAAAACAAACTATTATTTATTTATTTTATGTTTGTTTACTTTCTGTCCTGTGACTTCAGAAAAATCATAGAAAAATATATTCTCTTTAAGTATTAACCAAATCTTTACTATCTTACCAAATCCACATGCTCTCTGGTGCTGTCACTCTTGACTTGTGTCATTTGGGACAATCATAATAATCAAATTTTATTGGTTTTCAAAATTCAGCGTCAACATTATTCCAAACAAATGGATATAAAGCCGAAAAAACCCAAATCTGCAAAGGTTCAATGAGTTTTCTGGGCCCAAGTTTAAGTGCACAAGTGAGACTTTTATCCCGCAACGAGGGTAAGCTAAAGTCGTACAAGTCCTGCACAGACCTGAGGGCATGGAGTCACAATGAGCAGGAACGCTCGAACCACCTCAGGGAATGGATAAAGAGCGATATGCCCATTTGTGTTTTATCCGGTTACACTCTAGCTGGTTTTTTGAGAGCAATGACGTGCCGGAGCCGTGCAAGGGTAAATTCTATTCGGTTTTTCTTCAGGTATTTTTAGGACACTAGATTTATGAAATTCCACGGGACGGTAGAATGTCATTTAAGTAAGAGATCAATTACCTACTTACTTATCATTAAAATAACCTTCGAAGATAATCATCATAGAGCAAATTGACTTTTAATTTGGACACTCGAATTTTATACTGCTATTTTTTACACATTTTTTCCTTTTTGGAAAAATAAACTCTCTATAATCGCTCAGACGGGAATTAAATCAGCGATCTTCGCAATGCGGGTATGCGCTTTAACTGTTTGAGTTACCGAAACTTAAAAGACTTGATTAACTTTTAGTACCTACAGAAAAGTTAATCAGTACCTACAGAAAAATTTATCATAATAAAAAATATTTGTCCTTACTTTTTTTTATTATCATCGTACATTTCAGACTACTACACGCTGTCATCCAGATTGTAAATCTAAAATATTAATTGATAGCCTTTGTACTTCATGCCATGCAATTAATGAATGTCTAAAGTGTAATCCAAAGCTTGAAAAATATTTTGCCGAGGTAAGATGGTCCATCCAATACGTCTTCCAACAATTGTTCAATATTAAATAGTTTGTAATAAATCCGTCTGTTTTACGCAGGATGAGCTTGAAACAAGCCATTGGCCATGTGATAGATGCTTAGAAGTACTAAGAAGCATTAAAATGCTTTGGAAAATAATAGTCGAGAAAGTGTTTGGATTAAATCTTTCTAAAACTGAAGAATTTGATATCCAAAGTGACGAAACTAGTAGCGTGAAATCAGTTGCCAAAATGTGGGAGAGAGAAATTGTTCAACAGGCTATGTTCGTTAAAAATATAACACCATATTTCAGCCAAAATATGAATAAAAGTAATAGTAGTTTCTGCAAACAAATTCCATTAAGAAAAGAAACAACTTCTCGTATTCCAAAACCAACTAAAACATTATCTAAAGATGCATCTTCTTCTAACGATGCATCTTCTTCTAAAGTTAAAAGCCCTACACGATCTTTTGTGTCCCAAAAGTCCAGAATGAGTGATTTGGGAAGATCTAGTTATAGTTTGTCCAAAAACAGTCATAGGCCGTCATATAAGGTTCACAGATCCACTTCAGGGAGGGTAAAAATGCATGACGTAGCTTGTGCTTGTGACTTGGACAAAAATAATGATGAAACTTTATCATATAAACTGAATGTTGCATATTTACAAGAGAAGTGCAATTTGCAAGAAAATGAAATTGAAAAGCTTAAAAGGGAAAACAATTCATTAAAATTTGAATTAAGAAACCTCCACAAGTCCAGTTATGACTTGACTAAGAGACATGCTCTTGTAGATATTTTGTCCCAATGTGATATTACTGCATTAGTCCCCAAGCCTTTTGAAAATAGTGTGAAAGATGGATTGGAAGAGAACATTTTTACAAACGCAGATTCTGAAATGATTATTACAATGAAAAACTGCAGACGCGAGACATTTAATCCTCCTGAGGTAATTATTAAACAAACTAAATGATATTGAACTTCTTACATCTTGTCATTTAACAATTAATTACTATTGCAGAGTTTCCAGCATGTTTCCCTTTTACAAATCTTACACAAAACAAATGAACCACTCCTAGATGAAGCAGCGTTTACAACTTCCGGCTATAAAAAACAAAATCCTATTGAGTTACTGACTAAAGGTAAAAAGTACTTTTGATTTCTTCTGTGATTTTCTACGTAAGTTATGAATAGCTTAAAATCTAGTTGGTCTATCTACTCCTATCCTACCTATACCTACACTACATCTTGATTTTTTTAGAAAAAACATTAGGTCCAAATGAGGAGTGTTTAAAATGCACTTAATTGTTTTCAGTTCGAAAGACTTTTGGAGAAATAGTTAAACGGGAAATAAAGATTGTTTCTAGCAAAAAACAGGAAGGTGAGCATGATATTAAAGCGACGTTTTTCAAACTAAATAAATCTGCGTCATCTTGTTCTACTTAATGCAGTGATACGGCTAGTTCTGAATTAAATTTTGAAAGTGTTTAGAAAGATAAACATGAGTAAACGAAGGAATATTATAAATAAGCGACGACAAAACTTGTAGAAAATATGTATTTGAGTACGCTGTTTTTGTGAATGATTAATACAATTATTTATTATAAAAAAATTGTTAAATTTTATTGATAAAATTACAATATAGGTAAATAAAATTATATTTCAAGGATAATTATTGAATTGAGCCATAATATTTAATAAACGATCATAGATAAGCTTCTTAACATCGATAGCAAACACAAAATCTATATGATTGAACTTGGCCATTGAAACTCTATATTTTCCAACGACTGATTTAATTTCTTTAGATAATCTGTCCACGTCATCTGGAGTAGCTAGCCAGTCATTATCTGAATAGTGCAGGAATATTGGCGTCCGAATAGCACTCAAATTGTAAAGTGGGGGCCTAAATGTCCCGTAGACCATTTTGTTCCCGATCAATCCGTGATCGAAATGGGTGAATTTGTTTCCATTGTAAAGTTGGCCGAAATGAACAATTTGTCGGGTAGATGCTCCTGCGGGGGTGTGTCCGACTATTACTGGTACCATAGTCTGAAAGAAAAACCTCGTATTATTTAAGTTGTTCTGATCGCATTGACATTGGCTTGTGCTTTCTTCGGGACAATTCTCGTAAAATGAGTTATAAATAACTAGCCACTTAGTAGTGGCGAGGGGTGAAATTATGGCGTAGGTAAGCCGTTCTAAAAAAATGTTATGATATGCATAGTGGATCGGTGGGGTGGGCTTTCTAAAAGGTAAGCCGATGGGAATTGGCTTGTATTCTTGAACCCTTCGCCACTGCTAGTTAGTAAGGTTTTATGAAAGTAGACGATCAATATTCTTCAGTTATTTTTTTGGACTAGGTAGAACTTACTGAATTAAGTTGCAGGCTGTTGTAGCCACACAACAGGAACAAGAGATTCGTGCAAATAGCTTGTGTGAAAGCTTCTTCTACGCAGTAAGACTGTCCTGCCATTTCATTTATCCTGCCATTGGTAAGGAATTCATTTTTACCCAAAATTTTAAAGATTCTCTGTAATCAATCAAATTGAATTATTTAAACTATAAGCTATTTATTAGTTGCGGTAAAAATTACATAACTGGATTTTGTTATATTTAAAGAATCCAATTGACTTAATTTTATAACGATAAGTCATATCATAACATGTAGTCTTATCACATAACTACTCAAACTCATGAATCGTTGCAATACAACTACCGTACGTACCGTATTTATTATACATTGTTTTGGCCTTAAAATACAACGTTAATCGCTGATATTATTGTTTAATCAGAGATAACTTACTTCTAATGAGTTCGTGAATGGTGCAATGGCCTTTACTAGAGGACTCCTCACATTAGATAAGTAAGCAATAGGGGCTAGAGCTTGCATGGCGATAATTTTGTCATTATACTCTGGTCTAGTAGAAGTCATAACCCAGAACGCAGTGGTCCCTTGAGAGAATCCAATGTAATGGATCTTGGGGACACCAGTCTCTTCGATGACGTAGTCGATCATGGCAGGGAGGTCGTAGTAACCGATCTCGTGCCAGCTGAACTTCCAAAAGGAGGAGGATGAGGGTCCAAGAGAGATGTGGTTTCGGGAGTAAGTGTTGCCGCGTGCGTTACCCATCCAAACATCGTAGCCGGCTTCGGAGAGAATGTACGCTGTAGGGATAAAAAAAACTTTTCAAAGTTTTCGACAATGGAATATACCACTTTCCTTCACATTTTATTCACAATAATAGAAAGATTATTGCCATCAATGAGCTCATAGGTAACAAATGAAAATCAAACTTTTCTGTAGACAACTTAGTAGACAATGGCTTGTTGAGAAAGTAAGAATTACTTTCTCTTAAATTATTTTGACCAAGAAATATTGCAAAATTGGAAGTGGGTCTGCAATATTTAATTAACCAAGACAGTTAAAAAAAGTTACCAAGTCCTTTTTCGGGGCCCATCAAGACCCATTCAGCGGAAGACGAGAGAAGTCCATGCATAAGGAAGACTACTGGTCGCTGACCTTCGTAGAAGTTCTGTACGCTATGTGGTATTCTGTGCATTTCCAGAATGTAATTATCATCTGCGAAGGCCCGATGTATCTCGCTAGGGTAACCATGTTTCTTGATAATTGAAAACTAAAAAAAAGAGTCAGTTTATTTATTCAGGATAAATGCACATAAAAATTACTGATAATTTTCTACAAGAAAGTCAATTTCAACTTTACCATGCTCTAAGAATCTACAGTACTATTATATTCTGTGTCTACAGTCCATTTACAAAATCCTATATTCTGCATCCGAACTAGGTAGTAGAAACTGTACTTCAAGTGCAGCGCTCTTATTAGGAATCCAACGCAAAAACTACTTAGGTTAACTTTGCCAAAAACTTACAATTGTAAAGTGAGTGTGAGTGAGTGTGTGTTTAGGGTGTATTTTTATGAAAAATTACAAAAATAAATTAACAAAATACATCTCTTTTATCCGATAAATTCAACTTACTGTGTCCAGTCTCGCATCTTCAAGAATGCTCTCATCAGTGAAAAGATTTGCCTCCAAAGTTTGGACATAACTAAATAGACCTAAAATTAAAACCACAAAATTATTTTGTGTAAAATTTTTCATTTTGTCTATTATCTATTGGAGCCAGCACTCATAAGATGAATGGGCCGTTGACTGAATTTGAAAACAATCGTTTCCTAAGAGGTAGATTATTATCCGATAACAAAGTGTTATTCCATTACCTATAGATATACATTATCGTAACCCTTCCGTTTGTTTATTTAGCAATCAAGCAAATAACTAAGTAGGTATAACTCGTAATATTGATTTTCTAATGTCTTCTTTATGATGTACCTTAGCAGCCTGCCTAGCATGACCGATTTACATCGCGTGATATAGCATTTTATCGACACTCTATTATGTATTCTGTGACTCAACTGTCAAATTCCTTTGTCTTTTTGACAGTTAAACGTGATAAAACGCTATATCACGCGATATAAATCGGTCATGCTAGGCATAGGCAGGCAGGGGTGCACTTTCTTTGGAACTTGTTTAGCAATTATTGAAGAACGAAAAATTGATATTTTTTTGATAGGTATTTTTATAATTTCAAGTTTGCATTCTTATTCACTTTCCCCCGACAAAGCAGATAATTAGTAAATTGTTCAAATAAACTTGAAAATAGCGTATTTGAGTTTTCAACATTTTCCGACCACCTATTCTAATTCATAACTTTTTAGTTTTAATATTCATAACTGTTAGTTTTGTTAACCTAGGTACCTTATACCTATGTACCTTGTACCTATTTCATTTTCCCTATAATATTATGGATTCTAAAATATTACGCAGGTTATACGCAATTACAAAACTAGAAAGATACGAAAGTAGGTACTTAGCTGAAATTAAAATACTGTAGACGGGTGTATCGTGCGACAAAAAGGTCTCAATTTAAGGTTGCCACCTGTACTTTATTTCGGGGTTATTGTACTCTCTACTTTATGAGGAAAATAAAGTAGGTACGTGAAAATACTTTATTTCACAAGATTTGTTTAAATATTGCCAAAAGTAATAAAAAGTATGTTTTAAAGGTAAAAATAAATATCACTTTATTTCCATACAACGTACTTTTTACTAGCTTTAGCAATCAATATACTTTATTAGTTCAAAAAAGGTGGCAACCCTAGTTACAATATTAATAGATATTTACCGTGCTACAACATTTATACCGTTGTACGAATACCGAGCCAAATCATAGTTGTTTTTGTATTTTCTTTGTTTTGATTTGTTCTTTTTCATTAATATTTTCTATTTTGTTATAAATAAAGATATTACAAAAAAGTAAAATAAATATATAATAAGAAACAAAAAATACATTTTCAGCTATTATAATTTCGTGTCAGTAGTTCCGCATCGATTTCCAGAGGCGCTAGTGGACTCTTTGAGTTACTCTCTCTAGTTACTCTGTGATACAAGCGTTTGAAGATTGAATGCGGAGTGACGGGTTGAGTACCAAAATAATATCGCTTTCGCCGAGTCGAAGAAACATGTAGAATATAGAAACGCTTATAACGTTTGCCATTTGAGTAGGCCCCAAGACCACAGAATACATAATAGTACCCAAGACGTCAATTTTATGGTTGTAACTTGTCAATCTTTGGAGTTTGTGTGATGCTGGATGATTCAAATGGAAGGATACATTCCGTAAGTTTCTCGTGTGTTTTGAATATAAACAAGGGCAACAATGATTTCGTATTTTAACTCGTGTGATCGTAAACTACCTACCTAAGGACGATGGGTCCAGTTAAATAGGTAAGTCCAACTTCAAGAAAGACATCTTGTCGATTCCAACTCGGATGGACAGCATACGTATATGATATATTATGTACATGATGAAATGTTAATTTAGTGCATTGCTGGGGCAGTGGCCCGTACTTTAATTTAGCCATGTCCTTTTTGCCTCCAAACTTACCACAGCGTCTTAAGAGTCTTGATTGAGTCAAGATGAAAGTGTATGACCAGTAGGTATGTGGCATTGCCAGTGATGGCTTACGGCAGTGATACGTGGTCGCTAACTATGGATGGGTCTATATTATAGAGCTTCAGGCTTCAGCCTTATCTTATAGACTTTACAAGATAAAGCAGAAGCCTGAAGCTGAAATGTCAGTAGGCGGGACATAGAGAGAAGAACCGATGGCCGTTGGGGCGGTAAGGTTCTGGAATGCCGACCGCGCACCGGACTCGGCTCCGTGGGTAGGCACCCGACAAGGTGGACCGACGATCTGATGAAGGTCGTGGGAAGCCACTGGATGCGGGCAGCGCAGGACCGATCTTTGTAGGTGGAGATCCTTGGGGAAGGCCTACACTCAGCAGTGGGTTCCGTGCGGCTGATATTATGACGATGATTTCTAGTATGATCTACAAGTTTTAATATATCTATATTTACCTCAATATCCGTGATATTGAAGAGAAGCTAACTTCTCCAACGGATTAAAGTTAATGGTAGCTAAACAAATGAATAAATCCCTTCCCATAACCTTGACTATGGCCTTGTAGATAATCAAACAAATCGGATAGTGTCCATTATCAGTTTGAAGGTAAATAAAATTACAAAAATAGTTAAATATTATCATAAATAGGTCAAGCTTACTTCTGTACCTTGATTACGTAAAGCTGTTGCTAACAATTCTCGATTGAAATCAATTGAAAGCGCGGTTGCATTGCTGCTTTAGTTAAGATAGTTGTCACATTGGTTCTTACTAAAGCAGCGATGTAACTGCGATTTCTGTCAGAGTTGATTGTAACAATTTTACATAATCAGCCCCCAGGTGTTGAACAACTACAATCAATTGGTAATAAGACGTTTTAATCAGTGGATAGAATTATGCAAAATGTCTTTAAATAATTAATACGTTTAATAGTTTATTATATTTAGTGTAGTTTAATGTCCCGTGTAAAAAGGGAAAGAAAAATCCAAAAAGGCCCGTCACAGAACTTCTGGGAATACATAGAATGTCCACTTAATCCGTACGTTGATGACGTCTTATCTTTGAGTTGAAGGGTGATCTTCAGTGGTAAGATAACTCGCCTCGCACGCTTTAACAGTCGAGGATTTTTTAAAATCTCAAATCCTTGATAATCAAATGTACCTATAGGTAGATCTTAGATTATTTATTAAATAATCTAAAAGGTAGGTAGGTACAAGATATAATATTCAAAGACCTTTGGTGAAATTAAGAAACCATAAAGTATTCGTTGTTTTTGCCAACATGAGACGCGACAGTTTTCTATTTCTACGTGACGTTAGGGTTATTCACGATTGTTAAACTCGTAAGGATTTGGCACACTGGATGCGTTCTGCGGTCTGCGGTCCGGTAAGGGCAATCGGTCAGCGGTCCGGTCAGGGCAATCGGTCAGCGGTCCGGGCAAGGAAACCGGTCAGCACCTGCGGTGCGGGCAGGGCAAACAGCGGCATTTGACTGCGTGCATCAGTAGTGATCAGTTCTTTTGTGTTTTAAGAAGAAAATATTGTCGGGTGGATTCAATGGGAATATTCCATATCCCAAAACGGATATGGATATGGAATTTTAATATACCCTGGTAGAATCCCATCTCTAGCCGTGACCGTTGCCCTACCCGCCTGCCCGTGCCCTCTGCCCGCCGCCCGCTGCCCACCTACTTGCCCGTGCGCGTCCTGCCTTCCCCTGCGTTTCATCCTAGTTGGAATCCTAGCTGTCCATCCTAGTTGGAATCGACGAGATCTCTTTCTCGAAGTTGGACTTACCTATTTAACCGGTCTCTTTGTGTATAGGTAGGTATACGATCATACAAGTTAAATATGAAATCATTATTGCCCTTGTTTATATTCAAAACACACGAGAAACTTACGGAATGTATCCTTCCATTTAGACGAATAGGGATTGATTTTTAGGTTTCAAAAATATTAAAGTTGGTTTTCGTTTCGTATATAGTTTCTGCACCATTAACTTAGCCTTTAGGCTCAATTATACTACACAATTTTAAGAATGCGATTTCAAGACTGTTATGAATGCGCGCATTTACATCACACAATTTCTAGCACGCTCGACCGTGCTTACTGTCATAGTAAAAGAGAAGGCAGTAAGTCTCTAATGTCTTTTTCGATCAACGTAGTATTGGAGTTATTTACATTGTAGTTTTTGTATTTGTTCACAAAAGAACTGATCACTACTGATGCACGACGCAGTCAAATGCCGCTCTTTGCCCTGCCCGCATCGCTGACCGGTTTCCTTGCCCAGACCAGACCGCTGACCGATTGCCCTTACCGGACCGCGGACCAATTGCCCTGACCGACAATGTTGTTCATACATAATGTGGGCAACGTTCACTTGACCTGACCGCAGACCGCAGAACGCATACAGTGTGCCAAATCCTTTAGACTGGAAAGGACTCGGCATCAACATTAATTGCCAGCGGGTCTATCGGCTAAAAACATTGAAGTTCATGTTAACTGTAATTTGACATTTGGAGCTGATACATTGCTACTTTTCTATGGTAAATTTTTGTTTGTGCCAAAATGAAGTAGCAATGTAAGTATCACATCCATCTGTAAAATTACAGTTAACATGAACTTCAATGTTTTAGTTCAATGCTTAGTTCAATAGCTTTAGTATGTCATGCTCACTTAAACATTTCTGCGGTGGTGTCGTATGAGGCGGGTCGTTACGTTCCCTCAAATATGGTTGAGCGAAGCGATGGCTGGTTCATGCGTCATGCTCGTGAACGGGTGCTGCCAGTGGGAATGGGTCTGCTTCTGTCTGCTTGTACTAAGGGCGTCGTATATTTATATATATTTTTCTGTTTAATATTATCAATATGTATGGCACTTCTTACTCAAAACATAAAATTAATAACTAAACCTTGTTTTGATTTCTCTTTTTTTTTTAAATTGCAATCTTTTTGCTTTCTATAGTCAGTAGTTTTGTAAGTAAAGGCCTATGAAAAGCTTTTGGATATTAGTTTTCAATTCAGTGCCTTAGGATGGGTAGCCTAAGTATGTCATGCTCTCTTTAATCATTTCTGCGGTGGTGTCGTGTGGGGCGGGTCGTTACGTTCCCTCAAATATGGTTGAGCGAAGCGATGGCTGGTCCATGGCTCCATGCGTCATGCTCGTGAACGGGTGCTGCCAGTGGGAATGGGTCTGCTTCTGAGTGCCTATCTTAACGCATATTGAATTGTAAAAATTGCGTTTTTTTTATTTTTTTATTTTTTATGTCATTGTAACATGTGTTTTTTAGTAAATTTTGCCTACTTAGGTGCACTTTCGAGTAGCAGACAGAGCGATTTCCTAACTAGTTGAAAGTTATTTACTCTCACAATTACCTATCCGATATGTAGTAGGTATTTAATTTCAACCTACCTACCCATTGTGTGCAAACTTTTGTTAATTATTGTGATGGAAAATGACCTCACTTTAAATGTGGAGCTCATTTTTCAATGTTGACGACTCTGTATAAAATATACAGGGAGAAAAAAGCAGCCCTTGACGAGTTTCTTGCCGGTTCTTCTCGTTACAAGGTCTCCCGCTTAGGGTTTGCGAACCGATGACGTAGCTTCTATGACATTCACAAGTGCTTGTAACAGCCTAGACTGAATAAATTATTTTTGAATTTTGAATTTTTGAATTTTGAATGCCGATAGACCCGCAGTTCCTAACATAATACACCTTCGTTTTGACGATGATAATAGTTCTTATGGCTGAGACCTTGGAAGACCTGAACACAATGTTCAAAGATCTCCGTAGTGCTTCCCAGAGAGTAGGTCTCAGGATAAACATGGATAAGACGAAAATTATGTCGAATGCTCATGTTGTGCCTGCTTCAAGGTGGACCGACGATCTGGTGCGCGGTGGGTGAGATGAGATGGATGAGGGCCAAGCAGGAACGGTCGTCGTGGAGATCCTTGGGGGAGGCCTATACCCAGCAGTGGGTGTCGTGCGGCTGATATGATGACATGTTTGTTATAGTTTTATAAAAAGTCCTTTTTCAATTAACAAAATACTAACCAAGAAAGTTAATAATTTATCTAAAATTTAATTCAAAAACCTTGGGACTTTTCCAAATGAACGGTCTCATAATCTGAGGATTAAGGTAATTTCTTGAATTGGAAGCGGTGGACTTGTGTTTAAATAAATCGCAAAATTCCCATATTATGAAAGAAGGAACTAAAAGAAAAATATGGATAATGCCTCGATTACATACGCCAATTTAGCTTCCTAGCTAGGAACCAATTTCGGGTTGCCACCCGTACTTGACAATAAAATATTGTAGAATAAGTTCGATTTTAAAATCGAATCTACACTACTATCCGCGTCAATTGGTAATGCGCCTGGCGGCCATGATTTTAACCTCAAAAACGAAAAACAATTGTAATTTTCTCATATACCTAGACCCTTTCTTATTAAAAATAAGAATTAAATAATTAATATATTATATTACCTATTTGAATTTTACTGTTTTTTGTCATTTTAGTTGCGGATGACGATGATGTGTATGTTAATTTGACAAGGTTCCAGCGCATTACCAATTGACAAGGATAGTATAACGGAAAAGTAAACATTGTTTAAGGCTCCGTACCGATTTTGCCGCTGACTGCCGCTCTCTCGCTCACACATTTCATGTTTTCTCAAGATTTTGTAAATCTGAGTGCCTAAATGAAAAATGTGCCTCGGCCACTTTTCGCAATATAAGATTACGGACATTTCAACATATATTTCAGTTTCGAGTTGCTGAAGTATAAAAAGTTATCGTGTTTGTCAGTTCAAATAACTGTTATAAACGATAACTTTTTGTACTTTAGCAACAAAAAACTGGAATATATTTTAAAATGTCTGTAATCTTATATTGCGAAAAGTGGCCGAGACACATTTTTCAATTGCGCACTCAGATTTAAGGAATCTTGAGAAAACATGAAATGTGCGAGCGAGAGAGCTGCGGTCAGCGGTAAAATCGTAACGGGCTCTTAAGATTGGAGATGAGAATTGAAAATAAAAAATCATAAAAAATGTTGACCTTTCCGTCATTTGTGCTAATTCACTTTTAAAATTTAACTTATTTATACGAGTGGCAACTCTAAATTGGTTCCTTAAATCGGCGTATGTAATCGAGGCTATAAGCGACTGCTAGACGCGTGGTTTTTTTTTGTAAATACCGATACCGTGATCCATCGCCATAGACTAAATTTTAACCATGGAAAGTAAAATATTGAACATTCCGTAAAAAATACTTTCCATGGTTAAATTTTACTCTATGGCGTGGCGATGGATCAATCACGGTAAATAAATACAACGCTCTTAACATGGAGATTGCACGCCTAGTATCATACTGAAGATTGAAAAAGACTCTTTAGTGACGTCACGGCGTATTGCTATCTCTTTCTTTTCGTTTTACAATACGTTTTCGTTTCTCACGAACGAACGATCGACGAACAACGAATACGTATTGTAACACTAAAGAAAGAGGTTGCAATAAGCCGTCACGTCACTAAAGGAGCTTTTTTCAATCTTCACTATGACGTATATGGCCGTGCAATCTCCATTGGAGGGAGGTATAAGCTTCTTGGGAAAAACTACATACTTCAGTGTTACCAGTTCGAAAATCGTAAATATGGACTTAGTGATGTGTACCAGCCTTCCATCATAGATAAGTCTTATCTAATTGGATAGGACTATGGCATAATAATTTATAAGACATAGTAATTTCTAGAATTCTAAGCGGTGGACATAATGTTAAAGAAAAATATTAATGAGGTTATAATGCCAATCGATAGAGCAAAAATAACTACTTTTTATACACAACGGGATAGTGCTTGGCCTAAGACGATAAGGCCGAATGTGGAAGCACTACTCCCGGAATCCTTATCACAGCAACCTTTTTTACATCGGAAAAGTCATGTTGCCCAAATGGCTCACAAAATGCCGTTGAAACGGTAAAGGAAGCGGATATTTAGGATTCTCGTCCAGTCTACTAGTACGAACAGTGTTATCAGTTCGAAAAACGTAGATATGGACTACACATTCCGACTCGTAATTCGGTGCAGTAATTTGACAGCTCAAACTGTCAGTTAGTAAAATTATGTTGCCACCTCATGTCTACTAGTGATGCGAACAAAAACTAATTGAGTCGTGTTCAATTGGTTGTGGTATTTTTTTTGTATTCGGTTAATTAATTAGTTGTAGGTAGTAGTTTAGTTAGTTTCATCATATCAGCCACATGACACCCACTGCTGGGTATAGGCCTCCCCTAAGGATCTCCACGACGATCGGTCCTGCGCTGCCTGCATCCACTGGCTTTCCGCGACCTTCACCAGATCGTCGGTCCACCTTGTCGGGGGCCTACCCACGGAGCGTCGTCCGGTGCGCGGTCGCCATTCCAGAACCTTTCTGCCCCAACGGCCATCGGTTCTTCTCGCTATGTGTCCCGCCCATTGCCACTTCAGCTGAGCAATCCTTCGAGCGATGTCGGTTACTTTAGTTGTCCTGCGGATCTCCTCGTTTCTGATTTGATCACGTAGGGAAACGCCGAGCATGGCTCTCTCCATTGCACGCTGAGTGACCTTGAGCCTCCTTATGAGACCCATAGTTAGCGGCACGGACGTATATAAGGGGGGGGTTTTGGGGGTCCGGACCCCCCCCATTCATATCCATCTTACTTGTCCAACAGAAAAAAATTACATGCACCGCGCCGATTGTAGAAAACGATAGATGATTAGTCCGTCGCAGGGTGTATCTCGAGATATTATACGACACTCAAAGCGGAGAAAATTGTTGGTAATTTTAACTTCTTTAAAAGTGTTATAGACAACTTTGCCGTAGAATGCATTTTTTTGAAGTTGTTACCCAAAAACTGAAATAATTTGAGGTTTTTCGATCACTACGAAGTTAGCACAGGTCTTTCAGGGTTTCAGGTCAAGCAGGGGCGACCGCCCGGGGCTCCCTTTTATATCCCCAGCCGCACACCTCTACAGTTTACCTTTATACAGTCCTACAATTACTATCGTAAATTCCCTATTAGCGACAAAATCGTTATGGTGGCAAAACATGATCAGAACAACTTGGCAAGATCTCGTCGAAACTTCACCGTTCGCTACCATGTGCCATTTTTGGCCATTGTAAAATCCAGGAGCGGCCCTAGGGCGGTGCAAGCGGTGCGACTGCACTGGGCGCCCTCGTGTGTGGGGCGCCAACAACGCCCGACCACCGGTCGACTATCAATCGTATTGTTGCCTGGTGACGAGTGACGACGCGACGAATGAAACTAACCAAAAATCGCACTGCGCCGCCATTTTCAGTGTAAACAAGCAAGATTAGTGGATTAACCGACTAAAAATCGCGCAGCGCAGCTGTTTTTTTACTATAAACAAGCAACATTAGTCGATGAAACTGACTAAAAGTAAAAAACGCGCTGCGCGGCGGTTTTTTACTGTAATAAGTAAAATTATAAGATTCGAAGATGAAACTGATTAAAAATTGCTGATATACAAGCAAGATTACAAGATTAGTAGGTGAAACTGACTAAAAATCGCGCTGCGCGGCGGTTTTTTTTACTGTAATAAGTAAAATTACAAGATTAGTAGATGAAACCGATTAAAAATTGCTGATAAACAAGCAAGATTACAGTCCATTCGCTTAGATAATGTCGGTACACCCACAAGCACTTGTGTTCAGAGACAGGAATACCGGTAACAAACACAACCTTTCACTACGGCAGCTTACGACACTTCTATGTAAACTGTCAAAATCCAAATTCACTTGCGGGTGTACGCCGCACGCGGTATCCTTTGTTTATGCGGCGGCATCCTTTGACAAGAAGCGGCACGTGCAAAGGCGGCGAGATAAAAGGGCGACACTATCTGAGCGAACGGACTTTACAAGATTAGTAGGTGAAACTGACTAAAAATTGCGCTGCGCGGCCGTTATTTTTTTGCTATAAACAAGCAAGATTACAAGATCAGTAGGTGAAACTGACTAAAAATCGCGCTGCGCAGCCATTTTTTAACTAACAGGCAAAATTAAAAATCTTGGAATCGCAGATAGGGGGCGCCTCGTAGAAATGTCGCCCAGGACACTGGTAGTGCTAAAACCGGCACTGACAGGCAATGTTTAATTTGTAAATGATAGATTAATTGGCGTTAGAGCACTGTTTTTTTTGCGTTGAGGACCCCCCCCCCCCCCCCTTGTCAAAGCTATAGCTACGTCCGTGGTTAGCGGCCACGTTTCACTGCCGTAAGTCATCACTGGCAACACACACTGTTCATAGACTTTCGTCTTGAGACACTGAGGTAAGTCGGACGCGAAGATTTTTCGAAGCTTCCCGAATGCTGCCCACCCGCGTTGGATTCGACGAGAGATCTCTTTCTCGAAGTTGGACCTACCTAACTGGACTGCCTGTCCTAGGTATACGTAATGGTCAACAACTTCAAGTGTAGTGTTCCCAACACAGGCGCGGTCGCAGCCTGAAATTTTGGGGGGGGTCACTAAAAATAATAATACAATTGCTTTTTTTTTATTGGCCGGTTTTAGCACTACCAGCGCCCTGGGCGATATTTCTACGGGGCACCCCCTATATGCGATTCCAAGATTTTCAATTTTGCTTGTTAGTTTGCCCTTTTTTAGTCAGAGTCACATACTAATCTTGTAATCTTGCTTGTTTATAGTAAAAAAAACGGCCGCGCAGCGCAATTTTTAGGCAGTTTCAACTACTAATCTTATAACCTTGCTTGTTTATAGCAAAAAAATGGCCGTGCAGCGCGATATTTAGTCAGTTCTATCTACTAATCTTGCTTGTTTTTATAGTAAAAAAAATCGGCCGCGCAGCGCGATTTTTAGGCAGTTTCAACTATTAATCTTGTTTATTTATAGTAAAGAAAAACGGCCGCGCAGCGCGATTTTTAGGCAGTTTCAACTACTAATCTTGTAATCTTGCTTGGTCATAGTAAAAAAAAATGCCGCGCAGCGCGATTTTTAGTCAGTTTCAACTTTTAATCTTATAACCTTGCTTGTTTATAACAAAAAAATTGCCGCGCAGCGCAGTTTCTAGTCAGTTTCATCTGCTAATCTTCTAATTTTGCTTATTACAGTAAAAAAACGCCGCGCAGCGCGATTTTTAGTCAGTTTCATCTACTAATCTTGTAACCTTGCTTGTTTATAGTAAAGAAAAACGGCCGCGCAGCGCGATTGTTAGCTAGTTTCAACTACTAATCTTGTAACCTTGCTTGTTTATATTAAAAAATGGCCGCGCAGCGCAGTTTTTAGTCAGTTTCATCTGCTTATCTTCTAATTTTGCTTATTACAGAATAAAAACTACCGCGCAGCGCGATTTTTAGTCAGTTTCATCTACTAATCTTGTAATCTCGCTTGATTATAGAAAAAAGTCAGTTTCATCGACTAATCCTGCTTGTTTATATTAAAAAATGGCCGCGCAGTGCGATTTTTAGTCAGTTTCATTCGTCGCTTCGTCGCTCATCACCAGGCAACAATTAAATGCGATTGATAGTCGACCGGTGGTCGGGCGTTTTCGGCACCCCACACACGCGCCCAGTGCAGTCGCACCGCCCTACTGTCGGTACTGTTTAAAAGATTTTTCTATTTGACGTGTACGATTTTGGGGGGGGTCATGTCCCCCGTGACCCCCCCCTTCGGACCGCGCCTGTCCCAACATGAACTGGAGAGGGTACAACATGGGTTTTACAACATGGGATTAGTTAGTTTAATTATTAGAATAAAACAAAACGCAACATTTATTACCTTTATTTAAATAATTGCCAAATATTATGAATATAATGATACACATTTATTTTTATTTTAATGCCTTACGGAATAAGGGAATATAATATTTTGAATGAAGAGAGATTTAATAGGTTTTTGTTTTGAATGAGGGCTTTTCAAAATGACAATAAAACTGTAGGCTCAATAGATGGCGTTGATAAAAATGTATGTGTCAATGTAAATTTTTTTACTAAGCTTCGAAGAGTACTAAGGCAGGCAGGCAGATGTAACCATAAAATGTTTCTCTTTAGGCAGTTGTCAGCCAAGAATCTTACCTATATTCATATTCTAATGTCAGCCAGCGAGATCTTTGGTAGCGGCAGTTTATTTTTAAAAGCCAATTTTGACACTTCTCTTTCCATCAACCCCATCTAGTGAAGCAAATAGTACTATTTTTATTTTTTAAATGTCACTTTAAAAAGCCAAAGCAACATGCGTGGTGGTTAACAACGGCGACATTTTTGATAGAAAAAAATGTAGCTGTTGTTATTCACCACGCAAGTTGCTAATCACCCCGTTTAGTTTACGGTTACCAGTTTACGGTACCCAGTTTACGGTACCTACCTAAGTGTATGATTGTTTGTTAATTTTGAGTATGAATTACAGATAGCAATAAAAAATACAAAAGGTATATGTGTAAGTACAGCCCAATGCAGTGCCTAGTGTACCTGCCGGTGACACTTGAGTAAAAACAACATCAAAAACACACAATAATCATTTTGAAAACGTATTCACATTAGTGCCGTAAAAATCGTGTCGTATGAGGCGGGTCGTTACGTTCCCTCAAATATGGTTGAGCGAAGCGATGGCTGGTTCATGTGTCATGCTCGTGAACGGGTGGAAGCGGGCCAGTGGGAATGGGTCTGCTTCTGTCTGCTTGTACTAAGGGCGTCGTATATTTATATATATATATATATATATATATTTTATAGGTGATTTTTGAACTGAGTATAACTTGGGCATAAAGAGTTAAAATTAAATAAAACGGAACTAATTTTTTTCAGTACATTTTTTATTTTTATTTATTTGGTTAAGGGAAACAAACAGCATACATTAAGAACTATGATTGATGACTATTACAAAAGCCAAAACAGTTTCTACAACAGGATGTAATATTTCAAACAAGTGTACTCAAATAAAATATTAGGTGTGGGTTGAAACCGAAACTAAGGTTTTTTTTAACTAAGTGTAGTAACAACTACTTAATTTAATCAAAAAGGTAGAAAAGAAACCAAGGATAAACATTAAGGTAGGTAAGTTTACAACAAATATGGTACAAAATAGATTCCCAAAATAATAATAATAGCTTGAATGAGCTGTTGACTGTACATTTGTACTATAAATAATGTATTCAGAGACTGTACTTAAGAAGTTTATTAATTTCGATATAACTAATTTATTTAGTCAGTGTTGCCATATTATTCGTGATTTTGACGTATTTAGATACAAAGTGGCGCACTCAATTTTTTTCAACTCTTTATGGCCAAGCTGTAACTTCGTTGAATGCTATAAGGGTAAATACTTATACAAAATAGTATGTACAAAATAATTATAATAATGATTAAAACCTAGTATTTGTTGTATAGTCTATGTTAAAACCTAATAATATTTTTTATTTCTAAATTCTTATTGATAGTAAAGGCCCAGATAGTGCTACTCGTACGCAAAAAAAAACCGCAAATCGATGTACAGCAAAGCCGTTTGGTACACGTATACTTGAGGTAAAAACAAAATTTTGGACCCGCAGTTCTTAAAAATTCTTCCCTTAGGAGAGGAGTTATGTTGTCATCTTTTTTATTGTATGGGAAAAAAATTTTTTTTTTCTAAAACCTATCGTGCATGGTATCGAATGAAAGGACTTGCTGAGCCGGTTCTAAAAATATATCACATCATTATATTTCAGCCACTTCTCTTAAATTAAACCCAAAAACATTTCAAAACATACCAAGTCTGGGCTCTTTCAGATCCGATGTGGTTAAGTTATTTTGTGTAAAATATACCTTAAGAGTTACATAATATCCTCATATCAAATCACAAGAAAGTAATTTTGAAAATATCTAAATTTAGTAATTTTTTCTAATTTTTTCCCAAACTCACGTTTGTATGGGATTTTTGGAAATTGATTTTTGGTTTAATTTAAAACAAGTGCTCAAATGTAACAATGTGATATATTTTAAGAAACAGCTCAGAAAGCCCTTTCATTCGATATCACACACGATAGGTTTTAGAACAAACATTTTTTTTATTACATAAAATCACTTTGTAAAAGCTTTGTAATAATAAAAAATTAAAAAAAAAAATACTGAATATCAATATTTTCAAAATTGCTTTCTTGAGATTAGATATGAGAATATTACATATCATTTGAAGGATATCTTATGAAAAATAATTCAACCATATTGTATCTGTAGGAGCCCAAACTTGGTATTTTTTGAAATTGTTTTTTGGTTTAATTTAAAACAAGTGGCTGAAATATAACGATGTGATATATTTTTAGAACCGGCTCAGCAAGCCCTTTCATTCGATACCATAAACGATAGGTTTTAGAACAAAAAAAAAATTTAATATGCGTAAGCAGCTTAGACCACTCTTTTTACACTTGCAGTTGTGGACGCATTTGTCTTTGCAAGCGCACACTATGAGGGAAATTAATTTCTAGGGAGTTACAGGACGTGCTGTTGTAAATTAGTCTCAGGTATTCGCCCACCCCCACTCGACTGGATTCTTCTCCTCATTTAGCCACTGCTGCACCTGGTGGTAGGTTCTAAATGAATAATAAAAAATATATGGCCTAGGCTTGTGAAAGCTTCTTTTCTCTCAAAAAGTAGAGGGGTAGTGAGGCTGTCGTTTCTTCAAGGGCTTATCACTAACATACCACCGGCCACTAAAATCGCAATTTGTTTTTACAAAACACAATTCTGTATAAAAAAAAAATAGTTTCCTCGTAATAATGTTCTATTTTTCCAAAAATCTAAAAAAATCGAACAATTGCTACTTACGCCCTCCGTAACTCTGGAACCGTTCACTTTAGCAAGATTATGCTTAAGACCAATTTTGTTTGCAATTTAGTGTAGATTATTATTGTCCTGTGCACTTTTGTAGTACATCGCAAAGTTTTCAAAATATTTAACCCGACATCTTCCCCCCCCCCCTCCCCCCCAAACCCGACGCGCAAAATGGTGTAACTTTTTACCAAACAATGTGTGGACTATATATAACAATTTGGAGCTATACTCCAGCCAACTCGTGGAAAGAATGTTTAATGACAAACCGTTGCCTAGCAACCAATGACAGGCATGTACTTATTCAAAACCTTTTTTGATACAAACTAGTTTAAATAAAATACAAATTACTTATTGTACAACAAATACACAGAGGAAATAATCACTACGTTTTAAACAAATAAACAGTCATATTAAATGCATAAGTACCTACTGAATACGGCGAAATAAAACAAGAAAGTGGTCACACTTAATGTCAATGTCGGTGTGATCAAGGGTCATTTTATTTACCGTTACCTACTCACACTATAGAACTCTTTTCTAAAAGTGTGATGAAAAAGAGATCTATAGTGTGACTAGCACTGACTAACAGTAAGTAAAATGATCCATGGTCAAAATGATGATGAATCAAAATGAAACTGTACACTTGATTTTCATGACATGGGTTGGTCATGAAAACAATGTGTACAGATTCATTTTGATTCATCAATTTCACTAGATAAGACTTCATTTGGAAGGATAATACAAATCCAGGAAATGTTATTACCGCCTGCTCGTAATGCATGAATTAAAAGTATCAATTAAAAGAAATTACGAGTTTTTATATATTTTTTGTTTTAACACAAGAAAATAGAGGTTGTGTGAATTAATCTAGTGGTATGTGTAACAAAAACAATCATTACTAAACATTTATAGTGTTATGTGCTCTAATTATGTCATTACAATGTTTTTGAGATGTTTTTATCAAATCAAAGTTATGATAACCCTAATACGGTTTGTTGATAAACATTCTTTCCACGAGTTGGCTGGAGATGATACTTTTACTTTGGATGTCAACTTGTCAAGATTTTTTCCAAAAACACCGAACTATAAATTAAATAGGTAATGTTTCTTTACAACATTCAAAAAACAACAACGTGCACAGGAACGCGTCTACTCCGCGTCATCTAATATTTTTCCTTATGGTAACACCAGTGTTGTCTGCTGTCAATCAAAGTCAGTCGGGCTGCTGGCTAAAATCTCTGATTTCTTTCTTTGCTTTATTTGTTTTTGTTTTACTTCGCTGTTGAATAAGTTTTACGCATGATTAAGTAATATTTTATTATGGCCAATCAAGAGATAAGTCTCAAGTGGAATGGGTATCAGAATAATATTTTAACAAACGTTAAAGAGCTATACAAAGATGAGGGCCTATCGGATGTAACTTTAGTCTCAGAAGGGCTGAGTTTTAAGGCTCATAAAGTGATTCTTTCTGCTAACAGTTCAGTATTTAGGAGCATATTTCAGGTAAGAATACAAATTTATATCAGGAATATATAATAACGTCGTAGTTATTACGTTATGTTTGACCAAACGCCCACGCATTTTTTGCAGCAAAACCCCCACAGAGATCCAATTATAGTACTTCATGACATCAATACTGCCTCTCTACGGACTTTGTTGACTTTCATGTACAATGGTGAAGTTAATGTAACTGAGGAGTTCTTGCCAGTACTTTTAAAAACTGCTGAAACGCTGAGGATCTGTGGACTATCAACGGGCAGTGACACGAGTAAAGAAGATGAGGTGATTGTTATTATATTTACTCTGTAGAGATTTAATCGTGTCTTTCTTCTTCTTGATGAATGGCTTGCTCTGTGGTCTATGCATAGTTCATACAATGTCACAGAATAGATATAAGTACTACCGCACCGAAGGGAAACTCCGCCCCGCCCCAAAATCAATTACCTCACCCCACTTCTCGAGTTCGTGTGCCGAATCGTGTGCTCATTCAATACCCTAGACTTCATGCGCATGTGCTAAAATGTCACTGTGTAGTGTCTGTGTAATAGGTAGTTGAAACGCGGCGCTTGTGTGGAGTGCCCGGGGTGTGACAATGTCACGTGGTTAGCTTTTACAAAATTGGGAAATTATAAGTTATTCAGTGGCGGTCACATAATCAAAGACACCAGTTGATTTTCATATAAACAACGTAACTTTAAAGCCCTGGTTTTCTGCCAAGGTTTGGCCTAGCTGTGATCTGATGATGGCTATCTAGGGAGTGAATGGAGTAGATTCAGATCACTATACACGCCCAGAAATGATCTGATCAGCATTTAAAGGTATATAATGTGCAGAGTTTTCAGTCGCAGGATTTCCATACATTTTTATGCAAATTGTGCGGTTTTTTAACCATATCCTTATATCTCTTAGAATGTTGATTAGATCAGTTGGGTGTGTACAGCGGTCTAAATCCCCTCCATTCACGCCCTGAACGGCCATCATCAGATCACAGCTAGGTCAATTCTTGGTTGGCAGAGAAACAAAGCTTCAAAGTCACCTTGTTCGTATGAAAATCAACTGGTGTCTTTAATTATGTGACTGCCACTGTAATAAGTTTATGTCATAATGTTCTTGACTTGATATTAAGTATATTATGTAATTTATGCACAGAAAACATCATCAACGACAGTGCAAACCAAAAAGCGCAAGAAAAGTGATCATGAAGACAATAATAACAAAAGCAAAAAAATTTTGACCGCCGCCACTCTTAAAAATGATACTGTAGTGAACTCAAGTGTGGCTCCGGAACCTGCAAAACTTACTGTATGTATGCTGTTCATTGTACAATTCTATTCATTTTAGTTGTATGGGTGACTATGAAAGGAATTACTTTAATATTTTTCACAATATTACATAACTTATTTTCAGAACATCATTCCTAAAGTTGAGCCTATTGATTCACCATTAACTGACTATTCTGGCGAGAATACTAATGACACTGATATCGCATTAATGGAAGATAGTCTAGAGAAGAAATACTCAGTAAGTCTCGAGGATTTTACGGGAAAGTGTAACAGCACCAACGGAGACAGTGTTGCTAAGAAATGGATTAATGAAGTCACCAGTACTCAACCCTGTCTCAATGCTATTAATGATAAAATTAATGGTATTGATCTTGTTGATGAAGACAAAGACAGTATTGAGATTGACAAAGAAGTTGAGACCGTTTTGCAAAGTGGGACGATTGTCGAGTCGTTGAGCATTACTACTGAGAATTTGAATTCTGTCTCTAGCGAAGCACAGGTCTGCAAAGGTAAAGTAGCTAAAATTAATAACATTCTAATAAATAAATATATTTTATTATAGTGATTTAAGAGCGCGTAATCAGCACACTAACGCCGCCGTGGAAACGAGAATCATAGTGCTTAAAGACGAAATTGTGAATTATCTCTGTAGTTGTACACTCTGAAGAAGCTTTGTGGTACTTTTCATCACTTAAACAATATGTTCGAGCCTGTCGTTTAGTTTAATGGAGTTTTTATGCGAAAAGTAGCCACTTTTAGAGCACTACAGAGAGAATTCACTATTTAGACTTTATTAAGCATTATAATTTTCGTTTAAATGGCTAGAGTGCAGACTACGCGCTCTCAATACTAAAGAAACACATCTATTTAAAAGAGTTGTTTGAAGTTGAAAGTTCATTTTAGTATTGTTTTTATACTTTCCATTGAATTCCAATGATGGATTTTAGCACTTGTAATGTACGAGTATGTAAAATACCTAATTATGTTTTGTCACTATTTTTCAGATAAGAATAACACATGCTATGCCAACCCGTCATTCCCATGCCCGTTTTGTCCTCGTATATATAATAGCTGGGGCTATAGGCGGAGGCACGTGAAGTCAAGGCACATGACCAACAGGTAATATAGAAATAGAAAATGTTTATTGAACACAGCAAGACAGTTTCAAAAATATAAAATTGACATCAAATTTACAAATTTTTGCTGAAACGGTAACATCTCAGCTTGTGCCGCTGCCTTAAACAGTGGCGCTGGTTTTCATATGCAACCGTGGTGGTGACAATAATTATAATTTTTTCTTATAATAGTCAAAACTACATATATGTCAATATGGGATATCGAAATTAAGTTGTTATTGTATGTTGAGACTGGTTACACAATCGGCTAAGAAGCAATTCCTAATCCAACAGATGATTTCATAGAAATACCGTTTGATTTCCTAATTAATTAAATAAAAAATGAGTGCTGGAGTGTGAAACAAGCACATACCATAGTCTAACTTGATTTTAATTGGCAAAGCCTGCAAAGCAACAACTTTTTGCACAGTATCTCACCCTTGCAGTCATTGGATGATAAGATTACTGACAATGTTAGCAATAGGTACTGTTAAGACAACTAGTCGTAACTAAGTGACTATAAACTGATTATTATCGGTCATCATCAGCATTGTAACCATCCATTATCACCAGACATTAGAATCTGCCGGTCATTCCAGGTCCGCCTTTAAGATTTGGGCCTTCTTTTTAAACTTTATTTTGCAAGCAGTTCTAATCTAATATTTATAATAATGAATTCCTTGTTATTTTGAGATAATAAACACAAAGTCAATACAAACCACTGTCACTATACAAATTTATTAAAAGAACCCCAATCATGTTATTCAATGCGGACCTGGAATGACCAGCAGATTCTGACCTCTGATTATCACTTAAAATATTGTATTTCAGGCTCTCTTGCAAATGGTGCATATCAGTACTTCCTTCGACCGGGGCATGGTATACCCACGCCACTCGCACGCACGGAGTACCCCACGAAGAGGCGCGGAACTCCCTAGTGGTGATGGTGGAAGCCCACGCAGTGTTGACCCTCAACGAGCCCAGCGTTGCACAACTGCTGGGGCAGGTTGGTATGACGGATGGAAACGGGGCTAGCGTGGAGAGGAAGGAAAAATAACAAGTCGGTATGTCAGAAGTTTTCCATAAGGGCTGGTTTATATGGGGTCAGTGACTGGACCCAGTGATTTGGAATTTCGGACCCAGTTACTGAATACATGTAGACAGGATTGACATTAAGTCGTACTGTGCCCGAAAATAGAACAGGTGGTTAGTCAGCTGGACTGACTTGCGAGCGAGAAGTCAGCACTGGACTGGGTTACTGTACTGCCATGTTACTGACCCCGTATAAACCAGGCATAAGATGTGTTGTACAGTTAGCAGCACGTCAAGTTATACAAAACTGTCCAAATTCTGCAATTTATTTTGTACCTTAATGCTTACAAATTTGAGTATAAAATTGATTGAATTTGATTACCCTGTCATGGTAACCGTTGACTGTACATGTTGTAGGCCTGAAAAGTAGGGACTTAAGTAATTTTATGGAGAAGTTGTCTACTACAACATTGTCGAACCCAACGGGTATAGGCTTTTGTCGTAAACTACCATGACTTTTACACCACTGACTTCCAACAATCTTCACCAGGTCATATAGCCTGGTGTAAAGCCTAGTCAGGCTGGATATAACCTTACTCTATATAATTCCGTAGAAAACAGCCCTTTTTGTAAACCACTACTTTTTGTATTCAGTAAGATTTCCTTTCACGAGATCTCGGACTCGGCATCTCTAGCATACGCACGACAATAGATTGTCGTTATTTTTCTCGCGATAGCGCGAAATCTGTTCTGCTCGCAATATGGATGCAGCAATCGCGAGCGTGTCTTCAAAAAGTCGTGGTTGTTAGAAGGTTATAAGCCAATTGCTAAAGACCTATTCTTACGGAGTCCTTCGAGTAATGATTACTTCAAAACCTCTCTTCTCCAGCAGTTATTAGTTCTGTCTAAGAGCATAAGCATGCTCTAACCAATTTATGAGATGATCTGATAATTTACAGTTAGAACTCGCGAAGCGTCGCACTGTGTTTTTGTAGTTGATCTCTCTTACATTTTCATACAATTTACACATGAACTCCGTATGTCTCTATAAAGATACTAACTTAGGTATTTTTCTAACTAGTCATTTGTGTCACTTATCAATATAACTTATGTATGACGTCATTCTTTAGTTAGAGAAATCAATCAAATGTGAAGTTAGTTTTCTGAAAGCCCATTTGGGCTTTCTACTTTGATCAATTTTGATGGGCCATGCTGGACCATCATGTTGGGCCAAAGTGTAGAGGCCTAACTGTTGTAAAATGGCAGTTGGCGCAGAACACTGGCTAGGCTAGCCAACCAAATAGTGTCGGTTTTTGATGTCCAGATCAAATATTTTAAGACATTTTTATCAAAAACTTCAATGCAGAAAAAACAGTACGCCAACAGTGATATTTGGGACCAGTCCCCCTAGCCAAAGTAACATTTGCAAATTTTAGCTATCGCTTCGTTTCTAAACATGTATGGATTTGACGTTTAAAATTCGATTGTTAACGAAACCTTATGTCAATCCCATACATGTTTCGAAAGCGAAGCGATAACGAAGATTAGCGAATGTTACTTTGGCCCTCTGGAGTCCTATTTTTGAATCCTTCGACTGGCGTCGAGCGCTCTTTTCTACTGATTTTCGTTCGACATTTGACTCAATCTCATTCGAGTCAAATCAGTAGAAAAGAGCGGTCGACGCCAGTCGAAGGATTCAAAAATAGGGCCTGATACTTGGCCAAAAATGTTGGCCTGGTATACCTTGGCCCAATGTGTACAACAAGCATAAGGATAATTTAAGCCAGTAATTACAAATAGTCAACATTATGTAATAAGCGACGAATATCATGCGACAGAATGTAGAGTATTATGATGTGATGTGATGTATTCTTTAAATATGTAACATCAAAACAAGCATCTTTTACTAATGATTATTTATGTAATTTAGGCCAGTTCTTATAAAATATTTCAATAATGAGGGATTTTCCAGGCAACGTTCTTTTAAAATCACCTAGATGGCGCTGTCCAATTTCCATGGCATTAGTATGAAAGTCTGACCAAAGTGTACCGACCATCGAAAAAAAATAAAAAACTAATAATGTTGACAAGTGATCGTATCCTCACATATCTCCTAAACGCAAGATCGACAAAATCTTGTTCTTGGTGACAAAATCCGACAAACTACCGGCTACACATACGAGTAATCAGATTTTCGCTACGACCTTCCGTTTTCGATATCTGTGTGGCCCAGCTGTAGAGACGTCTCTACAGCTGAGCCACACGTATCTCCTAAACGCAAGACCGACAAATTCTGGTTTTTGGCGACAAATTCCGACAAATTATCGACTTCATCATGGCATACCTACTCAAAAAGTCAGTTTTCCACCTTTTTTTTGTGGGACAACTGTAGTCCGGCACGTCTCCGAACGGGCTCAAGGTCAAGTCGCGATATTAGCGCGTCCGTTAAACAGAATACTCAGTCGGGCTGTCACGGCCGGCCGGCGTCGCCGCACGCGCGTTTGCCTGTTTTTGCGTTCCGTAATATTTTCTCTGTGCGTAAGATTTTAGAATTAAATTGTATTACAATGGCGCTAAGTTATTGTGCTGTGTTTGGTTGTGCAAATAATTCGAAAACAATGCCTCAATTAAGTTGTTTTAGTTTTCCCAAAGATGATATGAGGTAAGTACCTAATATTATCAAAATATTATGGAATCGCGAGAATTGGCAATCGTTATCCACACCATACAATTTGATCGGTCCGACTGAAATTGGGTGATGTCTACCATCCAATGATAGACCTTCAATTTGGATTTATCGTCAACTTCCCACTACATGATACGATTTGATTGACAATTCGGGCAAATTGGCAATCAAATCGTGTCATGTAGTGGGAAGAAGGCCCTGAAGTCTTTGGTCAAATCATAATGTTTTTTACGATGGTATGGATGGTAGTTATTCTCTTTGATCAGACCTTTATACTAATACCATGGAAATTGGACAGCGCCATCTAGTAGATTTTTAAGGAACGTTGCCTGGAAAATCTCTCATTTTGTAAGAGTCAGTAATCTTCACTTGTTTGGTATTTGCAGATTTTACTTTTACTGAAAGTTCAAAATATTTGATAGATCGAAATGAGATTAACAAGTCGTTTACAAAATACATAATATAATAAAAAAATTAACCGAAATGCCGAAACTATTCTGTTTCGGCATGTGTTTTTACTGGACAATCTCGTGAATTGCCGATGTAAATGTTTCGTCCATTCAGTCGTTAAGTGACTAATTTTCATTATGGAAAAATATTTATTGCACTATTTATCTGACACTATGTTTATTTGATTTCAGTAAACAAACATATTTATTAACTTTGTCGATTTAAGAGTCCGTACACCTTTTCTGTCGTCATTGTCGCTCTCTCGCTCGCACATTTCATGTTTTCTCAAGATTTCTTAAATCTGTGTGAGTAATTGAAAAAAATGTGTCTCGGCCACTTTCCGCAATATAAGATTACGGACATCCTTACTAATATTATAAATGCGAAAGTCCGTTTGTTTGTTTGTTTATTTGTTTGTTTGTTACGCCTTCACGTCTTAACTACTGAACCGATCGTCATGAAATTTTGCATACACGTTGTCAGGGGTACAGAGAAGGACATAGAGTACCTTACATCCCGAAAAAGAGTGTTGTTCCCGAGGGATAGCAAAATAAAACTTACCACGCAGACAAAGTTGCGGGCAGCCGCTAGTTTTAAATATATTTCAGGTTTGTGTTAACAGTTAATTAGTAATAGTTATTTGGACTGTCAGAGACGACAACTTTTTGTACTTCAGCAACACAAACCTAAAATATATTTTAAAATGTCCGTGATCTTATATTGCGGAAAGTGGCTGAGAACATTTTTTATTTACGCACTCAGATTTAAGAAATCTTAAGAAAACATTATTTGTGCGAGCGAGAGAGCGGCAAAACGTGTACGGTTTTTAAGCCTTTTTGGTCCAAAGTCCTTTGGTCCATATTATTATAAAATGTGAAATAATATTTTTATAATGTGTAAACTATTTTTTTAAACTAAGTGTAATACGTGTGATTGATGGCGTGGATATGTGTAAGTCATCGGTCATCGGTTTGTTTTTTGTCGTGTCATTAATAAATAAGTACTAAATACATTATGACTGCTCAAAAAAATATAGGAGTCACTATAATTGTCCATACAACATACGTAAATTCTGAAAGGTATTTTATGATAAAATTAATGAGTTTTTTTTTAATTTGATATTATTCGAAAGCTTTAACAGCCAACTTGCGGACTTTACTGTCGAATTTGTACTGAAAAATTTACCCAATTTGCCGTGTATTAGTTATAATGGAAAATGTCACTGGTCTGTTAAATCACTTGAAACTTTATGACCGTGTAGCTAAATGTGTAGCAATACATATGTTTTTGTTTCATTTAAATCAAGCAAACTCCGTCTTGGCGCATAATGTCCTTTTCTTAAAATGTCCTTTCTCATAATGTCATTTTCTCGAAATATCCTTTCTCAGAATGACCTTTCTCAAAAAGTCCTTTTCTCAAAATGTCTTTTTCTCAAAATGTCCTTTTCTCAAAATGTCCTTTTTAATATGCAATATTTTTTTTAACAAATACATATTAAAGCTTTTTTGCTACGAGTTTTTTTGAGAAAAGGACATTATGCGCCAAGACGGAGTTCGCTTGATTTAAATGAAACAAAAACATATGTATTGCTACACATTTAGCTACACGGTCACAAAGTTTCAAGTGATTTAACAGACCAGTGACATTTTCCATTATAACTAATATACGGCAAATTGGGTAAATTTTTCAGTACAAATTCGACAGTAAAGTCCGCAAGTTGGCTGTTAGAGCTTTCGAATAATATCAAATTAAAAAAAAAACTCATTAATTTTATCATAAAATAACCTACGTGCGACGTAAGGTTCATCTGTATGTCCAATGACGTCATTCGACAACACAAAATAAATAACTGTTCCAGACCACAAACTTTAGTTTTCTGTTTTAAGAGATATCGCGAAAATTTCTTCACAATTGTTCATGTGGTCCCATAAGCCACTGGATAAGTCACTAAACAAAAAGTCGCTATTATTTATTTTTTATTGAAAAAATAAATAAATTAAAAAAATATTTAAAAACACGACTGCCCTGCCAAAAACAAACTAAAAAGTTAAACAACAAGTGTCATTGCAGTCGGGGGACCTTATTATGGACACAGAATATATATGTTATGGAACAATTTTTGATCGAAGAGGTCCCCCGACTGCAATGACACTTGTTGTTTAACTTTTTAGTTCCTTTTTGGCAAGGCAGTCGTGTTTTTAATTTATTTATTTTTATTTTACACATTTTAGTGACATATTATATAGTTTTGGAATGTGCTCATCAAGGCCTTTCATTTGATGCCCATATTGTAATAATAGAAGAAAAAAAAAATATTTTTTTCACATTTGAAAATAGAGCCGTAAAGTCGCCATATTGATTTTTTCTAAAAAAAATACAGCCAGTGTTACTCGGGATGCTGTAAGGATTCTAACGATACCCTATTTATTCAAATCAGTTCAGGCATTTAGAAGTTATGGTGGAATAAAGAAACTCACATACCCACAAACATACATTAACCCTGAACACATATACACTCTTTTTGCTTTGGGCAGTCGTGTAAAAAATGACAAACTCGTATTCTTGTTTGATTTCAATTTATTTCGATTCTAATTCTAATCGACGCACTGGAAACACCGTTTTCCAATCTTACCATTCCAGCTTTCAAATCAGGTTCAATTGATCATTAAAGTACTTTTCAGAAATTAGCACTTTATGGAAAATAATAGTGTCTCTTATCTTATTTTGAGCGGTATATTTAAGCATAAATGATCTCAGCGCAGCGCAATTAAGTCGATCCATGTTTAGATTTCTAAATTCATATATTATTTATTAATTATTATTGTAATAACCGTGTGACTTATTTAACGTCGTAAAAATACAGTGGTGTCCTGTGTGTCTAAAAAGGCAAGATTGTAGATAAATATTATTATTTATAATGAAATTATGGAAACTTTTCTGATGCGTAGCAGAAAGCCATTGAAAACTCTAAAATGGTGGCTAATATGAAACATATGCAATTGATTTCATATTGAAATAATATTTGAGATCGATAATGTTTTATGTTATTTTATGATTCATAAACACTGTTAAAACATTTGAAGATAGGGTTAGGCGTGAAATACACAGAATCGACGACGCGGCTCGGATACGGCAGCGATACGGTGCAGATGTAAGACTTTTGGATGATTTCAGCAAAGGAAATACACGTATCGCCGCCGTATCTGCGCCTTATCTCCGCCGCATCTCTTCTGTGTGTTTCACGCCTAATGTCACTAATTATATTATGCAAAATGATAAATGTGACATACACACACAATCTTGCCTTTTCGGATTCTCTAAAGCTTGACACAGAGAATTATCCGAAATAATTGACTGAATTTGTAGAGCTTAAGACAATTACTAGATTAATAAAAAACATTAATATTTTTGTAATGCTTTTAGTATCCTAAAGATTAGAATGTAAGTCAAATATTAAGATTCAGGCAATAACTATAGGATGTGATTGGTAGTGCTAAAAATTTATTTATATTTGATAAATCGTATTTGGACAGTATTTTATGAGAGAAATTCTAAAATATTAAAAAAGGCTATTAATAAAGATTATTAAAAAAGGGATAAGTAACGATAAAACGGTATATTTGAAACATTTATTGTATTAATATTTTTGTATTGTTCTCAAGCAATAATACAATTTAGCGTAAGGCAGTTGAAGATTTGTGATTAATTATAAAACGTAGACGTAAGTGCTGCTCACGTATAACGGTTCACACTTGACCACTGGAACTAATAATCTTATGAAAGACATATCATACTGTACAACAAACATGAGCTTTTAATACTATAAAGATATTGATAAAAACTGAAGTACATGCAAGTGTAAGATTTTTTTAATATAAAAAGACTACAGAATGAATTCAAATAATTCATTGAATTATCTTGTCAAAACACAGTACCTATTAGAATAAAAAAACAGTTTATCATACTTCAATTCTCAAGTGGGTTTTCAACGTTAGTAATACTGATATTCGGATATTTATTAATCATTCAGATACGCAATGCATTCTGATATTTCGTATACGCCTGTATTTAATACAATCAATAACAACTGGCGTTTTCATTCTTCGGAATACAACTTAGAAATTTCGGTATACTAAAAATCTGCTCCATTTTAATATGTAGGTATTTGTAACGCTGTAAAGATACTTGATTCTTCTATATTAACGATTCCTGAAGGAAATAAACAAATCTCAAATATTTATAAAGTTCATCCTAGACTAAAAGCAATATTAACATAACAGTTAAAAATATACACCATAAATCGGTAATTTTAAAAAACTTCACTTCATGCGGTGGGTGTTTTTGGAGTAACTCGAAAATTGACGGTTAAATAATCTACTTACCCAGAAAAAATACTCTTAAGCATCATAAAATTGTAAACAATAATAGTAAACAACAATACCTTATTTATAAGCATGGTGTATAGGTCAAAATTATTGTATGATGTCGGCAAACTTCTAGAATATTGGCGTCACCTGCGCACACAGTATTGTATGGTTTGTGCCTAAGCATAACACTTATTTAGGGTCTACTTGGCGGGTTTTTTTTTACCGTTAGGAGCGCTAGTCTATTGGTCAACTAGTCGAACCCCACCTCGTGCATGCGCGAAAAATGTTCAAGATGTTTGCCGGGATCTAATTACATTGCAATTTTTTGTTCTACAGTAAATAAGTTCTATTCAAGACACACCCACCTATCTATAGCTTTAACACACAATTCCACAGTAATTTCGACCACTCTCTTAGATAAGTATCTATAATAATAAGTTACCAAAGCAATTTTGATTAATTAAGTAAATGTAAGGGAATTTATATATTTTTCTATCACGTGATGAGTCCCTAAGATTTATATTTTAAGAACACTGCAGTGTGTTTATTTTTGTATTATGCCATAATTTGCTTTAAGTTTACTTTGTATTTAATATACTTAACTCTATGGAGATATAAATAATTTAATAACATAAACATTACAAATCTTATGACTAAACGTAAACTATGTGGCTTTAAAAACTTAATTGTCAAAAGTAATAATGTTACACCAGCATTAAAAAGATGTATGCGGACTTCCAGTACAGTGGAGATTAAATATATTTTCTACAAAAGATTGTGTTTGCATTTACAAGTCAGTAACGACACCTTCAACTGTAATGCCAGGAGCCAAGACAACGTTTTCGACCTTAGTGCTAACGGCAGAGCATAACAAATCTGTTTGGGAATCTCTCTTTTTTAAAGCAGCCATTATAACCTCCTTGGAGTCTTTTCTTATAAGTTCTTTGCTGGAGGGTCGTGGCGGAGGTGGCGCAGGGCTGGATTTGCGACTAGGCGTTGCTTTTCCTGAACTTGGAGTTATTCTTCCGACCACCGGCGTCATGGGCGGCGTGGGGGCTCTTCTCTTCAGGGACCTATTTTCTAGTGTGCCATTATCACTCTCTCCCGATCGCTTCATCGACGCTCTGTTGCGAGGAGTCTTCTTGAGCATGGCTTGGAAGTTAAATGGAGGATCGTCGTCGTTCATATCGCTGGTAGACTTCGCCATTGCCTGCAGCTCTTTGATTGGATTCGGCATATCGTCCGCATCGATCCCGTACATACTTTTACTGTAACTAGTTTTCCTTAATTTACCAGACGTGTTTTCGAGGATGTCAGTGTCGTCCCGTGCTCCAGTCCATGGTGCTGGTGGTTGATAGTAATTTTGAGGCGTAAAAGTAGTTTTTTTTTTATAAACAGCGGGGCGATTACCGGCTCCTTCTTTTTCTGAATTTGGTTTCGTAGGCTGAGGGTCTTCGGGTGGTAGCTTGGCCACCGGTTGCGTGGGGTCTCTGCAGAACGGCACGGTCATCAATGTTTGTGTGCTCGTTGACGTGGTGCTGATGTCATTTTGTGCTGGACTAAATCGTCGTTTGAACGGTTCGTCCCACTGCTCGTGGTCAGAATCGTATTGACTTGCAAATGTGTCGCTACAAAATTTTATAAACATTAATCATATACATATTAAAATGGTAAAAGTTATGAAATGAGTAGGATACTTACGTGCTTTTGGCTGATGGGTCGCACATATACGAAGTGTCATAATACTGCAACTGATCAATCCTGAATGGGAGTTTCCAAACTGTCGGAGGTCCTGACCCCAGAAATTCCGTTCCCTTCGCCTGAGGATCCACTCGGTCCAAGAGAACTGAAGTGCTGGTGTTCAGGAGAGCTTCTAACATAGCTTGGTTGTAGATGTGCACCTAAAATTGAAACTTATTATTTCACTGCTCTGTCACATTTAGATGAGGTTGGGTTTGGTATCCATTCGCAAAGTCAAATCTGAGTAGGTTGGTACATAAAGTAAGGGTTTGAAGGAGATCTAGGTATATTAAATTAAATACAGTAATATAGCTGAAAGGAAACGAGGGTAGGGATGTAGAAATACTTATGTAAAGAAAATAGGCTTTATTCTTAATAGGATTAGCGATAAATGGGATTAACTTTTGTTTTACAGAAAAACACACTTTAGAGGTTTGACCTGCTTTGCCTAATAAGCTTTTAATTACCTAATAAGACCTTGATAGACTAGGGCATTTTGGGAAACATGCGTGTTCCATACGGCGGATGGGGTTGCTTTATAAATTCATTGGATACCTGTTGAGAAAAATGAACCAAGTCCTGATAACGGACTGCTCTGTACTGCAACAGAACTTGGAATATCGACCTGCTTTTCCACTTCATAGCGAATCGCTTCAGAAACTTGGCAGTCTCCTCGTCGATTTGTCCCGTACTTTTGTTGATGAGAGGGTCATACGCTTTGCGCACTATATAACCACGGTATGCTGAAATCGAAACACGATTTTATCATTTTGTCCCTGTCTTACCTGGCATTAGCTAGCACCATCAATAACATGCATATCAGGTATTCGCATCGGTAAAGGAGTTCGCTGTCATTATAACTGCAAGCGATTACAGTTTATTAATTAGATAACTTTGACTGACCTTCAGCCGTGCCGTGTGTAAAAACCATTATAGATCATCTTACAGGATCGGTATCTGGTGTTTTGCCGTATATTAGATGTTACAAAATTTCAGACAAATTATAAGTACCTTTTTGTATAAGTAGCGCCGCTTCATCCTCGGTCACATTTAAAGATTGTTGCTTTTTAAGTTCTTTAACTGTAATAAAAATGAGGATATTATTAAAGTTGACTACCTATATACAGTGGCGGTCACATAATTAAAGACACCAGCCGATTTCCAAACAAACGAGGTAACTTTAAATCCTTGGTTCTCCTCCAAGGATTGACCTAGCTGTGATCTGATGATGGCTATCCAGGGAGTGAATGAAGGAGATTCAGATCGCTAAACACGCCCAACTGATCTGACAACCATTCTAAGAGATATAAGGATCAGAGTTTTCAGTTTCAAGGTTTCCATACATTGTATGCTAATTTCGCGGGTATTTTAAACATAATTATCTTTATATCTCTTAGATCGGTAACAAGTGGACGGGGACACAACTACTCTGCCGCAACACAGTTTTTAAACTAGTGTGGAGGGTAGGAGCCAACCTTTACTTTTTACTAGTGCTATTCTATGTATACCACCTTTACTAAAACAGCACATGGAATTTTTCTAAGTATTCTCATAAGGTTAATTTACTTTAAATAAGTTATTACCTAACTAGTATTAAGGAAAACATTGTAAAATGTCAAAATAAACTAATTTCATTTCAATTTCATTTCATTTCAAATGCTGATCAGATCAGTTGGGTGTGTATAGTGGTCTTAATTTCCTCTACGCATTCCTTGCAAAGCCATCATCAGAGTGATCTGATGATGGCTGTGAAGCTAGGTCAACCCTTGGCGGAGAAACAAGGTTTCAAAGTTACATCGTTTGTATGAAAATCGACTGGTGTTCTTTAATTATGTGACCGCCACTGTTATGGAGTTCCGTAAGGAAGGTTATACAAACAAATACTTACTATGCAGCTGCTTGGATTTACTTTTGACAGCTTTTCTTCTGGCTAAAAATGCTCTCATCATGCATTGCACTTTTACTATTTTTTTAACCTGAGTCTCGTACAATCTGTAAACCAAGAAAAGATTTGTTCAGTCTTTGGTTTGCGACTAAAATTAATAAGTATTATATTATTGAGATGATTGATATAATTGAAAAATATTAGAAAAAAAACGACTCACCCGTAGCAGCTCAGACGGGTGAGTCGATTTTTTTTTCTAATATTGTTCAATTATATCAATCATCTTAATATATAAATAGCATTGTAAATGCATACAAAATCTAAAAGTTTAAAATTATATTATTGATATTTTCTTTACCTGGATAGGAATTCTTCATTGTAATATTTCAAAAACACTTTTGTTTTTCCCATTATCCAGCCTTCCATTTTCAGACGAATGAGGAGTAATCTGCAGTTGTCTTTAGTAACGTCCACATTTTCATCAAAATCAAACGCAAGAAATCTGTACCTGTAAGTAATTCAAAGATAAGTAAAATAAAGAACCAGACTACTTAAGTCTGGTTCTTTATTTACATCAAATTATGCTATCGTTGTTGCCTATTTAAAACAATTTATCATCAGCCATTTTTTTATATCCTCACTGCTGGGGCATAGGCCTTCCTTAAAGGTGGATAAGGAGGATAGGCTATAACCCACCTCGCGGACCCAATGCGGATTGGTGAGTGTTAACGACTGCAAGTGTGCCCGGGACCAACGGCTTAACGTGCCTTCCGAAGCACGGAGGAGCTCGAGTCGAGACAATACATTTTTGGTCACCTATCCGATGACCGACCCTTGCTAAAGTTGCTTAAGCTTCGCAATCGCTGGGCCAGGCGCTAAACTACTGCGCCATCGAGCTTCTCAAATAAATACCTTTTAATAAATTCCGCAAATGGTATGCGACATGAGTAACCAAATTGACGAGCTTTAGCCGTGTCCAATATTGCCAATGCTCTCAGTTGTTGCCGGACAACTTCTGTTTGGAATCCTCTAGGGTTGTCATTCAGGTCTGCCCTGATACATCTGACATAATGTGTTCCTCCACTACCGGGGCCGATAGACAGTTGCTTCAAGATCTCTAAGCTGGAAGCCCTGTATGTTGCAGCTGCTGTCCTCATTCGGTGGACTTGTGAGTATTGACCTTTAGATTCAGTGTTATATTTCTGTAAGATGAGAATGATAATTTTGGAAAATTACTCATGATTTAAAATTTAATGATTTCAATTATATGGTATAGTATTGTAAATTAGAGAACATTTAGTTATTTTTCTTTCATAAATAGAAATTTTACGAATCGGAGAAAAAATCAAGACAATAAGCTTACACACCCTTGCCTTTAAGTTGTCCATTTCTTTTTCAGATTTTGATTTGACTATTGGAACTTTTGGTTGGCTCGAAGACACAGTCAAGTTCCCGGTTTTGGTCAGTTTGTTCCTGAACATATGCTGGACGGTTATATTAGTGGAAGCTCTCATCGTCTCGATCATCTCCGGAGGTAAGAAATCTTTATTCTTGTCTGCCATTTCCCTAGCATCATAATTTACTTTGCCTGTATAATGTGCTACGCTGAATTCATGACTGCCAGATAGTTTGATGTACGGACCTTTGCATGTTGTTCTGATTGTGCCTATAAGAAATATTACAAATTTATGATTTAAATATAAACAAAATAGATACGTCTTAATAGTATAGATCATTCTACATACTCATAATAAACTCCTGGCCACTTCCTGTACGACTTGCTTCATCCAAAATGTAAAAAAGGCCCAAAGGCCTGCCCATCAGTTGATCTACACAATTCTTGTTGTCATAAAAGTGTAATGGGACTACAGGAATTTCTTCTTCTGCGGTTTCTTGCATTTCCCAAGCAAAGAGTCGTTGATTGTAAAGAAACTGTATCTGTTCATTGGTTGTATTTACAATAAGTTGTTCGATGCGGTTTCTATGATAACATTCAAAACCAAACATGTCTAGTAAACTAACGGAAAATTTATCACCGCTGAAAGGAAATGGAATCGCATTATACAATATGTTATTTTAAACGAAATTATTATTCCATATTTTAGATAAAACTTACAACACTGATCTCATGAATGATAATTTGGAGTTAATCAAATTGATCATCCAATCAACTAATCTTTTGTAAAGAGTGGCAGCCAATATGTCTCTAGCATCTCTAGCTTCGTCTGTTGAATGTTTTCTTTTAACAGCTGTGCCACTTTCGATGAGGCAATAATTTAACAGGGCCCACAGGAATTTCACTTCTTCTAACGAAAGCAATTTTGCTACTTTCTTAGCTTCATCTGGGTTTTCTATTTCTGCAGAACCGCTTTTACCATCTTTGAATCTAACATTGCCGAGAATTAGTATTGCGGCCAATGAAGTTTCTAGAAAAGAAATATCTTCTTCTTCCCAATCAAGAACTTTTAGATTTTCAATGAATTCGTTGTAATGTTCAATATTTGTCTGAGGAGTTTCTCTTGCTCCTTTCACTCCTTTGGTTGGTTCTTCTAATATGCGTAAATATCGATGTTTTCTATTCTTCTCAAGACAAAATTCATCTAACCGATTAGTTGCTTCCATGGCATCGTAGAAATAGTAAAGTATATTGAAATTCGCGTGCGACCTGAAAAACGTCTTTTAGTTATTTTTTATAATTGAAGTACCGATTGTAAGAAAAGCATTCGCTTCACAATTTATTTACATATCGGTTGATGACACCCTCCATTTTTCAAGTTGGTAAAGCCAGAATATAGCTCCACTTAACTTCCCCGAACTGCCATAGGTGACTTGAATTTGGAAAATACCTCTCGTCGAATGAGAATTTATGGGTGTTGCCGAACTTAAAGTGGCTTGTATAACTCTCGTAGCCTTTTGGATTCTTTCAGCTGTGTTGTTCTTCATAGCTCCTAAGTGCGTCAAATGTGATAAAGCATGAACTATGTTTGTTGTTTTTCCCGATTTACTTTCCCCAGAAAATACGATGTGTTGTGGTTCGTTATGGTGTAAAGCATCCTGGTAAGCACTGTCTGCCACACCAAATATATGGGGTTCATTATCAGATCTTGATTTGCATTCGTATTTTTTGTGGAACTGGAAAAAATATTAATTAAAATAAATGCATTTGATTTGCGTGGTGACACTGCTTTATAATCCTACATTTTCAACTACTACTTACTTCCTCGTTATAAATATCATCGTGGGTATTTGGATTGAGTATAAGTAAGACATCGCCTATAAAAGACGTAAAAGATCCTTTAACTAATTTGGTTTGTAATTCGGAAAGAATGTTTTCCTCTGTCAAATGCTCTAGAGCGGCGAGGTCTTCAACTTGCATAGTTTCTGGATTTTGTACCCCTTCCGTTGTCAGTAGATTGTTTTTGATTATTCTTTCTGGTCTTTTTCTTGGAGTATCATTGTTTTTCAAATCGTCCACCAACTTTTTTAGTTCAGTTGAAAGCTTTTGAAAAAAGAGATGTAATTTCAATTAGAAGTTTTTCTTTCATTAAATAACCACAAAGGTTTTAAAATTTGAGGCACTTACATGGAAATCATTTTCAGGAACTGACTGTATGAATGGATGTTCTTCTAGTTCTATCATATATGGGCGATGTTCAGGATTTTTTTCTAAACATCTATAAACAAAAATATAACATTTTATTTATATTAAGTATATCCGATAGATATTGGTATTACTTCTAAGTGCTATACTTACTCAGTTACAAAATCATTGATGTCGTTTGACCACATTGAAGCCTTTCCAATCCCAGGAGGCGGGTTTCTGACGATTTGAAATAAAGCTCTCGTCGGGTGCATATCCTCAAATGGTGCTTTGCCGTCTGTCATTTCTATAGTTGATATCCCCAACGCCCAAACATCAGCTCTATTGCCATATCCTTCGCCCCTCGACACAACCTCTGGAGCCATCCAACTAGGTGATCCAATCGTAGAATTAGTTTTGTCATCAACATTTTTCAACTTGCATGAGAGTCCAAAATCAGTGAGCTTCACTTCACCGTCTTTAGTGATCAAAATATTGCTGCACCTCAAGTTTCGATGGATAACTTTGTTCTCATGCAAATACACGAGTGCCTAGAAATGAATGCAGACGGGATGAGATGGATTTATCGGACCAATAGCGGGAGTCAACACTCGAGTTTGACGTAGAGTGATGGGAGTGACCGCCCCTAACGAATGATCGGCTCACGCACGGGATCGTTAAGACGGGTCGGCGATAGTAACGTCAGTGTCAGTCAGGCGGTCCACGCCCCTGAGATTCATTGGAGGCTATTTGCATACGTATCGGTGCGCGGGCGCATCGCTGTCGCAGCCGGCCTGTCCGCGCTTTCTACTGTCTGATATATCAGTGTACTTAATGCGTTCATTACGATCGTTTGGGTTGTAGTGATGGGCTTTCGGTATACGATAAAAAAATCCTTACTAATATTATAAATGCGAAAGTCCGTTTGTTTGTTTGTTTATTTGTTTGTTACGCCTTCACGTCGTAACTACTGAACCGATCATCATGAAATTTTGCATACACGTTGTCAGGGGTGCAGAAAAGGACATAGGGTACCTTTCATCCTGAAAAAACGTACAGTTCCCGAGGGATAGCAAAAAACTGTCCACGCAGACGAAGTTGCGGGCGGAAGCTAGTAATTTAATATTTTTTGCATTCACAATGCTATTTTTAAACAACAACAAATTTAATATTTTATTAACTTGCGCTTGCGTAGAACCGATTTAATTCCTTTTTAAAATAGGTATCATTATTAAAATTGTTTATTTTTTCGATGCTTTACGAAAAGACAATGGCTATTAAGTTAAAATTATTGCCGATTCTATCTAAATAGAAAAACAGAAAATCTTAGCTTGCTTCTAAATAGGTAGTAGTAAGAATAACATATAATTTGCAATCCATTAATTTGTTCCTCTATCAGAATGGAAATATGTATATTTACAGTCGTTCATATTTCACTTATGATTCTATTAGTTAGAGCCTGATGCCAATATGTACAAACATTAATATAATTTATAATATATTATGCAACAATAGATGCCATAAGCATACATCACAAGTCAATCTTTGATTGTAGCATACGAGATGCAACATCGATAGATATGCGTGGAAGATCTGCCAAACGAAAAGGACGGAGCACCGGTATTGTGGGCAAGTGGCTTGCATAAAGATAATACGCATTTATATCATGCTTCTTCGTAAAAAGCTTAAACGTTTGAGTCTAGTTCAGGATTTTGAGCTTAAAGTGGGCAACGTTAAAGTTGTTTTTGGACCGGTACCTTGGAGTATGAAGGACCATTGGCTACCGCGTCAGAGGTCCGTATATCTTGTGTGCGCGAGCATTATTTACGATAATTGAGCGATGCGCCGCGATGGGGGGCCATCACAGTGTTGTCGGGCGCGCACTGACATTCGCATCGACAAGTTCGACTGTTCCGTCGCGAATCACATCAAATAAAGCGGCGTGCATTTTAAGTAATGGCCCTAGATAGTATTTCAACGTACGTGGACATTCGTCGGGCAATATTTTATTCGACGTCACGCGAAGAGCAGAAATCGTCCGGACACAGATCGGAGAACAATTGAGTTTGCATTCAAAGTATCCACCAATTGATTCAGTGGTTGAAAGGTGGACTGGCAGTCCCTTTGTTTTATAAACAGCCTCGGCTCGATGTGACGAGGGACATGTTTATAGTCAGCCGAGTATGCGCTCACCTTGATCGTATATTTGAGTATGTAAGCGATGTGTTCCTCGGACATTCTCTTGTCTGTTGCCTGCAGCTTTCTGACAATGTCGATGACAGATCCACATTCACACAACTGAAATACAACGTTCTGTTAGCTTTGCTTTATTGACAGGAATCAAAACAGTTACATGCTTTCACTTACCTATAATTAGGTTTACCTAATTTGCTTTTTGTTATCTCTTATAGTTATCAGTTAAAAATAAGCACTCACCTCCAAAACGAACCATATCTTCTTTATATCTTCCGACTTTTCACAGAACACGCCATAAAAGTCGATCAAACTCTGGTGCTTAGAGAAATCTCTCAAGATTTTGTATTCCTCCTGTATATGGACCTCCTTGTCGTCTGTATACGTTTGTATTTTGACTGCGACAGATTTGCCTGCCGCTTGGCTGTCCACAGCTTTGAACACTTCTCCGAAGACCCCGGATCCGAGCTTGGTGTCCAAAGTGTACCGGTCGAGGGGACTCGGTAGAGTCCCCACGTTAAGACCGTCTGTGATCATGCCGGATTTAGCATGTGATTGGCAGAACAATCCTGTTGATGGGAAGTTTGTTTAAATACGTACCAGGCTAAAGGTAGTTGAAATCATGGCCGTGTAATTGAGTGTTTATGTTATCTATAGGGGTATTAATATTAGAGGAAATTATTATCAGGTTCTAATACAACCAGTAATTTTTAAATAGGTAAGTATGTGTTGATTAGAAGGAAAACTAATTTTCATAGAGTGTCGCTATTAAAAGGAATTATAGTAAGATCTATGTTTCTTTAAGAGTTGAGTACTTACATGAAAGTTTCGTAGTAACCACTTGTAATTGTAAATATTTTTGAAAAAAATATCTTTTTAATTCACCATCGTCAAATCTAGGTATTAAATAGGAAGAGTAATTAATTATTGTAAAATAAGTAACATAGACATAACAACACCACCACTTCGTTTAGTTACACTATTGTAGTCTGAATTCTGATAAATATTTAAGGCTTTTAAAAACTTTTCAGTTTATTTTCAATCAAATAAAAACCCGGACTACCCACCAGAAGCTCTGCTGCCTTCTTTATTTAGAATTGACTTGACTTGAAAACAAAACACTAGGCCGTCATTGTTTCTAATTACTTCATTACTATTTTCTATTAATTAAAAAATTAAAACTCACCGTAAAGATCGCGCCGGTCCCGCGCCGCGAGGGCGAGTGGCGGAGCTCCGGGGCTGGTGGAGAGCCCCCGCAAGTGGCAGGGCTTCGTCGCTAATCCCCGCTAATACTGTTAAGTAATGCGGCCCGACCTTGCTGGTGACGGGGACAATTTAATTGGGGTCGCGTGTACACACTAATTAGGGACAGGTTGGGAAAGGCTGGGTCATTAAAATAGCTAGTATATTCCCTCTATCCCTCCCTGTGTTTGTCTTTTCTTTACTAATGCCCGGACTACAAGAGGATAGTTTTTGAAGCCAGAATGCCAAGCCAGTTTCAGTGAGCCAGCAAGATAGACTGCCCTGACTTTCTGTTCTGGCTTGAAACATACTTCATCATCAAATTTTGCATACACGTTGTCAGGGGTACAGAAAAGGACATAGGGTACCTTTCATCCAGAAAAAACGTATAGTTCCCGAGGGATAACGAAAAAACTGTCCACGCAGACGAAGTCGCGGGCGGCCGCTAGTTTGAAGTAAACGAGGTTTGACAGTTTCATTTACTAGCAACGTGGTATTATAGCGCACTCTGTTATCAACTGGAACTGACAAATTTTCAATTTCATTAATTTCAAACAGAGTTACGGTTCTCTCTCGCCTTGATTAGGCCAGTTCTGTTTACATGAAGCCAGAGTTACTGGCTCGCTGGTTTACTGAAACAGACTTGGCATTCAGGCTTCAAAAAATGTCCTCGTGTAATCTGGGGGCTAATTGTCTAATTTCAAAATTTATCGCAATCGCTTTCATTTTACAGATGGATATGACACATCGCTACATTTCATTGGTAAGTTTTTATTTGTGCCAAAAAGAAGTATCAATCAATGTTCTGTCAAATGAAAGCGATTGCGATAGATTTTGAAATTAGGCTGGCCATTTTACTGTTTGCGCGTGAGCAAGCATTTTCTTCATCTTTCCAAATCTTACCACAGTGATAAAATAAATAAAACGTCGTCTCTGTAACCCCGTCACATTACATTAGTTCCACTGTTGGCCAAGAGCAGGGGCTGAAATAAAACTGCAAACCGCATTATATTAGATATAGATTCACAGCTTGCTTCCGAGTTCTCAACGTTTTCTAAAAATTTTAATGTGGTCCACTTAAACGCACAAAGTATCCCTGCGCATTATACTGATTTAGTGGCCACTATGTCAAACAACCCGAATATCCATGCTATCTTGGTTTCGGAAACGTTCTTAAAACCCTGTCTACCTTCTTCCTCTTACTCTCTTCCCAGTTTCCACCTTATTCGTAATGACAGGACTGGCAGGGGTGGCGGTGGTGTAGCCATTTACCTAAGAAGTCACTTCTCTTATAAAGTTCTAGATAAATCCCCTACTCTATATTCTGAGTCCTCTGAACATCTCTTCGTTGAAGTCCTCCTCGGCCATGTCAAAGTCCTTCTGGGGGTGTTTTATAGTCCTAATCTTCACATCGACTATTTCTCTAAGTTTGAATCCATTTTAGAGAATCTAGTTCCCACTGTCGATCACACAATTATTTTGGGTGACTTTAACACTTGTTTACTTAAGCATGACTCACGTTCTTCTCGGCTTAACTCAATCGTTGATTCTCTTAATCTAAATATTCTACCGTCTTCTTCTACTCATCACTTCCCCAACTGCCAGCCGTCCCTGTTAGATCTCGTCATTGTTTCCTCCACTGATCACGTTAGTAATCACGGGCAACTCTCTGCCGACGCCTTTTCCTACCATGACCTAATTTTCCTTTCCTATAAAATCCGGTGCCCTAAACCTAAGCCACGAGTCATTTTGCAGCGAGACTTCAAAAATATAGATGGAAAGAGTTTTTTGTCAGATCTTAACAATATCGACTGGGATGCGGTTTTTGATGCTCCAACCATTGATCTAAAGCTGGATATTTTCAACTCAATCCTTATCCAACTCTTTGACCAGCATGCCCCATTGCGACCCATTCGTCTAAAGCATCTTCCTGCTCCTTGGCTCACCGCGGATATTAAGGCCCTGATGACACGACGCAATGCGGCCAAAGCGAAATACAAGCGTGATCCATCCTCACAGAACAAGTGCCGTTATAGGGAGTTAAGGAATCGGTGTAACAGGTTGTGTAGGGATGCGCAGCGCCTACACATACATGCCTCGGTCTCGAATGGAAATCCGGCTAAAGTGTGGTCTTTCTTAAATTCGTTGGGAATAGGTAAGACAAAACCGACTACTCCATTTAACCTGGATCCTGACTCCCTAAATCGCCACTTTTTATCTCACTCTCCTCTCTCTTCTCAAGTTAAACAGATCACGTTGCGGTCTCTTGCCTCCATGCCAAACGTTCACCACTCTGCATTTTCTTTTCGACGCGTATCTGAGCCTGAGATTGAAAAGATGTTACAAGACATCAAATCAAATGCGGAGGGCGCGGACAGAATAAGTCGGAAAATGATTCTGCAGTGTGGTTCTGTCATTGTCCCCGTTCTCTGCTATATATTTAACTTTTCACTTGACACCGGCACTTTTCCTAGTTGCTGGCGCCAAGCCGTAGTAATTCCTATCCCTAAAACCTCTAATCCTTCTCTTCATTCTCATTTCAGGCCTATCTCTATTCTCCCATTTCTTTCGAAAGTCCTCGAGCGTCTTGTGCTTCATCAGATCAACGCATTTATCAACTCCGTAAATCTTCTCAGTCCTTTTCAATCTGGTTTCCGCCCTGGGCATGGCACAGTCACTGCTCTGACCAAGGTAACTGATGACATTCGAGAGGGTATGTCTAAACAACAGATTACAACTTTAGTTCTATTAGATTTCAGCAACGCTTTTAACACTGTTGATTTTGACATACTCTTGGCAATGCTTAAAACTGTCCTCGTTTCGGATGTTGTGGTCGAGTGGTTTCGTTGCTATCTCGTTGATCGTCTGCAATGTGTTCGGGTTGATGACAAAATGTCTGTTCCCTGTAACGTTATGGCGGGTGTACCCCAGGGTGGCGTCCTCTCCCCTCTCCTTTTTTCTATTTTTATTAATTTCCTTACACCTCTTCTTTCTTGCCAGTATCACCTCTATGCTGACGACCTCCAAATCTACTCTCAATCTTCCATCATTGATTTAAACCATCTTATATCTAGCCTTAATGCTGACCTTGCCACCATCCATGAGTGGAGCCTGTCCTATGGCCTTACGGTCAATCCCCACAAATCACAAGCCATTATTATTGGAGGTTCAAAGCAGATCGCCAAACTGCAACATGTCAATGTCCCACCTCTTCTCTTCGACTCTGCTCCCCTGCCCTTCAGCAATGTTGTCAAAAACCTAGGTGTCCTCTTTGACAGTACTCTTTCATGGTCACCTCACATTGCTGAGGTGAGCAGGAAGGTGTACGCTGCAGCTGGCTCTTTGCGTAAGTGGAAAAACTTACTTCCTGTGAAGACCAAGATCGAACTTTCACAATCGCTCCTCTTGTCAATTCTTGACTACGCAGATGTTTCTACCGTTGACCTCAATGAAGACCTTTTGGACAAACTGCAGCGTCTACAGAATCTGTGCATAAGATTCATTTTCGGATTGCGAAAGTTCGATCATGTGTCGGCCTGCAGAAAGGAACTTGGGTGGCTTCCCATTAGGTTGCGTCGAGAGGAGCATGTTCTTACACTACTCTTTAAAATCCTTTATGATCCTAGATCCCCTCCCTATCTTAAAGAGCGTTTCCAGCCTCTCGGCGTGGATCATAACCGGGAACTTCGGAGCAAAACCGACAATATCCTTAGAAATCCTCTGCCTGGCTCTGGTTATTACAAAGAGTCGTTTACGGTTACGGCGACTAGCCTATGGAATAACCTCCCACCTGAGCTTCGACACTCACAATCCCTTGCCGTATTCAAAACTAAATTGCGCGCTTACCTTTTAGCAAAATCCTAGTTTGCAACACATATTTATATATTAACTATTTAGGTTTATGTAGTTTATTTTTTTTGTAATTTGCTCTGTATGATAGTATGTAAGTTTATTGACTTGATAACTTAGATTAAGTAAGTATCTAATTTTCATTTATATCTAGCACTGCCCTCCAAATCTCTTCTCAGCTACCTATCCTAAATCAAAGGTTGTCTGGAAGAGATCGCTTCCAGCGATAAGACCGCCTTTGCCCACCATAGATTTAAGTTTTAGTTTGTGATTGATTTTTATAATGTGTGTGTGCAATAAAGTGTTCATCTATCTATCTATCTATCTATCTATATTTATTTACAGGGTTACTGTATTTGTTTACACCAACAACCTCGCAGTAGTAGATTACATCATCATAAACAACAACATTAAATGTTTGTTCTACAACTTTTCCAAAAACAGTAAAAAAAAACGACTTTTCATACAAAACTTCGTTCGGACATTTTATGGAAAGTCGATTTATACTTTCTGTTTTCGGAAAAGTCGTTGAACAAATGTTGTTGTTTATGATGTTAGTCATCTACTCCTGCGAGGTTGCTGGTGTTTTACAATTAACCCTGTATATTATGATGGTACGGTTGGTACGGCCCCTTGGTGCGCGAGTCCGGTCGCTCTTGACCGGTTTTTTAAATTTTATTAAATCTTGACAGGTAGTCTCTTATCCTATCCAACTATTCACACAGCTTAGTTAAGCAGTTGAGTTGTTACTGAAGCCTGACAGCCGTAGCGAAACGTGGTACTTTATAACTTAAAATCGATTCGATTCGGTATCACCTCTTCCTGTTCGCAAATTCTAACAAAAACATTCGGAATCTAAAAAAATCAATCCTTCATTTTGTCAAGATCTCTTCAATCAAGCGCAATAACACTAAAAGCCTGTCCTATTAGAGTATCTTTTTTTGTATAACAATAACAAACATATTCGTAACAAAAGTCCATTGAGTCATCGTAATCCGCCAATGGATCTCAAACACAATCCATTCATGGAACTGGCATGATCTTATTGTTATCTATCATCCTTTTCTGATCTTAGTAATGGAAAAGGACGTTTTACATCAAAATTTATGTTTCATTTATTCCTTTGAAACACTAACGGTATACTTGCTTACGTAAATATGTTTTGGAAAACTTTGCTTTTGATGTTCTTAAAGTAAGTAAGTAATACGCTTATGACGAGACGAATTACTGCGTCTACCACACCACAGAATGAATAATGGCTACTACCTACCCTTTCTAAGATCTGTAGTATTTTGTATGTTTACAAATAATCCAATTAAAAAAATATAAATATAAATACAATTACTTTTTAAATTATGTCATTAGTCTATGTATATTCATACTTTATTAGCTCCTATGAAGCATTTGGTTTTACAAAAGATATTTTTAAATTTACATTTACAAAAAAATAAATATGAATATTCGCAACTGTATATTGCATAGCTAACCGCCTCTAGTGGTGGTGGTTCACCCATCCGTGTAAGACGCAGGGGTCCTGGGTTCGATTCCCGGGGAGGTACAATTTGTACTCGGTTTGGTTGGTGGTAAGGCTTATTTGAAGTCCGCCTGGCTAGCTACCACCACCTTGCCTAAGTCTGAGGCGTTGGTCTGATGCCATAACAACAATTTAAAAATTGTTGTGTTTCGGAAGTTAGAAGTAAGATAGCCAGTTCCTTAGTGATGAGGATTCTGGGTGTAGTGCGCTTCCATCTTCGGCCTTATCATCACTTAACATCTGGTGAGGTGAGGGCAAACAACTTTCCCATTGTGCATAAAAAAAGTCCTTAAAATCAGTACAAAAAATCAGATCTGTTCACATTTTGTATTAAAAACGCGTTCGATCATCGTGAAGGGCTCTTGAGAAGAGTGGTCAAATTAACCGGAAATAATAAGATTGTATTCTTTGGGTTGTCGGAGTCGCTTCTGTGAGCTGCTGTGAAATTTGATGATTTCAATAACATTGTTATAAAGATATTTTTGTTAATAGAGATTTTATTATATTCATTTTTGTGACTATTTCTGATTTAGGAATTTCGTAGCGAAAACCGATTGCAAATTGCAAATACTTATTTTTTTTATAGAAATAAGAACGCTTTATGTTAATCTAGTATTCTAGTATAAATAAGTTCTTAATGCAGTTACTTAAATCTTTATGATATATCATTTCCTAAAGCAATAATTTCACAAGTAATTTTTTCTGTAAGTAGTTAAATGAATATTATTAAGATTATATTAGTTAAGGGTGTGCATAAAAAAACAAAAGAAGTAAGTAATTAATTTTATATTTGATTTAAAAAAAATGTATAACTGTAAATCTTATTATTAGAATAAATAGTAGAGTCAATAAATATCACGGCACTGGGAATGTAGGTACTTGCAATACTTATTTACACAAATCGACAATGGAATGTTTATTAAAATTCATTAAGATAAGATTAATGTTTGAATTGAATACTGATAAATAATTTAAAATAATTTTATACAACTTATTGTATCTTATCGACTCACACACTACACTACGAGAGTCAATGTTTTGTTTTTTTCCCTAGAACAGTGGTCTTATTCTATAATAATTAATTTATAACTTAAAAATACGTATTAGCCAGGAAAGGTTATACGTATTTTATTTACGTTATTTATACAGTCATTCTCGGAAGTAGCTGATTTTTTTACTTTCTCACACCAACTAGAAGTCTTGTTCGGTAAGACTCTCTTTATATTGTGCTCCTATTTTATTTAATACCTGCAGCACACCTCCGCCCGAAACCAGCGAAACCGCAGTAGATTCCGCCATGACTTGTCCTATAACGACGATTATATAAATTATGATGATCACATCTACAGGGTTATTTGTAAAACACCAACAACTCGCAGGAGTAAATTACTAACATCATATACAACAACATTTCTTCTACGACTTTTCCAAAAACAGACAAAAGAAGTCGACTTTTCATACAAAACTCGATCAGCTGTTCGGACATTTGTATGGAGCTTCGACTTTTTTGTTTGTTTTCGGAAAAATCGTAGAACAAAATGTTGTTTATGACGATAGTAATCTACTCCTGCGAGGTTGTTTACAAATAACCCTGTATACGTAGCGGTTTCGCGTAATTATTTACGCGACGCAGGTGTGCTAACGGTCGATAGCGCGGAATCGCGCATGAAAGAGTCATCATAGTTAACCCAAGTAGCACACAAATGCTGCATAAGTGCTTAATTAATGCTGCCATCGAATCTTAAAGCTGTTTAAGGGTATACCAATTTGGCTGTACTAAAGCTGTTTAAGCGCTTAAACAGCTAAAAAGGGCCCCAAATTATACAGCCTTTGGTATTACAATGGCTGGAGAGAAGCATCGGTCAGGCTTATTTAAGTTTTAATAGAGCATTAATAAAGCACTGTAAAAAGTTTAATTCTGTGCAGGACTCTCCCAACCAGCTCTTAACCAGCTTCTAACCTTTTGCAACTCCCTATTCAAACTTTTTTAACGTCTTTGTTCTTAGCAAGTCATCTTAAAATAAATTAAGTATGTAAAGGACTGTTAAAAGTTATGGTGTAAAGTTAACTATATTCAATCTTCCATCATCGTCCACCATTTCTACTGGGATATTTTTTGTTAGAATTTTTTACAAATGCGCAGTTTATACAAATGCGTTCAGGATGCGAGTGCAACTACATCGTGAAGTTAATACCAATTAACTACAAAATTTTCATGCGCCCTTCGAATAATTAGATTTTAACTTAGGAAATATATGGACAAATCACGAGTGCAAAAGTTTTAATCTATTATTATGGAAAATTAAATGAGATATTTAGTAAAAATCGTTTCATTAAATTGCCTATGAAGTAAGAGCTTAAATTAAGGCGGATTCTTGCAGTTAGGAAGGTTTTAGAAAATAATAAAATAAACTATTTTTAGGTTAGTTATGGCGTCCATGAGGTGCTCAGCTTTAATCGTTAAAATATTATCTTGTGACACTATTTGCTGAACAAAATACCATTAATCAGCCATAGACTGCTCGTGTTCTGTATAAGAGACGTTAATTTACACTTTTAGTTCATATATGGATTCCGGAAATGCCGTTCTAATGACTTATGAGTTATATTGTATTTCAACAACTATTTCTAACAGCAAGTTAGGGGTTCTTCACCAAAAAGAAAATCATCCTCCAACTAACATTTATCTTATAGGTAGGTATAGTCTAAAATATTACTTATTTTCTTTTAAATTCGGTACTATTACGTTTTCTTGTCGACCAAGGCTTGTCTATTATTAATTTTTAATACTTATAAACCTTGAATTCGTAGTTTATTCGAATACTAGCTAGTAACCAAAATAATAAAATTTTGCAACAGATAGGTAGAAAAGCTGTTAAATGGAGTCAATAACAGCAACGAACTTTAATGTGGTGTAATTGGGTGCCAAAAACTGTTTAATAGTATAGACAAATTACATTCTAACTCTTTGAGAATTACAAAGCGCTTGAAAAATGGTTTACAACAGTTTCTCAAATAAAGCTGTATAAATATATGATTTGATACACTTCTTCAGCTTGAAGAGTTATTATTTTCTACTTAGGCGTAATTTCAGCAGCAACAGGCTGTTAAAAGTATTTCCTTAATGATCTTAACCAGACAACCTTACAGTGGTATTATATTACTCCACATGTAGCTCAAAAGCGTCATAGAAGATGCCTTCAAGATCAATGTACAGCTTCTAACTTTACAATACCTTTCAGACGTACTATTATCCAGTTGGTGTTAGAAAGGATTAATTTTAGACCATTCAACAGCAAAAAACATTATAGAAGAATTTCTTTACGCCGCTTTTCAGCTGCAAACGTAGTAAAACATGTATTATGAACTCTTAAACAGCCCATAGCTTAATTAAGTATTTCTGGAGTGCCTTTTACAGATTATTGAATAAATAACTTTTTTAAAGGCAACATATCAGCCTTGAGAAGCTACGAAAACCTTTAAACATCTTTAATCACACTTTTAACCTTATGTAGGTGTATAATTTGACACTTGATCAGCCAATGTGCTACTTGGGAAGGCCCGTGACCGAAAATGGCGCCCTCAGAGATTTTTATTTAATAAGTTGTAACGTTATAAGTTAATTTTTAAATAGAATCACATTAAAATCTACATTTGTTAATAGAAAAGGATTTTAATAAAACTAGAAAAAAATGAATTTTTAAGGCTCACATTCTAGTATTTTTAGAAGGTACTTATCACTACATTCCCTCGCAGTCATTCATAGAAGTAGATTGCAAATGTGTCAAAAACGGCCACTTTTAGCAGTTTTGCTATGTACTTCTAGCAGTGACTACGAGAGAATGTAATGATACCGTCTAGAAATACTAGACAATTGACCCTAAAAATTCCACGTAAAGTTTTATTAAAATTGTGTAATTGTGTATTAGAATTACAATATTAAATAAAATTCACCGCGGCGCGACGCCACTTTCGGTCAGGAAGCGACTTAAATCTATGCGTTAGAACAGGGGATCAAGTCTGCTAATGTTAACGTCAAAATCGTGGTTTAATGGTGTTTGAATGGTAATGCTTTTTTACACAGTTTTGTACCAAAACATAATTGTGTTTCTTAAACCCAGCAAAGCGGAAACACATTGTGTCTCGATTTTGGGTTTAAGAAACAAGCACTGTGTCAAAAAGCATTACTATTTAAACACCATTTTTACGTTAACAATAGCAGACTTGACCCCCAGGCTGTTTCGCTTCCGTTTTGCTTGTCGCACAACTAACAGGTCATGGCGGAACCTACTGCGATTTAGCTGGTATTGTTTCGCGGCGGAGATGTGCTACAGGCGTAATAACACTGAACTACCTATGCCAAGATAATGACAAATTATGTGACGATGTTGATGAGACAAGTCTACTTGCAGACAGCTATCCACTTCTCATCAGTGCACCTCTGGCAGTCGACGCGGCAACACCAGTGGAATGTACAATTACATGGCTTGATGCTTGACTTCCTCAGAAGCGCATGTCCTCGTCCACAGCAGAGAAGGTCACAGGACCCCGTACGGGACGTCCTGCCGATACGGCACACACGGCCTGATGTACCCCACGAATCGGTCTTGGGGTCAACTTCGCAGAAACTCGGTGACCTGTTGGTAAAAGGAGTTTTAAAGTTATCAATTTTGCAAATAGTACCTACTTGTAAAGAAGTTGTTGTATTCTAAGTTGTTTTGATTTTGGAGAGACAAATGTTCTAGTTCCAATCTAGTTTAGGAGCAATATATTTTCCCGATTTGCTAGAACGCTAAAACTATTCGCTTTCAGTTCTGAGGTTTTTGACGTTTTAAATGCTATGGAAATTCGTAACGAGACGGCAGTTTAGGCCCCCTAACTAAAGTACAATTGCAAATCAATCGATTTGACGTTTTAAAATTCGATTATGAGACTCCCATACAGGTTTCGAAAGCGAAGCGAAGATTTTCAAAATGTTATAATTTGGTTAGGACCAGTTAGGACCGTTAGGGGTCTGTTGAAGTGTCGTCGGTCGTTACGAGTTTTCGTAGCATTGCTACTATTATTTATTCTGTGGCATTAGGTTCTCTACTTAGGCTGGTGTTATTTAAAAGTTGCAAAATTTCTGTCCGTAGGTATTGACGGAAAATTTTCAACTGCTTAAAGCAACAACGACACAAGCTTCCTGAAAGTTGAAAAATGTCTGCCCGTTTTGACAGTTTTTTAACTTGTTGAAGCAACAACAACACAAGCTTGTTGAAGTTTTTGAGTAACTTACTTTTCGAAGAACAGCAGACTATTTCTTGGGGCTGGCTTCGCCCGGCTCCTCCTCCGCCCTCGAGGTCTGCCTCTCAACACTGACACTCCACTGTTTAGCTCTTCCTGGGCCACCATTAATGCCTGAAAAAAAATTAAAACATTAAAAAAATTTTCATACATTTTAGGAAAACAAAAAGAAAAATCTCTTTCAATACCCGAGTGCTCGAGGTCAGACCGGTTTACTACCGGGACCTCGTTACATCAGAGGCAAACTTCAGGCGGCTACGGGATTTCGCATGTAAGTGGCATAGGATTCGGAGTAGACTCGAGAGGAGGTGAAGAAAGAAAAACCGAGGCGAAGAAAGAAGAAACGGAGCCGGAGCGGTACCACTTTGTAGTGGGCACGAGGCGACCTGGGAGGCACCGAAGGTGTTTTTCGTGTACGTTCGCCCCAGAAACGGGAGAGGGACCTTAGGGACAAAGGAGACAGATATCGAAAGATTTGTAGGGAGTCAAGAAAGTGCGCGCGGTGCAGGCAATTCCGCGCGCATCTCCCCCTGATGTCTTAGATGTTCGCCAAGTCATGGGTGGTTTGATCTAAAAATTCATTCACTTAGAAAAAATATTATAATGACATTATGATAATCGTAACTCAAGACTCACCTTTCTATATTGCCTTTTGATCGTAGAAGCCACTACTCTGAAGTCTGGGGTGGCTCTCCAGCAGGTGCGAAGTTGGCAGCTACCTGATAGCCCGTGGCATTTACATCGCACCTCCATGTGGGATGAGAGGATCTGTGGACAAATCACATATTACTTTTATATTGTATACCTATCTGTAAGAATTCCCTTTTTTTTGCTCGCAAAAAGAGTTATGGAAATAACTCCTCTTGCGTGTCTATTTTGAGAAGTAACTATAATGTCTTTCCTGAAGTCACGATTAAAGAAAATAGAAAGTGAACGAATTTATAATACAGATTTGCCGCATGATTGCAAATAATGGATGCAATCAGTAACACTCTTAACCGGCTAAAAATAGACGTCGTCGAGCGATCAGGCCCTCACGGCCAGCATACTTCAGAGTCCCGCGAAATAAATCAGAATTGTCTCTATACGTGACCGCATTTGGCATAATTACGCCACCCACAACAGCTAGCCCCAACATTTACATAATGAAACGCCTCGGTGCAATCACGCTGACGTCTTAATTTCGCCAACGCCGCCGGCCGAGCAATTTCCCAAATTGAGTCGGAGCAAAAATTCAAATAAATCGGCGTTTTGGCCCGCCCCTGCGCCTGACCAGCCTTAATAACCGGGCATTAAGAGCGTTCGCGATAGAATTCGCCACCCAAGACGTTTGTAATACGTGTAATGAAGCCGGAATATTAAAAATGGCCCCGAACCGCTTATTATGTTCTCACCTCGACTGGCGGCTCGTGAAATACGGCGGGCTAATGTGGGCCTGCAGCGCCCGGGCCACCACTTTCAATCGCGCTTAATAGTGGCGCCACCTACTATGCTTCAGTTTTGAATTGCTTTCTAATAAACCATTGAACTGCCCGATGTATAAATATAATAAAAGGCGACGTCGGAAGGTGTTCAATTCGTAAACTGGTTGACTCGCATCGGTTTGAAAAATCTTTTGTAGTCTTTAAAACTGCAGAATAAAATTCCACATTCGTATTTAGTTTTCATTACGAAGGTAACGTAGGTACCATTTTAGCTTAATAACAAGCTCAGTACGGAGTTTAATTCGTCTTGGAAGCCCCGAGAGTTATGTTAGTACTTAATAATTGCCTTGGTACTGTCATCAGCGGGCCATTGAAGATTTATTTATTTACCGTGCATGTGCTAACGGGCGACGTTCTACGGCTCTAGACTAAACACGATGTCATTAAGGGGCATTAAGTGTAGCGGTGGTTGCAACTAGACATGAAATGGACGGAGCTCCTTCACAATTATTTCGAATCGCACCAATTAAACCGGCGATGTGTGTAATTATGCGCCCACAAACATTTAAAAAAGGCTGTAGTGATTTTTCATTTTTTTTAAATACAGCATTATAGTTTAATTGCATGTTTTAAATTTTCCGTCTCTTGGTCCCCTTTTGGCGACTTTTTTTTTGCTTAAAGTGAAATCATAGGTCTTAGCTCTTTATTCGTGTACATCTAGATTTAAGCGTGCAGGCACACGACTGACTTTTTGTATGGCCGATTATCGGATCGCAAAATTTCCTCCATGTATTTTATACGACATACATACTCTAGGTATACCTACGTATAGGGTTACCATTTACCTGACAAAAAACCGGACATTCCAAAAAAAGTCCGGACATTTTCAAAGACAGATCCAGACTCCATACATTTTGGGACATCTCTTTCGAACACTACTGCTATGTTTGTTTCTAACTAGTATTACACCGCCCAATTTTAAAAAACCGGACAAATTACAAAGCCGGACAAAGTCCGGACAATAGTCTAAAAGTCCGGACATGTCCGGACTAATCCGGACGGATGGTAACCCTACCTACGTAGGAAGTGTGCAATGGTATTGGAACTCATAAAACTATTTTCTACGATCGTGGCCAAATCGTTTTAGATCGCCAGATCGTAGAGCTAGTATAAAATTTCCTTCGCTCTAGGTACCTATTCGTAAATATTTTGAAAATTAAATAAAATATTCATCAATAGTAAATCAGATCCAATATGGTGGCCAGTGAGCGTCCAGGCACCATTACTACGGACGAGCGTGCCCAATCTGACGCACAAATTAACCATTAATGGTGCCGCACACGCCGCAGGGAATTCCTTCTGTTAAGTTGTGTTAACTTAGGCTGTGGCTGAAGGAGTTGATTATTAAAATCTGAGCAATGTCTTGTTTTAATTACCCGACTGCAAAGAAAGGGTTATGTTTTTCGCGCGTATCTTGTTTGTATGTAATATTCTTTATTACCTCATATCTTTCAAGAGGCTGAATGGATTTCTGTTATTAAGATATCGTTAGATTTGTCTTGTCAGCCCAAGTGTTCTTAAGAAGGTGGCGTTATAAAAAAAACAACATGGCGGCTGTACGGTACTAATATACGTAGTGGAAAAACATTTTTTTTAGAATACTGCAATATGGGTGTCAAATTAAAGGGCTTATTGTAATGATTTCAAAAAGGTATATCATGACCGTAATATATAATAACTAAAAAGATATAAATAAAAAAATAAATTATAAAAATTAAAAAACCCGCCTGCATAAAAAAACAAGTCCACTGAAAAGATGGAAACAATATTAAATATTAAAGGCAACATAATAACATGCAGTCGGAATTCAAATCGTTCATAACGTCACTTTCTTAATGCATGCCTCCGACTGCATGTTATTATGTTGCCTTTAATATTTAATCTTGTTTCCAACTTTTCAGTGGACTTGTCTTTTTATGCAGGCGGGTTTTTTGTAATTTTAAATTAATGACGATAATTATAACATAACCACTTTCGATATTTAGAAATGTTTAAAAAAAATGCAATGTGTGGCAAAACATGCTTTTATTATAAAATTACTAATACTTACTATATTTTAGAATTACCTGAAATTTGTTGTCCACAAACTAACTTACAGAAGTGTTACGTATAGTTAAAATTATTGAATGAAAAGATCTTTATTTAAATAAGCTCACATAATAAGCATTTTTAAATCGTCAAATTTTTTTACCCTACCTATTAATTCTTAATAAGTCTCGATTGCAATTAATTTTCATCTGAAACTCAACCCACTGTCGTAATATAATATCGGGCCAATGATCTTTGCATTTCAATCAACTGTACAGACAAACGATTGAACACAATAATTAAATTTTATCTCATCGATCTAATAGTCTGACGCAATCATTAAAATATAGCAACAAAAGTATATTCAAATCGATATCTGATAGTCATCGTGCGAGACATAACAAAATATTAACTCATCGAATCGATTTTTTTGTAACGTAATTATCACCTCGGCGCGTTATGAGGAACCTAATTTCTGTGTAGGCAGGACTCTTTGTAGACCGCCGGGGGAAGAATCACACCGTTATAAAAATAATTTTGACCTTTGGATTGTTAATTGTCATTTTTGAACGCGATCGTTCTTGTATATTTTGTAATTGATGGAACGGGCACAGTAATGGCTTCATTGAACTAATCTGCCTACGCATTTAGCCATGAACTTTTTTGACTTTAGGTAAAGTGATTTAAGGGGTATTTTTAGTCAGAATTTTTTCAGTTCATGAAACTAAAAACTTTCTCAAGAAACAGGTCCAAATATGTAAAAAAAAAAAAACTATCCATCCATACAAATCCAGGAGTTTGGTAAAGGATTTAGCTATGAAACTTTTATGTATATAGTAAAGCGATTTAAGGGGTTATTTTTTAACGTCCAAATTTTAAGAATGTGTTAAGTTCATGAAACTGATCAATTTTCAAAAAAATGTAAAAAAATACTATCCATAAAAATCAAAGGGTTTGGCAGGGGATAAGCAAAATGTTGTGGCTTATTTCGACAGTCATGTTTCTTGGAGATATTTGTTCGATTTTATGGAATTAACACATGGATGGTGACTAAAAACCTGTATAAATACTGATCTACCTTACTACACGTGTTAAGAGAAGACCTAGCAAAATATACGATTTTAATCAAATCCCCAATATGCTACAGTCGTCAAAATATTTGTAGCTCTTCATTTCGTCACCCACACTTTTCCAACCAATACGTACCTAGATAGATACGTACTATTTTTTGCGCCTAAAATTTTTGCAGGTGTTACTTCACGGTGTGAATGCGGTCGACTTTATTTTGACATTAATAAAAATATCATCGCAGGGTTATTATAAGCGAGCGTGTCTAACAGAGATATCTCGGGGAGGTGGTTAATTATGGCCACAAAACAAAATGGTGGAGTAACAATGGCCAATTGTGGGGTCCAGAGCGGGACCACCGGGTGCGAGTTCGATTTGGCGTTGAGGTCACGGTAATAATGAAATATTAAATATTTGATGAAAATAGTCTCGTCAGTTTTTTCTAGGTTTTACACCGTCGACCTTTTTGAAAACCCGTTTTTGAGTTTCGGGAGATGATATTCTGTATACCTACTTAATCGATTGTAGTTTGTTTTGTTTTAAGGTGTAAATGCATTTTAATTGGAGCGGTCGGTGATCAGAATAATTTTACCGTCATAGTGTTAAATGTTTTAGTTTGTATGACTGAAGAAAAATCAGTAAAAGTTGATTAATACTACGGAATCAAATAAATAAAAAAATATAAGTCAGTCGTTAATGACTGCTGGCAGCAGTGTGCCATGTGACAACAAAAATGACATAAATTATACTAAACAGATATATGACTCGTAAACGCAACTTAGTAAAAAACGATAATTACTTTGTGTTTATTACTTAAAAACACGAAAACCGCAATTCTGGTCGTAAAACGTCAAATTAAACTATTTGTTGACGGTAAATTATGTGAAAACTAATGGCGTTTCACATTATGCTTCCGACTGTAGATATTATTATCATAAAACTATATAATTGTTATTAATTCATTTAAATTTAATAGCAGGGATGATGGTGTATGGGCAAGTTAGTCCGTTTATAGACTAGACACAATTTAATTTAATTTGTGCAATAAAATAAAATGCATCTTGCGTATTAATTATCGTTTTATTGCCCACAATTAAAACGCAGAAGTCTGCTTCTTGGAAAGTTAAAGAATGAAAAGATATTCATGCTTTTGAGCTCCTTACCTACCGAACAACTTTGGCATATACCACGTAGTATTTGTAAAGAATAGATATACTCATGTCTTTAGGTTCAATGGTTCAATATGTTATGTTTATATTTAAATTCAGTACGGGTACAATAGACAATTTGACAACATTGAAAATATTCTACAAATTGTGGTCATCCTAACAGATAATGGCGTAAAAAACATATTCAACTATTATATGGACTAAAATTAAGTCTATTAATTGATTAATTTCACCTAGAAAAATGCAATAATTTTTGTATTTTTTTCTGTGGGGAAAACGCTCTAAGACGACTGATGACGTCACTTGCCTGTAAATATATATGGCGACCATAGACTTAGGATCCGCGATTGATGGCTGTCAAATGGCTAAGGATATTACAATGTTTACAGGCTTGTGACGTCAACAAGTCACGTGTCCAGCGCCATAGCGTTTTTGGCGCGGTTTTAAAGTTTTAAACTTTAAAATTGTTTTTTTTTAATGAAATACATTGATTTTTCCTGAAATATCAGTGTGGTGCGCCTATTACGCAATAAGGAATAATTTAAAATGGTTTTCCAAAATTAGTCAAATAGTCTATTATAAATAATATGCTAAAAATAACACACAATTATAAAATATTGTTTTTTGATTGGAACGCGATATTTAAAGCGCGCTATATTTTAGTTCGTATCACGAAAGATGACCACAACGGCGTCCATCTTTCCCTCATAACTCATGAAGAAAAGACTTAAGACAAAATAATATATGAAACAACATGTGTCGAAATACACCAAAAAATTTGGTCGTCCCTTATTAAACTGATCGTGTGATCTCCGAATACCCCATCTTACGTCAAAGGTATCACCATAAAATGCTAGTGTTAAACGTTTAAGCTAAAGGTCATTTAAAAACAAGCTTATTAACTCGCCACAAACTACTATAAATGTCACAAAACTCCGGTGGGCTGATATAAATTAAGCAGCCGACTTCCACCGTATAATTAAGACTACAAACGAATTACAAATTAAATCATTTGTATCTACGCGTCGTGTTTGTATTAATAAAAATACAAACGTAAATTGTATTAAATCGTAAATCCGGATAAGTAACCGAGACGTGGTATGCCGCCGGCCGCTTACGTCGGATTTCGTGTCGGACACTAATATTTTTGACAAAGTTTTGATTGAAAGAAATCTTTATCTTACCACACTTGTTATAGAGATCTATTTTGTTTATTTCAAAGGTATGATTAAGCTTGTTGTTCAGTATTTAACGTTGGCTTGACATGTTTATTATTGGTTAGAAGGGACCTATTAAATTATTTAGAAGTAATCCTTTCAGTTGGTGGGTCCGACGTTTTTCTGACTAGTGGCAGTCAAATTAGTTACTAGACGAAGGCAATCACTGATTTAAACGCGTTTAAGTGTCAGACAGATGTTAAGCTGTTGTTTCAATTTAAGTTGGTAACTTAGTAACAAGTTACCTAAGCAATATAACTTGGTATGATCAAAGGTAGCAATAGTGCTTATTTAAGTTTTGCTGCTTTTATGCAAAACATTTAAAATATCAGGGGCCGTACCGGCTAACTTGCATGGCTATCATTTGACAGATGGTTGTGACACATTGCTAAAGTCGCATTACTAATTTCCCAGCAAAAAATGTAAACAAAGGTGTTGCCAGAACAAAACAACACAAAAAGAAATAGTATATTGCTAAGTCAAGAAATAAACACACTTACATGGTTTTTCATCACAAACCTAATAAAAATAGATTAGATAAATATTCTGAATCATGAGATTTGCGTCAAAAAGAGTGATATAATTTAATATGTCATAATAACAGTTTTATAGTAGAAATTTTTTTATGATGCTGTGCACACATTAACTGCAAACCGTACACATCAACCTTTCGTCTTTTTATAAAATTTCATATAAATTAGTATTACGAGTAGTAGCTGTAGTAGTAACATTTGTCTTTTGGTATTGGGGGGGAACAGGCGGTGGTGCTACCTATTTTTGATAGTTTACACACAGGCGATATCTAAGTAAAGTGTTCTTATCAGTTCGTTTCAAGAACTTTTAACACCAGAAATTATGATAGGTTATAAAGATAAAATTTCTAATTACCATCCTACTTTAAAATAACCCTGGATGACGTTATATTTATAATGACTCAAAATATAATATACACATTAAAAAGTTTTAAAAGTGACCAAAGGTTTTCAATATCTGAAAATGTCACTATCAGGGTCAGTTTGTCAATTTGACAGTGACGTTTCTTTGTTTACATTTTTGCTGGGAAATTAGTAATGCGACTTTACTTCTATTTGGCATAAATAAAAACACACCATAGAAAAGTAGCAATGTATCACATCTACCTATCTGTCAAATGAAAGCCATAACCATGTAAGCTAGCCGGTACGGCCCTTGGTCTAGAACAAAAAATAAATGGCGTTTAATGGTATGCATAATTTGATATTTGTCCGTAAACCTGCATTTAATTATTTATATAAGCCAGATATAAAACAACTAATATTAAGAAGTAACTAATTCAGTTAAGAAAGCTAAAGTCTCACACTAAAGACTTAATTACTAAAATCGCACCAATACAAAGGAACATCTACAAAGGACTCCGCTAACAGCTCACATAAAATTAATGTCCTACTCAAAGCATGACATATAATTTAAACAATTGGACAGAACGCCATACGGTGCGCACTTTACAGCACATAAAACAGGGTGTGATAGCACAAACGGCGAATCGAATCCATATAAAGTTATATTTATAGCCATATGTTCCCATGAGCCAGACCACCCACTCGGTCTTCATGTAAGCCACGCCCCCCCACCGCTCTTCCATTTGGACTAAATAAGTGCTGGATACATTCTTTACGCCTCACACGATCAATTTAACCATCAGTAATTTTACCCTCAGAGCGACAATTTTGTTTAGAACCTTTAATAACGCTATTTACCCTAATAAGCTGAACATTGGGGTGATTCTCGTAGGTCCAGGTAGAGTGGTTAAGTTCTCTTGGCACTGATAGAAAAATGGGCTACGTGTCACATTGTTTGGGGCGTAAAGTCATTAAAAGGTAATTTGTTTTTGTTACGGTGATTGAGTTGTTTTTGAATAAGTAGTTTTTGTGTTCCCCGTATAACAATAACATACGTATGTTGTTAACTATCGTTTTTTACTAAACAATACATTGGTTTCTTTAATACATAGGTATTTTATTAGCTAGATAATTATTAATGATAGAAAAGTAGTTAAGTGCTATTTTTTTTGGTTTCCTCCTTACACACATTATTTTTGCTAACACAAAACCTGAAAACGATTTTTATAAGTATACTTACTTATGTAGATGATAGAACCATCATAAAAAAAAATTGCATGAAAATTATTCTGAAATCGTGCAAAACATTAGCTGTTCACACTTGAACTCTAGTAAAATGTATGTAAACAATTTCAGGGTTGTTTCCACACACAAAAAAAAATCCTAACTCTACGAGTGGGTTTTCATGATTTTGAATTAACAAAAATAGCACTGGGACAGTCAGATTTCGAAATTCATAGCGATTCATTCTACAAGATGAACTATTTTAACAACAAACAAAATATTAATAACCGACATGCCTATTCTGCACCCCGCATCGCTCAAATTCTTACGCGAATTAATATGCACCCTTCAGTATGATCAAACTGGATTATGCAGTCGCGCCTCTAATGAAGTAAATTGAAGGGCCATTGCTGCTCTGCTGTCTTTTGAACTTGCACCAACTTGCACCAAACAAGCAATTTAAAGCACGCTCCTGCGCGCACATCAAAGGTGCTCTGAAGTCGTTTGTTTTTATTACTTACCTCAATTATTTTATGAAATAAGTAGAAATCTTTTCGATGGAGAAAGTGAACTGAACTTGTTTTGGTAAATTAATCAATTCAGTTGAAAGTAAATACAATGCAAGCAGAGGGATTGTAAGATCTTAAGCAATATAGACAAGACAAGTCTTCTAGAAAAATAAATTAACTTAGGTAAGGAATATCCTGCCATACCAAGTTGTTATATTTTCCAAATAGTATCTGCACTATCACAAATTGTTCTCCGAAGTTAACCATCAAGTCATCGAGTTTGAGATTTAAAAAAAAGATATGACTTCCTAAAGAAAGCCTATTAGGTACAAGGATAAACTCTACAAAACCTCGACGAAAAAACGACAACATCCATGTTCGAGTGGCTTTGTACGCCGGTTTTCTAGGTGTCGCCATCTCTGACGTCCCGGGTTTGATCCCCGGCTGGGTCAATTTAGAAAACGAACGAACCTTTCTATATTATTTCAGGTCTGACTGTTTGTGATACCACCGTTTTGTCTCTGATTTCCATAACACAAAGTGCTTCAGCTACCTACTTACTTTAGAATCGGAGCAATGTATGTGATGTTGTCAAATATTAAAAAACCTCCTATCTAGTTTCTGATACCTGATGATAATTTGAATATCAAAAAAATATTTACCGATCTTCCAGCGTTGTTATTGTGAACATCGATCTTCGACTGCAGATCGTCGACTTGTTCTCGAACATCCAGGAATTTCCTCGAGAATTCTATCCCGTAAGCCAAGTTGTGTGAACACCCGCTCCACTCCCACTTGTTGGCGCGCGCCCTCCGCGGGTCGTGGGAGGCGCGGTACCCTAGAGGGTCGCAGCCACAGGAGAGAAGGCGGCCTTGGGCGCATGCGCGGGCCACGGAATGCGCCACCCCTGCAGCTGTGAGGGCGTATAGGAACGCCGACTCACGGTAACCTACAGAAAATAGGAGGTTAAGTTAAGGTACGGATGATAGATTCTGATGTCAGTCGGTACGGTAGGTATCTGATATGTGGACGTATTTCTGGGGCCATATTAAAACTTAACACAAGCGGGAGCACTTGTGTGCATAAATGAGATGGTCATTTTTAACCGACTTCAAAAAACGGAGGAGGTTATCAAGTCGACGGTATTTTTTAAAATTTTTTGATCTATGTTTTAACATACATAAACAATGTTGTTATCCGATTTATACAATTATTTTTATCTCAAAGAACATAGTTCGTGTGTGGTCCCATATTTTTTTTACAGAGATCTGGTTTTTCATAGTTAATCCTGAAAAATATAAATTACTTATTTAGCTTGCCATCGCACGAATTTTTACGGATTTTCGGAGATAACATCTTTACTTCAAGAGTGGTCACATTTTAATTTCATTTGTATTGGATTTTGAACTTCGAAGATACACAAGGGAACTCCTCAAATTCAAATAGTATATGTAAAATGATTTAGGTTTTGGTAGGTTTATGACAATCCAAAACAAACCAAACCATGACTTGCGATGCAACGTTCTGGACTAGCGTAGACTACGAAGACACAACGGAACTCCTTAAAAACAGCGTAAATTTGAAAATTGAGTCGTGGGCATTTTACAATTGAAAAAATTATAATATAAAGTTAAATTTACACGCTTACATATTACCTACTACCACTAAAAGTTTAAAATAAAAAAAGCTTTAACAAAAATTAAAACCTTCTAAAAACCTGAAACTGGGGCTTTCAGAAATAAAAAAAATAAGTTGTCCTCCAGCCCCACCCGACTTCAATATGCGTGTTTTATTAATATTGTTATGCGTACCTAACTAATGATTTGAATATTAATTCTTGCTTTTTAGATGTATTAAATTTTGACGCTGTTATTGTTTTTGTTTTCAGGTTTTTTGGAGGAGGTTTTCATTTTATGCTATCATGCTATCCGATTGTTTCCGCAACACATACAATAATTATAGTTTTTGTAAACATAGTTGATCAATATTATTCGAATCTTGATTTAATTTTGTTGATTAACTTGTCATTGATGAAACAATTGACAAAGCTCAGTAACTGTAAATGAAAATATGAAATACTTATATGACTGCGATTATTTTCCTATCCGTTAAAATTTGTTAGTTTATTACCTACCTATTTAGATTTTAATAAATTCTAGTAAATTATCTAGTTCCCTTTGGCAACAAAATTGGCATCAAATGAATGAATAGTAACTTAATATAGGAATCAAAGAGCACCATATTTGCAACTGGAATCGAAGTATGCAATCCATAACTTTCTTTTTAGTTTATTATGCGTAGTTTGAATGCGCTCGAACGCATCGAAGCCTCACATTCCTCGGATAATTACATTTTATATCTCGATCCGTTCCATTTCAGGTTCGTCCATAAAGATATTGAACCTAGTTCGATTAAAAACGGCGATGGTTGGCGCAGCATTCTCATTCGACGTTCCACTTAAGCTGTCAACCTTAAGTTGGTAGAAGGTTTTCTCGATTCGATGTAGAGGAACGCGGAACGTCTTCCAAGCCCATTTATCTATTATATTGCAATAAATTAAATTGTGAATACTAGCGATGCACAGATAAGCGAGATCGAGACAATGTAATCTTTTTACCATAAATAGTATGATTGGGAATTTGCATTTGAGTTAGGTAGACTTAGTCGGTAGCTCGGTTAATTGTGTTGGGCTGTTTGAAAAGGTTAACTAAGTATGAGCTGTTATCGCCTATTGTATTCAACTAAAGAGCTAGTGAAAATTGGTTAGGTTTATTTTATTAGAAGTTCAGAAAGTTCAGATAAGCCAATCTTTAATTCAATGATATCGATGCTGCCTGCACAGGTTTTCTGTGAGGTAAAGCTTTACTTTACTATTATTAGAAAGGAAAATAAAAGTCCTGTGTCAAGATAGAGGATTTTTAATGAAATACAGGTATTTACCTATCTTTTGTAGTGCTATTGCGTATTTCGACAAATGTTTCATGGAGAAAGTTTTTTAGTTTCATGGACTTAATACATCCTTATGGTTACAAATGCACCCTGTATTCATGTTGCTTAATTTTTTTAGACCTAATTATGTTTTGTGTACACACAGAACATATTGCACAAGCCAATAAAAGCTTTCATTTATTCGTGCTTTCAGATATTGGGTATATAATTATATAGATACCGGGTGTCCCAAAACTTTGCCACACGGAGGGAAAGTACCTTAAATATTGAAGATAAGAAATTTTACTGAAAGAAGACTTCATTTTGATTTTTAAAATAATTGGAACTGTATTCAAAGATTTTCGAAAAATCGCAAACCTTCACCAGGAATCGAACGCACCAAATTAGAAAAAAAAACATTCTTTTATTTTTACGATACCGATCGAAAGGGTTACTCATTAGGATTATTTTTTGTTATGTAACACAGTATCTTAAACAAAAGAAAGACCTTGAAATTTTACATTTACATTTTAATGATTACGTATTGTATCAATTTGTATAGGAAATAATGCGATATTAAAAAAATCTTTGAATGCAGTTCGCATTAATTTTTAAAATAAAATGAAGTTTTCTTTCAGTAAAATTTCCTATCTTCGATATTTAAGGTACTTTCCCTCCATGTGGCAAAGTTTTGGGACACCCTGTATATTGGCATGCGGGAAATGCGTTTTACGATTTAAGGGCGTATTGAACTATTAGACATTTTTATAATTTTTAAGAAACTTGATTTATGGACGACACTTTTAAAAAGTTTTAGGCTGATTTTCGTATTTTATAGTACTGTTACATCTTACATTACAATACAACACATTATTAGTCCAGTAGTTCAACTACTTAAAGCAACTTTATAAAGTTAATCGTTCAAAGACGTGAACTCTGCTTTCTTTACCACATTAAAGTTCCCACCATCGAGTCGAATATCTCGATAACGCGATACGAGTGAATCGAATAAATTAATTCGATTCTGGCACGTGATTAATACGAGGATCGGGTCGTTATCTCGACGGATTAGTGGCTTTCGCTCTAGAGTGAGCCTAATTGACACCGGGAGATAGTGTTTGTTAAAATTATGGCGTTTTTATTTGGTAAGGGTCCGGAATACTTTTTCTTTGAAATGTAATGCTACGTCCACACCAGTGCACTTTCATCTTGCGTCTGACGCATGCGTGAAGCGCCATATAATTATTATATACACCGTCATTTTGTAGTCGTTTTAATAAACTTAAGGGTGTGTGGTACCAATGAAACTAAACATTTTTGCCCAAGAAACATGGGTCGAAAAACGACAAAAAATTTTGGTCCTCCCATACTAACTAGACAGCTAAAACATTGTATTTGTATGGGAAAGTCCAAAATTTTTGTCGTTTTTCGACCCATGTTTATTTGGCAAAAATGATTATTTTCATTAGTAGAGCACTCCCTGAAGTTAATTAAAATGACTACAAAATGACGGTGTATACTAAGAGCTGGCCCTGGAAATAGGTGGACAATTTACAGAGCGACGAAATACCTCTAGTTAGTTTGCTATACTATCATAACATGTTCGGGCACCTGGCAGATTTTCAGTGGTGGGGGTGGGGGTGGTTGAGCAACAAAGGGGCTGAATTTTACCACTTTTTCGCGCATTTTGATGCCGCCTGGCACTACTTTCCCATCAGTCAAAGTTCGTGGCAATGTTATATTCGATTTAGATACATTATTGGCTTGCTTTTATACCACACCAAATCCAGAACTCTGTAAATTTTATACCTTCAATCGCTTTTCAGCCCCTTTGTTGCTCAACCACTCCCACCCCCAGCACTGAAATTCTGCGAGGTGCCCGGATCTGTTAATAATGATAGTATGGAAAACTAATAAGAGGGATTTCGTCGCTCTGTAAATTGTCCACGTACATATTTCCGGGGCTAGCTCTTAGTTCAATAGCGAATTCAATACCGTATGCGCTATATTTTTCAAAGGAACATCAGAAAGTTGCGCAATCAATATTGCAAACGTTTGATGAAAGACGAATTGAAAGTTGCAGATGCAAAATGAAAGCGCGCTGCTGTGGACGTAGCATAGCATCAGAAGTAAGTATATTTATAGAGGAAACTTAAAATAGTAGGCTACTACTCGCATTTTTTAAGAAAAGGCTCTCGGATCACGCATGTAAAGCTAGGGTTTCCTAGGATGACGGTGCCGTTATATTACGGCCGTAATTTAGCGGCGTAAAACTTTTTCTATATAAACAATACGGCTCGGTTTCTGACGTTACGGTGTCGCCGTATTGTTTACATAGACAATAGGTACTCAACGCCGTTAAATTACGGCCGTAATATGACGGCACCGCTATCCTAGGAAACCCTAGCTTAAGAGCTCGATCTATCAATATTCAGTATTATCCTAATTGAACAGACTCCTAATTTCAAAGAGTTTATTTTTACCCAATTCCGAAAGCCTCGATTTCAAAATATAGGCGAGTAGGATAATATTGGGCATTTTACCCCACCTCCGTTCGTTTCGGCTGATCGCCTTCACTCACTCACGGTGTGATAAAATGCCCAATATTATCCTACCGGTCGTTTTGGTCGTTCGCCTTTTTATCAAATTATGAATTCACTCAGTTACAAATCAGTTGCGAGAATCCTCTTAAATCAATAATTTTTAACGATCAACTCACCTGATGATGATGTTCATGAGGCAATAATCTCATCATTTTTACGATACACAAAAAATCACAAAACCAGAGTTCGATTTGATTTAAGTCATTTGTCATAATAAAGCGTTAGTACTGCTATTCACTGACAACCATGTGGAGGAAAAGCTCACCTCGAGAAGCATCCAAACACATAAATAATAACTAAGAACTCTTGGCCAGAATGGCTCACGGACTCCCTGAATTTTATTCAGAGCAGATTGCCTCGGAGTTGCCGACAAGAGGTTATAATATCAATTGTAATTATATAGTATATTCACATCATGAAAGAAAATAATTCAACCTCTAGACCAGAATGGCTCACGGACTCCCTGAATTTATTCTGAGCAGATTGCCTCGGAGTTGCCGACTAGAGATATATCCATTTTCTAAAATTCACATTATAAAGGAACTCTGAACTCTAGGCCCGATTGGCTCATGGTCTCCCTGAATATAATTCTGAGCTGATTGCCTCGGAGTTGCCATCAAGAGTTCAATATTATTCTTGATCATTAGTCTAGATGCAAACTTAGGATCACATCTCCACTCAACATAGTTATACAATAAAAGCAGTATTAAACGACACTTTGAGATCACTTTCATTAAAAACGTAATTATTGATTCGCAAATATGGACAGACACAACACGCGGTTCACTACAAATCAACGTAATGAGAATAACTAAAGTTGGACAGGCTCGAATGCGTGTGTCAAGGCATGAGCTGAAGCGTTTCGCTCGGTCTCGCACAAGCGCATGATACATACATTGCTTTTGTATTCCAGTAAGAAATTTTACTTACAGATAATGAATTAGTTACTTACTTCAAATATGTAAATGCATTTTGTAAACTTTCATTATTATTCTGATCTAATTATGAAATAACTATGAATTAACGAATAATATTAATTAGGTACACATGATTAAATAAACATGATTTAAACCCAAAAATTAGCATAGGTTTTCAATGGTACTTATTTTCATCTCACCTATATCTTAATGTCGATGTTCAGATTTAAAAACATTTGGATACTTACATTTTTAGTGTGTTTTTGAAATAAAAACATATAATAATTTGTTTATTATTTTAACGATTGAAATTATGGTCATCATTGACAATTGAAAATTCTTTTTTTATTCGCATTCATACGTTTTCATATAATATACATAATTAACTATGAATTCAATACGTAAATCATCATATACGCAGTTTTTTATTACTTGTACCATACGCTCATGCAACACGAGGTAAAATAAGGTTGCACTTTGTACTGCAATAGTGCAGCGTTAGGCTTTTGCAACATAGTTGTTATTGTATCGCATTGACGTCGTTATCTTGTAGTAAAGGTAGAAGCTCAATGATAGATATGAGATATGATGAATATAGTTTTATTGCAAAAGTATTTTATATGATGTTGAAATCGTCAATCTTTGAATTAGCTGGGCATTAGACACATTTATTTTAGTAACATGAACAACTAAGCATTACCAAATTTATGTATTCGTCCATTTAACTAAGTAATTTTCTAATAATAAAAGAAAAAATAACAATAATGGTATTCAAATTATTTCATTTTTGTGTGCGGTGGAAATGTTGAAATGATTTATCCACCATTGATAAACATCAAAGTTCGTCTATCAGTACAATTGTTTGCTGTGTTTAAGTATAGCTTTCGGTGGACAAAAATATACATTTCGAAACTAATATTCTGTAAATTAAATATTAATCAAAACAAAAACCGGATGCCGGTAAACTGCAATTCAATATTTTATCGAGTTAACTGTTATAACGCGACTTTCCTTCTGTAATAAACTAAATTTATTCGAATGTTATAAATGCTAAAGTAACTGTCACTATTTCTTTTTTTTTCACGACTGAACCCACTGAATCAATTTTGATGCTTTCATAGGTTAACATTTATTGCGAAAATAAAAACTTGTAAATTACTACACCTTAGTTTATACTTCAAATAAATGCTATAATCATAATAATACCGAATAACTATAAATAATGTTGTATGGAACATCTGTATCATTATTATTTTGTCCATTTTACCTCATATTTATAGCAGATGGAGTATTCCCTAAAGGTTGACTGGTAGAATGTTAAGTCAATCATTTGTAGGGTACAAAAAATAATACCTACGTGTGGTATTAATATGTATCACGGTTACGGTAAAATCGTAAATTGATGAATTTATCGCAAAAAATTTTTTGAAGGTTAAAAAGTTTTTTGATCTATAATCATAGTTTAATCTATAACTTAGTTAAATATAACAAATACGTAATCGTCTAAACAATAGCTTACCTACTTAATTACTGTAAATTATTATTCATTATGATATGAAACAGCTGTATTTTTACCACATTTATTATAATTCTCTAAAGGTTGACTGGTAGAATGTTAAGCCCTCCTTTCGTATGGTACAAATTAATGATGATGCGTACAAGTTATAATCCTACAATAAAGGTATCAAGTAGGTAATAAAAATAATATAAATCTCTTTCAATCGAATTTAATGTTAATTTATAATTTAAAATCAGAGTTTTTAAAATAACCAAAATATCAATTCATTTTTAGGTTTGTGTAATTAAAAAGTGATCGTAACTTTTATAAGTATCGATCTTATGATCATAAAAAATATAAGTGCTTACCTATATAAGGCGAATTGAGAAACTTCACCTTTTTGAAGTCGGTTAAATATTTCATGTTGTTTACGTCAATCACAGTCGTTATAATTGTGTTAGCATTATGATGATACCTATGAATCATACCTCGTAAGTAATAAGACCTATTTTGCAGAATCATAAATAAACTCGATTTAAGTCTTTTTGATTGAATACAAAAAGTAGTGTGTAAGCATTATTTTCCAATAAAAACGTGAAAATTTCTTTCACTTTTCATTCAACAATATTGTGCTGCAAGTTTTGCAAGTTACGGTTCAAGAACGCTGCTGCCCTGCCACCCCTCCAGCCCCTCGAGCTCCATCGCATAACTACTGAGGTGCGCATCATCTATCATCGACAAAATCTAACAAAATGTTAGTAAGTATTTAACTACTAACAAATAACCTTTATTTATCTAATCTTTATTTGCAGACAAATAGTTCAACGTTTGGTGCGAATAAATAATATCTTATAAAAAACTTTCATAAATATTTTTTTAACTTGCAGGTCTGACTCCGAATGTGAATCGATCGCTGCTCAGGAGCAGCTGTTCAGCAAAACAAAAGCAACATCAGCTGCTGCTAAGCGCAAGTCGAAAACACCTATCTCGCAAAGGTAAACATTTTCATATTTCTTTTAATTAGGAATTGATTTAACTTAGTGCATCCGTATCGATCCGATAGAAATATTCCGGGTTCGAATCCTGGTTAGAATCAATGTTTTTTGATACTTATTCTAAGTATTCTATCTCATATTATAGAAGTACAAATTTTGTTTAGTTTTAAACTAATAGAATGATATGACTTTTCTTTTTATTTTATTTACTTATAGTTTTTTGTGTTCACTCATAGGTACGATACATCATTTATTGTTCAGCGCATAATGATTCTTTTAATGTTATTGAAATTAACGGTTTGCCTGTCCTAAAATTACAAAGTTGAGTATCACATAGTAAAAATTTTTTTCGGTTTCAGAAATTCTAACAAGAAGACGAAAACGGTGGACATCTTCGGTTTGGGTGAAGAAGAAGCTCAAGCCGTAGAGACGAAGAAAAATAAATTATCTTCATATATAACCAACCGAGTTGCCAACGGGTCGCAGCGTCGACTCGCCACCACCGCCGGCGACTTCTATGTGGAGCTGAAGGTGTACCAACGCGACGACGCCGAGGCCAGTGCCGCAGACGAGCGCTGGAAGAAGGCGTTGCTCCGACTAAACTGCCAGCTCGAGGACGATTCGCCGCAGTGGAAACTGCTGCAGCGATTCGTCAAAGAAGCGAACATTTTGTTCGAAGAATCTACACCAACTTTTTATTCGGATAAGTTGAATAAAAACTGTAAATAAAATTAGGACAATAAATTATTTAAGTAAATTTTTCATTTTTATATTTTATGTAGTGTAATTTTAATATTAGAATTTTGGGACACTTTAACTAACCAGTAGGCACCGCATTTCTTAACTACAAGTTAATAAGTAGGTAGGTAAATAATAATGCCTTTTTGCTCGTCTTGTAATGTTTCAGTGGATAAACGTAGGTGGATAGGGCACTTGCGGAGTAACGCACACAAAAATAAGAATATCATAAGTTATTGCGATGGAGTACAATTAGTAAGGTCAGCGTTCCGCGGGCGTATAGCTACTTACAGAATAGTGGCCGCTGATGAAAATGAATTATACTCAGTTAGTAATTTTTTCAACAGTATGCATTCTAAAATAAAGTCTCTTTTAGATCAGTCATTAACTATTCACACTAATGTTAAAGTTAATTTCGAACTTTATTCGATGTTTCTATTAATGAAAGATAACAGTCAGGAAATAAAGTCATTTGCTACTAGAAATGTTTCACTACATTTAAATTATAACTTTCATGATATTTATTCAAATGTTATGAATTATTTAAATAAAATCATTGAAGAGTTTCAAGAAAAAGACAGTGGCTGGTCTTTTTTGCACAATTCTCATTTTGAAATCAACATAAATAAGTATGAACCACTACGGGGGTCAACTTATATAGATTTACCAAAGTTTATTAAAAATAAAAAAGCATGTCTGAATATTCATAACAACGACAAGCATTGTTTTTTGTGGTGCGTTACCGCGGCTCTCTATCCAACCAACAATCACCCGGAACGCGTATCGTCCTATCCACATTTTAAACATGTACTTAATATTAATGACATCTCTTTTCCAGTAAGCTTCTCTGATATAAGTATTTTTGAGAAAAATAATCCTGGTATTAGTGTTAACGTTTATGGTTTAAAAGATGATAAGTTTGTTACAGGACCGTTGTTCAAGTCGGAAAATTGTGTCAAAAACGGTAAGCGCATTCATCTTTTACTCATTGAGTCGGACGATAAATCTCATTACTGTTTAATTAAAAACTTAGGTCGTCTTGTTAGAAACCAAATTACTAAGCATCATGGTTCTATGTATTTTTGCGATGATTGTTTGATATTTTTTCCTTCAAAGGACGAGCTCGAGAGTCATGTATGTGGGGGGGTTGTTACAGTTTTACCAAATAAAGGATCTGTTTTACAATTCAAAAATTTTGATCGTAAACAGAACATTCCATTTGTAGTTTATGCCGATTTTGAAACTATGTTACAACCAGTACAAGGATGCGAACCGAACCCTGCCCTGGCGGCTACAACCGACTTACAGCGACACGTACCAGTCGCTTTCGCATATAACGTCGTTTGTTCGTTTGATGCATCACAAAATCAATTCGTTTCTTATCGAGGTCTAGATTGTGTATCGAAGTTTGTTGAACTCATTCATAACGAAGCTAAAAAAATCCAAGAAGTTTTAAATTGTACAAAACCTATGATTTTTACGGAGCTAGATGCTGCTAACTTTGTCCAAGCAACAAGATGTCATATTTGTGATCATTTATTGTGGCAAGATAAAGTTCGCGATCACTGTCACGTCTCAGGTCGTTATCGCGGTGCAGCTCATCAAATTTGTAATTTGAATTATAAAACACCGAAATTCATACCTATCTTTTTTCACAATTTATCGGGTTACGACTGTCACCTTTTTATAAAAGAGTTAGGAGAAATGCCTGGTAATATAAAAGTTATACCCAAAACTAAAGAAAATTATATTTCGTTTACAAAATTTTTACCAGTATCTAATGGAGAATTTGTTCAGTTACGTTTTACTGATTCATTTAAATTTTTGGGAACGAGTTTAGATAAACTAGCTAAAACTATGAAGAAGGATGATTTTCTCAACTTACGTTCTCATTTTCCCAACAAAAAACTTTTCGAGTTATTGACGAGAAAAGGAGTATATCCTTACGATTATATGAATAACTGGGACTCTTATTCTGAAAAAGTGTTACCTGAAAAATCAAGCTTTTTCAATTCTCTTACAAATGAACATGTTACTGAAGAAGATTATAAACATGCTCAGGCAGTTTGGACTAATTTTAAAATAAAAGATTTAGGTGAATATACAGACTTGTATTTAAAAACAGATGTTCTTTTACTAACAGACATATTTGAAAAATTTCGTAAAACGTGTAAATGCCATTACCAACTTGATCCTGCTTTTTATGTTACTGCACCAAGCCTATCATTCGACGCAATGCTTTTAAAAACGGGTGTCCAACTTGAGCTTCTCGACGATTTGTCGATGATTCGTATGATTCAAGATGGAATAAGAGGAGGCGTGTGCATGGTTTCTCATCGCTACGCGAAAGCTAATAACAAATACATGCCCGACTACGATTTCTCTAAGGAAGACTCTTATATCGTTTATTTAGACTGTAACAATTTATACGGATACAGCATGAGTCAAACCTTACCTTACTCTGATTTTAGATTTTTAAAAAACGATGAAATAGAACAATTGGAAATTTTAGACGTAGATGACGATAGTGAATACGGTTACATACTTGAAGTTGATCTGATTTATCCTGAACACTTACATCGTTTGCATAATGATTTACCATTTTGCCCTGAAAAATGTATTCCTCCTGGTGGTAAAACTAAAAAATTAATACCTAACTTATTTAACAAATTTAATTATGTTATTCATTATGTTCACCTGAAAAAATGTATAGAGCACGGGTTGCTACTGCGCAAAATTCATCGTGTAATTACTTTTCGACAAAGTGATTATCTTAAAAAATATATTGAATTAAATACAAGTCTTCGTCAAAAAGCTGAGTCCGCCTTTGAACAAGATTTTTTTAAACTTCTAAACAATTCTGTATTTGGCAAAACTCTTGAAAACAATGAAGCGCGAGTAAACGTGCATCTTGTTAACGAATGGGCCGATACTAGCAATAAAACCAAAAAGAAATTGAGTGCAAACAAACTAATTGCTAGTCCATATTTTCATAGTGTATCTGTATTCACAAACAACTTGGTTGCCATTCAAATGAAACCCGATCAAATTATTTTAGATAAACCCATTTATGTAGGTTTTACCGTGTTGGAGTTATCTAAAGCACATATGTATAATTTCCATTATAATATAATAAAACCATATTATAATAACCGTGTTCAACTCTGCTATACAGACACTGACAGTTTTATATACGTCGTTAATACTTTAGATTTTTACCAAGATATGAAAGAAGAATTTTTACATTTTTTTGACACAAGTAATTTCGATGAACAAAATTGTTTTGACCTACCTTTGATCAATAAAAAAGTACCAGGATTATTTAAAGATGAAATGGGTGGCCGTTTAATATCAGATTTCGTTGGTTTGAGATCTAAGCTCTATTGTGTAAGAACCTCAGAAAAAGTTATTAAAAAAGCTAAAGGTACCAAATCGTACGTTATACGTGACTTGAGCATGAGAGACTACGAATCAGTTCTTTTGAATAATAATATTATACGCAAAAAGAACATACTTTTCAGATCTATTAAACACGAAATATTTACAAGAGGTGTTAATAAAATTGCACTGTCTGGTAATGATGATAAAAGATTAATATCTTCCGACAAAGTGTCGACAACGGCTTGGGGTAGTTCTGACATAATTTAGCAATTGTCTTCTAAGTTGGTATAAAGTGTCTCATAATTTTATTATATTTACTTTAGTTGTAGTCATAGTATCGCTAAGTTTTTATGATTGTAAAAAAAGATTTGAAATAAATTGTTTAACGTATAAGTTCTTTTTATTTGCAATACCTATCTTAATATTTAACAAAATATAATATTTACATCTTTGCACGTGTTTACAAATAACACGAATTCAGCAGAACGTAATGTAATACTTTACGTATGTTGCGAAATTTAGCAGGTTCAAACATGAATATTTGCAAAATGATAAGTCAGCAATAGAAATGTGAGTTGAAGGTATTTTATTGTAAATAATTTAGAGCATTCCACTGTTGACCACTGTGACACCAACACAGCAATTCAGAAATAAAAGTGCGAGATTTAGAACGAATAACAATGAATATGGATTCGTGCAGTTTATTTGAACAAAACGCTCAAGATCCTCTTGCCGACTTTGATGAAGTATTCCCGGAGTTAGCTAGATTACAACGAGAACCTAAGAAAAGGAAAACAAAACGTGGAGGTAAGGGAGAAAGCCCGGTTCCTGCGAAGAAATCATGTCAACAAAGTGGTGGCTCTTTCGTATACAGCAACGAAGTTCGACGAGGTGTTCGGCTCATCAGGGTTGAGATCGTAGACTTGGACAGCAACAGTGCAGTGACATGTGACAGTGACAATGAAAAAATGCTCTACAGTAGCCAGTATGTAGTGACGGATAATTTTGATCCAATTATGGAACAAACAGAACAACTGATTAGAAATATAAGTAAAAAAATATGTGATAGTAATTTTTAGGAAATATGTATGTAGATGATAAGTACTTAAGTTAAGTTTATAATTAATCTTTATTATTGTAAGCTTTAAGGTAATAAAAATGAAAGTTCAATTTGGTGTTTTAATTTTTCTGATCGTTAGGAATGTGTTTTAAAAATAATACAACTTTTTATTCAATTACGAAATTTATTTATCATATTAACAAAGGCAAATTATATTTTATAAATTCAAATACCACTTTTTAATACACATTACATTTTTTAGTGCGCACTCCTCTTTATGGTTTACACAATTAAAAGTATTTTTTAATTCACAAAATGTTTTACACAAAACTGAAAAACTAGGACTACCTCTATCTTCAATATCTATTAAATAACAGTTTTCACACAAATCCTTTATCCATTTCTGTTTCTCTAGACCTTTCATTATAATTGTTTTATTTTGAAGAATTGGGATTATTATTCTCTTGAATTCTCTATAATCAATGTTTCCTTCATTCCAAGTAATACCTCGATTTCGTTCAATCCATCTTACTCTTTTTTTCTCATCCGAAGTTAATTTAGAAAACGGATATGGAGGTTTTATTAAGTAAACTTGAGTGATCTCACTAGTACATAATGCTAATTCCTTTATGATAAACTGGTTCTGATCATTTTTAAATCCTTGAACATCAACGAACAAAATGGTACTCATGATATTTTGCGTACAATATTACTGAGAGGTTTATATTCGATAATACAGTCATTCAAAATTAAACAGTATGCCGATGTCTGGTCCGGTATCTCTTTATGACTTTCAAGCTCTAAGCGAATGTTAATGACCGGCCCTGTTTTTATGTTGTCGTTTTGTCTTGAACAATCTATTACAATTAGTGGAGCAATATTTTTAAAATCAGCCGGACCTATCAAGGCGCTCGAGTTACGTCCGTAATAAGACTGTTGAAAATTTACGAATTGTTCGTATAATAAACCAAATTGATGTTTCAAAAAGTCGGCATTATAGCTTTCATATGGGTAATATACAGAATTTAAATAAACTTTAACGTCACGCAGTTCACAATGATCAAACTGTGACATATCTTTAGATGCATTATTTTTTCTATTAGTTTGCAATCCCAGAATCACATATCTCGGTTTTTCGATCTGAGTAGAAGTTTTAATTGACCACGTGTGTTTTGTAGTTTTTGGTAACATAGGGTATTCATAAAGATCCCAGTTCCGGAACGCTAATTGGATCGGCTTATCTTTTTCAAGAAGTTTAAGTAAACTGATTTTTTCTCTATCAGAAACTTTGATATGAGGAACCCGCCAAATAATTTTATGAATATCAATGCCTTCTACAGTTTCGCCCGTATTAACTTTTAAAGCATTGAGATCTGTATTGCTCCTTAGCAATACGAGTTCATGTTTACAATTCACAATTACTTTTTTGTAATCTTCCGCAAATCCTAAGATCCTATTTAGCGGAATTGATACAGAAAAGTGAGTGGATTCGATTCTGGTGCCTTGTATATCCCAACCCCATGCTTTAGATGGTCTTAGTTCAGTTTCCTTCATAGAAAGTAAATTTTTCATTGTCGTTGTAATCCCTGCATTCTTCACTTTATCAATTTCAACACCATTTAATTCATAACGTATATCTTGAAATAAGTACATAACAGAGTTATTAATTAAATGAATTGCTGGTACCTTCTCCTTAGTACCAGTTTTCACCACATTAATCACACCTTCCAAATACAATGTACTAGCACTTGGAAGCAAGTATAAATCTTGTTGATTAATCGGTATTCTTATTTCATCGTTTCTATTAAAACTTGTTACATATGGTTTATAGGAATGAGTTTCTATACACTCTATAGAATTGTCATAAACTGGTGGATTCGTTATATTTAAGATATTCATTTTAGCAGTCCAATCAATTTTAAAAATGCTTTATTATCTGCTGTTAGTTTTATTTTAGCTCGAGAATGTGTGTTCTTCCGAACTGCTCGATTATCACTAGACTTCTGACAGTGCACTGAGACCCTTTTATTGTACTCAATCATACTCTTTTTAGATGTAAATATATATTCACTTCTTCACCTCGCAGATCCACCAGATTATTATTAATATCTAGTATTCTGATCGTAATACTGTTTATAGAATTCCTATTTACTGGAAAATATATAGGGATCTTAGGTATTTCAATTATTCTGTATCCAGGTGGTACAGTAGGTGCAAATTCATGTATAATGTGACTTGGTTTTCCGTTTATATATGAACCGCTTACGAAGTCACATTCTACTCTCACCACAGATGTTGATAAAATGTTAACTGGAAGTAGCGAGTCATGTATTATATTACTTTTTAGGAATACTTTACCAAAACCCAATAATTCTCCAATAGAATCTTGTTTATCAAAGTGTATATCTTTAGAGCAGATTATAGATGCCTTAAGCGTATTGTTGTTGCAATATAGTTTTAAAATACAATCTTTTACTTTTTGCTTTAAAAAATCGTAAATATCTTGAAGTTCGTAAGCTCCTTCAGGAATTTCAACCACTTCATTATTACCATAATGAAATTTGTTGTTATTTTTTGTAATATTAGGTATAGAATTAAAGGTAGATAAATGTAACAGTGCACACTCGTAAGTACTGTCGAGTTCCAAAGTAGGAGAGTAATTTGTTGTTAATATGGAACTTTTTCCTGTTATGGACAGTGTGAAAGACATGGTGGAAATGATAAAATAAAACAGTGAAATCTTTTAATATATACTATATTTAGTCCAAAATTTCTGCAAAAAACTTAAACATAAATGTCCACACTTGAAACTGTTAAATTTTTGATATCGATCATAATTATAATAAACGTCACGTTGTCCGAAATATTTTACCAACTCTTTAGGCGGTTTTAAATCACCAAAACTATCAAAATATTCACAATAATTATTAATTATTGCATAAGCTACCCAATGTGTACCGTGATTATTGTGATTATCTAAATTTACAATTCCACACTCTATTGTTTCCGGTTTTCTTGGTAATCTATCTTTCATGTAAACTCCACGAAAATATGGTATATTAACGGAATACTTCAAGATGTCAATATTTGATAACGCACGATTAGGTAGCTTAAAATTTAGTTTTTTGAATTCTTTAAGTATAAACCATTGCCTTTCTTATACGGTTTGATGTAGAGACCCTTTCCTATTGCAATGGCTTCCATTGTTTTGTTATGTCGTTCTGACTCTTCAAGATTTTGTTGAGCAGCTTTATATTCATTTACTGTTTTTGCAATACCAGCTGCACCTCCAGCCAAAGCACCTAAAGCTGATAGACCAGCAAATATTGGGATCAATGGTAAAATTCCTCCCGTCTTAGGAATCGGTATAATTCGTGGTAGATGTAAATTACACTTTTTGGGAAAGCACTTTTTGGCGACTTGGTAAGCGTATTTAATGGCAGTTGTATGATTTTTTGGATTAAGTTTTTTTAACTTTGAGTGTATTCTTGATATAAGCGTCTTAAATTTCTTAGCGCCAGAGCCAGTTTTAACTTTTGCTTTCATAACTTTACTGACTAACCATGAAGCTAACTTTTCACCTTTGTTTGCGTCTTTTGAATGCATTCGTTTCTTAGCCATATCTAGCAGTTGCAAATCTGCTTTATGTCTACTATCAAAATCGTTGTTTATGTATGCGATATCGTGCAGTTTGCAGGCTTCGTCCAATTTATTAACACCTTTGTCTCCTCTTGATAATCTTTTTTGTAACTTTGTTCCTGGACCACAATAATTATAGCCAGGCAAGTGAAGTTCAAATGGTAGACAATCGATAATACTGTTAACAAGTCCTTCTCCTTGCATTTCCTGATTTATAATGATTACAAGAATATTAAACTATCGATTTTATTATTGTATGATGGAGCTATGGTCTATCCAATTGTTTTCTTGATCAGAAAGTCCCAACCATTTTACTAAACATTTATTTCCTTTTCTTTTAATAACTTTTTCAACCAAATAAACATTAGGATAATTTGTTTTCTGTAATTCTTCTCGATAAAATGATCCCAATATTGGTTGGTTTCGTTGATCTACTATATTGTAGGTAACAGGCGACGTACTATTCACCGTTTTAATTGTAAATATTTCTGTTGACCAGTTCGGCGTATAACCCTTATCGAAACTACTTTTGTATTTACTTATTCTAACATAGTCACCAATTTTTAATTTATTTTTTCGTTTGTTATTTTTCTTCTTGTTAAAGTTTCTGATATTGCTTATAACTTCTTCTTCATTTTCAGAAGTCACATCGATTGGTTTATGCTTGGTGATGCGATGTTTGCTATTATTATAAGTGCACAAAACGTCGACTAAAGTTTTTCCTACCCACTTGTAACTACCATTACTGCTAAAAGATATATGTAATTTATTTTTTAAAGTTCTTATCAATCTTTCAACGATAGATGCTTTTTTTGTCGAATACGATGAATAGTGATTTATGTTGAATGACTGCATAAGTCGTTGAAACGATTCATTATAAAATTCTGTCCCCATGTCGGTTTGTAAGTTAGCAGGACGACTACCGCTTGTTGAAAGAATTTGGTTAAAAGCATCAACCACACATCTTGCTGATTTTGATTTTAGAGGAACAGCCCATGCATATTTTGTAAAGCAATCAATAACCACTAAAATGTAGGTGTATCCATTGTTATACTTTTTTAAGGATTTAAAATCAATCAGGTCAGCTTGCCACAAGTCATTGATTCCTTTCAGGATAACAGAACGACGAACAAAATTTTTGCGTGCAGATCTATGGATTTCTCTTACTATTTGGTGCTTGACCATTTTGCTTGGTCAATACTTTTTGTTCTGTCGAGCTCTTAGTGTGAAACTTTTTTTCAAACTGTGCGAAGTTATCAGTGATATCATCTTTTATTGCCTCGACCATCTTTTTTATTTCAGTTTTTGTACATAGATTAGACATTTTTTCATCAACGTATTGCTTGTTGACGGCATCATCGTGTTTCAGGGGTTTACCAACGCCAGTCAGTCGTGATGAATGTAAGTCAAAAGTTCCGTCCTCTGATTTTACTAAAGAGTTTTCCTTGAAATCTATCAATTCTGATAAACGTAATCTTTTATGAACATGATGGCCAAATTTATCAATATTCATTTTTGGAGATCCGATGTATTCAAAAGGAGATTTGGAAATAAAAGACAAATTACTGTATCAGTCAATATATATTTATCATTTTAATTTATAAAACCTTTTTCACGTAACTCTTCAACAATAGAAATGATTTCGTTGTTCACCCCGGTGTTTCCAGCTTCCTTAGAGGCTATTAACAATTTTAATCTTTCGACTAATTCATTAGGATCATCCCAGTAAACATAATCGCTATATTTTTTTAATTTCTTTTTAATTGTTAATCCTTCTCCTTCAGTTAGTTGATCTTTAGATGAAGAAACGGAAGATGTTGAAGGTTTACGTAACTTGAAAAGAGGTTTTATAATTCGTAAATACTTTCGTCCTCTATTAGCTTTAATAGGTTTATTTTGATCATAATCCCTTCGATGAGCGTTTGTTTCCTGGAGCATTGCTTTATATGCCAATGAATCATTTTCAGACACTAAAGATAAATCAGGTACTTTCTTAAACAAAAGCTCATACAAGCCAGGGGTCTTCTGGTACGACTGACCAGCTATATATACGTTGCCGTCATCCACATCCACACGTGAGTTCCCCATCATCAATTTTCCTCGTTCTCTCCTGACTCCATATGGAACATCTTCAAACACTTCAGAAGACAACGACCAAGACGAAATGTTTTGTTTAGGGCTTTGTAAAGACTCAACTGTAGCGAAAGATGAATCACTTGGTAAACTTTTATTACTATCCTCAGTACCGCTCTCATCGAATTCTTCATCAGAATTGTATGGGGATTTAAGCATAATTTCTTCATTCTTAAAATCTGTAGTGTCCAACTGATCATTGATATTTTTGTCTTTAGATACATTCAGTAGCTTGAGGTTGCTATTATCATTAATTATTTGATGGAGTGGTTTTGTGATAGGTTGAAAAACGGTGTCCAAGATTTTTTCATTGTAAGACTCTACCATACGCATTTCATTTACTTTCTTTTTGACAGCTGCAGCAGCTTGAACAATTTGTGCTTTCAATTCCTTTTCCATTTTTTTTAAATCTAATTATAACCATGTGTTATATGTTTAATTTTTTTAAATGAAATGGTAATTTATCTAGATGGATCTTGTTTTTATTCACTTTTCGAATGTAACAAAGGTATCAAAGTTCATTCTGTAACAACCATTGTTTTTAGCACAATCTTTATTAATTACTAAATAACTGTACGGTTCGTTCCAAACTTTTGAAGTCATTTCTCTAAATTGTGACCACGTCATATCGCTATTAACATGTTCGTCATATACATGTCGTAAATTTACATCATCTTGCTTGAATAAGACTATTAAATTTGCATTATCTCTCACCAGTTGCTTCGGTATTTTACTGTATGTTTGGTTCAAATAAAAACAATCAATAAATTTATGTCTACCCATAGCAAAATAGTCTCTCATATTACTTTGATTCTCACATGCAACGTCATCAAAAATTATGACGGAATATGGTTTAGCTTCATGTGGGCTGAGAATTAATTCATTATCACGATATTTTGAAAATGTTATAGTTGGTACAAGTTTAAAAACCTTCTCTAAGTACATATACTTGGGTTGGTACAGTGTTTTTGAATACAGATATACATTTCTAAAACGCAATCCATTATCATGCAATAAAAGACCTATAACCAAGTTTGTTTTTCCACAGTTTGAAGGACCACAAACTAAACAGCGAATTGAGTTAGGTAGCAGATTTCCGTGTCGAGAAGCAACTGCCTCCCCATCTGGACAAATTTTATCCAATTCCAACGTCTGTGGTTGTTTGATAAATTTCATAGGAGTAATTGTTCTGCGCGTCTTAGTCAAAATGAATGATTGATTAGTGATTTTGCTTTTTATATTGAACCAATGCAGACTTTCACGTAAATGCAATGCACTACGTAATTCGAAATTAATTTATAATATTGAACAATCTCTTACACCATCAGTGAGTGGAAGCGAAAGACCAAAACGAGCGGTAGGATAATATTGGGCATTTTATCACACCGTGAGTGAGTGAAGGCGATCAGCCGAACGAACGGAGGTGGGATAGAATGCCCAATATTATCCTACTTAGGCGTAAAAGAAGTAAAGATACGATGCTTTTGACAAATTCCATTTATGGCCATATGAGGTCAACTACTTATGTTTTTCTTAAACTCTCACTTTGATCGCAACTTATCAGCTTCATGACAGACCATTAGCAGTAAAATTCAACAGCCAGCCGTTCCACTTAGCTCCAGACCCTAATAACTTACGAACTAACCGAACCACACCAAAAGCATACCATGGCAAAAACCATAGCATAATCCCCCCATAACAGTTCCCCAACATAGCCTGCTACTACGAATCGGAATCAACGAAATCGATCAGCTACAATTAAATCGATACTCAGTATGACACGTCTGGAGAAATTTTAGGGGTTTGTATGAAATTGTCGTTTTGTATAGATTTTTAAGGCCAGTATATTCCAAATTATCGAATTCGGCCTATGTTTGATTCAAAAATAAACAATCAATTATTTTTTATTTTGAGCAGATAAAAATATTATGTTAAAGTTTCATAAATCTTTTTTAAATATACAAGTAATATTTTTTCTAGTACTTATATTATTTATGTACTGTTAAGTAAATACAGAATTTACTTACTCTCTACACATTTTTGTAGTATTCAAGTAATTATGTAAAACTACCTCAGTTTGTAATATTTAAGTTAATTTTTTATTCTTAAAGGATGTGAGCTCAAGTTTTTTTTCGAAATACCTTTTTTAATACTATCTGTGGAAATTTTTAATTAGCATTGGATTATCCATAGTCTTATTCATTAAGTTATTTGTCTGTTAATTTCCCAAATAAAATAAAATAAAATAAATAAAATAAAATAAATGATCTTGATTATTTTACGGTTAAAAATACGATATTCGTATCTTCACTCGACTAAAAAAATATGCAAATACAAAGAAAAATTTTCATAAATTTTATATTTTTTTAAATGTTTATCAATCCCTTATTCACGAAAAATATATAGAAAAATAGGTAATGACATATAGAAGAATATTCAACGGTTACTTTTTCAAAAAGTGACCTTATGCTCAAAATAACAACAAAAACATTGAAAAAATGAAAAAGTAAGGTTATTTTAATTACTCTTCACACGTAAAGAAAAAGACAGTGAGTTTTTGGAATATACTGGCCTTAAAGAATTTGCATTTTCCATAGAAACATTGTCTTAATTAATTTAACAGCCATAAAAGCTAATGTTTTAAAACTTTTATGCACACAGTTAAAAAAAGCCACATTGTATTGAGTGAAAAAATTAAGTACCTAAGTATGTATCGGCTAAGTTACAACGAATTAAGTGGTAATTTCTGCTAACGAAAAATGGAGTCACTTTTAAGATACTTTCTAGGGTTCCGTACCCAAAGGGTAAAAACGGGACCCTATTACTAAGACTTCGCTGTCCGTCTGTCTGTCTGTCTGTCACCAGACTGTATCTCATGAACCGTGATAGCCAGAAAGTTGAAATTTTCACAGATGATGTAATATTGTTGCCGCTATAAGAACAAATACTAAAAACAGAACAAAATAAATATTTAAAGGGGGCTCCCATACAACAAACGTGATTTTTTTGCCGTTTTTTGCTGGATATTAATAACGACAACAGGTAGACAGTTGAAATTTTCACAGATGATGTATTATTGTCGCCGCTATAACAACAAATACTAAAAACAGAATAAAATAAATGTTTAAGGGGCGCTCCCGTACAACAAACGTGATTATTTGCCGTTTTTTTGTACGGAACCCATCGTGCGCGAGTCCGACTCGCACTTGGTCGGTTTTTTTAACGTTCAGGAAAGAAAATCAGAAATATTTTTTATTGCTGATAGTGAGCCGCCGTCATGATCTTATTTCGAAATAATAACCATCAGTAAATAAGTGAAGAATCTTTATCATCATAGAAGATATGATAGCCTCTGTGTGTGAGAAAGAATCGGCAATTTCATACTTTAACCTTTACTTTTATATAGTACTAACGGCCGCCCGCGGTTTCACCCGCGTGGTTCCCGTTCCCGTGGGAATATCGGGATAAAAAGTATTCTATGTTTTAATCTAGGCTATCTACCATCTGTGTGCCAAATTTCAACCAAATCCGTTCAGTAGTTTTTGCGTGATTGAGGAACAAACATCCAAACCCACAAACTTTCACATTTATAATACTAGTGGCTCCGTGAGCTGTAGACCTCGCGAAAAAATTAAATAAAATGTCGCCATGAAGTTTTCAAAGCACACAGTAGGTACGTGAGTATTGCAGCTATATGGTGCTTCTAATTTTGATCATTTTTCAAAATGGGTGAGTATTTTTTTTATAAATTTGAAAAAATTGGCTTGACTGAACAGTTATATATAATTATCGAACCTACTCACAAAATTTCACCAGAATCTGTTGAGAAATGCGACTTGTAGAGGAGATCAAACAGCCGGAAAGCTAGAATGAAATATGGTTTTTTACATATCTCCGTCATTTTAACAAATTTCGAAAAACTGTCTCGACAAAAAAATTATATATATTTATCAAACCTGCTCACAAAATTTCACCGAGATCGGTTGAGAAATGCGACCTGTAGAGGAGAACAGACAGCGCCGGAAATACGGACTGAAATTAGAATTTTTTACATTATCTCCACCATTTAAAAAAATAATGAAAAACTGGCTTGACATAAGAAATCTATACAATTTTCAAACCTGCTTACAAAATTTTACGAGAATCGGTTGAGAAATGCGACCTGTAGACGAATACAGACAGCACTGGAAAGCCGGACTGAAATAAGTATTTTTAACATTTCTCCGTCATTTTGAAAAATTTCAAAAAACTGGCGTGACAAAAAAACTCTATATTATTTTCAAACCTGCTCACAAAATTTCACGAGAATCGGTTGAGAAATGCGACCTGTGGAGGAAAACATCCAGCGTCAGAAAGCCGGACTGAAATACATTTTTCTTACATATCTCCGCCGTTACGAAAAATTGTCTCAACTTGAAAAAATCTATATGATTTTCAAACCTACCCACAAAATTTCACGAAATTCGGTTAAGAAATGCGACCTGTAGAGGAGAAAAGACGGAGCCGGAAAGCTGGACTGCAATATGTTTTTTTTACATATCTCCGCCATTTTGAAAAAAATCGAAAAAGTGGCGTGACAAAAAAATTCTATATCATTTTCAAACCTGCTCACAAAATTTCACGAGAACAGGTTGAGAAATGCGACCTGTAAAGGAGAACAGACAGCGCTGGAAAGCCGAAAAATCAGTTTTTTTAACATATCTCCGCCATTTTGAAAAATTAAAAAAATCTGGCTCGACAAAAAAATTCCATATAATTTTCGAACCTGCTCACAAATTTTCACGAGAATCGGTTGAGAAATGCGACCTGTAGAAGAGAACATACGAAAGAATTTTTGCCCAAGCTGAAGCAGAGACGCTTCGCTCGCACTTCGTGCTCGCTCGGTCAATTAGTAGGAAGTAGGATAATAATTCACAATACTTTTGGGCTTTGGTACCTATTGAGAAATTTTGATATATATAATAACTGCTTCTGGTAAGTCTAGTAAGATAAATTATGATTAGACTTCAAAAACTGTAATTCATCATAATAATATACGCGAGATAACTTAGATTTTGAAAAGCTCGCGATAACTAAGTTATTAAAATCTAAATTGAGAAAATGAACATGAATATTTATTATTCCATCCATCTTTTTTGGCTTGATTCAGAATCAGAATTCAATAATTCTAAAAACGTGCGCAACTGTCTACTCTGTAACTTTGAGGTCCATTCTATCACGCGCGGCGCGACCGAGTTTTCATACCATCCGATCTGTCACTAGGGCGCAACAATAAATCGCGACATATCGATTCGATCGCGTCTCCCCAGATCGACAAATATAAATTTGTCACTGCGGACAGAAAAAGCATAGTAGCGAGCAAAGTTTATAAATAAACAATAACATAGCCGTATACGGGCCGGACACCGTAACATTCGTCAACTCGCCTTATCCAACCGACGCAGGCGCAGAAGTGCTTTTATACCGCGCGACTGCGAGATCGAGATCATGATAAACGAACTATTCTAGGTTTTACCTAAACACTAAAACGGGATGTATTAAATTAACATTTATTTATTTCTTGCGGTATATTTGCAATGCTGCATATTCTAAAGCTTTTTTCTCATGAGCATACTTATTGGTTTATAAGGAAGTTGAATATCAGTAGGTAACTTTATAACTGGCAAATACAGAGTGGTCCAAAATAACATTGACAAATAATTAATCAAATATTTTTATCAACTTTAAATATAAATTAAATTAAGTTTTAAATTAAAAAAATACAACCTTTTTTACAGGAAAATTTTAGCAAACATTTGACTATGTATTCGCGCTAAAGGAAGTTTTGAAGACAAATAAGGAAGGTTGTATTCTTTTAATTTGTAATTTAATTTAATTAAAGTTTAAAGTCGATAAAATTATTTGAAAATCCCTTGTCAAAGTTGTTTTGGACCACACCGTGTATTTGTGCAATATATTATTTGAAGAGTCATAGAAATTACAAAATATAGTCATAAAAATCACAAAATACTTATGTGGCGGAAAACTTGAGATGCAAATGAAATAAAACCTAATTTCAGAATTAAGGAAACCTTCTTTAATTTTAATTTGTTTTTTTACAGTAGTTTCTATCTTGCGGTGCGAAATGTGTTTTATTTTAAGTTAAGTTACAATACTTATGTCATAAGAAAAGGTAAATTAAGACTTTTATAATGTATTTCTTCAGAGAAAGTCTAAAAATGAATAATTTCTTTTTACTTGTACTTAATCATGATAATACAAGATAACGAATATTTGATTGAATTTCAAAAAATCTAATTATACAACAAATCCTAACTTCAAATCCCTTTATTATACTCAAGTATGTCTTATTTTATTTATAAAGGGTTTTTGTGCCAAATTAAAATATTGAAGTCTACGAAGATGACTCAATTCTGTTGCTCAGAGCTGTCAAAAACATCGGAACATATAAAAACCGTAGTGCCGTATTAATTCATTTGAGCGATCACTTCGCAGAGATAATGGTTGATTTATATTGATTATCATTTTATGAAACTTGAGTCATCCTAATTCATGTCTTGTGGTAGTTTTTGCGGCTACTTGAGGCCGCTGTGTGACTTAAGCGAAACGTGCAAACGTTACTTATTAAGACTTTTTTATTTATATATTATTTCGAGAACTATTACTCGTTGTAATAAATCACCTTTACGGATTTAAGAAAATATAATTTTATTGCTCTACGATTTACAAACCGCGTGAGTAATTGGAACGCCTTATTTTTATTCGAATTGTAGTTCCTTCGCTACTATGAGTGTTCGTAAATACTAGTAGTATGTTGGCTATGAGTTCCCACTATAAATATATTTGAAAAACAGATTTGGGTCATGTCACAGCTACGTACTTTTGTGGTCATGTTGTATGTTGTTTGCGATGTAACTAGGGTTGCCAGATCGGAACTCCAAAATATCTGGAGAATATTTGAAAATGTCGGGATTTTGCGGTTGTTGTCGGGAGAAAGAAATATTTTAAATAAAAAAATGTAACTTAAATGCCTGTATATAGCACAAAACAGCCAAGCAGCGCGATTTTTAGTTAGTTTTACCCGTTTCATCCACTAATCTTGTACTCTTGCCTGTCCACAGTAAAATAAAACGGCCGCGCAGTGCGATTTTTTTAGTTAGTTTCATCCACTAATATTGTGATCTGTGGTTTTTTACGCGAAAATTATTGTTTTCTAGAGAAATTTCGGAACAGCAGTTTTTCCGGGAGATTTTTAAATTTTTCGGGAGTCGGGAGACCACTTGAAATTGCGAGAGAATCCAGGCGAATCCCGACCATCTGGCAACCCTAGATGTAACGGATGTCCGTCGACATGTGTCCAGTAAATAAAATCGTGTCACATTTTGCAAGTTTATACACCTCTCAAAAAATTTACTAGGCTATGTATGTTGGGTAATATGCTAACATGGAACTAGCGATACCTTCTATGTTAACCGACCACTTAAGGTGTTTACTTACATACATTTTTTTGTTTGTCATGTCGTTTCCTTTCCGTAGATCTGACTAACATTTACAGCTTCATACATTTTAAATGATTACTTCACCTTAAATCAAATTTGGTTTTACGGAATCAGTAAATTTTTCGTTGTATCTGACTAAATGAAAAATGGCGACGATAAAAAATTCCGCACCGATGGCTTTAATTGTAATGTGTATAATTTTTGCAATCAACAACGACAATATATGACAAGTAAAACAGGACTTTGTCTTTTATTCTTTTAAATTCTTTTTCGTTGGAGCCATCGTCGTCCCAATTCATTCATTAATTTTAATGAATTCCGATAATTCGCTTTCGACTTTTTCCGAACGCAATGCTTCGCATTTCGAACTGGTGACAGATTTTAAATTCTTCCCTTACACTTGTATCTCGTGTTTTTTGCTTGTGTTTGTTTTAATAATACATGACATGAGATTTTTTCATGTCCAGTTAAGTTACGGAGATGTTCAACATTATTTAAGATGCTTAAACTTCACCTTTGGATTTATGTGTGTATGTAAGTAGGTACATAAGTACCTACTTACATACAAACGTATAAACGTTAACTAGTTTAATAAACAAGTGATGAATAGTCACATCTTCAAATATCTTTTCGACTAAGAACTATTTGATTATTTTGTGATGAAATTATTCAAATTCAATTAAAATGCGCTACTTGATTGTTTCAAAGTTGTATTTGTGAGCTTTTTTTTTTAATAAATAAGTAAGTATATTGCTTCCTTTTTTTGTATATTTTACTCGTAATTATAATAAGTAAACGTTCCTCGAAGCATGGATTATACCGAATTTACATCCGAGCCTTATACGGAAGCCCGGAGCAGCGTACAAGCAAAAACCTCGCCTCGCCTATGTAAGTAAATAAATACAAATTTCAATTATCATTTAGCGTTTTATTTCATCGCTGATTCTTTATTTAAAATTAAATACGACTGTTCGTTATGCGGGTATGACCTTCCTGAATAATGGATCCGATATTCAGAGTCCGATTTAGCATCCGTTACGTCGGAGACCATTTCATCCTAAAACCGGATGCTAAATTGGATCCTACCTGCCTGAATGCAATTAAAATTCTCTGAATTTAGAAGCGACTGAATATCAGACCCGTTATTCAGGAAGGTCTAACTAATTAATCGGTTGCGCGCAGTGAATGCGCAACGTGCAAACCATTTTCCGCGCACCCCTATATCTCGGAGGTGCATGGCGGTGCGCGGGTGGTCGGCTTTTTCCGTGCTATTAAATTGTTTTAATGCATACCTACTGCTCACGCGCACGTCGATCCGCTATTTATTTACGACCTCGTACTGTCCACATTCGATTTTTGTATTTAACTTTTTTCACCTACTTGGTTCGATAGCTCATAAATCTGGCGCCAAAATGAATGAACGTGCGACGAGTTTTTCTGCAACCAATTACAGCAAATGCACTGAATATATTCATATTATTACTGTAATGGTTGCTTAAGAGGTTTAATGGGTTATTTATCTGAATAAATAACGGGTTGTTTTGAGTGGATAAAACTTGTTGTAAGAGGTTCATCAGGCGCTGAATATAACTCGTCTTCAATAGACGCAAAGGCCATTAAAAAGAGATTCATCTAGGTTTTTCTTTTTTGACAAAATGTGCGTGAAAGACGAAGTGATGGAATGTAAAATTTCGCCCGGTTTTAGGCTGGGCTTGTGTTGCGAATCGCTAATTGCTACGGCGGACGATTAACCTGATGTGGTGACGTCATCCACGACAAATTTCGCTTCGAGCCTTTTTTAATGATGGTCGAATGAATGCGAGGCTTAAAATGTGGTGTGTGATGAAAAGGGGCTTGCTGTATAAGTATACTTCTAAGAATTTAGTTATATGTTCCAGCAAAATAGAGTTGCCTCAGATAAACCGAAAAATCTTTCTTTTTTGTAACGAGTAATAGAGTTGCCTCAGATAAACCAAAAAAACAAAAAAAAAATGTAACGAGTAGGTATAATATTTCCATTAGTATCTTAAATTCCGCAACATCACTAACACACTTCTCGAGTTAATTAAGCCTTAAACGCCGCCTCATAATCTGGGAACAAAGGCATACAAAAAAGGCACTCGATGTCACGTCTGACCCGGCAACTGGACAAATTCACGTTTTTTATGGAATCTTTTGTGTTTTTTCTCACAGTTTAGAAGCATCTGAAGGAGCACGATTCGGTAACGCACCGAGGAAGATGTTATCGCGCCCATTAGGCCCAGGCACTGCATTGAGAATTTCGACACGTTTAATTTTTTGTCCCGATCTAATCCTCTCAGTCACTGTTATTTTAGGTCAACAAGAAAGCTCCATATCCATTAAATTGTCATTTTAAGCAAAATGTTATGACTCGTCTGTAATTTTCGTCAAAATTTTCACGAAAAAATATTCGCACGATCGGAATGAAGATGTCTCATCGTCGACTTTTGACGTTCCCACGCCCCCTGACAGATAAAGAGCGTCATAACAAGGAATCTCGTTTTTGCAGCGTCATAAGCACACTAGTCGGCACTCTGTCACCTGGAACACGTTGTTGATATAAAACACTAATAAATGTCACTTTTTTATGACACGTCGAGCTTTTGGATTCATGTCACGTGCGCATGCGTCTCAGATTGATATCGACGCATGGCCGCCACCCTGCACGCGCGCTCCATTCCGTCACGTGACGCCGCCGACGCCGCACGTCTCTATAGCCACCTAATCTAACCATCGTCAGCATCAAACTCTGAACTTTTTCTCACAATAGTCTCTCATTATCTCAACAAAAGTCATTAAATCTTTGACACTATACAACAATTGTTACATCGTCACGTACAACAAGAACGCTAACGACGTGTGGAGGATCTCAGGGAAGCGGAACAAATTCCGTGATCTATCCAGAATGCCATCCGTCCACGGTGCTCATTCTTCGATACATCCATTCTGACAAAAAATCCGTCGGTCCGGAATCATTATTATCTTTCTCCGACGATCATCGATCGCTATTATCCTATTTAAAAGCCTCTCGATTTGTTCTTCGGCTTTTTTCGTTTCATTCTCCCGTCGGCGTTTCAATTCGGGACCCCAACAATGGGCAAGTTAAGAAAGATGTTTAAGTGTTTAGTTACGCTGTTTTTTCACAATTTTTCAATTTAAACGGAGTCGTGCCCTGGAGAGCCGGAAGGTGTCGTTACGGAATGTTACCAATGCTAATATACCTCGTGGGCCAACGCGCCCGCGACTGAAACGCTGCGGTAGTGAGTGGTCAGTCTCAATCCGCGATTCGATCGACGATTAACTTTTATATCTCTATAACGTCGAGCAGTAACAGCAGTTTTATATTATCCGTTTGTAGGTCTTAATAGAGAATTTAATACTGTTATTAAAATGCGTGTAGCTATAAAAGGGCGTGTAGAAAATCGAGTAAGTCCGATGGAGGTGGAGGGCCAGGCAATTTCAGTTAAGAATTAATTGGAGGGCGCCCGCGGGGTCTGAGGGGGGCGGGGAAGTCGGACTCACACGTAGCGTGAAATCAGGGGTGCGGGAGCGGGGCACCTGGCCACCTCGAACTTATTATTTGTTGTCTCCCATCTTCCATGCTCGTAAATTTTCACGTCAACGTGTGCGATGATTGTGGAAAAAAAGACAAAGCCTTTTCACACCCGGAGATACAGGAATAAAGGCGCACGACATTCTGTAAATACATATATTAAGAGTAACGCATCCGTCCGTCCGGTTTAATACGCGTGAATAATTTTTCGTCGTAATAAATTCAGATTGTAATGGCTGATCGCGATTGGTTTGAAGGGTTAGTTGCGTTTATTTTAATATATTATGCTGTTTCGATATTACTGAGGTGGGCTTCGGTCGCGATTATGGTCTTCGCCACCTACGTCTCAGTCGATGTTATTGGTCCTCAAATTATGATAAAGCTCCATAAATTTTCGTTTTTATCTGCCTTCTTGTGTTTCAATAGAATCGATTAAGTTTTTCTTTATTAATAATAAGACTGATAATTATTATAAATGTAAGTTATGATTGCTGGCTACAAAAAATGGCTAATGGTTCAATTCTTTAAGTTGTTTTTGGTAAAGATCTTTATTTTTGAGGTGAAAAAAACATAAAAATCACAAGAAGTCGTAAGTAAGAAGTTCACCAACACTTTACTGATTAAGTCTTAACCATCAGAGGGCCTAGTGCGAATTGATGTTTTCACTTTTCGCTATCGAAAACTATAGTTTTCTCTCTTTTACTCACATTGACTATGAGCAGCTTATCCGATAGTTTACGATAGTGAAATGTGAAAACATCAACGCGCACTAGGCCCTCTGTTTTTGACGCTTTTATGTATGGAAAAAATGACAAAATAGGTATTTGCATTGGGCCGGAATCCTAAGGGTGCGGGTTCGAGTCCCGTCTGAGCTGCCACGGGTGAGTCGATTTTTTCTAATATTTTTCAATTGTATTATTATCTTAAGACAAAATAGGTACCTAGTTTAAAATTTTATGGGTAAGTAAGTAACGGCTGTTTAAGTAAGTAGTTGGTGAAATCAGGTCTTAAATAACATGAAAGTATCTAACCATCTGTTTTTGACGCTTTTCAGTCAGCGGTTTATTTTTTGGGCGACAAAATAACTAAACGGGCGATAAAAAGTGGATTACAAAAATACATACCTAATACGGGCGACTACATGTGGGAGATAAATTAATTAAGTTAGCAGTGACAATTCTAAATAGGGTTGCCAACCCTACTATATAATATAGTATCCTACTATATTGAGGGCTCGCCTACTATATTTTTTGAAAAAATATATAGTAGGCAAAACTACTATATTTTTTCAAGTGAAAAAATTAAACAAAAGCAACAAAAAATATTACTTATATGCACATAATTCTGTACCTTCAGTGAAAAGGGGTATAACTCTAAAAACATGTTTTTGGGAAATTGACTTTAAAGTTTAAAAAAATCCTACACTTCATCTGAGATGGATAAAATAAAATTTGTATTTGTAGACTGTAGATAGTTATGCTAGCTTTGTTTTCTTGTATAATTTACAGAGAAAAGTCTTACAGATTTTTCAGTATTCAAGAAAAAGTTCAGTTATATCACTTGGCACATTTATTTATTTTGTGTATATTGATATAATAATACTTCTATCATTTTACACCAGGCACATCTGCTTTTGTGTAAAATGATACCTTACCTTAACTTATTGTGTCAACTTTTTTAATTTTAGGTTTTTTTTTTCAAGTTGTCGAAGAAACATTGTTAAACAATCTCTAAATATGAGTAATTAGAGTTTTGTTCTGTTGAATCGTTTAAAAAATTCGAATTATATCAATTTACACAACTATTTAGAAAAAAAATCGATGTGTAAATTGTTTCAACTCTTATCACTAACGATATAACTACTATATTTACTATGTGAATAGTGATATAATTCGTGAAAAATTAATAAAATATTAAAAAGACACCAGCAAATTAGACTAATCATCTTCATATCAGCCGCACGACACCCACCGCTGAGTATAAGCCTCCCTCAAGGATCTCCACCATAATCGATCCTGTGCTACCTGCAACTAGCGGCTTGCCGCGACCTTCACCAGATCTTTGGTCCACCTTGTCAGGAACCTATACCAATGGAGCGTCGTCCGGTGCGCGATCGCCGTTCCAGAACCTTTCAATCCCAACAGCCATCGGTTCTTCTCGCTATGTGTCCCGCCCACTACCACTTCAGCTGAGCAATTCTTCAAGCGATGTCGGTTACATTAGTTCTCTTACGTATGTACTCAAGTTTTGGTTCGATTACGTAGGGAAAGTCCGAGCATATGGTTCTCTTAAGAAATCCATAGTTTCACTGTTTCACTGACGTAAGTCATCACTGGCATCACACATTGGTCATAGACTTTAGTCTTGAGACATTAAGGTAAGTTAGACGAAAAGAGTTTTTCAAAACTTCGATTCGACGAAAGATCTCTTTCTTGAAGTTCGACTTACTTAACTGGACTGCCTGTTCTTCCTAGTTATACGTAATGAACTACAACTTCGAGTGTAGTATTCCCAACATGAACTAGAGCTTGTACAACATGGGCAATCGACTAATTTTTCGTCTTATCCATGTTCATTCTAAGACCTAATCTTTGGGAAGCACTACGAAGATCTATGAGCATTGTGTTAGTATTCAGTTTGATTCAAACTAGATACTTTTAATACTCTTTTTTCGTTTGTCACGCCAAATTGTTTAACGTAGGAACTAGACTCTACCATCAAAAAAAAATAATACAGAAAGATCGATTAGTTATTTAGTAGTATCTTAGTAAATGTACTTTTTGAAATCGCTCGATTATTACCTAAGTACGCTATCGCATTCATAGGTACCTCGTATTTGAGTAGAACTAAAAGTCAACTTTTAAGAAAATATCATCATTGTATTTATTTTATTGTATTGCTCTTCCTTTCTCTGATTAGAGCTCGTTTATGTGGACCCATTTCCAAAGATTGGGTGATACTTTCTACTTTGCCCTGAGCTACAATTTCGCCCAAAAATAATAATTCAATGGATTCAAATTAGAGTTTGACGACAATGGCCACTCATTCGTACCGATAGAGCCTGGTAAATTGTTAAGTATTATGTAATCATTGTCATTACCTGAAGGCGCAGAGTACTGATGGAAAATACAGTTTTTTTTTGTCAAAACAAGCAGGTTTCTGAAATGGTTTTGACACACATCCACACTCTGCGGCAGGTTGTATAGAACACCGAATAGTAAAAACTGCCAGTTTGCTTGCCTTTCCTGGTCCAATCAAAGCTTTTAATTAGAAAGCTTTTAATTCGATCAAGACCTGGGTGGTGCTGCAGTCTCTCCAGAGGTGCCAAATGGGCTAGATGTATATCGAGGTGCTGAGGTATCTACTTGTACAAAAATGCCACCATATCGGACTGATTACAGAACCGGAGCACAAATCTCATCTAACTTTAGCATTCGGGAAGTTTTTTTAACATCTTTGCGTTGAACCTGCCTCAGTCTTAGGTCGACCGACGTCTTTGGCTAGTGTATGTAGTCAGTGAGAGTCATAACTTATGGCAATGAAACGCGGTTTATTTCTTTGCGTGATCGAATCAGCAATGAGGAGATCCTTAGGGAAACTAAGGTAATCGATATCGCTCAAAGGATAACTCAGCTGTAGTGGCAGTGGGTGGGAAACATTGTGAGAAGAACCGATGGCCATTGAGATGGAAAGGTTCTAGAATAGTTACCACGCACCGGGATGACGCTTCTTTTACTTCCGACTAATGATTTGGTGAAAGTCGCGGGAAGCTGCTGTGTGCGAGCAGTGCAGCACATGACCTTTCGTTGTGGAGATCCTTGAGGAGGCCTAAACCCAGCATTGGGTGTCATGAAGTTGTGTATCATTGATATTAGCAGCACGACACCCACTGTCGATGAAGAAGATGCTTACTACTGAAATCGAATACTAATTAATTTCTTGTATAAATACAACGTACAACAGTGTGAAAAGTTAGTGTATATTGATACAATTCATTTTATGCATCGAAGCAATCTCACTCTTATTTTAAGCAACATAGGTCAGATATTGTCCAATCAATAACAATTTAGATCATTATAAATTAAATGGCACAATCCATTACGCTTTATGTAAAGTGATACAATTTACGTTTTGCTTCATATTGTTCGTGTCGCGAACTCTCGAGTGTCGTAACCATAGCTCAGGAACGTCGGTGTAACACTGAGGTAAACAACAAAACACAATGTCGTGTCCATGCAGGCGTGGGGGAAGGGTACGAGAGAGAGAATGGAGATTAAGAGGTTGCGGGGGGATTTTTAGGCAGTTATATCAATTTACACAAATAATAATCAAACGTTTTACTTCTTGTATTCTTGTTTTTTTTGATATAAATCAATTATATCATTTAACACCTTTCCCAAGTTTATGTGATTATTGATATAATTGAAATTATATCGATAAACACGAAGTAAAAATTCTTTATCTTTTAATTTTCAGTGCTATAAGTCGAGTTGAATCAATGTGCACAAACTAGCATACTGTGAAATTATATAATGTGTGTATTGATATAATTCTAGATATATCACTAAGCACAATTCAAGTCACTTGTTATTGAATTGTGTATAAAGTATTAAATCGAGTTATATTTATTGACACTATTTTTTTAAAAGAATAGTCTCGGTACATTTTGTTTTAAGTAGAGATATATTAATTTACTCAATTTTTTCCTAAAAAATAATTAAAAAATAAGCACTTATATCACTATGCACAAAACTTATTTCTGTTAATATAAGTCATATAAATACGCCAATAAGACACAAAAAAAGCTAATTTTTAAATGATTTGAATAGTGAAATAAAATCAAAATCGACACAACTCGAGTTAGATCAGTTTTCACTGAAGGTACAGAATTATGTAATTACATAATATTTTTTTGTGATTAAACACTTGTCTTTATGGTTGTTTAATAAATTATGAAAATGTTAGTACCTACTTACTTAGGTAAGTATGAAAAATGCAACTTTTTTTAAAATCCTCCATACAAAACGGCAACCTACTATATTTTTTTTGGAATTTTTCGCCATCTACTATATTTTTACACTAAAAATCTTGAAACTACTATATTTGATCCATAAAAAGTTGGCAACCCTAATTCTAAATGAGTAACAAAAATACTGAGTGGGCAACTACATATTACCTGCAACTATCAACATTAGTGGTCGTCCACAGTCCGTTGCCCACTTAGTATTTCAGTACCCCATATTCAGTATTTTTGATACCCAAAATGGGTATATATTGTTACCCGATTAAATACTACCCAAGACAAATCTAGGCGCTGGTGTTAAGCAAGCCACATGTCGGTGCGTACACGGCCTTAAACCCTGAACTGGACTTCAGTTATTAAGTTTGCCTATTAGTATTATATTATCTGTGCTATTAGTAATCTTCGTAATTCACTTGGCGTAAGCGAGTTTCCATGCCAGTCTGCTTGCCGCTGCTCCCCACAATGGCGCTTACATCAGGAGCTATATTGTCCTGTCAATTTGAGGAACGGACTGAACAGCTAATGAAGGTTTTCCGCAACTTTTATGTTGATTTTTGTAGGGAATCTTAATTAAGTTTAATGTTTCGTTTGGTTTATTTGAATGTTTGTATTTGAGAATTACCTATTAAGTTATGGAAGTAAACAATATTTCTTGGCTTTCTTGTTTAATTGCACCAACTCAGATAAGTATACAAAATTAAACTTATGCAAATAGCATTGTGAATGTTACAAGTTTTTGTCGTCGGTGGTTCGGATTTAGTGCTCAAAAGAGCGTTGCATGCGATCGATAGTTTTAAATATTTAATTTCAAACCCTGGACTCTTTTATTCATCTTTGTGTTCAATTTATTTCCTGATTTCTCACCGCAATACATATTCATTTAATTAAGTAGTAGGCGTATTGTACTGTACACAATATAACAGTGGCGAGGGGTGAAATTATGGCGAAGGAAAGCAATTCTATAAAAATGTTATGATCTGCATAACTGCACAGTGGATCGGTGGAATGAAATTTCTTAAAGGTAAGCCGATGGGAATCGGCCTGTATGGATGGACCTTTTGCCACTGCAGTATAATTAGCTGTGTTCATTTAGAAAAGTAATGGCAAAATAGACAACTACATTATGAAACAATAAACACACAAATAATAAACAATAAGTTCTGAATCTCAATATTGCTAAATGTGGTCACTTTTGGCACTATTGAGATGCACGACTTATTGCTAAAGTTTGAGTTCTTGAAACTACTTATAATATTTAGAAAAATGTATTTTACTCTTTTATTTGCACAAAATTTTCAAAATCTAAGCCCTTGATAAAACGTAATTGATTTATTTCTATTGGTGGCGCTACTGAGCTCATCGTGAAAACTAACCTCTTTTCATGATCCCACTAGTATGCGGATTAGAACTCTTCGTCACCAAGCTGGAACAGTTCCACCTGTGCCATCGGAACTGGTGCTGGCACTCCTTGACCGCCAGCTGGAGACCCTCGAAGGCTATGGAGACAGCGTCGGGCAGCTCTTGGCACACGGCTCTTTGCTCTCTGGTCAGACCACCGACTAAGCGACAAGTGAGGGCTGAACTCAGCTTTAGGTGGTGTGGTGGTAGCATATTGCCGCGAGAACTGGAAGGAAAAAATTCACTTTGAAAATATTTGGAAGTAAACTTTCCTTTCTTATAACTGGCAGTATATTTCCAGTGTCAATTTTTTTAAGATAAAATTTAATAGATTTTTTGTATTGATGCGTAAAAAAATTTAATCCGGTGAAATAAGTCCAATATTTGGTTGAAATATTCATGACTGAAAATATGTCTTAGGCGGTGGTCTGCAACACACGCCGTAGGTCGCGTCCGGCGTAACGCTGTACGTACGCGGCCTACGAATGCTTACTATGGAAATGTACTAGTGTGGTCTCTCTCGCACGCCTGACGTACGTCGCCTACGCAGTCATTTCGGAGCATTCGGGCGTACACGGACGCCGCGTTTTTGTCGCGCGGTCACTCTGGAAACGGTGAAGAACGGAGTACTAATAGAATTAGTTAAATGAAACATAGTTTCATATTATTATAATGCCAGCAATAAAAACAATGTGTTGAAACACAAACGTTGGGAAGAAATGTTGGTCAACCAGGTGAGAATCCGTTTTATTCACTTGCGTAGGTACCTACCTATTTTGTTTTTGTACTGTGTAGGTACCTAGGTACTTTGTTTTAAGGTTTTGTATTTATTTACCTTGCGTAGGTACTATGTGATAAAAATCTACCTAATATTTAAGTACTGACATTCATGACTATCTTCACTTTGGTAAGTACTTACCTAAAGTATGCAGGTCATCCATATTTTAATCGCTCACGTGCGTTTACATTGAGCGTATGCAAAACTTAAAAACATTTCCGAGTGACCATCGCAGTGACGCTGGAAGCCGCGTCCGGCGTCTGGGACGCTGGACGCGGCTTCCAGCGTCACTACCGGCGTTTATTGCAGACCAACGCCTAAAACTCAAGTAAAACGTATTTTTTGTTAACACATTTTTATAAGTACTTTTTATCAGAAGTTCAAATAATAAATAGACAACCTATCAATTTTCATCATTCATATCTTAAAAAGAAGACGTAACTTATAAGACGAAAATAATTTTGAAAAACTTTCAACCATTAAGTTAATAATGACATAATAATTTACGCTATAAAACACAATAATTTATAATGGTATCTCACGTAAAAATCCATATAATCCAACGACCACGTCGCATATTAATTTACTCGGTTGTCAACAAATCCGTGTGTGTCCAAATATTGTCACTAATTGGGCATAATGTTTATGTAATTAACAAAGTTGTAATTAATTTATTCGAAGAGCCGATGGTATCACGACCTCGCATAGTTTTGTAGACGGAACAATTTGTATAGGATTCTGTAGCTTCTGTTATACAAAAATGTCTAGTATTCGAAGCCAATCCTTGGAGTTTTTAATTAATAAAGCGATGGAGTTTCCGTCTGACGTCGGGAATTCTCGTTTATGAATATTTCTGAAATGCTTTGATAAAATAACTTGTACGAACTCTCTCAACAAATTCTCTAGCTTCGGATTTGTTTTCGGGGTTTTATTTGGAAACCTTACTGTAAAAGATAAACATTGTAAAGAAATAATGCTCCAGATATGTATAATAATAAAAGAAACATAGATTTTTTGCTATAAATATTCATTTTAATTCAAACATGTAGGTACAAAAATGATAAAAAAATATTTCAGTTATCAATAACTATTAAATTTGAACTTAATTAGGTATATCAGTTAAATACATTATGTAGAGTGATAATAAAAATCTGCATTTAATTTCACATGATTTTAGCACTACTAAATAAATTCAGAGGTCTACGAAAAACTATCTAAAAAACAAAAAAAAAAAAAAAAAACATTTTTTTTTTTTTTATTATATGAGGTTATTGTAATAAAAAAAAACATTTAATTTTATTCATTTCATATCGAGTGCGAAATTAATTCGTATTGAAATTGTATTGAAAATCTAAATTCTCTTTTGGTGCGGAAGGTGGTGCTGTACCAACTTCAATAAAATTTTGAAATGTGCTTAAACGTAGCACCAAGTCAAGAGTGAGTCGGTGTGACTACTGGTAAAGAAAAAGGGCTTTTTTCGCTTGAATTTAGATACTTCTGTCGTAAGTATAGCGAATCTGCTGTAAAACGAATCTGTCTTAAAGCGAACAAGGTTTTTATCTATTCTTATGTGGTGCTTGATATGATACGATTTCGAGTCGCACATGATCGTTTTTTCGTGCTCCGGGTACTGAAATGTGAAAATCTATTTGATTGGCTACTTCAAGCAGGCTATTATGTGGGAGTGTCTTACTGTGATATGATATGTCATATGACGATGTATTTAATAAAGGGTGGAATAATTTATGTATATGCAAAGTAACGAGGTGATCTGCCTATACGGTGTCGATATGGCTATGTAGCCAAACCGAGAACAAATGGTTATATAGACATAGACAAATTATTCCACCCTTTATTGAATACATCGCCATATACATATCATATCAAAGACATGTTGCGCGTAGAATTTAATATGACCCTTTTCAACTTAAGTGCTATCGTTACAAAAGTTATTAATAGTTTCCGCCATAAACAATGATGGTAACAAAGCCATAAAAAGTGCCAAGTGCTACAGATCACATCTTTTTAGGTGTGATGTGTTCACGGTCCGTTTCGTCACGTAGTCGACACATCTGGAACGAAGATCTCAACATTAAATTTGTGAGGTATGACGTACCTATATGTTTCCCACTTAGACAAAATATGTATGTTTTTGTATATTTGGCCAAGGGGTTAAGTTTTAAGTAAGTGGAAGCAGGATAAAGGCTTCTTCCGTGGAAGGGTATTGCTATGATCTCCAAGCTTTTACCTCCTCTGTGGTTTAGTAGTTCGCCAACCCGTGTAAGACGCAGGGGTCCCGGGTTCGATTCCCAGGGGAGGAACAATTTGTACTCGGTTTGGTTGGTGGTAGGGCTTATTAATTCATGTCCGCCTGGCTAGCTACCACCATCTTACCTAAGTCCGCCATAACAATGAAAAAAATTCTTGGGTATACCGGCAGTTAGAGTTAAGATTCCGGGTGTAGTGCGATTCCACCTTCGGTTTTTTTAACGCCACTTCCCTAAGAACACTTCGGCTAACAAGACAAATCTAACGATAATACATAGATATCCGTTTAGCCGTTTGAAAGATATGAGGTAATAAAGAATAGGTATTACATACAAACATACAAACAAACAAACATACAAGATACGCACGAAAAACATGACCTCTCCTTGCAGTCGGGTAATAATGATACGAATGTGACATAATAACACTGAACTCTCATAAAAACATACCGCTCAAAATCATATACTCAAGCTAGGGTTTCCTAGGATAGCGGTGCCGTCATATTACGGCCGTAATATAGCGGCGTTGAATGTTGTCTATGTAAACAATACGGCGACACTGTAACGTCAGAAACCGCGCCGTGTTGTTTACATAGACAACGTTCTACGCCGCAAAATTACTGCCGTAATATGACGGCACCGTCATCCAAGGAAACCCTAGCTTTACCCTCCGTCTTTTTCTACGCCGTAGTCAGGTAAAAAAACGCTCTGACGTCTTTTTATGCACTTAAATCATTACCGCATAAAGTGTATTACACAATGACCTTACTATAGTTGCGCACGCGTTTCATTAAGAAACACCGTAGAGTTATACTCGGATGCACCCTAATGACACAGCGGCATATCCCACCAAGAGAGGCGACCGACCGTCGTGGGAACCATCCAGGCCCATATCTGACCCTGCTATGTAAAGAAACTATGTTTAACTTTAGCGTTCCTTGTTGCTTTGATATGGAGAAAAAAAGAGTTACTACGCAATTAACAATTATACTAATCAACACACTTATAAACCCTTAAATGGAGGTTGAGTGGAGCTTGTATAAACAATCTGCAATTAAACGCATTTTTCGTTTTCATTATAAGGAGTTAATGCATTATTAAGAGCAGAGATTAAATTAAGTGTAATAATAAGATGTTTGAAATAAGTAAAACTAAATGTATTATACGAACTTTATCGAAATTATTCTAGTTTTTATGAGAGAATTCTGACAGTAATCCTTGAGGGCTCTAAAGGAATATGCTTTTTCCAGAGTTATTTCTTCAAGAGTTTTAAATCTTAAGAACTAAGTATCTAAAGATATAGGAGCAATGTCTAGATTAATTTTTTGCGTCTAAAGCTTATAGCAACCCATATTGAAAGAATCTCATATTTCAGTGATATTTTAGTCACTCTAAGTATATCAATGAGCAATTAAGTAAGTAATACTAAATGATTAATTATTGATCGAGTAACTTCTTTTTCGATGGTTGGATTTAAATATTTGTTTTCCGTGTTTCTATCTATAAGTAGCTATAATAACACCTTATCTGCCGCCATACAAACTATATTTTTTACAATTAATGAATTGAAAACTAAAAATAAATCAACAATAAGAAAAGCGTTTGTAGAAAAATTCATATTTTATGAACTATAAAATTATCTACAAACACTTTTCTATATGCGATACTTATCAAAAATAATCGATAATCTTCTGAGAAAAACCTAACTAAATAATATTTTTTAAACGTAGGTCACCGGTGACCTACGCGGCAGTTAACGTGTAAATAATAACTCATTATTTATACTGAACCACGAACATGGTCGTTCGACATAGCCTCAAGAAAATTAAAAGTTAAATACATCGTCTTGAACAATTTCAACGATAAGGAAATGAGTGTCCCTGTACATACAAAGAGAAGCAAACAACACACCCAGAAAACATATTTTGGATTCCATTGTAGATAATAATATTGTGACAGGCGAACGAAACCAAAGTAACTGTTGTTTTGGAAACTTTTAATTAATTTTTCTTTAAGTAATCGATTATTTTTTAATTTTAAAATTCTATTGTATTAAGGACCTGTTTCACAAAGTCCGATTAAGTTAAAATTAATTAACTTGACGAGTAATTTCATATTTACTTTGTTCCATTTTTTAATTATATTAGAAGTTAGAGCTCAATCAAAGATTGTGAAAAAGCACTAAGTAGATTGATTTTCAAATACTTAATAGGTAAGTCAGTAACAAAGTTCTAGAAATAGAGATAGAGAATTTAAAATGTAGGTACCTACTTGATTTATTATCCGCTGTTTTTTGTTAGGAAAACAATGTCTATTTTTATTATTATTGTAGTAAAATTTGTTCTTGCAAATTGATTTCAGTATTTTTTCCCTATTTTCTCATCAGTATTAACTAACAAAGTGGGAACCGGAGAATTAGCGGGCCATGTCCCTAACAGCCCCTGCGCAGTCGTTAAACCCGGTTGATCCAATTAAAACTCGACGCAAAACTTAATAATTGCTTTAAAAATTCCAACCGATGAGATAAAAACAATAATTTCGTGCTTTAAGAGCTCGCCGGTAAAAAATAATAAATCTGACGACGAAGCCGGTCTGATGAAATGCTAAAATGCTACTATACTCATTCAAAGGTTATTTCAATACAAATTACAGCTACTTGCGTTGCTTCTCCCTGCGCGCCGACAATTCTGCGAATATTTTTCTTCTCTCTAACATTCGCGAGAATAAAGACGTAACTACAAAAAAGGTTTGACGAAAACCAACCTTAAAATTTACCCATCAAGGATAAAACTGAAAGCTCAGTTTCTCCCTTTACAGCTTTGTTCTTCGGAACTACGCGAGCTTGATTGAAATTCCGTGTACGAGCAATGTCTATCCGTATTTAGTACTTATTTGTTCAGTTTGCAATCTACTATGTGGTACGCGATATACACGCGGTGATTTGCGGACGAATGTAATCGCGGAGTTTACACGCTCAGATAAGTTCGCAACCACCCATGCATTAAGATTTCACTTATCTGTAAACTTGGTTTCAATTTTGTAAGTCGAAAAACATAAGAAACTTGCGCCCTCAGAGGTTTTTTTATTTAATAAGTTGTTTATTTATTTATTTATTTATTTATTAAAAGGGTCACCAACATAAGTAACAGCAATAAAATAAAACAGAACAACAAATTGCTTAAAGCTAACTGCACTTACAATTATAGGTAACCACAGCATGCGTTATTGTAGTTAAAAAAAAAACAAAATTACATCTCACTTAAAAATAAAATAGAAAATTAAAAAAAGATGAATTAAAGAAAATATATGATATTACACCTATTTAAAAGACCTAAGATACGTAATTCTTTATTATGGTCATAAATTTAGGAAGACTTTGAAAATGGATGTCCAGATCAGGTAACTTCTTGGACATTTCATTGTAAAGACGAGCCAAGCGAATAACTGGCGAGCTGCGACCCATTCTTGTTCTACAGAATTTATTTTGGAAAGTGGCGCCGCGGTGAATTATATTTAATATTATAATTCTAATACACAATTTTAATAATGTTTATCGTGGAGATTTTAGGGCTCACAGTCCAGTATTTTTAGACGGTACCTATCGTTACATTCCCTCGTAGTCTCTGCTAGAAGTAGATAACAAAACTTCTAAAAGTGCCCTTTTTTGACACATTCGCTATCTACTTCTACGAATGACTACGAGGGCATGTAGTGATACCTTCTAAAAATACTAGACCATGGGCCCTAAAATCTCCACGATAAACATTATTAAAATATTTGTTTATTTATAACTTATTAAATAAAAACCTCTGAGGGCGCCACTTTCGGTCATACAACCTTAATAGAAAATTAGTTTAATAAAACTTTACGTGGAATTTTTAGGGGCCATGGTCTAGTATATTTAGAATGTATCACAATATTCTCTATACAAAAACATTTAGGAAATCAAAATTAGATTATATATTATTTAACCATTTTTTTAATTTAAAAGATATGCTTTTGTTTGACAGGTAAAATGTAAGTTTTGGATTAGTAACTAACTAACGATAAAAAAACAGTTTTTCAGTCCATAGTTACGGCAAATATTAAATAACCACATATTAAATAACCACTATCAATTAGTTAGTGTTAATAGAACTTTTTTATTGTGCTATAGAAAATCTCTTTGATGCCTAGATGAAAGACTAATTTCAATCTTTTTAACCGACTTCAAAAAAGGAGGAGGTTATGAAGTCGACTGTATGTTTTTTTACACGACTGCCCAAAGCAAAAAGAGTGTATATGTGTTCAGGGTTCATGTATGTTTGTGGGTATGTGAGTTTCTTTATTCCACCATAACTTCTAAATGCCTGAACTGATTTGAATAAATGGGGTATCGTTAGAATCCTTACAGCATCCCGAGTAATACTGGTTAAAAAAAATCAATATGGCGACTGTACGATGCCATTTTCAAATGTGTTTTTTTATCTCTTCTATTATTACAATATGGGTATCAAATGAAAGGCCTTGATGAGCACATTCCAAAACTATATAATATGTCACTAAAATGTGTGAAATAAAAATAAATCCCCTGACTGCAGCAATGACACTTGTTGTTTAACTTTTTAGTTCGTTTTTGGCAGGGCAGTGCTTTTAATATTTTTTTTTATTTTTTTTTAATCTGATAGAATATAGTTCAGGTATGGTCTCATTAAATTTTAGAGAGATCTGGCTAGTATTTTTTTCGTAAACCAGAAAACTATAAATTATTTAGCTTATCATCGCACGAGTTTTTCAGGCATAACTTCTATGTTTATGAACCGATTTAGATGATTTTTCTTTGTTTCAAAGGGTTATACCTCGAGAATGCTCTCGTTTTAATTTCATTTGTATTGGAACTTGGACTTCGTGGTTCTTGGAGATGCATAAGGGAACTCCTCAAAGTCAAATAGGATATGTATAGTGATTGAGATATTGGTAGGTTATGACAATCCGAAGCAAACTGAACTACGGTCTGCGATGGTGACGTTCTGGACTAGACTTGGACTACGAAGGCACAACGGAACTCCTTAAGAAACAAACCACGTAAATTCGGAAATTGAGTTATTTGATTAATAAAAATTGATTAATTGAGGGCATTATCTTATTAAAAATATTATATAAGTTAAAAAATATTTACACGCTTATATACCTACCTCTAAAAAAATCAAAATAAAAAATCTCAAAAAAAAGAAAAACGTCCTTCAAAAAACTTGAAAACAAAAACAACTTCAAAATTAGATGGGGCTTTTAGAAATATAAAAAAGAAGTTGTCTTCCAGCCCCACCCGACTTCAAGTGTTTTATTATAATGATATGCTTAACTAATTATTTGAATATTATTTCTTGCTTTTGAGAGGTATCTAATTTTGAAGCTGTTTTTGTTTTCAGGTTTTTTGAAGAAGGTTTTTCTTTTTTTTATGAGCCTTTCTATTTTTTGGAGTATTTTTACTATTAGGTGCTTACTCTCAAACTTGAATAATTAAAAAAATCCTTTGTTAATGTAAATCTTAACGGTCAACTATCGGTAACTTTTACAGCAACTTCCTTAAAATTATTCGGCAATTTCATAGGAAGCATCAAATACTATTTCTTTCGATATCTAGAAATTTCTTTTTTTTTAGATTAAGCATAAATTATTCTACAAAACGTTCAAAATACCTTCTTAATAATCGTTAATGCAGTGGCATGTTTGCAAGTCAAGCGCTGTCAAGTCAAGTTGCGAACTATGCCAATTAGAACTAATTGATAATAATAATAATAATAAATAATAATCTTTATTGAAATAATCTTACATCAAAAATATAACAATTAAAGTCTAGATTAGGTACAAAAAGCTAAAATACAGAGTGCCTGAACTAGGTTTATAACCTGTATCTCAGGCAAATAGGGGCTTACAATACTATGTAATATTATTAAACAATTGAATACAACAAGTATATTATATGGAAAAAGAAAAACAAAATAAGATCAAAAATAATCATAAAAAGAGTTAAAATAAACCAAACGGTGTGTTACATTATTAACGTCAGACGAGTATAGCATCTGCGTCATCATAATTAAATCTAGTTCAAAGTCAATGATGCATAATGATTTACAATTATTATGTTAATTATGCTAATCACTCGACTCAACCTAGATGCACTATTTATCTAAGTTTTATGCAAATATGTAAGTATATAAAATGTATTTATCTTTATAAATTCACATTGGCTGTCGCAATATTCAAACTACTTAATATTTGAAGAATAATGAGAAGAGAGTTAAAATTATGGAAGTGTCCCGATATTTTTATTCCAATAAAGATTACAGATATAATTTTGCTATAATCCTACCTTATTACAAATTCACCAAGCATCTGCGATGGAAATTGCATAGCGTTAGTTGGAAAAGTTCGCGGCCTTTTTGTACTAAAAATCATAAAGATACCTCAGCGAGGAACATTTTGTCATCAAAATTAGCAGACCTGAAGCTGCGGAACCAACTATTTTTTTTACAGTAGTATTTGACGAAGCATTTTCTGCATTAACATTTCAAATCTTTCTTTGAGCACTAGCAGCATTCATTTTTTTAAGGCTCTGAAATCTAATCGAAAAAAAAGCCAAACGTAATTATCTAATAAAAAATATTAAAAAAATCAATTACTTTCAATTTTACCGCTTTCACAGAATAGATAATAGTAAGTACTAGCCGCTATTAGCAGAAAGTCAGCTGTCAAACAGTATATTACATTCTCGCCTAAGTTTAGTATTGCCGGAAATATAACACGCAAAATTCATGCTTCAAAAAGGCTGCGACTTTTCCGACTACTATAATCATTAGAACACTGTCAAGTTATTATTTTGTGGATTTAAATGTGATGTTTTTATTACACGAATGAGATATTAAGAGCGTTTGTGCTGGTTGAAACTAAAACAAAAATAAACCAAAATAAAAAAAATCCTAAGCATAATAATCAGTAGTGTTTTATTTCAATGCTAACTTTAGTTGCAATTTTTTGAGAAGTTCTTGATTCCTAATTCAAATATTGCATTTTGATTTTATCATTTAAAGTTTTGAAGTCTGTTCTCATCACGTTCTCATGGTAAGAAATCAGGGAACAGGACGTCTGAAAATTGAACTCCTAAACTATTAGGAGTACTCTGTGCTCCTAATAAGAGCAGAGATTTTAAAAAATCTTGTAAGTAATTATTAAGTTTGCGGTCCACGCCAAAAAAATAGTTGGTAGCAAGCCAAAAAAATTTTTTTTTTATGTTGGCAACCCTATTCCTTGGTAAAGTATGTGCAACCACTGTTCAAATTTTAATACCTAATTTAATTATTTTTGTAGGCTATTCCAGTAGAATCTTATTCCTTGTCGTAGAATATCAATCTCCCGCAAACAGCGTACGATTATGCAGCCCCGTGCAGTGGCATATCGCGTCCTATTACCACGCTCGGTAAATCTGCGCGCTATTGGGTGGCCCCGCAAATGATTGTCACCTTTTAAATTTGCATGCATTACCATCCGACCATTGATGTCATTATTCATTAGGTGTTTTGCATGATTAGAGACGCGATGTTTTCGTTTCGCATTCAACACGCCCCTATGCTTATGGCTTATTGTCTGCTTGATAACGACAAGTTTTTTTGCAATGACTAATGAGGTGGTGTCACTTCTAGTTTGGTTTTATGTTTTACGGAACTTTATAAAACTTTTTTTTGTTTAATGTGATTTATATGGATTGCTTTTTATGGATGCGCGCATTAAGTTGCCGTGCATATATTACATCATTTAAATTAATTTCCATAAATTATGTATCAAAAATATATAAAACTCACCTTGCCATATTGAATAAAAGAAATAAGAAGTAAACAATAGCCGCCGGGAATATCTTGCGCATTCTGTTCTTAGCAGCAGACTCTTGATTTTTTTTCATGTTGGCAACACTATTCTTTTTCTCCGCGGGCACATCGTATCCGTTTTCACTTAGTTTTTATTAAAAAAAAAGAAGAAAACTGTTTCTTCAACACATGAATTCACCAAAAAGTTTCAAATTTGTTTAATGGTAAACCTTTTTAAAGCGCACATTTAAACTTAGAAATTGAACCTCGATGAAAAAAAAACACTAAAACAAAAAAGTTTGTTCAACCGTAAAAGCGCGCCAAATTATTGGCGCGAACACCGAAAAACCTTAACGTTCGGTTCCACCGGCACGTTTTTCGCATTTTCGATACGATTAAAAACTGTTTGTTTACGTGTCGTGCTCGGTTGTGCCGTCGGCTCTAGACAGCCTCGCGTGGGCCGCGAGGCGTGCACTTCGCGCCGCCCAGTCGCAACGAAAAAAAAACGGTAGGGGGCGTTGCTCACCGACCCCACCTACCTCTCTCATTATCCTTGTTTACGCGATCATTTCCGATATTTCGGCGCAAACAACTGAGCTGGCTGATCTAACCGTGTGCGCACAAAGAGAGCTCGTTTGACAGTGGCATGGACGAGTCAAACCCTGCCTATATAAACCGCCCCACGTTATTCCCGGCCATGGGTAACGATCCCGTTGTCATTGATTTGGGGTTTCTAGCATTGATTTTTTAAAATCCTTTCGGATGCTTTTTTAATGGAGTCTATGATATAAAACTTAGTTGAATTCACTCATTGAAATAAATAAATAACGACTTAAGTATTAGAAGCTTTCAAAGCTGTGAGACTCAACGATTGTCTAACGATTTACATACTTTAAACACTTGTTATTTTTCGTCCTGTAAAAAACATTATCTCTTTTTGTAAGTAATTTGATAGTGTGAAATATTGTTGAAATTCCTGTTTTATTTAATTGCTTAAAATAGTTACTAGGTAAATATGAAAATGTCGCTGTTAAATGAATACTCAGATTTTCATAAGCCCTTAATGAATGAAATTTGAATAGTCAAACGATACAGAAATATTTTGAAAAAAATACGAAATGCCAACATTAAAAGTTTTCCCAAAAGATTCCAAATTTAGCAGAAACATTTAGCTTAAAACTGTCCAACTAATAAATAAAATTGTTCGCGGCAAAAAATACTTAATAATGATGTCAATGACAAATTGTTTAGTAATCGAGAGGGTGGACTTAACTGATGTCTGTATTTTTAACCCTTTGGTTTTAACCCTTCGGTTGCGTCGCGTGCGCAACTACATGATCCCCTGCAAACAATTTAGTTTCCATTTGACCAAACATTTGTTGTAATTGAAATAAGGTTCAATGTGCAATAAATATGCATTATAAATGTTTGTTTTAGATAGATTTGGCTAAAATAGGGTTAAAAAACGTTGTAGTAAAAGGGACAAGTATTAATCGATCAAGTTTATTTAAAAATACTAACGACTTGTTTTTTTATTAACTAAGACACATAATTTATAGTTTTTTAAAATAGAAATTCAAGAGTATTAAGTAGGTATTTCTTTTTTTAATTGAATTTTATATGAGAGATAAATTAAATCTTTATTTGTATATGGGTTTCATAAGTGGGTTTCAATCTTGCTATCTTGAGACGAAGGTTTGTGTTAACTATATAAAAGGTTAGGCTCAAAGAATTGCTTATTAATACAGCGAATCCGCTCACAACGCGATGTGGCACTGCCAAAAGTCCACAAAGCGAAATTCCTGTTGTGGTTCTTCTAAAAACGCACCAACTAGTGCTCAGAACGCGTCATGGCTTTTCTTGTAGTCATTCGGTATGATGATTACCACGCGAATTTCGCTTTGTGGTCTTTCTGTGATCACCACAACGCGTGATGGGCGTATTTAGAAGAGCCACAACAGGAATTTCGCTTTGTGGTCTTTTGGTAGTGCCACAACGCGTTGTGAGCGGTTTTATCGCTCAATGAGCAATTTCGGTCTTTGAGTCTAACATAAACTTAATGATTCCAACTTTTAAATAATTACGCAAGTACTAAGAAGACCGTAAGTATTATAAGTACATAGACGTTATTTACATTCACCGTGTTGATTATCTGTTTATTTATTGTCCTACAACAGAATTTATTAGTAAATAAAATCTTTGAATTTGTTGCCATTACACAACATTAACACCACTTTTAATTTTATTGCATCAGTGTCATACGTAGTTCAGGAAATGAACGCTCAAAAAAGGGTATAGAGGGAAAGGCGTGGAACACAATTTTTGACTTCGTAACTTTGTTTGGACCTGTTAGGAGGTGAACATATCAAAAGTCCCCGCCCGTAGCCCCTATGCCGGGGGGAGGGGGAGCTTTGAAGGTCCCATTTTTCGGTTTTCTATTACATTATTTACATTCTAGCGACATGAGTTTTTTCACAAAATGAAAGCTGGTTAAATTTGCTACATGTTTAATTTAGTTTTTTTTTAATATCTTGTATAGTTTTCGAGATATTCACTATTAAAAGTCTGTAATTTTACCATTTAATATATAAAATAAGAAACTGATTGGTAACTGACATTCAACGCACGGCCCAAACCGCTGGGTCTAGAGACTCCAAATTTGGCACATAGGTTTCTAATGAGGTTTAGGGATGCAATAAGAAAGGATTTTTCAAAACTCACCCCCTGAAGGGTGAAACGGGGGTCCAAAGTTTGTATGAAAGTCCGTCAGTTTCGAAGCTAGGATTTTCACATTTTGTGTTTAGCCTGACGATAAAAAATTAATATATACGTGTCTCAGCGTTTTTGAAAATTTTACTCCCGAAGGGGTGAAAAGGGGGATGAAGTTGTGTATAGAAAATCCTTCATTTTCGAAGTAAAAACAGCTAAATTTATAATTTTGGCATATGGATGCAAATCTAACTCGACGTATATCGTTGTTGTTAGTATTTCAGCCATTATGGGAATGAAATGGGGGCGAATCATCATCAATCAAAAAATATATTTTTTCCTAAATTACAGATATTCAGGAGCGGATATCTCAAAAACTATACAAGAAATCGAAAAAATTTCCGTAATAAATCGTGTCTCAAATTTAATCAGCTTTTATTTTGTAAAAAATCTCATGTCGCTGGAATGCATAGTTTTCGAGATATATCTGAAAAACCGAAAAATGGGACCTACAAACCCTCCCCTCCCCCCCGGCATAGGGGCTTCGGGCGGGGACTTTTAATATGTTCTCCCCCTAACTGGTCCAAACAAAGTTACGAAGTCAAAAATTGTGTTCCAATCATTTCCCTCTACACCTTTTCATTTACTGGGCTTTTTATGCGCGGTCAGGCAGCATCCAATGCAAATTTAGAGCTTTGATCTCAATGACTACTCTATATCTTTACAGTACAGCACCCTTTTTATATATAAAATCATTGTGCTATTTTCTATTTAATTTTCATTTTGGTACAAGGATATAGGGTATGATTTGACGTAGGTATGTTGAAAAAAATCTGACATAATAAGGTAAGTTTTGCCTCATTATAAACAGCAAAGCTTTATATTTTTTTAAACGAAGCTTACAATAACTTAAATAAGTAGAAACGTTTTCTTTAACTTTCATTTTCATTCATCATTTGTTATATTAATTTATACAAAAATCTAATTATTTCGAAAGCAAAATATTTTTTTTTCTATAAGAGCTTTTCTATTTCATGCTCTGATTTGGATCAGCAGTTTATTATTATGTGAAAATGTCTTATAATATTTTACAGCATATCTTAAAGATTATTGCGTGCAAGTAAAATCTCATTTAGTATTTTTCCTGATAATTACTGCGTGCGTGAATTATTATACAGGGTGCATTTAATTTAATCACCAATTTTAAGGATGTGTTCAGTCCATGAAACTAAACAACTTTCTCCATGAAACATGTGTTAAAATACGTCACAACATTTTGGTCATCCTTTACTAAACTGATCACATGATCTCCTTGATTTGTATAGAAAGTCATTTATTTAATTTGAGCATATTTTTCTTTGAGAAAGTTGTACAGTTTCATGGACTGAACACGTCTTTAAAATTTGGAGAGTGGATAAAGAGACACCCTGTATAGCAGAGCCATGTCAGTACTGTAGTGCAGTATTGATTACTTAACCACAATAACAGTGTTCAAGTCGGCTATGTATTTAATAATATACAAGGTTGCGGTGCGATTGTCGGCAAATAAGCTATTATTGCTGATCATTACGGCGTAAACACTCGTGTTTAAATAAATACCCGAGTAGATTACGCGGTGGATACGTTACCACATTTAATTGTGGTGTTGCCATTATCGTTTTTAAAAATCTCCTCATTAAAAATAAACAATTGAAAATTAGAATCAAAGCTAAAACTATAATTAATGATGTAGACACCATTATTTTCTAAACGTCAATTAGTCTATCGAGTACGATAATATTGTGTCTTACGGATTATTATCTTCGTATTTTTTACAAATAAGAAAAAATATATTATTTCTTGAACTTATGTTGGTATTTACTATAAAAAAGATGTATAAGTATTATATTTTATTAGAAATAAAAGTTCTCTCAAAATTATTTACTCCATCATAGATAAAAAACTTTATTACTACTAAATTAGAAAATGAGAATAATAATCATTCAACACATAGGTAAACATAGAAATATCAAGAGAAGCTGGTATGCAAGAAAACGGCAAATAATGCGATTCTCTTTTCTTAGAAACAGTTTTAAATACCCTAATTTTAGGGTAAATTTCTAAAGTCGGGTAACTCACTCGTCGACACTTATAGATTGTACACGATTACGTGTTACATCGAACACTTCGCTCGCAGCTACTGTCACGCATCATTTTCTGTCATTATCAATTACCTTGCGAATGGATCGCGGCTTGCAATGTTGGCTGGGAAACATTCTGTGGCATGTATTGGGGTTGCCAGAGATGTTGTGAAATTACCTTTAGTGAAATGTTTTTTGTTGGTTTTTTACTACAGAGACGTGGAGATGAAGCTTCTATGAATTGCTTTAAATGAATTTATTTAAATGAAAATTCTGTAATTGGTATAGATTGTAAAAGCTTTCATTTCTAAAAAAAACCTCAATAAAATGATGAGTCTGAGCAGATGAATCTTTTATGATTTAAGTAGCACAAACTTAAATACATGAACAAAATTTTTTCAGTTGTTTCAACCCTAAAGCAGCCCCCGAAACGATCAGCAGATTTTTTTTAGATTTATTTGAGACGAAACGCCATTGAAACGACCACACATGTCCATGTTAATTTCGTTAAAGTTTGTTAAGACGACGCCCGGGCAGGCACAATTAGAAGACTTTAGGGGACTATAAAAGCCCCATAAATCAGTGAACGGGTTGAGTGCGGAACTAAGGGTGGTGTCACGCGTGCGACAAACGTGAATAAATATTTTGCATTAATACTACGACAAAAACTGCGAAAAAAAATACAGTACTTACTACAGTTGCATTGAATTTGCATATTATTAAAACTAGTGGCTCCGTGAGCTGTAGACCTCGCGTTAAAAAGTTGCATGTTTTTTAAAAAACAAATAAATAACACAGAATAGATACTAGTTTTTTCAACTAATAAGTATCTATACTGTGCAAAGTTAAGATTCGTTTGAGTATTTGGCCGTCAGTCGTGTTTTTTTCTAATATAGGTACGAAAAGACACCAACAAAGTTATCTGTATTAGTTCAGCATCGTACAGTGTGTCGCTGCGCTTAGGCAGTGCGCATACTGGCTTGAGGCGGGATCTCGTTAGCATGCGTATGCGACATTTCACATGGGCTAATTGCGAGCATTTAGCCATCTTGATAAACTGCCCTCGCTGTCCTACACGCATTGCTGCGGTATAGACTAAACTTTAGAGTCGCAGATACGACACTCGTTTGAGTTGTCCGTGTGCACACTACACTTAAATGTACCTACAATTTTCTAATTAAATTGATCGGACAAAATTTTGTAAATATGATTATTAAAATTATATGTACAAATAATTTTTGAATGAAAATTATAAGTGCTTTTAAGCCTTTTTTAATTTATATTATACTAGCGGCCGCCCGCGGTTTCACCCGCATGGTTCCTGTTCCCGTAGGAATTTCGGAATAAAAAGTATTATATGTTTTAATCTTGTGTGCCAAATTTCAACCGAATCCGTTCAGTAGTTTTTACGTGATTGAGGAACAAACATCCAAACATCTAAACATCCAAACCCACAAACTTTCACATTTATAATATTAGTAGGATTTAGTTTAGGATCTACAGAAAAATAAGTAGCTAGAAATTTAAAATAATTATGTTATACAAATACCTAGCCTGCTAACTTTTGCAAGTGTCGGACATGGGATGGATGACCAAACATTTATTATCTCGAGTTACTCCGTGTTTCGGTGGCACGTTAAGCCGTTAGTCTCTGCTGAATTTGTAGTCGTTAACACCCGGGTGAATCTACGTTGTTCCTTACTACCTGCGTCATTGACTGAACTCGAAAATCTTTAAAAATCCAATGCATCACAAGGAATAAATCAAAAATATGCCATCATTTACATTATAGTACAATAAAACATTGTATTTATTTGCATATTTTTAATTAATTTATTGCGATGCATTGGATTTTCGAGTTCAGAAAATGACGCAGGAAGTAACAGACAACGTAGATTCACCCACCCACCAATCCGCATTGGGCCTGCGCAGTGATTATTATGGCCCGTCCTCCTTATACACCCATAAGAAAGGTCAAGCGGGGTATTACAACCACTTAAAACTTGCAAGGTTTATGAATTGCTATTGTTACATCTCTTTCTCGCTGAATAGCTAATAAAAAAGACGCATTGATTTCAGAAACTGGAAAGTTTTAAGAGGCTGTAATACGGGAGCTGTATTCCAGCAGTGCTGGGGATATTAAAAATGGCTAATGTCGATGTTAAATTAAAAGAAACCATTTTTATTCCATAAGAGCTTTTTTATAAAAGTAGTGCAGTCTTCAGACGAGTCAAATATCTGTAATCTGCATCACAGTGTTTTTTTTACAACTTTTTACCGTGCCGCGTCTGTAGCAACATATTCTTTGCGCTTTAGTATCTTTTCTATCGATTTCCTTCCATTAGCATTCTGAACACTCTCTACTTGGAGCAGAAAGATAATTGAAACACGGCAATAAACTTCGCATCGTATTGGCCGACCGTGGTGGGTACCTTTACTGTCACTGCCTTGATTATTTGTTAATTTGTACCGGATTCTGAATAAATTATTGTTAATAGAGTTGGGGGCCATACATGCCCGTGTATGGGTAATCTCTTGTGGATGCGTGCAATTTTGCATAATAGTTTAATTTGCACGTTTTTTTCTTGTTTACAAAAATATGCGTGTTGATCGATTTGTGTTATTGATTTTTGTATCAATTAAGTAGGTATACTTAATCCTTTTTTTAATCTAACATTTTAGAGATCTCATAATTAGTTTGTGTTGTGTTGCACGATGATAGCTTCATTAAATTTAATGACGTGTTATGAAATGAAAGATGGTTAATTTGTATTATTCTCTTTCAAAACTGCTGCAAGAGTGCTTTACAAAATGGCAAAAATTGTAGGCTCGATAGATGGCGTTCATAAACAGGCAAGTGTCAACTGTAGAAAACGTAGGAAAAAGAAAACACAATTCACATGAAAAAACCGATAACACAGCTAACAACCAACGAACGCCAAGAAATGAAAAGGACCTTCTTTGAGCACAGGCCGTTTATTTTTCAAAGCCAATTTTGATACTTTACTTGTCTATCAACGCCATCTAGTGAGGCAAATAGTTACCATTTTTTGTTTTTAAAGGACACTTGGAAAATTGGCGTTGCTTTTAGTAGTAAACTGATTATTATTGTAAGCTTTGGTGTCAATAGATCATTATATAGAAGCGCAACTCTCCATATAATTACGATCAGCTGTGACCGGCGCAGGAGATGCCTGGACGTGATTTATTGCGCGCTTCGCGTGCCTCGCGCGTCTCCGACTGACTTTCTTATAGATATTTCATTAACTATGCCTCGAGGTATGTGTGCTTCATCTCGGTGTGTCGTTGATATATATTTTTATACTGGCAAAAGTGGTAGAGAAGCGTTGAGTTTTTTGTAGAGTTACTCTTTAGTAGCTTTTAACATTATTGTTGTGGAAAGTTATTATGGGAAAGTTTAGTGTTGTTCAAAATTACATTTTCAAAATAATAACTCAAAGCTTTTTTAAAGAGGAATATTGATTGACGACATGGTCTACTATATCGTCAAACTGAACCTATGTTTTTATCAGTATGAGGCTTGTGATTCTCAATCACTGTGCTTTGTAATCGACTATTAACTATTAATCGTTACAATAATTCATTACATCAAACAAAAAATGTCGTACGAAACTAGATGGAGCCCCGATCGAGTGCAGACGGAGTTGGGCGTAATTTGTCAGTGGTATCGATCGTATCGACCCGCTGATGCTACAATCGATAGATTTATCATTATAATCGATCTAATTTCATCAGTTCGCTCGGTGAGCGATGGCGATGCTTGTGGGAACGCCACCGCGGGTGCGCAGTCATTCCATAGATTAAGCTGGTCTATTGCCGCAGATGTGACATTAGAGAGGAGAATTTAATTTAATATTACCTAACAAAACAGCTATGTTATAGATATTGATATAAATGGATGAATCAACTTGTACCATATTTTAATAACAAGTAATCGTATTTGAATTTTGTGTGTACCTACACACTTGACAGCATATCAAGTTGAATTGCAAAAAATTTAAATATCAAGTTGAAAAGCTTTTATTATAAGGGCATAAAGGCGGCCTCAAGGTCAACGTATACTCTGATGTGCCATTGTCTGTACGTATTATGTGTTTTGCGAGTAATTCACAAATATTCGATGAACATTTTATTTAAAATAAGTAGGTATTTGAACTTTACTTCAATATATGTTAAAAAGTTAAAATTGATACGTTGATATCATTATAGCTACTAAAACGTAGTTTATTACTTGCTATTTGATAGCTTCAACTAACTTTGATCTTTTTAATGAGGCTACTAGTAGGTAACATATTATATTATAAAACAATGAAACGTACTCGCTAATATTACGTTACACAAGTTGTGTCCGCTCAGAGGGCACACCAAAGAAGGCAAAAAACTGCAATAGCCGTATCAATTTGAACAGCTATTCTTTGCCAATATTTTTATTATTGCGACCACCTGAGAGATATCCGGCTAGACACGAGAATATTTGTATTGTGCTTTAATTACCTCCCATTGTGGCCAGTGATTCCACCATTGTGGCCTAGCTCTGGATGAACTTGTAATACAAAGACTGTGGCCGGTTAAGGCAAATTAAATTTTACTACGCTATCAATAAGAGCGGAATTTGCTCAGTAACTGGTGCTTTCCTAATAAGTTGTATATGATATATTATGTAATATGATGTTAATAGCGTGAAAACCCTGATCATGAAATCGTTGAGCATGTTATAAATTGTATTGCGTATTGCTTAGTTTTGATTTGAGGAAGATATCCATTATTGTTGTTCAAGTGATGCTAGTTTTTTTATTAAGTAATTTTCGAACGATAAAAAAGCAATTAAGTAATACTAAATTGTTTTACTTCCTTCTCCAACTACAGTCTTTTTTATTTTTCACAATAAAACCGTTTCAATTAAGCAAGATGTCCGCTGATCTACTTTGTAGGGATGTTTCGATACAAGTAAATACGAGTAAGTACTCGATACTTTTGTTTCGATACCAATTACTTTTGGTATCGAATCAATCTTGCGATACTTACTCGGTTTCGAAAAAGAAGTACATGTATTTGGCATCGAATCGAATTAGTACGCATCTTACTGAACAAATTAGAATAAAATATTCTCTCTCGCTTAGTCTTCTCTCTTGTGCTAAAATTAAATAACCATTATTAAAAAAAACTAAACATTAATAATTAGAGTTTCGTTTTGTAGAAACATTTCAAAAATCGAATTATATTAATTTACACAACTATTTTTAAGAAAATCGGCGTGAAAACTGTTACAACTCTTATCACTAACGATATAACTACTACAGTACTATGTGAATCGTGATATAATATCGTATATTAGGGGTATCGATACCTTAGGGGTATCGAAACATCCCTACTGCTTTGAAGATAACTTTTTCAGTGGCCAGAATGCTTGAGCGTTCGCATGAATCAGTTTCATGTTGTTATGCTGGCTAAAAGTACAAGCCATAAGTTAAATATTAATTATATTGTCGCTATAAAATCTTAGAAAACAAGGAAACTTTGATTTTATACTTACCTACTTATATTAAAAAAATGTTCTTGTATCCTTCATTCTTCGCAATTTCAAACTTCTACCAGAAAATCATGGCATTATAGAAAAAAAGGTTTTTAACATTGAAAATGATTTTTCGATCGCTTCAGTAAGGTACCCAATTTCAGCCAAAGTGAGACATTGCCCTGGTCCCGTGAGTTTTGGGTCTACGTGTATGTACTAAATGTCAAAAGATGCGTCTCAGCAAGGGCTACAATATGGTGAAAAAAAATTTTGAAAAAGTCATAAACTTTTTTCGAAAATCGCATAAATGTAGAAAAATGACACAATTTTTCGGGGTCTTTTTTCAGTAAATCGACAATTTCTCAAAAACGAAAAGCGATATCGAAAAAATGAAAAAAAACCCCTAGAGATATTGAGTTAGGCTACCTACTGAAATTAGTATATGTCCCTGACTCTTACGGTCTGGGCTGTAGCTTATCCTTTATGAAGCGAAATGTTGGGATACCGCGGGCGACGTGCGCGGCGCGGGATAATGGTAATACGTAGTAGGTACGATTGAAGTTTTTAAATAATTGTATATTTCAAAGCTTGTAATAGTGTTTTATATTTTATACGGAAACACGGTTTTAGTTTGAGGCCCGAGGCGAAGCCGAGGGCCTCTACTAGATCAAAAATATTATATATCGTGGGTGGCTGTTATTTCAATTTCGAGATTTGAAAATTTCCATTCTTCTGCGATTCCAAATTTCACAATGATCTCTGAGAATGAGAGTGTGATGATGATGCCTAGGTAAACATGAGGGTTGTTATCGCACATTCGAGTGATGATGAAGTCGGCGCGAGAGTCTCGCATGCTGCATTTGATTTTGATTTATTTTTTTATTAGGGTTAATTTATTTAGAAATTCATATGTTTTAGTTATACATAGTACTTAGGTTACCTTTCAGTAAAATATTAATGTCTATAAGAAAAGAATAAAAAAAAATTTTGTTAAATTCATTTTCAATGTACCAGAAGGTCGTGAAAGGCACGAGATCTGTGAATTTTTTTCTATAAGCGAAGTTATAAGATCCAATTTTAACTTATATGATCAAAGAAAAATCTTAACTACTTATTAGACTGGATTCTTGTTATTAAAATAAATTCAACAAATAATCATTTTTTGCTTCTTTCCTCTTAAAATATCAAGCGCGTTTGAGAACGGTGGAATATTTCGAATTTCGGTGTACGGAATGCGGATTGAAAAACGGAAAATTGCGAGAGGCAGGTGCGCGGGCGGGGCGGGGCGGGGGGCGTGACTGGGGCGTGGCTTAGCCGTGAGAGGTACCTAGTTGCTAGTTTCATCAGGTAGGCACTTAGATTGATAAGGGACTACGCAACTTTTTTGCATGATCCAATCGACATGATCTAAGCGTAGTGTTGAAGTTATAAAATATAAAAATGTTTTTGCAGTTTTATTAAAAAATTATGAGCTTTTGACATTAGTTGCCAACATCATTTTGAAAGAGTATTAAATTTCAAACAATTAAAGCTAACTTTCAGCTCTGCATGTCTAATAGTTTTTGCGATATGATGCTTGAAATATTGACACTCACCGGCATATCTAACCGCCTACACCGTTATTTTCATACAAACATGCTCACTTCACAGTCTCATAAATATAAAAGTATACACATCTCTGCAATGGTTTTTCACGTATAACGCAGCTAGCACAACTTTTTTTTGCTTGCAAAACATGGTTCCACACTTCCTTAAGGGGTCCAAATAACATACCAAAAATGCAAATCGCGTTTTGCTATTTAAATGTAGATTTTTACTGGGCTACTATGGGACTACTTAACTCTGAAATCGCGAAAGAAAATCAGCTGTTTCATACAAAAATTAATAACGAGTTTCAGAGTTGGTCCCATAGTAAACATTGTTCAGTCTGATAGTCCCTATCTGCCATATTCTGGTTTAGCCATTAATTCTCTTACACGTTGTATAGGTAGGTAAGTAGGTACCTAAAAATCTGAATGATTATGACAGATGCCAATCACATGTGCCAAATAAAATAAATACCAGTTAAAAAAAATACATTTCATTTTCATCGCCTCCACCTGCTGGCTGTACAATAAAGGCAGTGTCATCAACCCTCCGATCGCCGCGGCTAAAAGCTCAAACTCGACAGTGATACGCAAATACGCGAGCACAATGCGCCGCGTCAACCTCACTTTGTCTCAAACGTCGAACCATGATGCATTCAAGATCTCCGATAAAACCATATCATTCACCAACTTACGCCTTGCCGATAATATAACCTTTAATGTAAATGAATAAAGTCTGTTTTCAATATTTGAATGCCATGAATTTAAGCAGTTTGTGTATTATTAACGTGTCAATCGCTCCTCCCTCTTAGGCTATTATTAATAATAACGTCATTATCGTGAGAAATATTTTTAAGTGTAGGTAAGTATTAATTTGTGAATGATTATTGGGTAATTGCGGTGTGGGTTGTGATTATATAATTAATTTCTATATTGACCTTTAGTGGGGTGGGAGTGAGCTGAGTCACTCGGTGTTAACGTTATAAAAAAATATTTCTTTATAATTATTTAATTTCAATGTCACAATAAGGTTTTATGGGTTAAACTTTTAGAATAATATTATTAGAATGTTTTTAAACGTATTTGGTTAGCATATGTTGCTGATTTCATTATAAAAATTTAGTTTTAGTAAATAAGTACTATTTAAGTATATTAATTTATAAAAAAATATTTTTTCTATATGAATTCTATAAAATTATCAAAGACATTTTAAGATAGGTCAAACAATTTTTTTTGGAATACATAAAAGACTGTTTATTCTATTCTATAGTAAGTATATTTATTTTTTTATCATACTTATTTCATAAATAAATTATATAATTTTATAGAGTTATTTATATCATAAAGTCATTATTAGATTTAAACTTCATCAATGTCTACGAAGTGGAGCGCTGACTCACAGGTTTCACAACTGAAAGTAAATCGAGTGAGTAACCATAATGACATGATGATGATGAATACTTCGTCACTGGAGGTGAAGGGTTTATTGATTGATGATTAATGACTCAAGTATTTCTGATCAATATTGCTAAATCATTACCCGGAGCGTATAATAATATTACAACGTATTAGTCGCTAATGTTGTCAGTTTACACGAGGCTAGTTTTGAAGGCAGGATAAGCCAGTCAAACTGTCCTGGCTTGCTGTCTGGCTTACTAGATAGCTGCTTAGCTTACTAACCTAGAAATGAAGATAGTTCTATTCACATAATGCCAGAGTTACTAACTTACTAACACTGGCTGCTATCCTGGCTTCAAAAACCAGCCTCGTGTAATCCGCACATAAATTCGAAGGGCTTATTCTGAAACAAAACACGATAATCGCATATTCTTTCGCAATTTGACATTAACAACTTACAAATTAGGTCCGAATAAAGTAAATCAAATGACGAAAATCGTGCGATTATGTACACTTATCGCCCCATTATTTTATGTAGTAGGCCCTTGTGTGGACTCTGTAGGTCCGATTCCTATTTTATAATTATAGTTCTTTTCATTTTTCTACTACGTAGGTACCATGGGCAACAGCGACGCTTAACCACTGCTAAGGTCAAAATCGCTTGCACGCCGCGCCGGCACAACCATACGTTTAGTTCGTGTAGGGGCGATACGCGCGCACACGAATTTTGTTGCTAACTGGTTAAGCGACGCTGTTGCCCATAGTACGTACTTAGTACGGAGGTAGTTTTAACAAATTTCGCTCAAAACACCTGTCTTGCTTTTTTTGTTACTTCCACAAATTACTTTGTTGAATTTTTTAACTTAACAAATAAGTGTTAATTTATTAAAATTGAAAATTAATTTAATTAATATTGACTCGACAATAATAAGCGGTGTTAGGAGTCTACTAATAGCGGTCCATTAGCCGGTGTCGATTCGAGGGCCGATCGCATTCCGATGAAATTGGTAATCGGATAAGGATCGCGCCGATCATTACCGGACGAGGCGCCGACGTGAGAACTAACCGATGGATGCGGTGTCATATCAGAGAGTAAGTAACAATTTAGGATTTTTTACATTATTATTATTATTATTTTGAAATAGTCTAACTTTTTGTATTATTATTAATTTTGTTTCGGAATAACACGGCTGTAAGTAATCGACCGCACCGCGCCGCCTCGACTGCGACTGCGCATGTACCGGAACTGTGAAATATCGGATACAGCTACAATGAAGATCTAGATTCGCAAACTCAGAATTATTATAATTATTATTTAGAGGGGGGACGCCAACATAGCTGGACGGGTGATCATAGTCACCTTGATCGGAACCATTTCACCCATTTCCACAATTTTTTTTAACATTGATAATGAAATTGTGACATTCGCCTGTAGTTTGGCAGATATGAGAGGTACGCGGAAGAACCATACATGTCAAAATGTGCGTCTGCCGAAGGGCTTCAAAGTGAAATTTGAATTCCTAAAATCGGTCAGTAACTTTTAGAGATTTTCTAAAATTAGTCAAAATTAAAAAAGAAAACGCCTACTTGGATCGAGAATTACGGAATAAAATTTTTTGACCTCTTTATTCAAGAAACGGAAAAAATGGATCTCGGGATTGAATTAGGCTATAGTTTGAGCCATCTAAGGAGGTGGGCACAAACAAGTATACCTAAGCTGTAGGGTCCCTTTCGCGTGAGCTCAGCAGTAAAGCCGAATATGGTAGATAGGGAATATCAAACTGAACAACCTTTATTATGGGACCAACTCTCAAAAAGGCGAAAAAAAATCTGCTGTTTTATACAAAAATAATAACGAACGAATATTTCGAAATGTGCGAAACAGCAGAGTTGGTCCCATAGTAATAGGTAGTTGTTCAGCTTGATGGTCCTTTCTACCATATTTGATTTTAGGGGATTTTTAGGGTTCCGTAGCCTAAATGGCAAAAAACGGAACCCTTATAGATTCGTCATGTCTGTCTGTCTGTCTGTCCGTCCGTATGTCACAGCCACTTTATTCCGAAAGTATCAGGATTACACAGTTGAAATTTGGTAAGTAGATGTATTCTGTTAACCGCTTAACGAATTTAACATAAAAAAAAAGATTAAGGGGGGCTCCCCATACATGGAACTGAAACTAAAAAATTTTTTCCTTCAAACCAATACGTGTGGAGTGTCTATAGATAGATCTTTTAAAATGGCATTGAGGTTTCTAAGACGATTTTTTTTCAAAGTCAACCGTTTGAAAGATAAACTCTGCCAAAGTGGTAAAATGTGTGTGTCCCCCTCCCCCTCTAACTTTTAAAATAAGATAGTGAAAAATCTGAAAAAATATATGCTGTAGATCTTAATAAATACTTTCAACGAAAATTGGTTTGAACGAAATATAATAATTATTTTTTGAGATATAGCACATTTTCCAAAACCGCAAATATAACATTGTCTTTCATACCAACACTGAGAAAAACAAAGTTATTTTTGCAGACGAAACATAATAGTGGTATGAAATATCGTATGGTATAAGGTAACTACGGAACCCTATGGCGCGTGGTCCGACACGCACTTGGCCGGTTTTTTTGTAACACGTTGTATAATAAAAATGGCATTCACTGAAACTTAACCTATTTGTTGAACGGTCTCGATAATCGGATAAAGTTTTGTTTACAATAATTTTTCCTGTAATTTGGAGTGAATAACATGCTCTTTTTATTGAATTTTTAGATTTTAGGCATTCACAATGCTATTTTTATATTAATATAAATATTATATTAGAAAAAATCTACTCACCCGTAGCATCCCGTAGCATCAATTATCCCGTCTGAGCTGCTACGGGTGAGTCAATTTTTTCTAGTATAATTTCTAATATAATATGCTCTTTTAATTTATAGCTCAAGTAGGTTTCAGCACATCATTTTGAAGAATACAATCCAAATATTTTTTTGCATACATATACCAATTTCAGCCATATTTTTATTAATGAAATTACCCAATTATATACTACTTGCGACCGCCTGCGACCTCGTCTGCGTGGAAAGTTTTTTTTGCTATCTCTCGGGAACAGTACTTTTTTCTGGATGAAAGTTATCTTATGTTCTTCTCTGTACCCCTGACAACGTGAAGGTATGCAAAATTTCATTAAAATTGGTTGATATGTAAAGGCGTAACAAATAAAGAAAAAAATTGACTTTCGCATTTATAATATTATTAAGGAGTTAGAAAGGATAAGTAAGGAAAAGCAAGAAATTGTCCTTGGTCCACGGTAAGGATAATAAGAATTACGCACTTGTTTATTGTTAGTTATTTATAACTTACCTAATCAAAAGAAGCTAAATTAGATTTTCATTGCGTTCCTATGAATAAGTAAATTCTTGTCTTCAAATTGTGTTCAACAACTTGTAATACATGAAATAAAACTCTTTTTAACGGATACTAGCGCGGTTTTATTGAAAGTACTTTGGTAATTAGTTGGTATTTGGTTTTATTTTTTATTTTCCCGACGTTTCGGCACCTTTTCAGCTGTCGTGGTCACACTTGAGAATTGAACTTGTACCACAATTTTAAATGATAAAGATATTCTGTTTGATTTTAAATAATAAAGATAAGTTTATGAGTTTGCGAATCTAGATCTTCATTGTAACCGTATCCGATATTTCACTGTTCCGGTACAGATGCGCAGTCGCAGTCGAGGCGGCGCGGTGCGGTCGATTACTTACAGCCGTGTTATTCCGAAACGAAACTCACAACTCACTCCGAAAGTCACTTCGCACGAGTTCGATATTAGAAATAAGATAGATAGACTAGTTTATTATTATTCCTTGTAAGTCCATTTAAGATACGATGAGCATTTTTGTACGACTTTACATTTTTCACATGTCCATTATGCACAACCTATCTACCGAATGTTAAATTATTATATTTTGGTGAGCACGGAAGATCAGTGTTAGGGCACACTCTTAGGTGCCTTAACTTATGCTGAGTGTGAGCCTTTTTTTGTGTTCCATTTAGACTAAGCTAAAAATAATTAAGAAGATGTAATTTGGTCACAAAATAATTTTTTTCTTTTCTTTCTTTCTTTTCTATTAATTGCAAGAGATTTTAGGTTGCTACTGTAGTTATCTAATTTTAATTTTCAATTAATAAGGTAACCTACAAGTGAAGTGAGGTGACTTTCGAAGTGAGTTGCGAGTTTCGTTTCGGAATCACCCAGTAGACTCGACTGTTTAGCGCCAAAATTGATTAATTAAACACTTTTAGCCATAATTAAAAAAAAGTTTTTTTTCCACACTATGTGTATTTCCATTAAATTACCTAGTTTAAAATTCGTTCGATAAACTGCGCTGTTATTATTGCTTGTTTTTTTTTTAACTTGAAACAATCGAAGGAAACGTTACATTCTATGCATGTTATGTTAAAAATCTCCTTGTTTTCTTCATTGATTGCACTTTGAATACAAGACGATTTGCTTGTAATCTAAGGTCATGCAAGTTACATACAAATGTGATTTTGTATTACCTAAAGGGGCAGCACCTTTTTCACTCCCTTCTTGAAGAAAATATGCTGTGCTGCTCAGCCACGACCGCTATCACTGTGCACGCATCCTGGGTTTTGCGTCTCAGCAACCACTGCGCGGTCGGGATGAAGAGCTGAAAGACCGACATCGAGACAGCGCGCAGTAGTTGCTGAGACGCAAGACGCAGGACGCACGCACGGTGAAGTCGTGGCTGATCTTTGGAAAAAATATTTGAGACGCATGCTTGATTGCCACCTTATCGTATAAACTAAATACATAGACTACTTACATATAAGCTCCTCTTTTTTATTAAATCGGTTAAATGTCACGTCATACTATATTTATATCAACTGTTTAATGTCTTCTTCGAAATGATTCCGTATTCCTCACACGCCAGTCGTTGTTTTTAGACGTTAGTTTTATTACGAAAACATTTAACATCGGCCGTGTTAGATGAGATCTAGCTCCATTTATTAATTTTATAGCTTGACACCTCGTTCGTGCTAGCTACTTACTCCACTAAACCTACACAATTTACTTTCAAAATCACATTAATGTCAGCCGAAGTTTAGATCTTCTGCTTTGTGTAAAGTGCATTGATAATAATCTGGTGTTGGTGCGAGATGGGTGTAAGGGGTTTGTCGTGTGTGAGGGAGACAGGTGTTGTTGGATAGAAACATCAAAATTTTACAGCATTTTTATTGCGCGTGCGTCGATACGAGTGTTTACAAGCGGCGTCCGGTGCTCCGTTCGATTATAAGGCTGATTTACACTTAAAAGCAATATCGAACTATGTCAAAAAACCTAGGACAAGAATGTTGCTATTTTTTTCTTCCGGGTTGTTTATGCAGAAAGAAAGAGAGGCATACTTTGCCTAGACGCCACAACCGACAATATTTAATAGCATAGTTCTATTTTATGATTAAAATATACTTACTGCTCAAAAGAAAATAAGGTGCAAAAGCACTAAACTTAAGAATCGCCTAAGTCTTTTCTTATCTACAACTCGACCAAGATAACTAGGCGAATGACAGCTACATGACGGCTAAGTTTATGACATGCACCGTTTTAATTTGGTCGTGTTGTAGTTAGGAATAGACTTAGGCGATCCTTAAGTTTAGTGCAATCAGGCATATGGGCCATTCTATAATTTTCCATACAAAAGAGCTCATTTCTGAAAGGTATTTTTATTTTAAATTCAATCTGATTTTATTTGAATTTGTTCGAAAGCTGTACCTAATAGTCAACTTGCGGACTTTACTGTCGAATTACTGTAACTGTATAATTTGTCCCATTCACCGTGTGTCAGTTAAAATTACCACTCATATTTTTATATGAAACTCAAATTTATTTCTATTCTGACCGAGACGCACTATTCCAGCTTTCGAAAAATATCTAATTCCAATCTTAGAATAATAACACCTAGAACGATAATTTCCTACAAAGCGCACTGTCAAGAGTGAGGCAACTAAAACTGCCAAAATGGCGTCGTTTTCAGATTTTTATTGTCCATTATTACATAACCATACCTAATAAGTACAAAACAAAAAGTTTCTATTTCCCTACCTTAAAGAAATTAGTTACTATATTATTGGATTTTAGTTACGATTAGGTAACGTATGAAGGATATAAATCTGAAAACTGAGCCATTTTGGTTCAGTATTAGTTGCCTCACTTTGCATACGAAGACACGGCTTCTAGGTGTAATTATTCTAAGATTCCAATAAAATCAAATTGAATTTATTATAACAATACTTTTCAGAAATGAACTCTTTTGTATGGAAAATCCTGGTCATATTATTCTAAGGGAAAATCATAAAGTACCCCCAATTTTCTTTTGAAAAGTTTACTTATCCTTAGTTTCTTTATCAGAGGTTTAATTTTAGCGAAAGGGTCCAACATTATCTGGTTTAAAGTAATAAAATTAACATAACCAGATAATGTGGACCCCACCGGTTAAAGTTTAACCTCCGATAAACAACCGATAAGGAAGACGTAAGTAAGTACGGCAATAAGTCTTTGAGTTCAAGAAAAATACTAAAGACGATGTCAAAATTTCAAACTTCATTACGATGTCAACAGCAGCCTCATAATAATAATAATATTTTTTGATTAAATGTATGGACCAACCCTTAGGATGCACCTAGGTGCGTTACTTTTATAATTTCTTGTAGATAACTTTTACGACTTTCAAATTGTTTTGAAGCAAATTCTTTTCATCACTTTTTTCTAGGATAAACAGACTTCAACGTGCTTGTTTTAAAATTATGTAGGTAATGTATATCTATTCTGATATTTATAAATTTGGATCAAACTTGCGATCGCAGCTTAATGCTCTACTTGATGTTTTGTCAAATTGTAAATCAAAGTGACAAACATCAATAGATAACTTTTTCTGGAGATTCTCTTTATGATTACCTAGCTAGGTACTAGAGATTTTTTTCATTTGAATTACGTTTGAAATGTGTAGATGCTATGGTCCTAAATGCTTATAAAATATTGATAACATTAATGTACGTAACATTTGAAAATTGAAGAATTCTTAATAATTTTATTTGATATTTTCACATCGAAAAGTATTTCCAAATTCAATAAAAACCATGAAATTCAGTAAAATATTTTCTGTTGCGATCTTGGACTAAGCGATGTATATGTACGCTTATTTCGCACACTGCCGTTAAGCACTGCTGGTGTAGTGGTATCATGCAAGATTCCCATTCTTGCGACCCGGGTTCGATTCCCGGGCAGTGCACGCTTTTTGATACTCGAAATATTTTTTTAAACTAATTTCATGCCTTTGATGGTCAAAAGTTAAGAATTTTAATGCATAATAATAATGTGTGGCAATGAAGTAAAAAAATGTGAAGCATTTTTTTTAACATTTTACACTATCAAACAAATCATACTTCATTCCACAAAAATCAATGTCACCTTTTGAATTTAATTAAGACATTTACATCAAATTTCCATAAGCACATACTTACATACCTCAAATCCAAATAAAAAAGAGTTTGCATTTTGATACACGTGAGAACTGCAAACATTTTCGGCAGGCCAAGTTCCAAGGATTCCTCATACCAGACGGTCTACATGGATCATAGGACGCTCCCGATATTCCCACAACGACCTAACAAGGCCATGGGAATAATTCGAATTAAAGCAATCCCCAACTCTGAGTCATCAGTGAGAGTTTGTATTCCAGATATTTAGCGGACTAAATTTTGATTCATTTTTTGACGATGACTTTAATCGTATCGTGTGCATGATATAAGTTAATAAAAACAAATGCTTGACTTAGTTACAATTTAGAATTTTTTCAGCTGTTTGAAGATTCATATGTGAAAGTGCAGTGGCCGATATATTTCATTTCATTTTATTACTCTAGCTGAATACCTACAGGGTCATTCTAAATTCGCCATCCAAATTTTAAGGATGTGTTCAGTCCAAAAAACTTATTAACTTTCTCTGAGGAACAAAGGGTCAAATATGTAAAAACACGGCTATCCATACAAATCAAGAGATCACCTTTTGTGACGAAATTCGACACATGTTTCTTGGAGAAAGTTGATTAGTTTCATGGACTAAACACATTCTTAAAATTTGGATGCTGAATATAAAATGAATATAATAATATAAGAATTTGATAATAAATGTATTTCAAAGCATTTTTTTAGTATTCTAATGAAATATGAGGTATCGTAGCCACAATCGTCAAAACTAAAGATCTTTCATTTGGCCTTGGCAAAACTTCATCCATCCCTAACATTCCTACATGTCAAATAACACAATAAATTGTTCACAACAACCACAATATAATTGCGCACCAATTTTCAATAGATGAGGAAAATTCTTTCAGCCAAAGATGAGAAAAAATCGATGAGTGTGCGTATCAAAAAGTTTTCATTATCAAACGAAATCTGAGTTTCTTCGAATTTTACTTGCGTCAAGAGTTTGAATAAAAAAAATGCTAGTGATTCAAAATGTTCAGAGCCTAATTATTGCTTTTTACTTGCGTGAATCAGATTCTGATGAATGGTTTCGTCGGGAAATCCGGGACTTTAGTTAAGGTCCAAAGTATACGGTGATTCATTCAACCGAAGTTTTATGAGTCTTGGATGGAAAGATCTTTCATCTAAGCACCAAAAATATTCTGTAATTTTTTAATGCATAATGCGATAGTGCTTTACCTCACCTGATGTTAAGTGACGATAAGGCCGAATGTAGAAGCGTATTACACCTGGAATCCTCATCACTGAGGAACTGGCTATCTCATCTCTAACTGCCGGAAGCCTAAATTGTTGTTATGGCGTCAGACTTAGGTAAGATGGTGGTAGCTAGCCAGGCGGACTTGAAATAAGCCCTACTACCAACCAAATCAAACTAAATACATACCAACTAATTACCAAAGTACTTTCAATAAAACCACGTTAGTATCCGTTAAAAATGTTTTATTTAAATGTTTAATGCGTGCGAGTTAAGAGATGAATATGTCAAATATTTAAATAGTGGTTTGCAAGTGTCTAATTACTTATCGGATACGTTTCGATTATTTTGTATCTTTAGATATGTGATAGTAAAAGGTACTAACTTCATTTTTCTCCGTAATCGGTAGATTTTGTATCAACCAATTTTTCTATTTAATGGATTTCTACTATAAAACGATAGATTTGTTACCAAAAGACACGACCGTGTCGTAGCAAGTACTGCACATCGTAGCAAGTAACCTTATAACATATAAAGTAATACATTCTATGTTTATAATAAAATTTGTCGAGTATTTGTTGAGTTCTCCACAAAGTGAAACAAAAAAGTTACAACCTATTTTGATTGCCTTATATTACCAATTTACTCCATACCATAATAAAGTCAACCAACATACGTGCAAAAGGAACTTTAGGTCAACAGCATTGTTTTAATACAACTAATTAACTAACTCATTACTCGGGAACTGGGCTAATAAAATATTATGTTTAACTAAAGGATCGCTGTTAGCGTTTGTTATTCCGACTTTAAGAGTTATTTAAGTGTACGAAAGTTTTGTATGGATATGCCTTCCAAGATTCCAAAAACGCCTAGCCGTCATGCGTCACACCTGGGACCCTACCGGCTAACTTTTCGAACTCCGGCGGGTCTGCCGAGCTTCAACTTAAAACAGATAAATCGAAGTAAGGAATTTCGTATTGTACTATTTGTTGAAGTTATTTGGAATATATTGATGTTCTTGTGGCATCATGAATTGGGGTTCGCCATTTTGGCCCAATTGGGGCTGGATTTATCTGTTTTAATTTGAACCCGGTAGATTTTCCGAAGTTTGATGCTTGAGCCGATACGGCCTCAGGCGTCAATCAATTTAGCAAAGGTAAAACTTTAAGGATGGTTACCCTAAAATGCAATGTTACTACATTAAGAACGTAAAAATGTTTGATTGGAAATGTTATTTTCCTTTATTTTTTTTTACATTATTACTCAATTTGATTTACTTAGGGCCAAATACTCAAAGGCTAAAGCTAAAATATTCAGTGAATATAAAATTGACAAATCTGATAATTTTTTGAATTTAAGGTTGCCTTTACTTTAAGATTCGTTTGAGTATTTGGCCGTAACCCCTTTACTTGAATTCAATAGATTTTTCGAGCCAAAGGACAGTCCACACGTTTCTTTCCTCACATCAGCGAACAATAACTCGTAAACGTTTATCACGCATTGTAAATGAGTATTTTTCAAGGGGCACTAATTATTTCCACAATCGGACCGAACGAAACGCGACCACAATTGATTCGGCCCCTTTACACCACACAACTTGTAACATAACCTGCCCATTAGCTCAAGAATTTAGCTTAATTAATATTTACTTCACACTCAATGTAATAAAATCCTTTATTGTTCTAAATATTCTGTTGGACAGAACAGAGTTTGTTAATATCAAACATGTAAAAGATGCTAAAGAAGTATTTGACTTAAGAATTTGTGTTTCCTTTATCATTTCAATCGTTATTTAATTATTAAAAAGCGTCTTGCTTGTTGTACCTTTCAACATAATAAATAGTAAACAAATCTTATTTAAGGAAAATAAAGGTGTTGTACATTTACAAAGTATTAAATTTTTATGATTATTTCTCTCAGTGTAGCTGGAATTTTATGGGAATCTTCAATGTTTTCTATGATATTAACATAAGTTTAGGTACCAACTTGTATGCAGTTGTCACAAATGGCATCCAAAATGCAGCGAGAAAACTAAAAAGTAAAAAAACGACTACTTTAGTCGTAAACAGCTACACGTTTTAGAAAGTGGCGTTATCTCGGTCCAAAACTTAACTGTCAATACCTTCCTACGTGAGTCATTATAAGTCACAATTCATTAAAACTATCGTCAGACCCACGACTTCAATAGGGATGTCGATAGGATGCTATTGCATGACATATCGACATCCACATCTCCGATCACTATCGATAAACATTCCTGCAAAGTCACTTGACTGGGGTGGCATCGTCTCTTTGTGTTATCTAGGAAGTACCATATTAAGCGACTAATGTAAGGAATTTAATTTCTAAAAGCCTGACAAGACGGAAGATCGGTTTGTCGAATGAATACAATGGCGCTTCAGACGTTTTGTTAGGGATCAGATTATGACATTGGTCGTAAGTTGAAAGCTAATCAAAATGTTTTAATCGATGGCGAGATTATATCAGGCATGTGGTGCTTGGCACTTATCGATGTATATTATTATTGTTAGGTTTTATTTATTAGATATGAGTATGTATGTGAATTGATAATTGTCAGGTACAAATAAGATAAGCTATTAATTTAAGTGATGTTACTCTTTATTATTTGATCACGTGTGGAGAAAATATATTAATTAAGGATAATTATGTTGTAAACTATAAGTTGTACAAATATCAGAATATATTTATTTTGTAACAATAATCAGTATTTTTTATAAATTTATACTTAGCTTCAATTATGTAATAGGTATCTTGGATCATCGAATTGCAATGAGTGAGGGATCAATAGAGTCTTTTTTTAACTGAATTCAAAAAAGGGGAAGTGCTCAATTCGTCTGTTTTTTTTTGTATGTATGTTACTCGATATCGCCTCGAATTGTGAACCGATTTTCAAAATTATTTTTTTATTCAAAAGTATATACGCTCGGGATGGTCCCTTTTTTATCTAATCGGTTCAGTAGTTTTCAAGTAATCTTTAAGATTTTGTATGAACTACCTTGATGACTTTACTAACTATGATTTTATGTGAACTATCTTGATGGCTACTTTGTTTTTATGATCCGATTTAGATGGATTTTTTGTTTGAAAAGGAATACTTAAGTTATTTACCTTTAAATTTCACTGACCCACCTTTTAAATGGGCATTGTAACATTGAAAATATATAAAGTTAAAACATATCAACATGCTTACATACCACAAAAAGTTGAAAAAGAAACTTTATAAAAAGAAAAGCCTTCTTCAAAAAAACTGAAAATAAAAACGAAAAAAGTTTCAAAATTAAATACCGCTAAAAAGCAAGAAATAATATTAATAATCATTAGATACGCATATCAATTTTAATAAAACATGTCTATGAAGAACATGTCTTTTAGTATTCAAAAAAAAATGTCCTTTTAAATTTTTTCGGGTTTGTTGAAGGATGTTTTATTCGTCTAGTAAGTTAATTGAAACTTTTCTGTTAGTTTCACTGAAAATGGTCCAAAGTCTTATCATAGTACAAAATTGGAAATTGATCCATTTAAGGTGACACCCTGAGCGAAAGTGACGCCGTCGTGGTAAATTTTATTTAATATTATAATTCTAATACACAATTTTAATAATGTTTTACGTGAAATTTTTAGGGCCCACAGTCTAGTACTTTTAGACGGTATCGCTACAATCCCTCGTAGTCACTGCTAGAAGTACATAGAAAAAGTGCTAAAAGTGGCCGTTTTTGACACATTTGCTATCTACTTCTACGAATGACTACGAGGGCATGTAGTGTGTGTACCTCCTAAAAATACTAGACAATGGGCCCTAAAAACTCCACGAAAAACATTAATAAAATCTTTTTCTATTAATAACTTATTAAATAAAAACCTCAGAATAAAAACCTCAGAGGGCGTCACTTTCGGTGGGGTAGCCACCATAAGCTTAAATTTTATCGATATCGATATAGTCTGTGAACTTTGTGCCCACACTAAAGGTGAATGAATTCTTTGCATTACTTAATTGATTTGTTAGATAATTCTTCTTGAGTGAGCCATCTTTAATTGAAGATCTAAAAATATAGTATCATTTAATGGTCCCGTAAACAAGATCGACCACCAAAACCGTTTGGTTCAATCGTTGACAATCAAATTCAATCAAAGAATGTTCATTAAATGTTTGATGAGGTAATCAATGGAAATTGATATGATTGCTTATTAAATATTGTTAACTTTGATTTCCCTTAGTGATCTTATTGGGAAGAAGTTAAAAAAGTAAATGGCGGATGTGAAAATACGGTTACTGCCATGCCAATATTATTACACCAAATTAAATAACGCATAATATCAGTTTTTGGTCAAGCTCATTGAATTATGCATAGTGCTTGGCCTTGACTGATGTTAAGTCACGATTTTGCCGAAACTGTAAGCGCACTACACCCAGAATCCTCACCACTGAGGAACTGGCTATCTTACTTCTGACTGACGGAACGCATCAATTTTTAAATTGTTGTTATGGCGTCAGACTTAGGTAATAGTTCAGTAAAATTACGGGTTCGCAAAACATTAAATAGAAATAAGCTGTAATTTTGCAATCTGACTTTGATGTTATTATAAAACACTAATATAAACGAATTCAACTAAATACGAATACAAAAAAATACAGCGTAGTTGTAACTTTTTTTGTTGGATTTACATTCACAATCAAATTATAGTTCCAAATCAAGCAAAAAGTAAAGAAAGTATGTAATTAGCAATTTTGCTAAAGCAATTAAATAAATTAATATTTTGGTCAGTAAAGTAAAAAAAATTGTGAAAATTAGTTGGATTCATTTACAAAATGACAGCTAGCCATTTAATCTAACGATCAAAAGAAGAAAGACCGCTATTGCAAATTATTTATATTTCGTCATACTAGCTCCCGTAATTTTACTGAACTAAAAGAGTAGCTAGCCAGGTGGAATATTAATTTGAGCACAGCTTACTAACATCCAGAGAAATGTTAATATAAACCCTAAACTGCTCTATATTAAATCGATAGTTATGAATATCAATCATATTTGACAAAGAGCTGAAGAGGCAAAAAGCGGACTCGTCTTGACATCGGAATCGTTTTAACTCGAGTGCTCACTTAACTCGGCTTATTTGCCCAAGAGTGTTATTCCACATTCTGGAGTGACTTTGAGGAAAAGGTATCTTACTGATTGGCATTTTTTATTTGAACTTGAACGTATTACAAAAAACCAGTAATGCCGAATGTGGTAGATAGGGACCATCAAACTGAACAACTTATACCATGGGACCAATTCTGAAATCGTGAAAATAAAATCTGCTGTTTTATACATTTTGATATTTTCGTTATAATTTTTTGTATGAAACAGCAAATTTATTTTCGCGATTTCTGAGATGGTCCCAAAGTAAAAGTTGTTGAATTCGATGGTCCCTATCCGATGGCCATTCTTATCCTTACTAATCCTACTTCCTACTAATATTATTACACGACTGCCCAAAGCAAAAAGAGTGTTATGTGTTCAGGGTTCATGTATGTTTGTGGGTATGTGAGTTTCTTTATTCCACCATAACTTCTAAATGCCTGAACTGATTTGGATAAATGGGGTATCGTTAGAATCCTTACAGCATTCCGAGTGACACTGGCTATATTTTTTTTAGAAAAAATCAATATGGCGACTGTACGACGCCATTTTCAAATGCGAAAAAAATTTTTTTTTCTTCTATTATTATAATATGGGCATCAAATGAAAGGCCTTGATGAGCACATTCCAATACTATATAATATGTCACTAAAATATGTGAAATAAAATTAAATAAATTTAAAAAATATTAAAAACACGACTGCCCTGCCAAAAACGAACTAAAAAGTTAAACAACAAGTATTATTGCAGTCGGGGGACCTCTTTGATCAAACATTGTTCCATAATAAGGTCCCCCGACTGCAATAACACTTGTTGTTTAACTTTTTAGTTCGTTTTTGGCAGGGCAGTCGTGTTTTAAATGTGAAAGTTTGTGGGTTTGGATGTTTAGATGTTTGGATGTTTGTTCCTCAATCACGCAAAAACTACTAAACGGATTTGGTTTAGAAATTTGGCACACAGATAGTAGATAGCCTAGATTAAAACATAGGATACTTTTTATCCCGATATTCCCACGGGAACGGGAACCACGCGGGTAAAACCGCGGGCGGCCGCTAGTATTATAAATGCGAAAGTCCGTTTGTTTGTTTGTTACGCCTTCACGTCTTAACTACTCAACTGATCATTGTGAAATTTTGCATACACATTGTCAGGGGTACAGAAAAGAACATAGGGTACCTTTCATCCCGAAAAAGGGAACTGTTCCCGGGGGAGAGACAAAAAATTAAATACGCGGACAAAGTCGCGGGCGGCCGCTAGTATTAAAATTAATGTGGGATTTATAAATTTAAGCATAAAGTGTTGAACGAAGCGGAAGAAAGGAGATGGATAAATGAGTGAGCGAGAGGAAAAGTTTAAGGAGAGAGAGGTTTGGGTTTGGATGAAGATGTCATGTTTATAATGGCGTGTCGCTTTGAAGTTATTTACACAATAAAATAAGCATAATAAGAGCAATATTTTATCCACCTCGACCAAACCCCGACCCTAAATAAATAAAACTACATTTTATATTAAACAATATATTATTTAACAATAAAAAAAATTAAGTCACAAATAGTTTTCATTTGTAGAACTAAAATATGCCTATAAAACAAGCCACAAGATTAATAAAGCAAGGCTGTCGGGAATAAACTAAGTTGAACTATTTAGTTTGCTGTCACAAGGGCTCGTCGTGTGAACACTGTCTTTGTTTTCTTTGCGTTTGGTCGTGCGTAACGTAAATACATGGCAAGTTTTAAAATAAGTTGGAGATCTATTGATCTATTGCAGCTTCGCGGTAATGGAGTAGCGTGCAGTACCGAAGTGCCCATTGTTCTTGAAAATTAAGTTAAAATAATCTTTGGTTTTTTGATGAAGTACTAACTCATCTCATCTCATCATTAATCTTTAATTACTTTAGCATAGTTACCAAAAAAAAACATTTTGTTCTCCAAAATTAGTAAATGCTCACCAAATCCTAAACCACTCAAGAAGATTAGGTGAGCATTTACTAGTTCTGGTTTGGTTATGTTAGTATGGTGATAATTTAAATTGCTTGTTGTCCTCAATTGTTACTTTTTAGTTTCGACTGTAGGTATAAAAAAAGTTTGCTAAAATGAGTATTAGTCAAATATGCTCAATTAATTTAAATGTAAAACTGAAATGGTCTTATCATATGACCTCTGCAGGGTTATTTTAAGTCACTATCCTAAAGACGTGTTCAGTCCATAAAACTAAACAACTTTCACCAAAAAGCGTGAGTCGAAATTCACTACAAAATTTCGGTCATCCCTTACTAAACTCTCCACTTGATAGCTTTGATTTGTATCAATGGTCAAAAACTTTTGTACATATTTGGCCTTATTTTACTTACAGAAAGTTGTTCAGTTTCATGAACTGAGCACATTTAATTTATCCTTTGGAGGAAATAATTTGTCGTCATGTCTGTGGTTAGATTTTAAGAGGGCAATTACAACAACTATCGAAATAATGAATTATTTTCTTGGGTCTCAGAAATATCTTATAATGAGATATAAAAAATATTAAGAGTACAAGGATGGAGAAAAATTATTGTCAGTTTTCCCCCATTAAAAGTTAACAATGACATCTAGTACAACATTCATAAAGCGTACACACACATGCGACTCAAAAAACGTTAGTATGGCTGTATGCATAAAAGATCATAGTTCTCATATTTAAAAAGATATACGTAACCCCACTCTCTGTATTTAAAAAGATCATTTTCAGAAGAAGTTAAATAAGTTTTATAAATTTTCTCAAAACATTCCTCAAGTGACAATGGTCTTTCTTTCCCTGTACCCTTCATTTTGATTCACATGAAAACCAAGTTTAGCAAACGAAAACTAATACCTAGTTTACTGCTGACGAAATATTAAATCAAAATTTGAATAACAGCTGATGTTCGAAGAACAGCTGTTACGGCTCACTTAGCAAAACAAATGAACATAGATTTCAAAGCCGCACTCCGTAGCAAAATATCAAACGATAGCAAAAGACAGAAAAAGTTTCTCTTTGATGTTAAACTTTTGTATGATTGTACTACATTTTCTGGGTAAAATAAACTTCATTTAAACACACGTTTCGAGATAAGATGTCCGGTGGTTTGTTTATGTTTCAACATTTCGCTTGATTTTCGGAAAAATCGTTTTGATGGTGGGAAGTGTTTGTGTTAATGATTCTGATTGTTGTTGAACAATTGTAACTTTTTTACTTTCAAATAACTCATTAATAGAAACCTAAAGATTATTCACATTATAATTATATAGTATTCAATAAAAGAGTACCTATAGGATATTTACATGGGTGACTTAAGCCGCACAACTTTCTGTGACTGTTCGGTGACTGAACAAAAATATCTAATCCAGTGGCCAAAACTGGAACTACGTTATTAAATATTGTTACCTAGATCTACACCATCAACCTACGCCATCAACCACATAGACGACAGCGACGCCATCACCTGCGATTCAATTTTGGAAGCGACTTGCTAGGTGACTAAAATCGACCGTCACAGGTGACTGAAATCGGCCCATGTATATAGCTCGTAACTCAAAAATAATCTACTTACTTATAGGTACAGTATGTTACTTAACTAATGTGCTTCAAGCGTCTGCTTAGCGGCGACGATGTGGTACTATTATTGAATCTTAAAAATGTTTGAATGATTTAATTTTGATTTGATTGATTTTTGTGCTTCTTCATTCACACTGAACCAGCCTGTTAGCTTATAGAATTTACGCAATTTTATTAACAACCTGCATAAATTTTATCATTTCTATTGATAAACCTAAAACCGGTAAGAAGATTGGACCAAACCTGTTTAAAACCCTAAACCCTTGGTCTGTAACTAATTGTAATTAAGGACAACAAAACTTTCGATGAATAAAAACTAGTTGTTGAGTTTTGCACAGCAGATAAGTTCAAAATGTTAATGAATATTAATTGATTGACTTGTACTTGTCATACAGCTACAAGATAGGGAAGGCCAGGTACAGGTGAACGAGACTGTTTATTTAACACTATTAGAGTTTCGCACGTGTGCACTAATAATAGATGTGTACCGACCGCTTCACTGTCGATCACTCCTTTCAGTAATCATCCAAAGTCTGGTCCGTATTTGTGTTGCCTTACTGAGAAGTGCATCCGTTGTATGAATCATTTTCCTCAAACCTATTTCCTTCAATACAAACTTATAACCAAGTGAAATATCGACATCAAAATCGACTTAATTAACCCCAAACAGGATTATTAGAGGCTTCATTAATCGTAGACGATTTATCAGATCGCCCACACGCGTCGTTATTATAATGATTGTCTGTATCCCCACCTTAACATTTCTAATCACGCGAAGGCTAATCCGCTAAAATCTTAGCCAAAATAGCGCGAAAATTGTTTCGGTGTGCGCGTGCGGCGGGGAGCGCAGGTGAGCTCAGTCCGTGCCGCGATCTCTCACCGGCTGGGATCCAATCGCGAGACGCCGCGAATCTCCGAACGGACAGTTCGTGAAAATTTGAAAATCGAACCACGACGTCGACGCTATTCTTTAAAAAAAAGAAAATAAACATTAAAGAATGTTTGCGCCGGCTTCGCGATAGGTAGCTGTCATGTTCAGGGCGACAGAGTGATGTCCCTCGAGAGATGCGGCCGGTTGTCATCGCCGCCTGCCTGCTGCTCCTCGCGCCCATCACCGACTCTTGGTGGTGAGTTCCGTGCTTTCAAGAAAAAGGTTTTATGGCATAACGTTACTCCACACACAATACAACAAGTGCTAGTGTCTTACTCGCATTTTCACGGCAAAGAAAAACAAGTTGCGATCGTCTTGCGACGCATTTAAAGCCGCCGGCAAATGCATTTATAGCATTTATAGAGAAAACTTTTAATAAAAACTCTTAATTAGTTTTTTTAAGTTAAATTTAATAAAGTACTCATTTGGATTTCGTAAATAAAAGAATGGTTATTGAAAACTTTTTACTGCAGGAAAAGTTTCGAAGCTTCTCAGATATAGTTAGCTTTTACATGGCAACTTATTATTTATTAATAAATAAAAATGATGAAATTAGCTGACAACTTCTACTAACACATGTTTTTTGTCAAAACCTTGGATTTAACTTGATATTGATATATAAGTACATTCAATGTGGATAAGTGCGAGAGGCTGTTTCATAAATCATTCTACAAGATTTTTATCAGCTCAATAGAATTGAAAAACCAAATAGGCTCATTATAATTAGTTTTTTATTCTATGCAATTTATATACAAATTGAATTAGCAATAAAGTGAATCATGAGTCTACTCGTAATATGCAGAAAAAATGAATGCACGAACACGAAATTTTAGTCAATGTTTGATTCCCGGTTAGCCTCTTGTCGTAAAGCTCTAGTTTGTATAAGAAACATCGCTAGAGCAAAATAAAAGAATTTGCTAAGAGGTTGTCAACATCAGCGCAGTCTATTGTTGTATGGTCTGTGGGCGCAGGCCTTCCTTATGGGTGAATAAGGAGCCACGCAGGCCCAATGTAGATTGGTAGGTATTAACAAGTGCAATTGCAGCCGGTACCCACGGCTTAAGATCGCTTCCGAAGCACAAAGGAACTCGAGATAATTTTTGGTCACCCATCCTAAAACCGACCCTTGCGAAAGTTGCTTAACCTCCGTAATCGCAGGGCAAGGCGCTAAACCATTCCACCACTGAGCTCCTACAACCAAGAGGTTGTAAGAGGAGATAATTTTCTTACCTAAGTTAAGTTTAGACTATAAATTCAACTAAGTTGCATCATAACTATGAATAAAATCAATTCACATGATAAACGATGATTTAGCAATTAAAATGAATGATTGACTAGTCCGATCATCACTCTACTTTTAATGTTCCCAGCACCATTTTAACAACTGTGACATAGTGAACATTAACACAGTAGTATAATTTTAAGTTGTGGTTATGGTATTGAATGCTTAAGTAAAGCTAGAGTTTGAACTTTAACCATTTATTATTTCATATAATATAATATAAATGTAATGCGATACTGAAAATGATTATTTTCACTATAGTTGTTTAGATTTTATATTTTGGTTGCGAATAATGATACGGTTATATTTCAATTGTTAATTTCCTTTTTCTTGAATAGATATGGATACATGTATCCAGGAGCTTAGATGAGCTTAACTATATTATACTTAACTCGATGGTACGGTTCATTGAGCACTGTAATTATGGGTAAATCACCTTTGTTTTGAAACTGAAATTTGCTTTCAACGATATCAGCATCAAAATATTTCAAACAATTTCAATCGATTTCAAACGATAATTGTTAGCAACTGGGTTACGTAATCAAGGAGCGGTTAATTTTCAACGATAAAACCAAATCTAAATCGTTACCAAATAAAGTCTATCCATTTTCATCTGGTCTTAAATCTGAGTGTGGCTACTTTTCATAGTCTTAATATTATCAGTGGCAATCAAACAAAGCTGTAGAACGCGACAATAGCTAAACCATGTGGTAAACCTCGAAAAATTAAAAAATATCGTTTTTGGAGATATACAAATATAGGTTACGGCGGGTTGCGATCTGTAAAACTTGGGTTAAAGCATCTATAATTTTGTAATAAATAACTATATCACAACGGCGAGCGGTAACCTTTTTCGTAATTTAGATGTATTACGGGCTACTGTACTAAAGATTTTTAAGTAAATATAACCTAAATGACAACGTAACGGTTTTGGTTTTATCGTTCAGAACTAACGCGATTGGGCTCCAAGTGGCTTTAATTTGTAATACCTACAATATAACCAAATTTATTTTAGAAAGATCGCCGCCTTACCCTTTTTTTGGTGTCGACTTGAGCTACTGAGTTTATATTCTACTGTGACTGCATCTATTGTGACTGTGACTTAAAATATCTTTGTGTCGCGACTATCTGTGACAAAAAAGAACATATTATACCACAATTGTACTATCAATTTATAACTAGGAAGTGCAATAAAGAGATTTTCAACGGCTACGGGCGTTTTCATGTCTGTTCTTAGACTGAGTTATGAAGAACAGCGCTTGATCTATTATTGGTAGTAAAGTACATTTATGAAATAAAAGACTTTTTAACGGATACTAGCGCGGTTTTATTGAAAGTACTTTGGTAATTAGTTGGTATTTGGTTTGATTTTTGATTTTTCCGACGTTTCGGCACCTTTGCAGCTGCCGTGGTCACGGGGGACTGAAGCTACTCGTGAGCCTACCCTCAAGCGATGAATTTTTTTTAAGATGTTCAGAAATTAATATTTTACAATTTTATTTATCTTTTTAATTGGTTTAAGTTGATTTTGTGATTTAATTAATGCTAAAGAGAGAGAATCTACTGAAACTACCACCATTTCACAAAATTGGGAGGCCCCTCCTAAAAAGAAATGGCGAAATAAAACTTGGAGAGGAAAGCCGACCTCCGTCTTTTATATTTATTAATTTATTTGCAAAAGGAACTAACCGTATCATTAGATCTTGCAGTGTGTGTATGGGGCTTCAGCTTGTGAATGATGGGGTCCCAAGCTGGTGGAATTTTCCAACCATCATCTCTATTGAAATTAGGATATTTATTTATTTCGATAGCCTCGCGGAGCATTCTAGGAATAAATCTACGTTCCTTAGCAAGGATTTGGGGTTTGTCAAATCTAATGTAATGGTTGGGCCCCTCAAAGGCGTGATCACACACTGCAGACTTGTTATCGCGCCTATGTTTCATGTCAGCTACATGCTCTTTAACGCGGGTCCCTATACTTCTCTTTGTTTGCCCGATGTAGGAGAGCCCACAGTCACAATCTAGTTTGTAGACGCCTGCGGCTTGAAGGGGGATGTTACACTTGACAGGTCGTAAGAATTGGTTGATCTTCTTCGGCGGCTTGAAGAAGATCAACCAATTCTTACGACCTGTCAAGTGTAACATCCCCCTTCAAGCCGCAGGCGTCTACAAACTAGATTGTGACTGTGGGCTCTCCTACATCGGGCAAACAAAGAGAAGTATAGGGACCCGCGTTAAAGAGCATGTAGCTGACATGAAACATAGGCGCGATAACAAGTCTGCAGTGTGTGATCACGCCTTTGAGGGGCCCAACCATTACATTAGATTTGACAAACCCCAAATCCTTGCTAAGGAACGTAGATTTATTCCTAGAATGCTCCGCGAGGCTATCGAAATAAATAAATATCCTAATTTCAATAGAGATGATGGTTGGAAAATTCCACCAGCTTGGGACCCCATCATTCACAAGCTGAAGCCCCATACACACACTGCAAGATCTAATGATACGGTTAGTTCCTTTTGCAAATAAATTAATAAATATAAAAGACGGAGGTCGGCTTTCCTCTCCAAGTTTTATTTCGCCATTTCTTTCTTGGAGGGGCCTCCCAATTTTGTGAAATGGTGGTAGTTTCAGTAGATTCTCTCTCTTTAGCATTAATTAAATCACAAAATCAACTTAAACCAATTAAAAAGATAAATAAAATTGTAAAATATTAATTTCTGAACATCTTAAAAAAAAAATTCATCGCTTGAGGGTAGGCTCACGAGTAGCTTCAGTCCCCCGTGACCACGGCAGCTGCAAAGGTGCCGAAACGTCGGAAAAATCAAAAATCAAACCAAATACCAACTAATTACCAAAGTACTTTCAATAAAACCGCGCTAGTATCCGTTAAAAAGTCTTTTATTTCATGTCTAGTGAGCGCGTAAGCTTGAGAAGTGAAAGTACATTTATCTACTCTCATATCGTAAAGTTCGTATTATAAACTTCAAAACTAGTTTATATTGACGTACTTTATACAGACAATACCGAATTTGAAAAAAAAAATATTATAACACTTCTTCGATAACAAAACAGTGTTATAAAATAACTTTTTTACCATTACGATACAGGGATCATGTATTTAGTACATTACTCCTTTGTAGTTTATAGTCTATGGTAATATCGCTTAAACGAGGCGCCCCATTTAAAAAAATACAAAAAAAAATGATTTCATAATAACTTGCAGTCAGAGGCATACATATAGAAAGTGACAATATTAATGAATTTAATTTTATGCCTCCGAGTACATATTGCCTTTAATATTTAATCTTGTTTCCATCTTTTCAGTTGACTTGTCTTTTGATGCAGGCGGGTTTTTTATATCTTTTTAGTTATTATATAGGTATTACGGTCATGATATACCTTTTTGAAATCCTTATGATATGATCCCTTTAATTTGAAACACATTTTGCAGTATTCTCAGAAAAAAATCTTCAGTTCCTATAATGGCACCGTACATGGCAGCTGCTATATTGGTTTTTTAACGCCTCTTACCTAAGAACACTTGAGCTGACAAGACAAATCAACGATATATTAAACATAGAAATCCGTTCAGCCGTTTGAAAGATATGAGGTGAGTGAGGTATAAAGAATATTTCAAGATAAACAAAAACAAAAGACAAAATATAGGTTACGTTTTTCGCGCGAAAAACGTAACCCTTTCCTTGCAGTCAGGAATGTTTTATTTTTATTTTTGTATTTTTTAAGTGAATGTGAAAAAAATTTGACTCCGCCCGAGCGACGAAAATCATTCGTAATCTAGGTATTACCAGCAAAGTCGAGAAACTACTCTTTTTAGGGTTCCGTACCCAAAGGGTAAAAACGGGACCCTATTACTAAGACTTCGCTGTCCGTCTGTCTGTCTATCTGCCTGTCTGTCTGTCACCAGGCTGTATCTCATGAACCGTGATAGCTAGACAGTTGAAATTTTCACAGATGATGTATTTCTATTGCTGCTATAACAACAAATACAAAAAACAGGATAAAATAAATATATAAGGGGGGCATACAACAAACGTGTTTTTTTGCCGTTTTTTTGTACGGAACCCTTTGTGCGCGAGTCCGACTCGCACTTGGCCGGTTTTTATTAACATAGGTCTTTTATTTTCATACCATTTACACTCGTGTTTTAATACCCCTTATTATGCAACTGTTTCATAAAGTACTTTTATTTATTTATTTATATATACATTATGTCTATTAATGGTAGTTAGATGACTATATAATTATGTATTAGAACTATTATATTAAATAAAATTCAGCGCGTCGCCACTTTCGCTCAGGGTGCCACCTATTTTGGACTGAACGGAAAATTTAAAATTATCTTTATTATTTACATTTACGGATAGAATTTATAATTATTTGCAATAGGATTTCGCGCATGAAATAACTTACTTATATAGTTAATTTATAATTTGTTATCTCATTCACTCACATACTCGTAAGTATTGTTAATTTACCTGTATTTTAAAGAAACCACATACATTGTATCATACTTCCCGAGTCAATTTGACACACCATATACTCTTTTAGTCTTCCTACATAATTCACAAAGTCTCGATAATCCCGATCGATAATAAATCGGTAACACGAATCATAAATCACGCGCATGAGATTCAATAAAGTCATATGAGGTCGCCGGTACCTCCTCACCCGACTTTAATTTGCAATTAATCAAAACGGACCTTAAATTAGGTGGTTCGTTCGGCAAAAAACGAGTAATAGCCTTTAATGAGGTTACTTCGGCCGAGCATGAGGATGTGTATAATTTAATTATTCGTTTTATAATCAATATAATCGTGATGGCATCTTGATAGATGTGTTTTAAAGTTTCTTTGGGGCTTGAGACATTTTAACTATTTGCATCGAGGAAAATAAGGTTTCGTTTTGATAAGTTTTTAAATTGATTATTTGCCTTTACTTCAAGCGCAAATGCGGAATGAGGATGTAAAAAGTTTAATTATTAGTTTTTAAAGTTTCTTCGGGAGTTTGGAAATAAAAACTACTTATGTATTTGCATTGAAGAAATTTTGAGAAAATTATATCAGTTTCTTTTTTATCTGACTGCAAGGAAAGGGTTATGTTTTTCGTGCGTATCTTGTATGTTTATATGTTGCTTTTTATTACCTCATATCATTCAAACGGTTGAACAGATTTCTATAATTAAGATATGCTACATTTGTGACTTAAAAAAAACAACATAGCGACTATGAGGTGCTATTATTTGCAGCGAAAAATGATTTTTAGAATACTGCAATATAGGTATCAAATTAAAGGGCTTATCATAAGGATTTCAAAAAAAATATCATTACCGTAATATATAATAACTAAAAGACATAAATAAAAATAAATTTAAATAAATAAAAAAAAAACTAATAAACCCGCCTGCATCAAAAGTCAAGTCAACTGAAAAGATGGAAACAATATCAAATATTAAAGGCAACATGCTACCAGAGGCATTGAGAGGATTACATTTTACCTTTTATAATCGTGATGACATCTTGATAAATGCGTTCTAATGTTTCTTTCAGAGCTGTTGTGACCTTTTAACTATTTGTATTGAGGAAAATTAAGCTTCGATTTGTGAAAATTTAGGTTTTACTTCGGTGTCTTTTATATTAAAATGATGTTCGTTTGGGCTCCTTTTTTAAATTTAATTATATGTTGTATAATCGTGATGGCATCTAGATAGATGTTTTTAAAGTTTCTTTGGGACTTGAGACATTTTGTAACTATTTGCATCGAGGAAAATAAGGTTTATTTTGATGTTACTTAAATGATTTGCAAAGTTTTTACTTCGAGCGCACATGAGGAATTAGGATGTATTTATGTATAACTTAATTATTCGTTTTTAGAGTTTCTTCGGGAGTTGTGACATTTTAACTATTTGCAATGAAGAAAATTTAACATTGATTTGTGAAAATTAAGGTTTTAATTTTGAGGTTTTCTTTTTTTAATAATGTTTCTTTGGGTGAGCATAAGGATGTGTATGATTTAATTTTACATTTTATAATCGTGATGATGGTTTTACACATTAGCGCAAAATAGGAAAATTGGCAAAAGTGTAATTTAATTCGGAGGCTTTTCATTAGTAATATAATTTCCGCAAAAGTTAATTATTTTAGTGAAATATTGTTGCTCTCGTTCATACTTATTTAGTATAATACAGTACATAAACAAATTTCGAAAAGAAATAAAAAGCGTTGTTTTTGAGAATTTTTTTTTTTTTTTATTTAGGAATACGAAACTATCTCCAAAAAATAAAAAAATTATTAAAAATCCCACAAAACTTGCTTCTTTTTTCAAAGTTCCAAAACCAAAAATTGGGACCCCAGCTGATGAATCAGAATAGATTTTTGTTTTCTTAATCCATCAATTCTTAACTATTGTCTTTACCCCCAACTGGTAGCGTTTAAAATGGTCGTCTCAACCTAAACGCTTGTTTCTCAAACTACTTTCGCTTTTGCTTATTACTGTTTAAACATCGATTTGCTTATTACTGTTAAGGCTAATATAAACTTAATGAGACAGCGCGCTTATTACAGGGCGGTCGAAGATGACTTCATTTTAGCAATTTCGCACAAGGTTGATTGATTACCCCGTGCCTTGGGAGGTTATGGGGGAGTTTATCGGGCCCTTCTTTGATATGCAAGTTTTTATGATAATTCGGATTTTGGATGTGGAATGGTTTTTGTGAAAAATTCTGAGATAGGAGATTTTTTTTTCAATTTGCAGTTAATTTTTTTTACTTCTCAAAATAACACCGAAATTAAACGGTGTGTTTTCTACTTGAAATTAGTTACTGAGATTTCGCATTTATATGAATCAATGTATTTTTAATTAGAATTTGCCAGTTCACTCTGCAAATGAGCTTAAAAATAGTTATGTTGCATATGTATGAAATTACACCTAATCAATATAAACATAAATTTAAGTTTACACACAAAGAAAACGTTAAGATTTTAGCACTGTGGAACTCACTTAATGACACTTTAATTTTATAGCCATTTAATAATCAACTGTGTAAACATTGCTTAACATTTACGTGCCTTTGAAAATACAGGGTGAAATCGAAGTAATTGGCAATCTTCTAAACTAATAAATAATTTAACCGCGGTATTGATAACTTTAGGACAAAAAATTCTTAAATATAAGTAACCAAAATTAAATGTGAAATAAACATTTAAAAAATCACAAGAAGTCATAAGTCATAATTTCATGTTTTTTAACATCAGTAAACTTTTAGTTAAAACAAGTATGACTTATGTTATGACTTCTTGTGATTTTTTTATGTTTATTTCGTCATGAATTTTGATTACTTTGATTTAAGATTGTTCTTAAGTTATCAATATTGTGGTTAGATTTTTTAGTTTTAAAGATTACCAATGATTTTGATTTTACCCTATAAAATACTATAGAATATAAAAATATCCAAATCTCACAATCGTTACGAACAAAAATTAAGTTCTTTGCTCCGGTTTCCATTTATAAGGCCCACAATAAACTTTGAATAAGCGATACTAATTTATATCGATTCATTAATCGTTCTAAGTGATTCTAATATAGAAACTGGGCGAACTAACATGGTAAAAATAGCAATCAAACCTCTCATTAGAACGTCGAAACACGAGAGATTTCGGGTGTGGCGACACTAGTTTCGAGTCGCCCACGCAACAAAAATTAAAATATCTCGAAGTCGATTAGTATTTTTAATCGATATATTCAATAGCAATAAACCAAATTCGGCCATAGATTAAAAATAACAGTCAGAGTAGAACATGTTTTATCTTGTTGATAAATTATGACTTAAGTTTTTAATTTTTGTTGCAGTTAATGTTGGAATACTTTTTTAAGTTGGATTAATTAGATCAAACGACTTCAAGTTTTCTTATTTTTAGGATATATTTATTAAATCTTAATTTAACAAGTTTTCTGCAACATCTCAAATTCTCATAAAACTGAAAAAGTACCAATCATCACAAGGCTCTGTCAATTCGAGCTGATAATCTTGAAGATATCCATTAGAAGTATAGTGAAAATACCTTACTAAGATGATAAATTATATAAAATTTTACTAGTGACTTGGACTAGTTACAAACTACAATAGATAATTAAGTAAATAAATATTGTTAATGAGAAGAAACTTTTAAAAAATACTTTGATCTTACTATCCTACTTCTGTTTTTTGGATGTTATGTTTAGATACCAATCAATGGTCATCAATTGACCTTTATTGTAGCAAAATTAATTAATTAGATAAACATTTTTATACAGGCTGTTAAAAACAACCTGCAATTTCGAATATGATAGAAAGGGACCATCAAACTGCTCAACTTTTACTATTGGACCAACTCTGAAATCGCGAAAAAAATATCTGCTGTTTCATACATTTTGATATTTTCGTTATTATTTTTTATTTGAAACAGCTGATTTTTTTTTCGATTTCAGTATTGGTACAGCTCGCGCAACATAACTTGACCCAACTTTTAGTACACGTGACCTGATTTTTGTACTGAAAATGCAACTGCGCAAGCTTCATTGTCTATGGTTTGGTTCAAGTTATGTTGCGCGAGCTGTACCATATTAAGTGTGAGTTGCACCAAAACGCTGTCAAAGTTACGGTTATCGTCAAATGATAATGCTACCTGTTTGTAACATCAAACTTGTCAAAGGACATCATGCTGGCTTGCAACCTCTTCTTGTGCTTAACCGGTACTTTAACAAGCTTGTTATCGTTATAGTTAGGTGGTGCAACTCAGCCTAAAAGTTGTAGAGTTTTATGGTCCCTATCTATCTACCATATACGGCATTGTAGGTTGGTTTTTAAACACCCTGTATAAATAACACTTTGATCTTACTATGCGCCAACTGTAAACGCTGTATTTCGTATGAACTTCTATTGTTTTTGCAAACCTTTTATTAGTTTTATGAGATTACTCGATAATAAGTACTTTTGATCGAAAATCGAGTAAGATTTACGAGGCAATTAATATATTGACTTCACATTAACGCTGCCTACCATTCAACCTATTAAGGAGATGGCTATCTTCAAACATCATTATGAATATTAACTTAATTAATCGTTTTATTAATTAGCATAAATATGAAGATTTTTAACAGATTTGTGGCTAGTTTTGATGTGTCTAGACGTTTAATGATGGATTAATATTGGTTTAAAATATCGGAGTTGATCTTATAAGAAATAGAACATTTAATAGTAAGTAAATACTTTGTTAACCTTATCACTGCGTTCATACTGAACTAACGAAATGAAATTTATAAAAAGACAATTAGGTTATGGCGCTTTTTTGACATAATAATTGTGTCTTTTTCGAAAACGATTTTTCTATTTAGAGTGCATGACGCTACTCCTATGTAGTCTAATCCAAAACAATATTCGGGTCCGAAATCACCCTATGTCGGCAATTTCTTTGTCACTGACCCATCGTAATGTTAATCAAATTGCGATTTGCGATATTTTTTTAATTAAAACATTCAGTAACAAGCAATCTCATACTCTAATCAAATCATCGCACTATATATAAAATCAATTTAAACGCAACGTCGTTTTTACAACTCTAATGAATGACCGTACTGCCCCTTAACTCCGTTAATATTACGGTAATATCCGCTTTTGTAACCATCAAGAGTCCGGTTCTTTAATGACACTAAAAAAATAATAGATAACCTATGGAGATATTTCCATTTAGAAAATATACTCTAATTGGGAATTTATGTCTTGAAGATACAAACCGTCTACAAACTCGTGCTAATTACAACATATCTTACTTTCAAACCCATTCACAGATTTTAACGCTTAAGTTTTTATGAAGTTATAATCTTGAAAGGAAGTTGTGTTTACCAACATTGGTGTTTTATTTATATGTGTGGGCTCATAAAAGTCCTATTTGTCGTTTTATGTTTGGTATGAATTAAGATGTTTTGTGAGACGATGGAGAATCAATGGTATTAATTAATCAACATTTGTGCAGCTTATTATCTGGAGATAGCTCAGTAATTCGTTTATATGCTGTTTACTTAAGTTTTCATTTGTTTTAAGGTTTTCAAGACTTGCGATAAGAGTGGGTGTCGTGAGAAACAATCAATTTATTTACCTATTATTGTGTAAAAAATAAGCTTTATTGGATATGTATCGAAAAGTTCAAGTTATGTATTCTAGTAGCTTTTACACTGTAAAAACCTTCTATTTTACTGCTATGAGATGGAAAATCTTTAATGTAAAATATTTTTTCATGTAAACTGTTATAAAGTACATACCTAATTATATTTTCAAACATAAGAAAAAAATAATTTGATATTTTTGGATTTACAATGCAATTTTTATACAATACTAAATAATTTACTAGAAAAAATACGAGTCGCACCAGATCAATTCTCAGACAAACAAAAATAGCATTGTAAATGCAAAAAGTCAATTTTAAAAATTATATAAAAGTAGCTATTTCATTTTATTCAATTTTGAAAATATCTGTAAAGATATTTCCAAGGTAATTTCTCACATTGGTGAAATAACGCTGGCTTGCAGCATAAGAATGGGGTACACTAGAAGAAATTCGACGATGCCACTAGTGACTCGGTAGCTCAGCGGTCAGAGCAATGGACCGGATATCCAAAGGTCGCGAGTTTGATTCCCGTCTGAGAATTGATCTGGTGCAAGTCGTATTTTTTCTAGTATTTATTTTGTATTGTATAGGAAAAATGTTAACGAAACTTGAAAGCACAACAAGATCAATCATCCACTTTCGCCCACACTCAGCAGTGATCGTCAATATTTTACAAAATCTCTCAATATCGTCAGTTTATAATTGAACTTGTAAATACCGACGGCAATGTTTATTTACACTTATGTCACGAGGTATAAATAGTCTGACCTGATTATAACAAGTACTTAAAAATAACATAGGTACTGACACTTCGTAGTTCGTATGTATGTTACGGTTAATACCCGAAGTGCAGCTAAACCTAGTTTTAGCCAGTTTAAAGTAGGTGTAGGTGTGACTGATCTGCTTTACTGCTGTAGGTCCCGAATATAGTTATTTTTTTAACAGATAACAGAAATAACTTTCTTAATGCCTCATAAATTATTCCCACTTAGTAGAAACACAAAGACGGCTAGACCTAGTTTTAACCGGCTACACCTAGTATTAGCCGCGAGCAAATCGGCTACACCTAGGTTTATTCAACAGCTATCAGCTACACCTTAGTTTTAACCGGCTTAAACTAGGTGTAACCGCTCTTTGGGTATTGGCCGTAACACGCACAAGCCGTGTTTCAGCTGAAACTATTCAAAATCAGCGCATGAGTAGATTTGACATACACCAGCCCCCAGAATGACGTCCATGTGTTTACAAACCTCTCAATCATTGCTATCGAGCGGTCTTTACATATTGTTTCGTAATATGATTACTTAAAAAAATATTATTTCGCTGAATTTTCTCACTCTCCACAATGTGTTAGGGCTGGGTATACGCAACCTAGAGTTTCGCTTTGGTTAGATTAATTGTTATTTTGGTTTTGGGGTTTGCTCACAGACTCTGATAAATCTTTATTAATTTTCAATATTTATTATGGATGGAATCTTAAAGACACTCCATTATTTTAAAGATTTAAGTAGTCCTTATTTACAAAAATGGTTGCGTATTTATTAACATAATAAAGAACTACGATTTGGATTCATGGTAGAGTTTATTGAAAATCAGAATTCAAAAACTGCTGCCCCTATCTGCAGCTCCTATTTTCAATGTATATATGTGTACCTACTACAGAACCTAGAAAATGTAGGAATGTAACTGAAAATATCAAAGACTAAAAAAACAAAACACTACAGCAACAGACGCGTTACAAATTCGAATTTCAAAAAACCGTTCGTTTGGCCACGTAACTAGTTCATTTAAAGCGGTGCGATGGCCTGTCACCGCGACCGCCCGCGCATGTTTGTCGTGCGCTTAGCGGAGCCTCGCTAACTGCGTGCGCTGCCACAGATTATAAGGCAGATGGGTTAACTATGTAGGGAAAGTCAAACGTTAGCTACCTAAAATAATTTTATTATCTCTTAAAGAGTGTATTACTTCGCAAGCGTACCGCGGCTGCGATGGGCAAGACACAAAAAATAATGTTTTTGTAAATTTTACTATCAATAAAGGTCTTTAGCTTGCATTTCCTTAAGCCTATTGGCTATTTCGCTCACTGTCTTCCACGATTTGACGGTGTAGCACTATTAACGAGTGTTAATATGCAGATTCAATTCAATTCAAAATTCAATTTAAAATTTTATTGCATTCCATAAGCATACCATAAAGTAATACATAAGTGGTAATTTTATAGAAAGAGCACATTATGGACCCAGTAAGGAGAAAAATCAAAGATTAACTAGGTAACGAGCAAAAATCTGCTAAATTCATAAAAAAAATCGATCGTACCCGGTAATTTGCAGACCTACCTAGTTAATGAGCATATTACCGTATTCCGTACTCGCGGTAACAGTTACACGGACTTCACAAGTCACTACGTGACTACTATCCCCGTCAATTGGTAATGCGCCTGGCGGCCATGATTTTAACCTCAAAAATGAAAAACAATTGCATTTTTTTTATACCTAGACCCTTTCTTATTGAAAGTAACTATTTAATAATTAATATATTAAATTACCTATTAGAATTTTCCTGTTTTTTGTCATTTTTAGTTGCGGATGACGTTGATGTGTATGTAAATTTGACAAGGTTCCAGCGCATTACCAATTGACGGGGATAGTACTACGGTACTATGTCCACTACGTCAACGTAGGCAACTAATTATTTGTCATTTCACAGGCAAAAACAATCTGTGCCGCATCTACGTTTACATAATCTTTGCGGGTGGTGCAAGGACTTTCCACCTCATTGTGCGTAGAGACTAATTATCGTGAGCGCATTATGCGAGGAGTGGCGCTAAAACCGATCACTCCAGGAGTTTGCAAATGTAATTTCGTTTGTCACATTTGACACGTTGCAAGTAAACAGTAGGTAGTGAGACACCCAACTGACTACTTGGCGATGAGTGGTAAATGAAAGAAAAATATGGCTTTCATTTTTGAGCGAAGTTTTCATTTAAGTATACATTTTTTTCAGGCCGCCTGAAAATCCTTAAATCGCGATAAAGTAACACAGAAAATCCTTAATTATGGATGAACATTTGAGCTTTGTTAAAATATATAAATATAACTCAAAGTAAATGGACTAGAATTTGTAACTAGTTTATGAAGAAGCGAATCAGCCGCATAATGCACAGCTAATTTCAAGCGATCAATGCATAACTAAATGCGAAATGTTGACACTCATTCTTATCACATTACATAACCCTAATTCAAATCTGTATTCATAATTATGTCATCATCATCATCATCATATCAGCCACACGACACCCACTGCTGGGTATAGGCCTCTATAATAATAATTAATAATATAATAAATACTTAAAATAATATATAATTATGTACGTAGCAGTAATATTACAATAAAAATACAGGATCAGATGAGGTTCATTCATACTGCTACGTCATTTGTAGAGCTTACGCGCACGCACTTACGGCGCGCTCGCAACACTTTCAAAGAACTCCTGGGAGGCTATTTGAGCAATTTAAAATGTTTGCTAAAACGCTGTAAACGCCGGAGACATGTTTGTTGTTTTCATTGCAACCTTATCCGGCCATTTGTACACCATCATGGTAAGGGAAAATAAATACACTTGTGGTGGAGAGTATCGTTCAATCGAATCTGTTTTCCTCTACAGGACTATTATGTATTCTGTGCTACAGGTTGCATCTCGTGAAATTTTGTGAGCAAGTTTGAAAATTATAAAGATTTTTTTTTGACGAGCCAGTTTTTTGAAACTTTTCGAAATGGCTTCTTTCCAGCTGTCTGTTCTCCTCTACGAATCGCATTTCTCAACCGATTCCCATGAAATTTTGTGTGCAGGTTCGATAGTTTTATATTTGTTTTTTGACGAGCCTGTTTTTCGAAATTTATCTAAAAAATAATAATTCACTGATTTCGAAAAACGTTCAAAATTAGAAGCACCATCTAGCTGCCAATACACCAAATAATATAGGTCATAGGTCCTAAACAGCACGTACTGTGGACTTTTTGTGTGAAATCTTCGTTTTTTTAAACAACATACAATTTGAGCTACTTTGTCATTTGTCATCGCGAGGTCTACAGCTCACGAAGCCACTAGTTATTATACATTCAGAAAGTTCAACCTACAAACGACCTTTCTACCGGTTCAACAGAGTCCACTGTCTTTAAAAGTACTCGTTTCGTTTGAGTAAGTACCTAACAGTCAATGAAAATGCGACACGATAGGAAAATGCCATTTAATTTATACAAGATCCCGAATTGATAAGCAAAGGTAATACTTAGTATTACTCAGTAACTGATAAATATAGAATTTGTTTATAAAAGCCTGATATAATTAACTAGCTTCTGCCCGCGACTTCGTCCGCGTGGATATTAGACGAAATCCTTTTAAGGAACCTTCAACCAGGATCCGGCCAGACATTTTTACGCGATTAGGCGAGTCCCCACTCCCGCTCCCGTTCCCCGATCCCGTTCCGTTCCCGTCCCGTTTGCGTTCCCGTCGCGTAAACGTCCTGTAACCGTCCCGTACCCCTTCCGTTTCCGTTCCCGTTCCCATCCCGTTCCTGTCCCGTTCCCATCCTGTTCTCGTTCCCGTTCCCGTCCCGTTATATTCCCGTTCCGTAACCGTTCTGTTCACGTTTCGTTCCCGTTCACATTCCCGTTCCGTTCCCGCTGCGTTCCCATCCCGTAAACGTCCCCTAACCATCCCGTACGCCTTACGTTCCCGTTCTTGTTCCCGTTCCGTTCCCGTCCGGTTCTTGTTCCCGTTCCCGTTCCCATCCTGTTCTATTCCCGTTCCGTTCCCGTTTCATTCCAGTTTCGTTCCCGTTTTGGTCCCCTTTACGTTCCTGTTTCATTCCCGTTTCGTTCCGTTCCCGTCCCGTACTCGTCCCGTACCCCTTCCGTTCCCGTTCCCGTACCCGTTCCGTTCTAGTTCCCGTTACCGTCTCGTTCCCGTTCCGTTCCGTTCCATTCCGTTCCATTCCGTTCCGATCCGTTCCGTTCCGTTACGCTCCGTTCCGTTCCGGTCCGGTCCGGTCCGTTCCGTTCCGTTCCGTTCCGTTCCGTTCCGTTCCCATGCCCGTGCCCGTACCGGTTCCCGTTCCCATTCCCTGGATGTGCATGTCCAGGTCCAGGTCCATATGTGTCATGTCCACCGCGTTGGACTTCAAAATAAATCTCATTTTCGCAATCACCATCCCATAAAACCTCAAGAACGACATCCATGTCGATTTTTATGTTACTCACCCCACTTACCCTCTAAGGGGTTGATTTTCAAAATCCCAAAATATATATTTAGACGTGCTCCTACGAATTTTAAAGTTGTAATTTCGATTTTGTATTCTGTTTCCATACAAAATTTGAACCCCATTTTTGCCCCTTTAGGGGTTAAATCATGTCCACCGTGTTGGACTTCAAAATAAATGTCATTTTTGCAATCGCCATCCCAGAAAACCCCAATAACGACATCTTTATCGATTTTTATATTTACTCACCCCATTTACCCCCTTAGGGGTTGATTTTCAAAATAACAAAATATATATTTGCCTATTTATTTTTAGATGTGCTCCTACGAAGTTTAAAGTTGTAATGTCTATTTTATATTATTTTTCCATACAAAATTTGGACCCCATTTTCACCCCTTTAGGGGTTAAATCATGTCCACCGTGTTGGACTTCAAAATAAATGTCATTTTTGCAATCGTCATCCCAGAAAACCCCAATAACGACATCGATATCGATTTTTATGTTTACTCACCCCATTTACCCCCTAAGGGGTTGATTTTCAAAATAACAAAATATATATTTGCCTATTTATTTTTAGATGTGCTCCTACAAAGTTTAAAGTTGTAATGTCTATTTTATATTATTTTTCCATACAAAATTTGGACCCCATTTTCACCCCTTTAGGGGTTAAATCATGTCCACCGTGGTTGGACTTCAAAATAAATGTCATTTTTGCAATCGTCATCCCACAAAACCCCGATAACGACATCCATATCTATTTTTAGGTTTTTTAACCCTTTCCACCCCCATTTCATCCCCTTTGGAGTTGAAATCATAACAAAAACAATATACGTTGCTTTAGGATTCTATACATAAGCCTAAATTATAAATTTAGCGATTTTTACTTCGAAAATGAAGGATTTTCTTTAATACACAACTTCATCCCCCTTTTGACCCCTTCGGGGGTAGAATTTTGAAAAACGCTGAGACCCGTATTTATTTATTTTCAATCGTCAGCCTAAACACAAAATTTGAAGATTCTAGCTTCAAAACTGAGGGACTTTCATACAAACTTTCATCCCTTATTTCATCCCCTTAGGGATGGAATTTTCAAAAATCCTTCCTTAGTGGATGCCTACACTGTATAAAGTATCTGTGTGCAAAATTTCAAGTCTCTAGGTCCAGCGGTTTGGGCTGTGCGTTGATAGATCAGTCAGTCAGTCAGTCAGTCAGTCAGTCAGTCAGTCAGTCATTCAGTTTACGATTTTATATATTAAGATAAGTCTAGCCTAAAAATCTGATGCTGTTGGTACCTAAATCATAATTTTATCTAATACGTATAACATTGTAAAGTCTTTGTAGGTTCCAATTACCTTCTAAATATCGTACAAAAGGATCGTTTCAAAACACATTCCATAACTTTCGAAACCCAAAAAAGTACGACACAGGCCCAATTTAAAAGGCACGACAAACATCCAGCCGTTCAGCGCCTATGATGCGAGCGCTAAAACCTACGGCCAACACGCTCGTAGCCACAGTACATAAACTTAAAAGTGTTTGCTCACATACACTGTGACAGAGTGATCTAGTCTAGCTATGACAAATGACAATGTTTGTGTTACACTTCTATGCCCTTGGATTTAAAGTCTATTTTGTAGTGTTGTCGAGTGATGGTAATGATGTGTACAGTTAGTCGACATGTTAGCACTAATCGCGCCGAAGTCACAAGTTAGCGCCTCTCTTGGTGTCCGCAAACAGACAGTTTGAATGAACCCTTCCGGATGCAGTTTAACCCCCTCAATAGGACACAATAGGACTGTTAAAGTTATGAAATACTTTCAAATATTTTCAAATGTTTGGACACAAAAGAAGACCTCAGAAAAATTAAAGCACGTTTTAAGATGCATTCAAATGTCTTTTAAATTTGAAACAAATGGGGTTACATGACTAGATTCTAGTCAAGAAGTTTGAATTCATGTGTATATGAATTTAAACTTCTTGATTCTAGTCAATCCTTTTACTAGATAATGGATATTGTATCCACAGTAACATGCAACAGTAACTATTTACAGTACTATAATTTTCAACGACTAAAAATAAAAATGTGTTTATCGAGAGCGTTGTATAATAAAAAAAAATAGAAATTAATTAAAGAATGAATTAATTAATTAAGACCCTCAGGTCTTGAATAGAATAAAGGAAGACCGAAGACCTGATTTTAAATGAAGTTTATTTGCAAGTAATCATTTATACACCGCTAGTAATGTTAACTTTATGAGCTAGACAAAATAGAAATCTCGCTAACAAACAATTAATTAACGGTACATCATTGTAGCGTAATCATAAATAGACTTAACGAAGTTTCTTAATCACTTCACAGCCGAGCCAAGAGAACGCCTAACTGTGGTTAGCGAATAAATCTATTGTTCAACGCGTAAATATCACACACGGCATAAACCCGGTTGAAAGCCTGCCAGGTGTCCACGTGACGTAGGTCAGGGATCAGTAACATTAGCACGAAAATCTTTAGAGTGTGAATCGAATTGGTATTGAGCGAACATGACGATAAGTTTTTTGAATTGAAAGTACGCCGGCCGTACTGTATTACAGTAAGGATAACTAAGATTTCCAATTCAACAGTTTCGTATACGGCCAAAGGAAAATATGACGTTTGTGCTCGTTTCACAGTAGAGTTTTTTGTAAATACAGGTTCCACTGGGTGGAAGGAAGACTTTCTGGCTTTTCAACTAACGAAAAGAGTGAAAACAATTTAAAAGTATGATGATGATGAACTAATGAAGGAAAGTAAAAAAAACAGATTCTGAATCTACTGTTCAGCGCGTAAATATTACAAAGGCATAGACACATTGAAATCCTGTCAGATGTACATGTTGACGTAAGTCTGGGATCTGGAGATCGAAGGCTGGGTGAAACATGTCAGTTGTTTTTTTTAATAAAAAAAGAGGAAATAGAAAAAAATATCCTGCGGTCGTGAAATATTTAAACATTGCGATGAGGGACGTTATATTTTCGGGATCTTTTAAAAAAAGGACAGATTTTTCGGTGCACGATTGTGGGGAAATATCTATCATATATAATTAAGTCGCAGCTACGATTTTTAATAGTAGGTATACCAATTTGATGGAAGATGAAGTATTTGATTTAAAACTACACTTTGGATAATTAAACTTAGAAACATCAAACGGGTTCAATGTGTGTAAGTGAAACCAACAAACAAGTGGCACCCATTTTTTGACTAATTGCCACTTCAGTATTATTATCAGTTACCTTTAATTTGCTAGTAGCAATCTCAATCATTATTCCACTTCCCGTTCATACGAGTTTCACACCATCTGGTGCTTTGAAGAATAATTAATTGACATACAACTTATCACTCCTAATTTATTCGTCTGGATAGACAGCGTGTGTCGCCGACCTGGCAGTAGGCCATTGAAGAAAACCCCATTGCAAAACCTAATCTAATAACCCACACATAAACGTCAATTTTCCATAGCAAAGCTTCAGTTTCAGTGTTTTCATAGTTAACTAAAACTCTACTGTCTCTAACACCTAAATGCAAGCCAAAATAAACGAAAACTGCTCAATGACGTATGTCGTGACGGGGCACGGTGCAAAGGTGTTTGGTTAATAAATATTAATGAGCTATATGTGCAGCTTTTATTATTTATATTAATAATAGTATGGGTAATAGAAGAGCATGACTCAAAATTCCACCATATCTTACACAATCAACTATTCAATAATCCATTTTGACCTTAAAGCATTTAAAAAGCCAAATACCGAACACTGACGTACTTATTTCACTGCAGTACCAACTACGTAGAATTCTCTTACGATTAGTATAACATCCTCAATTTTTTGTGCTATACAACTTGAAACACTAATTAAAAAACATAAGATAAAATGTGCAAAATTTTTATGTTTAAAAAGATTTTGTTATTTTCATGATCAGTTAACCCTGTCGAAGCTCTGAAGATTTGATAATTTGCACGTTAAATTTTTAGGAACTTTGATTTAGGTATCCCAAAAAATACTTTTATAGTTAAAAAGCACTCGGCTAGTGAAAATTGATACTATCTACATTCAAACGTTTAAATAAGTACCTACTAGTTTGTAGTTGAACATGATGCCATAATCGAATTCATGTGCCATCAATGTACTTATATGGGTACAACTGGGTTTAAATTTTATCTATATTTACCATATACGTCACTCCAAAATTGAATCCTCAATAGAAACAGTTGAACTAAATGGGATAGAGTTTGAGTTTTTACATCGTCGTTTAATTCCATAAAATAACACTTGAAGTTTGCTTTTATTATTTAGTTTATTGGTAGAAGTTACATTATTATAGTTTATTTTTATTGGCATATCTATATATAATAATATGAGATGTGTTTCTTTGTCATATTTTATCACCACATTTAAACTTATGAAATGGGATACCTGCCTACACAAACGACAATGTTTTAACGGAATTTTAAGTAAAAGCTTAAAAAAGTTTAGCAGTTGCCATTGCCTGTCTTAAAAAATCTTAAAGAAAAATATCCGTAGAAAACATCATAAGATAATGACGTCACTAAAATTGTGTGCTAAAGTTGTTGCACTCATCCATTACTTAAAACAAAACCACCCAGACGCCAGCGAAGTATTACGAAACAGCGCTGATGTAAACACACGGACCAATTTGCGGGGTTAATAAAATCATTTTGTACTGTAAACTTGTATTTCACCGGGCGCGGTCGTAATTTACCAAACTTCTTGACTTTTACTGTTGTACTCCATTTTTACTGTTGTAGTAAAAATGTGATGTTCGATCACTAGTTGTTTGAGAATCTCGAATGAACTACGCGCTACGATTGGTGTCTGTTTGTTTGTATAAAGATTCTAGAGAACGCAACTTTCCAAACACCACCGTCCGTTTTCGATCAGTAACCGTGTCAGTCATTTATAAGATGTCAACGCGCAATCACAGGTGTTATTGATTGCGAAAAGTTTATTTATTACGCGGCCGAAATTAATTATTTACGTTTAATTGCTGTTATTCATTCTACATTGAAGGATTGGGAAAGAGTTTTAAATAAGAATGATTAAAAACTGCATAAATAAATCGAGTGAAGTTGCCTAACAAAATTTCGTGTAGGCACTTAATTATTTTCCTTAAAATAATGATGAAAAGTTCTTGTAACATTTTAGTTGGGTAGCGATAACATTCTTGCGTGTAGCTCTACTTTAACACCTTTATAAAAATTTCGAAATGAGAATACTTAAAGACAATACTGTACGGATAATTTACATCGACCCATCCATAACAAATTAACATGACGCATGAACGAATCAATCAGCCCAATCTCGTCGGTTCCCGGAACATAGACTCACAGACATGTCTAAATTTATTTCGAGTTGCTTCGCACTCATCTGACAATGAACTCTCGCGTTGTATACAGTGGATCTGTTAACGTGATCGGAGATCACCTGGGGATCGCCTGTCTGCGCTCACCGTGCCTGCTCGTAAATCGATACTGGAGCGGTCGAAATAGACCAGTATGTCAGTCTATGAAGACATTATATCTATGTATTAATAATCCAAAATTTCAAAAATTGAAACATCGCAAGCCTTTTTGGTTGTCAAGTTTTCAAGCCTGTACGTATTTCATCGCATTTTTTTTGGCAAAAGTATAATCTATAAGTTTTCCAATAATAGATGACCTCATAAACTTCAGTGTGATCTTGCGCCACCAAGATTCTGTAACAGCCCATCGTAATAACAAAAGCATTACGCTGGTGTATCTTATGAATTCTTAAAATTAAATTATTAATATTTTAATTGAAGATAGATTTCTTATTACTATAAATTTTATACAGAATATGATAATAAAAACTAACTAAGTACGTTACTTAAAGACTGTGATACGTTTATCGACGCGACGACTTAACATATTATTTCTTTGGAAAGATTAAGATGTAAAATTATTATAACAAACTTAAGGCAGTTCAATATTTAAACTTTCGAGTTTACGTACTGCATAGATCTCTACTGTGATAATTGATCTACAACAACATCACATGTAGTGAGTCGGAATTTACGACTGCGATTTTGTAACACTTATTTGGAAATTACTCATAATTGGTTACCATACTACGGAAAACAGGTCATGAATATGAAATAGTATTGAATGCTACACTTTAAAATGGATTATATTGAACTCTAAGAAATATGAATATTATTGTTAAAAAACCAAAATAAAAGGTTTACCGACTGTTCTAAATAAATAGGTACATTTTAGGTCATACAGTCTCTACAAATGATTTCGACAGTTTTTAATAATTTTGCTTTGCAATTGAAAATCAAATGGATTGAACGATCATAAACTCGTTACGTCATCGTATATTTCAAAACTCCCACATTTATTGTATATGTAAAAATCAACTTTGATTTAAGGACTTTAAACTTCTTATTTTCAACATCTAAACCAGGGTTTCTCAACCAGTGGGGCGCGCCCCCCTTGGGGGGCGAGGCCAGTTTTCAGGGGGGGCACGAAGCATTTGATAATTTACAAAAGTAAATTACTTGACTCATAAAATATACTGAACTTGAGAGCTAAATTTTATTAGGGGGGCGCGAAGATTTTCGCAAGTCGTTAGGGAGGCGCGACTTCAAAAAGGTTGAGAAACCCTGATCTAAACAGTCCCTTTTTTCCAGGGCGTCTGGCAGTGCAGTGATCCTGGACCCGCGTATGGTCTGCAAGAAGAACAGGCGCACGCGCGGCCGCCTGGCGCAGATCTGCCGCAACGAGACCGGTCTACTGAAAGAGATCACCAGAGGCGTAACCCTTGGAGCTACGGAGTGTGCTTACCAGTTCAGGAACAGGAGGTGGAACTGCACCACGCAGCGTAGAAGCATGAGGAAGATACTCATGAGAGGTATAGTGTTTTTGCTTAGACAATGTAAATATTGATAGTCTGAAAGAAGAAGAAGAGACGCACATCTTTATCTTCTTTCAAACTATCAATGCTACACGTGTAGCTGTTTTTAGTAAATCTGCCGTATGGAGACCGGTCTACTGAAGGAGATCATCAATGAATAAGAGCCACGGATTGTGTTTACCAGTTCAGGCACAGGAGGTGGAACTGCACCTCGCAGCGACGAAGCACGAAGAAGAGAAGACTCACAAGAGGTATATTATATTTTTGCTTGTGCATTATATTTGGTGGTCTGCAAGAAGAAATAACGCACGCGCGGCCGCCTGGCGCAGATCTGTCGCAATGAGACCGGTCTACTAAAGGAGATCAACCCTAGGAGCCACGGAGTGTGCTTACCTGATCAGGAACATGAGGTGGAACTGTGCAACTCAGCGCATGAGGAAGATATTCATGAGAAGTATGGTGTTTTTGCTTGTACAATGTGTTGATAGTCTGCAAGATAAACAGCCATTGATAGTCCGCAAGAACAACGGAGCAGCGGTAAGGAAGGTTGAATTGCAACACGCAGGTCGCAGAATTAGGAAGACACTTATCTTCTGAGAGGTATGGTGTTTTTGCTTGAATAATTTGTAAACTATAAAAGGCTGATAATCTTTTTCGTGATAAAGTTGAAAAGCAAAAGACGTTAATATAGTTATTTACAATATTCTGAAAAAAGTGGCTAGCTAGCTCATTTTAATACCATAATACTGACACTGTACTTAATAGCGGTCGCACTTTATTAAGCAATAAATAAAAAGAAAAAGAATCTCAAACTTTAGAGATAATAATTATTCCCAACCACTCAATAAACTTTATGAGAGCAAGAATAAGATTTATCAATACCGCATCTTGTGAAAACCGCAATCCAACAAACGTAACACCAACCCCGTGAATCATTAAGGATCAACATTTATTGAGGAGACTATTCAGACACAAAAGCTCGTAGTATCATCAGCGAGGCAATGAGTTCATCAACATTTGTGATATTGTAAAATGTGGGCAAAGGTTTGCTACCTGCGTTTATTAGATGGGCAGAATGCAAAACGTGTTAAATCGCTCAGATGGATATCGGGCCTAATTCGATTAGCCCAGAAGAGTTGATTTTATGCGACAACTCGTTTATCTAAATGGGAACGTTTAGTGATGCGCTCAGTTGGGGGTCGGTACTTTTGGTTTTGACAGCCTTATTGGGTTGCGATATGGAAGGAATAAATTTATTTATTTAGAGAGATCTGTGACAAAGCTATGAATTTAATTAAGGAGCAATTAAAGATTGCAAAGTTGAGCTTTTAGCTTTTATCGCTTTAAAGTAAAAGGAACTTACTATTTTTAGATGTACACGAACATAGAGCGGTCCATAAAACAACAATCGATATACCTATTATACAAAATATTCAATTGTAAAAAGTAATAACTACGTAATTTGAGATTTTTTTCACTTCGACACCGGCACAACACTATCGAGCCAACCATTAGTTGTCGACGTGCATTCATTTGGGAGTCATTAGCGTAAATTAAGTGGTATTTGTCAAAATTTCGTCCGAATACAAAATATTTATAAACGCGACCAACCTGGGCTTTTAGAACGTTCAATAAATTATCAGCGATTGTGCCCACACCTTTTTGGTGCAAACATCTGAACAAAAAAATAGACCCCAAGCGTTTATAACCCGTACGTAACTATAAAAAATAAATTACGCACATATTATAACGTCAAAGCTTGTTTTTACGACTTTGTTGAAGTATAGACAGCGATTTTGCTAATGTAAAAATCATTAATTCAATATTTTACTGCTGGGCATGATAGCTTAATTCGACGCATTGATTGTCGTTCGTTTTTTTGACAAGTCGTTATCTTCAGATTCTTGGGCTTCTAAAATCCTAAATTGGGTTCCGTTTGGGAGATAAGAGAGAAGTGAGGTCAACACTAAATTAATTACTAAGAGAGTAAAACAAAGATGATGGTCGCGTGGGCGGCGAGGAGAGGGCGCGGGTAGTGGGGCGCGGGAGGGGGTACAACAAATTGGGTTAAAAGCCTATAAATTGATGCGAACAGCGCTGGGTGGCGCGGGCGCAACGGCATACAAAGCTGAATTAGTCCCGGATTCTTTATCATTTGGTGACATGAAAAAATATCGGGTACAGGGTGATTTTCATATATTTCTCTTTCGTTATAGATTTGAGTAACCAAGTTTTGAATAGTTTTACAACAGACAACGTATAAGATAGGGATCATCAAACTGAATATCTTTTATTATGGGACCAATTCTGAAATCGCGAAAAAATCTGCTACCTATTTCATAAATTTTGATATTTTCGTTATTAATTTTTGTATCAAGCAACGAATTTTTTTTTCGCGATTTCAGAGTTGGTCGCATAGTGAAGTTGTTCAGTTTGATGGTCCCTATCTACCATATCCGGCATCAGGGGTTATTTTGTAACACGTTGTATATACAGTGTATTTTTTGTATAGTAGTTAGAAAAATAAAATGGATAAATTGGATCGCGATACAAAGACATCAAAAGTGCTGTGTAGGTGTTAGGCACAAAGACCGAAATTGGTCTTTGAGCGAAAAAAACGCATTCTAGTCACTACCAAAATGCCACAACACGAAGTTCGTGTCATGGCTCTTACAAAAACGCCCAGAACAAAGCAAAATTAGCGTTGTGGTCATCATACTAAATGACCATAACGCGTCGTGGAAATGAAGAAAATGCATGACGCGTTATAGACACTAGTTAGTGCAGCCACAACACGACGGATAAATTTTATTGCCGAAACGCATACAGTGATGTATTCAAAACATCGGTAAACTGTTTTAGTCATATTTTCTTATCAAATTCGGAGAGTTATGATTATAAAAATTCTTAAAGTTCCTAATTATAAGATATAGTTTCTGATGCCTAATAGTTTTTGTTCAACAACAACATTAGGTGGTAGCCTTATTTTGTTGATTTTCAAAAAATCTTTTGTGATAAAAAAACTTAACTTTCCAAATAATTATAATTAAATTGTAGTTTCCAATTACTAATATTTTGTGTTCACCAATAAGATAAATAGCTTTATTATATTGATTCGAAAAAATCTACTGAAACTTAAATTCCCAGTGACTAATATTTGTTACAATTATAAGTTTTTTTTAAATAAAGTGTTTGTCAAAATAGTTCTAAATATATAATTAGGAAATTTTAGAACTATTTTGACATTTCTTAATTATGACTGATAATTTGTAGTCAACATTTGTTTTTTTAATAAAGTAATCCTTTTATCCAACAAATTATTATGCTTTTATTTAAATGACACGATTTATTTAAAATTTTCGTCTTCCTAGTACTTAATAAAGTTCAAAAATATTTCTTAAAGATATCTATCAAAAGTTTTGTGACCTGTAGGACCCACGCACAGGTATTGCGAATCAGTGTGTGTCGTAATACCTTAACCATACACGTCATGGCTTTTCTTCATTTCCACAACGCGTTGTGGTCGTTTGTATGTTGACCACGACGACGCCAATTTCGCTTTGTGGTTTTTCTTTGATTACCACAATGCGTTCTGGGCGTTTATATAGGTATAAGGGCCTGACATAAATTTCGCGTTGTGATATTTTGGCAGTGACCAGAACGCGTTGTGAGCGTTTTTTTCGCAAGACCGATTTCGGTCTTTGAGCCTAACATATACCTTACCTACATCAATACGCTGTATGAGATTTTTGTAAGATTTTTTTTTACATTTCAAACATGTATGCCACAATTAAAAGATAACATCCTGTATTGAGGACAGTACTCATGAGAAAAATAATCATCGTTAATTGGCCCCCTTCATTAGTAACTCCGTGCATTCTTGCTTTCCTTGTTTTTTCCGTGTCAAATCTTTATCAATGAAAAAAGATTTCATTCTTATTTAAATTTCGTTATCGTCAATGTACTCTCTAACATTTGGAAAGTATTTAAAATAAACCTGTAATTTTTAATAACTAAAACGAAAATAGTATTGTTATGCCTAGATTCTACACTTAAGTATTTTTTTTTTATAAAAACAAATTACTTATTTCTCCCCTTTTACACAAGTACAAAAATGGCTTAATAATCATCATCAATAAAAAATAGATCTAAGTTATAAGAAATGCATTTGAAATTAAAGCTACGGTGTTACTTAGCATTTGTACGGTAAAATACCCCTAGATACTAGAACCGATAAGGCAATAATAGCAAAAGCATATTATTTTATTTGTGTTAGTGTTATTTTAAACATTACAGTAAGCATGTTAATAAAAAGTTGTTATATGACACAGCACGATCAAAACAGAACCCAATCGTATTTTACCTTGATATCGAATCGTAAATACCTCGACACCTTATCAGGCTAGAGTCGCCGAAGATTTCCATTTAAAACAAAACAGCCTAATTAAGCAATAAACAAAGCCACAACACGGTCTCCCAAAATATCGGAGAGTCAGAGGCTATAGTAATCTCGAACCGCCATTAACTGTCGACAGGTCCCAGCGAGAGGTCCCCGGGGGCTATAAAGATTACCACACGATAACTCGACTACTGGGCCGAGGACCTCACACGTACCCCAACATCTCCACATAAATACTCAAGAATGGCTTCATATCGACAAAAAACTCGGCGATAAATTTGGCGCCTTCAACACGTAAATGTTCTTAATTATAGTGTAATATCCGGGGTGCATTCGGGTATATCTAATCTGTTCACTCTTATGGTTGAGCTCCATTGAGGCTTTGTGCTCGGCGCAGGCGACGCTCATAACTTTTGTCGATATCGGTTATTGAGTTAGGCTCAACACTAAATAATTAACATAAAGTTTTACTTATGGAATGCTCCGCATTCGCCTCTTCGTTTTTGAGTGCACCTGATTTGTTAGCGATTAATTGATTATTTTAGATAGCGTTGGTTTAAATAAAACTGTTTAGACGTTCCAATGATTTTATTACTTATTTTACAAAAAAAAAATGGACGTACCAAAGACCTATTCTTATGTTCTTTTTCCAGCAGCAGTTGTAGGTTTTTAATTCTGGTTTTTTACTAATTAATAGGTTTAATAATGTGGCATATTAGTCTAGGTTATTTTCTTTTCTATCAAATGTAGTTACTTAAGTGCTAATTGATGCTATATGTACTATGCCAGCCACAACACCTTTAGGGATTCCATTTCTTTAGTAAATTGATTAGCTGCCCTGAAATTGATTCCATTTCAAGCTTTATTTTCTTAGTGACCTCAACCTGACAAACTATCGCGGATCGCCAAATAAAGCCTCGTTCCATATTTATAAGTGCTCCATATAGCGGATGTCAGCTTGTTGTCCCGCACGAATAAACAATAGCCCAGCTATTTGAAAGTCAAACATCAACTCCCGAGTAATCGACGTCTCAAGCACAGCGCTGTTGATGGACATGGTATCTCCGAGCCATCGGTTCTACTACAATATTCCCAAGATCGTGTCTTTTGACATTTGCACCTCCTTGTCTCGCGCTTACAAAACCACATTCTTCCCTCCCTCTCGCCCCGAATTTCTGGGTTATTCCAATTTTATTTTTTCCATGTTCCCGGGGACAAGGGACCGTCTGTCCGTCACGAGTGACAGGCGCGCGCGACGCTCGCAATCCGCAGTTGTCACCGTCGCCCTTTTGCCAAATTAACGGAAATGTCCCTCACTAAAATAGGCGCTGGGAACGACCGCGTTAACTCCTCTTTTTTGTGATATGTGACTTTTTAAAGAATTATAGTACGGGGAAATAACTTTGTGTTAAGACGACGCCTCGTGAAAAAATTTTTTTACAGGCTCCGCCCACTCACCCCTCGTATCCCATAGTGACATTCTGCCTTCAATCGTAAAGTTTGATTTTCGCGCCAAATGCCTGTGAGGTTTCATCGAAAGTTTAAAGAAGAAGAATAGAGAAACGATGGAGTCGCAATACATTGTATTTAGAACATTTTCTTTGATAATTTAGGTATCTTCAAATTGAATGAAAAATGAAAATGAATACAAATACCTAACAATAGTTTATTAATTGTAAAAATATACTATTATTATTAATAAAGTTGTACCATTCGGCGTTTTTCAATACATTTGCGAAAAACAGATTTGTAACTTTTGCGACAGAGGTCCATTTGGGGCCATCCATAAATTACGTCACACGTTAAGGGGGTCGACGACGTGTGGAGGGGTCCTAAATTCGTCAGTTCCAATTCAATAATTATTACTAGATATAAATCGTAAAATATGTGACGCCATCGTTTCTAGTTTTGCCCTTCAGAAGTGCGAGAAAAATAGTTTTAGAATTTTTAAAGCAATATTTATGGAGAAATGGAGAATGTGACGTCACTAAGGGTTTTTTACATTTCATTTAAATGTAAAAACCCCTTAGTGACGTCACAGCTCGGCACGGCGAAACACACACCTTTGCTCACATTTTTTTATCTGGCCTACCCACATAAAAGAAATAGGCCATTCAAAATGTCACATAAAGAGAAATGGGCAAAAGACGCGTTTAAGCCCGACCATTGGGTTTAAACACATAATTCCCCCCCTCCCCTCCCCCCCGTAGGAGCTAAATTTAATTAAACAGATTTTATGCAATATGTTGTGTTTAAAATGAAGATTATTGAATTTACTCAAAAAAGCTTGTAATATGGTAATTATTTTGACAACCTTCTTTGAACAAAGTCGAGGTTGCCGTGCTCCTCCGATGGTGACGCAGCAAAGTTGTATGGGATATCATTATTGTCGAGTTTTAGCCACCAGCAATTTCCTTTGAGAATCCATTACTGTCGAGTTTTGTTTCAAACATATAGGTAGTTGGCTGAAAATACAACATTGTACAACGCACTTGACGTCGTTCATAAACACATCCCGCTCGCACACTATACGCCACACCTATCGCTCTCTCATTCACACTTGTTGTGGTAAGCGTGGTGAGCCGCCATTTTCAATCCCATTCTTTTTCTGCGCGTGTGTTGTATTATTGTATGTAGGGGGCGATGCGGGCGACGGGCGACGAACGCCTGCCGCCCGCACCTCTCACGACCCCCGTTCTCGTCTCCCCTCGCGCCTCTGTGCCCCGCAGGCGAGGACTCATTTAACGTGTGCGTTACCCCAGCAAAAAGTTGTGCTTTAGAGAGATGAGACCTTATCAGATAATTAGTGTGTCATGAGGAGAAATCCACCCACCAATCCGCATTGGGCCCGCGTGGTGGGTTATGGCCCGTCCTCCTTATCCACCCATAAGGAAGGCCTGTACCCCAGCAGTGGGGACATTAAAATGGCTGATGGATTGGAGGAGAAATCTGTTTACTAATAGCAAAATTTGTGTGAATTGTAGTTTTTAAGATATTTGAGAAAGACTGATTTTGCTGGGGTCACGTTTTAAACATTACCCTGGCAAAAAAAGTTGTTTCAGCCTGGAACCAAATACATTAATAGATAGCTTTTGTTGCATAGTAAATGTTAGCAAATAGCAAAAATTGTGTGTGTTATGGTTCTTGAGTTATTTAAGTTTTTGCTGGGGTAACGTTTTGGGATTTCCCAGATCTCGAAAACGGTTCAACGCAGAAGTTTGAAAAAAATGCCACTAAGAGACCTTAATTTGTTTAAATTTGTTTAAACGTTAATTTCTTATTTGGTTGTCGCAAACCAACGTAATTAAATGGTTTCGAAAAACAGAAAAAACGAATTTGCAAGTAAACAAGTGCACTTATAATTAAATAAACAGCTGTAAAAAATAGCCGTGGTAGACACTTACTACGTCAAGAATTTTAGGCTTTGTTACTTTACACGATATAAAGATATAAACAAATTTGATAAATTTTAGACCAGTCGTACTTAATTTATCAAATTTGTTTATATCTTTATATCCTGTAAAGTTACAAAACCTAAAATTCTTGACGTAATAAGTGTCTACCACGGCTATTTTTTACAGCTGTTTATTTAATTATAAGTGTACTAGTTTACTTGCAAATTCGTTTTTTCTGTTTTTAGAAACTATTTAATTACGTTGGTTTGCGACAACCAAATCAAAAACTAACGTTTAAACAAATTTAAACAAATTAAGGTCTCTTAGTGGTATTTTTTTCAAACTTCTGCATTGAACCGTTTTCGAGATCTGGGAAATCCCAAAACGTTACCCCAGCAAAAACTTAAATAACTCAAGAACCATAACACACACAATTTTTGCTATTTGCTAACATTTACCATGCAACAAAAGCTATTTATTTATGTATTTGGTTCCAGGCTGAAACAGCTTTTTTTGCCAGGGTAATGTTTAGAACGTGACCCCAGCAAAATCTGTTTTTCTTAAATATCTTAAAACTACAATTCACACAAATTTTGCTATTAGTAAACAAATTTCTCCTCATGACACACTAATTATCTGATAAGGTCTCATCTCTCTAAAGCACAACTTTTTGCTGGGGTAACGCACACCATTTAACCGGTCGGCCTATAGTACCAATACGAACAAGAATTGTTAACGACATAATCGCCTAAAACGTCACGTTTTCGAGTGAAAGTGAAAGTGAAATATATTTTATTTAAATAAGCTCACATAATAAGCATTTTTAAATCGTCAATTCTTTTACCCTACCACCCATTATGACGTCTTTTAACTGACAAGAAAAATGGGCGCAAAAAACTTGTCAGCTTTATCAATCAGATGGAACGATATTTACAAATATGTATATCGTTTCCAGACTTTATATTAACAAAGATTAACAAATAAATAACATTATTGAATTAGCTCATTTCTTAATGAGTTTCAAATTTCTTAATCAATTTACAGATTTTAAGCTAAATTCAAAGTTTGAACTTGTTATTCAGTCTAGGATAAAAATAAAAGAAAAACATACAATTCAATATGCATTAAGATAGTTGAGAGTTGTAAGCTATTAAAGTTGAACTGATGGCGACACCACTGGGTAGATTTGAAGCTAAAATAAAACGTAGGTATGGGCTCTAGAATATTGTTTTATGGTCATCTAGGTCCCGTCTAAGTTGCTACGGGTGAGCCGATTTTTTCTAATATTTTTCATTATTTATTCATCTATAAAACAGCTTATGTCACTTTGTTAGATACCTACTTATTATAGCGTGCGCATGATGCGTGCCTAAATAAATAACGTAATAATGCGAGACGTAAGTATTCGTTTTGAGATTATTTATTATTATTGCTATTCTTTTTGCTTTGCCGTTGTCGCGTAAAGAGACTAATGATTCTGCAAAATAATAATATTTGTTCACGATCGAAACTTGTAAAAGTTAAAAGTTGTACCACGGGTCGGGAAAGAAATTTTATTTCACAATATTTATTAGTTTATTGTTTTGTTACGCAATGGCGACTCTTGGAAGGTTTGTTCTGTTGATAATTTTCATCTCCTAAAAATAGGTTGGATAAGTATTAGAGACTCTTTGTCTTTGAAATGTGAGAGAAATTAAAACTGTCATTGTCAGTATACTGTCATTTTACGTGTTTTGGCTAGTAAATTTTTGGAGCGCTCAAGCACAGGTCTGTCCTCAAGGAAGGCTCGCGGCCGTCTGAAATTTCGGTGCAAAGAGGTAAAGTAATATAGCTTCCCAGCGCAAAGAAAGGGACAACAATAGCGCACGCATTCCGAAATAAAATAAAGTAAGCGACATTATGAAAATAGTTGATTTATTAAAAAACTAAATTATTTTTGAAAAAATTGGTTTTATCAAAAGTTGGAACTATTTATTACTTATCTTATTAACATAATTTCAGTTCAAACTATGAGTCCGTTTGCTTACAGTACTGCAAAAATGATATGAGAGGCATCAACTTTGGATTTTTTTTCTATCGAGAAAATTGTTTCCATTCATGTTTTGAGCTTGATCAAAAAATTTTGTTATTAGTCTATTTTAACATATTCCAAAATTAGAACAATAGTAGTAGGATCAATAGGACTAAATCTAAATTGAAAACCATGAAAATCCACGAGGTATCCTCTTAAAGAGTTCTTTCGTACGATTTAATGAGCGAAAATAAGGGAAGTCGATTAAAGTAAGGTATTCAGGTTCGTCTGTACTCTCTTCACCGTGAGAATTACGCGTGTGAAGAAATTAACAGTTAGCGGCTTGAGTGATTGCGAAATCCGTCAGACTTATTATGTGGTGAGACGAAAGGCTCTATAGGCTGGTGCGTGCGAGTGCATACATTTGGTGATACTTGTATGACGTAACCGCGGGCGCATCCGACTATGCAGCTGAATGCGTCGCCTTAACGAGGCGTCAACTAGAAAAACAATAGCAACCAACTTGAAGTACCCACGCGCACTAACATATATCCAGACGTTCGGACGCATTAACGAAGCTAATTATTCCCATTAAACGAGCACAATCCATTCAGATTAGCCATCGGACGTACGTTGAATAAAGTATTCGCGTTTTGTGCGGGGTTGAATGACGCGCGGCCCCTTCCGGTGGGTGGTTTCTGTCACAACACCGAATGCGCGTCGCGGACGCACCGCAGCGCATAATGAGACGCTTACTCGCATTAGCTAAAGAAATTGACAAGTGAACAATAGTGGGCTGAGGGAAAAAACAACTGCGAAAACTGCAGAAAGAGCCGGACAGTGTCGTATCGTATTACCCGACGTAAAATATCTGGGGGAACGGAATGAGAAACGATCGTTCCATTTAAATACGGGTACGAGACGGGAGCGTTCGCGTGCGTTCGGTAGCGTGAGAATGCGCTTTATTCGGGCGGTGACAGCGCGTCCCGCGTCGGTGGCGGGACGTCGATAAATCAGGTGCGTAGTCGCAGCGATGTTGGCTCATATATCGGCCACAGGCCACAATGGGCGCGCGGTGACACGCTGGACTGACGCAATTGCCCCGAGCCATGGCTGTCACCCGAACCCCCTCGCCGCAACCCCGCCAACCCGTATTTATTGCGCTAAATATTTGAATTAATCAGATGAGATAAAACGCGAGCGTTCGCTTAAGAATTCCGATGCGGTCGCGGTGACAACTCGATGTATTGTCCTCGCATTAACGTGATCCGCGTTTAAAGAAGTCATCTCATCTTCTTTTTGCTTAAGTAATTTACTTTGTGAGTTGGGAAATCTTATTAAGGAGATTATATTATTTGATGTACTTTAAGTGTCTCTTGAACTACTGAATTCACACACGATTAAGAGTTTCATGGAGGCAAATGTTTTTTGCAGCCACAAAAGGTTAATGATTCATTGAAACTTGCGCCCGTTGAAATCTTTTGATGGTTCTGGGCCTACATATTGAGAAACGGTTGCTTGAAGTATTTGCCAGAATATTTCCTAAAAGCGATTTAAAAGTAAAAGCCAAGATCTGTTCGAACTTTTTGTTTAAATTTTAAAGTTCTAAGTTAGGAAAAAAAATATTCCTCATAAAATTCAGGAGGAGGAGCCAGGAAATTCAGTCATCAAGGCACAGTGACTTAGTGCATTTGATCCTAAATTTTATTATTTCAAACTCCTCAAGCCGTTGGTCCCTGTTACATTTGCAGTTGTAAACATACTGTGCCGTGGTAGCAAACAATCAGGGCACGAATGGTGTCATAGTCCATCCTTGACACCACGCGTTTATCCATCGATAAGAAAAGCATACTGGTTACACACCCCGTGCCCACGAGCTGACATACAAAGTAATGAATTTTGTTCCTGAATTTGAATTATATATTATAGACATTATCTAAGGAATGCTTAGGCTAAGGTTTCCTAGGATGACGGTGCCGTTACGGTTGAATGATTAATAGTGTTGGATGACACTTAGCGGGCTATCTCATTTCCATAAGCTAGGGTTTCCTAGGATAGTGAGGTGACGTTATTTTACGGCCGTAATATAGCGGTGTAGAACGTTGTCTATGTAAACAATCCGGCGCGGTTTCTGACGTTACGGTGTCGCCGTATTGTTTACATAGACAACATTCAATGCTGCTATATTACGGCCGTAAAATAACGGCACCGCTATCCTAGGAAATCCCTAGCTTAAGGAAATGAGATAGCCAACTAGCTAGTGTCATCCAAGTGTTAAGCACTAATCACTCAACCCAGAACAGTTCAACTATTATGACGTGTTTATGGGCGTCCCGCGTGGCGAGCACGTAGGTGCCACAGCATACATGTTTATGACACCTGGCTCCGGCAGACACTCGATATGTGCCACAGCTTAAGTGAACTGTCTCGTATGTATTACTCAGTAAGAAATGCGAATGCTGAAACGCGCAGGAATGCTGCGCTTAAATTGCGAAGATGAAAGTATTGTTTACCTTTTGTCAAGGATGTTGGATTTGTGACAATGTTTAAAACCGGATAAGTGCGAGTCAGACTCGCATGCACAAAAAGGGGTACATACAAATTTGTAGGTATTTAATTAAATAAATACTATTTTTAATATTTAATTAGTTTAATTACAAATGTATATTTTTCAAACTTTTCCCTGTACTTGTAGTATAAGACGAAGATATTATTTGCCAATCATATTTATAGGTGTTGACCTATAACTATGTTTGGCAAATAATACCTTCGAGTTGTCTAAGTACCCTAAAATTTTTAATTTCCATGAGATTGTCGTATCTTAGAAGATACGGCCGAAGAAGAAGTTAAGAAGTTTGTTTTTTTCACAGTTTCAAGGGAGGGCAGACCTGAGTATATGGTTTTAATTACAACTCGATATCTACCTCCAAGCGTTGCTGAGATAAAGGGCCTTGATAGGTGATCCTATAAGGGTGGTACGGGAACCCTAAAATTCAATTCACAAACATAGTGCAAGAACACCGACGATTTAAGTGACAAAATATGATCATTTTACCAACATTTTGTTATTCGCTTTGGGCTCTTGCCATAATTATTATCATGGATTAAGAGCTAGCCACGGAAAAAGATATACAATTTACAGAACGACGAATCCTATCTTGTTAGTAAGCCATACTATCATTATTAACAGATCCGGGCACCTGGCAGATTTTCAGTGGTGGGGGTGGGAGTGGTTGGGCAACAAGGGGGCTGAAAAACTGATTACGAAGGTATACAATTTACAGACCTCTGGATTTGGTGTGGTATAATAGCAAGCCAATCATGTATCTAAATCGAATATAACATTGCCAGGCATTTTGGCTGGTGGGAAAGTAGTGCCAGGCGGCATCAAAGGTGCGCGAAAAAGTGGTGAAGTTTGATGCCGCCTGGCACTACTTTCCCACCAGCCAAAATGCCTGGCAATGTTATATTCGATTTAGATACATGATTGGCTTGCTATGATACGACCGTAATGTATGGATCAGCTGATTTTTTTTTGCAATATCATAGTTGGCCACATTGTAAAAGTCAAATCATGAGTGGAACCACCCCACTGCGGGAACCATATTGATAAATATTTTATGATGTAGGTATAAGTTCAAATTACAAAACCAGTTTTCACAAAGCCCGAGCACAAAGAGCTTATCCTTTTCAATCTTATACATCTAAAAGTAAATGTTCTTCCTTCTATCCCCTATGATCCAGCAGTACACCGAACCCACATAACAGTAAAAAGTGTCAATGATTCATGTGATTAGTGCGAAATCCAGCGAAGAGTACGTCCATCTGAAATCTAAAATTCCTGGCGCAGTGCGAGAACGGTTAATTTAAGTCGCGACGAGCAGCGAATGCGACTGCGACTGCGATCCGTATCGGGAGCGAGTTTCAGTTATCAGTTTCTAGCGGGAACGCCCGGCCGATTCGACGGCCTCGAGTCATGGGAGGTAGCGATTTTCGATACACCCTATTACATACTTAATTGTAATGGTGAAAAACCATAATTAAACAAAACAATGAAACAAATTTATTAAAAAAACAATAGAAAGCCGTATAGGGTAGTGCTGCGACGTGCTTATATTATTCCAATGTTTTCTTTATGAAGAACGTTGGTTACGTCGCAGTTGCAGTTGAAGTAACGTTATAAACTTACAACACACCGCGCCGCCGCGCCGCCATGTACACCACCCGTACTCTGAATGATGAGTCTTTTGAAAGAGAACTTTTGAGTCTTGAGTCTTTTCTTCTTATCGTATGGGTTTAGTGGCATCTCTGGTGTTAGAGTGAATCAAGGCCTGTAAGACTTGGATTAACGACTGTTATCAGATGATAACAGCCGGGACCGACGACGGCTAAACGTGCTCTCCGAAGCAGAGAAGCGCTCATTTGTAATGCCATTTTAACGGTCACCCATCCGACACGTGGCCGGACCGAGCGTAGCTTAACAAACGTGATCGAGTACGATCAGTCTGTCAAGCTCCGTCGTGAGCGCTTCGAGCGCCTTTTGAGTTAGAACTTTCGTAATCGAGGCAGTTTTTACCTCTGTCGTGAAAATATAAACGTAGAAATATTTCTTAAAACAATGATAACAAGGCTATTATTGCATGTGCAATGTAACTGTGTAAAAATCCTCTTTTCAAAACTTTTCAATACAATATTCTATTCTTTCCAACAACCCAATCATTTTCCACTAATCGCGACTGCTCATAACTTAAATCAGCTCGTTATAAATAAAATTAAAATTGCAAAATTCCCAACAATTTCACATATGGGCTTGGTAGATCTTGGCCGCGCCTTATCTGCACAATTTGACGTACCCCGAGGCATTTCCATTGCGTTCGTATCAACATAATTTATGTTGCTATTACACATGATTAATGCTGTAATCGTCATTTATTATATACTATTGGATTGAACTAAATAGCGTTAACACTTTGCAAGAATTGGTTTTATATTTATTTAATGTAATCCGACAACTTAATTTCGCTAGATTTCATTCCCGGTGCCACAGGATAAACTTATCCTATCCTCAACTCCGAAGAACTGCTACATCTCTACTTCTACTTACCAGAACACAACATTTATTATTTTGTTGTTTAAGCAGTTAGAGCTTACATTAGGTCTTTGAAATCCTTAGTTACAGTAACTTTTGTCATTTGTGACTGTTCTTGGCTTCATGGATTGCATCGTATAACCGGGTGTTCAGCGTTGAGCAAATGGTCAAACCACCTGCTGGACTGCGACGTCTAAGTCATTTGCTATCAACCTTGCTATGGACCATTGAGCTGTGTCGACTTGCAGGTGATGTGACGAAACAATGATGACTAAACCGAGCAGTTCCAAAAGGATTAGAAGGCGCCATTATGTCTCATGTCCTATCAAGCAAATGCCTCAACCAGACTCAACCAGTTTCAGAAGTATCAGGTTGGGTAACGCCATTGTCTCTCAAGACCTGTCAAGATTAGACCTGGAATTAGGCCTAGGCCTGATTCCAGGTTCCTACGGAAACAGGAGGTAGAAAGCCTGGTTGTAAGCTTTGATTTATTTAAGTTAGAGTAAAGCTCGCTCTAATAAAAGACGAACTTTGGATTTCACAATAATAATAGGGAATATGCATATTTTTTTTTATCAAAATCAAAAGTATAATGCGTGAGAAAATCAACTGTAATATTAAAACTTTTTTCTTGCGTTTTTTCCTTGTGATATAGTTACTTGAAGTTAGCACGCTGCAGCAACCACCGAAAACGCTCCATACAAAAATTGTTTAAAAACAAAAAAACCGACTTCAAAAAACCTGAAAATAAAAACAAAATTAGCTTCAAAATTAAATACCCCTAAAAAGCAAGAAATAATTTTCAAATCATTAGATACGCATATCATTGTAATTAAACACGTATAATGAAGTCGGGTGGGGCTTCTAGAATAAAAAAAGAAGTTGTTCTCCAGCCCCACCCGACTTCATTATACGTGTTTAATTACAATGATATGCGTATCTAATGATTTGAAAATTATTTCTTGCTTTTTAGGGGTATTTAATTTTGAAGCTAATTTTGTTTTTATTTTCAGGTTTTTTGAAGTCGGTTTTTTTGTTTTTAAACAATTTTTTATTTTTTTCTTTTCAGTGTAAGTACCTTCTGTATTAGGTAGTTTTACCTTTTACCCAAAGTATGTATAGGTATTATGTAAATGTAAGCGATGATGTTATGTATTTTTTTTATATTTCACACTTTTGCGTGGTGTAATACCACTAAAAACTCAATTTCCACTGTTCGTGCTGTTTGTTGTTAAGGAGTTCCGTTGTTCCTTCACAGTTCAAGTCTAGTCCAAAACGTCCTTGACCATAGTTAGATACTTAATTTGTTTAAGATTGTCATAATCCTAGCAATATTTCAATCACTACACAGTTTCTATTTGATTTTGAAGAGTTCCCTTGTGTATCTTTAAAATCCAAGGTCCAATAACAATGAAATCAAAATGATATCATCACTAAAGTGTCCTCTTTCAAACAAAAAAAGAATCATCTAAATCGGTACATAAACAAAGAAGATATGGTCGATCATCCGTATAAATTCATAAAATGGTAACGAAAACGACAGTATTTTCAAGTTTTCCTGAAAAATACTGAACCGATTTCAAAATTTCAAAAAATGGGACCAACTTGGGAACAAACTTGATCTAATAACGTTTGAATTATTTCAATCGGTTCAGCCGTCTTCGAGTAATCGGTGGACATACATAAAAAAAAAAAAAAAAAAACATACATACAGCCGAACAGAGAACCTCCTCCTTTTTGGAAGTCGGTTAAAAACGGACATGATACAATATGACGTCACATATCACGTTTCAGGCGCGGCGCGTTTACTATGGAGTTAGCCAAGAATTTTCGATTATTTTCAATTATCTCCCTAAATTTTGCGTTAGTACATATGTGTCATACAAAAAATGATTTCTTATTCGATATTCTATCTGACTGTTAAGTTCATTATATTCGAAAGTGAAAAATTTTTTTTCCCTGATTTCATCGTGTGATAAAACTAAAATTATGCATATTTTTTATTTTCCTGTTCCATCATGTTTTTATACGGGTCGGGTTATCACTCGTCAGTTTCCCTAATTCGTCAGTTTCTCAAACTGGTCAGTTTCCTTATTCGTCAATTCCATGATTTTTTTAAGTCGTCAGTTTCCCTAGTACTATTATAAGTACGATTGTAAAGTTGGTAAGTTGTTTTTAATTCGTTATCGGACTTATATAAATTATTACAGTACACGTTAAGCTTTTGAATTAGCACAAAGTATAATGATCCACTTGGATGCAAGTTTAATAGAATATTATTGCTTTGAATTGCTCTGTAAGCGAGTCATGTTCGATTGCCGGTTTTATTTATCGTCACATCATATCTAGTAATATACAGGATGATTTTACCCGATGTCCTTTTGCTAGTATTACCTACTTTTCATAATTATACATTTATGGGACGGTTAATCTACATTTTTTAGGGTTCCGTACCCAAAGGGTAAAAACGGGGCCCTATTACTAAGACTTCACTGTCCGTCTGTCTGTCTGTCTGTCTGTCTGTCACCAGTCTGTTTCTCGTGAACCGTGATAGCTAGACATTTGAAATTTTCACAGATGATGTCTTTCTGTTGCCGCTATAGCAACAAATACTAAAAATAGAATAAAATAAATATTTAAGGGAGGCTCCCATACAACAAACGTGATTTTTTGCCGTTTTTTGTTCAAAATTAATAACGACAACAGGTAGACAGTTGAAATTTTCACAGATGATGTATTTCTGTTGCCGCTATAATAATAAATACTGAAAAAAAATTAAATAAATATTTAAGGGGGGCTCCCATACAACAAACGTGATTTTTTCCGTTTTTTGGTAAGGAACCCTTCGTGCGTGAGTCCGACTCGCACATGGCCGGTTTTTTTTATGTATCGAGTAGATAAGAGCATCTTATTTTGTTTCATATCAATTAAACAACAAGGTTCTTGTTACATGTTTTACTTATATTCGAATCTTCAATAGTGTGTGACTATTTTAGACGTAGCTAAGAAAGACCTTTAACATAGGTATATTTTCCTTTCACTGTATTCCACCATTTAACAGATATTCATGGGAAATCCACTGAAGTTTGTCAATTCATTAGCAAAGATTATTTCTTAGTCACATCATTGATGAAAAACACAACCGCTATTTATAGAAGACCATATTTATAATATGTTTAGATTTTACATTTTTTTTTTAATTTTTTCACTTTCTGTCTGAAAGCCTTTATTTCTCAAGATTTCTCACTATTCTCACTGCGTGTCTCACTGCTATCGCATTCTTCTTCCTCGTTTTTATAGAACGTACTGTATATGACCATAGCCATAATCGCGTAATGGAACACAAGCGGGATATCCATTGCGGATGTGCATTAATTAGTGTTCATTTATATCAGTTATTTGTTGCATTTTCATTTTATCTTGGCCGTCAAATCAATTAGTAATTTTCCAAGATGTTTCTTAGTAAGTTATCAAGTGTCATATTACATTGACAGTTGACAGGACAAATCATATTTTTTACGTTCCTCTAAGGGACAGATATAAGATATAAGTGATTTATGGAGCTGCCGACCAAAGAGTCTGTGTAAAAAGAACTACCGTGTGGAGTGCATTAATTAAAGAGCCTATAAGAACTGGTCCTACGTTTATAGACGTGGCCGCTTGAACAAAGTCTCCTTACAATTATTCAATTCGAGAAAAGTTGAAGGACATTTTCATGAGCTGCCTGCGGTGCTCCGCGCGTGCTTCTGATTGACTGAATGTGAATGGCGGAACGACTTCCAGGAATTCTGACGCAGCAAAAACTCTCGCGGTCCACGCGTTATGGAAGCCATACAACCTTCATGTGTGAATCAATTTGATTCAATCGGTTTTATTGATCGATCGAAAATTTCACTGAATAATTCAGTGGACACGAATATCGACATTCTTTAGACGCTCGTGGCAATGCGCAAAAACGCACGTCTTGTGGTACTCCGGTATAATCGACGTTCGTCGTGGGAGTGGCTCGGCGGAGGACATATTTTGAGGTTGGAGACTCGAAAAAAGCGAGCGTTCGGTGATGAGAATGTCATGTCCCCGTTTCCGACGACATATCTGCGAGTCGGGGACGCGTTTTGTTATAATTACGTCGCATAACGCGAGCGGAGCGCGCGGAATGCCGGCTGTTTGTGCACCGCCGAGGCCGCGGTCCGTAATGAGGCGAGTGTCGCGGCGCGGCCTATCGCCGCGCGGGCTGCGCCAGAAAAACCGCGCGAGCGCAATCGCGGGGCGGACCCGTTCCCAGGCTCCGCGCCCCGCTCCGCTGCGACGCCACTTTTTTCTCCCATCGACCACTAAACGACTAGCGAAATATCTCGAAATTGACATTCCACTCATAATTCCACCGGAGGACGCATCCTTGCTGTCGTCCGGCAAAATTTAATCACTGCCAGATAAAAATGCCTATGAGGATCGAAGGACAGTGACGCGTAATTACGGGCTGAATTCTGCGTCGGATGGGTGTGCACTCTCGCTTTTTTGTCGCACGTCAATTATATAAATTGTTTGTGCAATAAATTTCGCTGTATCTCTTGAGACGGGTGGCGAGTTGGCGGTTGGCGGGCGGAATGCGGCGACGATACGGCGCGTTCCCGCGCGGCCCAATTAGCATGGGATCGATAGGCGCGATGCCGATCGCCCGTCAGCGCCGCTGCGCAAGCGCTTATCTAATCTAACCTTAATGAATGCCACGCCACTATCGCGGGACTAAGTTGCACTCGTGAAATTATACGCATATGAATTTGTACCTGGAGATAAAATTTGAAAGTAGCAAACAGGCAAAAATGGAAAAATGATAAATTACTAAGAATTCAAACAAGCAAGGTGCAAACTAAAGTTTAGAACTTTCAGACCTCAAGTAAAGTATAATAATAATAATAAAAATATTTATTGACATAAAATACAAAGTTTTTTAAGACATCTTGTTAACGCCTGGCAATACTGCCATCGAGACGTCACCTGTCAAATGTCAACGTCATTGTCAAGAAACCAGAAAGGGCGCGCGGCCGGCCGGCGCGCGCGTCTCTTTCCCTCTCGTCATCCATACCGTTCGATCGAAACTATAACGACAAAATCAAATCAAACCCAATGTACTAAGTTTTTGTAATATATAATTTCAACTGAAGAAGTCGTACTTCATAATTTGCACGAACCAGCACTCCACCCCAGCTCAAACCATAAAGTTAATATACCTACGGAATAGAGGAACAAACATGAGCTGTCAATCGAAACCGAAATTGATTTACATTTGTGTTTGTATTTTTTTATGTATAAGTCTCAGTGATGTAATCTTGTCACTATTGATATAAATATCGATATCGATTGTATTAATTAACAGCCATAGATTCAAAATAAATGGGATAGAATTTTGCACGGGTGTACTAAAATTACGATTCTGAAATGAAGTATGACTATTAGAAAAAGATCAGAAGATATTTAAAATCATATATTTAACATAAAAAAAGATAAGAAGATATTTCAAATCATTTAGGTACATTAACACATGTTGAAATGAAACTTCGTAGTAATACTTCTAAAAACAAATAAACTTGTTTTTCATGTAACGTAAATAAACAAACAAATAAACTCAACCCCTTAGGGGATAAATGAACCGAAAAAATCATCAATTAATCAATCATGTATGTCATTATTGAGGTTTTATAGGATGTTGATTGCGAAAATGGTATTTATTTTTGGGCTTCTTTTTCCTTGGCGTCAATTCTGGTCGGAAAGAAGTTGATGGTGGTGACTGTTGCAATAGCGGAGGTGTAGATCTAGAATTCGATGAGGTTGGTACACATGTGAATGCCTCTGGTACAATATCTCTATAAACGTAGGACGATACTGTGCGTCTAGGCTTTATATTGACCTGTAACAAAGACAGAAATGAGTGGCTATTGAGTGAGTTAGTGAATTGCTGCTATTAAAAGTGAAGCTGAAATTGCAGTTGTAATACTGTAAAATTAATAATGTTGAAATAAAATAGTATTATTATTTTATAGTATCATTTTATTAATGCTTACCGGAACAAACTTAGATGGAACTGCAGATTTTTTCAAAATCCGCTTAACCCCTCGCATCTGGAAATATTTTTCCTCAAAATGCTTACTGAATAGACATGAAGTTTTCTTTGGAGTCCAGTTTGGACTGCCAATTAATGTAAGCCATGCATTCTTTGTAAGTATGCATTCTAAGTTGGTAGGAAATCTGACTGAAATATAGTTAAATTACTTATGATGGTATTCTAATAGTCAGAAACTGATACCTATGGATCGGCTTAAGTATCTTAAATGGGATTACATTCCAAGATGATTAATAACTAAACATCATATAAGTACTTTTACAACAGTGAAACATATTCGTTTACCGCGTGATGCGGCGTGATAGAAAATCGACAAAAAATATCGATAACTTTATGCAGCTGCAACTTTATGCATACTGTAAAATGGAAATTATTTCTATACACAAAATATTCGTTAATTTTGCATTTTGTCCAGCCGATCTTTGCTTCTTACAAAAATGAGTGTTTACAGAAGAGAATTATCACGTTCAGTGCTAAAATTTCGAAACGTATTGGCAAAAATAAACACAAAGTTAGGCGGGGTCGATTTGGAATAATTTACCTGTGGAATGAACATTTTTCTGGGTTATTTCGATGTGTTGTACAACAATCAATCACTGAACAGGATACCATGTTTCCAAAGCATTATTTCGCAAAAATGTCCACGATTTCAAGAAAAACTGAAAATATTTTCAGAACTCAAATTCTCAGCGGGCTGATAAGGGCTGACAAACTGTCAATCAGTTGCGAAAAAGAGTTCTGCACTACATAATCACGCATCTCTTTTTATCACACATTGTTGCTGATTAGTGACATCTCGCTTGCTCAGCCCTTTGTTACTCTATTCCGCTAGGTAATATTAACTTTATGGCTCAAACACATCTCATACTTAAATGAACTAAACATCTTTGAAACAAACAAATGACATCTGCACCCGAACTAGTTATAACTGTATCTCGGGCACAGCGCTCTTATTAATACTCAATTCCCTACATGATAGATAATAATACAACGCAAGAATGTGGTAACATTTCCAAAAACTTAATACTTAATAACAGTTAAAAGTGAATAAGTGTACCTACTAGTATAGTATGTACCTACAGCAAGAGATGATAAAGACTAAAGTAAATAAACCAGCCAAGTGCGAATTGGACTCGCCGACGAAGGGTTCCGTAACAAAAACGGCAAAAAAACTGTTCGTTGTATGGGAAATATTTAGTTTATTCTCTTTTTAGTATTTGTTGTTATAGCGACAACAGTAATACATCACATGTGAAAATTTCAACTGTCTAGCTATCACGGTTCATGAGATACAGCCTGGTGACAGACAGACAGACGGACAGCGGAGTCTTAGTAATAGGATCCTGTTTTTACCCTTTGTGTACGGAACCCTAAAAATAATAACAATCTGTAATTTTAATTTCAAGTGAATAGCCCGACATAAATCTAATGACAGTCAGTCGCTCGCAATGAAGCTCGCAACCCGTTCTATCCGTATACTACTTTGTCCCCGTCGTTAATCATCAGTGGTTTTCTGGATATGATTAAAAATTCGTCAATTCTTTATTTGTTCATAATAATCTCGTGTGGTTTTTACATACCTAAATTCAGTTTTTATCAATTAATAGTGACTTACTGATGGCTACCGATGGTGCAAGCACAATTAAAAACTATAATCTGAATATTTATTATCAGAACGTTAGGGGATTAAGATCTAAAACTTTAACTTTTTATCGTAACTTATGCCTTAATTCGTATGATGTGATTATTTTAACGGAAACCTGGTTGCTGGACAGTGTAAGTGATTCCGAATTATTCGACAGTAGGTATATTGTTTGGCGTCGTGACAGAGATTACGAATTAACTAAACAAAGTCTTGGCGGTGGTGTACTTGTCGCAGTAAGGAAAAATTTACCTGCTACCTAACAATTTCAATTAAATTCTACTGCGGAAGATCTTTGGTTAACATTGCCTATTAAGCAAAAAAACGGTAATAATACCGTAAATCTGAATTTATGCGTTATTTATTTGTGTAAACAGAACATGGGCAATTCTTTCTCCGATCAATTAAGTAACTACTTGTCTAAACTTAGTGAAACAATTTTGCATAAACCTGAGGATATGTATCTTATCGTAGGTGATTTTAATATGAGTGGAATATCTTGGATTTACAACGACGACGACGGTTCGTACTCGGCGACTAATGTGATTAGCCCTGATGAACAATCGTTCGTCGACGACCTATATACTCATAACTTAACTCAATACAACGGTGTTTTGAATACTTATGGTAAATTATTAGATCTTGTTTTATCGAATACTGTTGTAACGGTTACAGAGTGTAGTGATCCGTTGGTCCCACTCGATCCTTACCACAAGGCTATTTTAATTAATTTCAAGTCCCATAGTTACTCATCTTTACAATATGCAATGAGGACCAAACGCCTTTTTAATAAGGGAAACTATAATGAAATTAATTTAGCCATCGAAATGATTGACTGGTACGCTGAATTCTCAAATAAAAATATCGAACAAGCTGTTAGCCACTTCTACTCTCTGATAAATGATTTGATTGAAAGGTATGTACCCTCAAAAATTTGTCGGGAAAATTCATACCCAATATGGTACACATTACCATTAATTAAATTAATAAAAGAAAAGCATAAGTATTTGACTAAGTTTGGAATTTACGGTAATCATTCGCATATGCACTCATATAAAGTATTAAGAGAAAGAGCTAAACGTCTGGAATCCAATTGCTATCTAAAATATATTACATCTATAGAAAATTCAATCAAAGAAAACCCAAGAAGTTTTTGGACGTTTATTAAATCTCGGTATAAATCGTCAAATATACCAAACACATTGAGCTACGAGAATAAAATTGCAAGTGATGGTAATTCTATTGCTAACCTATTCTCTGACTATTTTTACTCAACTTTTCTGCAACCCTCTTCGACAAACGGTTCAACCGATCAAATTAATAATGTGAACGCTGTACCTCTAACTACTATATCTAGTATTCACATCAATATTGAAATGGTAAAGAAACTACTCATGTCACTAGACGTCACAAAGTCGGCCGGACCTGACGGCTTGCCTCCGATTTTTCTCACTAATTGCGCTAATTCTATTGCAATACCTATTTATCTGCTGTTTTTGAAATCTCTGGAAGAAAACAATATTCCCTCAATATGGAAGTCTGCTTTTATAACCCCTGTTTTTAAAAAAGGTGTAAAAACGGAGGTGACCAATTATAGACCAATATCTAAGTTGTGCATTGTTGCCAAAGTATTTGAGAGAATTATATATAATCAACTCTATTCATCTTTAAAAAATTCTTTCTCTGAATCTCAACACGGTTTCCTTCAAGGACGATCAACAGTATCTAATCTGGTGTTATTAAATGACTACATCACTGACAATATGCAAAATGGCAGGCAGGTCGATGTCATTTACACCGATTATAGCAAATGTTTTGATAGAATTCACCATGCAACTTTAATCAGCAAATTGGAAAACATTGGAATAAATGGTGATCTATTGAGATGGCTCAAGTCATACATTTCCAATAGGTCTCAGGCGGTTGTTATCAACAACTACATCTCCAGTTGGGTAGTAGCGCCCAGTGGGGTACCTCAAGGCTCCCTTTTGGGTCCACTATTGTTTTTAATCTTTGTAAATGACATCGGCGCTTGCTTCCACCATTCTAGATTGCTTTGCTTTGCAGATGATATGAAGATATTTAAATCTATAGCATCTACATCAGATGTATCAGATCTCCAGTCAGATTTACTGCGCTTAGATATGTACTGTAAGGCAAACAACTTGGATCTTAACCCATCCAAATGTTCAGTCGTAACTTTCAGCCGAAAAAATAATATTATTCCATCTAAATATACACTAAAAGATCATAATTTACTAAAACTTTCTAAAATACGAGATCTAGGAATTATCCACGACTCAAAGCTTCTTTTCGATGAGCACATTGATAAGATTGTCAAAAAAGCATCACAGGCACTGGGATTTGTGATGAGGACATCAGTTTGCTTCAATGATATTAAGACGATTAAAATTTTGTACTGCACCTTTGTAAGAAGCATTTTGGAATATGGGTCAGAGATTTGGAACCCGCGCTATAATAAATACATCAACCGTGTTGAGCAAATACAGAAGAAATTTGTTAAGTTCTTGTGCTATCGTGTGAGGTTACCGTATAATTCCAATAATTATTTAAAACTTTGTTCGAGATTTCACTTTCTTCCCTTAGAGAAGCGAAGACATATATCAGATGTTATCTACCTATTAAAAATAATTAGAAATCAAATTAACTCTACTGAACTCCTTTCTAAAATTAACTTCAATATTCCATCACGAACATTAAGACATTTCACTCCGATTCACATACCTTTTGTTTCAACAAATTATCGTAGAAATGCCTTTCTGTGGCGAGCAAGTAAAAGTAGTATATAAGTTTTGTAAATCAAATGACTTTGACATATTTTGTTCTAATACAGCAACGGCAAGACGGTTATTAAGTCAGGATTTCTTTTCAAATACTTAAAAATTAATATATCACTAAGTTTATTAATTTACTATTCTACGCTTAATATTGATTTCTTATACCTATGTTATTCTAAATGTTTACATTATGAGTACCAAGTGCATTGTGTCCACATGTAGGAACTAATTTATTTGATTTCTAAACGTGAAGACCTGTAATTGGCAATCTACCACTTATTGTAAACATTAATAATGTCGCATGTGCTGTTGGTTTTCCTTCAAAAATAAATAAATAAATAAATAAATAAATGACATAATGCTTATGAACGATCCCAATCACATTAACCTATCGACCATGAACGGTGACCCCATAAAATGGAATCGTATCGCGAACAATCGTTACAGATGACCAGTTCTATATTGTACTTACTTTGGCCTTATTCAAAAAACCTTGCATGAATGACATTGAGATTGCAATACAGCTGGATAATGTTGATAAAAGTGTTACATCGCGAATGGCGTAAGGTAGAAATAAAGAAGAAATCGAAAATAAACATGAGAAACGAATACCAAGAGACCTTGCAACTTAGGATCAAGTAGGTACATTTTGAGTAAGACTACTCAAAAGGTCTTTATTCAAAAAACTTTGCATGAATGATGTTGAGATTGCAACACAGCTGGATAATGTTAATAAAAATGTTACATCGCGAATGGCGTAAGGTAGAAATAAAGAAGAAATCGAAAATAATCATAAGAAACGAAGACCAAGAGACCTTGCATTAAGGTCCAAGGATCTTTTAAGTAACACTGCTCAAAAAGTCCTTATTCAAAACACCTTGCCTGATTATATCGAGATTGCAATACACCTGGATTATGTTAATAAAACTGTTGGATCGCAAATAGCGTAAGGTGGAAATAAAAAAAACAAAACAAAAATCATTAACTAAGAAGTTCTAATACTTTTAAATATTGTTCCTAAGTCTTTGAGGCTTGCTTATAAAACGATTAGAGATCGAAAGAGAGAATAGTGTTGAATGCCTTTTGATTAGTATTTTATGACACATGGATAAATGTAGTAGTTCGAGAGAAAGCGAGCCAATTTGTATAGTAAAAAGTGCTGATAGACAAACTCTTTTCAATAAGGGTACACATTTTTTTTTACAAAATGTATTTTTTTACATCTTTTGAAATTAAAACAGAAGACTATATCGCAACTAAATTAACAATTGAAAGTCGCCAACAAAGTCATCGACCCCAACAAAAACAGTTGATGTCCGGCGCATATTCAGCGGATGAGCGCAGCAATTTTCACATTATTCATGCCGCCTGAATATTCATCCGTCATCCGTTGACCTGCCATTAATTGTTATAACCAAGAGACTCTTAACTCCGCTGACACACAGCTATGAAGATAATGCAACCTTCATTGATGAAAGTAGCTTTTTTTCCGAGTCAATGACTATTGTTTTGTTATATATTGTGATCTGGTTTGGGGTTGATAACCTGAGACACAGGAATCTTCCTAGCCCGCCACAGTCTTTAGACCACTCTATCTTGTTCAAACTGTATGTGTGTCTATGATTGTGGCTTTGATTGTGGTCTGAAAATAAACATTATTATCATTATTATTATTCTCAATCAGATTTACTTGCATTTCTATCGGTGTGGGTACTATCATTTCATTGGAATAAGTTTTAAATAAGTTTGCAAATTTCATAGCAAAATCTAAATAAAATGCACATTATCACATAGATTTTTAAATTTTCATTCCAAGATTGTGTGAACTTGGAATTAAAAATTAAAATAACTCAACCCGTTGAAAACAATTCAGTGCTTACAGAAAATTCTCGTCGTTTCGACGTTTTCAATTACACCGAGGTGCGTTATAAAAAGCACGAACAATAAATCACTAGAGATAATTTCGCCGAGCACAGCCTGCGAGTTTTTTATTCAAACCGCGAAGGCAGTCACTTCGCTTCAGAGCCATTCCGTCAGTGTGTCTCCCAAGATGTTTTATGGATGGGACCTTCGATTCGACGAGCTCATCGAAGTTTATTACAACCGTGTGAATATTGATTTTTGGGTCAACTGCTTCACTTTGTGTACTATGCATTTTAACACCCCATATGTATATTCTTCGCCTATTTCTATGGCGACGCCGCCAATAAAACAGATGGGTATGAATGCACAATGGATATTTACGAGGTCTCTGCTCACTTATTTTCCACGCATATTAGTCGAGATAACGCAAGAATTTACAGGAATGGTCACTTAAGCGATTTGTGGCTAGTTTCACAATTCAGATTGTTGGAATTTTTGTATAGGCAATTAATAGCCTTTAGATAGCTGGAGTAAATACTAGTAAAGAAGGACTGATTAATGTTATTGATACACTTTATTTAATTGTTAGATTGTTTTCTCAGATAACTTATGTACGAGCATAATTGACATGTAATTAACTCACTGGGGGGCCTACAACGAGCTCTTATAGCAATGTCTTTTAGGTCTTACATTGACTTTTCGTACCACGACGTCCTATAAAGAAGGTTGTTTCTACCTCAAATTTCTTAGCAATTTTGTTGCGATCATCTTTAACTTGTTCACTCTTTGTCAAAAAATATCTAAGGTTGCCAACTTAACGCAAGTTTAAGGTAGTAACTATCTTTTACAAGTTCTATAACATTTTTTTCTGGAAGAAACTATGTCAACTTATAGTCGATACCAAGTATAGTAAGGATAAACTCACAAATCATATTTTCTTTGTTCTGCATACAGGTAGTAATTACTCAAGTAAATAATAACATGAATTTTTAGAGTTAATGGTGTAGACAACGAGTGCCCAGAATTTGAATAGTTTACACAACCGGGATTTCACCGGCTATCCTGATACATAAGAATAAGTTTTATTTATTCTTATGCCGGATAACCGAATGGCTGGTCATTTTGAAGTCCCTTTATTTTGTTTCAAAGTTTAGCAATTATTTGACTGTAGGTAAATCGTAAATGGTCGCAAATAGGGAGCAACTTTTGGTGTCCAGCCTGACGTGAATCGATACAGACAACCAGCCATTCTAACGCTCACAGAAATCCGTCCCATTCTTAACATTAACATTCTTCCCATAATCGTAAGCGTTAATACGTCTAAGTAAGTCTATCTAAGTATAAAGTATTTTCGATACTTATTTTGTAGGTATCTATCTACCCATGAAAAAGTAAAATAACGCCGGATACAATATACCTACTATGTTGGTTAGCAACCAAGAATCTTATTAATATAAGATTCTTAATACGTCAAATCTAGCGATCCTTTGGCGATCATAAAAGTGACAGGCCGGATGGAATCAAAATTATTAAGGCGTGTAGACACGAACGAACAAGAGCATGATGAACACGAACATTACGAATATTTATTTGGTTCGCACAGTCACTTGTAAAGGTAAATAAGGCATCAGAACTTGTAAAGGTAACTTGTAGTGTATGGAACTTATTGACATTTTAAACTGATCAGAAGTATTTGGTCACCTTGTCTGCTACGATATACTGATGGCGACTGTCCGTGTAAACACAAATCTCAGACTCCCAAGTCTTTTAGAGATAGAGTTAGAAGGCATTTCCTTTCCTCTTCTTCTGATTGACCATTTATTTATTTTCTCCTTTATTTTAATTGTATATATCTTTAGGTATAACTATTGTATGTATTCATATAACACACTTGTTCTTCCCTTTTTATCATTGCACCCACTCCCCTATATTTAATTTTTTCTATTTATTTTACATCCAATGGTTGCCTGGAAGAGATTGCTGATTGGCAATAAGACCGCCTTTTCTATACTTTCTTCTTTGTATTTTTGTCCCCTTTTCTGTAATATTTGTACTTGTGTGCAATAAAGCGTAATTTATTATTATTCTTTATAATAAATTATCAGAGTGAACACGAACACTATAAATACAACACTTTCACACTAAACAACAAAATATTTTAGAAGATTTTTGACGCACACTGTGGAGGCCTTTCGTTTGTATAACAAAGACTTACTTGTGCTCGTGATGAGGAAGTCTTGATGATAAAAATTATTAATGCAAAATGTAATGTGTTATAATGACAAAGCAATAACAGCTTGTTTAAACCAGCCTTTTTCAAAACGATCTTTTTTCCAGCGATGTTGATATGAGCTCTACATAGATTCGTACCATGACATTTCTGTCAAACAAACTATGATAATATAACAACCTTATATTATTCCCGCAAAGGACTGGGAAAGAACGAATAATTTTACTAATAATTTGTCTATACCTTGCTTAGATATAGAAAAAAATACGCTATGTTGTGATTATTTATTCTGTGGTTTCAACAATAGACATGAACAAAGAGGTACCTACCTACTTATGTCATGCGTAGCGTAAATATGTCACTCGTCTCGTGATCAAAAAAATATTTACTTAAACACTAAACAGCTATAATCCTTCGATTGATATAATTTATAACCACGTATTAATAATTTATTGATAAATCAACCACACACGTGATATCTTAAAAGTGGACAATTTAATACTTTTGCAGTAAACGGGATAGGATTCTACTTCAAAGAGCTGAATATTGTCACAACGTCTTTTAAGTTCATGTAAGTAAATTGGTGTATTATATTTATTGTTTTATGGTCTTAAGAGCAAGTACCTAGTGTAAATAAGTCGTTTTATACTGAAGTGCTCGTAACCGCTTGATTGAATTGTGTTAGAGTATCTAACTACCTACTTACATTATTTTTGGTTATTTGCAGGTTTGCCAGGGAATCATACGGTGATAAACCCATAAACGCCATAAGCTTCCGACTTAAAAAGGATAATTTTGTACAACAATACTGTAACAATTTTATCACTACCTACCTTAATATAGCTTAGCACTATCATAGGTGGGCTTGCTGTAATTAATGTTGATTTTGTTTATTTAGTAGGTACAACTTGTCTTAGTAATATGTTCCCATTAGAAGATGATTAATAAAAAGGCAATGAGACATGTACTGTTTTATTTTAAAAGGAAGTTTTGTAGATTTATAAGAGCACAAGCTCACTCACAGAAAGAGAACTCACGAACAAAATACCAGTAAAATTTGAGATTTTTCATCACAAGCCTCCAATTGTCGCACAGGTTATGAACAAGCTGGTTCTGCACTTGTACTATTATGTATTCTGTGGTTCTGCTACAAATGAAATCCCCCAATGAACAAATAATCATCAAGTAAAAAATTTCACATTCTGGACGCTAGATCTATGTTCTGGGCGTGGTTAAATACGACGCCTTTTTCTTCACAGTAAATCTTCGTGATTTCGTACCATTTTTTTGTCATCTAAAAATAATTGTAAAAGATAACTTATTTATTAGTCATATTTTAAAGAAAGTTCACTCAATATGCCAAGAAATATGAGTAAATTATGCATATATTGTTCACTATGAACAATCTACTTTTGGAAAATTTTACTTTAAATCATGTTGATTGTGTCGCACAAAAACACCTTTTTTAAGATCGCTGAAAGATCGCTAGATTTGACATAATTGACGTAAAACAAGATTGCTAGTTGTCAAAAAGGCAGCTCATGGTACGGATTTATGGTACGGATTGAGTGAACGAGTTATGAAATGATGACATGAAAAAGGGAATTAATTAAATGGGTGACTGGAAATAATTAAAGGCGACTGTAAATGGGATATTCAAACACTAAACTGGACAGCAGTTTATTTTTTGGGCGACAAAATAACTAAACGGGCGACTAACTTACAAAAATACTCAAAACCGGCGACTACATATGGGTGATAAATAATTTAAGTTAGCAGAGGAAACTCTAAATGGGTGACAAAAATACTGAGTGGGCAACTATTATACCAAGTAGATAACTATTATAACTGATTTAAGCTGCCCAACATGGTATTTTTAACACGTTTTTATAAGGCTGCTTTCTCGTTTGTTTGTTTTTTGTCATATCGGTTAGGATAGTAGTCATCTTTTTTAAATAAAATAAATGCCAATTTTTTATATTTTGTGTGCCCTAAGGTTGTCGTCAAAATAGTAATTTGGTCGCCCGTTACCCAATTTGTATTTTAAAGTCACCCATTTTCAATATCTGTAGTCGCCCTCGGTCCTTCACCCACATAGTATTTCAGTACGCTATGTTCAGTATTTTTGATACCCAAAATGGGAATTTATTGTCGCCCAAATAGACGGGAAGGGGGATGGGAGAGGGAGAGTGAGAGGGAGAGGAGACATATGTGGATTCAATTCTGAACAGGATTGGGAACGGGAACGAGCACAAAGGGGAACTGCACTGCACCTAACGGGGACGGGTCCAAACGGGAACGGGAAAGGGTAAAGAAACGGGAACGGGATTTTTATATCTCTCGACCCATTTCTGTTTATTGTGATAAACTAGCTTCCTCCCGCGACTTCGTCCGCGTAGATATTAGAGAAAATCATTTGAGAACCTTCAACCAGGACCCGACCAGCCGTTTTTACGTGGTTAGGCACCCATCCAAGCAACAGAATAACTAATACCAAGCAAGTAGCTTCGTGCGAGGTCTGCCAAACGCGGCAAACGTCTTGCCTCATGAGGCAGTGCGCTTGGTGTGGACCCGCCTAATCGCGTAAAAACGGCTGGTCTGATCCTGGTTGAAGGTTCCCAAATGATTTTCTCTAATATCCACGCGGACGAAGTCGCGGGCGGAAACAAGTCCTACTAATATTATAAATGTGAAAGTTTGTGGGTTTGGATGTTTGGATGTTTGTTCCTCAATCACGTAAAAAGTACTGAACGGATTTGGTTGGAATTTGGCACACAGATAGTAGATAGCTTAAATTAAAACAAAGATTACTTTTTACCCCGATATTCCCACGGGAACGGGAACCACGCGGGTGAAACCGCGGGCGGCCGCTAGTTATACATAAAGTTTTATTCTAGTACATATATTTCTTATAAAATGGTATACTATTTACAAAGCATAATTTCTTTGCTTTTTATGTGTACCTAATCATTCGTTCATTCCCAGCACAAAACAAGATTGTTATTTGATGTCGTGGTACGAATTTGAGTGATATCATTTAGAGCTTGTAACAAGCTTGCTGGATATAAGCTTACTTATAAAAAAGGTGGGAGTAGGCCCCCGACCTTTTTTATGGAGGTCAGTGAATTAACTACTACTATAGGACTATTCAAATCGAGAGTATGTTTAAGTTGGGTACTCATTTCTGTGTACCTATATTAGAGTTTAATTTTTTCATATTTTCATTCTTGATTCTTGCGAATGTTGTTAATATTTATAGGCAGGGGTGAAATAAGCCACCTGAAAATCTATCGCAATCGCTTTCAATTTGGCATGAATGCCATTATCCCCGTCAATTGGTAATGCGCCTGGCGGCCATGATTTTAACCTCAAAAACGAAAAACAGTTTTGAAATTTTTATATATCGAGAATTCGAGACCCTATCTTATTGAAATTAATAAATCCAATGATTAATAAATTCGATTTTCTATTAGAATTTTCTTGTTTCATGATATTTTTAGTTGCGGATCACGTCAACGTGGATGTTAATGTGACAAGGTTTCAGCTCATTACCATTTGACGGGAATTATACATCCATCGCTGGGGCATTACAAGGCAGTGTGACAGACTGTCTTTGAGACCCAGTGATGGAAGTTCACGATTGACAAAGTGAGGCGTTATTTCCAAAAACAGCCTATGTCCCAAACATTGACTTTCCAGGACACAGTTAAAACAGTTTTTCATTTGGCTTTTTTTGTAAAATACGAGCAATCTACATACAAACATTGGCGGTTTTTGTAAAAACCCAAATTTTGCACACCAAGATTATTTGTGTTGTCTGCTGTTTTTGTCAAAAACAACAATACAGCTTAAAAGACAGCAATCATGTGCCAAAAATGGACAAAGGTCTTCGTTTTGGTAAATAACGCCTTAGTTGAAAGCGACAATAGATTTTGAGTTAACCAGTAGAGCCCCAGGTCAAGACACTATTATTTTTTCCCTTAGATACGAGAGAGACGGGGTTTGTGAATGCGATCACAGCCGCAGGTGTCACCTACGCCATCACGAGGGCCTGCACTGCCGGATCGCTACTTGAATGCTCTTGTGAAAAGGTAATATTCAAAACTTTATTTACTCATATAAAAATTATTGCTGACCATCATACAAGAGTTGACCTGCACGCGAACTGTACGCGTGTTTAAGAGTTGACCTGTTAAACAGCTTTTTTTAAAGTTGATGTATAATAATGATTCTCGTAATAAAAATATATTTGATTATGTAGTTGATATGACCGTAGTATTTTATTTATTGAATTTCAATTTGGAAATTAGATAAATATGTACCTAATTGTAGAATCAATATGTTCTAATTGTAATTATTGCTCATCTCTATTATTAATTTTCTCTATTTCTGTATTGCCAAATTTTAGTTAGTAATTTATATTACTTCTCTATACACGATAATTGATAAAATCAACATTTTGACAGGTCAGAAAGGGGCATCATTTTTTGTTCCTTGGATTTGGTAGTAATTTAAATCTAATACAGAATAACTGCCCTTAAAATAATATTTTGGTTCGCGAAAAAACCTATTGATTTTTTTTAAATCTATTTTACGACCTCCGTGGTCTTGCTCACTGGTTTTTATGGTATCATAATCTCTAAGGTCTCGGGTCCCACCCAAGTAGCACACAAATGCTGCATAAGTGCTTAATTAATGCTGCCATCGAATCTTAAAGCTGTTTAAGGGTATACCAATTTGGCTGTACTAAAGCTGTTTAAGCGCTTAAACAGCTAAAAAGGGCCCCAAATTATACAGCCTTTGGTATTACAATGGCTGGAGAGAAGCATCGGTCAGGCTTATTTAAGTTTTAATAGAGCATTAATAAAGCACTGTAAAAAGTTTAATTCTGTGCAGGACTCTCCCAACCAGCTCTTAACCAGCTTCTAACCTTTTGCAACTCCCTATTCAAACTTTTTTAACGTCTTTGTTCTTAGCAAGTCATCTTAAAATAAATTAAGTATGTAAAGGACTGTTAAAAGTTATGGTGTAAAGTTAACTATATTCAATCTTCCATCATCGTCCACCATTTCTACTGGGATATTTTTTGTTAGAAAGTTGTACAAATGCGCAGTTTATACAAATGCGTTCAGGATGCGAGTGCAACTACATCGTGAAGTTAATACCAATTAACTACAAAATTTTCATGCGCCCTTCGAATAATTAGATTTTAACTTAGGAAATATATGGACAAATCACGAGTGCAAAAGTTTTAATCTATTATTATGGAAAATTAAATGAGATATTTAGTAAAAATGGTTTCTTTAAATTGCCTATGAAGTAAGAGCTTAAATTAAGGCGGATTCTTGCAGTTAAGAATGTTTTAGAAAATAATAAAAAAAGCTATTTTTAGGTTAGTTATGGCGTCCATGAGGTGCTCAGCTTTAATCGTTAAAATATTATCTTGTGACACTATTTGCTGAACAAAATACCATTAATCAGCCATAGACTGCTCGTGTTCTGTATAAGAGACGTTAATATACACTTTTAGTTCATATAAGGATTCCGGAAATGCCGTTCTAATGACTTATGAGTTATATTGTATTTCAACAACTATTTCTTGCAGCAAGTTAGGGGTCCTCTACCAAAAAAAAAATCATCCTCCAACTAACATTTATCTTATAGGTAGGTATAGTCTAAAATATTACTTATTTTCTTGTAAATTCGGTACTATTACGTTTTCTTGTCGACCAAGGCTTGTCCATTATTAATTTTTAATACTTATAAACCTTGAATTCGTAGTTTATTCGAATACTAGCTAGTAACCAAAATAATAAAATTTTGCAACAGATAGGTAGAAAAGCTGTTAAATGGAGTCAATAACAGCAACGAACTTTAATGTGGTGTAATTGGGTGCCAAAAACTGTTTAATAGTATAGACAAATTACATTCTAACTCTTTGAGAATTACAAAGCGCTTGAAAAATGGTTTACAACAGTTTCTCAAATAAAGCTGTATAAATATATGATTTGATACACTTCTTCAGCTTAAAGAGTTATTATTTTCTACTTAGGCGTAATTTCAGCAGCAACAGGCTGTTAAAAGTATTTCCTTAATGATCTTAACCAGACAACCTTACAGTGGTATTATATTACTCCACATGTAGCTCAAAAGCGTCATAAAAGATGCCTTCAAGATCAATGTACAGCTTCTAACTTTACAATACCTTTCAGACGTACTGTTAACCAGTTGGTGTTAGAAAGGATTAATTTTAGACCATTCAACAGCAAAAAACATTATAGAAGAATTTCTTTACGCCGCTTTTCAGCTGCAAACGTAGTAAAACATGTATTATGAACTCTTAAACAGCCCATAGCTTAATTAAGTATTTCTGGAGTGCGTTTTACAGATTATTGAATAAATAACTTTTTTAAATGCAACATATCAGCCTTGAGAAGCTACGAAAACCTTTAAACATCTTTAATCACACTTTTAACCTTATGTAGGTGTATAATTTGACACTTGATCAGCCAATGTGCTACTTGGGCCACGTCAGTATAGAGGAGCTCGATGGCGCAGTGGTTTAGCGCCTGGCCCAGCGATTGCGGAAGTTAAGCAACGTTCGCAAGGGTCAGTCATGGGATGGGTGACCAAAAATTTATTACCTCGAGCTCCTCCGTGCTTCGGAAGGCACGTTAAGCCGTTGGTCCCGACTGCATTTGCAGTCGTTAACACCCACCAATCCGCATTGGGCCCGCGTGGTGGGTTATGGCCCGTCCTCCTTATTCACCCATAAGGAAGGCCTGAGCCCCAGTAGTGGGGACATTAAAAATGGCTGATGGACACGTCAATATAGAAAACACATTTTTTATTTTTTCTCTCCGGCACCTGTAGGTGCATTTTAACACGTTTTTATTAGGTTGTTTTCGCGTTTGTTTGTTTGTGTGTTTCTCCACAAAGTTTGCGAACGATTTTATCCTAACTTCCCGATGAGCTAGAGACTTGAAACTTTGAACATAGGCCAGAACTGGAAGGCAATGCAATATTATGGTGTCATTGAGCTGATCTGATGATGAAGCCGGAAGAAGGCCACAGGAACTCTATGAAGAAACCATACAACCCCATCGTGTTTTGGGCTTGTTAGAATCGACTTGACGAGTACTCTAATAGGAGACGTGGTTTAGGGTCTGGTGATGAAGCCGAAAGGCTATGCCATAGGAACTCAATATTGAAACCGTGCAACCCCATCAAATTTGGGCTCGTTTGAATCGTCTTGACGAGTTCTTTGTTGGCAAATAGTTTCCAGGGTCTGATGATGGAGCCGGAGGAAGGACATAGGAACTCTTTAATAAAACCACGCTACCCCATCGAGATTGGGCTCGTTTGAAACGTCTTGACGAGTACTTTGTTGGGAAATAGTGTCCAGGGTCTGATGATGGAGCCGGAAGAACTGGAACTCGGTAATAAAACTTTGCAATCCTATCGAGTTTGGGCTCGTTTGAATTATCTTGACGAGTACTCTAATGGGAAATAGTGTCCGAGGATCTGATGATGGAGCCGGAGGAAGGCCATAGAAACTCAATAATAAAACCATGCAACCCAATCGAGTTTGGGCTCGTTTGAATTGTCTTGACGAGTACTTTGTTGGGAAGTTTCCAGGGTCTGATGATAGAGCCGGAAGAAGGCCACTGGGACTCTGTATTAAAACCATGCAACCACATCGAGTTTGGGCTCGTTTGAATCGTCTTGACGAGTGCTCCGATAGGAGATGGTATATTTTTTAGTCTTAGCTCGTTAACTAAAAAGCAGAAAGTAAAAATTAACTGAAAAAAAAACTTTTTTAAAAACACGTTTTTATTACAAAAAAGTCGGACTCTAAAGTAGTCTGTAGGGTAATAAATATTTAAAGAAAAAATATTTTATACTCTTTAGTCTGTTTTTACTAGTCCGTTTTAATGTTTTTAGAGTCCGACTTTTTTGTAATAAAAACGTGTTTTAAAAAAGTTATTTTTTTTCAGTTAATTTTTATATTTTGGCGAATGAACTTCCCATACAAATTTACAATTTGAGCATAATTAACTCTTCTTGGGATGTTACTTGGTTTAAGACAGTATTTGTCTAGAGTTCTATTAAGTAAAAAGTTTAAAATGCCAAACCAAATATAAAATAATGCGATTTACAATTTTGTATGAAAAAAAAATTGGCATTTATATTAAATTGGGTTGGATTTTGGGGCTTTTTATTTAATAGAACCCCAGACAAATATATACGGTCTTAATCTGAATAACATCACAAGAAGAATTAATTATGCTCAAATTGCAAATCGTTTTGGCAAGTATTACGTTTGTATAGAAAGGATTATGCCGATTTTACTATACAAGCTAGGCCATGATGCGCTTTGATGAAATTACCAAAATACTATAGTAATTTTATAGTGATTGCGTGGGAAGAATATCATTAAAATATAATGCGGGAAAAAGTGAAATCTCAATCTCAAGGAGCCGTTTGGGGTTATAATTGTTTGATATTTTCCTATTATATGACATTCTGTTATCTACCCCTTTTTGACATGACATGAGTCTGTCACAGATATGTATGGTTAATGCGCATCATGGCCCAGAATGCGGCATGATCCTACTGTTCGCCGGCCTCTTAATTTGTGGCGGTTTCCATTACACAATAGGGAATATGCATAAGTCACCGATTTTGATGAATTTGAGCTTGATCGCTTCGGACACTTATAAAAACATGATGGAACAGGAAAAAAAATAAAAAAAATGTTTTATTTTAGTTTTATCACACGATGAAATCAGGGAAAAATAACAATATTTCTTTTTCATTTTCGGATATAATGCACTTTATAGTCAGATAGAATATCGAATAAGAAACAATATTTTGTATGACACATATGTACTTAAACGCAAAATTTAGGGAGATAATTGAAGATTATTGGCTAACTCCATATTAAACGCGCCGAAACACATCTGAAACGTGATGTGTGACGTCACCGTTTTGTATGGAGCGTTTTCGGCGGGTGCTGCTGCGCGCTAACTTCAAATAACTATATCACGAGAAAAAAACGCAAGAGAAAAGTTTTAACATTACAGTTAATTTTCTCATGCATTATACTTTTGATTAAGATAAAAAAAAAATTGATGCATATTCCCTATTGTTTTATTTTAGCAAGTTTTTGGGATCAGAGCAACTGATGTGATGACATCCAATTAATCGTCTAATATTTCTTCAACCAGGGAGTGCCCAAGCCTCGTCGCGGGCGTGGCCCCACCACCGCGGTCGCTCCCCCCTCTTCTGCAGTTCCTACGGACCGGTGGCAATGGGGCGGGTGCAGCGACAACGTACGCTTCGGCCTGAAGAAGTCTAGGGAATTCATGGACAGCAGATACAGGAAGCGGAGTGACATCAAGACGATGATCAAACTGCACAACCACAATGCTGGGAGGTTGGTTAGTAATGCTTTTAATGAGACTTCAACATGCCCCTCTGCACGGCGTCGTAGCGTAAGCGTATCGTAATACGCGAGTCTAAAGCTAGGGTTTCCTAGGATGACGGAGCCGTCATATTACGGCCGTCATTTAGCGGCGTAGAACGTTGTCTATGCAAACAATACGCCGCGGTTTCTGACGTTACGGTGTCGCCATATTGTTTACATAGACAACATTCATCGCCGCTATATTACGGGCGTAAAATGACGGCACCGTCATCCTAGGAAACCCTAGCTTAACGAGAGAAATACGTGCACGTGTACACATGTCCAAAGAAGTCCGCACACGAAACGGTGTTGTAGCGTATCGTATGATATTTTTATTGCTATTACGATAGTCATAGCTTACTGGCGTAAAAAAGCAAGCGTAGGAAATTCTTTCTATTACGTTTGGTGATGAATTTCCGTCCACGTGAAGCTCTAATTTATATTCTGGAACAATATCTACCTCTACGCGACGATTTGTGTGTAGAACTCTGCTGGTCTCGTACTCGTTGCGTCTTGACGATACGCTTACGAGGAGACGCCGTATGCTAAGGGCTTACTAACAATGTTTCTGACGCATGTTGTATTTACACAGGTCGACTGGGCATGCGACTTGCTGGTCGATTTTAGTCAACTAGATGCTTTCGACAATCGCTTGCAAAATCGAATTGCCACTGACTTAATTGAAATTAGTTTTGCGATTAGATTTTTAACAAGTGATTGTCGATAAAAAGCGCTAATTGACTATCATCGATAAATAAGTTACCAGCCAAGTCAACCCGTGTAAATACCACGTTAGCAATTTTAATAAACGTTGCAGCCTTTGGATTAGTTCTGACGACGTTGACTTTTGTAAAGTAGATTTTTTTTATTCTTTAGCAAAGACGTGACAACAAACGTTTAACATCGAACTGTACATTCAAAAATCAAATGTTGATGTTAAAACTATTTTAGAATACCTGTTTTTTTTTCAATCTACTTTAAAACTGACATTTATCGATAACATTATGATATTAGTAGTCCGCTCAAAGAATAATAAAAAAGAGGGTGTGGAGTGCGTGAGCAGGGACCTTAGAAATTTCTCCACAAATATGTTCAGGGTGCTTAGAGAGTAAACAACACACTAAAAGTACCCGCCTCTAGGAGGTGAGCCGGAGGGAGGAGAGGGGGTTAAAGTTCCCACTTTTGAGTTTTTCGCTAATATCTTTAAAACGGTGCGTTGTAGAGAAAAAATATTACCACATAATGAAAGCTAATAAAATTTTCTACAACTTTTGCCCTCTACACTTTTACGGATTCAAACCCATTTTCGAACTACACATTCTGGAAATCTGCCGTGTCACACGTATCTCTCTTATCTTGAGATAGGTGAGTTATGCGTAACAAAGCTAAATCGAATTATTGGGGTATCATTTATATGGTACACTATAATTTTTTTTTTAAATGCATTTTCATAATAATATTGGATGGCACGTAACTCGTATTTTTGCGTTTGTAACGGCGGCTTGCTTAATCTTTAGATAAAATAGATTGGCATTACAAGCAGCTTACAAGCAATAACTTGCTGCAATCGTACACATCTCTCGCGACGTTAGTTACGTGAGATAGGCATTATACGTTTTCTACTGATTGTGAGCTTTTTTTTATTCGATTTTACGTTAATTTTTATTTTGTACTAGAAATGATATTGATCGATGACGTTTTCTGCTGATCGTTAGTACTTTTGCATGTCGATTTTTAATTTGTACTAGAAACGAAGACTAGAAATTATTTTTAACTTGATATTTGACATTGTCTACCAATCGTAAAGTCTTGTTTATGTTGGTTTTTATTCTGTACCTACCAGTGGCGAGGGGTCAATTTATTGCGAAGGTAAGCCGGGGACCACAAAATTAGGTAAAAAGTAAAAAGATAAGATAATACAAAAAAAATTCATACAAATCTATTCAGCCATTGAGTTGTCAAAACTTTTTTACCTTTTCCGTTTTTATTTTGGTTTCACCCGCGTGCTTCCCGTCCCCGTGAGAATATCGGGATAAAAAATATTCTATGTTTTAATCTAGGCTATCTACTATCTGTGTGTCAAATTTCATCCAAATCCGTTTTGTATCTTTTGCGTGATTGAGGAAATTTTTATTCCGAAATAATACGATTTAAGTAGCGGGCAACAGCTAGTATTCCCTTCCCTTCTCTACAATGTGTTGTTTTATCCTCTTTCACCGTCCTATTTAAAAGAGCGTTTCAATGTTTTGCGTGACACGCACTCTCGAGTTTTGAGATCATCGGAGAACTTTGGATATACCAAGGCACTCAACTAAATTTCTAGACAAGTCCTTTGCAATCCAAGCTGCCCGCCTCTGGAATACATTGCCGGATAACATTCAGCGTGCACAATCCCTAGAGATCTTTAAGAGGCATATTACATTTCGACTGTGATTTTTGCGTAAAATGGTCAATTTTGGCGTTCTCGATCTCAGAAACAAAAATATATTAACACTTTTGACTTATTGAATGGTGCAGAATAGCAATTGGAATAGTTCATAGCGTGGCCTCGCTTTTTTGAAAATTTACTTAACTTTATAATTAAACCCGAAATTGCAGAGAAAGATTTTCATAAAATGCGCGAAGGCACTTTTTTGAGCTCATAGATTGAACAACTGTGCTTATATAGTCAAATAGTTCATAGCGACCTCGGAATTTTGAAATTATCTATGGAATATGTGAAAACATATCCCAATAAAAAACCATAAAACTACTAAAAAAGCTCAGAATTAACTGTGGATTTCTCCTAGATACATTATTATTATTACGTAAAAAATATATCATAATAATCTTTGCTTCATAAGAAAATCAAATTTCATACTTTTATTTGTTGTTTGTACTTGTTTGTCTTTCTGTGTATGTTCAAAGTTGACTCTAAGAAATCGTTCACCAACTTTCATTTTCCTTTCTAACCCTTTAACTTTCCAGTGAATCATCATATTACTTTTTGTCGTGGACACATATAAATGTATTTAGTAGACCCAAAGGTTTCTCTAGGTTGTATTGCCAAAATCCGTCAAAATCGAAATTTCGACGAAAAAGTGTGATAGGGCCCTTAAGCAACTTGTAAAGGAACACATCTATCGTTGCCATAATAGCCTTATTTTATTCCTACTTATATATTTTTTTGTATGTAGTGTATGTATTGTATATTATTTGTGTAGGTATGTATTATATTGTAATAGGTATGTAGAATCTTACAGTAAAAGCACCATAAACTGCCCATTTCTTACTTCTCTTCTTCCAATCTTACAAATGGTTGCCTGGAAGAAATCGCTTTTTAGCGATAAGGCCGCCAAATTGTTCTATATCTGTATTTTTTTTTCTTGTTTTATGTTTTCTATTATGGTGAACAATACATAATATCTATCTAGTATATTTTGACGAGGCGTTTTTTTCGAAAATTTCACTTTTCCAGAATGTGTAGTTAGAAAATGGGTTGGAATCCGTAAAAGTGTAGAGGGCAAAAGTTGTAGAAAATTTTATTAGCTTTCATTATGTGGTAATATTTTTTCTCTACAACGCACCGTTTTAAAGATATTAGCGAAAAACTCAAAAGTGGGAACTTTAACCCCCTCTCCTCCCTCCGGCTCACCTCCTAGAGACGGGGACTTTTAGTGTGTTGTTTACTCTCTAAGCACCCTGAACAAATTTTTGGAGAAATTTCTTAGGTCCTTGCTCACGCACTCTACAACTCAAGTGGACTATAGGGACTTGATTGCAGTATTTTAAACCAAGTTCCCGTTTCAGGCAATAAAGAACAACATGAAGGTGGAGTGTAAATGTCACGGACTCTCAGGCTCTTGCACGCTCAGAACGTGTTGGCTGAGAATGCCGACATTCAGACAAATTGGGGACAAACTAAGAGACAAATTTGAAGGAGCCGCTAAGGTAATTCTCATGAAATTTTTGTGGCGAGTATTCACACTCGGCAAATTTTGTGGTGACGGCCCAGGCCACAGCCAGCGCGGCAGGTGGCGCTCAATAATCACTGCGCGCTCTCTCGATGGCGGCCTCTCAGCTCGTCGTCACGACCGCGCTGGCTGTGGTCGTTAGTCAAACTGAACAATTTCGTCTATTCTATAGGACCTACAAATAAATAAATTATCTGTTCCATAGAAAACATCAATGTCTACTCGACCAGAATGTATGGAACAGCTGATTATATTTTTGCTCTGATTAAGTCGGTCTTATAGACAAAGTTGTTCAGTTTGACAGTCTAAAACACACTATAAAATTTGATGACTATTTTCGATTTCACCCTGTAGAATTAGATAGAACCGAGGGCCGTCTTTACCCGGGAGTGAAAGAGGTGCGTAGCACTCGGGCGCAGGGTCCTAGGGGGCGCCAAGGGCTGATCACATTATACCATGCGTAGTCTGCCAATTTTGAAAAACACTCGACTTAGTAAAAATGTTCATCAAATCTATTTCGAAATGCCATTCGATTTGACGTGATATTTCAACATGTTAAATAATGTATACGTTTTTCTATTTTTATAGGTTATAGCAAGTAACGACGGTGATAGCTTCATGCCTGAAAGTCCAAGCATTAAGAGGCCAGGCAAGAAGGACATAATCTATTCAGAAGAGTCACCAGATTTCTGCAGTCTAAATATGAAAACGGGATCTTTAGGAACTTACGGGCGCCAATGCAACGTCAGCTCAGCGGGAACTGACAGTTGCGACCAGCTCTGCTGCCGCAGGGGCTACAAACAAACGACGGTCAAAGAGACTGAAAATTGTAACTGCCAATTTAAATGGTGTTGCGAAGTCATATGTGAAACATGTTACGTCAAACGAGACATACAAACATGTCTTTAATGTGATAGAAGTTTAATGAAATATTTAATATTAAACCAATAAATAAATTTGTATATTTATTACTACATCACTTTTATTTTGAACGCTCTATTTTTCTTGGGTGTCTCTTTTTATCCTTTTGTTTACGATCATTTTCTTCTGTATCATAGTCAGACAGCATCAGCGGATCCGCTAATTTTAAGGTTTCCTTTACGTTATTACTATCATTATTACCCTTACTGTCATTTTGCGGTTCTGCTGATTGATTTTCAGGTTTATCGTTTTCGTTTTCAGCCGATTTACTATTTTCTTCCTCATCCTCTGTCTTTTTATCTTCATCTTTTAAAGATTCTCTGGGATTGTCATCAGCTAAGCCAAGATACTTATTTGGCTTACTTCTGGGTTTAATCTCTTCTTCTTTATAAGGCTCAAACTGACTGAAGTTTTTGCCAGGCTTAAACAATTTATCACACTCAGGACCCTTGATAGCTTTCGATTTCTTTCTAGAAATGTAATTGTAGAGCATTCGGATCTTTAGTATATCTGTAAAACTTAATCCATCATTTTCTCCAACAGGTACATCTATTGGTTCCTGTAATAAATAAGAAATAAAACTGTTATAGAGACGTGGTCATAAAATATACCTATTCTGATTTATGAACTAAATTATATAGGTTCATTTTGAACTTACCATTCAAATTTTGAGGATGTGTTCAGTCCATGAAACTGAACAACTTTTTCTAAGGAACACATGGTCAAATATGTAAAATAAAAATAAAAATCGACTTTCCATACAAATCATAGAGATTACATGATCAATTTAGTATGGGATGACCAAAATTTTGTGGCGAAATCTGACACATGTTTCTTAGAGAAAATTGTTTAGTTTCATTGTTTTTAATGGACTGGACACATCCTTAAAATTTGGATGGTAAGTTCAAAATGACCACTAAAATAACATATCACAAATATCCGCGTGAGTTCTTAGCTAGAACACAGCTTGGCGTTAATTATCACTACCCAAATCCTTGGTTCGATTCTGAAATGGTTTAATGCTCTTGATGTTATCCAACTTTTTTTATTTGAAGCTGGCAATATTCTTCAAACGTTGTCAGTCACTCGGTGCGGAGTGGGGAAGAAGAGACAATAAATACGGTGTTGGTTTACGCACGATCTTGAAGATGCTCCGGGTAGGGGCGAAACACGTGTAGAGTATATAGCCTAACTGGTGAAGGTGCGAGGTGTGTTGCTGTCTTGCTAAATGCAGGTATTCAGTCTATCGCAACTCGTGAAGAAAAAAAAATTCTATGAAACGAGGTAGAACTTTAATGGCGGCTATAATTATCTCACTCTTTCGTCATACGTTTGAAAGTGATAGCAGCGTTAAAAGAACCCTGTTTTGACATTTGGCGTGTTAAAAATTTTGGATGAAGTCCCGTCTCTTATATATAACGTAAATAAGTGATTTTACATTCTCTTTGCAGGGATTGTGCACTGATATTTTGTAGTGTACTTGTGCATATTTTTGCGGGTGGGCGGGCGGTGCATCTTGCATAATATATTGTTTGTGGAGGTAGGCTGGCTACATATATTTTTTTTTCACAACAAAATTATTAAATTGCCAATATAAGCTATAGAGAATAAAATTTAAAACTTCACATGTTGTGTTGAGTGCACACCGATGTAAATCGGTGTGCACTCAACACATACATCACGATTTTTTTTAAACAACATACATCACGATTTTTTTTATTCTTAGCTATTTTGATAGTTCTCATAAGGAAAAATTATATAAAAATGTATTTTAGGCCGTAGGTACCTATGATGGATTCTGTTTGGAGTTACTTATAATCATAACAGTTTTAGAACTGCGTGATTTGGTGAGGTTAGCAGTTGGTACATTAATTCTATACACATTATCATAAGTGTGCTCATCATTACCTTTGGTTGTATGGTTGCCAGGCCATCTTTTGTATGCTTGTGGAAGTTAAAATGTCCAGCACTACTGAAGTCATATTCCAGGTCATGAAATAGCCACTCGTTGTTTTGTAACTTTTTGAATAAGTCTTCTTTACCTGTAAAAATATGTAAAATGGAGTAGGAACATATTCTTTAGGGATACTGCCATTAATATCACTCTTTCTTCTTTTATTCTCTCTTTATTAGCCGCAAGACACCCACTAAATACAGGCCTTCACACGGAAACTCCACGACGATTGGTCCAGTGGCGCTGAAGGCATCCAGCGGCTCTCCGCAAGAAGGTCACACACTAGAATCTAATAAGCGGCCTACCCACGAAGCGTCTTTCTTATACCACTTACACTTTCTGAACCTTATCCCATTTCCAACCCCTAATAGCTCAGCCCCCCTACTCAAATGGCCAACTTTCTATTCGTTTGAACGCTACGCTTACTTTTAAAGCTTTAATATGAGCAATAGATGATTAACTCACATGTTGCAAACTTATATTAATCACAGACTTTGATGTTTTGTATGGTATTGTCAAGCTTACGGCACGTAATTTTATAGTTTACTGCTTATTTTAAAGTTTTAATAGTAAACGTAGCGTTCAAACGAATAGAATGTTGGCCATTTGAGTAGGGGGGCTGGACAGACTAATAGAAAATCAACACCAAAGAGAATGTAAAAAAACTAGCGTTCACAACACTGTTATTTCACTATGGTAAAAAATATGTTTAGGGTGTCCCAGAAGTAAAGAGACATTATTCAATGTTAATACTGGTTACTAAAAAAAGTTAAAGAAAAAGGAAAAAATATTACCAGCTTAACCACTGGTAACTAATATGTCCAAATAGTAAGGTTTTACATATTTCTGCATATCTTCTGAAACTGAAACGAGACAATCAAGAACCGTTTGCTCATAGATATTATTCATAACTATCGACGTTTTGAGAAATCAGCGACAATTCATAATTTTATTCAAAAAGAAGCTTCGAGAATATAGTATCTATAGAATCATTTTTCATTATGTACAAACGAGTGAGACTAATTTTAAAAATCTTTCGGGAAGGTGATGTACAAAATAACTAATCGGAATATGAATACGGGAAAAAAGGTTTTTGAGGAGGCACCTTGAACATCCATGAGACTGCGGTGGATAAAGGAAAAATATCTTAGTCAAATGTGAATGTAAATTATAGTTCGATAGTTAGGTTTGAAAGCCTTTGTGAAATTAACCACCCCCAAATAAGTTTAAGATCAGGAAGTGCGTCAAAAGACACGTTGCCAATCTAGTTCACTCCTAAACAAAACAATGCTATGTTCCTTTTAGCTCCAGTTATCAAAAAGTTTTGGGCATTGTCTAAAAAATAGTGACAAAAAATATGCAGAAAAACCAAAACATTGATACCTATCTTTCAAACATAGATCGGTAAGATTAACCAAAAGAGGTAGCCGCAGCGTCAAGAAAAGCTGAAAAGTAGTCACGAGATAAGCAGAGATTAATTTTAGAAAAATCGGCTACAAAGTCATTGATGGAGCAAATTTTATTCAGATTGATAAAATTCGTATATTTAACGTCAATTTGTATATTAAACTGAACATAGTCTCTTTACTTCTGGGACACCCCAGTAGTCTTAGTTTTCTTACGTTACTTCTCTTGATCTCTACGGATCATTATACTTCTTTTAAACAGGTAAATATCATGACATAATCAGTAAATATAAGTACTAACGGATTCCTAAAAATACCTGGCATAATATTATTCGTCTGAACAGTGATGTAGTCATCTCTATTTGGTGCGTTGTGTTGTGGTGCCACTCCGACTATTGCCAAAACTGCTTCGGACAGTTCACCATCCTCACACATGCAGTTATAGCCAAGGACTACTCTCTACAATTAATATAAAACCTAGCATAAACACATTATTTTAACAATTAAGTACAATAATCATGGCAAATTTTTTTGACAGAAGTCTCAATGTTTGAAAAATTTATCAAAAAAGTTGCGTGCCGAAACGTTCGTTGCTGACTGTACCATAGCATCTGGACTATTCTGGACTCACTTATTGTCTAGAGTGAAATTAGCCTACCTATCCTTAGGTAGGCTAATTTCACTCTAGACAATGTTGTTACATAAAGACAGTCTCGCACGCGAGCGGCTATTTCTTCTACTTTGCTCAGAAGAAATCGCCACACGCGTGCGAGACTCTCCTTGTGTAACAGCCTCCTAAGGCTTAAAAGCCTAACTAAAAACCTACCTTTAGAACACACAGCTGAAGAATTACTTAATTCATTTTAGGATTTAAGTCAAGGAAGGTCTGTGATATTTTGCAAATAAGAGAAGCAGAAACGTAGTTTCATAAAATAATATAACAATTTCAAGAATTAAAGTTAAAATAATTAATATATTGAAAAAATACTAGAAAAAATCGACTCACCCGTAGCGCTCAGACCCGTGTGGCATCCCGTCTGAGCTGCTAAGGGTGAGTCGTTTTTAGGGTTCCGTAGCCTAAATGGCAAAAAACGGAACCCTTATAGATTCGTCATGTCTGTCTGTCTGTCTGTCTGTCCGTCCGTATGTCACAGCCACTTTATTCCGAAAGTATTAGGATTACACAGTTGAAACTAGTAGGTAGATGTATTCTGTTAACCGCTTAACGAATTTAACACAAAAATAAAAAATAAAAAGATTAAGGGGGGGCTCCCCATACATGGAACCGAAACTGAAAAAAAAATTTTTGTCCCAACCAATACGTGTGGGGTATATCTATAGATAGGTCTTTAAAAATGACATTGAGGTTCCTAAGACGATTTTTTTTCAAAGTCAACCGTTTGAAAGATAAACACCGCCAAAGTGGTAAAATGTGTGTCCCCCCCTCTAACTTTTGAAATAAGAAAGTGAAAAATCTAAAAAAAATATATGCTGTAGATCTCAATAAACACTTTCAACGAAAATTGGTTTGAACAAGATATAATAATTAGTTATTGAGATATAGCACATTTTGCAAAACCGCAAATATAACTTTGTCATTCATACCAACACTGTGAAAAACAAAGTTATTTTTGCAGACGAAAAATAATAGTGGTATTAAATATCGTATGGTATAAGGTAACTACGGAACCCTACTGCGCGTGGCCCGACACGCACTTGGCTGGTTTTTTCTAGTATTTTTCAATTAAGTATATTAATTATCTTGATATAAAAATAGCATTGTGAATGCCTAAAATCTAAAAGTTCAAGAATTAAAAGTTCTCAATGATAAGTACCGCGACTTTATTCGCGTGGAATTCCATTTCCCGTATTGATCCCTGGATAGATTGCATATTGTAACTTTAATGGTGTATTGTACCTGAACTCCCTCGTTAGTCATTTTTGCTGGAGTATGGTCGGAACAGCGGAGCAGCCCCTGACGGTTCACAAAGAATATCCACCTGGTCCTGCTGTCTTCGGGAGGGCTGGGCAGTTCCCTGAAGTGAAGTCCTGTCACTCTACCCACGCCGTCCAGGAAAATGCGGATGCGGTCACGGAGAACTTTGTCTATCGGTGTAATGTAATAAATAATATCTTGTCAATGGAGGTATCAAAGGACGTTGAAATACGTACTCGATGATAATAATGAAATAGTTCTGAACGGTTATTAAGGGTGTTTCCCATTCAAATAATATTGTCCTTTATTTTAGAAATAAAACTTTGAGTAAGTAATAAAGTCAACGCTTTATCATTGTGATACCTGTGGTGATACTGAATGCGCCGACTTGATACTTTCCAAATGAAGGGTGCAAGGGAAAAATGATCATTGTTAATTTTACCTTATTACGAGAAAATTTGATTCTTAAGTTCCGACCTATTGGACCTTCATCGATATTCATATTTTTTTAAGTTTTTCACCGGTATTTTGAAGGACATTAATCGTTTTTTAGCCTGTCCTTCTAATTTTAACAACTAATAACTTGGAGATGAAATGCGTTCTCTGCGTGTATTCTGGTGAAAACGAAACTATTTACGATGAACTTTCAAATGATGCCCATACCAAAAAAATAAAAATAAAATATATTATCATGCATCATTATTCCCTTGTACCCTTTAATTATTATGTGATACAAACAGTATGATCGAGTTAAAGTTTTGATAAAGTTAGGAACTTAGAAAAAAACACCCACCATACGAGAAATCGTCAATGTAATACGGAATGATTCCTCCAGGCCACAACTTAAACTTCCTGATCTCTTCATCAGTCAGGTCGAACCCAGGTTCAATTTCGTCCAGGCCTTTCGCTGATACTTTATCCTTGAGAACGTTACCCGCCCAGTGCTCTGCCGTATTCTTCATATTCTTCAAATTGTAAATACTATTTTGGTTCAGGGTAAGAGATCCTATAAAGATTTCTTTAATTTTGAAAAGGCTTACCCAACAAGCTCATTCTTGACGAACCAGCTTGCTTGGTGTATACTTTATGACTAAAACTAAATACTTAATGTGTTATGTTATAATATACCAGTACCTAGCTAGTTCTTACCAAGTTACAGTGAGTAGTATTTATTTACACTTAATTATAACGTGTTTTCTAAACATATTGAACTGACTTCAAATTGTCAAAGGAGGAGGTTATCTTTTTGTTGCGTATATTTTTTTCTAGGTGTATTCTACGATTACTCCAAGATGGCTGAACCGATTGAAATGATTATAACTTTATTACATCTGCCCCCTAACATAAGCATAGAAACACCGATATACCTACAACGTTTTACAAAGAAACCCTAAGCCAAATATGGTAGGTACTACATAGATAGATAGAACCATCAAACTGAACAACTTTTGCTACGGGACCAAATCTGAAAACCTGATTAAAAAAAACAGCTGTTTCATACAAAAAAATATTAATTAAAATATCAAAATGTCTGAAACAGCTGTTTTTTTCGCCACCTTCTATATTCGAAATGAAGGGTTTTGTGTAACACGTTATGTTTCGCGTGATATATCGTTTTATTGACACTCAACTGTTAAAATCCATTGTCTTTTGACAATTAAACGTGATAAACCGCTATATCATATCGCGTTTCGGTGGTCATGTTAGGGGGGGGGGAGCAGGTAATAATCGAGGTTACGTATAATCGCCTTGTAGGGTGACGAAGAATTCTGAGACACTAATGAAGCAAGAAAAAGACCTGGAGATTTTGCTTTTTAGTTTGGGTACAGAAAATACAGGTTAATTGTGTAAGGTTATACATTAGCACGTGACTCGCTATTGTAGGCGTAGGCACATAACGTGGTTTCCTAGGATTTTAAATATTTCGCAATATATTTAAGCGTGTTTCAACAATTAACGGCAATTGTTCACTATGAACTATGTTACCAAAGCAAAAATATATCTCATTAAATGAAATATGTTTGTAATATTTTCCGAATACAACTTTAGTGTGAACAAATAAGTAATAAGTTGCCGGAACACGCTAAAATATATTGTGTAAAAGCTAAAAGCCAGGGAAACCACGTTCATCATTATCATATCAGCCGCACGACACCCACTGCAGGGTATAGGCCTCCCCTAAGGATCTCCACGACGATTGGTCCTGCGCTGCCCGCATCCACTGGCTTCCCGCAACCTTCACCAGATCGTCGGTCCACCTTGTCGGGGGCCTACCCACGGAGCGTCGTCCGGTGCGCGGTCGCCATTCCAGAACCTTTCCGCCCCAACGGCCATCGGTTCTTCTCGCTATGTGTCCCGCCCATTGCCACTTCAGCTGAGCAATCACGTGCTAATGTTACCCTTAAAAAAATATGTTTCCTCTTGTACCCTTTAGCACTAGAAACGTAGGTACTCTGATAAAGAGGCTGAAATGTAAAGTGGCATCCTATTATATTATTTAAAAACCTTAATAGAAAAACTTTTCTGAGTATAATCTGAGTTAAAACAGTTTTCATCATGGACTACTTTCAAAAGTAGGTTTCGTAACTTTTTGAAGTAGTTTTCATTACAAATTGTTGATACAATTTTGATATGAGCTTGAATTTGGGTTAAGTAAGTGCCTTATAATTTAAACAACTTTACTTTTTTGTCAAAATAGCTTATCAGCCAAATACAATTATAATAAGATTGGAGTATTACTTTCGCCGGCGAAAAGGTCATTGGGCGTTTTGTTCGGACATTTGACCTGCGGCGTACACAAACGAAATAAGGCTAGGTATGTAGATAAATGTATATGCTACGCAGTGGTATGGGTCGCATTATTGCAGGACATGTTTCAATTTTTATCATAATATCATAGCATTTCAATAATAAATAAAATGAAATAAATAAATAAAGACAATACAAACGTACATTACGCATACACATTTTCACAATGCTGAAAGTAAAAACTTCTGTTTTATTAACAAACGTTTAATAACACTAAGCATATACTCACACACATAATTTGAAATAACTTTTTTCTGCCGGTTGATACATAAAAAAAAATACATATTTTGAAAAGTGGGATTAAATTCTTCAATTTAAAATTAGTTTGGCTTCTGTACGCGAACTTTCATAAAGCAGGTCAAATATGCCCGATGACCTTTCGAGTGCGTAAATGGCATTTCGGTCTATGCCGCAGGTGACTAAACAAACTTATCTGATCCGGTGGCCAAAACTAAGTGTTATTATTTTTACCTAGGTTACGTTACGCCATCGAATACATAGACGACGGCTACACCGTCGCCGATGTGTCACCTCACCTGCTATTCAATTAAAGCGACTTACTAGTAGACTAAAGCCTTTTTTCGATAAATGGCAGATTCTGGAAACGGCAGATTCTGCAAACGGCAAATTCTGTAAATGGCAGATTCTTTAAACGGCAGATATTGTACAGTCAGACAGCAAAAACAAAAGTTTTTTGACATGGTTTTTTTTTTGTAAACATTGGTTTTGACCTGAATTTATTTCAATATTAATAATGTTTTGATGTTTATTATTGGTGGTGGTTGAGCTCGGTGGCGCAGTGGGTTAGCGCCTGGCCCAGCGATTGCGGAGGTTAAGCAACGTTCGCATCGCAAGGGTCGGTCATGGGAGTGGTGACCAAAAAGTTATTATCTTGAGCTCCTTCGTGCTTCGGAAGGCACGTTAAGCCGTTGGTCCCGGCTGCATTTGCAGTCGTTAACACCCACCAATCCGCATTGGGCCCGCGTGGTGGGTGATGGCCCGTCCTCCTTATCCACCCATAAGGAAGGCCTGTGCCCCAGCAGTGGGGACATCAAAAATGGCTGATAGACATTGGTGGTGGTTAGCCTTCTCCATATTTATTTTACGAAAAAAAAAATTTCTTTTCCGACGGGTTGGGATTATTGTGTGTCATTATTTCCGTATTAATTTTTCTTGATAGAGCCTTATAATAATATAAAATGTCTTTAGAATTACAATGTTGTTTGGGACTGTACTTCTGCCATTTACATAATCTGCCATTTACAGAATCTGCCGTTTACAGAATCTGCCGTTTGCAGAATCTGCCATTTAGGGAAAAAAGGGACTAAAGTCGACCGTCACAGATGACTAAAATCGACCCATGTAAATAGCCGATAAAAGTATATTATAAATGTGAACGAGTTTAGAAGCTAGGATAATTATTATTATTTTATGTTTTGCTAATATCGGTCACATATGCCTTGTTTTCACTAGTTGACGGCAAGTATAATAACTTGCTGATAGAGAACACGACAGGTTATTGAAAATACTTAAATTTTACCAAAAATCTGGACTCACACGACGAACACGATACACGAGCAAAATACTTTGCGTACCGTGCAACTAAACAAGGCAACGCAAAGTACAACCAATAGGTACAGGCTTAATTAACAATAACGAAAATTCTGTTTCTATTTGAGTATTCTACGAGTAAATAGCGAAAATGATTATGAAAATTACAAAGAACATGAGCCAATACAATGAAATTATGCACAAGTTGCTAGTATGATATTGGAAAACTTTAAAAATAATTTTAAACAATACTTACTTTTGATGGGTACGACACATAATACACACATAAATAACCAGATTTGGATATCACCCCAAACCATTTTGAAGCAAACAATGACACAATCTACTTGTAAATATAAAACATAATGGTAAAACCGATAACAAGTGCTGTTGAGAAATAACAAATATGAAAAGAACTATAAAATTTTACGTCGTACTATAACGTAAGGTAAAGTAACATTTTAAAAAACCTACTTTATTTACTTAGGAGAAGGTATACATAAGTCAATGAGGATCAGTAACGATTTTTGTTTAGTGGCTAATTAGAAAGCTTATGCCACCACATGATTAACTGTGAAATTTTTTTTACGATATCTCTTAAACCTGAGAAGTTATAAGAGCTAAAACACTGTTTTTTTGGGGGTCCTTATGACGTCATCGCGACGTACGAGAACCTTATGTCGTACGTGATGAAGCACATATTGCATTGAGCTTGGCATTTCCTTCAAACCGTTTTAACTCAACCATTTCTAAACGGATTTAAAAAATTCTTTCACTAGGTTTCATAGCTAACAATATGTGTTTGTATTATATCAATAAAACTATAGGATTCAAACCTGTTACTGATCCTCATTACAGCCGTATTATTAAACAAAGAGAAAAAACGCGTGGAAAAATCAATAGAGTAATTTTATTTTGTATGGGAAAGTACAGCACCAATCTACTTATGGGTATTGGGTAGTGAGGGACTATCAAACTGAAAATTTTTACTATGGACCAAATCTGATATCGCGAAAAAAAATCAGCTGTTTCATTCAGTTTGATATGACACAGCTGATATTTTTTGGGATTTCAGAGTTGGTCCCAAAGTAAAAGTTGTTCAGTTTGATGGTCCCTATCTACCATATTCGGCTTTAGGGGTTTTTATTATTAACACGTTTTTATTAGGTTGCTTTCTCGTTTGTTTGTTTGTTTCTCCACAAAGTTTGCGAACGATTTTATTCTAGTTTCCCGATGAGCTAGAGACTTGAAACTTTGAACATAGGTCAGAACTGGAAGGCAATGCAATATTATGGTGGCAGCTGATCTTATGATGAAACCATACAACCATTGTGTTTGGGCTCGTTAGAATCGTCTTGACAAGTACTCTAATGGGAAACGAAGTCCAGGGTCTGATAATAAAGCCGAAAGGCCATGACATAGGAACTCAATATTGAAACCGTGCAACCCCATCAAATTTGGGCTCGTTTGAATCGTCTTGACGAGTTCTTTGTTAGGATATAGTTTCCAGGGTTTGATGATGAAGCCGGAGGAAGGACACAGAAACTCTTAAATAAAACCACGCTACCCAATCGAGATTGGGCTCGTTTGAATCGTCTTGACGAGTACTTTGTTGGAAAATGTTTCCAGGGTCTGATGATGGAGCCGGAAGAAGGCCACTAGAACTCGGTAATTAAACCATGCAATCCCATCGAGTTTGGGCTCGTTTGAATCATCTTGACGAATACTTTAATGGGAAATAGTGTCCGAGGATCTGATGATGGAGCCGGAGGAAGGCCACCGGGACTCTGTAATAAAACCATGCAACCCCATCGAGTTTTGGCTCATTTGAATCGTCTTGACGAGTGCTCCGATAGAAGATGGTTTATTTTTTTAGTCTTAGCTCGTTAGCTAAAAAGCAAAAAATAATAAGATGAATAAATAATGAAAAATATTAGAAAAAATCGGCTCACCCGTCTAAGTTGCTACGGGTGAGCCGATTTTTTCTAATATTTTTCATTATTTATTCATCTTAATATAAAAATAGCATTGTGAATGCAAAAAAATCTAAAAGTTCAAAAAATTATATTTTACTGAAAGAAAACTTTTTTAACAACACGTTTTTAAAACGGACTAAATTATTACATAAAATCGTACTAAAACATTAGGTAAAACGGACTAGTAAAAACAGACTAAAAAGTATAAAATATTTTTTCTGTAAATATTTATAACCCTATAGGTACCTACAGAAATTTTAAACCTAAAAACGTGGGGCGCATGCTAAAGACAATATGGATGATAAATTTTACAAAATAAATAATAATTAAAAAAAATTTTTTTTTTTGCTAAATTTTTGTAACACGTTGCATAGGTTATAAATAATTCGTGGTGTAGGGTCAACATCGTCAACATTATTATTTAATCTAATGACGTTATTTATCATAATTTTCATAACACAAATCCTTCTACTTGTGAGTGATATTCTGTTTTTTTTGTTTAATCGTTAACTAGTGTTCTCGAACTGTTACAAAAGCGTTTTGCTGAAATTAGTTTTCTCAGAATTGGTCAGGAAACTTTATCCGAGAAGTGGAGTACAGGATCAGTGATAAAACGAAGTTGTATATGATGCCACACGATGCGGCCTCTAGTTCACTGCATTCAGAATATTTCCATTATTTTTTGCTCTGGTTTAAAACTGGCATTTTATAGGCACATTTATTGAAGCACGTAATCAACTTATCTCCGTCTGAAGTCATGCGACAAACGTGTCAAAGATGTTCTCTTGATTACTATAATCGTCAGCGGAATAGCCCAGATATTGTCTATAAAAGTCGAGACCATAGAAATAGAATGTCAAAGAACAACAATGTCAATAAACAGGTGATCCGAAAACGAATGCATACATTTTATATGAGATACGTAAGACATGACTTAGATTAATAAAATATGACTATATTTGCCAAAGGAAAAAAAGGCTGTAAATTATTAAAACTAACCCAACTAACAATTTTACGTCGTACAATGGTCGTACAAACGTTATCTTATTACCACTGGTCGCAAAAGATAGGTCACACTAACGTTATAATAACGTTTGCTCAACACGAAAAGGGCCCCATTTATACGACCTACTTTGTTGTTTAATGGTCATACAAAAGTCACAAGATTACCACTTTCATCGTACAGTAGTCGCATCCAAACTTTACAACGACTCTTTCGTTATATTGTGGTCATACAGACGTTTTTGAATAGCGAAAACGTTGTATATGAGTCAAGTAACAACACTTGTACGACTGATTTTTAATGTTCGTCAGTGACTCGTGTTTGTGGTTATGTTTTGAGATCTGAGTGCAAAATAAATCAATTACAAGGGAATAAATGGTAAGTATTAATTAACTTTCATATCTTGCTAACTATGTCTGTCTCTCATACCGTTTAGTTCGTCTGGGAATTAAAATTTTATGATAATATGGTATTACTGCCCACAATTGCTTCTCCCAATCACCCTTAACTACATGTGACTGCCCTTTCCTCGAAAGAACGGAGTGCATAAAGTATCTAGGCATCATATTGGACCACAACCTTACCTTCAAGCCTCATATTGACACTACGATTTCAAGGTTGAGGAAACTTACGTACATCTTTAGAAACCTCAAGCATGTCGCTGATCGTAATGTCATAAGAACAGTTTACTATGCCTTATGTCACTCCCTTCTCGAGTATTGTATCACAGCTTGGGGCGGAGCTGCCAAAACCCACATGTTGGGTCTGGAGAGGGCTCAACGCCTTATTCTCAAGGTTGCTGCGGGACTCCCATATCGTCACCCAACTACTGCCCTCTATAGAGAATGGGACATGCTTACGGTCCGTCAAACGTTCATTCTCAAAATAGTCTTAAGAAAGCATGTGCAAACCCCATACGACCCTGAAAAGATGAAAGGTAAACGTAGAAAAGGTGATGTCTGCACTTCTCTAAGTCTAAGAACTTCCTTCGCTAAAAGCTTCTACTGCCATCTAGGATCCTATCTGTACAATAAATTCAACACCACTCTCAACATCTACCCACTACTTACAGTCAGCTGTAAAAGCTCCTTAAAACAACACCTGAAGACACTGGATTATGAGGCCACTAAATGTTTACTATTACCCCTCTCGTAAACAGGAAACTGTTTGCTCGCTACTAGGTGTTTTTTTTTTTTATTTTTATTTTATTTTAATTTTTTATATTTATTTATTTTTTATATTTTCATCCCATGTTTTTTTTTTTTGTTTTTGTCTGATGTCCCAGTCTCGGTGCTTACCCACTATGGATTGTCCACTTCGTCCTTTACGTTCGCTCACTACTTGCGTTTCTCCCTTATTAACATACACACACCTCCCACTTAAACTAACACTCACTCAAACACACAATCATAATACACACACAAATCTAGCACAATCACACCAACATTCACAGTTTTAATATCACTCATACTTGGTTCTCTATAACTTATCTAGTTGCTACTAGAGATTAATTAATTTATAATTATCATTACCTTAGTTAAACCTTTTTCTGTTTTTCTTTTTTCTATTTAAAGTTATTGATTTCATAGCTCATCAGCTTGCTCAGTGTTATCTAGCTTTTGTAATCCTTTCTGCGGGAGGAGGCTGGTGACCTGTGGTACAGGTTTCTGCGAAACCTATTTCGGGCACCAGTCCTTCACAAATTTAGGTTATAAATGCTTTGATCTATGTACACATCCATCCATGTATTAAGTTTGTGAAGTGACGAATAAAAACATTTTATTATTATTATTATTTATTTTCATGCCTTCATAATTTTGCGTTTGAAACATAAAATTTGTATTAATAAAATTATATTTAATTCTAAAAATGTCAGCCATGTTAATTTTGTCGCACACTAATCTCTATATGACGTTTTAAAGACAAAAAGTCATTTTAAGGTTAGGTATTTGAAGACCAAGTAAAGCCGCCATTTTGTTAAACGTCGTTTAAAAGTCGAAATTTGACTCAAATTCGACTACAAGTCGTACAGAGGTTTTAGCTAAAACTTTAATATAACGTCGTATAGTTTAGTCGTGCCGACGTTACTATGACCAGTTTATTAGGACATATTTGTCGCACGACTAAAAAGTTAAATTTAAGACTTCTATAGGACCTAGCAGTCATCTCATTACTATTATAAGACTGCTATCCGACTTAAAGTCGTACTAGTCAGATCTTATATGACGTTTTTGCTTGTTGGGAAGTTCCATACTGTTTTCTTCGTCGATAAACGAATAAATGTAGAGAAATTTGGTTTTAGAGAAATGTGTGGCAATATCTTATTTACCTGTGAAAAGTGTGATTACTTGGATTATTTATTTTTGTCACATCACAATTACTTAAAGCACAAGATACCATGGCTCCACGATACCTTTATTTTAAATTGTAATTAAGATTAAAATATTTTAAACAAACTGTGATTGCTCATTTGCTAGGCGGGACGCTAGAGCCCCTACTCTTACTGTAAAAAATGTTGGCACATGTCACTTGATCCTTTGTCTCTTTTTTACATAGACCGTGTCCGTATGATGTTAACTTCTCTTTTCCACGCTTTGTTGGTCTTCTTGAGCGCAGCGAAAATTTTTCTATGTCTATGGTCGAGACGAATCGTGTTTCTATTATTTTTAAAACCCAGCATTTTGCCCCCCCAGAATCCAAGCTACGCCTGAGAAATGCAAAAATACACTCGCGTGAAAAATTATACACGCTATTTCAGATTCAGCCACGCCATTCGTATCCTTTATGACAGATTTCTCAGTTCATAAACATAAATTTTCCAACGTGCGCGATACTCGTGGGAACGAGCCCCGGGGCTCCAGCGACCACCAACACCGAACGACTTTTCACTTTCGACACCCGTTGCCAATCAAAAATAACCTTTAAAGTAACAGCTTAAAACCCCTTTCGTAATACCGGTTCACCTTTGGTTAGAAAATAAAGCTGTTTCAGAAAATTGCGCGCTATCAAAAGCGACCTCAACAGTTGCAATAAAACAATATGGCGGAGATATGACAATTCTGTTTTGTAGTACTTGCGCATAAATATTGAGATGGTAGTCAGTATATCGAGTGGTGAACGTTTCCAGGGTTGGTGTAAGTGGTCGATCAAGGTAAGTGTACGAAAATATCGAGCGCAGTTTCGATATTGGTGATCGAGTCGTCCGCTCTTCCGAATACGTCCGAATACGAAAAAGAAGAGAAGACGAGAATCTCGATGGCCGTCCATAGTACACCCCCTGAGGTACAGCCGACACGGTAATGTCGACAGACAAATGTGTAATAGAGATGTAACCGTCTTGTACATGATAATACGTCATGCAGTTTACATTGTTTCGAAAGAAACAATTTATCATTTGTTACGCAGTTGAAGCAACGACGAGAAGGGTAATGTCTGTACAGTCGAGTTCAATAATGTACGCACCTTTGACAGTTTATCAACCTTTCTGCCTTTTTAGGGTTTCGTACCCAAAGGGTAAAAACGGGACCCTATTACTAAGACTCCGCTGTCCGTCTGTCTGTCTGTCTGCCTGTCACCAGGCTGTATCTCAAGAACCGTGATAGCTAGACAGCTGAAATTTTCACAGATGATGTATTTCTGTTGCCGCTATAACAACAAATACTAAAAACAGAATAAATTAAATATTTAAAGGGGGCTCCCATAAAACAAACATGTTTTATTTTCCGTTTTTTGCTCGATATTAATAACGACAACAGGTAGACAGTTGAAATTTTCGCAGATGATGTATTTCTGTTGCCGCTATAACAACAAATACTAAAAACAAAATAAAATAAATATTTGAGGGGGGCTCCCATACAACAAACGTTTTTTTTTTGCCGTTTTTTTGGTACGGAACCCTTCGTGCGTGAGTCCGACTCGCACTTGGCGGTTTTTAATAAAACTGAACATCTTGTCCAAAATGTTACCACATTGTTAACAAACTCGGCTGTAAATTATTACAGTAAATGAGAATGAATATTGCCATGTGAAAAATTCAAATTCAAATAAGCTCACGTAATAAGTATTTTTAAATCGTCAATTCTTATACTTGATGAGTGATCTTTGAGCTGACAAGAAAAATGGACGAAAAAATTAAGCTTTTTGTATCAGATGTAGGTAACGATATTTACAAATAAATTGTTTAATTAGATATTTCTTAATGAATTTTATATGGTTCAAGCTACCCACTGGCAGTACCCGTTCCCGAGCATGACGCATGAATCAGCCATCGAAACGGAGGGAACGTAACGCTTCACACGATGTAGGTAGACATAACATTTTAATAGAGAAAAAATAACGCCCGACTACAACGAAAGTAATTAAGTATGCCTTTTATTTGTCAATGACTAGATGAGCCACAAAAAAATTTTCATTACTTTAGTCATTCATTACTTCATAAAGATGAGAAATATTTACACCTTTTTGCTATCTATGGGCATAAAATCAATTATTTTATTTTTTCTTCTTCTTCTATTTTTATTTTGGCAATCTACTTTCCTCTTGGAAGTAATTTTTGCCAGTGTCAAGTTAGTGTTAGTAGTACAGTGGTAGGTATTGTTTCAGTTTAAGTTTACATTAGAATGCGGGTGCATCGCACTTCAATGCTGCTTGGAGCATTTGGCAACAAGTATATCAAGACAGTTTACTCGGTAAGTTCTGCCGAGGTAGCCACCACTACAATAAAAGTCTCAGCTTCACACAACCAAGCCCCCATCAACCCCGACCCCTCAGGTCACCCCCCGCCCGCTCTGGCTGATCGATCCCCCTCAGGGAGTCAGCTTAATTGTTACTCGACTTCTCGACGCACAATCACTTAGGTGAAATGTGACGTCTGCGCTGTCCTCTCCCCTGAGGGAGGGCAGTCGCCTCGGTTGAAGGTTCGTCGCCTGTCCGGGCACGTAACCAATTTATGGCGGTTTTTAGTCAGTACGAGTCTGACATAACCAGATTAGCTCGGTAGCAACCGGCTAGGTGGTATCCAATGATGGATTTTCCACCACCTTCCCCCCCGCGGGGGAGGGTCGCTCGGATCCCCTAAGGTGAAGGGCCCAAAAAAATAAAAAAAAACCAAGATCGCGCCTATTTCAATTATCCCACATATTGTTCAGTTGCGTAGACACTTGTACCACAAAACTGCACCAATTTTAAGACACAATATCTACTATGAATCAATTTTCAAATAATTAAAATAGACACCAAACCGTACTCGACAAAATGGCGCCAAAAACTCCCTATTTTATTTTTTAAAAGTGCAAATAAATAAATATCTATCCAATTTATTAAGAGAAATGAGGTTACGACATGACTATTCAATCAACATATGAACATTTAATAACAAAGCGTGAATTTTCATCACTTGAGAAAATCATTGTTATTATGGTGACCTAAGTGTTAAAACTTATGTATTGGCCTTGTCTTTACAATAAATCATAAGACTTATAATAAATCATAGACAATTGAACAACTATTTAAGTACCTAGTCATTGTCATCATCATCATCATCATATCAGCCACACGACACCCACTGCTGGGTATAGGCCTCCCCTAAGGATCTCCACGACGATCGGTCCTGCGCTGCCTGCATCCACTGGCTTTCCGCGACCTCCACCAGATCGTCGGTCCACCTTGTCGGGGGCCTACCCACGGAGCGTCTAGTCATTGTACATTAAATTAAATACAAGGTGTTTTTTTAATCACTCTCCAAATTTGAAGGATGTGTTCAGTCCAAGAAACTGATCAACATTCTCTAAGAAACATAGGGTCAAATATGTAAAAAAAAATCATACAAATCAAAGAGATCACGTGACCAGTTTAGTAAGGGATGACCAAAATTTTGTGGCGTATTTCCACTCATATTCAATGGAGAAGTTGTTCAGTTTAATGGACTAAACACATCCATAAATTTGGAGAGTGGTTAAAAATACACCTTGTATTGATTGTAATATCATAAATCACGTAGAACTAAAAAGTAATACGTAGGAAAAATATGGGGAGAGGGAATAAGGGTAGGTAAATAAGATAATCATAATGTTTGATCAAATTTTGTATTTTTAGTAACAACTAATCAATATTTTAGTTATAAATAGATACTGCTAATGTACAACCAATACTATAGTGTCAACCCCAAAAAGCGGTCAATGGACGAAATATATTTTCAAAAAGGTACATTTAATAATATTTATACAACAATACGATTTGAGATTCAGATCAGTTCAGCTGATTTCAATTGTATACTTCACCTAAATTTAACAATTAAAAATGCTACATTCACATAAATAATTTAAAATAATATTTACATTCGTAAAAAATAATTTTACATTGACATTTTATAGTGGATATTGTTCGTTAAAAATGAAAATAAACAGTCATAATTAAAATTTAAAAAAATGGCACCGAAAGGAGTTCATTGTTTTTTGTTAAGAAATGCAAAACACTGGGTTGTATTTTAAATTACGTTAAAATACTTTTTTTTTATCACAATCGCTTTAGTTTTAAAACAATACAATGGCTTTATTAATCCAGTCATGGATGTTACAACTACATAAGTACATTAATTAAAAAAAACTTCAGTCTTTCATAATCCGACGTGGCGATAACCTGTCACTGATTTTTGTTAAAGTTACTGACCGATTTAAAATACATTGTCATTTACAGATATCCAATTAAATTTTTAGAAGATGTTAATAAAAACAACGTCTTAAATACCTGTAAAAGGATCACCGATTGACACCGATTAACATCGGACTTTTATTCTAAAACTAAAGATATATATTCCACTTCAAAACTTTTTCGAAGTAAAATAAAATAAATTAGAATAAGGTTTTCAATAAATATTTTTAATTATAGAACATACCATCGAGTTGGTATATCGATTGTTTGCGTGTGCGCAATTAACTATGATACAAAAGCTTGCTTATTCTATCTATGCTTACTGTCTATACTATGTTTATATCACATATGAAATATCATTCACGTTGATATAAGTACATTTTAATAAAGCTTCTTCAAGACCAACTATCTAATAAAGTCATTTACAAGAACCAGAAACCTTAACTATTCAACAAAGTTTTGTGAATTATTGAAATATTGTCTATTTGTATGTAGGACTACAAATTACATTATGTAATGTTATCAATAACTTTCTGTCTGCAAGTCAGTAGTATTTTTGTGGACCGGAAAAACATTTTCTTTGGATAACGAATTTAACAACATTTCACATGAAAACTCGAAGCATTTTATAAGTATTAATTTCGAAATCAAAGTTAATGCAAAAACGGTCTTGGGTCTAAATTTTGATGTTTCATAAGTGTTAGTAATACGCATGCCTCACTTAAAAACTAAGTAGGTAAGTGCAAGTAACTATAAATGTCAAGTAAGTTTGCGTGCAACTTAATCACTTACAATCGGACGCAACACGCATACAATATTATACGTATAATACTGATTATTTGATTCGTTTAATATTTAATTAAAATTCTCGCGAGCGTTTATCTCGTAATGTGGGACACTTTTACGACGGCGGTACTTAGCTGACTGATAAGCGCGAGCGCAGGCTCGAACGAACACCCAGGAAGACACTTTATGCTAATGCAGTTAAGCCACAAATTCCATTACCCGGCTTAATTATAATATGAAATTATAATTACAAGATAATTTCGCTGTTGGATCTCAAAACAGTTATGCGGCGCAGCACCCGATGCGAACGTCTATAAAATAAAGTGTATAAAGCTCGGTTCATTTCTGCCATTTTTAATGATTGCGAACCCTCTTGAGAATGTTAACTTTGACAATGATATTCATAAATACCAATTAAAGTTTGACGGAATCATCGCATCGAGCGCCCCCTCGGGTGTACAGTCGATCTCACAAACATAAAACGATATCTAAAATAAATAAATCACACAACTGACCGCGTAAGGAAACCAACAAACCCAATTTCATTAACAAACGAGGGATGACAAACTGACAGAAATAAATCGACGTTAAACTGGTCTCATTAATTTCCGAACGACAGTGTCTACAAAAAATAACGTTACTATTTAGATCACATGTTCGCACTTAATAGCCGAATAAATTAAACGAACGAGTAGCTTATTTTAATTTCACGCTGGATCATTTATCGTAGATAAAAGAAGAAATAAACAGTGATAAAGAACTATTTACATAAGTCAACATAAAAATATACGGTTTCAACGACTCCAATAGATGAAAAAGTGAAGCCATATATAGAAGGTCCGTTATCTGGCCTCGGGTGCTCGAACTGGTCCACTCGAGTCTGAGTCACAATCACAACCAACACTGCGGCCTCGCCGCCGCCGCGCACAGCACAATCACGGGCGTCCCTCCGCCTATAAACACGTGTGAACCACTTTCTCAGTGCGACAGACTTTACATTTCACCTCGCAGCACCAGTGGAACGTGCAGTTGCACCGTTCCACCACGAACATCGTCTCAGTCCGGTAGCCGCGGCCGCAGCACATCAGGTCACAGCCGTCGACGCCAATGCTGGTGTCGTTGCAAGCACGCCCGTGCGTGCCCGGAATGCCGAGCCGGGGGTTCTTTTCGCAAAACCCCGGCGACGACTCGAGGTACACGAGATCTTTGGACCCTGGTGATTTGTGGTCTGGGTTGTGCGGCCGCAGTTGAAACCTGTAGCGGTCCCTGCGCGGGACTCTGTGCGGCACCGCGTCGTTTCGCTGAGCGGGTGCCTCGAGGTCCGTGTTAGGCACCATCACCCGCGACGCACCGTCGAAGCGGTCCTTCAACGCGTCACCCACGGACCGGAAGCTGGGCAACCGCATCCAACATGTCTTCACCGTGCACGAGCCCGACATTCCATGGCACTTGCACTCCTGTCGCATCTCCGTCTGCACATGCTGTGGACAAAACAAAATCATAAGCGTCTTACGTCACAAATTATCCTATCTTAGAGGTCCATAATGATGTCCGAATATCTTAAAATTCCTTCGATAAGCGTCGATATATGTGATCGATGATCTTTTAAGCGTAGTCCATCGATCGCATCTCACGATCGAGCAAATTGTTACAAATCGTGAGGAGGTGGGCCGGTCGTCACCGCGCGTGGCCACATCATAAATCATGCTCTAGGGACATTCATCATTCTAAGAAGGTAGATAAATGACGTGAGTAGTGGAGACAGTAAATATTTTCCTATCGTCGAGCGCAGGCGCTTCGTAGAAGGTGCCCAACGATATTTATTCATTCGTTGTAGATAGTCGAGTATATTATACAGTCTTAGTGTCCAAATATGTGTTAAACAATCGGCGGAATGCCGTGAATATTCATCAGGTGGACACCCAGTGCGTCTGCCGTGACAGGAATTAAGCGTGCGGTTTAATGACGCGTCTGGGTGGCTCGAGGCGCCTGGAGCTCTTTTGATGAATTTTGGGAAGGTTCGGCCGGTGCGTATGCAAATGCGGGTGCGGTGGAGGGAGGACGGGCGCGACGAATGGCCGCGCAGTCGCCGCCCGGCGCATAATTAATATTACACTTAGCGACATGTCAGCCTCACGATCGATCGTCACGTCACCCGTAATGGTAATGTAAACACGTAGCGTTGACAATGGCTGACGACAGGCGTTCCGCTTAATGGATGTTTATAGTGCTACTGGAGTGGCAATTGGTCGAGTGCCGACGGATTGAGTTATTGAGCCAATAAGTGTTTAACTTATGACCGCAGCTTAGGGTTTGTGGTGATTAATAGGCGGCTTGAGGTTTGATTTCTTATTGGTCGTAACTTAGAATGGAATCTTCACGATCGATTTAGTGCTACAATCACAAAAAAATATTTGAGTATCCTTACCGCTCTGCCAGCCTCGTTGTTGTGTAAATTCATCTTCTCCCTAAGAGTCTTCCCTCTCTCGCCCGTGTCCACAAATTCTCTGCTGAAGTGGAATCCAAAACCGATGTTGTCGCTGCACCCGCCCCACTTCCAGACCCTCACGTTGGCCGCGGCTGCGGCGCGGGAGCGGTGCGGCGCTCGCTCCACGTGCGAGTAGTCACAGGTACATGACTCGATGGAACCTTCTGCGCACGCGCGTGACACCGCATGCGTCACACCTGCGCTGGTGATTGCGTAAATGAACGCGGTCTCGCGGCAACCTGGTGAAACAAATGAAGAACGGTTAATTAAGAGATCATATTGAAAGGAATAAAAATTTATTTTGGAACGTTGAATGCAGAAATAAATGACAGGCGATTTATTCTCGCAGCCTATATTAACTTTCGTAACTGTGATAAACATTGAACAATATTTCAAAAGGTGCAAACATTATTTTAGCAGGTTATTATATTAGATTGAATCGTCAACAACGATGGGGGCCATAAATTGTTGTCAAACTTAAATATTGTTTTGGCAGAATATTTACATAGTTATGCGAGGCATCCAAATAATTAATTCCACCCGAATACAGAGGGGTTCATATTTTAATCAAACCTTATGATTGCGGGGTACGGGACAAAAAATCTCATATCGTTTCGAATACGTTAGGCATTATGTTTTCGATACACAAAACGTTGGGGCTCATCAACTATATTAATTTGAATAAAAAAGGTCCCTTTTATTTTATTGTGAGGATTTAACCGATTGTTTGGTTAATGTTTTCCGAATAAGTGAAATTAATAAGGAAAATGAAAAAGGGGAATTTATGTATATTAAATTATATAGCACAATAAAGAGTTTCTACTACAAAAGCTTTCATTTCAGAACGTCCATTGCATTGCATTCATTCATTCGAACGGACGAATACATAAATCGATGCTCCCATCCCGTATCGAATACTATAAATAATTAATGGCCCGGGCATTAGAATCAAATACTCATAAAATACAATTAAAAGAGAGAGGGTACATCTCGGCGATTGAAAATAAAAGAAGTGCCTCTTACCTACCAGAGAGATTATAAATTTGATCATTACAAGTGGTACGGCGCGCATCGAATTCTCTCTCTTAATATCGATTTAATAGCCCTGGTACTTTTATCGATTAATACCGTACAACTCTTTGTCTACGTGAGACGATATTATTAACGGATAAACTGGACAGCCATGAATAATGAATCCTTAATAAGAGTTTCGTTTAAAAAGCGCATAAACTTTCTCAAGTGTCGTGTGCGTGCATTATTATCTCGTTATTAATTCACTTGCATAGACATTGTAATTTTACGGCATAATGCGTATTAACCGGGCTATTGTTAGCCCTATCTCATTAACGTTGGCTAACACGTGAAGATTATGAGGAATTCCTCGAGAGTAATAAAACTGCGGGTTCCGATAGCGATCGAGTGTACCCGACTTAAAATAAGCTCGCAATTAACGCGCATCTAATATATGTGCAATATGTTGTCAGCGACTTCAACCTCCACGAAATCCTGGCAACTTTGGTGGGCCAGTAAATCCGATCAGAAGAAACAGCCAGGCATTCGTATAAAAATAATAAGGAACGCGTATTTGTTGTTATTTATAATAATAATATGTGGAACGGATCCCGCGCCAGCTTTATTAAGGGCTCAATAAGCAAATGAAATCATTTTTTTATTGAGTTGTCATCGTACACCGATATAAATTACGGAGCGCACTCGGCGGCGACTCGGGCCGGAGACTTTTTTTGCTTCCCTCTTCGATGTTATACAAAAGTATTTTATTCAGCAATTACTTGAGACATTCGAGCGGGAATTTTAATGTCAATTTCGCCATCATTCAATGCTCGGACGAAATTAATTCAAGGCACAGATACGAATCCGAGTCGTTGAGCGATGCATTTATCTTGTGTAATGACTTGAAAACGTTCTCGCATTCAGTATAGCTAATAGGTGAAGCCAATTAAATATGGCACACGTAAATAACGCTCGTAAAATGATAGCTTTCGGCCATCCGATTTACTGTGGGACATGTAATGTGCAAATAAATGTCGAGGATGTTTAGTCGGCTCCATAACGTCTTGTTGCTCGGATCGTAACTACAGCTCAACAAATACGTAAGTATCTAATTTAAGATGAGCACACATAATAATGTTTTGTAGTTATTAAAATCTGGTGCAGTTTTTATTACTATAGAAATCAAACGTATTAGAAAGCCTGGGTACTTATTGTCTAATTTCAAAAATCTATCGCGATCGCTTTCATTTGACAGATGGATGTGACACATTGCTGCAATCCTTTGATAAGATTTTATTTGTGCCAAAAAGAAGCATCAATGTAACACATCTTGAAAGCGATTGCGATAGATTTCGAAATTAGACAATAAGTACCCGGGTTTTACTTACTTACGATTACGAGTAAATCTAATTCCATAACCCTTAACTCGTGAGTTAAAGTTTGAAAACGTTAGTAAATAACTGTTATATCACGATCAGTCGTTTAAGGTTTTATAGGTAAGACTTAATCGACTTTCATTTTTATTACAGAGTCATCGCCGTTTATCAACCAGCGAGCATTACTATAAACAGGTCTAGCCGCAATAATAACTTTAACGGCCTATTATGTATCATATTTATATAACTTTTATTGGATTTTAAACTTTTAAATGTGACTTTGAAAAATATTCTAATAGTAAAGTGAAGCTAAAAAATACAGTAAATCCGTAACATTAAAATTAATCATCTAGACAGTATTATTACTTACTTATATACAAATATCAGTCAGCCCGTGACCACGACCGAAGCAACTCGGTCGAAACGTCGGGAAAAGGTAGGTGTTTAACACCTATGTTAAGTTCAAACGCGTTTAATACCTGTGTTCCTAATCCAAAAAGTATTATTCCTTGATAGATAATGTGTGGTGTATCAGCAAAATGACATGTTGTGTAACAGGAATACGACGCAGCGGGAGTACTTCGGAGGTCCGGCGACGGGGTGCCAGTGCCAGGTGCCCACACCACGTGCTGCTGCGCCTGCGCACCGCCGTGCCATCTGCCGCGCCCAGATGCCAGCCAGGGCCCGCTGAGATTTTTATTTCGCTACTTTTACTTTATCACCTTAACCATCTAACGGAACCACTATCTATATATACCCAATTATAAACAAACGACCACTGGAAATAATTTTTAATTGATCTGTGAGAATTTTCAAGTTTGAACGATGATTCATCAGTCGTCCGACGTGTTTTGACATCATTCGGTAGTGAGGTTAGTGAGACGCATAAATAGTTATAAATAATTTAATAATTTATAAGAGCCGCCGCCGTCCGTCTGCCCTCGCAACAAAGAAGGTTGTCGCGTTTTGCGACAGAATTGCGACGTAGAAAAATTATGACAAATGTAATAAGGTTTCGACCGGCAGGCCTTATTAGTCACGGCATTAAATAAATTGTAAATTCCTCGTACACAAAATGAACTGCCTAAACAACGGTAATCCGACGCCCGCTCTCTCACACAAATAGCCGTCAATTCTCAGTCACAAAGGACTTCTATAAAATACCCGTAATTAAGGTACGCCATTATTTTATTAAGGCAATTTCACCCCATCAAATCGCAGTCAAATAAGAACAAACATGAGTAATGTGGATCTATAAAAGTAAATTATTATTATAACTGATAATAAAGTGCTGTCCGTGGATTATCTGTGCAGATAATAAATGATCCCGCGGTCGGTTTACAGCGCGGGCAGCGAGCGATAATTCCATCCACCCGACTGCCAGTTAAGGCGAGGCGTTGAGAATTTATAAAAGTCAAAAACTCGTAAATCCAACCGCGCGTACCACTGACCGCTCACTAAAATAAAACTTAATCACTGTTGACATTTGACGAACACCTGGCCTCACGGGGCGAGCCATTAAATAATTCAAAATTAATGCACTAATTAAATATGTTCCTGTCCGCATTAAGTCATCACGCCCGCCGTTTCCACAAGATTAATTTGAGGGATTGACTTATGACGGTTCGCGCGTCGCGTCGCGCCCCGCGCCTTATTTATGACGATTGCATTATTCAAATTTGATGAGACGTAATTACTCAAAACACCCATAAATCACTCGTTTTATAATAAGATGTTTGGCCGGTTAGAGAACACTGGCTTTATCGGGCCGATGAATCAAGATGAAGTCATTGACGTCTTATTATTCGATTCTAACATTCAGATAATGACATTTTATCTAGCCAACGATGAATCACTTTAATTCGTCACACCGTCTGGGGAGTAATGAGAGTGCAATTCTCTTTATCTATCGGAGCCCAAGATCGGAGCACAGAAATGGCGATGCAGAGGTAATTTCTGCTATGAAAGTACACAGAGGACGGGCAATAAAATGCAATAATTCATTTTCGTTATGCCGTGTATGGGTGATAATTTCACATTGAGCCTCGCCCCGAGGCTTCACAGCGACAATTCAAAATTACGTCGGTCGTATATCAGTCATTGTGAGTGGCACAATGCGCGCTGCTACCACCGCTACCAGCCTCGCACTCGCACCCATTCACCACCAGGACAAAGACATTTGTTTTCAAACTACAAAAAATCCCGAAAATAATTTCGATTTAGTCGCTTCAACATAAACAATAAAATCACGAGGGACCCCGATAAAAACGAGCAAGCTTGCTGTCACGTCCTTATATCAGGGTTTAATCTGTCCATTTCAGTTTCACAAAACGTGTGATACCTAAAAAAGAATCCGATCGCCACAAAACCCAAAACGCTTATCTAATTGAGTATTAAATATTTCGTCGAGGGCATTTTATATCTGTTTTATTCTCGGTGTCGATCGTTTTATACATTTATCCACCCACGGAGATGGAATCTGGTGCTGACGGGGACACACCAAAACAGGAAATATTCGAAAAAAGGTCGGTCTTTATCGGCCGAGTTACCTGCTATTAGGAGCTGTATTAGGTGTAAATGTGGCTTCCGTGATGGCGAGCATCGCGTCGCTAAACCACGCCGCAGGGGGGCACCACCGCCGCGGGATCTCGAACCATATATTTCTCTATTCTCAGGTCAACAATAGCGTGACGAATAAAGGCTGGCCCATTGTGCCGTTGTCATCATTTGTGTTAATGCGATCCTTGAGGTTTACACCACAATGCGATGAAGTTGTCGTGTCCGACGCGTCAATAGTGTGTCAACGTGTAAATTAGTAATTATTCGTGTCCGAACCGGGGGGGCTTTGTGCGTCCGGGCCGTAATTATTGCTGGAGACGACCCTATTCACGAGTTCGAGATTTGATGAACTTTCGACGAACGAGTGTTTGGTTATTTGCTGTTTTTTTTCGAACAGAGGTGCCCCGCCGCGATGTGCTGCCAGTTTTTATGCGTTTATCAAACGGGCGTAATTGCAATGTATTAAACAGTTTATTGTGGATATTTGCGTCCGGTCGGCGCGCGTGATGCGCCCGCCCCGCCTCGCCTGCCCTTAATAAAGTAATATGCTCTAAATGCACACGCATATCACATAAATTTCGTAATCTCTTTGCTCTTTTTATCAAGTGAAATTATTATGATGGTGGTCCCGAGGCTCCCCCGTGCTATATCTGGTTTTTAATTTAGAAAAATGGTAGGTACTTAGTTTTTATAGTTTGTTCTGTTCGATTAAATGTCAGTATTTATTTTTGCTCTAGGCGATTCGTTTTATGGTGGCATGTTTTATCTTGTGTTGTATTATATGTTTTATTTCATCATCTAACTAATGAAACGTTAAGCTCAGTTCGAGATGAAACTGGAATAATTTGTATGTATTTATTATATGATTATACAGGTTTATTGATGTTCATTGCAGAAGGTTGGGCCCAGCTATGTAATACCTACATCTAATTTAATAATTATTTGTAAAAGTTATTTATTTTATAGGAACGATATAGACAGCTGTAATTTCTAAAAAAAACTTTATGATCGAACAGGCTAAGTTTGTTAGAATTTAGTTAAATTCGCTATTTTTGTGTAGGTAGGTATCGAAGATGAGCAAAGTGAAATTTCGACGTTGTAGGTACCTACACACTGTGTTGGTTCATATTTAGTGACTGATTTTAAAATTGGTATTACCGATCGCTTTGATATTTAGTTTGGAAAATATTAGTTAGTTTATATTTTGATGAACGTGGAACTGAGTGCGTCGACACTGCCTGAGGCCAATGTCGACCCGCTGCCCGCAATACATTTTTTTCATCACTATAAACATTTAAGTTGTGTAAACATATAAATCTAATTGCGATTTGTTACTAATTTACTTTTCGATGAATATTTCATGAGATTTGTATTTTATCGTTCGCTTGACAGGAACTCAATTATAATTATCGATACGAGTTTTGTTAAGTGACCCCTTTTTCGGTTAACATTTCTTCGGTGTCGCAACGCAAAGAAAAAAGTTCGTCTCAAATCTACTAAAAGTTCGAAGTGCATTTACTAATAGACACATCTCCGGAAAACGTTTGCACAATTCATTAACGTATTGGTACCGGAGGTCAATAACCGGGCCGGCTGCGTCGACCAGTCGATATCGAGTCGAATTCGAAATGAGATCGAATTAGCTCGAGATACGGGAGCGAGCGTTCTTAATTTTCGAGATAACCTCCTAATGCGGGCACACGAACTCCGATCTACGAAGAGCATTTTGTTGTTATACGCTTTTTATTGATATTGAAATTCTGATTGATTCGAAACGTAATCTATCTGCTCAATCACGATTATTATGAATCGCAACGAAAATACTTAACGTAGTAAAAAATAAATAACTAATTGAATCGGATCGGTCGTTTTTTGCGTTTCTTGAATGAAGCTTGTTGAAAACACCAGATGTTCGCGAGTTCATAATAAGGCATATCGCGCACAAAGAATCGAAATCGGACACCGAGGATAGGACAATTTTTGAATCAAGATACAAACACACGTTTTGCCGCCGCGAATTTTTATTCCGTCCGAATTTCGACCTTTAAAACTTAATACAATAAGACCATAACCGTCTTTCTTAAGCTGCATCATTAAACTCGACATTCAGCTTGTTTAAAAACATTTTAATTCTAAAGCTTAAGTTACAGCATTAAATTAACTGTTATTATCGATCGTGTTTTGTACAATGTTGTAATAAATTTCATAGTAAATGCTTCATGCTAGAGTAATATCAGTAATCTATTGCATTCAACTGAACTACTTGTTATTATGAGGGGGTTTATTTGCTGATTTCTATCTACTGATAATAATCTACATTTATGTAAATTACATGATCGGAGTGGCGTTAAATCTTGGCGAGTGTTTTAAACACAGAAACAGAAATCCTAGGTACTGAAATTTATCATAAATGTGAAAATTGGTATGTTTGTTACTTAATCACACAAAAACGACTGAACGAATTTCGGCGAAATTTGACACAGTAGTTAAGAAATTTATAACTTGACCTGGATTAAAACATAGGATACTTTTTATCCCGGTTTACGGTTCCCAAGGGATTTTTCAAATGGATGACGACGTCGCTAGCGGAAGTTAGTACATATATTTGCTTATAAAACAGATTTACATTTAATTTTAGAAAAAACATAAGCACAGTTGTTACGATTTATTAAAACAACATCCAATAAAGAATTCAAAAGAAGAAATCAAAAAGGAACACAGACAATACAAAATAAAATGAGAGGAAAGGGAACTCAAACGTCATTCGGTCGCATGTAATTGATCCAGGATGTTTTATCTCGATGAGCCTTTATACTTGCCCCCGACTCGCTACCCTCCCGCTCGACGCTGATAAAATCTTTTAAAAGGGTTGCCAACTAAAGATATCACTTAATTTGTAGCTTCTCTTTGTAACTGGAATTAGGAGCTCGTAAAAAAATAAAACCTTTTTGTACACGCTTTTGCTGGGTAAACTGTACAACACCGGACGAATATTCGATCGCAGTTTTTTAAAAACAACATTCATACGTCTCAATAGGCTGTAATCTGTTTCTTTAGTACTTTAGAAGGGCCTTAGAGCTTATCGTCTTATGTTCTTTTCGTTCTTTTTGTCTGCTTTGTGTAGCGGTGTCAAATCGAGAATGACGCGTGTTGTTAAAAATCGCCATTAAAGTTTTTATTGTTTACGCTTTTTTATGCGTTGGCGACGATCGTGATCCGAGTATTAAGTCCTCGACCGTAGTCAACTGTTTAGTGTTCATTAGAGAAGTGGGATAATCTGCTTACCTCTGTCGACGATCTTGCCAAATAAGTTTTTCCCTCGCAAAAAGTTTCTGGTTGAGCAGTTCCACCTTCTGTGTTTGAATTGGTGTTGGCACTCGGCCACGGCCATGTTGGCGCCCTTGGCGACGGCCGCCAGGACCCCAGGGTTCTCCCTGGCGAGCCGCCGCTGCTTCCTCCTCAGCGTCGCGTGAACAGCCGGGTCCATGTACAGAACTCCAGGTGATAGAGGCGACAGGTTATTCGGTTCTCCCGCTTTGGCAATGCCCCTGTTGAACAAAAAAACTTGAAGTAGTCGAGCGAAAAAGCTGTAGCGTTTACACGCGATAAGGACTTTTGTCGTCGTCGTGAAAGACAATGCCAGAAAAAAGGTTGACGGCAAAAAAGGTAAATATGCCGAACGCCACTTATGGCAATGGGTTCAACCATAGCCTTCTTCATTTCCAAGCCGTGAACATAGTTTGGCAACGTCTGTTACTGTCAGTTCGTGGTCATGTCGGCCGCCAGTCTCCATACTAAATGTATGGGAATATTTCAATTTTAAGAGGTCGATATTTTTTTTGGTACTAATGGTGTGAGCTTTAAAATATGAAAATAATTTAGTTCTTTTATTGAAATGCTTTGTATATTAAACAATAAGAAAAATATCAATGTTAACCAGGAAAAAATGGCTGTCAAAAATGACATCTTTTTTGTTGATTTTCTTCGGCAGGGAGTTGATAAACACGCCCTTTAGCAATAAATGATATATCATTAGAAAGGTCTTTTAAAGACAAATATTTGCTATTAATATACTTTACATCAATTGTTAATACTTTTGGAGTTAAAGGTTATTAAAGTATAAAAGTGGTTTATTGTCTATGGGAGTTGATCTACCACACCCATAGAAATGAATGATATATCATAAGAAAGATTTTTATATGACAAATATTTGCTGCAAACATACTTTCTATTAATTGTTAGTATTTTCGGAGTTTTAGGTCATTAATGTTAATAAAATTGGTCAAGTTCAGAGCGTTATAACTCTCAAAGTACTAATAGTTGACGTTTATAGTAATACAATAAAGCGTTTCAAATTTAAATACCTTTCCAATGATGTAAGATTTATTGCTATAGGAGGCTTAGATCAAAATGCCCATCGTACTAAAGGACCCCCGAAAAGTTCAAATAATTTGACTCAAACCTTATGTTCTAATAAATAAATTATAATAATAAATATAAAACTTTATTGAAATAATCTTACATCACAATTTACAACTAGATTAAACATAGATAATATAGGAAAAACAAATAATAAATAATTTTTAAAATAATTTTATACTATGTGCTTGACCACATGCGATGTTGCCGTTCTGCTCAACTTCAGGGCTTGGAAGATATAGAAGGCTATGGTTCAACTCGAAATGAAATGCTCATTTGAAAAGGCAAAGACAATAAACAATTGACGGGTGAACTGTCAGTCCGAAGACGTTTGGGTAAACATTTGCGCGGAGCATTAATCCTTGAGGATCGGCAAACAGCGATCGAGATCACCGATGTTGACTCGCCGTGAAGTCGGGCTGGCCACTTAAGATTGCCATCGCATTGCTTAAGCAATAGCGTGGCGATAATGATGTATGCGCGACGGACGACTGAAGAGCTCGTTAACAGAAATAGAGGCGGGAATGTTATAGAAGCTTGTTCTTGTTTACTGATGATTTTAATAGTCCATGACGTATGTGGATAATCTCGATAAAACTATCGTATTAATTTTAGGAAATAAAACGATGATGTAATGATCAAGCAACATCATATTTTTTCCACGGTTTCATAATTTGTTAAAACTTTACATACACTTGAAGTATGAAAGTCTATTTTTTGTTGTTACAACTAAGGTACTTCATTTGTCTATTTATTACTAAGTAGGAGATAGTTAGCAGTAATTTGAAAACTTATTCTAATTATTTTATATCTATCCTATTGTTGAGTGAAAAATTTATCATTTTGTGCACTCATCCTATTCGTCAATATGAGAAAAATGTAACATTTATTAGGCCAGTCACCTACCCGCTACCGCTCCTCTCATAAGCACAGCCTCAAGTTGGACCACTCCGACGCAGCGCGCGGGAAATCGTATAACTTCTCTATTTGCCCTGCTTTGTGGCCGAGTGCTGCGCAAACATCAACTCGTTTTTCGGTACCCCATTTCCTTAGGGAACCAGCATTGTTTTAAGGAACTAACTAATTAAAAGAGTAACGTTTCGAATAGACGGTTCGATTGTTGAATGATGTTTTTATCATTGCACGTTGGCGTTTCTCTCGAGTATTTTTCGATTTTAACTAGTTAAACATTTTTGTGTTGAGTTAAGCTTTGTATCAATTCTTACCCTCGTATCTATAGACGAGTACGTAATGACTTGAGTAAAACTTGCAATTTTTTAATGCTCCTTACATTATACTAGCGGCCGCCCGCGACTTCGTCTGCGTGGAAAGTTTTTTTGCTATCCCTCGGGTTTCGGAAACAATCCTTTTTTCGGGATGAAAGTTACCCAATGTCCTTTTCTGTACCCCTGACAACGTGTATGCAAAATTTCATTACGATCGGTTGAGTAGTTAAGACGTGAAGGCGTAACAAACAAACAAACAAACGGACTTTCGCATTTATAATATTAGTAAGGATTCACGAGCAATTTGTATCATTAAATCTTTTTAAAAACGCAGTTTTAGTGTACTTTTGGTGCATTTAAGATTAATGTAATTTAATTGCATGTGAAAATTGCTAGTCATTAAACATACTTGTCTATAGATGCAAGGGTTAGATTAAACGTAGTAGGTATGTTTTTTTTCTCCCTATTTCAAAAAAATCCCAGAAACCAAAAGAACTTGAGTAGATACCTATTAATAATGGTTTATCTTTTCAATACAGTTATAAGATCATAAATCGACACATATCAGATACGTTATTCAGTATAATAATGAGTAATACAAACTAAACGTTACAAAATAGTTTAGAAACCTCTAAATTCTTATGTAACTGTGACGTAGTTTGACACAGTTCAAGTATTTGTTCGCGACAAACGATCATTCGTCGTTGATTAGCACTTTTTCACTTTAAATATGCTATTTAGTTTAGCTCGGTAGCAAAACGTGACAAAATGCAAATGTAGGTAATATCGTAAGGTTTACTTTGTAAAGCTAAATACTTACTAAATAACATATTTTAAAATTTTTTAGGCAATTTTAAGCCAAGCCAAAGAAATTAGAACGACTTTTTTTGTAAAATCAGGTATAAATCAGTCAAGTATGTGGGCATGTGGGTACCTATCTAACTATTAATTTAACTATTTTAGTAAAATATTATTGTACATTTTAACCATCACTGTGGTCTAGTTGTTCGCCTACCCGTGTAAGACGGGGGTACCGGGTTCGATTCCCATGGGGTACAATTTGTACTCGGTTAGTTTAGTGGCAGGGCTTATTTCAAGTCCGCCTGGCTAGCTACCACCATCTTACCTAAGTCTGACGCCATAACAACAATTTAAAAATTGTTGTGTTCCGGCAGTTAGAGGTAAGATAGTTAGTTCCTCAGTAATGAGGATATCAGGCGTTGTGCATAAAACAATCTAAAAAACCGGCCAAGTGCGAGTCGGACTCGCGCACGAAGGGTTCCGTACCAAAAAACGACAAAAAATCACGTTTGTTGTATGAGAGCCCCCCTTAATTATTTATTTTTCTCTGTTTTTAGTATTTGTTGTTATAGCGGCAACAGAAATACATATCTGTGAAAATTTCAACTGACTAGCTATCACGGTTCTTGAGATACAGCCTGGTGACAGACAGACAGACAGACAGACGGACAGCGGAGTCTTAGTAATAGGGTCCCGTTTTTACCCTTTGAGTACGGAACCCTAAAAACGGGACCCTATTACTAAGACTCCGCTGTCCGTCTGTCTGTCTGTCTGTCCGTCTGTCTGTCTGTCTGTCTGTCACCAAGCTGTATCTCATGAACCGTGATAGCTAGACAGTTGAAATTTTCACAGATGATGTATTTCTGTTGCCGCTATAACAACAAATACTAAAAACAGAATAAAATAAATATTTAAGAGAGGCTCCCATACAACAAACGTGACTTTTGCCGTTTTTTGGTACGGAACCCTTCGTGCGTGAGTCCGACTCGCACTTGGCCGGTTTTTTCTTTTAGTTAAACAAATATTCAGTTGTTGTCAAACCTTTTTTAAGTTGCCTAAAAATATTTGGATGACGTTTAAATTAATCCACGTAGGAGTAATAAATCGTTGCCCACACGTCCAAATACAAAAATGACGATTGTCTTTGTTTGACCAAGGTCCTTTGCACTTGTCACTTTGGTAGAAACAAACATTGGGCGGGAAAAAATTCAAATGGAGCTTTCACGGGCAAACATGACAAAAAAAAAACAAACATCATGTTTGGACAGAGATAAAGTCTGTGTGAATGTGTCAAAATAAAAAATATTGACAGTAGTGGCCCTTGTCTCCTATAGAAGATGTGCTCTGCTCTGTTTCCTTTAAGACAAAACTGGGGTGCAAGACTGTTCTAACAAAGCCTGGTTTAATGCTTGTAAACCAATCACAATGCACCTTTTAATAATTAAACGGTGGGAATTAAACTGTCACTCTGAATACGATTTGCGCTAAAATGGCGTTAGTCCCCAGTCTAACGCCATGTTAACTTTGGCCCTAGTTTAACGAACGCACTCTGAATAAGACAGTTAAAGGTTAACCCACCGCGTGGTGGGTTATGGCCCGTTCTCCTTACCATAAGGAAGGCCTGTGCCCCAGCAGTGGGGACATTGGCTGTTGGACAAAGGTTAAAGTATATTTTTTTTATTATTTTAATGTTTTTATTTAATTATAATGTCTGACACTGCTATCCTAAAATAAAGAGAGCTTTGTTTTGACTTGCAGTTTTATCATTCTGGGCAAGTAAATAAACTTATTTTATAAAAAACTTGGTTTAACTTGAAATTGTCGATGAATTTGTATACCAGCAAGTTGCTAATGCGCCGGAACCTTGTCACTAATGTGACTTTTTAAGAGAATTTTTAAGAACTGCGGGTCCAAAATTTTGTTTCACCTCAAGTATACGTGTACCAAACGGATATACTGTACATCGATTTGCGGTATTCGAATCCATTGATTTTGAGCTCGTAGAACGACCTCTATTAGCGCCTGGCCCAGCGATTGCGGTTAAGCAACGTTCGCAAGGCCGGTCATGGGATGGGTGACCAAAAATTTATTATCTCGAGCTCCTCCGTGCTTCGGAAGACACGTCAAGCCGTTGGTCCCGGCTGCATTTGCAGTCGTTAACACCCACCAATCCGCATTGGGCCCGCGTGGTGGGTTATGGTCCGTCCTCCTTATCTACCCATAAGGAAGGCCTGTGCCCCAGCAGTGGGGACAATAAAATTGGCTGATGGACATATCATTGTGTTGTGTTGTGTAGTAGTGCTTTTTGTAAACAATAAATTTCATCAGTAAAGTGTTACCTTCCCGAAATGTATAAAATATGTTTTATAAACTTTATAAAGGACAAACGTATAATACTTCACACCAACACATTCGCGAGCATGCGGCAACTTGGACGCATCGCGCATACAAATAAGCCCTTTATTATTTAATTTGTCTGAGTTACCAGGCGTCAAAATATCAAACACAACCTACCAACTTAACAAGGCCTACCAACATCTCCGCCCACTTGAATTTTTAAGGTTTAGAATGAATTTTGTACGCTAATGTAAAGGTCAAGTTATACTGGCGTTCGTTATCAAACTTATCATGACGCCTGCACGCGATTTCGACCGTAATGTAATATGAACAACGCGAGATGCATACAAATTAGACGAAGTGTGGCGATTTCTTTTTAAAGCTAAGAATGACATATCGTTTCTACATGTGTCACGACAAGTGATGTATTAATTTTGTTATTTTTATTAAGGTTGAATAAACAATGATTTGTTATTTTCTGTTTTCTATTTTTATAGAACCGTAAAACTAGTTAGTGGTTTTCCGACTAGTTGGCCAAGTTGTGTCACTTTGGAATTTTAGAGATCGAAAGTTTGTTATTGTTAACTTTTCATTTCTTATTGTTATCAAATTAACTATTTACTCTAGTTATCGATGATAAGTTAAAAAGTTTATTTTATTATTTTATATCTTTTATATTTTGTTGATTTTAGGTCAAGTTTAAATTACAGTAAGGGCACATAAAGTACTATATAATTTAAAACTAGTGGCTCCGTGAGCTGTAGACCTCGCGAAAAAATAAAATAAAATGTCGCCATGAAGTTTTCAAAGCACACAGTAGGTACGTGAGTATTGCAGCTAGATGCTGCTTCTAATTTTGATCATTTTTCAAAATGGGTGAGTATTTTTTTTATAAATTTGGAAAAGTTGGCTTGACTGAACAGTTATATATAATTATCGAACCTACTCACAAAATTTCACCAGAATCTGTTGAGAAATGCGACTTGTAGAGGAGATCAAACAGCCGGAAAGCTGGAATGAAATATGGTTTTTTACATATCTCCGTCATTTTCACAAATTTCGAAAAACTGTCTCGACAATTTTTTTTTATATATTTATCGAACCTGCTCACAAAATTTCACCGAGATCGGTTGAGAAATGCGACCTGTAGAGGAGAACAGCCAGCGCTGGAAATTCGGACTGAAATTTGTTTTTTTTACATTAGGTATCTCCGCCATTTAGAAAAAAAAAATGAAAAACTGGCTTGACATAAGAAATCTATACAATTTTCAAACCTGCTTACAAAATTATACGAGAATCGGTTGAGAAATGCTACCTGTAGAGGAAAACAGACAGCCCTGGAAAGCCGGACTGAAATACGTATTTTTAACATTTCTCCGTCATTTTGAAAAATTTCCAAAAACTGGCATGACAAAAAAAATCTATATTATTTTCGTACCGGCTTACAAAATTTCACGATAATCGGTTGAGAAATGCGACCTGTAGAGGAGAACATCCAGCGTCAGAAAGCCGGACTGAAATACATTTTTCTTACATATCTCCGCCGTTACGAAAATTTTTGAAAAACTGTCTCAACTTGGAAAAATCTATATGATTTTTGAACCTGCCCACAAAATATCACGAAATTCGGTTAAGAGATGCGACCTGTAGAGGAGAAAAGACAGAGCCGGAAAGCTGGACTGCAATAGGTTTTTTTACATATCTCCGCCATTTCGAAAAAAATCGAAAAAGTGGCGTGACAAAAAAATTATATATCATTTTCAAACCTGCTCACAAAATTTCACGAGAATCGCTTGAGAAATGCGACCTGTAGAGGAGAACAGACAGCGCTAGAAAGCCGAAAAACCTGTTTTTTTTTCATATCTCCGCCATTTTGAAAAATTAAAAAAATCTGGCTCGACAAAAAAATTCCATATAATTTTCGAACCTGCTCACAAATTTTCACGAGAATCGGTTGAGAAATGCGACCTGTAGAAGAGAACATACAGACATACGAAAGAATTTTTCCCAAGCTAAAGCAGAGACGCTTCGCTCGCACTTCGTGCTCGTTCGGTCAATAACATAATAATTTATTTATTGGTAACTCAGAAGTATTTGAAAGTATTTTTCAAACTACATTTTTAAAAGGTTGGTGCCTGAAATAGTGGACAGACATAGGTCAACAGTTTTTTTAATATACCTAATGATGATGTAACAACCAAATGACAGAATAACTAAATGACAGATTAATGCCAAAATTTCCAAATTGGAAGTCAAATTGATATTTCATTTTCTTCATTTCGAAAAAAAGAAAATAATTATGGTTTTCAAATTCAATTTGAAAAGTTTTCAGATTCAAATCAAATTATAATTACGTTTTTCAATAAGTAATTTTTTTTTATAACTCGTTATTTCTGTAGTGTTTTCATATCAAAAAATATTCATAATTAAATAAGTTTTTTTACATGCACTAAAATTAAGACAGAACTTAATCAATGTAGCAAATATTATTGGCTTCATTTTAAGACCAAATTCAATCGTATACAAGTTAAGCATTTTTTCTTTGGGGAGTAACGTTTCTCCTTTAAAAATATAGTAGGCTATTTACCTAGCACTATTATCTATTCTGTGCAAAATTAATAGTACTAGGTATTCTGGGTAATAACCTAAAGTTACTATCGCGTGTATCGACTAGTCGGCAGACTAATGTCGGTCGAAACCGGGAGTCGAGCGTCATGTCAACTTCCCACAAGTGGTATTTTAAGTTCCATTAAGTTAATTGTCAACGAATGAGTGAACTGACTTCTTCCGGCAGATGTGATTTAAGTCGAGCGCTTTATTTTTTGCTGTTGAAATTGTCCGCAAATACTTTCGATGTTTTTTTTTTGTTTGTGAAGTACTTAAAAGGGTTTGTTGTTGAAATACCACCCGTTTATTTCGAATGTTTAATAAATATGCGCCTTTGAAACGTAAATTTTAGAGGTATCAGTACCTATAAATAGGTTTTTTCATATAATATTATGCCTATGATGGAAAGATGCTAATCTCAAATGTAGGTAAGCACTAAGCACATATGTTGTTATTTTTACAAACTTCAAAGTTGTAGTAGTTTACAACAAAATATCTAAGTTTATTTGGTTTAAGTTACATTTAAATCAAGCATTTTTTTAAAGTTAGCTTACAAGTAAACTACATACAATATAATACAAAGCTATTTTAAAGATAAAAAATAAGCAAATGAACTTGCATTGGTATTGTTTAAGTAAAAAGGGGACCCATAGCAAAAATGCTGAACTTGTTTACGATTTAATTTGAATATGCCAATAATATTTGCTACATTAGTTAAGTCGAGTTCTTTCTTATTTTATGCGAATGTAGAAAAATAGTTATTAAATGAAATATATTTTTTATATGGATACACTTCGAGAAAAAGTTATCCATACGAGTTATCCACATTAAATATTCAAAGGGAAGAAAAGTCACTATCAAAAAAAAAATTGGCTGAATAAACCATAGTTTCTTTACTATTTCGAATTTAAAAAAGTGAAATGTCAACTTGACTTCAATTTGGCATTGACAGCTGACATTTGGTAGACAGAAACCACAGATTGTTAAGTGAACAAACAAGTACAAGCAGATTCTGAATCACAGATTCAAAAATAATAAAGTATAACTTTAGCATAAAATTACGGGTCTCCTTCATATGAATAGGTAATGCGTTCAAAAGTAGCACAGCAAATAAATAAATAATAAAATTGAGCAAACAATCAAATCCACATGTCAAATACTTATTTTTTTCTAATTTTAGCGTAGCATATTATTAATATGAGTTTGTTAATATTTGTCTAACGCAATAAGCACGAGCCACTGTTGATTCTGATAAGGCAACACGAAATGTTGTAACTTAGAATACTTTTAGACAGGACTCACGTTTTATTATATTTTAGGTTTAATTATAGTTTTTTAATTAATAAATTAAAATATAACTATGTACCAATATTAATTTGAAATCACTTTAAATAAAAATTAGTTTTTTTTTTTATTTTCAAAAGAAACCAAAACTGAAAACGCGGCTTGTTGCGGTATTTTTCATTTCAAAAATAATATTTAATTATCTATATTTTCCGATCAAAATTTTATAATCTTAAATACTGTTCTGCATAATATTCTAAGCAATTGAAGTAACTAAAGGATAAGCGTAAGTGAAAGTGAAAGTGAAATATATTTTATTTAAATAAGCTCACATAATAAGCATTTTTAAATCGTCAATTCTTTTACCCTACCACCCATTATGACGTCTTTTAACTGACAAGAAAAATGGGCGCAAAAAACTTGTCAGCTTTATCAATCAGATGGAACGATATTTACAAATATGTATATCGTTTCCAGACTTTATATTAACAAAGATTAACAAATAAATAACATTATTGAATTAGCTCATTTCTTAATGAGTTTCAAATTTCTTAATCAATTTACAGATTTTAAGCTAAATTCAAAGTTTGAACTTGTTATTCAGTCTAGGCTGTTACAATAAATAAAAATAAAAGAAAAACATACAATTCAATATGCATTAAGATAGGTAGTCAGAAGCAGACCCATTCCCACTGGCAGCACCAGTTCCCGAACATGACGCATGAACCAGCCATCTCTTCGCTCAACCATATTTGAGGGAACGTAACGACCCGCCTCATACGACACCACCGCAGAAATGATTAAAGATAGCATGACATACTAAGACTACCTATGTTAAGGCATCGAATTGAAAATTTATATCCAAAAGCTTTTCATAGGTCTTTCACTAAACTACTGACTATAGAAAGTAAAAATATTGCAATTAAATAAATCAAAACAAGGTAACCTATTAAGAATTATATTTTTTGAGTAAGAAGTGCCATACATACAGACAATATAAAACAGATCTTTTATATACGAGTTATACGACGCCCTTAATACAAGCAGACAGAAGCAGACCCATTCCCACTGGCAGCACCCGTTCACGAGCATGACGCATGAACCAGCCATCGCTTCGCTCAACCATATTTGAGGGAACGTAACGACCCGCCTCACACGACACCACCGCAGAAATGTTTGAAGTGAGCATGACATACTAAAGCTACCCATATTAAGTCGTCGAGTCAGGAAGCCAGAAGTACGTTTTTAAGTAGGTAGGATACTTCTCACAATTTTATACTTAGAAAAGAAAATCACGATTCGAGTTTAATTAAAGGACTTTTATCTAGACCTATGAAAGAACCCCGGACTTTTTCTAATCAATACTGAGGTATTAGAGTAATAATTAACAATACAAAAGCTATGCCCATGCCTTTTTATCCTTCAAATAATCGTCAACAGTGTAATAACCTTTACTCATTAAATTGGATTTAACAGTATTTTTAAATTTTTCCAAGGGCAGTTCTGTGACTTGTTCTGGTATCTTATTATAAAAGGTAATACATCTACACAAAAAAGAGCTTCCGGTTTTATGCAGTCTGCGCCTTGGAACAGCAAGTTTGTTCTTGTTTCTTGTATTGAGTTTATGAACATTACTATTTTTTACAAAGCTATCTAAATTTTTCTTTACATACATTATATTTTCATAGATGTATTGGGAAGCTACCGTTAATATTTTAATTTCTTTAAATAGGTCACGAAGAGTATCTCTAGACCGTAAGTTGTATATAGCGCGCACTGCCCTTTTTTGTAAGATGAATATGTTATTAATATTAGCAGCTGAGCCCCACAACAACAAACCGTAGGTCATAATACTATGAAAATAACTGAAGTAAACCAATCTTGCTGTTTCAATGTCGGTCAGAAGCCTTATTTTCTTAACTGCAAAGGCAGCAGAGCTAAGTCTGCTTGACAGGATATCGATATGAGGGTCCCATTGCAGACCTTAGGTATTAAGAAACTTATTAATTTACATAAATCTACCGTTTTATTTTATTTATAATCAATAAGTGTTATTTATATATAGCATTTGGTCATGTTGAAATCAAATAACAGTAAATAATTACTTAAATTTTAATTTAATTATCACTTAAGTTTATCGAGAGATTGATAAAGTACCTTAAAAGTTGTTAGCTTACCTAACACGATGTTCACAAGTTAATATGTGTAATGAAAACCTAAGAGACTCATTAATATTAATTTCTCCATAAAAGACCGGTACAAATGCAAAAGTTGCATAAATTTATAATCAAACTTTTTCACATCATTCTAAATAAAATCCCTGTAACTATTTGAATGTCTACAAAAAGAAACCTAAAATAGAACTTGGTCATGTTGACTTCAAATCACAGTGTCATGAAAATCACAATATAAATTTTAATTTAAATATGGCTGGTGATTGATAAAATATTTTATTTATAAGTCATTTGCTACGGTATTTACAAGTTACTAAATGTAATGAAAAGCTAAGAAATTCATTTATTTCTAAGTGATATACCTACCTGTTATAAATGCCAAGCTTGCAAACATTACAGGAATTTTTACCTGATTTAATTTCTAACATGGTAAGTTATTTATAACAAAATCTCCGTTTCTATTTTATTATATCACAATTGCTACAAGTATTTTAATGTCTACAAAAAAGATTAGGCTAGTTGCATACCATGGGAAGAAAGATAGAAAAAACAAATATAAAGTGATGCGCCTGTCACTCAAACTGAGAAGTGTTGGGTGCATAGCTTAATGCGATATCAAGTAGCTGTTGTTTTTATTTTATTTCACCATTCTAATGATATAAAAACCTTTTTTTGACATTTCATGCATCTGATTACTATAAATTTAGAGAAAATATATATGTTTCGATGTTTTCTGAGATATTGTGTTGTTGCATAGCTGTGATATCAAGTAATTAACTTGAAAAACTAAAATAGCATTGTGAATGCAAAAAACTCAAATTAAAAAAAAGTAATTAACTGTTGTTTTTTTATTTTATTTCACCATTCTAATGATAAAAAACCTTTTTGTAGCGTTTCATGGTTCTGAATAAGTACTATTATTTTAGAGAAAATAAGTGTTTTTACATGTATTCTGAGATATGTTAGGTGCATAATTTATTGTAATATCAAGTCACTGTTGTTTTTATTTTATTTCATTATTCTAATGATATAAACAACTTTTTTTTTGATATTACATCATTTCAGGCATCTGATACAGTTTCGTTAGACCAAAAAAAAAGGTTTCAAGGTTTTTTTTTACGTTTTTCCCTAATTTCAGTGGAAAGCAACAATGTTTTTAGTTTATTAATTTGTAAAGTTAACAGTCGTAAGATTTTCATTTAACATGTAAAATTTTACACTCAACACCTCAAACATTGCAAGGGTACGTAAAGGCCGGTCGCACCATAAACTCCTATTAATGGTAAAACTAACATCTCAGTAAACTCGTAATCACTATCGCACTGGTACGTGAACACCTGGTTAACGATTCGTTAATAGCGTCACGTGAATTGAGGCACAAGGTCCTAGTTTTACTGTACTTAGTATACTTATAGGTTACATTCTTTTGAGCGTTTAAAATTGTTATTTGAGCATGTTTGTGAGACGTGAATGGTAAAGGGATGTGACATTGTTTACGAAACAAGTATGATTATCAATTGTCATGTCAAGATAATGAATATAGCATGTTATGATAGAGAAATGAATCAAAACAGATGTAAATATACATACCACCACATACTGCCACGTCCTCTCCGAGGCTTGCCGGCGGCTTCGCACCTCAAACACAGAACAGTGAGCACTAACAACCACAGACACTTCATTCTGCGAGGGGCGGAACCGTTGCTTACATGAGTGCGATCGGTCGCGGCGCGGGCACGTCTGCGGGCCTGCCGAGCGAGCACCGCGCGCGCCAAGGCGGGACTACAAATGGTGGGAGGCCGCACTTGCACACGCCCGATTGGTCTGCCGCCTCTGATTTTTTTCATTACTAATCTTTGTTCAGTGTTACGTAAGACGCGTAGTAAAACCTCATTCTTAACTTTCGACCGAATACTCAAATTAGCTTAAATCTTTAGTTAATGTCTCCTTAACTTTAAGGAAGCTGTCATTTTAATAGAGTTTCCGTCAAATCTTACAACATTTTGGATTTGAGGTGGCCTTAACTCAAAGATTCGTTTGAGTATCTTTTAATAAAAAAGAGAGACATAATACACAGACCTTTTAATACTTCCAATGAAATCGCAATTCAATTAATGTATTTAATTACTTATCCTTTTAAATCTGTTTTAATCAAGGCCCGTAGATCTGAAAACCTAATTCAATACAGCTTGTAACAACAAAAAAATGTCTTAATCAAACAAAAGTTATTTAGTAGAAAGTAAAATCTCATTGTAACCTAACTCCTTACAAGACTAAAAATTATACGGATTTTTTACGGATAACGGATTAAAAATAAATATTATACGGATCCCTACTTTGTTTTCAAATGAATCCGCAATTGATTTCGCTCGTTACATCTTCGCTATACTGTTTCTATTAACTTTGCACGTCCAAGAGTACCAACTGGTTACACTAGTTTTTGCACTCGGATCCATGCAATTGTAAATAGCTATAACTAATGTGTATTAAGAACTAATTAACAAACATAAATCAATTATGTTTACCGTTTTTTCTGGCGATAAATAAAGCGTTTAATTTCAATGTGAGATAATATTAGAGTTCGATTAAAAGGAGTGATAGCGTTTTAATTAAAAATAATGGCTGGTATAAATTAACAAGTCTTGACTTATCATTTCTTTAGTATTCATAGAATATATCCAAGTAGTATTGTATTACATTGTTTTTATTATTAATATTATTATAAAAGTATGAGCACATGATTAAATACTCTTTGTCTTTACTTAGCTCATTCAACAGTCAATAGTGAGATTCTTGGTGACAAGGACGGCTATATCTTGCATCGCCCGCGGCATGACTCATCAGTGGGAGGGGCGTGTGACGCCGGCCAATCACAGCGAGGCCGCCCGGCGCCCGCGCAGAGCGCACGTGTCTGCAAGACACGTAGAGAGGAGATAGTTATTTTTTTCAAAATTAAAATGAAATAAATATTATACTTAAATTCCAAATTTGAAATTATGCCTGTTTTCTTTTTGTAGAAACGAAAATAGCTTAACCAATAGCTAAAAATTATTTTTATTTTTATGAGTTGTAGTAAGAAAAATAAAAAACACATTTAAAAAGTAACAAACTCTTATACTTATAAATATATATTTATTGTTTACTAAAGTATAAACTACATTATTTAAATTTACGTAACGTAACGCTACGATTGCTACGCACTACGCTACGCCTCATAAAAAAGACATCAACGAAATCTCATCAACAAAAGATACTTACAAATTAATTCTTGAAGTATCCTTAATTTTAAATAGATACATTCAAATGGATAGTAAATAAAGAAACAAGTATTGAAAAAATATTTAATAATTCAATAAAAATTAAATAAATCTCTCACACATGTTACAAAAAAACTGTTTATTTACGTAATAGTTATTTTCGTAGAAATTTTAAGCATAATTTATGATAGGTACCTAATCCGGAACCTGCAAAACATTTTAAAAAGCATAAACAGTTTTCAAAATTCTATATTAAATCAAAAGCCCACGTGCCGAATATTATTTTTATTATTTGCTCGTACTTACTGAATATTTTAAAAATCTCTGACCGTTCCTCGCGCTCTGAAAAACACTTTAATTATATTTCTTTTATAATGTTTGTAATAGCTTTCGTCATAAAATTGAGAGAAAAATACTTTAAAAATCTTATTTATAGAGAGCTTAATACAAAGCAACAGCCTTTATTTACCTTGTTTTTACAAAGCACATTATTATCTCGGCACGGCGCGGCGGGGTTTAAATGCTCTTTATTTTCTTCCCATACTAAACATTGTAGTACAAAAAAAATAAGTTACATTTCTCATGCCAGTAATAAATCTGAAACTAATGTAAATCAACACTCAAGTGGAAAAAAATCGGCGCGTGGCGACACATCCAGATGTTTACAAGACCGTGTGTGTGCCCCTTAATAGCTTATCCTTGTTAGTAGGTGACAGATGGAAGTTACTGACATATGATTTTCAAGTATCTTACGTATTACTTCCAGGTTTCTAAAGGGGTTTTCGTTCCATTAACTTTGACCTTCTAAAAGCTTTTACGAAGTAAATGTTGTACAAAATAATTTTATGTCTTCAGTAAAATATCTAAATGAAACATAATACTTAGGTACTATGGGCAACAGCGTCGCTTAACCAGTTTGCAACAAAATTTGTGTGCGCGCGTATCGCTCCTGCACGAACTAAACGTATGTGACAACGGGCGCGGCGTGCAAGCGATTTTAACCTTAGCAGTGGTTAAGCGACGCTGTTGCCCATGGTACGCATGAGAGTTGCTTATGTCATCTAGATATAAAATCAAATGATATAAAACACAGTAGTTAGCACTCGTTAGCTCACTTACATACAATACAACCAACTTTTGTAAAAAAAATACGAAAATCTACCGTAGCATTTTTCCGTGAATTCGACGTATGGTGTGTCTAACAATACAACAGTAATATATGCCTTCCTGAATTTAATATCTCTCTGGAATGTGCACCGTTCGTTTTTTTCATCAAAACTCGTGCCAAAAGATAACAATGACTCTTTCATCCAGAAGCGTTTGAAATCAACAGTTACCAAAGATCAGCAAAATAAATACTCATTAGACACGCAACTTGGGCTTTTAGAAGAATTCTTTAAAAGCTAACAGTATACAATTTAATTTGGGGACAAAAACCTAATCACGAGAAACGAAACCTTATTTCGAAACTGCTTTAGATCGGAAATGCTTTGCCCCAACTGCCATAATTCACCTTCATTCACTGAAACAGAAGTGTGTTGTACAAAGAGCACCGTGAAATCTACACTAGTGAACGAAAATGCGTCTCATTACGACCATTTTACAAAATAAACTAACTTATTTCCAACCTTAGCGGATACAAAATTAAGTCACTTTTCGAATGTAATTTTGAATGAAGTAGCAAAATTTTCACGGACCACTGAACTTGTAATGATAATTAACAATAGCATTTTAAATGGAATACGGAGTAATAATGTCATAAGTGCGTATTTCATTGTTTCCGGAAACAATCACGTGAGTAGTGCATGCTCATTCAAGATTTAATTTTGTGATTTTGTTTGTTCACCGCAAATTATTTACGATACGTTTATTATTTTCTAAAGTTAATAAGTAATCAGTACGAAATGAATACAGGGTCATTTTTGGACCCCTTTTCAAACTTTGTCAGGTCATTCTATAACAGCAGTACAATCAATTTATGAAGTAAAACAAATTTATTTTTTTTACATTTTTACCCCAAACTTTTCCCTACACAAATTGAAATTGTTGTCACCGTTTGCGCGTCGCACGGTCGACCCACGCGAGCCCCCCTTCCGCCACTCGCCTTCCCCCGCTCGCGTCCCGTTCGTGACGGTGAGCGTGGGCGCCTAGATTTTTAGGATATAAAAAGTGGTTGAAAACTGTGAATTTAAAAAGAAATAATGTATTATTATCTCACCTAATTTTTTTTTATTACTTCCTTGAACTATTATTTGATTTTGTAAAGGGGTCGCAAAATTACCCTGTATATAAAAGTGAATACAAAAACCTGTCAACTTAGTTCCGACCACGTTGCATAGTTTATTGCAAAAATATATTTAAAAAAATATTAACCTGCTTAGTTTTAATTTCATCACCTTGTAAATACCAGAACCCAACTATTTTTTTTAAAATATCTGTTTACTCAAAATGTTTAACTCGAGAACAATTATAATAAAAAGTGAGAACAACACTTCTATTGCATCCTAAACACAATTTTGCTTCCTAAAAACAACAACAGCTTACCGCTAAAAATAAACACCAAGAAATGTATCGCTAAAATAATCTACATACAAATAGTTTTAAACTCAAAGCAATGAAAACTGATGCACGATTCTAGCCTCACGTCAAGTCGAAACAAGCTGTATTTCCTGAAAATAAATTTGTATTTCGCTTGAGATGAGAATTTTACAGTGTTAGCTCAATGTATCTTTATTGTTTGGAGTGAGCGTAAATATTATTTTATTGTGTTTGTGGATAGGAAAACCGGCCATTGAGCTTGCGGTGTGGTCTCCCGTGGGGTCTGGGCACCATCCGCCCCTTTCAATTATTTTTATTTTTATGGCGATGACAACTATATAAGTAGCCAGTGCTATTCATCCCGAGTTCTCGACTGCCCCGAAATGTTATAAAGACGCTAAATTCAACACATTGCCGACTGATGATCGGCATGATGATCGGTGTATGACGGAGCAGGTTGGTTTTAGAAAATTGACGGTGTCATCTTCGACTAATCTCCACATTTCATGGTTTGTGCTTTTCGAACGATTCATTTCGGTTTGTAATTATTTGGTTGGCTTTTTTGTTGTTAAAATGATTTTGATTATTTTTTGATTTTAGGTTATTTTTAAAACAATGATGGGTGGGTCATTATTTTGGACACGTTTTTCAAGCGGCATTGCTTAAAAATAATATAAATCGTAAAGTCAGCAAGCCATATTTTTTTTTGCTCAAACCTCAAAACCTCTCCTAACTGGGTTATTGACTATTATACAATTATCTTTATAATTAATATCATTAAAAAAATAAAATACCCCCATTCTTTGATTTTCGTGGAGTGTCCCAAGCCCCGATCTGGTCACTTCCTAAATTATATAATTTAAACTAAACGCTACATGCTTACCAAAAAAACACCATTAAGTCCTAAGAAGTTTACAATGCTACAAAAGAACTACATTTCCAAAAAAAAAAATATAACTGTCCTCTGGTAGTTGCTGATTTGCGTGGACCGTTATAAATTCACTAGCAAACTTAAAATGTCACATTCAATAGGTTTCTGACTTTATCACTAATAATAAATATTTTTGGACTGATTCTGATAAAAAACGATTTCTGCCTTAGTAATTTTTGTTTTTTACTTTATATTAACACAATAACTTTTTCCAATATGAAGTAACATTAAGTAACTCATTTCAGAAAGTTAAATTAATTTTTTTCACTTCAGTGGGGCTATTTTGTGATTTGCGTGGCCTCCATTTTTTGAATTTCGGTTATCTCGGTAAGTATATCGGTCTCTGAGGTGCCTCTTCTATGAAAAAAATTACTTTTACGTATATTTTAAGATTCTGATATTAAATTAAAATAAAAATTGGATTTGAAAATTGCCCCGAAAATCACCAAAGAATGCCTTACTCGAAGAAGCACCCGGGTACACAATCACAAAACTCTTTAAAAAATGTGTCAACTTTTAAACTTTTAATGAGGCGATTTTGAAAATACACTTTCTAACAAACTAAACCTAAACTAGTGGCTCTGTAGAGCTGTAGTTAGTTAGTCAGAGTTAACGAGAAAAAATTGATTCGTTAAATATTATTCCATAAAAAACGAAAACAAAATAAGCCGTGGGAAAATCGAAATGTTTCGTAGCAAAGCTTGAAAACATCAAACACCGTGTCGTGTCCAAAAAATATACCTACCAAATACCACGTTAGCTACGAAGGAGGTCCCTCATACAGACAGCCTCAAAAGTACCTGAGCATTTTAGAACTATGTCACAGCAAATATAAGTCTTATTCAGAAAGACACGAACTGAATAGTTGGCGCGACAGAATACTAAAATGTTGAACAACTTGTGAGGCCAACCGTCCATCATTAGTCCGTGAGATGATCGCAGCTCGCACATTAACAATGAGAAACCGAATTCATTTGGCATTAGTAAAGCGCCAACCTGTTAATATGGAAAGAAACAATGTTTTCGATGTTGCAAAAATGTTATGTCTGGGAAGCATAGTAAAGCAAATTATTTGTGGTTCCGTCTTTTTATAGTGAAATATTTTTATGACTGACTGAGAATTTTGACGTAAAAGTAAAAACGACGATCTGTCTTATTTAACACGGATAATTAGGTACATAGATCGCGTACCGTACTGTTTTAGTAACGTTTGAATATCACAGTTGCTATTCATACATTCAGTTTTTCATAACCAGACGCTTTAGTACAAGCAACTTAGCAAAAAATATGAATTTAGAGTCTTCCACAAAAAAATATTTTTAACCTTATTACAGTCATTATTAAATAAATAATAATGCAATAAATTAATTTAAATTGAATTGAATTAACATTGTAAATTTTGTAATCAACCTATTTAATAAAACACAAATATTATCATTCTTTATAGGTACTTTTTCATATTAAAGCGACAGAAAATGACCTAATATTTTCGATTAGACCCCAAAAAATTGAGACATCGAGAATTCATGTAGGCTTTTAGGAGCGATAAAATCACCGCCTCGATGTGATATATCGCCCATATAGACTAATAGCCTTTTAATACGAAGTCTTAGTCACTTCGTCGACAAAAAAACTAACAACAGATCCGTTTTTTTGAATAATAGTCTGAATTTGCTATAATGTAGATGTGGTTATATTATTATGGTTATAAAAAGTGACTTTAAATGGGGGCTTTAGTTCGCTTGGGGCAATAATAAAAGCAAGGTTTATTTACAAAGGTGATGGTAAGTAATAATAAAATAAAGTCAATAAATAATTAAATTATTTCTTTTGTAATATAGGTAAAATAAAAGAAAAGATTGTTCAGTTTTTAGATTTTGTAGAGATTATCTATCATCTTTAAAAAAAAAAACTCTTTGCAACTTGTATATGTATAGTTACTTGATATTTTAAATCATTATGGATCATGGCTACTATTATTAGCTTAACCTTAAATAAAAAAACATAACATATGTACCTGTATAGTCAATGTTAACCCGAAGGTATCAAATGAAAACAAAATCGCTTCCGTTAGGAATGGCACAAAAAATAACTAGTTCGCGGTAGGTAATCAGCAGCCGAGGTCGCGACCTTGGACCGGACTCATCTTGGGAAACGTCATGGGGACGCTAATATGGCGCTTTGGCAAACTTACTTGCTTAATATGATCATTAGCAGTAACACTTTAAGGTTCGACAAGCTAAAAAAAAGTAATGTTAACAGTAACTAAGTAGTATCAAAGAAAATATATTTATTCATATTATTTGTCCGTACTAATTATCAGAAAAGTAAAAGATAATGAATATTTGGAAAAGTTAATTCAAACTTTTGCAAAAAAAAATAAACGTTCTTAGCTTTTTCGTACCAGGTCAGGTGAGATAAAAATATGACAAACATGTGGACTCATCTCGAAATCGATCTATTCCTATCTAATACCAAAATCTAATACCATATCCATACCATATCTCTTATAATCTTAGTACGTCACTAAAGTACCAGGATCCATCCATAAATATGGACAAAGTTAACTTCCATATTTTCAATCACTTTTATTCTTTTCCTCGTAATACTTCACCAAAGTAGGTACGGAGAAAAAAAGAAAAAATATATAGAAGAACCTTCTCCTTATTTATGTAATCCTGGTAAAAATGTAATGTGTTATAATCGTTTTCATACTACATTTTAATATGTTTGAAAAGACAGATTTTTTTATCAAACAAACACTACTTATTAAAATTACATTACATCTTGAAACCATTTTTATTACTGACTGTACCTCATAGCATTTAACTTGTTTTTGGATTCGTTTATGATTGGTATTCGTTGGGAATAGAAATTTTATAACGGCAATAAACAAATACCATTTGTATTAGTTTTTGGTATTAGATGTGAATGGATCTCGAAATCTCACCGAAAAAATGTTTCGCTAAACCAAACAACGCAATTTTTCTATGTAAAAACATTGAATCATAAAAATTCAAAGAATTTTACAGGAATACTCAGAATTACCCGGGAAGTAGGTTACCCTAAGCAACATTTTAGTAGCCAACATCGCAGCCCCCAGGTACAGTCAGACTGGCTGGGGTTATTAAAAGATTTTTAGAATTCCCCAACTGCACCGATTAAATTCGACTCTATTGTGACGCAAAAAACAAGTTAGTAATATATCAGGAATAATAATGTTTTCGATTAATTTATCAAAACCAGACACGTCTCTGCGAATCTAAATTATTCTGACCTTACGTTGATTTATGATTTAATTGATGTGTATTTTGATCGCAAATCGCTGTGTTTATGTGTTATCAAAGTTAGAGTCGTAACAACAGACTGTTCAAGTAATCTTTAAAATGGCTAGCTCTTTTTTTATGCAGAACAGATTAGTGCTTGGCCTCTCACCTGATGTTAAGTGAGGATAAGGCCGAAGGTGAAAGCACACGACACCCGGGAATCCTCATCACTGAGGAACTGGCTATCTTACCTCTAACTGCCGGAACACAACAATTTTAGAATTGTTGTTATGGCGACAGACTTAGGTAAGATGGTGGTAGCTAGCCAGGCGGACTTGAAATAAGCCCTACCACCAACCAAACCGAGTACAAATTGTACCCCTCTGGGCATCGAACCCGGGACCGGGTGAACCACTAGACCACAGAGGCGGTCAAGTGTCTTATTAGTTTGCCTAAAGCCCTTTTCTCATTTGTCGACGCAGCATCATCTCGGTACGGTAGAGAGGGCTTATTACAAAAAAGAATCACGATAGTCGGACGCAATTCGTCGTTCAATTTACTTGATATTGAACCTTATTCGTAAGTTAATAGTGCCACGGAGTGGGACGAACATCGTATGCTTATCGCGATGCTTTTTTGTAATAGGCCCTCAGATTCGGTACAGAATCCGTACTGCGCCTTGCTGATGTCTCGCGGCTGCTGCGCCGACAAATCAGGAACTCTCTATTGAAATATAGGCGTCCAGTAAGCTTTCGGTATGCATTCGGTACCGGGTATACCGAGCATGCTGATGTCGTACCGATGGTGTGCCAACAAATGAGGAAAGGCTGAAATCTTACTTCTTCATTCAAATCAAAATTCGGTCAAATGAGTAATCTTGACGCGACTTTCTTTTTTGATTGACAATGTCTTGACTTTATTGTATTTTAAGGAAAATAAAGGAAATAAACTATCACCTTGCCATTAAAACATTTATCAAAATAACCCTTTAACCCTGAAGCCCTATATAGTATCCAAGGCTATCTGTTACGGTGGCTTCAGAAGTATTTGAACACCTTAGTGTCACTTTAGTAAGTTTGTAACTTATTGAACAAGTGTAAAATGTATGTGTCAAAGTAACGGCTATACATTTGAAGTTATATACGGTAGAAGAGAGTCCCCAAGCAAATGCGATAAATATTTTTTAAGACCGACCCATAGAGTACATTATATACTAGAGAGACCGACCTAAGGCCTTGCGCTCAGCCGCTGGCTCCATCTAGTCTCTCATAATCTCATGTTTATTTAGCGCATAAATACATATTTCCCAGAACTGAAGAAGCGAGGTTGGCACGGAAGGGCTCGCGGGCCAGCAGCGGAGTAATTGATCCGTCAAGCGCTTGCGGTCGGACCACACGCTTTAAACACGTTATTTTGCGTTATTACATGATACATAGACCAAAAAGATGCAGAATGGACATTTCAGTTTGGTTCTGTTATAATAGAAAAAAAAATAGAGTAAAAACAACCATACCTAGTTTTTACGTTCACTAAACGTAAAGTAGTTTGATACCTACCAGCGAATTAAAATCATTGGCACAAGCATTGCGCTCAAAAAATGACACCACACGAAAAGTCCAACGAAGTGGATGGAGCTAAAAATGCTGGGATTTCATTATGCAGCACAAAGCGTCTGGTTGCTTATTAGCAACCATAATTTGTATACTCATAGATATTTTCTATACTTAAACGAAAAAATATGATTCGTTATTTCTGAATATTTTTACTGCCTTCTTTGCGTCTTTTACAGCATTTGACTACACAAGACGAAATTTCTAATAAACTTTCTCTTACTACCTTTTCTCTACAATACAAACTGCAATTATTGTTAAGAACGTTAACGTCAGTCGCACCGGGTGCGTGGCTGGTCCGAAAAAAGCTGAGAGGGTTGTACTTTTTCGGTCCCGTGGTGCCAATTTTTAAGCACTATTTGTTTGCAATTTTACACTTCCATAGATTTTAGTTCGCTGTTTGGTACGTTCCAAATCTGTTAGGTAAGGTAAATGTTATGTTAAATGATTACTTTGCTTTAAAGTTTCCTCCTTACCACCCATGAGGAAGGCCTGTGCCCCAGCAGTGGGAACATTAAAAAAACTGGCTGATGGACAGTTTCCGAAACAAAAACCACAGATTTTAATGTTGATGTTATATCTACAAGTCAGTGATTTAGTATAGTTCTCACTACTGATCATGCTAAACCCTAGCCCTGTCTACTAGATTGTTATCCCCCCTTGGCAGTCACCCGGCCCAGCCGCGGTAACAACAGAAAACATTTCAATATAATTAAGATGCGTCCGAGTTCGCGCCGCGGTGCGCCCGCGCGCCAAAACTAATTTATTATGCGTGCGGCCGTAACGCAAAGAGGGTAAGATGTTGCTAACTCTATGGACTAAATATGATTAATACGAAAATACTCCGGGGTTTAAGCATTTTGCACATAAAAAAATTGGAAAATAATTTTAAAACTATCACATGCCACTTTTCCACATTACTAGTGGCCGTCAAATTTTTCCTCGCTTTCTGCAACTTAAAAATAGAATCAAATAGAGTTTTTGAATATTCCTGTTACAACCAACGAGAATAATGAAACACTATTTAAAAAAATACTAATACCCCGACACAGCATTTTCTAAAATGTTATTGTTAACACCTTATGAAATATAAACGAAATATAATTACAAATAGGATAAAAATCCTACCTATGTAATTTTATTTCTTATTCTTACCTACTTATAACTAGGAATCAGCTTGACACTAAAATAAGGGAAACAATTACATTTACACATTTTCGATTTATATTTGTAGAACTAAGTAGGTATATATTTGAAAAGAAGTAAGTAATAACATAATTTATCCATAGTCTTAGAAATAATTTATTATTTTTCCACTCATAAGTTACATTTTAACGGCCAAGCCGCCTTACCACCCACCTTTGAGAAATCTTGCGGTATTTCCGATTACCAAAATTCATTAAAAGAGCGAACCGTAAACTGTATGGATATCGATATTTGCATAAATTCCATTTTTTTCGCAACTGAAATCTAAATGCTCCACAAGATGCGTGTGGTCAGTGGTCATTATGAATATTAAAATAATTTAAAACCATTAAAATACTTTGTATTATTTTACAAAGTCGTAAAATAACTGTGACAATAAATATTAAAAGATTGAAAAGAGCATTTATTACCAGTTTTAATGTGTTTTTTTTTTAGTTACATGCATTCTTAATTTATACATTCCTAAAGGTTTACTAACTTTTCATATCAGTCAATAACCAATTTAATTTAGTGTGAAAATAAATAAATAAAGGAACATGACAAAAGAAGATCGAAGCTCACAAAGTAATAGTTATATGTCAGCAAAAATTGAAGTTATCTAAACCATCAATCGCCGGTCCGGCGCGGCTAACTAATAGCCGATTTTAGTAAATATGCCGGAGCGTGTGAATGCCGCTGTCGGATCGGAGGCGCGGGAACGCCATTGAAGACTATCGCCATGAACTAAAAAGTACACAGAGCAGCCAATCGGAACAAACAGCTGTTTTCCGTCCACGCACACATCAACATTTCGAACAGGCAATCTGGGGCCACATCAGACTATTTCCAGTACTCTGGCAGTCACCAAGAAGTTCCACGTGCAAAAAAACAAATGACGTGTTTTCGAATAAAGTCAGATTGGTGCTTCTGTCTGGAACACACTGTCTTTTGATTTTGTGGGACGTGTGAGAGCGGGCGCCTCGCTTTGTCCTCGTAATGACAACGTTTCATGTAATGGCGTATAATACTGCTCGAAAGTGTTGAGACTTTTTTAAAACATGCATTGATCACACAAAACCTGGCCTTTTCTAAATAAAGATAAAAGTTACAGTTGTAAATCATTCAATAACTGAAACTGAAAATAAATATTAAACCTGACATGATAAGCATTTTTAATCGATTTTTTTTTCACCCTACCTATCAAGAGTTTTAGCTGGGATTAGAAAATGTGAAAATTATGAACTTAACATTCTCGCAAATTATAACATCACAGCGCTATGAAATATTCCAACGATCTATTTTACTTGGCGAAATTCGTTATTACTAACTAAATGAAATTAATTCAGTTTCATTCTAGAATTTTATCATTTTACTTCACTTCTTTCTTTCTTCTTTTTCTTCTTTTTATGATCCTTTATAAGTAATACATTTTTATAAAAGACTTCTAAAAATAAATATAAAAAGACGATTTATTTCCCCTTTTAATATCTTTTATTAATAAAATCAGTTCACATGAATATTAAAATATCAATTAAATTACCATTAAAGTTTTACGATAGTTTGTAGATAAATCCAGTATTTTTACGACCCAGTAAGTAAGTACCTACTAGTTTCTAGAAATTTTTAAACTTTTTAAAATTAGCATAAAAAAGGCATAAAATCTTGTAACGATAGCAGTTTTGGAGATCAATGAAAAATTATATAAGAAGACTCGTTTTCGTTTATTTCCTCGCCAGATTACCTACGAAACTCACCCAATGCGTACGCGAAGATATATGTATGTATGTGATATATGTACTTAGAAAACGCAGTTGAACAAGCGTGTACTACATATCAATCTGGGGGATCTGGGGGGTTTTCAAATGGCCACTTTTCTGTTCGTTCGCTTACTTAAATATTAAGAATAATAGCCAAAAACTCCAAAACTACGTCTCGTAGGCTTGTCAATCCATACAATACAACAATGTATGTGATTTACATAAACTTGCGAAACTGTAACTTGATCGTTTAATTGCTTATTTTTAAGCTTTAAGTTAGCTAACGAATACAAAAGTGGCCATTTGAGTAGGGGGGCTGGAAAATATCTGCAGCCTCAAATAATATAATCGTTTACGCAGACGGCCGAGGCTCAGTTTTTGATATTAATATTTATATCCTATGTATTGTAACTAATTATGTGTAGTATGTAATTTTTTCTTTCACTTATCTAAATATAACATTTCAAAAATTTTTGTCATCAATTGTACTTTCAAAATATAACATAGCCCACAGAATTGACACGTCTGAGTTGAGTTAGTTATATTTCACTGTAATTAGCCCGCGGAGCTTGTCCAAACATCTTGGATTGAGTAATAACAATTAGGTATGAAACTATATTACTTTACTTCCACTCTTTTATTTTGGAGTTAACAAAGTGTTTTATGATTAGCTGCTTCTCACTTATGAATGAGTTTTTGTTTGGGAAAGGTATGAAGATATTTTTGGAACAATGGCTGTATAAGAGTGGATTTTCCACACACAAAACAGACTGGGCAATTAACTTTACAGAAGTTTGAAGTATATATAATTATTTAAAAGGCAACTGTTTAAAAAGAATGATCAATTTTAGTCATATTTAAATGTTAATTTCAGTAAGGATAGACTGTTAAACCTAAGTAAGCCTAAAAAGCGGAACCAGGTTAACCAATGTAAGTATAAAGTTTTTTACAACAACCTTATTTATCTGTGTTTCACATTTTTTTATAATTTGATTTAAAGGAGTTTATTATAATTGTATATACGTGAGGGCTTAAGGGACACATGTCGGACGATATTTGTCGTTAATATTTAATACTATTATTTAAGAAATAATTAAGTGTTTTTTAATGTCCAAAACCAGCCAAGTAATAAAAAGACGCCACCTCCCTTTTAGTGTCATAAAATCGAATAAACTCCAATTTTGTAGACAACCGCCAAGTTGTAAACTGGCCCGTTTTATGCCCAACATGTTTGTAAATGTTTAGAAACCGTATAGATAGTAAATAATTTAATAGATAGGTGTTTACGATCTTGTTTCTCCGGGAGCCTTTTACGCGGCTCTATTGCCTCACAGTAATATTGTTTTCTTCCAAATATTTTAATTGCTGATTTAATTGCATCGTTCTGTTCAAATTAAATATCAGCCTCTGTTTGACATTATTTGAATTCTGATATTTTTACGAATATACGAACCTTTTTTACTTATTTAATAAGTTATTCAAGAAGTTTCCGGTATATATAATTTGTTATGATTAAGAACGTAAAGAAGTTATCAGTGGCCCAATTGACCCAATTAATAACAAAACCCACAGTGAAAAACTCTACCTAAATTCCAAGCTTTTGATCTAGATTTACGAACTGTACTATTAGTGCTCTACCATGAGTTATTGCAAACTATTTTTCCTGTTGAAATCTATTGGATAAACTGCTAAAAGTCAGTACGAGTGAAATAAAAAAAATGATAGTTTTCGTTAGCGAAAACAGTTTGTAACTACTCATGGTAGAGCACTCATAGTACAGTTCGCAAATCTAGAGCAACTTGGAATTTAGGCGGGGTTTCCACTATAAGTATTGGTGTACATTTTTAAGTGTCGAGTCGAATAACTAAAAATAATTTGTATATTTTAAAATGTATAGGTTTCCCTTCTATTCTGATTTACAGTGAAAAGTACATTATGGTATCTCAGAGGTGGCCTTTTACTAGGTCACCATTATCTTCCGTTTCCCAGCCTTTCTTAGAACACAAAAGGTTATCAGTAAATCAGATAAGGTAATATTTGTTTGCACCAAACTACGGGGCGGCACCTTTGTCACACCGACAATGGCAAATAAGCGAATCCGTTTGTGTTGATGAGCTTACAACAATGCATTTAATGACCACCGCTTTTGGTTTTTAAACTGGTTAAAAGTGTTAACTTCAAGTAGTAACTTGCTCAATATTTAAGTCATGGTGATTATTTTGTAAATCCTGGATTAACCTATGTAATACTCAATTGTATAGATCTGTTAATATTTTAGGAATACATTTATTTTGGCTTACGTTTTTGATTTTAGTTGTATTTTGAATTCTAATGCGATGATTTTTACAACATAGAGACTCTACATAATGAGGCAATCTACTTAATAAAAATGCATACTCATTATAAAATACCTACTGTTTTAAAGTTTATTTGCCTTTTCAGGGGTTGTTTATTATGGATATTTATAAAGTTTAGCGTACTAATACTAAAGAATTCACTAATAACAATGGTAGTTGGTAATAAGAACAATGTAAAAACAAGTAAGTTTCCAAACGCAGCTACGATCCACGGAGAGTCACTTTCTCTTTTGTTTAGCAAAAGTTCCAAATTGACGGTGGTAAAGTACACCTGCTGTACTGTTACATTTTACAACCCTCGGCCAAAGGTGGTTATAAAACTTAATGGCATCTGTTACTATTGTGGGTCTCGTTTTATGGTTTTTAACCGATCGTCGCGCCGGTGCAGGTTCGCACTCGTTCGATAACACAATAAGTTTCACTGCGAATTTTTGTAGTCCTTATCAGCAAACCTACAAAACTGAGCAAACCCATGTGCGAAACAATTTGCTTCTGAGAACATTCCCGCTGCACCATAATTGAAGCAAAGGCCTTTTATGAGGCCAAACAAAGGATCATCCTCGGCTAATCTTTTGTTGTTTAATTGTATATTATCGATACCACAACTGTGCTGATGATACCTTGGTGAAGTTGTTATCTGCGTTACATTTTCATAATGAAGTTCACTTTTGTTTGACCCTTTCTTGTTTCAAATAACACCAACTACCTAACCTTACCATCTTTTGTACGAGTACAGTATGAAATACACACGTGAATTACAAAAGCCCTTTAAATTTGCCGTAGTCGAAACTTTACAACAAAAAGATTCCAATCTATTTTAGAATGATATAGAAACTCCACGTTACTTTAAAAGGGGAACATTTCAATTAATCTGTAATCGGAATGCTCTAATATCTATTTAATGCGATCACAACAATGGACTCCTAGAGAGATCAATTGAAGTACACCTCATCGCAACATCATTCAAAAAGGCTCTATGAAAAATTAGTTATATACTAATTCAACAAATGATTACGCCTCCCACGCATCGGGTAGGTAAAAATACCAATATTAATAGAGAGGTCCTGTGGTCGACAAAAAATCGACTAAAAGCATAATAATGATTCATATTCAATAATTAATCTTTCTCACAATGCGTGGTAATCGCTTACTCATTTTTGCGAGACCCGAAATAGAGGAGCAAAAAATTAAGATGTAATTTTAACAAATTACGCGACAAACTTGCCACGTTTCTGATGTTAAATTATGGTGTTTGAGGATTGTTTTGTTGGTTAGCGTTATTGATGTTCAGGAGGCGTGGTTAGTCCATGGGGTGATTAGGGTGAGGAGATGTCGATGTTACCTTTGATGTTTGATTTGAGATAAAGAAGTAAACCATTTTATTTTATTGTAGATTTTTGTATTTTTTTAGAAACAGGGAATAATTATTTACAACAATTACTTTCTCCCCCTTTTTACCCGAGTACGATGAAGCAAAAAGGAGGGTTGTGATTCTGTAATAAATTTGACGAACATGATGCTGTCTTCGTCCGCCAATGATTCAAATCTTTTTCAAAATTTAGGTTAGGTATGTCATTTATTTTATCGATACCGGCACAACACTAAACGAAACAATTCTAAAATGAAAATTGGATGACCGTCACGAATGAACCTCTGCAGGGCGAGAAATAGTTATTTCCAATCTGTCTGCATCTCTTTCATTCATGTACAAAAAGAGCGAGACAACGAATGAATTTTAATAGAACATCAAAATATCCCGTCTTCATTATCAACGTGTGAGTCCTGGTTCTCTTTCACGCGATTGAGTGTTGGCTCCAACTAAATTATATTAAATAAACATTTTTTGTGGCCAAGACTATTATAAAAACTTTGATAGAGCAAAATACGTTTCTTTTTTTTTCGTAAATTAAGAGGTTTATTAGATCATCTGTCTTTAAATGTAGTTAACAGCTGCTCAACATTGTTGTAGAATTTATTTATTATAGACCAACTTTATTAATGCGTGTCATTTAATTTTCTAAAATCCTCTATCAATAACAATAAAGAAGATATTTTATTTGTTTTTTATGTGTTTGTGACTAAAATTAAGTCGTTAACGCAATCCAATATTTGAAAACAGCTTAAAAATTTGTAGCGGTTCCAACTATAAAGACCACCCTAAAAACTACATAATTATGTCATGTTTCTCTATTTTCATGTAAGAATTCCTTAATTCAACTTGTAATTAATAACCATTTATTTCGTATTACGAAGCCTCATATGTGTTTATTTTTAACAAAGAATTTTACATCTTGGCTCAAATAAATAATTTTTACTAGTCTAGTAAAATACACAAAGGTGAATGAGTAACACGAAACAAAACAACGCAATCATATTCCCACACATTTTACGAGGGCCAGAAAATACTGATGGCTTTCAAATAAAAAAAAACCAAAAATCTCATTTTTTTTACCTCGATCGTGAATAAACGTTAAACCCATTGCAATTTCCCATACACTTAAGCATTCCGTGGACTACTCCATAACCCCGCCTTTCGTCCATTTTGGTACCTACACATCATATTATAATAGCAATATCCTGTCCATTGATTGTCAAAAATTAGGAATTTCGGCAATTACGTCTCACCTCCCACGTGAATTTAAAAAAAAACCTCGCACCCGGCGGATCCAAATTTTCTTAAAAGATCCGACAGTAATTCTTTTATGCCGCAATTCAGGAGAAATAGCGGATGAGTAATGGAGTTATATTTGGCACTCCATTATGATAGTTTGTGGTAGGGCTTATTTCAAGTCCGCCTGGCTCTACCACCATCTTACCTAAGTCTGCTAGTCTAGCATGACAACTGAATCGCGATTTGATATTATAGCGATTTATCATGTTTAACGGTCAAAAGACTATTAATTTTGACAGTTGAGTGTCGTTAAAATTCGATATCACGCGATATATATCGTGTTTTTTGTGGTCATGCTAGGGGGGGCCTTAACAACAATTTAAAAATTGATGTGTTCCGGCAGTTAGAGGTAAGATAGCCAGTTCCTCAGTGATGGGGATTCCGGGTGTTGTGCGCTTCCACCTTCGGCCTTATCGTCACTTAACGTCAGGTGATGTGAAGGCCAAGCATTAGCCCGTTGTGGTTAAAAAAAATAGTAACCTAGTTCAACGAACATAATACAACTAAATGAATAAACAAGTTCTTCTTTATTGTCTTTTTTTCTGAAAATGAGTAAATAAAATAAGTGTAAATAAAGTAAGAGCAGCTGATTTGTGACCATGATAAAATCTCATAAACTACAATTCTAGAATTGAAGTTTATGAGAATATTATTCTAGAATATTATGGCTGCCTTCAAATTAGTGGCGAGAAGGTGAGCGCACCTTCTGCTGCAGTGTATGTACAACTGTAGCGTAGCAGTCGTGCCGCTACTAATTTTCATACAATTTGTATGATAATTATAGTGGAGCAGCTTTTTCAAATTAAAAACCATAAGTATATATACATGTACAATAATGTTCTATTGTTGTTTTAACTCACATAAAAAAAAAGATAACTTACCTATAGCATTCTGAGAGTTTTCAAAAATTATTTTCTCCTGTAACATAAGGTTTTTCCTGAAATGAAAATATTTTATTACTGGTCCGGAGGGACTCTAACGCTTATGATTATGACTTACGCTGACGATATGAATGGTCCTCTTTTTTCGTTTTTTCCCTTTTGTTGCCTTTGTGCCGTCTAGCGCCGGGTCGAAAGGACCCCTAAAAGGTGTTCTAAGGCGTATCCCACCGTAATGGGCGTCGGTTATATATTTATTTTTGTGTTCTTCATTCTTGTCTTGACACATAAATAAATGAATTCTTCGTTACTTGTGTTGCGATTTCGCGCTTTCATGGTGGCATGTGACCTACATGGTGGTAAGTTTATTTAACTTTTGACAAATGTAACTGCCAGTTTTCGTTTTTAAATTACGATGTGAGAGACACCTACCGACGTTTTATACAAAGAATAGGATCTTTTCGTAATGACCGTTTGGAATTAGGATTGTGCATTGACACTTTTTTGTTGACCTATAAACATATCTTTACGACTTGCTAAATATTTGCTTTATATACGTAGGTATTCCCTTAATCATAATCACGTCACTTTACATCTGAAAAATGGGTGCGATTTGGTTGCCATAAAAACAGTTAATCTAATTTCAATGTCACTAACGTTGACTTCATCTAATTTTTATTTGACCTAAAAATAAATGACATAATTTTTATTTAACCTATTATTTATTTGTCATCATTATTATTTGCCATATTTACATTTGCTCTAACGTTTATATCCCATAAGTATCATTTGATATATTGCTTTTTTATCTAACTTACATTTCATATACATATCATTTGATCTAATTTTACATGTTATAATCAACTTTTACTATTAAATAGAAATAACTAGCTTTTGTTATTATGATGCTTGCTTGATTATCAAATCCACTAATGTTTAATGTACTAACATCTATTAGAATACATATATTATAACATAACAATGACTAGACATGCAAGCAAGCACACAAGCATGCATGTAGCTTGCCAGTAGGTTAGGTTAGTGTTTTGACCACTCGCAGCGGAGCGAGTGAAGCGAGCGGAGCTCCACAATGCTTACATGCATGCAGCATGCTTGCTTGCATGCCGCATGCTTGCATGCATGTTGCATGCTTGCTTGCATGCTGCAGGCTTGCTTGCAAAATGCTTGCCGGGGGGTGCAGGGGGGCTGGCCCCCCTGCTCGGGGGGGTCGGGGGGCCTGAGGCCCCCCGCTATAAAGAAAAACTTTTAATGCACCTACCAGTAGGTTAGGTTAGGTTAGTGTTTTGACCACTCGCAGCGGAGCGAGCGAAGCGAGCGGAGCTCCACCATGCTTGCATACATGTTGCATGCTTGCTTGCATACTTGTTGCATGCTTGCTTGCATGCTGCATGCTTGCTTGCTTGCTGCATGCTTGCTTGCTTGCTGCATGATTGCTTGCATGCTGCATACCTGCTTGCTTGCTGCATGCTTGCTTGCATGCTTGCATGTTGGGTGCTTGCTTGCAAAATGCTCGAGCCCCTTTAAAAACTTAATGCACCAGGTAGATTAGGTTAGTATTTTGACCACTCCCAGCCGCGGAGCGATACTGTAATGTTGGCAGTAAGCTAACTGTTTAGAACCCTTTATGGAGGATTTAAAGCATGGGTGTTGATAAAAATATATAAGTAATGAAATCATATTTTTGGGCTATGCTTGTTTTTTATAGCATTTAAATCATAGGTCAAATAAAATTATTTTAAATGTTGAATAGAGTAAATGAATGTTATATGAAATGTGCTTTATATCATCTGTTAATTAGATCAAATGATTATTGTGTCAAATAATTTTTATATCACATGTATTTAGGTCAAGTGAAATTATATTAACCGTATGTTATATTATTTGATCGGTATGTCAAATGAAATTATATGAAATGTTATTATATCATCTGATCGTTAGTACATGTAAATTTAGGTCATACATTACACACCCCTGAAAAATACGAATTAAAATGATTTCACGAAGATAATGGTCCTTCTGTTTGCGAAAAATGAATCCTTATTACCGTAGGTATATTATGTAGCATTCGTTAATTAATATTCATAATTATTAAAAGACAACATTACAACCAATACTTTGTCTTAATAAAAAAATACACTACTGTATATCTCATTATATCCTAATAAATCTAATAATCCTCCTTTATCCAAGAGATTGTAAAAGAAACGAACATCAAGATAAATCTGTGTTTTTTTTCTTGTCATGCGAATTTTAACCCGTAAATAAACAGCTGACAACAGACAAACGGCTGCTTCATCCGATAGGAAAAGTTCATATCTAAGAAATGAAAGGGATGGTAATGCGTGCGAGGGTCAGATACGCATGCGGGAGAAAACCCTCATAACGGGAAAAGAGATTATACTAGGAGCCTTATTTGAATCAAGCAGATTTCCATGCGGGCTAATCCCGCGTGTATGCACAGGACAAATCTTCATAAAAGGACACTAACACGTCCTCATTTCCTGGGGCAATCCGCTGTGCGCGTACTTTTTTCATGTTCTATGGATAGTTCTCGAAAAAACTTCGTTATTCAAAGGTCATTCGAAGAAAGGCAAGATCCTACCAGAGCGTCGCCGAGGGTCTATGAATGAACCAGTTTATTGGTACTAATTCGTGTAATGGCCGTGAATGGAGTCTCAAGAACAATGCTCTAGTAGTGATTGTAAACTCTGGCGCCAGCATAAATTGCGTAAACCGGATGGGAAGTATAAATTAACCATTAAAAAAGAGCAAGTGCAATAATCTCCTAATTTGTAAAAAAATAACAATTTTAAATATATTTTTTATGTAAACAACTTTCCAAAACGTTACTCACATCTTCATTTCCACCCATTTTCTAAGCCCTATTGTTAGGCATTTTAAAGTACCTAAACTGCAAACAGAAAATTGAAAAGATATCTATGCCTTTTAAGTTTTAATAAGAAGATAGCTTATTCGACATGCATTCAAATACCGAGCTGATATAAAAACTTAATGACTTGTTCGTTTCTATCACAAGAATTTTTTTTATAAATAATATCTTGAAACCTATTCTCGCACTATGATAAGCCAATCCATACTAATAATATTATAAATGCGAAAGTAACTCTGTCTTTCTGTCTGTCTGTTACGCCTTCACGCCTAAACTACTGAACCGATTTGGATGAATTTTTTTACAGAGATAGAGTGGAGCTCGAAAAAGGACATAGGCTACCTTTTATTGCGAAATAAGGGTTGGAGGGGTTGTAATAGGGGATGAAAGTTTGTTTGTACCACAGAATAGACACTAATGAAGTTATGCCACTATTGTATTTATTAGGTACCCATTTACATACTTTTACGTTAATCGATTACCAAGAGTTAAATTGACAGAACGAAGTTCAAAATCAATAATACAAAATCCATACTTAATCCATACTAATATTATAAATGCGAAAGTAACTCTGTCTGTCTGTTACTCCTTCACGCCTAAACTACTAAACCGTTTTGGATGAAATTTGGTACAGAGATAAAGTAGAGCTCGAGAAAGGACATAGGCTGCCTTTTATTGCGAAATAAGAGTTAGAGGGGATGAAATAGGGGATGAAAGTTTGATTCGTTATTTTCACAGTGTAATGTCTTATGGACTGCTATTGTGGGGCTCAGCTGCCAGTATTGAAAATATTTTCGTACTCCAAAAAAGAGCTGTTCGCGCCATATACAATCTTCGGCGAAGAGATAGCTTGAGAGAATTGTTTAAAGAAATAAACATCTTAACTTTGGCAGGCCAATACATATATGAAAATTTAGTTTATGTAAGGAAACACTATGATTCATTTCCTAAGAACAGCAATATTCACCAGTTTAATACAAGAAATAAAGATAAACTTGCCGTTCCAAGATTTAGGCTTGCAAAATCTAGAAGTTCATTTATGGGGAAAGGCATAGCCTTTATTAATAAAGTTCCGCAACAAGTGATTGATCTGCCTTTGCATGAATTTAAAATCCATGTTAAAAAAACGCTCATGGGTATAGGTTATTATAAAGTAGATGATTATCTTAAAGATCAAAATGCATGGAAATGATGTAACACATAACTTGCTACTATAAGTACTTTGTTGAAGTAATATAATAAGTCTATGTTGTTGCCAATAATCCTGTCACCCTGTTGTAATTATCTGGTAACGATATATTCAAGTTTGTAAATACTTTTACGTTAATCGATTACCAAGAGTTAAAGTGACAGAACGAAGTTCAAAATCAATAATACAAAATCCATACTTAATCCATACTATAATATTATAAATGCGAAAGTAACTCTGTCTGTCTGTCTGTTACTCCTTCACGCCTGAACTACTGAACCGATTTGGATGAAATTTGGTACAGAGATAGAATAGAGCTCGAGAAAGGACATAGGCTATCCTTTGCGAAATAAGGGTTGGAGGGGTTGAAATAGGGGATGAAAGTTTGATTGTACCACAGAATAGACACTAATGAAGTTATGCCACTATTGTATTTATTAGGTACCTACCCATTTACATACTTTTACGTTAATCGATTACCAAGAGTTAAATTGACAGAACGAAGTTCAAAATCAATAATACAAAATCCATACTTAATCCATACTTCCATACTTAATATTATAAATGCGAAAGTAACTCTGTCTGTCTGTCTGTCTGTTACGCCTTCACGCCTAAACTACTGAACCGATTTGGATGAATTGTTTTACAGAGATAGAGTAGAGCTCGAGAAAGGATATAGGCTGTCTTTTATTGCGAAATAAGGGTTGGAGGGATTGAAATAGGGGATGAAAGTTTGATTGTACCACAGAATAGACACTAATGAAGTTATGCCACTATCGTATTTATTAGGTACCCATTTACATACTTTTACGTTAATCGATTACCAAGAGTTAAATTGACAGAACGAAGTTTAAAATCAATAATACAAAATCCATACTTAATCCATACTATACTTACTATACTTATATTATAAATGCGAAAGTCCGTTTGTTTGTTTATTTGTTTGTTTGTTTGCTACGCCTTCACGTCTTAACTACTGAACCGATCGTCATGGAAATTTGCATACACGTTGTCAGGGGTACAGAGAAGGACATAGTGTACCTTTTATCCCGAAAAAAGTGTTGTTCCCGAGGGATAGCAAAAACTTTCCACGCAGACGAAGTCGCGGGCGGCCGCTAGTTTAAAAATAAAAATTAACTATGTTTTTTTATTATACACAGTCATACACACGCAACCTACTCTATTGAACCAAAAAGTATTACAGAAAACATCTAAAATAACTAGTGTTTGTTAATACCTATAGTATTCTGAAATGCCTCTACTTATTTAACATATTTACAGAACCTCCTTATATGTTAATCATGCGAGGCTAACTGGGCTATCTCGCATTGCGACACGCAACCCGGAATAATCTTTAATCGCATTTCTCGATTCAGGAGAGTTTTATCATCGATATCGAAGTGTCAAAACGAGCGAAATGAGGCGGTGCTGGCGACGCGACGTGAAAAATTCGGTACATTCCGCGATGATTACTGATAACGGGTGATTGGTAAGTGAAATTTTACTTTATGTGGTCCAGATTATTGATGTCAAGACAGTAATGGATGGTAACAAACGCCTGTAATCCAGATTTATTTATTCATGATTCGGGATCACGAATATAAAATTATCTTCCAGAATGTTGCCCGTTAATAATAATATAAATTTTCGACATATAGTCAAAAAACTCAAGTCCCAAGGTTCCAAGACCCAAGGTTCGAAAGCACATAGAGAATGAAAAAAAAGTAAAAAATATTAAATTAACCAAAGGTAAAGTGACAGGTACCTACTTTAAATAACATTTAAGACTTCTTATTTGGAAACGTAGTGTTCATCTACACTATCATGTTGGGAACACTACACTTGAAGTTGTAGACCATTACGTATACCTAGGACAGTCCAGTTAGGTAAGTACAACTTGGAGAAAGAGATCTCTCGTCGAATCCACTCCGATTTACCTCAGTGTCTCAATGACCAGTGTGTGTTGCGCCAGTGATGATTTGCGGCAGTGAAACGTGGTCGTTAGCTATGGTTCCGCAGGAGAACTAAACTAACCGACATCGCTCGAAGGATTGCTCAGCTGAAGTGGCAGTGGGCTGGACACATAGCGAGAAGAACCGATAGCCGTTGAGGCGGAAAGGTTCTGGAATGCCGCGCACTGGACGACGCTCCGTGGGTAGGCCCCCGAAAAGGTGGACCGACGATCTGGTGAACGTCACGGGAAGCCGCTGGAGGCGGGTAGCGCCGATCGTAGTAGGACCGATCGTTGTGAAGATCCTTGGGGCCTCTCCTATACCCAGTAGTGGGTGTCGAGTGGCTGCTATGATGATGATTTGAAAATAGAAACGCAGCCAGCAATAGTTTATCATACCTAACTTAAATAACTATGGACTAGTCAAAGTATTGATAAGTGTACTTATCTTGCAAGAGTTAATCCATTATGTTTTCATAATTTTTAGAGATTTGTGGACTAAACGTAAACCACATTTTTATTTTTAAGGGAAGGTCAAAGCAAAATCTCATCCACTATACGACCTTTAATTTATAATTGTGAAAATGTAATTCTAGTGCTTGATATTAAATATAATTAAAAGAAATTAGTAAACTAAAAGTTATTGATTACTAGCGGCCGCCCGCGACTTCGTCTGCGTGGACAGTTTTTTTGCTATCCCTCGGGAACTGTACGTTTTTTTCTGGATGAAAGGTACCCTATGTCCTTTTCTGCACCCCTGACAACGTCTATGCAAAATTTCATGATGATCGGATCAGTAGTTAAGACGTGAAGGCGTAACAAACAAACGGACTTACGCATTTATTATATTAGTAAGGTTACCTTAACTGATATCTACATTATAAAGGCGAACAAGACTAACGTCTTAATAAAGCAGTTACACACATTCACCACACGTCCACGGTTACCCGATAACCATCTACGAGGCGTTAAAAATAATTACGCACGCAAACCCGCCTTTATTAATCGGATAAATATTATTAATTGAAAGATATATCATTATATCGTATGGGAGAAGTGTTAATTAAGCTCGCTTACTACTAATAGATATGCGTTCGTGGATAAGTAAGGGAGATGCTGGATGTGACAGTGTTAAATATGTGTAAATAATTTTTATATCTAATTGTTATTTTATAAAGCGTTTAAATGGTTTATCATGCACAAAGAAAAACGTGAAAAATAATAAAACTGTGTTTGCCTTATAAAGAAAAAGAATAAAAAAATAGATATTTATTAGGTTCAAAATCTTTTGAATGAAATAAGAAAAAGTATTTTTAACACAAATAAAAAATAGTCTAAAAACGTAGCTAAGAACTATCTCGCCTAATTTAGCATTAAAAAAAATACCGGATTGAAATCGCTTCATTCGTTTAGGCACTACGAATCGTACGAAAGACAGACAGACAAAGATAGGCTTCAAACTTATAAGACCCCTCTTTGCGCTGCGAAGGGGGCTAAAAAAAGCTTTTTACTCCTCGTAAGAATATTCAAAATAAACATTATTCCATCGTTCGCACACTACTGTTAAGGATGCGTATATGAAATTGACTTTAAAAAATCTCCCAACATTCTGATGGGCTAACGCCGGAGCAGTGTCACAGTTTTTAACCCGTCAGGGCTGTCGATCGCATCACCTTGTTGCCTTGAAAAAATAACCAACACCACAGTACATTTGTAGTACAAGTCAAAAGAGGTAAAAGTGTTTTAAGGAAAGAAGGGGTTTTTTGCCAGCACGTCTGAGGCAGGCTCCTGATTAAATCCTAATTTTTGACATATTTTGTGTGTGCTTTATTGATTGATGTTGATTTTTTATAATACACAAAAAATACAACAAACATACGACGTAGTTCTTATGTTGTAAACGTAGCTCAATTCCAATAAACATCGTCAAACATAATTATTTCTTCAGGTAAATGAGATTATTGAACTCGATTCGCTTTTAAGTTAGGCCAAGCGCACAGTATAAGTTGTCGCCCCGGGAGGCTGTAAGAAATGTGTCGAAACCGGGATAGGTGTTAAATAATACATCGACATTTTAATACATAATTTAAAAGACATTTACTCAGTCAGTCACACTTCTTTGTGGTGTTTTTAGGGCTTGAGAACAGTGTAGGATTCTGTGTTTATGATACTGATACCTAAAAATCGTTTAACCAGAACCAGTTAAAGGGTTAGGATACCATAACGGGTTGCTACATTATGCAACCTTTTTTTTGTTACAAAATCTAAAAACTATTTTTAGATCGAGTTGATCATTATGAACAACTTTTTGGAAACAAACCTAAAATCGAGAAAAAATCAACTGTATTATTATCTCGCATTCAAAAATCTCAACAACCAAGCACAATATTCTTTATTAATGAAAATAACTTGCAGCATCGTAGAGGGCTCGCAGCTCACCTTGTCCAGAATGAAGAGATTAAAATTATAAAAGCGCTCGGGACCAGTCGGACGTCATTCCCAATTATCTACGCACCTCAACCGGCCACTCTTAATTAAATAATCAAAACTCGAACCATGCCCTTAATACTCCGACTATGACGCAAACATGCCCTAGTTATAGAGAGGGATCAACATCGCCCTTATTTTTAAAAAGTTTCCATATCAGAATTTGAAGAAATCGCAATCTCGATCATTATCGGTGTTGTTGTGTAAAAAGGAGTTTGCTTTCCAACGTGTTCAAACAACGCAATCTTCGCTCACTCCGGATCATGCGCATGACGAACCACGAAAAGCGTGGCGTAACTGTAAATTTTGTCGCTAACAAATGCTTGTGCATTTATCGGCCCTAACACCATTGTGTTGGGATTAGATGGACATATCGCCATTCAAGAGGCAGGTAAGTGAGCACATTCAAGGCGCAAGCACAGATTTTTTAGATAAATCCTTGTACGGATAATTGGCAGCATTCGCTTTGGCTTGGGATAATAACAATCTTCTTTGTAATATACCCGGAGCGAACATCTTGACTTTTGTTTAAGTAAAATATTTTTCAAATAAGTATTTGTTTATTCGTTATGTTGATGGATATCAATAGTATTATTTTTCTTTTGTTTGTTGATATTTCATCAAAACATTACAAAATTGGTATTGCAATAATGGTTAAATTCAATATCACCTATTGGTACTACGATTGGCGGTTGAAAACGCTCATGAGTATCTCAATATTTAATTAACCAAGTTTCTCTTCGAGTGTTCGAGGAATACAACACCACTGCAACTAGTGTATCATTCATTAAGACTCATTTTAAAATCACACCACCCCAGGCGGTAGTTAAAGGATCACTGAGTATAGTCATTATCCGCTCCACCGGCTTCAACTTTGCAAAGTGACCATACTTGAAACTCGCAATGTGTGAGTCTTAAATATCCCTGTCCCTAATTATCCGTAGTTGGTATTGGTTGCGATTCCCTTTTATTCTCCATCTTAAAGAGTTGAGATGAAAGAATCCTTGTTTTTTAATCCCTTGGATATTGTCGATGGTTTTTGTTAAGTAGCAGTTTCATCACAAAGGGTTATTTTTTCGTTGAGTGGTCTCCAATGGCGAATGGGCTCAATTATTTGTTTATTATTTGGGATTATTAAGTCTGTAATGGACAGAGGTAGCTGTTCCTTGCGACTTCTCAGTAAAACCATCTGTGGGTGGCAAACTATTTACTTTCACGATGTTGGATAATTTGTTTAGTCGCTTTGTGTTGCAACAATCAATAATTATACTAAACGTTGCGTTATTGCAACTCTATTTTTTGTTGTTAATAAAAGTCTTTCTACTACTCTTCCTTACCTACTCATTCTTATTTCCGTTTTTGTTAGGTAAGTAATTATAGTTTGGTGGGTAAGACCATTTCTACAACCAAACTTAACAATTTAATGTACCATAATATAAATGTAGGTATACGTAGGAACGGCTAAGTCAGAAAAGAAAAAGGCAAGATCTCGTCAGATTCCGCGTGAATCGACGCGTGTGATGCGATATGCATAATATCACATTATTTAACATAATTAATTAGTTGAGCTCCCCTCAACAGACAGATTGACAAAACAAAAAGCAAAGTATTTTACGTCTTCATGGTCGTATCGACAGCTTCATCGGTTTAAGCAAACATTAATAATCGGCAGTGACGTTTGATTTCCGCTCGCAGGATAGATACAGAGTGTTTCGTTCGATTCGGTCGCAGATCGCATCGCAACACGCATACGCGTTGAGGATGCTCAATAACTTGAATAGTAACTGCATCTTGATATCAATTAAGAGAAGTATAATGGTGCGTGTTTAGTAGACTAATATAATTCAGCTATTAAGTAACAGATGTATGCTAATCATAGAGTTTTAATTAAAACGACTACAAAATTACAATGTATGTTTTAATCAAAAACATGTTTGCAAAAAAAACATTGGTCGAAAAACAACAAAAAAATCGATCTTCTAACTAGAAAACTGAAATATTGTATTTTTTGACGTTTTTGACCCATGTTTCTTTGACAAAAATATTTAGTTTCATTGGCAGCAGTCCCTAAAATGACCGTGTATAACAGAACACGGCTATTAATTATAAGATTATTTCGAAAATCAACACCAAATGTTAAAAAAGTCTGGTGTTAATCCACCAACACGGGTCAGTAGAAATTTCTTTTCTCTGAAAATTGAATGGAATTGGAAACATTATTGTATCTCCGACATGTGATTATGACACTAAACTACGGAAGTGCTACACAAAATTTCAACATTGGACTAATAAAAATAATAGTCGAATCGAGGATATTGATAAATTATGAAATAAGCAAAGCCTAATCAGTTCAAATACTTACCATAATAACACAAAGAACTTAATTTTCCTCATAAGGAATCTGCATAATTCAATTATTTCTTGCTACAGAAAATTGGTTCAACAGCTTCAGTTTTCAAGATAAAAAGTCAGTTTATAGTAAAATTGTAATAAAGTCGTGTTTAATCGTAACTATGTAGGTAGGTATTACAGACATGAATCGAAAAACTTAATGAAATGGCCGACTAGTCCATAAATAAATGGTCGCTTTAAAGTTAATATCGGACGCGAGGATTACATTAAGCCATAAAAGTTTGTTTAATGGCCAGTAATTGGTTGAAATAACATAATTTTTATTGGCATTGTCTCGGCTAGCAAGCATTACTATTGAAACTCGTCATTCAGTCGTTCATTCGCGTTAGAAAACTGTTAAAAAAAGAAACAAGAAAAGAAGTTTATATATAAGTCATATTTTGATATCATTGTATGCACTATTACTCGTAGAACAACTAACAGTATTAATCAATACATATAAAATTACCGTACTTAGGAGTAACAGCCTTTCAATATTGTTATAGGTACATTTACTACTTATTTTTATTCCTATCATTATGATGTAAAAGGACCTTGATCTATTTAACACCCTTTATTTTATTTCTTATTGTTATGTATGGACGACTGTATTTCTTCTTAATTTCTTAACAAATACTTACTTACACTGCTTAAGTCTCTTGCAAATCTCGAATCAACATGTTGATAATAGGAGCATCTACTTTCGATCGAGCTTTAGCGTTGGTAAGGCTCATCTTACCTCAGGGTCCATAAATAAATAAATCTCAACACTACCGTTTTTCGTCAATAACGCCGTAATTATGTGAGTTGGCATCAAAAACAAACCACAATAACTCTCTTGCAAATCTCGAATCAACATATCGATAATAGGAGCTTTGACTTTCAATCGAGCGAGCTTAAACCGTTGGTAGGGGGTCAACTTACCTCAGGGTCAATAAATAAATAAACCTCAACGCTGCCGTTTTTCGACTTTTTTCGTCAATAACGCCGTAATTATGTGAGTTGACATAGAAAAAAAACCACAATAACCCTCTTGCAAATCTCGAATCAACATATTGATAATAGGAGCATCGTCTTTCAATCGAGCGAGCCTAAACCGTTGGTAGGGGGTCAACTTACCTCAGGGTCAATAAATAAATAAATCTCAACGCTGCCGTTTTTTCGACTTTTTTCGTCAATAACTCCGTAATTATGTGAGTTGGCATCGAAAACAAACCACAATCTTGTGGTCGGTTGTAATGGTTTATTGGTCAATTATAGGCGTGATAATAATAATACGCCAAGACCTTTCGTCTTGAAATAAACTGCGGTCGTGTTAATCACTAATTTAATGATTATTAGCTGTTTAAGTTTAAGCTTTAATTTAAAAGCCTTCTTCAACCGTTGATTTAAGTTAATTGTTCATCCTTTTGAGTCATTCTTTAAAGAATTCTGTATTCGGAAATAGATTTTTATTGATTACACATGTTTAGGTTTATTTCTGAATAATCAAATGCTGGTGTTCCCTTATTGCTTATGTAGGTACTTATTAATCATTTTGTTCCTTTTATTTCCATAAGCAAATGTAAAGCCCCCTGTACACAAACAGCGCGACGTGACATTTCAAATATTATGAGATGGCCGGCAAAGGTGAAATTCATATATAGTGGCCGCTCCTTCAGTTGCTGGCTGAGACGTGTCGTGGGGCATCGTTCACGAGCGGCTGGCTTGACGCGGCTTAAGGCTCCGCGCATGCGCCTTATCTCCTTATTATTGGATACTTGTGAGAACCACCGAGTTATTCGATGATTTATGTACTGAAGACTTTTCAAAACAAAATTTACACTGTCAATTTTTTTTTCTTGTTAAGTACTCTAACTTTTTGTCCTAGCAGTTTTATTCATAGCAAGCTACCCGTGGATACTCCTAAGCGTATCTAATCTAATTTCGTCTAAGCAAACTTATAAGATTGGATGCATGCAATCAATGAGATAAACTTAAATTTGACAACGTATACAAATTTTGGAAATAATTTCAAACCGGGTACGGTACTGGACAATTTGATAATTATATTTTTTTTATGTTTATAATTCACAACTTTCTCAATAATCATTGTTATCTCAAGCCAAACTGTGCTCAAGACTATCCTATACATAGTGGGCCTAACCAGCTTTATAAATACCCATTACTTACCCACAAATACAATTTTCAGGATATTTTCAGCTTTGTTCGCGCTAAGTAAAGTTGTTTTGCTTCATCGTGAAAAGCACAGTGTGCATCAGGTTGATTTTAACATTTTAACATTGAAAATGTTTTTTCGTTCGCTCCAGTAGAGTAGGCCCCCATTTTCGCTGAAAGTGCGACCCGCCCGTGATACCCTGAGATTTAGAGCCACGAGGACGTATGAGGGCTCAAAAGATTTTAAAGGGAGAAGCGGAATTTAAAGGGCTTTAAGTAGATGTAAAACATATTTTGGAAAAGTCATAAACTTTTTTGGAAATCAAAAAAAAACCTACTTTTTTGACCGAAAAATCGTGTGTTCACAGAAAATTTCCGATATATCTAGAGAACGGGGCCGAATTTCAAAAATATGAAAAAAGCACCTCGGTATTGAACCAAGAAACATTTTAGGTCATTACACTTTTTTCGATATTGGTGACGGTTGAGGCTGTAGAGGTGCCCTTAGCCGCGAGTTTTGCGCGGCGCGAGGTGCGATATCACGCGGCGGGCGGCTCGCGTGAGGCCACAAAGACGTATGAGAGCTCAAAAGAGGTGGAATTTCTTTAAGATGATGTAAAAATAATTGGAAAAGACTGATTAGAAAAAAAAAATTTTTGGTTTAAAAAAAAATGTTGACCGAAAAATTACGCGTCCTTACTGAAATTGAATTCGACGGGTTTCAAGATAATGTGCGCGCAATTTCGGGAAGCGCGCTCCTTAGGCTATGTCTAGACTTGTTCAGTTTGGCGTATCAGATCACCGTATCTTTAACATACGTCGTCGTCTCTTTGATACAGTATTACTTTAACGCACGCCCAACCAAACTAGCGATGTATGGTAAAGATACGGTGATCTGGGTACTTATTGTCTAATTTCAAAATCTATCGCAATCGCTTTCAAGATGTGATACATTGATGCTTCTTTTTGGCACAAATAAAAACTTACCAAAGGAATGCAGCAATGTGTCACATCCATCTGTCAAATGAAAGCGATTGTGATAGATTTTCAAAATTAGACAATAAGCCCCCTGATACGCCAAAATGATATAAGTCTGGACAAAGCTTTAGATTCGCGTCGCGTCGCTGAGTTGCTATGGAGGTTTGGTTTGACGTAGTTGAAGCCCAAGGCGAAGCCGAGAGCTTCAAAACAAATCTTAGAATTTTTATATATTTTAGGTAGTAGTACCTACTACCTTTCAATAAATCCTTATGTTTATAACAATGATATGAATTTCATACATACGAATCACAGAAAAGTAGATCCAAAATTGTTCATGGCTTTTCTGTGATTTCAAAGTATTGTAAGTAGGTACTAATTCAAACAAAGGAATATACGTATTTTTACATATTTTTATAAAATTCAATAATCTATAATAGACAGATTCATTTTCAATGCCCTTTCAAGTCGTGTAGATCATGGCTTTCCACACCAACATAAGAGCGCTTCACGCCATCTAGGGGCAACTTAAAACATTATGAATAAAGGGTGACCCACGAGTTAATGCTACTAAAAGCAGAGTTTGTTAGTAACTTATTTCAACTGCCTTTTAAAAGATGGCATTACTTGAATTTATTCAGCTGCACACACTACGATTTCACGTATTATACTTGTACTATTATGTATTCTGTGGTATTATCCCAAGATGATTTTTTTTAAACGTATGTTTTGGCGTTATTTTTATTCACCTAAGCTTAGCGCCCAGCAAAATTAACTAATATTTTGTAAAGTTGAAATAATATACAACAGAACTGAAGGATTTTACAAGTGTCATTTAAAAAAAAGTACCTAACTATTTACAGAGATGTGACTTATCTAAGATACAAGTATTTGAAATACAGATAAAAGATACAAAATACGTATTTTCATCTTGTATCTCAAATACTTTTTTAGAAAGGATTTTGTATCTTATATTTAAATACTTTTGTTTAGTATCTTAGTATTTTATAAATACTTTTTTCTGATAAAATACTTTTTCTGATAACCATAAATAAATAAATAAACGTTTTAAGAAGTTTTTGCAGTTAGAGCCTTCAGCAAATGATGCCATTTTAGCCTCAGTATCACATCCTTTTTAGGGTTCCGTAGCCAAAATGGCAAAAAACGGGACCCTTATAGATTCGTCATGTATGTCTGCCTGTCTGTCTGTCTGTCCGTCTGTCTGTCTGTCCGGCCGTATGTCACAGCCATTTTATTCCGAAAGTATTAGGATTACACAAATGAAACTCGGTAGGTAGATGTATTCTGTGAACCGCTTTACGATTTTTACGACGTGTGGAGTATCTATAGATAGGTCTTTAAAAATGACATTGAGGTTTCACAAAAGATTTTTTCTCAAAGTCAACCGTTTGAAAGATAGACACTTCCAAAGTGGTAAAATGTGTGTCCCCCCCCCCCCTTTAACTTTTGAAATAAAACAGTGAAAAATCTAAAAGAAATGTATGCTGTAGATCCTAATAAAAACTTTCAACGAAAATTGGTTTGAACGAGATATATTGATAACTTTTAGAGATATAGCACATTTTCCAAAACCGCAAATATAACTTTGTCATTCATACAAACACTATGAAAAACAAAGTTATTTTTGACGACGAAAAATGAATGTGGTATTTAATATGGTATGGTATAAGGTAACTACGGAACCCTACTGCGCGTGGCCCGACACGCACTTGGCCGGTTTTTAGGGTTCCGTACCTCAAAAGCAAAAAACGGAACCCTTATAGGATCACTTTGTTGTCCGTCTGTCTGTCTGTCTGTCTGTCTGTCTGTCCGTCTGTCAAGACCCTTTATCTCAGGAACGCGTGGAGGTATCGAGTTGAAATTTAAACCATATATCTACGGTCCCTTGAAGCTGTGAAAAAATCAAACTTCTAAGTTAACATAAAAAAAGATACTGCCGTTTATGCCGCAAAAAACGCATTTTCGATACTCTCAAAGGAATCAAAATTCATAGGGTACTTCCCGTTGACCTAGAACTATAAAATTTGGCAAGTAATATCGGCTTATACTACACTTACAGGGAAAAAGGTGAAAACTGTAATAAAAAAAATTGACATTAAAGTACGTAATCTTTTTGATAATCGCGCCACTAATTATTTTAAGAATATCAATATTTATTATTATTAATTAATCAGATCCTTTCGAATATTGTTATAGTTAATTACTTTTAAAACTAATTAAAAAGGAATAAATTTGGCTCCAAATATTTCCGCAACATGGCGCAAAGAGGCAAATAGTAAAATAACATGGCGGTAGTGTCACGCCGCGTGACAGGGGGTCAAAGACAAAGAGTGAAACAAGCACGGAGTCATAGCCTTCTTTATTTCCAAGCCGTGAACATAAGTTTGGCAACGTCTGTTACTGTCAGTTCGTGGTCATGTCGTCCGCTCATGTCGTCATGTCGTCAGTCTCCATACCAAAGAGTAAAATAATGTATCTCCATACTAAATGTATGGGAATATTTCCATTTTAAGAGGTCGATATTTATTTTCATAGTAATCGTGTGAGATTTAAAATATGAAAATAATTTAGTTCTTTTATTGAAATGCTTTGTATATTAAACAATAAGAAAAATATCAATGTTAACCAGGAAAAAATGGCTGTCAAAGATGTCATCTTTTTTGTTGATTTTCTTCAGCAGGGAGATGATTAACACGCCCTCTAGCAATAAATGATATATCATTAGAAAGGTCTTTTAAAGACAAATATTTGCTGTTAATATACTTTTTAATTTTTAATACTTTTGGAGTTAAAGGTTATTAAAGTATAAAAGTGGTTTATTGTCTATGGGAGTTGATCTACCACACTTATAGAAATGAATGATATATCATAAGAAAGAATTTTATATGACAAATATTTGCTGCAAACATACTTTCTATTAATTGTTAGTATTTTCGGAGTTTTAGGTCATTAATGTTAAAAAAATTGGTCAAGTTTAGAGCGTTATAACTCTCAAAGTACTAATAGTTGACATTTATAGTAATACAATAAAGTGTTTCTAATTTAAATACCTTTCCAATGATGTAAGATTTATTGCTAGAGGAGGCTTAGATCAAAATGCTCATCGTACTAAAGTACCCCCGAAAAGTTCAAATAATTTGACTCAAACCTTATGTTCTAATAAATAAATAATAATAATAAATATAAAACTTTATTGAAATAACCTTACATCAAAATTTAAAACTAGTTTAAACATAGATAATATAGGAAAAACAAATAATAAATAATTTTTAAAATAATTTTATACTATGTGCTTGACCACATGCGATGTTGCCGTTCTGCTCAACTTCAGGGCTTGGAAGATATAGAAGGCTATGACGGAGTGCATTCCAGTACCCTTAGCACGAACAGCTATCGAGAAATCTTACGCGCGTAAAAATACCTATTATGCGTTTATTTTATTTATTTAAATGAAGAGAATTAGTTCAATCACCGAAATCTAGATGGCGCTGACCTTTGGCTCGTTTTTCTGCATCGCGTTTTAATACGTCAAATTGAAATAGTAGATTATGCAACAAGTGAATAAAAAGGGAATTTAGTTCGAGGGACTAAATTGGACCCGAAGAGTAGTGAAGGATTCTAGAGTATTTAAATATAATTTTGATTTACAGGTTCCAGATGCAACACTGGAAACTATTACAAAAAAATGGAAAAATCACAAGAAATAATTAAACATTAAATGAAAAAATAAGATGACAAAAGGAAAACTGTAGATTTTTTAAATATTATCAAAGATAAAAAATTGTAGATTGTTATACAAGACGCTAAAATGACCCATTCCATACGAGGTACTTTTATTCCCGAGCTTTAGCGAGGGAATAAATAGAAACCGAGTTACAATGGGTTTTAGCGTCGTGTGTTACACTCTACTTTTCACTACGATTGCAAGAAAATAAAATACAATATTGAATACCTAGTTTATACTTCCGTAAACGAATCCACTCGTTTTTCTATCCTCCACTTCATAAACTTTTCATACAGTATTTAAAAAATAAATGATTTGTGCTTGACGGTAAAAGATTAAACTTACAGTCACACAATTCAATCAGTTTGGTATTAGAGAAAAATTCTAAAGATTTCGCGCCTTTTTTAATTTCTACTGTAGCAGCTAAGAAACACAATGCACGCATTCTACGATCAAACTTAAAGTCACAGAGTATAAATAAGTCTATGATTTCACTGAAGAGATTGCTGTTTTTAGTTCCATTTTCAAAAATAAAAATTAGAAACAGTATTAAGTCGAGCGAGTCTTTATTCGTGATTATGAATATAGACTTTTTCATTTTAGTAGGCTCATTGGTAATAGACAAACATTAAAAAAGAAAAAACTTTATCCCCTAGGGGTAATTTTACTATTTTATCCTGGCTCTTGTACCTTACAATGACGTACTTTTAGAGCAAGAGGAGTGAAATAGTAGATTGTTATACAAGACGCTAAAATGACCCATTGCATACGAGGTAGTTTTATTCCCGAGCTTTAGCGAGGGAATAAATAGAAACCGAGTTACAATGGGTTTTAGCGTCGTGTGTTACACTCTACTTTTCACTACGATTGCGAAAAAATAAAATCCAATATTAAATACCTATAGTTTATACTTCCGTAAACGAATCCACTCGTTTTTCTATCCTCCACTTCATAAACTTTTCATACAGTATTTAAATAAATGATTTGTGCTTGACGGCAAAAGATTAAAATTATTTCTATCCTATTACTTACTTACAGTCACACAATTCAATCAGTTTGGAATTAGAGAAAAATTCTAAAGATTTCGCGCCAGTCCCTTTTTTAATTTCTACTGTAGCAGCTAAGAAACACAATGCACGCATTTTAAACTAAAAGTCACAGAGTATAAATAAGTCTATGATTTCACCGAAGAGATCGCTGCTTTTAGTTCCATTTTCAAAAATCGAGCGAGTTTTTATTCGTAATTATGAATAAAGACTTTTTCGTTCTAGTAGGTTCATTGGTAATAGACAAACATTAAAAAAGAAAAAACTTTATCCCCTAGGGGTATTTATGCTATTTTATCCTGACTCTTGTACCTTACAATGACGGACTTTTTGAGCAAGAGGAGTGAAAAATTAATTTGGTGAATGCAGAACGAAAAAGATCCGGATGCCTGGGGGCTTAGCAGTTATTTTATCCACAAATTCACTTTTAAAAAACAAAATTATAAGTTTTGGGTACTGAATGTTGGGAGAAGCTCGGAAAAAACTGCGAGACTCTATTTCTGAACTATAATATATCTTTTGATTGAGTGAACCGATTGCAATAAAGTTACAGCTGTAAAGACCTCTAGCAGGTCTTTACTCAAATTAACAATTAAAGATGGTATTGTTTGAATTTACGTTTTATTTTAACTGAACTTATTTTAAAACAATTTCCAATATGATCTCGGACAACCTGGCACGTCGTCGGTTGGAATCAGACCCCCCGTCATGACATAACGTCGTAATCCTTCTTTTTTAATTTACTTTTCGTTTCCACGATTTGAAACAACTAGGTAACTGTTCTGAAAAGGCTTACATTACGTATACATACAGAGTAGACATTTACTACTAGCCGCTCACAGCCTAAAGATGCACTATCTTTACATTACCTATTTGTAGGTATGTTAACATCATTACGATTAGGTTAGCGTTTTTAATGTTATTAGCGCACAAACATACAGACAAACCGAGAAAAAATCCAAAAATATTAGAAATGACTGGTTATTATTAAACACCCCACCCACTTTTTTCAAAATATTTCCTTTGTACAAACACAACTTTTCTATAGACTTATTATATATGTATAGAAGTAGGTACTGAACCCTCGGTGGGCGAGCCCGACTCGCACTTGTCCGGTTTTTTTTTTTAATGAAGTGGGTACCAAATGAGCGTAAAGATTATGTAAAATAACTTGTCCTGACTGAAACATGAAAGCCTTCAGCAAATGATGCCATTTTAGCCTCAGTATCAAATTTTTTTTTAAATGAAGTGGGTACCAAATGTGCGCAAAGAATATCTAAAAGAACTTGTCCTGACTGAAACCTTCCGGATGACTTCGTCATTTTCATAAAATTCTCACTTTCCTAACTTGTCTCATTTTTAACTCGGCTCTTTCTTAGTTGGTCTCTTTCCTAGACGACTTCGTCATTTTCTTAAACTTGACGCTTTCCTAACTTGTCTCATTTTTAACTGGGCTCTTTTTTAGGTGGGCTCTTTTTTAGTTGGTTTCTTTTTTTAACTTCAAACTCGTCTCCCCTCAACCCACCAAACGATTGCGGATGACCGAGTTATGTGATGTATGTTGCTTTCTTATAACAAATTAAACTAGATGCACATGCTTCTGGTTCATTTTTAATACACTATCATAAAAGGGGAAAGTAGATAATAGTAGTTTATGAAACTGACACATAAAGAGGGGTATTAAAACACGAGTGTGTGTTTAAAAACCGAGCCGTAGGCGAGGTTTTTAATAGTATCACACGAGTGTTTTAATACCTAGTTATGTGCAGTTTCATACACTACTTTATCTACATTCATACATTTGGGATTGAACCTACTAAAAAGATCAACGTTAGAAAAGAGAGAGAGAGACTTTGTTTGTATTAGCTAGGTACCTACCTTGTAATAAGTCAATTCCTTAGCTGCATCTAAACTAAAATATCGGGCATAGTAAATAATTTTTTACATTTTAAAGCAAGAATAAATAAATCCTACAAAATTCAGTAAGTATAACAAAATGTAAAAAAATTTAAATCAAAACTATCGGAAATGCTTGGCGCGCATTCCATTAGAAAAAAAAATGTGATCAGTGCATTCCAACAAACTAATCGCACTAAAGTCATCGATTACCATAGAGTGCATTTTAATCATGAAAAATATGTGGGAAAATATCGTTGTTTTTTTTTAATGTTACGGCACTGCCTTCTTTTTGGATTTGCCCTGTATCGTAATGAGAAAAAAAGTTATTTTATGATGCAGTTGACTGCATCGTAATGAGTTTATTTTTTAATTTTACCTATCCACGAAAATAAAGTACGTATTTATATTACCTTTTTTGAATTCATATTTGGAACATTACGTTGTGAGTGTAGATAAACAAGTTTTTCAATACAGTTTGACCATAAAGAGCTGAAAAAAGAGCTGGCACAACTTTATATGTAAACACGTCAAAATCGCGAATAATTTTGGCAACACCGCTTTATTTTTGTACTGAAAAATTTTAGTTCCATGTTATTTAATTTCAACTCTATTTGGCCAAGCTATTAAAGTATGAGAAAAAGATACGAATTTTTCTAATGCGTAACCCGCGGGCTGATTATCTAATTAAAAACCACCTAGCGACTGGTTGCAGTTCACAGATGATCGTGATCCATTGCTACTTCTTTTTGGGTTAAAAAAAAACATACCATAGAAAAGTGGCAATGAATGTCAAATGCAACCGGTCGCTAAATAGTTTCTTTTTAGATAATCAGGGTGCCGATCTTGTTAGTTGTTTTTATAGTAAATAAACTATTGTGCTTTTATTAACAGTGCACAGTTTTAGTAACACTAAGTGGTTCACCCAGGTGAAATAATCTGGTGGACAACGGCTAAGGAGAGAGGAAAAATAGCGAAAAAGAAAGAGCCAAGTTAAAAATGAGACGAGTTAGGAAAGTGTCAACTTTGCAAAAGAGACCAACTAAGAAAGAGCCGAGTTAAAAATGAGACGAGTTAGGAAAGTGACAAGTTTAAGAAAGAGACCAACTAAGAAAGAGCCGAGTTAATAATGAGACAAGTAAAAAAAGTGTCAAGTTTTAGAAAATGACAAAGTCATCCGGAAGGGACTGAAACACGAAAAACAAATCGATCTGAAAAACAAAAGTCGGAGGCTTTGGACTTTAATCAAGTTGGACAATATAGGTGATGATATAAATAAAAACATAAAAGCGGACTAGTAAAAACAGACTAAAAAGTATGAAATAAATTCTTATGTAAATATTTTTATAACCCTATACTTACCAACAGAAGTTTTGAACTAAAGAATGGGACCAAATAGGTCCCATTTTTTAGTTTTTTGTGATTTTCTCACAAACCATGCGTTTTAGAAAAAAGAACCATTGTTAAAAAAAAGCTGATTAAATTTTCTACAAAATGACGTTATAATTTTTTTTTCAAGATTTATTAATACGAGATAAACGGGAGGTGAAACTGTCAAAAAAATATTTTTTTCGCCCCATTTATCTAGAAGTAAAGGAAAAGGTTGTTTGATAGTAAATTTTATAATTTTTAGAAAAGGGCCCCTATTGTGCTTTCACTACCAGCAATATTTGAAGACAATTTTTTTATTTTCTAACCCATTTTTTGAAGATTTTATTGATTTGAAGCAGTTAATGGATAATGCGAAAAAAATAGATTTATTATGTTATTTACAAGTTAGTTTATTTATATATATTACATGTGTTATTTTAATAATAATATCTTCCACTTCGTCAAAATCGTCATTTTCGTCTTGCATATCCAGTACTGAAGGACCATTAAAGCAAGCTCCGTGGCAAGTACCGCAAAAAACAGAACAGAGAATGCCTGCTTTTCTACAGCCACAATGACCTCCACTCCACACCCTGTTTTGCAGCCGCAGAATATATTGTTTAATATCGAGTCTGGAGCTATAGGCTCAATGGTAGTCAAAGGGATTAGGTAGTTATCTCCACCCTTGGTCCATCCCCATTTAGTTGGTGAAAATTATTTCATCTTCTTTTACGAAGTCAGGATGTAGAGAAAACAGACCACTATAGTTGGTCAAAAAATGTATCACACAAATATTGGTAATATTATCTTTACCCTGCGTTGTTACTCGGGTGCCAAATGTAAATATTAAGCTTTTTTTATCCTTCAGCAATTTTTTCCGAAAAACAGTAATCCTTGTTGTAATCTACGTTTTGTATATGTCTGCCAAATAAAGTGTGTAGTGCTGACAAATCAGAGTTCAGCTTGGTCGAAGTCGATTAAGATTCGCTGATGAACTTCGTAAATGTTTTCACTATCCCTGCTTTGCCTCTGCTGAATATAGCGGACGAAATATCGCACCCACCACTGAAAGCATGGAGTAGGAGGATGGTGTCCGCGAATGGCAGATTTCTCAGTTTGAAGGTTGTTCACCAGTGAAATGAGAGAAATAAATGACGAATTCGCCAACCCCGATGCAACCGAAGACATGGTTGCTGAGGCAGGAGAAAAGCTGTTTCTATTTTATCTACCAGGCACCAGAAGAAGTTAATATTAATCGACTTCGACATGCAGCGTTCATCAAGGCTTCTACCAAGCTGAACAGTTTAGCTACAAAGTATCTACACGCTAGTACTTATTCTAATATTATTAATTTGAATGTTTGGCAGACATGTACAGAACATAGAACATAGGATTACCTTTTTTCGAAAAAAATTGCTGGAGGATAGAAAAAGCTTAATATTTACATTTGGTTCTCGACACACGGCACTCACTGTATCCGTTTCGCGTACAGATACAGTGAGTGTCGTGTGTCGAGAACAAATTCGAGTGAATAATGAGTTTGCAGACAGTGGTACCGGTATCGAACGTAGTAATAAAAGAACTAGACGGAGGGTAGACCGATTCGTCTGCCAATAACATCTACCTGCACGCAACAATCGACAGTTCTTCCGTGATCATGGCGCATGCAACTGCGCCGAAATATCGGAGTCTCAAAAATAAACAGGTACATGGTGTAAATCCCGACATAGTTTATTCTATTAAATGGGGATGGACCAAGGGTGGAGATGACTACCTAATCCCTTTGACTACCACTGAGCCTATAGCTCCAGACTCGATATTAAACAATATATTCTGCGGCTGCAAAACAGGGTGTGGAGTGGAGGTCGTTGTGGCTGTTGAAAAGCAGGCATTCTCTGTTCTGTTTTTTGCGGTACTTGCCACGGAGCTTGCTTGAATGGTCCTTCAGTACAGGGCATGCAAGACGAAAATGACGATATTGGCGAAGTGGAAGATATCATTATTAATTAATAACGTGTAAAATATAATAATAAACTAACATACCGTAAATAACACATTAAATCTTAGTTTTTTTGTATTATCCATTAACTGCTTCAAATCAATAAAATCATCAAAAAATGGGCTAGCAAATAAAATGTTGTCTTCAAATATTGCTCGTAGTGAAAGCACAAAAGGGGCCCTTTTCAAATAATAATATAATTATCATGATTAAATAACCTTTTCCTTTATTTGCAGATAAACTGGGCGAAAAAAAATTTTTTTTGACCTTTTCACCTCCCGTATCTCCATTATTAATGAATCTTAAAAAATCAATTATATGTCATTTTGTAGAAAATTTAATCAGCTTTATTTTTTATTAGGGGCTCTCATTTCTAAAACGCATGGTTTTTGAGAGAATCACAAAAAATTAAAAAATGGGACCTGATTTGCGCCCCCCCGCCCAAAGCAAGTGCCCCCCCGCTGGGGACTTTTAATATATGATACCTGGGTATCACCCCTACCATTTGATTTGAAATAATAACCCAGACTACACAATTTATTGCATTTATTTGGCAATTTCGGGTCTTCGTCGACCGTCGTTTTTTTAAATCTGGTAATGAGTGAGAATATAACTCAACAATGAAAAATATTAGAAAAGTGAAAATCGAATTCACACAGACACACAAGTATCCTCTATGGCCAAGCTTTTCATGCGTTTTATTTATTGGAAAAACAAAATGAAACATTAAAACTAATTTGAAACTTTATAATGTACCTAGGTATAATATAATAGCTATTAAGTTACACTGAAAGTGCAAAATGGCAATAATTTTATCTTGTAGATTTAACCCACCTCTGCTCAGAATTTAATAATATTCCCCGTTTCCTGGGGAAATGATCTATGAAGAAAACTATTTTAATATTCTTCTGGCACTACTGAAGCACCCAGGGACTTATAAATTATTTAAACCGATTGTGAATTTTTACTTGTGGCCATTCTCACTGTAAGTACTTATACATAAAAAAAAACAGGCCAAGTGCGAGTCGGACTCGCGCATTAAGGGTTCCGTACCAAAAAACGGCAAAAAAAAAAAAAACACGTTTGTTGTATGGGAGCACCCCTTAAATATTTATTTCATTCTGTTTTTAGTATTTGTTGTTATAGCGGCAACAGAAATATATCATCTGTGAACATTTCAACTATCTAGCTATCACGGTTCATGAGATACAGCCTGGTGACAGACAGACAGACAGACGGACAGACAGACAGACAGACGGACAGCGGAGTCTTAGTAATAGGGTCCCGTTTTTACCCTTTGGGTACGGAACCCTAAAAACGAGCAAACTATTCATTCACTGAGTGCCATGGGATTGCACGTGTTTATGAATGAATGTTTACAAGTAATTCATAGCTTTTATTAGAATTTATATTTACCTACCTAAATGCCCACAATTCGATATTTGAAATCACCGCAATGAATTACTACATTTTGGTTTACTACGTTTCGTTAAATTTTTAAACTATTATTTTTCAATTTCTCAAAGAGCTGTTTTCAGGATAAAAAGCGAAATTTTATTTTTAAAATCATTCGAAAATAACAATCTTAAAGACATGAAATTCCAGAGTCACTTATTTACATATGTACTGGTCCACTTCTTCTACACATGTATCACATTGAACATAACAACAATTCACCATTTTACATCTACACCTTGATCTGACTGTCCTCTTAGTTGTTACATAACCTCTACCACAGCACAAAGTCGCACAATTATGCCTATCCTTACACACCCTACCTTTCGTACTAACACACAAGTTCGGAGATTTCTGCAAATAAACTAGCTCTTTTCTATCCACTTTCATTTTCTTCCTAATCTTTGGCATTATCGCCCTCTTAGTCGTGTAGTTTATTAATTTCTTCTTTATTGCGTGGTGATACTGCTTTTTCAACAACCCCATCGCAGAGTGAAACGGCCCCAACCTTTTCCAGCAAGTTTTTGTCGTGCACGAACCAGAAAAGCCGTGACATTTGCAAACCTCCCTCATTTGCTCCCCTATAGAGTCGATACCAACTAAAACGTCTTGTTTTAGTATTTCCGCAATCTGGTCGTTTCCAGCATGCTTGTAATCTAAAAAGTTCTTCGTGACACGCTGACCTTGCTTAAAGTCGTCGCCACATCCATTATTCTTCCAAGTCAAGTTGGCGTTTTTACCAAAGCTTCCGACACAAGTGCACTTTGTAAGATCACCAGATGCGCATGCTTTAGCTACTGCATGTGTTATGGACGCGGCCATGAGAGCATTGATGAATGCAGTTTCTCTGTAAATCTTATCGAATATTCTTTTTTTCGCATTCCTATTGAAAATTACAGAACAGTTCCATCTATCAAATTGAAAGGTTTCTTCACAAGCGTTGATAGCTTGTCCTTTAGCAGTTTCCAGTACATTCGATAACCCAGGATTGCGTTTGCATATTTTAGATTGTCGACGGGAAGCTTGTAAAATTTTGCACGCTCCCGGATATATGACTTGAGATCTCTGTGTAAATAATTCTTCGACAGTCTTTTGCAGCACTGGTTGAGATCTGAAAACATAGGGAACTTTGTAAATTGGTTCTTTTTGCTGTAATTTTTTTGTGATTGGCTTATAGCTATGCTTACCCTTCAACATTTTGCGATGCAAATATAGAAACTGAACATAACAATAAGACAGTAATAACACTACAGCTAATCATGATGGTGTATTACATAGCTAATTAAACTAATTTCACACATGACTCTTTTCGTAGTGATGTCATCCTTGAATGCAGTTTCAAAATGAACTAGATTTTGTAAGACAAAGGCGCAGTTGATAGTTTATCAGAATGGGTGTGAACGTACAAAAATGGTAATGGTAAACTTACAAATCAGTACTCGTTCATGACGCTTTACTTTAAGCAAACTTTGACTCAAGCAGAAATTCCTTTTGTTAAATTTTTATTTTAAATTAAAAAATAATCTTTCTTCTGGTTATATTTGGTTAATAGCTATAATAATCATAAAACAAGCAAAAATTCAACAAGAAAAACCAATGTCGTGAATGTAAACTTGAGAGAGCACTTTTATTTATTTTTCGGATTCATAACAAAATAACTGTGAATTTTACATAAAACAACTTACAACGTCGTAATTACTTTGCGTCGTAAAAACTTCTAAATGATTTGTAGTGTCATATTTCAAGTTTCATAAAGGACATTTAATTTAATTTAACTTGGTTCCAGAGGCCTTCTTTATTTTTTTCTAGAGGCACAAAAAGAAACCAGGCCTCATTAACGTTCAGTATAAAGTGATTCCTGAAAAAGACTTCTTCAAAAAATAATGATGCAAGGAATATTTTTCAGGAAACAACCTTATTCCATGTCAAGTAATTATTTCTTTGTTCTTGGCAAATAATACCATAATTAAGGTGGCACCCTGAGCGAAAGTTGCGCCGCGGTGAATTTTATAATTCTAACACACAATCTTAATAATGTTTTACGTGGAATTTTTAGGGCCCACTATCTAGTATTTTAAGACGGTATCGTTACATTCCCTCTTAGTCTCTGCTAGAAGTAGATAGCAAAACTGCTCAAAGTGGTTTTTGACACATTTTCTATCTAAGTACTTCTACGAATGACTACGAGGGCATGTAGTGAAAATACCTTCTAAAAATACTAGACCATGGGCCCTAAAAACTCCACGTAAAACATTATTAAAATCTTTTTCTATTAATAATTTATTAAATAAAAACCTCTGAGAGCGCCACTTTCGGTCATTCATCCGCCTTAAATAAAAATCTTAAAAACCGGCCAAGTGCGAGTTGGACTCGCGCACGAAGGGTTCCGTACCAAAAAACGGCAAAAAATCACGTTTATTGTATGGGAGCCCCCTTTAAATATTTATTTTATTCTGTTTTTAGTATTTTTTGTTATAGCAGCAATAGAAATACATCATCTGTGAAAATTTCAACTGTCTACCTGCAGTCGTTATTAATATCGAGCAAAAAAATCACGTTTGTTGTATGGGTGCCCCCCTTCAATATTTATTTTATTCTGTTTTTAGTATTTGTTGTTATAGCGGCAACAGAATTACATCATCTGTGAAAATTTCAACTGTCTAGCTATCACGGTTCATGAGATACAGCCTGGTGACAGACAGACAGACGCGTACGAAGTCGCGGGCATCAGCTAGTACATCAGTATTTTATTTTTATTTTATTTGTTTATTACACAACTGTATACTGAATATATTTTTTATCAATTTCGTGATCCATGCTCCATTTTAGATGAATTCTCCTGAAAATTAACATTGTCCTAATATTTCAAATTACCATGTTAGTTTGAAGATGACTAAAAAACCGGCCAAGTGCGAGTCGGACTCGCGCACGAAGGGTTCCGTACAAAAAAAGGAAAAAAAAACATGTTTGTTGTATGGGAGCCCCCCTCAAATATTTATTTTATTTGGTATTTGTTGTTATAGCGGCAACAGAAATACATCATCTGTGAAAATTTCAACTGTCTAGCTATCACGGTTCATGAGATACAGCCTGGTGACAGACAGACAGACAGACAGACAGACAGACAGACAGACAGTCAGACAGACAGACGGACAGCGGAGGCTTAGTAATAGGGTCCCGTTTTTACCCTTTGGGTACGGAACCCTAAAAACCCATTTTTCAATTGTGAATAAAGACTTTTTACAGTACTGACAGTAGTGACAGTGTCAAGTATTATCACATATGAAGCCATGTAAACATAGCATTTACAAAAGTTACAAGCTAGCCAGTTGTGAAATAAACTCAGTTACAAGTACGTAGGGTCCTTTTTACAAATCGCTCTACTTGACTGGCGAAGCAAACTGAACCTTGACATCCACCTTGAGGGCCGAGGCTTTGTCGCAGGGTCAATATAAAGGTCTTTTCACATTGATATTCAACATACCTCACCTCTCTACGTAGCGATATATGTCGCTACTATTACTTTCAATTAATTTCACAGTTTATTTTGGAGTAGTAGGTAGTATACAACATAATGTAACAGAATTAATGGCTTAACTAAAATATGGTAGATAGAGACCATCAAACTAAACAACCAACTCTGAAATTGCCAAAAAAACCGCAGTTTCATACAAATAACGAAAATCCATATTCTGGATTAGCCATTAATTCTGTTAGGTACACGTTTTTATAATTAAAATACAACAAACAAAATGCCTGCCAATTATTCCAAAATTTTATGTCGTTTCACCTTTTTCTTCCAAGTATGAACAGAGCGACCCGAGCGAGCCCCTCTCCCGCCACCCGCCTTCCACCGCTCGCGTCCAGTGCCCGAGGGAGAGCATTAGATTTTTAGGATATAAAAAGTGGCTGAAAACTGTGAATTTAAGAAGGAATCATTAATAATTATCTCACCCAATTTATTTTTAACACTTCCTTGAACTTATATTTGATTTTGTAAACGGGTCGCAAAATTACCGTGTATACAAGGTTCTTTTTAGTTAATACAAAACCTCTCGTGGGATTGATCAGACCATCAAACTGAACAACTTTCATTATAGCACAGTAGCCCGTAGTACATTTAAATTACCAAAAAGGTTACCGTTCGCCGTTGTGATATAGTTATTTATTGTGAAATTATAGATACTTTAACCCAAGTTTTACAGATCGCAACCCGCCGTAACCTATATTTGCATATCTCCAAAAATGATATTTTTTTATTGTTCGAGGTTTACCGTATGGTTTAGCTATTGTGGTGTTCTACAGCTTTGTTTGATTGCCACAGATAATAGTAAGACTATAAAAAGTAGCCATACACAAATTTAAGACCAGGTAAAGTCCATCCATTTTCATTTGGTCTTAAATCTGTGTATGGTCACTTTCCATAGTCTTACTATTATCAGTGGCAATCACACGATAGACGTAGAACACGACAATAGCTAAACCATGTGGTAAACCTGGAAAAATAAAATAATATCATTTTTGGAGATATACAAATATAGGTTACGGCGGGTTGCGATCTGTAAAACTTGGGTTAAAGTATCTATAATTTCGTAATAAATAACTATATCACAACGGCGAACAGTAACATTTTTCGTAATTTAAATGTACTAAGGGCTACTGTACTATTATGGGACCAACCTTGAAATCCCGAAAAAAATCTGCTGTTTCATACATTTCATTTCGATGGAGTAGGATTCTACTTTTGTATGGAACAGCTGATTTTTTTTTAGTAATTTCAAGGTTGGTCTCATAATGAAAGTTGTTCAGTTCGACGGTCTGATCAACCCCACGAGAGGTTTTGTATTAACTAAAATAACCTTCCTAAAATAGAAACTAAAAATAGACTATTCCAAGTTGTATTTTAGAACTCAAAACTTCAAAAAGCATTTTTTTTGCAAACCGCAAATTATGCAATGTGCTTATGGTTCATCAATAAATAGGTACAGAATGCGCTCGCTCCTCCTTATGTAAATGGACCTTTAGGTACTCATGGAATAATTTTGTCACACGCGTTTGCTGTCGGTATTTGCCAACAAACATTCGACAGGCCATTAGCCGAAACTGAACGAGTGCTATTTACACGGGTCGATTTTAGTCACATTGCCATCAGTGACGGAGTAACATATGGAAAAAAATTGGAAACAATCAAGAATTTCATATTCATATCAAGAATTTGAGGTATTATTGTGTCAATATGAATATAAAATTCTTGGTAACAATATATTAACACTTAGTTCCAGTTTTGGCCACCGGATCAGATTGTTTGTTCTGTCACCTGCGGCCGAATTGTCATTTACACAGTCGATTTTCACCGTGCAGTTTGCTGGCAGTCGTGCGGCTTTAGTCACTCGTGTAAATCCCACATTGGATTAGTTGATAGTAATATGACATTTTATGGGGAAATATTGTTTCGCAGTTTGTACTTGATTTTTAAGCTTCATTTTGTTTTTTACTTAAGAGGATACCTCGTGGATTTTCATGCTTTTCAATTTAGATTTAGTCCTATTGATCCTTCTACAATTGTTCTAATTTTGGAATATGTTAAAATAGACTAATAAATACATCTTTTGGTTAAGCTCAAAACATGAACGGAAACAATTTTCTCGATAAAAAAAAATCCAAAGTTGATGCCTCTCGTATCATTTTTGCAGTACTGTAAGCAAACGGACTCATATTTTGAACTGAAATTAAGTTTATAAGAAAAGTAATAAATAGTTCCAGCTTCTGATAAAACCACTTTTTTCAAAAATAATTTAGTTTTTTAATAAATCAACTATTTTCATAATGTCGCTTACGTTATTTTATTTCGGAACGCGTGCGCTATTGTTGTCCCTTTCTTTGCGCTGGGAAGCTATATTACTTTACCTCTTTGCACCGGAACTTCAGACGGCCGCGAGCCTTTATTGAGGACGGACCTGTGCTTGAGCGCTCAAAAAATTTACCAGCCAAAACACGTAAAATGACAGTTATACTGACAATGACAGTTTTAATTGCTCCCACATTTCAAAGACAAGAGTCTATAATACTCATGCAACCTATTTTTAGGAGATGGAATTTATCAACAGAACAAAACTTCCAAGAGTCGCCATTGCGTAACAAAAAATGTATTATCCACAAAAAGAAGGTGGGTGATTCGAAATAAAGTGTATGGACGAAATGAGGTCGCATGTATGAAATAAATATAAAATAAGAAAAAATAAGAGGAAGCACAACGTAAAACAAAATGACGGGAATCTACTAATGACGGGAAACTGAACAACTTTCTCTAAGAAACATAGGGTCAAATATGTAAAAAAAAATTGACTTTTCATACAAATCAAAGAGATCACGTGATCAGATTAGTATGGGATGACCAAAATCTTTTGGCGTATTTCGATACATGTTTCATGGAGAAAGTTGTTCATTTACATGGACTGAACACATCCTTAAAATTTGGAGAGTGGTTACAAATGCACCCGGTATTATGTGTACATAATAGGTATATAAGGTGGTACCAAATGATCTGATGATACTTAAACAGGTGATAGTGTTGCTTAAACTGATTAACTTTCTCCAAGGAACATAGGTCGAAAAACGAAAAAAAAATTTCATACTGCCATACAAAATGTACTGGTGACCGACTTACTATGGAAAGGCGAAAAAAATAATTCGTTTTTCGACCTATGTTCCATAGAGAAAGTTGTTCAGTTTAAGCAACACTATCACCTGTTTAAGTATCATTAGATAATTTGGTACCACCTTATATAAGTGAACTATTTTTCCATATTTTTAGTCATATATTTTATCATTTAAGTACTCTTCCTTTGACTTTATTATCGTTTGTTTAATAATACAATATGTTTGGTTAGCGATATTGGAACTTTTAAAGGCAGATAATATGATAAATTTTATCGGCAAAACCCCCCACATGTTGGACTCTATCCCTCTCCTGTAGGAATGACAGGCATTTTAAATTTGACTTTTTATTTTAGATGGCTTTGCACCTAAGTAAGTAAACTTTTAACTTTAATTCGTCATAAAAAACTACTAAAGTAAATGTTAACCTGAAATTAGTGTTTTTTTTAGTTTCCATAAAAAATTGAGCCCCCACTGCATCCTTTAGGTGTTGAATAATGTCCACCGTGTCGTGTTGGACCCTAAAATATATGCCATTTTCGCAATCAACATCCCATAAAACCTCGATAACGACACCTATATCGATGTTGGGCTTTTTTTAACCCATTTACCTCCTAAAGAGTTGAGTTTGGAAAACCGCGAAACACGTTTTTGCTTATTTGTTTATAGTACGAAGTTTTAAGTTGAAATGTCTATTTAATATTTTTTCCATACAAACTTTGTACCCCTATTTCAACCCTATAGAAGTGGAATTTCCAAAAAACCCTTCTTAGTGGGTATTTACATTGTATAAAGTAACTGTGTACAAAATTTCAAATCTCTAGGTACCATAGGCAACAGCGTCGCTTAACCACTGCTAAGGTTAAAATCGCTTGCACGCCGCGCCGTCACTACATACGTTTAGTTCGTGCAAGGGCGATACGCGCGCACGCGAATTTTGTTTGTTGCTAACTGGTTAAGCGACGCTGTTGCCAATAGTACAGTGGTTTGGGCTGGGCAATAGTCTGTCAGTCACCCCTTCACTTTTATATATAAGAGATTGTATTTTTGTATAATTAATAAACTAAACATGAAATAAAACATTTTTTAACGGATACTAGCGCGGTTTTACTGAAAGAACTTTGGTAATTAGTTGGTATTTGGCTTGATTTTTATTTTCCCGACGTTTACGTTTTTACGTTTATTTTCATTTTTCAATTTGAAGATACATAAATTTATCAAAGAAAATGTTCTAAATACAATGTATTGCGACTCCATCGTTTCTCAATTCTTCTTCTTTAAACTTTCGATGAAACCTCACAGGCATTTGGCGCGAAAATCAAACTTTACGATTGAAGGCAGAATGTCACTATGGGATACGAGGGGTGAGTGGGCGGAGCCTGTAAAAAATTTTTTTCACGAGGCGTCGTCTTAAGTAACTTACATGATTTTTCTCTCACAAAAATTGTGATTAATAAATCAAGTCTTATGCTATAGATAGTCTTATGTGATAGGTATATTTATTAAAAGCACAGACACAGTATTTTTTGCTGTGACGGAAAATAAAATGGAACTTATAAAGATACAAAAGAATACGCCCGAAGGTTTTACAAGAAGTTGTATCCTATTATCCTTTAACAATATCGGATAAAATACGTTCTAATTTTCTGTTCTAGAAACTCTAATTGAATGGAAACCGCCTTTAAAAAACTTCTCGTGGAAAATTCTGCGAAATCGGAGGAACCTGTGTTTTGTAAACTTTTACAAATCTCATTATCAGAGGGCATACTTCGAAAACCGAACCACGATAAACGGACGTCGTTCGTTTTACTTTAAGACAATTTACTTAGCGTTGAGGTCAAAAATAAAGTAAATTGAACGCAAACACCGATATTTACGATTCTATTTTCGTATTAGGACCGTAGACTAGTTTGTAACTTTGTGTACTATATCTTTTATTGTTTTGCTACCTTCAATAAAAATAAAAGGTACCGAGTGTTTCTTTTCTGTCTGTTACGATATGCTGGGATTTGGTAGAAAATATTACTAATTAATATTGCATATCTCCTAGTTTCCAGATTTTTTCTAGGATGAAAGAAAATATGTGTGAATCCGAAAAATTCACATAGAATTTGAAGAAAAATAGTAATAGTGATTGTTTGATAAAAAATATTCACACATATTATATTTATTTAAAAAAAAAAATACTTGTCCAATAATATAGCTGTATACTGCATAGTGTTATTGTTTAGATGCAAACATAACCAAATTCATTACTATTATGTTAAGTACATCTTTGCTAATTATTTTCAATTTTAAAGCCATAAGATTTTATAAATGTTCCATTCGACTTTTCCTATTAAAATATTTTACTTACTACATTTAAAAGAGTAGAGAGAAAATCTGTTTTCGCGATGCCACGCAAGGTTATCGACCTCTGGCTCGTAGCCAACTGTGCTACGAGCTGCTACGGTTTTGCTACGGTTTATCATGGTTTAGATTATGACGCAATAATGCGTCACTTTGTTTGTAAACAAATCTTTGTAATTTACATCGTGAGGCTGGAATGTCTATTGATATAATAATAATATAGCGGCAGTGGCATTGATGTAGTCGAACTTTGAGTCTTAATAAAAATAAAGGTTTGCTTTTTGACTTTATGAAGCAGAGTTTATCTTTAAACAGTGGCTTTAAATAAATAATAAATTGATTTTGATCTAACGTTAAAATGTGTTGAAATAGGTAGGTAATAATTTCTGTCTTGTCTGCGACGCAAAATTAAATTTCGTATTTTGACTTAAAGTTTTATTTAAGTAATATGGATCCAATTAAATTCTAAAGTCTAAGCTGCTTACTAAATTTTCTTTACTAATGGGGGTTTGTACGAAATCTTAACGAGCTGTAAAATAAATTCAAAAAGCTAAAATCAAACAGAAAAACTTTAACTCTTCTGTACACATTGCAAGACTGGCCTTCAATAAATCGAAATCAATGTAACTGGAGTGAGATTTGTAACGATCTGTCTATTATTATTGAGATATCAGTCAACAGGGGATGTTCGGCACAGTTGGATCGCAGCCAACCCGGGGTCAACGACCGCGCCCCTCAGAGAACTGCCCAAACAAAACACATCACGTCCTCGCCGATAAGTTGGTCCTTTGTTCTTTCTCATTTATTTTGTTTGATTAGCAGGAACGAACATTGTTTAAAACATTTCTAGGTGGTCTATTTTTTTCTATCGTTTTTGGGAATAAGAAGAAAAGAGAGATTCATCGAAGCCGTAGTGATTACATTGCTCTTTAATCAAAACTCTAAAGACTATCTATACCTAGGTCTCCATACAATTTTATTGTACTATGTAGTACAATAAAACTATATGCGGTTTTACGTAGTCTAAAAAAGGGAAGTTTGAAACCATTTCAGTGGTCAAGTCCTAAATCCTTGTAAGCTACACGCATGAGCAACTAACTTCATGCATTGTACGTTATAACTAGAAGAGTATATTTCAAAAATACATACACGGTAAGAAAAAGTAAGCAATTAAAAAAAACATACTATTTTGTGAAAAAGTACGAAACTGCTGTATTGAATTTTTCTCTTTATAAAAGCTGTCTGAAGCAAGTTATTAAAAAAAAGACTTTCAAAATGTATTTGAAATATAATAGGTATATTCATGAATATTAAAATTAAATAACTAACATCATTATTTAAGATTTCAGAATGCCTTTGCATAAATATTACCTAAACAGAAACAATTTGAAATTTGTAATCTTTAAAATCTCTTTGCTTTATGTAGAGTCTTCTTTAATTTGAATATTAAACTGAAGCGATTTATATTTTTGAATAATTATTTTCAACAGAAGTTTCTGAAAGCAATAGACTAGCTATGGATATTTAATAAACCTTTCAGAAACTTCAGAAAGTGCAACGACTTTGTATTAACATTTAAGTTAGTAATTTTATGTTATTGTTGTTAATTTACTAACTCACTTTACGATAAATAATTATGATAATCGATACTTTGGTTAAAATAAAAGTATCAATTAATACCAACTATTTACTTTAACATACAATCGGCGTCAGAAAAATCGCACCTTTAAAATAATCTTCAAAGTTAATTTAATCCTATCTAATTGAATGGTAATTGTTATTATATACTTCTTCCCCTTTGGACATAGCCGACAGTCTCTAGAAACCGTTGCAATACTCGTCGAACGGAATCCATTACTGAGATTCAGTTTCCGAGCAACAATACATTGCCTAATTTCTGTGAAATATTTGAGCAACTTCATGGGCAATAGTATCCATCTTGGGTATACCTTTTTTTAATTGAAATGTTGAAGTGTGTTTTCTCCATCATCTCGATAGCGAATTTACCCGCATTCCTGAATTAACCTTTTTTATTCCCTTTTATGGCAGCGCAAGCATTAAAGCTTTAAGCATTTAATAATGGTTACTGTTATATTAATTAAATAAAACAATTATTAATTGAAAGCTCATTACAGGAGATAATTGTTCTCACCCCTGAATCCAACGGCTCATCCGTTAGTACATAAGTATTTTAGCGATCGGTAAAAAGTGTTGTAGCTGAACCAACCATCGATGAACGGTGTTTTCGGCGAATAGTTCTATCGGCGATGGATTTATTCGTGGAACCAACCGTCGACTAAGAGTGATTTCGGCGAACCGTACCATCGGAAAATAATTCATTTTTGGTTACCCATCTCTTGACCGATCTGTTATTTTTATGTACAGATGACCCGTAGGGATAGTGCTTGGCCTTCACCTTACCTGATGTTAAGTGACGATAAAGCTGAAGGTGGAAGCGCACTACACTCGGAATCCTATCGTTGAAGAACTGACTATCTTACCTTTAACTGCCGGAACACAACTATTTTTAAATTGTTGTTATAAGATGGTGGTTGCTAGCCAGGCGGATTTGAAATAAGCCCTGCCACCAACAAAAACAAAAAAGTGAAATTGCTTGTTTGCCGCAATCGCAGGGTGAATGCGCAAACCTTTGAAAGATAGTCTTGTTTATGTCATTAAGGAGGCTTCCAGTCAATAAACTCATTTATTCGCCATTAATTCCCTCGTGAGAGTGGGCGTTATTGCTTCCCAAAAGCAATAATAATTACTTACGACGCTTACTCTGCTCTTGATTCACTGTGATATGAACAATCAAGAGAACTTAATGTCTGGATGTCCCTTACATCGAAAAAGTTACTTTTGATTTAGCTATAGGTACTTATTTGTTAATAATTACTGTGGTTAAAAAGTTGCTAAAAAAATTTAAACACCTGTTTAACCTAAGACACTGTTTAAATGTGATACTGTCTGATTCAAACAGTATTGTTAAATAAGTGACAGCACCACATTTAAATAGAGTCTCAGTTAAACAGGTGTTCAAAAATCTTCTGTAATAACACCGTTGGTCTATAAGTCACTTATTATCAATGCCAAAAAGAACTAGGAACCTGGCAACAATAGAAAGTAAAAAAAAAACAAAATATACATTTAGGTATAATTAATTTTAGCTCTTACAAGCCATTGGTTCGCTATCCGTAAGCGTGAGACTGTACCTACGGAGAAAATCCGGCAAAAAAAAAAACTCTACATTGACTATTTTTTTCTCGCCCCTGCGTCTTATTTTGTACAGAATTGTCAAATTGATAAATGACCTCAGTCTAAACTTAAGCAACAATATAATTTATACGCTACGAAAAAAGTTAACTCCATTATAACCAGTAGGGTAGACGACCCAGTTTTGACCATTTTAAGGATATTTTTTTCAGCGATTGGTGTTTTGTTGCCTTTAGCATTTATTTCAAGTATTGTAATAATATGTTTTTAGCTTTGTGAACCCTTTAGGAGTACCTAAACGTGTGATTTGTTCAAAAGACTATTATTTAATATTTACTAGGTATAAGTATTTGGCGTTTTCTATTGATGTGTTGTCTTACATATTCAACAACTCAATTATCGACGACAAAACGGGACCGTAACTAAAGAAAGACAAATTTCAATGGCTATGAATAAATTAATCATTATTCAAACAATTAACGGCTTTGTTCGATTATGTAAACAAACCTAAGATTTTATCGAATAACTTTCAAGAATATTACTTATTCGATTTTACATTCGTCAAAATCTTAACATAATCTTTACAAATAAATGTGCACCCTTTTTAGGGTTCCGTAGCCTAAGTGGCAAAAAACGGAACCCTTATACATTCGTCATGTCTGTCTAACTGTTTGTCTGTCTGTCCGTCCGTATGTCACAGCCATTTTATTCCGAAAGTATTTTATTCCGAAAGTATTATGACTACACAGTTGAAACTTGGTAGGTAGATGTATTCTGTAAATCGCTTTACGATTTTTACACAAACATGAAAAACTGAAAAAAAAAAATTCATCAATCCAATACGAGAGGGTATCTATCTATAAATAAGTCTTTAAAAATTACATTAAGGTTCTTAAGACCATTTTTTCTCAAAGTCAACCGTTTGAAAGATATACACTGCCAAAGTGGTAAAATGTGTGTCCCCTCTCTAACTTTTGAAATTAAGAGAGTGAAAAATCTAAAAAAATATATGCTATAGATCTTAATGAAAACTTTCAACGAAAATTAGTTTGATTGAATGAGATATACCAATTAGTTTCCGAGGTATAGTACATTTTCTAAAACCGCAAATATAACTTTGTCATTCATACAAACACTGTGAAACACATAATTATTTTTGCAGACGAAAAATGATAGTGGTACCTATTAATATGGTATGGCATAATGTAACTACGGAACCCTACTGCGCGTGGCCCGACACGCACTTGGCCGGTTTTTTACATTCTTTTATAGTATTTCGCATTTCATTTTGCATTTTATTTAAATTCTTTGAATTTCGTTTCTTAGCATAAAAATTTTGAATAATAAAAGAAAAAGTAATAATAAAATTCTCGTCTTACCCTCCTTTTTCCTGTTTTGTTGTATCGAAATGCAATGTCGTTGTTCAATTTTATTATTGTACGCTTTTGTACTACCGATGAACCGTCCCTTTATTTTCGTAACCCTCGTTGCCAGACCGGTCTGGCTAGACAGGCATTGCCCTCCATGTGTCTGTCTGTTGCAAATAAACAAAATATAGGTACATTATTGGTCGTTCATTTAAAGGAGTTGTAGGAGTATGAATACGACGTGTTACAAAAAGCCCCTAATGCCGAATATGGTAGAAAGAGACCAAACTGAAAAAAATTTACTATTGGAAAAAAAATCTGCTGTTACGTACTAAAATTAATAGGTAACGAAAATATCAAAATGTATGAAACAGCTGATTTTTTGTTTTGTAACAGGTTGTACAACGTGTTACAAAAATAAAAATAATGGTAGATAGGGACCTTTGAGCTGAACAACGTTTACTATGGGACCATTTCTGAAATCGGATAAAAAAAGTTTTATTAAAAAAATGATAACGAAAATATCAAAATGTATGAAACAGCTGATTTTTTTCACGATTTCAGAAATGGTCCTATAGTAAAAGTTGTTCAGTTTGATGGTCTCTATCTACACAAATATATATTTTACCAAAATGATTGACGAATGTTTAAATTATGGTAAAATACTTGACATAATAACACAACGTTTAAGCGTTCAAAACGCGATCAAGTTATAAAGAATACTCACCGTTTTTAGGCGAAAAAACTCAGGATATGAATTACTTAGTCATCGTGAAAATTCTTTGACAAAATAACTTCGAAACTGTCACCTTCAGATAAAAGGAGACATACTTAATTACTTTTCTTCTTAAAAGCTTTGCCACAGAATCTGTCCAGAAATATACCTGTCCTGTCCATAATTAATAACAAACATTTTCTCATTAATTCCACTTAGCTGGGAAAATCTTTCTGCCCAAAATAATGTTTTCGCTTTATCCTGTCTTAATGGAAGGTGGGATCCAAAGTTTTACGTGCTAACGAACCTGTGGCCCATGTACGGTTCTGAACGAAGCTTTGATCAAACAGTTGTCCGAGGATAGAATTACAAAAGCAAAGGCTCTTGATTGCACGTAGTTTTAATAATAAAACCAAAACGCAGTTATTTTAGTAACGCTTGCGAGGAAATCTTGTTCTGTATTTCTTAATATATGTATTTAAATTTTATACTCTTTTTTAACTGAAAATAAAATTACCTGTGTCGCTTTATAAAAAAACATTGTTGGCTACATGAGTTTCAGTAAAATAAAATCGAGGGATTCTTTAGTGTAATAAATGATCGAAGGTGTAATGCCAAAGCGTCATTTAATTACATCATAAACTATTACTGGGCTTGATGTTTTATGTGACTTTTAATATTTGGGGTTATTAGGTAATTACTAATTTTACATTCTCTCGAATAAAATAATACGTATTTTTTTATTTGATAAGAGCAAAATTTTCGACCCTATCATGTAATAAAAGTTTAAAAAATTCAGCTATTTGAATATTTTATCGAATATCAATAGAAACCAAATGACAGACTACCTACTTCTATCATATTAATAAAGGAAAATTAACAGATTTTCTTAGAGATATGAATAAAACGAGGAGCTCGATGGCGCAGTGGTTTAGCGCCTGGCCCAGCGATTGCGGAGGTTAAGCAAGTTTCGCAAGGGTCGGTCATGGGATGGGTGACCAAAAATTTATTATCTCGAGCTTCTCCGTGCTTCGGAAGGCACGTTAAGCCGATGGTCCCGGGTGCATTTGCAGTCGTTAACACCCACCAATCCGCATTGGGCCCGCGTGGTGGGTTACGGCCCATCCTCCTTATCCACCCATAAGGAAGGCCTGTGCCCCAGTAGTGGGGACATCAAAAAATGGCTGATGGTCATGAATAAAACGTAGCAATCAACATTTACTTACGAGATTAAAGCTACAAGTCCTTTTCAGAAAGTACAATCTTGATTCTTGGCTTTCACTCAATTCGATAGGAAAACGTAGTATCTTGTTAGCATTGACAGAACACCTTTAGTAAATCAAGCTGATTCAAACTTCTCAAAATAAGAGCTAGCAGCCGAAGTGTCCAACATCTTCCAACTACCGCCAAATGTAAACACAGTGTCGTCAAACTGTATAATGGACTAAGAGCTAGCCCCGTAAATAGGTGGACAATTTACAGAGCGACGAAATCCCTCTAATTAGTTTGCCATACTTTCATTATTAACAGATCCGTGCACCTCGCAGATTTTCAGTGGTGGGGGTGGGGTGGGAGTGGTTGAGCAACAAAGAGGCTGGAAAAGTAGTGCCAGGCGGCATCAAACTTTACCACTTTTTCGGGCATTTTGATGCCGCCTGGCACTACTTTTCCACCAGTCAAAATTTCTGGCAATGTTATATTCGATTAAGATACATGATTAGCTTGTTATTATACGACACCAAATCCAGAGATCTGTAAATTGTATACCTTCAATCGCTTTTCAGCCTCTTTGTTGCTCAACCACTCCCAGCCCCACCACTGAAAATCTGCGAGCTGCCCGATCCGTTAATAATGATAGTATGGCTAACTAACTAGAGAGATTTCATCGCTCTGTAAATTGACCACCTATTTCCGGGGCTAGCTCTTAGTAGATAAGTATAACACAAGTTTGTGACATAGAGAGTTGTAGTGTCGATTGGTGTAATGGAGGACGGGGTTGGCACGCATGCGCCGCCAAACAACGACCCCAAAGCCAGAATAGCGCCGTCGCTTCTGCCCGCGACAACCCTGCGGCGGATCGCGAATTTAAACTATATTTAAACATTTAAATTTTTATGAGTTAACCCGTTAATGATCTGTGACTTTTTGGAAATTATATAATTATGAGTGTTTAAATAGTGGTTTTAGTCAAATATTCTGTGTTGTTAATGTAAAATTTGTTGTTGTTCAGAGATGTACGTGAATTAAATAGGTGAGTGAAAAACAATATTTTTTAAATTTGAGATTTTTTTTGCATTCAGTATGCATTATTTAATATTGTATATAAAATCATTTTTTCGTAACCATTTTTTTTATATTTTTCTCTTGTTCATAAAAAAATGATTTCATATAATAACACTTATCTACTTTTTACTTGAAATTGCACGATATAGGAGCCTTACACGTTTTTTTACATACATCTTATACTTAAAACTCTTTTATTGTAAACTCTACACCTAACTTACTACGAGTACTATTCTTCATCAAAAGACTGTTAGTATTATTGTATCAGCTTCCAAAAAGTAGTATCACGTGCAGGCTTTTCCAAATTATACACAGTAACTTTTAAGAGTTCTTATTTAAATATTCATATAGGTAGCAGACCGTCGGTCGTCACCCAAATTATATTTTGTAAAGAAAAAAAACTCTTTGTTCTCTCCGTTTACTTTTTCTATCCAACTTACATATTGTTACTTTGAAGACTTTGGTGGTTAATTATCATTGTAGTGAAAAAAGATTTAATTCTTATCATAAAAACTAAAACAAAATGGTGTCTCTGAAACGAAATACATATAATACAAAATTCCGACATAGTTATGGATATTTCTACCAATAACTGAACCTAAATGAAGAAAACTGTGACGTTTTTTGTTATTATGAAACTAGACACATCTAGTATTATTATTGTTAGTTGGAACTTAATGTTAGAGAGCAGAAAGTCTAGTTTTTTTACATTCTCTTTGGTTTCTTGCTATAAAGTAAATTGGAAAGGTTTTAAATGGGTAGGAAAAACTATTTCAAAAGGCTTAAAGTATTGAATGGGTAGAAGGTAACCTTCAAAAAGGTAAAATTTATTAAACGGGTAGGTCTTTAACTACTTCAAGCATTCCTATATTCCAGAAGGGAATTCGGATGGTGGGTCAACGCACGTTCTTGTTAGTAACTAGGTCAACGGCATGGCTTCCCCACAGCCAGATGGGAAAGCAAGGGGATCATACTCCCTATAGGGCTATGATTATTTTCATATTAAATGGTGAATCATTTCATATCTGTCTGGTCAACATAAATGCCCGTGATAGTCATAAAATCGGTATAAGTATGACGCAGTTTAAATAAGATTATATTGCATCATAATTATACAGATTACCGCGCGTAATATTTCATTGAAATTAAATTCTTTTTTGCAGATTTTTAGATGTTATTTCAAGATTATTTTACAAAAACTAAACCATAATAAATAAATGACCAAAACAAACAAACAAACAAAACTATCAAGTTTTGTTTGTTATCATATCAATGATCCGTAAAAGTTAATGTTTCAATGTCTTAGTTCGATTTGCTTGTAATTTTCTTCATTGTTTTACAAAATAATATTTCAGAAGAAAATAACTTTTTTTACTGATATAACGCTTATAAAAACTTGTACTAGGATTCTCCTTTCTTCCATTTCAATTTACTAGCATTTTCCCTTTGCCGAAAATTGCTTTTAGTTTGCATTCTCGCAAGAATTATTACAGAGGAATGACGGAAAGATCGAACGATTTTATAGAAGAGCTTCCAAAGAGCAATGCTTAAATTAAATTGAACCTTTTTCGAGTACTTTAAAAAGTGAAAATTGGCTTTCACATTCGGAATGTAGGTAGTACGTAAAAATAAATTCTTTTTTGTAGATTCCTAGCCTCTCTAATCTGTACCCTTAGCACGAACAGCTATCGAGAAAAATAACGCGCGTAAAATTACTCGATAGATAATTCTCTATGGAAAATTTAATTTCACTATTCGGCGATAGATGGCGCTGTACTAATTTTTCATACAAAATTGCACTATCGAGTAATTTTACGCGCGTTATTTTTCTCGACAGCTGTTCGTGCTAAGGGTACTGAAAATACAAACGACAAACCCCGTTTCCATGGGAAATTAAATTCAACACGGAAAAAATTATGGGCAGAAGCTATACCTATCAAATACAAAGTCTTGCCACTAATATTCATTCTTGTTATTTATTGCTAACTATATTACAATTTTGTTTGGACATGAACCCAAAGAGCTTAGTTTAAGGCTCTTTCCTTAACAGTTTTTTCCCAGACACGTGTTCGAGATGATCCCTTCAAGTGCAATACTACGGTAAAAGCGCTTTTCTTGACGTCTGCGTCTTTTCAAGACCTATGCTTATGTACTGACATTTTAACGTAGTTTGTATTTACCAAGAATTTTATATTCATAATCGTCATAGATGCAACCAATATGAATATGAAATTCTTGGCAATCACTTTGAAATGACATCTAGGGCCAGTTGTCAGTCGTTAGTTGACTTTCAGTTTTTACTAAATTAATTGATTAAAATTAAGTTAAAATTTATACGTGTAAATTTGGCATCGGGCATAAGGGATGCTACTTCTCCAATTTTTTTGTCCTATCTGAAGTTGATCAGGGAATTTGAATGGCTCCATTTTTTATTGCGTTTCCGTGATGAAATTATATTAAACAGACTAAGTCCTCGAGAGCGAGACCTATATGAAATGTAAGCAATTAAAGAACGTAAGTAATTAAAAATTTTGAGGACACATACCATACACAAAGTGAGGAAATCATATTAAACAGACAAGTAGACAAAGTTTGCGAAAACGACACTTGCAGGAAATGTAAGCAATTAAAGAACGTAATTAGAAATTTGCAGTATTTAAAGTCAAATCATAAATATCCCAACTTTGATCCGCAAGATCGTTACATAAAAAACGTTTCAACATCCGCTCGGCGGGAAACCTCAGAAATCTAAAGAAGCCCTACTAGTTTGTCACATTACCGATATACCTATATAAAGGCTGGTGTTCGCACATACTATTACATAACCCTATATTTGTTCTTATTTCCAATGGCCTCCATCATAACAGATCAAATGAAATGCCGGGAAAGGGCACTCTAGAATCAAGGGCGAAAATGTTGGCATATATCAATAAGGGATCACACTTTTAGAGTATCAACGCAGGATGGCTTTCCGTCTGCCTGGTAACTTTTTCTGATTGTTTTTTTCGCTCAATTCACTGGACTGTGTCTGAGCTACGTTTATTTTGCTGCAGTGTATGTTTTCTTTGGGAAACTGACATCATGTACCTATCAAGCTATGATCCCGAAATAAGAACATGAGTGATGGATATCAGAGGTTACAATGATATAATCCAGACCGAGCCTAAGCCGGGCGTGAAAGGGCGAACGGCGACGCGACGAGCGAATTCCAAATACATAGGTATGCCGATCACTGTGCGGTGGGGCGAGACTGCAACGAAGAGAAAATTCGCTCGTCACGCCACTGTTCGCTGCTTTGCGTGGACAGGCCCTAACTAAAGACTATAAAAACTAGCCTAACTTGGCTAGTTACTTGCACACCAAGAGTGCCTACATATTTTTTTTGTATTTTATTTTACCATCTCCACTGCGTTACGTCATTTACCATAGAATTTCATACTTTACAGATCTTTCTGAAAAACGCACACGGATTGCAACTGCATTTATCCAGTAGTCGTTTTGTAAAGTGAATCTCATAAAAATCAATTTCTCTTTGAGTTCATTTTAGATTAAGGGTATAAACTTATCCAAACCCTTAAGAAGCTAAAAAATCAAGTGTAAAAGTACTGTGAACAAGTATCTGATCAATTAGAATTTCTTCGCATTGTTTCGCTGGGCTGAACATCTGTCGTAACGGCAGAACGCCGTGTAGTCGATTTCCCGTTGTATTTCCGTTATAAATGAACATTGTCTCCTCTGAAAATGGGATGGGAGCGGAGAATAGCAGTGCTATTTTAACGATAGCTTATTGATTTTGGATTTTTGCAGCCTGTAAACTAAAATTTTCTGTAGAAATTAAGTAATAAATATTACGGAAAAGTCATGCTAACCATTTATTTAGAGATTAGGAGTGGTCCCCAGAAGACGTTGAAAGCCATAAAAAAATGGAAACTGGTTTATGATAGAATTACTATCTATGAGAGTCCTCTTCAATTCACCATTAGACAATATTAACACATTGCTCCTAATCCAAAGAAGTGTATTATTTTGTGCGTTAAGTTTAGGTGCTTTAACAAAGTAAAACATGAGTGGGTCTCCAGCTTCCTCATAGGCTATAGAGAAATTCTAAGCATGCCATATTTTAAAGCATAATAGCAGCAATCAAACTTCCAGACATAAAAATAGCAGCCACCATAAGTTCGTTACCATGAGTTGTTTTATGTGTGTGAGCTGGCGACACGTGTCTGCAGCTTACACATCCCGTTAAGGCAAACCAGTGAGGTTAGGGTTTTAGAATATAGTCAGAAATTTAGAGCCTAATTGCAGCAATGAGATCCAAAAAAAACTAACCATCATACTCAAATACTGTTGAAACTACGAGCATAAAACTGTGTGCGAGCTAGAGACACGTATCACTGGCTTGCACATCTGTATTTTCGTAATTATTTAAGCTACGATTTTGTAATAGAATTTAGTTTTAGAATTTCCTATTAAAGATCAAATAATACGTTATAATTGCAGCACACACGAGGCATAATTTCAAATCTCTTTGCCTCTTAGTTTCAAAATTATAAGCCAAAAACCGTTTTCCCGCCAAAAAATTCAAAATATTGGCTCGGAAGCGGCTAATCGCGCCGTTGCCGTTCCGTGCGCTACGCTATTGCAATTGAATTTGAACCTAGCTAGTATTATTTTGGTTCATTTTAATTTACGCTCTAATTTTTGTATCGAGAATTTTAGTCTAGGAGGTAGGAGCTGTCTGATATTTGGATCTCATTGCTGCAATTAGGCTCTAAATTTCTGACTATATTCTAAAACCCTAACCTCACTGGTTTGCCTTAACGGGATGTGTAAGCTGCAGACACGTGTCGCCAGCTCACACACATAAAACAACTCATGGTAACGAACTTATGGTGGCTGCTATTATTATGTCTGGAAGTTTGATTGCTGCTATCATGCTTTAAAATATGGCATGCTTAGAATTTCTCTATAGCCTATGAGGAAGCTGGAGACCCACACATAAGTAAAACATAGTTTTTTTTATCGAATGTTATAAATAAGTTATATTAAAAATTGTTTTAGACAAAAGGACCGCTCCGTATTCGAAAACGCTAAAGAATATTTTTGTTTACCCTGTTACGATACCGTTCTTGCAGAACATACCCAAAAGGAGAACATGTCCTAAGCAGAACATGACTAAAGCCGAACACGCACAGAACAAAGAAAAGTTTGTGCGAACACGTCATCCACCTAATAACTCGCTCTAGGAACTCTTTGGTGGAACTGAATATAGCCTGACATAACCCGAGATTGCCTGAACGAAATATCTATGTGTGCGTGCACGAAAAACCGCGATTTGTTCGAAGCGGCTCTTCTGGTCTAAGTTATATTTTGTAATTAGAGAAAGGTTGTATAGTAGTCTCCGAATCTAATTATTTGACTTTACATAACTTAAAGGCAATGGACATGGGTATATTTTCCATGTGGCACTTACTCCACAGTTAATTAGTTTTAATTAATTCAGGGTTAATTATTCAACATTAGAGGACTCCACAAGACAGCAATACGTCGTTATGCAAATGAGACGAGATGATTATGTTGAAACAAGATCTTAGCTAGAGGCTTATGGACATCTATTATTTAGTATTAAGTATGTTCGCAATCTATTAAATTTTGCTATAGTATAAGTATATCTATATACGTACCATGGGCAACAGCGACGCTTAACCACTGCTAAGGTCAAAATCGCTTGCACGCCGCGCCGTCACACCATACGTTTAGTTCGGGCAGGGGCGATACGCGCGCACACGAATTTTGTTGCAAACTGGTTAAGCGTCGCTGTTGCCCATAGTACGTACTGACATCATCTATTAAGCTTGTATTATGATTGAAAATGAAATGCTATCACTTTAGAACAGTTGGACCGAAATTGCTATTTTTGTTTCAAAATGTTCGTAAAAGCCCGACCGTTATGTAAAGAAATTTTTACTTAAATAATATTTATATTTCCCAATACCTACTACACATTATTTAGCACACCTCTAGGTAATTGTTGAACGCTCGGTTTGTCTGTCTGTATGCTTCTTTGCAATACACCGTTAATTTTTAAGTATATCTAAAAATGAAAAGGAGATTTCAGACCACGTCAATGTACAACTTTTACTATGGGGCCAACCACGGAATCGCGAAAAAAAAATCAGCTGTTCCATTCATTATAGTCGAGTCGACGTTGTACTTTTCTATGGAACAGCTGTTTTTTTTTTTCGATATTCCGTGGTTGGCCCCATAGTAAAAGTTGTTCATTCACGTGGTCTGAAATTCCCATTTCATATTAGATATATATAATTACTTAAAAATTTACGGTGTATAAAAAACAAGTTTTAATTAACTATAAACAAACTTTTAAATCTTCATAAAGAAAAATCTTTAACAATTGTTAATTTTAATCTAGTGTCTTTTGTAGGTAACAAAACAATCGAAGAGTAAACAATCCAATTAATTTACTCGTAAGAATGACGATATTACGCGGAAAATTCACTCTAGAATTCTTTCTTCTTTATGTACTCGATCACGTCCTGCGCTGTGGTGGTATGGTGCAGGCGGGACAGGTACACGGCCGTGGTCGGTATGGCAGCTCGCAGCAGGAAGTTGGGCCCTGTCGGTGCGGTGCCATGGTGGTTCTTGCTCTCTCGCTGACGACGTCGCTTTTTGTTCCGAACCTCGAGGAATCCGTCTTCATCTTGGCCCGGTCGGACGACATTCTGCAGAGGAGCTTTTCCATCGACGAGAGCTGGCTGCCGCGACTGCGGCCTTGAGTTGGCGGCAGCAACGGCAGCAAAATTCCGTTGACAGCTGACGGGCGCACGAGTCTCAGGTGCGCGCGGCGCCACCGCGGTAGGTGGCGGCGGCGGGGCTTGGGCGGGGGGCGCGCAGCCCGCGGGGTCGGCGCTCGCGACCGTCGGCAGCGGCGGCGGTGGCGCTCGGGCTTGATCGGGTCGTGGCGGAGACGGGGACGAAACTGCTGACTTGAACTCGACGTCATCGATGTATCGAGGCAAGCCCCACGTCGTATGTTGACATTTGACCTACTTACGGCGAGTGATTCACGTAAATCGTCAACTTCTTTACGCAATTCACTCACCGTATTTTCGGATGCCTGAAATTTCAGGATCACTTCGGCCAAACTCGCTGTCCTTAAGGAGGCGGGTCACATCGACGTGAGGCAGCTTGTTGAGGTCTCTCGCCACGAACGTCGGCACGTCATCGGGGTCGGTTTCCTTGAACAGGGTGATGATCTCCTGTAAGCTCTTCTGTGTCCCGTCACGTCTCCGGGACACCATCTGGTCGCTCTTGCCGAGAGACTCGTACAACAGTTTCTTTGCCGTGGCCACATCATCCTCGCTGAAGTTGGACTTGCAGATTTGGAGTGCGCTCACCTCATCCATGACGTCCAGCTTTTGGTGTAGGAACGCCAGGAGTTCATTTGCCACGAGTTTGTCACTCATGGTTGTGTACGAACAGCGGCACTTGGCCGCGTTAGGCGTTGTTTAATTTATTAGTATGCGTCTGCAGCGATCAGCATCGCACACATGACTTACCTTTCATTGTTTTGTCTTCACTGAAAATAAGTTTCTGTCTATGTAGCATGTGAACGTGTTGTTGTTCTAGGTATCCGGTTGCTCCGGTTTTAACATAAGTAGAATATAATTATGATAAAATATATATGATTTTCTTATCTTTTCTTATGTAATTTTCTTCTTTTTTTGACAAAGGGGGGACCACTGTGGCGACCTGGCGTTCGGTAATTTTGATAAAGTCTTCACACGGGAATAACATGTAAGCAGGTCGCACCGCAGTCCTTCTCTTCCCCTTGTCGCGCGCGTACGCTGTCCTAAATAATTTCTATATAACCTTGTATGTATCGTGCTTGTAATATACATATATTTTCCTAAAAAGTGATTTTAATTGAACACACCTTCTGATCTGAACTCATTCGATAATAAAGCCAGTTAATATACACTGTATAGAGTATATAATATATGTATATGTATAGAGAACCTCAAGCGCTCTGAAGTTGGTTATTAATCACATTGTATGCATGCACATTTCCCTTTTGGCTCGTAAAGCAAAAAAAATAATGTGACCATTACGACTTTTTTAAATGGTTAAAAAGAAAGGTAAACAAAACTGCACACAGAATTTATTTTTAACACGTTTTTATTAGGTTACTTTCGCGTTTGTTTGATTGTTTGTTTGTGTGTTTCTCCACAAAGTTTGCGAACGATTTTATCCTAACTTCCCGATGAGCTAGAGACTTGAAACTTTGAACATAGGTCAGAACTGGAAGGCAATGCGATATTATGGTGTCATTGAGCTGATCTGATGATGAAGCCGGAAGAAGGCCACAGGAACTCTATGAAGAAACCATACAACCCCATCGTGTTTGGGCTCGTTAGAATCGTCTTGACGAGTACTCTAGTAAGAGACGTGGTTTAGGGTCTGATGATGATGCAGAAAGGCCATGCCATAGGAACTCAATATTGAAACCGTGCAACCTCATCAAACTTGGTCTTGTTTGAATCGTCTTGACGAGTTCTTTGTTGGGAAATAGTTTCCAGGGTCTGATGATGGAGCCGGAGGAAGGTCACAGGAACTCTTTAATAAAACCACGCTACCTTATCGAGATTGGGCTCGTTTGAATCGTCTTAACGAGTACTTTGTTGGGAAATAGTGTCCAGGGTCTGATGATGGAGCCGGAAGAAGGTCACAGGAACTCTTTAATAAAACCACGCTACCTTATCGAGATTGGGCTCGTTTGAATCGTCTTAACGAGTACTTTGTTGGGAAATAGTGTCCAGGGTCTGATGATGGAGCCGGAAGAAGGCCACTGGAACTCGGTAATAAAACCATGCGATCCTATCGAGTTTGGGCTCGTTTGAATTGTCTTGACGAGTACTTTTTTGGGAAGTTTCCAGGGTCTGATGATAGAGCCGGAAGAAGGCCACTGGGACTCTGTATTAAAACCATGCAACCCCATCGAGTTTGGGCTCGTTTGAATCGTCTTGACTAGTGCTCCGATAGGAGATGGTATATTTTAACACGTTTTTGTTAGGTTGCTTTCGCGTTTGTTTGTTTGTGTGTTTCTCCACAAAGTTTGCGAACGATTTTATCCTAGCTTCCCGATGAGCTAGAGACTTGAAACTTTGAACATAGGTCAGGACTAGAAGGCAATGCATTATTATGGTGTCATTGAGCTGATCTGATGATGAAGCCGGAAGAAGGCCACAGGAACACTATGATGAAACCATACAACCTCATCGTGTTTGGTCTCGTTAGCATCGTCTTGACGAGTACTTTAATGGGAGATGAGATCCAGGGTCTGATGATGAAGCCGAAAGACCATGCCATAGGAACTCAATATTGAAACCGTGCAACCCCATCAAATTTGGGCTGGTTTGAATCGTCTTGACGAGTTCTTTGTGGGGAAATAGTTTCCAGGGTCTGATGATGGATCCGGAAGAAGGCCACTGGAACTCGTAATAAAACCATGCAATCCCATCGAGTTTGGGCTCGTTCGAATCGTCTTGACCAGTCCTTTGTTGGGAAATAGTGTCCAGGGTCTGATGATGGAGCCGGAAGAAGGCTACTAGAACTTGGCAATAAAACCATGCAATCCCATCGAGTTTGGGCTCGTTTTAATCATCTTGACGAGTACTTTAATGGGAAATAGTTTCCAGGGTCTGATGATGGAGCCGGAAAAAGGCCACTGGGACTTTGTAATAAAACCATGCAAACCCATCAAGTTTGGGCTCGTTTGAATCGTCTTGACGAGTGCTCCAATAGGAAATGGTATAATTTTAGTCTTAGCTCGTTAACTAAAAAGCAGAAAATAAAAATTTACCGAAAAATAACTTTTTTTAAAACACGTTTTTAAAACAGACTAAATTATTACAAAAAATCGGACTAAAACATTAAAACGAACTAGTAAAAACAGACTAAAAAGTATAAAATATTTTTTCTTTAAATATTTTTTTTTAGTCTTAGTTCGTTAACTAAAAAGCAGAAAATAAAAATTTGCTGAAAAAAAACTTTTTGAAAAACACGTTTTTATTACAAAAAAGTCGGACTAAAAACATTAAAACGGACTAGTAAAAACAGACTAAAAAGTAGGTATAAAATAATTTTTTCTTTAAATATTTATAACCCTACGGAAATTTTAAACCTAAAAATGTGGGGCGCATGCTAAAGACAATATGGATGATAAATTTTACAAAATGCGTCCCAGGTTTTTAGGTTTAAAATTTCTGTAGGGTTATAAATATTTAAAGAAAAAAATATTTTATACTTTTTAGTCTAATGTTACTAGTCCGTTTTAATGTTTTTAGTCCGACTTTTTTATTATTGCTTTAAGACTTTGAAGTCATTTTTTTTACCGTAGAGACTGGTTTAATTTAACAGCTCACATAATTAAAACTGTCTGATGAAATATTTAAAATATTCCAACCAAAGACTCCTTTATCTAAAAGTACGTGATATTATTATACTCAAGCTTGTTATAAGTACACGAAACTCAATTGTACTTCATTCATAAGTCGCCAATAAGTCTTGTTAATCCATAACCATAACGACGAGGAAAAGTCAATTTAACTTCGGATACCAACAGTAACTTTGTGACTTCACGACTAGAAAATGTATGCCTATGTTCAGCAGTGGACGATGATCGGCTGATGATGATGATGACTGGAAAATGGAAAAGTCTGTTTTAGTTAAGAAAAAAATGGTGCAGTATTTCAATCAATTCAAAATGAAATCTGGATAGCTGGCCACTACATAGATTGAATAGAACATTTTTATGAAATAATTTATGTTAGGACCTAAACATGATCTACATTATGCTTAGATTTTAAGACTATTTATATATTCTGTGCTGTATCAGTAATACAGCCAATGTAAAACCCCATTAACCGAACCGGTGGTAATAGTCGAACGACAAGTCGTTATTTCGATATTTATTTATTACTTTCCAGCAGCCTTGTAATTTTAGGCACGTTATACGGCGTATTAAATTCAGCCATTTTCGTTAGTGAATAAAACTCGAACTAGTCCTAACTACGAGTCATCAAACAAAAAGCAATCTATTTCAAAAGCACAACGAACTTTATTAACTAGCTACAACTAATTAGTTACTAGTAACAAACAACCAGCGACGCCACATAGTACCCAGGACACAAAGTTGCATCTGTGCGGATTGACTCTGAATTTCCACAAGTTCATTATAGATGTGAATGTGAATTTATTAAGAACCTCTAGAATCTAGTTTACAATCAATTTACTTGAAGTTCTAAAATAGAAAGAAAAAGAAACCTGCAAACTATTTCTATTATACATATTGTGTATAATCGAAATAGTTTGTAGATTTCTATTATGTATTTATATTCAATAAGAAACCCTTTTTGAAGTTGCCAAAAAACGTTTCCAATACCTTTCGAATTTCTGTAAAAGAATCTATTGATCATTATAATTTAGGGCTCAATATAAATAAGGATATTTATTTTCCTCTTTACAAATTACTTGGTAACATGTAAAAAGGAATGTAAACTTGTTAAAGAAGTCTGCGTGAATGAATTTGTTGTTAATACCTTCAAAGAGATTTTGGCGGTTTTTAATTATTATAATGAGAGTTTCATACATATTCGTTAAAAGAAAAAAGACCAAAACATAGGTATTAACATAAATATAATTATAAAAAACATTATATTTTAGGTAAAGGACTAAAGATGTTAAAAACAGTAGAAATTATTAACATCTTAAGTATAAAATTATATAAAATAAGATTTTACACAACGAAATTTCGTTTTCCATGAGCTAAAGGACAATTTCATGCGTCTTAGGGCTAGCGCATACGTACAACTTTTGCATCGAATAAACTGTTTTGTCGTGTTTTGTATTTTTCGTGATTTCCACACAACTAAACCGTTTATTAGTTGATTTGATGCAGTCGCGTCGATTTTGCAGGTGACAAGAGTCGTGGGCCGCGTCAAATGCTTAAGCGAGACTGACAGTCGTGAATCGACTATTTAGTCCTTTAGTCGATGGTATGCGCACATCAATACAATGCAATACAAATTGCGGTTGATCGATAGTTGTCCAACTTTTTAATCAAAAGCAGATCAATACAGATTTTTGACTTTTTTGTCGAGCAACAATCGAGTTGACAGCATGTGCGCTTCAGTACCTATATTCCTATTAACATTACTAGCGACCCGCCCTCTCTTCGCTTCGATGTAGTGTGGAATTTGACACCATGTATTATACATATAAACCTTCCTCTTGAATCAATATATCTATTTAAAAAAACCGCATTAAAATCGGTTGCGTAGTTTTAAAGATTTAAGCATACATAGGGATATAGGGACAGAGAAAGCGACTTTGTTTTATACTATGTAGTGATAATGCACAACAAAATAGTTGTTCAACTAAAAATTGTATGTATGTGGCCCTTAGCTAAGAAAGTACTATGTAAATGTAATCTGGACAGCGACTAAATTGTCGAGTAACGTAATAGAAAATCAGAATAAACACCGTCCTGGGATAGGTATATTTATTGTGATGAGACGTTTATTTGCAAGGAATACATGTCTTTCTTTTGTAATAGAAACTGGCTTGTTATAGTTCTCGGTAAAATATTATGTTAAAGGCATTCTAAACTTCTTATCATTACACATTTTTTTTTTAAAAAGGAAAGTTAATAAGAAGTTTTTTCGGTATGGAGTGACGGAAGTAGATAACGTTGTGTTACCTTCATTATTTCTTTGTATGCTAATTAAGTTTTCAGTAGCAGAAAAACATTCTTATACCTACGCCCAATAACGTCTTATTAAATTTTAGTAGACTAAATATTTTTAGCCCTTCTTCTTAGCACAAGGTCTACCATTATCATTTAGACTTCTATATGCATTACCTACCTACAATATTTCAGAACAGATAGCGCAGTTTCAGATCTTCAAATTACCGTAAAATTGAAATCTGGCTGTTGATGATTATTTGATGTTTATTTTTGACATAACATTACAATTAGTAAGGTATCCAACAATAAAGAATCCTACTATATCGAAGGGTTGACTACTATATGTTTTGAAAAAAAAAATAGGCATATCTACTATATATTTTTTTTTTCAAGTAAAAACAAGATAAGGCAAAAAAAGATCGTGACCAAGGCAACTGCAAAGGTGCCAAATCATTAGGATTCGTAAGTATTTAGTTTGATTTTAATTTTTCCTAACTTTGGAAAAATAAACTAAATACTTACTAATCACCGAAGTAGGTACCTACTTTCATTGTCATTTACAAGAATATTGTAGGAGCCACAAAGATTTTTTGCAGCGTTTTATAAATATCCGAGGATCGGCGGAGCGTGCATTATTTAGAAGGCCTGTACTGCTGCGGTTGACCTCTCGAACGAATTTGTTGGTTAATCTCGTCATACATAAATTTGTATTGTGTATCTTTATTCAGTGTTACAGGCGAATATTTTTTTATATTTCTGCGCTTACTTGTCACATCAATCACTCTCATATCTATAGACGAGTTAGTTATTACTTTTTTACTCGATTCATTACATACTCGTCTAAAGATACGATGGACTATTTATTTCAAACTTCACTTACGGAATTATTTTACGGTATGTTCTAGTGATTCGACAGAAAAATTAATTACATCTCACGTTACCAGTGTTTCATTCGATTCCAAACAATAGTTTCCCGTGAAAATATTTGCGGCCTATTTACTGCGACATTTCATTGGGAACGTCTAACTTACTTTATCAGTGCTAAACAGCCACGTTCCAACGTACATTATGAACACAAGTCACGCCACGCAGCGACACACAGAAATGAACACCAACTGTAAACGGTAGGTTTGCGAACTACGAGCGAAAACTATTTTATTGAGCAGCTATGGAGAGCACGTTCGACCTACGATTCATGAGATTGGTCACCAAACATTTATTATCTCGAGCTCCTCCGTGCTTTGTCCATGAAGGTTACATATTCGCACCAAGCAATACGACCACTTACTTTCTTTAGAAAACACTGAAAAGGAGGAGAGTGAGAGGAAGTTTTCATGCGTTTTTCTTTCGACGCAGAATATGGTCGCTAATATCGTCCTGCCGGCCACTGTCTGTCTGGTCCAGTGGGTTAAGTTGCGGACGGCAAGAAACGAGTGTTACGGTTTCGAATCCCGCTCGGTGACTTACGTTTGGGTTTTTTATATGTATATATTTTTTTATTGTTTTTAGACAAGTTTAAAAAAATGTAGTTAATGTTTGAGATAACAATGTAGATTATCACCTAAACACCACCATATTACAATAAATAGGTAGGTAATAAAATAAGCGAGCAAAGCTCGGTCGCCCAGATATTTTAAATGATATAAGTAAGTACCTACCTATTTTTTCTAAATGTGGGACCGACACATTTCATGTAATCAAGCGCCTCCTTCGGTCTGCTTAAAAACCTCTTCTTTCTCCTAAATATTTAGTCGATGCCAAGTCTGCAACATCTGCATGTGCTATCTTACAGTCCTTCTTTTAAAGGATTTGTATTTTTTCAACATTAGATAGATTAAAGTTCTATAAAGTTACTTCAGTCCTATTTCTGAAACAACAGTCGTAAATCAGGGTGTCGTTGTTTTCCGAGTTGGTACATAAATCACATGAAACTGTACACCCGGTCTTCGTTTCAGGAGAATTGTGTTGTTTCATTTCACACCTTTTTTAATATTTATGAAAAACTGATTAGAAACATATCAGGTATAGTTCGAATCACGAAAGATGACCACAAATGGCGCATAACTCATGATAAGGAAAGACTTAAGGCGCGGTGGTACTACAACTAGTGTCGCCACTACATTTATTTTTATTACTCGTAAACCACGTCAATATTTAAAAATGCTCATGTTATAATCTCTTGAATTGTCTCTAATATTTTTTGAATAACTCTTCAACAGTTATCATTCAGTCTGTAAGTTTTAAAATCCATAATTGCAAAAAGTGGCCACATTCAGCTAAAAGGATTTTAAAACTTACAGAAAGAATGAAAACTGTTTAAAAGTTCTTCAGAAAATATTAGAGACAATAGGGAATATGCATCAATTTTTTTTTCATCAAAATCAATAGTATAATGCGTGAGAAAATCAACTGTAATATTGAAACTTGTCTCTTGCGTTTTTTTCTCGTAATATACGTACTCGAAGTTAGCACGCATCAGCTCCCGCCGAAAACGCTCTATACAAAACGGTGACGTCACACATCACGTTTCGGTGTGTTTCGGGCGCGTTTAATGTGGAGTTAGCCAATAATCTTCAATTATCTCCCTAAATTTTGCGTTTAAGTAGATATGTGTCATACAAAATATTATTTCGTTTTCGATATTCTATCTGACTGTAAAGTGCATTATATAATTATATCCGAAAACGAAAAAAAAATTTCGTTATTTTCCCCTGATTTCATCGTGTGATAAAACGAAAACAATCTTTTTTTTTATTTTTCTTTCTGTTCCATCATGTTTTTACAAGTGTCCGCAGCGATCAAGCTCAATTTTAGGAAAATCGGTGACTTATGCATATTCCCTATTTAAGAAATTTACATGAGTTTTTTTTAAATATTGACTTGGTTTACGAGTAATAAAAATAAATGTTGTGGCGGCGCTAGTTTCACTACCTACAGCGCCTTAAGACAAAATAATATTTCATATAATATATCTATAAAAATATGAAATATTATTTTGTCTTAAGTCTTTTCATCATGAGTTATGATGCGAAGATGGGCGCCATTTGTGGTCATCTTTCGTGATTCGAACTGTACCTAACAGAAAAAAATTGTATACAGGGATCCATGCTCTTACTGCAGATTTTTAATGACTGTATTTTCACCTAATGTAAAGAATGAAATTAAGTTAAAAAATCAAACATTATTGACTATATTATAATAAATAATAATAAAAAGCACTTATTTTCTCTTTTTACAATAAGTGGCTTAGGATAAAGTTTTATAACTTAAAGGAATATTAATTTTACTTTACGATATTTTTTTCTTTGTTCCACACTTATTTTTTTATTTGTGTAACCATTCCTGAAACAAATGAAATACTAATCAATTCAGTAAGGATTAAATCTATTAACAAAGTTATTATTTTTATAAAGTTTCAAACGTTATAAATTTTGTCTTCTTTTAGTACTTAAACAGTTATGAACGTCCTTTGGGTAGCCTGTCAGGATCATAATAATGGTGAAGTTTTCGGGAGGTTTCTAAGTGACATGAAGCCTAATGTAAGATAATACATTACGCTTTAACGTCGTGTGCGAAGGGCATTAGAAGGTTTTATGGCTTTAGAGACATTAAAACCTTGGCCTTCATAAAGGCCTAGCTATAATTAAATAACCTTTTGTATGTAGAGCTATTCTAATCCTTTATAAGACTACAGTTCTATTCATGAGCGAAATTGTAATAACATTTTTTTCCTAATCGATTCGGTATCTATGGATGTACTTAAGATAAGTAGGTACATAAAGAGCGATATGAGCATAAAGCAAAATCGACGTCATGTCACAAAAATGTACTTATTTAATTTATTTTAAATGGTTGAAATATTTAACTTCAGTGTGAGCTGTCTCTGTTTCCAAAAACATTTGTCCAAGATTCTAAAAATGTCACCAAAGTAAAAGCTATTAGAAACTTCGGAACACACTTTGCCAAATAAAATAAGTTAACAGATTAAGTGAAGTTTGTAAAGTTGATTATCGCGGGTCTGTCACGTTTTATTTTCAGTTGAATCCTGAAAATAGTAACTTATATTACAGATAGGCAGTTTGGAAAAGATTCAAATCAATATTTGAAATCCAGCATGACCACCGAAACACTATACAACGTTTAGCAAAAGTTACTACCTAACGAAAAGATCAAAATGTATGAACAAGTGTTTTTTTTTCACTATTTCAGAGTTGGTCCTACCTATAGTTTGTTGATGGTCTCTATCTACTTTTTTGTACACGTTGTATACCAAGAAGCTTATATACCTCCCTCCAATGGAGATTGCACGGCCAGTGACATAGTGAAGATAGAATAAATGTCCTTGAGTGACGTGACGTCTTATTGCAACCTCTTTCTTTAGTGTTACAATACGTGTTCGTTGTTCGTCGTTCGTTCGTTCGTGAGAAACGAAAACGTATTGTAAAACGAAAAGAAAGAGATAGCAATAAGCCGTGACATCACTAAAGAGTCTTTTTTGAATCTTCACTATGATACTAGGCGTGCAATCTCCATTGTGGGTATAAGCTTCTTGTTGTATACCTACATCGCGTGATGTACCTAGTGTTTTATCGACACTCAACTGTCAAAATTAATTGTCTTTTGACAGTTAAAACTGATATATCGATTTTCCATAGAAATGTCCGAACAGCTGATCGAGTTTTGTATGAAAAGCTGAATTTGTCTGTTTTCGGAAAAGTCGTAGAACAAAACATGTTGTTGTTTATGATGTTAGTAATCTATTTCTGAGATGTTGTTAGTGTTTTACAAATAACGCTGTATAATATCTAATAAAAGTGACTTTTAAAAAAAAACCATAAAACTAAACGGCGGGCTAGAAAATTTTGTTTAAGCGTTAAACAGTACCTACCACAAAGCTTCTTCGGAGCGCACTAGAAGAACACAATATACAAGATTTTTTTCCAATGGCGGCACTTATGTGCTGCATAAAAGCTCTTAAGGAATCTGAAAACTGAAACCATGGATTTTATTTATAACCAACAGGATAAAAGTGTAGAAATTACACTTTAGATTTTTTTGACAAACCCCTTTTTTGACGCTCCACGTAGTTTATTGCAAAGTTAAAATGGTATATAAAAGACCAGAAAAAACTTGATGGATTTCATTTTAACTTTTTCCGGTTCACGCTACTCTGTTCATAATCTGAAACTTGCTGTTCTCAATCTTTTTGACTTTTACAAAATGGAAACTTTATTTATTATTTCTTTAACAATAATAATAATATTAATTACCTTGACTTTGACTATCCTTTATTGTTTGAGTGCTGATAAAAAGCACTCTAAAGTTAACAAAGGAAGCGAAAGGTATAAATTTATTGAAGGGAAAGATCCGTAACCATTTGATGGTGTTGCAATAAGAGTCTAAATGACAAGCACTCTTTGAAAAACAAATGGAATGATAGAAGCTCAATTCATTACAGATGAGAACTGAACATTTTTATTTTCAGCAAAAAATAATAATGTTACATGAATAGAAACAAAAGGTCGACTTATTGGTCTAACTAGTCTAGGCATGGATTACTGATTAATCTGTTCTTTTTATTTATGTATTGGCAATCTACATTCCACTTGGAAGTATTTTTTGCCAGTGTCAAGTGTTGAATAGTTCAGTGGTAAGTGTTGTTTCAGTTTACAATAGAATGCAGGTGCATTGCATTCCAATGCTGCTTGGAGCATTTGGGACCAAGTATATCAAGACAGTTTACGCTTGTAAGTTCTGCCGAGGTAGCCACCACTACAATAAAAGTCTCAGCTTCGCACAACCAAGATCGCGCCTATTTCAATTATCCGATATATTGTTCAGTTGCGTAGACACTTGTACCACAAAACTGCACCTATTTTAAGACACAATATCCACTATGAATCAATTAGCAAATAATTAAAATAGACACCGAACCGAACTCGATGAAATGGCGCCAAAAACTCCGACTAATGTAGTCTTGCATCGACCACACACATCTTTAATAGGTTTTTTCAGGGTGCGATTCGGTTGCCATAAAAACAGTTGTCACGTTCTCACCTCCTTTCACCTTAAATGTACCGGAAATGGGACAAGAAGGAAAACGCGAACAAAAATTAAATAATATTATATTGAGATTAAAAGTCCGGTACAGAGCGGTCGTGGGTGAAGCCCAAAGAATTAAAAAGGGGGCTTGGCTTTTCTCTGTTAGTCGGTTAGGTACTTCCCGTGTCGGACGCCTCGGTGAAAAAACAGGTTCACAGGGGGGCGCAGCTAGGCGATGTCGGGGCGCAGATAGAAAGCAGGTAAGCGGTGTCTGGGCACAACAGGAGCGCAGCCCAAGGTGTATTTCGGACGAAGTTGCGATGACCTCGGACAATCTGTGCCTCGGACAATCTGTGCCTCGGACAATCTGTGCCTCGGACCCTGGAACGCGCCATCAAAAGGCGTTATTCCCACATCCAGATACCGTGCGATCACCAACGGCAGCAACTACTAGGATAGTACCTTTATGAGCTGTTGTGCCGTGGTGTTCGCAATCGGATACGGAGATTACAATCAAAAATAAATTTAAATTAACGTAAAACATTTTTTTTATATAAGGTGGGTAGTTTCATACGATATGATGTTACTAAGCAAATTTACATTACTGCAATGGATACAAATGGTTAAACGTTTTATAATTAACAAACACTAATAGAATAAAATAAAGAAAGGTGACTAAATAGAAATTACACTTTTCCAGCGAACTAATTGCTACTATAATTGTTACGAAATACAAGTACCACTTACCCAATCTGGGGTTTTCAAAAACACGAATTCACTATATTGGCCGAATAGGCACGGAATATATTAAGATTTTGCACTAATTTAAGAATGCCGATATATTATTTTCTTTTGTATTTAAATTAAAAGGCAAATTGCAGCTACGACTGTGTCGACCAAGGAATGAATCGAGTGAGTGTCAGTGAGTCGAACGAACGGTCCGTAGAATGATTGAATGGAACGCTTGCGCCGCGGATCAATAACAGATCATCGGTTCTAGAGACAAAACGTAAACGCGACGGCAAACAAAATGGGCGCTAAAATGAAAATATTCCTTTGATTTGTTAAAGTATTTATATTTAATGTTATTAATGTTTCGACAGGTTAAGTTTGTGTTAAGAAAAATTAAAAATTGTATTGTGAAGTTGTAATAAAATAAAATAAATGGTATTCTTTATTAATAGTTTATAAGAAATAAGTCTCATAAACTTGAATAAAATTAGCATGTAAAATTACATTACCCCCCGCTTCACGGAAAGGTTTTAAACCTAATTTAAAACCGTCTCTTACTTCCGGACTATCGTTAACATTGCACATATAAACTAGTTCAAACAATCATCATCTTCCATACAACCAATCAGAATCATCTCAACCATAAAAAACAAAAACAGCGACTCTATACGCTGTTAGCGCTCTCTTACATAAAAAGTTACCAACAATAACACATTGATTACTTATGCTAACGATAAGATATTTTTTTTAAGCGAGATGCAACTATCCATGCATTTTACCTAATTATTTTTATAACCTACTGTTTTAAAATCTTTAATGTGCCAAGCTCCTATGTTCTTACCAGACATGTCTTCCAGTACATAGACCAGAGGAGAACGTTTTTCAATAATACGGCACTTAATAAACTTTGGTGCTAACTTTTTTGTGAAGTATTTATCCTTGTCACTCAACATAAAGGTACGTTTATAGATCAAGTCACCGACGTTAAATTCTGAGTGTTTTCTACGCAAATTATAATGACTAGTATTTTTAACATGAGCCTGCCATAAGGATGTCTGCACTTCATCGAAAACAGCCGAAAGGCAACCCAAGTTCTCAGCGTAAATATCGCGCGGAAGGAACAAGACTTCGTCGCCCAAATCTGTATCTGTATAATGAGATCCACATCGGACCAATTCCCTACCATAGACCAAAAATGAAGGTGTAAAACCAGTGGCTTCATTCACCGAATTATTTATGGCGAACTGCACCTTAGGAATAAAAGTGTCCCAAGTGCGATGGTCTTTTTCTACAAAAGTGGCCAAACAAGTCACTATAGTTTTGTTATAACGCTCCACCGTATTAATTTGAGGCGTATACCTCGGAGTAAAATAGATGTTAGGGATTTTTTATTTCTCAAATAAGGTATTAGTTACGGAACTAATAAATTGAGTACCATTATCCAAGAAGATTGTTTGGGGTACACCATGAACCAAAAACACTGAGTCTTCCAAAATTTTAACGACCGATTCTGAAGTAGCACGACGTAGCGGGAAAATCATACAATACTTTGAAAAACAACAAGTGACGACGAGCATAAAACTATTTTGTTTCCGGGTAACAGGGAGCGGACCTACAAAATCGATTGAAATTATTTGATAGGGGCGCGAACAGTGCTTTGGACGTCCCATCTGACCCAATGTAGTGTGATTTTGAGCTTTATATGATAAGCAGGTGGAACAAGATCCCACAGCCTTCACTACATCATGGTACATGCCAGGCCAGTAATAGCTTAAAGATAAGCGCCTGTAAGTTTTAAAAATACCAAGATGTCCTGCTGTTGGTTCCGAATAATTTTCCATTATTACCTTCTCGCGGAACTCCTCGGGAACAACTTCTTTCCACGCAAACTCAGAAGTTAATTGACATTTGTTTTTAGATAAGCGATACAATGAATTATTTTTAATAATGAAATTAGGAAACATAATTGGCGAGTTCAAACAACCATTATAAATCTTTTTATACCATGAGTCTTCAGTGTTGAGCACAGAATTCGAAAGCGATAAGGCAGCGAGAGGCAAGGCACGAGAGAGAGCATCAGGAATTACATTGTCTACGCCTTTCCTATGCTTGATTTCGAAATTAAAAGCGGACAATCTTACACCCCAACGAGCTAATCTACCTGTAGGATTTTCCAACGACATGAACCATTTCAACGCAGCGTGATCGGTGTAAATGGTGATCGTCTGCCCGTTTTCCACATAGCAACGCCAATGTTCGAGTGCTGTCAACACGGCTAGAGCCTCCCTTTCGGTGATGCCGTAGTTCTGTTCGGGCTTACTAAGAGATCTACTCATATACGCTATGGGATGCTCCTTACCATCTATATTTTGCGTTAGCATCGCACCAATGCCATAATTGCTCGCGTCCGTGTGGACCTCAAAAGGTAATGAATAATCCGGACAAGCGAGAACAGGCGCAGATACTAAGCATTCTTTAAGGGCATTGAAGGACCTATCAGCTTCAGGCGTCCATTCGAAAGAAGGCGAACGCTTGCCATTAGATGTCAGTCTATTGAGTGGTGCTGCCACGGTACTGAAATTGGGAACGAAACGCCTGTACCACGTAGCAGTTCCAAGAAAACGCTTCAACTCCTTTTTATTTGTGGGAGTCGGAAAGTTGAGAATAGCCTCCACCTTTTCAGGGTCCGTACGCAAGCCTCTAGCATCAACCAAATATCCGAGATATTTGAGTTGGCTACGGAAAAAATTACACTTTTCAAAATTCACTGTGAGATTGGCATTCTGCAGCTTATGTAAAACGCGTAATAGAGCTGAAACATGCTCCTGAAACGAGGAACTAACAATTATAATATCATCAAGGTACGCAAAAACTCTAGACTCCATGTCAGCAAAGAGGAAATCGACCAATGCTGCTGTGTAGCCGGAGCATTGGTCAGACCAAAGGCAGTAGTCTTAAAACGGAATGTTCCTCGGCCTGGGACATAGAAAGCCGTCTTGTCTCTGTCCTCAGGAGCCAGAGGGATCTGCCAAAATGATTTCGATAAATCAATGCTGGTCAAATACTTAGCATCACGAAGATTATCGAGGATTTCTGAAATGTACGGTAAGTTGTAGGCATCCTTCTTCGTAACTGCGTTTAGCTTACGACTGTCCAAACAAAACCTGGGCTGACCATTCTTCTTGTTTACGATGAGCACAGGGGAGGACCAGGCGCTCTCGCAAGGCTCCACTACATCCAAAGACAACATTTCATCTACCTGTTCAATTAAAATTTTCTGTTTTTCGGGAGACATTCTGTAATAACGCTGCCTGATGGGTTGAGCGTCACCCGTGTCGATACGATGTGTAATAAGATGCGTTCTACCTAAGCCCTTAACTTCAGTGGATATAGTTTTAAATTGTGAAATGACATTATCAGCTAGTAACTTTTGCGAGTCGGATAAATTATCATAAGAATGAATAAAAGTTTCGCTAGAATTATCCTTTACCTCGGCTATCTGGACATCGGATAATGTGATGCTACCCAAATACTTAGGACATAAATTAAAAATGCGCCAAAAATCTACACCTAATATGATGGAGGTTTCGACCTCAGGCACAACAAAAGCTTTAATTATATGAAACTGGCCTTCAAACGAAATTGGCAAAAACATATAGCCAATACTTTGCAAAGACTGGCCACCAGCGGCAATCATATTAGTGTGATTGTCATAGTGCAATAAACATTCATCTTCTAAATTAAGATGAGAGTTATTGCCTAAAATACTAAGCGCAGCGCCAGAATCCAACAAAGCAGTAGCTTCTTTATTATTTATTTTAATATTAACATAAGGTCTAGAATCATCAGCTGGTTTAGAATTCAGAATTGTAGAAACTTTATAAGTGGCAGAAAATTTTCTAAAAATGCAAGCCAGTTATCCCAATCTTCCTTATCAAAATTGCTACAATTCTGCTTTACTAGTTTTTTGAATTGGGTAAGTTATTCTTAGTGCACACGGGGCAATCAGGCGTCTTCACATCCTTCGTACCACATTTAAAACAAAACACATCACGACTAGCTTGACGTTGCCGTATATGATGAGAGTTGCTGCGACATCTGGGGCAGTAAGGTTGATATTGGGTAGTATTCATTGAATGTAAATAATTTGACGATGATTGTCCACGATTACGGTTTGTACTATAGTTTTGATGGTTAGAATAATTTCCTTTGAAATTGTTATTATTATTAATATTAGAGTAAGTTCTATTTTGATTATGAGGATTGTTGAGAGAATTATTGTGAGGTCTATGTTGATAATTAAAATTATTATTATTGTAACTACTAGTTCCGCTATTTTGTTTAAATGTATTCCTATTAGTTTCTCTCTTGTATGCGTAATCGGGAGCAAGAGTATCTGAAGTTACTTTAGGTGGTTCTTGAAATTTGGAAAAACGATTCTGTACTACTTCATAATTACGACATAATGAATGTAACATATCTATAGATGTCACTTCACCAGCAGACGCTAAAATGCTGGCATAACAGGGTCTGACATTGTGAAGCAGTACTTTTAGCTGTTCCTTTTCAGAGAGGGGCTCGTTCAAACGAGAAAACATTCCGCTCATAATTGAAAGATATATAGTAATGTTCTCACAATCACCTTGGGTACGAGCACGTATTTCAGGAATAAAATTATAATCAAAGTCCCGCGATCCAAATGTTTCCTTTAGCTTTACTACTAGCTCGGGCCAGGAGTTAACTTTGCTCTTTATCGAGCGATACCAATGCAAGGCATCGTCTTGAAAAATTTCGGAGGCAAAACTAAAAATCTTTGTCAAAGGAATATTTCGAGCCTCAACAAATTCATCGACACGCTGTATGAACGTATTGACGCAAGCCTTTCCATTAAACTTCAACTTGGACAAGTCAGCCGAACTTCGATCGCATGTTACCGATATCACATTAGACACATCGGGTACAATAGATCTACTCTCACTGCTAGTGCTAGGGTTTACCGACGAAACACCACCAGGTAAAGGTCTGTTAACTGAAAGTGCAGTAAATTTTTGAAGCAGAAGCTTATGGCTCATAACAACGCTGTCGTATTCCTTTTTAATAGCGTCGGTGCAAGTTATTCTAGCTATTCTATTATGTAAATGGTTTAATAAATTTTGCGTTCTCAAGAGTACTGGAATACTAGGATCAGCAATGTCAAGATTTAATTTAATTTTTGACACCACGTCCATACAACCAGCAAGATCCTGTTTTGTTTCTAAGGGCGACTCCAAAATGTGCTCTGAAGGAAATGTTGGAGCCAATTTGACTATTTGTTTACGCAATTCATCAACAGAGGTTGCAGGAGTGGCTCCTCTAATGCCCACCTCGTACTCCAGCTCCGATTTTTGCAGAGATAGGTATTTGATTGGCAACATTGTAAAAAAATCGAAATATAAATAAAATATTAACGCCCGATGGAGTAAGTGGTATTTATAAAACAAAATAATCTAAAATAATAAAAACACAATCTCCGCACCGTTACAAAATCAATTAAAAAACGTATTTTTTTTTTAAACACAAAGTCAACTAAAATAAAAAAAAACTAAAATTGCAACAAAAAACAAAAAGTAAATCAATTATCCGAGCTACTGAAATGCACCTTACAAAACGTCAAGAATACTGACCAATAATATATAAATATAAAAATAAAATTAATTAATTAAATAAAGCGCCATTTTAGGGCTCCGCTAACAATTTTAATGAAATATTAAATTATACAAAACAAACTTGCAGGTAACGAGACATAAAGGTGTGTCGTTTAAAAACCGTTACTTATTTTAAATGTAGTGCACTTCAGCAAAACGAAAAAAAAACAAAAAAACACGCTTCACAAAAAATAACAACCACAACACAAAACTAGCTACGTTTCGACTAAAAAGCAGGAAAGAGCCAAGCTTAAAAACAATTCAACCACGTTAGGCGCCAATGTCACGTTCTCACCTCCTTTCACCTTAAATGTACCGGAAATGGGACAAGAAGGAAAACGCGAACAAAAATTAAATAATATTATATTGAGATTAAAAGTCCGGTACAGAGCGGTCGTGGGTGAAGCCCAAAGAATTAAAAAGGGGGCTTGGCTTTTCTCTGTTAGTCGGTTAGGTACTTCCCGTGTCGGACGCCCCGGTGAAAAAACAGGTTCACAGGGGGGCGCAGCTAGGCGATGTCGGGGCGCAGATAGAAAGCAGGTAAGCGGTGTCTGGGCACAACAGGAGCGCAGCCCAAGGTGTATTTCGGACGAAGTTGCGATGACCTCGGACAATCTGTGCCTCGGACAATCTGTGCCTCGGACAATCTGTGCCTCGGACCCTGGAACGCGCCATCAAAAGGCGTTATTCCCACATCCAGATACCGTGCGATCACCAACGGCAGCAACTACTAGGATAGTACCTTTATGAGCTGTTGTGCCGTGGTGTTCGCAATCGGATACGGAGATTACAATCAAAAATAAATTTAAATTAACGTAAAACATTTTTTTTATATAAGGTGGGTAGTTTCATACGATATGATGTTACTAAGCAAATTTACATTACTGCAATGGATACAAATGGTTAAACGTTTTATAATTAACAAACACTAATAGAATAAAATAAAGAAAGGTGACTAAATAGAAATTACACTTTTCCAGCGAACTAATTGCTACTATAATTGTTACGAAATACAAGTACCACTTACCCAATCTGGGGTTTTCAAAAACACGAATTCACTATATTGGCCGAATAGGCACGGAATATATTAAGATTTTGCACTAATTTAAGAATGCCGATATATTATTTTCTTTTGTATTTAAATTAAAAGGCAAATTGCAGCTACGACTGTGTCGACCAAGGAATGAATCGAGTGAGTGTCAGTGAGTCGAACGAACGGTCCGTAGAATGATTGAATGGAACGCTTGCGCCGCGGATCAATAACAGATCATCGGTTCTAGAGACAAAACGTAAACGCGACGGCAAACAAAATGGGCGCTAAAATGAAAATATTCCTTTGATTTGTTAAAGTATTTATATTTAATGTTATTAATGTTTCGACAGGTTAAGTTTGTGTTAAGAAAAATTATAAATTGTATTGTGAAGTTGTAATAAAATAAAATAAATGGTATTCTTTATTAATAGTTTATAAGAAATAAGTCTCATAAACTTGAATAAAATTAGCATGTACGTTTACAACGTTACACAGTTAATCTAATTTCAATGCCACTAACGTTGACTTCATCTAATTTTTATTTGACCTAAAAATAAATGACATAATTTTTATTTAACCTATTATTCATTTGTCATCATTATTATTTGCCATATTTACATTTGCTCTAACGTTTATATCCCATAAGTATCATTTGATATATTGCTTTTTTATCTAACTTACATTTCTTAAACATATCATTTGATCTAATTTTACATGTTATAATCAACTTTTATTATAAAATAGAAATAACTAGCTTTTGTTATTATGATGCTTGCTTAATTTTCAAATCCACTAATTTTTAATGTAATAACATCAATAGCATACATATATTATAACATAACAATGACTAGACATGCAAGCAAGCATACAAGAATGCATGTAGCTTGCCAGTAGGTTAGGTTAGGTTAGTGTTTTGACCACTCGCAGCGGAGCTCCACAATGCTTGCATGCATGCTGCATCCTTACTTGCACGCTGCATGCTTGCTTGCATGCTGCATGCTTGCTTGCATGCTGCATCCTTGCTTGCATGCTGCATCCTTGCTTGCATGCTGTATGCTTGCTTGCTTGCAAAATGCTTGCCGGGGGGTGCAGGGGGGCTGGCCCCCTTGCTCGGGGGGGTCGGGGGGCCTGAGGCCCCCCGCTATAAAGAAAAACTTTTAATGCACCTACCAGTAGGTTAGGTTAGTGTTTTGACCACTCGCAGCGGAGCGAGCGAAGCGAGCGGAGCTCCACAATGCTTGCATGCATGTTGCATGCTTGCTTGATGCTGCATGCTTGCGTGCATGCTGCATGCTTGGTTGCATGCTGCATGCTTGCTAGGGGGTGCATGCTTGCTAGAGGGTGCAGGGGGCTGGCCCTAGGCCCCCCACTATAAATAAAAACTTAATGCACCAGGTAGGTTAGGTTAGTGTTTTGACCACTCGCAGCGGAGCGATACTGTAATGTTGGCAGTAAGCTGTTTCAGAACCCTTTATAGAGGATTTAAAGCGTGGGTGTAGATATACAATATATAAGTAATGAAATCATATTTTTTGGCTATGCTTGTTTTTATAGCATTTAAATCATAGGTCAAATAAAATTATTTTAAATGTTGAATAGAGTAAATGAATGTTATATGAAATGTGCTTTATATCATCTGTTAATTAGATCAAATGATTATTATGTCAAATAATTTTTATATCACATGTATTTAGGTCAAGTGAAGTTATATTAACTGTATGTTATATTATTCGATCGGTATGTCAAATGAAATTATAGGAAATGTTATTATATCCTCTGATCGTTAGTGCATGTAAATTTAGGTCATACATTACACACCCGTTTTTTCATGGTCCATCAACGCAAATAATGACCCTAGAATGAAACTGTAAGGAACTATTAGAATGAACGGGAAGTTTCACTTAAAACACTATACATATAAAAATACCGATAGTAATATTAACAAGCGAGTATTTTTGTTAACTTCTTTTATAACAAATAAATGAAATTTCCGTTTTAAACAAGGGCCTAAAACTTGGAATCCAATTCCAGATTATCAGATTGTAAGCTAACAAAATGCTAATGAAAATGAAACTCCAAATTTGGACGCAATTTTGGAGGTCCGTCTTATTAGCCGTAAAGTATTATCTATATCTGGGATCAGAAATCAATACACTTAGTTAACACAAATAGGAATTTTTAAAGATAATTTAGACTTTAAAATCAGTGATTTAACAAGAAAGCTTGAAGTCATCGGTTCCGTTAGGTAGATTATAGGTATCCCAGGCCCGCCAAACATAACTCATCATAAATCATGTGACGGGATTTTTTAGTATGGTGCATACCATCTTTAAATACGCTTATGTAAAAGCTTGTTACGTAAAAACAAACTCAAGTGCTTCATACTTTAGAATAGAGTAGGAGTTTTCGTTTTCGTAACGTTCGTTATTCATAGTTTAGTTGGTCACGTACTTAGAATAATTACACCGTGTCTTCGTATGCAAAGTGAGGCAACTAATGATGAGGCCAAAATGGCTCAGTTTTCAGATTTATATCTTTCATACGTTACCTAATCGTAACTAAAATCCAATAATATAGTAACTAATCTCTTTAAGATAGGGAAATTGAAACTGTTTTGTACTTATGAGGTATGATTATGTAATAATGGACAATAAAATCTGAAAACGGCGCCATTTTGGCTGTTTTAGTTGCCTCACTCTTGACAGTGCGCTTTGTAGGGAATTATCGTTCTAGGTGTTATTATTCTAAGGTCACGTAGTACAAGTAGTACAATCCTAAGCAGAGCTACTTTATCAATAACGGGATTGAATACTGTTGAAAATGAATAACCAGACTCGGGTACGATAAAAAATTTCATCACAAAATCATTTGCATCTGCTATTCTAATTTGGGACTTTTAGTACGATCGTTACTTTAGTCAAGTTCACTATTATAATAGGTACCGCTCCTGAGTGTTTACCGCTCTGCCCCAAATGCCGTCAATATTTCACTTGGTGAATGTAATAAATATTTTCCTGGTAAACTGAAACGACTACGGTTTTCAATAGCAAAAAGTTTTATTTTTCTGGTTGAGAATAAATATCGAATGCGTTTTTAAATTAGTAATGAATTAAAAGCAAACGAACTTACTTTAAAAACATATTTTACCATTGAAAATGGTTATCAGATGCAAATCGCCTGAGACGTATTGAAAATGGTTATCAGATGCAAATCGCCTGAGACGTATTTTTGACCATATCTCCTAGGATTTTGAGAGGATCGAGATGGAAATAGTACCAAAAGTTGAGAAATTTATCGAGACACGTGTGAACGTTTGAATTTTGAAAATCTACTAGTAACTTTTTTTAAAATTTTGCAAAATTCCGAAAATTCCGGGTTTTTTGGGAGGTGTTGGTTTACTAAATTGTAAATATTTCGGAAAAAAAACTGACTTAAGAAAAAATGAAAAAAAGGGTCCTAGGGTATTAGTTTAGCTACCAAATGGCGAAATAATTTTGAAAATCGGTAAATAATTGTGACCTGTAGGTGGTCCCTTTAGCTTTGGAATTCTAGAAAAACGGGTGTTTCCATACATAAAAAGTTATGTAGCTTCTATGATTATTGACCGATCGTCATGGTAATAGTGTTAAAAGATGCAGAAGCAGACGAGAAGTGCATTCGTTGGAATTTTGAAAATCAGTTAATAATATTTCGGCTGCGTCGAGGCAGTCAGCGGGCGCTATTGTGACACTCGGCTCCGCTTCGTGTCACAATCGTGAAAATAAATAGGTGTACTACTTAGGTAACTTTAAGAATATAATAGGACTTTGCATTTGATTTGATTTTGGTTTTTCGTAATTTTTTGTGTTCATTTTCAATGCTCCGATTCTTGCGAGGACTGTAAAATCTGTGAATTTTTTGACAGTGGCAGTCGTTGAATAGCAGATTCTGCTCTATTGTAATGTTCTAGCTTTGATTCCCAGTCAGGTCTCTGTCAAGCAATTCTCAAACGGAGAAGCAATATGATTCATTCTAATTCCAAAATATATGATTAAATGTTTCATTAGCATAAGAACAAAGATTTTTACTGAAATATTATTACATTTTTTTCCTTGCTGCAAAGCAAAGCACTGGTTTTTCCTTGCTGCAAAGCAAAGCACTGGATCAAACGATTCAGGATTTATATTTGATTGAACCTATCGCTTTATAGCGAGCGGACCCAGTTGACAATGTAATGGGCAACATGGACCAGCGGGGCTACTCAAACGGCCACTTTTCTATCCGTTCGCTAACTTAAAAATTAAAAATAAGCCATAAACACCAAAATAACGTGTCGTAGGCTTGTCGATTCCATACAATACGACAATGTCTGTGATTTACATAAACTTGCGACGTCTGACTTGATCATTAATTGCTTATTTTTAAGATTAAAGTTAGCGAACGAATGGAAAAGTGGCCATTTGAGTAGCCCCCCAGCTCAGCCATTGAGGCTCCGCTCCACTAGCGAATGGAGATTCGACGTAGGGCTGCCAAACATAATTATGTTTTATTTTTATTGAAGTTTGAATATAGAACATGTACAGAAACAATCTTTTCAATTCATGCTTGAAATGTTACGGGGGTGTTGATAAATAATGTCACACATTTACAAAATTGCCCCGTATTAGTAATGATTTTTCCAGGTGGAAAGTGATTTATTTTTCTGTTACAATGTAATTTAACTTACTTGAAAGTTTCTTCTAGCCAACAACTTTGTACGAAACACTTCTTTAGTTGTTTTAGCTGTGCTAGACTTTTCTAGCTGTTACGAGCGGAAATTCAACGACTTGGTAAAAATTACGACGGGCCCTGATGGAAAAACATTATAGTGAAATTATTGCGTCCTTAACGTAAATGGTAGACAACCCTACATACAGGCTCGTTCCAATCTGCGTTCCTTTACACGTAAGTTTCACAGTGATTAGTCGATGTAATTTGTATGCAAGGACGCCGCACTACACTTAATGAGTATCACATCCGCAACAGACTGAAATAACCTTATATGGTAAATCACAACACATGTGTGTACCACCTATCCTTAAATTGATATGTCGAAAGGTTTAATTTTAATAAATGGTCGTTTATAACTGAATAGTTGATACATGAGCAATAAGAAGGGTTTTAATTGTTTTGTTACTGAATACAGTCTGTAGACAATAAAAAAAGATATTTTTTTTTGTTTATGAAATTAATCTATCATTAATTACTTCTGGTCCTGACTCTACAGTCAGTGTCAAATATGAGCGTCTAGAGTAGTCAAAATGATCTGAAAAACATAAAAGCAATTTGATAAACGTAGTTCGAATCATCATATTGTTATAAGCATGTAATCAAACTAAAATCCACTCAATGCTAAAATCATTTAATTCGAAAGCTTTCAAGCGTGATAAATCATATAAATATGTAAATTCCATGAACATGTTTATGTCACCTGCAGATAAGTTTTGCATATTTTACATGTGTCGTCAATTATACAATAAGTATTGAACTTTAACTGAAATTGTGGCGAGCAATAGAACTCGATGCTTATTTTATTTATTTATTTATTATTATTAAAACACTGATTACAATAATGTTTTTTTACATTTAACAGTGCTATATAAACCTATTTAGGTTTTACCAAGCACTGGGATTCATCCTCTTATTAACAAATAAATTAGGTAGGTAAAGACTATTTTAAAAATCTTTGATTAGACACTATAGTAATTCTGGTTTAATTTAACAATAGAACAGTGTTCATATTAAATTACTACGACATATTGATTTGAACTAATCGAACTAATCTTATAATAAAGAACAAAATATCAGTTTATAAATTGTGAAGGTAAAGTATGACACTTTTTTATTTCTACTACCTTCCATATTGGCTCGATCACAACGATGTTTGCATTACGGAAACGAGTGAGTAAACACGGGCGGATTCTCAGTCCGGTTGGTGCCGAAGTAATTTTTATATTTTATAATATTAATTAATTTTGTGACTTAATTTTGTTAGTAGTATTAAATATCAATTAAAATTAAATTTAAATGTAATATTAATATCTATTTTAATCGTGACAAATAGTGTTGTTTTATTATGTTTTTAATATTAGTTGTGTTAATTTCTTTTTTACATGATATTGGTAATTCGTTGATTAATTTAGGTATCTGAAATTGTAATAATTGCCTACCATATAAGTTATTGTAACGCGGGACGATTAGTTTGGGATCTAATGCACTACGTGTTTGTTTATTGTAGTGTTTTATATTACGGAATTTATCATTAAAAAAGTTTTCTGTGAGGAGATTAAATTTTACTTGTTCATGTACGGGTAGTATGTTACAATGATAAAAGAGTTTGTCCGTGTTGTCTTTAAATTGCATTTTAATTTTTTCAGGTACTATAGATTTTAAAATTCTTAGCTGTAGCTTGTATATGGCATCCAGATGTGACCTACAAGTTCTTCCATAACTACTAATACCATAGTTTATTAGGGTTTCTCCTAATGCCTTATATAATTGCAGACGAATAGAATAAGGAATTTTGTTTTTTACTAGCACAAATTTGGATAGAATTGCTCGTAACTTGTCACACACATAGTGAATATGTTCGACCCATTTCAATCGATCGTCGAGTATTAATCCTAGATACTTCTGTTTATTCACGACTTCGATGGGATTACATTTACAATTCTGAAGATTTTTATGTAAGCATTCATGACTGTGTGCAATCAGTTTAAGGATCTTATGCTTTCTATTATGACTACTGCTGATGTACATGAGTTTAGTTTTTTCTGTGTTAAGCACGAGTCCTGCATCATGGGACCATTTCGAAAGCAACGTGAACTCGGCCTGCAGGACTTTTAAGGCTTCATCTAAGTTTTCATGACTAGCAACAAGACATGTTGTGACATGTTAGCTTCGGTGAATAAAACAGTAAAATAACTTAGATTTCGTTTCTATTACTTTTATTTTAGCAATCTCACTATAGATTGGACTTTCTATCACACTAACTTTCTTTATTTTCTTTTCTATATTCAAACTTACTTACTTTCTGGTCGCATCACATTTTACAGAAATCGATATACCTATAAGTATTTATCAGATTAAAAAAAACTAAACTTAATCGTCACTTTTAAATTCGAGATTTTTTGCATTCACAATACTATTTTTATTCAATACCAAATAATATAAGTACTAGAAAAAGAGAAAATTCGAGGAAATTCCTCACATTGGTAAAAAAAAACTCTGGCTTGCAGCGTAAGAGTAGAATACACTAGACAATTAGAAAAGAATTCGACGATGCCACTAGTGATTTGGTAGCTTAGCGGTCAGAGCATTGGACCGGATATCCAAAGGTCGCGGGTTCGATTCCCGTCCGAGAATTAATCTGGTGCGAGTCGTATTGTTTCTAGTATATTATTTGGTATTAAATCGTCATTGTTTCGCATGCTAACAGAAAAATATTCGTTTTGAATTAAGATATAATCGTCGGAACTTAGCATAGGAGCTAAAATAATTAACATAACTAAAACGTCAGTTTTGATTGATAATTCAAAATAAGTGCAGTTTGTTGGAAGGGTAAATCCATAAAGGTAACTCTCTAAAGGTGCGTCCAGATATGTTCTTTTGATCGCACCGTACCTCCGTTCCGTACCAGCGTTCCGATCAAATAAGTCTGGACGCTACTTTTGCCCGTTCCGTACCTCCGTTCCGTACCACCGTTCCGATCAAACCGCCGAACGTCGCCGCGATCACGTCCAGACTAGCGCCGTACCGTACCTCCGTTCCGTATCAACGTTCCGATCCAATAGTACAGCAGCCCGTAGTAAATTTAAATTACGAAAAAGGTTACCGTTTGCCGTTGTGATATAGTTATTTATTACAAAATTATAGATACTTTAACAGATCGCAACCCGCCGCAACCTATATTTGTATATCTCCAAAAATGATTATTTTTTATTTTTCGAGGTTAATCACATGGTTTAGCTATTGTCGTGTTCTACAGCGCTATGTTTGATTGCCACTGATAATATTAAGACTGAAAAGTAGCCATACACAGATAACCAGATAAAGTCCATCCATTTCATCTGGTCTTAAATCTGTGTATGGCTACTTTTCACAGTCTAACTATTATCAGTGGTAATCAAATTACAATCTGTATTATCAGTGGTAATCAAATTATTAAATTGCGATCTGTAAAACTTGGGTTAAAGTATCTATAATTTCATAATAAATAACTATATCACAACGGCAAACGGTACCTAACCTTTTTCGTAATTTAAATGTACTACGGGCTACTGTACTACAACCTCCGAACGTCGGCGTCGCCGCGATCACGTCCAGACTAGCGCCGTACCGTTCCTCCGTTCCGTTTTTCCTTTGAACGGGGCGAAAAAACCGACTCGTGATGGATCGGAGCGTACCTGTCGGCGATCGAGACGGCGTACCTCCGCACCGTTCCGAACATGCGTCCAGACTAGCGTTCTTTGTTCGCGACGCTCAAGAGCGAGAGATACGGGTACGGGCAAAAGAGCGAGAGATTCGAGGTGGATCGGGGCGTTCTTTTTAGGTATTGTATCCTCTAAAACTGGGACGTCTCCATAAAAGAAACTAGTTTGTAGCACGCACGCGAGTCATTAGCGCTCGCAATGCTTGCAAGTGGCTCGGTGACATTCAAGACAAGTGCACTTAGTGGACAGAATAATTCCAGAAAAGTGAAAAAAAAAACTTATTTTTACCAACCACTATTTTTTTACCAAAAAGAATTAGGAAAGTTGAAAGGGTTACTTTTAGAAAGTTTAATGTTGCGAAACCTATTTTTTAACAGACTGTGATAATTATAAATATCAAGTTTTTTTGCTTAAATAAATCCTCGCTACTTATACTTACGTATAAAAAACAGACGTTTCTCACAAACGAACCTATCGTAACTTTTGATGATTTGGTAATAACTTGGGCGTAAAATACTAAATTGCCATCTCGATTTAATCAAGATATACTGCCGTGCCGGTAATCGTAAAATCCGGCAGAATTTTCCGCCAAACAGGTCAAATCAAAAGAAAATTCAGATTCTTAGAAAAGAAATATAATTTTATCAATCATAACTATATTACAAATAAGTTATTATGTTAATACATTTATAAAAAATAGGCATTTAGCAATTATGGGATATTTTATTTCCCCTACTTTATTAATCAAGTTTTTGCTATTAAAGGAAAAGAGTTTGTGTTTCTAAACGAAAATCCTTTCCAACTTTTGAAATAAAATTGAAAGTACTTACCTACATAAAAATAAATACACATGCGTATATCTTAGGTAATTCAGTGATAGAAAATAAAGTTCAAGTGATGATGTACAAAAGTGTATATTTCAAGGATTATCCGTACAAAAACCTTTGCTACAAGAAAGATGTCAGGTAAGAGTGAGATAACCATTATCAGATTGCCCATTTTTAAGTTCGGTTTAATCCAAAACCAGCCCCCCTAGCCAAAGTAACATTTGCAAATTTTCGCTATCGCTTCGCTTCGAAACATGTATGGATTTGACGTTTTAAAATTCGATTGTTAAAGAAACCTTATGTCAATCCCATACATGTTTCGAAAGCGAAGCGATAACGAAGATTTGCGAATGTTACTTTGGCTAGACCCTCAGAACTTGTAAAAGTTACCTACATGAAATTATTACGACACCATTTGCGTAGACACCTCTATTGCATGATTATATCGATAACATATTATTATTATGTACATTTTATATTTTTTTGTTAATATAAGGACCATGTTACACTACATTTTATTAGACTTGTTTGATATATTTAATACTAGCGGCAGGGGCGTGTATTGGTTTTCCAGCGCGGTAGGCACTATAGATCTAACTAGTCGTAGTTGCGCTTATCATTTAAAAAATCCTAATATTTGGTAGGTAATATGGATTTTGATGGCAGGAAGGAAGGAAGGATGGCACTTGCATTTGTTTGCATTGTTGCATTTTTCACACGTGCGGGTCCCAACACTTTTATGACATCGCAATAAAGTCGAAACTTGTTCAAGTCATCCGGTCTCGTGAGATAAAACTCTGACATAGCATGAGCGAAAGGTCATAATCTATTGCGTATGGGACCGAGTGAGACAGATATAGGGTCGGGCGGGGGTCGTCGGTTTATTTCGCTAAAAAATTCGTTCGGCCGGCACGGTAGGCTAGCTTACTTAGCGCTGTCACATTGCGAAGGTCATGTTTTATAACGTTACACGGACAAAGAGCGCACTTTTTTGGCGGCCGTATAACTTTGACCAATACCTTTTCTAAATAAGTTGTATGAAACGCTGCTCGCTTCGAATAGGCAATCTGTACACTGCCTACCGTATGTATTTAGCGTAAGTAAAAACTTACTGGGCGGGTGTTCAATAGAAGTTTGGTTAAGTATAGAATTACGGAACCAATTAAACGAAATTAATTTTAATACCAGTGGAATATTATTTAGGTTCTTAATGAGGTAGGCACTGCCTAATTGCCTACATGGTATGCACGCCCCTGACTAGCGGCCGCCCGCGACTTCGTCTGCGTGGAAAGGTTTTTGCTATCTCTCGGGAACAATACTTTTTTTCGAGATGAAAGGTACCCTATGTCCTTCTCTGTACACCGGACAATGTGTATGCAAAATTTCATGATGATTGGTTAAGTAGTTACGACGTGAAGGCGTAACAAACAAACAAACAAACGGACGGAGGATAATGTTACTAGCGGCCGCCCGCGACTTCGTCTGCGTGGAAAGTTTTTTTGCTATCCCACGGGAACAATACTTTTTATCGGGATGAAAGGTATCCTATGTCCTTCTTTGTACCCCTGACAACGTGTAGGTATGCAAAATTTCATGATGATCGGTTCAGTAGTTACGACGAAAAGGCGTAACAAACAAACAAACGGACTTTCGCATTTATAATATTAGTAAGGATCCGTTTGTTTGTTTCTTTATTTGTTTGTTTGTTACGCCTTAACGTCCTAACTACTGAACTGATCATCATGAAATTTTGCATACACGTTGTCAGGGGTACAGAGAAGGACATAGGGTACTTTTCATCCTGAAAAACAATATTTTTCCCGAGGGACAGCAACAAAACTTCCACGCAGACGAAGTCGCGGGCGGCCGCTAGTTTATAATATTAGTAAGGATTTCATTTCATGAGTAGGTAACGTAATGAACAGACGACGGCACATCAGTGTACCCTTAGCACGGACATCTATCGAGTAAAAAAACTCGCGTCAAAAGTATCTATGGAAAATTTCATTTCGCTTTTCGGCGGTAGACGGCGCTCTACAAATTTCCCATACAAGATTACTCTATCGAATGTTTTGACGCTCGTCATTTTTTCCGATAGCTGTTCAGTGTTCATGCTAAGACTTACATGTTAAGTTTGATACCGTCTTTAATCCCTACGTAATAAAAGCTATTTTCCCAGTTTTATTTGATGTGCTGTCGTGTGTACCTAATACCGGACTCTTTGTTCGTTTTCCTACGTAATATAATGAGTAAACATAAACATTATAGTTTGCCGCTGATTTTTTATACATACCAATCACGCTTTTCAATTTAATTACATTTTTGTAAGAAATTTAAAAAGCAGCGATTGTCCCTCGTTTCTATAAGACATTATGATTCCTAATCTCGCTGCTTTGCTTGTACTTGCCAAAAATAGAAAATCCTTGAAGCGTTGTCAGAGTTGATTAGCCATGATCATGAGATGCTATCAGCAATGAGGCTATAACTGGGAACATGCTCTTCCAGGTTCCAGGAATTAACCACTTCCTGCTCTGACTAACCGCTTCCTTATTCCACATTTACACTCAATAACCACTTGAACGTTCTTTATTATGGGTTTCGCTAAATTACAAGAATTGTTAGGTTAGTTTTCTTTTATTGTCTACTAGCCGTCCTTGCTTCTCGGGTGCATTTTAATAAAGGATGTCATTTTGAGTTCATCACTTCGCGCATTAAAAAAAAATCAAAAAGTAAATGAAGTTTTTGAAGAATTAACTGGAGAGTATCGCTACAAATCAGTCGTTTGGGTGCTATTCTCAAATCTTAGAATAATAACACCTAGAACGATAGTTCCCTACAAAGCGCACTGTCAAAAGTGAGGCAACTAAAACAGCCAAAATGGCGCCGTTTTCAGTTTTATTCTCCATTATTTCATAATCATACTTAATAAGTACAAAACAGTTTAAATTTCCCTACCTTAAGGAGATTAGTTACTATATTATTGGATTTTAGTTACGTAACGGTAACGTATGACGGATATAAATCTGAAAACTGAGCCATTTTGGCTCAGTATTAGTTGCCTCACTTTGCATACAAAGACACGGCTTGTAGGTGTTTATTCTAAGTCTCAAATCCAACTTCACTGTCAGTGATAGTTTCGTCGAGTTTCAGATGTCATATGAATTCATAATAGTACAAGTAGGCACTTTTTGAGCCTTCTTTTTGGCACAAATAAAAACTAAATATCAAAGAAAAGTTGTAATGTGTCACATCCATATGTCAATGAAGCCAATAGTGATGCCGATGACACTTGCGTGGTAGATCCACTGGTATGTAGGTATCTTAGAAAAATAACACCGTTAATGCATTGTTATTCTAATCTATACATATAAAACTCTAAATTGATTGATTCATTCATTCCTTCATTCATTGTTGGGATAAGCGTGGAGCCCTAACGGCTGAAGGTAGAGACACCATTTTTGGAGGGTAGATACCTTTCATGATGTAGATGAGCACTAAGAAAGGATTTTACAAAATTCCCGTTATACAGGGTGCTACAGGTTGTTTAAGTTTGTATGAGAATTTGTATAGGGTTGAAGTAGAGACACCATTTTTGGAGGGTAGATACCTTTCATGGTGTAGGTGAGCACTAAGAAAGCGTTTTGTATAATTCCCGTTATACAGGGTGCATCAGGGTTTTCCAATTTGAATAGGGATTTGTATAGGGCTGAAGGTAGAGACACAATTTTTGGAGGGTATACCTTTCATGGCGTAGGTGAGCACTAAGAAAGCATTTAGGAAAATTCCCGTTACACAGGGTGCTACGGAGTGTTCCAGTTTGTACATGATTTTTTTTATGGGAAAATTTAAATGTGTGAAATAAAGTTTACTGATAAATACCTAGGTGTATTGGTAATCCGTGACTTTCAAAATAAATGCACAACTATCTTAATCACGCGAATGAAGTTGCGGGCAAAAGCTAGTGTAGGTATATAATGGTAAATACGCAAAATAATTTATTTACTTTTAAAATAATTCTCGTGACTCGTGAATAAGACTCGTGTGTCATTTTTTTAACTTACTTTCTCTTGGTCGTTCCGAACCTTAGAGTAAGTTAACAAAAATATCACACGAGTCTACAAAGTGTTAAATATTGCGTAATGTTATTGTGTCGTCTAGGGGCCGCCTTAAATAAAATCTTTTTATAAACATCTCTCTTGGACCAACTAGAGCTTGGTTACTACTTTATTAGTACCTAACCTAATCAAGTTGCAAGCAACATCTTAATTTAGAATTTATTCATTCATAGGACTTAATTAATTTTACTTTTAACGAGCCTACCTCTCTTTATGAGTCGAGCCATGGACGATCGCGCGAGAACAATAAACTTACTTATAGGTTAACGTTTGTCGACTAATGTTTATGGTTGTTAAATTACTTTTTTAACATGTCTATATAATTACCAATTACACAAATAAAATTATTTTGGTTACTAACAAAGAAAAATATTGAAAATCGCTAATAATTCGTTTCATTTTATTTATCATACTTCTTTGCACTTCAGTAACAATTGTCAATATATACACCGTTAATTTTTAAGTAGTATATCTAAAAATAAAATGGGGACATCAGACCACGTTTCTGAATATGAACGTGCACGACCGATTATTCGGCAAACTCACAAAAAAAACAAGACGCGTGTGTCAGAAATGGTCAGAAACATGGAGAGAATTAAAACAAAATAAATCAATTTAAGTAAAGTAATGTTTATTAAATTGAATCGTCCAATTTCTTTTAACCTACCACCTGTTCGGACGTCTTTTTTTTAGCTGAGAGAAGAACAGGCGGAAGAAACTCGTCAGCTTTATCAAATCAGATATTTACAATTAAATCGTTACAATCTACAACAATATAAACTTAAAGTTATCAGTTAATCTCTTTATTAAACTATGATACTAGTTACCAAGCAAATGCAAAAGAAATCTGTCTATAATGTACTTTACTTATTATTACTACAAATAATCGGAATAATCATAAAATTGGGAATGAAAATTAACAGCGGATAGCCTTTGAAAAAGAATCAACTCACACACAAAACAATTAATTCAAAATAACACAATACAATGAAGAATTTACTTAACTTAAATCCCGTAGTGCTCCAAACTTAAAAGTGAAACGTATGCTCAATTTTCCATTCCTTAAATACCCACTAAATTTAACACAAAAAGTTTACCCCTCACACCACTTTTCAACCAATCACAATCGACTATACTATTTGTACGAAAAAGTAATATCAGAGATAATATTTTATAAAACAATTACGTTGTAATCTTTTTGAAACTAAATCTTCATTTTCAGTTCAGTTTCAGTTATATTCATCACTGTAGTCTTACTTGCATAAATTCTTGAAAATACGTTCAGCCAATGATAGGCGTTACGACTAACTATCGTGAAATTATCAAATATAATAAATGGTAACTTATTTAAAACTTGCTAAGATATGTATAAGATATTTACATTATTTTTATAAGAACTGAATCAAAATTAAATGTTAAACAATACATGATTTGATCATACTATTACCAAACATTATTTATCTGAACGTGTAAGGCAAAGGCAAATGTTCATACAGCCAAAAATACAATTATTGGAAAAAAGCTTTACTTAAAATCCGTCACGGCCATTCTGACAAGTACTTCGCTCCCGAAGTACAATTTTAAACTTATATGTTAGGTATATTAATAACAATCATAATGGTCTTTAAAATTTACAGAACAGTCACTGTTAAAACCACTACTGCCAACAATGGGCATTAGTCTTAAAAATAGTCACAGTCAAATATGGCTCGCAAGCTTCTTAATCATGGCTCGCAAGCCTCTGCAACATGGCTCGCAAGCCACTTCAACATGGCTCGTAAGCCTTTCCAACATGGCTCTTAAACTCCTCCAACATGGTTCGCAAATCTCTCCAACATGGCTCGCAAATCTCCCCATCATGGCTCGCAAATCTCTCCAACATGGCTCGCAAATCTCTCCAACATGGCTCGCATATCTTTCCAACATGGCTCGCAAACCTCTCAAACATGGCTAGTAAACCTTTCGAATATGGCTCGCAAACCTCTCAAACATGGCTAGTAAACCACCGCCCGCAAGCTAAACACCCCCACTCTACCGCTACCCCTGGGCGGTGGGCAATTACAGTCATAAGTCAAAAAGCAATAGACCATCATGATTATTACCAATAAAATCTCCAACTTGTCCCATTTAACAAAAATCTTCACCCAACTCTTTATTGAAAAAAAAAAGAAATGGCAATTAGATATAAAATATAACAATTTAATTAGTGACAATTCTGATTTAATAAGACAATATACAAATATTATATAATATAAGTCGACGAAGACAACTGTCAGAAGCTGTTTGCTAAATAGGACAAGCAGCAAGATAAACACACTATCAATATAACTCATCATAATGTCAATTATTTTTAATCAATCAATATGATCAGAAAACAAACCTACTAGAACAAGTATTTGGTAAGATCGATCATGTGGCTTCATCAATTTGCAAATAAATTATCATAACCATTATTATCATCATTATCTTCAACCATCATCATTATAATCATCACTCGTCACTATCTTAATAATCCTCATTAACATAATTATCATCATTATTATAATTTTCAAATCGAAATCATAATGTAAATCGAAATCATAATCAAAATCATAATATAAATCGATGTCATAATTTAAATCGAAGACAATCCAAATCTAAATCATAATCTTGATTGAAATCAGAATACGAATCGAAATCAGAATCTAAATCATAATCAGAATCGTAATCGAAATCAGAATCTAAATCGAAATCAAAATCGAAATCAGAATCTAAATCGAAAACAAAATCAAAATCGAAAACCAGAATCGATACCAGTATCAAAATCAAAATAAGAATATAAATCGAAACTAAGTGTAAATTGAAACTCAAATACTATAAATCTAATTTCAAAATCGAAACTAAAATGTAAAATGTAAATGGATATCAAAATGGAAATTAAGATCAAAATGTAAATCGAAGTCAAAATATACATCGAAATCAAAATGTTAATAAAAATCAAAATGTAAATAAAAATCAAAATCAAAATGTTAATCAAAATATAAATCTAAATCAAAATCAAAATGTAAATTCAAATCGAAATCGTAATCAAAATGGAAATCGTAATCAAAATGGAAATCGTAATCAAAATGGAAATCGTAATCAAAATGTAAATCAAAATATAAATGTAAATCAAAATATAAATGTTAATCCAAATCAAAATGAAAATCCAAATCAAAATGAAAATCCAAATCAAAATGAAAATCCAAATCAAAATGAAAATCCAAATCAAAATGAAAATCCAAATCAAAATGAAAATCCAAATCAAAACGAAAATCCAAATCAAAACGAAAATCCAAATCAAAACGAAAATCCAAATCAAAACGAAAATCCGAATCAAAACGAAAATCCGAATCAAAACGAAAATCCTAATCAAAATGAAAATCCTAATCAAAACGAAAATCCTAATCAAAATGAAAATCCTAATCAAAATGAAAATCCTAATCAAAATAAAAATCCTAATCAAAATGAAAATCCTAATCAAAATGAAAATCCTAATCAAAATGAAAATCTTAATCAAAATAAAAATCCTAATCAAAATGGAAATCTTCATCAAAATGAAAATCCTCATCAAAAACGAAAATCCTCATAAAAATGAAATCCTCATCAAAATGTCAATTCAAATCAAAATATCAATCCAAATCAACATGTAAATCCAAATCGAAATGTAAATTCAAATCAAAATTTAAATTAAAATCATAATGTAAATCCAAATAATAATGTTCATCGAAATCAGCAAAATGTAAATCGAGATCGAAACCTAAAAATCGAACCCTTAATATAATCTATACCTTAATCGAAATTTAAATCTAAATTGAAAATAAAAAAAAAACTAAAATCGAAATTTAATTTTCAAGGTTTAGACTTTATCCTAGATTGAAATCTAAGTTGAAATCTAACCCAAAATCTATTTCAAAATAAAAACCAAAATCTAAATCTATCAAAATCTAAATTTAAAAAAAAGATCGAAAATCGAAACTGAAAATCTAAACCAAAAATCAAATCTTAAAATCAAATTCGAAAATCAAATCCGAAAATCAAGTCCTATAATCAAATCTGAGAAACAAAACCAAAAATCCTAATTATAAAAACAAAACCAAAAATCGAAAATACTATCTATAATCAAAATCAAAAGTATAAAATCTAAAGTAAAATCTTAAATCTAAAATCAAAACCGAAAATCAGAACCTAAAATCAAAACCTAAAATCAAAACCTAAAATTAAAACCTGAAATCAAAACCTAAGATCTAAATCGAAAATCTAAAATCAAAATAAAAATCTAAACCGAAAATCTAAACCCAAAATTTAAATCAAAAATCAAAACGAAAAATCAAAACCTAAAACAAAATATAATATTATCATGAACTTGGGTACAAACCAAAGTCTCTGAATAAATTACTCAAAACATACTTGTCTGTTGCAATTTAAACCCACCCAATAGTAAATAATAAATCCGAATGACATCGAATCATACATTTTAAACTTTTAACTTCGTAGCAAGATTAATGACTTAGGAGACAACATAATCAAACCTAAACTATTTAACTAAATCTATATATTTTAGATTATACACCTGAACAGGTTGACTAACTGTCGTGTTATCAATAACAAAGTAATTGAAAATTTATCAAATAAAAATAAAGCAATAATATAAGCAATAATATATAAGGCAATAGTAAAAAGTAATTAATATAAAGTACAATTATTAATTATAATTTTTAAGTAATTATGATTAATAATTGTGTTATTGTGTGAACATTAGCATAACAGTGTGAACATAGCATTTAAGCTTATTTCTTATCGGAAGAAAGCACAAATTAAAAAGAAACAATATCAGCCTTTTTTAGTTACACATAAATTGCTTATCATTATTTGAATTTTCAATAATGCTAGGATTACTCTGCGCAAACATTACTGAGCGGAATTCTATTTTATAGATAACTTTTCTAAGTAAAAGAAATATTATTATATACATTGCTCCGATTCCAAATAAAGAAACTAAAAGCATTTGTGTCGCCCAAGACAGCGCCTACAGAATAGTTCGTCGTCTAAGTTGAGACAGCCAGGAATCGAACCCGGGGATCTCGAGAGACAGACACCATGAAAACCAGTGTACTACCCACTCGACGTTGTTGGTCGAAAAATAAATAATAGAATACGATATCTACCCAAAATAAAAACTTTCAATAAATTTAAAATGAGAATGAGAATGCTAAATACTGTGGCAGGGTAAGTAAAGTTCAAAAGGAAAGACACTCTGCTTTAAATAAGAAAAACAAAATAAACCCTCAAATGAAAAACAATAAATTCTTACTTAAATCTTACTACCTTCTTTGCAATTCGAAACATACGTAGAAAGTAAAAATTAAGAAATGATGTAACTATTAAAAATTTGGTAGCAATGAATAATATTTTGTACTAGTGCAGAAGTAAATAGCTGTGCTTCAATAAAATTTGAATTTTCTAAAGCTAAAGTATCTACAAACCCAAATGTTTCATTGTAAACTTTATACAGACTTAGTATAAAAAGATCTACCTACTTATAACGTACCTACAAATGAACAATTTAAACAAGTTTTAATCGCATTTACTTAGACGCCAGACCAATTACTCAGGCTTTTGATAAAACCACATCAGTATCACAAATACCGTCACAAATTAATTTTATAAACATCTTTAGTTAATATTGATTTCTCAATGTATTTGATGTTAATTTCGTCGTAACAAATTTTATTCTTTTTCCACATCAAAACAATAAATAAGTATTGAAATAGCAAAGTAGCAACCTCGTAAAATAAATTATTAAAACAGCCACTAATGGCCTTACCGGCTAGCGGACTTTGAAGGAAGATCTCTGAAGACTTCTCCTTTACTTCTCATTCTTCTTTCACTGACACCAGCTGGCTGCTACTCAGGTCTCAGGATCGCAATGGCAGCGGAGCGAGTTCTCGTCAGCATCCACCCTGAAAATCATCAGGAATTGGTGTTAATATTTTGTAAATGGACCGAGTTGATACCCACTTCTGATGTCAGAAATGGTCAGAAACATGGAGAGAATTAAAACAAAATAAATCAATTTAAGTAAAGTAATGTTTATTAAATTGAATCGTCCAATTTCTTTTAACCTACCACCTGTTCGGACGTCTTTTTTTTAGCTGAGAGAAGAACAGGCGGAAGAAACTCGTCAGCTTTATCAAATCAGATATTTACAATTAAATCGTTACAATCTACAACAATATAAACTTAAAGTTATCAGTTAATCTCTTTATTAAACTATGATACTAGTTACCAAGCAAATGCAAAAGAAATCTGTCTATAATGTACTTTACTTATTATTACTACAAATAATCGGAATAATCATAAAATTGGGAATGAAAATTAACAGCGGATAGCCTTTGAAAAAGAATCAACTCACACACAAAACAATTAATTCAAAATAACACAATACAATGAAGAATTTACTTAACTTAAATCCCGTAGTGCTCCAAACTTAAAAGTGAAACGTATGCTCAATTTTCCATTCCTTAAATACCCACTAAATTTAACACAAAAAGTTTACCCCTCACACCACTTTTCAACCAATCACAATCGACTATACTATTTGTACGAAAAAGTAATATCAGAGATAATATTTTATAAAACAATTACGTTGTAATCTTTTTGAAACTAAATCTTCATTTTCAGTTCAGTTTCAGTTATATTCATCACTGTAGTCTTACTTGCATAAATTCTTGAAAATACGTTCAGCCAATGATAGGCGTTACGACTAACTATCGTGAAATTATCAAATATAATAAATGGTAACTTATTTAAAACTTGCTAAGATATGTATAAGATATTTACATTATTTTTATAAGAACTGAATCAAAATTAAATGTTAAACAATACATGATTTGATCATACTATTACCAAACATTATTTATCTGAACGTGTAAGGCAAAGGCAAATGTTCATACAGCCAAAAATACAATTATTGGAAAAAAGCTTTACTTAAAATCCGTCACGTGCGTAGATTCATTGTCACTGTGACAACCAGTTTGTGATTGGTAGCGTCGTGTATGAACCGCCATTGAAATACTAGTGCTGTGAATTTTTCGAAACTCATTGGTGATTAGAGTTTGCAACCAGTTTATTTTCAGTCGCGCCGTGTAAGATCGGGCTAACCGTGTATACTTAAAGTCTACGTGAGGTTAATAGGATATTTGTCCAATTTTCTTGTAGTTATATTTTCTTCTATTACCTATATTGATGGAGGAACTGACTGGATAACTGACAGACACAACCTAAATTATTGGAAATCGGAATGAAATAGATTCAAACCAAACACGAAATGTAACCTGGAGAAGATTCACGCATCACACCCAGTATCAATCATAAGCTGCTAGTCATTCTACACATAACGTGTCCTTTTACGCACATGGATGAATATATCGCACTCATGAAAATGTTGCTATGCTGAAAATGTTGCTTACCGTTATTCTATTTATACAATAACGTTAATGGAGACAATACAGACATTGTATTAAATTCGACAGTAGAGAAATGAACCTCTCGATCATCTGTTGTGATGTACCCGGACTATGTGCCTGATAATAAGACAATACACACACGTAGCATTGTCATAGCAGACACAAATGGATATACCAAAGACAAAATCAGCAGAACCAAAGCGGAAGATTATAAATTCCTCAAGAACATATCAGTTTACCCAAATATGTCTTCTAACCTACAAAAAATTAAGCTCTGTCATAAAGGAGCTAGCGAGCTGCAATGCGTTCCACAAAATGATAAAAGTGATACATTAATCATTAAATTATACCGATTTAGGGTACCTAATGGAGTAATCTAATCTTGTGCTATAGTAATAAAATTACACATCACATTAATTTTAACCTGTCGCACCAAATCATCGTGTTCATTAGAATTCATTGAGAATGAAATGATGTATTTTTTCGTTTTAAAAAAAATTGTTTTCCTCATTTTATTAATAGATTGTTTTCGTAGCCCGAAGGTTCAAATTTGACGGGTCTTTTCTCTGGATCCAATTAATTAAGGGTATCTCTTCAGCGGTCGTTTAATTAATAATTTTATTGAAGTCCTTTGGATTAACAGTAATTAGATATGGCGACTAGGCAACGTTGTTTGATTGTTTGGGATGTGGTTGAGCGTGGGCGTGATTAAAATGTGCGTATAATGAGCTTCATCTAATATTCTGGTAGGCTGTGAGGCAAATTAAATACTTATTCATTTGACGATTAAAGTAAAGGCTATATACAGGGTGGCCCAAACGGTGACACTAAAAATTTTTTTTTTGATTCCTCACATCTAGTTGTACCCGGAAATACCCTATGTATGTTCAGCGATTTTTTGTAGTTTTCGAGCTATGATTTTTTTTTTTAATTTTGAGATTTTTTTACTTGACAGACTAAAATTTTTTTTTTACCGGAAATTATACATCTTTTTTTGAATTTTTTTTTTGTTACATAGACCTCATGACTTGTTCTTTAACACATAAAATACCCAGCTTCCTGTCATCAAAATAAGTTCCAAAAATATTGACCGACAGTAAAAAATTGAGGTAAAAGCAAGTCATAGTTAAAATTTCAACTTTGAATTAAAAATTAAAAAAAAAGGTTCCATGACTTTTTAGTAATTTTAAAAACTTAACAAGACCCTAAGCTTTAATTCTAATTAAAAAAAAGTGGTGCTTAATAGGCTTTTTTTAGCCGAAATCTGCCTTCAAATGTACAAAGGTAATTTATTTTAAAAGCACTCATTGTTATTATCTAAGGTTAATTAGGTTTGATATAACATAATAATTGACATTTAGTATAGTTTATAAATTTAGAGTTCTAAATTAGTTTAGTGGTAGTTAGTATGTTGTCACTTCAACAGCACAAGTTGGTCTTTGTACAAAGAAAATGGTCTTTACCTCCAACCGGTTTATCTTTAGCGACATCATAAATAACAATAGTTCTGGCAGACACTAGAATCACAAACAATAGACTTCCCGCGCGCCGAACAAAAGAAGGGGGACCAACACAGCGTCGTCTATAAGCACGTCCTCTCTTTCTCATCTAGGCCGTCTTGCTCTATCTATCTTGCTGTCTTGCTCTATCTATCTTGCTATCTTGCTCTATTCATCTCATGTCGGTCGCATTCCTCCCTCCTTCACCTCAGTTGTTCACAGCTTTCGCTCGTGTTACTACTACTCCTGGTTTTGTTTTCAATTCTGATACAACTACTCTCGCTTGCTAACTGGACTCTGATTCTTCCTGTGACTGATTTACCTGTGCTTGTGTTTCGGACTTTGATTACCTACCTTGTGATTTGGACCTTTGTGCTGCAACATGAGCTATTCTTTGCGTGAATACGCAGAGATGCACTATTTTTACGGTGTTGCCCAAGGAAATGCTAGTTTGGCAGCAAGGCTTTATCGAGAGCAATTGGAACGGCGAGGAGAACAACGGGAGCATTACCCGAATTACAGAGTATTTCAAAATACTCACAATACATTTATGGAGGGACGAATTCCTGGACGTTCATCTCAGGAAGGAATACCCAGAATGGATCCAGATATTATGGATCAAGTCGTGGAACAAGTGGAAAGGGATTCATCGACTAGCACCAGAGCAATCGCAAGAAGGACTGGTGTACCACGAACCTCAGTTATGAGGATACTGAAGTCAGGTGGGTTAATTTCATCTTGTCTTTAAACCTCATAATTACGCACCCATTAGCTCGCCCACTATGCCCACGTGCTATTTTTTTTAGCTGTAATTATTGTGACTTAAAAAAAATAGCACGCACGTGCTTTATGAGCGACTTTTTGTAGCACGTGGTCTTTTTAAGTATTGAACTCTGACTGAATGTGTATTTGGCAACAAAATAATCACTCGCTAGTGGGCGAGAAAGCGTGGTACATACCAGTGATTATCACTAGCCTACTATTTGGTGAAACTGAAAAAAGACTATCTTACCTATGCTTTGAATTTACAATTTCGGTGTTTTTTTTTTCAGAGGGATACCACGCTTTTCATATCCAACGCGTGCAACAATTGCAACCTGCAGATTATCCAAGACGAGTGACTTTCTGTGAAACAATGCTTCAAAAAACTCAAGACGATCCTGATTTCTTCGACAAAATTTTGTGGACAGACGAATCACGCTTTGAAAGAACCGGAGTTTTCAATATTCATAATTATCACAGTTGGGCCATTGAAAACCCACACAAGGCAAGACCATCCAATTTTCAAACAAGGTTTAGTGTAAATTTGTGGTCAGGAATTGTCAATGGGGAATTTATAGGACCATTTGAATTGCCGGCTAGGTTGAACGGAGCGCAATATTTGGATTTTCTACGAAATAGCTTGAACGGTTTATTAGAGGATGTGAATCTACTAACAAGAAGAAGAATGATATTTCAAAACGATGGTGCTCCGTGCCACTATGCTAGAGAAGTACGAGAGCACCTTAACCAGACTTTTCCGAGACGGTGGATTGGGCGTGGCGGCCCGATTCCTTGGCCTGCGCGTTCACCAGACTTAAACCCCATAGATTTTTTTCTGTGGGGCTATTACAAAGAGATGGTTTACGCAAACGAAACAAACACTGAAGCAGAGCTGCGTCAAAAACTAAGAGAAGCAGAAATAAAAATCAAAGAAAATACTAATGCTTTCCGAAATTTAAAACAATTTTTTTTAAGGCGATGTAGGTTGTGCATTGAAGCGGGAGGGAGACATTTTGAAAACTTATTCGGAAATAAATTTAATTGTTGAATTTGTAGTAATTGTTTTATTTAATATGATTTATCCTTAAAATAACCAAAATAACTATAACTAAATGACATCGATGTTACCGCTTCGTAATAACATACTTTTAAAGGTTGTTTTTAATTCTTTATTCAATAAACAGTACCATTTTAAACTTTATTTTGGTAAGAATCATTTTGTGAATGACAAAATAGCCAATAAAAAATCTTAGAAAATTTCACCTTTGTGCATTTGAAGGCAGATTTCGGCTAAAAAAGCTAATTAAGCACATTTTTTTTTTAATTAGAATTAAAGCTTAGGGTCTTGTGAAGTTTTTAAAATTACTCAGAAGTCATGGAACCTATTTTTTTAATTTTTAATTCAAAGTTGAAAATTTAACTATGATTTGATTTTACGTCAATTTTTCACTGTCGGTCAATATTTTTGTAACTTATTTTGATGACAGGAAGCTGGGTATTTTATGTGTTAAAGTTCAAGTCATGAGGTCTATGTAACAAAAAAATAATTCAAAAAAAGATGTATAATTTCCGAAAAAAAAATATTTTAGTCTGTCAAGTCAAAAATTCTCAAAATTTTAAAAAATAATTCATAGCTCGAAAACTACAAAAAATCACTGAACATACATAGGGTATTTTCGGGTACAACGAGATGTGAGGAAACAAAAAAAAAATTTTTAGCGTCACCGTTTGGGCCACCCTGTATAGTAATCAAATTAAATTATTAAGTAACTAGCGGCCACCCACGGTTTCACCCGCGTGGTTCCCGTTCCCGTGGGAATATCGGGATAAAAACTATCCTGTTTTAATACAGGCTAGCTATCTACTATCTTTGTGCCAAATTTCAACCAAATCTCGTAAGTACCAAAATGTTCAGAAATATAATAGCGAAAGAAAATTAACCTTCGTTTGAAATAAATCATCTTGTTTTGTTATCTGATATACACGCGCGCCGCACAACTTTTATCAATGCAAATAACTCAAAGATTCTCATACCAATATTTCTTAAAAGTTTCTAAATTAGGTTAGTACCTACCTAAAATACTTACTAGAAGTGCTAGAAGTTTGTTACCAAGTTACATCAAAAGTGTTGTGTTTTCGTTAACAATCCTATCCTACTAATATCATAAATGTGAAAGTTTGTGGGTTTGGATGTTTAGATGTTTGGATGTTTGTTCCTCAATCACGCAAAATCTACTGAACAGATTTGGTTGAAATTTGGCACACAGATAGTAGATAGCCTGGATTAAAACATAGGATACTTTTTATCCCGATATTCCCACGGGAACGGGAACCACGCGGGTGAAACTGCGGGCGGCCGCTAGTAGGTAAATAAATAAACTTTAGCTAACTTCTGCGTTATTTATCACTTTTCCAATGTCAAATACAAATAATTTTCGATATTAACCTTAACAAGCACTTGTCAAATAAAGTTTCAGTAATTGAAGTTAGTATACACTCAAACACTTAAGGCTGTATACGCATTTCAAAGAAATTAGCGTTTTTCAAATGAAGTTATCTAAAGAATGAAAGCATTACTATTGATGTAAACTTTAGTTTTAGGAAGCAAAATTCTTAAATTAGTGCCGTATAGAGAGAAAAACATAATAAATTATCAGGTATTATAGAACGAAGACAATCTGTTCAAGTGGAATTTCAAATTTGCTTGTCAGATGTATTTTTCACAAACGTTTCAGCTATAACAAATAAGAATACGACTCATTTATTTGTTCACTTATTGTTTGTATTGTCAAGGAGTGCTCTATAGAGAGAAAATTAAATAAAATGTTTTTAATCACAGAGAAATAAAATATTAAATATGCTCAAATCGGTACACTTTGACATGTTTTTTTACCGGTATTTACAGATTCTAAAGTACTTTTTTTATTTTTTTTAGGAATAATGAGATATTTGTCTATTGTATTGCGTGTTTTGTATAAACTTATATCTATTTAATAACTTAATAGGAATTGTTAAAGTTCGCCCTCATTACGGCTCGCGCAGAGTTGTTTTGGTCGTTTGTATTTAAAATTTAAAAATGTGACGAGATGCGCGTCTACAGCCTTAACACGATTTTATTTAAGAACTTTATGGTTTGATTGGGTATATTGTTTGATTTAATTCATATTTGTGATTATGACTTTGAAGCTTAATTAAGTAGTATCCGTAAGGGATCATTCACACAGCTCACTTGCCGGTGACTGACGCTTCACGTGACTGTCAAAACTTTTTGACTGACTGTCGTGTGAATGATCGTTTTATTTTATTTAAATGTAAAGTACCCAAAAAGTACCTATAGCACAGAATATATAATCCTATAGCACGCGTGGAAACACCAGCTATAAATTTTTAACCATCTGCTATGACATTTTTTCCATAGGTTTAGGTACAAAAACAGACGGTAAACTTAATCAGTTTTTTGTGTTAGTGAACATCAGCCAAAGATGAATATTATAAACTACAAACTACCTCTATATTGGTAGGTAACTCCAAAATAAGGTATCTCGTTTTCCAATGTAGATAAGTGGGTACTTAAATAAATCTCTTCACCGGTCAAAGTTAAATACATTTGGCCTCCTTTCACATTTTATTTACGCAGGCAAATAATGTTCGTTTAATCAACGCCAAATTACAAGGGACAGCCTGCCATCCAATTCAATCAGGATTATATAGGCTTGCTTGATAATACATTGGGTACCTATGTATATGATAATGATATAATGTGAAACATGTCCATTTTGAAAAGCTTTGTATGCTTTTTGCCCGTATTCTGTGAGATTATATTTAGAGTGTATTGCAGTAGGTAATTAGGATTTTTTTCAGGTTTATTCAATTCTTTTTGAGTAATTCGATATGTTACCTTGAAATTGCTCTAATTAAACCCTATTTCAATTAGAAAATTAAAATTGTATCTATACCTCACTAAGATTAGATAAATCTTTTTAACTAATCAGTAGTGCTAACTTTAAAGCGACTTTTATAAAATTAATAGTTCCTAAATAAGCTAAAATAGTATCTAGGTTTACCTCTAGGTAAAGGTAAACCTAAAGGTTCTTATGACTTTACTTTAAATTATCTCGAGTAGATTTTGATATATTATGTAGTCAGTGAATTTTTTTTTCATGATACCAAGCGTTGCGGCGTTGCCTTTGGCGCAAGTTGTTCTTTTAGGATTTACATCATAAAGTTAGTAATTATATTATACGGAGCATTAAACAAGTTTTTCAATCTTCTCCTCAAAGACTTTTTTTATCCAAGTTTTCAAAAAGCTCTGTAAAACTAATATACCCCTGAGAGTAGACTTTGCAGGAAAAGGTTTAAAACTGGAGAGCAATCCTTACTAATATTATAAATGCGAAAGTCCGTTTGTTTGTTTGTTTATTTGTTTGTTTGTTTGTTACGCCTTCACGTCTTAACTACTGAACCGATCATCATGAAATTTTGCATAGACGTTGACAGGGGTACAGAGAAGGACATAGAGTACCTTTCATACCAAAAAATGTATTGTTCCCGAGAGATAGTAAAAAAACTTTCCATGCAGACGAAGTCGCGGGCGGCCGCTAGTCTGTCATAAATATCCAAGAATTTTACGGTCGGGAAGCTAGGCTCCCAATTTACAAGGTTAATTTAAAAGAAGTCAGGTACCTACCTATAAAGAATCTAATTTAGGTTTTGTAGTTGGGTTGAAAGCGAAATTTTCAGTTTATTTCATCAATGTTTGTTAAACTTTGTACTAGATAGAAAATGCAACTCGTCTCGTTAGCTCACGAACAAGCGATCTTCACTTATTAGACAAATGCTCGAACTAACCACTGAGCTACAAGGACCGATTCGAATTGATCCTAACTTCCATAGGTGCTTTTACTTTGGGATAGCTTCAATATATTAATTAAAAGTTAAACAAATAAATTCGTATTAAAGACTAATATTTTAATTACAACGAAGGATGGTTAGGTCCCTTGGGCATAACTTTATCTGCCTACAACAGTTATCAAGTTTCGCAATATTATGACCCTAAACTTCCGGTTACTATGAAATTATGATAACCCCACCGCATTATGTTTTAGTTGGTGATAGCTACACGTAGTAAAAGAACTTCATTTTATTTAATTTTTTAGTCGGTGAGAAAAAAATATATTAAAAAAGCATATTTATTTAATTTAAGTTTCTAGTATACAGTTCTATAATTCATCGAAAGGATTCAAAGTGATAGGTACTTACTATTTCGAAAAAAAAATTGTAGGTTATAGTTTAAAATAGGTGATAGTGTTACTAAAACTGAAAAACATTCTTTTTTTTCGCCTTTCCATGGTAAGTCGGTCAGTTAACCATACATTCTGTATAGGAGTATGTTTTTTTTTTCATTTTTCGACATATGTTCCATGGAGAAAATTGATAAGTTTAAGCAAAACTATCACCTGTTTCAATATGATGATATTTGTTTCCCCCTTAAATGAAAATATACAAAAAATATAGACAAACAGTATTGACCCTGCCTAGCTGCCTAATATTTAATTAAATTGAGTTATAATTTCAACTAGCTAAAACAAAATTTCTGAAAAAAAAAACTTTTTAAAAACACACTTTTAAAACGGACTAAATTATTACAAAAAACATCGGTCTAAAAGCATTAAAACGGACTAAAAAGTAAAAAACAAATTCTTCTGTAAATATAACTTTATTTCCATACAATAAATACATTAATTCTAATTAATACCTATAATTCACATTATTCCTTAAACCTATTCAAAGATGCCACCCCGGGTCATACCAGGCGCAAAGGTCCCCATAACACTGACGGCATTTCCGCGTTGAATGGCGATTGACAACCTTTGCGCCAAGTAGGAACCAGAGCGGGCATCTCATCGCCTCTCACGTAGGCGGCGACCCAACCTTGATGAAGGCTACTGCCTCCGACCCCAACATCCCGTTGCCTCAAACGCGAGTGGGACGAAAATGTAATTAGAAGCCAGAGTGAGAGATGTGTGAGGCGGCGAAGGTGCTGACGCACGTGGCATCCCAAACAGGCATTTCCCTTTCTGCCAAGGCACCAAGGTTAGCCCGTCCGGTCTTTTACCGTCCGAGCGACTAAGACCCGGCGGCTCCAGCACGCACGTATCACAGTTATAATTTTATTAATCAAAGTGCCTACTGTCAGAAGTAATCATACTTAATTATTTTTTTGTCCTCAGCCCGTGGAACATGGAGACAAGGGCTGATGATGACGAGGCCCCCAAAGACCCGGCTGCGAGGAAGCAAACCCACCATGACTATACGGAGCAGGACTTTGAAGGTACACACAGACTAAGAACAACAAAGTTATAAAGTAAAAAAATACCCTTTTGGCTTCAAAAACTTTTAAGTCTTTCAGATATTGATTTTTAGTATAGTGTGCCATCAGGTACTTTATTGAAATGGCCCCGCGACTTCATCCGCGTGGATATTTAAGAAAATCCCTAGGGAACCTTCAACCAGGATAAATAGTGTTCTATGTTTTAATTTCATCAAAATCCGATCACCCGTTTTTACGTAATTAAGTGGGTCCCCATCAAGCGCGCTGCCTCGGGAGGATACCTAATGGGGAATGTCTGAAAAAAATCAAATTGGCTGAAACATTTTTATAGGTAGAAATAAGCTCCCTTAACAATAGAGAAAATTTTGAGAATTTTTGGTTGTGTGAAAAATAAAAAAAAATAACTTCGTCTTCGCAAAAAAACAGAGATAACAGCAGAATGTAGATGATTCCTTAGCCACCACCTGCCACAACCGAAACATGTTTTTAATAAAAAAGTTTTGACACAAAATGTCAAAATTGTGTCATTTTTTTTAATACGTGTTGTAGTTGCGGCAGATAGTGGCTAAGGAATCATCGTGTTGTAGTTGTGGCAGGTGGTTCATGTCCATTCTGCTATTACTTCCGTACTTTTGCGAAGAAGTTTTTTATTTTTTTACGCAACCAAAAATTTTGAAACTTTTCTCTATTGTTATGGGAACTTATTCCCACCTATACAACTTGTTAATGAATTAACGCAAAATAAGAAAAACCCTTTCTTCGGACCATCAAACTGAACAACTTTTATTATGGGACCAACTCTGAATCGCGAAAAAAAAATACAGCTGTTACATACAAAAATTAATAACAAAAATATAAAAATTTATGAAGCAGCTGATTTTTTTTTCGCGATTTCAGCGTTGGTATTCCGGCCATTTCAGAACTGACAGACTTATGTTTACTCTCTCTACGATTGAAAACTAAATGATGACAGGGGTCTCTTACTGATGCCACATGACGTAAATATAATCTTAAAATTTTGACCGGAAGTGGAAGATTTTCTTAAGCTTCCGGCCAATTTTATTTGCTATAATCTTCTGATCCTCGCTCAGCACAACTTTTTCGACCGTGAGGCATGCATTTCATCGTGATGTCATATGACGTAGGCAATACTGTCGTGGGCTCACGGACTATATTTATTCTATTGTAGAGAAAAAGATTCTTCTATATTAGTATCTGTATTACTTAGTATTAGTAAATAGGCTGAAACATTTTTCTACAATAGTTTGTAGAAAAATGTTTATGCCAATTTGATTTTTTTTTCAGACATTCCCCATTACTGTTCTAGACTAGAATAGAATTACTGGATATCTGAACTTCCCGATCAACATGAGAATTATTTACGTACACCACACGTCTAACGTAAACGTAACCCAACTACCATTATCTTAGTTACGTGAGCTGCCAATAGAACGCAAATTAACTCACTCAGACTCTCATCTCCTGGTGAACCGTGCAGTCATTTCTCAGAAACATCTGTATTTATTCACTAGCAACCTCCAGCGGCTTCTGCCACACTTCCTGCTATATATATATATAATACACCTGCTTCTTACAGTAAAAAAAAAATGTAAATAAATATCCTTTTCTGAATTGATGACGATTTTTCCGGTGTATCTTAAATAATCTTCGACGGCTTCGAAGATTTAAGTAAACGAATTTACTTATTTGGTTCTTTCTATCCTATTATACCCTCTTTTTTATTTCAGCATAACATTAACTAGGCTTTATGTGACCACGATAAAGTTTCATAATTCAGTTTCATACAAGGACTTCTATGTTGTTTACTAGACGTTTAACCTGAAAGTATTTAGTCTAAGTAGGTAGGTACTTATCTGAAATCTTAACTACTCTGAATACCTTTTCATATTTTATTACAACAAATTGAAATGTCAACTCAAGTTTCCAAATTGAAATTTAACACGAGTTAGATTTGCTAAGCGTAAAAATAAGAATTCGTAGGTATTTCATTTTCGCTCGTCCAGTGATACTCGAAACGGAGATTTGGGGCTTGAAAAATATATACCCCAATTTACAATTTGATCCCGTACCGAAATCTAAAGTAGGTCAGAAAGGAAAAGGGGGACTTTGATCACTAAAGTAGACAGAAGGGCCGCTCGGAACAAACCGTGGTATTCCGTACACGTTCCGTAAGTACACACAATCTCAAATGATCTCGGGCTTACTCGGTACCCCTATCAAACATCTGTCGAAAAAAGTGCACCTTTAAATATTCGATAAATTAATTTTATATGGGATATTTGTACAGCGCTATCTAACGGCGAAAAGCGAAATGATAGATTTCTCATAGACGAAATATTTTCTATCTATCTAGTACTTTTGCGCGCGTTTTTTTTCGACAGATATTCGTGCTAGGACAGTTAGTTAGGTTTGCCAACCCTACTATATTATAATAGTATCCTACTATATTGCGGGCTCGCCTACTATATTTTTTGAAAAAATAGATAAATAGGCAAAATTACTATATTTTTTCAAGTGAAATAATGAACAAAAGCAGCAAAAAAATATTACTTATATGCACATAATTGTTTAATAATTTTGTGTTGAAGCTCTTGTGTTTATGGTTGTTGAATAAATTATGAAAATGTTTAGTAAGTATGAAAAATACAACTTCTTTAAAATCCTCCATACAAAACGGCAACCTACTATATTTTTTGGACTTTTCGTCATCTACTCTACTTTTACTACTATATTTTTACACGTAATAATCTTGAAAGAACTATATTTGATGCAAAAAAAGTTGACAACCCTAGGTACAGTACCCGTAGCACTTGTACTATTATTGTATTCTGTGCCGTAGCACGAACAGCCATGCAGGGAAACCTGTAACGTGCGTAAAAAACTTTCGATAGATATTGTATGGGAAAATTGTGTGCCATCTACCGCTGAAAAGCGAAAATAATTTATCCATAGATAATGACTCTATCGAGTCGAAAATGACTTTTGCGCGCGTTTTTTTTTCTCGATAGATGTTAGTGCTAAGGGTACTTATACAGAGCGCAACAAATCAAATTACGGTATAGTGTTTTCGTATCGAATAATATAGTAAGAAGTAGCCCCGGAAATAAGTAGGTGTACAATTTACAGAGCAACGAAACCCCTCTTGTTAGTTTGCTATACTATCATTATTAACAGGTTCGGGCACCTGGCAGATTTTCAGTGGTGGGGGTGGGAGTGGTTGGGCAACAAAGGGCTGAAAACCTGATTGAAGGTATACAATTTACAGAGCTCTGGATTTGGTGTGGTATAATATCAAGCCAATCATGTATCTAAATCGACTATAACACTGCCAGGTATTTTGGCTAGTGGGAAAGTAGTGCCAGGCGGCATCGAACTTTACCACTTTTTCGCGCACCTTTGATCAGGCGCCCGGATCTATTAATATCTAAAGATAGTATGACACACTAACAAGAGGGGTTTCGTCGCTCTGTAAATTGTCCACCTTTTTCCGGGGCTAGTAGTACGTCTACAGCGGACCTTCTGTCTCTAACACACAGACTTTTTGTGCTTTGATACGAGGGTAGAGAAAATAAGCTGCACTATGCAAATTTAATAGGGGCTACTTTTGTTTCGAATGCCAGGAGTCATCGATAAGCAAATTAAATGGCAACATGTTTATTAGTGTAGCGAGTAATAATAATATTTTTTTTGTAAATAGAAAGTTGGGTTTTCTCTTAGGGTTTTCTATACTGACTAATAGTAGTTAACATTAAACTACTCACTTCTATAAGTATGTAAGTCTATACTTACGAATATTAGAATCTGCAAACTCTACATCACAAATTGAATCTGCACATTTTTGCTTAACCAACAACCAGCCTAGTTTGTTAGTTACTTAAATATGAATTTTGAACAGTAACCGGCCAACTTTTTACAATTATCATTTATGAAATTTACAGTGAATGAAACTAGCATTCAAAATACAAGGAACTGACTTTAACTGAAATACCTACATAAGAGATGAATTTACATGGACATAAAAAGGAAGATTTTTCTGTTGGTGAATAATGGTGCGTTTTCACGCAGAGACATGCTTGACGAGCATGTTTTATCCGAGCTTAACCAATTGTCGCCGTTCCAGAGCAGTATCTTTTGTGAAAATGAAATTGCAAGTTGAATGAATGGTGCACCAACAAAGGAACAAAACTCGACCCAGTTCCACCACACATAACTGATGTTGCCGTTAGGTCCATTTATGCTAGCACAACGCCACTGGAAATTTTTGCCATTTCACAACTAAAAGTTTTGATGCAGTTCTAAAAATTTATTAATAATATTCTGACATATAATTGCTCAGCTCAAATAGTATCCGGTGGGATGAATTAGGCTAAAACTGGGCATACCTACCTTATTTATACAGATAGTTATCAAGACGTAGGCATTGCAAGAAAGGAATTATGAAAATACTCAGGGAAAGTACAATTCCATTTCAAAGCGGCCCTTGGATTACAAGTGCGGGAATCCCTAATAACCCTATGGAAAAATTAACTTTATTTTGCTAAGTGAGGTTGCTAGAACTCAATATCGGTGTCATTTCAAAAGATTTTTAAACACCTGTTTAACTTAGACACTGCTTATGTGGTACTGTCATATTTTTGACAATATTGTTTGAAAAACACAGCATCACATTTAAACAGGTGTCTAATTTAAACAGAGTGTTTATAAATCTTTTGTAATAACAGGGAATAAGTCTACTCCCCATCATGGATCCATCTTTCTTGGGGTCGCAATCGCAAGTGTCCGTAGTAGGTACAGGCCACTGTGCATTGGCTGGCACTTTATCGACCAAATACAATTTATTTGATTGAATCAGGCGTCACTTGGCGGAAGTCTCAAACCATTTTGAAAAAAGAAATATAAAGAAAGATTACAAAGGAACATCAACATCAATAAAGTTTCAAACTATTTATTGCACATTAATCCCACCATTTATAATACCACCAATTTACCCGATGTTGTTTAAGACAGCCGTCACATGGTCTCTTCGAAACGCACTTCCAATAGATAGTACCCATGAGTTTATTTAATGTACTCCATTCCAGTAAATGAAAACTATGAAAGTTATTTGAAGAATTAAATTTTCATACTAGAGTGAAACAATAATAAAAATCTTCAGTTAAACATGGTTAAACGTCAGCCTTAATATCTTTTCGGTCTAGATTGGGATCTAGATTCCGTTTAAATTTACTCGTGGTCTCAATCGCCCACGATGGAGCCTTATCGTTCAATTTAAATATACCGATTTATCATAGGACCTAGACTTTGGCATAACTTTAGATAAGAAGTTAAAAAAATGCGCTGGAATTCAGACTAATATCTACTGTATTTCGAAATATTCAATGAATTACAAATAAGAACTGCTTTGTAATGTAGGTATATTTTTTACAATGATATATTCTGTGCTTTAATCACCACCGTTATGTGCCTACACAGTCAGCATGTTTTAAAATGAAGCCATCCATACCATACTTATACAACTTCAGTTTTAGCTCTGCATATTACTTAATTAATGGATTAAATTACTAAGGATTCCCTAGCGATCGTTTTAACATGATTTGTGAATCCCAAGGAAAAGCGATGAATCACTTTGAACGCTAACTGAAGGCGTGCGGAAAATGGACAAAGTTACTTCTTTTAATTGACTTTGCATTCGCCTGTCCGCTCATCGTTTAATCCTCTATCGAAAATTGCTTTCACCATGATTATGTTTGTATATTATAATGTGACACATACACTCGACGTCAGAAAAATCGCACCTCTTCGAAAATAAGTTAAGACTTGGCCACCTGCTATTGCTAGCTAACGTTTTATTGTGTAATTGTTGACATCTATTGAAAGTACATTTAATGAGCTTTCAATGAATAATTGTTTGATTTAATTAACATAACAGTGTTACCGTAACATACATACATACATACATACACTTGTAACGGTTCAAAACTGAACATGTTATTTTGTCTCAAATATTTTTCGAATTTGGTTTCATATTGAGCATAATATTATTTAACTATCGAACAAGTTATTATAATAAAGAGTAGTTCAGGTTTTGAGTTAGCAATAATGTCGGAAGTTCTTTTAATCTTTCACGGCGCTAAAATTCAAATATTAGTCTCTGTCTAGGTAACGACGCTAATAGGCTTAAAATTTATTTATATTTATTATTGTTTATTTATCAAACTTTATTAGAGCCTCTCGAATATCATTATAATAGTTTATTTTAGAAGATTACTTAAAAAAGGATTGAATTCGGTGTTAATTATTTCTGTAAGTTGTCAGTAGTGTCACACCACGTGATGTGTTTTAGCTAAAGAACGAAATTAAATATAGTAGGTCATCCCAGTGGATCAATCGATGAGAAATCGATTGCCAGATGGTAACTGAGGGTCGCAAGGCAAGTCCCATATCCTTTGCCAAATCATAGTTGTAAATTTAAATTTTGTTTTAGGAAATATTAGACATTAGTTAGATTTGGGGGATAAATGCAAGTTTAGTTGGTTTGGAGAATTTTGTAGCGGATCTAGTACATTTTGTTAATCGTAGGCGGTATTTGTTTAAATTAGGGTATTTTGTTATACCATGCCTTTGCTTCATGACACAGTTAAATTGGAGATTTTAAATTAAAATTGAAGTTTAATTTGATTTTATAATATGGTTTGATGTTCAGAGATAATACAGAGAGAGAGAAAAGAAATGGAACAATGTTTTATTCTGGGCGGAGTTTAGTTGACAGTTTAGTGGTAAATTGAAGACTCGAATTGTAAAATAAAAGGGGAGATAATTAATTAATAGAAATATTGTAAGGATAAATCTAGAAATATTATTAAAAAACATAAACAATAGTTATTGAAGGTGTAATAAGAAAGTATTTCATGGGAAAATGTGGATGGAGCCTAATAAAGTTTGTCTTGTCGTTGGGTGTTGTACGAAGAAAGATTGATATGAAGTTTCTTCGAAAGCGGGATTTTATGCTGCAGGTTTATAATTCAAATGAGGGTAGGCATTTAGAAAATGTAAAAGTAGTCGGATGAGTGTTGCCAGTTAGGGTTTTTAAAGTACCAACATTGTGATGCTAAATTGATCGGAAATTTTAGGTTTAATTGGACCGAATACTTAATGGAAAATGTTGTAATACGTATTTTAGCAAATTGATTCTAGAGGTTATGATATTTTGGGGAAGGCGAGATAAAAAGATTGAAAAGTTGGATTCTAATTATAGCATATGGGAGGTTCGATTTGTTGTGAATATAAAATTCGTATTAATCAGAGTTTTATGATTATAGTACAATAATTTCATATGATTCTGGATAAATATTCTGAATATTATTCAAAGTTGTTAGTTTTGTTAGAAATGATGTAAGGGGGAAAACTTGTTGATTTATTTATGATTGAAACGTGTTTCATACAATTGTATGAATTGTTTAAATCAAATGTAGATGAAATGTCAGTATAAAGAAATATTTAGGTAACAGATTAATTTTAATTTGGTTACAAATGGAGCGTCATTGTGCGCTTGAGTATAGAGAATCTTGAAGATAGGAGGTTATTAGTTAGTTGAATTGTACGTTGAAATTATTGATTAGTATAGGGGTTCATTTTGTAAGATTAGCAATTTAAATATTATATTTACAAGTTGAGTAAGACAAAACTGAATTCTCCCCATTTTTGAAGGAGAAGGGAAAATTTTAGGAATAATTTATGTAAAGTAGGGAAATGAAGGTAGGTAAAAAAAAAGATGCTTAGGTCGTGTGGGGTGAGGTTCCTGGAGTGAGTGAATGATTTTGGGGGGCTATAAAAGACGTGGCTCGAGGGGAATCGCTCTCCTTTACTTTCCTCGTCGTCAACGTAGCATCAAGTGGAACCTCAGTAGAAGCCGTCGATACCCTCTTTGTAAGAAAGCTTCGAACAAGTAGTATTTTTATAACGCAAGAAAACAGCAAGAAGTCAGGAAGAAAGTGTTTAATTGAGGTTTTGACGTATAGGTCCGCAACCGGGTGCGAGTCTTTTGCATATACGCTTTAATTAGGGCTTATATGGTATAAGTAAGCTTGAAATTAAAGTAGGTAGATTTTGTTTGCGAATTTTCATAAAGTAAAGTAAATTTCCCAATAAATCTAAGAATTTTCCGAATCAAATTTGTTTGAAATTTATATAAGCAGTTGGGAAACGATAAAGGGGGGTTTGATTTTGAATAAATATCATTAGTTTTGTGTCTCTAAGGGGCGTTCGGTCAATCCTCAAGGGGTTAGGTAAAATAGTCTGGTATGTGGCGTATCAGACGGGCATCAAAATTTCTAGATTGCCTAGCTAGTCACATAAGTGTACCGAATGTGTCCCATCTCTAGCAATCCGACGGTCCGAAAGGAGTTGAGAATCTAATTCCGTGCTAGCGTTGGTGTCCCGAGGATTCGGTATACTTATTCCGCTGTAGGTGCCTATTTGTTCCCTCCCAATCAAATTTGGCCACGTACAAGCTGCTAGGAGAGAGATAGGCGAGTCATGCTTGCTCACGCTGTACAGATTCAGGGCTTCGGTGATGGGGTAAGCATCACAAATATTGCATAGGAAATCTAAATTTAGTCGCTGGTAGGCAGGTAAACTCATTAGGTTTATAAATTCATTGTTAGGCGCGTAGGAACAGTAGGTTAGGTTTGCATCTCAAGGCGGGAGGGAAACTTGGATGCTGGTAAAAGATTGGACGTTCTCAAGAAGGTCGAGCTGTCAGCAAGGTAACAGCAGTAACGTTAGATAAGCTAGGAACTCTTATATAGGCGAAGGAGAGGTAGGTCAATTCGCAGTGTATCAGATTTAGGTAGGCCGCAAATAGGTTGGTGTACGACAAAATGGCTGTCGAAGTGAGACATAGGCAGGTGGTGTCGAGAATGGTACCAACAAGATGGCTGCCGCAGGTCATTCAGTGGTACATAGGAACTTGACTAGGGTGTGATGAGGTAGGATGATTTAGGAACGGAATCTAGGAAGCGCAGAAGTGTTAAATATAGTGAACGAAAGGTTATGTGAAACTACTGGGTAGGATCCGAAGGAAAAGTATCAATCTTCTATAGTAGGCGCCTTAACAGAGATCTATTAATGCTATGTCTCAGTGTTGTGAATAATTACCGCGATGTGCTCAATTGAGTAGGCTTTGCAAGCTTCAGTAAGTACTTACAAGTTGACCGATCCGAAGGAAAAGAATCAATCTTCCATAGTAGGCGCCTTAACAAAGATCTATTAATGCTATGACTCAGTGTTGTGAATAATTACTACGATGTGCTCAATTGAGTAGACTTTGCAAGCTTCAGTAAGTACCCACAAGTTGACCGATCCGAAGGAAAAGTATCAATCTTCCATGGTAGGCGCCTTAACAAAGATCTATTAATGCTTTGATTCAGTGTTGTGAATAATTATTATAATGTGCTCAATTGAGTAGACTTTGCAAGCTTCAGTAGTACCTACAGTTTGATTTACTATTAATTAGAGCTAGACAAATTCTTCTGTTAATATTGGATAATGATTTAATAGTGAAAGTTGAATCATAAATAAAGAATGATTATTCATCCTTGATTTGGATTGGTAAAATTGAGCCTGTTTTCAATTGGTCGTTTACAGTTGAGATAATCCGTTTTGGTGATTGTGGGAGGAATACTAAAACAAGATCTGGGCGTATGGAATAATCCCGTGTTACCATTAGACTAATGTTGAATCACAGTTTATGGAACACTAGATCATAGTTTGAGTAAACCTTTCAAATTAACAGAATGAAGGATATGACTAACAGTGAGATAATACTTTGAAAAGTATCTACCTACTATGAAAATATTATATTATTTAGTGAATACATTAAATTCACAAATAATAAGTTCAACATATTATCTGAGTTCAAATAATACAACTAGGTTCAACCAACTCAATTTGAGGATGAAAGAAATAGAATTTTATTGATATCAAATATTGCCTAGTCTACTCAACATTTAATTGAAATATCGCCTTTAACTTTAAATGAAATGAACTGAAGTCAATTCGGTTTATGGTTGTATATTTATAATTTAGCCGAGATTAAAGTATGAAGAATCCGTCATAGAACTTTATTACCTTGTTTAGAATTGTCTTTCCTTCAGAATATGAGAACTATCAGTGTCCCAAGTAAATGGATAGTAATGTTGTGTCCATCTGTTATAATGTTAAACAATCATACTAGAATTATTTATTAAAGAAAAAAAATTGTAATTCAGCCATCACAATTGAAGGAGAATTCTTCATTGTGAAAACTGATAGTTCGCTTGGGAGCATTTTGCTCCGTCCTCTTTTGTAGAAACAGACTGACAAAGACCAAATATCTTAATATAATAAACTTACTAAGTAAATTTATCATGAAAAAAATATGGCTGGCCAGAAGGGAGTTGCCCACGTCCGGTGTCGAAACTCATTGTATAGAGCGGGGAGGAGCTTTGTACCTTAGCTGGCAAAACCACAATTGCATATCCACTACTTGTACAATAACTTAAGAAAGTAAAAGAATCCTTATTTAAAAGCGTTGAGGGTTTTATTATACTTTGATCTCAGGCGACTATAACTTCTTAACTTATCTCAAATTATCTCTCTTATCTTAATGAATTAAGTTGACAATAGATAATTTACATTATTTAGAATAACGTCATACATGACCTATAATTTGACACTTGGCAGCGGAAGAGAATTATCCAAATTTAACTTTTCTCTATAACCCGACTTACCTATTTTTACCTTACAGTCTATTATGGTTGAACATACCCTCTTTTACCTTATAACAATACTCCATTTAACTCATAAATTCACCTTGATCATTTCCTATCAACGTGGGTTTATTTCACTCATACTTACTTCATCAACGGAACGTAGTTGGGAACGTTTTCCCCTCTATTTATAGTATTCCCATTTATTGACACTAAAGATCTATGGGGTTTCCCTTGGCAGTATGACAAATATTAAGAATTAATATGAAATTAAAGTAGGCTCACTTAGGAAAAACACAGACTTAATTTCTATTTCTCTGGTTGTATCAATAGAGCAAGATCTTTCATTTAGTGATATTTTCTTTTAGAAATAAATGTAATAGCAGGAATAATTAAGACTTAGTAATAAAAGCGAATACTTCTATTGGAAAATGAAGATCAATACTAATCACACTTTTAAAAGAATTTGGGTTCACTACTTATCACAACCAGGGTTCCTCCATTAGACATTCACAGGTCCTCTCAGATCACACAAAGCTTGTTAGTAAGGTTCTTTGTAGGTTAGTTAAGGTTGAATAAAGTAAACTTAGTAAATTGCGTTTTGGAGGTTATTTAATCCAGTAAAATTAGGTTCCAGTAGTTTAGTTATAATCAACGGTAAATAGTAAGCGGATTTTGATTGTCCTCCTGTCCTGTAGGTTATTAGGTTTCCACTTAGGTTTTAGTCTTCTTTCATAGGCCGTGATCATCTAGATTTATTCCATTCTTGTTAGGGCGACGGTTACATCATAGGTGCCGTGAGACCAGGATGTCATATTATTGCGAATCTTCAGGTTTTGTGTGGTTTGGGAGTGAGTGACTGTTAACAAGTGAGATTGTGACAGTCACATTTTGTTGCGGTGAAGTGGGTATAAAGGTTTGATATGTTAAAACACTGATTTTCTTTTCCAATGGTTGTTAAGTTATCATTCTGGTACGAGTTATGGCGATTAACTTGTCACTTTGGCTGGTCCTTGAAACTTTCGTTTTGCGAATCATTTGTAAGATCTTAGTTAAATATCTCTGAAAACAAATACACAAATAACCACTGTTTTAGGACAAATTTTGTAAAATATTTTCGATACATATAATGTTTTCATTGTCATTATAGTGCTGCCAAAACTATCGACGCCTCTGATACCTTATCGATATTTACGTAAACTATCGACACTTAGGTTAACTGTATTGCATTTGGTTCTATAGTCATTTTACACACTACGTTTGGTTACAATGATACAATTATGCAGCTAAATTATTACTTGTTCATACAGTATAGTCTCGTTTAAGGTAAATTGCGTAGTTAATCAAACCGTATCGCGATAGTTTTTATTGATATACACTATCGATAATCGATATAATTATTTTCCCAGTTCCGGTTTATCTATTCAAGTCAAATTTATTTTACTCTGTTCAAAGGTCCGCATCAAGGTCCGACCGAATCCACTTTCCGGCCATGGACCGAGACCGATTTAAAAATTGAATTTTGACTCGGATTTTATTCACTGATATGATTAAGTTAGAAAAAAAAGGGACTTTTTTATAGATTACCACATATACGATTTTAAATGTATAACTAAGGACGACGAGAGCTTGGCGGTTTCTTATCAATCATATGTCAATACGCATCAATATTGTCATGAGGTGTCAAAGATGATTGACAAAATAATAGCATAAATCACTTTGGGGATCAATACTTCCAAACTATTGACTTTGAGGGAAAGTGAAGTAAGAAACTTCAACGTTATTTTTAAAGACACGTTATAAAAAAAAATAAAAATAAAACTTTTGTTCTTCTTTTGCTTATACCTAATAAATAAAGCAGATCATAGGATATGTTCGATTATAAAATTCTAGTCGTGTTAAATTGATGAATGCGAAGTAGGATGGCGGTGATAGGTGGACTGTCAATTGAATTTACGGCTATAGCGAAATCATAGGTGCTTTGTTGTGTCAAAGCTATGATTCTTAAAGAAAAAAAATGTATGGTCACACGTGTGCACACCTTTATTTATTTTTTATCACTCGTAAAATCGAATAAATTGCTCAAAAGCGTGGTTGATAGGACACGGGATTTGTAGTAATTTTAGTAAATGTATACGCACGTGTGCGTAACATCATCTGTGTGACTTTTAGTAATAGTGCGTTGTTACGTAAATGGCTGAATGTGAATAAGGTCAGGAACGCGGCCAAAGAAATTACATGTTATCGATTTCCGAACGAAACGTCAACTTGGGTATATTCCGGATCGCGATAGAATCGATGTCAGCGCTCACGTTATCTGGCAAACCCATACAGAATCACCGACTCGGAACGCATTTTAGTATGCTGTCATCGATTTTGGTGTGATTCGGAATGCAGCCCTTGACGGATTCCTACTCTTTGATTTTAATGACATATATAATGAGTTTTTGTTTATGCCAATAAGGTTAAATTATATTTTGTAAGATTTCAGCGTTAATTAACAGTGAAAATGATAAGAAGGGTGTTAAAGGGGAGCGATGAGAAAACGAGTAATCCTTTGTTTGTGTTGTTTCGTTAATCGGTGGTTTTTTTTTAACAAAAATACTTTGCTATTGTTGAATAGTTTCATATTAGCGATTCAGGTTGTAGTTCTGTTTGAGTGACAAAGTGCATTGGAATTTTTACATTGAACAAATGAAGAGGTACATAATTGTGTTCTCGAGTTGAGGTCAATGGTTGTAAGTTCTTTATTCGGTGAGTAAAATTTCAGTTTCAGTCATTTCAGTTAACTAGAATAACATGTAAATACCATTGCAAAGAGAAAGATTCAATTGCGTGTTTACAATTTGATTGTGTGATAGGAAATTGATAATGGCAAGCTTGATATGAGATTAGGGGTTAGTGACTGTTACTTTATTAATAACTGTACGATAAAAGGGGCATAAGGGTAATGGTGGCATATGCCAATGGAAAATTAACTATGGAAGTGGACATGCAGAAGGTTCTGTCCATAATTATTTTATAGGTATACGATAACCGATTAACTCTAAGCAATTAAGAAGGATTGACGTTTTGTCATTGGCAGTTTGAGAGATGAAATCTGTCGTTGCCTTTATCACGTTTGTGGTTAACTTAAGATTTTACGATTGATGCGTTAGATAATAGGAGCGGCAGTAAAGTTTAGTAATACTGAAGTTGTGGAGAAATTTAGGGTTAGTGAGTATTGTAAGATAATTCTAGATTCAACTTACAAAGTTACACAAAAAAAATATTAGCGTATAATGTAATAAATAGTTTTAGAGTTTGGGTGTTATCGCTAACTTCTGAATAGTAATAGTGAAGCTAGAGGGATATTAGTAGCATAGAATGATGGGGTCGTGAAATATTTTAATAAACTTTTAAAATTGAAACTAGAAAACTTAGTATGTGGTGATTAGATTTTAGTTTAACTTAGTAACCTACCTTTGAGATTGTACTATTGAAGGGATCGTGATCGATTAAGATTTGAGTTAGTCATTTATAGATTATCATTTTGAAATATTTATCCGAGGTGAATTAATTTTGAAACTAATCGTTGTGACTTTTGAAAATTATCTAACTGGGGGTCGTTGTAGAACTAGTTACTAAGATGTTTTAGTTGTGGAAACAATGTTGAGGAAGTTGGCTAGGGAGGTATAAAGTGTTGGGATTTAATGATAAAAGGAGAGTTTAAAATATTTAAATCATGTAGAATAGTAATGGTAGCAAAGAATGTGATTGACGTTTTTCTGAGAATTAGATATTTAATTCGAAATGATTAGTTTCAACATTTACATAAGTCGAGTATTAGGGAGCGTGGTTTTGTGGAGTCCAAGGCGGTGGATTTTTTAAAACCAAATTAGCACGGGTACTATATTTTAATTTATTTGAAGATCTGATCTTGCAACCAGAAAGACAAGAGGAGTTGCAAGAGCTATCGTAGAAATTAAGTTTCTTTAGGGTAAACTGGGTAGAGTTCGGACTCGAGTTCGTTGCGCACTCAAGTGTTATGAATCATTTGAGAAGTAAAGGTAGGGTTAGGATATAGTTTAAATTATTCCTAGACTAGTAGTGGAGATGTTAAGGTTAGGAATGGGGTAATGTTTGGTTGATACTAACATTTATGTAAGTGCAAATTTTTGGTGAGGAGACTATAAGTAGAATTGATATGCGGGTATTTAGGTCGGTATTGTTAGTTTAAATATTTCGCACATGATATTCGGCATGGTGTTGACTGGAAGGAATTGAATTTTGAGTTATTTATATATTCGGAATCAGCAGTTTTTCTGTACAATCTAGTAAAATTGTCGTAGTCTTAAGTCGTTTGGATTGCATTTTGAGATGATGTTGTTTGGTACCGAGGCTATTAAAACATAAGTTAGTGTTACATCTCAAATTAACACATCAAGTTAGAAAAAGACTTATTTGTCCATGTAGGCTTACTAGGAGCTGTGGATTCACAACCCACACCTTACCGTGATTTTGTACGACTCTGGTGTTGAATATGCATAAGACGGAATTGGCAAAAGTCACATAAAACTTAAAACTCGCTTGATAACTTTTCAATATTGTCTTGGTTTAAATACACTTTACAATCTAAATCTCATTTACATTAGGGTTCACCCAACAATTCTTTGATCTTGGAGAAATAATAATGGTTAGGGTTATTAGGGGGAAGGGTTTTTTTTTATACAAAAGGGATGTATGAGTAAAAATTGATGATTAAGAGTAGAGGCGGAAAAAATATTTGAGAATTGAGAAGGAAAATCCTACTCCGGATCCAATACGTAGTCTTGTCACCTGTGCAGGATTTTGGGGTCGAGCTGTAACGGTTCAAAACTGAACATGTTATTTTGTCTCAAATATTTTTCGAATTTGGTTTCATATTGAGCATAATATTATTTAACTATCGAACAAGTTATTATAATAAAGAGTAGTTCAGGTTTTGAGTTAGCAATAATGTCGGAAGTTCTTTTAATCTTTCACGGCGCTAAAATTCAAATATTAGTCTCTGTCTAGGTAACGACGCTAATAGGCTTAAAATTTATTTATATTTATTATTGTTTATTTATCAAACTTTATTAGAGCCTCTCGAATATCATTATAATAGTTTATTTTAGAAGATTACTTAAAAAAGGATTGAATTCGGTGTTAATTATTTCTGTAAGTTGTCAGTAGTGTCACACCACGTGATGTGTTTTAGCTAAAGAACGAAATTAAATATAGTAGGTCATCCCAGTGGATCAATCGATGAGAAATCGATTGCCAGATGGTAACTGAGGGTCGCAAGGCAAGTCCCATATCCTTTGCCAAATCATAGTTGTAAATTTAAATTTTGTTTTAGGAAATATTAGACATTAGTTAGATTTGGGGGATAAATGCAAGTTTAGTTGGTTTGGAGAATTTTGTAGCGGATCTAGTACATTTTGTTAATCGTAGGCGGTATTTGTTTAAATTAGGGTATTTTGTTATACCATGCCTTTGCTTCATGACACAGTTAAATTGGAGATTTTAAATTAAAATTGAAGTTTAATTTGATTTTATAATATGGTTTGATGTTCAGAGATAATACAGAGAGAGAGAAAAGAAATGGAACAATGTTTTATTCTGGGCGGAGTTTAGTTGACAGTTTAGTGGTAAATTGAAGACTCGAATTGTAAAATAAAAGGGGAGATAATTAATTAATAGAAATATTGTAAGGATAAATCTAGAAATATTATTAAAAAACATAAACAATAGTTATTGAAGGTGTAATAAGAAAGTATTTCATGGGAAAATGTGGATGGAGCCTAATAAAGTTTGTCTTGTCGTTGGGTGTTGTACGAAGAAAGATTGATATGAAGTTTCTTCGAAAGCGGGATTTTATGCTGCAGGTTTATAATTCAAATGAGGGTAGGCATTTAGAAAATGTAAAAGTAGTCGGATGAGTGTTGCCAGTTAGGGTTTTTAAAGTACCAACATTGTGATGCTAAATTGATCGGAAATTTTAGGTTTAATTGGACCGAATACTTAATGGAAAATGTTGTAATACGTATTTTAGCAAATTGATTCTAGAGGTTATGATATTTTGGGGAAGGCGAGATAAAAAGATTGAAAAGTTGGATTCTAATTATAGCATATGGGAGGTTCGATTTGTTGTGAATATAAAATTCGTATTAATCAGAGTTTTATGATTATAGTACAATAATTTCATATGATTCTGGATAAATATTCTGAATATTATTCAAAGTTGTTAGTTTTGTTAGAAATGATGTAAGGGGGAAAACTTGTTGATTTATTTATGATTGAAACGTGTTTCATACAATTGTATGAATTGTTTAAATCAAATGTAGATGAAATGTCAGTATAAAGAAATATTTAGGTAACAGATTAATTTTAATTTGGTTACAAATGGAGCGTCATTGTGCGCTTGAGTATAGAGAATCTTGAAGATAGGAGGTTATTAGTTAGTTGAATTGTACGTTGAAATTATTGATTAGTATAGGGGTTCATTTTGTAAGATTAGCAATTTAAATATTATATTTACAAGTTGAGTAAGACAAAACTGAATTCTCCCCATTTTTGAAGGAGAAGGGAAAATTTTAGGAATAATTTATGTAAAGTAGGGAAATGAAGGTAGGTAAAAAAAAAGATGCTTAGGTCGTGTGGGGTGAGGTTCCTGGAGTGAGTGAATGATTTTGGGGGGCTATAAAAGACGTGGCTCGAGGGGAATCGCTCTCCTTTACTTTCCTCGTCGTCAACGTAGCATCAAGTGGAACCTCAGTAGAAGCCGTCGATACCCTCTTTGTAAGAAAGCTTCGAACAAGTAGTATTTTTATAACGCAAGAAAACAGCAAGAAGTCAGGAAGAAAGTGTTTAATTGAGGTTTTGACGTATAGGTCCGCAACCGGGTGCGAGTCTTTTGCATATACGCTTTAATTAGGGCTTATATGGTATAAGTAAGCTTGAAATTAAAGTAGGTAGATTTTGTTTGCGAATTTTCATAAAGTAAAGTAAATTTCCCAATAAATCTAAGAATTTTCCGAATCAAATTTGTTTGAAATTTATATAAGCAGTTGGGAAACGATAAAGGGGGGTTTGATTTTGAATAAATATCATTAGTTTTGTGTCTCTAAGGGGCGTTCGGTCAATCCTCAAGGGGTTAGGTAAAATAGTCTGGTATGTGGCGTATCAGACGGGCATCAAAATTTCTAGATTGCCTAGCTAGTCACATAAGTGTACCGAATGTGTCCCATCTCTAGCAATCCGACGGTCCGAAAGGAGTTGAGAATCTAATTCCGTGCTAGCGTTGGTGTCCCGAGGATTCGGTATACTTATTCCGCTGTAGGTGCCTATTTGTTCCCTCCCAATCAAATTTGGCCACGTACAAGCTGCTAGGAGAGAGATAGGCGAGTCATGCTTGCTCACGCTGTACAGATTCAGGGCTTCGGTGATGGGGTAAGCATCACAAATATTGCATAGGAAATCTAAATTTAGTCGCTGGTAGGCAGGTAAACTCATTAGGTTTATAAATTCATTGTTAGGCGCGTAGGAACAGTAGGTTAGGTTTGCATCTCAAGGCGGGAGGGAAACTTGGATGCTGGTAAAAGATTGGACGTTCTCAAGAAGGTCGAGCTGTCAGCAAGGTAACAGCAGTAACGTTAGATAAGCTAGGAACTCTTATATAGGCGAAGGAGAGGTAGGTCAATTCGCAGTGTATCAGATTTAGGTAGGCCGCAAATAGGTTGGTGTACGACAAAATGGCTGTCGAAGTGAGACATAGGCAGGTGGTGTCGAGAATGGTACCAACAAGATGGCTGCCGCAGGTCATTCAGTGGTACATAGGAACTTGACTAGGGTGTGATGAGGTAGGATGATTTAGGAACGGAATCTAGGAAGCGCAGAAGTGTTAAATATAGTGAACGAAAGGTTATGTGAAACTACTGGGTAGGATCCGAAGGAAAAGTATCAATCTTCTATAGTAGGCGCCTTAACAGAGATCTATTAATGCTATGTCTCAGTGTTGTGAATAATTACCGCGATGTGCTCAATTGAGTAGGCTTTGCAAGCTTCAGTAAGTACTTACAAGTTGACCGATCCGAAGGAAAAGAATCAATCTTCCATAGTAGGCGCCTTAACAAAGATCTATTAATGCTATGACTCAGTGTTGTGAATAATTACTACGATGTGCTCAATTGAGTAGACTTTGCAAGCTTCAGTAAGTACCCACAAGTTGACCGATCCGAAGGAAAAGTATCAATCTTCCATGGTAGGCGCCTTAACAAAGATCTATTAATGCTTTGATTCAGTGTTGTGAATAATTATTATAATGTGCTCAATTGAGTAGACTTTGCAAGCTTCAGTAGTACCTACAGTTTGATTTACTATTAATTAGAGCTAGACAAATTCTTCTGTTAATATTGGATAATGATTTAATAGTGAAAGTTGAATCATAAATAAAGAATGATTATTCATCCTTGATTTGGATTGGTAAAATTGAGCCTGTTTTCAATTGGTCGTTTACAGTTGAGATAATCCGTTTTGGTGATTGTGGGAGGAATACTAAAACAAGATCTGGGCGTATGGAATAATCCCGTGTTACCATTAGACTAATGTTGAATCACAGTTTATGGAACACTAGATCATAGTTTGAGTAAACCTTTCAAATTAACAGAATGAAGGATATGACTAACAGTGAGATAATACTTTGAAAAGTATCTACCTACTATGAAAATATTATATTATTTAGTGAATACATTAAATTCACAAATAATAAGTTCAACATATTATCTGAGTTCAAATAATACAACTAGGTTCAACCAACTCAATTTGAGGATGAAAGAAATAGAATTTTATTGATATCAAATATTGCCTAGTCTACTCAACATTTAATTGAAATATCGCCTTTAACTTTAAATGAAATGAACTGAAGTCAATTCGGTTTATGGTTGTATATTTATAATTTAGCCGAGATTAAAGTATGAAGAATCCGTCATAGAACTTTATTACCTTGTTTAGAATTGTCTTTCCTTCAGAATATGAGAACTATCAGTGTCCCAAGTAAATGGATAGTAATGTTGTGTCCATCTGTTATAATGTTAAACAATCATACTAGAATTATTTATTAAAGAAAAAAAATTGTAATTCAGCCATCACAATTGAAGGAGAATTCTTCATTGTGAAAACTGATAGTTCGCTTGGGAGCATTTTGCTCCGTCCTCTTTTGTAGAAACAGACTGACAAAGACCAAATATCTTAATATAATAAACTTACTAAGTAAATTTATCATGAAAAAAATATGGCTGGCCAGAAGGGAGTTGCCCACGTCCGGTGTCGAAACTCATTGTATAGAGCGGGGAGGAGCTTTGTACCTTAGCTGGCAAAACCACAATTGCATATCCACTACTTGTACAATAACTTAAGAAAGTAAAAGAATCCTTATTTAAAAGCGTTGAGGGTTTTATTATACTTTGATCTCAGGCGACTATAACTTCTTAACTTATCTCAAATTATCTCTCTTATCTTAATGAATTAAGTTGACAATAGATAATTTACATTATTTAGAATAACGTCATACATGACCTATAATTTGACACTTGGCAGCGGAAGAGAATTATCCAAATTTAACTTTTCTCTATAACCCGACTTACCTATTTTTACCTTACAGTCTATTATGGTTGAACATACCCTCTTTTACCTTATAACAATACTCCATTTAACTCATAAATTCACCTTGATCATTTCCTATCAACGTGGGTTTATTTCACTCATACTTACTTCATCAACGGAACGTAGTTGGGAACGTTTTCCCCTCTATTTATAGTATTCCCATTTATTGACACTAAAGAACTATGGGGTTTCCCTTGGCAGTATGACAAATATTAAGAATTAATATGAAATTAAAGTAGGCTCACTTAGGAAAAACACAGACTTAATTTCTATTTCTCTGGTTGTATCAATAGAGCAAGATCTTTCATTTAGTGATATTTTCTTTTAGAAATAAATGTAATAGCAGGAATAATTAAGACTTAGTAATAAAAGCGAATACTTCTATTGGAAAATGAAGATCAATACTAATCACACTTTTAAAAGAATTTGGGTTCACTACTTATCACAACCAGGGTTCCTCCATTAGACATTCACAGGTCCTCTCAGATCACACAAAGCTTGTTAGTAAGGTTCTTTGTAGGTTAGTTAAGGTTGAATAAAGTAAACTTAGTAAATTGCGTTTTGGAGGTTATTTAATCCAGTAAAATTAGGTTCCAGTAGTTTAGTTATAATCAACGGTAAATAGTAAGCGGATTTTGATTGTCCTCCTGTCCTGTAGGTTATTAGGTTTCCACTTAGGTTTTAGTCTTCTTTCATAGGCCGTGATCATCTAGATTTATTCCATTCTTGTTAGGGCGACGGTTACACACTCACGCCTGTTTCCCATGGGGGTAGGCAGAGACTATGGATCGCCACCTGCTACGATCCTTGCACACTTCTTTCGCTTCATTCATATCCATCAATCTTTTCATACATGCCCTGCGGTTTTTGTCACTGCGTACACCAGCCTTTTTTATAATAACCTCTCTTTTAGTCCGCGTAGGTTTTTCTGGGACGCCCTCGTGCAATCGTTCCTTCCACATTCGCACAGTATATCTCTTTCGTGATTCGCCTTTCATTCATCCTCTCTAAGTGACCAAACCACTGGAGCATTCCTTTCTCAATTCTTGTCACTATATCATCTTTCAGACCACACCTTTTGCGAATCACCTCATTGCTCACTCTATCACTCAGTTTTACTCCACATATTTTCCTCAACGATCGCATCTCTACCGCATTTATTCTGCTTTCATTCTTCTTCTGCCATACCCAAGATTCACTTCCATACATCAGTGTCGGTACCAGCACTCCGTTATGAATAGCCATTCGCGCCTTTGCAGAAACGGTTTGGCTACTCATAACCGAGTGTATAGCACCACTCACCGAATTTCCTTTCTTCACTCGTCTTTCTATGTCTTCCTCACTCTTTCCGTCCCTTGTGAACAAACTCCCCAAGTATACAAACTCACGGACTTGTTCCACTTTTTCGCCACCTAACATTACCGTACAGTCAGTCATTTCTTCATCTCTCTCAAACACCATCACTTTAGTCTTAGTTACATTCACTTTCATCCCTTTTCTCACAAAATCTTCATTCATAACCGACATCATTTCCTGCAACTCTTGCGCAGAAGACGCAAGTATAACTTGGTCGTCAGCGTAGAGAAGGCACTTGATTTGAGTCCCATTCATCACAACCCCACAGTCACGTTCTTTCAGACCTTTCATACAACTGTCCAAAAACAGATTAAAGAGCCATGGTGACGCAACACATCCCTGTCTGACACCCCTAGAGATGCCAAACCAGTCAGTGTATACGCCGTCAATCCTGACGCATGCACGGGAATCCTCATAGAGAGATTTCAGTGCATGAATCAGTCTGCTCTCCAATCCGTATTCGGACAACACCTTCCATAGCTCATTCCTGTCAACTCGATCGTAGGCCTTCTCCAGGTCCACAAAGGCACAGTAAACCTTTTTGTGCTTAGCCAGGTGTTTTTCGGTTAAGCACCTCAAGGAGAAGACCTGATCCGTGCATCCCATTCCCTTTCTGAATCCCGCTTGCACATCCCAAATACTCTGATCAGTTTTTTGCATCACTCTTTCAATCAGTACCTTTGCATACAATTTACTGACAATGCTGAGAAGACTGATCCCGCGGTAGTTTTTAGCATCCTGCCGTGACCCTTTCCCTTTATACAGCGGCACGACCACGGCTTTACGCCAATCTTCCGGCACTTTGCCACTGTTCCAACATTTATTAAAGATCAGGCACAGCCAGGACGCAACCAGCTCTTTCCCACCTCTCAGCATTTCAACAGTAATTCTGTCATATCCTGCTGCTTTCCCTTTTTTCATGCTCTTCATTGCACTAATAATCTCATCCATATATATATCTCTTTCATCCACTTCTGTCTCTTCCTCGTCTTCCACCCTTTTATCCGAGGCTTCTAGCATAGAGCCATCCGCCTCAAACAAACTCTCAAAATATTTCATCCACTCCTGTAGTACACCTTTTTCATCTGTCACTAGCTCACCTTTTTCATCTCTTATCACATTCATTTTAGACTTATGTGATCCACTTCGAGACGTTTTCACTTGTTTCCAAAACAATTTTATATTGTCTCGAAAGTTATCACAGAGTTTGAAGTCACACTTTTCTTTCATCTTTCTCTTTTTTTCGTCTACTTTTTCTTTCACTACTTTCTTAATCCTTTTAAACTCCCTTGCAACTGTATCAACATCATCTTCTGTAACACTTGCATTCACTCTTTTACTGGCTTTGATGGCCAGCAGATCCTGCCATACTTTGTTCTTTTCATTCACTATCTGTCTTACCTCACTATCCCACCAGTTTATTGGGGGAGCATTCTTCCTTTTACTCACTCCACATATTTCCTCAGCTGTTTCAGTCACACCTTTTTTAAACTTTTCCCAAACTTCCTCAAGCTTGCCATCTTTCACTTCAGCCACATTTCCCAATCGTTCTTTCAATTTGCACAAATATGTCTTTTGCACTTCCACTTCATCCAGGTTCTCAACTTTTACTCTAGTCAGCTCCGTTGTTGACACTGTGGGACGATGACGCCAACTTTTGAACAGACCACTAACCCGAGACACTACAAGAAAGTGGTCTGTTCCAATGTTACTACCCCTAAAGACCCTGGTGTCTACAACTCTGCCCTTCAGTCTTTCATCAACAATCACAAAATCGATCATACTCTTCTTTTCCCCTCTCTGCCAAGTGTACATATGAATTTCCTTGTGGTCAAACATGGTGTTCGTTACCACAAGATTCTTTTCTAAACATACCTCAATCAAACTCCTGCCATTATCATTTACTCTTTTGTCTCCATATATTCCTAAAACTCCCTCACATCCCTCTCTTCTCACACCTACCCATCCGTTAAAATCTCCAAGCATAACTATCCTTTCATTATCTTTGCATTCATTCAAGATGTCTTCCACACTTTTCCAGAAATCCTCCTTTTCCGTTGCTGACTTGGATATATCGGGAGCATACACGCCAATGACGCGTATCCGAAGTAATCCTACTTTGAGTCTAACCCAGAGAAGTCTGGGACTAACACACTCATACTCAGTCATGCATTCTATCATCCTTTCCGACAGCAGGAGTCCCACGCCCATACTCGCGTGCTCATTTTCGGCAACGCCCGACCACAGAACTTTAAACGGGCCATGTTCTGAGACTCCTTTGCCCTTTCTTTTCGTCTCGTTCACGCATAAAACATCCAACTTCTTTTCTTCCATAATCAAACACACCTCATCCATTTTCTCCTCCATCGCTCCACATACATTCAGCGTAGCAAAACGGGTCTCCGATGCCCGCTTTTCGCCCCGAGAGAAACAAGTTACGCGTGATAAGTGGCGAGCTCTATCGCCGCAGCCAGGTTTATTAAAAAAATTTGAAACCATTTTGTTCCCACGATTAGCTAGGGAAAGACAACTGTCCACCACACAGAGCCCCGCGTGTGTGGTAAGGCTATTTACGCCTGGAGGGCACCAATTTCCAGGGTGGCACGCTTATGACTAGGCACGCCCCTAGCCATGCAGCCATCGGCACGGCAGACCTTAGCTTAGCGGAGGGGAAGGAATAGGATTAGGATAGGGATGTGAGGTGAGTATAGGAGTGTGTAAAATGGGACGGATCAGGGTACAAAAAGGACACCGTTGCTGCGGAGGGGTTGAGAGGTTGCAGCAGCGGAGGCTGAGGGTCCGGGGGCGCTTACCCGTACTTGTCATAGGGAAACCGGACAAGTCCTCTGAACTATAACCGTAAGCAAACCGTACAAACTTACCGTAAGCAAACCCTTAAAGCGTTATTGCTTGCGCCGCCATAAAAGGGAAATCTGAATCTGTCGAGATGATGGAGAAAACACACTTCAACAGTTCAATAAAAAAATGGAATGGAATTTTTCCAAAATGGATACTATTGGCCATGAAGTTGCTCAAATATTGCAAAAAAAAATGAGGCAAAGTAATGTTGCTCGGAAACTGAATCTCAGTAATTGATTCCTTTGGACGAGTATTCCAACGGTTTCTAGAGACTGTTGGCTATGTCTGAAGGGGAAGAAGTATATAACAACACTTACCATTAAATTAGATAGGATTAAATTGACTTTGGAGAAATACTTATTTGAAAAAAGTGTGATTTTTCTGACGCCGAGTGTAGTTTAGGAGGCTTCTGCGCTTCTGGAAGGAGCTAGGATGGCTTGACTAGCCATACCGATGCTATGTTCACGCATAACGAACCAAATTGGAGTCTAAATACGGAGAAAAGAGCTCATCACCAATACCAATACCGATAAAAATAGTGTAGTGTACGGCTTCTGGCGGCTGGCTGGGGAAAATTGAAGCTACCCTCGCAATGGAAGACCAACTGGCGTTGATTTTTTGTTGATAAAATTTTAATTCCAAAAGGGGATTTTTTAGCTGTTCCGTGCTATGCACGTTATGTCTTGATAAGGCTCTATTACTAGCCTTATAGATGTTGAAAAACTACAATATATCTTACAGATATGTCAGGTTAGAAACAAAATTGTCACACCCAGAGTTTGAATCCAACCAAGTCCGGACGATTCCTCTATCCCAATTCGTATTTCCGATATTTACGATAAGTTTAGTATTCCAATGCTAGATACTGTGTGCTATTTGTATTGATTCCGATAAGGCTCATTTAAGAAAAAAGTAAAGGTTTTTCCTGACCAACTCTGAATGTTTGCAAGAACAAATTAATATAAGTAGAGGTGGATGCACATCTGTATCATTATGACATACAGTAGTAATATCCCCCTTTCGTTCGTGTATTGTCATGATGCATGATCGCTAGTAGATATGGACGCGTTTTTTTCAGCTGGTGTGCACGCGAAATGATACGCGATCATGTCGGTGATATGCACTGCGACGACCTTAGGTCCCAATAAAGATTGTTCTAAAATTGTAGAGTGCATAAAATCTAATCTACCCTTAAATACTCCATAAATTCAATGAACCAGTGGTTAATAAATTCTTGCAATCTGCCATTTTCTACGATAAGAGACTCCTGACCTCGTTACAGCGAGCTTCGGATAAGCTCACTAAGCTTCACTGGAATTGGCTCCGATGATTGAGTTAGCTCGAGAACTTCTAGTATTATTAATAACCTGAGAGCTACCATTGAGTACTTCAGTAATTATTAAAGTATTCAATCTAAGTTTAACTTTAGTAAAAGGTTTTATCGAAATTTTAATATACATTTTGAAAAAAAAAAATTGTTAAAGATTGTAAGTAAAAATATTGTAGGTACCTTTACCGAAGTTTTAATATGTTTAACAACTATGTAAATGTGCTGATTTTATATAAAAATTACTTACTTATACATTTTGCAATTATAAGTTAACATCTCAACCAGTTTTGATTTGTTTTTCTCTGATAAATCTTTGTAGCTACTTACTTTATTTAATAAATTAATGATTATACCTATGTGGTAGGTAGAGATGATAGCTAGTTACGTTTTCATGTAGTTTGTAGCATAACAGCTTAATAAACTTGCGCGCTAAACTTTAAAATTAAAATATATATAATATATATAAAAATAGCAAATAAAATTGGCCGGAAGTTCAAGTAAATCTTCCACTTCCGGTCAAAATTTTAAGATTATATTTACGTCATGTTCCATCAGTAAGAGACCCGTGTCATCATTTAGTTTTCAATCGCATAGAGAGTAAACATAAGTCTGTCAGTTTTGAAATGACAAAAAAACAAAAAAAATAAGTTTAAGGTATTCCGGCCATTTCAGAACTGACAGACTTATGTTTACTCTCTCTACGATTGAAAACTAAATGATGACACGGGTCTCTTACTGATGCCACATGACGTAAATATAATCTTAAAATTTTGACCGGAAGTGGAAGATTTTCTTAAGCTTCCGGCCAATTTTATTTGCTATAACCTTCTGATCCTCGCTCAGCACAACTTTTTCGACCGTGTGGCATGCATTTCATCGTGATGTCATATGACGTAGGCAATACTGTCGTGGGCTCACGGACTATATTTATTCTATTGTAGAGAAAAAGATTCTTCTATATTAGTATCTGTATTACTTAGTATTAGTAAATAGGCTGAAACATTTTTCTACAATAGTTTGTAGATAAATGTTTCAGCCAAATTGATTTTTTTTTCAGACATTCCCCATTACTGTTCTAGACTAGAATAGAATTACTGGATATCTGAAATTCCCGATCAACATGAGAATTATTTACGTACACCACACGTCTAACGTAAACGTAACCCAACTACCGTTATCTTAGTTACGTGAGCTGCCAATAGAACGCCAATTAACTCACTCAGACTCTCATCTCCTGGTGAACCGTGCAGTCATTTCTCAGAAACATCTGTATTTATTCACTAGCAACCTCCAGCGGCTTCGGCCGCAAAAAAACCGCTACTCTTTGGTTGAGTTCACAAAAATCTTTAAGTTAGTCTTCTTTATAAAAGACTAGCGGCCGCCCGCGATTTCGTCAGCGTGGACAGTTTTTTTGCTATCCCTCGGGAACAGTGCTTTTTTCTAGATGAAAGGTACTCTTTATCCTTTTCTGTAGCCTTGACCATGTGTATGCAAAATTTCATGATGATCGGTTCAGTAGTTAAGACGTGAAGGCGTAACAAACAAACAAACAAACGGACTTTTGCATTTATAATATTAAGTAAGGATATCCTTGAGGAGAAGTTCTTACAGTAAAAAGAAATGTAAATAAATATCCTTTTCTGAATTGTTGACGATTTTTCCGGTGTATCTTAAATAATCTTCGACGGCTTCGAAGATTTATGTAAACGAATTTACTTATTTGGTTCTTTCTATCCTATTATACCCTCTTTTTTTATTTCAGCATAACATTAACTAGGCTTTATGTGACCACGATAAAGTTTCATAATTCAGTTTGTTACAAAGACTTCTATGTTGTTTACTAGACGTTTAACCTGAAAGTATTTAGTCTAAGTAGGTAGGTACCTAACTGAAATCTTACTCTGAATACCTTTTCGTATTTTATTACAACAAATTGAAATGTCAACTCAAGTTTCCAAATTGAAATTTAACACGAGTTAGATTTGCTAAGCGTAAAAATAAGAATTCGTAGGTATTTCATTTTCGCTCGTCCAGTGATACTCGAAACGGAGATTTGGGGCTTGAAAAATATATACCCCAATTTACAATTTGATCCCGTACCGAAATCTAAAGTAGGTCAGAAATGAAAAGGGGGACTTTGATCACTAAAGTAGACAGAAGGGCCGCTCGGAACAAACCGTGGTATTCCGTACACGTTCCGTAAGTACACACAATCTCAAATGATCTCGGGCTTACTCGGTACCCCTATCAAACATCTGTCGAAAAAAGTGCACCTTTAAATATTCGATAAATTAATTTTATATGGGATATTTGTACAGCGCTATCTAACGGCGAAAAGCGAAATGATAGATTTCTCATAGACGAAATATTTTCTATCTATCTAGTACTTTTGCGCGCGTTTTTTTTCGACAGATATTCGTGCTAGGACAGTTAGTTAGGTTTGCCAACCCTACTATATTATAATAGTATCCTACTATATTGCGGGCTCGCCTACTATATTTTTTGAAAAAATAGATAAATAGGCAAAATTACTATATTTTTTCAAGTGAAATAATGAACAAAAGCAGCAAAAAAATATTACTTATATGCACATAATTGTTTAATAATTTTGTGTTGAAGCTCTTGTGTTTATGGTTGTTGAATAAATTATGAAAATGTTTAGTAAGTATGAAAAATACAACTTCTTTAAAATCCTCCATACAAAACGGCAACCTACTATATTTTTTGGACTTTTCGTCATCTACTCTACTTTTACTACTATATTTTTACACGTAATAATCTTGAAAGAACTATATTTGATGCAAAAAAAGTTGACAACCCTAGGTACAGTACCCGTAGCACTTGTACTATTATTGTATTCTGTGCCGTAGCACGAACAGCCATGCAGGGAAACCTGTAACGTGCGTAAAAAACTTTCGATAGATATTGTATGGGAAAATTGTGTGCCATCTACCGCTGAAAAGCGAAAATAATTTATCCATAGATAATGACTCTATCGAGTCGAAAATGACTTTTGCGCGCGTTTTTTTTTCTCGATAGATGTTAGTGCTAAGGGTACTTATACAGAGCGCAACAAATCAAATTACGGTATAGTGTTTTCGTATCGAATAATATAGTAAGAAGTAGCCCCGGAAATAAGTAGGTGTACAATTTACAGAGCAACGAAACCCCTCTTGTTAGTTTGCTATACTATCATTATTAACAGGTTCGGGCACCTGGCAGATTTTCAGTGGTGGGGGTGGGAGTGGTTGGGCAACAAAGGGCTGAAAACCTGATTGAAGGTATACAATTTACAGAGCTCTGGATTTGGTGTGGTATAATATCAAGCCAATCATGTATCTAAATCGACTATAACACTGCCAGGTATTTTGGCTAGTGGGAAAGTAGTGCCAGGCGGCATCGAACTTTACCACTTTTTCGCGCACCTTTGATCAGGCGCCCGGATCTATTAATATCTAAAGATAGTATGACACACTAACAAGAGGGGTTTCGTCGCTCTGTAAATTGTCCACCTTTTTCCGGGGCTAGTAGTACGTCTACAGCGGACCTTCTGTCTCTAACACACAGACTTTTTGTGCTTTGATACGAGGGTAGAGAAAATAAGCTGCACTATGCAAATTTAATAGGGGCTACTTTTGTTTCGAATGCCAGGAGTCATCGATAAGCAAATTAAATGGCAACATGTTTATTAGTGTAGCGAGTAATAATAATATTTTTTTTGTAAATAGAAAGTTGGGTTTTCTCTTAGGGTTTTCTATACTGACTAATAGTAGTTAACATTAAACTACTCACTTCTATAAGTATGTAAGTCTATACTTACGAATATTAGAATCTGCAAACTCTACATCACAAATTGAATCTGCACATTTTTGCTTAACCAACAACCAGCCTAGTTTGTTAGTTACTTAAATATGAATTTTGAACAGTAACCGGCCAACTTTTTACAATTATCATTTATGAAATTTACAGTGAATGAAACTAGCATTCAAAATACAAGGAACTGACTTTAACTGAAATACCTACATAAGAGATGAATTTACATGGACATAAAAAGGAAGATTTTTCTGTTGGTGAATAATGGTGCGTTTTCACGCAGAGACATGCTTGACGAGCATGTTTTATCCGAGCTTAACCAATTGTCGCCGTTCCAGAGCAGTATCTTTTGTGAAAATGAAATTGCAAGTTGAATGAATGGTGCACCAACAAAGGAACAAAACTCGACCCAGTTCCACCACACATAACTGATGTTGCCGTTAGGTCCATTTATGCTAGCACAACGCCACTGGAAATTTTTGCCATTTCACAACTAAAAGTTTTGATGCAGTTCTAAAAATTTATTAATAATATTCTGACATATAATTGCTCAGCTCAAATAGTATCCGGTGGGATGAATTAGGCTAAAACTGGGCATACCTACCTTATTTATACAGATAGTTATCAAGACGTAGGCATTGCAAGAAAGGAATTATGAAAATACTCAGGGAAAGTACAATTCCATTTCAAAGCGGCCCTTGGATTACAAGTGCGGGAATCCCTAATAACCCTATGGAAAAATTAACTTTATTTTGCTAAGTGAGGTTGCTAGAACTCAATATCGGTGTCATTTCAAAAGATTTTTAAACACCTGTTTAACTTAGACACTGCTTATGTGGTACTGTCATATTTTTGACAATATTGTTTGAAAAACACAGCATCACATTTAAACAGGTGTCTAATTTAAACAGAGTGTTTATAAATCTTTTGTAATAACAGGGAATAAGTCTACTCCCCATCATGGATCCATCTTTCTTGGGGTCGCAATCGCAAGTGTCCGTAGTAGGTACAGGCCACTGTGCATTGGCTGGCACTTTATCGACCAAATACAATTTATTTGATTGAATCAGGCGTCACTTGGCGGAAGTCTCAAACCATTTTGAAAAAAGAAATATAAAGAAAGATTACAAAGGAACATCAACATCAATAAAGTTTCAAACTATTTATTGCACATTAATCCCACCATTTATAATACCACCAATTTACCCGATGTTGTTTAAGACAGCCGTCACATGGTCTCTTCGAAACGCACTTCCAATAGATAGTACCCATGAGTTTATTTAATGTACTCCATTCCAGTAAATGAAAACTATGAAAGTTATTTGAAGAATTAAATTTTCATACTAGAGTGAAACAATAATAAAAATCTTCAGTTAAACATGGTTAAACGTCAGCCTTAATATCTTTTCGGTCTAGATTGGGATCTAGATTCCGTTTAAATTTACTCGTGGTCTCAATCGCCCACGATGGAGCCTTATCGTTCAATTTAAATATACCGATTTATCATAGGACCTAGACTTTGGCATAACTTTAGATAAGAAGTTAAAAAAATGCGCTGGAATTCAGACTAATATCTACTGTATTTCGAAATATTCAATGAATTACAAATAAGAACTGCTTTGTAATGTAGGTATATTTTTTACAATGATATATTCTGTGCTTTAATCACCACCGTTATGTGCCTACACAGTCAGCATGTTTTAAAATGAAGCCATCCATACCATACTTATACAACTTCAGTTTTAGCTCTGCATATTACTTAATTAATGGATTAAATTACTAAGGATTCCCTAGCGATCGTTTTAACATGATTTGTGAATCCCAAGGAAAAGCGATGAATCACTTTGAACGCTAACTGAAGGCGTGCGGAAAATGGACAAAGTTACTTCTTTTAATTGACTTTGCATTCGCCTGTCCGCTCATCGTTTAATCCTCTATCGAAAATTGCTTTCACCATGATTATGTTTGTATATTATAATGTGACACATACACTCGACGTCAGAAAAATCGCACCTCTTCGAAAATAAGTTAAGACTTGGCCACCTGCTATTGCTAGCTAACGTTTTATTGTGTAATTGTTGACATCTATTGAAAGTACATTTAATGAGCTTTCAATGAATAATTGTTTGATTTAATTAACATAACAGTGTTACCGTAACATACATACATACATACATACACTTGTAACGGTTCAAAACTGAACATGTTATTTTGTCTCAAATATTTTTCGAATTTGGTTTCATATTGAGCATAATATTATTTAACTATCGAACAAGTTATTATAATAAAGAGTAGTTCAGGTTTTGAGTTAGCAATAATGTCGGAAGTTCTTTTAATCTTTCACGGCGCTAAAATTCAAATATTAGTCTCTGTCTAGGTAACGACGCTAATAGGCTTAAAATTTATTTATATTTATTATTGTTTATTTATCAAACTTTATTAGAGCCTCTCGAATATCATTATAATAGTTTATTTTAGAAGATTACTTAAAAAAGGATTGAATTCGGTGTTAATTATTTCTGTAAGTTGTCAGTAGTGTCACACCACGTGATGTGTTTTAGCTAAAGAACGAAATTAAATATAGTAGGTCATCCCAGTGGATCAATCGATGAGAAATCGATTGCCAGATGGTAACTGAGGGTCGCAAGGCAAGTCCCATATCCTTTGCCAAATCATAGTTGTAAATTTAAATTTTGTTTTAGGAAATATTAGACATTAGTTAGATTTGGGGGATAAATGCAAGTTTAGTTGGTTTGGAGAATTTTGTAGCGGATCTAGTACATTTTGTTAATCGTAGGCGGTATTTGTTTAAATTAGGGTATTTTGTTATACCATGCCTTTGCTTCATGACACAGTTAAATTGGAGATTTTAAATTAAAATTGAAGTTTAATTTGATTTTATAATATGGTTTGATGTTCAGAGATAATACAGAGAGAGAGAAAAGAAATGGAACAATGTTTTATTCTGGGCGGAGTTTAGTTGACAGTTTAGTGGTAAATTGAAGACTCGAATTGTAAAATAAAAGGGGAGATAATTAATTAATAGAAATATTGTAAGGATAAATCTAGAAATATTATTAAAAAACATAAACAATAGTTATTGAAGGTGTAATAAGAAAGTATTTCATGGGAAAATGTGGATGGAGCCTAATAAAGTTTGTCTTGTCGTTGGGTGTTGTACGAAGAAAGATTGATATGAAGTTTCTTCGAAAGCGGGATTTTATGCTGCAGGTTTATAATTCAAATGAGGGTAGGCATTTAGAAAATGTAAAAGTAGTCGGATGAGTGTTGCCAGTTAGGGTTTTTAAAGTACCAACATTGTGATGCTAAATTGATCGGAAATTTTAGGTTTAATTGGACCGAATACTTAATGGAAAATGTTGTAATACGTATTTTAGCAAATTGATTCTAGAGGTTATGATATTTTGGGGAAGGCGAGATAAAAAGATTGAAAAGTTGGATTCTAATTATAGCATATGGGAGGTTCGATTTGTTGTGAATATAAAATTCGTATTAATCAGAGTTTTATGATTATAGTACAATAATTTCATATGATTCTGGATAAATATTCTGAATATTATTCAAAGTTGTTAGTTTTGTTAGAAATGATGTAAGGGGGAAAACTTGTTGATTTATTTATGATTGAAACGTGTTTCATACAATTGTATGAATTGTTTAAATCAAATGTAGATGAAATGTCAGTATAAAGAAATATTTAGGTAACAGATTAATTTTAATTTGGTTACAAATGGAGCGTCATTGTGCGCTTGAGTATAGAGAATCTTGAAGATAGGAGGTTATTAGTTAGTTGAATTGTACGTTGAAATTATTGATTAGTATAGGGGTTCATTTTGTAAGATTAGCAATTTAAATATTATATTTACAAGTTGAGTAAGACAAAACTGAATTCTCCCCATTTTTGAAGGAGAAGGGAAAATTTTAGGAATAATTTATGTAAAGTAGGGAAATGAAGGTAGGTAAAAAAAAAGATGCTTAGGTCGTGTGGGGTGAGGTTCCTGGAGTGAGTGAATGATTTTGGGGGGCTATAAAAGACGTGGCTCGAGGGGAATCGCTCTCCTTTACTTTCCTCGTCGTCAACGTAGCATCAAGTGGAACCTCAGTAGAAGCCGTCGATACCCTCTTTGTAAGAAAGCTTCGAACAAGTAGTATTTTTATAACGCAAGAAAACAGCAAGAAGTCAGGAAGAAAGTGTTTAATTGAGGTTTTGACGTATAGGTCCGCAACCGGGTGCGAGTCTTTTGCATATACGCTTTAATTAGGGCTTATATGGTATAAGTAAGCTTGAAATTAAAGTAGGTAGATTTTGTTTGCGAATTTTCATAAAGTAAAGTAAATTTCCCAATAAATCTAAGAATTTTCCGAATCAAATTTGTTTGAAATTTATATAAGCAGTTGGGAAACGATAAAGGGGGGTTTGATTTTGAATAAATATCATTAGTTTTGTGTCTCTAAGGGGCGTTCGGTCAATCCTCAAGGGGTTAGGTAAAATAGTCTGGTATGTGGCGTATCAGACGGGCATCAAAATTTCTAGATTGCCTAGCTAGTCACATAAGTGTACCGAATGTGTCCCATCTCTAGCAATCCGACGGTCCGAAAGGAGTTGAGAATCTAATTCCGTGCTAGCGTTGGTGTCCCGAGGATTCGGTATACTTATTCCGCTGTAGGTGCCTATTTGTTCCCTCCCAATCAAATTTGGCCACGTACAAGCTGCTAGGAGAGAGATAGGCGAGTCATGCTTGCTCACGCTGTACAGATTCAGGGCTTCGGTGATGGGGTAAGCATCACAAATATTGCATAGGAAATCTAAATTTAGTCGCTGGTAGGCAGGTAAACTCATTAGGTTTATAAATTCATTGTTAGGCGCGTAGGAACAGTAGGTTAGGTTTGCATCTCAAGGCGGGAGGGAAACTTGGATGCTGGTAAAAGATTGGACGTTCTCAAGAAGGTCGAGCTGTCAGCAAGGTAACAGCAGTAACGTTAGATAAGCTAGGAACTCTTATATAGGCGAAGGAGAGGTAGGTCAATTCGCAGTGTATCAGATTTAGGTAGGCCGCAAATAGGTTGGTGTACGACAAAATGGCTGTCGAAGTGAGACATAGGCAGGTGGTGTCGAGAATGGTACCAACAAGATGGCTGCCGCAGGTCATTCAGTGGTACATAGGAACTTGACTAGGGTGTGATGAGGTAGGATGATTTAGGAACGGAATCTAGGAAGCGCAGAAGTGTTAAATATAGTGAACGAAAGGTTATGTGAAACTACTGGGTAGGATCCGAAGGAAAAGTATCAATCTTCTATAGTAGGCGCCTTAACAGAGATCTATTAATGCTATGTCTCAGTGTTGTGAATAATTACCGCGATGTGCTCAATTGAGTAGGCTTTGCAAGCTTCAGTAAGTACTTACAAGTTGACCGATCCGAAGGAAAAGAATCAATCTTCCATAGTAGGCGCCTTAACAAAGATCTATTAATGCTATGACTCAGTGTTGTGAATAATTACTACGATGTGCTCAATTGAGTAGACTTTGCAAGCTTCAGTAAGTACCCACAAGTTGACCGATCCGAAGGAAAAGTATCAATCTTCCATGGTAGGCGCCTTAACAAAGATCTATTAATGCTTTGATTCAGTGTTGTGAATAATTATTATAATGTGCTCAATTGAGTAGACTTTGCAAGCTTCAGTAGTACCTACAGTTTGATTTACTATTAATTAGAGCTAGACAAATTCTTCTGTTAATATTGGATAATGATTTAATAGTGAAAGTTGAATCATAAATAAAGAATGATTATTCATCCTTGATTTGGATTGGTAAAATTGAGCCTGTTTTCAATTGGTCGTTTACAGTTGAGATAATCCGTTTTGGTGATTGTGGGAGGAATACTAAAACAAGATCTGGGCGTATGGAATAATCCCGTGTTACCATTAGACTAATGTTGAATCACAGTTTATGGAACACTAGATCATAGTTTGAGTAAACCTTTCAAATTAACAGAATGAAGGATATGACTAACAGTGAGATAATACTTTGAAAAGTATCTACCTACTATGAAAATATTATATTATTTAGTGAATACATTAAATTCACAAATAATAAGTTCAACATATTATCTGAGTTCAAATAATACAACTAGGTTCAACCAACTCAATTTGAGGATGAAAGAAATAGAATTTTATTGATATCAAATATTGCCTAGTCTACTCAACATTTAATTGAAATATCGCCTTTAACTTTAAATGAAATGAACTGAAGTCAATTCGGTTTATGGTTGTATATTTATAATTTAGCCGAGATTAAAGTATGAAGAATCCGTCATAGAACTTTATTACCTTGTTTAGAATTGTCTTTCCTTCAGAATATGAGAACTATCAGTGTCCCAAGTAAATGGATAGTAATGTTGTGTCCATCTGTTATAATGTTAAACAATCATACTAGAATTATTTATTAAAGAAAAAAAATTGTAATTCAGCCATCACAATTGAAGGAGAATTCTTCATTGTGAAAACTGATAGTTCGCTTGGGAGCATTTTGCTCCGTCCTCTTTTGTAGAAACAGACTGACAAAGACCAAATATCTTAATATAATAAACTTACTAAGTAAATTTATCATGAAAAAAATATGGCTGGCCAGAAGGGAGTTGCCCACGTCCGGTGTCGAAACTCATTGTATAGAGCGGGGAGGAGCTTTGTACCTTAGCTGGCAAAACCACAATTGCATATCCACTACTTGTACAATAACTTAAGAAAGTAAAAGAATCCTTATTTAAAAGCGTTGAGGGTTTTATTATACTTTGATCTCAGGCGACTATAACTTCTTAACTTATCTCAAATTATCTCTCTTATCTTAATGAATTAAGTTGACAATAGATAATTTACATTATTTAGAATAACGTCATACATGACCTATAATTTGACACTTGGCAGCGGAAGAGAATTATCCAAATTTAACTTTTCTCTATAACCCGACTTACCTATTTTTACCTTACAGTCTATTATGGTTGAACATACCCTCTTTTACCTTATAACAATACTCCATTTAACTCATAAATTCACCTTGATCATTTCCTATCAACGTGGGTTTATTTCACTCATACTTACTTCATCAACGGAACGTAGTTGGGAACGTTTTCCCCTCTATTTATAGTATTCCCATTTATTGACACTAAAGATCTATGGGGTTTCCCTTGGCAGTATGACAAATATTAAGAATTAATATGAAATTAAAGTAGGCTCACTTAGGAAAAACACAGACTTAATTTCTATTTCTCTGGTTGTATCAATAGAGCAAGATCTTTCATTTAGTGATATTTTCTTTTAGAAATAAATGTAATAGCAGGAATAATTAAGACTTAGTAATAAAAGCGAATACTTCTATTGGAAAATGAAGATCAATACTAATCACACTTTTAAAAGAATTTGGGTTCACTACTTATCACAACCAGGGTTCCTCCATTAGACATTCACAGGTCCTCTCAGATCACACAAAGCTTGTTAGTAAGGTTCTTTGTAGGTTAGTTAAGGTTGAATAAAGTAAACTTAGTAAATTGCGTTTTGGAGGTTATTTAATCCAGTAAAATTAGGTTCCAGTAGTTTAGTTATAATCAACGGTAAATAGTAAGCGGATTTTGATTGTCCTCCTGTCCTGTAGGTTATTAGGTTTCCACTTAGGTTTTAGTCTTCTTTCATAGGCCGTGATCATCTAGATTTATTCCATTCTTGTTAGGGCGACGGTTACATCATAGGTGCCGTGAGACCAGGATGTCATATTATTGCGAATCTTCAGGTTTTGTGTGGTTTGGGAGTGAGTGACTGTTAACAAGTGAGATTGTGACAGTCACATTTTGTTGCGGTGAAGTGGGTATAAAGGTTTGATATGTTAAAACACTGATTTTCTTTTCCAATGGTTGTTAAGTTATCATTCTGGTACGAGTTATGGCGATTAACTTGTCACTTTGGCTGGTCCTTGAAACTTTCGTTTTGCGAATCATTTGTAAGATCTTAGTTAAATATCTCTGAAAACAAATACACAAATAACCACTGTTTTAGGACAAATTTTGTAAAATATTTTCGATACATATAATGTTTTCATTGTCATTATAGTGCTGCCAAAACTATCGACGCCTCTGATACCTTATCGATATTTACGTAAACTATCGACACTTAGGTTAACTGTATTGCATTTGGTTCTATAGTCATTTTACACACTACGTTTGGTTACAATGATACAATTATGCAGCTAAATTATTACTTGTTCATACAGTATAGTCTCGTTTAAGGTAAATTGCGTAGTTAATCAAACCGTATCGCGATAGTTTTTATTGATATACACTATCGATAATCGATATAATTATTTTCCCAGTTCCGGTTTATCTATTCAAGTCAAATTTATTTTACTCTGTTCAAAGGTCCGCATCAAGGTCCGACCGAATCCACTTTCCGGCCATGGACCGAGACCGATTTAAAAATTGAATTTTGACTCGGATTTTATTCACTGATATGATTAAGTTAGAAAAAAAAGGGACTTTTTTATAGATTACCACATATACGATTTTAAATGTATAACTAAGGACGACGAGAGCTTGGCGGTTTCTTATCAATCATATGTCAATACGCATCAATATTGTCATGAGGTGTCAAAGATGATTGACAAAATAATAGCATAAATCACTTTGGGGATCAATACTTCCAAACTATTGACTTTGAGGGAAAGTGAAGTAAGAAACTTCAACGTTATTTTTAAAGACACGTTATAAAAAAAAATAAAAATAAAACTTTTGTTCTTCTTTTGCTTATACCTAATAAATAAAGCAGATCATAGGATATGTTCGATTATAAAATTCTAGTCGTGTTAAATTGATGAATGCGAAGTAGGATGGCGGTGATAGGTGGACTGTCAATTGAATTTACGGCTATAGCGAAATCATAGGTGCTTTGTTGTGTCAAAGCTATGATTCTTAAAGAAAAAAAATGTATGGTCACACGTGTGCACACCTTTATTTATTTTTTATCACTCGTAAAATCGAATAAATTGCTCAAAAGCGTGGTTGATAGGACACGGGATTTGTAGTAATTTTAGTAAATGTATACGCACGTGTGCGTAACATCATCTGTGTGACTTTTAGTAATAGTGCGTTGTTACGTAAATGGCTGAATGTGAATAAGGTCAGGAACGCGGCCAAAGAAATTACATGTTATCGATTTCCGAACGAAACGTCAACTTGGGTATATTCCGGATCGCGATAGAATCGATGTCAGCGCTCACGTTATCTGGCAAACCCATACAGAATCACCGACTCGGAACGCATTTTAGTATGCTGTCATCGATTTTGGTGTGATTCGGAATGCAGCCCTTGACGGATTCCTACTCTTTGATTTTAATGACATATATAATGAGTTTTTGTTTATGCCAATAAGGTTAAATTATATTTTGTAAGATTTCAGCGTTAATTAACAGTGAAAATGATAAGAAGGGTGTTAAAGGGGAGCGATGAGAAAACGAGTAATCCTTTGTTTGTGTTGTTTCGTTAATCGGTGGTTTTTTTTTAACAAAAATACTTTGCTATTGTTGAATAGTTTCATATTAGCGATTCAGGTTGTAGTTCTGTTTGAGTGACAAAGTGCATTGGAATTTTTACATTGAACAAATGAAGAGGTACATAATTGTGTTCTCGAGTTGAGGTCAATGGTTGTAAGTTCTTTATTCGGTGAGTAAAATTTCAGTTTCAGTCATTTCAGTTAACTAGAATAACATGTAAATACCATTGCAAAGAGAAAGATTCAATTGCGTGTTTACAATTTGATTGTGTGATAGGAAATTGATAATGGCAAGCTTGATATGAGATTAGGGGTTAGTGACTGTTACTTTATTAATAACTGTACGATAAAAGGGGCATAAGGGTAATGGTGGCATATGCCAATGGAAAATTAACTATGGAAGTGGACATGCAGAAGGTTCTGTCCATAATTATTTTATAGGTATACGATAACCGATTAACTCTAAGCAATTAAGAAGGATTGACGTTTTGTCATTGGCAGTTTGAGAGATGAAATCTGTCGTTGCCTTTATCACGTTTGTGGTTAACTTAAGATTTTACGATTGATGCGTTAGATAATAGGAGCGGCAGTAAAGTTTAGTAATACTGAAGTTGTGGAGAAATTTAGGGTTAGTGAGTATTGTAAGATAATTCTAGATTCAACTTACAAAGTTACACAAAAAAAATATTAGCGTATAATGTAATAAATAGTTTTAGAGTTTGGGTGTTATCGCTAACTTCTGAATAGTAATAGTGAAGCTAGAGGGATATTAGTAGCATAGAATGATGGGGTCGTGAAATATTTTAATAAACTTTTAAAATTGAAACTAGAAAACTTAGTATGTGGTGATTAGATTTTAGTTTAACTTAGTAACCTACCTTTGAGATTGTACTATTGAAGGGATCGTGATCGATTAAGATTTGAGTTAGTCATTTATAGATTATCATTTTGAAATATTTATCCGAGGTGAATTAATTTTGAAACTAATCGTTGTGACTTTTGAAAATTATCTAACTGGGGGTCGTTGTAGAACTAGTTACTAAGATGTTTTAGTTGTGGAAACAATGTTGAGGAAGTTGGCTAGGGAGGTATAAAGTGTTGGGATTTAATGATAAAAGGAGAGTTTAAAATATTTAAATCATGTAGAATAGTAATGGTAGCAAAGAATGTGATTGACGTTTTTCTGAGAATTAGATATTTAATTCGAAATGATTAGTTTCAACATTTACATAAGTCGAGTATTAGGGAGCGTGGTTTTGTGGAGTCCAAGGCGGTGGATTTTTTAAAACCAAATTAGCACGGGTACTATATTTTAATTTATTTGAAGATCTGATCTTGCAACCAGAAAGACAAGAGGAGTTGCAAGAGCTATCGTAGAAATTAAGTTTCTTTAGGGTAAACTGGGTAGAGTTCGGACTCGAGTTCGTTGCGCACTCAAGTGTTATGAATCATTTGAGAAGTAAAGGTAGGGTTAGGATATAGTTTAAATTATTCCTAGACTAGTAGTGGAGATGTTAAGGTTAGGAATGGGGTAATGTTTGGTTGATACTAACATTTATGTAAGTGCAAATTTTTGGTGAGGAGACTATAAGTAGAATTGATATGCGGGTATTTAGGTCGGTATTGTTAGTTTAAATATTTCGCACATGATATTCGGCATGGTGTTGACTGGAAGGAATTGAATTTTGAGTTATTTATATATTCGGAATCAGCAGTTTTTCTGTACAATCTAGTAAAATTGTCGTAGTCTTAAGTCGTTTGGATTGCATTTTGAGATGATGTTGTTTGGTACCGAGGCTATTAAAACATAAGTTAGTGTTACATCTCAAATTAACACATCAAGTTAGAAAAAGACTTATTTGTCCATGTAGGCTTACTAGGAGCTGTGGATTCACAACCCACACCTTACCGTGATTTTGTACGACTCTGGTGTTGAATATGCATAAGACGGAATTGGCAAAAGTCACATAAAACTTAAAACTCGCTTGATAACTTTTCAATATTGTCTTGGTTTAAATACACTTTACAATCTAAATCTCATTTACATTAGGGTTCACCCAACAATTCTTTGATCTTGGAGAAATAATAATGGTTAGGGTTATTAGGGGGAAGGGTTTTTTTTTATACAAAAGGGATGTATGAGTAAAAATTGATGATTAAGAGTAGAGGCGGAAAAAATATTTGAGAATTGAGAAGGAAAATCCTACTCCGGATCCAATACGTAGTCTTGTCACCTGTGCAGGATTTTGGGGTCGAGCTGTAACGGTTCAAAACTGAACATGTTATTTTGTCTCAAATATTTTTCGAATTTGGTTTCATATTGAGCATAATATTATTTAACTATCGAACAAGTTATTATAATAAAGAGTAGTTCAGGTTTTGAGTTAGCAATAATGTCGGAAGTTCTTTTAATCTTTCACGGCGCTAAAATTCAAATATTAGTCTCTGTCTAGGTAACGACGCTAATAGGCTTAAAATTTATTTATATTTATTATTGTTTATTTATCAAACTTTATTAGAGCCTCTCGAATATCATTATAATAGTTTATTTTAGAAGATTACTTAAAAAAGGATTGAATTCGGTGTTAATTATTTCTGTAAGTTGTCAGTAGTGTCACACCACGTGATGTGTTTTAGCTAAAGAACGAAATTAAATATAGTAGGTCATCCCAGTGGATCAATCGATGAGAAATCGATTGCCAGATGGTAACTGAGGGTCGCAAGGCAAGTCCCATATCCTTTGCCAAATCATAGTTGTAAATTTAAATTTTGTTTTAGGAAATATTAGACATTAGTTAGATTTGGGGGATAAATGCAAGTTTAGTTGGTTTGGAGAATTTTGTAGCGGATCTAGTACATTTTGTTAATCGTAGGCGGTATTTGTTTAAATTAGGGTATTTTGTTATACCATGCCTTTGCTTCATGACACAGTTAAATTGGAGATTTTAAATTAAAATTGAAGTTTAATTTGATTTTATAATATGGTTTGATGTTCAGAGATAATACAGAGAGAGAGAAAAGAAATGGAACAATGTTTTATTCTGGGCGGAGTTTAGTTGACAGTTTAGTGGTAAATTGAAGACTCGAATTGTAAAATAAAAGGGGAGATAATTAATTAATAGAAATATTGTAAGGATAAATCTAGAAATATTATTAAAAAACATAAACAATAGTTATTGAAGGTGTAATAAGAAAGTATTTCATGGGAAAATGTGGATGGAGCCTAATAAAGTTTGTCTTGTCGTTGGGTGTTGTACGAAGAAAGATTGATATGAAGTTTCTTCGAAAGCGGGATTTTATGCTGCAGGTTTATAATTCAAATGAGGGTAGGCATTTAGAAAATGTAAAAGTAGTCGGATGAGTGTTGCCAGTTAGGGTTTTTAAAGTACCAACATTGTGATGCTAAATTGATCGGAAATTTTAGGTTTAATTGGACCGAATACTTAATGGAAAATGTTGTAATACGTATTTTAGCAAATTGATTCTAGAGGTTATGATATTTTGGGGAAGGCGAGATAAAAAGATTGAAAAGTTGGATTCTAATTATAGCATATGGGAGGTTCGATTTGTTGTGAATATAAAATTCGTATTAATCAGAGTTTTATGATTATAGTACAATAATTTCATATGATTCTGGATAAATATTCTGAATATTATTCAAAGTTGTTAGTTTTGTTAGAAATGATGTAAGGGGGAAAACTTGTTGATTTATTTATGATTGAAACGTGTTTCATACAATTGTATGAATTGTTTAAATCAAATGTAGATGAAATGTCAGTATAAAGAAATATTTAGGTAACAGATTAATTTTAATTTGGTTACAAATGGAGCGTCATTGTGCGCTTGAGTATAGAGAATCTTGAAGATAGGAGGTTATTAGTTAGTTGAATTGTACGTTGAAATTATTGATTAGTATAGGGGTTCATTTTGTAAGATTAGCAATTTAAATATTATATTTACAAGTTGAGTAAGACAAAACTGAATTCTCCCCATTTTTGAAGGAGAAGGGAAAATTTTAGGAATAATTTATGTAAAGTAGGGAAATGAAGGTAGGTAAAAAAAAAGATGCTTAGGTCGTGTGGGGTGAGGTTCCTGGAGTGAGTGAATGATTTTGGGGGGCTATAAAAGACGTGGCTCGAGGGGAATCGCTCTCCTTTACTTTCCTCGTCGTCAACGTAGCATCAAGTGGAACCTCAGTAGAAGCCGTCGATACCCTCTTTGTAAGAAAGCTTCGAACAAGTAGTATTTTTATAACGCAAGAAAACAGCAAGAAGTCAGGAAGAAAGTGTTTAATTGAGGTTTTGACGTATAGGTCCGCAACCGGGTGCGAGTCTTTTGCATATACGCTTTAATTAGGGCTTATATGGTATAAGTAAGCTTGAAATTAAAGTAGGTAGATTTTGTTTGCGAATTTTCATAAAGTAAAGTAAATTTCCCAATAAATCTAAGAATTTTCCGAATCAAATTTGTTTGAAATTTATATAAGCAGTTGGGAAACGATAAAGGGGGGTTTGATTTTGAATAAATATCATTAGTTTTGTGTCTCTAAGGGGCGTTCGGTCAATCCTCAAGGGGTTAGGTAAAATAGTCTGGTATGTGGCGTATCAGACGGGCATCAAAATTTCTAGATTGCCTAGCTAGTCACATAAGTGTACCGAATGTGTCCCATCTCTAGCAATCCGACGGTCCGAAAGGAGTTGAGAATCTAATTCCGTGCTAGCGTTGGTGTCCCGAGGATTCGGTATACTTATTCCGCTGTAGGTGCCTATTTGTTCCCTCCCAATCAAATTTGGCCACGTACAAGCTGCTAGGAGAGAGATAGGCGAGTCATGCTTGCTCACGCTGTACAGATTCAGGGCTTCGGTGATGGGGTAAGCATCACAAATATTGCATAGGAAATCTAAATTTAGTCGCTGGTAGGCAGGTAAACTCATTAGGTTTATAAATTCATTGTTAGGCGCGTAGGAACAGTAGGTTAGGTTTGCATCTCAAGGCGGGAGGGAAACTTGGATGCTGGTAAAAGATTGGACGTTCTCAAGAAGGTCGAGCTGTCAGCAAGGTAACAGCAGTAACGTTAGATAAGCTAGGAACTCTTATATAGGCGAAGGAGAGGTAGGTCAATTCGCAGTGTATCAGATTTAGGTAGGCCGCAAATAGGTTGGTGTACGACAAAATGGCTGTCGAAGTGAGACATAGGCAGGTGGTGTCGAGAATGGTACCAACAAGATGGCTGCCGCAGGTCATTCAGTGGTACATAGGAACTTGACTAGGGTGTGATGAGGTAGGATGATTTAGGAACGGAATCTAGGAAGCGCAGAAGTGTTAAATATAGTGAACGAAAGGTTATGTGAAACTACTGGGTAGGATCCGAAGGAAAAGTATCAATCTTCTATAGTAGGCGCCTTAACAGAGATCTATTAATGCTATGTCTCAGTGTTGTGAATAATTACCGCGATGTGCTCAATTGAGTAGGCTTTGCAAGCTTCAGTAAGTACTTACAAGTTGACCGATCCGAAGGAAAAGAATCAATCTTCCATAGTAGGCGCCTTAACAAAGATCTATTAATGCTATGACTCAGTGTTGTGAATAATTACTACGATGTGCTCAATTGAGTAGACTTTGCAAGCTTCAGTAAGTACCCACAAGTTGACCGATCCGAAGGAAAAGTATCAATCTTCCATGGTAGGCGCCTTAACAAAGATCTATTAATGCTTTGATTCAGTGTTGTGAATAATTATTATAATGTGCTCAATTGAGTAGACTTTGCAAGCTTCAGTAGTACCTACAGTTTGATTTACTATTAATTAGAGCTAGACAAATTCTTCTGTTAATATTGGATAATGATTTAATAGTGAAAGTTGAATCATAAATAAAGAATGATTATTCATCCTTGATTTGGATTGGTAAAATTGAGCCTGTTTTCAATTGGTCGTTTACAGTTGAGATAATCCGTTTTGGTGATTGTGGGAGGAATACTAAAACAAGATCTGGGCGTATGGAATAATCCCGTGTTACCATTAGACTAATGTTGAATCACAGTTTATGGAACACTAGATCATAGTTTGAGTAAACCTTTCAAATTAACAGAATGAAGGATATGACTAACAGTGAGATAATACTTTGAAAAGTATCTACCTACTATGAAAATATTATATTATTTAGTGAATACATTAAATTCACAAATAATAAGTTCAACATATTATCTGAGTTCAAATAATACAACTAGGTTCAACCAACTCAATTTGAGGATGAAAGAAATAGAATTTTATTGATATCAAATATTGCCTAGTCTACTCAACATTTAATTGAAATATCGCCTTTAACTTTAAATGAAATGAACTGAAGTCAATTCGGTTTATGGTTGTATATTTATAATTTAGCCGAGATTAAAGTATGAAGAATCCGTCATAGAACTTTATTACCTTGTTTAGAATTGTCTTTCCTTCAGAATATGAGAACTATCAGTGTCCCAAGTAAATGGATAGTAATGTTGTGTCCATCTGTTATAATGTTAAACAATCATACTAGAATTATTTATTAAAGAAAAAAAATTGTAATTCAGCCATCACAATTGAAGGAGAATTCTTCATTGTGAAAACTGATAGTTCGCTTGGGAGCATTTTGCTCCGTCCTCTTTTGTAGAAACAGACTGACAAAGACCAAATATCTTAATATAATAAACTTACTAAGTAAATTTATCATGAAAAAAATATGGCTGGCCAGAAGGGAGTTGCCCACGTCCGGTGTCGAAACTCATTGTATAGAGCGGGGAGGAGCTTTGTACCTTAGCTGGCAAAACCACAATTGCATATCCACTACTTGTACAATAACTTAAGAAAGTAAAAGAATCCTTATTTAAAAGCGTTGAGGGTTTTATTATACTTTGATCTCAGGCGACTATAACTTCTTAACTTATCTCAAATTATCTCTCTTATCTTAATGAATTAAGTTGACAATAGATAATTTACATTATTTAGAATAACGTCATACATGACCTATAATTTGACACTTGGCAGCGGAAGAGAATTATCCAAATTTAACTTTTCTCTATAACCCGACTTACCTATTTTTACCTTACAGTCTATTATGGTTGAACATACCCTCTTTTACCTTATAACAATACTCCATTTAACTCATAAATTCACCTTGATCATTTCCTATCAACGTGGGTTTATTTCACTCATACTTACTTCATCAACGGAACGTAGTTGGGAACGTTTTCCCCTCTATTTATAGTATTCCCATTTATTGACACTAAAGATCTATGGGGTTTCCCTTGGCAGTATGACAAATATTAAGAATTAATATGAAATTAAAGTAGGCTCACTTAGGAAAAACACAGACTTAATTTCTATTTCTCTGGTTGTATCAATAGAGCAAGATCTTTCATTTAGTGATATTTTCTTTTAGAAATAAATGTAATAGCAGGAATAATTAAGACTTAGTAATAAAAGCGAATACTTCTATTGGAAAATGAAGATCAATACTAATCACACTTTTAAAAGAATTTGGGTTCACTACTTATCACAACCAGGGTTCCTCCATTAGACATTCACAGGTCCTCTCAGATCACACAAAGCTTGTTAGTAAGGTTCTTTGTAGGTTAGTTAAGGTTGAATAAAGTAAACTTAGTAAATTGCGTTTTGGAGGTTATTTAATCCAGTAAAATTAGGTTCCAGTAGTTTAGTTATAATCAACGGTAAATAGTAAGCGGATTTTGATTGTCCTCCTGTCCTGTAGGTTATTAGGTTTCCACTTAGGTTTTAGTCTTCTTTCATAGGCCGTGATCATCTAGATTTATTCCATTCTTGTTAGGGCGACGGTTACATCATAGGTGCCGTGAGACCAGGATGTCATATTATTGCGAATCTTCAGGTTTTGTGTGGTTTGGGAGTGAGTGACTGTTAACAAGTGAGATTGTGACAGTCACATTTTGTTGCGGTGAAGTGGGTATAAAGGTTTGATATGTTAAAACACTGATTTTCTTTTCCAATGGTTGTTAAGTTATCATTCTGGTACGAGTTATGGCGATTAACTTGTCACTTTGGCTGGTCCTTGAAACTTTCGTTTTGCGAATCATTTGTAAGATCTTAGTTAAATATCTCTGAAAACAAATACACAAATAACCACTGTTTTAGGACAAATTTTGTAAAATATTTTCGATACATATAATGTTTTCATTGTCATTATAGTGCTGCCAAAACTATCGACGCCTCTGATACCTTATCGATATTTACGTAAACTATCGACACTTAGGTTAACTGTATTGCATTTGGTTCTATAGTCATTTTACACACTACGTTTGGTTACAATGATACAATTATGCAGCTAAATTATTACTTGTTCATACAGTATAGTCTCGTTTAAGGTAAATTGCGTAGTTAATCAAACCGTATCGCGATAGTTTTTATTGATATACACTATCGATAATCGATATAATTATTTTCCCAGTTCCGGTTTATCTATTCAAGTCAAATTTATTTTACTCTGTTCAAAGGTCCGCATCAAGGTCCGACCGAATCCACTTTCCGGCCATGGACCGAGACCGATTTAAAAATTGAATTTTGACTCGGATTTTATTCACTGATATGATTAAGTTAGAAAAAAAAGGGACTTTTTTATAGATTACCACATATACGATTTTAAATGTATAACTAAGGACGACGAGAGCTTGGCGGTTTCTTATCAATCATATGTCAATACGCATCAATATTGTCATGAGGTGTCAAAGATGATTGACAAAATAATAGCATAAATCACTTTGGGGATCAATACTTCCAAACTATTGACTTTGAGGGAAAGTGAAGTAAGAAACTTCAACGTTATTTTTAAAGACACGTTATAAAAAAAAATAAAAATAAAACTTTTGTTCTTCTTTTGCTTATACCTAATAAATAAAGCAGATCATAGGATATGTTCGATTATAAAATTCTAGTCGTGTTAAATTGATGAATGCGAAGTAGGATGGCGGTGATAGGTGGACTGTCAATTGAATTTACGGCTATAGCGAAATCATAGGTGCTTTGTTGTGTCAAAGCTATGATTCTTAAAGAAAAAAAATGTATGGTCACACGTGTGCACACCTTTATTTATTTTTTATCACTCGTAAAATCGAATAAATTGCTCAAAAGCGTGGTTGATAGGACACGGGATTTGTAGTAATTTTAGTAAATGTATACGCACGTGTGCGTAACATCATCTGTGTGACTTTTAGTAATAGTGCGTTGTTACGTAAATGGCTGAATGTGAATAAGGTCAGGAACGCGGCCAAAGAAATTACATGTTATCGATTTCCGAACGAAACGTCAACTTGGGTATATTCCGGATCGCGATAGAATCGATGTCAGCGCTCACGTTATCTGGCAAACCCATACAGAATCACCGACTCGGAACGCATTTTAGTATGCTGTCATCGATTTTGGTGTGATTCGGAATGCAGCCCTTGACGGATTCCTACTCTTTGATTTTAATGACATATATAATGAGTTTTTGTTTATGCCAATAAGGTTAAATTATATTTTGTAAGATTTCAGCGTTAATTAACAGTGAAAATGATAAGAAGGGTGTTAAAGGGGAGCGATGAGAAAACGAGTAATCCTTTGTTTGTGTTGTTTCGTTAATCGGTGGTTTTTTTTTAACAAAAATACTTTGCTATTGTTGAATAGTTTCATATTAGCGATTCAGGTTGTAGTTCTGTTTGAGTGACAAAGTGCATTGGAATTTTTACATTGAACAAATGAAGAGGTACATAATTGTGTTCTCGAGTTGAGGTCAATGGTTGTAAGTTCTTTATTCGGTGAGTAAAATTTCAGTTTCAGTCATTTCAGTTAACTAGAATAACATGTAAATACCATTGCAAAGAGAAAGATTCAATTGCGTGTTTACAATTTGATTGTGTGATAGGAAATTGATAATGGCAAGCTTGATATGAGATTAGGGGTTAGTGACTGTTACTTTATTAATAACTGTACGATAAAAGGGGCATAAGGGTAATGGTGGCATATGCCAATGGAAAATTAACTATGGAAGTGGACATGCAGAAGGTTCTGTCCATAATTATTTTATAGGTATACGATAACCGATTAACTCTAAGCAATTAAGAAGGATTGACGTTTTGTCATTGGCAGTTTGAGAGATGAAATCTGTCGTTGCCTTTATCACGTTTGTGGTTAACTTAAGATTTTACGATTGATGCGTTAGATAATAGGAGCGGCAGTAAAGTTTAGTAATACTGAAGTTGTGGAGAAATTTAGGGTTAGTGAGTATTGTAAGATAATTCTAGATTCAACTTACAAAGTTACACAAAAAAAATATTAGCGTATAATGTAATAAATAGTTTTAGAGTTTGGGTGTTATCGCTAACTTCTGAATAGTAATAGTGAAGCTAGAGGGATATTAGTAGCATAGAATGATGGGGTCGTGAAATATTTTAATAAACTTTTAAAATTGAAACTAGAAAACTTAGTATGTGGTGATTAGATTTTAGTTTAACTTAGTAACCTACCTTTGAGATTGTACTATTGAAGGGATCGTGATCGATTAAGATTTGAGTTAGTCATTTATAGATTATCATTTTGAAATATTTATCCGAGGTGAATTAATTTTGAAACTAATCGTTGTGACTTTTGAAAATTATCTAACTGGGGGTCGTTGTAGAACTAGTTACTAAGATGTTTTAGTTGTGGAAACAATGTTGAGGAAGTTGGCTAGGGAGGTATAAAGTGTTGGGATTTAATGATAAAAGGAGAGTTTAAAATATTTAAATCATGTAGAATAGTAATGGTAGCAAAGAATGTGATTGACGTTTTTCTGAGAATTAGATATTTAATTCGAAATGATTAGTTTCAACATTTACATAAGTCGAGTATTAGGGAGCGTGGTTTTGTGGAGTCCAAGGCGGTGGATTTTTTAAAACCAAATTAGCACGGGTACTATATTTTAATTTATTTGAAGATCTGATCTTGCAACCAGAAAGACAAGAGGAGTTGCAAGAGCTATCGTAGAAATTAAGTTTCTTTAGGGTAAACTGGGTAGAGTTCGGACTCGAGTTCGTTGCGCACTCAAGTGTTATGAATCATTTGAGAAGTAAAGGTAGGGTTAGGATATAGTTTAAATTATTCCTAGACTAGTAGTGGAGATGTTAAGGTTAGGAATGGGGTAATGTTTGGTTGATACTAACATTTATGTAAGTGCAAATTTTTGGTGAGGAGACTATAAGTAGAATTGATATGCGGGTATTTAGGTCGGTATTGTTAGTTTAAATATTTCGCACATGATATTCGGCATGGTGTTGACTGGAAGGAATTGAATTTTGAGTTATTTATATATTCGGAATCAGCAGTTTTTCTGTACAATCTAGTAAAATTGTCGTAGTCTTAAGTCGTTTGGATTGCATTTTGAGATGATGTTGTTTGGTACCGAGGCTATTAAAACATAAGTTAGTGTTACATCTCAAATTAACACATCAAGTTAGAAAAAGACTTATTTGTCCATGTAGGCTTACTAGGAGCTGTGGATTCACAACCCACACCTTACCGTGATTTTGTACGACTCTGGTGTTGAATATGCATAAGACGGAATTGGCAAAAGTCACATAAAACTTAAAACTCGCTTGATAACTTTTCAATATTGTCTTGGTTTAAATACACTTTACAATCTAAATCTCATTTACATTAGGGTTCACCCAACAATTCTTTGATCTTGGAGAAATAATAATGGTTAGGGTTATTAGGGGGAAGGGTTTTTTTTTATACAAAAGGGATGTATGAGTAAAAATTGATGATTAAGAGTAGAGGCGGAAAAAATATTTGAGAATTGAGAAGGAAAATCCTACTCCGGATCCAATACGTAGTCTTGTCACCTGTGCAGGATTTTGGGGTCGAGCTGTAACGGTTCAAAACTGAACATGTTATTTTGTCTCAAATATTTTTCGAATTTGGTTTCATATTGAGCATAATATTATTTAACTATCGAACAAGTTATTATAATAAAGAGTAGTTCAGGTTTTGAGTTAGCAATAATGTCGGAAGTTCTTTTAATCTTTCACGGCGCTAAAATTCAAATATTAGTCTCTGTCTAGGTAACGACGCTAATAGGCTTAAAATTTATTTATATTTATTATTGTTTATTTATCAAACTTTATTAGAGCCTCTCGAATATCATTATAATAGTTTATTTTAGAAGATTACTTAAAAAAGGATTGAATTCGGTGTTAATTATTTCTGTAAGTTGTCAGTAGTGTCACACCACGTGATGTGTTTTAGCTAAAGAACGAAATTAAATATAGTAGGTCATCCCAGTGGATCAATCGATGAGAAATCGATTGCCAGATGGTAACTGAGGGTCGCAAGGCAAGTCCCATATCCTTTGCCAAATCATAGTTGTAAATTTAAATTTTGTTTTAGGAAATATTAGACATTAGTTAGATTTGGGGGATAAATGCAAGTTTAGTTGGTTTGGAGAATTTTGTAGCGGATCTAGTACATTTTGTTAATCGTAGGCGGTATTTGTTTAAATTAGGGTATTTTGTTATACCATGCCTTTGCTTCATGACACAGTTAAATTGGAGATTTTAAATTAAAATTGAAGTTTAATTTGATTTTATAATATGGTTTGATGTTCAGAGATAATACAGAGAGAGAGAAAAGAAATGGAACAATGTTTTATTCTGGGCGGAGTTTAGTTGACAGTTTAGTGGTAAATTGAAGACTCGAATTGTAAAATAAAAGGGGAGATAATTAATTAATAGAAATATTGTAAGGATAAATCTAGAAATATTATTAAAAAACATAAACAATAGTTATTGAAGGTGTAATAAGAAAGTATTTCATGGGAAAATGTGGATGGAGCCTAATAAAGTTTGTCTTGTCGTTGGGTGTTGTACGAAGAAAGATTGATATGAAGTTTCTTCGAAAGCGGGATTTTATGCTGCAGGTTTATAATTCAAATGAGGGTAGGCATTTAGAAAATGTAAAAGTAGTCGGATGAGTGTTGCCAGTTAGGGTTTTTAAAGTACCAACATTGTGATGCTAAATTGATCGGAAATTTTAGGTTTAATTGGACCGAATACTTAATGGAAAATGTTGTAATACGTATTTTAGCAAATTGATTCTAGAGGTTATGATATTTTGGGGAAGGCGAGATAAAAAGATTGAAAAGTTGGATTCTAATTATAGCATATGGGAGGTTCGATTTGTTGTGAATATAAAATTCGTATTAATCAGAGTTTTATGATTATAGTACAATAATTTCATATGATTCTGGATAAATATTCTGAATATTATTCAAAGTTGTTAGTTTTGTTAGAAATGATGTAAGGGGGAAAACTTGTTGATTTATTTATGATTGAAACGTGTTTCATACAATTGTATGAATTGTTTAAATCAAATGTAGATGAAATGTCAGTATAAAGAAATATTTAGGTAACAGATTAATTTTAATTTGGTTACAAATGGAGCGTCATTGTGCGCTTGAGTATAGAGAATCTTGAAGATAGGAGGTTATTAGTTAGTTGAATTGTACGTTGAAATTATTGATTAGTATAGGGGTTCATTTTGTAAGATTAGCAATTTAAATATTATATTTACAAGTTGAGTAAGACAAAACTGAATTCTCCCCATTTTTGAAGGAGAAGGGAAAATTTTAGGAATAATTTATGTAAAGTAGGGAAATGAAGGTAGGTAAAAAAAAAGATGCTTAGGTCGTGTGGGGTGAGGTTCCTGGAGTGAGTGAATGATTTTGGGGGGCTATAAAAGACGTGGCTCGAGGGGAATCGCTCTCCTTTACTTTCCTCGTCGTCAACGTAGCATCAAGTGGAACCTCAGTAGAAGCCGTCGATACCCTCTTTGTAAGAAAGCTTCGAACAAGTAGTATTTTTATAACGCAAGAAAACAGCAAGAAGTCAGGAAGAAAGTGTTTAATTGAGGTTTTGACGTATAGGTCCGCAACCGGGTGCGAGTCTTTTGCATATACGCTTTAATTAGGGCTTATATGGTATAAGTAAGCTTGAAATTAAAGTAGGTAGATTTTGTTTGCGAATTTTCATAAAGTAAAGTAAATTTCCCAATAAATCTAAGAATTTTCCGAATCAAATTTGTTTGAAATTTATATAAGCAGTTGGGAAACGATAAAGGGGGGTTTGATTTTGAATAAATATCATTAGTTTTGTGTCTCTAAGGGGCGTTCGGTCAATCCTCAAGGGGTTAGGTAAAATAGTCTGGTATGTGGCGTATCAGACGGGCATCAAAATTTCTAGATTGCCTAGCTAGTCACATAAGTGTACCGAATGTGTCCCATCTCTAGCAATCCGACGGTCCGAAAGGAGTTGAGAATCTAATTCCGTGCTAGCGTTGGTGTCCCGAGGATTCGGTATACTTATTCCGCTGTAGGTGCCTATTTGTTCCCTCCCAATCAAATTTGGCCACGTACAAGCTGCTAGGAGAGAGATAGGCGAGTCATGCTTGCTCACGCTGTACAGATTCAGGGCTTCGGTGATGGGGTAAGCATCACAAATATTGCATAGGAAATCTAAATTTAGTCGCTGGTAGGCAGGTAAACTCATTAGGTTTATAAATTCATTGTTAGGCGCGTAGGAACAGTAGGTTAGGTTTGCATCTCAAGGCGGGAGGGAAACTTGGATGCTGGTAAAAGATTGGACGTTCTCAAGAAGGTCGAGCTGTCAGCAAGGTAACAGCAGTAACGTTAGATAAGCTAGGAACTCTTATATAGGCGAAGGAGAGGTAGGTCAATTCGCAGTGTATCAGATTTAGGTAGGCCGCAAATAGGTTGGTGTACGACAAAATGGCTGTCGAAGTGAGACATAGGCAGGTGGTGTCGAGAATGGTACCAACAAGATGGCTGCCGCAGGTCATTCAGTGGTACATAGGAACTTGACTAGGGTGTGATGAGGTAGGATGATTTAGGAACGGAATCTAGGAAGCGCAGAAGTGTTAAATATAGTGAACGAAAGGTTATGTGAAACTACTGGGTAGGATCCGAAGGAAAAGTATCAATCTTCTATAGTAGGCGCCTTAACAGAGATCTATTAATGCTATGTCTCAGTGTTGTGAATAATTACCGCGATGTGCTCAATTGAGTAGGCTTTGCAAGCTTCAGTAAGTACTTACAAGTTGACCGATCCGAAGGAAAAGAATCAATCTTCCATAGTAGGCGCCTTAACAAAGATCTATTAATGCTATGACTCAGTGTTGTGAATAATTACTACGATGTGCTCAATTGAGTAGACTTTGCAAGCTTCAGTAAGTACCCACAAGTTGACCGATCCGAAGGAAAAGTATCAATCTTCCATGGTAGGCGCCTTAACAAAGATCTATTAATGCTTTGATTCAGTGTTGTGAATAATTATTATAATGTGCTCAATTGAGTAGACTTTGCAAGCTTCAGTAGTACCTACAGTTTGATTTACTATTAATTAGAGCTAGACAAATTCTTCTGTTAATATTGGATAATGATTTAATAGTGAAAGTTGAATCATAAATAAAGAATGATTATTCATCCTTGATTTGGATTGGTAAAATTGAGCCTGTTTTCAATTGGTCGTTTACAGTTGAGATAATCCGTTTTGGTGATTGTGGGAGGAATACTAAAACAAGATCTGGGCGTATGGAATAATCCCGTGTTACCATTAGACTAATGTTGAATCACAGTTTATGGAACACTAGATCATAGTTTGAGTAAACCTTTCAAATTAACAGAATGAAGGATATGACTAACAGTGAGATAATACTTTGAAAAGTATCTACCTACTATGAAAATATTATATTATTTAGTGAATACATTAAATTCACAAATAATAAGTTCAACATATTATCTGAGTTCAAATAATACAACTAGGTTCAACCAACTCAATTTGAGGATGAAAGAAATAGAATTTTATTGATATCAAATATTGCCTAGTCTACTCAACATTTAATTGAAATATCGCCTTTAACTTTAAATGAAATGAACTGAAGTCAATTCGGTTTATGGTTGTATATTTATAATTTAGCCGAGATTAAAGTATGAAGAATCCGTCATAGAACTTTATTACCTTGTTTAGAATTGTCTTTCCTTCAGAATATGAGAACTATCAGTGTCCCAAGTAAATGGATAGTAATGTTGTGTCCATCTGTTATAATGTTAAACAATCATACTAGAATTATTTATTAAAGAAAAAAAATTGTAATTCAGCCATCACAATTGAAGGAGAATTCTTCATTGTGAAAACTGATAGTTCGCTTGGGAGCATTTTGCTCCGTCCTCTTTTGTAGAAACAGACTGACAAAGACCAAATATCTTAATATAATAAACTTACTAAGTAAATTTATCATGAAAAAAATATGGCTGGCCAGAAGGGAGTTGCCCACGTCCGGTGTCGAAACTCATTGTATAGAGCGGGGAGGAGCTTTGTACCTTAGCTGGCAAAACCACAATTGCATATCCACTACTTGTACAATAACTTAAGAAAGTAAAAGAATCCTTATTTAAAAGCGTTGAGGGTTTTATTATACTTTGATCTCAGGCGACTATAACTTCTTAACTTATCTCAAATTATCTCTCTTATCTTAATGAATTAAGTTGACAATAGATAATTTACATTATTTAGAATAACGTCATACATGACCTATAATTTGACACTTGGCAGCGGAAGAGAATTATCCAAATTTAACTTTTCTCTATAACCCGACTTACCTATTTTTACCTTACAGTCTATTATGGTTGAACATACCCTCTTTTACCTTATAACAATACTCCATTTAACTCATAAATTCACCTTGATCATTTCCTATCAACGTGGGTTTATTTCACTCATACTTACTTCATCAACGGAACGTAGTTGGGAACGTTTTCCCCTCTATTTATAGTATTCCCATTTATTGACACTAAAGAACTATGGGGTTTCCCTTGGCAGTATGACAAATATTAAGAATTAATATGAAATTAAAGTAGGCTCACTTAGGAAAAACACAGACTTAATTTCTATTTCTCTGGTTGTATCAATAGAGCAAGATCTTTCATTTAGTGATATTTTCTTTTAGAAATAAATGTAATAGCAGGAATAATTAAGACTTAGTAATAAAAGCGAATACTTCTATTGGAAAATGAAGATCAATACTAATCACACTTTTAAAAGAATTTGGGTTCACTACTTATCACAACCAGGGTTCCTCCATTAGACATTCACAGGTCCTCTCAGATCACACAAAGCTTGTTAGTAAGGTTCTTTGTAGGTTAGTTAAGGTTGAATAAAGTAAACTTAGTAAATTGCGTTTTGGAGGTTATTTAATCCAGTAAAATTAGGTTCCAGTAGTTTAGTTATAATCAACGGTAAATAGTAAGCGGATTTTGATTGTCCTCCTGTCCTGTAGGTTATTAGGTTTCCACTTAGGTTTTAGTCTTCTTTCATAGGCCGTGATCATCTAGATTTATTCCATTCTTGTTAGGGCGACGGTTACACACTCACGCCTGTTTCCCATGGGGGTAGGCAGAGACTATGGATCGCCACCTGCTACGATCCTTGCACACTTCTTTCGCTTCATTCATATCCATCAATCTTTTCATACATGCCCTGCGGTTTTTGTCACTGCGTACACCAGCCTTTTTTATAATAACCTCTCTTTTAGTCCGCGTAGGTTTTTCTGGGACGCCCTCGTGCAATCGTTCCTTCCACATTCGCACAGTATATCTCTTTCGTGATTCGCCTTTCATTCATCCTCTCTAAGTGACCAAACCACTGGAGCATTCCTTTCTCAATTCTTGTCACTATATCATCTTTCAGACCACACCTTTTGCGAATCACCTCATTGCTCACTCTATCACTCAGTTTTACTCCACATATTTTCCTCAACGATCGCATCTCTACCGCATTTATTCTGCTTTCATTCTTCTTCTGCCATACCCAAGATTCACTTCCATACATCAGTGTCGGTACCAGCACTCCGTTATGAATAGCCATTCGCGCCTTTGCAGAAACGGTTTGGCTACTCATAACCGAGTGTATAGCACCACTCACCGAATTTCCTTTCTTCACTCGTCTTTCTATGTCTTCCTCACTCTTTCCGTCCCTTGTGAACAAACTCCCCAAGTATACAAACTCACGGACTTGTTCCACTTTTTCGCCACCTAACATTACCGTACAGTCAGTCATTTCTTCATCTCTCTCAAACACCATCACTTTAGTCTTAGTTACATTCACTTTCATCCCTTTTCTCACAAAATCTTCATTCATAACCGACATCATTTCCTGCAACTCTTGCGCAGAAGACGCAAGTATAACTTGGTCGTCAGCGTAGAGAAGGCACTTGATTTGAGTCCCATTCATCACAACCCCACAGTCACGTTCTTTCAGACCTTTCATACAACTGTCCAAAAACAGATTAAAGAGCCATGGTGACGCAACACATCCCTGTCTGACACCCCTAGAGATGCCAAACCAGTCAGTGTATACGCCGTCAATCCTGACGCATGCACGGGAATCCTCATAGAGAGATTTCAGTGCATGAATCAGTCTGCTCTCCAATCCGTATTCGGACAACACCTTCCATAGCTCATTCCTGTCAACTCGATCGTAGGCCTTCTCCAGGTCCACAAAGGCACAGTAAACCTTTTTGTGCTTAGCCAGGTGTTTTTCGGTTAAGCACCTCAAGGAGAAGACCTGATCCGTGCATCCCATTCCCTTTCTGAATCCCGCTTGCACATCCCAAATACTCTGATCAGTTTTTTGCATCACTCTTTCAATCAGTACCTTTGCATACAATTTACTGACAATGCTGAGAAGACTGATCCCGCGGTAGTTTTTAGCATCCTGCCGTGACCCTTTCCCTTTATACAGCGGCACGACCACGGCTTTACGCCAATCTTCCGGCACTTTGCCACTGTTCCAACATTTATTAAAGATCAGGCACAGCCAGGACGCAACCAGCTCTTTCCCACCTCTCAGCATTTCAACAGTAATTCTGTCATATCCTGCTGCTTTCCCTTTTTTCATGCTCTTCATTGCACTAATAATCTCATCCATATATATATCTCTTTCATCCACTTCTGTCTCTTCCTCGTCTTCCACCCTTTTATCCGAGGCTTCTAGCATAGAGCCATCCGCCTCAAACAAACTCTCAAAATATTTCATCCACTCCTGTAGTACACCTTTTTCATCTGTCACTAGCTCACCTTTTTCATCTCTTATCACATTCATTTTAGACTTATGTGATCCACTTCGAGACGTTTTCACTTGTTTCCAAAACAATTTTATATTGTCTCGAAAGTTATCACAGAGTTTGAAGTCACACTTTTCTTTCATCTTTCTCTTTTTTTCGTCTACTTTTTCTTTCACTACTTTCTTAATCCTTTTAAACTCCCTTGCAACTGTATCAACATCATCTTCTGTAACACTTGCATTCACTCTTTTACTGGCTTTGATGGCCAGCAGATCCTGCCATACTTTTTTCTTTTCATTCACTATCTGTCTTACCTCACTATCCCACCAGTTTATTGGGGGAGCATTCTTCCTTTTACTCACTCCACATATTTCCTCAGCTGTTTCAGTCACACCTTTTTTAAACTTTTCCCAAACTTCCTCAAGCTTGCCATCTTTCACTTCAGCCACATTTCCCAATCGTTCTTTCAATTTGCACAAATATGTCTTTTGCACTTCCACTTCATCCAGGTTCTCAACTTTTACTCTAGTCAGCTCCGTTGTTGACACTGTGGGACGATGACGCCAACTTTTGAACAGACCACTAACCCGAGACACTACAAGAAAGTGGTCTGTTCCAATGTTACTACCCCTAAAGACCCTGGTGTCTACAACTCTGCCCTTCAGTCTTTCATCAACAATCACAAAATCGATCATACTCTTCTTTTCCCCTCTCTGCCAAGTGTACATATGAATTTCCTTGTGGTCAAACATGGTGTTCGTTACCACAAGATTCTTTTCTAAACATACCTCAATCAAACTCCTGCCATTATCATTTACTCTTTTGTCTCCATATATTCCTAAAACTCCCTCACATCCCTCTCTTCTCACACCTACCCATCCGTTAAAATCTCCAAGCATAACTATCCTTTCATTATCTTTGCATTCATTCAAGATGTCTTCCACACTTTTCCAGAAATCCTCCTTTTCCGTTGCTGACTTGGATATATCGGGAGCATACACGCCAATGACGCGTATCCGAAGTAATCCTACTTTGAGTCTAACCCAGAGAAGTCTGGGACTAACACACTCATACTCAGTCATGCATTCTATCATCCTTTCCGACAGCAGGAGTCCCACGCCCATACTCGCGTGCTCATTTTCGGCAACGCCCGACCACAGAACTTTAAACGGGCCATGTTCTGAGACTCCTTTGCCCTTTCTTTTCGTCTCGTTCACGCATAAAACATCCAACTTCTTTTCTTCCATAATCAAACACACCTCATCCATTTTCTCCTCCATCGCTCCACATACATTCAGCGTAGCAAAACGGGTCTCCGATGCCCGCTTTTCGCCCCGAGAGAAACAAGTTACGCGTGATAAGTGGCGAGCTCTATCGCCGCAGCCAGGTTTATTAAAAAAATTTGAAACCATTTTGTTCCCACGATTAGCTAGGGAAAGACAACTGTCCACCACACAGAGCCCCGCGTGTGTGGTAAGGCTATTTACGCCTGGAGGGCACCAATTTCCAGGGTGGCACGCTTATGACTAGGCACGCCCCTAGCCATGCAGCCATCGGCACGGCAGACCTTAGCTTAGCGGAGGGGAAGGAATAGGATTAGGATAGGGATGTGAGGTGAGTATAGGAGTGTGTAAAATGGGACGGATCAGGGTACAAAAAGGACACCGTTGCTGCGGAGGGGTTGAGAGGTTGCAGCAGCGGAGGCTGAGGGTCCGGGGGCGCTTACCCGTACTTGTCATAGGGAAACCGGACAAGTCCTCTGAACTATAACCGTAAGCAAACCGTACAAACTTACCGTAAGCAAACCCTTAAAGCGTTATTGCTTGCGCCGCCATAAAAGGGAAATCTGAATCTGTCGAGATGATGGAGAAAACACACTTCAACAGTTCAATAAAAAAATGGAATGGAATTTTTCCAAAATGGATACTATTGGCCATGAAGTTGCTCAAATATTGCAAAAAAAAATGAGGCAAAGTAATGTTGCTCGGAAACTGAATCTCAGTAATTGATTCCTTTGGACGAGTATTCCAACGGTTTCTAGAGACTGTTGGCTATGTCTGAAGGGGAAGAAGTATATAACAACACTTACCATTAAATTAGATAGGATTAAATTGACTTTGGAGAAATACTTATTTGAAAAAAGTGTGATTTTTCTGACGCCGAGTGTAGTTTAGGAGGCTTCTGCGCTTCTGGAAGGAGCTAGGATGGCTTGACTAGCCATACCGATGCTATGTTCACGCATAACGAACCAAATTGGAGTCTAAATACGGAGAAAAGAGCTCATCACCAATACCAATACCGATAAAAATAGTGTAGTGTACGGCTTCTGGCGGCTGGCTGGGGAAAATTGAAGCTACCCTCGCAATGGAAGACCAACTGGCGTTGATTTTTTGTTGATAAAATTTTAATTCCAAAAGGGGATTTTTTAGCTGTTCCGTGCTATGCACGTTATGTCTTGATAAGGCTCTATTACTAGCCTTATAGATGTTGAAAAACTACAATATATCTTACAGATATGTCAGGTTAGAAACAAAATTGTCACACCCAGAGTTTGAATCCAACCAAGTCCGGACGATTCCTCTATCCCAATTCGTATTTCCGATATTTACGATAAGTTTAGTATTCCAATGCTAGATACTGTGTGCTATTTGTATTGATTCCGATAAGGCTCATTTAAGAAAAAAGTAAAGGTTTTTCCTGACCAACTCTGAATGTTTGCAAGAACAAATTAATATAAGTAGAGGTGGATGCACATCTGTATCATTATGACATACAGTAGTAATATCCCCCTTTCGTTCGTGTATTGTCATGATGCATGATCGCTAGTAGATATGGACGCGTTTTTTTCAGCTGGTGTGCACGCGAAATGATACGCGATCATGTCGGTGATATGCACTGCGACGACCTTAGGTCCCAATAAAGATTGTTCTAAAATTGTAGAGTGCATAAAATCTAATCTACCCTTAAATACTCCATAAATTCAATGAACCAGTGGTTAATAAATTCTTGCAATCTGCCATTTTCTACGATAAGAGACTCCTGACCTCGTTACAGCGAGCTTCGGATAAGCTCACTAAGCTTCACTGGAATTGGCTCCGATGATTGAGTTAGCTCGAGAACTTCTAGTATTATTAATAACCTGAGAGCTACCATTGAGTACTTCAGTAATTATTAAAGTATTCAATCTAAGTTTAACTTTAGTAAAAGGTTTTATCGAAATTTTAATATACATTTTGAAAAAAAAAATTGTTAAAGATTGTAAGTAAAAATATTGTAGGTACCTTTACCGAAGTTTTAATATGTTTAACAACTATGTAAATGTGCTGATTTTATATAAAAATTACTTACTTATACATTTTGCAATTATAAGTTAACATCTCAACCAGTTTTGATTTGTTTTTCTCTGATAAATCTTTGTAGCTACTTACTTTATTTAATAAATTAATGATTATACCTATGTGGTAGGTAGAGATGATAGCTAGTTACGTTTTCATGTAGTTTGTAGCATAACAGCTTAATAAACTTGCGCGCTAAACTTTCCCTGGTGAGAAGTTAGGGCGTTAACTTTACAAAGACGCTTCCTGGCTGACTGACCACAAGTATATCTCTATTTTGTTGTAGTTAAGTTCTGTTACAGTGGAATTAATATTAATTTAGCCACTTCTCAGACTTTCATGAGTAATGGTTCTATTATTGAAACAAAAAATTTGAACAGAAACAAAATAGTTTTATTTTGTTTACATCAGCTAATTAGTAATAGAGACGGCTACGGCTGTTAATTTTTTACAGAAAGAAATAGCTGTTGTCAACATTGTCGGGGTATCATTTTTGACATTTCAACGTAGACAAAACCGCTCTTGCAATCTAATCTTGTGCTACAAGGGTTAGTTTAGCATAATATAGGTACAACGTGTTAATGAATTAACGCAAAATGAGAAAACCGTTTCTTCAGACCATCAAACTGAACAACTTTTACTATGGGACCAACGCTGAAATCGCGAATAAAATATCAGCTGCTTCATACATTTTAATATTTTCGTTATTAATTTTTGTATGAAACAGCTGACTTTTTTTGAGTTGGTCCCATAGTAAAAGTTGTTCAGTTTGATGGTCTGAGGAAACGGTTTTCTCATTTTGTGTTAATTTATTAACACGTTGTATATGAATATAGCATTTTTAGTTTAACTAAATAATTTTAATTCGAATTTAAACTTCTTGGTTTAGCTTATCTCAAGCACTGATCACCACCAGTACCAGTACAGTACTTGTAATTGCACTTACAATTTAATAATAAATTCTAAGTTATATGGAAATAGTGATTGTATTACAAGGGAGCAAAATAATATTTTTACGGCGAGGGCGCTTTTTTGAATCCAGAGCGAAGTGAGGGATTCAATGTATGTCGCCCTCAATAGAATAAACTATGTCGGGATTTACACCATGTACCTGTTTATTTTTGAGACTCCGATATTTCGGCGCAGTTGCATGCGCCATGATCACGGAAGAACTGTCGATTGTGATGTCGATCTTCCGTGATCATGGCGCATGCAACTGCGCCGAAATATCGGAGTCTCAAAAATAAACAGGTACATGGTGTAAATCCCGACATAGTTTATTCTATTAACGTCAATAACCATGGAAATTTAAAACAATATATGTCGCCCTCGCCAAAAATATTTTGCGCCCGAGTAATATACTCTACTTTTCATCCCCTTTCTATGAGAAAATAAATAGGAGACTGTGTTTATGTAATTAATGAAAATGTTCTTTATTTAAAAAAGACACGTGAAAAGTAAAAATAATTACAAATTTATAGTTACGTTTGATACACTAGCGCAATGGGGTTTACTCTGGGTAGTTCCAAAAATATCCACTTGGGCAGCGCCACTGTCTCTGGAGACCTGTCAAAAGTTTTATTTATAACTAATACTTATTAATTTATTTTCCTTTAAAGCCAAGTTTATATTAAGAAAAGATGCACAGTGCCCAGCCTGTTTATGTGGACCAAACCTACTTCTAAATCTGCTATCCAGAGGTCAGAAAGAGCTAGAAAAAGATCGGTTTTTAAAGAAACTCCAGCAACTTGCCTGTAGATTTTGCATTACGCTTCTTTAGTTCTAATTTTAACTGCGCAACAGTCCAAAAACCATATTTTTCATTCATTTTTACAAAAAATCACTTCAAATTATAACGACAACAACCAAAATCACGTTTGACAGGTCTCCACAAACACTAGCGCCGCCAGTGGGAGAAATGGCAAACATAGGCCTCATTTTCAAAAGTTATTGTACTAAGTATGTAAGTATGTACTAATTACAAGAACACAGACTAAATTCGCGCACTAATGTTTTTTTTTCAGTTTGCGCGGGTTATCGCGCCGCGGCGGCCTCGCCGCGCCGTCTATACAGCCAGTCAATACATACCAGCCGGCGGCGCATTCGAATTCTTTGAAAGATACATGTTCTAAATTCAAATCTCTTTTCCTCCCACTAAAAAGTTCTTACCAGAAAAGAGCTATTTTGGTCCCACTTATATAGGAACAATGCATCCTTTTTCGAATAGAAGGGATGAAAACAAATTAACATTACATTCATGGATACCACGTGTAAAATAAAGTCGAAGCAATAAGACGTGACCTATTATTGTTCATGAACTGATTTAATTACGTAGGTACTTGCTAAAGCTCGTGTCGTGTCGTGTGGGTGGGCAAATTGCTCTTCAACTGACAATAATAATTTACATATAGATACTATGTTCACAGGTAATTTTCTAACACATAATATAGATAGGTAGGTACCTACTTTACTCTCTGAGGTAAAGCGTTATTAAATTAAAACGCCGGCAAGTGGAATGGTCTAGTTACTTAGAATCACAGAATACATAATAGCTAGTACCTATCTAGGTAGGTTCCTGATCTGCCACTCTGCGTTTATTTTGATTATCGTTGATAATGGCCCTTACTTAACGAGTAAGTTTGCGCTAACTCAGTCAAAAACAATAAAATCATTATTCAAAATAAGTGCGAGCGGAGCGTCTCCGTCTCAGACTGGGCAAAATGTTTTCTTAGGTATGTCTGTCATGTGTCTGTCCGGCTGTCTGCCTGTTTTCTTCTACAGGTCGCATTTCTCAACCGATTCTTGTGAAATTTTGTGAGCAGGCTCGATAATTATTATAGATTTTATTGACGATGAGATCGATCGAAAAACTGTTTTCTAAATATATCGGAAAAATTCACAAAATGTTCAAAAATTACACAAACGCATGGTCTACGGCTCACAGCACAGAGCCACTAGTTTTATACACTATGATCGTATAGTTACGATACGATCATCATTGTTTAAAATATTGTTCAAAATTCAAAATCTACCTCAAACAAAACGAGCATAAACTTCGTAGTAGGGCATGGAATACCGGAATTGAAATTTCAATTACCGGTATACCGGTATTTCGGTATTTTTTCGGTATTTTTTTAAATACTGCTAGTTACCTACTTTTTAAATGATTCTAAGAACGATTAGTAAGTCTTGTTTGTGGAGAGTGATTAAAGCAATTTTCTACGCTATACTTTATGGCAGAAACACTCTAACTATTTACCAACTGCCTAGAAACCACAACATTAGTTCTTAAAGTAATACCTATGTAATTACGAATACTTCAGAAAATACATTATTTGATTCAATTACACAAGGGAACAAAATCAAACTTTTTTTTTGTTGCATGGAATTTTATGCCTGTTGTTTACTAATTTGAGGTCGCTGATTTCAAATCTACTCTCATTTGTTCTATAGCAGCTCTATTTTTTGAGATACAGCTGTCAGACATATTTTTGTACTAATCACATTTAAACTTCAAATCAACCAAGCTGCTTTTTAAAAAGTTTTTTATTTAAGGCGCTGTAGGTAATGAATGTGGCGCCCCCACTACATTTATTTTTATTACTCGTAAACCAAGTCAATATTTAAAAAAGCACAAGTAATAATCTCTTAAATTGTGTCTAGTAATTTTTGAATAACTCTTCAACAGTTATCATTCATTCTGTAAGTTTTAAAATCCATAATTGCCAAAAGTGGCCACTTTGAGCTAAAATGGATTTTAAAACAAAAAAAGGGGAACAGTTCCATTAAGACATTCGAACTATGGAGAAACGTTACCAAGGTCACTGGGATGCTCACATGATGGCGGACTATTGTTAGAGCATTAAAACAGTCCTCACGAACCAAGTCAAGCAGAAAAATCTTATAAAATATTTTTTTGTGATAAGTAGTGGTTGTTTCTCTAATGACTTTCGTAATAAAAATATATTTTTCTTTAAAAACGCGTTTTAATGATATCTCAAAAACTAAAGCTGATACAAACAATCTGGCTTCAGATCTGAAGTCAGCACCCCGAGAATGTATAATATTAGTCATAATATTTCATGCAACAAAAATGCTGTTCCCTTGTGTTATTATTGAAATCAACAAATATCAAAATTTCCATAGAGAAGATCGTTGGAGAGTACCACCAGCTTGGGACCCTATAATTCAACAACTGTAATCCCATCCTAAATCACACACTCCAGGATCTAAAGATACAGTTAGTCCGTTTTGTAGATAGGGATCAAAAGGGAGGTCGACATAACTTCTCTGAGTATTCTTCCGCCAGTTCTTTCTCTGAGAGGTCTCCTAATTTGTAAACTGGTGGTAGATTCAGTAGCTAGATCGTGTTTTCTGGCGCATTAAAACTTAAGTAAAACACTAGATAATACTTTTTTATTTTGTTCTTGAAATACTGTTTGTTTTTAAAGCATTGTCATTCATTGCCATCCAATGTCTATTGGAGCTAACTCATACGGCAACAACTAAGCGATACGTAATAGAGACCAACTTGAAGAAATTGTTTTACGAATGCAATGTGGGTAAACTAACAAAAAATGAAATATTTACGAACTTGTCTGCTGCACTTACTAGTTTCTAAGTTTTATTTTTAAGATTATAGTGTAGTTCTCTTATAAGTGAATGTTAATTCTTTTAGAGAAATAAATGTCTCAAACCCCAAACCTCTACTTCAAAAATGGGAATAAGACCCTCTCAAAGAACACAGACCCGTCTCACTTCTGAGCCATGTCCTTACGAATCGTCACGCTTGCAAGTTTGACGACTTCCAATTCCAACCTCCCGAACAAGCCGGGTTTCGAAAAGGCTTTAACACAATAGTCTAGAGTTCTAGTCACAAATCCAACTGCAGCGAGGTGTGACACAGGGAGACGTTATTTGTCCGAAACGTTCAAAGCTGTGTTGGAGGACATGTTTGAGCTCATAGACTGGAATGGACTCGGTATCAATATTAATGGCCAGTTACTATGTAATCGGCAAAACGAAGGAGTTTTAAGTACTGTACCTAACACACCTTCGTTTTGCCGATGATATAGTTCTTATGGCTGTGACCTTGAAAGACCTGCCCCCCTAGCCAAAGTAACATTTGCAAATTTTCGTTATCGCTTCGCTTTCGAAACATGTATGGATTTGACGTTTTAAAATTCGATTGTTAACGAAACTTTATGTCAATCCCATACATGTTTCGAAAGCGAAGCGATAACGAAAATTTGCAAATGTTACTTTGGCTAGGCCCTCTGAATACAATGCTCGAAGATCTCAAAGAGTAGGTCTCAAGATGAACATGAATAAGATGAAAATTATGTCGATTGCCCATGTTGTGCCTGCTCCAGTTCATGTTGGGAACATTACACTTGAAGTTGTTGACCATTACGTATACCTTGGACAGGTAGTTCAGTAAGGCAAGTCCAACTTCAAGAAAGAGATTTCTCGTCAAATCCTATACGGATGAGCAGCATTCTGGATGCTTCGAAAAATCTTCGCGTCTGACTTACGACTTACCTCAGTGTCACGAGACGAAAGTCTATATATAAAGATAATTTATCTATATTAAAAGATAGTTTACGGCAGTGAAACATAGTCGTTAACTATAGGTCTCAAAAAGAGTAGGTCTCAAGGTCACCCAGGTCCTAGCATGCATTGGAAAGAGCCATGCTCCGTGTTTCCCTGCGTGATCGAATCAGAAATGAGGAGATCAGTAGGAGCACTAAAGTAACCGACATCGCTCGAAGAATTGCTCAGCTGAAGTGGCAGTGGGCGGTACACATAACGAGAAGAAGCGATGGCCGTTGGGGCGGAAAGAGTGGTGACCGCACACCGGACGACGTTCCCCGACAAGGTGGATCGACGATCTGGTGAAGGTCGCGGGAAACCTCTGGATGCGTGCAGCGCAAAACCAATCGTCTTGGAGATCCTTGAGGGAGGCGGAGATCCTTGAATAAGACCAGCAGTGGTCGTCGTGCGGCTGACACGATGATGATGAAAACATTAAACGAACAACTAAAAGGAATATTATTAAATACCATCTAGATACTAGCTATATGCATGCAGTGTTTTGCGTAGCTGATTTAGTGTTGATTTTTCCTATATTTCATATTTCCTATAATCGTGATTATTCGTGATTCGTTGAGTTTTCATATCGTAAACTCATCTGCAGTATGAACAACACTGTGAACCATAGAAATTGAACGTTCTGCATAGTCTTTAAACATCCTTGCAAAAATATATATCTTTTTTTTCGAAATACCGAAATACCGGTATTTTACTCTCAAATACCGGTATCAAAATACCGAAAAAAACTACCGGTATACCGGTATTTCGGTATACCGGTATACCGGTATCCATGCCCTACTTCGTAGGGTGAATATGCCTATTACCAGCCCCCCCAAGGATTTTTCAACTTTGAATCTCTGTTGTTGCCACAATTGCTATCTTAAAAATATTGTTGATACAGTTTTAGGTAGGTTGATTCATCTTTATTACGAAAATAGTACTTAGTTTCACGTAGTTTTGTGGAAAAAAAAATAGAGAAGCGTTTAAATGTCCGAAGGGCGAAAAAGCCTCATTCCAGCCGCCTTTGCCCTAATATCAGCCGCTTTACTCCCTAATTCCAGCCGGGTACAGGGTGTTCTAAAATAATACAACCATGTTAGTATAAAATAAAATAAAATATAATTTGGTAACTCTCAATAGTGATAATAAAACACTAAAGGCTATAAATTGTAATTCCCATAGCAAGTCATTGAAACTTACACCTCTCCTGTAGATATTAATCAATTTAGAATATACATTATATTGAAAATGGCGTAACAAAAAGTGAACTTTGATTTAATAAACATATAATCAACGAGTATGAAATCGTTTTAATTATTTGAAACTTTTTTAAGCGTTTTCCAAGATGTGGAATTCAATATACATTTTTTTTATTTAATTTTTTTCTGTTTCTATTAGTGAAGAAAAGTATGATTTTAATTTGTTATTACTTTTTACATCTAATATTAAAAAAGAAAACAAAATAATTAAAATCATATTTAATAACACCCTGTATATTGCCGTAAAGTTAGATGACCGGCTGGAGTTAGGTTCTCATACATATCCTAATATCAGCCCCTAATTTGCAGAACAAATAACTTAGGAAATGAACATTATTCACCCGGCTGTAATTAGGTCATTGGGTGCAGGGTTAGTAGTTCTAGTGAATAGCACTACAAATTCCAACTTTGAGACGAGCAAATTAAGATGAATTTGATTTCTTAAACGAAAGTTAAATACCCAATACCAGCCCCGGCTGATAATAGAAAGTTATTGAAAATCACCCAGTCAAACTCCAGCCCCCCTATTTTTTTCGAAATTAGTAAATTTAATTACAAACTAGTAATGTCTATATATCTAATCTATTACTAGTATCAAAGCTTAAAACCTAAAAAAAATGCATCTTGCCTTCGTAAACACACTTCCCAAAGTTCGCATCGATCGATATTTTATGCTGTTTTTCAAACATAGTCACCTCTACTCGGTCTTGGTGAACATTATTGCTCGTTGTGTGAATTATAGGTGACGTGACGGGGTAATAGTGATTTTAAAAGGTAGAGGATTAACTAGGGGTGTGGCTCCATTAAAGAGTTTCCGATTTTTATTGTTTTTTAATTAAAGCAAGGCAAAATCTTTTGGGGGCTGGTGTTAGGGGGGGGGCTGGAGTTAGGCATATCCACCCTACCTACTTACCTAATATTAACATAAATATTTATGTTTTACTTTTGCATTGTTTTTCCCAACAAGCCGAACAATAAATTTGCTGTAATAGGTACCTACCTAGCTCTTCACTTTTATGCTTGAAGTATAATGAAATGTAAGGGTTCGGCGTAAAACGTTTTCCAATGGAAGGAAGCCATTACTAAGGAATCTTAAAAGGCGACGTGTTTCGAATACGATATTGGGAATAACTTGTCTTCATTATAACGGAATAACAATACAATTGAGTCAGACAATTAAGTCGTAAACTTAAGAGCTTTATTTTAATCATGGACAAATGACTAGGGTTGCCAGATCGGAAGTCCAAAATATCTGGAGAAAATTTGAAAATGTCGGGATTTAGCGGTTGTTGTCAGGAGAGTTAAATATTTAAAATAAAAATGATACTTAAATGTCTGTATATACCTACCTAGTAAGAAAACGGCCACGCAGCGCGATTTTTAGTTAGTTTCATCCACTAATCTTATACTCTTGCCTGTCTATTGTAGAAAAACGGCCGCGCAGCGCGATTTTTAGTCGGTTTTATCCACTAATCTTGTGCTCTTGCCTGTCTATTGTAAAATAAAACGGCCGCGCAGCCCGATTTTTAGTCAGTTTCATCCACTAGTGTTCAGTGCTGGGGTACCTACACGCTGAGGACTCCATAACTAAGAATATTCATGATACGCGTCGGGCAAACAACGCAGTTACCATAGATACGCCACCATGAAACAGATGTGGATATATCATAAAACAAACTTACAAAGCACGGGACAGTAATTTGTCCGAAATTGTTAAGCTTACTATTGGTGAATCCTATATCTAAGTTTTGAGTTATTCCCATCCGATCCCCTGCAACCAAACCCCTGGTGGATCGGTTTTATTTTTAATTATTTTTTTATTCCCATATGATACCCTAGTACATTAGCTTTTTTTTGTAGGTACAGTGGTACTGATGTTCAAATCTGATTCTGTGATATTTCTTTATTACATTAAAAATAATTGCTCAATAAATAAATAATATCTGGGTTTTTATTTATTGTAATATGGTGGTGTTTAGGTGATAACAAAAGTGCTTTGGCTACTACTTTGGGATCAGAGCAATGTACGAGTATGTGATGTTTTTCGATATTCGTAATCTCAACATTACAGGACTTTTCACAGAGTAACGCCATCTATTGTCAATTTCTCTTATTACATAACTCGTAAGATGTAGTAATTACATAATAATTCCGCGAGGCGTAGTAGTTACTTTTGATGGCATCATCTGAGAGATGGCGTCATAAAACGTATCCGAAAAACTGTGTTTAAAATTTGTATCGGTAATTTTTTTGTTTTGCACTATTGCTTTACAAGTCTCAATAAAATAAAAGCTCGAAAGCAACATTAACGGCATTTTTTAAACTTGTCTAAAAACAACAAAAATAAAAAAATATATAAACTTGAACAAACATATAAAAAAAGTAAGACACCGAGCGGGATTCGAACTCAGAACACTCATTTCTTGTGGTCCGCGCCTAACCCGCTGAACCAAATGGACATTGGCCGGCCGCGGACGAAATTAGCGAAATATTCTGCGCCGAAAGAAAATCGCATGACAATGAGAAAATGCGCGTTTTCCCAAACATAAGACTACTCTAGATCGATTGTTTACCCCCGAAAACCCCCTTATACCAACTTTCAACGAAATCGTTAGAGCCGTTTCCGAGATCACCGAAATATATAATATATATGAACAAGAATTGCTCGTTTAAAGATATAAGATTTGATTTTCATACTTCTTTTTCTTCTGAAATTGAAAACTATAAATTAGGGGATCGGTTGGGATTTTTAATTCTCGGTGGATTAAGTTACAGTGGATCGGATGGGAATAACTCTAAGTTTTCTTGGTGATGTAAATATCGGGTCATTTTAAACGTGCCATCCAAATTTAAAGGATGTGTCCAGTCCATGAAACTAAACAACTTTCTCTAAGAAGTATGTATCGAATTTCGCCAAAAAATTTTGGTCATCCCATACTAAATTGATCACGTGATCTCTTTGATTTGTATGGATAGTCTTTTTTTACATTTTTCGCCATTGTGTTTCTTAGAGAAAGTTTTTCAGTTTTTTGGACTGAACACATCCTTAAAATTTGGATGGTGAATAAAAAAAGGACCCAGTATATTTACAAAACAACTTTTCTAAAACTATGCATGTCATCAGCTGATCAATGTTTACAGAAATAATGTGCTTTATTCCATAACCTAGCCAGGGAAATACACATCACATTTGAGTAAGTACAGAAATCGTGCGTATCTAAATTAAACCAGCCTATCGTACATCCAATTTCGACGTTAATTTGATACTGTATAGAGTGTAAATTCCAATAACGCTCGTCTATTAATTAACTCATAACTCATCCCTGAATTAACCATTCCCATGAACATGGCTTAAGCTAATAGATTTAAGCCTAGCCTACTCATTGACTACAAAGCATAGTCAATTGATTTACTATAGAAAGCAAGAAAACATTGTAAAAAAATTAGTTAAAAATAAAAGACTCTAACTAAAGAGACTGTAGGTACTAACTACTTACAAACGATTATTTACATGAAATAGGTACCTACCTAAATGTTATTTCTCAAAATAATTGTAAATTAAGGTGCTCCTTCACAGGGAACAACTTTTCATGTAACAGTTCGGATTCGAGTATTATCTAGGTATATTAATAATGAGGAGAACCAGCGCGCAACTTTACGTTTACAGTCTGTTTAACGACAAGTGATCAGCGGGGCCTACAATCGTACAGCGGGGCTATCGACTAAAAACAATTAAATTAATGTTAACTGTAATTTGACAGATAGTGGTCGTTCTACGAGCTCAAAATCAATGGAATCCCGCAAATCGATGTACAGAATAGCCGTTTGGTACCTACACGTATACTTAAGTTCGAAACAAAATTTTGAACCCGCAGTTCTTAAAAATTCTTCCCTTACTAGAACCGGCTCAGCAAGCCCTTTCATTTGATACCATACACGATAGGTTTAAGAATTAAAACAAAAAATCCCATACAAAAAAAAGATGACACCATAACTCCTCGCCTAAGTGAAGATTTTTTAAGAACTGCGGGTCCAAAATTTTGTTTTTACCTCAAGTATACGTGTACCAAACGGCTTTGCTGTACATCGAATTGCGGTTTTTTTTTTGCGTACGAGTAGGACTAAGATGTATTGATACATTGCTGCTTCGTTTTGGCACAAATAAAAACTTACAAAAGAAAAGCAGCAATGTATAACATACATTATTCTGTCAAATTACAGTTTTCATTAACTTCATTGTTTGTAGCCGATAGCCCCGCTGGTGTTATTAAAGTCCATCTTGGATTGTAACATTACATGCGAATGCTCATATTTTTGTTCCCAATCCCAAACTTAACCCAGTGGCAATCGTGGAATCAGAATGGTAGATAAACATGGTGACTCAAACGGCATATACAACCTTAGTTCGATTGAAATGAAGTCGAATATGTTAAAAATAATAGTAAATGAGTCCTCTGTAAAGTGCGAAATCGTGTTACTTTTTCTCGAATCATAAAGGCTCTGAAATTCATTTTTACGATCTATGTAACGGACTCGAACTGCATTAAAAATGCAATTGCCGCCTTCAATAGAAAAGAGGCCGCCGCCGTTATGAATACTTAAGTAACGTGTGCGTGTTCACTTATTTATTATTACCTACACTGAAAAAAACAAATTAAATAAATCTAGGACCTTCATATATTTTTTCTTTCAATAGAACCACAATAATTTCTGTATGAAATAGTCCACACCTCATAATACCATAAGTATAGAGTATTACCAGGCTAGGCGCACTCCGCGCTTTAGGTACAAAGCTACAAGTAGGTAGCGGGTCCGTCCGGACGGACTAATTTCAGAGGGCTACCGCGTGCCGGCTGGGTCGCACATTAGCAGTTCGATTTCGATAGTATGCCTTAATACGAATAAAAAGGATCCGAACCTCACGTTTTTCACTCTTCCAAAAGTTCCAAACGACATCAAAACGTAAAAAGTGCTTGTCTACTAGGTACCTAGTTAGTAACTAGTAACCGTTTATTCTTAGGTATTTACTTGTCTTATTTGCTAAACAATCTTCGCCCAACTATTTATTGAAATAATAATTTATAGATTAGGTAGGTACTTACTTACCTACCTACTTTTGAAATAAAATTAATTATAATTACAATTTCATTTCGTAATAAAGCCAATTGCTTTAAAGCCAGCATGTATAGTCTGATGTGGCGTTGACTGTACCTAGCCTATGTTTTTTTTAAACGTATTTAACTACACATTATTTCACAAACACATAACTTGTAATAAATTAACTACCAGTTATTTAATTATTATTTAAAAGAAGAAACCCTGAAGTCGTTAGAAGAGATAAGAGCTACGCGATAGAAAGAGAGGCAACTTCTAGGTGAATACAACTGTAGGCAAGAGAGCGGCGTGCAACCTGAATTGCACTTTATTGGGTATGGAATAGAGTCGTTATTTATTTAAATGACTTTGCGGAGTGGATCTTCTGTACTTGTACTATTATGTATTCTGTGGTATTACAGCGTGCTGAATGCCTCGAGTCCAACCCTTGTTAGAGCGTGAAGGCCTGATAGTTATCTTTGTTGGATCCTCCCTTTTGAACTGTCCCTGCTTTGTTAGTTTAATAAACGATTTCTAAAATGGTGTCCAATTTTCATATTTTAATATTTACTTGTTTGGCCAGGTATCTAAGCAGTGAAAAGATAGTTCGTTAGAATTAACATACTTTTAAGATCTAAATATGTATAAGTAATAAAAAAACAATATTAACGTTTTAATGGTAGGTAAGTGATTTAAATTAGACGTTTATGAGCATTCTATTAGATTCTAAATAGCCTCATTGACATGGCATGGCTGCTTTTGACAGCTTCCAGGAAAAAAGAGAGAAATGTTTTTTATCCATATCCAATACCATTTCCAAGGTACAATTATTCAAAAGATTTAAATGTTATTCTTATTCAATGATCCCATTAATTATACAATTTCAGTAGAGCATTCCCCAGGTATTTACATAAATAAAACGTGATTTAATTTGTATAGGGATTAAGATTTTTCAGAAAATTATTCATTGTTTAATTACCTAACATCCATTTAGAACTTTAACTGAGATTTATAACTTGTACCAAAAAACAAAGAATTGCTAAGTATTTTGACACTCCAACCGAAATATTCATACAAATTTGAAAAAAAAACCTTGGGACTGCCTATATAGTAGCACTAAAACACACATTTTAAAATTAAATAATGCATTTGTGCATCAATGAGATTTCGTTTCGTTTGGCTCGACCACCCACGGAACGAAATTAGGAATGTCAGGAATATCACACCATAAGAAAGATAAGCAATGGCTGATGATCATATTATTATGATGGTGGTAAACCTCTCAAGCTCGATGGCGCAATGGTTTAGTACCTGGCTCAGTTTCGCAAAGGTCGGTCATGGGATTGATGACCAAAAATGTATTATCTCGATTCTCGAGCGCTCCTCCGTACTTCAGAAGACAAGTTAAGCCGTTGGTCCTGGCACCAACACCCACCAATCCACATTGGGCCCGGGTGGTGGGTTATAGCCCATCCTCCTTAGCCACCTAAGGAAGGCATGTGCCCAGCATTGATGGCTGATGGTCAACCTCTGATTGCAGGTCACCGCGCTCACACCGTGTTCGTCGGCGTGCACGTGCCGGCGCGCCGCCGCAAGCACAAACACCACCACCGCGATGGAGACAAAGACGAGAGACCTGGTAAGGACCTGGGTTTTTTTAAGTATCTTGGTGAGTGAGGGTTAAGCAAAGAGGCCAACAGTAGAGAATTAAATTACTTGACATTATAGCATAATACGTTAAATCTTTGCGTTATAAGGCAAATGCCCAAAGCAAATGCTACGGTGACCGCATTGACAGGTGAGTAGGATAGTCGCCTTGGTCTCATAAGTCTTTGGTTGTAAGCCTCGCGCCTACGATTCTACTAGTAGTGGCGTCAGTAGGGTGAAAAATACGGAGTTTTGTGAACCAGAGATTTCCTTTGGTAGGATTGGTCTTTAGGACCCTAGGATGGATATAAGAAGTGGAGCCACCACGATTTGTGTGGTAAATTTTTTAAAGTTTTGGCTTTCAGCCCAATCTTGATAGATGTATTAGTTAAGCTGTTATGCCCAGTTTGATATCATATTCGCATGAATTTAGCGTGTCGAATTCATTTTTGGATTTATATTTGTACGATTCATTGTTAAACTATAAAAAAAACTCGTTTGGTTAATTAAAAAAATAACTTCGTTACCGTTGTAAGGAAGTTATTTTTTTTATTAAATATTGTTTGTTATAAATTATATTAAACTTGTTTGTGATCGGCTCAAATTGTAGCAAATCTAGTTAGCTTTATAAAAGTATAGGGTAGAGATACCTGAAAAACGCTTCCTTAAGGTAGTTTTTTCGACAATAGGTACTGAAACAAGTGCCAAGTTTTTCCAGCAGTACAGAGTTTCCAAGGGTTAAAACTTGGGTAAAACTACTCTCAAGGTACCTAACAACATCTGAAAAAATCGTAGTTACATGCACGCTTGTGATATTTGCCTTTTTTTGTCGATATTCAGTGGCATTTTTTGTTTTTCTAATAATTTACTGATGTTTTTTAATTCTGCGTTATATTTTTAAGTTTATTTCAAAACAGTTACATAAAAGTGTTATAATGTAATATTTGGAATGGGCTATTTATTACCTTTCATTTGATACCCATATTGTAATAATAAAAAAAAAATATTTCCATAGGTGTAAAAGAAATTGACAGCACGCGACAGTGAAATTTTTTTCGCTATTTATTGTTAATAAAGAAATTTGTAAGTTATATTTTTTCAAGTCTTCGTTCTATAAGCTTTGATAACGTATTTTTTGTTTGCAAATAAGAACATCAGTTTAATGTTTACGGTGACTTAAAGTAAAAAAATGCAGTTGAAAATATTTGTTATTGTGTAATATTTAGGAAACTTCTTAATAAATTGCATTTTTTATACCAGGAATGAATTCTACGTCATTAATTTATCCGAAAATGATACCAAACTTGGCTTTGTATCTAAACTTAGGCAGTTATTATCCTCGGACTTCGTTAAGGCAGAAGTCTCCCCTTCCCCCCACCTACTTGAAAAATCCAGGTGGCTCCACCTCGTAAACCCATCTTAGGAACCCAAGGATTAATCCTACCGAAGGAAATCTTTGGTTCATGGATAGCCGTATTCTTCGTTTTTTTTTTCTTCTACGAATGGGGCTATAGGTAGTCGCCTGGATGTATCGAAGCACATAGCGCGCAGTGCGGCCGGTTGCGAACATTCGTGAACGTTCATTTTACTTGTTTAGGCATATCTAGGCTCTAGGCCTAGATTACCTAGATTAGCCAGGCAACTATCAGTGCGTTAGGCGGCCTCACGCCATTAAAAATTACTTATTTAAGGGATATGAAAAGAAAAGCAACTATGCGGCATAAATAGAAAAACTTTAAAAAAATAATGATATTAGTATTCTAAAAGCGATTCTAATCTAGACACTTGCAAAGAAAATATAACAAAAGGCAAACAACCATTTCGTTTACCAACAATAAAAAGCAACAACAAAGGTAATAATTCTCGGGAACACAGCTAAAATAAATCTGTTGGTTCGATTTACGAATCACAAAGTACGCCTCGCAACCCTCCTCTCTCGAATATTGCCACACTAAAATAAGGACACAGTATCTATCTTGCCCAGTGTCCTTATAAATAAGTTAGTACGGTCACTAAATTCACTAGGGCTGCCCAATGACCGTCTCTTTTGAGTTTGAAAATAATAGGTCTACTCACTAGGTAGGGCTGCCCAATGACTGTCTCTTTTGCGTTTAAAAATATTAATACTTTTACTTTGGTCTTACCTATGCAATTGCCGATTTTTATTAATGAATTTAAAAAGAAGTTGCATTTTTCAAACAAGCAATTTTCTTAATTCACCTACATAACTACTACGCGTTCACTTCATTCGTGCCGCTACCTCCCGGCCCGCTTCTTCATACCGCGCCCCCGGCGTCGCCTGGGGAGGCGCGCGGGAGGGCGACACAGGGGGTGCGGAATGATGAAGCGGGCCGGGAGGTAGCGGCAACGATGAAGTGAACGCGTAGTAGGTACCGTGAACGATAATGTTCCAAAAATTGAACACTAAGCTAACTTATTTTATTTAGGTTTACAAAAAAAATGGCTCAGTTACAACAAATAAAGTGTAATTTTTGCTAACAGAAACAAAAATAAGGATTTTATTATTATTGACATTTAACTAGCATATAGTCCTAATAAAATTCGATATAGGTACCTAATAATGAATATTTTAAATCATAAAAGTTATGAGGTTGTCTGTACCTATGTGAGAAAAATGGATAAAGACTTTACTGAGCAATACAGTCGATATTTTATTTCATTTTGTGTAAACAAATGCGCGGGAGAGCGTCTCACACTTCAAGAGTTCGTTCGACCCGCTTCCATACAGTATGAAGATAGAATACTGTGATCTTATTTATACTGTGGTATTGCCATTGAAAATTACTTTCGTTACCACACAAGAGGCTTGTTAGCCTTTGAACACCAAAAATGTTGTTCATATGTACAAATTAATGGAGGAGCTCACAAAAACGATACAATCATTTGTGATGACTTAGACGAGATACTTACCCAACTATTTAAGTACTGGATAAAGATTTAATGTTTTCAAGGGATGAACAGGAAAAATCTGAGAGATAAACAAGATTTAACATTAATTTATTGCAAATAAGTACCTACCTACTTAAGTTCATCATAAAAGTACATTCTATGCCATTTATTTATCGATTTATTATCAAATTCCTTAGAATAATTACACCTAGAATTATAATTCCCTACAAAGCGCGCTGTCAAAAGTGAGGCAAGTGAAACAGCAAAAATGGCGCCGTTTTCAAATTATTTTTGTCCATTATTACATAATCATACCTAATAAGTACAAAACAGTTTCAATTTCCCTACCTTAAAGACATTAGTTATTATATTATTGGATTTTAGTTTCGATTAGGTAACGTATGAAGGATATAAATCTGAGAACTGAGCCATTCTGGCTCAGTACTTATAAGTTGCCTCACTTTTACATACGCGGACACGGCTTCTAGATGTAATTATTCTAAGTCAAATTCATAATATTACGGGCAATTGACTCCAATAAATATGCTCATAGAGAAAAAAATACGGTTAGGATACGTTTTTCTTATAATATTTTGTAAAATAACATCAATTGCGGATGGAAAATTTTGAAACAAGGTCGTTTGATTTTCATTTTATTAGCGAAGCGTTCGTTTAATGATCAATTAAGTACTGCTAATTAAAACAATAGACCGGCGGCGACCGAAATTTATTGCCTGATTTATTATAATAACGAAACAAAATGAATAACGTCGTGTATGTGTCGTGTGTGTGTATGGATTACTTATATTATACCCAGTTATTATAATTTACATACACGACGTTATCACTACGAAAGTAGTAGGTACTAAAAGGCAAGCTACGAAATGCAGAATCTTCGCCAATATTTTAACGCAATCAATTTATAAGTTAGCCGTACTAAATCACATTAATGTATGTATTAGGGTCCCCACCTATGAAATCGGCGTTTTGTATGGAGAATTTTAAAGAAGTTGCATTTTCTTAATTTATTTAGCAACCATGAACTTAATGTTTTAAAACTTTAATGCACTAATGTTTAAACATTAAGATAACTTGGGTAATTTAGGTATGCCACTTAGGTTAAACGAAACAAATAAGTTTTGGCTAAGTTAAAACATAAATGCCAGCAAAAAGAGGAGTCAATAGTCATTTTCAAGGTATTTTTTTTTAGGTTTAGAAACTAAGAGCCAAATTCACCATTGATTTTAAACGCGATCAAGATCACGTTTTACGTAATGTAGTTTAAGTGTCGAGTTTGATACCCCGTTCCCCGTTTATTCCAAAAATCAATTTCACCAGGTCATTAAAAAAATTGAATCAATATTTAACAAGGCATTGTTTATAACATAATTGTAAATTTTTGTAACAAATTTTACTTTGTTGTTATGACAGTGACAGCCTTAAACTTGTTTTTTGACAAAGCGCGTTTAAAATCAATGGTGAAATTGGCTCTAAGTATAATAAGTTTTTTTTACTATTGATAGTTGTCTATGATGATCATTATTCGATATAATATCAAGCAATTGATGAATATTTTAAATCGTAGAGGTGACGAGGTTCTCTTTTTTTTGAGAAAAAAACGCCAAGTTCATAGGTAGGGACCACAGACGACGATTTATACAAAAAAAATGCACAATAATTCAACTTCGTAGGACCCATAATGGCTCGAGTTCGACGACTGAGTGTCACCGATGACGGAGAAACACGTAAGAATGTAGAAAAAAATTCCTCGCACATTTTAATTTAGTCATCTATTTTATTTTCAGTTTGCTGAAAAATTATTTTGACGGCAAATACCTACCCACTATGTACATTTAGTTTAACAGTATTTTGTAAAAAATCTAACATAGATTCGTGTATATTTCTATGTATCGACCTCCAATTTGTTCCGCCCATGTCCATCTTAAAATCTGCCTTTCTATTGTCTAATTTCAAAATCTATCGCAATCGCTTTCAAGACGTAACACATTGATGCTTCTTTTTGGCACAAATAAAAACTTATAAAAGAAATGCAGCAATGTGTCACATCCATCTGTCAAATGAAAGCGATTGCGATAGATTTTGAAATTAGACAATTAGCCCCCTGGTATATGATATAGGCCAGTGGTTCTCAATTAGTTTTTGTTTCCTCCAAGATACACCTCAAACTCCCGTTAAGGGGCAATAATTTACAGCGATGATGCATAAAAAAAAATTTAGGTATATGAGATTGCTGCGCGTACTCCTTGATACAACCTCGCATACCACTAATTGGGCAGTGAAACACTGATATAGGTAGATCTACCTGATTTGTCTTGCCGTAATTCAATTTATAAGGCACAGATGTTATAAAGATCGATATTTTATTGGCAGGGTATACTGTTTGCCACGACTTTACAGGAGTTGCAAATATTACAACTAATACATAATTCAACAATTTAACATTCAAAACTCAATTTTAAATGTTATCAGTAGTTTTCACTTCGATAAACGAATGAAGCTGAAAGTTATCTTATATTTTTTTCTGAATTTTTTTATTTAGCATGTCAGGCTTTCCGAATCTCCTATGAATTTTGTAGATAGATACATTTTTCAAATTTTTTATCATCTTATTTTCACTTTCTTAAATGCTGATAGACGTAGCGCCTATTTAGTTTCACAGTAAGTAGGTATCTTTTTTATTTTAATCTCTTGTATTTAACCTTGGATTTTCTCTCATTTTAGTGACCCCACCCGCTCAGAGGGTACAATTCATACTCGGGGAAGACCTTGACGATGGGACAATGGAATCTCATCCACTCTTTTCCGAAATGGAAGAGTTAGTTAAAGAAGGTGATGAACTGGAATGGAAAGAGACAGCCCGATGGATTAAGTTTGAAGAGGATGTAGAAGAAGGAGGCAATAGATGGTCAAAACCTCACGTTGCCACACTATCGCTTCATTCACTATTCGAACTACGAAGTCTTATATTAAACGGATCAGTCATCTTGGATATGGAAGCGAGTTCTCTTGAACAAGTTGCTGATAATGTACTAGATAATATGGTAGCAGACGGGTCTCTAGGGTATGATAGCAGAGAGAAAGTTAAAGATGCCTTACTGAGAAGGCATAGACATCAACACGAAAGACGAAATCATAACAATATGTCGAGACTACCTTTAATACGATCCCTTGCCGACATCGGGAGAAACCATTCTTCATGCAAAAGTAAGTATAGGAAAATGATACAATTATTTCTAAGCGTCAAAAACATTTTGTTGGAAGATGAATATTTTAGCAGCAATTTTTTAACGGTTGTTACGGGGGCAAATCAGATTTCCAGGAGGGTGGCTCTCGACGCTCCAGTTCAAGGAGTTGTCGGGGGACTACCTTGTCCCCTCACACCGCCCTCCTACAAGCATCTGATGCCAGAGGTTCCTATCTAGCAGTCCCAGGTCAGGGCGTGTGCAACGGTAAACTGTGTGCCCACAAATCACAAAGACACCAATGTATTATATTCACCACACGCACGCGTATAATGCTAATTATGTAACCAAAGTATATGTTCAACGAATGTTAAAAAGTGTTTAGTTAGTCCTTCAAAATTGGTATTATATTGTATTACAGTCGAGGAAGGCGGATCAACAAGTGGACATTCCCACAAAGGAGATTTCAATCGTTTCCTAGGCATCCCTAATGCGGGTAACCGCTTATCCTTATAACTGTCTTCGTCAATGTTATTTCTTCTATTTCCTTACATTTTGATTTATTTGATCTCTTCATTCGATCTTTGGAAATCATTTGACATTTATATTTTAATATGATCAATGTTTTGTTATCTTTAACGCTAAATGCTAAATTATTTTTAGCCAGTACTGCTAATGTTTGTTAGCTTTTGCTCTGCTTTCAAAAGTGGTTTTTTTTTTGTAAAATAAGATACTTAGGTGACCCTTATCAAATTCATAATCATTAGTTTTTGTTCCACAACTAACTACATGTAAAAACTAGGTTGGCCTACCTCCAACCTAGTTCATTATTATCACAATTTTAACTCGGAATAGCAAGTTTTTTATTAGATATTTGCACAATGTGGTACCTACCTACTTATTTAAGATAAAATATAAATTTACTTTGTGAGCTTTCCAAGATTTTTAATGTTTTTATGTCACTGTCTCTGCAGATACTGGTTTAACATATTGTTATTATATTACAATATTGTACAAAATATACATGTTTTGGTTGTAGTTCTTTACGTTCAATAATTTATAAATGGTATACTTTCCAAATAAACTTGTTAAACCATTATTTTGCTTATTTGTCATTGAGTGACTGATTAAATAATATGATACAATAATTTCAGGTGCAGGTAATGATGAAGCAATGGTAAAAAGCCCAAGTAGCATATCTATGCACCGAAATCACAGTTCTGGGGATCTTCCAATGAATGGCGACATAAACCACAAAAGCAATGTAAACTTTATGCGAAAAATACCACCAGGGGCAGAAGCATCTAATATTCTAGTAGGAGAAGTAGATTTTCTTGAAAAAACTCTTTCAGCTTTCGTTAGACTTAAAACTGGTACTATCATGGGCGACTTAACTGAAGTACCAGTGCCGACACGATTTATGTTTGTGCTACTTGGACCACCTAATAGTAATTCTAGTTTTCATGAAATAGGACGAGCAATGGCTACACTAATGTCAGATGAAATATTTCATGAAGTAGCGTATAGAGCAAGGAAGAGGGATCATTTATTAGCCGGTATCGATGAATTTCTTGACGCGGTTACTGTTCTGCCTCCCGGGGAGTGGGATCCTGCTATACGGATAGAACCACCAGCCGCAATACCTTCACAAGATCCTCGAAAGCGTCCGAATGATAATAACCCGAAAGATGAACCAGATGAAGAAGAGGAAGAACAAAGACAGAGAGAAGAATCTGGATTAGCAAGGACTGGGAGATTATTTGGAGGCTTGGTAAATGACCTGAAACGCAAGAAGCCCTGGTATTGGTCAGATTTCAGAGACGCATTAGCGATCCAATGTGTTGCTTCCTGGATTTTTCTGTACTTTGCTTGTTTATCTCCAATTATAACATTTGGGGGTCTATTAGGTGAAGCTACAGGCAAAAATATGGCTGCTATGGAATCTTTGATATCGGGATTTGTATGCGGCATGGGTTATGGTTTCTTTTCAGGACAGCCACTAACGATTTTAGGATCAACTGGTCCAGTATTGGTATTTGAGACAATTGTCTTTGAATTCTGTAGACAAATTGGCTGGAATTATATGTCTTTCAGATTTTGCATCGGCACTTGGATAACTATTATCCTTGTGATTTTAGTTGCAATTGACGCCAGTGCTTTTGTTTGCTATATTACAAGATTTACTGAGGAAAATTTCGCAACGTTAATAGCATTTATATTCATTTATAAGGTAATTTGAATAGATGTAGGTGTAAAGTACCTTTCGAAATATCATCATATTTACATTTCTTACTTAAGTATAATTTTGTTTCATTTTGCAGGCAGTAGAAAATGTAATTTCAATCGGGAAAAAAAACCCTCTCAAGACACGCCCTGATGAGGTTCTCAATTATGAGTGTTACTGTTTACCAAGCAATTACTCTAAAGTGCCCGAACAGTTTAATTGGACGTCAGTTAGCAAAGAGTCTTGTCAGGTAGGTATCTACTTTACTGGCCATGGTTACAATATCTTAGGCTAATGTCAAGAGCACTGAGTGTTTGTTTACCTTCACTTTAATCTTTCAGTTGTATAATGGGACATTAGCCGGCGGAGGGTGCGACACAAAAGTTTACGTGCCTGACGTATTTTTGATGTCAATAATTCTATTTTTAGGAACATTCATTATATCAGTAATATTAAAAGATTTTAAGAATTCACTCTTCTTTCCTTCAAAGGTAAAACCAATTTAAATTTAATACTTATTAAAAATCGATTACTGTCTTTTAATAAATGATTTATTGTTTTTTATTTTTTAGGTCCGGCAAGTAATAAGTGACTTTTCCGTGATCATTGCTATCCTATCAATGTCTTTCTTAGATTATAAAGTAGGAGTGAAAACGCCAAAACTGGAAGTACCGTCTGAGTTCAAGCCGACACTTCCATCTAGAGAGTGGGTTATAACACCCTTCAATGGTAATCCAATTTGGTCTGCGTTACTCGCCATATTGCCAGCGTTGTTAGGCACAATATTAATATTCATGGATCAGCAAATAACGGCCGTAATTGTCAATCGAAAGGAAAATAAACTAAAGAAGGGATGTGGTTATCATTTAGATTTGTTTGTTTTGGCCATATTAATACAAATCTGTTCTGTAATGGGGCTACCTTGGTTCGTGGCAGCGACTGTGTTAAGCATCAACCACGTTAACTCTCTGAAAGTTGAATCAGAATGTGCTGCCCCTGGAGAAAAGCCACAGTTTTTGGGAGTCAGAGAACAGAGAGTCACTCACATTCTGATATTTTTGACAATAGGATGTTCAGTGGTACTGACTCCGGTATTGAGAAATATACCAATGCCCGTGTTGTTTGGAGTATTCCTTTACATGGGAGTTGCATCACTGAAAGGCTTGCAATTCTTCGATAGAATCTTGATCATGTTTATGCCACAGAAGTATCAACCAGATCATATGTTTTTAAGACAGGTGGGGACTTCTCTCATTTGAATTTTTAAGCTATTATTAATCAGTATTGCTGAAAAGAGACTTAAATTATTATTTTTTATTCACAGGTGCCAATACGTCGTGTCCATATTTTCACTGCCATCCAATTGACATGTCTAGTTTGCCTTTGGGTCATAAAATCATTTTCCTCTACATCCATTCTTTTCCCTTTGATGCTGGTAGTAATGATTGGAATTAGGAAGTCCCTAGACTGGTTCTTTACGAGGAGAGAGTTAAAAATTCTGGATGATGTTATGCCAGAAATGACGAAACGGAACCAAGACGAATTACAGGAGCTGGGAGACGCAGAGGTGGGATGGCTTGTAAAAATATTACGCCTTTTCCGCCGAAACTGATCAATCTTTCCCTTAGCGTATAATTTTGTTTTCTCTGTCATCCCAGCATTTAATAGAAAATTTTTGTTGTTCACATATTTCACCGTTTATCATAATAAACTGTGTCTTGTTTTGACTTGCGAGTATTTTATTTTTGATCATACTAGATATTATTTTCCTTATCCGTTACCTTTATTATTCCATCACGTTATTGTTAGCTCTTTATTTCACCGTCAGGTAAGTTTTTCATTGAAATATCTTGGTGAGTCGTGTAACTTCGAATCTTCCTTTCCATTAAAATGTGCCCTAGAAAATTTCGTTGCAGGTAACAGACAAGAGCAACCCTCCGCCGTACCAAGAGAACCTTCAAATCCCTCTTATCAATGGGAACATTATGAACATCCCTTTGACTTCAATAAACATATCTGAAGAAGTAAATAAATCAGGTATATGGAAGCAGGTCAATAATAGCAACAAGAATAAAACGAAAAACGGTTCAAAAGATTTGAAATCCAAAGGCGGTAAAAAGAAGTAAGTTTTGTTCTGCGATCAATTGAAGGTTCTGTAAAAGACACGTGACGTGACGTGTATTAATTTGTTAAATGGTCTGTGTGTATAAATTGTCATATTAAATTAGTGCAATAAACTTTTCTTTACTTTCATATTAGTTGTATTATGTCTCTTCTCTTGTACCTACTTGACATATGGATCTTGAAAGATTAAAAAAACTTAACTTTTTCAGCATTAAACATAAGAAGCTGATATCCAAGAACGCACAATCAGAGATAGAAAGGCGGCTCTCGACCATGGAAGAAGCTGAAGAAGAAGAATCGATGAAGGTGTGCGTCAATGACACCAAATTCTGAGTGGCATGACACCCCGTAAGAACCACTGGCACGCTCGCATGCCACCCGACCACCGGTGCATGAGTTAAGCAGACCTTTCTAGAATTAGCACTTTTTGTTTAAGCCAGCTGCAATGAATGCGCAAATTACTATTGCGTACTCGCACGTACAAATACGATCTTAAAATTAGAGTTGTTACCAAATTAACACACCTCAGTGGTCGAGAGTTCCGGATGAAGTACGTTTCCGCCTGCAGCTTTATCGTCAATACATCAGCACCTTACTCAAATGGCATAACATTGTATACGTTTACTTTTAAAGTTTATGAGCGATACGAGGGTGGATTGATAAGTCCATGACTTTTTAATGAAGAAAGACTTTTTTCGGAATATTTTGTTTTATTTCTGTACATAATCTTATTGTAGCTCTGCGTATTCAGTCCAACGAAGTTCCTACCTCTAAAGAGGTAAATGGGTTAAAACCCATTTTTTTTTTTCATTCATCGCCTGAAAACTGGTAACTGAAATGAGGGCCAATTTCAGACATCACCTTTTGGCTTGATGAAAATGGTCATTATAAAAAGTTAGAACTCGCTTGAGCTTTTTGTTTCCAAAAGTTTTGCCGAATTTGAAAAAAATGTAGTGTAAAGATGCCTTAAGGAGTTTCTTTTTAAGACACAAAAATAAATAATGAAAAAAAAGGATTTCTTCTTTTCAAAGTCATGGACTTATCAAACCACCCTCTATCTATAATAGATGATCAAATCACATATCGCAAACTTATGAAAATCACAGACTGATTTATGTCACAGAATACATAATGATTATTGTATGGAATTGAAAACACTTCGTAATTTTATAGTTTAAGTACTGCTTGTTTTAAAACTTTAAGTAAGCGTAGCGTTCAACCGCATAGAATGTAGGCCATTTGATTAGGGGGGCAGGTGAGATGAAAGCCAAGCACTTATGGCCGGTATACATTTTGATTAGTGTTTAGTGCGAGTGGCTCGTTTAGTGTTTAGCAAAAAACACTTTCGGACAGTCTCTGATTAGTGTTAAGTGTTTAGTGCGAGCGAAGTACAGTGTTTAGAAGCGCGTTCTATTTTTTCTGCGTATAGCTCCTCCCGCGCGTCCCGCACGTCCCGCCTTCACCCCTCACTTGCAGCTAAACACGCACTAAGCACGTCTGGACAGGACTGTTAAGTGTTTAGTTTATATCAACAAAGCCTGTACTAAACAGCGTATGCTAAACAGTATGGGACATCACCTACTAATCACTACACACTAAACAGTGCACTAAACACTAAACACTAAGCACTTTACTAATCAAAGTGTATACCAGTCTTTACCCGATGTAGATATAGAAAAAAAACTGTTGAAGTACGTCTATAGAAAAGAGACAATAGATAAACTATGAGCGTAGCGTATTCAATGCGGCAGGTGTTGGTTCATATTATATAATGATTTAATTAATTAAATTACTTATAGAAAGTTAACTTTTAAAATAATAATGTAGCAACAAACTAACTGATACTATTATTAAAAATAATAATAATGAACTTTGATATTGTTGTAGTATTTCTTAGTTCGTAAGCACCTAGTGAATTTAGAATTTAGGAATCCATTTTTAACTGTTTACATTGTGTAGATAGTTCTATTATTTAGTATTAAAATTCTATGTTCTTTAGTTCACTTTTTAGTTTCATTTCAACACTTATTTGTGTAAATATGGTTATTTATTACCTCTCTTTTATTCTGGCGAGATGATTTTCTTTACTTCTTTTGCTTCTTTTTATTATTTAGTGCTACACTGAAGTATTACTCATCAAAAAAATAACTAGAACCGATTTTCCACTTATCAACTGTTCAATTTAGATTAACGTCAAATAAATTATTTTTTCTCATATATTACAGAGAGAGCAGTAAGTATACACATATAATTACTGCTCAAAACGAAATAGGGGCCACCATAAAGATTTTCCATACAAAAGAGCTAAATTCTGAAAGGTATTTTTCTGATAAATTCAATCTGATTTTATTTAAATTTTATACTCTTCGAAAGCTGTAATATTCAACTTGCCGACTTTACTGTCGAATTTACAGTAGGCCGTTTGTCAGAATAAAACTAAATTGGAGTTTCATACAAAAATACGCGAAAGGATATCATCCACGTTTCATACATTTTTGGTCCAAATATGAAAGTGCCGGCCAAAAGACAAAAGTACTTTATTCTAAAAGATTTTGTCCATCTAAGCATTTTTTATTATGGCACTGAAGCTCTAGCACCGCTTCACATTTGTGTCAAAATGTATGAAAAGCCGCTTCGGTGCCATAGTAAAAAATGCATAGGCGGACAAAAACTATCAAAATTTGCTTTTTGGCCGACTTTTTTTACATTTGTGCCAAAATGTATGAAAAAAAAGAGTTTTTGAACTTATTTAAAATCGAGTAAAGCGGTGCTACGGCTTCGGTGACATAATAAGAAATGCTTACATGGACAAAATCTATCAGAATAAAGCACTTTTGCTTTTTGGCCGGCACTTTCACATTTGGACCAAAATGGATGATGTCCTTTAATATTTTTATGGAAAAACTTGTGGCCCCTATTTTATTTTGAGCAGTATTTATCAATGTAAACTATACTATAGTTTATACACTCGCGAGCAAAAGTATGGAATCATAGGCCTATTTTCATACAAATGAGGTAACTTTCAAGCTCTGGTTCTCCGCCCAGGATTAAACGGGGTGAGATCTGATGATGGCCATTCAAAGAGTGAATGGAGGAGGCTCAGATCGCTGAAGAAACCCAACGGATCAGAAGTCGTTTACACTAGAGACCGTATGGAGTTTTAAGTGTTACATTTTCCATACTTTTGATTGTAATTTTAGCTTTTTTTGTTATTTTTTTATTCAACCCTGAGCGACCCATCTAATCCGTTAGGTTTCTGCAGCGATCTGGGCCTCCTCCATTCACTCTTTGAATGGTCATCATCAGATCAAACCGTTAAATCCTGGGCGGAGAACCAAACGACAGAACGACTTCAAAGCTTCAAAGTTACCTCGTTTGTATGAAAATAGGCCTTCTTTGTATGGAAATAGATTCCATACTTTTGCTCGCGAGTGTATATGTGGTATTATAATATAATATCCATGTAGCACTGAAGACTGTTTTCACTTTCTCTATGTCGTCTACTTCCTAGCATGCAAAATGTGTTATACAAAATTGCACGTTGTACATACCTACTTACATACTGTTTTATAATTATTTGAGGTCTAATTTCAAGCCCTCTGAAATATTTCAGAGCGAAATTCTAAGGCGCAAGGAATCATGGAGCGGAGGTTTAAAAAAGGGTGGGTCTAGAAAAAACAGCACATCCGCTGAAACTTCGGTCTAAATTATGTATTAAGTACCAGTAATAAGTAATTTTTTTTTTATTAAGACATAGGGATGTATCACATTATGTCAGTTTTAGTCCGTTCAGTATTGATCAATAATAGTATTTTTAGAAAACCGCCAAGTATTTAAGTAAATGTATTTTGAAGTTTTTGTAATGGGCTTCTATGTATTTCAGTAACTATTAGTAGTTATTTGTAAACGTCGCACAAATGTAAACTACTTGTTTGTAAATAAATGTAGCATACATTAAATGTACTGTAAATATTATATACCTGACTAAAGCGTGCGAAATAGGGGTTACTCGTCTGAAAATGTTTCGCATATAGCATCATAGTTTTATGTTCTTCGTCAGAAGAAGATAATGTACGAATCTATTATGTGTCAACATAAAAGATCCGTGGATGAAACTAAAACAAATTCTAAATGTATTATCTAAAGAAAATTAATTGAAAACAACCGCGTTGCCAACCCTATTCTCCAATTTATTTATTTGACCATTAGCCATTTTTATTGTCCTCACTGCTGGTGCACAGGCCTTCCTTACGGGTGGATAAGGAGAGTGGGCCATAACCCACCACGCAGGCCCAATGCGGATTGGTTTGGATTTATTTATTTGTCTGTAAGGTTGCCCAATATTTACTGTCAACAATGATGCAGTGCGTTTAGAAAACACGAGTTTATTGTATGCATCAGCAGATTCTTGTACCATATTGCGGTAGCTTTAGCTCTAGGATTAATTTATGACTAATGAAATGAGGTTACTATGTTACAGAAAGAGATACAGTTCCAACTCATTAAAAAAACAAATATCCAAGGACGTGCCCGATTCCAAAAGAATAAATTATTAAATAACAGTATGATCTACTTAGGTTGATTTTAAGATGTGTACCTGCTGTACCCTATCTTTAAAAGCGCACTGTAAATGCCCATTTTGGCTGCCCCTGTCTATATAGGTATATTAAGAACAGAAAGATGTGCTGTACTAGTAATTATTAATATCTATTCTGTGGCTGTACTTAAAATTAAGTTTAGATAGTGTTTATCTTACGTATTTTATTTAAGGTGTAGATATTTTTAGTGTTTCAATAAATTCACCCTATTTTTTATTATTTTTAAGTGATTTTAATGAAATTGTAAGTGTTTAGAAACGTGACATCATCCGAAAGTTTTTTAATCGTACCGTCAACAGCACAGGTTATTAAATACTGTCAAATTTGTTCAATCGGTTTTAAACCTTAACGATTTAATTATTAAATTCAAAGCTGATCGATGGTTATTGGCATATTTTGGTGACACCTAAGCAAGTTGGTACCACAGATAGAGTTTGCGCCACGAAAGGAGTCCCACGGAATTTTGATGGAGCCAAAATACAGGGTGTAAAAAGACCTTCAACGAAGCCGAGGTCTACGTATTCTGCCCATCATCAGGACCATTTCTGTTCAAAAATTATTGCTGGGAAATGATTTTCATTTTTTGTGTTAAAAAGCATTGCAAACAATGTAACGTGCGCAACAGATCGCACACAGCTGCGGCCGAGTTGAAAGGTAGCGTTTATGTGCGTGCGCATGAGATACATTGAGTGATGTGATGTGATGACTGACTTAAACGATAGCAAATACTATAGAACTCGGTAGAGTTTCAATTGTATTTGACGATAGCCTGCGTCTCATCCGAGGGACTTTTTTCGTGGCGCGGACTCTAACATAAGTGCTCCCACCGATTAAGACAGTACACAAGTCAATTACTTTACAAAAATATTCGTTTTTTGTTGAACATTGAAATCATCAAAAATAAATACTTAAGTAAGTAAGTATGTGCATTAGTAAGAATGTATACTTAGGTAAGATTTTTGAACCCTTTTACTGTTCTTTGTATTGTTAGATTAAAAAATAGATTACCTACATTCAAATTAAACGAAGTGCCAACAACAGAACACCAGTAGTTAATAGACACAATTTTTAAATCCTCATAGTTATAAACGGATTTTTGGCACCCTTTATTATGTCATGCCAATATTAGTTTTCATTTAGGGTTATTTTCGCAGGTTGTTCCAATTATCACACCATACAGTTAATTTAATACAAAGTATGATCCATTTAAACTTGTAAACGTGACTCTTGATGTAAAAGATTGAGTTTTTCGTTGACTTGCTTAATATTAATTTACTTTCAGCCTAATAAGATACAGTGGTGCCCAGTCGATTTTCATACAGACGAGGTACTTTGAAGCCTTTATTCTCCGCCAAGGATTGACCTAGCCGTGATCTGATGATGGCCACCCAGGACGTGAATGGAGGAGATTCAGATCATTATGTACACACCCAACTAATCTGATAAGCATTCTAAGAGATATAAGGATATGTATAAAAAACCTCGAAAAATAGCAGAAAAATAATGGAAATTCTGTAAATGTAAACTCTGATCCTTAGATCTCTTAGAATGCTTATCAGATCCGTTGGGTGTAGAGTTACCAGATGACAGGGATTTTCCTGACATATCAGGAATTAAAGGCATCTGTCAGGAAAACCGAGAAAAACTGTATTTGTCAAGGATTTTAGAAATCCCAAAAAGTATAAATAAGTACTTAATGAAAACACGTAATTTTTTAATCATTTTGGTGAAAAAGCATTATCAAACGTCAACTAAAATTAAGAATGTAGTTAAAGTTGTACAAAATGTCAGGAAATTTACTGAAAAGTCAGGAAATCTCATTATTAGATCTGGTAACCCTAGTTGGGTGTGCATAGCGATCTGAATCTCCTCCGTTTACTCCTTGGCTGGCCATTATCATAATAGCTAGGTCAATCCTTGGCGGGAACGAAGGCTTCAAAGTTACCTCGTCTGTATGAAAATCGACTGTCACCACTGTCTATTAGCGTAATGTAGGTCCTCCTAAATTTATTTTTGATTAAGTAATAATTTATAGCCCTGTAGTATAAGCAAACCAATTATAATGATTGTACCTGGAGGGATGTTTGTTATGGAATTTGTATTGTTTTGGATATATTTGTGGCGAGTTATGAATAAATGATTTTTTATAAATGTGCATTGTAATAACTTGTATTTATTTCAACTACCTACCTACTCGTACTTTGCATTTATAGCTATGTTTCGTTAGAGGAACGTGACGTGAGTGAAGCGAGAGTGCGGCCGCCCGCGGGTTCACCCGCGTGTCTCCCGTTCCCGTGGGAATATCGGGATAAAAAGTATCCTATGTTTTATAATAATTACAAAATTGTAAGATTTAGTGATGCACCTATAGTGATTAATGAGATATTTAAGTATTGATGTTGACTTATTCATAACTTCATAAGTCACGAACAAAATCAATAGTGAAAACAATAGCTATATTAAGAGCTTATTAGATCATCCTGAATTAAGGATCCGGAATTCAGAGTCCGATTTAGGACGAGAAATTCAGTCGCCAATTAGACCGTCCTGAATAACGGATCCGATATCACAGCTTAACGATCATACAGTCGTTACACGAATGTACTTGCGCAGAGCAACGGAGGGGAAAATACAGTGACCGTAAAAATACATGTAGGTAGGAGGTATAGGTATGTAGGTAGGAGGTATAGGTATGTAGCTAGGTAGGTAGTAGGTACGTGTCATTTTCAATGCTAATCTGAACTAGGTTTATTGATGTAGGTACTAATATTTGCATAAAAAGTACGCGGTAGAAAGAGAGGCAACTTCTAGGTTGACTTCGCGACGCGCAACGCCCCGTTTAGAAAAAGGTTGAATTTTCAAGTACCCAGTTATTTATCTTTATTTTTTAGGGTTCCATAGCCTAATGGCAAAAAACGGAACCCTTATAGATTCGTCATGTCTGTCTGTTTGTCTGTCTGTCCGTCTGTCCGTCCGTATGTCACAGCCACTTTATTTCAAAACTATTAAAATTACACAGTTAAAACTAGGTAGGAGATGTATTCTGCGAACCGCTTTACGATTTTCACACAAAATAAAAAAATATATAAAAGATTAAGGGGGAAAAACGGAAAAAAATCATCAAACCTATACGTGTGGGGTGTCTATAGATAGGTCTTTAAAAATGACATTGAGGTTTCTAAAAGTATTTTTTCTCAAAATCAACCGTTTGGAAAATATACACTTCCAAAGTGGTAAAATGTGTGTCCCCCCCCCCCCTCCCTCTAAAAATCTGATAAAATATATGTTGTAGATCTTAATAAACACTATCAACGAAAATTGGTTTGAATGAGATATAATTAGTAGTTTTAGATTACCTAGCACATTTTCCAAAACCGCAAAAATAACTTTGTCTTTTACAAACACTATGAAAACTAGACGAACGGCGACTTTTTTTCGCCAACATAAAAAGCGTTGACTGACTGTATACTCTTTAGGCTGTGATACTACTGTGTCGGAGCCTAGCGTCCTGAATGCGATTACACTGTCCTGACTGCGTCCGATTTAGCATCCTTAACGCCGGAGACCATTTCCTATCCTAACTAGGATGCTAACTAGGATTCTAGCTTCCTGAATGCAATTACACTTCTCTGAATTAAGGAGCGACTTCATTCCGGATCCTTAATTCAGGATGATCTAATAAGCTCTTTAGATGCTTCTATCTGCACAGCCAACGATAAAGGCAGGGGGGGCTCACTCTGCGCTTAAACTTTACTAGTAGCCTAGGAAGTAGTGGCAAAAGGTCAAAATTTTTCATTAGATGAATTCACTTGGCACATATTTAGCTTAGGTAAAACTGAGCTGATTTAGCCCGGTAGCCATCCTCCCCCCCTTGGCAGGTAGTGGGGGGTGATATTCAAAGTTTCACGCCGCCGCACTTCAGACAAAAAATCATATCTCCTTCAATATACCTATCACCTCGAGTGTGGTATCATTTTATGATAAATTAAGGATAGGGGACTCATTTTTGAGACATTTCATGTACAGTTCCATAGAAAAAAGGTAAAATATAACGGATAGTATCAAAATCTCTTTGCATTTTTTTTAATTTAAGAGCCGGTATCTTCGAAAATACTAATTTTGTGCAAAGAAAAAAAAAATTGTATTAAAGCAAATTTATCCAGCTTTTAAAAAATATATACTTTATATATAGGTATCGTACAATGTCTATCTGAAAAAAAATCGAACATGGTATGCGACGGTGTTTCCCAACGTTTCCAAGAGCCAGTATTAGATGTTTTATTTCATGCAAAATGTATAGAACACAAACTTAACTCTGTAGCAAGCATAAAGAAATTCATTTTTGAGTCATTTAATTTTATAGACATTGAAAAAAAAAAATTGCTAAAAGTATCAAAAAATGTTTTGCTATTATGTTTATTCAACAGTCAGTATCTTTGAAAATACTAATTTTGTGCAGAGAAAAAAAATTTTGACTTACAGTACACTTATTCAGCTTTAAAAATATGTATTTATATAGTTATCTTACAATGTCTCTCTGAAAAAAATCGAACACAGTATGTGACAGTGTTGCCAAGAATTTCCAACTGCAAATATAAGTTGGTTTTTTCATACAAAATGTATAGAATACAAACTTAACTTTGGTATATTTTGTCGCTTATGTTCTTACGGTCTTACAGTCTCTCTTAACTATCCTACGGTCTAATACATACTTAGATCTTTTTGTGGAAGTCATAACGACTATAGAAAAAAATAGACATACGTGTTCTCAGTACGAGCAAGTCATAAAACGACGACGCGACGTGGCGTCAAAAGATTAGATCTCAAAACGACCCAGGTAGGAAAATATTCTACCAAATTAAGTCTAAAGTGCAAATAATGTTTAAATTATAATTATTAGGTACCCCAAGGACCTAGGCATATAAATATATCGTAAAAATGAAACTATTGTTGCATTAAGTATTTTTATACACTTTTGAGCTGAAAAAAATGATTAACAGGCTTATTTTCATACAAACGAGGTAACTTTAAAGCTTTGGTTCTCCGCTCAGGATTAAACGAGATGTTATCTGATGATGGCAGTTTAAAGAATGGATGGCGGAGACTTATAATGCTAAAGAAATCGAACGGATTAGATAAGTCATTTAGCTCAGGGTTGAACTTAAAAAAATATCAAGCGAAAATTTTTAAGTATGGAAAATGTAACACTCAACACTTTAGACGGTCTCTGGTGTAAACGACTCTTCTGATCCGTTGGGTTTCTTTTGCGATCTGTGCCTTCTCCATTCACTCTTTAAACTGCCATCATCACATAATAGCCCGTTTAATCTTGGGCTTTGGCTTTATATACTTTTTCGTTCGTTTTTAAAACGCGTTTTTTATGTTTTTTTGTCAGTAAATATTTATTTCTTGCTTTTTAGTCTGATCTGTGCTTTTTTTTCTCTGGTATTTTCCGACTTCACCATCACACCAGGGTTTGATACTATTTTTCAACAGAGTACTTGTCAAGACGAATCAAACGACCCAAAACTCGATGAATTTGTATGGTTTCTTTTTTTTATCGGAAACGGAAACTGGGCAGGCATTTGACTACCATCTTGCTTGGTAAACAGGATGTGGTCTAAGGTGTAGCACACTTGCCCAAGAAATGCCTATTCACTGTTACCTTGAAGAGACAAAGGTTGTAACTATCGGGGAACATATGAGTAGCAGCGCAATCCATTCTTCAGCAGTCAAATGTATTGGCAAAGCGCTTGGTACGGACCCTTGTAGCATCTACTATGTAAGGAAGGGTTATATGCTAACCTGCGTCTTGTACCCCGATGGTGGAAAGGGGCTAGAGGAACAAGCTTGTGCAGTTCCTTCGCACACTCTTTAACTTTGCGACGGTGACTAAGGCTCTGAAGTTCCGCCGCGGCCAATTTTGAGTTGCCGATGAGCCTCCTGGCTTTCAATCTGCTTTCAATTGATTCAGGAAGTTTAAGCTGATACTTAGCAGAACCACCCACAGGTGACAACAGTACTCCATGATTGGACGAATCTGCGCGTTGTATAACAGAAGCAGTTGGTAGGGTGAGAACTGAGAAGTACCGCTTAGCCCGTGAGAGGGTGGAATTTAATACAGAATTCCTGTGGTTTTCTTCCGGCTCCATCATCAGACCCTGGACACTATTTCCTAACAGAATACTTGTCAAGATGAATCAAACGAGCCCTAACTCAATGGATTTGTTTGGTTTTTTTACAGAGTGTGAAACATGGGCACTGACTCAAAAACACTATTTGAATTATCAACATGCCAGAGGAACATGGAAAGAAGCCTAATAAGTGTAAAGACCGGCCAAAATTAGAGGAAATGAGAACAAAAACGAAAGTAGAAGATATAATAAGGAAAATAAGACAGTTAAAATGGCAATGGGTGGGTCATATGGCAAGAGAAAGCAAGAAAAAATGGAACAAAATTATAACAGAGAGACGGAAAAGGAAAAGAGGAAGACAAACCAAAAGATGGGCAGATGATATTATGAAAACTGGAGGAACACTTTGGACGCGAAAAGCAAGAGATAGAACAAAATGGAAGCAGCTGGAAGATGCCTATGTGTTTCAATGCAAGACACAATGCTCACTAACGCCAAGAAGAAATAAAATGTATTTTGTTAATTATTAGTGCCAATGTTTAAAATATTTGTGTTATTTGCTTTGTGTCAGCAATAAAGTAAAGTATTACAGAGTTCCTGTGGTCTTCTTCTGGCTCCATTATCCGACCCTGGCCACTATTTCCTAACAGAGTACTCATCAAGACAAATCAAACGAGCACAAACATGGGGTCACATGGTTTTATTACAGAGTTCCTGTGGCCTTCTTCCAGCTCTATCACCAGACCCTGGAAACTGTTACCCATCTCCTTTTAGAGTACTAGTCAAGACGAATCAAACAAGGCCAAACCAGATGGGGTTGCATGGTTTTATCACAGAGTTCTTGCGGCCTTCTTTCGGCTTCATCAGACCCTGGACACTACTTCACAACAGAGTACGTGTCAAGACGAATCAAACGAGCCTAAACTCGATGGGTTTGTATGGTTTTATTACAGATTTCCTGTGGCCTTCTTCCAGTTCCATCATCAGGTCAGCTCAATGACACTATAATACTTTATTGTCTTCCTGTTCTGACCTATGTTTTAAGTTTACCTAAAGTCTTTTGCTCATCGGGAACTAGATTAAAATCGTGTGCAATTTGTAGACAAACAAACAACATAGCTAAACAAATAAATAAACGAGAAAGTGAACGTTAACGATCGCTTCATTCTACGCTCACAAATGCTATTCGGGTTTTTAATTAATGTCATTTGCCTAAATCTAACAAAGTAGAAAATATTCGAATATTCGAATTTCACCGACTTTAGTATTCGAATACCAAAATAAGGCGAATATTCGAATAATTCGAATATTCGAATATTCGATTTGCAAGCCCTAACTGCGACATCAAGCTCCTCTGCCTATTATTATGATTAAGGTAAAATTCATTAACTGAGGGAAAACTTAAATAAAATTTTCAAATTGATGAAATAACGCATATAATTTAATTAAATAATTCTTAAAACTACTTATATTCACACATTTGTTTACACACACGCACAATACACACACACACACACACACTCACACTATATACCTACTTGAATCTTTAGTTGCTAAGTTAATTAGTAGTCTAAGTCTTTCCCACCTTGTAATTAGGCACTAAGGTTACGTTACGAGCGAGACACCCCCAACACAAGTATTCCATTACTTTCTGGGGGGTCTGACCTCAAACTATTTTCTGTATTTGGGAAATAAAAAACTATATTTATTTTTATTTTTTTTTATTTTTTTTATTTCATCAATAAAAAATATTGCCCTTAAAATAAAATATAAATAATATTAATCTAAATGTTTGCTAACGTTAATTCTTCTTCTTCTTTTGGTCGGGTAGCAGGCCCATCTCTTCTTGGTACTTTCGGATCAGCTGATCTTGGACATCGGGTAGGCACGGGGAATATCTACTGTACTCCATACTGAATTCGCCTTTACCTTGGGTCATTGATCTGTAAGAAAAGAAGATAGGTATGTTTATTTCATATTAAGATACATATTCAAAACACAAACAAATGTAGGTATCCAATCAGTTGGAAACTTAAAAGAAAAAATACTGAGGCCCTATTTTTTAATCCTTCGACTGGCGTCGAACGCTCTTCACTAATAATTTTCATTCGACATAGCAAAATCCGTTGGTCAGCAGTTGTCAGTCAGTCTCTTTGGACAGCGGTTTATTTGTTGATTGTGACATTACGTCGCAAGCGACTCATGAGGCCGCCGAACAGTAAACTTTCTATACAAACGTAATACCAACCCGACAATACCAAAATGACTTGCGATTTTAGCATAATTTACTCTTCTTGTGATGTTATTCGCATTTAGACTGTACTAGCGGCCGCCCGCGGTCTTACCCGCGTGGTTCCCGTTCCCGTGGGAATATCGGGATAAAAAGTATTCTATGTTTTAATATATTAATCTATTAAAACACAGAATACTTTTTATCCCAATATTCCCACAGAAACGGGAACCACGCGGCTAGAGGCCTACCATAGCCTAGACTCCTAGAGACTATCTACTGTGTGCCAAATTCCAACCGAATCCGTTCAGTAGTTTTTGCGTGATTGAGGAACAAACATCCAAAGATCTAAACATCCAAACCCACAAACTTTCACATTTATAATATTAGTAGGATTTGTCTAGGGTTCTATAAAATAAGAAAAATCCTAAATACTAACCAATTTCAAAATAAATGCCAATCATTTTTTTTTATACAAAACTGTAAATCGCTTTGATTTTATTAGTTTTGGTATTTTGGTATATTTATTGAATACTAGACAAATACTGTCTTAATCCGAATAGCGTCACAAGAAAATTTAATTATGATCAATTGCATTTTGGTATTACGTTTGTATGGGAAGTTCACTGTTCGCCGGCCTTTTAAACCCTCTTACTCACCGGCAGTTGACCACGGGAGCGGCTGGCCGCTTTTTAACCGACTTCAAAAAAGGTCCTCCTTTTTTTGAAAAGGTTCTCAGTTCTTCGGAATGTTTGTTTTTCTATTAGGTCTTTACCTATGAAATTGCCGTTTTGTTTGAAAAAAGCTAAAGTATTTTTTTTTCGAACTTATTTATTTCTTTTATTCAAAGTAATCACCCCTGCAATCAATGCATCTTTGCCAACGCTGTGGCAGTTTATGGATGCCCTTCTTGAAAAAATCAGCTGGACGGGAGACAACAAACTCTTCAAAGGCGTTTTGTACTGCCTCTCGGGAATTGAATTTTTTTCCCGCTAAAAAGTTGTCCAAATTTTGGAAAAAGTAATAGTCGGTAGGCGCAAGATCTGGTGAGTATGGCGGATGAGGGAGAGCTTCCAAACCCAACTCATGCAGCTTAGAGACGGTCTGTTGTGCAGTATGGGGTCGCGCGTTGTCGTGAAGTAGCAGTGGGGCACCCATCTATCAAGCTTTTTTATCTTGCCAATCTGTCGTAAATGGACCAATATTGTTTTGATGCTAACATCAAAAGCTGCTGCCAGCTCAGATGTAGATTGCGATTCATCTGCTTCCACAATCGCCTTTAATTCATCATTGTTGACCAAAGTTTCCGGACGACCACGAGGTTCATTTTTCAAGTCAAAATTCCCAGAACGGAACCGAGCAAACCAATAACGGGTTGTACGTTCGTTTGTACAGTTCTCTCCGTAAACGTCGTTGATGTTACGTGTCGTTTGTGCCGCGTTGGTGCCACGACGGAACTCATATTCCATAATTACACGAAATTTCGAAGTATCCATTATGAGGAAAAATGTTGAAATGTAATGAAAATACAACGCTAATCAATAAACAAAAGACTGATTTTGTAAATAGAATGTCATATTTTTAAAACAAAATTAATTTGAATTTAGAATTCATAGCCAATCAAAACTTTTTTTTGTTTGAAAAAGTCTGTACTGCAATACGGCAATTTCATAGGTAAAGACCTTGGACGAATCAACCACTGGACGCGAAATGACAGCCATATTCGCCTTTACCCCTTAGCCACTTACTGTGACCGATAGCCTCAGTAAACGATATTGCGTTGTCAGTGTGATGCTAGATCTCGAGGCGAAACAATGGTACAAAAATGGGCAAAATGCTCCGTCTTGTTCAGCTAAAAAAATAGCGGGCAATCAAGAAATCTTTCTTTTCATGCGTAAGCACAGTTTCAATCTATTATAGTAGCTATTTATCGTAAAATAAATAAAATTTGGTAAATAAACAAAGTAGGGTGACTTAGCCGGTTTGCGGCCCCCTTTGGTTTTCGTCCATTTCGGAAACATAACCAGGCCTCCTTCACTTGCTCAAGGTCGCGCGGATAAGGGCTTTGACAATTTATTATGTTTAAAAATGTTGACCTCCTCTAAATCTATGCTACCCTGGTACTTTGATAATGTAATTTAAAGAAGATGATTAAGTTTTTAATGGTAGTGTCGTGGGCAATGCATATATGTATGGAATTTTTCATTTACCTACGACACTACTGGGCCGGTAGTGTAGAAGGGAAAAAAAATACCCAGGTAGTGTCGTGGGTAAGAAGGGCGAAAATTGAACAGGGTAGGTGTGTCGTTAAAGTAGCAAAAAAATTGTGCATGTGAGTTTTTTGGAAGGTAAGTTACAATATTGTTTACGGTTTGATACACATAATTTTTACTGTTATTTTGACTTAAACGAATAAAATATTCGGTGTGATACATTTAAATTTGATGACCGGGTGACTAAATGCATTTTTGGGAGGTCATTTGTTTTTCGGCCGCCTGGCCGAGAATTAATGTTCGAGTTTCACAATCCATAATATTTGGCCGGCAATAGGGAATATGCATAAGTCACCGATTTTCCTAAAATTGAGCTTGATCGCTGCGGACACTTGTAAAAACATGATGGAACAGAAAGAAAAATAAAAAAAAATGATTATTTTCGTTTTATCACACGATGAAATCAGGGGAAAATGACGATATTTTTTTTTCGTTTTTGGATATAATGCACTTTACAGTCAGATAGAATATCGAAAAAGAAATAATATTTTATATGACACATATCTACTTAAACGCAAAATTTAGGGAGATAATTGAAGATTATTGGCTAACTCCATATTAAACGCGCCCGAAACACACCGAAACGTGATGTGTGACGTCACCGTTTTGTATAGAGCGTTTTCGGCGGGAGCCGATGCGTGCTAACTTCAAGTAACTATATTACGAGAAAAAAACGCAAGAGACAAGTTTCAATATTACAGTTGATTTTCTCACGCATTATACTATTGATTTTGATAAAAAAAAATTTGATGCATATTCCCTATTATGGCCGAAAACCGGCTAAATCACCCTATAATGTTGTCATTATTTGACAAGTGTAATCCCCCCTCGCCCCGCAAAAATTGGTTGATCGTGATTTCATACATTTTTCTTACGTTACGTGTCCATCCAGTGGTTGATTCGTCCAAGGTAAAGACCTATTATTTTGATATGCAGCCGCTCGTGATCGCACGCACTTGCAGTTAAGTAACCGCCACGTTTCATATTATAATGGAGCCGCGCGGTTGGCCGCCGCCGCGGTGGATGCTAGTGCGTAAGCTCTCTTACGAAAAGAAAGATACAAAAATAGGGCTGGACTGTTTTGTTTTTACATATTTATACCGACTTACCTCAATTCACAAGCGTATCCAAACATATTGTTGAGCGGTACTTCAGCATATATCGTGGCCCAGCCCTCCGCCCGTCCAGTGCCAGTAATGATGCCGCCTCTCTAGTACAGTTATCTGATGATCGCTCCGTGGAATTCATCCGTTAAAACTACTACAAACATTACTTCTAACTAACAACTTACCTCAATTCACCAGCGTATCCACACATGTTATTCAACGGTACTTCAGCATACATCGTGGTCCAGTCCTCTGTCCCTTCAGTGCCAATAATAATGCCGTCTCTCTTGTTGAGTTGCTTGATAATCGCTCCGTGGAACCCGTTCGGTAGAACTACTATGAACACTACCTGATTAATAGTGACTTACATCAACTCACCAGCGTATCCAAACGTGTTGTTGAGCGGTACTTCAGCATATATCTTGATCCAGCCCTCCACCCCTTCAGTGCCAGTAATGATGCCGCCTCTCTTATTGAGTTGTCCGATGATCGATCCGTGTAATTCATCCATTAAAACTACTATGAACACTACTTACTCACTAACGACTTACCTCAATTCACCAGCGTATCCAAACATGTTATTCAACGGTACTTCAGCGTATATCGTGGTCCAGCCCTCCGCCCCTTCAGTGCCAGTAATGATGCCGCCTCTCTTGTTGAGTTGTCCGATGATCGTTCCGTGGAACTCGTCCGGTAGAACTACTTCAACGAACATTATCGGCTCGAGAATCTGCCAGGCGCCGCTTTCGAATACTAGAACGAAAACATACATAAATAATGCATATTGTATTCCAACAAAAGTGTTTTATTTTAAAGACTCGCACTAAGCTTTTCGCTTCAAATTTGAACATCCTTACCGCTAGAGAGTGGAACGCCTTGCCTGAGTCTGTCTCCCGACAGGTACAATCTGAGAGCCTTCAAGTCGAGTGCCTTATCATTGCTTTTTATCAGGCGCGATAGCAGAGGGTCAATTCTACTAACGTTAACGTCGAAATCGTGTTTCAATGGTGTTTGAATGGTAATGCTTTTTGACACATTTCTTGTTTCTTAAACCGAAACAATATTATGTTTCTTAAACCCAAAACGGAAACACATTGTGTCTCGATTTTGGGTTTAAGAAACAAGAACTGTGTCAAAAAGCATTACCATTCAAACAACATTGAACCACGATTTTGACGCGCCACCACGCCACTACTCAAGTATCTCTACTTTATTTCAATGGTGAAGTCGACTTTGTATAAGGTTATTTCATAAGGAAGGAAACAATTTTGTTAGTTTAGTGCAGGGGACTCCAAACTACGGCCCGCGGGCCAGCTCTGGCCCGCGAGCACCGACAATCCGACCCGCGAAACAAGCCGGATCGTACCAACAATACCGTAAATACTGTAATTTATAATATGTTGGTACTGAGGTAGCTAGATCCTGGCCCTTGGGACTTCGTGGAGGAATTAGTTTGGCCCTTAGGCTAAAAATTTTGGAGACCCATGGTATAGTGCATTACATACACGTGAGTGATATGTATACGTCTTAACGTTAACGGTATCGTAAGTCATTAATATTACTACAAACAATTACTATCATCAACTACTAATCAAAGCAATTCCTTAAAATAACTAATCAAGACAAATCGCTTAAAATAAGTTAAAAATAAACATTGTCACGAATAAGATGCTAAGCCATCTTTAGCAGCTCCTTTAGCAGCTAAAAAGAAAGCCAGTTCGCTCGAGTCCACGATGTGATGAGCACCATTTTGTAGCCTGAATTTGACGCCAGATATCTTGCGTCCAGAGAGTAGCCATTCTGCCATGTGTCTTAGAAAACTCGCTTGATATAAACTTACCATCTTTAGCAGCTCCTTTAGCAGCCAAAAAGAAGGCCAGTTCGCTCGAGTCCACGATGTGATGAGCACCATTTTGTAGCCTGAATTTGACGCCAGATATCTAGCGTCCAGAGTGTAGCCATTCTGCCATGTGTCTTAGAAACCTCGCTTGATATAAACTTACCATCTTTAGCAGCTCCTTTAGCAGCTAAAAAGAAGGCCAGTTCGCTCGAGTCCACGATGTGATGAGCACCATTTTGTAGCCTGAATTTGACGCCAGATATCTAGCGTCCAGAGAGTAGCCATTCTGCCATGTGTCTTAGAAACCTCGCTTGATATAAACTTACCATCTTTAGCAGCTCCTTTAGCAGCTAAAAAGAAGGCCAGTTCGCTGTAGTGCACTATGTAATGGACACCATCTTGCAGCCTGAATTTGACGCCAGATATCTTGTGTCCGGAGAGGTAACTTTTCTGACGTGTCTAAGAAACCTTGCTTGATAGAAACATACTATCTTTAACAGCTCCTTTAGCAGCTAGAAGAAGGCCAGTTCGCTCGAGTCCACGATGTGATGGGCACGTACCATCATGCAGCCTGAATTTGACGCCAGATATTTTGTGTCCGGAGAGGTAGCCTTTTTGACGTGTCTAAGAAACCTTGCTTGATAAAATCTTACCTTCTTTAACAGCTCCCTTAGCAGCTAAGAAGAAGGCCAGTTCACTAGAGTCCACGATGTGATGGGCACCATCTTGTAGCCTGAATTTGACGCCAGATATCTAGCGTCCAGAGTGTAGCCATTCTGCCATGTGTCTTAGAAACCTCGCTTGATATAAACTTACCATCTTTAGCAGCTCCTTTAGCAGCTAAAAAGAAGGCCAGTTCGCTCGAGTCCACGATGTGATGAGCACCATTTTGTAGCCTGAATTTGACGCCAGATATCTAGCGTCCAGAGAGTAGCCATTCTGCCATGTGTCTTAGAAACCTCGCTTGATATAAACTTACCATCTTTAGCAGCTCCTTTAGCAGCTAAAAAGAAGGCCAGTTCGCTGTAGTGCACTATGTAATGGACACCATCTTGCAGCCTGAATTTGACGCCAGATATCTTGTGTCCGGAGAGGTAACTTTTCTGACGTGTCTAAGAAACCTTGCTTGATAGAAACATACTATCTTTAACAGCTCCTTTAGCAGCTAGAAGAAGGCCAGTTCGCTCGAGTCCACGATGTGATGGGCACGTACCATCATGCAGCCTGAATTTGACGCCAGATATTTTGTGCCCGGAGAGGTAGCCTTTTTGACGTGTCTAAGAAACCTTGCTTGATAAAATCTTACCTTCTTTAACAGCTCCCTTAGCAGCTAAGAAGAAGGCCAGTTCACTAGAGTCCACGATGTGATGGGCACCATCTTGTAGCCTGAATTTGACGCCAGATATCTTGTGTCCGGAGAGGTAGCCCTTTTGACATGTGTCTAAGAAACCTCGTTCTACGCCGGGCACGAACTGCTTGGGGATATTCGTGCCTACTGTTTCGTCTATGAATTCTAGCACTAAAACATAAAGATAAGTTTTTTATGAACTCGATATTTTTTGTTATATCTTGATGGGATTAACATTAACTGTGAGTGGGATGACTCCGTTTATGTGAAGTCTAACGTTTTTCCTTATTTTAACGAACTGCCAAACTTTAAGTTCACAAAAATCTTGTCAACTCTTCACACTCAATGTGACATCCCAAAACAGTTAATTATTATCTAAATAAAAAGAAAATAAGTCAGTAAGATACTTAACCTCATGTGGGGGAAAATATTAGTATTTCGTACAGCTCGCTCGCGCAATATAATTTGACCCAATTTTACCACATGACCTACGCACTACAATTTTTGTACTGAAAATTGCTACTGCGGTAGCCTCATTGTCTATGGTTTGGTGCAAGTTATGTTGCGCGAGCTGTACCCACTTATAAAAGAGTATAGGAATCGCAACTTTATTTCTATCAAGGAGAAAGGTCAAAATTACTTGTGTTTTGTTGCGGAGGCAACGGTTCTATAATGCCGGAGACTCGCGCGAACTGCCCGGCACCGCCCGATTGCTTCTTGTGAAGGTAGTCGAAGGAGCATGCTGACATAAGCGTCTCTCTAAAATTGATAACACATGCGATTAAAAAAGTGCCCATTAAGCCCTTTCATATGGTACCTAACACGGCATCATTAAAAAAGATTTTTTTTTTAGTTCATGACTTTAATTCCTCTAGAGGACGCCATATTCAAATTAATGTGACATCACATAGCCTATGTCACAGAATATATACTCTAACGCGAAAAGAAACGACACTCGCGCATGTATGCTCGTAAAATCGCTCGCGGCTATGTGTGCGTGTCTGGAGGCGCGCGGGGGCTGCGCGCGGCGCGCGGGGAGTGCAGCCGTTAGTCGCCGACTTACTCGGGCAAGGGTTCTTTCTACTTTCGCTCGCCGCTCGCTTGTCCCACCGCAATCTGTATTGTACCGCATTTCGCACGCGACTACTCGTTTAATTTACATTATTTAATTGTTAGATAATTAATCATGCCCGGCGGCGGGCGTTATTGTTGTGTTTATGGCTGTGGCAACAACCAAAAACAAAATCCTGATAAAAGTTTCTTCGTATTGCCCAGTGATCCAGAAAAGTAAGTACCTATAGAGTAAGCGATTTTATATCTTATTTTAAAATAACAAAAATATGTCAAAGTTGCCATAGTTGATGGGACCTACTATTGCAACTTTACCATATTTTGAATTTTAATAAAATAAATATTTATCGACCATTTTATAAGTTAAAATATACGAAATATTAGTCATGCCCTTACCGTTCCTTTAACCTGACTTTAATTATAACAAAAAGCTCTCAAAATAAGGATTTCAGACGATTAAACCTCGTAATCTCGCAAGTAGGTAAAATTGACAATAAATAAAAAAAACCGGCCAAGTGCGAGCCGGACTCGCGCACAAAGGGTTCCGTACCAAAAAACGGCAAAAAAAAAAAAGGACTTTTCTTGTATGGGAGCCCCCCTTAAATATTTATTTTATTCTGTTTTTAGTATTTGTTGTTTTATCGGCAACAGAAATGAAAAATGAAAATGAAAAATTTTTATTTCTGTAACAAATTAGTTTAACAGAGATTTAAGGGTGGGCTCCCTCTTTTAAGTGCCAAGGCACCTGTGCCATCATCTGTTAAAATTTCAACTGTCCAGCTAACACGGTTCATGAGATACAGCCTGGTGACAGACAGACAGCGGAGTCTTAGTAATAGGATCCCGTTTTTTACCCTTTGGGTACGGAACCCTAATAAAAGTGATTATAAATCAAACCTTTCCTTCATTAACGTTAAGAGATTAAAAAAATGATTATATGATAAATAACAGAAAATAAAGTATAAGGGTTGCAATTTATGATGTGTACTTACCTAATATAATTAAAAGATTACAAAAACTATTATAAATCAAACCTATCTTTCATTAACATGTCCTTGCACAAGTTTATTTCCTAACATACCTACTATGTAATTTCCTTTGCCACAAGTCTATATTCCATTTCGGTATCAACCCTAGCGCTTACACGCTCTGGCTCAAGGTCGCTGGCGCTCGAACTCTCACGTACAGAGTGTGTCACGGCTGTGCCTATGTTCATTGGACGATTAAGACGCTTCTAACGATACCTCATTTGTCAAATTACAATAAGTAGTTTAGATGTTATGAGGGAACAGATGAATTTACATACATACATACAGGTCAAAATCATATACCCTCCGTTTTGGCTTCGCCGTAGTCGAGTAATTATAATACACATTTGAAATCAAGCTGGGATGAAACTTTAATCGAAGATTTCTTTAAAACTGTTTTTACTACTTTGCTGAGTTGAAATGTGAGTGAAACTGGAGAAGTAATACATTTTTGGTCACCCATCCCAGGATTGACCCTTGCGGAAGTTGCTTGACCACCGCAATCACAGAGCCAGGAGCTCGGTGGCGCAGTGCAGTGGTTTAGCTTATAATAATAAACTTATACCACAACCCCGGGCACTCCATACAAGCGCCGCGTTTCAACTCCTATTACACAGACGCTACACAGTGACGTTTTAGCACACGCGCAGCTCGTAGGCTCATTCAATAGCACGCATACAGTTGTGTGCGTGCTATTGAATGACCCTACGGACTGGCCTACGAACTCGCGCGGTGGGCGCCGGTGGGGTGAGGTAATTGATTGTGGGGCGGGGCGGAGAGTTTCCTTTCTGTACGGTAGTACTTATATCTATTCTGTGCTTATACCATGGTACAATAATATACTACCGGTATAGCATTCCGAGACAGAGGTAGTCATGTGGATGACACTTGCTTACGACATCGCCGCTATCAGTATTTAAAATATCTTTAAGTTGAGCTGTTTCGTTTGCTAATAGAAACAAATCACAATTAAAATGCACTATTATAATTTAGAAATAAGTGTGATAGAAAAAAATCTTTCATTCTTTGCTTGTTACCATGAAGTCGCCCAACTGGACAGTGACGTAAGCAAGTGTACTCCCTGGATCCCAGACCTTGTTTTCTTGGATCATATCATGACTTATAGCTTCATCATCATCATGTCACTCGCACGACACTGACGACACCCACTGCTGGGCATAGGCCTCCCTCGAGGAATTCCACGACGATCGGTCCTGCTTGGCCCACATCCAATGGCTTCTCGCGACCTTCACCCTCACGTCGGCCCACCTTGTCGGGGGCCTACCCGCGGAGCGTCGTCCGGTGCGCGGTCGCCATTCCAGAACCGCCCCGCCCCAACGGCCATCGGTTCTTCTCGCTATGTGTCCCGCCCACTGCCACTTTAGCTGAGCAATCCTTCGAGCGATGTCGGTTACTTACAGTTCTCCTGCGGATCTCCTCGTTTCTGATTCGATCACGCAGGGAAACGCCTAGCATGGCTCTCTCCATTGCACTTTGGAAGACCTTGACCCTCCTTATGAGACCCATAGTTAGCGACCACGTTTCACTGCCGTAAGTCAACACACACTGGTCATAGACTTTCGTCTTGAGACACTGAGGTAAGTCGGATGCGAAGATTTTTCGAAGCATCTCGAATGCTACCCAATACCCATCCGAGTTGGATTCGACGAGAGATCTCCTTCTCGAAGATGGACTTACCTATTAATATAATAAGCAATTTCAAGTCCAAGGTAGCTCTCGAAGTTGTTACGAAATATGTCTACCTCGGGCAAACACTGCAATTGGGTAGAATCAACTCCGAGAGAGAGGCCAACAGAAGGATACAGCTGGGCTGGGCAGCATATGGGAAACTTCGTCGAGTCTTTGAGTCGCCTATTCCTCAGAGTCTAAAGACGAGTCTTCAACCAGTGCGTTCTGCCTGTCATGACATACGGAGCCGAAACGTGGACACTCACTGTAGGACTGGTTCACTTTAAAGTCGCACAGCGAGCTATGGAAAGGGCTATGCTCGGAGATTCTCTGAGAGATCGTGTCCGGAACGAGGTGATCCGATGGAGAACTAAAGTCATCGACATAGCCCACCGGATTAGAAAGCTGAATTGGCAGTGGGCCGGCCATATTAGCCGTAGGACCGATGACCGCTGGGGCAGACGAGTTCTTGAGTGGAGGCCGCGTATGGGCAAACGTAGTGTGGGACGCTCTCAGACAAGGTGGAGCGACGATCTTCGCAAGGTGGCTGACATAAACTGGATGAGTATAGCCGCAGATCGTGCTCAGTGGCGTGCACTCGGAGAGGCCTATGTTCAGCAGTGGACAATGATAGGCTTATGATGATGATGATAATAAGCTATTTATAGTTTACCTGAAAGCAACTTTTGGCTTGCCAAGTTCAACGGGGCAGTTGTATTCTCGCTCCATCCTCTGAGCGTATATCTCCAAATGCAGTTCTCCCATACCGGACGCTATAGTCTCCTTGTTGTCGGGGTCGTACCGGAATTGGAATGTTGGGTCTTCTTTGGTAAATCTGAATTTGTATTATTTGGTGGTAATTAAAAAATTGACAGCTTCCCATCTTAAGTTTTAGGGGAACGAAGAAAATTTGAGATTTACTTTAACAATAAGTTTTCTAGTCTTCTAGTTTATAATTTACTAGCGGCCGCCCGCGACTTCGTCTGCGTGGACAGTTTTTTTGCTATCCCTCGGGAACTGTACGTTTTTTTCGGAATGAAAGGTACCCTATGTCCTTTTCTGCATCCCTGACAACGTGTATACAAAATTTCATGATGATCGGTTCAGTAGTTACGACGTGAAGGCGTAACAAACAAACAAACAAATAAACAAACAAAGAAACGGACTTTCGCATTTATAATATTAGTAAGGATGTTGAGAGTGTTGATTCATCACGGTATTTCATACAGAGTCTCAAGTCCTTATTTAATTTTTTCGAAATGAATGAATCTATTTTAGTGAAATTTCACAAATATAAGCAGAATACATTGGTCTAAAAGGTCAGTTGAAAATATTTTCGATAAATAATGTTACAGATAGACAAATTAAATTTTCTATAGAAACAGAAATATCCAATTATCTTTTTTTAGATAAGACATTCCAAAAATATTCTTAACTAACTTTTCTAATGATGTTTCATTAAAATAGGTTCATCATTCATAGGTTTAAAAAAATATAAGGACTTGAAAGTTTGTATGAAATGCAACGAATCAGCGTTTTTAATATAATAACAGTTTTAAAATTGAAGTTTCTTGTTCCCATTTTACATAGAGACAAAAGTTAGCAGTTTAAAAATGCTTATAATTATCTATTTAAAAATCATTAAAAGTAGGGTTTAAAATACTCACCTAGCAACTGCTTTTGAGAAATTATCCCTATCCTTACTGTTCTTCGGCTTGATCGCCATTGAAACAACTGGGTCAGGCACGTGTATCGATTCCATTGACAATTCTAGCTTACTGTCGTTCACAAATGTGTCTCCTGACGCGCAGTCGACGCCGAACAACGCGAAGATATCGCCCGAAAACACTTCATTCACTTCCTCCATATTGTTCGAGTGCATTCGGACTAGCCGAGAGATTTTAACCTGTAAATAACATGCAATATGTAAAGTACCATAATAATGGGCAATTTTCTGACAGCTCAAATAAAAAATGATTTTCAAAAAATGTTGATAGATGGCGTTTCATGAATTCCGAGCCGTAAAGTTAAACCCCCTCCACACTAAGCAATTTACTGATGCATACATTTTTTTTTAATGTTGGTCACAAAAATGCTGTCGGTACCCTTCCGCCTTGGAGAGTGATGAACGAGGCGGAGGAGTTAAAACAGCGTGACATTTAAGGTGAATACCTCACCGAAAGTGGCACCCTCAGAGGTTTTTATTGCATAAGTTGTTAATAGAAAAAGATTTTATTAAACATGGTTTAGCTATTGTCGTGTTCTACAGCTTTGTTTGATTGCCACTAATAATAGTAAGACTATGGAAAGTGACCATACACAGATTTAAGACCACATAAAGTCCATCTATTTTCATCTGGTCTTAAATCTGTGTATGGCTACTTTTCATGATCTTACTATTATCAGTGGCAATCAAACAAAGCTATAGAACACGACACTAGCTAAACCATGTGGTAAACCTCGAAAAATAAAAAAATCGTTTTTGGAGATATACAAATATAGGTTACGGCGGGTTGCGATCTGTAAAACTTGGCTTAAAGTATCTATAATTTCGTAATAAATAACTATATCACAACGGCGAGCGGTAACCTTTGTCGTAATTTAAATGTATTACGGGCTACTGTACAATGTACCATTATGTAAAGGGTGATTTTCCGAGACGAAGTTAAAAAGAAATTAGTTTAAATATCTCAATAGATGGCGTTTTATGACAACCTAACCGTCGTAAGTTGCTTACCTGACCGTAAGTGGCGCCGCGGTGAATTTTATTTAATATTGTAATTTTAATACACAATTTTAATAAAACTTTTCGTGGAATTTTTAGGGCTCATAATCTAGTATTTTTAGAAAGGTATCACTGTGTTCCATCGTAGTCATTCATAGAAGTAGATAGCAAAGCAAATGTGTCAAAAACGGCCACTTTTAGCAGTTTTGATTTCTACTTCTAGCAGTGACTACGAGGGAATGTAATGATACCGTCTAAAAATATTAGACTATGGGCCCTAAAAATTCCACGAATAGTTTTATTAAAATTGTGTACTAAAATACAATATTAAATAAAATTCACCGCGGCGCCACTTACGGTCAGGTAAGCAATTTACGACGGCTAGGCTTTCATAAAACGCCATCTATTGAGATTTTTGAACCAATTTATTTTTATTTTTTTCGTAAAATCGCCCATTACATAACGTAATATAATATGCGCAAAATAACTTGGCGGTTCGGAAGTTAGCCGCAAGTGATATTCCGCGCAGGGTCCATAGTTCCGAGTGCTTCCGCCCGAGCCCCGTCCCCGCGCAAGCTCTGTATTCGTCTACTGCGCAGCGTTCCGCGCGAAGTTCAGAACCGCCAAGTTATTTTGCGCATACTATACAAGTTTTTATAGCAGAGTTTTGTATCTCAGTCTAATTTACAAACCTTTTTCCCAGTTCTCGCATTAAAAATAAAGTCGCCCTTCTTCAACATGCCTTGGTAACACCTCAGATAAGTCAACTGTCCAAACTTGCTCACTTCCAACTTGAAAGCCAAACCAACAAACGGTTTATTGCCATCTCTCGCTGCGTCCAAAATTATAGTTTCACCGCCTTTATTTTCATTCATAATAGCTGTATTTTCTACTTCGCCAGGGTTAGGGAGGTAATCTAGTACAGCGTTAAGAAGGGGCTGGACTCCTTTGTTCTTTAAAGCAGTCCCCAAAAGCACTGGCGTGAAAGCTCGCTTGAGGACAGTGCGTCGTATTGCTTGTTTAACATCAGTTACTGTAGGCGTTTTCTCCTCCAAGAATAGTTCACCTGGTAAAACATACAATTCAATAAACTTTACACAAAACTCAAAGTGAAGTTAAGTACATGAATTCATTTATTCAGTTTAGTCTAGGCCAGGGGGATATTACAACCTCTAAAACTTGCCAGGTTTATGAATTATTATACCTATAGTTACATCTCTTTCTCACTGTATAACAAATAAAAGGGACACATTGATAGCCATTCAGAAAACTGGCAAGTTTTAAGAGATTGTAATATGGGGACAGGGATTTCCAAACTCTTTTAAAATCAAATATCAAGTGTAATTAATAATTATGCATTTATGTTGACCATTGGGAAACCGATTTCGACCCCAAGGGGTTGATATCAACCACTTTGGAAACCCTGGGTCTAGGCTATTACAGGCACTTGTGAATGTCAAAGAAGCTACTACTCTATTGGTTTGTAAGCCCTGAGTTGGTGACCTTAATGTGATTAACTGGCAAGAATCTCGTCAAGAGCTGCTTTTTTTTCTCCTTATATATTTAATTGTAGTCATCAAATAAAAAAATACCTCAGTATTTAAAGTGGGTGTAGAATGGGGAATATCTGAAAAAATCAAATTGGCTGAATATTTTTCTATAGATACGAATAAGCTCCCTTAGCATAGTTATAGAAAAAAGTATAGAATTTTTAGGCATTCACAATGCTTTTTTATATCAAAAAAATTAATATATTAGAAAAAATCTACTCACCCGTAACACTTTGTCACTTTATCTTCACAAATGTACAAGAGTAACAGCAGAATGGAGATGATTTCTTTGCCATTACCTGCCACGGTGCCATCAACCACAACATGGCATTAAAAAAGTTTCAACACAAAATGTCAAAACTGAAAAATGTCAATTCTGCTGTTACTTCCGTACATTTGTGAAGACGAAGTGACTTTATTTTTTATTTTTTAACGCAACCGAAAATTCTGAATCTTTTTTCTATTACTAAGGGAGCTTATTCTTACCTATAAAAAATAATTTGCCAATTTGATTTTTTCAGACATTCCTTATTATCTAAAAGCAAAATTTAATCAGGCAAATGACAGGAAATATTGTTACCTAATGTTTCATCCACATTAGACAAGTGTTCGATAAGCTCATGTTTCCTTTCCTTCACTTCCGTCCTCCGGTCCTGTGGCACTTCATCATAACGGATCTTCTCGCCATAATCTCCATCAAAGTAAACAGCTCTCTCTTCAACAAGATCCAAAATACCTTGACATTCCTTCTCCAAGCCAATAGGCAAGTGAATGAATGCTGCGTTATGATTCAATTTTGAACGCATTTGTTTTAGAACTCTGTAGTTTTAAACAAGCAAATTTAATTTAATTTACACTTTTAAAAATACGAAAATCTAAAATAGTTTTGTGGATATGTTATAGTCAAACGCCGAAGCTCCGACACTCCTAGGTTTGACTAGTCAAACCTCAGGGTTGAAAAGAAGCCTTAGAGCCCAAAACAAAAGCGTGTTTCAGCCTTTGACTGATAAATTTATGGTCAAACCTAGGAGAGACCAACTTGGACAGTCAAACACCGAAACTCAATACAATCAAATCGGGGTTTGACCAGTCAAACTTAAATTAGGTACAGAAGATGCATGACAAACATGAATAACTTTTTTTCACTGTGTGCTAGCCAATGAATAATGTGTTTTTGGACTATTTTAATTAAAAATTAAAACCATTTTAACTTTGCTTACCTCTCAGGGTTTGCTGCTAATCTGTCCAATTTGTTGATAAACGCTAAGCATGGTACATTATACCGTTTCATTTGCCTATTAACCGTCAGTGTCTGGCTCTGAACACCTCCAACGGCACACAAAACCAGAACAGCACCGTCTAGAACTCTCAGTGCTCTCTCCACTTCTACAGTAAAGTCGACGTGGCCTGGCGTGTCGATGATGTTGATGTTGTGATCTTTCCATATAGTGTATGTTGCTGCCGACTGTATAGTTATACCTCTTTGGCGTTCAAGTTCCATAGAGTCCATTACTGCTCCAACATTATCTTTACCTTTGACCTAGAATTTCAATAAAAAATATCTCTGTAGTGTTTGGGAGAAACATGTTAAATCCAAAAGGGACATTTTACAGTATGAGACTTCTCACAAATGCACAAAAATGAAATGGACGAATCCTGAATTGCCATGTGTTTACCAGCTCAGTTCTATCACTTCTACAGGGTAAATTTTGCGACCCCTTTACAATATCAAATAATAGTTCAAGGAAGTAATTTAAAAAAAATAGGTGAGATAATTATAAATTATTTCTTTTTAAATTCACAGTTTTCAACCACTTTTCATATTCTAAAAATCTAGGCGCGCACGCTCACCGTCACGAACGGGACGCGAGCGGGGGAAGGCGAGTGGCGGGAGGGGGGCTCGCGCGGGTCGACCGTGCGATGCGCAAACGGTGACAACAATTTCAATTTGTGTATGGAAAAGTTTGGGGTAACAATGTAAAATAAATATTTTTGTTTTACTTCATAAATTGATTGTACTGCTGTTATAGAATGACCTGACAAAGTCCAAAAATGACCCTGTATATAAGGTGGATGGTCAGAGAGTCAGTGGACTAATCCAGCGGTTTCCGAATTCTTTTAGCTACAGAACCCTTTTTGGTTCACCGTTTTTGAGCGGATACCCTAGCTTAAGTAAGAAGTAAACTAACTGTAACTTTGATTTTTACGTGTAATCACCATATTGATTTTTAAGTGAACCCCAGAGTTTCCTGGAACACCATTCGGGAACCGCTGGACTAATCAGTAGTAAATAAAAAAATATAGAGAAAAGAGAGTTGACAGGTGCCTCCCAAACACCACAGATTTATTATATCAATACAATTAGTAGAATGAAATAGACAGTAGTTTATAGTTTTACAAGAAACACTAAAATAAAAGTACAGAAAATGGTACACAAACCTCGTGCATAGCATCTATTCGGCCTGTATAGAAAAGTATTCGCTCTGTCAATGTTGTTTTTCCCGAGTCTATGTGAGCTGAAATCCCAATATTCCTAATCTTTTCCAATGGTTTATGCTCAGCATATTTGACATAAGATGAATATCCCTGAAAACATATCAAATTCTTAATTACAGGCATAGGTTGGTATCCTATTGAGATAATTTTAGAGCTATGATTCTTTGAAACTCAATTTCAATGAAAACTTTGCTAAATCAAGAAGTTATGTCAAATAGTTTCAATTTAAATCTTTGGTTTCGATGGCAGCAACTATAATGAGATTACCAAGCAAAATATTCTTGAAAACTCCCGTTAAAAACGATAGCAAGACAGTATTAGAAAACGGAATCTAAATACTTAAGCAATATATTTATTCTTTAATTCTAAAAATTCTTAAAGGATTACGTAAAATTTATAAGTTTTACCTCAATTTGTGTGAATGTTTTACCGCTATTTTTTAAAACATTTGATGCACGTAATATATTGAATAATGTCATTGTGGAGATAATTGGCAAATGTTTATCACAGTACACTATTTCCAATTCAGAAAACGTATTAATTAGCCTTTCTTTTATAATATTTTAAATTTCTCGTGACTTTAGAGGTTATTATTCTTTTGACAAATTTTAATTTGTTGCCTACTTCACTTCAAACAAGTATCAAATGTCATACTGACAGACAGCTGCTGCTAGAGATGCCATTAGCGATCATAGTGGTGGGAAAAGGACAATAGCGGATATTATTAAAAACGTTATTTAAAAAATGCTTTTGAAAAGCAGAATCTCCTTCATAAACCTTTAAAAAAATCACAGATCTCATGTACCACAATATGACCTTCAAATGGCATTGAAAATGATCTTCAGTAATAAATATAAAACGAACCTATAAGAAGAAATATTATTATATTAATATTTTTCAAAACATGCAAAGTATAGTAATTATTAAAGAAATTAAATACATTTCAATACAACTTATATTACCTTCCTACATACCACAGCTTTGTTGTACGAACATGCATTTTTTTTTAATAAAAATAAAAAATAATAAAATAATTTTATTTTAATAAAACATTTATTTTAATTATTATTAGAAAATACAGAGGTTTTAGGTTTCAGTCTTCATAGGGTTCAATTCAATTTCGTGTTTAAGCTGACGATAAAAAATTAATGTATATGTGTCTCAGCTTTTTTGAAAATTCTACTCCTGAAGGGGTAAAAAGGGGGATGGAGTTGTGTATAGAAAATCCTTTATTTTCGAAGTAAAAAACGACAAGCTATGGATAAGCTTATGGATAGAAATCTAATGCAACGTAAATTGTTATTGGTAGTATTTCAACCCCTACGGGAATGAAATAGGGGTGAAATATGATAAAAGACCTAAAAATTGATATGGATGTTGAAGTCCAACATGATTTAAACCCTAAGGGGGTGAAAATGGGGTTCAAATTTTGTATGGAAAAATAATATAAAATAGACATTACAACTTCAAACTTCGTAGGAGCATGTCTAAAAATAAATATAATCAAACATATATTTTGTGGTTTTGAAAATCCAACCCTTAGGGGGTAAATGGGTTAAGTAAACATAAAAAACAATATTGGGGTTTTCTGGGATGACGATTGCTAAAATGACATTTATTTTGAAGTCCAACATCTTTAAACCCTAAAGGGGTGAAAATGGGGTTCAAGTTTTGTATGGAAAAATAATATAAAATAGACATTACAACTTCAAACTTCGTAGGAGCATGTCTAAAAATAAATATAATCAAACATATATTTTGTGGTTTTGAAAATCCAACCCTTTGGGGGTAAATGGGTTAAGTAAACATAAAAATCAATATTGGGGTTTTCTGGGATGACGTTTGCTAAAATGACATTTATTTTGAAGTCCAACATCTTTAAACACTAAAGGGGTGAAAATCGGGTTCAAGTTTTGTATGGAAAAATAATATAAAATAGACTTTACAACTTCAAACTTCATAGGAGCATGTCTAAAAATAAATATAATCAAACATATATTTTATGGTTTTGAAAATCCAACCCTTAGGGGGTAAATGGGTTAAGTAAACATAAAAATCAATATGGATGTCGTTCTTGAGACGATGGTGATTGCGAAAATGAAATTTATTTTGAAGTCCAACACCGTGGACATAATTTAACTCCTAAGGGGGTGAAAATGGGGTTCAAATTTTGTATTGAAAAATAATATTAAATAGACATTACAACTTCAAACTTCATAGGAGCATGTCTAAAAATAAATATAATCAAACATAAATTTTGTGGTTTTGAAAATCCAACCCTTAGGGGGTAAATGGGTTAAGTAAACATAAAAATCAATATGGATGTCGTTCTTGAGACGATGGTGATTGCGAAAATGAAATTTATTTTGAAGTCCAACACCGTGGACATAATTTAACTCCTAAGGGGGTGAAAATGGGGTTCAAATTTTGTATTGAAAAATAATATTAAATAGACATTACAACTTTCAAATTCGTTGGAGCACGTCTAAAAATAAATAGGCAAACACATATTTTGTTATTTTTAAAATCATCCTTAACCCATCAAGGCCAGCCGTATAGCATAGAGTGCGCCACTAAAAAACATAGAAGAAAATAGAAAAAATAAAAAATAGAAGAAATTGCCGTTTTTTTCGAACTTTCCCATATTTTTCCTCATAACTTCGCAGTTACAATACATTTATTCATTCCGTAAATTGTGTCTTATTTCTGAATACATTTGCCATATTCTAGTTATAAAAATTTAAGACTATAACATCTCCATTATTTTGTTTGACGCAATCTAACCGTGGTCCAATTTTTCGAAAAAAATCTTAATATATTATCTTAATATATAAAATCGTAAACTGAATGACTGACTGACTGATCTATCAACGCACAGCCCAAACCGCTGGACCTAGAGACTTGGAATTTTGCACACAGATACTTTATACAGTGTAGACATCCACTAAGGAAGGATTTTTAAAAAATTCCATCCTTAAGGGGATGAAATAAGGGATGAAAGCTTGTATGAAAGTCCCTCAGTTTTGAAGCTAGAATCTTAAAATTTTGTGTTTAGGCTGACAATGGGGAGGAAAAGCGCAATTTTATCCTGATAGGTGGCGTCTGGTCTTTGGTACCCGGCCGCCTCAAAGAAAGTGTCAAAACATATGGGAATCTCTTGGAGTATTGCACTTTTTAATTTTATACTGAGAAAATGCCGCATTGTTATGCATGTAACTTGTAAAATATTGGAGTTCATCGATTTCCCAGTAACAAAAAAAATAGTGGGCAAAAAATATAAAAAAAGATGCTTTTAAAGAAGATTTTCTCCTTTGCTGAGCCTGAGAAACATTATAAATCAAAAGGAATGTTTCATGAATTTGATGAAGCTTCGCCAAAATAAAACAACATTTGAATTATAACAGCTTTGTTCTTTAATATTTCAACCTCAGCAGTTTCTAGCATATTTATAACTTGTATGAATTTGATAGGTATATCAAATATGGAATAAGCCCAATATTGGGGCCAAACAGAGAATTAATAGAATTTTATATGCCAGAGTCATTCAAGAAACTTAGAATAATAAAATAAATATGATAAAACGGTTCGTGTAATTTTGGATGGTACAGAAATTCCAGTACAGAAACCTGAAATTACTATTGCACAGAAGGCATCATGAGGCAACTATAAACACGGAAATTCACACTCAGTTGCTTTGTTAAAATTTAAATCATATGCTTCTAATCTGAAATAAAAAGATTACTTGTAAATCTTACACGAAATTTAAAGAAATGTAATGCTTGTTAGCATTTTTTTGTAAGTTGCTATAAACTTTCTTGCCTGTTGTTTTGGCTTTTCTTTTCCGTAATTCTTCTTTTATCTGAGCTAAAGTTAGCATAGAATACATTGTTTGTCCGCAAAATCGAAAAAAATATAATCTAAGAAAGTAAAATCACGTAATACACAGTCAAGACAATATAAGCTCAAACTGACAATTGTTCCAAAGACTGAAGCGCCATCTGTAATTCACTTTGCCTTCGCCTCCCCATTGAAAATTAATAAATACGGGTCTCAGCGTTTTTCAAAATTCTACCGTCGAAGGGGTCAAAAGGGAGATGAAGTTGTGTATTGAAGAAAATCCTTTATTTTCGACGTGAAAATCGCTAAATTTATAATTTAGGCTAATGGATGGAAATCTAACGCAACGTATATTGTTTTTGTTAGTATTTTAACCCCTATGGGGATGAAATGGGGGTGAAAAGAGGTGAAAAAACTAAAAATAGATATGGATGTCGTTATCGGGGTTTTCTGGGATGACGATTGCAAAAATGACATTTATTTTGAAGTCCAACATGGTGGACATGATTTAAGCCCTAAAGGGGTGAAATGCAGTTCAAATTTTGTATGGAAAAATAATATAAAATAGACATTACAACTTTAATCTTCGTAGAAGCACATCTTAAAATAAATAGGCAAATAATTATATATTTTGTTATTTTGAAAATCAACTCCTTAGGGGGTAAATAGGGTAAGTAAACATAAAAATTGATATAGATGTCGTTATTGGGGTTTTCTGGGATGGCGATTGCAAAAATGACATTTATTTTGAAGTCTAATACGGTGGACATGATTTAACCCCTAAAGGGGTGAAAATGGGGTTCAAATTTTGTATGGAATATTAATATAAAATAGACATTACAACTTTAATCTTTGTAGGAGCACGTCTAAAAATAAATAGGCAAACATATATTTTGTGATTTTAAAAACAACCCCTTAGGGGGTAAATGGGGTGAGTAAACATAAAAATTGATATGGATGTTGTTCTTGAGATTTTATAGGATGGTGATTGCGAAAATGATATTTAGTTTGAAGCTCAACACGGTGGACATGATTTAACCCCTAAAGGGGTAAAAATGAGGTTCAAATTTTGTATGGAAAAAGAATATAAAATAGACATTACAACTTTAAAATTCTTAGGAGCATATCTAAAAAGGAAAACTCATATTTTGTTATTTTGAAAATCATCCCGTACACTATGTTTACTTACATTAAGCTAGCAGCTCGGCCCAGCAAACATTCCAGTAGAAGTACATTACGTGGTGTATTTGACGTTCTTTTAAAATCGACGAACATGCCAGGCAATGTATTTCTACTCGCTACTCGACTCGGTCGTCTACTTGTATTAATGTAAACATAGCCTTAGGGATGGGGTAAGTAAACATGAAAATCGATGTGGATGTCGTTGAGGTTGTCGTTGAGGTTTCATGGGATGGTGATTGCGAAAATGACATTTATTTTGAAGTCCAACATGGTGGTCATGATTGGACCTGGACATGCACATCCAGGGAACGGGGACAGGGACGGGAATGGGAACGAGAACGGAACGGGAAGGGAACGGGACGGGAAAGGGACGGAAACGGCGCGGGAACGGGATGAAAATGGGACGGGAATGGAACGGGAACGGGATGGGAAGATAACGGGAACGGGATGGGAACGGCGCGGGAACGGAAGGGGACCAGGACGGGAACGGGACAGTACCGGGATGGGAACGGGATGGGAACAGGATGGGAACGGGACGGGAACGGAACGGGAAGATAACGGGAACGGGATGGGAACGGCGCGGGAACGGAAGGGGACCAGGACGGGAACGGGACAGTACCGGGATGGGAACGGGACGGGAACAGGATGGGAACGGGACGGGAACGAGTCGGGAACGGGACGGGAACGGGTTGTGAACGGGATGGAAACGGGATGGGAAAGGTACGGGAACGGGACGGGAACAGGAACGGAACGGGAACGGGAAGCCTTGTGCGAGGCCCGCCACATGCGGCAAATGTCTTGCCTTGCGAGGCAGTGCGCTTGATGGGGCCGCCTAATCGCGTAAAAATGGCTGGACGGATCCTGGTTGAAGGTTTCCTAAGGATTTTCTCTAAAATCCACGCGAACTAAGTCGCGGGCAGAAGCTAGTAATTGATAAAATTTCATAGTACATCACTATTCATCATGAAACTGAATGAATCACTGTTCAAAAAAAGAACAGAGTCCCTTTTCAATTGTTATGTCAACAATCCCACTTTAAACATCCTGAGAAGTTTATAAAAAAAACATTTGAGACCACTTGAAACCCGAAATTTTTATTTTTTCTATTTTCTTCTCTGTTTTTTAGTGGTGCACTCTATGCTATACGGCTGGCCTTGATGGGTTAAGAATGCAAGCTAATAACACTAAACTCAAAACTCAATATAATTTATTCAGTCTAGGCTGTTACAAGCCCTTGTAAATGTCATAGAAGCTACGCAATCGGTTCGCAAACCCTAAGCGGGAGACCTTGTCACGAGCAGAACCAGCAAAAAACTCGTCAAGGACTGCTTTTTTTCTCCCTGTATATTTCATACAGAGTCGTCAACATTGAAAAATGACCTCAACATTTAAAGTGAGGTCATTTTCCATCACAATAATTTTTACACACAATGGGTAGAAAGTAGAAGGTTTTGAAATTAATTACCTACTACATATCGGATTGGTAATTGTGGGAATAAATAACTTTCAACTAGTTGAGAAACTACTGATTATGTGACTATAGAAAGTAAAATGATTGCAATAAAAAAAGAGAAATCAAAACGAGGTATTATTTAATAATTTTATGTTTTGAGTAAGAAGTGCGATATATATAGATAATACTAAACAAAAAAAATATACGACGTCCTTAGCACAAGCAGACAGAAGCAGACCCATTCCCATTGGCAGCACCCGTCCACGAGCATGACGTATGAACCACTTTCTTTAAAATAAGTATTACAAATAATTATTTTTAATATAGTTAATCCGTTGTACGGCCTACTCAAACCTGAACGGTATCCGCTACCGCCGTGGGTATTTTGTATGGCATTTTCGCAGCTGTTGTCACGTACGTGATACAAATCGTGTGTTTAGCGAAACTTTAAGTTGCGTTCAAACGATAACACACGACACGACCCAACCTCAACCCGAAATTAATAATAAATAATAATAAATAAATCATTTATTTCTCTTCTCACAATAGGTAGCTTAAGACTAGAACATAATATTTGAGTACATGTAGACCTGAAGTGTGAGAAGTTGGTGCCCGCAATAGGTTTAAAAAGAAAACCGGTTACACAGGTCACCAGGCCACCCCCGCAAAAGGATACAAAATGTGTTCAGTTAATCGTATTTGTAGACCTATGTAATAATAATAATAATAAAATAATCTTTATTTCTCTCTCCAACAGTTATAAATTGTTAACTATATTAAGTTATAAACTATTTTAAAGAACCAGCAAAAAACTCGTCAAGGACTGCTTTTTTTCTCCCTGTATATTTCATACAGAGTCGTCAACATTGAAAAATGACCTCAACATTTAAAGTGAGGTCATTTTCCATCACAATAATTTTTACACACAATGGGTAGAAAGTAGAAGGTTTTGAAATTAATTACCTACTACATATCGGATTGGTAATTGTGGGAATAAATAACTTTCAACTAGTTGAGAAACTACTGATTATGTGACTATAGAAAGTAAAATGATTGCAATAAAAAAAGAGAAATCAAAACGAGGTATTATTTAATAATTTTATGTTTTGAGTAAGAAGTGCGATATATATAGATAATACTAAACAAAAAAAATATACGACGTCCTTAGCACAAGCAGACAGAAGCAGACCCATTCCCATTGGCAGCACCCGTCCACGAGCATGACGTATGAACCACTTTCTTTAAAATAAGTATTACAAATAATTATTTTTAATATAGTTAATCCGTTGTACGGCCTACTCAAACCTGAACGGTATCCGCTACCGCCGTGGGTATTTTGTATGGCATTTTCGCAGCTGTTGTCACGTACGTGATACAAATCGTGTGTTTAGCGAAACTTTAAGTTGCGTTCAAACGATAACACACGACACGACCCAACCTCAACCCGAAATTAATAATAAATAATAATAAATAAATCATTTATTTCTCTTCTCACAATAGGTAGCTTAAGACTAGAACATAATATTTGAGTACATGTAGACCTGAAGTGTGAGAAGTTGGTGCCCGCAATAGGTTTAAAAAGAAAACCGGTTACACAGGTCACCAGGCCACCCCCGCAAAAGGATACAAAATGTGTTCAGTTAATCGTATTTGTAGACCTATGTAATAATAATAATAATAAAATAATCTTTATTTCTCTCTCCAACAGTTATAAATTGTTAACTATATTAAGTTATAAACTATTTTAAATAAACTAACATTGGAGAGAACTGGTGCCAGTACTAGGTAGGGTTAGACCCCCCTGTATGACAAGTCACCAGGCTCACTCCACCCTTCAAATTATAACTAAATTATGGTCGTAGACATTGTTTTACACTGGGTGTTCAGATTATACGAATAGAGAGATTAAATTAGTTACATGGGAATAAAGAAAGTAATTTATAAATAAAAGAAAACGAGAATTTAATTAATTAATGAACTATCGCAAGCAAAGTGTATGTGTGTATATGTATGTGTCTTCATAGGTGGTATTAATTGTTGCAAGAAAAAAAAAAATCTTAATAAAGATAACTTAGAGAACTAATACACAGGTTGGTCAAAAGTTCTGTTACTGAGTTTCTTTATCGATTACTGGCCATTAAAACAAATGAAAAGAAAAAATAAAAATGACATATTATTGACAGTTTTATAAGCTATAATTCCATACCACACGTATATCATATTTTGTTTATTTCACCATGGAATGGGGGTTGAAGGAGAATCGTGTCGCTGTAATTGCTCTGCACAAATGTGGGCAGCCACCGAATATGATTTTCAAGTTGCTACAAAAGTTGAAAATCAACAAGCAATTTATTTATCGCACTATCCATAGGTACAGTAATACCTTGACCGTCGATGACCGAAAAAGATCAGAAAGACCACGCACCGTTCGGACACCAGCTGTGATCAAGGCAGTGAAGGCGAGAATCACGAGAAATCCCGTCCGGAAGCAAAAGTTATTGGCAATACAGATGACTGTGAAGAGAAGTTCCCTTAAAAAAATTATCAATGATGACCTTGGGCTTCACGCTTACCGTAGACGAAAGGGCCATCTGCTAAACGCACGATTGAAGGCTATGAGGTTAGCACGAAGTCGCGCTCTACTAAAGCAGTACGCACAAAACGGCCATCGAAAAATCTTGTTTACTGTTGAAAAAATCTTCACAGTCGAAGAAAATTTTAACCGTCAAAATGATAGAGTATACGCTAAGAATAGTAAAGAATCCAGCATGATTGCTCCGAGGGTCCAACGAGGTCACCACCCCTCATCAGTGATGATTTGGCTATTCAGGGCTAAGTAAGGTTCATTTCTGTGAAAAAGGTGTGAAAACTGGCGCTAGAGTCTATCAAGATACCGTTCTGGAACCTGTTGTCAAACCCTTAAGCCACACTTTATTTCAAAACCAGCCATGGGTCTTCCAGCAGGACTCTGCCCCTGCGCACAAAGCAAAATCTACACAAGCATGGTTTCGGGCTAACAAAATTGATTTTATCGCGCAGGAAGAATGGCCATCCTCCAGCCCAGACTTAAATCCTCTGGATTATGCCATATGGCAACTTATTGAGGAGAAAGCATGTGCTAAGCCCCACATGAATCTCGACTCTCTTAAGCGCGCTATTCTCAAGGCAGTCGCAGAATTGGATATGGTGGTAGTTCGTGCTGCCATCGATGACTGGCCTCGTCGTCTAAAGGCGTGTATTCATGCCAGAGGCGGTCATTTCGAATAATTTTAATACATGATAATCTTAAATATTTGTGCTTTCATTTGGTATATAATTCATTGTAGCATTATTTGTAAATTTAGTATTATTCATGTTTTCCATAGTTACAGAATTTAGTAACCAACAGGTACATACTAAACATTTTAAATAGTAGCAGAATTTTGTGGTTGTGTGTGTATGAGTGCTTGTGTGTGTAAGTGTGTGTGATTGTGTAATGTGTGAGTGTATAATGAGCCAATGTTATTGTTAATAATAGACGTAATTGTCGGCAACTGTTTATTTATGGTACTTTACAATGAAGTATAAAAAAGGTATTAAAAAGATATACAAAGGAGGTTGGCTTGATCGCCAACATGGCCCCCGACGGTGTGGACACTGAATTAGGAGGCGATTAATAGTGCGAGCTTCCTAACCGGTCGACGCAGGACACCCCCTTTCGTTGCCACGTCGACAACCCTAACTATGCCATCTTTACCGGGATAGGTTGCAACAATCCGTCCTCTAGGCCAGCAACGCCTGGGTAGAGTCCCGTCCGCTATGCACACCAGATCCCCACTTTTAAGTGCCCGGGATTCGGGAGAGGCACGGCGTGGCACTAAAGTTGGCAGGTACTCTGCGACAAATCGTTGCCAAAAATGATCCGCCAACCGTTGGGACTTCTTCCATTGGGCTCGGCTAGACAGGTCGGTGTCGTCCAAAGTCCGGCTCTGTATGTCGTTCGAGGATGAGCCAATCAAAAACGTAAAAGGCGTCAGCGCCGTCTCAGAGTCTGGGTCTACCGACACATGTGTCAGCGGCCTGGAGTTAACAATAGCCTCAGCCTCGGCTAGTAAGGTCGCTAATACTTCCTCCCTAGGTGCTTTCTCTGCGAGGGTGACAACGAGAGCGCTCTTTATATTTCTCACCAGCCTTTCCCAGCATCCGCCCATGAATGGAGCCGAGGGGGGAATAAACTTCCATCGAATTTCTCTGGTATTAGCAAACTCGTAGATTTCGGGCAGGATTTTAGCGGCGCCAACAAACGCAGTCCCGTTGTCTGAGTAGATACAAGTAGGGCAACCACGTCGAGCGATGAAACGGCGCAAGGCCATAATGGCGGAGTCGGAGGATAGGCTTTCGACGATTTCAAGATGGACTGCCCTAACTGTAAGGCAGGTAAACAATGCGATCCACCTCTTGGCTGTTCTTCTACCAATAGTGACATTTATCGGGCCAAAATAATCGAGCCCCACGTAGGTGAAGGGTCGCTCATTGTGGGCCATCCGTACATCAGGCAAATCTCCGGTAGGCGGTGTAACGGGCTTCGCTTTCCATATTCGGCACGCTTGGCACCTCGCAGCAACCTGTCTGACAGTTGGTCTTAATCCAACGACGTGGAATCTTTGCCGTAATTCGTTTACAACGAGCTCATGATTGGCGTGTGCAAACCTGGTGTGGTAAGAATGAATCAGCAGCTTGGTGATTTGGTGTTTACCATCCAGCACGATGGGACGAGACTCTATTACGCTGGACGCAGAGGTGCGACCAAATAACCGTAGGAGACCATCCTCGTCGATGAGAAGAGACAAATTCTTAAGCCTACTGTGGCTCGGAACGAGGCGTCCTGCGTTCACACACGTGAGTTCGTCGGAAAAGGAATCAAGTTGGACTCTCTTAAAGAGATTGACCTCCGCGGAATGCAGTTCATCGTGAGATAAAAGGAAATAATTACGATTGCAACAAAGTGAATTTGAAAGCAAATGGGAATTTTGAGGTAAAAGAGACCGAAACAATTTGGCTGCCTGGTAGACGCGAGCCGTTGCTCTTAACAAACGTAACCAATTACTAAACCGATGGTAGTCAACAACAGGCGGTAAAGAAGTAGGAGCGTCTACCAACAATACAACAGCTTCGGCAGCATTTTTATATTCGTTCAATACGGGCTGGACGATAGAAGTTGGTTCGCTGGGCCATGAATCCTCAGATTCGAGTAAAAAGGATGGTCCAGTGAACCAACGCGACCGAGTGGAGAACTCTCCAGTGTCACGCGTAGCGTCGTCTGCGACGTTTAAGCTCGTGGGAACATATCTCCAATTTTTTATATCTGAGAGTTCCGAAATTTCCCCCACACGAAAAGAAACAAAAGGCTTAAAGGAACAAGCGTCGCTACGCAGCCACTTGAGCACCGTTATGGAGTCGGACCACATAAATATTTTATCGGGTTTTCTTTTATGGGCCTCAGAAACATATGCAGCAAAGCGAGCCGCGATGAGAGCTGCCTGCAACTCTAATCGCGGTATTGTCGATGGCTTCAGAGGTGCGAGCCTGGCCTTGCCTCCAATTAAAGCTAGCTGCGTCGAACCATCAGTGTAAGTAAAACGCCAGTAGGCGGCACAGGCGTAGGCCAACTCGCTAGCGTCCGCAAAAACGTGAAGTTGAACTTCTAAAATAACCTTCGGTGCGGAGTAGCATCTGGGAATTGAACACTCGGCCAGACTCTTAAGTTCATGAAACCAGGACTTCCACTTATTAGTCAGTACCTCAGGTAGACTGTGGTCCCAGTCGAGTCCTAACTTCCAAGTCTTCTGAAAAATAATGCGGCCCTTTATTACTAGAGGAGTCATTAGACCGAGGGGGTCATACACTGACATAAGAAGGGACAAGACAGAGCGTTTAGTGTATATCTCCGGAAGACTTGGAATGGATTTTATGAAGCGCAAGGAATCGTCATTGACTAACCAGGTTAGTCCTAAAACGCGGGTTTGAGAAGGTGACGACGGTCCTAAGCCTACTTCTGCAGCATCAGTGGCACAAAGGTCAGGAGGTATTAAAGCCAAGGCCTCAGGTTTGTTAGAGACCCATGAGCGCATCTCAAACCCTGCTGCTTTATGAATAGTAACTATCTCCATGGCTAGGCGCGCTGCTTCCTCTGTACTATTGACGCTGCCGAGGTAGTCATCCATATAATGATCTTGTACTACGGCTTGTGCGGCCTCAGGATAAAGATGCTGAAAATCTGAAGCATTTTTGTTTTTGAGAAAGAGTGCCGTGCATGGACTTGATGTCGCTCCAAAAATCATGGAGGACATTCGATATTCCTGGAGAGGACGCTGAGGGCCGTCTCGCCAGAAAAAACGCTGGGCATCTCGATCCTGGGCTCTTATTTTTACTTGAGGGAACATTTCCCTAATATCTCCTGTGAGCGCGACTTGACCTTCCCTAAACCTCATTACTATAGCAAGCAAAGGCTGAAGTAAATCCGGACCTGATAGAAGCATTGAGTTCAGACTGACACCGTTGCACTTGGCAGCTGCGTCGTGGACGACGCGTAGCTTCTTTTTATGCGGGTGGACTACGCCGAAATGTGGTAAATACCAGGTGACTATACCTTGTGGAGGACCGGTGCATAGCTCGGCATAACTCTTATCTATCATGCCCTGCACATTTTGTTTATAAGAGGCTGCGTAAGCGGGGTCTTTTTTCATCTTTCGCTCCAGGCTAGAAAATCGGGACAAAGCGAGGCGTTTACTATCGGGGACATCCTTGATGTCGTTGCGCCATAAGAGTCCGACCTCAAACCTGCCGGAAGGTAAGCGCATAGCAGTTTCCTCCAAAATGTCTAAGGCGCGCCTGTCACTAGGGCTACAGTGAGGTTTCTTCTCTATGCCTATAGAATCTAACTTGTAGTAGTACTTTATGAGATCGTCTAGATGAGAGTCGTGGTCAATGACTTCGGCATGATTAACAAACTCCACCGGATTGGCCTTACTTCCAATAAACCCAAAAAGAGCCCAGCCCAGGGGAGTAAGGGCTGCAGCTGGTTCGAATTTAGTACCATGTCGGATGGTTTGGGGCAAAAGCAGATGCCAATTGTCTGTTCCAATGAGACAAGTTGGCTTCGCGTCATTGTAAGCTAGTACATTAGCTATATCGAAAAGATGCCTGTAGCGTTTGAGATCACTGATACTAGCGGACTGAGTACGAAGACCTAAATTAGGAATAGAGCGAACCCGGATATCGTAGTCATTCGAACTATGGCGGCCTCTCACTTTGATGTTGATGAAACTAGCGTCTGTGAATTTAGTGAGCCCTCCGATACAATTAATCTGTAATGGAACTCTCGATGTCTCATCACTATCAGCGAGTACGTCAGTCACCGACTTATCTACAAGAGTAGCAGAACTACCGTCATCTAACAGAGCGTACGTGTCCACGCTCCCTTTTGGTCCGGTTAACGTGACTGGAATGACCTTAAGAAGGGGCTTGGAAACGTCACTTGGTGCGGCGCTGTGTGCTACAATAGCGGACTGACTTGCGGTTGGGTGGACGGCCTGTGACTGTGAGGCAGGGAGTTCACCGACTTGATCAGAGATGGTTTGGACTTCAACCAGCGCTTCCGGTCGCGGTCTATGTAAAAGCGTATGATGCCGCCGATCGGATGCACAGGTTTCAGCCTTACACCTATTTTTGCAGTTCTTATACTGATGCGAGCCTTTTTTTAAACATCTACGACATACTTTATTGTCCAACACCCACTGCCAACGATCGTCCAAAGAGAGCGATTGAAAGTCTCCGCAATCGCTTATTTCGTGTCCGGACTTCGAACAATATTTACATGATAAAATCGAACTCTTTGGTTTGACAGGTGAGTCTGACAATGAGTACGGAAAAACTTTGTCTTTGAAAGGTGTGACAGGTTGACTTTGCATTTTGCCCTGTGACGGCTGACTTTTGGTGACAGGTGTTGACTCTGGCATAATAACTCCAAATTGAATTTGCAAACATGCTTCATGTTCGAGAAAGTCGGCCAAAGTTTCTAATTTATGTTTGCCAGAGCCAATCCTTACGGATGCAAAGTCAGCCCATCTGGACCTTAAAAGAGGAGTCAACTTGCCTATGATGGAGTTAGCAAGCTCGGGAGATGCAAGATACTCCGGCTGGTTCAGAAGACGAATGACTTCCACGCAGTTACGGATGCGGCAAGCGAAGATGTTCAGTTCGCGGGTCGTTTCGTGTGTACCTAATTTAGGAAGAGCCCTTACGAGCGAAAGTTGGTGCAGCACGATGACCTCCGGCTGAGCGAACCTATTCTCCAAGGCCTGCACGATCTGCTCCGGGTCGTCAGCTGCCACCAGTCTGATGGAGACTGCCTCACGAGCGGCGCCATGTAGCGCTGCGCTAAGCCTAGCTATATTATCGCTAGAAGAAAAGTGCGCTTTGGATTGGTCGTAGGATTTTTTAAAGAGAAGCCAATCCGCGGCGCGGCCGTCGAACTTCGAAATATCACAAACCTTTGTCGTCTTCTTACCCAAGCTTGTGATGGCGTTGGCCAGCTGAATAAATGGTGTACCTACATCTTCACTATGGCTTTTATTTTTGTAGCAGCAACAATCATTATCTTTACGTGTGCCTAAGCCTATTTCTTGTGCGTGTGGTGTATATTCAGCTGGAGGAATTGAGCCCGTAGGAAGCGGGCCCGTCGTACGAGCCGGGGCCGGATGCACGCACGGCCCTGCGGCGGCATCGCCGTCGCCGTACTGAATCGCCGTGGCGGGTGCCGACCGCGGCGCCTCGTAATTAAGCCACGGTTGATCTTTCTCCCTATCAACCAATGAAAACGCTTTATTGTTTTGTTTAGAGCGAGTTGGAATATTATTAGAATGTGCTAACCATTTTTCCACACGCTGGAACCTGAGCTGCTGTGCCTAGATACAGCTTCTATGGCGGCTAACTCCGCCTCAAGCTCCATGTCAGCCACAGCACGCTCCCGTTCAGCCGCAGCACGCTCCCGTTCAGTTGCCTCACGGTCGCGTTCAGCCTGAGCCTCTGCGAGGCGGCGAGCATGTTCAGCTTTGGCCGCAAGTATTTGGGCTTTAATTGTTTCATGCGAACGCGATGAGCGAGCACTTTTTGGTGCGGTGCTTACGGAAGTCACACTCTTCGGGGCGGAAAACCTCTCCTCATTTTGCAGGGCGCTGGACGGAGCCGACGCGCCGCCGATCGCGGGCGCGCCGTATGTAGAGGCACCGTCTTCGGAAGCGCCAAAGATATGAGCATCTCGCCGAGGTGGCACTAAAGCGGCAGTCGATTTGCTGTGCGATCTTGTGATCGGCATTTTGTGGCATGGGTTGCTTATTTACCCTATTTTTATATTATTTTATTTTTTCACTCTGACACCAACATGTTAATAATAGACGTAATTGTCGGCAACTGTTTATTTATGGTACTTTACAATGAAGTATAAAAAAGGTATTAAAAAGATATACAAAGGAGGTTGGCTTGATCGCCAACAGTTATTATATTTGCCGATATTACTCGAGTCGAAAGGAGTCGAAAGGAGAAGCCAATGTAAAATTAACTCAAACTTGCCTCAACCGCAGCCCACCTTGAAGTACATCGCTTACAATTTGGGGTTCCGGTTGAGTTGAGTTTGGTCGTGCGTTATCGTCTGAACATAGCCTTACTGCCCCCGCGGATGCACCCCGCGCCACCCGCCCGCAGCGCTTGCGTCGCGCGCAACCACCGTTGCCACTACCACCTACCACCGCTATTGCCTCCGGTAGCGGTAAAATTCCACTATGGTTAGAACAGCGCGTTATTGTCATACCCATTGGGATATCGTTACCGCCACCGGTAGAGGATACCGCTGAGATTTGAATCGGCCTTCACCTTAGAGCAGTGGTTCTTAACCTTTTTGGCTGGCGACCCAAAGTAGAAATATATTTGAAGTCCGCGACTCTAATCCTAATAATTTTTTTTTATTTTCTAGTGACAGGTACTAAAATGATATGTTATTTATTTGATGATATGTGACTACCACTTTAATGACGAGTGGCCACCCGCGACTTGTCTTGTCTGCATGGACAGATTTTTGCTTTCCCTCGGGAACTGTTCGTTTTTTTTTTTCGAAAAAAGAATGTCCCTATTCTGTCCCCAGTGCCGGTTTTAGCACTACCAGCGCCCTGGGCGATATTTCTACGGGGCGGCTCCTATCTACGATTCCAAGATTTTAAATTTTACCTGTTAGTTAAAAACGGTCGCACAGAGCGATTTTTAGTCATTTTCACCTACTAATCTTGTAACCTTGATTGTTTACAGTAAAAAAATGGCCGCGCATTGCGATTTTTTGTAAGTTTCATCAACTAATCTTGTAATCTTGCTTGTTTATAGAAAAAAATGGCCACGCAGCGCGATTTTTAGTCAGTTAATCCACTAATCTTGCTTGTTCATACTAAAAAAAGGCCGAGCAGTGCGATTTTTAATCAGTTTCATTCGTTGCGTTGTCGCTCGTCATCAGGCAACCAATTGAAAGTGGTCGGGCATTTTCAGCGACCCACACACAAGGGCAGCCAGTGCAGTCACAACGCTTGCACCGCCCTAGGGCCGCTCCTTGATTTTACAATAGCCAAATCTAAACGGCACATGGTAGCGAGCGATGAAATTTCGGCGAGATATTGCCAAGATGTTCTGATTATGTATTGCCACCATAACGATTTAGTCGCTAAAGGGGAATTTACGATAGTAATTGTAGGACTCACTCTGAGCAAGTGTGTATGAAGGGACGCCTGCGGCTGCAGATATAAAGGGGCGCCGGCGGCGCCCCTTATATTCGGTGCCCCGGGCGGTTGCTCGTGCTCGCCCCCTCTCCTAACGCCGGTACTGCTGTACCCCTGACAACGTATATGCAAAATTTCATGATCGGTTCAGTAGTTAAGAAGTGAAGGCGTAACAAACAAACAAAAGAACTTTTGCATTATTAGTAAGGATGCCGATGGCACGCACTTGCCTCTTTGCTCTCCGCGTGCTCCCGCCCGCCCATTAAATTAAAACTGAGAACTAACATGTCGCGATTGTGAACTGATGGCAGTAACACTGCCTTTAGTCTTTGTTCTGTGAGCAATGAGAATACTTTGTGAAATGACATCAATCGAACTACCAATAAAAAATAATAATATTTACAATTAAAAATGAAATTTTTTATCACTTTTTAAAGTCGTTTGGGGGCCCGCGACCCAACCTAATACCTCTCGCGACCTGAATTTGAGTCGCGACCTGAGGTTAAGAATCGCTGCCTTAGAGAAAGATAAATATACCAGAAGGATGACCTTCACTCATCTAAGAAAATTATGTCTTTGATTTAATAGATGCGAAAACCTACTAGTATATGAAAACTCTTGCTTAGTTAAATTGACCGGATATTATTTCTTGCAGTATCATCAATTTTACTGACTTATAAATCACCCGGTAGATTTTGACGACAACCAAACCTTACCATTATCGAAGGGCCTGAATTGAAAAAAAACTACAGACTCATATATTTGAATTTTTGTCATCATAATTCAATCATTATGACATAAATTAAAAATATGAGCCAAAGTTATCGAGAGTTAAATATCGACAGTGTCAAGCACTATCATCGTTTACATGAAAATGACGTCATCCCGTGTACTAACAGGTTGGTTTCTGCGTGTGTATGTATTTGTGTGCGTAAAGTTTAAGCTAGTGTTTGATAATTTTGTCGTGTGCGTGCGTAGCGACGTGACGTGATTGAAAATGTATTAGTATTTAACACTATTTGTGTGTGCGTCACCTCATCCCCCGCGAAAAGTGGCAGACTTTTTCGTAAAGAAATGAGTCTCCTTACTTTGTTAAATGCTCTAAGCCTGGGGTACACAGAAGGACATACATAGGGTATCTTGAACAAAAGTATTGTTCCCGTGGGATAGCAAAAAAACTTTCCACGCAGACGAAGTCGCGGGCGGCCGCTAGTTACAATATAACAGTAGCGTAGCGGATTATCATACCTCCATCCACCGTATACAGTCATAACACTATTATCATCCGACGAATACCGAGTTCAAACCTCTCAGGTCGCATTTTTTTGTGTTTTTTGTTAGATTTATATATTTTTTTTATATTTTCGTTCTAAATAAATAATATTACAAAAAAGTCAATAAAAATATAATAAGAAACAAAAAACCCCTTTTACAGCTATTATAATTTCACGTCAGTAGTTCCGCACTAATTTCCAGAGGCGATGATGGCCTTTCAAATTAGTGTTTCAAAAAATTGCCTCGACCGACTAAAGAGCAAAATAATATATTGGGAAATAGCGCCCAGTCGTGACAATTTTTTGAAACACCAATTTGAATTGAAAGGCCCTGATGGCCTGATCGCCTTAGTTGATGCAAGCTGTTTACGTTACCGTAAACTATCGTTTTGTCTCTTTCACTCGCACTAACTGTTTTTTTTTTTACAACATCACATACATTGCTCCAATCCCACAGTAACTGTTAGCAGTATATCCGATAGTTTATGGTAACGTTAGCAGTTTGCATCAACTCATGGTAGGAACACTGTTAATTTTTAAATAACTTACATTTTGAGTTAGGTACTTTTTAACGGAAGGTCTACAGCTCACGGAGCCACTAGTTATACAAAACATGTCAAGTAGCCATGATTAATAACGGTAGGTAAATAGAAACTATTTATAATATTCGTTATGCGTTATTATAAAAAGAAAAGCAAGCTTTAGTTATAATATAACACGCGGTATCAGTCATAGACAAATGTAGATAAGCGTGAAGTCAGCTACGGTTTGCAGTAGTATAGCCAATAAAAACTAAGCAGTAATCCATAGACAAATATTTAAAAAATAATCAGTCATATTTTGCGGCAGATGGAATATGGCCGTGTTGGGGCCGTGTGTGAGTGTAAATATGAATGGGCACAATAATATTCACAGTCAGTTAACAAAATCGTTAGAAAGAATTCTTGAAGATGCTTATTTAAGTGGTGAATTAAAATTGAGTGGACGTAAATTACGAGACTTCCCTAAACCAGTGAAATATGACTTGAGTGATACAGTTCTTGCTGGTAAGTCGGCATTTATAAATAATCTTACAATGCATTTCTGTTCTATTTATTTCCCTTCGTAACATATATATTGCATAGACATATATTCTAAGGGTAATATAATTAAACACTCTTCATCGTGTTGTATTGACAATTTACCGGCATGAGTATTTATTTAGTTAGCGTCCCGCCCGTTGCCTACTCAAATCGATCCAAACTAAACCAAAAGCGAATTATTGTTTTCTTCTTTCCATTATCTAGCTAGAAGCTTTAAATAAAAGTGAATGAAAATTGAGGAGTCCAACTTGTGTAAATGCTTTGGCTATCTACCTACTTTCCTTTTATTCTTATTAGATTTTAGAAGGTAAGAAGTAATCGCTTCGAACTTAGACTTCGACCAAGAAAAAAATATACCACAATTGAAAGAATATTTTCTTTTCTATCACTTGACAAGTGTGTGTGCCTTGTTGTCTGTGTAAAGTATTCTTCGAACTACCAAAATTGGTAATATAATATAATAATCTCTAAAGTTGTAGTTACTTATAAAAAGTTATTGTTACTATTAATCCAAAACTGAACAGAGATTGTTCTGAGGACTAAATAAAAGATAAATTCTTCATTTTTGTATAAATATATTAACATCCATGAGTACAGTCCCCATCAGATATATTGTAACAGACAAGGTGACCAAATACTTCTGAACATTTACAATGTCAATAAGTTTCATACACTACAAGTTACCAACAATAATATCTGAACATTCATTACTTGTCTTGCATGTCAGTAATTTCTATACACACCTAACACAACACAACACACAAAAAACCAAACAAATAATAGTTCTTCTTCTTAACGTGTCGACTCGGTATATCATTATATTTCTGAGGACCAGAACTCAGCCACTGATAAAGAGTTGAAATAACTATTTCATTTACACAACAGATGCTTGTACATAATTTCTATACACAACTGTGTATAGAAATTATGGACAAGCATCTGTTCAGATATTAATAAAGTATTGAATGTTCAGCTAGGTGATTACGTAAAGTCAATCGTATTCATTTGACAGTTCATATTGTATCATAATGTATGTCATCCCATACAAATTGCAGCCGATGGAATACGATATGAACTGTCAAATGAATATGATTACCTTACGCAATCGCACCACAGATTCTTCAGAACTTATTAACAATTTGAACTGTTCAAAAGTATTTAGTCACCTTGTCTGATATAATATATCTGACAGCCACTTTATGTACAGGACCTTATGTACGACCTTATGTACCAATGGAGTATGGAACTATAATAAAAATATTTAATCTCTATTAGGATTCAGCTCCATGGCTGGCAGAATTTCTTTCTATGCACCAAATCAAAACCAAAGTTTCTTTGTTGTTGTAGAATAGACAATATCAATTAAAATTTTAACAACTAAGTAATTCACTTCTCAAGCTTACGCACTCACTAGACATGAAATAAAAGACTTTTTTAACGGATAATAGCGCAGTTTTATTGAAAGTACTTTGGTAATTAGTTGGTATTTGGTTTGATTTTTTATTTTCCCGACGTTTCGGCACCTTTGCAGCTGCCGTGGTCACGGGAGACTGAAGTCACTCGCGTGAGCCTACCCTAAATTTTTTAAGACGTTCAGAAATTAATATTTAACAAAAATTTTAATTGATTTTAGTTAATTTGTAATTTAATTTTGTGATTTAATTAATGTTTAAAAGAGAGAATCTACTGAAACTACCACCATTTCACAAAATTGGGAGGCTCAAACCAAATACCAACTAATTACCAAAGTACTTTCAATAAAACCACGCTACTAGTATCCGTTAAAAAGTCGTTTATTTCACAACTAAGCAATTCTTTGTAATGTGTTTTGTTGATGAGACTTGTTTGTTTATGTATTGTATTGTTTATGTAACCAACTAGGTAGGTATAAAGGCAAGGTATGAAGGGTTGTACTATTATTTATTCAGTGGTATTAAGGTATAAAGGCTAATAATTTGATTTTAAACATAATAGGAATGATATATTTCTTGAATATGAGGGCTTGTTCTATTCTTTTCTATTTTTCTATTACTTACCCAAAGCATAAAGAATATTGATTTTATAAAAATTATAAATATTACAATGTATTTTTAGTTGCCTTTAATTTTTCACTACCATAGAGTACCTTAAATATAATCATTTGGTCAGGATCACATTATTCACTATTCTCTCTTTTTGAAGTGTAATTAAGGGTCATTCCATGACAAATGATACTGAGGTTGAAAAAATAAAATAGTTCTTTTTGCATTAAATTTGACAAATTTTGAAAGAAAACATTCCAAATTATTATGTGCGTCAAAAAAAAAACTAAAAGAAACATAAGAAAATCTGTACTCGAGTGAACTGGTTAAAAATGAAAAAAAAACTGTTAATCTGTCAATCGTTTTGCTATGTTGTAATTATATCATGTACTATCATCGCTAGTAATATAATAAGTCTATGACTATCATCTAAAAAAAGTAGTCTTGAGGATAGCAATAATATATTTCAACATAAACGAAGTCGCAGGCGGCCATAAGTTTAAACAATAAAATTGACAAGATAGTTAAGTATCTGTTAATCAACACCATATTTCTTTTTTAACAAATCAATCTTACAAAAGTTTACTAAGCTGCTAATCATGTAATATAATAACATCTTCGATGATATTTACTAATTCAAAAGTTTGTTGTAATCTCATGAAGCTATGATAATGGTACGGTTGGAATCAGACGGAACATATTTAGCTGCGTTTCTTCACGACACTTCACTTGCACTTTTACAATATAATGCGTTTTTTGATCGAGGGATATCCTTTGTCAGGATGCACCTTCTGTACCCTTAGATCATTTTAAGAAGGGGAGCCACCTTGGATTTTTGTATGGAAGAGATAAAATACAATCTTTTTTTGGATGGAATTTGAATTTTTTTTTAAAACCCATCATGTGGGATATCGGATGAAAGGGATTTTTGAGCTGATTCCAAATATATACAATATTATTACCTTGCGGCTACTGGTTAAAAAAAATCGGAAAATAATTTTCCAAACATACTAAGTTTGGGCTCTTGCAGGAAGAAAACCACTAAATGATTTTTTATGAAACATACGTCAAATAACTCGCAATATACTCTTATCTAACATCCAGGAAGCATTTTTGAAAAAATTAACATTATGTATTTTTTTTGATTTTTTTTTATTCTGGTACTTTAACTCATAGAAAACTGGGATCAAAATATTTCAAAACTGCTTCCAGGACGTTAGATAAGAGTATATTAGAAGTTGTTTGGCCTATGTTTCATAAGAATTCATTTAGTGGTTTTTTTCCTGCAAGAGCCCAAACTTAGTATGTTTGGAAAATTATTTTCCGACTTTTTTTAAACCAGTAGCTGCAATGTAATAATATTATATATTTTTGGAATCGGCTCAAAAATCCCTTTCATCCGATATCCCACACGATGGGTTTTAAATAAAAAAAAAATCAAATTCCATACAAAAATAAGATTGTATTTTATCTCCCTCCCATACAAAAATCCGAGATGGCTCCACTTCTTAAAATGATCTAAGGGTTCAGAAGGTGCAACCTGCCAAAGGATATCCCTCGATCACCAAACGCCGTATTTTTTTTTGGGCACACCGCACTAATTATTTAGGTTATTGAACAAGTAATCATATGTAACTTAAAATGACTTTCAACGTTAAAATATTATTTTGTAGATACATTTTGTTATACAAATTAAATGCCCAAATAAATGCCCAGTGGGTGGGAATTTATGGGCGCTTATTGGGAATATTCCCAATCTGCAAAAAAAATCTCGGCATTAATCCCATCACTACCTGAAACGCACACTTTCCAACTAATAAAATCGTTAACTATATCCTAAATACAAATTTTACAATTTAGATAAAACAAATGAAAACGTAGAGAATAAGGCACTTAAATTGCTAAAATATTATTTTAAAATACCTTAAAAAATTGACTTTGATTGAACAAATGTATCACCTGAAACAATGCAATGACAATGACCCTTTATTAATTTGATATTATATTCCGTGTGCCCGCGACTGTATTACCTACGTCATATGACATCATGATGAAATGCATGGCACACGGTCGGAAAAGTTGTGCTGAGCGAGGATCAGAAGATTATCGCAAATAAAATTTGCCGGAAACTTGAGAAAATCTTCCACTTCTGGTCAAAATTTTAAGATTATATTTACGTCATGTGGCATCAGTAAGAAAATGAGAATGAATGAGAATGAGAATGTATTTATTGCATTTCATGTGGTACAGTGGATCTTAAATTATTTTGGTGCTTACACATGAGCCCTGTAAGGACATAACAATATTAGTTCTTAAAATTAAAATTTGAAATGTATTACCTATCTTAAAAACACCTAACGGAAAAAAATAAACAAAAAACATAACATTCTTAAAAATAATGCTTTTTTATAATTAAATAAATTATATTATTATGCATCACATATTAAGAATATCATTGTTATAAATGTTTGCATGGAATTAACTTCAATAGGTTGATAGCTACTTTATTGCATAGGCTTATAGAATTCGTTAAGTTTATAATAACATTTATCAATTAAATAATTATTTAGACATTTTATAAAACTATTAAAGGTCTCGATTTCCCTAATATAATTTGGTAGACTATTGTATAGCTTTATTGCCATAGAGTAAGGTCCTGATCCAACTAATGTCATACTAGATTTAGGCAAAACAAATTTATTTCTTTTTCTTAAAGTCATTGCTCCAGTGTAATTATCATCACTTTTTATAAACATGTTTAGGTTGTTTCTCACTAATTTACATGTTTCTAGTATGTACAAGGATGTAACTGTTAAAATTTTGAATTCCTTAAAAATGCCTTGCAGCTTGTCATTGGATCTATATGAGATCGATCAGTAAGAGACCCGTGTCATCATTTAGTTTTCAATCGTAGAGAGAGTAAACATAAGTCTGTCAGTTCTGAAATGGCCGGAATACCTTAAACTTATTTTTTTGTTTTTTAGTCATTTCAGAACTGACAGACTTATGTTTACTCTCTCTACGATTGAAAACTAAATGATGACACGGGTCTCTTACTGATATCACATGACGTAAATATAATCTTAAAATATTCACCGGAAGTGGAAGATTTTCTCAAGCTTCCGGCCAATTTTATTTGCGATAGTCTTCTGATCCTCGCTCAACACAACTTTTCCGACCGTGTGCCATGTATTTCATCGTGATGTCATATGACGTAGGCAATACTGTCGTGGGCTCACAGACTTTTAGGTATAGATTAATTCCTTCTGATAAGTATAATTACCTACATTATGAGTTTTCTTTATCAATTGCCGTTTTCCAGTTAAAAAGATAAAAAGAAAGGAGCTGTAACTATTATGCAATGAAAAATCAATCAAATGAAAATCGAAGTTTGATTCTTGCCCTTTCATGAGTTTAATTAAAACAAACAGAAACCATTTTAAAGTTATTTATAGTTAAGTGCAGGATACAGCTTCAGTTTGAACCTCACAGTGATGATCAAACCCTAGTTGCTGACAAGTGCTTAGTCGACTAACTGAGTTGTTTATAAACTGCTGGGTGTAAAAACATCTGGGCGCAAGAGATACTTACTCGCCGAAGTTACTCGCACATAAGCTCAGAATGGTACTTGACTGTGCTAGCTTAATGCATCGAAAGATAAATGATTCTATGCTGATAAAATGTGTTGAATATTTGATATCAGCTAGAAAGCTTCTATGCATGTTTCATTAATAAAAGTATAATTTTTTGAGTAGTACCTCACCCTACTTCACTTAACTAGATAAATTACTAATGGTGGTAGGTATTGTAGTTTTATGAATAGGTTACCAATAATTATCATGCATATTAAAGGACATTTATTTGTTATTTTATTATCGCACAGGACGCTTATGACGTTTCTTTCTACATCATCCTTCTCGTCAGACTCGTAGATCTATAAATATGTTTATATTTTATTGCACCTGTGAATAGCTCAGCTGTAAAATTTTATCTGCCACCTTTTGTAACAGAAAGGTGCCAGAAACATACATGCCCACATGCTTTATTTTCGCACCTGAATTTCTAATACTTACCTAAAAGTAAACTGTTACCAATTTCATCAGTCATTTCTGTTTTAGAACATAGTTGATATTGCCTGTGACAAGTGAAACTATTTTGTCGCGGTTATTAGCCTCACGCACGGCAGATGTCCGTGTGATTAGGGAATTTTAAGGTTACTTAATTGGTTTGACAAGTTAATTACTTAGCTGTATGGACGAATTATGAAAGGATTTAGTTCTGAACTAACATTTTCTTTCAATATCGTCGCAAGTTCATGGAGTTTTAATTGAATAGTTCATAGATGCTATTCGTCACTTCACTTTGTATTTCATTGTTGTTCTTTTTTTCATAATTCCCGTGATTTTTCGCTATTGAGCTGTCATTTTCCTTCTGCTGTGAGAGCGTGGTGTTCTTTCTATGAGAATGACTCTATCAATTAAGTTCATGAATAAGCGATTAACCCCAGTTATTATAGTATCTATAGCTAGTTCAATTTCTTTGAGTTCTTTGCCAATTTGTTGCCAAAACATGGGCCTGGTGATGTCATTGTCAAGGTTTGTTGAATGGCATACAATACGTTACGATTTAAACACCCGCTTAGTAGCCTAATCTACACCATGAAATCGAGCATGAACGAAATAATTACCTGCCAGTGTCATAGTTTTTAGCCTGTTTTTGATATGATAAACTTTCACTAACTCTTCAATTTTATTACGTCTTATTATTTTTATTACTTATCATTAAGTTTCTGATTTCATCATCATCATCATGTCAGTTTCACTCACTGCTGGAAATACGCCCTCAAAGATTTTCACGACGACCGGCACAGCTGCACGTAGGTAGGTAGGTACCTACCTACCTAGGCTTTGACCTGACTTCCCATGGTTTTGGCTTACGAATCCAAAATATTTGAAGTGCCATCACAGAATACATAATTTGATAGGTAGTACAAGTGTGCCATGCGTTATGTTATGCGGGCGTACCTACCTACCTAGCTGTTTAATTTCTGAAAGACCCTAATATAGCATGTCTTAAATAAAATGGAACCCAAAATTAGGAAAATAGACATTATGATTCTGCTAATGTTGCCATTATTTATAATAACGCCACAGAAAGAAAAATAGATTAGTGTGAAACTCTTCTCTTCAAAATCACATGTCATTTGTTGTCGCTGTTCGAAAGCGGGATTGCGCGTTTATATAGCGATGAAAGTAGCAATTATCTAACTGGAGTAGACAATCTAATCGCTAGATATATCCGTAGATTACCTCCACTAGGTGCGGTGCAATGAAATACTTTCAACACCATATTTGTCACAATTTTATACTATTTCTATCAATATCAGACTTACCGTTGGAACATGAAAAGATTGGTAGAAAGATACTATTTTGAATTTTGGTCATTGTGACTAACTATAACTGACGGTAATCGATAAACATAATGTTGATGATGTCATATGCGTTGATAACGTACTTGATAACTAAAGTAACAGGAGGGATCTACCAATATATCTCCGTTAGTTTATGACAGATTGGTTAAAAAATCTGACTGAATGCATCGACTAGTACCTACTTAAATAAATGAATCTACAATGAATAAATAAATTACAAGGTTCAGTTTTACATTTTACTGCAATGACTACGAGTTTTTAGCCTTTTTTTTCCTCCAAGTGCATAATGCACTTGGGTTGGGGAGTATCCTGTTATCTGTGGTTGTGAGTCTACTTTGTATCCAACGTTTCCTTTGAACCTATGCACCAAGTTACACGTATTCATTGAGTCACATGGAAACTACGCTTTATAAACTTTATTATCATACCACGGCAAAATACAATAATGGCGACAGGTGCACAAGCGTGTTCGCTCGAGCGTCGCCCTGCCTCCGGATACAGGGGGACGATAACACACCAGGTAATTCCAGTCCACTGCGTCCATGTTAGGGAATAGAATCAAAATTTCGACCTTAACAGGTAAATCATTCAGTACATCACCTACGTAACTTAGCTGTCCCTCAAACGGAAGTTTTGAATGAAATTAACGCTTGGCAACAAGTGGCATCGGCTTACGGCTACAAATACACCACTCATGAGCGTAAACAACTCCAGCCAGTCCCATTAAAACGGTGACAGGTATGATGCAGGTAAACTCCACCCATTTTTTGTGTGGGCAGACGAGTCGGAAAAATAAACAAACGTACTACGGGTCGTAGAAATGTTTGTTTCCTGTGCTTATCACCAAAGCCACCTTTTACCATTGAAAATGGTTATCAGATGCAAATCGCCTGAGACGTACTTTTGCCCATATCTTCAAGGATTTTGGGAGGATCGAGATGGAAATAGTACCAAAAGTTTAGGAATTTATCGAGACACGTGTGAACGTTTGAATTTTGAACATCTACTGGTAACTTTTTTTGAAATTTTGCAAATTTCCAAAAATTTTTTGGGGGGTGTTTGTTTACTAAATAATAAATATTTCGGGAAAAAAACTTGTAATGGGAAGAATTTTACCCCGGGGTATAGATGGAAATTACCCCACTGAAAATGTTAGTCGGTAGAGCAAAGGGGTTCGGTGGATTCGCGTGGCTCAGTCATCCATGGAACAATTATGATTTTGGGCGCCGTTAATATCAATGAAAGTTAAAAATTAAAAGATAAATTGTCCACGGATCGAAACAAAGTGAGTTTAATAAATCAAACCAATATTTACGTTGATATAAACATTTATTTAACACGTTGTATAATTAATACCAAGTTAACAACGATTCGCAGAAAATATGTCATAAAAATATTTAAAACCACATGGGGTATAAATGGTTTAACGAAGAATCCGAAGGGTTAAAATGAAGTCACACATTTTATATCAATACATAATACCTTGAGAACCCATTATAATGTTAAAACCGCACTAAGGGCAAATGGTTTAACAGGGACCCTTAACAGGTTAAAGTGAGACCATACATTAATTACAAAAACAATACCCTTGGGTTCATTATAAAATTAAAACCGTATAAAGAAGTAGGGATTTAAACTATAAACCCTTAAAAGTAAAGGTGAGGGCATATCTATTCGTTTCCCGTTAGTCAGACAGATTAAGAGGCCGGTTCCGCATTTGAAATAAGTTTTCAAACGTCACCATATCTCTTAAGTTGGATGACCGTCAAGAACCGAACACATATGTACTCAAAAAAAACTTATGCTAAGATACCTATTACTTATCATCTTAACACAAGACATTCATAGTAAAATAGAATTATTTATACATTCTGGCTCATGGACCAGAGTTACGCTGAAGCTAAATAAATTTGAAACATGACTGTAGGTACATTTATTGGCTGTTGACCTGCTCCGGGTTGAGTCTGAACATGTCATCAAAACACCATTTTGTACTAGATATGAACGTTAATTACTTCACCGGGTACATACTACAGAAACACTGCCGCGATGATAATAAAAGAAGGCTGAGGAATACCTGGATTACGTTGATAAATCCATGATAATGGTAAGGTTAAATACATGCTCGTCGCGCTGATTTTAATGAGACATCATAGCTTGGAATACTCGCAAATCCGCTGCACGGACGACGTTCCCTCGAAACGAGTTTAAACCATAACCTTGAAAGATTTCCTGGACCAAACTGGGAACCACTTATATCTTGAAATTTTGAGGTAAAACTGTGGAAACAACCTGGGAGCCCTGCAATAGAAAATCAAAGTCACCAAATTGTCCAACATTGAATATGAGGTTTTCCTTACAACTAACATTATAACAAGGTTGAGAAACTTACCAAATTTGGGCTTTAATTATCACAGGTTATCTCATGAAAGACATGATGAAATATAAATTGATGAGCTGGAGCCCTGAGAACAATACGACACGAGGTTACAATCTGGATACCACTGGTAAAAACGGACAAATAATTAGATTCGTAATATTATAACACTCACCACTTAAAGGGATGCTCAACGCATCATTAAATCAATAGCGAAACCACTAAAAATCACCTAAAGCCGTGGCTCACATATTATTCAATTCCTGCATCTACACGACACAGGCGAAATCCCCAGAATGAGACAAAGACTTCCGTTCCTCGAACTACGTCGGTCATTGTTGAAACGACTCGAAAAATCTAGAATGCCATAGACAACAACCTACCCCACAGACAAAATACATTCTATGAACATACTTACCTTTTGTCTGAATATTAATATTAAAACGTTTAACTAGCATGCGAGACATTAACATTTACTTTATTTAATTAAAATAACAAATAGGATTTATTTGATTTTATCACCAAAGTGTAAATTAATTGGTCCGAAACGTTCAATTAGCGGGAATCGGAACGCTAAACGTCACATCTGACAGTTGTCACTTGTCAATTGAAAAGACAGCTGTGAGATATGTAAACAAGAAAGTTTATTTGCTTTAATTATTGGAAAGTGCTAAAATTCTTAGTGAAAGATGTTTTAAAATGAATTCAAGTGAATGCCCGAATGCCGAAGTGCGTGGTACAATCACCGACATTCGCCAAACCACTGGAAACTGACCCAAACAAAGGTAGAAATATTCATGCATTTATCCTACACAAACCATATCAAAAGCTATATGAAAACACTAGGTGTGTTTTGTAAAACCTATCTAAACTCTTACCTACATCTAATACCTAATGTTCCTTGTCCAACCTACAAGACTATAACGAGAATGCCGCTATAACAAGTACTTTAAAATCAAATGTTGGTTACCCCATAGGTATATAAAAAAAAGGTGTTACAGTACCGTCTTAGTTGGGAAAGAAAAATTTTATTCAAAATGAATATTTTGAATAAAATTTTTCGTCAGGAGGAACGACGAAATCTACAGTTACAACCTAAACTAGACAAAACAGACCTTAATCCTACTTTACTTAAAGATAAACCACCTCAAGACTCAAAACTTAGACAAAAAAGCTTGAGTCATATCAAGGGAAACCTAATAAATAACTCAAAAGAGTGATTATGGAAAAAGGTAGAACCGTTTCATAGACCCAATAACACAAAAGGAGAGCTAATCCAGGTTCTAGCCATAACCAGTGTTAAACACAGGTTGGTTAAACAAAAACCAGCACGTAATTTACCAAACTGCAAACATGGGTAAATTACATGTAAATTTGAAGTATGCAAAACAGTGACTTCTAAAAGTAAAGCGTGAGGAGTGGAAATCCAACATCCCTTAAAACACACAACAACTGCTAAAGCAAATCATCACACAGGACGACACGCCATCATAATAAAGAAAACAGAAATGTTACCATCCTTGGTATCATTTGTGGTTTTCACAAATGCAACAAGACCTATGGATGTAACACGGATAAAATATACACTAAAAACTAACAAAGTTATAACTTACTTAACAACAATGATAAACCAGCATCGTGCTAAAGGTAACACAAGGGCAGGCTTGAAACTAAAGCCATATAAAGGGGTTTCAAGCGCCACTACTGTGCCCCGCACAACAAATAAACCACTGACAGAGACAACATATGCCGAAACGGACTAATATGAACTAGTGTCCCTCGAATTGAGTTAAAAATTTTGAACACAAATATATAAAACACAAAATTGGGTGAGATGCATTGCAACGAGACGTAAGGTGCTCATTATCTGGCATATGAAATAATATATATACAGAACCCGTCTTATAATTGGAATTCTAAACTAAACAGACGCGAACGAAAACTTTTTATTTAAAGGTTAGCAGTATTTTTAAATTCGGAACTACTAAAAACAGCCGCAGAAGGAATTTCTAAGCTACCCCTACGAGCTAGTATCAAGGTATTCATTAAAAAGTGCCGTAATTGGTCAGCACTACTATGCTCATCAAAAGAGACTTTAAGAGCGGATAATTCATGTTCAAGTTCTTCCCCGAGCAAGAAATCAACGTTACAATTAAGTTCAGCCATATTGAAATAAAAATTAAATTCACGTTAAATAAAGCACTAAAATATTGAATTATTAATCTCACTTTTCTGGGCCACACGTTGGGTACGCCACTTTAATGGGAAGAATTTTACCCCGGGGTATAGATGGAAATTACCCCACTGAAAATGTTAGTCGGTAGAGCAAAGGGGTTCGGTGGATTCGCGTGGCTCAGTCATCCATGGAACAATTATGATTTTGGGCGCCGTTAATATCAATGAAAGTTAAAAATTAAAAGATAAATTGTCCACGGATCGAAACAAAGTGAGTTTAATAAATCAAACCAATATTTACGTTGATATAAACATTTATTTAACACGTTGTATAATTAATACCAAGTTAACAACGATTCGCAGAAAATATGTCATAAAAATATTTAAAACCACATGGGGTATAAATGGTTTAACGAAGAATCCGAAGGGTTAAAATGAAGTCACACATTTTATATCAATACATAATACCTTGAGAACCCATTATAATGTTAAAACCGCACTAAGGGCAAATGGTTTAACAGGGACCCTTAACAGGTTAAAGTGAGACCATACATTAATTACAAAAACAATACCCTTGGGTTCATTATAAAATTAAAACCGTATAAAGAAGTAGGGATTTAAACTATAAACCCTTAAAAGTAAAGGTGAGGGCATATCTATTCGTTTCCCGTTAGTCAGACAGATTAAGAGGCCGGTTCCGCATTTGAAATAAGTTTTCAAACGTCACCATATCTCTTAAGTTGGATGACCGTCAAGAACCGAACACATATGTACTCAAAAAAAACTTATGCTAAGATACCTATTACTTATCATCTTAACACAAGACATTCATAGTAAAATAGAATTATTTATACATTCTGGCTCATGGACCAGAGTTACGCTGAAGCTAAATAAATTTGAAACATGACTGTAGGTACATTTATTGGCTGTTGACCTGCTCCGGGTTGAGTCTGAACATGTCATCAAAACACCATTTTGTACTAGATATGAACGTTAATTACTTCACCGGGTACATACTACAGAAACACTGCCGCGATGATAATAAAAGAAGGCTGAGGAATACCTGGATTACGTTGATAAATCCATGATAATGGTAAGGTTAAATACATGCTCGTCGCGCTGATTTTAATGAGACATCATAGCTTGGAATACTCGCAAATCCGCTGCACGGACGACGTTCCCTCGAAACGAGTTTAAACCATAACCTTGAAAGATTTCCTGGACCAAACTGGGAACCACTTATATCTTGAAATTTTGAGGTAAAACTGTGGAAACAACCTGGGAGCCCTGCAATAGAAAATCAAAGTCACCAAATTGTCCAACATTGAATATGAGGTTTTCCTTACAACTAACATTATAACAAGGTTGAGAAACTTACCAAATTTGGGCTTTAATTATCACAGGTTATCTCATGAAAGACATGATGAAATATAAATTGATGAGCTGGAGCCCTGAGAACAATACGACACGAGGTTACAATCTGGATACCACTGGTAAAAACGGACAAATAATTAGATTCGTAATATTATAACACTCACCACTTAAAGGGATGCTCAACGCATCATTAAATCAATAGCGAAACCACTAAAAATCACCTAAAGCCGTGGCTCACATATTATTCAATTCCTGCATCTACACGACACAGGCGAAATCCCCAGAATGAGACAAAGACTTCCGTTCCTCGAACTACGTCGGTCATTGTTGAAACGACTCGAAAAATCTAGAATGCCATAGACAACAACCTACCCCACAGACAAAATACATTCTATGAACATACTTACCTTTTGTCTGAATATTAATATTAAAACGTTTAACTAGCATGCGAGACATTAACATTTACTTTATTTAATTAAAATAACAAATAGGATTTATTTGATTTTATCACCAAAGTGTAAATTAATTGGTCCGAAACGTTCAATTAGCGGGAATCGGAACGCTAAACGTCACATCTGACAGTTGTCACTTGTCAATTGAAAAGACAGCTGTGAGATATGTAAACAAGAAAGTTTATTTGCTTTAATTATTGGAAAGTGCTAAAATTCTTAGTGAAAGATGTTTTAAAATGAATTCAAGTGAATGCCCGAATGCCGAAGTGCGTGGTACAATCACCGACATTCGCCAAACCACTGGAAACTGACCCAAACAAAGGTAGAAATATTCATGCATTTATCCTACACAAACCATATCAAAAGCTATATGAAAACACTAGGTGTGTTTTGTAAAACCTATCTAAACTCTTACCTACATCTAATACCTAATGTTCCTTGTCCAACCTACAAGACTATAACGAGAATGCCGCTATAACAAGTACTTTAAAATCAAATGTTGGTTACCCCATAGGTATATAAAAAAAAAGGTGTTACAAACTGACTTAAGAAAAAATGGAAAAAAGGGTCCTAGGGTATTAGTTTAGCTACCAAATGGCGGAATTATTTTGAAAATCGGTTAATAATTGTGACCTGTAGGTGGTCCCTTTAGATTTGGAATTCTGAAAAAACGGGTGTTTCCGCACATAAAAAATGATGTAGTTTCTATGATTATTGACCGATCTTCATGGTAATAGTGTTAAAAGATGCAGAAGCAGACGAGAAATGCATTCGTTTGAATTTTGAAAATCGGTTAATAATATTTCGGCTGCGTCGATGCAGTCAGCAGGCGCTTTTGTGACACGAGGCGGAGCCGAGTGTCACAATCGTAAAAATAAATAGGTACTACCTAGGCTTGTACCTAGGTTACCTACTTTAAAAATATAATAGGATTTTGCATTTGATTTGATTTTGGTTTTTCGTAAATTTTTGCATTCATTTTCAATGCTCCGATTCTTGCGGGGACTGCAAAATCTGTGAATTTTTGTGTAGTTGAGTACTGTTACCTTTTAAAGCTTCGTCTATGATCATCGTTGTGATCGTTGTCATATTCAAGGGATATTAAAAGACCTCAATTTACTTAGGTGATCAAACGCTCGTCATTTTCCATTTCGTCGGTTCGTTGGCTTTAGTAGAACGCTCACGATCAACTTAACTTAAAGGAAAGGTTAGCAGACTGAGTACGCAATCAATCAACATAATGAATATTTAAATGCTGACTTTGCGTATTTGATTACCGTCCGATTTGGCGACTACCAATGAAACTACTCCATAGTTCCATACTTTTGGCGATGCTAAAGTTTTACAATGCATCATTCTTATTCGAGGATCGTGCGTTTGTTCTGTTGCCAAGAATACTGATGAAGTTTATACGGCTAATGTTCGTAAAGCTTCCAATATAGGAGTTGGATGGACTGACTGATCTTTCAATTTAGTCGGTTAGCATTGCTGTTGTAACGAATTAGTATGCAGGTGGAGAGGTGAGCTTCCTCCAACCAAGACGACGTCTTGCTAGTATTTAAATACTTACAAGCGAAGAGTTTTTCAAATTCAAATTTAATTTTGTATAAAAACGACATGCAACATCCTACACACAGAAAATTAAAGCCTGGATAAAAACATAGCATACTTTTTATCCCGGTACCCAAAGGTTCCCTAGGGATTTTCCGATTGTCCACGCGAATGAAGTCGCGGGCGGAAACTAGTTATAAGTAAAAACTAAAACTTAAGTGCTTAATATTTGAAAACATCTGGAATTAGGGCTGCCAGATTAGCTGGCGTCAATTCCGGGACTAGAATAGCGCGCGGGGGGGGGGGGGGGGGGACAACTACCAATAGTAACAAAATACTCTTTCTGTTGTCAGAAATTACCACTTTATTTCTTTTAACTTGGCCTAAACTTATTTTTATCGCTTACCCTTTGTGGCATTTATAAGTTATCTTATTTTTTAAACATTTGTGCATAAAAGTTTTAAAACATTAGCGACTAGCGTTCAAGGTTGTTTAATAAATTAAGAAAATGTTAGTATGGAAAATGCAACTTTTTTTAAATTCTCCATACAAAACACTAATTACATAGGTAAAGACCTATAAAAATATGAATCGTAACGTAACTAACTCGTAAAATAATGAAAAAAATTGTGGTAGGTAGATATTTGAAATCCGGGACAATGGGGTGTAATTCCTGGACACGGGACAAGGCACGAAATTCCGGGACAATCCCGGAAATCCCGGGCGTCTGGCGACCCTATCTGGAATACAAGTGGCTGAACTGCACGAGACATGTTTCGCATAGTTCGTATAAAAGGCAAGCTTTGATTAAATTAACAGTGCTAAATTAACTCCTTCACTCGCAAACAACCAGTCGCCATGAGAGCTATCAAGATTAGCCTGCGCATGAGTCTTTATCGCTCGATTCACACACGCATAAAGAACTTCTGTTCCGTGTCTTTGTATGAAAACTTTAATAAAGTTATACCGTCTAAGTTAATTTCCATCACCGAAATATTTAATAACAGATAATACAAAAATACTAGTACCTATTTCCTACTTTCAACTATTCGTTTTACAGATTTTTTTTTATTGTTTTAACTTTTAAATCAGCAGTTTTTTCTCAATAAAGTCATGATTAGCAGACCGATGCTTCATGCACGGGCTAAACCTGCACGGGAAAGCTCATTTAGAGAATTACTTTACATTGCGACAATGTATAAATTAGACGCTTAGCAATTTAAAGCCCTGCACCGAAGTTACGCCGTCATCATAATCAATAAAACCAATATAGCATAGCACCCTATTAAAATCACCCTCTTGTGTCGCCCTACAGTCCACTGCATCGAACACTTCAGCCTTTGCATCGTCACGTCAGTGACCTATATAGAGGCGTTAACAACTTCATCTCACGACAAGAGCAGTAAGATAGGGCTGGGCTGTACCTAGCTGAACAAAAAAAAAACATTCAGGAAGGTATTTTAAAATAAAACGACTAGGTATCTAGTTGTGCTCAGATATTTATCCCATGAAGAAAGCGGGAATGAAATTACGCAAAACTACCCTATGGTTGGTTTTCATATTTTCCCTAATGCAGTGCAGTACCCTGCCATGAATGAAAGTGCTTATCCTTGATGTAAAGCAAATACCAAAAAAATATGTAAACTATTTAGTAAACATTTTTAAAAAAGTGGAAGAAAAGTTTCGGACCTAGTTGTGAACCCTGCGGAACCCATAAGCTTTCTATCTCTCATTATCAGCAGCCCGATAACTTGTTTGCCAGGCAGCATAGCTTTCAAAGCCCTTATGTTATGTAACCGAGCTTGATATCCGTGGCAACTGCTTGAGCAATCAGTCGTTCGCTTTTGTTATCCTCATTCACACGAATGAGCTTTCAAGTATTTGTGTCACCAGTGTACATATATTTTAGTAGAGGAAGTGGTGACATTTCGACTACTGCAAATAATTTGGAATAGTCAGAAAATATTTTAAGCACCATCGCCATCTGTTTTTATGTCTGTCATAGTTGCATGTTGCGTGCTCATCAACTTTGTATTGTATCGAAGTGCAGCATTTCCTGAATCACTACCTACTAACATTTTCCAATACAGTTAGTGTAGTATGCTGTCTCAGCAGGTAGAGGATTTGGTGACATTTCGACTAAGTACTGCAAATAATTGTGAATAGTCAGAAAATATTTTAAGCGGCATGCCATCGCCATCTGTTTTTATGTCTGTCATAGATGCAAGTTACGTGCTCATCAACTTTGTATTGTATAAGTGCTGCATTTCCTTTAATCACTACCTACTAACATTTTCCAATTCAATTAGTGTAGTATGCTGTTTCAAAAGGAATGTTTAGAAAAAAGTAAATTGCATTTAGAACGTAGCGTTGGATTTGAATTTCTAGTTACTAGCTAAGATTCTTATGCAACTTACTGTTGTCAGTAGGACGTCCATTCTGTAAACCTTTGTCTAGCTAATTATTGCTAGTAAGCAAGCTTTGTCAATGATTATTGCGTAGTTTTAAAGTTTACTTATACATTTGTTAAGTATCTCTGCCCATTATCGAGTAGACTTGCAATTTCCTGTCGTCTTCATCCATCTTGTCCTGAGACGGAAGCACGCTTCCTTCACTTTCCAGTTGGTTGGCTTCGACCCACGGGTTGCATGACCAGGACTTCGCTATTGTTTTATGTGTGCTAAGTTTAAAGTTTATACGGTAAAGTTAAAACGGACTCAAATATTTTGGAAAATTTTATAAAAATGTGCGTTAGCATTAACACGTCCAAAAAGAACTTGTTGTAAAACTTTATAAAAGATTTTTTACTCAAATTAAAACTGTAAAGTCATATTATACGATTAAACTTTTTGTGAACATGAGATTCCGTGATCTAAGTAATTTGTGTTTGCAACTTTCTTTTGCATGTCTATACGTTTTTGAGTTGGCAGAACATGTTTTCGAAATTAGTTGCTGCTAATGTCGCCATGTCACTTTATCAACAGACTGAATATAACAATAACGTTTGTGCTTTTTCTTATTTAACTAGCAAAAAATGATTTTATCTCACGTGTCTACAAAATGTTTAGCATGAAATGAGTAATCGTAAAGCTTTTGTATGTAAATTTACCAAGTTCTTCAACGCCGGAGGTCTCAAATTAGGCTTAACGTTTAAAGTTGATGTAAAGAATGGTTAGATTGACACCGTGTTATTCTACTATTGTTTTAATGCTAAATTAATTAATGCAGTAAATTATGTCCGTATTTTTGATGCTTTTGAGATTTGCTCGAGAGTTTTAATGTGCCGGAAATCTTCATTATATTATTATAAAAATTGAATGAGCATTATTATGACTTAAATTGATTCACGCGTTTCACTATTTTTCTGTGAAATTTGTACCTATTTTATATCGGTTGAGTTGAATTCCTTTTTCGCGCCTCAGTTAAACTTATGGAGCTATTAATCATACCAGTTTACAAACATGTTGAAGTAACGTCCTTAGATTCGTCTAAAAATAAAAATCATTTCGACGCGTGCCCCGAGTAGCTTGTCGTTCGTGGCCCCTGCGCCGGCGCATCGTGAGGGGAGCCCCACGCACGTGCTCGATTATGAATTCAAAACAACGCACATGATGACAGTCACATGAAGATCCTCCTCATTTCGTTGCGAATCGTCTAATTTTGAAATTATAAATGTTTTTTTTTTGTTTTGGTAGCTTTTGAAGTCAAGACTCGAGCTGAAATTAAAATAACAGGATAATTGATGTTGATGATGTCCTCTTAACCCTTATCAGAGATATAGGGCTCTTATAAAGACCTCTAATTCTACCGATCTTGTTGATTTGGTAGTGTTAAGAAATGTGGTTTTGATTGGGATGTAAATGATCATATTCTGTTCTGAAGTAAAAAAGATACCTAAATAATATTAGAGACATAGGACTCTTAGAAAGACCTCCAATTCTTACCGTCTTGTTGATTAGGTAGTGTTAAAAAATGTGGTTTTGATTTGGATGTAAATGCTCATATTCCTTTCTAAAGTAAAAATTAGATGCTTTTGTGCATTATTTTTTATTATTAAAATTCCATAAATTCTGACTCATACCGACAATAAGAAGCTGGAACTAAAGGTTCTTCTTCATATCGCTCAAAATTACTCGTATCTCCTGGAGTTTTATATTTTGGAACGAATGGTGGTGGAACTCGACAGTTAAGTATTGCATCCCACTCGATCCCTCTGAACCATTTGTGATTTTTGTAATCCATCACCCCATTTTTCATTACACCGTAACGTTTGCTAATATCTACTTGAAGTACGTTGCGAATGAGATCTCTCAAATCCGCATTGAAACTCGACGGACATCTATATTTACCGGCTACGATCTTTTCGTATGTTTTCATGGGTTCGTTAGCGTAAAATGGAGGATATCCTGCATTCATTTCATATAATAGAACTCCAAAAGACCACCAGTCCACAGAAAATCCGTAGCCTTTACTGAGAATCAATTCAGGGGCTAAATACTCTGGAGTACCGCATAATGTCCAAGTTCGTCCTTGTAAAATTTTACAAAACCCGAAATCTGTTATTTTTAAGTAACCGTTTTTGTCAATTAATATGTTTTCTGGCTTTAAGTCACGATATACTAAATTGCAGAAATGCAAGTATTCCAACGCCAGTATTACTTGACTGGCGTAGAATTTCGACAACGGTTCTTCAAACTTCCCCATTCGACGAAGATGAGTGAACATTTCACCACCTGGCACGAACGGCATTACGAAGTAAATATAACTGTTATCCTTGAAACTGAATTCCATAGACACAGTAAAAGGAAATCGTAACGCTTCTAAAATACGCTTTTCATACAAAGTATGATCCACTTGCTTCATTTTAATAATCTTTTGTTTCTCTAACACTTTCATTGCGTAGAGTTTGTTACTTTTTGCATGCTTCAGTAAAATCACTCTTCCAAATGCCCCTGTTCCTAAAGTTTTCACTCGTTCTAGCTCAGAAAAAGCTATAGTGAATTGAGGGACTTTTCGCCATCGCTGTTCAAATTCCGTTTTAAGTTGCTTCAAGTATTTTGTATATTGCTCCTGTTGTTGCTCGGTATATCCATCTTGAAAATCTGATTGATTTCCTGATTTATAAGTCGATTCCCTCGCAATAGGAGCAACACCCTTTCGTGAATACATTTTATGTGCATTATTAAGTTATCTATTTTGATCATGGCCGTCGAGAGTTCAATTTATGGCGATCTTAACTAATATGAGAAAGGAGTCTTTATCCGTGCATTTTGATGTAAAATTGGATGGAAATTTATAATTTCCTATAGGTTCTGCCAAATTTGCTAGCGGAGTTCCGAAATCTGTTTTGAATGTTTTCGACGAGATCGAAAGTTGGGTGCAAAGGAGTGCGGGGTGAGGGGTGAACGAACCGGCTGAGGGGGAATCAGCTGTGTTTAGGGGTGTTATGGTGAGCTGCGACAGCCGGTCGCCGTCCCGACTGCTGTATTGATCAGTCGGCACGTGGAGCTTGAACACTTACAAAACTTCTCCATACCCTCCTGTATTATTTATTATACTAGTTATCCTGTTATTTTTATTTACTTGTGCATTTTTCATAACACAAACACAATACGTATTCAGAGTCTATTCCGTTTGTTATGAAACCGATAGGCAGTTAAGAAAATATGGTACCTAGCCTTGTAAGTTTGCTTCAATTGGGTTAGGTCTCTACGCATTTTCTCTTGAATGCTTTCAAATAATTAAAAATGATAACGTAAATCAATTAAATGGACAGTTTTTTTTAAATCTTATAAACACACGCGATCTTTTCCAATTAAGTTGGTCAACAATCGTGACACACTGCGACTAGCACGGGTATTCGTTATAGTACCGTTACTGGATTCGATTCTACAGTCGCTGTGTACGAACTCATACGTGCCGTTTTTATTACGATGACGCATGGAGTCACTATATCTGTGCTGTAAAACTTGTGGCGACGTTCGTGGAATTCGGAAGTGGCCCTACAGGAAAGACCGCTTCGATCAAATTCATTAATATATTAGATCTGTTGTCAAAGCTATCTGGATCATGTCGATTGTGTAATTGTAACTGAATGTATCGCATCGCTATTGGTGGCACGATCAGGGGGCAAACGATCTATCGGTCGTCTACACATAATGGCAATGCTTGTAACCCGATCAAATCGCGCTATCGTTTTACTGCCTTCGCTAGCATTGATGGATGTATGTCGGATCACCATGCATTAAAGACTAACCGTATGCTATTTGTCAAGTCACTGGGCTCGTATCATTTGGACGGTATATGGATTATTGGCTTGCCATCTAAATCCGGGGAATATTACTACCTGTTATTTGAGGAATATATCGTATGCTGAATATTTATTCACACGAGCTTATATGTAAGATATGTAAATTGAAAATCTTCCTTCTTTCTCGCATACAAACTCTGCTCATAAAGACACGCAAATATAAGGATTTCCCCTACCTTATTTGTTTTCTTTATTCATCTTCCTACTCAAATTCTGCGGTGCGACTGACTTACCTACTCAATAACATGTAAATTGCAACTGGTTTGGTTAATCTATTCCCATTTCAGTGCGCTCATAATGTAGTGTTGTAATTTTAAATGAACGCATTGTCCCCTGAGTGAGCATAAGTCGTAAAATGAATAGGAAATTTATTTCATTTCATTTATTTATTGCATGTCACAAAGTTTATAATGATGTTACATGTAGATAGATACAGATCATGTGACACCCTGGAAGGGCGCAGCAATAGAGAGAGCTTATTTATTATTTTCAAAATACATAAATTAAATAAAATCAATGTAGCAGGCACGACAAGTCTATCTCACTTTAAAAAAAAAACATTCAATTTAAATGCAAAATTAAAAATAATCAACATGCATACAAAACAAAAAAAAAACAAATTTGTGCATAAATAAACCAATTTGATGAATAACATTACGAAATTGGTACTTAAAAATCTCATTACAATAAAATAGTAGGACTAAAATTTAACAATAAAATTCATTATACAAAATTAATCGACGATAGTACACTATATAAAATTTATAGTACACTTTGTATAAATAAAACCATTTTTTATTTTACCGATCGATTTTACAAAATAAAATAATATTTTAAAAAATCTAGTAGAATTCATAATACTTAATTATTTAAATTAATTCAATTCAATAAAAAAAAACATTTAAAAAGAGAAACCTAATGCCAACATTTAAATAATCTAAAAATAATAATGTTATAATAAAAATATATTCAAAACTTTTTCATATTATTAAATTTAAATAAATAAATTTTAGCGCACATGTCAAATGTCATTTTTCTCTTCAAAAAATTCTTTAATATTGTAATAGCATTTGGAAAGGAGATATTGCTTTAGTTGTTTCTCGAAATCAGTGGGGTTTTCTATATTTTTGAGAGAATTAGGCAATTTGTTATAGATTTTAATCATCATTGAATGTGGGGCATCAGAGTTCAATTTTAAAGTTGTTTCGGGCAGTTTCAATTTATTTTGATAGCGATTATTACGTCTAACCAATTTAATTGGGGAATACAGATATTGGTGCTTTCTCACGAACTTACAGGCCTCGAAGATATAAAGTGACGTAAGTGACAATATTCCGAGTTCTACAAAAAATGGGCGACAAGTTTCGGTTTGCTTTAGATTATATAAGATTCGTATACATTTTTTTTGTAGTACAAAGATTTCCTGTATATTAGAGCAATTTCCCCACAGAACGATACCGTACGTTAATAGTGAATGAGCATAGGCATAATAAGCCGATAGTGTCGTTTTTAGATTAGTTAGTCTTTTTAGTTGACGAAAGGCATAAATGAATGTTGACAGTTTTTTTGCTAATCTCTGGACATAGGGTTTCCAATTTAAATGTGTATCCAAATCTATTCCTAACAATGTTGCTGAATTAACCGTTTCTATTTTAATTCCTTTGAATGAATAGTTTATCTCTAAAGCTTTTTTTTGATAAGGTTTAAACTGTATAAGCTTAGTTTTTTCTAGATTTAATCGTAAATTGTTACAACTTAGCCAATTTGTTGTTGTGTTTAAAATTTCATCCATTTTTGTGTTTAAACTACTGGTGTTAGGACAGCTTATTATCATGGAGAAATCGTCAGCAAAGGAAACACAGTGTTCTTCTAGTGACTTTGGCAGGTCGTTGATGTAGAGGAGAAAGAGAATACAACCTAAGACACTTCCCTGTGGAATTGAGCCCGTTATGGGAACACTCTTTGATCTTACATATTTGACTTCTCCCGTAGCGAAGTTTGTATTCTCTACCTCCACACACTGCGAACGACCATGCAGATATGATTTGAACCAATCGTGTGCTGTGCCTCTAATTCCATATCCATATAATTTGTTCAGTAAAACACCATAATCAACTCTATCATACGCCTTACTCATGTCAAGTAATAGGCCTACTGCGTAGTCCCTGTTATTAATTATATCATGAATTTTCTGCATATATTTGTAAATAGCTAGAATGGTAGATCTATTTTTTCTAAAGCCGTATTGGCAATTATTAAGAATATTAAATTTGGTCAAGAACGACTGAAGACGTCTTGCCATTGCTGTTTCTACTATTTTGGAAAAGGTAGATAATAAGGCAATTGGGCGGAAGTTGTTTGGGTCCGTTTTGTCCCCCTTTTTATATACCGGTTTAACTAATGACACTTTCAACGCATCTGGAAAGCTGCCTTCTTTAAACGACTGATTTATTAAATGAGTTAAAGGTAGAACTAACTCATTTACGCATTTTTTCACCAGGGTGGGTGGAATTTCATCCACACCAAAACTAGTTTTGTTTTTTAGGTTTTTTATAATTTTTTGTGTCTCATTTGGCTTAATGGGATTGAGGTAAAGAGTATTTTCAACGGTATTAACTATTTTTGTCTTATGTGAATCATTTGATTTTCTTGAATTGCTTATTGATATGAAAAAGTTATTGAAATAGTCAGCTACTGATTTCGGGTCTTCAATAGGTAATTTGTTTTTTAATAGATGTATATTTTGTATATTTTTTTGGGATTTACGGTTAGATGAAGAGTTTATTATTTGCCACATAGCTTGACTTTTATTTTTATTATTATTATATCTTTTTATATTGTTTATTTTTCTTGACATTTGAACAGCCTTTTTTAATATTTTACTATATAACGTGTAATGTTCTTTTAATATTTTATTATTTGACTGAATCAGGTGTTGTTTCAATAATCTTTTATTTCGGCATGAAGTTTTTAGACCTTTTGTAAGATAAGTTTTCTTTATTTTTATTTTTATTATTTTTTTTGGTATGCTCTTATTTAGTATTCTTTGTATTATACTTGTAAAATGATTATAGTTTTCATTTAAACTTCTATTCTGATTTATGTATTTGTCCCAATCGATTAACTTAAGTTCCTCCCTAAATTTTTCAATATTTTTCTCATGAAATGATCTTTTACATATCGTTATAGTATGAAGGGGCTCGCTATCTATCGGTGTCGAGAAAATTATGCCTTTATGGTCTGAAAAACCGAACTCCTGAACATTCAAAACATTGCTATTATTACTAAAATTAACGAAAAGAAGATCTATGCAAGTAGAACTGTTTTTTGTGATTCTTGTAGGTTCCTTCACCAATTGTTTAAAATTATACATAAGCATTTGATTACGTAGGCTATTTTTTAGTGTATTATTTGTTAAAAAATCTATATTAAAGTCTCCACCCATTATTATTGATTTAGTTTTGTCTTTCAACCATAAGAGTTTTAAAAGATCTTCAATACAGTTAAAGATTATATCTACGTTTTTCTTTGTATTCGGTAAATAAATGTTGATTATTAATATGTTATACTTTACTATTTCTATTGCACTAACTTCAAAAATGTGTTCTTGAGACATACTTTCAATATCAATCCGTGATTTTAACTCCAAGAATTGTTTTGCCAATATGCATACTCCTCCGCCTTCAGATCCTTCTTTCAGATTGTGGTTTTGTCGGCAGAAATGTGATGCTATTTGATACCCAGGGATGTTGAATAAATCCAGTTTTGAATCGTTTAACCATGTCTCTGAGATGCATATAACGTGCAAATTATCGTTGTCTTCCATAAATGCTTGGAGTAGGTGAGTTTTATTATTGATGCTTTGCATGTTCTGAAAAAATACGCTGAAGTTAGCTCCGAAAGTAATTTTTTCTATTATTTCCATAATATGGTAGTCTTCTATTTGATACTTTTTCGTGGAGATTTGTTATTGGCGTGTGTAGGGTTTCAATGTTTTGCTGTGAGGTCTCAGTTACTTCTTTTTGTTCACTCTCGGTACTTAAGTTATTGGTGACGCAAGATTCTCGGCCATCAATTATTAATTTATTGTTCCTTATGATAGCATGACGGCCATTTTTTCTTGCAAGCTGAAGGGCTTGGTTTAGTTTTCTTCTCTCCTGTAGATCTGATTCATTTAAATATTTTGTTACATTTAGACCTGCCTCCTTGAAGGTTGTGCAACATTGAAGTATGTGTTTTTTCAATCTTTTACTTGTAGTTTCGATTTTTACTGGTCTTCTATTTCCCTTTCTGCCAATAAAAATTATGTCGTCGATATATTGCATTATATTGATATTTAATAGATCATAGAATATGTTCGAAATTTTTTGTGTGAGATCGTCTTCCGTCTCCCAATAATCTTGAACTAGACCATGTAAAACAAAGCATTTTTCGTTTCTGTCACTTCCATGGTATGTATTTTGGGGTTGTGTTTCTCCCTTTATGTTTTGAATTTCCTTATGTAGTCTTTTGTTTTCCTCTTGCAACTTTGAGCACTCATTTTGTAGCATTGAAATTTTTGAGTCTAAATTGTTAATATTGATTTTAATAGTTGTTTGCTCTTTTTGGACGTGTTCTTTGTTATTTTTCAATTCCGTTTTTAAATCACTTATTGCATTTTCAATCTCATCTTGAATGGCTGTCTTTATTGCAGAAAGTATATAGTTGTTGTTTTGTCGCAGGTTTTTCTGTATAACCGTATTAATATGGTGAAGAGTTATTTTATTATCCACTATGCAATCTGTAAGGTTTTCCACGTTGGCTTCATTTACTGAGTCATCTACTAATTGTGTATCGCCGTGGGGTGAGCATATTGAGTCATCATCAACAACTGGAGAGGTTAAATTCGGATGGGTTTTTAAGCGCCGTCTCAGAGTGACTGTTGGGTCAATTTGCTGCTGGATGGACGAACTTTGTAATTTTTCTTGTAGGGTTGGATTGGTACACTGGCGTACAGGAGTACTCGAGTTGTCCATTTTTGATTCTTTAGATCTGCATAAGGGGCATTTCCAGGACTTTTTGTGTTGTGTAGTCATAGTGTTTAGGAATCTTTTTTCTGGTACGTTTGCACATTCTAAATCATAGTTCTGTAAACATACATAACAATTCAAGTATATTCGGTGTGGTATTTTTGACCCGCAGCCTGCGCATACTATATCTGACATATTGTGTTGGGTTTTGATTCAGTATATTTTTGAATTATCACAAATTTTCAGGTGGCGCTGCTGGATTAGCGTACTTATTAAAATTAATTCAACTTTTGTGGTGCTGCTGGAATAATACACAAATCTTCAGGTGACACTGCTGGGTTAGCACTACTTTTTTGTGGCGCTGCTGGCATGAAACACATGTAACTTTTATACTTTTTCTACTCCACAACAGATGGCGCTGCTATGCTTTGCTAACAGTGACGATTCATAATTTCAAATGTAGGTAGGTTATTTTATAATAATATCACTTTCTTATTTAAATCTTTAATTATTGCACCTTTTTTCCTGAGTTTATAGTAAATTTACATGGACTAACCTTCTAATGGCATATAAGACCTGGAAACGGTGTAGTGGTTCCAAAAATACTGTATTAATGCAATATTTCTGTTCTGTATTGTTTCTTGAGTTTTTAGTTTCCGGCTACGCTGCTGTTACTGAATAACATTTGTACAGCTTCCTATAGGGACTTTTCACGATTTTTCACTGTTTTCATTTGTTATTTTACACTGATTATATTTTTAAAGATCACTTAATACGGAGCACGATTTTAGTTGGAGCTCAGTGGCGCCCTCTCCCTCTTTCACAAACCAAATTAATGAATGTATGTGTAACAATGGCTTCTTTCTGAATTGTCTGAACGGCTGTCGCTGCAGTGTTTGGTCGGATTTATAGTAGTCCAATAAAATTAGGTTAAATTGGAAATAATTCAATAACTGTAATTTTGTTTTTCTATGATATAAAAAATTGTTAGTTATAGTAAAAATAAACAGAATTAAACATTTTGAAACTTCGCATCAAAGTAAAAAAAATGAAAAACTAAATTTTCAAACATTTTGATTTCAAAATTACAGCATAATAAGTAACTTTGTAAAAGTACCAGTGTTATGATATGACGCTTGCGTTTCAGGTAAATAAATCAAAATTAAACTAATTGATCAATGGGGACTATCATTATTAAAGAAGGTTCAGTAAGTTGCAGATATTTTGGCTTATCTTATCAGAAATTATAGATAACTGTAATTCAACAATTTATTCTGAATAGTAGTTACTGTCTGTTAATAAATTGTTAAAAATTAAACAGATTATCTTTGCAGATTTCTATTTTTCGAACTAAGTCAAAAATATTTTTAATATTTGGAAAACGAAAATACATAACTATTTCGAAAGTGTTTAATTGATGCCTTCAAAATATTATTAGTACTATAAGAAACAAATTAAACAATAAATGTCTGCGATTATTCTTTAAATGATATTTTTTCTTAGTTACGTTTCAATACGAACGTTATTAGTTGGAAAATAAGGTCGTAATTTCTTTGTGTTTCAAATCTCGACCGTGCTGTCCTGAGTCGCGAGCACTCGCGATTTTATTATAGGCTATATTCAAGTCAGTGATAAGTAGTCCGTTCGTTTCGGTCGGGTTATCGGGTATTAATTATTAAGTACCCTGAGCAATTTAAAAAAAAGTGTAGATAGCCCCGCTGTTCGCCCTGGCCCTCGGATTTCTTCATTTATATTTTTGTTATGAATGACTTCTAGCAAAATAAATTCGTTTATTTAGGTGAAATAAGCATATTATTAAATATATAATCTACGTTGTCTTTTTTTTTGATAATTCACAAAATATTACATTTACGAAGATTTTAAAACGTTGAAATGAAACCCATTGAAATGAAAAGTGTGTGCGAGCGGTTTCAAATGTCAATGTCAGTTATTGAATGCTTAAATATTAGTTAAAAGTTTAATTAATTTATTTTTAATAATTTCTATCAAAAATAAATAGTTACAGTAAAATCGAAAATTTGAACGAAGCGGAACATTCAGTTTTGTGACCACTTTTTTTTAAGAAAATCTTCTCATTGTGTAAAATTTCGGATGGAAATGGCAACGTTTTTTTCGACCTTTATCGTAAGACGCTATTTTAATTACATTGTAAAACTGATTTTAGTGTCAGCGTCGATTTACTGTTGAAGTGATCAGTGTTTTTTTGCTCAGGTATGTAACCAAGTTTTGCCATTAAAATTATCTTTTCTTTAATTATTGTTATTGTGGATACATAACATAAATTTATATAGTATTTGATATCAAAAATTTAATAGTGCTAAGTGCGATCAGTAATTATTAAACAATTCAAAACTATAAGAAAGTAGCATAGCATTATATGACTTGCGTGTTGTGACTTATTCTACAGTCACATATATTGGAACGACAAGTCACAACAGGTCGGAAATCATAAACTTATTTCACATTGCAAATTCTTACCCACCAAATTATGAATTACTAAGTGTGAGTTGCACCAAAACGCTGTCAAAGTTAAAGTTATCGTCAAATGATAATGCACCTATTTGTCACGTCAAACTTGTCAAAGGGCATCATGCTGGCTGGCACTTCTTTTTTTGGTTAACTTGTGTTTAACAATCTTATTATTCACTTCTCAAGCTTACGCGCTCACCAGACATGAAATAAAAGACTTTAACGGATACTAGCGCGGTTTTATTGAAAGTACTTTAGGCTCAATTACATTACACAATTTTAAGCAAGCGATTTCAAGACTAAGCATGGTGTAAACAGAGTAAGACAGTTAGAATTTTAAAATCGTGCGGCCGAGCCCGCTCGATAATAAGATTCTTAAAATTGTGTCGTCTAAATGCACCACGCGATTTCAAGACAGTCTAACTGTACCTACGACGGCACGTCAGACGTAACAGTTGTACTACAAAAACCAACTTTATACCTAAGGCATAAAGGCGTTCTCAAGGTCAACGTGTAGAGGTAATGTGACAGACAGAGACAGACTCTGTCTGACTCGCGACAGATAGACGATACTGCCACAGTACAAGATAAGTTCAAAAAGGAATGTTGGTTTTTTAACACGTTTTCATATGGACGTTTTCTTGTTTATTTATTTATTTATACTATTAATATTTATAAGTAGGTTCGTTTATTTGTTTGCCCGTAATTTTAGAAAAGAGTATTTTATACTAGTTAAGTACCTACCTACCTAGCTTTCCGATGAGCTCGAGACTTGAAACTTATAGGTAGGTAAGTTGTTTTTAACACGCTTTTATTAGGTTGCTTTCTCGTTTGCTTGTGTGTTTGTTTGTTTGTTTCTCCACAAAGTTTGCGAACAATATAAACTAGCTTTCGGATGAGCTAGAGACTTGAAACTTTGAACATAGGTCAGAAATAGAAGGCAATGCAATATTATGGTATCATTGGGCTGAAGATGGAGTCGGAAGAAGGCCACAGGAACTCTATGATGGAACCATACAACCCCATCGTGCTTGGGCTCGTTAGAATCGTCTTGATGAGTACTTTAAAGGGAGACGAGGTCCAGGCTCTGATGATGAAGCTGAAAGGCCATGCCATAGGAACTTAATATTGAAACCGTGCAACCTCATTGAATTTGGGCTCCTTTGAATCGTCTTGACGAGTGCTTTGTTGGGAAATAGTGTCCAGGGTCTGATGATGGAGCCGGAAGAAGGACACTGGAACTCTTTATTAAAACCACGCTACCGCATTGTGTTTGGGCTCGTTTGAATCGTCTTGGCGAGTACTCTAATGGGAAATAGTGTCCAAGGATCTGATGATGGAGCCGAAAGAAGGCCATATGAACTCTATAATAAAACCATGCAAATGCAACCCCATCGAGTTTGGGCTCGTTTGAATCGTCTTGACGAGTAACTTGTTCGGAAATAGTGTAACGTATAATAACGCGATATCTAGGTAGGTCCATACGTGCACGACCGACGACAACGACGATGTGCACCTTCTGAGCCAGACGCCGTGGGCAGGCGTGGCGCGGCCGCGGGGCGGGTCGCGCCGAGGGGCGGGCGGGTGCTTCTTCCCGAGTGGGTAACGCGTCGGGTATTTACGAATATGCGGCCCGCGCGCGAGCCGTCGCGTTCGCGTTCGCGTTGGTGTGCGGTGCGGTGCGGTGCGGCGTGTGCGTCCGTCGAGTTATTCACAAGAGGACAGTCTTGTTTTGTTTTATACGATTCTTGCAATTTGCATTAAGTAAGTACCTACACATTAGAGGTTTTTATCTACTTAAATAAAATGATACTAGGTAAATATACCTACTACTACTTCATACCTACTAGGTAAAATATTTCTATTCGTGAGCCTTTCGAATTTTCAACCTAGTCAGATATTAATGTTATGTAGGTTTCTAATAGGTAGATAAAAGTTGAAAAAATGATTAATATATAAGTAAGGAGATAGGTACCTAAAATTTTATTTGACACGACGACTGCAAATTGAAAATATTTATAATTAACCTCTTAACAAACAATGATTAAAGAAAAGGAATTTGGTATTAGGTAGGTGCTTAAAGAACTAAAACCGAAAATAAAACAAATACAAAAACTACAATGTAAATAACTCCAATACTACGTTGATTGAAAAAGACATTAGAGACTTACTGCCTTCTCTTTTACTATGACAGTAAGCACGGCCGAGCGTGCTAGAAATTGTGTGGTGTAAATGCGCGTATTCTTAGTCGTTTTCAAGACAGTCTTAAAATCGCTTGCTTAAAATTGTATAATGTAATTGAGCCTTTTGGTTGTTCTTTTATTGAAACGAAATACCAACCAATTACCAAAGTACTTTCAATAAAACTGCGCTAGTATCCGTTAAAAAGTCTTTTATTTCAAGCTTATTAAAGTTAGGTGGTGCAACTGAGCCTAAAACTACATAAAATCTGTTTTTTTTAATTAAGAAAGAATATTTAAAGTTATTGTTTTATTTCTTTTATGTACTATTCTTCTATAATTTCACCAGTTATTTTATTTTAACTGAATAAATACTTAGTGTGAGTTGCACGTTGCACCAAAACGCTGTCAAAGTTAAAGTTATCGTCAGATGGTAATGCTACCTATTTGTCACGTCAAACTTGTCAAAGGACATCATGCTGGCTGGCAACCTCTTTTTTGGATAACTTGTGCTTAACACCGGTAAAATAAAATACCGACTTTTTTTTTTTTTTTTATTTGGGATAACAAACAGTTGATACAATATTATATTATAATTTACTTGTATTAGGTATTTAGGCCATCTTTAAACAGTTTAAACGCAGCTTTGTTAACTTTAAAACTTTTGTAACTGACCATTATGTCACTGTCTTTTCCCATTGATGGAGTTAATGTATAAGATTAGACGATTTTTACTTTTAAAATTGTGCGGCTCCAAAATATGATTAGAGTAAATGTAATAACTTTTCGAAAAAGCGACACATATCACATAAAATATTATGTTTTTAAGGTAAAGTTATAAAATAACTCATCAAAAAGTGACAGAGTCACATAACCGAAGAAAAAAAACGATAATTTTGTGTTAATCCTTGAAACTAGAGCTATTTTACTATATTTTAAATCCCATGTGTAATTAAATTAGTTAATAAAAAAAGGCGCATTAGTTTCACAGTTTCTCATATTATGTTTTAAAATTTAGTCACTCAACGGATTACGGTGCCAGTTTCGCAACAAAGTTAGTTTTGTTTCGATATTATCGCGAAAATACCTCAAATTTTCCCTAAAAAATTCCCCGGGAAAAAATGTATGGACCCCGTCCCCAACAGTGTAGCACATTTTATCATATATCATACGAAAGAGCGTAAAATAGACATCATGTGCTACAAGAGTGGGGAACTGGGGACGCTTTATACCATTGTTATTTGTAAAAAAAAAGTGTGGTACACTTTTTTTTCAGTCGCTCATAGGTACAGTCAGCAGCACGTCAGACAATACATGTTGATCTTGAAACCGTCTTTATGCTGTACGTTATAAAAGCTGTTTTCGTAGTTCAACTGTTTAACAGTATCCAGTATCTATCTCTTGACCATTTATTGTTAAAGTTGCTTGCTATTGCTTTTTGTTTTGATGGGTACTTTGTTGAAATAGTGGCCAAAGTCGGATGATGGAGCCGGAAGAAAACCACAGGAACTTTGGAATAAAACCATATAAATCCATCAAGTTTGGGCTCGTTTGATTCGTCTTGACAAGTTCTCTTTTGGGAAATTCAATAGTGTACAAGATTTGATGATGAAGCCGGAAGAAGGCCGTAAAAACTCTGTAATAAAACCATGCAACGCCATTTAGTTTGGGCTCGTTTGATACGTCTTGACTAGTACTTTGGTGGGAGACGATTTCCAGGGTCTGATGATGGAGTTGGAAGAAGGCCACAGGATATCTGTAATAAAACTGTACAACTCCATAGAGTTTGGCTTGTTTGATTTGTCTTGACAAGTACTCTGTTGGGAAATAGTTTTCAGGGTCTGATGATGGAGCCGGAAGAAAATCACAGGAGCTCTGTAACGAAACCATACAAATACATCGATTTCGAGCTTGTTTGATTTTTCTTGACAAGTACACTGTTGGGAAAATAAATAGTGTTCAAGGTCTAATGATGAAGCCGAAAGAACACAAGAACACTGTAATAAAACCATGCAACCCCATCTAGTTTGGACTCGTTTGATTAGTTTTGACTAATGCTCTAATAGGAGACGGTTTCCAGGGTCTGATGATGGAGCCGGAAGATCACAGCAAATCTGTAATAAAACCATACATACCAATCGAGTTTAAGGTCGCTTGATTCACCTTGACAAGTACTCTGTTGGGAAAATAAATAGTGTTCAAGGTCTGATGATGAAGCCGAAAGAAAGCAACAAGATCTCTGTAATAAAACCATGCAATCCCATCTAGTTTGGGCTCATTTGATTAATCTTGACTAGTACTCTAATAGGAGACGGTTTCCAGGGTTTGATGATGGAGCCGCAAGAAGGCCACAGAAATTCTGTAATAAAACCATGCAACCCCATCGAGTTTTTGCTCGTCTGATTTGTCTTTGCTGGGAAATAATGGCCAAGGTTAGATGATGGAGCCGGAAGAAGATCACATAAACTTAGTAATAAAATCATACAAATCCATCGAGTTAAAGCTCGTTTGATTTGTCTTGACAAGTACTCTGTTGGGAAAATAAATAGTGTTCAAGGTCTGATGATAAAAGCCGGAAGAAGGCCACAAAATCTCTGTAACAAAACTATTCAACGCCATTTAGTTTGAGCTCGTTTGATACGTCTTGACTAGTTTTCTGATGGGAGATTAAATTGAAATTGAGATAGTATCCAGGGTCTGATGATGGAGTCGGAAAAGGGTCACAGGAACTCTGTAATAAAACTATACAACTCCATAGAGTTTAGTGTTCGTTTGATTTTTTTTGATAAGTACTTTGTTGAGAAATAAAGTCCAGGGTTTGGTGATGGAGCCGGAAGAATGGCACAGAAACTCCATAATAATACCATACAACACAACCCCTTCGAGTCTGGGCTCGATTGATTCATTTTGACAAGTATTCGGATGGGTGTTAGACCTTCGTCTGATGTTGAAGCCGGAAATACACGGAAAAACATAGATAAGACTAAAAAGCAGAATTTATATATTTATTGACAAAAAAAACTAAAAAGAGACACGTTTTAAAAACGAACTATAAAGTAAAAAATCGAACTGAAAACCCGTAACGATTTATGACAATATACAGAAGTTAAACCTAAAAACGTGGGGAAAATGCAAAAGTCAATGATGATAAATCTTCCAAAATGCTTCCCATTACACGTAGCATTTAGGTTTAACTTGAAAAATAAACAATATTTATTAATTACAACCATTTTTTTAAATTTACAGAAATATTCGAATAATATTCGAATATATTCGAATACCTCCTTAAAAAATATCGAGTATTCGAATAGTGAATTTCATCGAATATTTTCAAGCCCTAGTTGGAAGTCGTCAAACCCGTTTTTTAATAGCGCCCGTTATATTTTTTTATGGCTCAGACAAAGTGAGTCACTCATCTACAAGAGTGTCTGATTTATCATTTTCCATACAAAATTTGAACCCTACTTTCACCCCTTTAAGGGTTAAATCATGTCCACCGTGTTAGACATCAAAATAAATGTCATTTTCACAATCACCATACCATAAAACGTCAAGAACGACATCCATATCGATTTTTATGTTTACTTACCCTATTTACCCCTTGAGGGGTTGATTTTCGAAATCACAAATAATTGTTTGCTTATTTATTTTTAGATGTGATCCAGCGAAGTTTAAAGTTGTAATTTCGATTTGATATTCTTTATCCATACAAAATTTGAAACCCCATTTTCACCCCTTTGGGGGTTAAATCATGTCCACCGTATATTGGACTTCAAAATAAATGTTATTTTCGCAATCATCATTCTAGAAAACCCTCATAACGATATCCTTATCGATTTTTGGATTTTATTACCCCATTTCTTATAGGGGGTTAAAATACTAACAGTAGGCTGAATATGTGGCTATATAATGGTTTATTTAACATTTGTCTTTATTGTCAAATGTATCATGCTGGTAGAGGACTTTGTTTTCCATAACACAGACGAAGGTCTACTGTGAAAGACAGATGAATCGAATGATTGTTACAAATTATTTGTACAATAAAGCATTTTTATTATTATTAATATATGTGGCGTTAGATTTACACACATAAGCCTAAATAATAAATAAAGCGATTTTTGATTCGAAAATAAAGAATTTTCTAAACACAACTTCGTCCCCTTTTTCACCCCTTCGGGAGTAGAATTTTCAAAAACGCTGAGACACGTGAATATTAAAATTCAATTGTTAGCCTAAACACAAAATTTGAAGATCCTAGCTTCGAAACTGAGGGATTTTCATACAAACTTTGCACCCCTAGACCTCATAAGGAACCTATGTGCCGAATTTGGTGTCTTTAGACCCAGGGGTTTGGGCTGTGCATTGACACGTGAGTCAGTCAGTATCTTCTTTTATATATTAAGATTACACGATTTTTACCTTTTAAATTAGTGCGGCCATAAAATATGATTACAATAAATGTAATAACTTTTCGAAAAAGCTACACATATCACATAAAATATTACGTCTTTAAAGTAAAGTTAAAAAATAACTCATTAGTAAGTGACATAGTCACATAACAGAACAAAAAAAAAACCGGCCAAGTGCGAGTCAGACTCGCGCACGAAGGGTTCCGTACCAAAACGGCAAAAAAAACTGTTTGTTGTATGGAAGCCCACCTTAAATATGAATTTTGTTCTGGTTTTAGTATTTGTTGTTATAGCGGCAACAGAAATACATCTTCTGTGAAAATTTCAACTGTCTAGCTATCATGGTTCATGAGATACAGCCTGGTGACAGACAGACGGACAGACAGACAGACAGACAGACGGACAGCGGAGTCTTAGTAATAGGGTCCCGTTTTTAGCCTTTGGATACGGAACCCTAAAAACGAAAAAAACTTGTGTTAATCATTGAAACTAAAGCTATTTCATTTGATTTATTATTATTTGATTGATATATTTTATAATCATACATAATAATTAGTCTAAATAAATTTTGAAAAGGCGTATTAGTTTCACACTTCATTTTATTATGCTTATAAAATTTAGTCACACAACGGAGCCAGTTTCGCCACAAAGTCAGTTTTGTTTCAATATTATCGCGAAAATACCTTGAATTCCAAGTTCCTTTTTAGTTTTATTTATAATTAATTATAATTATGTCCTATTAAATTATAGTGAAATTGGTAAAAAAAAACATATAAAATAAAATAAAATTTTAAAGTGGGGTACTTACTTTTACTTTTTTTTAATTGCTCATATGTGCAGAAAACTTCATGTAATAACTAGGTATTTAGTAAAATTTCCTCTCAACAGTTACTTACTACCTACTTCAATACTTCAAGTCACCGTCTTGTCGGTACGGTAGTCGTGTTAGGTACTCCTTACTCCAGTAACTTTACTACATAATTATAGTAGGTACTACCGTTCTTTACTGTAAGGTAATTGTGCTTTTTAGGGTTCCATAGCCAAAGGGTAAAAGCGGGACCCTATTACTAAGCTTTCGCTGTCCGTCTGTCTGTCTGTCACCAGGCTGTATCTCATTAACCGTGATAGCTAGACAGTTGAAATTTTCACAGAAGATGTATTTCTGTTGCCGCTATAACAACAAATACTAAAAATTTAATAAAATAAATATTTAATGGGGGCTCTCATACAACAAACGTGATTTTTCTGCCGTTTTTTTGCCTTATATTAATAAGGACAACAGTTAGACAGTTGAAATTTTCACAGATGATGTATTTCTGTTGCTGCTATATCAACAATAACTAAAAACCGAATAAAATAAATATTTAAGGGGGCTCCCTTACAATAAACGTGTTTTTTTTTCCTTTTTTTGGTACGGAACCCTTCGTACGCGAGTCCGACTCGCACTTGGCCGGTTTTTTTTATTTACCCACAAAAAGGTACCTACTAAATAGTTCCTTTTTAGGGTTCCGTACCTAAAGGGTAAAAACGGGACCCTATTACTAAGACTCCGCTGTCCGTCTGTCTGTCTGTCTGTCACCAGGCTGTATCTCATGAACCATGATAGCTAGACTGTTGAAATTTTCACAGATGATGTATTTAATTTAATTTAAATTTCTGTATAAAAGCAGAATAAAATAAATATTTAACGGGGGCTCCCATACAAAAAAACGTGATTTTTTTTGCCGTTTTTTGCTCGAAATTTATAACGGCAACAGGTAGACAGCTGATATTTTCACAGATGATGTATTTTTGTTGCCGCTAAAATAATAAATACTAAAAACAATTTAAAATAAATATTTAAGAGGGGCTCCCATACAACAAACGTGTTTTTCTCGTTTTTGGTACGGAACCTTTCCGGCGCGAGTCCGACTCGCACTTGGCCACTTTTTAAACTTTGCAAGAGATAGGTACGGTACGAGGTAGGCCAATAAGTACTAGAATATGTCATCTCATCAATCAGTCAGACTGTATACGACAATAATAACACAGTAAAATCAAATAAGTTCCTATCATATATTCATTCGTATTTAACTCGCTCGTATAGGCAACCGACAAGATGACAGACAGCCAAGTAGCCGCCACGCCACTACCGGCTGCAGCGCGCCCCGGCTCCCGCCCCCCGCGCGCGCTTATCCTGCACTTTGCGCCAGAAGGCCCCGTTTTTCAACTTACTGTATGTAATATAGATTCCATTGATAAAAACATTTTTATTTTTTATTAAAAACGACACAAAATAGTTAATAGTGTTACGTACGTTAAATGTTATAAACATAGTCGCCGTGCGGGCGGCGGCGCGCCGGCGGTGGCGGGTGGTTCTCTGCCCCGCACGCACCCATCGCATGCATTCTGCTCCACTACTTGCTTTCGCGTGTTTACAAATAAATTGTAAATTTCTTATACGTGATATTTACATGTTTAATTTTGATGAAAACATGATCGTAGTACACAAAAACCTATTATTAAACAAAAAATGTACCGTTATGATTTTTAACTACTGAGAAATACATTATTATAAAAACGTAAAACACAAATGTTTAATTTTTGACTAAAATGTCTAAAAAGACGCATTATAGCTTTATAAGACACAAGCATCAGAGTTACCATTTTGGCTTATCGAGAAATTGAGATTAGATGAATACTCTGAAAAAAAACCAACATGCGACTTTGCTTTTAGTTTAATTTTGCTATTAGGTGATGGCATTTGAATGCACCTTAAAATTATACAAACAAGGTATTTGGTTACTTATTTTACTTTTAGGAAAAGGTTAGGTAGTGTACGAAATCTCATGATTTTTATATAAAAGGGGTACCACCCTGGATTTTTTACATCATATATCTAATTAATATTTGACACTTAATATCAATATCCGATAGAATAATAAAAATTGCGAGTTTATTAATTTTGTCCAGATAAAGCTACTTTTATGCGCCTATAGGCGCAGTGTTCGGTCAAGGTTGTAGAGGCCCGCGGCGCAACTTGGCAAGTCACCAGATTGGCGCATTCGAATTATTTTTGCAATATCTAGACTAGAGATTTAGATAATGGAGATATCGAAAATCATCACGAAAATTATTTATATGCCGCCCAATCTGTAAACGTGGATCACTGACAAAATCTTAAAATAAATAAAATCGCTAACATTCCTTGTAATGTAATTCAGAAATATAACTGGCAAAACTTAGAGATGTCCAAATGAGCTTGTTAACTTTGCCACGTGTGGCAATGGCGGTTATTTTTCGAGGACACTATGTAACATAAAAACTAGACTACGAACTTGTTTTTCGTCATGATCTTGGCTTAATATTGTGTTAAATATTGAACAGTGCTAATTTTGCCTGTTTTGACGTCAACTAAAGCGCAGAAAGTAAAACGAAAGTCAAGAATGTGTTTTTGAATGACTGATTTATTTTTGTAGTCTGACATAAGATGAATAGAATAGTTGATGTGCCAAAGATATATAAGCTACCCACAGATGCTCAAATAGTAAAAATTGAAAAATTGATTCGACCTTCTTGAGCAATGAGCTAGTTTTGTTTTGCGCCTTAACCTTAGATAGGATAGAATATGAATATACGATTCTTGGATAGTTAATTAATTAAATGATTTATAGTAGTCGCGTTCAAGAGAAATGCTTTTATATGATAAACTAAACCCAGTTATCGTTTACTATCTGTGTCACTATAGATTAAATCAATCTAGATCAGGCAGGGCAGGTTTTATCATTTCAGTAGATAAACATTGTAGTGTACTTTTATTAGGTTCTATTTAAGCCTATCCTACGTTATTTACGCGGTCTCAGTCAAAGGTTCACGGTCGTTGCGTATTTAATGCCCTTTTACCCTCTACCATACCTTCATCAAGCTAAAATATCTCACCTTTTACATTAAAAATACCTATTTTCAACCAAGGTCCTGGGTTGTTGTTTGTAGCTTCACATCTACTGCTGCATCATGTTCTATATTTGTCCTACTTATGATTATTGCTCTAACCAGGAAAATTATTTTAGGACTTCGAGCCCTATTATCGAGCGAGATGTAATGTTGTTTTGAATTACAGTGGCCTGTGGTACACGATGTTTGCTCGTTCCAGTTAACAAAATTAACGATAGCCGTCTTGGCCTGATTGCGTCATCTAAATCTGCAGCTCAGTTTAACTCTTACTTTTAATTTAATAATTTAGAAATGATCCTGCTAGCTGCTACATTTGTTTCATTTATCTGTTAAGTATTAGAAAATAATAAATTATTAACCACGATGCTTTTCAATCACTATAACATTTCATTGAATGACAATAAATAAAATAAGTAAAGATATTTTATTTTTTAAACTCTATCTAAAAACACTAATATGATACTAAATAATATACTATAAAAAATGACTAATCTAATTTCTTACGAATATTGGTGTGCGTTATTATTAATTCTATCCAACTAACTAAAGCTTCTCTGTCTGTAACCAACCATGAGTCACCGTAGCATTTGCTCCATGGTTGTATTCACAGGAAATAATGACATACTCTTGAGCGCTATAGTGTGTCATTTACGCATATCTGTTGCTTAAGATATCGGTGATTGAACTGAAGGATAACGTTCATGTTCTATTGGCCTTGCTATAAATAAATCAATCCATTATGAAATACCGCTGCTGACCGCAAAGCAAAAGTCTACAAAAGCCTATTTAATGTCACTTTTGCTTGTTTACTTAACTAACTTGTAAAAACTTTTGACTTCAGCTGCCATGTCATAAACATACTAAAACTTTCATCAATTCTGAAGTAGTTACTCATCTTTATTGTTCAAGACGCCTCCCTCTCGTCATTAATGTTTAGGAGACCTCCCTTTTGTCTCCCGTTACTGAGGAACAGAATGCCTTTATTCTACGGCTTCGTCCCATACAGCCTTGATTTTTCTTTTCTTTGTTTCAGAAAATGAGTCTTTTGCTTGCTCAAGACTAGTGTAAAGCTGGTATAAAGTGTCATATTTCATAATGAAAAGCTCTCGTTTAATATTATACGCCAAAGTAACATTTATACGACCTAGTTTTCGTATAATGTAGCGTCTGTATTAAAACCTTTGGGACATAAGTCCATTAGGTTATTACTTCAATATTTGACTGCATATTAAGTTAAACATGCTATGTAGCATTAATGTACATCGAATACAATTCTTACGTAGAATATCATTCTATATATTGTAGAATATCATTCTTCCTATCTTTCCTAGAGATTCTATATATTTAACTAGGCAATGTTTAAAAAATTAAGCGGAAAAGGTAGTATCTCACCGAACAGTGAATTATTGGGATAACCAAAACTGTTAATGTATGTAAACGTTTAATTTCTTACATCGAAAGTTCTCACGGACACCATGGTAGGCACAAAACCAGTTTTAGGCCATTCTTGTTGAACGTTGAGTTGACATACATTTCGTGACTTGCGCTGTCTTCAACAATAAGAGGTTCTCAGATAAGGGTCTTAAATTGGTAATAAACTACTATCGCCGTATCGGGTTTGTTTCATTTGACGTGATAAATGCCCTATAAATGTAATCGTACTAATTGGTTGTTTGTTATTGTTTAAACTTATCAAACGCATTGTGGAATTTGATAAATTATAATAGCCTATAAATGAGAATCTATCCATAGATAGGTTATGTTTTATAACCTCGGTTATTATTTTCTTGTAATCTCACGCGACGCGACTAGTTTCCCGATATGAGTAAAGCCATGACAGCATTTCCAGTGTGATGACATTGTCGATATTATAATCTCGATACTCAATTCGTTTTACTGGCTACGAGCTCACAAGTGTTAGCATTCTTGAGCTTGAATCGCGATGACGATAAATTTCCTTTTTATCGACCAATTCATTTAGTTTATCTATAGGTATGCAAATGCATGCATTGCCTTTTATCTGAAGTGATGCATATTCGTAAATAACAATATCATTCCAATTTAGTCTTATCAAATCGTGATATCTAAAATAGATAGGATCGTTCTAACTGATAAGTGATATGATAACAAAATGTTCTTTTTATTCTTCCTATCTTTCCTAGTCTTTGTCATCTTTATCACATGTTGTCATTGTGTGTTTTACCTGTGTCTTCATTATTACTAAGTTCCTACTTAAGACGTTTCAATTCCTAGCTCTCACAGTCATTATACAGGCATGCTAATCTCTCTATTACTTAACCATTATACTTGATTGTGGTTTAACGTAAGAGGAGCTCACCACAATCAACCACCCCTGCAGCATAGCTGGTGTCAATGAACTTATCAACTGGTTTACCTGCATATCTCGTTCTCCTAACGTTAGATACATTTTGCCCATTAGTGTAATCGCTTAAATGCTCTTTACAAGCTAGAAGCTATTTGTAATTATGGAAGGTCGAGAAAATTCTTGGTGGTATGTTTATAAATGACTTTTTAATAGATTCTCATCAGAATTGTACAATATTACGGAGCATCAATACCAAATTGAGTTTTTTACTGTATTTATATACTATATAACTTCAAGGCATTCAAGGTTTTGCTGCAGATGCTCTATTAAAATAAACAACAAATAATCTATCAATATTTCCAATCAGCTTTGAAATAAATTCATCGCAAGTCACGAATTATTAAGTATAGTTCTAATATCTAGTATGATTTATTCTCTCTCCTAAATTTATTTGACACGAGCTAATTCCAAATGTACACCGCAGTCGCATTGAAGTATTTTCATGGCGGCCATTACTTTAGCCGTAAACCGTGTCAAAAGAAAGAAAATATTATTTCTCCCCTCGTATGCTCACTCCCCTTGTCTGTTAAGCTATTTGGTTTCATTTTTGGTTATAAGTAAGTCTTTGTAAGGTCGCTTAATGCTATTAAGAACTGTATGAAGTAAAAACTACTTCTTTGTTCCAGATTTATCGAAGAACAGATTTAGTGAAGTGCCCGATGAAGTCACTACTTACGTGTATCTGGAAAAGCTTTTGCTGTCACAGAATGTGATCAGAAGCGTACCCGGTACAGTGGGAGGTTTACAATCTCTTACCTATTTGGATCTAAGGTGAGTTGGGTACCTACCTACTTTAAAATTTTCATTTCCGAGAACTTTAGATTCGATAGCGTGACACAATCGTTTGATAACCTAAAGCTAATGTTGCTAACGGCTGACCTAACTTCAATTCTCTTCCTATATTTCGTAGAAAGTAAAAATGATTAGTACAGCTCAGGAGCCGTATTATGACCTCTTATTTCCAGACACTTTACTGACAGGCTATCAATCTATCTCTTTTATTTGCTATACGACAAGAAAGAGATGTCACTACAGCAATTTTAGAAACCTGGCAGGCATTAAGAGCTTGTAATACAGCCTCTGATCAGTTTTCAGTTTTAGGCATAGAAGAAAATCCAACTACAAAAAATAAAGTCAAATTAGTTATGAGCTTATTTATTTATTCTTGGAATGATATCAACACATTCACGTAAATTGAACCAATCATAAAAATCAGTCAGTAAATTAACATAGAACAATTCTGTTCTTCATTAATAATCTTTAAGTAACAATTTGTTTGACTATGACCTAATTATCATCACAGAGTAACAAAACAGGTAATCTATGATAGTGTCAATTATTACCATCTTATCTCTTAACAATCAATACCAATGTATTCTGTGACAATACCTTTTTTACTCAGAGATAATAATAGTATGTATTACTTAAAAGGGTTTTTGATCTATATCACTCGTGTACCCGAAGTTAGCATTCCTTAGCACTTGCATTAGATTCATTTTAACATTAATGCGCATTTCCTCCGGTATCGATTTTAAATGCGGCAGCAGAGACAAAAGGAACATTTTGTCAGGGTCTTCTAAGTCTGGTTTCGGCTCAACACTTGCAAATGCGAATTCTTCTGCCGTTGTTTTACTTGCCTTTCGAACTTTCGATGGCGTCGGTTCTGCAAAATCATCAATGTTGTCTCTGGACTCATTTTCAGACACATAATTATTATCTTCTTCAGAACTGTCATCGTCTTTTCTCAGATGTAATTTCTTCTTTGATTTCCAACCTCTTTTCCGAGTCCCACTATCTTCTGAATCACTGGAACCTTCATTTCTTGACGTTTGATTTTTGATGAGAAACTGCAACTGTTTGCTGTAAAGGTATGGTTTTCTGGTTCTATTGGGATTCTGAACGTATTTTTGGAAACAATCCCGAATACTTTTCCATTTCTTTTGTAGTTGAAGTTCTGAAAATAAACGAAATAAAAGTAATAAGTATGTTTTTACTTTTTAAGTAAGTACTTAAGGCGCTTATACCTATCCACTAGCACCTTCAATTCATTTATTTTTTATATACGTTAGTCAGCCACGTCAAAATTATAAAAAGGTTGCCTTTTTAAATTGTCTCTAATGTTTTTTGAATAACTCTTCAACAGTTTTCATCATTTTTGTTAGTTTTAAAATCCAATGAGGGCTTTTCAAAATGACAAAAAGATGTAGGCTCGATCTATCGAGTTGATATGAGTGGCGTTGAAAAAAATAGGGGATTCAAAGTATTTTTTACTACCAATTTTGACTTCCCTCTTACCATCAATCAACGCCATCTAGTGAGGCAAATAGTTACTTTTTTTTAATGTCAATTTGAAAACCCCTCATTAAAAAAGTAGCCACTTTTGTTTCGATTGCATTTTAACACTAGTACAAATAATAAAAAATCATGGAGTTGTTAAAAAAACACGGTGTTTCCTTTTTTTAAAATATTGACTTGGTTTACGTGTAATAAAAATAAAGGTATTAGCGGCGCTAGTGACCGGCTATAAGCGCCTTAAGTAATTTAGTTAGAAACTTTTACTTTTCCCAGTCCAAGAATAACTAAACCTATAGGTACGGTCAACAACGAAAGTGGCTAAGCACTTTAGTAAGTACCTAGGTACCTACCTAGTCATAGCAAATTTTTAAAGTACTCAAGTGTTAAGCGACTTTCGTTGCTGACTGTACCTACTGTAGTAAAATCTCTTCGCAGTAAGATCATCATCAAACATTCAAAATTGTAAGCGTTTTTAACTGTTTTCAGAAAGTGGTGTGTACCTACCTTTAGAATTGTCATATTTAGCGGCTATTTTTCGTCATAGCAAATTTTTAAAGTACTCAAGTGTTAAGCGACTTTCGTTGCTGACTGTACCTACTGTAGTAAAATCTCTTCGCAGTAAGATCATCATCAAACATTCAAAATTGTAAGCGTTTTTAACTGTTTTCAGAAAGTGGTGTGTACTAACTACTACCTACCTTTAGAATTGTCATATTTAGCGGCTATTTTTGTCGCTTACATAAAACCAAAAATAAAGAATAGAATTACTAGTATTAGGTATCTGCTTAATCAATACGAAATTACAAATTTGACCTTGACCACACCAAGCAGTTATAATACCTACCTACTATTTACGGCAAGGCAACTAGGTATAAGGAAAAGAACATGTTTTAACAGATAATTAGGTAGGTAGTAAAATAGTCATTAAAAGGATGTATGTCTGTATTATGTTAAAGTAGGGTGGATATGCCTAACTCCAGCCCCCCCCCTAATACCAGCCCCCAAAAGTTTTTGCTTTGCTTTCATTAAAAAACAGTGAAAATCGGAAACTGTTTGATGGAGCCACACCGCTAGTAAATCCTCTAAGATGGAAAATCACTATTAGCCGGTCACGTCACCTACTACAACTCACACAACGAGCAATAATGTTTACCGAGACCGAGTAGAGGTGACTATGTTTGAAAAACAGCATAAAAGCTCGATCGATGCGAACTTTGGGAAGTGTGTTTACGAAGGCAAGATGCAATTTTTTTAGGTTTTAAGCTTTGATACTAGTAATAGATTAGATATATAACGTTTTGACATTACTAGTTTGTAATTAAATTTACTAATTTCGAAAAAAATAGGTGGGCTGGAGTTTGACTGGATGATTTTCAATAACTTTCTATTACCAGCCGGGGCTGGTATTGGGTATTTAACTTTCGTTTAAGAAATCAAGTTCATCTTAATTTGCTCGTCTCAAGGTTGGAATTTGTAGTGCTATTCACTAGAATTACTAACCCTGCACCCTATGACCTAATTACAGCCGGGTGAAAAATGTTTAATTCCTAAGTTATTTGTTCTGCAAATTAGGGGCTGGTATTAGGATATGTATGAGAACCTAACTCCAGCCGGTCATCTAACTTTACGGCAATATACAGGGTGTTCTCAAATATGATTTTAATTATTTTGTTTTATTTTTTAATGTTAGATGTAAGAAGTAATAATAATTAAAATCATACTTTTCTTCACTCATAGAAACAGAAAATAAATTCAATATAAAAAAATGTATATTGAATTCCACTTCTTGGAAAACGCTTAAAAAAGTTTCAAATAATTAAAACGATTTCATACTCGTTGATTATACGTTTATTAAACCAAAGTTAACTTTTTGATACGCCATTTTTAATATATGTGTATTCTTAATTGATTAATATCTACAGGAGAGGTGTAAGTTTCAATGACTTGCTATGGGAATCATAATTTATAGCCTTTAGTGTTTTATTATCACTATTGAGAGTTACCAAATTATATTTTTTTTATTTTATACTAACATGGTTGTATTATTTTAGAACACCCTGTACCCGGCTAGAATTAGGGAGCAAAGCGGCTGATATTAGGGCAAAGGCGGCTGGAGTTAGGGTTTTTCGCCCTTCGGACATTTAAACGCTTCTCTATTTTTTTCCCACAAAACTACGTAAAACTAAGTTCTATTTTCGTAATAAAGATGAATCAACCTACCTAAAACTGTATCAACAATATTTTTAAGATAGCAATTGTGGCAACAACAGAGATCCAAAGTTGAAAAATCCTTGGGGGGGCTGGTAATTGGCATATTCACCCTATCATTTTGAATTAAAACGTTTTCGTCGCAGGCTCGCATAGTGAAAACAACCTTAAAATAATGCCCAGCCACGTGACTTTGTTTATTTGGCGCCAATTCGGTGCGGTCGATAATCATAATGCCGGTCAATACACTGGAATAAGTACTAATGATACCTACCTACTCCTCTACACTTTTAGATTCGATTTCAACTGGAAGTGACTAATACTTCTTATCATTAGTACCTACCTACCTACTTATACGTAACATCTTCAATACACACACAGACATGAAACTCATGAACATCAATATCAATGAAACATTTGATGTGCGTCCTTACCAAGTTCACGCATCTCGCTCTTGGTCACCTTGTAGTCAGTATTCAACAACTCCGCCACGACTTCGTTCCATAGTTGGTGTCTCACGTTTTTGGCGCGGTAATCTGGGTCTTCAAAATCCCAAATACCGGGTCTTTTTTTCACTTCTTCTATCAGTTTGTCAGGATCATATTCAAACTGCATGGTGAAATACGCAGGATTTTTAAACGCACGGTTTGTATTCACGAACGGGCAGACGCCGAGCGACTAGCGCGCGGCAGGGGAACGCTGCGGTTTCGCTTCAAAATGGCTGCTCGACGCTAATGTGCCTTCAGTTTTGCGTAGAGAAATAAGGACACAAACGTAACGAAAGAAAATAACATTCACTATTCTTTGGAATTTGTAAGCAGCAGTGTTGCTCATTATGTTTTTGCACGTTTGACGTTTGAGATTTGACATTGACATTATGTCATCATTAAAGATAATTCGTTCAAAGAGATGATGCACATTCGATAAGTAGTACCATAGCCTTCTATATCTTCCAAGCCCTGAAGTTGAGCAGAACGGCAACATCGCATGTGGTCAAGCACACAGTATAAAATTATTTTAATCATTATTTATTATTTGTTTTTCCTATATTATCTATGTTTTAAGTAGTTGTAAATTGTGATGTAAGATTATTTCAATAAAGTTTTATATTTATTATTATTATTTATTTATTAGAACATAAGGTTTGAGTCAAATTATTTGAACTTTTCGGGGGACCTTTAGTACGATGAGCATTTTGATCTAAGCCTCCTCTAGCAATAAATCTTACATCATTGGAAAGGCATTTAAATTTGAAACACTTTATTGTATAACTATAATCGTGAACTATTAGTACTTTGAGAGTTATAACGCTCTAAACTTGACCAATTTTTTTAACATTTATGACCTAAAACTCCGAAATTACTAACAATTAATAGAAAGTATGTTTGCAGCAAATATTTGTCATATAAAAACTTTTCTTACGATATATCATTCATTTCTATAGGTGTAGTAGATCAACTCCCATAGACAATAAACCACTTTTATACTTTAATAACCTTTTACTCCAAAAGTATTAACAATTGATATAAAGTATATTAACAGCAAATATTTGTCTTTAAAAGACCTTTCTAATGATATATCATTTATTGCTAGAGGGCGTGTTAATCAACTCCCTGCTGAAGAAAATCAGCAAAAAAGATGACATCTTTGACAGTCATTTTTGCCTGGTTAACATTGATATTTTTCTTATTGTTTAATATACAAAGCATTTCAATAAAAGAACTAAATTATTTTCATATTTTAAACCTCACAGAATCACTACGAAAAAAAATATCGACCTCTTAAAATTGAAATATTCCCATACATTTAGTATGGAGACTGGCGGACGACATGACCACGAACTGATAGTAACAGACGTTGCCAAACTTATGTTCACGGCTTGGAAATAAAGAAGGCTATGGTAGTACTAACACTGACCTAATTTTTATTCCTATTAGTAGGTACTAAATTAACCAATATCATATAAATAAGGTTTACAGTTACACAGAATGGTTGTGGCCCTTTTATTGCAATTAATTAAATTATTTTACATCAGTGTAAAAGGAATCAACATCTATTATGTTAAAAATACGCGGTGTTATTACAAAAGATTTTTATGCTCCTGTTTAACTTAGACACTGTTTAAATGTGATGCTGTCTCTTTCGAACAATATTGTCAAAAAAGTGTCAGCATCACATTTAAACAGTGTCTAAGTTAAACACCGAGTTTTGGTGGCGGTGCATCTTGCATAAGTATATTTTTTGCGGAAGTAAGCTACATATATATTTTTTCACCAAAATTTTTGTGAAAAATAAATTTTTGATATGCCCAGCTGTCAAAAATGAATTACCTACCTACATAATATAAATGTGTCCAAAATATTAGTCCAGTCCTTACTGGATTTAAGGAGTAAAAACTAGATAAGTCCCTTTCCAGTCTTGTTTGTTTGTACCGTATCGTGTGGGCGCCCTACTACCAAACGGCTTTTATCTATCGAGCGACGCGCGTCGCCCGCCTGCCTCGACTAGACGGGCGCCCCGCGCGAGGGGAAACCGCCAGCACCGCTAGGGCGCGGCGCGGCGCGGCGTCTGTCGAGTCGACCGTTTGCTGCACGCCCGACAACCAACGAACTAAGTTCGTTGCCGACAACTGACCACAATGCATCTATCTAATTGTTTATGACAATTTTTTTTTTAACGGCGGCCATTTTTTTAACTTAAGAGGGCTTTTCAAAGTGACATTTAAAAAAAAAAGTAACTATTTGCCTCACTAGATGGCGTTGATGGACAAGTGAAGTGTCGTAATTAGGTTAAAAAATAAAAGACCAGAAAAAGTTGTTTTCTTTTTCCTACGTTTTCTACAGTTGATATTTACCTCTTTATCAACGCCATCTATCGAACCTACAGTTTTTTGTCATTTTAAAAAGCCCTCAAAATTTATTATTTTATTTTATTATATGTATAGGTACCTACCTACCTATCTTATTGAAAATAATAATTCAATAATTATTAAAAATCATAATAATTAGTATTATTGAAAATAATAATAATAATAATTAAATTACCTATTAGAATTTTATTGCATTACATACATATCATTTTTAGTTGCGGATGAGATAACGTCCATGTGGATGTTAATGTGACAAGGTTCCATCGTATTACCAATTTGCGGGGATAGTAGGTAGGTACCTAATGTCTGTAGTTAAAAGGCTGCGATCAACGGGTCAACGTCTATCAAGAAGTTTTTAAATGTGAAAAGATAATACGCAAGAATTACGCCTAGAGAAGGTATAGGTACATAATCGCAAAATAAATTAAATATAATTAGAGAGTACGTACCTACCTACATACATACTCCCATAGTTGAGCATCTCGAAATTAAGCCGTTGGTCCCGCGGCTGCATTTGTTTGTTATCCATCATTAGGAGGGCTTGTTTCCGAACTCCGAACATTGGAAACATTAAAAATGACAATGATAATGTCCAAAATAAAAAAAACGTTAAATAATAAGGTCATAGGACAATGTGTAAATTATCACATCCCAGTACTATTATGTATTCTGTGTCCCAGTCCCACCACCCACTGAGAAAAATCCTAGATGATTTGGCCTATAAAACTGCTATTTTTATCACTTGGACCAATTTGATGATCTGTCTGACAATAATTCTGACATCGAGCGCAATCGGGGATTCTCAATAAGTTCAGTTTGGATTTGTCGCAATTTTTATCGAAACTAATCAAACAAAATAACCGTGCAGGCTTCTGGAATCCAAAAAATCCTCTTAACATTGAACATTTGACATAACTTCTGTTTAGTAGAGGTCTATGCGTCTCCTCGGTTGTTACAAATAATTTTCATCCCGTTGTTGTTTCCTGCACTCTTTCTAAACTCGTCGCTAACATGACTAAATCCCATTTCTATTTATACACAAATAACAATAGCCAACAAATTAAAAGCTCTGCTAGTCCTAAGAGAGCTATACAGCGGTTTCAAAATAAACCGACGGTTTTGTGCTACAGTTAGATGAGAGAGAGGATCTTTATGATTATTACTATTTACGGGCTTTCTGTCGGCTCCACAGTAAGTTCCTAAGTGCATTTAGTGCATTTCAGTTATAGGTATATATATTATTATCTTCCCTTTGAACTTGGCGCTGCATTTGTTTTGGTGAATTTGTAATGTTCATTTTGGGCACTTGGTTGGTAGCCGTGCATCTTCATGCACTTTCTTCGTCTCTCTAGACTTCAATGAATTGGATTTGATGTATTTTAAGAAAGTGAATAATAGTTCTTGCAATGTTCGTGTTGTTTACTTTAAAGATGTTTCGTTTAGGCATCTTGAATCAACAGAGGATTCTTTCAACTATCTATTATGATTGGTAAATTAGATTATCCACGTCTAAACAGTTGTTGAATCTCCCATCTGCGACTACGTAAGAAATTACTAAACTTCCATAGCTACATAATTTGGCGCCATAAAAACTAAAATAGCCTTTAATGGAATGTGATAGGAGTGAAATTGTTTGTAGGTCGACAAAAAGATCAGTGGGCGAGGTGAACGCCCGAATATGTCACGGCCGCGCGCGACGTTGTCTGTTTGGTCTTATTGTGTATTGTTATAGAGTGCTCTTTTCCTTGGCAAATGTTTTTTGTATCAAACGTACTCCGCACACGTGGTATAAAATGATTTAAGTGCTAAACAAAACTGCCGTTAGAGTTTAAAAAATAATTTATATAAATATTAGTAGCGTGCGAATACCTATTATGAGAAAGTTAATAGTTAAGTAATAGGGAAAATATTACTGAATGGTGTTGGACATTTATCACAGGAAATAAAGCAGGAGATCAATCATGCAGTTAAAGTAAAAGCAAAACATATCTTTAAGAATATACGTACTACTTACATACGTACTTATATATATTGACTAGTTGAAAAACAGAATTTGTTTTTTCTTTGCTGCCAGCAAAGATATTTACCAAAACATGACGATCCTCAGTAAAACGGAACGCAGTTTCTACGAAGTTAAGTACGCATTACCCAAACTAACATCGGCCACGCACCGTAGCGCTGGTTACGGTGAAATGCGCATTTTGTTACGTTACGGGTGTTTCGTCGAAATGGTGGACATTGTGCAGTGGCAATTGTTACAATACCACATCCTTACACATATAATTATACCACCCACAAATATATGTCATTCAACAAACCCCAACGTGTCAACCCCCGTGAAGATAGCCACCCCAATTCGAGTGCCCAGGTTTTGAGGGTGCAGGACGTTAGTTTAGCGTTAGTTTTGATTTGTTTTGGAAAAAAAATCGTTTGTTTCGATTTCCTTCATACTTTTTTTTTAAAAACAAAAGTGGGGTGGCTATCTTCACGCTAGCCACCCCATTCCACCAAATGGTTTTATTTAAATTTTATTCGATAGACATTTGTTAGTTTCGTTTGTTTTGATTGAAATTTTCGTTTGTTTAGACTCCGTATTCTCTAGAAAAAAATGCAAAGTGGGGTGGCTATCTTCACAGGAAGATAGCCACCCCATATGGCAAAACAAAATAAAAATTACGCATTATGATTGCTTTCCGTTAGTTTTGATTTGTTTTGATAAAATTTTGTTTGTTTTGACAAACCAAAAAAAGTTATGGGTTTTTTAATTTTTTTTTAGGTAAATCTTGCCTGCACGCAATAACAACCTTAACAACTCGTTATATGGATTAATTTATGTGAGGAATCATTGAAAAATGCTAAATCTATGTAAGCACATCAAAATGTACCGTTACTCATTGAAAAAAATAGGCTATAAATAGGTAGATACACATAGGCAAAATACTCAAATCGTAGAATTCCGTTAGTACGCGTAGAAACGCTATTATAATAATAGGCTAAAGAAGCGCCCGCAAATGACTAGGTTCAAATGAAAGATGCAAGTCTTAGCTACGGCCTAACATTAGTCGTTTCGTTTGTTTCGAAATAGACAACTGTGTAAACCAGGAGTAAACATACGGTTCGTTAAAATAACCCGCTCATTTCAAACCGCTAAAAGTATTTGTTTTGAAGGAGCGCCCGCAAATAACTAGGCTCAAATGAAAGATGCAAGTCTTAGCTATCGCCATACATAAGTCGTTTCGTTTGTTTCGAAATAGACAACTATGTAGACCAGGAGCAAACATACGGTTCGTTAAAATAACCTGTTCACTTCAAACCGCTAAAAGTATTTGTTTTGAAGGAGCGCCCGCAAATGATTAGTTTATAATGAAAGATGCAAGTCTTAGCTATGACCCTACATAAAACTTTTCGTTTGTTTCGAAAGAGACAACTGTGTAGATCAGAAGTAAACAAACGGAACTTTATAATTACCTACTCAATTTAAACTGCTAAAAGTATTTGTTTTGAAGGAGCGCCCGCAAATGACTAAATTCAAATGAAAGATGCAAGTCTTAGCTATGACCATACATAAGTCTTGTCGTTTGTTTCGAAATAGACAACTGTGTAGACCAGGAGCAAACATACGGTTCGTTAAAATAACCTGCTCACTTCAAACCGCTAAAAGTATTTGTTTTGAAGGAGCGCCCGCAAATGACTAGGTTCAAATGAAAGATGCAAGTCTTAGCTATGGCCCTACATAAAACTTTTCGTTTGTTTCGAAATAGACAACTGTGTAGACCAGGAGCAAACATACGGTTCGTTAAAATAACCTGCTCACTTCAAATCGCTAAAACTATTTGTTTTGAAGGAGCGCCCGCAAATGACTAGGTTCAAATGAAAGATGCAAGTCTTAGCTATGGCCCTACATAAGTCATTTCGTTTGTTTCGAAATAGACAACTGTGTAGACCAGGAGTAAACATACGGTTCGTTAAAATAACCTGCTCACTTCAAACCGCTAAAAGTATTTGTTTTGAAGGAGCGCCCGCAAATGACTAGGTTCAAATGAAAGATGCAAGTCTTAACTATGGCCCTACATAAAACATTTCGTTTGTTTCGAAATAGACAACTGTGTAGACCAGGAGCAAACATACGGTTCGTTAAAATAACCTGTTCACTTCAAACCGCTAAAAGTATTTGTTTTGAAGGAGCGCCCGCAAATAACTAGGCTCAAATGAAAGATGCAAGTCTTAGCTATCGCCTTACATAAGTCGTTTCGTTTGTTTCGAAATAGACAACTATGTAGACCAGGAGCAAACATACGGTTCGTTAAAATAACCTGTTCACTTCAAACCGCTAAAAGTATTTGTTTTGAAGGAGCGCCCGCAAATGATTAGTTTATAATGAAAGATGCAAGTCTTAGCTATGACCCTACATAAAACTTTTCGTTTGTTTCGAAATAGACAACTGTGTAGACCAGGAGTAAACATTCGGTTCGTTATAATTACCTGCTCACTTCAAATCGCTAAAACTATTTGTTTTGAAGGAGCGCCCGCAAATGACTAGGTTCAAATGAAAGATGCAAGTCTTAGCTATGGCCCTACATAAGTCATTTCGTTTGTTTCGAAATAGACAACTGTGTAGACCAGGAGTAAACATACGGTTCGTTAAAATAACCCGCTCATTTCAAACCGCTAAAAGTATTTGTTTTGAAGGAGCGCCCGCAAATAACTAGGCTCAAATGAAAGATGCAAGTCTTAGCTATCGCCATACATAAGTCGTTTCGTTTGTTTCGAAATAGACAACTATGTAGACCAGGAGCAAACATACGGTTCGTTAAAATAACCTGTTCACTTCAAACCGCTAAAAGTATTTGTTTTGAAGGAGCGCCCGCAAATGACTAGGTTCAAATGAAAGATGCAAGTCTTAGCTATGGCCCTACATAAGTCATTTCGTTTGTTTCGAAATAGACAACTGTGTAGACCAGGAGTAAACATACGGTTCGTTAAAATAACCTGCTCACTTCAAACCGCTAAAAGTATTTGTTTTGAAGGAGCGCCCGCAAATGACTAGGTTCAAATGAAAGATGCAAGTCTTAACTATGGCCCTACATAAAACATTTCGTTTGTTTCGAAATAGACAACTGTGTAGACCAGGAGCAAACATACGGTTCGTTAAAATAACCTGTTCACTTCAAACCGCTAAAAGTATTTGTTTTGAAGGAGCGCCCGCAAATAACTAGGCTCAAATGAAAGATGCAAGTCTTAGCTATCGCCTTACATAAGTCGTTTCGTTTGTTTCGAAATAGACAACTATGTAGACCAGGAGCAAACATACGGTTCGTTAAAATAACCTGTTCACTTCAAACCGCTAAAAGTATTTGTTTTGAAGGAGCGCCCGCAAATGATTAGTTTATAATGAAAGATGCAAGTCTTAGCTATGACCCTACATAAAACTTTTCGTTTGTTTCGAAATAGACAACTGTGTAGACCAGGAGTAAACATTCGGTTCGTTATAATTACCTGCTCACTTCAAATCGCTAAAACTATTTGTTTTGAAGGAGCGCCCGCAAATGACTAGGTTCAAATGAAAGATGCAAGTCTTAGCTATGGCCCTACATAAGTCATTTCGTTTGTTTCGAAATAGACAACTGTGTAGACCAGGAGTAAACATACGGTTCGTTAAAATAACCTGCTCACTTCAAACCGCTAAAAGTATTTGTTTTGAAGGAGCGCCTGCAAATGACAAGGTTCAAATGAAAGATGCAAGTCTTAGCTATCGCCTTACATAAGTCGTTTCGTTTGTTTCGAAATAGACAACTATGTAGACCAGGAGCAAACATACGGTTCGTTAAAATAACCTGCTCACTTCAAACCGCTAAAAGTATTTGTTTTGAAGGAGCGCCCGCAAATAACTAGGCTCAAATGAAAGATGCAAGTCTAAGCTATGACCCTACATAAAACTTTTCGTTTGTTTCGAAATAGACAACTGTGTAGACCAGGAGTAAAAATTCGGTTCGTAATAATTACCTACTCATTTCAAATCGCTAAAACTATTTGTTTTGAATGAGCGCCCGCAAATGACTAGGTTCAAATGAAAGATGCAAGTCTTAGCTATGGCCCTACATAAAACTTTTCGTTTGTTTCGAAATAGACAACTGTGTAGACCAGGAGCAAACATACGGTTCGTTAAAATAACCTGCTCACTTCAAACCGCTAAAAGTATTTGTTTTGAAGGAGCGCCCGCAAATGACTAGGTTCAAATGAAAGATGCAAGTCTTAGCTATGGCCCTACATAAAACTTTTCGTTTGTTTCGAAATAAACAACTGTGTAGACCAGGAGCAAACATACGGTTCGTTAAATAACCTGTTCACTTCAAACCGCTATAAGTATTTGTTTTGAAGGAGCGCCCGCAAATGATTCGTTTATGATGAAAGATGCAAGTCTTAGCTATGACCGTACATACAACTTTTCGTTTGTTTCGAAATAGACAACTGTGTAGACCAGGAGTAAACATACGGTTCGTTAAAATAACCTGCTCATTTCAAACCGCTAAAAGTATTTGTTTTGAAGGAGCGCCCGCAAATGACTAGGTTCAAATGAAAGATGCAAGTCTTAGCTATGGCCCTACATAAGTCTTTTCGTTTGTTTCGAAATAGACAACTGTGTAGACCAGAAGTAAACATACGGAACTTTATAATTACCTACTCAATTCAAACTGCTAAAAGTATTTGTTTTGAAGGAGCGCCCGCAAATGATTAGTTTATAATGAAAGATGCAAGTTTTAGCTATGACCCTACATAAAACTTTTCGTTTGTTTTGAATTGAGTAGGTAATTATAAAGTTCCGTATCTTTGCTCCTGGTCTAAACAGTTGTCTATTTCGAAACAAACGAAAAGACTTATGTAAGGCTATAGCTAAGACTTGCATCTTTCATTTGAACCTAGTCATTTGCGGGCGCTCCTTCAAAACAATTACTTTTAGCGGTTTGAAGTGAGCAGGTTATTTTAACGAACCGTATGTTTGTTCCTGGTCTACACAGTTGTCTATTTCGAAACAAACGAAAAGTTTTATGTAGGGCCATAGCTAAGACTTGCATCTTTCATTTGAACCTAGTCATTTGCGGGCGCTCCTTCAAAACAAATACTTTTAGCGGTTTGAAATGAGCAGGTTATTTTAACGAACCGTATGTTTGCTCCTGGTCTACACAGTTGTCTATTTCGAAACAAACGACAAGACTTATGTATGGTCATAGCTAAGACTTGCATCTTTCATTTGAACCTATTCATTTGCGGGCGCTCCTTCAAAACAAATACTTTTAGCGGTTTGAAGTGAGCAGGTAATTATAACGAACCGAGTGTTTACTCCTGGTCTACACAGTTGTCTATTTCGAAACAAACGAAAAGTTTTATGTAGGGTCATAGCTAAGACTTGCATCTTTCATTTGAGCCTAGTTATTTGCGGGCGCTCCTTCAAAACAAATACTTTTAGCGGTTTGAATTGAGTAGGTAATTATAAAGTTCCGTATGTTTGCTTCTGGTCTACACAGTTGTCTATTTCGAAACAAACGAAAAGTTTTATGTAGGGCCATAGCTGAGACTTGCATCTTTCATTTGAATTTAGTCATTTGCGGGCGCTCCTTCAAAACAAATACTTTTAGCAGTTTAAATTGAGTAGGTAATTATAAAGTTCCGTTTGTTTACTTCTGGTCTACACAGTTGTCTCTTTCGAAACAAACGAAAAGTTTTATGTAGGGTCATAGCTAAGACTTGCATCTTTCATTATAAACTAATCATTTGCGGGCGCTCCTTCAAAACAAATACTTTTAGCGGTTTGAAGTGAACAGGTTATTTTAACGAACCGTATGTTTGCTCCTGGTCTACATAGTTGTCTATTTCGAAACAAACGAAACGACTTATGTATGGCGATAGCTAAGACTTGCATCTTTCATTTGAGCCTAGTTATTTGCGGGCGCTCCTTCAAAACAAATACTTTTAGCGGTTTGAAATGAGCGGGTTATTTTAACGAACCGTATGTTTACTCCTGGTTTACACAGTTGTCTATTTCGAAACAAACGAAACGACTTATGTTAGGCCGTAGCTAAGACTTGCCTCTTTCATTTGAACCTAGTCATTTGCGGGCGCTTCTTTAGCCTATTATTATAATAGCGTTTCTACGCGTACTAACGGAATTCTACGATTTGAGTATTTTGCCTATGTGTATCTACCTATTTATAGCCTATTTTTTTCAATGAGTAACGGTACATTTTGATGTGCTTACATAGATTTAGCATTTTTCAATGATTCCTCACATAAATTAATCCATATAACGAGTTGTTAAGGTTGTTATTGCGTGCAGGCAAGATTTCCCTAAAAAAAATTTAAAAAACCCATAACTTTTTTTGGTTTGTCAAAACAAACAAAATTTTATCAAAACAAATCAAAACTAACGGAAAGCAATCATAATGCGTAATTTTTATTTTGTTTTGCCATATGGGGTGGCTATCTTCCTGTGAAGATAGCCACCCCACTTTGCATTTTTTTCTAGAGAATACGGAGTCTAAACAAACGAAAATTTCAATCAAAACAAACGAAACTAACAAATATCTATCGAATAAAATTTAAATAAAACCATTTGGTGGAATGGGGTGGCTAGCGTGAAGATAGCCACCCCACTTTTGTTTTAAAAAAAAAAGTATGAAGGAAATCGAAACAAACGATTTTTTTTCCAAAACAAATCAAAACTAACGCTAAACTAACGTCCTGCACCCTCAAAACCTGGGCACTCGAATTGGGGTGGCTATCTTCACGGAGGTAACGTGTCACTGTCAGTAATGCTAAGGAAAAAAGCTTGATTATATCACTCGAAGAAGAATTAGTAATTAAGTCTTTATTGATCACATTGCATTCATACATTGACGTCTTGCATTGCAGCAGCTGACTGATTTTCTTCAATGACAAGCATTCTCGCATTTCGATTTACACTCGATGTTCCAAAGTTCATTCATTAAACAAATATTTGTTAAACTCGAAAGTCAAATAGTATAGGTCTACTCGCCGCCGGGCTGTTGAGAATTCTCAACACACCACGGTGCTAATCAAACCAGAGCAGAATGTGTAAAATTACCCAACATTAACGCGTATCGCACAATCAAAATACGATTTATTTTCGCGTAATCGGCAAATAACCGTCATAAAACTACCAACTGGCTGTTTCTCGCGCATTGTGAGCGCGGTTCGGCGCGCACGCATCGCCCGTGACGTCGTCACTCGCGCGTGCGCGTGAATACGAGCTTTCGAAAATGGAACGATATTGCTAAAACACATAAAGAAATAGCGTGAAGCGTAATCGAGCTTGTCCAACGACGCATGAAATAGAATAACGTTCTCCCAAATGATACAAATGAAATAGATATATTCTATAAGCGAAAATAATGAGAAAAGGAAAAAAATCCATTTTGCTTTACATAATCTCTACGTGGACGTGAAAGATATTTTACATGAAGTGAATTTCAATGAGATGTGGTAGATCTATTGGTTCCTCATGTTTCACGGCAAAATTTACCCATAGTAAAATGAAAAATACAGCCATTAGGAAAACAGCAAATGAGGCTACCCTCACCTACCGACGTTCAAATCGGAATTAGATATTGACAAAGAACCAGGCATTGCATCGGTTGGATGCACATGGACATAGGGATCGGAAAATCAAATTGAAATGAATTATTAGATAATACCAGACCTGATTAAGTATTTTGGCTAGTCTCAAAGTTTTTGAGGTTGTTTGAAGAACAAAATTAGCATGCAAATTGCATGATAGTGAAAAAAAAAATAAACAGGTTGTTTCGTAATGCGTGCAGGTGGAACGAAAGCTGTTTGAAGATGATCTTTTCGAACTTTATGGAGCTCTCATGAGCCCACGCAGTTCCCTTCCCACGCAGCTGTTTATTGATTGACTTTGACGCCAAATTGCATCTGTGCAATGATCTTTACTGTATCGATAGTCAGAAAAACAATACCGAATTGAACGCAAACAGCTAAAATGTATGTGTAGTTTTGTAACTTGAACTTGAATGCTGTTTTTCGACGAGTTTCAAGTTTCATTAGGATTACATGATAGAAAAGAAAAGTTATGGCAATGACAACTGATGTAAGCATATTCTAAGAGGGAACAGCTAAAGCCTACTCACCTTTGTTGATTTTAATTCTAGTTTGTCATAAAGTCCAAACTTAGATTATTGATATTAATCTAAGAGTCCAAAAGACTTGTGTCTGAAGAAAAGTCTGACTGAACTGATGTTTCATTATTTTCAATTAATTTGCTAACAGATATTAAATTGTGTTTTCTCAATACCTTTAGTAATGGTCTTTATCGTTGAGAAAAAGAAAGTGTATTATTAAGAGTTGCAATTTTTACGACACAATCGCGTGTTATGGTAGTGTGGTGATGAAAAAACTATGTTTCTATATTATGTAATTAATCTGCACTGCGAATTATTCATTCTACCATTCCATTAATTTCCTACTTTAAAGGACAGACCTCAGACAAGTTCAAACTGTAAATTTCAATATAAACAAGTACAGTTAGGTGATTAGATTCAAACATTATCTTGTTAAGCTTTTCCTCTGAAATTTTTCAAAGAAAGAAATCACTTAATGTACGAATCTTTTGCTCGAGTAAACACTAAGTATATAAATCGTGTGAATTTGTTGTCGGGTTAGTCTTACATCATGAGGTAAAGATTGCTGCTTCGTTTCCAAACAAACAGGTAACTGCGAAAATTAACACGTGTGTGGTAATTGTCTCATAAAACCTGGTTATTAGCAAACTAATTTGCTGAAAGCTCCCCCTACGTAGTCCCTGCCAGACCCTCGTAGGAAATGAATCGATATGACATCGACCTTGAACGACCCACCCGGAACGAGCAAATAATCAGCTCTGATCTATCAGGGGGACCAGTGTTTAGATCTACGGCTGAAAAAGATAGTACTGCCAAGTTACGATGAAAATGTAATGACTAACAATGTGATCTACCATTTAGATTGCTCTTAAGCTCATGAGAAGAACCTTTCGGGAAAATCTTTTAGCAACCATTTAAATCCAATTTTATGGGTTATTCTTGGTTGGTTTGATTACTTGGTTTCTTAGATCAAGAATACCCGCAACATGTAATAAGAACAAAAAAATATGCAAAGCTTTCCTTCGCAGTTTCTCGTTTAAAATACTTCACTAAAATAATATTTAAATAAATAATTTCTCCTCGCAACTGTGTGTATTAGCGGTAATGCGTGGAAACGCAAAGCTTGCTTTTCTCTTTGAATACACGGTTTAAAATTAGATTGCTCCTCTAGCAGAAATATTTAATGATCAAGTTAGAATTTGCTGGAGTTGGGAACCCTATACATTATTAAATGTAGCGCCTAAGCGAGTAGGGTTGTCAGGTTTAAGAATAGAAATGCTGAATTGGGGAGTTTAAAGGTGGGCCATTTGAATTAGTTACCGTTAACAGGAGTACGTCACGGATTCTTTTTGCATATAAGTTTAAATCACTATATCAAGACAAATCATAAGATATAAAAGTTAAAAAAGAATCGCCTGGCTTGGTATGGACATGTGTGAGAAGGGATAAAGTATTTTTGCTAGAAGAAGACATGAACTTGATAGATGGAAAGAAAGAGGACAATACCGCAGAAAAGATGGATGAATTGTGTTGTGAGCTGAATGTTATCAAATGGTAAGGGAATAAATGAAGAGACGGCGAGAGACAAGAATAAATAAAAGAGGAGGGTGCATAATGCCCTTGGACGAAGATTATGTCCAAATAAATTGGGATAATGAATAAGAAATAAGGCACCTTAATCTGGCTGTTGAAAAACAGAGTATAGCTAGCTGCTAGCATAACTAATCTCAATCCTCAAGCTTTTACGTTTGTCAACCCTGTATCAGGAGTACCCCTCTGAAGGAAGGTGGCAAACGTGACCCTTGGGTAAATGTTATCGCTGAGTTCTTGGGTGGCGTAGGTGTGCTCTTTGCCAAGGTTGCGTAGATTAACACAAATTGGAGACACCGAGTCGTGGAAACTGAATTTTGTACAAAGATATTTTTTACGTTTAGGTTGGTTTTGATGTAACCTGAACTACCGCACAATCCGTCCTTATCCGTCTGGTTGCTATGCCTTTGATATTCTTGATAATTATTTAATTAAGAGAGGCAAATAGACATACCTACGTGCTAATTGAAAGCGGCTACGCAATATGAAACCACATAATAATATACCGGAACCCGGATTGAACTTTATTCATCACTTTAGGTTTCTACAGAATGCAAAGTTCCTTGATCTGTTTTATATGGGAGCTTTCACCAATTAGGGAGGAAATTCTGCTGTATCACATTATTTATTCTGTGGTATCACAGACTACATAATAAAACTAAACCTACTGTTTTCATACAAGTCTTATCTTTAGGATAAGCAACAATATTGTTTTGAGTGAAGAACGTGAAAAGCAAAATTTGGTAAATTGTCTAACTATTTTTTTCTACATTTGGTGCCTCTCTGCCTTGCCTACGAAATGAAATTTAAAATCATACCGGCACGGTATAGTGGTATAATACCTCTTTAAGTTTTTACCATATCGACGTTAATTATTGCAATAATATGGTATACTCATGACATGAATAATTAACTTGGTAATTATGCGTGGCCTTCCGCATTGTCACGGGCTGTTGGTTCCAAGTATGCCACTGATGCCGTTCCTGCGGATCTTCGCTGGTGCCTCATTCAATCAGTGTTGTTATATAAAACTACTTTCATCGCTACTGTTTGCGATTTTAATTATGAAGATCTTTTTAATTCTTCTGATGTCAATGATGACCTATAGGAACTCAAATGGAAGATAATTATGTTCCATAGTAGAGCATAGAGTAGATAGATAATTTGTAATAGTGAAGCAGTGTGGTTTTATTCTTCTGCTTTACAATAGTAGCTTATTAAAGCTACTATTGTGCATTTATAACATAATCGCCGTTATCATGAGCGAAACACATACATTTTTTTATGCAAAACTTCAAAAGGATAACTCTGATGTTATCGGCTATCGCCAATCCCTTTATCAGCCTTCGTAAAAGCACAGTTTAACAATAAAGTATTTACCATTCGCTACCCACTTGCACCACAGAATACATGATAGAACTTCTCATCAGATAAACATGTTTTATGTTGTTCTTACTTTTACGGTAGGTTGATTGGTCAACATAAATCGGTCAAGAAGGTTTACATAGAAATTATTTGTATTGAACGCTTCACGTTTCTCAGTAGACTGCACTGCACTATAACCTTTTATGGGTGTACTGATAACGGTCGCCATGGATTGTGTTGCGTGGCACCTTTGAGAAACGTTTGCAACGCAGATGTAGGCAAATTGTTGGTTTTGCTGATCAAGAGTTCTGTTAGATACGACAAACCTAGCGGTATCTACTTATTGTGTGTCAGTAAACTATATGTAAGTACCTAAAGATATTATTTACGAAATCATTACAAACAATCGTGTAGTCCCAAACTGCCCAAACTAAACTGAACTGAACAAAGCTGCAAAAAAACTCGTGAATAAATTGCAATGATTTGGGAACATGATTTGGGAACAAATCCTAAAATCCGAATTCTCATCACACGACAGACGTAGGTATGTCTTTAAGCCTAGGACCCTTGGCTCAAGAGTCAGGATAGCTGAGAAGTTAATTTGACTTCTATACAAAATCGTATCTTAAGATTTATGAAGTTGAAGCAATTTGCTTACGCAGAGTTGCTCGTAAAGAAGTACATCTTATTGTTATACTTACTATCAGGCCCGCCGCAAGCGGGCGTGCAAGGCGTGCACCGCACGCGGGCGGCACGTCTAGGGGGGCGGCAAATCGACCGATCCAAGCTATACGAAGCTAGGTCGAAGAAGGGTCATGATATGAGCGCTCCTGGCAAGATTTGAATTTTGCGTGCCAAGGCTTATAGACTACATTCTATCTAGCTATGGGTCAGCAAATTCAGAGTTGCGCCCCAAGGCTTATTTCTAGGATCATTAGCGACACTTGCAAGATTTGAATTTTGCGCCCCAAAACGAATTTCTAAGATTATGAGCGCCCTTGGCAAGATTTGAATTTTGCGTCCCAAGGCTTAGACTACTTTCTAGCTATGGGTCAGCAAATTGAGAGTTGCGCCCCTAGCAGACGCCCCCCTTGCCAGCCCCTAACCTAGTTACGACGCCAGATCCATCACGTATTATTCAGGAAGTTTGAAAGATGTCTCTTTCCTTGTACCCACTAACTAGGTTAGGGGCTACCTAGTTACGACGCCAGATCCATCACGTAATATTCAGGAAGCTTGAAAGATGTCTCTTTCCTTGTACCCACTTGTGAAGAAGCGGCAAACCGTGGGTCGCGAGCCGCATGCAGCTCTTTGGCTTCTCCCTCTGTGCGGCTCTGCCGAGAATGACCCATAGCTAAATAATTAATTAGAAATAAAAAAAATATTTTTTTTGCCTATATATACCGCTTCGCATCGTGTTCTGGCAGCGGGGATAGGGATCTAGCTAGACTGGATTTTAAGAGTTTAAACCGAACTCGTATTTCATTCGAGACCCTTTTTGTAAATCCTTAGGCTAGAAGATTATCCCTTATAAAATATATTTTTTAAATAAATTTTTAAATAAATTAAAAAATATTTTTTTGGTGTTGAACGCTCTTTTCTACTGATTTTCGTTCGACAAATGAATGAGATTATGTCGAACGAAAATTAGACGCCAGCCGAAGATTAAAAAAATAGGGCCCCTAGGGATTTTTCATCGCGCTTGGACAAAATCTTTGCAACATCATCCATTGATTATAAATTTGTAATGTTTTGTCCAAACATAATTGCCGCATGTCCTGGAGCGCGCGGCGCGCTTCGCACGCCACGACTAGACTTCTACATAAGAAGTAGATACAAAGGTAAAGGCATCTTTCAAGAAATCACCCACTTGTGTAGAATTTTACAAAAAACTAAGCGCGGGGAAGAGTTAAATCACCACACGTCCCGGAGCGCGCGGCGCGCTTCGCACGCCGCGACTAGACTTCTACATAAGGAGTGGCTACAAAGATAAAGGCATCTTTCAAAGAAATCACCCACTTGTGTAGAATTTTACAAAAAACTAAGCGCGGGGAAGAGTTAAAATTAGGTTTAGCTCTCGAAAGAAATCATTTCTTTCTTACAAGCAGGTAGTCGTAGCAGTAGGGGGCGGCAAAAATCGGTCTTGCACGCGGGCGCTCAAACAGCTAGCGGCGGGCCTGCTTACTATCTGTTATACATGATTGTATAATATAAATAAGATAACAGCTTGATACGCTAGGCAATCATGTAGTTTCCAATGAATAAAAATAAATATATAGAAATAATTAAGCCCTTTCTGAATTTCTAAACGCCGACGTGCATTCACCTCAAGTCTATTATTGATTCTCCGTCTAGTATTGAATCCAGTTTCAAAGTATGTCTACGTGTCTAGACGGCGCGTAATGATCCCACAAAAAGCTGCCTTTCATAAATAGGTACGCCCTGGACGTGATCTTATTTGCCGTTTACTAACAATTACTAGCTAGACATTGATAAAACACAATTTTATTTCTTCTCCACTCAATCCTGTTTTATTTTTATTGAAGCCAGCAATTGGTTCTACAGCATCGTAAAAGTATTTTGTGTGATCGTTGATATACTTTGCATCAGTATCAAAACATGATATATGATCCGATTCCCGATATTCTGTCAATATGTGTGAAAGCTTTTATGTCGTTTCACCACATCAAATACAGGAAGTTCAGTACACTCAGCATATTAACATCAATGTTTACACTTTTCTTGGCACAGACTCAAGTGCTATTAGATTAAGCGTCGAACGATTTATGTTCCAACTGGTCTAATTACATGCAATACTATCCTTTAGTAGGTTTTCGTCAAAAATAGCTTTAAATAACATGTTGCGAAATGCGTGCATTTGTTTACATTTAGGGACGTTGCCTCTAAGTATATCTGGATAGTGTTATTAAAACATCGATTTGTTTAATGCCATCGAGAACAAAGTCGAGATTGCTTTCGATACGTAACGATGTTTGATATAATATTTTTCGTTGTCCACAGTTCAAATCAACTGACAGAACTGCCTCGGGAAGTATGTCAGATGCCATTACAAGTGCTTCTAGTCCCAGACAACATGCTCTCTACTCTGCCAAAGGAGATTGGCAGGATGACGTCACTGGCAGAACTGGATGCGTCAAACAACAGGTTGACACAAGTGCCAATGACTCTAGGAGACTGTGCTGGATTGAGGGCGTTGGACCTTAGCAATAATCAGTTAGGACTTTTACCTTTACGTAAGTATCACTATGACGACCTGTAAGATAATTGATTCAGATGATTGTATATTTATTGCATTTTTTTTTTGTTTTTTTTTTTTCAGAAATAACGTATTTAAGACTGGAACACCTGGATGTCAGTTGTAATTGTATATCTTCACTACCACTGGAGCTTCGGAATATGAATTCTCTTGTCACTCTTAACTTAGATAACAACCCTTTAGTTTCACCTCCTACTACAGTAAGTACTTTAGCAAAACATTGTGTAGCCCTATTAATATTACTCAAATGGCTTACAAAGTTGTTACTTTTACAGCCTAGCACGTTTTGTTTGTAAAACAGCTTTGTTTCCATCTATTTAAACTTATTTAAATTTGATCAAATTGCAGGTATGCATGCGCGGGCGTGTGCATATATTCAAATACCTAGAAAACATGTCGAATAAAGACAACTTGCCTTCGCACAAGCGAGTTGAAGAAACAAGAAGAACCGCTAAGCACAGTTCCTACATAAGCAGTTCTCCGAACCAGTCTACGACGCATCAGATCACGTCGGGTAATGCCACTATCGACTGCTTGAGGCATAAGCCGAGGCACGTCGTCGACAGCGGGTACAGCACTGATGGAGTTGACAAAAGGTGGTCTAATGATGGTGAGTGTAGGTACGTAGACCGGTTAAATGAGTTCTCGCCCGCGGAGCACAGGGCCGCGGGGAGAGACGAGAACGGGGAAGATGTGGGCGGCGGGCCGGTCCCCGTTCTCGTCTCCGCGGGCGAGGACGCATTTAACCGAGTCTACCGATAACCTTTTTTCAAAACTGTCCATATTTTTAAGCACATTGTAGACTCAAGTTATAAGATATATTCAAGATGAAAGGATATTAAAAGACGGAGATCAGAATTCAACAGGTTATCAATTTATTGCGAGTATAACCCACACAAAAAAAATATTAATATTAGGTAACTGCAGTTTTACGCTGCTGCGACATTGCTCATGAGAAATGAGCAGGCGATTCAACATGCCCCCGGGCGTTGGAGGCTACGCCTTCAACCAGAAGCTGGATCCACGGCAATAGGCAAGGGGCAGATCTTGCTGAATGCCCTCCTAATTACTCCGTTCGCAGTTCTTATATCGGCTACGCGTACGACGCCATCAGGTCCAGGATGGACAGCCACGATTCTTCCCAGTCTCCATTTTAATGGTGGAAGATTTTCCTCCTTTACCACTACCAAGGTGTCCACCTTCAAGTTTTCTTGACACGAACGCCATTTGACACGATGTTGCAGCTCAGTGACGTATTCTTTGCTCCATCTGGTCCAATAATGTTGGCGAAGTTGTTCGATACGTTGAAATCGTGTCAAGTGGTTAGTGGGCTGAGAACTATAATCATGTTCAGGTATGGCAGTAAGCGATCGCCCAATTAAAAAGTGCCCTGGCGTCAGTGGAGTGTAGTCGGCAGGATCTGAAGAGAGCGGTGTCAAGGGTCGCGAATTTAACACTGCTTCAATCTGCGCTAATGTGGTGTTAAGTTCTTCATATGTCAAGTTACAATTCCCCAACACTCGTTTTAGGTGATACTTCGTTGATTTAATTCCTGCCTCCCAGAGACCTCCGAAATGAGGAGCATAGGCCGGGATAAAATGAAAATTAATGCCTTCGCAGGCAGCGCTTTCCCCTAAGGAACTAAAATTTTGTTTTAAGAATTTCGATAATTCGTTGTATGCGCCAACGAACGAGGTACCATTATCGGAATAAATGTGAACAGGTTTACCTCTCCGTGCGATGAATCGGCGTAAGGCAAGTAAATAACAGTTTGTCGTTAAGTCACCAACCAACTCCAGGTGAATGGCTTTGGTGGTGAAACATATAAAAAGTGCAATATATACCTTTACCAGCCTACATCCACGGCCTTGACGACTTGCACACATAATCGGACCCGCATAGTCAACGCCTGTGGTTTCAAAGGGATAACCACCAGGAATGATACGCTCCTTTGGTAGGTTCCCCATTAAAGGATTCACGACTTTACCCTTCATTCGAGTGCAAATAAGACAAGCGTGATAACAGGCCTTTGCCAACCTTAAACCACCTATCGGCCAATATTGCTCTCGAATAGACGCAAGCAATAAACGGGGACCCGCATGCAACAACTTTCGATGCTCAAAGTTAAATAAAAGTTTTGTAAATATATGAGTGGACTGTATTAAAATTGGATGTTTTTTATCCTCAGAAAAGCTTGAGTTATCAAGACGACCACCGACCCGCATTATATTTTTGTCATCCAGAAATACATTAAATTTTAAAAGTTGACTTTTAGCAGGTATTGCTTTTTTATTTAGAAGAAGTTTATATTCTGGAAACGATTCGAGCTGAACAACTGGCAAAATAATATCTAGTGCGTTATGTAATTCCTCTTCTGATAAGAAGACTGACGGAAATGAGACCTTTTTACAAACTTTAATGTATCTCACTACATATGCAATTGATCGCACTAATCTTAAATAATTTGAAAAATTGCCAAAATTTATTTTAATTAGATTATGTTCTTTATCGAACACAACAGCGGTCAAAGAAACGTCAGGTTTAGTCTCGGGCAATGATTCCAGATGTTTCGGCTGCAAAGGCCATTTCGAGGGGTCATGCAGAAAGTCGGGACCACTCCACCACAGATCTAAATTTGCAAGATCACTAATATCCACTCCACGAGATATTAGGTCTGCAGGGTTTTTATCTGTTGGGACGTGTTGCCAAATACAGTTGTCTGTCCTTTCCAAGATTTCTGCCACGCGATTGCGAACAAACGGCTGAAGTCTGGAAGGCAGCATACGCAACCATCCCAAAACGATGGTGGAGTCGCTCCAAAAGTAGACTTTATTGATGTCTAACCGCAGCGAAGTTTTAACCTTCTCATAAAGTCGAGCTCCAGATAACGCGGCGCACAATTCCAATCTTGGTATGGTAGTTGGCTTAATAGGTGCTACTCGACTTTTGCCCGTTAACAGTCGGACCAGAACCTCACCATGAGCATCAATACTGCGTATGTAAATGCACGCCCCGTATGCGCTCTCCGACGCATCTGAAAAAATGTGCAATTGCAATGAACTATACGATACGCAAACAACACACCTTGGAACGCGAATTTCATTTAGAACTGGTAAAGATTCGCGGATATCATTCCAACGTTTGCTGATGTCGTTAGTTAGAGGCTCATCCCAAGACAATTTCTCAACCCACAACCTTTGAAGCAACATTTTCATACTGATCACACATGGGGACAACAGACCTAAGGGATCAAAAATGCGCGCGATAACCGAAAGGACGTCACGTTTGGTATTACCATGAGGGATAGATGCACCGATTGGAAAACAAAGGTCATCAGAATTTGCAAGCCAACTGAGGCCTAGTAATTTGTTAGGCTCATCGCTTCCTATATTCAAATCCAATGATGATGGTTGCAAATTTTGAGATACCAAACTAGGCTCGTTAGATTTCCATTTCCTCAATGGCATACCAGCAGCAGCCAGAGCATCAGTAACTTCCTGGCGTATAGTTTGAACAGTTTGTACGTCATCCCCTCCAGTTAAAAGGTCGTCAACATAAAAATCATGTAAAATGACGTCAGTAATATTTTCATTCTTGCACTCCAAACCTATTTGTTTAAGACAACGGGTCGCTAAAAATGGAGCACTAGATGTACCGTAAGTCACGCTGTTCAAAATAAATTTCTTGATAGGTTCGTCCGTATTATCACGCCAGAGTATGTATTGCAAATGTCTATCAGATGGGTGGACAACGATCTGCCGGTACATTTTCTCGACATCTGCCGACAAAACGTACCTGTGCTGCCGGAAACGTAGCAAAATCGACAATAAATCATCCTGAACAGTTGGTCCAACCATCTGAATGTCGTTACATGAAACTCCTGATGATGTAGGGCTACTTGCGTTAAATACCACTCTAAGTTTTGTGGTTGTGCTACTTTCACGCAAAATACCATGATGGGGAATATTATAGCCAGTTAAAAGTAAATCAGGATTTTCACATTCCGACATATGACCCAATAGCTTATATTCTGACATAAAATCGTGGTACATTATTTTTAAATCAGGTTTAGCCTTTAATCTACGTTCCAAAGAATGCAGGCAATGCACAGCGCGATGGAAAGAATCACCCAAAACAGAAGGATTTTGCTTAAGAGGGATGCGAACGCAGAAACGCCCATCAGCAAGACGAGTCGTGTTCTGAATAAAATGTTCTTCACACATCCTTTCCTCAGGAAAATAACTAGGTGATTTAAAATTTACTTCCTCTAACTGCCAGAAACGTGTAAGGTCTATTCTAATGTCGTTTAAATCACGATTTTCGCACGAATCTATATTATTAAAATTACAAAATATATCATGGGGGGAAGAATATTTGATCCGATCATTATACATTGGGCCGGAAATAACCCACCCTAAACGTGTTTCACATAAAACTGGTTTTTTAGGACCTAACTTTATTTTTTGGCTTCCTAACAAATCCCAGAAGAGATCAGCGCCAATTAAAATATCTACTTCCGCTGGGGTGTAGAAAGTGGGGTCCGCCAAACAAATATTAGTGGGGATTTGAATGCCAGATATGTCAATCTCGTGATTTGGAACATAACTAGTTATAGATGGCAAAATGAAGCAACTAAGTTTGGTTGAAAAACTGTTGTTTAATGACGTCATGTTAACATGACACATTTTGCCTACGCACGCCGTTGCGTTATTTATGCCCAAAATTGACCGATCAACTGGAAGGGTAGACAGATTCAAACGTTGACATAGCCTTTCAGTCATAAGGCTTGCTGTGCTACCGCTGTCCAAAACAGCACGTACGACATAATCGTTACCAAAATTATCCCGCAATTTAACTAGGGCGGTAGATAATAGAACATCACATTGATCCCCATTTGTATTAACCGACAAAGCTATATTGCCAGTAACAGGAGTAGCAGGAGTTTGAGAAGTCGATGGCCCATTTTCTGATGAGTGACCTTGACCTTTGTCACTTGGCATGTGAATCAGAGCATTATGCCTACGCTTACATAACTTACACCCTGGTCTTTTGCACATATTAGCGAAATGTCCGGAACGAAAGCAGTTATAACAAAGTTTATAACTAGGCAAAAGCTTGAGTCTTGCGTCCACGCTTAAGGATAAAAATTGTGGACATTGAGCCAAATTATGGTCACTCTTGCACTTTGGGCAAATACGATGATTTGACTCGGAAGATCCTTGATTTTGACCACCTTGCACTGAAACCATAGATTTTATTTTACCAGTAGTAGCAGGTTTATTTCCAGAATACGAACCCTTTGATAATTCAAGCGTTTCAATTAAATCAGCCCGATTGCGAACGAACTGAATGAAAATTTCAAAAGTTATGGAGCTATTTTTATCCATGCGTCCCTTATACTCTTCCCACTCGCGATAAGTTTTTGAGTCTAATTTTTGAGTGAGTATAAAAATTAGTAAGGTATCCCAATGCTTAACAGGTTCGCCTAACGTCTCAAGCGCCCTTAAATTTTTGTTAACTTGGTCAATTAAGCGCTTTAAGTTTGAGGACGATTCTTTTGTAATTGTATCAAGATTAAATAAGGAAGATACGTGGTTTTGTACCAACAACCTTTTATTGTCGAACCTATCGCACAACAGTTTCCAAGCTACGGCATAGTTGTTAGCCGAAAATTCAATAGATTGGATAACAACCGCTGCGGAACCTTCCAAAGACGCACGTAAGTAATGGAATTTGTTTATTTCGTCTATGTCATCATTGTTATGGATGAGACTGCTAAAGGTATCACGAAACTCGAGGTAATTGTCGTATAAGCCACAAAATTTGGGTAACTGAATAGTTGGCAATTTAACGAATTGATGGTTACCAGCACGGCCACCTTTTTCACTGTTAATACTTACCATACTTAAGGAATCTGCATTACGACCTTGCAAACCTTGAGCCTTTGCAATCGCCTTAAAATATTGCGACTCGAATTCGGAACGCTCCTTAAACTGCTCGTCCACATTTTCGACCAAACATTCCAACTGAGTTTGTACCTCATCGTATTGCCCATACAACGACTCGATCTTTGCAATACGCAATTGTAATTCTGTGCAATCGCTTTTACTTAAAGTTTCCTCCTCGAGCGTATTTAAATAATTAATAAAATAAGTAAGCCGACCTTTAAAACTGCCTCGCTTTTTAATTAGCTCCTTTTCTTGGGCCATTCTGAGAGTCAGGAATTAAATCTGGAATTTACAATACAAACCTAATACATAATTAAGTACTTAAGTTACTACTTGACTTAATTTTTTAACAAAACACTGATAAAGATTACTTAATGACTTTTAATTAATAATAACAACTGTTTCCAACAACAAACTTGTATATGATTACGGTGTAACTTTTATATGAACTTGTTTATGAACAAAATTGTTAATTGTGAAAAAAAAAAAGATCTTTCTATGACAATCAGCTTTATGAAACACTTGTTGACTTCTTATTAAATTATTAGGTACCTACTTACACAAACATTCAGATAACTATGTACCTAATAACACTACTTTTTACTAATAATTGTCAGTTTTTTTTTGTGTTCATTTTATAAGAATAATGTTTTAATGAACAAAATTTTATACAGATAAAATTGTTAAGTAGGTAGGTAAGTACTTGAAATACAATGACTCAATTAAATGAATAATTTTACAAAATGTACTATTGTTTAAGCTCAAATAATGTAGCAATTAATGCTACTATACCTACTAATAAGTATGATTTGAACTTATACGTTATTTAAAACAGAATAGTACTATTATTCATACTGTGTCAGTACCTACCAACCATATGATTAAAATTAATGTCGTGACTAAGGGATAAATTAAAGTAGGAAATTAAACAATGTTTACTAACCTTTTTTTTTCGAATTATTCCTTACTTTACTTACACTTAAATACCTTTGAGTGCTGGGCTATTTTAATAGTATAGTCTTTATTTAACACCACGATTAATGCACTCGACGACACGACCCAAGTTGATTTCGCTCCACAATATTTCACGAACAATACTTATAACTGCCGATGATTTATATATTCCACGAAGTTATGGCACCAGTAATTACTTAATTATCCGGCTCGAAGGACCATGTAGACTCAAGTTATAAGATATATTCAAGATGAAAGGATATTAAAAGACGGAGATCAGAATTCAACAGGTTATCAATTTATTGCGAGTATAACCCACACAAAAAAAATATTAATATTAGGTAACTGCAGTTTTACGCTGCTGCGACATTGCTCATGAGAAATGAGCAGGCGATTCAACACACATTTTAATTTTAATGACAAAAAATTTCATTGTCCCACTTCTGGTTAATCGGCCTTCCTTATGGGTCCCATCCCATATTTCCGGATTCCAGAGTGTGTACTCAATGGAATAGTTGTTTGCCTTGCCGTGCATCAACGTTGCTGAAGGTTTTAAAATGCATATGTTTCGACATCAGCCATTTTTAATGTCCCCACTACTGGGGCACAGGCCTTTCTTATAAGGAGGATGGGCCATGAGTTCGACGTTCGACACCGGTGACCTGAGCTGCGTCGGGGACTAGTTTTGTCTCTCTATTTTGTGATTTCGTGTATTTCCCATCACGTGCGACTCCGTGGAGTCAATTCCTCCTCCGATCCGTGGCACACCCGCGCTCGCCCGCGCCACTCACATAGCTGCGAACACTACTAGTCGTGAGCTACAGCACACATGCGTAAGTGTCGGTTCTTTTCACGTAGTGTATATTTTCTTTGTTCAGGGGGAGGTGATACGGGTGGAGGGGGTGGATCGGGCCGGTCGACCCCCAGCACTCCATCCACCTTGTCACCAAGCGCTGCCCTGTCCAGGGCGCAGTCTCTTTCCAGCGAGACTCCTCTAGCTCCATTGACGCCATTGCTGTCCGGGTAAGCTAATATTGTATTGTTTGACGCTGCTGTATACAATATCTCTTCAATTATAAACTTTATTCTTTTGAGTACTTAATCAATTGTATCACATTAGATACTGGTGTGGTACATAGGTTATAATCTATTGAGAAAATTAGACGTTTTGGTTTAGTAATTGATTGACAATTATAAGGAATCAGTAACAGAATTACAGAAGCACCAATTCTTAAACGCAAGAATTAGTAAATTATATTAAAAATGATTAAGTATTAGCAAGAATCAGCGAACTAAAATCTATGGAAGTGTAATTGCAAACAAATATTGCTTAAAAAACGGTACCACGGGACCGAAAAAGTACAACCCGCTCAGCTTTAGTCGGGCCAGCCACGCCAGTGACTGACGTTAGTGTTCTTTTCAATAAATTGCAGTTTGTAGTGTAGAGAAAAGATAGAAAGAGAGAGTTTAATAGAAATGACGTTCTTTATAGTCAAATGAGATCCAAATAAGGCAGTAAAAATATGCAGAAAAAACGTATCTTATTTTTTCGTTTAAATATAGAAAATATTGAGTATACGCTACTTAACTTTGAGCGGCTCTCAAACAGCATGCTGTCTTTGTCATATCTTTGACATTTAATGCAACAGGACGACGTTTGAGAGCCCCTCAAATTTAATTAGCGTTTGAGTATTCGGCCATGAGCAAGCTAATAAGTATCCAGTGTTCAGACATTTGTGCTGCATAGTTAAATGCCAGCATTTTTGGCTCTATCCTTGTATTTTTCGTGTGGTGCCATTTTTTGAGCAGAATACTTATTCCATAGATTTTAGTTAGCTGGCAAAAATGCTTTAAGAATAGAAATTAGAAAAAAAAAAGTTATTGGTTCTATAATAAATTAGAGGGTTTGTCTTGATCATATCTGTGACATAGTAACTAACTTCCAAGTAGGGTTTAACAGGGGTTATTGAGTTGGTGAAAAAAGAACACGGGTTATAATTTTATTATTATGTAATTATGGGATCTAATTTTGATTTTATAGGCCCAGGCCTATTATATGAAAATACGTATAATGTGTTTAGTAAAGAGAATTAACAAGAAGATGTAACATATTAAAGTACATGTCCAGATTTATTCGTTATCGAAGTTAGAATATACGAGTATTATTTTAACACTCTTTGGTAAACACATTGTATATTGTCAGTAGTCAGTAGATGTAATATAGTGTAATAAAATGTATCATTTGGGAATTATATTTATGTTAATTTATTTTATTTCTTTTGCATTGGCCGAACCAGAGGTAAAGACTAATTTTAGCCCGATTCGTCATCGTCACCATCAGTCCCGCTGTCCATTCTTTTTTCTATTTATCTTTTTGGTTTTATCAGGACTTTCTCTAAATCGAAACGAAACCATAAGCATTTTTTAAGAACTTCAAAGATGTGAGCATTTTTAAAGAATTTCACCTATGCAATAAATTCTAATATCGTAAATGAAGCCTCCCAGTTCTGATATTTTGGATCAGATCATTACAATATAATACTGTATTTTCTGTCCTTCTGAGCAAGTTAATTTGTGTTCATAGCAAAATGATTGATGATTCAATTCAAATGGGTGACATCAAAAGAGTTTAAATATTTGCGTTCTATCTCAGCCCTATATGATCGTTTCGATTTGAAGAGAAAGTCTGTCGTTATTATTAACCCCGGTATTGTCCCTTTCAGCCTCCGTATATCACCCGAAGGGAACGTTTCCAATGGCGACGATAAGAGTAAATTAGTCCACCAACAAACTTACAGGTATATGGTCATTCATTCGCACCACTCACGCACATGCCGCACTAACTTTATTGCTGTCTCGCTATTATGTTTACTAATAACACTTAGAGTTCTATATAATTAACGAGGGTTGGGTATTATGGCTGTTTTATATACTATTACTAACAAAACTAACTAAAAATATTGCCTGTAACAAGTACTAAAGTCTAAGTGTTATTAAAACACTTTAATATTATCCACCGAGCTTTCTTAATCAGTTCTTATGAATTTTACAGACAATACAAAGAAGCCTTAAGACAACAACGACAGCAAGACGTTTACCGGCCCCGCACAGACCAGCCTTCTCCAGAACTAGATTCCTCCCCTCAGTCACAGAACCAAAGTCCAGTCCACGCGAGCTCCTCCCCGCACTCTCCCGTCAACGGCTACAGTAACGTATCCCCTAGTTTCTACCGATCCATTTCTTCCAATTCCAGCATCTCAACTTCCTCCCCCAACACCCCACAAGTGCCAAACTCCCCCCTTCTCCACTCCACTCCTCGAAGGTTTCAAAACCAAAACGGAAACAGCGAGAAAGAGGAGAACAAACGACCGGTTCAGAAAGTGGTGCCATCTAGGAATGTAAACAAAATGTATACCAATGTCAATGGGAATATAGATTACAATCGGGTAAACGGGCAGGCAGATGCGTATATAAAGCCGGCTTCACCAACAAAATCGCCGACGAATAGTTTAGGATATAATGTGATGGGAAAGTCGAGTATCCCGCGGGTGAACGGTGATGGCGCGAAGTTGCTAACGACTAGCGTGTCGTATTTGAAAGGTGCGCCGCCGAAGCCGACGGGCAAGATGGCGTGGAACAAGGAGGTGGCGCCGGACAAGCTCAGCTTCACCATGAAGAGGGAGTTCGATAAGCAGAAGGAGGAAGAGGACTTGTTGCAGCAGCTTAGACTGGTTCGTTGACACATTTCATATGTTATAGTTGACACATTTCATATGTTATAGTTGTTCTATCTCACGAAGTCCGTTCGGCTATGAACGTCGTTAGGCACACTATAATAATGTGCATATGCACGCCTAACAACATTCATAGCCGAACGGATTCCGTGATATCTTTATTAAGTGACTAGCTTCCGCCCGCGACTTCGTCCGCGTGGATATTAGAGAAAATCCTTAGGGAACCTTCAACCAGGATCCGACCAACCGTTTTATACGCGATTAGGCGGGTCCCCACCAAGCGCGCTGCCTCGCGAGGCAAAACATTTGCGACGTGTGACAGGCCTCGCACGAGGCTGCGCGCTTGGTGGGGACCCGCGTAATCGCGTATAAAACGGTTGGTCGGATCCTGGTTGAAGGTTCCCTAAGGATTTTCTCTAATATCCACGCGGACGAAGTCGCGGGCGGAAGCTAGTTTATTACAATAATCAGAATTAGGTCCAGAGATATTAAGAGTATCACGTTCCCGTTTCTTTACTCTTTCCCGTTTCCGTCCCCGCCCCCGTTCCCGTTCCTGTTCCCGTGTCCGTCCCCGTCCCCTTGGGCTGAATCATGTCCACCGTGTTGGACTTCAAAACAAATGTCATTTTCGCATTCCTCATCCCATAAAACCTCAAGAACGACATCCACATCGGCTTTCATGTTTACTTACCCCATTTACCCCCTAACGGATGATTTTCAAAATAAGAAAATATGTGTTTGCCTATTTATTTTTAGACATGCTCCTACGAATTTTTAAGCTGTAAACTATGTAATGTCTATTTTATATTATTTTTCCATATATAATTTGTACCCCATTTTCACCCCTTTAGCGGTTAAATTGGACTTCAAAATTAATGTCATTTTCGCAATCACCATCCCATAAAACCTCAAGAACGACATCCATATCGATTTCTACGTTTACTTAGCCCATTTACCCCCTAAGGGGTTGATTTTCAAAACCACAAAATATATGTTTGCCTATTTATTTTAAGACATGCTCCTACGAAGTTTTAAGTTGTAATGTCTATTTTATATTGTTTTCAATACCAAATTTAAATCCAATTTTCACCCCTTTAGGGGTTAAATCATGTCGACCGTGTTGGACTTCAAAATAAATGTCATTTTCGCAATCTTCATCCCAGAAAACCCCAATAACGACATCCATATCGATTTTTAGGTTTATTTACCCCATTGCACCCCCATTTCATCACCATGGGGGTTGAAATTATACCAATACAATATGCGTTGCGTTAGATTTCCATCCATAAGCCTAAATTACAAATCTAGCGATTTCTACTTCAAAAATGAAGGATTATCTTCTAAACACAACTTCATCCCCCTTTTCACCCCTTTGGGGATAGAATTTTGAAAAACGCTGAGACACGTATTTATTTATTTTCAATCATCAGCCTAAACACAAAATTTGAAGATCCTAGCTTCAAAACTGAGGGACTTTCATACAAACTTTCATCCCTTATTTCATCCCCTTAGGGATGGAATTTTCAAAAATCCTTCCTTAGTGGATGCCTACACTGTATAAAGTATCTGTGTGCAAAATTTCAAGTCTCTAGGTTCAGCGGTTTGGGCTGTGCGTTGATATCTCACTCAGTCAGGACTTTGAATTTTATATATATAGATTTATGGATTTCTTGAAAAATTCGTGGCTTGAATAACCTTAAATCTTATGACGGATGATAATAATTTGTAGTGGAACTAAAAAAGTACCGGAAAATTTTGATCAGAATGCGCAGCGCAAACGTCGCGATGCTAAAGTTGTCGTCGCTTTATCACTCGTTTACTAGCGTCGCTTATAAACAACAGCGGGTTTGCGTCGCGATACAGGATCTTATCAAAGTGTAGGACGATTCTAAGCAACATGCGCTTACAATTTTTTTTATCAAGAACATTAGCTTCATTTTATTACGCGAGGGGGCTCACTTCGCGCTTAAACTTTTATATTAGCCTACAGCTCGTGGTTGACTCAGTCGAGCCAGCGCACGAGGGATGGCTGTCGTGTGTCGTTTGAAATAGAGTTAATGTCAAAGAACAACAATGTTAATAAACAGGTGATCCGAAAACGAATGCATACATTTTATATGAGATACGTAAAATATGACTTAGATTCATAAAATATGTCTATATATGGCAAACGCATAGGGTTGCCAGCAGTGGCGAGGGGTGAAATTATGGCGAAGGTAAGCCGTACTACAAAAATGTTGTGATCTGCATAGTGGATAGGTGGGGTTGGATTTCTAAAAGGTAAGCCGATGGGAATCGGCTTGTTTGGACCCTTCGCCACTGGTTGCCAGATGGTCGGGATTCGCCTGGATTCTCCCGGAATTTCAAGTGATCTCCCGACTCCCGATAAATCTAAAAATCTCCCGGAAAAACAGCTGTTCTGAAAGTTCTCTAGAAAACAATAATTTTCTCGGATGAAACCACAGATTATAAGATTAGTAGATAAAACTGACTAAAAATCGCGCCGTTTTTCTACAATAGATAGGCAAGATTACAAGATAAGTGGATGAAACTCACTATTGAATAAATCGCGCTGTGCGGCCGTTTTCTTATTATCGAAAGGCAAGAGTACAACATTTATTAGTGGATGAAATCAATAAAAATCGCGCTGCGCGGCAGTTTTCTTACTATACAGCACAGTAGACATTGAGTTACTTACATTTTCATTTTAAATATTTATTTCTCCGGACAGCAATCGCCAAATCCCGACATTTTCACTTTTTCTCCAGAATTTTGAACTTCTGATCTGGCAACCAAAATTAAATCTTATTACAAAGGCACACCATTTAAACCTTTTTGTCCGCTTCCAGACAATAGAGAGCCGACTAAAGATGTCGCTACCGGAGCAGCTGGCGCCAGTACTGGCGGACGGCGTAGTGCTGTGCCACTTGGCCAACCACGTGCGGCCGCGCTCCGTGGCCTCCGTGCACGTGCCCTCGCCCGCGCAGGTATGTGTACTGTAGTACACTAGATGTCGCCACCGGAGCAGCTGGCGCCAGTACTGGCGGACGGCGGCGTAGTATTGTGCCACTACCCACAAACAATATAGCCTTAGCGACTATAGCGGGCTAAGGCTTAGCCCGATATTGATCCCAAAATGTTTAACATTTTGCGTTACATGTTTAATATTAAACTATTTCATAAAAATTATTACATTATGTACGAATTAGTCAATTAAAAGTACGATGAATAACATGATAAAGCCTATCGAATTTCGTTGACTTCAAAACTCCAATATGATTCTTCGGCGCGAATTTTTAGCGAGAGATGCGCGGGGGAATGACCCATTCCGGTAACGTGATTGGCTACGCGCAATGCGGAAGTCGTGAGTCGTAGTTGAAGGAAATAAATCCTAAAGAGACGCTCATCTAAATAAAGCTCGCTGTATACGTAACGGGAAGAACTCCGGGTACGGGGCGATTGCTTAACATTGTTGCATATAAAAATATAGTAACAAAATTACGCGACGAGACGGGCACGGGCACGGGGCGTGGACAAGACGGGAGAAAATGTATGGCGCACAGGCACGTCCTCGTCCTATCCGGGGTTTTTTCCCGTTAGTATACAGCGAGTTTTATTTAGATGAGCGTCTCTTTAGGATTTATTTCCTTCAACTACGATTCACGACTTCCGCATTGCGCGTAGCTAATCACGTTATCGGAATGGGTTACTCCCCCGCGCATCTCTTGCTGAAAATTCGCGCCGAAGAATCATGTTAGACTTTTGAAGTCAAACGGAATTCGATAGGCTTTTTTAAGATAAGAAAACGTTCGTTCTAAAACTACTTTTATGCCTTTTCATTTACCCTTTTTTTTGTTTGCAGCCCAAACTCACAATGGCGAGATGCCGAAGAAACGTGGACAACTTCTTGGAAGCCTGCCGAAAAATTGGAGTTGAAGAGGTAAATAACACTATATTCTTTAACTTTTGTTTTTTTGTTTCACTGTCTTTAATATCATAACATTTTATTTGCCTTTCCTTTGTTAAATAACTTTTATTTAAAAATGTGTTTAAGTTTTTGTTCATCGTTTGGAATTAATTGATTTCATTTAGTGGTTCTTTTAACAAAACCATATTCCTAACGTTTATTGCAGGGTCACGCCCGATATTTCGCGTGCCAAAGCACAGATTAGATATAACGTGCCAAAGATTGTATAGAATAACTATAGAGAAGGGTGGCGTGTGTTGCAGGAGGCCATCTGTTCCGCCGACGACATTCTGGAGGCGCCGAGGGTCGCGCCTCTCGCTCGCACGCTCTCCGCACTCCTCGCACACGCCACGCCTTCCCCGAGGCACGCGAATATAAGGCCTGACCCTTACCGATACGCGACTGACATCGATACTGTGGAGGTGAACTACTATCAACAAATTCGACGGTACTCCTTGGAAAGTTTCGCCGACCACCCGAACTACACCATTGATGAATCCGAAGAACTTAACTTCGAAAACAACAACACTGATTCGACGGGACATTATTCACCAGTGTACAACGATGGCGTGAGGAATCGTGGGCCTTATTATCAGACGAATAGAGTTCAATTCGTCCAACCGTTTTACACAGACCCGGTTCTTAAAAATGATAACTTTGAGATTTACGACACTGATGAAGTGGACTTTCCTATTCTAGCAGAAGATGTGGACGTACAGAGATATGATCGGGCGAAGATGAATCTCGTCATCGAGAACAATCATAACAGGGATCTTAAAGTAGAGACTGAAACATCGATAGAAGAAGAGAACAGACTGCTTTTCACTTGCCTGTGCCTTGGCACGTTTCTTCTGTCAGCGATTTTATTAATTATGTATCCTTTGTAATTAAATTTGATAGCGACTAACAGTATAGATAAGCTGATTTGTAAAGAAAGACGTATGAAGTTTTATACGCTTCCTGAATATTAATTATTACAATAAACTTTGTATACTTTATAGATTTTGACTATTGTCGAAATGTGATTATCTATCAAATTCCATGTAATTGATAAAACCGTTTTAAAACGATAATAGCAACAATTACAAATGCAACAATTGCTATTGCATATTGGTGAAATATTCTTAAAATATTTATAAAAATTAAATATCCTTTGTAGTTTTAAAATGATACACGTATTAGGTGCAAGTACGTTAAATTATTTATCTTGAAGATAAATGCTGTTATCCACATCATTTTGAATACGGCAAGAATACAAAATATGACCACCACAATATGATATAGCGTTTTCTCGACCATTTAGTATCGATAAATCGAGCAGCTGTTATTGCAAGGAGATAAAGAGTCATATTTGCAGAGCAAGTGTAACGAAGGTGTGCTGGTTGTGTTATGTTACATTGCAGCTATTGCCTTACTTATTCGCAGTATAACTGTGTCTATAAATAATGTGATGAATCGCGGCTGATAAATTTTAGTGCAAAATTAAGTCGCGGCGCGGTATTAAATTAAAAATAATACTAATGTTTTAGAACAATAAAAATAAACTCCAGCCATGTCAAACATGGCGGCCCCATCCAATTTTAATAACATCCGCCTAATGCGGCCCGCAAACGTATTTCAATAATATTTGAATTCAAAAAGTAACACTTTATAAGAAATAAAACACTTTTTACGGATTATTTTTATTGATCGAAGATTACAACGCGTATATTGGCGTAACACAGTAACACTTTACCTATTCAATGAGTTTTAATTTTCTTTAAAATTAGGTTAAGTTAGATTTTACGGTCAGTATGAATTTGGCCCACCAATGATTTTGAGTTTGACATGGCTGTTTTAAGATATACTTTACTCTGAAGATTTCTTTCAAAATTACACGTGCCGCGATAGTTATGAATGTGAAGTCTGAAGCAACTAATCGGTATTGAAATTAAATTTGGAGGCTAGATAATTGTGATTATAGGAATTGGGCGTAGTTGTCATTAGGGGAAGAAATACATGCACCCGATTTTATAAGTAGATTGAGATTTCATTCAATTCTAATAAATCTAAGGAAGTATAGTACGTTATTCCATTGTTATGGTCTAAGATGTAGTATGTTAAATGAGCTTTTAGTTTTTGTTTTTTTTAATTTAATTTTGTCATATTATTTTTCCCTTATAAATTAATTTTAGTTTAATGATTTTGAAGCTATTAACTACTAATTGAACTAAGATAGAATAAGATATTGGGTAATTTAGCTTTTTTGTTTGATCTTCATTCCCTGAGGCATTTAAAAATTCGAATTAAGGTTAGATATTTAGATGTTGCCAATATCGTTTTTACTTTTTTAATCTGTTTTGTTTTTTTTATAGATCTTATATCCCATTCCAGAGATCTCAGTGAATGTTGTTTAATTTTTTCTTGTTTTATTTTCTTCTTGTGTGGTGTTAAATGCATGTTTAAGCTGATTACTCTCGCATTTTATGTAATCAAGTAATGGATATGAAATGGATGCATGTAATATATTTGTACCACTTAAATATACATTTTGATAAGTTTATATCGAATATTAATGTATTAAGAGTACTTATATCTTATGAATGAACGGTAAACTGTTGAACCAAAAATGATGTTATAAAGGGTGCAATGCAACATAAAAAATAGGAATAGTTACACTTTTCTATATAACATGGTACAATTACGAAAGTTTAACTGTGGTGCGTTATGAGTAAATAATTATAACTTAAAAGTACGAAGTTACGGTACTGAAATTGATAGCTTAGCCATTTAACGTAACTATTTAAATATTTCTTATAAAATAAGAATTGTATGCCTTAACCGAAACTTCATATCGTTATTGTATGTTTATGCAAAAGTTGGTTGATTGTTTTCGACATTTATTTTACTTGTAAACATTTCTTACATAATTCATTTCTATCATTAACGGGTTAGTTTTAGAATTTAAGCATCCGTTTTTTATAACTCTGTCCCATTATCCAAATAGCGAAATCACTATTCGCCTGAACGCTAACTAAAGTAGGATTTTTAATTAGAGTCGGTTATGTGACATTAGAACTGTCAGATTAAAAAAAAAACTTTAATCGCATGTCCACTGAGCAAGTAATCACTACGTTTTAAGAGTAGGCACTTCACAATTATGAACGTAGTTTCTACCAACCTAATAAATAGAATCGTACTACCAACATAAACAGAGGAAATGTCAAAAGAATAGTGAAGTACCTTACCAACTTGAAATGATATCGATATCGATAAAAATGCTTCCTGGCGTCTATACTCATAAACCTCATAATATTTCATATTTTGGAAATAAAAGCAGGCGATAAATCCCAACACAACACGACAGCAAAATCCATAATAATATTATACTCGTAATAATTGTCGACATTAAATGATATGTATAGGTACATATTTGTCTAATAAAAATCTGGAATTTCTGTCTTGATGACATGCCGTGAATGGAAAATCACTTACTTTCTTAAATAAAAGAAAGCTAAGAATCAAGTAATTTATTCAGCAGCGAGTTCATTTCTTTTTTCTATTGTGACAAGAATGACTCTCTGTTAAAACTGCACTATAGTTTGGCCTGAATTTCAGTCTTTTGCTGGAGGCTGCAACAAAAATTATATAACATTATTAAGTACCCACTAGATAGTTATAAATACAGTACCTAGGTAGTATTCAACCCATAATCAACATCTAAAATAAAATAATATCGATAACTTTAGCACAGCACTATGACAATGTAATGATAACGTGATTCATCGCTAATTTCGTTGAAATGTCACTTAAAACCTATTTATTTACCGATATTACTACTATTATTAACAATATTTTTTACTCAAATTAACTTAAAACTTAGAAAAAGTTAATAAAATTACCTGCTCGGATCAAGCGGGAATTCTAGTCAAAATTATGTCCTTACTCGACCCTCTCACTCTCCGGACACCACAAATTTCACACTCTTGCAAAGATTTGCCACTCATTATGTCTTTTTAACACGTTTTTATAACAATCTTGTTTTATTAAAATGCGTAAATTAATTTTACTAAAACACTGAGCAAGTAATCATTACTAAAACTTCTGCAAAAATTTGATTTTTGGCGGCGCGTCACATGTTGGCCAACATGACCACAACATAACTTGACGTATAATGCGGCTAAATTACCGAGTCATGGCTGGTACAATATGACAAAACGATTAACTACCTTTTTTCATTGGTAGGATTGTTTCGTATTTTAATGTTGGCACAAAGTACGTTCATAATTCCATATAATATTTTTTGTATGAAGTTGATAAAGTGTCGACCCACTGCGCATGTCGCAAAACTCGCAAATCTATGTGTTTACAGTAAAATAATTCTCGATTCGTATTAATAGACTGTATCATGAGGCTTATTCCATGAAATAATTGGATCAAAATTATATAAAAGACATTTAAGTATTCTTTTTTTTTGGTAAACTGCAAATTTTCTTTGTGATGCCAATTAATGTATTGCATGTTATACGTACCAATAAAGTATTTTGTCAATGCGCTAACTGACACAGAACTTCGTCATTGCCAAGTTGGATTACTGTTTTTACGATTTTATTATCATTCCAAAGATGTTTAATATATTGAAGACTGTAAAATGTACATTTGTATTGTTTTTGCTTTACTATGATGTTTTTAAGTAAGTACTTACGCATTTTCTCTAATATTCCGTAATAATAAGTATTAATTATTCAGTTGTTTTCTTATGGTTGCCTTAAATGTCACTGACGTTAAATTTATATATCAGTTATTACATCTTAACTTATTATGCGAGCCAATTAAGACTAGAAAGGATCCAGAAAAAATTTTTGAAGTCGCTTAACTTTCGAAGTAACTCGGCCCTCGACACATATTTTGAATCGCTGAAGAAATTTAATTTACTAAGTCTATTTAACCGTCGCAAAATGTTTGACATCACTTTCCTTTATAAAATTATTAATTCTTTAATTGACTCGACTGAGCTTCTGGGTTATGTCCAGTTCTCAGGCCGAATTCGACTCCCTGTGCGCTCCTCACGTTCATTACCACTATTTGTTGTTCCGCGTCGCCAAAAAAATTATACTCGAAATTCATTCTTTTCTCGTTCCACCAACACTTATAACAAGGAGCTCCAAGATATTGATCTTTTTAACCTGTCTCTTAATAAAGTAAAAGAAAAACTTAAAGTAAAATTAACTTAAAACCAGAGACATAATGAGAACTACTTTGTTATTCCTTTTTTTTTTTCTTGTTATGTAGGGATCTTTAGTTTCATTTTTGTTTATTGGTAGGTATGTACTTTTATTGTACTGTAAGAAAAAAAAAATTGTTTTATTCTTTACGATTTTGGTATTTATTATATAGGCAATTTTCAGCTTAAGTAACTTAGTGTTAGTGTGCTAAAAAAAAAAAGTTTGTCCACGTCTTGACACAATGTTTTGTACAAAATAGATATTGGGCACTGTAGGTCTATTTGATATAATTGTTTTTTTTAATAACATTATTGTTATACATGACTGTTTGATGCCAAAATAAATTAAAAAAAAAAAAAAAAAAAAAAAAAAAAAAAGAATAGTATTGTCAAAACGGTCATATTTGTTTGCGTTTCGCTTCCACTTCAGCGTGTAGGATGTGCAAGAAAAGGAACAAGATCAAGATTGCTGTTTGACAGTACTAATCTTATTTGGCTGGCATAGTATTACAAATAAAAAATTGTTTCTTTCATGCGTGTACAATCGCAGAAGTTTCTGCTCTGCCACTTTGAAAACAAAAGAACAATTTCTTCGCCCCGCCACACGCGGGCTCTGCCAATCAGGATCCACTGCCCAAAAGCATACTACATGTTTTAATTCAAGATTTATCACGACTTAGTCTATATTAACCATTTCGGTATGACTGAAAACATTTTCAATGAACAGTCCATCTGTCATAGATCTGATATTTTATTTTATTTATGTAAAATATTTTTTTATTATACAGTTAACAGCAAATCAAGTGAAAAATTATGATTACTCCCATTGATTTTAAAGCTTGTTTTGTGTTAAGTTCAAACTTGATTGCAGAAATATAGTGTTAAATCCCTGTGTGCTGCGTCATACTGTAGTTCATATCGTAATCATACGAAAATTTGAACAAAAAGTGGTTCTCCTTTGTGCTGATTACTTCTTTTTTTTATTTCAATCTGTAAGACAGATGCTTTTCTTGTCCACCGTCTTTACTAATCTTTATCTGGTCATTTTCTTTGTGTATATCTACGCTTCTTTAACATATACGTTATTTTGAGCTTTAAAGTTACAAGTACAATGCTAATATAATAATAATTATTGATAGGATTAAAGATTATTAATATATAATTTAAAAGCTTAAATTACATAGCATATATTTGTTAGCTTTGGTGCTTGGGTACTTATTTGTGTAGTTTATAAAGGCTGAATTTATTTTACTTCATGATTGAAGAGAATTTGAGAAATTCTATTGCATATCAAATGATTCGATTCCATTTCGATTTACGCTAATTTACAATTAATTATATGATTATTAATGAGATGATTATGAGGTAACAATAAATTTAGCCACTCATTGTGTTTTATGTAAAACACTGAAGAATTTGTATTTAGTTTTTTCATGCACTTTTTATGGTTCAGTATTAATTATTTGTATTTTAAATTAACTGTTTAGGTATTATTCCGTAAAGTCATACGAGTAAACATTTTATATTGTATTTTGTAAAGTTTTGCTTTTTTGATTGACTTTTAAGAGGTTTACTTTTTTGTATGTACTTAGTGTTTTCTCTACTTAAAATAAAATTTTAATTGGTATCGTATGGTTTTATTTCAAAAAGAAACTGATTCCCGCAGCCGCGATAATGTTTGATGAGTATTTATAGTAGTCTCATAAATATTCGATTTTCGATTTTTCTACCAGTCGAAACTAGCAATCGATCGAGTAGAGTACGTTCGTGACGGCCGAGAGAGGTGATATGCATTCTTGTAATAAAGTTACGTTTTGCATATCTTCGATGGGTGTGCAGCCAAGAGCAGTTTGCAATACCGCGTATTTTTATTTTATTTTACAGGGCGCAGAAAAACTTATAATCTTGGCCATTTAAATATGTTTTTACTTATTAAGGAATGTGACGTAATTTCACGATAATTGCATTTGATTTTCATGTAATTTACCCTCTTAAGCCCTTTTGGGACATTCGCAAATATGCGGTATTGCAAACTGCTCTTACGCGACCGCGTGCAAGACCTCGCACACCCATCGACGATATTGAAACAAAGGTCTCAAAAACGCATTTGTCAACAGAAACTAATGTGTTGCGCGGCGGACGTGCTGGAAGGGAAGGGCACGGTGCAAGTGGCCATCACCGTGACGGAGCTGCTGCGGCGCCACGCCGCGCGCGCCGCCACCTAGCGCCACAAGCTGGCGCTCGCGCCGCTGCCCTCGCTCTCGCTCTAACCACTTGTACCATGACGTCCCACCCATACTAGGGCACCCCCCTGCACAACGGATCGGCTCTGCTACGACGTCTTCCCGTCAGTGCCGGATTTATCAGTACCTATTTTGACAACTGCAGCCAGTGGACAATCTTAGGGCATTGCTTGTTTCGTTAGTTGCAAGTTTGAATTTCACGTTCTTAAGAAACTTTGTCTCTGTCATTTCTTTACTCATGTAGCAAGGGCCTAGGGGGGCGGCAGACCAGCAACGCCATTCAAAAGAGGCGGCTGGTACTACAGCCTAGGGCAGCCAAGACAGTGAATCCGGCACTGCTTCCCGTGCTACGATAAGTAATCGAAGAGAACTACTATTTTAGTTCCTATAAGTTTCAATTTTAATTGATTGTAGACTGACACCCGCCATCACTTTGGCAAGCATCGACTCTACTACGAAGCCTACAAGTGCTACGATAAGTAATCAGCTAATCACCGATCAAACATTACGTGAGAATTATTCTTTAGTTCCCGTAACTTTCAACTTTACTGAATGAAATATATTGGTAATTGAAGTTACATGACCCACGGTGTCAACATCTATTCGATGATCAGTATTCTCTCGCTCTCTATACCTAACATTGACTACTGTACCCACCGCAAATACCAAATGAAAGGATGAATACTAACATTTGGGTACCTACATAACGCCTAGATTTGTTGTTAAAGAAATATCTAGCTCTAGGACTAACACAAGTTGCACTGTAGTCAGATAGTTCTGACAATCTAATATCCATTGAAAGTGTTGAAAAGTTGCTTTGGTTTTTTGAAGCAAACTTTTAACACTATTCTAATGTAGGTGAAGGAAATAAGTTTTATTTTTATAGCTATTCCACACAGTGTGAAGACAAATGATGGAACTATACATTTAAAACAAAATGTAATCTTCTTGAAGTAAAGTATTAAAGTACACTAACACGATTTTATTAAAGGATATTTGATGTTTTAGCTAAAGCTTTTATTTGAATATTAAGCTTTTATTTCAAAACATAAAAAAAAAACTCTTTAATAACATCGTGTTAGGATCAAAGTGTTTTGTTTCAAATTATAGTACTTACATACGAAATCTTAGAAGTGAATTAAGAGTAAAGTTTCTTGAACGATAACAGTCTATGGTCTAGGTTACTGCCCAAAAAACCATATCTAGATTTTACAATTAAAATGGGATGTGTGAATTAATTGTAATTAAATTATACTGTACTAAGAGGTACGGATGTTGCAGTGCAACTCAGTCAATATTTAGATAATCATAATAAAAAATATAATTATTATAAAGAAATAGTGAGCGGTGATGCATTTGAGTACCTATAGTTTCCTGTATGGAATATTAATTAAAATATTCGCACATTTAGAAGTAGTGTAAAGTAAAATATTTGTATACCATGGAATAATTGAAAATGCTACTTTTGGTGTTTATAATGATACAATTATTATTTTTTGCACATTATAACGTTGGGTTCCACTTTTTGTTAATAAGATTTTTTTCGTACACCATTTTATTATTTGATCATTATTATTATATTACCTAACGATAGTTTGAGGAACTTCTTTGATAGAGTAAAATGCATATGAACATGGCGAAAATAATATATTTAATTTTCTTATTTTTGAAGTTATTGATGTGAAAACATTTCGATAAGCAATTAATGGATTTACAATTTTTCTAAAGTTTTTACGCTTAAGTGGGTGTCATCGAATGGGGAATGTCTGAAAACAATCAAATTGGCTGAATATTTTTTTATAGGTAGGAATAAGCTCCCTTAGTAATAGAAAAAAGTTTAAGAATTTTCCGTTGCGTAGAAAAATTATAAAAAATTAAAGTCTCTTCGACTTTACAAATGTGTAAAAGTAACAGCAGAATGGAGCTTATTCCTTTGCCTCCACCTGCCACAACAACAACAAGAATAAAAAATAAAAAGTTTTGACAATGACAAATGTCAAAATGTCAAAACTTTGAACTTGATACTTTTTTTAATACCATTTTGTGGTTGTGGCAGGTGGTGGCAAAGGTATAATTTCCATTCTGCTGTTACTTTTGTATATTTGTGAAGTCGAAGAGAGTTATTTTTTTTTTTAAAAATTCACGTAACCATAAATTCTGAAACTTTTTTCTATTACTAAGGGAGCTTATTCCTACCTATAAAAAAATATTCAGCCAATTTGATTTTTTTCGGACATTCCCCATTATATAGGTTAATCTTAGTAAAGTTAAACATAGTTGTCTACCAGCACACGCCATCAAAATTAAACCTTTTTGGATGTTCAAAAGTTTGGTAATTCAATTCTGCAAAAAAGGCGCTCCACCGAATAATTTTATTTAAAAATTTCGTGTGGCTTGCTTGTACATTTAGTTATTAAGCTCCAGCTTAAATTTAAAAAAAAATTTCAAAGAACTAGTGATTCTGTATACGTATTTCGTATCTTAAATTCACTCTTTAACTTATCGTTATTGGTTCTCAAATGACTAGGAAGCCCATTAGCACATTTTCGCGACCAATCGGTGAAAGGGCCGGGACCCAATATGTAGACTTCAAAAGCGTGTAGGTAGTCACGTCTATAAATTTTAATATGTACTTATACAGTTTAAGACTTTGTCACTTTGTTGTAGTTGGCTTTGTTATTGATTTCTGTTCAAAAAAGTAATAGCTTTTAGAGTGACAAAGTTCGAAACTGTATACATATTTATAGACGGTGACTGTACTAGATTGTATAATCACTTAATACTAAGGTGCTTTACCACTGCACAATTACGAATTTACTAGTGAATTTTCGATCCGTCGTTTACACACGTTATGTAGGCACGTTTAGGGAAATTGTTGTTTCATCAAAGTGCCTCACTCGTTGCGTATGATCGTAGTGTAATATCGTTTTCTATAGTGAAGTAACTCCTTTGTTTCGGCGATAAATGCAAACAATGAGCGGTTTTCTGACAGCTGAGAATTTTAGTCTATTTTAATGTTGATAGATGGCGTTATTCAACTAGGTAGGTTTTTTTTTAATTTTTCCTATCAGCTGAGTATACCACTGAGTAGATAACACTCGATACTGGCAAAAATTACTCCCTGAAGAGGAGTAGTTTGCCATAACCATGCCAAAATAATCCTTTGCTTTTTTCTGAAAAAGTTACGTACTTAGTTGAACAACGACATCTAGCCGTCTTTTAGGTACTACTTTTTTTTCTTAAACTGCCTTTTGAAAACCGCTCATTGCCGACTAGTACTGCAGTACCGCAAATAGGTTAGGCAACCCACCTCATCGTTGTCCTCTTAAGTCAAGACGACTGAGTTACCACACTAGTACTAATAATTACGCTGGGTGGATCCCACTTTATCCATGAATATATTCGATTTAGTGGGACAAGAGTTTTTTTAAATTATGTCACACTTTATCCACTGACGTCAAATAATCAGTCAGTGGTAAATGTATACGTATATTAGAGCGCTAACACACTGGGACGCCATGGCGACGTCACCGGCTACGTATCCAAACAAAATGTATTGAATTGTATGACAGTTACACTTGGCTACGGTCTGGCCGGACGGCCCCTACGTCGAGACTGGATACTCTGGCGACTGGCTGTGTTCGTGCTTTGTGCGAAAACAATTGAGTTTTGATACAGAACGAATGAATTTGTTATTCGATCCTGATAACTTTTTGCCTATCTATAGGAATTCGTCGTTAGTTAAAATCAGTGTTAATTTCAAATAGAATATTCGTCAAATAAGTGTTATTGCTAAGCATTCGCTAGCGTTTCCTCTTGCCCACAAATCTTAGTCGATAATACAATAAATAAAGGTCACCCATCCCGATGCCGTCCGAGAGTCCCCGCTAGAATCAGTAGTTACCGGATACTTATTTGGCAACCTCATTTGGCTACGGTAGGTACCCAGAGGTAACCATGGCTACGTAGCCAGCGACGACGTCGCCATGGCATCCCAATGTGTTACCGCACTTAATGTCACTATTGATAGATACTTGAAAGCGATTTTATCAATTAAAAACATGGCCAGTATGCAATTCCAGTTCCTGTATTGAGATACCTAAGTCGCACGCAATAGATATAGCGACACAAACAAGCCCAGATTATCCATCAATGGGATATACGCAATTCCTAAAGTGGGATCCACCCATTACGCTATGGTAGATCAAAATATGTCCAATGTAGAAATGAAGTGTCTTAGTTAGTGTAGCATAGCCGCTGCGCTAATAGCCAATTCGGTTTAGTCGACAAATGCCGACTTATACAAATGCCAACTTAGTTTAAAACGCCAGATTCTGCAAATGTCAAATTCTACAAATGCCAACTTCTAAAAATGCCCACTTCTACAAATGCCAACTTCTACAAATGCCCACTTCTACAAATGCCAACTTCTACAAATGCCAACATTTAGTTGTAATATTTTCAATCACTTTTTCATATATATATTTTTGCGTTTATTTAGTGTATTTTCAATCAATTTTGGAATTTGGATTTTTTTTCTTTACATCGTAATATAAAAACGTCTCCAAAGTACCAGGATCACATAAATATGGAGAAGGTAAATAAAAAAATATGGAAACGTAAAAATAAATATAAAAAGTTATTAAAAATTTATATTAGGTACAACTAAATGTTGGCATTTGTAGAAGTTGTCATTTGTAGAAGTGGGCATTTGTAGAAGTTGGCATTTGTAGAATTTGACATTTGCAGAATCTGGCGTTTTAAACTAAGTTGGCATTTGTCGACTAAACCGCCAATTCCTATCTCTCTTTGATATTACGCGTGAATGAGATAGAAAATGTTTTGTCAAGTCATTTTTACAAGTAATTCAATGTAGTTGATTGATAAAATTAATACATTACATAGGAAGTTAGTTAAGGAGTACTTATTACTCTTTTTGAAATAAATCTTTTCGAAATAAAAATGTGACTTCCACAAGCTATGTAATTTGCTAAATTGAAGTACTGATGATCACATTTAAATGAAGTACTTTGTCATACGTTCTTATTATGATTTGATACGCATATAATTTTGTAATATATTTCTAGTAGGGAATTCTATCGGTGTAGTTGAAGGAACCAATAAAACAGAATGTGATTATTGTACCATAAATTAAATTAGGCTGTGTGTTATTACATTAACGGTGGTTAATACTACTGGTTATCTTTAGTATAGATGCTTGTAATCTAATATGTAATGAGGATCAGTAACAGGTTTGAATCCTATAGTTTTATTGATATAATATAAACACATATTGATAGCTATGAATCCTAGTAAAAGAATTTGTGAAATCCGTTTAGAAATGGTTGAGTTAAAAGGGTTTGAAGGAAATGCCAAGCTCAAAGCAATATGTGCTTTAAGATGAATAAATAATGAAAAATATTAGAAAAAATCGGCTCACCCGTAGCAACTTAGACGGGTGAGCCGATTTTTTCTAATATTTTTCATTATTTATTCATCTTAATATAAAAATAGCATTGTGAATGCAAAAATCTAAAAGTTTAATATGTGCTTTATCACGTACGACATAAGGATCGCGTCCGTCGCGATGACGTCATAAGGACCCCCAAAAAACCAGTGTTTTAGCTCTTATAACTTCTCAGGTTTAAAAGATATCGTAATTTTTTTTTCACAGTTAATCATGTGGTGGCATTAGCTTTCTAATTAGCGACTAAAAAAAATCGTTACTGATCCTCATTAGCGTTAAAGTCGCAATCTCCTTTTATTCTACAATAATTAAGTACCTATATTAGTTTATTTAGATTTTTTTTTGTACAAAATAATTTTCTCTATTTACTCATTCATATATTTTTGGTTTAATTAACAATTAATCTCTCATATATCACAGTAAATATTAATCATGTATTTATTGCAAAATATAATTTATGTTTTATTGGGTATACTATTTTATCCAGATACAAAAAGGTAAGTACTTAATTTTTTTTATATAAATAAACACATCTGTCAGAGGTGTAATGGATGAGGTAACAAAAAAACCTTTGTAAATATTGTTTTATGTAAAATGTTATACGTATAAACATATCCAGTCCGAAACCACCGAAATTAGGACTTTTGGTATGATATTATAATACTCATGCAATGTACGTATTTAAGATATTTTTTCTTGTCATTTATAAAAATGTAGTCAATTTTAAATTAAGGTCACTTTGATGTATAATATTATTGTTAGTTGATAGGTAAGTTTTCGTCTCAATTTATATATGGATATTGGGTGCAAATTAAATTATAGGGGCTTTGTCTATTAGTTTTTTCCAAATATATTTTGTTTTTCACAATAGAAATTATCAGAATTACTTCCAAAAAATGGGTAAAAGTTCTGTGTAAACTTTATTGAGACAGGCTTGGCAATTTATACTGTAAGCAATTCTACAGTTATTTGAGTTTAGTTTTTGCAATCTATGTAGATTAAATGATATAAAATAATTCAAGTCAGTAATAATTCAATATTGATTTCCTGACCAGATTAATTTAATATGTCACTGTCGGTCTGATGCATGAGATAAGTAGTTGTATTTCCATATTATATCAATCGATGTGTCAAACTGATTTAGAATAACGTAAAACAGTACCTACATTTAACTTTTCACTTGTCATGAAAAACTGTTACCATTATACTATTTACAGTAGGAAATAAACCATGATGTATTATTCAAATAAACATCTAATTGTCACAACTATCTCTCTCTTGTAAACCTTTCTCTCTCGCAATAGTTTATTGGTCATTATTTGTTGTCAACAAAAATGTACAGATTTTACAGATATATTTGTTTTTTCAGTTTCATTTTAAAAATGGTTGAATAAACTTTCGACAATTTCATCCGAATTTGTTCACTATCTACTTGTAGACTATGATTAGTGGCCCGCCACTGCGACGTGAATCGCGTGATATAGCGATGTATCGACACTCAACTGTCAAAATTGTCTTTTGAGAGTTAAAAGCGATAAATCGCTATCATATCGCGTGTCGGTGGTCAGGCTAGATGGCCAGAATGTATAAATTATATTTTATTATAAGTATTATTAAGAACTGAATGAAGAATCGAGTCTTTGTCCTATTCAAAGATATTGTGCCAAAGACTATGGGATTTGATGGATATTTTCGTTGTAAAATTGATTAATGTTGTGTAACGCACTGGTCTCTTAGATGTAAGTTTATTCGGCAATACCGTATCACCTGTGTTTATATGTAGATAAATAAAACATATACATTTTCAAATGAGTACTGGTGTTTTCTTTTTTCTATTATTTTTTATCGTGCTCTTGCCTATCCATTATTTGATTTAATTAGTGCGCTTTTTTGAGTATGTCAGGATAATAATATTATTTCTTATATTTGTGTTTAAAAGTCACATACAATATAATCAATTTGAATCGGACATTGACAAAGGGACACAATTACACACAGGAGAATAATGATTACAAGGCATAGAAAATAAAATTACAGGATACCACCACCATACAAGTTGTGCTACTAAACTTCTGTATACATTCCAGTTTCGTGAATGACAACAACGTTTGGGACTTCAACAAAATTTGGCCACTAAACCAGCAATTTAATAGAGCCGACCACACCCAAAGGTCTATTTAGGAAAGTTGCAAGTAAGTGGCCGTATTACGGCGCGTCTGATTATGGTAATGAGGGGCGTGCGGCGCGGCGGCCACGGCGCGGCGTAATCGGTACGTGCTGACTGGCAACTTTGGGCCACGCCTCGACGCCAAACTGAGCCGGCGCCAGTGGCCATGCAAACTTATTAAATTAAAAATTTGGAAAAAAAATCAGTAATCTATACAGGGGCGGAAGTATTGGCGTCGCAACGCAATGTTCTGCGGTCATAGCTGTCCTGTGACTCTTGTTCCCAACGAGTCACACCTGTTACTCAATGGGAACTTTTTATTAGAAATTTCCCAACCAGTCACACTGTTACATGTTATTTCACCTGTAAAAATGTGACTGGTTGGGAAATTACTAATAAAAAGTTCCCATCGAGTAACAGGTGTGACTGTGATAAAAAATTTTTTTGTAAAAACATCCCAACCAGTCACAGTGTGACAGTTGATGGTGTGACTCGTTGAAAACAAATCAACATTAAACAATCAAACAGTAGTTAATGTACGTGTAATTTATTATTTATTGGTACACAGTCAACTTTAATAGGCATTTATTGAAGTCAAAATGCTACCTGCATCTATTCACAAATAATGGTGAATGTCGAGATTGCGGGACACCGCCTGGTTTTTGAAATATTTTGTGGCAATAATGACGCTACTAATCAGGCGCGGTCGCAGCCTGAAATTTGGGGGGGGGGGGGTCACTAATAATAATAATTGCTTTTTTGTTAATTTTTTGAAGCTTTTTCTATGTGACATGTACGATTTTGGGGGGGGTCATGTCCCCTGTGACCCCCCCCTCGGACCGCGCCTGCTACTAATGCTACTAACGCTAGCTACATAATGTTACAAAGCTACATAATGAGTACCTATGTAATTTGTTATTTATCTTATCGTATATAAGTTACAAGTTACCTATATCCAAAGTAGAATGGAAATCGATTCGATGTAATTTCATTGAATCAACAAAAGGAAGGAAACAGTCGGCTTTGTTACAAAGAACTGACGCCGATAGACCCGAATTCATTCACCATTAACTAGAATCAGTTAAAAAAACTGTACAGCCATTGTTAATTTTACGCCTACTAGCTTTCTACGAGTATTATTTACTTTTCGTAAAATCATCGCTCTTGTTTACAAGTAATTAATTAGAGTCCCACAAAAGAGGTCGCGCTATTGAAACTCGTTGAACGGCTTTCTTTTTTTAATTGTCTATGGTCCTGCCATGATAATCAACTTTTTAATAATGCAGGATACATTTTGGCGGCAAATCGAGCGGAAAATTGGTATGTTTAGCACCCTAAGTTATACAACACAGCGACGAAACAGGTAGGGTAGTTAATGATTATATGGATCCTGGATAAGAAAGGAAAAATGGTACCTACCTAGTTAGAAAAAATATTGATTAGGTAGGTACCTAACTACCTAATTGCTAGAAATAGTGAATCTACAAATTATTGGTGTATAGGTAGGGTACCTACCTACTTACCATAGTCTATGGTAAGTATGCTTCTTACCAGAAAATACGTACTTTCTGTACTTACTTAGATATGCTTTTCTATAAGTTAAAAACTAGGTAGGTAACTATAAGGTCTACTATTCTATTTACTTACCTATCTATAATATTGTTATGTGTAAAAAAAAAGTTGCAAAGGTGTCTCATGTCAATAGGTATTCAAGTGCATCTAGATACGAGATTTAGAACATGCAGCCCCTTGTTGTCTCGTTATGGTCAACATGGAAGTAGGGTGGCTTTATAACGGAAGCTTTTCGAGGACAATGTTCTATGAGCATTAGCAAAATTAAAATGTTAATAAATGAATAATGTTTTCATTAGACCCAATTAAAGCATAGCATACAATATGAAAAAAAAACCTAGTATAATCACTTAAACTGAAGTGAAAAATAAAGAAAACAGACAAAACACAACTTGGAGACAATAAGGGCTTGGTTGGACAGACGGACATGTTTTGATTGAACACATTAGAAAAACACCCAGTCTTGCGCCCTTTATTCAGTTATCCATGAAAGCCACTAATTATCATCACTAAAGTCATTAATTATTAAATCGATTGCTCTAGACTAGAGTTAGTTATGAATCCTTATTTGTTTTACATGGAGGAGCTAGATAGGTTACAGATGCCGGCATAAAACTTGGCAAGAGAAAGTTGAGACAAAAGATGCGCAGTAGCTACAAACACTAAACTCCGCGCATCTACTGTCTCATCTTTGTCTTGCCAAGTTACGTGCCGGGCGGTAAGTATACCTGCAAAATGTTCAACCCATCGCAACTTTTTTACCTAATTTTACCAAATCTGATCCTTTGTTTAGGTGGGGACAGCTGATCACTTGGTGAAAAAGTTTTCCAGATCAAACCTGGTTGTGGTCTACTCTTTCAACCTGATTTACGAAGCCACGCTTGCCTTGCCTTAACTCACTTACTTACTCCGGACACTTCGGTGGCTCAGCGACCTAAAGTGTGTCTTGGCCTCCGATACTAGAGACTTGTATTATTATGTATTCTGTGCTAGAGCTCGCCATCTATCTTGATCTTTTGCTGTTTCGCGCCAGTCTCCAGCACCGAGCTCATGTAGATCGGCCTCCACCACATCTCTGCAATATCGGATCGGTTTTTCTATCAGTGTGATGTGTTTTTATCTATATCGGTTTCGTTTTCAGAAAGTTTTTGCATGGAGGGTTGTTAACCACCCGCAAAACCCCCAAAATGCTAGAGGACCACACCCTACTTCTTTACTTTGGTCAGCGAGTCCATCGAACTTAGCCGGTAGGACTGTCCTCCATCCGCCACCCGGTGAACGCTCCCCTACGCACCGTGAGGGTCAGCGCGGGGGTCAGCATGTAGGTGTACCTTTAAATTACGTAAATAAATACTTCTCTCAAAATCGTCTCTTAGCTTGGTCACCTGTGTTGAAGCTACAAACAAAGTTGTTTAACAAGGATTGAGCGCACAGCAAGCTATTCGGCCACGCGCAAGCTCCCGTTGTCACAATCACCATACGTGGGATGGCTGTGACAATTGAATTAATAAAGTCCACAGCTTTATAACCTTGTTGTCGAACGGACTGGGAACAGACTACCTAGGTGCTTATTTAATTTGCATTATGGGAGAATTATGCTGAAAGTGCAGTGGTGCGCGAAAATTGGTGCTCTACTTAAATGTGCTCAGCTGTTATGTTTGAAAACAAGGTGATCATTGCTGCCAACTTCTTACCATTAGGTACTGTGCTTTTGGACTCAAGGTTTCCCTTAGGAAAAGCTAAATGCGTATTAGATGGAATAATTTCAAGAGACATTAATTCAATTTTATGGTAACTATTAATACTTACCTACCTTTTTCATTCTAAGTACCTTAGCTTAGACACGATATTACTTTCATACCTTTAATACCTACCTTTGCCGTCATTCATTGCCATCGATATCTTTATTGAGTCCAATAGTTCCTTTTTAATTTGTTCCTAATCGGCTTCTGTCATCGGCAAAATTTTCACTGCTGAACTGCTGAGGAAAATTCACACTGTTCTCTAGGCGGGACCCTACTTCTTTTTTCTTTCAAGTTACAATATAAACCTACAATATAAAATAATGTTGTCAAAGTGATAGTTTCTATAGTGTTGTCTAAACGCGGGCACCAGTAGGTGTCGCGGCGAGTGGGCGTGACGTCACGCTGCGCGACACGACGCCCGATGCCCGGCCGGCGCACGCGCACCCGATGTTGGCTTATTTTAATAAAACATTGACACGGCCATAACGTGTCAGGTACCTACCACAAAGTAATCCGTGAACTGAATTACCTACATACTTACTTCAAAATATTTTAAGTAAGTGCAAGAATTTTGACGAGTAACGTTAAAAAAATAAACTAACTAAACATAGTTTATGTGTAGTTTTTTTGTGTTTGTGGACAATAAGTATCTACGGAAGTTTCAGCAGTTTCAGAGAAAAGCAAAATCGGGAAAGTTAGGAAAAGAATACTATCTACCTCAAAAATATACATGTATCGTATTATGTTTTTAGTTGATATCGCCTAACTGGTGTGATACTAAGTAATGTTGGTAATTATCACAGTCGTCGAAGTCAAGCGTATGTTTGTTTTCCCGCACAAACATATGGCGCTAATAAATAACCAATAACTGGCTTCTCGGCCTGCCAATTATGAGGCGCGCTGTTTACACTCAGCCACCATAGATATCTTTTATACTTACTTCGTACAACCACAGAATAATACTAAACTATTCCTCTAATAAATGAGCTTTTAAGTCTAGCTCTGTAATAAGCCCAATATTTAATGCTTGCACAGGTATTTAACTGCGAATATTTCTGAAAACATATTGTACTGACTTCCCGAGTAACTATATGTAAGTAAATTATTCACAATATCCATCCACTGTATGGTCATTATCATCTTACAGATACCAATAATAGACGGGACGTAGATAATCTTGTCCTGTGGAAGGATGTTGTTGCTATAACCCCATGCTTAGTTGGTTGGAGATCGCTGTCTTACTTAAATGGAACGTTTCATTGGAAAATGCTGCTGCATTTTCCGATCTCGGACCGACTCCCGTGGTCCCACCCCAGCCGTGGCTTGATGGGACCTCGGGAGGGAGGAATACCCACTAAAACCCGATACTTACCCTCATGTACCGCCGGTTGGCTCTAAGAGTCACCTGTGGAAGTCGCCATCATCATGACCCGGCGGCGGCGGCCTGGTTTCCCGGACACCCTCGCGTTTGGGAGACGGCCGAGTAAGTTTAGCCATCTCCCCAGACAGTTGAAACCGTGCCAGGCATGCGATGGGCCACCTCAAATCTACAGGTGGGTATATCTATTTTATATGAAGGGAAGTTGCTATTTTACCTTTCACGATATCATAACTAGGCAGGTAGGTACTTCATAAGGCTAAAAATCATCCATTGCAGATCATCCGGACTACTTGCACTAATTGCCGTTGGTTTGGCGCCACCCCGCAGCATGACCCTATCTACGCTACTCACGCTTACGCTACTGTTGCACCAAAAGGCAATTTTAACACGTTTCTCGCAGACATTATTTTTATTTTATACGGAGCTCCACAAACCTGCATAATGTCTAAAGTTTATGAACCATTATGAATGTGTGTTGTGTACAACTAGCTTAATCACTCAGCGTTGGCTGTCACGAAGTTGCACATGACTGATGGATGGACTAATTGATTGCCTGACTTATGAGTTCAACGGCTAAAAAACTAAATTAACAAACAAAAAGCACGAGCTAATTAAACCCTTTTAGTATGCGGTCAGGTTTATCCTAATTGAGTTGGACTTAGTTAAAATTGGCCAGTATGATTTGTTAAGATAGAGAAATTAGTAATAAAATGAGATTGTTTTTTGGAATTTGAAAATTGAAAACTAGTGAAGAGGATAACAACATAATAAAGGATTATTGAAGAATAAACTATGAAAACAGTTTATTTTTAATCTCACAATTATTGTTCAAAAGACCATGTCCAAAAATTCACTAAGTAAGTATACACTCTTTTATGGGTATTCAACAAGACTGGTACGACTGTATAAAAAAACGAGAGGAAAAGTGGAAAATAATTGTCGCATCAAAAGTTTCATACTTTTACAGCATTGGCATAAAGCTGGATGAAAACTTCACTAGATGTCGCCCGTTAAACTCTTGCCATGAAGTTTTTTTACTATGGTGGGTTGTTAACTATGTCCGAGGCAGAGGTTAATTTCTTATACAGATAAATTATTGTTGTTTTATGCAAATGTTAAAGGCCAGTTTTGGTAATAATTAAATTCGTTCGTTTGCCGCGGGGCAGATAGTTGGAACACTGTTTGTTAAATGTTTTATGTGATTAGGAGCTTGATGGAATTTATGCTTTAACTTATTGCTTTGAGTCTTGTCAACACCATATTTATTGTGTTACGGTTTGTGTGGGGTTAAATGCGATTAAAAACGTTGTTTATTAATGATAAGTATTTTGTGGATATGTTGACTCATAATAAAGTTGATTTAAGTAACAAAACAATCCATATTTTAAAGTATATTTATTAAAACCTTTTTCTTTGAGATTTAGCCTTGCGTAGTAATCTTCACCGAAGTACTGAAAAAAAAAGAAAAGTAGTGTTAATAAAAAATGTAGGTAGGTAGGTATTAACTTTAAATTACTTAGGTACCTTATATTATTTCACTTACCAACAACCTCGCAGGAGAAGATTACTCACATCATAAACATCACAACATAATTTTCCGAAAAAAGTAAAAAAAAAATGACTTTCAAATTCAAAAGTCCGAACAGTTGACTGAGTTTTGTAATTTACTTACAAATAACCCTGTAAATTAATAAAAGGGAAACTAAAATAATTTTATTAATTCGTAAGTGTTTTTTCACTTGAATCTGAAGTTCTTATAATAATAATTATTGATAGAAAGAACACTTATTTGCATTTCTAATGAATTCTCCTAATAAATTCGGTCAGAAAAATTTATCGTATCTTTAGATCTTGTGCCGTCAAATAATCTTGTATTCTTTTGATTATGTTCTCACAGCCGCTTTTATAATTCCAAACGGAAGAAATCACGTTACGATAGCATAAGAAATTAAAATGAGATTTTAACTAACGTTCTACTATTTACACGACTGCCCAAAGCAAAAAGAGTGTTATGTGTTCAGGGTTCATGTATGTTTGTGGGTATGTGAGTTTCTTTATTCCACCATAACTTCTAAATGCCTGAACTGATTTGGATAAATGGGGTATCGTTAGAATCCTTACAGCATTCCGAGTGACACTGGCTATATTTTTTTTAGAAAAAATCAATATGGCGACTGTACGACGCCATTTTCAAATGTGAAAAAAAATTTTTTTTCTTCTATTATTACAATATGGGCATCAAATGAAAGGCCTTGATGAGCACATTCCAAAACTATATAATATGTCACTAAAATGTGTGAAATAAAAATAAATAAATTAAAAAAATATTAAAAACACGACTGCCCTGCCAAAACGAACTAAAAAGTTAAACAAGTGTCATTGCAGTCGGGGGACCTTATCAATCACTCATGGAACAATTTTTGATCAAAGAGGTACCCCGACTGCAATGACACTTGTTTAACTTTTTAGTTCGTTTTGGCAGGGCAGTCGTGTTTTTAATATTTTTTTAATTTTTTTGTTAAATAAAATATTTTAGGTCAATTCCAAATAAACACGTCATAAACGTAGGTGGACGTTTATTCATTACTTATTGAATAGGTCGCTTGATTAGTATTTAAGCGTAGGTTAGGTACCTATTTGTTTTGTATTAGGTACATATAAATAAAGTCCATAGCATTTATCTTTTTATTTGAGCGCGGTGAAAATAATGAAATACATCTTCTAACCTTTAATAAATAATCGTGTTTACGAGATTAATCTTCTCCAAGATTTTAATAAAAATGATTAAGAAAAACACTATGCCTTCAGCCTAAGGCAGTGTCGGCCTTCAAGGTAAGAAAAAGCGGATGCATCTTTTACAATCAAAGAATTTATATCCACAAGTTGGAGAGGTACCCAATAAAACATGCGTGCGTATAACGAGCCTCTCCATTTAACAATTAACTTAACAAACAAATGTAATATATTGAAGTTAAATTTCAATACAAAGATGGCGGCGCAGTGCCAATAAGTTATTCGTGGAACTTCGCCTTAAGATAAGGAATATGAACGAACACAATTTTTGTATTTGCCGAGTTCGGCGTTATTTGTTTGGTTTGATTCATACCGATGGCGATATAAAGTTGGCCCTTGGTGTAAGATTTTTTTATCAAAGTGATAATTCACATAGCAGCTAGCTATATCGTAATTTTTCGGTTACAGTTAATTCATTAATAATTTATTAATTTCTATTGATTTATGTTTTCATAACGCATTTGACAATGTTGGCAAAAGTTTGACATAGCGTTTGATAATGTTGGTAAAAGTTATTTTTATTTTTTTAGTGTAAGTACAGTCAGCGTCAAATTGATAATTATGAGCGTCTAAAGTAGTCACAATGATCTGAAAAACATAACAGCAATTTGATATACGCAGTTCGAATCATCATATTGTTGTAAGCACACAAGTAGGGAATGCAATATCGCGAGATTTTGGCGAAAGCCAAGATCTCGCGACACAAGGTGTTCCAAATATCTTACTCATTGTTTCATATTTATATGAGCAGTCAGAGTGTTCAAAATTATCTTAGAGAAAAAAGCTCTCAAAGTTATCTGTGCACATTTGCACAATGTAACAAAGCATTATGTAGTACGTACCTCTTTTTATCAGAATTAATTTGTTTATATTTTACCTCGATTTGTATTACTGTTGAAATGAAAATACTTACTAGTGATCATCTATGCTACTCTGTGTTCATTCACGTAGTAAGTATTGTTGTATGGTCTGTGGGTCATTCACTAGGATGTTAAATTTTTCTCTGTGAATGGTGATTGCCAACCAGCAATTAACTGTATAATAATGCCGCTAATTATTATCATAATTACTTTCTATAATATTTCTTCTTCTAAGTACGGCAAGATGGCTATGTTGCGAGAATTTAGAGTTAGTTTAATCTTTGAGTCCCTTTACCCTCTAGACATATTGTGAAGTGAGTGTACATATTATGTAAAAGCGATTCTTCGTAAGAAAGGGAAATTGGAAAAAGGCGTTTCCCTAGCATCAATAATAATCAACAAAAAATCTTTGTCATGGAAATGAGACACTAAAAATAATAGGTGATATCTTTAATCACCTTCATAAATGTAATCATCTATTTGCTCACCATCTGCACACTGGGCCAATCGTCTGCACAGCGGGTCGCCCCAATTAATAATTGTATAATCAGCCTCTCATTAGCCATGCTCGACGCAATCAAGCGAGTCGGACTTATTGCTGTAGCGTCTTCCAGTACTAGCCTATATTAAGTAGTATGTACTAGAGTTCTTAAAAGGTACTGATAGTTACGTTGACTGAGAAAGATATTCCATTCATTTTCACATCACAAATACAATTCTTGGAGATCGGAGTTGACGAGTAAGTAAGTATTAAGCAACAGTATTCATTCAGTTTTCTTCAAATGACGACCTGACTGGTGCAGTGGTCAACAGTGGCCGGACTACCACGCAAGAGGTCCCGGGTTCGAATCCCGGCCGGGCAGAAATTGAAATGATGAATTTTAATTTCTGTGGCGGGTCTGGGTGTTATTATGTATAATAAGTACTTAAGTATATATTTAAAAAGTATACAATGTAGTATATCAGTTGTCTAGCACCCATATTACAAGCTTTGCTTAGTTTGGGGCTAGATGGCACTGTGTGAAATTGTCCAAGCATTTATTATTAGTAGGTATAAATGCTGTCTGTTTATTTAGTTTCAACAGTTAAACTGTTACATTGTAATTATAAACTTTTCTTTGGATTTAAATTATTGGATTTTTACTTTAAAAGCTTAAAGGCACTAAAACGCTAGTTTTTTTACATTCTCTTTGAAAGGCACCTTATCCAAAGGCTGATAAGTTGGATGTTTAGTAAAAAGTAAAAATATAGCTTTACTCATTTAAGTACAAAGTTTCTGAATATGATCGAAGCAACAACAATTAACAACATTTTTCAAATAGCAAAAAATCCATATTCAAATTAAATTAATAATCCATCAATAAAGCATAATACTTATTCAATATCTCGATTCTCTACAAAAACTGTTAGACATGGCTTCGTCATGTTTCTTCAACTTAAACTAAAATTCTCATCAAGAGATGACATCAAACAAAGCAACCGTTTCGTCCAATTAGAGCACCATAAAAATCATAATAAACTGCCCCAAACTTTAATTTACCCGAAAAAGAAAGAAAAACAAATCTTTTTGACTCTTGTCACAACACAATAAGAGTCATTTTGCGGATTAACTTTTTTCACGAGTCCTAAAAGTGAGTGGTAATTTTTGATAGAGCGACGAACCATGGACCACTCATTAAAGAAAACAAATCAAAATAATTAGGTAATAAAACCGGCTTTTGTTCCCATTGTAACATAATTCCGTAAATTGAGCTTTATGGTTGCATTGATTGTTACAAATTTGTTTATGGCCGCGGCGTGTCTATGGCGTAAACGGTTTTCCGAAATAGTTTATTTTATACGATTTTTTTTAACTTTGCATGTTAAAAAATATACTATTCCTTCGTTTTTTCTGAGAAAACTGAAAAAATGTAAAGAAAACTTAAGAAAAATTAGAAAAAAATCTTTAATTCTGATAGAAAGTACATTGGTATATACCAAGTTACCAAATTTTTCCATTTCTTAACAATTCAATTCAATTTGATTAACGACGCCTGTTTAGTTACTTCCTTGGCTATTTTAGTTAGAATAAATATAATTTTGGTTCGGTATTATCTTTTAATAGATGAACTTATACACAGCGTTTAGTTTTTAAAACTACTTATTCGTTTTCGTGCAGTTATTTCTATCATCCGGTTAAGATAGGTTTAGCACGAATACAAAATATTGTATTAATTTCAAATAAAATAAATAAAATCAATTGTCACAATCATAACGGACCATCATTTGAGAACGACTCGAATGATTTAGCTTAATTTTTATTGTGTTCGTAATTGTCAGAACAAGGATTTATAAAAGAAAACTTTTGGCAAATCCACGCACGGAAAATGTCCTCAGTCGCGGTCGGCCGCCCCAGTTTACAATATTTTCCTAAAGTCATGTACATAGACTAGTGGTATGAACTTAAAAGTAACTTTTCCACGCATGACTGAGCCACGCAACTTCCATTATGATGGGGCACCTTAAACCTATCAGGGATTTTCACGGTGCCCGTAACGACGTACCTATGCCATAACCAAACCAATTTGGGGAGGCGCCAGCGATTAACGATCGTTGGAAAACGACACTAAAACGATTATATTACTCGAAAGTAGACGATGAAAAAAAGAAATTGAAATTTGTGTGATTTGATCGACTGTCTGTAGACGCATCAATTTAACCAGTATTCAAATATTCTTAATATGTATGCATTAAGTGATATTCTATCTATTGTTACTTTACTTGTTTGGTATTTAATTTAAAGATTACACTTTAAAATGTTAGGATTAAAAAGCCCACGAATTATACACATTTAATACTGACAATGACAATATAAAAATACCTGAAAGGAATTTTCAAATGTTTTATTTTGAACACCATACTTTTTATTTCCATTCAAATTTTTATAACAACATCAAACAGAATGGGCTCGGGCCTCTTCATGGGCCATTAAAATTTGGCGGCCTCGCAAATAGCTCAATCAATAAAGCTCTAAGGCCAAAAAACGCAGCAACATTCGCGCCGACACAGGGCCCGGCCGGTCCGGGCCGTATCGAGGCATGCCGCGACTGACAAGTATGTCGCATGCGATATTAATGTGTCATAATCATAATCATAAAAGTTAGCAATGTGAACACTAAAATTACAAAGTAAACTTTTGAAAGCGCTTCATAAAATGTGGAAATAGCGACTGAATGTCTATAAAAGGAAAATAAAAATAATATTTTTAGAAATGTGAAGTTAAACAACGTAAGTATAAAAACCCCTAAAACCGATTTAGGGAATATTATTATTATTTTCCTTTTATTAGATACCTATTCATTATAATATGGTTGATAGGGCCCATCAAACTAAACAACTTCAGCTGCTTCATAAAAAAATTCAAAATTATCAAAATGTAAGAAAACTGTTTCTTTTTTTGCGCGATTTCAGAGTAAAAGTTGTTCAGTTCGGGGGGCTTGAAGGACCCATTTTTCAAAGTAACTATACATCCAGCGACATGAGTTTCCTTTACAAAATGAAAGCTGGTTAAATTTGATACATTTTTAATTCAGTATTTTTTTTATATCTTGTATAGTTTTCGAGATATTCACTATTAAAAGTCTGTAATTTTATGAAAAAAATTTTTGCTTCACATTTTTGTTCTTTTTGACTGGATAACTCTTCAACGGTGCACCGATCTCTAAATAGCACAGATACTCATTTAAGGTTATACTTTCAGGCCCGCTGACTCAAGTCAACTGGTCAAGTCTGCTAATGTGTTCGTCAAAATCGTAGTTCAATGGTGTTTGAATGGTAATGCTTTTTGACACAGTTCTTGTTTCTTAAATCCATAACTGAAACACATTGTGTTTCTTAAACCCAAAACGGAAACATATTGTGTCTTGATGTTGGGTTTAAGAAACTAGAACTGTGTCAAAAAGCATTACCATTAGAACACCATTGAACTACGATTTTGACGAAAACATTAGCAGACTTGACCCCTTTCCTCACACTTAATTATGGAAAATCTAAACTATTTTTCATGGAAAAAATATTTTGCTATGACCATGTTTGTGCATATAATGACTGTCTATAAGACATAGTGATAGTTTTACAAAACACAACCTTTAAAGTGAAAATAAAATTTATTAACACAGTGTGACAACGCGACCTAGCTGTAGCTGAACGATTATGGTATAGCAAATAGCTATATATCATATCTGGTTCGGGAAATTAGATACGAATTTTGATAGAATATGCCGTTCAGAAAAGCGGTAGGTTCGTTTGAGCTAACACCAAAGTAAGTAGATATCCACCTACTAACTTTCAGCTATGCAAACTCTACAGATTTTATAGAATCATCATCATCATATAGAGAGATATATTTATATAAGATGTGAGTACGAAGCTGATGCCTTGACTATTCTTTCTAACGCATAGGTATAATGCGTGATAGGACATTCGGCAGTTGAAAAATGAGCTAACCTTTTAAACCAATGTACGTATTATTGATAGCTATGTGCATTTTCTTCATAAAAGCTTTGACCGGTAATATGGTTGAACGGCAAATATGCGCTTTCTTAGCCTGCGTCCGCGCATCCCATCCACAAAGAATGTAATTAACTGAACACCAATAAAAATAATTGATCACAAAAACCGATCCGCTTCGGCCGCCATTTATTATTTTGATTGCCCTTGTTATTGTTGTCCGCTGGCGAGTATTTCAGCTACGTTTGTGTTGACACACAGAGGGGTTTTAACTTTTTAACTGTGTCAGCTTTAAGGGGGAATTTCTGATACAGTGTTTATTTGTGTTTGGACTCTGAGTCGGGCTATAGTGTTCCCCATTAGAGTCGTTTGTATGTCCGTCGAGCGCGTGACGCGAAATTAAATGTTGTTTTAAAAATTGTTATTTGTTTTAGCGCCCGACTGTCAATTTGTTTTATTTTATATAGTTATTGTTATGGCGGAATCAGGTGAATGTCAAGATTCAGGACTGTTCAGGACTCAACAGTCCGAGGGTGGACCCAGGATTTAAATTTAGGGGAGGTGGAAGGGGCCTCCGAAAAAAGTTAGAGGCACTGATACTAATATAACTAAAACGTTAAAACAATAAAGACATTGAAAAAATGTGTAGGTATTATTTTTAATAGTCTTTCATTTGGTGACTTGCTAATTTTTTTTTTAAATAAATAACAACTTACTTAACATGTTTGTAAAATGCCCTTATCAAAATAAGTAATGAATGTTGCTCATTGATGTTTTTTTATAAGGCGTCATTTCCAAGTAAACATTGCAGAGCGGACAGAAACTTATAGGCGAAAGTTGAGTTTTATATTGTGTTTATATTTTCCAATAACCGCTATGATTGACTCGTCATTTGTTTGTCGGAGTGTGTCACAACACGGTTATTACGGCAGTACTCGAGTTGGCAGCTGGCATTTCACGAACACGGAGCCGACTTGTAGAACAACATTTTTTACCCCATTTGAAAAGGTCAACCTGTCTACTTGTGCAGAAAAGGGTAAGACCGCGTAACTCTACCATCAGCAAACCCCTTTTTTAGTGAAGTAACAACTCTATTACAACACTCTACAGTAACCGTTCTATAGATAAACTGCAAAGGTATGTTTGCTGGAGTAGTTTGTTTCAAACAACTGAGATCTCGTAATTGCATTAAGTTAATTAACACTTACGTTCGGTTAGCTGTATCAACAGTGGGATAATTGTTTAGAAAAAAAATGCGGCTGATAAAAAGCTGTAAAGTGTTATTAACTCCCCGAGGGTGGCGGTTGCAAGTGTTTTGATTGTCTTCACGGCCACAACTGGTCATTTGTCGACATAAAAATTTCATTTGCCCATAAATTCGTAGTATCTACATTACAGTACTTTTATGTGACAAAATTATGAGTCTCCTTAACTTGCTATGGGTACTATCTAAATAATGAACGTTGGTTGGCAATTAACGCTTAGCTAGACCGTAAAAAATTAATGTCTGAATACTTTAACTGTTTAAATATTTATTTAACACACATATTTTGTTTTTAATTTAATTTATTAATTTTGAACGTACCTATTAGGTATAATCAACAACTAGTTCATTTTGTACGCTTCAGAAGAAAACTTTTTTCACTTCCATTATTTTCCTTTTTCAATCTTGCAAAAGTTTATGCCATAAGCAGTTAGAAGGTATGATTTAAAAATTCAAGATTTGAAATTTCTATGAACCAGCAAGATCTGATATAATATGCAGTCCTAGCAAGCAAGCTTAAAATAATTCTAGACCCGGAAGGAATAAGAACTTTCGGCGTAAACCACTTAAGGGCCCTATCACATTTTTTCGTCGAAATTTCGATTTTGACGGATTTTAGCGATACAACCTAGAGAAACCTTTGGGTCTACTAAACACATTTATATGTGTCCGCGACAAAAAGTAATATGATGACTCACTGCAAAGTTAAAGGGTTAGAAAGGAAAATTAAAGTTGGTGAACGTTTTTTTAGAGTCAACTTTGAACATACACAGAAAGCCACACAAGTACAAACAACAAATAAAAGTATGAAATTAGATTTTCTTATGAACTAAAGATTATTATGATATATTTTTTACGTAATAATAATAATGTATCTAGGAGAAATCCACAGTTAAACCTGAGCTTATTTAGTAGTTTTATGGTTTTTGATTGGGATTTTTTTTCTCATATTCTAAACATAATTTCAAAATTCCGAGGCCGCTATGAACTATTCGACTATATAAGAAATAACATTCATTTTTTTTATTTCAATTGTTTTTGCACAGTTGTTCAATCCATGAGCTCAAAAAAGTGCCTTCGCGCATTTTATGAAAATCTTTCTCTGCAATATCGGGTTTAATTATAAAGTTAAGCAAATTTTCAAAAAAGCGAGGCCGCTATGAACTATTCCAATAGCTATTCTGCACCATTCAATAAGTCAAAAGTGTTAATGTATTTTTGTTTCTGAGATCGATAACGCCAAAATTGACCATTTTACGCAAAAATCACAGTCGAAATGTAATATGCCTCTTAAGTCAGACATAAGTGGTTTTTGTAGAAGCATGTTACAGAAGAAACAATTTCTAAACTCTCAAAATTTTCTGAACAAAAACTTGCTTTTCTGAACAAAATCCTGCTTGTTTACGAGTAGATATAATTGAAACCAAAATTTAAGCACCGTCATGGATCTATATGATCTATCTACCCAGCGAGCAATGTGTATTTGTACGCTGTTCTTTTGCCATATCATACTAACTTGATTAGATTACAGTCACGAAATCCCATACCGTAAACATAGCTGATGTGACCATAAGGCGAAATCGTCACCTAATGTCGTTGTAAAAAATTCAATTTGTTACGAAGCAGTTCGGGAGTGAGGTCGGTAATTCGTTTCAAAGTGAGCGTGCTTCCTGCGTAGGATTGTTTATTTAGCTTTTGTGTGCGCGTGAGCAATTCACACCTCCCCTCCCCCCGCGCCGGCGCACCTCGCTTCATTGTGTGGTCAAGCTCCGTGTCCAATCAGGGTTACCGATCAATGTTAGACTGTACTAATTTATTGATCACGCTTCTATCAGTCTAGGTAGTGATCTAGACTATTAATAATAGAGTGGGGGCACGAGACGGCGACGCAACGCTCTGGCGCAATGTCATCTGTCCCCCTACTCAAATAGATTCTTGAATCTTGAATGTCCAACGTTCTATCCGTTTGAACGCTACGATTACTATTAAAGCTTCAAAATGTGCAGTAAACTAAGTATAAAATTATGTGCCATAGTAAGCTTGTCGATACAATACATCAAAATCTGTGATTTACATAAATTTGCGACATGTGATGTAATCGTCTATTGCTTATATTTAAGCTTTAATGGTAAGCGTAGCATTCAAACGCCGTACCACACCATGAAACACAACGTAGTATCAAATTTGAACTGTTTTTTACAGCGCCATCGCCTAATAAGAGCATAAAGGGAACTAAGATAATCCATTACAAAAATATTAGACTATCTAAGCTAAGATTTCCAACACATTTTGTGCTCCAATGTGAATAACAAACTCCAAATATCCACTGCTTTTCAAAAAGAAACAAATAAGATTTTCCCAAATCGATCATACTTAACAATAAGTAGTGTTTATTAAATATCGCTTTATTAATCCAACGCAAATTTTATTTCAAACTGGCAAGTAGGCTTGATAGATGGCGTTGATAAAATGGTAAGTATAATCCCCGTCAATTGGTAATGCGCTGGAACCTTGTCGCATTAACATCCACGTTGACGTGATCCGCAACTAAAAATGTCATGAAACAAGAAAATTCTAATAGGTAATCTAATATATTAATTATTGAATTATAATTTTCAATAAGATAGGGTCTAGGTATATAAAAAAATTACAATTGTTTTTTTTTGAGGTTAAAATCGCCGCCAGCCAGGGTATCAACTGTAGAAAACGTAGGAAAAAGTTATTTTTCAAAGCCAATTTTGACACTTCACTTGACCATCAAGTGAAGTGTTGACGCCATCTATTGATGGAAATATATACAATATTTTTTTTAAATGTCACTTTGAAAAAGCAGTGGCAGCCCTGGCGGAAACGATGTGTTTTCGTAGTGGTTATTTTTCCGCGCGGTCACAATGTCCGCATTTAGTCGTCCGTGCCGTTTGATAACTGTTCGCTGAACCAACGGGTTAAATAGATCTTTTTTATTACATTCTTTTAATTTAAACCTGTGATTTGATTATACGTAATGAGTAGAGGTTTATAAGTGAACATTTTTAGTACCATAAATCCATATCGGTTTCAAAATTCAAGAGAAAACTTCAAGTATGAAATGGATTTTTTTTCATTAGAAACGATAATGATTAGAGCATAATGTACATTTTTATAAAAATTACCTAGAGTCAGTTTATGGATTGCGTTTTTCGAAAATATTTTTTATAAACAGAACTGAATTTGTTACATAGTAAACCATAGAGTTACCTCATCTTCATCAGAAAAACTATAAGATATTGGCGGGATACCTTACTCTGTGACTTTGAGCTGTGTGTACCGTATTAAAGTTTTGTGTTGATTTTGTATATTCACGTACTATAAATGAGTTTAAAAATAGAACAAAAAGTTCAAACAAAATAAAAGAAACAATAAAACTACGCTCCTACAACTACTTCAGCTTGCCTAGCATGACCGATTTATATCGCGTGATATAGCTTTATATCGACACTCAACTGTCAAACTCCTTTGTCTTTTTGACAGTTAAACGTAAACGTGATAGAACGCTATATCACGCGATATAAATCGGCTGGAGAGTCTCTGCCATGGACTTCATCGTCTTATCAAAGACCAAAGAATATCTCCAACTTTTACAAGCATCAAACAAATTCAACAAAGCCAAATCTGTCATCATAATATATCAAACTGTAAATATTCCAAGCAAGAATTTAACTTTAAATTTCACAAATGGTTCAAATTTTCAATTAAATAGGTAAGGTAGGAAATTTAGTATAATAAATATAAGGCCTACCTAATGTAGTTACGAGGTACCTACATGCTTTTATTAATAAACATTTTGGAAAGCCTAAGACTTTTTTTTTCCTTTCCTTATATTCGAAATGAAAAGTAGAGTGTTACATACGGGTAAAAGTCATCAATTCCATACTCGAACTGTATAGGAATTGCTTCCTTTTGACCCTTGTATAACAATCTATGAATTGCGGTCTTCACCTGACGGGTGGAAACCACTGGAAAATTACTACTCTCGAAACTACTTTTTTGACCGAGCGAGCACGAAGTGCGAGCGAAGCGTCTCTGCTTCAGCTTGGGCAAAAATTATTTCGTATGTCTGTCTGTTCTCTTCTATAGGTCGCATTTCTCAGCCGTTCTTCTCGTGAAACTTTGTGAGTAGGTTCGAAAATTAAATTTTTTTTTCGAGCCAGATTTTTTAATTTTTCAAAATGGCGGAGATATGTTAAAAAACAGCAGGCTGATTATCTAATTAAAATCCACCTAGCAACCAGTTTGATTTGACAGATGAACGTGATACATTGCTACTTCTTTTTTGGGTTAAAAAAAAACATACAAAAGAAAAGTAGCAATGTATGTCTAAATAGTTTCTATTTAGATAATCAGCCTGCAGGTTTCACGGCTTTCCAGCGCTGTCTGTTCTCCTATAAAAGTCGCATTTCTCAACCGATTCTCGTGAACTTTTGTGAGCAGGTTTGAAAATAATATATCACGCCACTTTTTCGATTTTTTTCAAAATGACGGAGAAATGTAAAAAAAAAACGATATTTCAGTCCGACTTTCAAGCTGTCCGTTTTCCTCTACAGGTCGCATTTTTTAAACGATTCTCGTGAATTTTATTTAAATAGAATTTCTTAACCCAGCCAGTTTTATGAAATTTCTAAAAAATCACCCATTTCGAAAAATGATTAAAATTAGAAGCGCCTACTTAACAATATACCAAACAGCACCTACTATGTGCTCTGAAAAGCTCGTGAGCAGTGTGGGAAAAAGGGGTGTCGACATCTTTTAGATTATTTTTTAAACAACATACAATTTGAGCTACTTTTTAACGCGAGGCCTACAGCTCACGGAGCCACTAGTTTTACCAAGTCAAGAGTCCCCATAAACGAAAGACATCTTTTTCAGTAAAGTATGAGAAGTTTTCATCTGTTGGTAATGACTAGGCTTGGACGAATTAACCACTGGACGCGAAATGACAGCCATATTCGCCTTTACCCCTTAGCCATAATTAGTTTATTATTTATGATGTTCGCTCGTTGTCCATTTCTTCTTGCTTTAACTAGTAAAGGGATCATTTCTCTTCGATGCTTTAGTGATTCCTCAGAGAGGTATTCTGCAACAGCTATTCCTGTTCCTCTGAAATATTGTTTATTTTTCAAAATCATACTGGTCGTTGCTTTACTTAATAATTGTACAACTAATGGTCTTCGCCCCCTTACTCTTCCTTTTCTTTCTATGTCTTCTATAAGTCCTGTAAGGTTAATATTTAATATGTCTTGTAACGCAAATATTACTCTGTCATATAATTCCTGTTCATCTTCCCAAGATCTTTCCTCAAAACCATACAATACAATTTTCTTATTTGTTATACTTTTTATTTAAATGATTTCATTAGCGATAAAATGGCATTAGCTAAAGAAGATATAAAGTGAAGCTTCTTGCAATTGAGTGTGAGTATGGTAAATTAGTTTTAGTACTGTTATTTTGACTTAAACGCGTAAAGTATTCGGTGTGATACATTTAAATTTGATGGCCGGGTGACGAAATGCATTTCTGGGAGGTCATTTGCTTTTCGGCCGCCTGGCCGAGAATTAATGTACGACTTTCACAATCCATAATATTTGGCCGGCATTTATGGCCGAAAACCGGCAAAATTACCCTATAACATTGTCATTATTTGACAAGTGTAATCCCCCCTCGCCCCGCAAAAATTGGTTGAACGTGATTTCATACATTTTTCTTACGTTACGTGTCCAGTGGTTGATTCGTCCAAGTGACTAGGCGAAACTCGAATTGAAAACTCTCTTCCGTATTGGTTTGTTTATTGATTTTTATCTCTGTAAATAATTAATGACCTGATTTTACTAAACTTTGGTATTAGGTATACTCCTAATGAGTGTCACAAATTAGTGCACGTTAAAAAAAAGTGACCCTTTCTCCACCATACCCTTCGTTCCGCGAACTTTCTTCCCTAGACGCTCCCTAGACAGAGGTTGCCCTCTTCACCTCTTCATCACTGGAAAATTTATTCTGTCTATTGAATTTTTTTGCCAGGACAAGAGTCCCCATAAACAGAAAATATCGCATCCAAAATTTTATTGCATTTAAATGCCTTACCAATTGAGGAAAACTCCTCCGACACAACTTAACGACAGCGCGAAACTAGTTTTTTCTTTCATGAAAAATTTTTCTTCCGTTTTCGCATGTTTATTGATCTGTATCTCAGTGAATAATGACCCGATTTTCATAAAACTTTGTACGTATACTCTCAATGAGTATCACACACACTAGTGCAAGTAAAAAACTTTCGCGTCCCCAACCCCTCCATTCCGCGAAATTTTTTACCTCCCCTCGTATTATTTGACATTTTATATTCAGAAACCATAGTTACAAGAATACTAGTAGGTAAGTGTATATTGAAGATTTAATAATTTTAATGAAAACTACACCCGAAGATATAGGATGTGGAATGTTTTGCGATGAGCAATAAGAATTTTATTTATTCTTATGGTCTTCAAACGAAACGAAACATGTATTCTGTGACAAAACTGTTATAAACTACACCTACAAGGGTATCGACACTTAGCTACCAAATAAAAGCATAGAAAACAATTTACTGGCACCGTATTTCAAGAATTCTAGTTTGTACATGTCCACGGTAAATTTTTAGGTATTTAAATATCTAAAAACATAGATGGGTGTATCCTCTTCCCTTTACTATCGCTTATGTGGAGACAAAGCTTAAATTTTTCATAATTAATCGAGATATTGAGGTTTGTTTGTGTTTTTGTGTCCTAAAGTGGATTTAGAGCTTGTTCATAGACTTTACACGCGCGTAATGAAAATAGACTACTGTAAGGATGGTATATTTATAGGCTATATCAGCTAGAATTAAGTGTCTACTCTGTGTATATGTAAGCCTTTTTAGAACAGTTATGCCCGATTTCACCAACGTCCCCTAAATATAACAGGACCCGCAAATCTGTTAGGGGACTACATAACCGCGTTCATGCGTTTCACCAACGCACATGGGACCCCTATGGTGCTAAAAGGACTGCTAAGTTTAGGGGGTGCAATATTCAGTCCATAAGGTTATGTGCCAGTTTAAAAATATTTTTTCGAGAGTAATATTTGTTAATTACTAAAGAAAATGAATAGGCACTTCTTTGAATTGTTGAAAGCTTTAAAATTTTTGAGTTAATTCTGGGAAATACATTATTAAGACGATATCGAATAATCGACATTGACTGGACTATTTTATTTAAAAAAAGTGATAACGTGGACTTTTAAAAATATAAAGTTATATAAAATATAATGTACAATATAAAAAAAATAAAAATAAAAAAATATTAGTATCATTATTTTAATATAAGTGCATAACCCCACATTAAATTAAAGTTACGATGGGGCTGACATGTAACTTAATACATAAGCTTCTTAAAAGAATAAAAATAAAAAAAGATACCTAATAGAATATCAAATATTTATTTATAAAAGAGAAAGTTGGAAAGAATTTGGATTTTCATCACCGTAGGTGAGAAAGCTTTTTTTACATTGAATTGTGGTTATTATTGGAATACTTACTTATTTTTTGTCAATTTGTTTCTTATTTGGATAATATAGTGAAATATGGCTTAACAAATAAGGATAATCAACAAAGTGATTTTTTACATTTAATTGTGATTATTATTTGAATACTTACTTTATAATTTATTCAAAATATTTTTCATATTTTATTTCTTATTTGAAAAATATAGTGAAATACGGCTTAATAAATAAGAAAAATAAACATGGTGACTTCAGACTTTCTAAAAGAATATCTGAACACATATTGTACTACGGAAGTCCAAAGGCTTCAAACAATTTAAAAAAGTGTTTTTATACTTATATTTTGATCTAGGGTAAAATATTTGCTACAATAAATCTATAGAATTAAATTAACGTAAGAATTACTAAGTTAAAGGTCAAAAGTTACGGTTAACACATCCAAAATGATGAAAAAACTGTCCCCTAGCTTTGGTCTCATAGTTCAAGGGCTTTTTAGTTGGTGAAACGTATTCTAAACAAGGGGTTCGTTTGGGGGATCTTTTATTTAAAGGAGCACATAGTTAGGTAACAGTTTAGGGGATGTTGGTGAAATCGGCCATTAGTTGTTTCAAATCGTGGAAAAAAGAAGGATTACGACGTTATGTCAGGCGGTCTGATTCCAACCGACGACGGACCAGGTTGTCCGAGATCATATCAGAAATTGTTAAAATAAGTTCAGTTAAAATAAAAAGGAGAGCTCATGGCGGAACTTGACAGACTGATCATACTCGATCACGTTTGTTAAGCAATGCTCGATCCGGCCAGGTGTCGGATGGGTGACCGTTAAGTGGCATTACAACTGAGCGCTTCCGTGCTTCGGAGGGCACGTTAAATCGTCGGTCCCGGCTGTTGTCATCTGATAACAGTCGTTAAGCCAAGTTAGAGGCCTTACAGGCGGCTTGATGAACTCTAACACCAGAGGTGGCCACTAATAAGATAAAGATAAAATATACTTTATTGTACACCATGAATATTTAAAGAAACAAACAAAAGAAGAACAATTGGCGGCCTTATCGCTAAAAAGCAATTTCTTCCAGGCAACCATAGTTGAGCTGGATAAAGAAATTAGGTAGAATAGGGTAGTTTATGGTGTTCTTTAGTACTTAAAATAATATAAATAATTATAAGTAAATATATTATAAGATACATACATATATACATATATATTATACGATATATAAATATACATAAAATAAATACCAACGATAAAATATAGGACAAAGTTGCAAATTTATAGTGACAGATAGTGTTCTTTGACTAGCCGTTTGAAACTTTCCAAAGACTGTGCACGTTTTATTTCCTCCGGCAATGCATTCCACAGTCGGGCAGCTTGAACTGAGAAGGACTTGTCAAGAAATTTAGTGGAGTGCTTGGGTATCTCTAACGTCATGTTCTCCGACGATCTCAAAACTCGAGAATGCGTGTCACGAAGGAAATTGAAGCGCTCCTTTAGATAAGGCGGTGAAAGGGGATGAAACAGAATATTGTAGAGAAGGCAAACTATGTGCGCATTCCGGCGATGGCGAATTGGCAACCACTTGAGCTTGGCGCGAAAATCAGAGACGTGGTCATATTTGCGTAGTCCAAATATGAACCTTATACAAAAGTTTTGAAGACGCTCAAGCTTATTCAGTTGCTCTTCAGTAAGGTCCAGATAGCTGACGTCTGCATAATCCAGGATGGGTAGGAGAAGAGAGTGTGCTAGCGCAGTTTTAGTGGCCATAGGTAAAAAGTTGCGCAATCTTTTCAGAGATCCAGCTGCAGCAAACATTTTGCGACTGACTTCTCGTACCTGGGGTCCCCATGTTAAATTTTTATCAATTAACACACCCAAATTTTTGACGGTGTCAATAGGATTTAAGAAAATACCATCAAATGAGATAGCTGGTAACTGTGACCAGTCAATTTTATTCGTAGACGCAGAGCTACCGATGACTATAATTTGGGTTTTGCGAGGGTTAACTGTTAAGCCATGTGACCTACTCCAACAACAAATCGTTTCCAGGTCATTGTTTAGAACGTCAATAGCTCGAGAGAGTTGGCCAATTTGTGCTTGGATATAAATTTGCAAGTCATCTGCATAAAGGTGGTAGGATGAAACTAATTGAGAAGAAATAGAATTAATAAAAATAGCGAAGAGCAATGGAGACAAAACGCCACCCTGCGGCACCCCAGAAGAAATATCGCACCAAGAGGAATAGGTATCCTCAATGCGAATTCTCTGACGGCGTCCGGACAGGTAACTATGAAACCAGTCAATCACGATCGGAGATATGTTAATGGAGCGGAGTATGCCAAGCAGGATGTCAAAGTCGACAGAATTAAAAGCGTTGCTAAAGTCTAGTAGCGCAAGGACTGTAACCTTGCCACTATCCATTCCCGATCTGATATCATCTGTGACGTTCACCAATGCTGTAGTAGTACTGTGCCCTGTACGAAACCCGGATTGATAAGGATTTAGGAGTCGGTTCTTTAGAAGGAAGGAGGACAACTGAGTATGGACAAGGCGTTCTAGGACTTTGGAGAGGAATGGTAGTATGGAGATAGGCCTGTAGTCTGCGAAAGATGACGGTTTGGAAATTTTGGGCAACGGGGTGACATGAGCATCTTTCCAGGCCGATGGAAATACACCAGTTAGAATGGAATGATTAAGGAGATGCGTGATGATGGGAAGGATTTCGTCCAGTACAAGAAGTATCATTTTACGACTGATACTGTCGTTACCAACAGCACTAGATGTAATTGACATAATGCTCTTCCTAACATCACAATCAGTGAATTGACGTAGAGAAAAAGATGAGTAATCAGGGCATGGAAGAGATGAAAGAGAATTCAATGTATCAACTTTCGTCGTTGCGTCGAATCTGTGTGAGGAACTGAAGTGTTGATTCAGAGAATTAATGTTTATATTTTTCGGATTTAAGGTTTGTCGCTGTTTTCCAATGCCCAAAGATCTTAAAAAATTCAGACTTTCGTCGGATCTTCAATATTAACAGAGCTATGGATATGTTGGCGTTGAGCATTCCTACACACCTTATTGCAATGATTGCGGGCTTTAACATACTTCTCCCAATTGTAAGGTGTAGGCCGACGTTTGTACCTGTATTTGGCAATATTTTTAAGCTCAGACACATGTTTAATATCATCTGTGAGCCATGGTGATGGACGATGTTTAAGTTTCACGGATCGAATGGGTGCATGAGTGTCGTACAGCATAATAAGTATTAGCATAAAAAAATCTAATTTACCATCCATCGAATCACAGCTCAGAAGTTGGGTCCAGTCAGTATTAGCGGCATCCTCCTTGAGATTGTCATGGTTAATTCCACTAAAATTGCGCTGCATCACGACCTTGGGCTTTGCCTTAGGTGGGCGAGACTTATAAGAGACATAAATCAGATCGTGATAAGAGAAGGCATCGGCTGGAAACTGACCATGCTTAGCGATGTGCTGGGGAGAAGAAACAATCATCAGGTCCAGAAGAGAAGGGGAACAATTTGGAAAATTATGAGTAGCATTTAAAGGCGGAAGAAACAAATTATTAGAATGAAGGACAGAAAGAAAATTTGCAGACCGAGTGTCGTTTTTAAGAAGACAGGTATTAAAATCGCCCATTATAATACTGTGACTGTAAGAGGGACAAAGAAGTTCTAACTTGTTCTCGAGAGATGAAAAGAAATTAATACGCGAAGAGGGGCAGTAGTAGACACCAAGAAGAATTTTTGAACGACACAGACTCACCTCCAAGAAAAGATGCTCGCCGGCATTTGGCGGTGGTGGTTGTGGCGACATATCTATTACAGTAAAAGGAATATGTGTACGAAGATATATGGCGACACCGCCCCCACCGCCTGCGGTACGATCATTTCTTATAAGGTTAAAGCCTGGCAGCGAATAGGAAGTGGAGGGTAGACATGGCTTAAGCCATGACTCAGACACAAGGATGGCGTGAATATTTTTACAGTCGAAACTTGTCAGCATATCAGAAAAATGTGCCGGAATGCTTTGGGCATTTATGTGGACTACGTTAAAATTCTTTGAAACGTCGGAGAAACATGAGTCAAGAGAATCAGATAAAGTGGGAATGCTAACAAAACTATCATTGGCACTGCTAGTTGCAGATATAAAACTATCACAGCTACTATCGTCATCCGATAACATAGTATACAATAAATATAAATATATTTTTAATATATATAACAATATATACCTAGAATAAATAAATAATATTAAAAGAACTTAAATAATAAATGTAACAATAATAAAATTTACCTCAAAAGAAACACCATAAAACCACCCGCTAGTGCTTTGAGAAAAAAAAATACAATTAACACATACCAAACCAATAGGTACTAACATCTTACATTATTATCAGGAAATTCATACAAAATTTTAAGTAAAACAACACCAAACAAAAATAATATCACATCACAAGTTCATTTAAAATCCCAGCAGCTTTGTCAAAAAAGCATATCACATTAATACATACAACATTCATGCTCAAGTCGTGATGTCGCTCTTGGCAAAACATATCGAGGAGATTTTGCCATGCTAGATTGACAGTGGGTGCATTCCAACAGGCAAACCTCCGAGTCACCACACCAATCTCCACACAAACCCTAACCATTTCCATGATCAAAATGTACTCTATGGCGATCGATGACTCAGCGATCAGCGTGCTGGAATGCATCCAATGACATTTAATTTTGATACTGACAGTGACAAATAGAAATTTAGGTTATAAATAAATATGTTATTGATGTGATGTTATTCTGTGATCTGTGACTTGACAATGAATTTTGAAAAAAGTAAAATTTCGAAAATTAATAAAGGGAGGTAGACAAAATCAGTGCATATATAAATATAACTAGTGTGTAATATAAGTGACGTAGCGAACTATTAATTACGTTTACTTCTTTGTTGCCGCTGCTGCCCTCCTTGTTTTCGGTGCCTGCCATGAGGAGGGGGCGGCGTCAGGCTTCGATGATCCGAGCTCCAAAGAATGAATTTCAGCTACGGTGGTGACTCGGGATCGAGTGTTGTTGGGGCTAAGAATATGAATAACGCCCTCCCGAGTCCAACATCTGTTGACACCGAACTTTTCACGCGCCGCCATAAATGCATTGTGCCGGGACTGTGTTAAAAACTCCGACAAAGTTGTGCCCGTGCCTTTTAATTTGCTTTTCTCGAACCAAACCTTGTCGCGTGTGTCGACCTGCTGGAACTTGACTATGATTGGACGAGGTTTCTGCCTGGTAGTAGCCGAGCGCCCTAATCGATGGCACCTCTTGATGTTAGTTGGTGCAAATCCATCTATTTTGAGATGATCGGTGATTACCTTAGTCACCAAAAGAGTGGGGTCTTCACGTTCCTGCTCTGGTACACCATGGAACATCAGAAATTTCCTACGGCTCTGCATTTCGAGCTTATCGACTGTCTGTGCAAGGATATTTATCTGTGATTGAAGCCCGTTAAGGGATCCGAGGATGAATATTTTGAAGGATGAGAATTCAGCGCCCAAACCTGTGTTGCTTGAAGACGGAGCTTTCTGTAATTCAGCTTCAAAGCTTGCCATCCTGGTCTGGAATGTCTCCATTAGTTCAGAAAGTGTGTGCTGTACTTGATCCATGTTATGATGATATTTAAGAAAGTTGAAGGAGATAACACTGTAGCGGGTGGGTAAACGTATTAGCACTTACATTTAAGCATAAAGAGTTTACTGTAACTATTATTTACTTCAAAATTCAATTTTAATAAGAGCTTATATCAATTTGCGACTTCTTTCATCGACTACCCACGAGCGAAAAAAGTAATCGAAAAAACTAATCCTCATTCGATAAGAAGAAGACGTTAAAATAAAAACATAGATTGAAAACAAATCCATCTTTAATTTGTTAGTTTTGAGTAAAGACCTGCTAGAGGTCTTTACACTACCTATCTTGTTTACGTAAATCATGGAAATTATGAATGCCTACGCCCAGGCACACGTTTTGCTCTATCTTTGTGTGTTTTTCTAATATTTTCAGACTATTTCTAAAATCTTCTGCTATCCTCATTTCATTTTAAGATACACTAAAAAAATATGATTGTACCTATTTAATTGAATTGAATTTCTAACTTAAGTTTAATAATTGGTCAATGATTTGCGACGAGGTAGATTTCACACGGAATAGTCATAAACTACACCTAATATACAATAATGGGGCATTGATACATAGTTACTAATACGCCTAATCTACACTACAATCACAGAAAATATAATAGCTACAATCATAGTGTGTATACTAATCGGTTCATTTGAACCCCCTGCCCTATAATTGATCGTTGATCTAAACCACTGCCCCGTACGTGACATCCGTCACTTCGACATTTGGTATTTTTGCGTCGCAGTTATTTTAGAATAAGTATGTTACTTTATTTTATTTTCTGCTATTTGTAATAAATTAGTAAAACGATCAGATTTTTTATAAATTTCTTAATAATAATGAGTTTAATAATTAATTCCTAATTATAATAATTACTGCAGCTTTAATCAGAACCGAAGATTCATAATGGGTGTTCAAAAGCTAGCTTTTTGGCCGTTTCCTCGTGGCCAAATTAGTTTGGCATTTTAGTTTGCCCACGAGGAAACGGCGAGCTTTTTTAATGCAGTGACTTTGTGCTTTTGTGTTTTGTCAAGACAAATAAAAAATTTTAGCGAACCAAAGGCCACAAATACGTTAGAAATAACGAACCATAGCATAAAAATTCAAATTCGTATTTCATTCACCAAGGTAACTTTTCGTTAGTTCCACAACTTTATTAAAAAAGTCCTTTGGTTATAATGAGTATCGATTACATTTGACAAAGACAATTTAATTAGTACGCGGATACTGTACATGGCTACGTAAATAAAATAAATTGAAGCACGTACCGGTAAAATTATCGTGAAGTTAATTACAAACCAAGGTCCGATATTAGTCGCCCGCCGTAAAAATAACAAACCCCCGATGGAAATGAAATTGAATTTTCAGAAAGTAATAAGAGATGTTTCGACTCGAATTATTTTTTATTACCTCGAGCGGCCATTTTAAGTCATTTACTTAACCTGTTATCGTCATGAGGCCGGTGAGACCGACGTTTACCGAAATTAGTGTCATTTCGGCTCGATTTTTTTGTGAAAACTCTAACATACAGGATATAGAGAACAAAATCGCTTAAATTATTTATTGTATAATGTAAGAGTTACCTTGCATTCGATAAACATTAACATAATTCTATTGTAATAGCTAATAATCAGACGCAACTATTCGATTCGTTTATCTCATTTTAGTAATGTGTGTTTGTGACTCTATATAATTGAGGGAGTCGACCCTCAATGCCATTTCAAATTGCTTTTGAAGTATGATCGTAATTTTATTTTACATACACTTCTGTTCAATTACTTTACGGACAGACAAAAACATGGTTGTTATTTACAGATCATAATACACAAATGGTTTCCACACTCCACGGTTTTAAGTCAAATTAGGTACGTCGTCGAATAAAAAGGTTGACTTAGTTAACGAAAAAGTATAAGTTTTTAACGATAAACTCATCAAAATACACTTCAAAATGTTAAAAAAATGTGAGCACAACAAAAATGTGAAATGTTTGTTTGTTTATTATATTTTTTAGGAAATTATTAATATAATTACCTATATTTCAAACTTCTACTATTATTAAAAAAATAAAATAATAACTCCTTCTAGGCGGTCAGACCTAAACACATGCATAAACGGTCAGACCTAAACACATGCAGACTTGTTTTGCTCCAGCACTTCGTCAGTTAAAAGTCTTGTATGCACCAATTTTTTTGATGATTCTAATTAAGTGGGTAAATAAGTTACAGTATAATTAAGTTTCACACGCATGCCTCTTTTCTATTTTCTATTTTCCCTGTTTACTGTTAAAAACTTTAAAATATTGGATAATGTAATAAGTTTAGCAATTTTCTGTCCTAAATTATTATCTAAAATCTTAATAACACCACTACGCCCTTATGGTAAAAACACTATTGTAGGGGAAAGGTGTCCAAAATGATCCCTCTAAGGGAAAATACAAATAGTGCGGAAACTATTAACGTTATCGAGATTGTTAAAGTGAGTTTGGATAGTTCATTAAGTGACTTACTTATGACTTAATTATTTTTGTAGAAATATATGTATTTTTGGAATTATTACAGATTTCCCAGAAGTTTAGTAAAGGATCATTTTGGACACCTACGTGTCCAAAATGATCCCTGGGGTATGGATAAAATGATCCCCTGGGATCATTTTATACTTTGCATACGAAACACTGTACAAAGACCAAATAAAAAGTTTTCCAGTTATTTGTAATCATATATTTAAAAAAAACAGTCTTCTTACATGATCCTTTAGGTACCTCAGTCTTTAATTATAATTAGAGATCGAAACTTTAGCTATGTTATGAACATTTCGCAGGTAAATTTGTTGCAATTTGACATCAAAACAATAGCTATATTCTAATAATATTATAACAATGTAGTCACATAATAAAAAATAACAAAAATTAACAATCTTCTAGAACAATTACAAAAAAGAAGTTTTATAAAATCAACAGCCAACTATCACATAATATCAAATATTTGGTACTTTTTACTGGCTTAAAATTCTAACTGCTTTCTTGCCAAATCGCGGGAAACAGTTATGCATATGTCGCAGGTAAATTCATCGGGATCGTCACTGTCTATTCCTGCACATGCTTCGTGACCCCAATTCAGACACACGACGCAACGTACCCATCCTTCACCCATCCTATCTCTTGAATATGGCTCTGTACAAAACATACATTCCGTATCATCTTCGTCTTCGGAAGATTTAGATTCATCCCTTTTTTCTTTCTTTTTCTTATCCGGTTTTCGTTTTTTGTTCTTAACACTATCAGAACTCTGTTTTTTATTTTTCCCTACTTTACCTGCCTCTTTTCCCTTTTCATTTGCTTTCTCTTTAGGGTTTTTTGTAGAAATGGTCTTTTTTCCTTTATTTATATTACGGGCAATTTGTTTTTCTTCTTTGAGTCTTTTTTTCTCCATCTCTTCTTCTAGATATGTTTTATACGGTGTGCTCGTAAGTATTGAAGTGTCAATTTTCTTTCTTACAATTTTACTTCTTTTTCCCTCTATCTTTGGCAACGGTTGAACGTCCTGGGGTGAAAAACAAGCAAATGACGTTGAAGGCAAATTAACAGCATTCAATTCCATCGGAGAGCATGGTAACGGTGACAAGGGGGAAATCACAGCAGAAGAATCCGTCTGTTTTGGAAGAGATTCGCAAGATAAAACTGGTAATATGGCACTCGATTCCATTGGAGGGTTGGAAATATTTTTTTTGTTTGTAGATATAACAGAAATCTCATCTGTTTCCATTCCAATAGACAACTGTGAAGAAGGTTTTGGATTAAAAGATTCCTGTAAAGCATCACTAGTCTGCATAACTTCAGTGGATGCAGACAATGTTAAGATAGAAACCGAATGAGTCGAGTCATCTGTATCGGTATTTACTACATCCGCTTCCATTTCAGTGGTTTCCGCAGCCACGTAGTCCACATCGCTGAAAACATCTTGGTTTAATGGGTAAATTCCGCATTTTAAAAATCCACTTATGAGGTTTGATGGTGTTGCTGCCTTAAGGTAAGCCTCTGAGAAAATGCTTGTTATTTGGAATACAGTCACTACTCTTCCAGGATTATTATTCATCCATTTTTCAAGGGCTTGATTATGATAAATGCTTAGGGGATACATGACTGCAACATCCAACGGCTGAAGTTTATGGGTGCAATGTGGTGGCAGGCACATAATCAGCACATTGTTCTCTCGCGCCTTCAGGACCACATTTAAATTTTTTGTATGCGAAAGGTGGCCATCTAATATCAACATTGCTGGATCGTCTTTTGAAGGCTTCACGTGAGTCAAAAAATGATCGAACCATTGCTCAAATACTTCCAATTTCATCCAGCCAGTCGTATTGCATGCGTAAGCAGAACCAGGGTACTTATTGTCTAATTTCAAAATCTATCGCAATCGCTTTCAAGATGTGATACATTGATGCTTCTTTTTGGCACAAATAAAAACTTACCAAAGGAATGCAGCAATGTGTCACATCCATCTGTCAAATGAAAGCGATTGCGATAGATTTTCGATATTAGACAATAAGCCCCCAGGCGGTGCACCATCCATCAACTCCATCTTCATACGCACTCTGCGAAATATAAACATTGGTGGTATAAAGTTTCCAGCAGCGGAGCCGCAAATTACTGCTGTTGTCGTGTCACCTCTTTCAGCTGAAGTGACCCTAGCCACCTGTTTACGACCAGTTTGAGCAAACACTTTTGTATTTTTAGTCGGAACAGTGCATACACTGGTTTCGTCCACATTGAATATTCTGTACGGAGGAAAATAATGTTTTGCTTGTGTGTCTTTCAAAATTGAAAAAAAATTATCAACAACGGGTTTGTTGAACGCACGTGCTCGAGCAGCAGACGTTGACTCCGAAGAACGAAGTGTTATGTCAGGATGTCGTTTTCGAAATCCTTTTAGCCATTCAATTCCAGCTTTTCCCCGTGTGGATGAAAACGGATGTTGTATCTTATTTTTCTCAGCTAATTGATAAGCTAAAGAAAGAATCTCTTGTTTTGTCAGTCCATACATTCTTATCTCCATTTCCTTTATGTGTTGGATCAGTTCTTCTTCCTGTTCAGTTGTAAAAACTGTTCGTTTACTACCTAGAATCTTAACCGCACCCACAGCTAGCTTATTTTTTCCTTTGATTCTTCTTTTCAAGGACATAAGAGGTACTGAAAACTGTTTGCTGGCTGTTTTGAAAGCCATTCCATCCTTCACAGCATCTAGAGCCAAACGCATGGAATCCTCACTCCAGTTTTGTCGTGTGGTTTTCCTAACGTAATGCCGTGGCATGATCTATAAACAAAAAAATAAACATGGGTAAAATGATCCCGGGATCATTTTATACTTAATGCTTGGGATCGTTTGACCCCAAATACTGTGTTCTCATATATCACTCAAAACATAACCTTAAAACTCACCATGCGTCCACCAAAATATGTCCAGGATGAAAGTAAATATGTACTTGAACAGCAAATTAAGCAATACTTTAGAAATAATTAACACTCAGAAATATACCTTAGGTTGACTATTGAGTAAAATTACATTGAAACCAACAATTTTAAATAAATAATTCTGCGTCGACGCACGACAGTCACACCACCATGACACTTCAACAGGTGACTGAAGAGAGAGCGGGGGACGTGTTTGCTAATGAATTTGATAGATGGCATTAGTAGTTCGCTGAGACTGGCGGGGAATCATTTTACCTCCAGGGATCATTTTATACACCTTTCCCCTATATTCAATTGTGAAGATTTGTCAATAGCATAGTATTTACTTATAATTCTTACTTAAAGATATATTTGTCTGTAAATCTTCCATGAAAAATAAAAAATAAAATAAAATAATAAATACAATTTAATAAACAAACACCCCCCAAAAAACCCGGAATTTTTGGAACTTTGCAAAATTTCAAAAAAAGTTGCCAGTAGATTTTCAAAATTCAAACTTTTACACGTGTCTCGATAAATGCCTCAACTTTTGGTACTATGTACTTATTTCCATCTCGATCCTCTCAAAATCCTCGGAGATATGGTCAAAAATACGTCTCAGGCGATTTGCATCTGATAACCATTTTCAATGGTTATCATATTAAATATGGTTATGGTATTATAGTTGCAATAAATATGTATATTGAACTGAATTGAATTGACATGCGGAAATTGTTCTAGCCGTGCTACGAATAATTCTACTTTCTGAAGAAATTGTAGAGATCTCGAATATTTTTATTATGTGTGTACTCCTATCAGACATTCAGACATACATAACTGACTGTACACTGAAACTGCACGATGCAATTCCAAATTGAATTCGAAAATTGCGAACACACGTAATGGTTCTCTACGTGCGGCTATTTAACACCCAAACGGCGCAAGCGCGAATTGGAAATCAAAACAAGCATTGATCCACAATCAAAACGAATCGAAACTTTAGCTTCGTGATCGATAACATACCATCCGATTATCGAAATCACGATCGTTTGTGTTTGACGGAACATAACGAGTCATCATAGCATTACGAGAAAGTTCAATTTAGAATCTCGAAAATGGAATTTCTGAAATTCGAATTCTGTTCCACAGCAATAGAATCGAATCCTCGGGTTTAGGTTTTGAAAATAGAATAAGTTTTATTTTTTAAGGTTCGAAATGGCTTGTCGATGGTGCGTTCGGAAACAGCCCGAATGCAACTTTTTCTTTGGATCATGTTTGAATCATATTAAATTATAGCTAGCCGTGAAATTCGTCCCGTAATGTGTTGGCGAGATTACTCCTCCGTGGGACTGGCGAAGGTATCATTTGGTCCGATGCCAAAGCCTGGGTAATGAGTGGTAATCTTTGAATTAGCTGTTATATTTTATTGATTCTTGTTGGAAATCCTAAAACAAAATTACTGTGGTGCTTGTAAGATGCACTTATGTTGTGGGTTTGCACTTATTGTTGGTAACTAATCGGCAATAAAACAAAATAACAGCAAAAAATTTCGGCTCGTCGGTGGATCGTAGTGGAATGAGGGATTTAATCCATTCGTTTTCTTTATATAACGTGGTACCAAATTATGTGATTATACTTAAACAGAACAACTTTCTGCAAGGAAAATAGGTAGAAAAAGGAAAAATAAATTTATACTCCCATACAAAATGTATTGGTCAGATGACCAACTTAACTATGGAAAGGCGTATTGATACCACCTTATCCTACTTAGGTAACAAGTAAAAAGTGTCATTTGCAAAGAGAGAACTTTGAATGTTAGAAATCACTGACATAGTTAGTATAATGAATATAATAAGGAGGTTTGCATTGTGTACGCTTTTGGAAGCAAGACGCGTAAATACGGGATGGCATTAGCATGTGTTAAAAAAACATTACGCGTGCCACGCTCACTTTGATGTTCACTCCAATATTATTAGATGAGGTTAGATAGGGACGGGACGGAACTGGAGATATTATCAAATGGTTATATGAACACTTAAAACAGTTTCTTTAAAAAAAAATGTTTTTTAATAAATTTCACTTCATACATAATGTAAAGAGGTGCCTAAATTCGATTAACAATAGACAGACAGTGATTGGCTGCAACTTCACTCAAAAATATAAGGCATAGAGAAAATTTTTGAGATAAAAATCCGTCATTTTGTACCGCAAGCGCACTGAAATTAGTCACTTCACTTGTAATTGTGATCATTTCAGATCAACAACAATTTTTCTTTGTTTTTTTAACAATAAAATGAATTTAAGGTATAATCGGTTTAAAAACTAACTTTTGTTAAATTAGTTGCTTTGCCCTATTGCAAACTAATTTTAATTAGATAATAAAAAACCTTTTATAACATATTTGCTCGTAAAGGGTCTCTTATTACGCCAATTTCAATATCGTATTGTATCTCATTACGAACTTGTGCGGTAATGTAAAGTAAAACGCACAGTTTATTAAGATGCTTCGTCTAACACGAACGGTCCTTTTTAAAATCTTAGCAAAGAGTTTTTATGTCAGAAAAGAGGTCAACATTTTATGAATAAAATTTACTTGATATATTTTTTTTTTAAATAAAGATTTTTTTTTTCTAATTTGAATATGGGTATCAAATGAAAGGCCTTGATGAGCACATTACAAAATTATATAATTTGTGACTAAAATTATGAAAAAAAAATTTTTTTTCGATTTTTGAATATGGGTATCAAATGAAAGGCCTTGATGAGCACATTCCAAAATTACATAATTTGTCACTAAATTTAAGAAAAAAAATTTTTTTTTTCAATTTTTGAATATGGGTATCAAATGAAAGGCCTTGATGAGCACATTCCAAAATGATATAATTTGTCACAAAAATTTAATTTGTCACTAAAATAAAACAAAATAAAAAATGATTTTTTCACTTTATTGTTGTTTAATTTCCTCACAATCGAAGTGAAAGGCAGAAAAATCGACCGATAGATACTTACAAGTGTATCAAAATTTCATCAATATGGAAAACAAGCAAAGATGCAAAGTCCGAGTTTTATTTATTTCCTCGCAAATATGTTATAAAACGTCGTATGACATACGTGCGCTTTGATAATTACAGCCTCTGCTTTCTTGTAGCCCTCGCCTGCGGCTCTGGCTAGCAATATCGCCTCAGCTGTAATTTTCAACTTACCGCACTTATATCATAATGTACTATTTCTAAACGTCTTGAAAAAATAATCTTGGTGAAAATGTTTCATATCTTTATTATTATACTAATGGCTTTATTCATAAATAGTTATTACTAGCGGCCGCCCATGACTTCGTCTGCGTGGAAAGTTTTGTTGCTATCCCCCGGAAACAATATTTTTTTTCGGGGTGAAAGGTGTACTCTATGTCCTTCTCTGTACCCCTGACAACGTGTATTAAAAATTTCATGATGACCGGTTCAGTAGTTAAGACGTGAAGGCGTAACAAACAAACAAACAATCAAACTGATTTTTTTTGTTTATTTTTATAATATTAGTAAGGATAAGTGAGGATTAAAGTAAGTAAATGTATTTAAAAAAATACGCATTTGGTTACTTTAGCGTTATTATGTTGTCGTTCTGATAAATCCATAGATAAAACAACCAAAATACTCACTGATATCTCCCGATTAACATAAGTACTTACTTAACGTTATTTTAACAAAAGAATTCAGTTAATCATTCAAATATTTCGCAAACAAAACGTCATAAATATTTCTCTGCATTATACTATCAGAACATTAAAGTACTATTATATATTCTGTGACATTAATAAACAAAATTACAGTCAGGTCTACTCCATTAAAACGTCGACCATAGAGAATAATTATCATCATAATTCATAGAGTTAAGAGTGAAGTGACGGGCTTTTGTCCCGTGGTACCTACCTTGCGTCGGTTGGCACAAATGTGTATGTAATGGCACTCTTATCTAACTAATTAAAACTCCATTTACTTTCTAGTGTCACATCACTAGATGGTGCCTTGTTTGAGTGACAGCGGTGTTAAAACCATCGATAGTGATGTCCTGACATTTTCAGGACAGTTCGTTATTTTTTTACTGTTAAGTAATAAAGAGTTGATCACACCTGACTTGAACTGGGTAAAGTTGGGTTATTCCGTATTCATCACAGAGCCTAATGTTTTTATTCAGATTTTTACAAGCTCATTGCCTTGTAATTTAAATGAAATACACGAGGCACGCTAAACACCTAGAGCTATAAAATGATTTTTATTATTACATTATTTTGTATTAAATTGATTTAAAGCTTTATTTTTGGAAGCTTTGTTTTAATTTTTTTAAGATTTTCGCTTCTTACTTCGTTATACCTACGTTAATTTCTTGCAATAAAAAATGCGCATTAGGAAAATCGACATTTATTTATCAAATAAAATGCCGATTATACATTTAAAAAATTCAAATGTACTAGGTATCCAAATAATTAGTAGGTACCAATAAATTATTGTACTTATTTAAAATTTGCAGTAGTAAGTATGTATTACAGTATGTAATAAATAAGACGTACTTAATCAGACTTTTCAAACTATTATCTGTCCTGATAAACGAACCGATTGCGTGCCAAGCCCAAATATTTTCACGAAAATTAGCATTCGGGACGAATAATTTTAATTTCGGAAAATAAATAGTTTAAAACCTAAAAATCCTAAAAATTCCATGAGAAGTTTTATTGAAAATGTGTATTAGAGTGTTAAATAAAATTCACCGCGGCGCCACTTTCGGTCAGGTAAGTGCCTTTTCGACGATGCGATAATGGTTGAATACAGCGCAATGTAGTGATTTACGCGATGTTTACGCGTATTAGTTTCATAATTTGTTTGTTTTGAAACATTGTAGGGTTATTTATTAAATGCTTGGGAAGTTTTTACAAATGTTGGATCCTGCGTAGGCCGTCTACAAATAACATAATAATACTGTAATTTATAGGTTTATGCAATGGAAATGCTCGTGGAAATAGATAATTGAAATGTTGGAATTGAAATTCCTCCATCCTGTATTACAAATGATGTACAAAAAGAAGTAGGTATTTACAAAAGAAAATATTTCAGTAACTATACTTACCTTGTTTATTATTATTGCACGTATTTTTAATAAAAAAAAACCTAAGAAATTATTAGGTATCATATCAGTATTCATATATAATTACAATAAAACAATCAGTTATCGTTTGTAAATCTCGTTGCCGTTTAGCGCTTCCTGTTATTATATTCTTTAAAAATATATTTTAAATAACTTTAACAATTAGCTTTATTAACAGAAACCTATTTCATGACACATATTTAAGGCCAGTTGAAACTGAATCGTGGAAATCCTCCGAGCCACTGAGCGGACGTAGTACAGAGTATTCCTTTTGGGAGTCTGCAGGCCGAGACCAATTGATTCGGCGGCAGAGGTCGGTTTGTTTAGCCGCCTCGACGAATCCGTCCAAAAAGACGACTCGTGAATTCAATCCCTGCCAACTACCAATACAAACACGTTTAGATGCCGTTGAGCTTTCAGTGGATGAGGTACATTGCGTTTTTTAAAGCGGTTTCGAAACTGATGGTTTTGGGAAAACGGTAATGGATGTTGTTAAAAGCGATACAATATCTTTACAGTTGTCCTCTGGCTCCATATTAGAGGAGCTGAAAAACTTCATCATCACGAGCGAACCCGTTCGGAAATGGCCGTGGTAATGGTGTTTGTTTGTCGATTTTCTCTGTTTTGGATGGTGGGTAACTCGATTTGCTTTTTATCAGTAAGTATTCGACAAAGGCTCCTAAATTTCGTTAGTACGGAACCAGCGGTCGTGCTTGACAATTTCGTGACGATCTCCGCGGAGGATACACGACAGAGCCGTGCTCAATCAATTATTTGTCATTAAAACAAATATTGGGTTAGAGCAGAGTTAGGGTTGTCGTCAACACCATGACGGGGGAGCGTGCCTAACGCAAACTAAATTAGGCAAAGTGTCCAAAGATAAAAAATGACATCGTCAGAAAATCTCTTACAATATTCTTGTTCTATTTACAACACTAAAACTAATTCTCATTTTTTTCAAGGTTAGTGTACTTATACTAATTTATCGTTCTTACTTTTGAAGGCAATTGACCGGCTTGGCAACGTTTTCTCACAAAAAATTAAGCCAGTAGTACTTAATTCGGAATGTTACCACATACAAGAAGGTATTATAAAAAGCGGATCAGTAAATTAGTTTTAAATTAAACTAAGTATTCAGATTGTCACTTAATTGATCTTTGTGTGTTTCTTTGTCGATTTGCTCATTTCCATCCATTGTATTTGTCTTGAAGCAAATTCGATTACTTCACGACAATTAGCAGCCGTATCGTACTTCCTCTAACCTTACAACGGGCACCAAAGGTCATTAACACTATTTAACCGATTTACAACAAACAGTCGATTTTATTAGCAACAAAACAAATCGAATCAATAGCACCAACTCATTCCGATTGGAAAAAACGTCGAGAGTCATCGAGATGACAAGAAATAGAGTGAACGTCCTGAGCAATTTATTTTAAATTAAGCCCCTTATACAAAGAAAAAACTTAAAACGTGTAGACAGCGGAGCCGAAGGTTCGTCACATCCGGAGATCTGGGTGACATCAGTCACAAACGACACGCTGATCGATTCCGGCGACCGCAAATGGACATATTTTGTCAACCGATCGACACTTTGTCATCCACAGAAAGTCGCGTGTCGCATTTTAAAATTGATTCTATTGGCAATATTATTAAGCACAGATTTGCTTTGCAGCCCTGATCTGTCAAAAAGACAATACTTCTTCATCAGATCGACTACTCTTTAATATTGTCACATTACCGTTAAATGATAGAGCGCCGGTACCTTTTGTTGTCCTCATTTCAAAACTAATTGCTTTTATACCGCGAAGTGAAAGAAGCGGATGCGTGCAATTTTTTCCTAACGCGTCCGTTTCCGGTCGGAACAAAAACGGTTATATTATTGAATTTGAAAAATAAAATATATCGTACGCCCTAACTGAATTTACACTATCCGGGGCACTAACGACACTAAAATAACAATTACGGCGACACAGATAGTATCTATGTAATTTGGTGCGCACAAATTTTGTGTCCGTCGTAATGGCACCGGCAGTTTTATTGTGTTATTTACACAAATAAAAACGTTTATTTTTACATTTTCCCAAAATTAAATATGGGCCAATTTGGGAACACCATTAGGTGGTTAGGAAAGCCGTCCCAAGGGCGATGAATTATCTAAGTGTCTGTTCATTATTCACATGATATTAACTATATGTAATTATCTGAAAGGAAGTCCTTGTTTTGTAATGTGCCTCCGTGTGTGCAATCAGTGCAGTGTTTATCTAAAGTTATTATGATGATTGTGTTGTGATTCATTATAAAACGTTTATTATTCCCAACACAATTGTATTCAACAAAAAGTATACATTTTAATGAAATATAAGTTTACTGAAATTGTATGTCGTTGCTTGTTAGATATAAATTAGTTTTTGTATAGTAGAGATCAAATTGTAACTTTAGCTCTTTGTGTTCAATTTGACACAGAAAAAGTTAACAGTTGTTTCGGAAATCAAGATAAATTACGAATAGATTTATTATAGTTTAGTTAATTTTCAGAAGCTAAACAAGGATTTGGTTTTTTTTACCAAAAGGCGAATGTGTGGTTATTAGAATTTTTACATCTCAATTAAATAGTGCGATATAATTGAGTTATTTATTTAAAATATTTTCTTTTTCTTTTGTGAGTAATGTCTGAATTGGAATTACTAGATGGAGACTTTCATGCTCATGCTCTTACAGCGCTTGATGAAACGATTGAAAAAAAGCTTTTTTAAAAAAGGAAAACTTCCTTCAAAAACCTTAAAAACAGCTCTATAAAAAGCAAGAAATAATGTTCAAATCGATTAATTAAAACACGTCTATTGAAGTGTTTTAATTAATCGATTTGAACATTATTTCTTGTTTTTATAGAGCTGTTTTTTAAGGTTTTTAAAGATTTGCTTTTTTTAAAAAGCTTTTTTATTTTAAACTTTTTTCTGGTAGATATGTAAGCGATGATTTTATAAAATAAAACTTTATAATGTTTCAAATTTTTCAATGGTATACCCCGAGTAACTCAATTTCCACAAGAGTTCCGTTGGGCCTTCGCAGTTCAACTCTAGTCCAGAACGTCCTTGACAATAAATAGGTACTTAACTTGTTTTTGATTGTCATAAACCTACCAATATTTCAATCACTGTACAGGGGCTCTATTTTTGAATCCCTCGGCTGGCGTCGAGCGCTCGTTTCTACTGATTTTCGTTCGACATATGGCTCAAACGTTCGAAATAGAGTCATATGTCGAACGAAAATCAGTAGAAACGAGCGCTCAACGCCAGTCGAGTGATTCAAAAATAGGGGCCCTGTTCCTATTTTATTTTGAGGGGAACTCCTCGTGTATCGTCAAAATCTAAAGTCCAATACCAATGAAATTTATACGGAATCATCCTTAAGGTGTCTTCTTTCACAGAAAAAGTTAACAGTTGTTTCGGAAATCAAGATAAATTACGAATAGATTTAGTTTTGTTAATTTTCAGAAGCTAAACAAGGATTTGGTTTTTTTACCAAAAGGCGAATGTGTGGTTATTAGAATTTTTACATCTCAATTAAATAGTGCGATATAATTGAGTTATTTATTTAAAATATTTTCTTTTTCTTTTGTGAGTAATGTCTGAATTGGAATTACTAGATGGAGACTTTCATGCTCATGCTCTTACAGCGCTTGATGAAACGATTGAAAAAAGCTTTTAAAAAAAAGTAAAACCTCCTTCAAAAACCTTAAAAAAACAGCTCTATAAAAAGCAAGAAATGATGTTCAAATCGATTAATTAAAACACGTCTATTGAAGTCGGGTGGAGCTGGAAGTAATTTTTTTTACTAATTGTGATGTTTATATTCTAAAAGCCCCACCCGACTTCAATAGACGTGTTTTAATTAATCGATTTGAACATTATTTCTTGCTTTTTATAGAGCTGCATTTTAAGGTTTATAAAGATTTGCTATTTTTAAAAAGCTTTTTTATTTTAAACTTTTTTCTGGTAGGTATGTAATGTTTCAAATTTTTCAATGGTATACCCCGAGTAACTCAATTTCCACAAGAGTTCCGTTGGGCCTTTGCAGTTCAACTCTAGTCCAGAACGTCCTTGACAATAAATAGGTACTTAACTTGTTTTTGATTGTCATAAACCTACCAATATTTCAATCACTGTACAGTTCCTATTTTATTTTGAGGGGAACTCCTCGTGTATCGTCAAAATCTAAAGTCCAATACCAATGAAATTTATACGGAATCATCCTTAAGGTGTCTTCTTTCAAATGAAAAAGAATCATCGGTTCATAAACAAAAAAGTAAAAACTAATGAACCGATTTCAAAATTTCAAAGATGGGACCAACTTGAAAACAAACTTCATGTTATAACATTTGAATCATTTCAATCGGTTCAGCCGTCTTCGAATAATCGGTGTACATACATATAAAAAAAATATACGCGACGAATAGATAACCTCCTCCTTTTCAAATTTTTGAAGTCGGTTAATGAAATCAATTTGTTACATTGTTATCGCTAGTACCAACTGCAGAGTATAGAACATCTATAAGTACGTTTTATCCGGGTTTTTCCCAAAAGTCCCTCAGCTCTAATGTTTTCAAAAAAATTAGGTAAGTTCATACTTTGGTTCCCAATGGGTCCACGACAATAAAATTAAAAAAAGCTTTTTAAAAAAAGTAAAACCTCCTTCAAAAACCTTAAAAAAACAGCTCTATAAAAAGCAAGAAATAATGTTCAAATCGATTAATTAAAACACGTCTATTGAAGTCGGGTGGAGCTGGAAGTAATTTTTTTACTTATTGTGATGTTTATATTCTAAAAGCCCCACCCTACTTCAATATACGTGTTTTAATTAATCGATTTGAACATTATTTCTTGCTTTTTATAGAGCTGTTTTTTTAAGGTTTTTGAAGGAGGTTTTACTTTTTTTAAAAGCTTTTTATTTTAAACTCTTTTGTGGTAGGTATGTAAGCGATGATTTTATAAATAAATGTTATAACGTTTGAATCATTTCAATCGGTTCAGCCGTCTTCGAGTAATCGGTGTACAAAAATATCCTCCTTTTCAAAGTTTTTGAAGTCGGTTAAAAAGTTTTTGAAGTCGGTTAATAACATTTTCTTTTCCCTTCTTGTCCTTTAATTTGCACCCATTCCCCTACTTCTTCATATTTATACCGGGTGTAACAAGACCTTTAACGAAGCCGTGGTCTACGTATTCTGCCCATCCTCAGGACCATTTCTGTTCAAAATTATTGCTGGGAAAAGATTTTGATTTTTGGTGTTAAAAAATCATTGCATACTTTACCACGCAATGTAACGCGTACAACAGACCGCGCCTGCGAGTGTATGCTACACAGCTGCGGACGGCCGAGTTGAAAGGCAGCGTTTATGTGCGTGCTCATGAGATAAATCGAGTGATGACGTTTTGAAGCCATTGTTTGTTACGAAATACTAAAAATTTTGATAAAGTTTAATTGAACAAAAAGTAGGCAATAACGAATAAAATAAGATTTGAAAAAACAATTTTAACTTTGACCTTCAATAACTTCGTAGCTATTGGTTTCCCAGGTATAGTCTTAAAGACAAAAAATATCCTGATGATGGGCGGAATACGTGGAATTCGGCTACGTTGAAGGTCTTGTTACACCCGTTATATATTTCTCTCATCCAAGGATGCTTGGAAGTGATCGCTATTTAGCAATAAGGCCGCCTTTTGTATGTTTTCTTTTTGTCATTTTTGTTTCTTTCTGTTTTTGTTTTTGTCGTGTGCAATAAAGCTATTTTATTTATTATTATTATTATTTCTTTCCCAGCGGGTCCATGAGAATATCAACACTAAAAGCTGGGTATAATGATAGAAATGAATAATAGAAATAAACTCTCTTGTATTGTTTTTTGTTGCTCATTGTACTTCGGGTAAGTAAGTCTCGTGGAGTGGAACCATTGGGAATTCATATATGAAAATTTTAAAATATATAACAAACGGCATTAATCGTCATATTTTGGTATCATACTTATTGTGTTAACTTTTGGTGGTCAATGATAGCAAAATAATTATTATAAAAAAGTAAAGACCCGTGGAATTATCTTACAATTCGTGACCACGAATTTTCAGTTTGCTGTAGGTACTCTTTCAGAGTGTTAATTCGTGGTAAACCTCATTTGTTTTGATTTTTAACCGACTTCCAAAAAGGAGGAGGTTCTCTGTTCGTCTGTATATTTTTTTTTGTATATGTCCACCGATAACAACAACGGCTCAACCGATTGAAATAATTCAAACATTATTAGATTAGTTAAACTTCCAAGTTGGTCCCGTTGTTTAAAATTTGGAAATCCGTTTAGTACTTTTCAAGTAATCTTGAAAAAAGCACGAAAATAGTATGATTTTGTGTGAATTACCTCGATGATAATGGTCGTATTACTTCTTTGTTTATGAACTGAATAAGATAATTATTTTTTGTTGGGAAGAGGGACATCTGTGTAGTTCTTTAACCGACTTAAAAAAAGGTTCTCAGTTTGACCCGTATGTATGTATGTTTCTTCGCAATTATCTCACGTTTGGCTGAGACGATTTTACTATCTAAATATATACCTACAAGATACCTACACAAAAAATAAAAAAAATAAAAATTGTTTAAAAAAAACAAAAACCGACTTCAAAAAACCTACCACTAAAAAGCAAGAAATAATATTCGTAATAATAAAAACACGTCTATTGAAGTCGGGTGTTGCTTTTAGAATAAAAAAAGGAATCTGTACTCCAGCCCCACCCGACTTCAATTATAGACGTGTTTTTATTGTTACGAATATTATTTCTTACTTTTTCGAGGCAGGTTTTTTGAAGTCGGTTTTTTGTTTTTGTGATTGTTGTGTTCATGTAATGTTAATATTAGTTAATTTAATTAACAACAAAATAACATACTTATTCATGTCCTTATTCATTAAATTTTTATCATCCTTATTTCATTGTTATTCATCAATACCTATTTAATATTGAACGAAAAGTTTTTCTCCGAAGTTCATAACTTATGTACAATCTTTTTCGATTCTGCAGAAAAAAAATATCTTAACATTTTTGACTCCTTGAATTTTCACTAAATAGGAAAGAATTACCGTAAGTAGTTTAAAAAAAATATGTTTAGTACCTATACACAGAGTTGTAGCTAGCGAGGAATAAAAAAAGACGTCACTAAAATTTAATCGGATACAGTTCTTTAAATATACGTGGGAATAACGAAAAATTAAACAAGCAAATTATTTCTTTTGTAACCCTTAATCCATAATTATAACTTAATTCCTCTGCAATCCTCAAAGAAATGTAGTTACTTATTAATCACGGGAAGTAAATCCTTAAAGTTGGCTTAACATTTTCAAGAATTAAACTTGAAGTTAATGATAAGAGCATTATCGTGATTTGAGCGAACATTTTGACAATAATCAGCAAACAGATGATGGAAAGAAGAAAGATATTTGTTAAATAAATGTAATGAATTACCTAAATCATAAATAGGTAGATTAGAACAATAAGAAAAAGTAAAAAAATGCTTTTGAGATTTTTTTTAAATTATTGACGAAACGAATGAAAGTTAGCGATTGATATTTTTTTTTATACTGCGTTGTTCTAGATCAAATTACAGACCTAGTGTTGAAAACAATTTACTAAATGAAAAATATTTTAGGCAGGGAAACGTGGCCGCTAACTATGGGTCTCATAAAGAGGCTCAAGGTCACTCAGCGTGCAATGGAGAGAGCCATGCTCGGCGTTTCCCTACGTGATCAAATCAGAAACGAAGAGATCCGCAGGAGAACTAAAGTAACCGACATCGCTCGAAGGATTGCTCAGCTGAAGTGGCAATGGGCGGGACACATAGCGAGAAGAACCGATGGCCGTTGGGGCAGAAAAGTTCTGGAATGGCGACCGCGCACCGGACGACGCTCCGTGGGTAGGCCCCCGACAAGGTGGACCGACGATCTGGTGAAGGTCGCGGAAAGCCAGTGGATGCAGGCAGCGCAGGACCGATCGTCATGGAGATCCTTAGGGGAGGCCTATACCCAGCAGTGGGTGTCGTGTGGCTGATATGATGATGATGATGATGAGTATTGATCTGTTGCGAGTCGTATTTTTCTAGTATATTATTTAGTATTGTTTCAAAATAGCATTGTGAATGCAAAAATCTCAAAATTAAAAATATTTAGTGTTAAAACATTGGCTTCCATTTTTATTTAATTTAGGTCTTGAAGCTATTTTTATAGTAAAAGTTTATCGTTTCAAATGTAACACATTTCACGGTGAATTTTTTTCTTTTTCTTTTGTTTGTTTGTTTCCTTATTTTTCAATATAATATAAAAAATGGCATTGTGAATGCCTACAATCAAAATTTTCAATAATTTCACGGTGAAGTTTCAGCGACTATTAAAAATTTTTGTAAACTCAGAAAAAGATCCTCATCTTATTTTAATATAACGTTTCAAATTACCCGAAACTTCAACTTTCTAATTACATTCCGAAATGTTGCGTTGACGAGATCGCATTGAAATGCGGAGACAACAGCCCGTAAAGCGATTTCGTCTCATTACATACGGAACTCACGCGACCCGCCTCTCGCCAGTCCACGCCAAATGTCATTTTAATAGTTTTAATTACGTCTCGACCCTAATTGCGGACATGATGGCGGTAATTGTGACATTGCTTTGTACATAACGTTTCTAACATTTGCAAATAGGATTCTTTATTTCGTTGGGTTGTTTTAGATTCGTCGTGAAAAGCGGGTGACCGGTTGACAGATGAAAAAGGTTCTCCCAAAATGAACCCCGATGGTAGAGTCAATAGGGAACATGCATATTTTTTTTTGTTTGTATCAAAATCAAAAGTATAATGCGTGAGAAAATCAACTGTAATATTAAAAAATTCTCTTGCGTTTTTTTCTCGTGATATAGGTACTTGAAGTTAGCACGCAGGAGCACCCGCCCAAAACGCTCTATACAAAATGGTCAACATTTGTGACGTCACTTTATGTCACGTTTAAGGCGCATTATTATAGAGTTAGCCAAGAATTTTCAAATATCTCCCTAAATATTGCGTTTAAGTACATATGTGTCTTACAAAATATTATTGCTTATTCGATATTCTATCCGAATTATAAGTGCATTGCATTATATCCGAAAATGAAAAAAAAATCGTTATTTTCCCCTGTGTGATAAAACTAAAATAATACTTACTATTTTTTTTTATTTTCTATTCCATCATGTTTTTATACGCGTCCGCAGCTATCAAGCTCAAATTTATCAAAATCGGTGACTTATGCATGTTCCCTATTTACTGCATTTTCTTTCTTTTATTTACTTGTATGCATGCAAAATTATTTCTATGCATGCTGACGATCGACCTTCAGTTTTATGACAATGTTGTATCAATGAATTAACATTTATGTATTTGCTGTTTTAAATTTACTCAAATCTAAATTAATCTTATGATAAATCTCTTATGACAGAGAAGGCGTAGTTTGCGTAGTGTAGAACCACATGTCTAAAATATTAATTACAAAAATAGCATCTTGTGTTTCATTCGGGGCTGCAATGTGATGTAGGTATATATTATCAATAATAAAAGTTAAAACTTTATAGTCCCGAGTGTTTAAGTCCACACTTGTATCTTTAAGAGCTTTTATTCTTTCCTTTTTTGTATAATAAAATCGCATCTCACCTGCAATTGCTTGGCAATAAGCAAGCTTAATAGTAATTAGGTAATTATCGGTGTAATATAGCAATAACTAACTATGTTGCGTTGCTATTGCATCCCTGTTGGGATTATATAGCCGAAGGCGCAATTAGAGTAAAGGGGCCGACATTAATAGATGAGCGTTATTCGCCGGCTCTATATAGAGATTTCATAGCTTCTAATTGGATTCCTAATAGGGCTTCCAATGAAGCTGCTAAGCCTTTAAGTACGGGGCCAGAAGGATCGAATGTTATGAAAGGTATAAGATCAGGCATAAAACGTTCATAAACTTTAGGTTGGCAACGAAAAAAAAAGGAAAATATAAATTAATGTCAAAATATTGTAAAAAACTGAAATGAATAGTTATATTTTCTGTAATGCAATATTTTAATTTGAGTAATAACAAACATTCCTGTCATTTTCGATACACTACCTGTAAACGAAAAAAATGTTTTAAGTAATTTGTTTTTTTTTAAATTTAGGTTACTATGATATCGAACACTGGATAATATCCCGCAAATTCAAATCACCCATTAAGTCGCGGAATACTTAATTACATTGCTAGCGAACCTCGGTTGAGCTTTTGACGCGGCAGACAAACGCATATATCGTGACTTCGCCCAGTAAACTCGGTTTGTTGATAAAGTCAATTAGCGGTATCGAAGTAGGGACTCGTATCAACTGACTCGGGCCGCCTCCGTACCCGTCACGCCGGCGTACTAGCCAGCTCTCATTGGTCGGGCGTTCCCCAAGGGCGGAGCCTCGGCCCGCTTCTTTTTTGTTATTATGCTTTTTCACTGCGTTGGCGACTTGGCAGCCTTTATTTTCAACCAGTCGATTGAGCGCGTCGGTGTGTCACAGTTTATTGCATTGTTGTCGTTCAAGACGTCCCAGGATATCATGTAAATTGTGTCATTAGTTGACGGCAATTTATTCGTGTCCGTTATCTCGCATCACGTGTTTGACAAGGACTTTTTGCGGACTCGTCCCTTTTGTGATTGTAGTGGTGAGCGTTTTAAATTTATTTTAACCTTGGTGGTGGAGCAAATTGGTTGAAATGGTTTGAAAAATTTGTAAAGGTGTATCAAAACATGATAAGCTATTTTTTTATTTAAATGTGGAAATAAATATATCTTTTTAGATAAATTTATATTTTTTTAAATATTCAAATATGGATGTTAATTTAACTGTGTAAATGTGTAGGTAACTGGTAATTAAATATTTTTATTTTACAATTTTAAAAATAATACATAAAATATTAATCAAAGATTCCTCATCTTATATCCTTCTTATATTATAAATGTGAAAGTTTGTGGGTTTGGATGTTTGTTCTTCAATCACGCAAAAACGGCTGAACAGATTTGGATGAAATTTAACAGGTACACAAATAGTTTATAGGCTGGATTAAAACATAGGATATTTTTTATCCCGGTCAAAGTTCCCTAGGGATTTCCGGAATGTCCACGCGGCCAAGTCGAGGGCGGAAGCTAGTTATTAAGTAAGTATATAAAAATGAATTGCTGTTCGTTAGTCTGGCTAAAACTCAAAATTGGCTTGACCGATTGAAATAGGTAGTATATTTTTGTTCTGTTCGCTAGTATTGATGGATTAGAAACAAATAAAAAAATAAGAAAAACTCAAAAGAGCAGCTAAATAATTGAAACGTTGCTTTAGTTTCAGTATTCAGCTGCTTTATTATTAATTTAATAATTAATTAAATAGATGACGCTGATATTTCAATATTTAAAAATCTCAAGGTAAAATTATTGACAAATATTTAAATTGTGTGATATAAATAGGTAATACGGTACACAGGGTCCACTAGCTAGTGAACTTATGAAAAAAGTTTTTAAGAAATGCGTAAGAGTGCAAAATTTTATTCATTTCACATTTCTGTTTATTATTAAGAGGAAAATAATTTGGTTAATTTTATTATCATCATTCTATTAAGATTAAAGTTAATTAAGATTATTTTTTTCTACATGCTTACCTATTGACAGATAATTATTAAAATGCATGATATGAGAATTATCCAAATGCTTAATACATTTCCTGTCGTTGAATTAATTCATAACCTTAAATTTTAAAGCAAAACTTACTAGATCACAAACAACTTTTATTTAATCTAAATAATTTGAATTTCATTGAAAACGGTTAATACGTTATAATGAACTACTAAATATTAATTAAGAACAACTTAATAAGAAACTCGACCCCTACTTTAATTTTTTATAAGTTTTTCGATGCCTCCCGCCGTCTCACTAATTATCCCAAACAATTAATTATTAGAATAATGACATTATTTTGATAGCGAAATGGTTGTATTTCATTAATCAAACATAATACAACCTTATTTGACGGCTCCCATCATATTTTTAAAGTGGAAAGGCAGATATCTCAGAGGCATTTGCATAATTAGGTGAATTTTATAGCTTTATTGAATTAGGGCCGATGTCAGGCTCAAAATTGAAATCAGCGGGGAGTCCTGTGTTGTTAATTTTGTTTATGGCTTGTATTATGGTCAGTTTTGAACGTTATTTCCATATCTCGGTCTCTATAAAAGTTGTTAGAAGTTGTAAGGGCAGTAACAATAGCCTATTTATGTGGTTGATCTTGATTTTATTATGCTTTTATAAAGGAATGCTGTGGTCGGCTTTTAACATTTCAAAACCCTAAGCTATGGACTATAATATCATTTGTTAATAAATGTTTATTTAAATTTAATGTGGCTGTTATGGTTCGAGATATATGACACAGACGTGTTAAAATAGACGCATTAAAAATAAAAAAAGAAATCCCTGAGATAATTGATTATCTACTTATAGTCAATAGTTTTTTTATTTTGTTGTCTTGATTTGGTCCTTATTGAAAGTGAAATTAACTTTTAATCCAAGTTTTATTAACCGTCGGCAAACATAATATTACCTAAGTACTCGTATATATCGTCGTAAAGCAATAATTAATTTACAATTACTAACATATTTTTCTTCCTACGTTCAAGAAAAGATATTCTTTCCCTCATCCATTTTCCTGTGAGCTTAAAATTCACCTATTCATAGACATGATCTAGGAAAATAGTTATTTAAAGAAAATTCCTTTAAACTTTTTGTAATTATTTATTAATTTATTTAAAAAATAAAATAATTACATAATATTGCAATAAGCATGGGAGTAAGTAATACCACAGAATAAATAATAGTACTTGGTAATACTCATCTCATCACTCAATATTGGCTGTCATATTATAAAATATATATTACATATTATAAAATATATATATATATTTTTTTTTGATTTTGTACCTATGTATGCTGGAATACAGGGAAAACTTATTTAAACCCATTCGAAAACTGGACACTGCAAAACATGCTTTACCTTATAGGATGACGCTGCATAGATATTGCGTTATTTTTAATTATTTCACAATTTTTCATGCCAGTAAAAAAATATTAGATCATCCATCAGCCGTTGTTTTTCCACTTTGTCATTGTTTAACAGTAAAATATTCATTAGGCTCTAGTGAAAGCAGCTATAAAGTCTAGCTAATTGATGACTAGGTACTATATGCCTAGTAATTATGATTGTCATGTGTGCCGTAATTGATTACATACTCGCAGGTACTTCTTTTTATATACGCGGATCAGTAGCACATAAAACAGTTAACGCTCCTTACGCAATAGCTCGTTCTGCTCCAAGTTATACAATTTTCCCCACTTCCATTATCCACAAGTATTCCAACGTCTTTATTACGCTTTCAACTGATCCCACGTCACCTCCACAATGTTCACCAAATTGAGTTCTCACATCACAATGGCCCGTGGAAAGAGTGGTTTTAACCGATTTTTTACTAAAGGGTTGGCCGATCTCAATTCGATTAACGTTACCATTATAAAAAGCACTGGCCATACCCCCTTTGCCGAACCCGAAATTGGTCGCGGAGGGGGTCTGCGTCCGAAGGTCACAGATCTCATTAGAGTGGTCGAGATAAATCCCTGGCGATGACTTGCGGATGCCTCCGGAACGCGAGCAGCATTGTTGATTGTATTAGAGTTAATTAGATCTTAATTAACATTCTAGTTTCTCATTACACGCTACTCGGAGCTACCAGCGGCGTTAACAATAGGAAAGTTGATCTACATCCATACGAATTATATCTTGATGATTTTTTGTGTTCGGATATTAAATTGAAGGTTCTCGTTTTTGTTTATAATGTGGTGATGAAATTTGGTCATTATATACCGTTGATTGTTGTAGTCGCCGAGATTATAATAAGCGGCGATATCGTATGCATAGATGTAATTCGGATAGAAGTTGTAGCCTGTAATTAGTTATGTTAAAACAAAACCAATTTGGTGCTATAGATTTGGCCATTGTATTTAAAACAGTATGTCAACCGTTAGTGGCAATTTAGGCAATTTAAAATGTAATTGATAATAAGCAAAAGAAAATGGAAGTAATCAACTAAACCATATCGCAAAATTAATATTTGCGAAAAATTATAAGTTTGTTTTACGCCGATCCAGACTTTTGTCTGAAAAATCGAAAAACTAAGTACTTACCTACAGCAATAATTGTCTAAATAGATTTTTTTCTAAGATCTGATTTGGGTAATCATTTTTAAACTTAAAGTTATAAGACAAGTTAAGAACGGGTACAACAAGCTATATACCTAAGTGAAAACATGGTCCTGGGTATTTGGAGACGTTTTTATTACGAAGGAAAAAAAATCGAACAACAACAAAATTCCATAAGTGATATAATACTATAAACAAAAAACATTTATCAAAATATGATTGGAAATATTGTCTGCATATCATTTGCAAATCCGGCACTTGTAGAATCTGGCGTTTAACTTTTTTTGCATTTTACTTCGTTTGCATTTGTATAATTTGGCATTTATCGACTAAACCATGTAATGGTTTTGGTTTTTACTCATTGTCTGAAATGAGAACTTAAAGTCGTTGGATTAAGGACGTTGAAGATTATCCGGGCCTCGATTCTAATGTCAACTTGAAAATCGTTTCTTAATGGTGTTTCAATTACACTTAGTTGTGATATGTAAGAAAGCAATACTATTGAAACATCATTGACAGACGATTGTTAGCAGCATCGTGGCCCAGGTAGCGGACGGATGGTTGTGACTGTGAGTCAGACACTCAGCGTTATCGGGCCAGCCGATATAATCCCAGACACCATTAACACTTAAGACTATACCTAATGGACAAAAACATTAATCCCCTAATTCGTAAGCTGTTTAAACGTAAAGGTTCGTTACCTTCGTTCGTACGTTCGTGTTCAGCGTGGTTTAGTGGGGGAATTTTCCATTTTTTACTAATTCATTTGTTAATTCTTAATCTCTTATTTGAGATTTAAAAAATAAGTTAATTTCTTGGGTAAGGTGGGTAAGGTAAGTAACCTATGCGATTAACTAGAAATACAATAACCACTCCAAAAAAAGGACATACTTACAGGTTTTTGTCAATAAAAAAACTTTTTAATGCATTTACTTTTTACGCGTTTCTTCTTGCTTCTTTAAAATTATGAAAAGTTAGCAATATTTAACCTATTTCTATAAGAAAGACATGTCTGTCCTACAGAAGCATTTTTCCAGTGGCAATGGATATATTTACAAAGATATTTTAAAGAAAACATAAAGGTGGGTAGTGTCCGTAATAAAAAAACCAACGGCTCTATTTATTGTCAAATTCTATGGATTACTAGTCAAGCGTGACACTGGGTCAACAAGGGTCAGTAATCCTAATCTCCGTTCAACGATTTTGCTGCAAGGTAAATTGTAAAAAAAGGATGCAAATATTTGTTTCTTTCATAAAATTGTTAGAGAACCATTCTAAGAAGCGAAAGTAAAATTTTGTAAAGTGTAAACCCGTAAAAGAATTAAGTAGCGCCGGATTATCGCCCGTGTCGGGTCTAATGGACCAAAAAAAATCTGTTATCCGGAATTAGGCGCCGTGCGTCAACAACCGAGCTCGTGTTTTAAGCCTCACACTTGTCTGGGGACTAAACTGACCATTCTGTAGACGAATATTTTGTTGTTGCATTGAAATCGAATATGTAATTTTACTACTATTTAACGTAAAGATATTAACTACATTGTTTCGTTATGTATTTAAGGCATTAATTTAGCTGCCAAGTGTAACAAATTTCTGTTTGCTTGATGAAATAACCGTTTTTTTATTTTAATTGGCATTTATTTTAGCTACCAATATATTTTTTCACTGCTTGAAACACTGTCTGTGATCCTGTTCTTCTACGGAAATACGTGCGTAGTAGATCTTGGGACATACGCGTTTGTCCCTAGATCTTTTCTTTTATTACACTTGCCAAATAATTAGGAGTTTACAGTCTGGTTACCATATTAATAATTGCTTATTGAAGAAAATAATCATATTTTTCAGAGAAATACTGTTACAAACGATATCTTACTCTCTACTTATAATACCTGTATCAAGAAAAAAATCTAAAACACATTTCTCAATAAAAATAAGTATCGAAAAAGTCAATAAAGTTCGTAATTGTATTTACTTGAGTAAATTTAAATTTAGACGTAGTAAATAGAAGCCTTATAAAAAAATATGTCACCGGCTGCCGTCCGATACTTAAAAGGCAGTTTTGTTATTTTTCGTGGTTGCGTACGCGCACTAGGTCTACCGGAAAATTAGTTAAACGAAATTAATGGTTTTCGCTTTCCAAGCCGAGTTTACTGCAAAAAAGTTCCATGATTTCCATCGCTATAGCGTTATAGCTAAAGCATTGTAATCAGTTGGCCAATTTTTGTAAGCCATTGTCAAATTTTATTCGCGAAAAAAAGTTTTTTACTCCGTTACTGAATAATTTCGTATGAATTGTAAATATAGTATTCATTGGGAAAAGCAATTATAATCTATCTAAATATATAAAAGAAGAAACTGACTGATTGGTGACTGACATATCAACGCACAGCCCAAACCGCTGGGTCTAGAGACTTCAAATAGGTGCCGTATGAGGTCTAGGGGTGCAATAAGAAACGATTTTTCAAAACTCACTCCCGAAGGGGGTGAAATGGAGGTCCAAATTTTGTATGAAAGTCCCTCAGTTTCGAAGCTAGGATTTTCGAATTTTGTCTTTAAGCTGACGATTGAAAATTAATCGTGAGCGTCCCCACCAAGCGAGCAGTCTTGTGCGAGGCCCGCCACACGCGGCAAACGTCCTGCCTCGCGAGGCAGTGCGCTTGGTGGCGACCCGCCTAATCACGTAAAAACCTGATCATATTTTAATGAAATTTAAACAAGAATACATTTTATCCTGGTTAAAGGATCCCTGAGGATTTTCTCGAATTTCTCTACGCGGACGAAGTCGCGAGCGGAAGCTAGTTCATTAATAAATATCTTGTTTAATAAGTTTCTTTTTTCGATGTTTGATCAATGATTTATTTCTACTTGTATAAACATTAGCGCAGATCATTATACCATAGCAATTGCAATAGTCCATTTGCAAATTATTCATGAAACGACGTGGGCATGCACGCCCTCGCGATATTTTTTCTTTAATTAATTGACGTACTAACTTTTGTTACAATGTTTGACGTATCAATTCATTTGCAAATATAATGGGAAATTAATGCTTTATTGATATACATTTTCCCATTTTTATAGCTAGTAAGGTCATGTTTGGTGTATAAACCCACAATATGCGGATTATTAATACTTATCACTTTATAATGTTCACAGTGATGGAAAACTTTTTTCAATATTTAATTGTAAGGGCTGGTTTACATTGTCTTAGCTGTTAGTACAGAGTAGACGCACAATGCCTGCTGTGTTTGACGTTCTCTTAAAATAAACGAACACGCTAAATAATGTAAAACTAGTGGCTCCGTGAGCTGTAGACCTCGCGATAAATAAAATAAAATGTCGCCATGAAGTTTTCAAAGGACACAGTAGGTAGGTGAGTATTCGGAACTAGATGGTGCTTCTAATTTTGATAATTTTTCAAAATGGGTGAATTTTTTATATATATTTGGAAAAATTGGCTTGACTAAACAGTTTTATATGATTATCGAATCTACTCACACAATTTCACCCGAATCGGAGAACAAACAGCCGGAAAGCTGGACTGAAATAAGTTTTTTTACATATCTCCGTCATTTTAATAAATTTCGAAAAACTGTCTCGACAAAAAAAAAACTATTTGTTTACCAAACCTGCTCACAAAATTTCACCGGGATCGGTTGAGAAATGCGACCTGTAGAGGAGAACAGACAGCGCCGGAAATCCGGACTGAAATATGTTTTTTTTACATTACCTCCGCCATTTAAAAAAAATATTGAAAAACTGGCTTGACATAAAAAAAAATATACAATTTTTAAATATCGACGCTAGAAAGCAAACACGTAGTAACCCGCCAAACCGAAATTGTTCACCAGAGCAAAAATACTTTTTCACAATATATTAAAAAAATCATAACTTGCAAATTTATAGACATAGAGTTGCCACTTTTAGACACCAAAGTTATAATTTTAAGCTTAATTAATTCCATTCAGCGGCATTATATTCAAATTATTGTAAAACGATATTTTGCGGCTTACTACATTTGAAAAGTATTTTTAAAAGCCATAAATATGTAGTAAGTGAAATTGGTAAGCTAAACGCATTTTTTTACGGAAAGCGAAAATGTAGTAACATAATATCACTTTAAGTAACGTTACGTTATAACAATAAATAGGTATCAAAATTGCATTTTTTGTCATTACTCTGAAAACGTGATCGCATTAAATAGATTTTTTTGAACTGAGTATGTACAAAATGTTGCTGTAAGAGTCAATGAAAAAAAATAAGACTATGCAAATCATGATTATTTACGAGCAGCAAAAAATGTAGTAACCCGCAGTAGAGCTGGGATCACAAATGATGTAAGTTACAGGATTAACATTTTTATAGGATATGAATTGTCGTAAGTAACATAGTAAAAGATAATGCAGGATTTTTTGTTATTCACAGCATTTTAAAGAACAGAAAAGAAAAAAATATGCCAATTTTAAAAATCCTATTTTTGATAATATTATACGGATGGTAACTTGACATACACCATTCGACGTGGTTTTTTTTACTGATTCCAACAATGTAATAAAAAAAATATTAATGGAGCGTCGGTTACTACGCGTTTGCTTTCCAGCGTCGATATGCTTACAAAATTTCACGAGAATCGGTTGAGAAATGCGACCTGTAGAGGAAAACAGACAACACTGGAAAGCCGGACTGAAATATGTTTTTTTTTACATTTCTCCGACATTTTGAAAAATTTCGAAAAACTGGCGTGACAAAAAAAATCTATATTATTTACTAACCCGCCCAAAAAATTTCACGAGAATCGGTTGAGAAATACGACCTGTAGAGGAGAACATACAGCGTTGGAAAACCGAACTAAAATAGGTTTTTTTAACATATCTCCGCTATTTTTTTTAATTAAAAAAAAAACTGGTTTGACCAAAAATACCACATCTTTTTTAAACCTGCTTACAAAATTTCACGAGAATCGGTTGCGAAATGCGACCTGTAGAGCAGAAAAGGCAGAGCTGGGATGTCGGACTGAAATCTGTTTTTTTAACATATCTCCGCCATTTTGAAAAAAGTCAAAAAACTGGCTCGCCAAAAAAATTCTATATAATTTTTGAACCTATTCACAAAATTTCATGAGAATCGGTTGAGAAATGCGACCTGTAGGTTGGAACAGACAGCCGGACACACGAAAGAATTTTTGCCCAAGCTGAAGCAGAGACGCTTCGCTCGCACTTCGTGCTCGCTCGGTCAATTATTAGGAAAGAAAGAAAAACGTTATTAATAATTTACCTTGTATTTTTCTTAGGCTAATTCATTGGAAAGCTTAAAAAAAAGCACAACAGCTTTTGTCAATTTTCTTGTTGACTCTATGCAAGTAAGAAACTTTTTGTTTGGCCTAATAAGTATTATTTTTAACTAGACGTTTTACTCTGTCACTTTTATTTGCTGAAAGAAAGATTGAAAGAGCATTATTTTTAAACCTTTTATAACTTTAAACAATGTTTTTTTTGGAATAAGGGGGATGTGTATAATATTGGACATAGGACAAGTTTAATTCGTTACTGCTCCTATGAAACATTATCCAATTATCGTTCAATTCTGACGCTCACTGCACATCGTGTCGTATTTTAAATCAGCCGTCGCATATACTTTTTACCGCATTCAATAGCATATATTGTGTGTATTAAATTATTACATTCTCCTTGTATATTTATTACAGGCGAATTAATTGAAACACTATATCCAACCGTTCTTCGTCGCCTCGCTGCCATAATCGAATAATTATAATACTAAAACGCATTCCTTGCGGATTTTCAATTTACATCCACCGTAATTAACTTTGTCGGTGGTTTAGACGAAAATTTGCAACAAAAAGTCAAGGCTTATTTAACAGCCAAGGGGCAAACGAACTCGATACCGCTAACTCGATCAAAAAAGCGTCATCGCACAATGTATCGATTACTCGGTCGGCGAGCCAATCGACTGATAATATTCCGATATTCGCGGGCGCGTCCGAGCGTTACAACCCACTTCTTGATTGCTTTATTTAATTTAGACGATTTTTTGCTATTTGCATAGGAAAGGAAACGAAAGACCGTGGCGATTTTTTCCTGCCTAATTTACTCGCCTTTAATCGCTGTAGAACCGATTTTCACTTTATTTGTGTATCGAATAATAAAATAATCACTTTTATGTATTTTTAATTGTTAAAAAAACTTCGTTTTTAGGTCTTGTGATTTCTATATTACTCATTTACTAACTCAAAGAAAAAAGAAAAACTCGGTTGCATTTGCGTATCCGCTGACGGCCGCTTTTTTGTAGCTGCGATAATCGCGGCGTTAATCGCGGCGATAGTCGCCCGCGAAATGACACGACAAAGGTTTTATTTACCAACGACAAAAAGGCGCCGCTATTATCGCCGCGTTTATCGCAGCTACAAAAAGTAGCTCGTGGGCGTTTACGTATTCAACTCTGTATGTTCTATTCTCAGCGACAAAAATCGCTCAGCGATTAATCGCCCGTCAGCGGGAACGCTTATGAGGTAGGTTATATTTTACTAACGTTTAATGAAGCAGAGTGAGTTAGTTTTATAACAATTAAAAGGAACAAACAGTCAAAAAATTAGAAAAAATATATATTAACAAGTGGAGGTGAATCGGTCAACCCTAAATCGCAATGGCGGGCGCTAGCGGCGCGTGAGGCAGATGCGCGCGCGCAGGTGGCGTTCCGCTCCGCCGTACGGAACCATAGCCTACCAGTCTGGCGAATTAAAAACGTAAAATCATGACCTAAGGCTAGATCGCTAGATCCATAATGCAGTGTTTTCAATGCATTATGAATCTGCGGTGGTGGTGAGTAGGTATGCAGTTATTGTGAATCCAGGGTATTTGAAAACGGTCGGTTCCCATCACTCACGCCTTACTCCATTGACCATCCAATCCAAACGAACCTCCTCAACAGGAACTTGAGATTTTGAAAAATATTTTTTTTATAAAACTTACTATCTGCCCGCGACTTAGTCTGAGTGGATATTTGAGAAAATCTTTAGGGAACCTTTCACCAGGATAAATAGTATTCTACGTTTTAATTTCATCAAAATCAGATCACCTCTCCCTCACTCTACCCCTCCCACTACCCATCCCCTCACTCTCTCCTCCTCCTTCCTATCAATCTCTTCTCCCCTCACTGTACCCCTCCATTCCCCCTCCCCCTCCCTCTCCCCTCCCCCTCCCTCGTAAGCCTAAACACAAAATTTGAAGATCCTAGCTTCGTAACCGAGAGACTTTCATACACACTTTCATCTCCTATGTCAAGCTCAAGCTCTACTCTATATCTGTACCAAATTTCATCAAAATCGGTTCAGTAGTTTAGACGTGAAAGCGTAACAGACAGACAGACAAAGAGAGTTACTTTCGCATTTATAATATTAAGTAAAGTATGGATAGATGAGCACTAAATAAGTTTTGTGAAACTTCCTGCGAGAAGATGGATGAACTCTTTATGTGCTAAAGCGATTTAAAAGTGAGTTTTTACCAATATGAAGTTACTAATTCCTCACCGTAAATCCACCGTTTAATTGATTTTAAAATGTAATTAAAGTGACGCTTAATTGGATCTCTGTCGCGTACCTACTAATTAACAGTTTTTTGGCCAACTTTTCCAATTAGAAGGAAGACGGAAAAATTAAATCAATACAGTATAGGGCTGACAATATAGGGGTAAAAATCCTTAACCTTATTAATCCTTACTAATATTATAAATGCGAAAGTCCGTTTGTTTGTTTATTTGTTTGTTTGTTTGTTACGCCTTCACGTCTTAACTAATGAACTGTTCTTCATGAAATTTTGCATACACGTTGTCAGGGGTACAGAAAAGGACATAGGGTACCTTATATCCCGAAAAAAAGTATAGTTCCCGAGGGATAGCAAAAAACTTTCCACGCAGACGAAGTCGCGGGCGGAAGCTAGTATCCTTATAAATATAATAAATGCGAAAGTCAGTTTATTTTTTGTTACGCCTTCACGTCTTAACTGCTCAAAAAATCTTCATGAAAATTTGAATACACGTAGTTAGCGGTACAGAGAAGGACATAGGATACTTTTTATCCCGAAAAAGGTACTGTTCTCAAGGGATAGAGAAATTACTGTCCACGCAGACGAAGTCGCGGGCGGCCGCTAGTTTATTACTTAATTGGTTTAAAAGTTTAACGGATATTTACTTACTACCATACGTTGTCACTCTAGTGAAGTTTTCATAATGGAAGCAATAAATCTTCAACAACTGTTGAGACAAAACATCAATTTTCAAGAAATATTCCATTCAAAATAACAATACATATTCTATTACCTAAATCTCAAACATTGCCATTTTGGTATTAGCCTTTTATTAAAAAAAAAAGATTTCTGTAAAATAAATACCTAACGCTAAGTATTCTGTACGGAAATATTTTAAAGAATGTTTTAGTACATTAGCATTGTAACAACTGTATTGTTAATGATGTTAAAGCGCCGTAAGTAAGCGCCGAACGAGGCAACCAACCGAGACAATTACTCAATAATATAGGTTTGAGAAGTTAAGTGCCTGTGTATAACTTTATTCATGCTTATCCTAATAAAAAAGCCAAATATTTTTTGATCGGCTATCATGTAACTTTTAGATATTTCAAGTCGTGACGTGCTGGATTTAGACTTTTTGTCTATTAGACGAATTAGAAAGAAAATTTTATAAGACTTTTTAGTTACTTAGTTAGCGTAGTTTTCGGTAGCTCATGAACACCTTTAAACGACTATTTATTTATATGTACATAAATTTATTCTGTGATCTCGGAAACGGCTCTAACGATTTCGCTGAAATTTAGTATATTTAATTTAGTAAACAATCAATCTCGATTAGTCTTATGTTTGGGAAAACGCGTGTTTTCGAGTTTTCATGCGTTTTTTCTTTCGACGCAGAATATGTTCGCTAATTTCGTCCTGCCGGCCACTATCCGTCTTGTCCAGCGGGTTAAGATGCCGACGACAAGAAACGAGTGTTATGGGTTCGAATCCCGCTCGGTGACTTATTTTTGTTTTTTTTATATGTTCAAGTTTATATTTTTTTATATTTTATTGTTTTTAGACATGTTTAAAAAAATGTAGTTAGTTTGAGATAACAATGTAGATTTCCACCGAAACACCACCACATAACAATAAATAGTAATAACCGAGCAAAGCTCGGTCGCCCAGCTACTTTTATTTATTTCGAATACCGCAAATAGTTGATCTGAACAGACTAATAAAATCGGATAGGTAATGACATTTTTCTAGAAAAAAAAGGGAACAGTAGACTAGGTAAAACTATAAAGATATAACATAATATAACGAAATTTCATGAAATGAAATGCATTCAACACTTGTTTGACATTAAATTCGCATTCGCGTTTATAGCTAAGTACATATTATTTTTAGTCTAACCCCTTTGCTTTCCTTTAACAACTCACACCATAATTGTTAAGGAAGAAAACGGATGTTCGCATATTGCAATTTAGATCGGGAAATGTGATACAATGCGTAATAGCGCTTGACGCTTGATTGCCACAGGGCGCAACTCTGGGCCCGCTGTTTTACATGCCATTGCGTTTTTAGGGTTCCGTAGCCAAATTGGCAAAAAACAAAACCCTTATAGATTCGTCATGTCTGTCTGTCTGTCTGTCTGTCCGTATGTCACAGGCATTTTATTCCGAAAGTATTAGAATTACACAGTTGAAACTTAGTAGGTAGATGTATTCTGTTATCCGCTTAACGATTTTAATACAAAAATAAAAAATAAAAAGATTAAGGGGGGGCTCCCCATACATGGAACTGAAACTGAAAAAAAGTTTTTTCTTCATACCAATACGTGCGGAGTGTCTATAGATAGGTTTTTAAAAATGACGTTGAAGTTTCTAAGACAATTTTTTTACAAAGTTAACCGTTTGAAGGATAAACACTGCCAAAGTGGTAATCCCCCCCCCCTCTAACTTTTGAAATAAGAGAGTGAAAATAAACAAAGTTATTTTTGCAGACGAAATATGATAGTGGTATTAAATATGGTATGGTATAAGGTAAATACGGAACCCTACGGCGCGTGGCCCGACACGCACTTGGCCGGTTTTTTATAATTGTCGTTATCTTTATGCTTGTTCTAGCATGTCATATTTGCCTTGTATACTATTGTTAATTAAGTTAAGTATACTTAATCGTTTGTGCAATCTTTTGGCTGTCGCGTCATGTGACAGTTTATGGTTGATAGCACGGATAAAAACTTACCTACATATTAATGGATTAAATGTTTCATTTACATTATATATCGCCCCTGTGGTCTAGTTGTTCGCCCACCCGTAGACGCAGGGGGCCCGGGTTCGATTCCCAGGAGGGGGGGACAATTTGTACTCGGTTTGGTTGTTGAAGCTTATTTCAAGTCTACTTGGCTATAGCTACCACCACCTTACCTAAGTCTGACGCCTTAACAACAATTTAAATTTGTTGTGTTCTGGCAGTTAGAGGTAAGATAGCCAGTTCCTCAGTGATGAGGATTCCCGGTGTAGTGCGCTTCCACCTTCGGCCTTATTGTCACTTAACATCAGGTGAGGTGAAGGCCAAGCACCCATCGTGCATAAAAAAACTTTCAATTCAATTCAATTCTTTATAAATAGGTTTTACAAAAAGGTCTCTTCTTAATGGTTTCCTACTTTGTTTCAGGTAAATCCATCAAAGATAGCTTACTTTAGAATGGGTGTATCAGAGCCTGGTTCTTCCACCACCCCGGACCTCCCTCCCATGGACCCTGAGCGTCCAGGGTCCGGTAGTGGTTTAGATGACGAGGACCTGCCGCGGAGGAAGCAGAGACGATACCGCACTACCTTCACCAGCTACCAGCTTGATGAGCTGGAGAAGGCATTTGGCAGGACGCATTATCCAGATGTATTTACAAGGTAAATGCTCATTGGTAATTTTTTGATAGTAGACTCTCTTATAATCTGTTTTGCAGTTGTCTGTTAAAATATTTTGGATTGTCACTCACTGTTCTTGCTTCTTGATATTCTGTGATAAGTATTTCTATCCTATTAATCAAAGTCTATTTACTCAGTTTCTATCAAATATATTGTCTGGATTCCCCCTTAGAATTTAACAAAAACTTCACCATAAAAACTGAATGAAATTGAAAAAAAAATACAAATTATACCTTGAATAGACGGTAATTGTTTATAATATCTATTAAGATAATATTAACAATTGTTTTTTTTGTTACAGAGAAGAGTTAGCTTTGAAGATCGGCTTGACTGAAGCCAGAATTCAGGTGAGAAAAAATATTATTTATTTATTAGAAGACGACCTCCGTGGTCGAGTGGTTCGCGCGGTTTTCAAGGAGTCACCATCTCTTGAGGTCCCGGGTTCGATCCCCGGCTGGGTCAATGTAGAAAATGAACTTTTCAATATTGTCTCAGGTCTGGGTGTGTGTCATACCACCGTTGTTTCTGATTTCCATAACACAAGTGCTATAGCTACTTACTTTGGGATTGGAGCAATGTATGTGATGTTGTCAAATATAAAAAAAAAATACAACTGATACTTACTTACTTTTAAAAAATAGGTAGATATATGGTTTATCCTCCTTATCCACCCATAAGGAAGGCCTGAGCCCCAGTAGTGGGGACATCAAAAATGGCTGATGGATGATATGGTTTTGTAAATACTAGTGAATGGCAAGAAATATACCATATCCTGTGTTTTCAACGGTTTTAATAAAAATATAATAAAAAGGTAGCAATAAAGAAGACCTGTGTAAAAGAACTTGGCATTTTAATATTCCGATGATAAAGAAAATTATATTTATTATAAGCCTCACAAAACAGTATATTTTTCCAATGCTTCCGCATAAAAAGTGTTGTAAGTACTTATACTTTATGCCGAGCGGAGTTTAATAATCTATACCTAAAAACTCTAAATTGATTGATTCATTCATTCATTGTTGGGATAAGCGTGGAGCCCTAACGGCTGAAGGTAGAGACACCATTTTTGGAGGGTAGATACCTTTCATGATGTAGATGAGCACTAAGAAAGGATTTTAGAAAATTCCCGTTATACAGGGTGCTAAAGGTTGTTTAAGTCTGTATGAGAATTTGTATAGGGTTGAAATAGAGACACCATTTTTGGAGGGTTGATACCTAGGTGAGCACTAAGAAAGGATTTTAGAAAATTCCCGTTATACAGGGTGCTACAGGGTGTTCCAGTTTGTATAGGAATTTGTATAGAGCTGAAGTTGAGGCATCATTTTTGGAGGATAGATACCTTTCATAGTGTAGGTAATCACTAAGAAAGGGTTTTGTTAAATTTCCGTTATACAGGGTGCTACAGGGTGTTCCAGTTTGTATGAAGGTAGAGACACCATTTTTGGAGGGTAAATACCTTTCATAATGTAGGTAAGCACTAAGAAAGGGTTTTATGAAATTTCCGTTATACAGGGTGCTACAGAATGTTCCAGTTTGTATGGGAATTTGTATAAGGCTGAAGGTAGGAACACCATTTTTGGAGGGTAAATACCTTTCATGATGTAGATGAGCACTAAGAAAGGATTTTAGAAAATTCCTGTTATACAGGGTGCTACAGTTTGTACATGAATTTTTATGAGATTTAAATGTGTGAAATGAGGTCTACAGATAAATACTTAAGTATATTGGCAATCCATGACTTTCAAAATAAATGCAAAACTATCTTAATCACGCGAACGAAGTCACGGGCAAAAGCTAGTATATTTATTCTACGATACGATATTTCTTTACACACACGTTAATTGAAATATTATTTAATTCTATTTCCACTTGAACGCTTATCTTTGCTAGTTATAAAGTCTATTAGAATGTTATTACAGTAAAAGTTGTGTCTTCATTTTATCTATAACTATCAAGATATTTGTTTTTATAAAGTAATGCGAGTTCACTAACAAGTTTATGGCTTATTGGAACAGCAGAAGTTTCAACGTTAATTTTTCTATTATAATTATTACATTTCTTTATCTATAGTTGCAATTCAAGACTATTTCAAACAGCAGGTATAAAAAATACAGAATATAGCGTACTGAAATACCTACTTAGTGCGCAACAGACTGACGGCGAAGCTACAAATATAAAATATGGGCGACTTTAAAATAGAAATCTGAGTTACGAGTTATTCAGAACAATCTACCAATAATGACTAAGCGCTCAAATTTTGATTTGTGACAACTTTACTGCACACATTATATTCAAGTTTTAGCATATTTTATTTGAAAAGTGCTATTTTTAACTTACATAAGCCATCTTTATTATATTAGCTCAAATTAGATATTTGGTAGTCTTCTTGGCACAATAGTCGCCCACTCAGTATTTTTTGTCACTCATTTAGAATTTTCACTGTTAACTTAATTATTTAATTCCAACATATAGCTGCTCATTTACGTATTTTTTATAATTCATAATCGTTATTTTGACGCAAACATAATTAGCCGTTGCTTGGTTGAGTATTGAAGTATCCGATTTACAGTCGCCATTATATTTTTCAGTCGCTGTATTGATAATATCCCATAGCGCAAACAAATCTATGTGTTTATAAATAAATATAATAGGTATAATCACTATAAAATGACTGCAGTGTTAAAATCCATTTAAGTAATCATTTGACACATAAAACGCTTTTTTATTTTATAACTTTACGATGTGGTCACACTTGTCCAAACGTCAATAGCAAATAGTGTCGTTATAGTATCGATAACAACCTGAAACGTCGATATAAAGAGGTCATTTTGTATTCGATATGCGCAGGAGTGCCTGGCGAGCCGCGGCAGGGGGCAGCATGCGATTTTTTTATACTCAGTTATTTATGTCCCTTCAAGCCAAAGAGACATTTTTATATCAAGCGAAAGAATGTGTTGCAATGTTATGTCTTTCTGATAGCTTTGGAATGAGACATTTATCCTTTTTTTATTAACTTTGATACGACATCAAAGTTATTGTTGACGTAAAATTGATAGGTAGTAAATAATATTTTATTACTAGGAAATATATTAAGGAAATATTTTAGGTTGATGTGCTTAGAGCAATGTCCTTTTGATAGTGGACTTCTCCTACTTTTTATAATGATTTACTGTGTTTTTTTTTGCACATAGCTCTTTAAGGCGGTTGTATGACCGAAAGTAGCGCCCTCAGAGGTTTTTATTTAATAAGTAATTAATAGAAAAAGATTTTGATAATGTTTGACGTGGAATTTTTAGGGCCCATGGTCTAGTATTTTTAAAAGGTATCACTACATGTCCTCGTAGTCATTGTAGAAGTAGATAGCAAATGAGTCAAAAACGGCCACTTTTAGCAGTTTTTCTATCTACTTCTAGGCCTAGACTGTGTAGCCCGTAAAAATTCCACGTAATACATTATTAAAATTGTGTATTAGAATTATAAATTAACCGCGGCGCCACTTTCGCTCAGGGTGCCACCTTAAGTCGATAACTACTTTATTCTTGTATTGTCCAAATATGTAAATGTTCAGTTAATAAGTACGAGTACAGGAACATACTTGGTCTTTTTGATTTTATTTTTAAAGCTTTTGGTTAAAAAATACACATTGTTTTTGCTAATTATCTGCTATAAAACTGAACTTGTAAGTAATTAAGAATTTTACCTATTCGGAATATTATAATGGAAAGTTGCTGCATATAATAGCCAAGTTTATAACAAAAACGTAGGCTTTTAACGAAAACTATTTAACTCGTTTATTAAGCGGCTCACGTTTAAGGCTTTTTATTGGCCCTGATGTGACCATAAATTTCATGGATTTATGGATATTCTCTACAGCAGATTTAATTACTACAGTGTAATATTGATACTTTATTGTTTTCCAGTATATGCTTATACGATAGATGGGAGGTTTAAATTGCTATTAGTTTTCTATACATAATTAGTTGTTTGTTATAGAAAAAGATTTTCCATCGATTTTATCCTTACTACAGTGTAAATTGTTACTTTAGTGTTTTCCAGTATGCTTACACGATAGATGGGATGGGAGGTTTAAATTACATACATACATACATACATACACTCACGCCTGTTTCCCATGGGGGTAGGCAGAGACTATGGATCGCCACCTGCTACGATCCTTGCACACTTCTTTCGCTTCATTCATATCCATCAATCTTTTCATACATGCCCTGCGGTTTTTGTCACTGCGTACACCAGCCTTTTTTATAATAACCTCTATTTGGTCCGCGTAGGTTTTTCTGGGACGCCCTCGTGCAATCGTTCCTTCCACATTCGCACAGTATATCTCTTTCGTGATTCGCCTTTCATTCATCCTCTCTAAGTGACCAAACCACTGGAGCATTCCTTTCTCAATTCTTGTCACTATATCATCTTTCAGACCACACCTTTTGCGAATCACCTCATTGCTCACTCTATCACTCAGTTTTACTCCACATATTTTCCTCAACGATCGCATCTCTACCGCATTTATTCTGCTTTCATTCTTCTTCTGCCATACCCAAGATTCACTTCCATACATCAGTGTCGGTACCAGCACTCCGTTATGAATAGCCATTCGCGCCTTTGCAGAAACGGTTTGGCTACTCATAACCGAGTGTATAGCACCACTCACCGAATTTCCTTTCTTCACTCGTCTTTCTATGTCTTCCTCACTCTTTCCGTCCCTTGTGAACAAACTCCCCAAGTATACAAACTCACGGACTTGTTCCACTTTTTCGCCACCTAACATTACCGTACAGTCAGTCATTTCTTCATCTCTCTCAAACACCATCACTTTAGTCTTAGTTACATTCACTTTCATCCCTTTTCTCACAAAATCTTCATTCATAACCGACATCATTTCCTGCAACTCTTGCGCAGAAGACGCAAGTATAACTTGGTCGTCAGCGTAGAGAAGGCACTTGATTTGAGTCCCATTCATCACAACCCCACAGTCACGTTCTTTCAGACCTTTCATACAACTGTCCAAAAACAGATTAAAGAGCCATGGTGACGCAACACATCCCTGTCTGACACCCCTAGAGATGCCAAACCAGTCAGTGTATACGCCGTCAATCCTGACGCATGCACGGGAATCCTCATAGAGAGATTTCAGTGCATGAATCAGTCTGCTCTCCAATCCGTATTCGGACAACACCTTCCATAGCTCATTCCTGTCAACTCGATCGTAGGCCTTCTCCAGGTCCACAAAGGCACAGTAAACCTTTTTGTGCTTAGCCAGGTGTTTTTCGGTTAAGCACCTCAAGGAGAAGACCTGATCCGTGCATCCCATTCCCTTTCTGAATCCCGCTTGCACATCCCAAATACTCTGATCAGTTTTTTGCATCACTCTTTCAATCAGTACCTTTGCATACAATTTACTGACAATGCTGAGAAGACTGATCCCGCGGTAGTTTTTAGCATCCTGCCGTGACCCTTTCCCTTTGTACAGCGGCACGACCACGGCTTTACGCCAATCTTCCGGCACTTTGCCACTGTTCCAACATTTATTAAAGATCAGGCACAGCCAGGACGCAACCAGCTCTTTCCCACCTCTCAGCATTTCAACAGTAATTCTGTCATATCCTGCTGCTTTCCCTTTTTTCATGCTCTTCATTGCACTAATAATCTCATCCATATATATATCTCTTTCATCCACTTCTGTCTCTTCCTCGTCTTCCACCCTTTTATCCGAGGCTTCTAGCATAGAGCCATCCGCCTCAAACAAACTCTCAAAATATTTCATCCACTCCTGTAGTACACCTTTTTCATCTGTCACTAGCTCACCTTTTTCATCTCTTATCACATTCATTTTAGACTTATGTGATCCACTTCGAGACGTTTTCACTTGTTTCCAAAACAATTTTATATTGTCCCGAAAGTTATCACAGAGTTTGAAGTCACACTTTTCTTTCATCTTTCTCTTTTTTTCGTCTACTTTTTCTTTCACTACTTTCTTAATCCTTTTAAACTCCCTTGCAATTGTATCAACATCATCCTCTGTAACACTTGCATTCACTCTTTTACTGGCTTTGATGGCCAGCAGATCCTGCCATACTTTTTTCTTTTCATTCACTATCTGTCTTACCTCACTATCCCACCAGTTTATTGGGGGAGCATTCTTCCTTTTACTCACTCCACATATTTCCTCAGCTGTTTCAGTCACACCTTTTTTAAACTTTTCCCAAACTTCCTCAAGCTTGCCATCTTTCACTTCAGCCACATTTCCCAATCGTTCTTTCAATTTGCACAAATATGTCTTTTGCACTTCCACTTCATCCAGGTTCTCAACTTTTACTCTAGTCAGCTCCGTTGTTGACACTGTGGGACGATGACGCCAACTTTTGAACAGACCACTAACCCGAGACACTACAAGAAAGTGGTCTGTTCCAATGTTACTACCCCTAAAGACCCTGGTGTCTACAACTCTGCCCTTCAGTCTTTCATCAACAATCACAAAATCGATCATACTCTTCTTTTCCCCTCTCTGCCAAGTGTACATATGAATTTCCTTGTGGTCAAACATGGTGTTCGTTACCACAAGATTCTTTTCTAAACATACCTCAATCAAACTCCTGCCATTATCATTTACTCTTTTGTCTCCATATATTCCTAAAACTCCCTCACATCCCTCTCTTCTCACACCTACCCATCCGTTAAAATCTCCAAGCATAACTATCCTTTCATTATCTTTGCATTCATTCAAGATGTCTTCCACACTTTTCCAGAAATCCTCCTTTTCCGTTGCTGACTTGGATATATCGGGAGCATACACGCCAATGACGCGTATTCGAAGTAATCCTACTTTGAGTCTAACCCAGAGAAGTCTGGGACTAACACACTCATACTCAGTCATGCATTCTATCATCCTTTCCGACAGCAGGAGTCCCACGCCCATACTCGCGTGCTCATTTTCGGCAACGCCCGACCACAGAACTTTAAACGGACCATGTTCTGAGACTCCTTTGCCCTTTCTTTTCGTCTCGTTCACGCATAAAACATCCAACTTCTTTTCTTCCATAATCAAACACACCTCATCCATTTTCTCCTCCATCGCTCCACATACATTCAGCGTAGCAAAACGGGTCTCCGATGCCCGCTTTTCGCCCCGAGAGAAACAAGTTACGCGTGATGAGTGGCGAGCTCTATCGCCGCAGCCAGGTTTATTAAAAAAAATTGAAACCATTTTGTTCCCACGATTAGCTAGGGAAAGACAACTGTCCACCACACAGAGCCCCGCGTGTGTGGTAAGGCTATTTACGCCTGGAGGGCACCAATTTCCAGGGTGGCACGCTTATGACTAGGCACGCCCCTAGCCATGCAGCCATCGGCACGGCAGACCTTAGCTTAGCGGAGGGGAAGGAATAGGATTAGGATAGGGATGTGAGGTGGGTATAGGAGTGTGTAAAATGGGACGGATCAGGGTACAAAAAGGACACCGTTGCTGCGGGGGGGTTGAGAGGTTGCAGCAGCGGAGGCTGAGGGTCCGGGGGCGCTTACCCGTACTTGTCATAGGGAAACCGGACAAGTCCTCTGAACTTAAAAATTATATAATTTGAGGTTTAAATTGCTATTAGTTTTTTATAGATGTTTTGGAGAAAAAGATTTTTCATCGATTTTATCCTTACTACAGTGTAAATTGGTACTTTATTGTTTTTCATTATGCTTATACGACAGATGGGAGGTTCCAATAGCTATTTGTTTTCTATAGATAATTAATTGTTTGTTAAAGATAAGTATTTTCCATCGATTTTATCCTTAGTAACATTATAAATGTGAAAGCATGAAATTATGCAAACACATTGTCAGTTGACAATGTGACACCATAGAACTTTGTCACATTGAATGTGGCATAGTTCTAAAGTGTATACATTTTATTGCTCGTGACTGTCCATGCAAACGAAGTCGCGGGCGATCGCTAGTTCTGAATGCACTTATTTCATTAATTATTTTACTTATGTTCTATTAAACTTATTTCAATTTTAGTTAATTGGTGTTTATCAAAAGAATTTAATATTGAATAAGTAATACTTAGTTAGACTTAGAGCCAATTTCACCATTGATTTTAAACGCGCTTTGTCAAAAAACAAGTTTAAGGCTGTCACTGTCATAACAACAAAGTAAAATTTGTTACAAAAATGTACAATTATGTTATAAACAATGCCTTGTTAAATCTTGATTCAATTTTTTTAATGACCTAGTGAAATTGTATTTTGGAATAAACGGGGAACGGAGTATCAAACTCGACAGTTAAACTACATTACGTAAAACGTGATCTTAATCGCGTTTAAAATCAATGGTGAATTTGGCTCTAAATGCTTATGAATGGATATGTTCTTTTAATAATTTGGTTGGTTTTGGTTTTCGTTTCATCTTCGTTGTCTTTTTAATGTAAATTAACTTGACAGTTACTTAATATCGTTCTTTCAAGATTTGTAAAAGCGATAAATATCTCGACAGCAAACTGATGGTCACCGTACACCCAAGCTTCCTTATAAGACGAGCGGTGAAACCCGACTATGCCCGGCTGCCGTATTGGTCTAACGACACCTTAACGATCACTTAATCACTGCCGATACTGGACGTTTTCATTAAAGTCTGAATTGCAACGCGACTTTACATGAAATTGCCAATTTCTCAGCGTTAAAATTAATGGCGGTTCTAATTGATATGTTAATTTGGTTAGGAATTTGTTTCTGAAAGTGTACTTATGTACTATCATACTACACCTTTTAATAGTACTTATTATGCTTAGTGTCAATATACAAAATAAATACACAATATCAAAAAAAATACTTATATCAGTGTCGTCGTCGTCGTCGTCGTCTATGCGTCGAAAGGTATTTCGCACCCGAAAAGATTTAAAAAATCTGCGAAGTTTGTACTCTTTTAAATTTCTTTTGTTTTTGTAACCGAAAGACAAGTGAACTGCACAAATAAATACATACCTAGTTATTGAGTCAACTGAGTAATGTTTTATACATTAAAAATGTCACCTGTATCGATCGTATCAAAGTCTTAATTATAAGGTGGACCTTACCGTGGGATTTGATTTAATGGCAGGAATGCCTTAATGCTATCTAGCCGATAGTTAGCTGGCACGTGTGTTGCTTTACAATCAGCCTGCTCTTAGGGTTGCCACTAAATAGGTTTAATCCTTCTTCTTATCGTGAGGAATATTGGCCACCTCTGGTGTTAGAGTTTATCAAGCCGCCTGTAAGGCCTCTAACGTGGCTTAACGACTGTTATCAGATGACATCAGCCGGGACCGACGGTTTAACGCGCCCTCCCAAGCACGGAAGCGCTCAGTTGTAATGCCACTTAACGGTCACCCATCCGACACCTGACCGAACTGAGCGTTGTTTAACAAACGTGATCGAGAACGATCAGTCAAGCTCCGCTATGAGAGCTTCGGTTTTATAAATTTTATGCTTTTCCGAGGTCAAAACCACTGTACAAAATTTAAGAACATTTTTAGATGAGCAACGTACAACATCAATGTAAATAAGCAATTCATTTGTCAACGAAATATTTTTAATTACAAGAACTAACTAGATAAATTAAGCGTCTTTTCATACTGTATTGCAGCGAACCGTTATTTACCTAGTTTTCTTTAGCGGTGTCTTTTTTACTTCCTATAAAACTACAATAAAACAATGCTCAAGTCATTGACTGGGACTTAAATCGCCAATTTTGACTGTGCTCAATCACTTTCCCCCATTAGTGTCTTCTATTTTTAATTACAAAAATAGAATTTCAACGTAATTTCCGGTAGATATAGGTGCCAACCCTAACTTCGCATTTACAGAAAATTGTAATTGATTTAATTACGTGCCACAGCAAATATTTCATATAAAACTATGATTTATATTTGCTAGGAAAAATTTAATTGCGTAAAAATTCTAAGAATTGCGTTTTTATTATAACATTTGATTGGAAAACCTACTTAATAGAGTCATAAACCGTTTAAAACAATTTATTTAACTATCTGACTGTGAAGTAATCAGAAACTCAGAAAATAAAACTTGATCAATTTTACTGTTTATTGAGTTAGTTTTTGTATTAAGCGTACAGGACTATATTTTGTTATGATATTGATTTTCAAATTTATGCACTTAGGTTACCAAAAAACCAAAAAATCTTCATATCTCTTTTTGATTTTTCATCCATATGATGACGACTGAAATTAATTGTATTCTATCATGCGATTAAGGGCGTCCGCTGCGTTAAGCGGGATCCGCGGGACGACATAGATTAGAGCTTACTCATGCACTGCAAGCATTTGTCCGTCAGAAAACCAGCAATCTATATTCACGCGCCGCCATGTGCCCGCGGCGGGATCCCGCTTAACGCAGCGGATGCGCTAAAAAGTTAGGTCATTTTGTAAATGTCAATGCAATACTGTTATGCGAACTGTTATGAACAGGTTGCATTTGGGATTAAATTAAGACCTTCAAATTCTCAACTTCTTTTAAATTGTCAACAGGTATGGTTCCAAAATCGAAGAGCGAAGTGGCGTAAACAAGAAAAGGTGGGGCCCCACGCTCACCCGTACAGCGGGTACCTGGGCGGGCAGCCGCTGCCGACGTCCGCCGCACTGCCGCCACACCCTTTGTCGCAGCTCGGCTTCGGCCTGAGGAAACCATTCGACAGCGCTCTTACTTCATTCAGGTAAGCAAGAATGAATGCTGTACCCCTAGCATGAACATCTTATGAACATCTATCGAAAAAAACACGTGCATGAAACTACTCTAAAGAGTAAATTTATTTATTGAAAACTTAATTTCTCTTTTCGGCGATAGATTGCGCTGTACTAATTTCCCTTATTTTAACTATCGAATGTTTTTAGGCGTGTTATTTTTTTCGATAGCTGTTCGTCACAGAATATAATACTCTAACGTGTTCGTGTAGGTAGGTCAACGATCTCAGAGTGTCTGAGATCGTTGAGGTAGGTACTGAAGTTGAATTGTAAAAATCTGGCGGTACGCGAAATTCGTGTCTTTTGAAAATAGTAGTGACGAAATGTAAAGAAATTGTGGTCAAGTTTTCAAATGTATTGTTTTCTAAATAATCTCTCTGTAGAATTATGGTCATAAGGTTGATTGTTCACATACTAACAATATTTAATTAAGTATAAAAAAATCGTAGAAATATAAGGACTTCAATTTAACTAAACTTGTAAATTATATCATTTAGCAAGAAAAACACTACGCACAAATGCACTTTACATCAGAATGATATGAAACAAGACGATAGACACACCTTTTATGAAATTTTCTTTGCACACAGGTACGCCAACTCGCCTCTGTTCGGAGCCCAGTACCTGCCTCATCTATCGCGCCCGCCTTTATTCGGCGCCCCACTCTACGCCACATCGCCCGCACACTTCCACTCAATCTTCGCTAACCTAGTACCGGAACCGCCACGTCTATCCCCTGAACACTCCACTCTATCCCCCGAGCATCCGCGTCTATCCCCCGAGCAACCGCATCTATCCCCTGAACAACCACGGACGTCTGAACAATCGCGTCTATCCCCGGACGCCCGCTCCCCTTCGTTATCCCCTCCTATCTCCCCTGGCTGTGAAGCCCAGCCCCCCGTAGAAGATGTGAGGAGTTCCAGCATAGCAGCTTTAAGATTAGCAGCTAGGGAACATGAATTCAGACTAGAGTTGTTGAGGCAAAGACCTGATTTAATCTGTTGATACAAAGTTTATTAATAGACCATTATTTTATTCAATCAACCGCAAAAATAAATAATGTGTGTTTTTGGACTTTAAATTTTTTCCGAGAGTCAGTGAAGTTCTGTACGAAAAATATTTGGTTTCTAAAAGATATTAATATTTTTTTACTTTAAGTTTATTTTTAATAATTGATCAATCATTCGTATTACTTAGGTAATGACTGTAATAATTACATTTAATACAATGTTGTTGCCTTATTGATAAAGGCTGTTATAAAGATAGGTGTATATTTTAGTTAGTCTTGGTTTAGGTTCATATTTTATTATTAACTTTCAACTTTCAGTATTTTTAAAATATTAACTTAATATTTAAGATAAATCATATTTTAATAGCTTGCCTCTATGATATTATCTACTTATTTGTACAGGTAGTGTAAATTTTGTAAATAGTTTAAAAGGTTATAACGTAAGAGAAAATTGTAAATGTAAGTTTATTTACTTTGTTCACTAAACTATAGTTTAAATCCGTCCAAGCTTATGTATTTTTGTGTATGCTGATAAATAAAAATATTTTACAATGTAACCACTTGTTACTTTATTTTATTAAAATCCAAACCCAATGACTACCTACGCTACAAACCAATTTGATAACAATTAAAGGTAAAATACAGCAATATTTGGTTGAATACATTTTCCATGAAAAAAATTGGTGTCTTGGTGAGAGACAGACCTTTCAAAAAATTTCATGGATTTTCTGTGATTTCAAAGTATTGTATTAATTCAATAAAAAAATCTAGGTATCTAAGGATTTTTTCTAAAACGAATCTTAAAAATGGAACTCTCTTCGATCAGATGCCTGAACTAGGTATTATTAGGTAATAGTACTTTTTATTTTTGATGTTCATTTTCAATGTACTCTGATAGTTCCGTGGAGCGGGAAATCTGTATGTTTTCTCAAATTATTAGCTTTTGAGCTTTTAAATCTGGGTGTCGTATCTTAAGAAGACTCTACATTCTACAGAGCAAATTAAAATCTATAACATTTTTTTTAAGCACCAATTTTATTAATTAAATTGTTTTACTTTTCAAAAAGCCCGGGTACGATAGTATTGTACTGTTGTTGGCGAGGTAGAGGTACCATACTTAACGAAGAAAGACCAAATCTTCTCAGGAAAATTTGATCATTTCTTTCATTCCGTCATATTCAAATTCAGGCTATAATGGATCTCGTAGAAGTTTGGCATAACGAGATGCCCACAGACGAACAAATCAAAATAGGGTTATTCGAAATGACCTGCTCATCTCACCTAGACCCGAATGTAGGCTGCGACCGCGGTTGGTCCTAAGGTCACATAATTACGGCACGTAGGGCCCCTTCACCGGCCTTGCCCCGTGACTAACACAAATTGGTGATGATTATGTGCCATTTGCACTGACTCATCTTGCACTGAGCAAAGCCGGCGAATTCGCACGGTTATGACGTTTGGAGGTCGGAAACTTCATCCTAGGCAAGAGGAAAAACTATCCACTAGTTTTATTGACGACATAATCCATTCTGAGCCCTATTTAATTACATATATGACAATTTGTCCATTGTAGGGCCTTAGAATTCCTAGATCCGTAGAAGTGTTTATTTCACGAGAAAATCTATCAATGTTTTTTATCGGGTTTGTATGAAAATTGAAGATCGAAGATTTTCGTGCTTTAATGTTCTGGATGTAAAAATTAAAAACGTACTACACTGTGATATAGTAATATAATGTTATCATCACGTCCTAAATAGACGTGATAGTATGGAAAATTAGAACTTCCCTGAAAACCTCAGGTGACTTTCCTGTAGAACGTATCTCTAGATAGTAATTAGTATATAACAGGGGTGCCCATACTTTTTCTTAAGGACTAAGAGAGAACTGACTAAGAGATCGACATGTTGACCATTTAACCTACCAAATATTAACAAGAAAAAAAATTGCATATGTAAAACTACATTGAGTGAAAAATTTCAAATCTCTTATCCTTGGCGATCGACATAAAAACCTCTCGCGATCGACCGTTTGGGCACCTCTGGTATATAAGATGTTATTATGATAGTAAATGAAGAACATTCAACACATGACTGTCTTTCATTCTGGACGACACCATAAGTCCACTTCAACACATCTCTAAACTAGGAAAAACTTGATACTCTCGAGTCCTTTAATTTGTGGTTTCTGGAGCTAAATAAATTCATGTTCATTTCCAAAATGATATAATGAATATTTTATGTCTATTTATGGAATTTCACATAATACTTTCGATATTTTTCAAACATTGATACGAAGCCTAAGATATCTTAAAATATTTCGTAAGTAAAGTAATTTTATTCGGTGTTTTTTTTTCAGAAGAAAAATACTTTCGTAAAAAGAAGTCTACTTACGACAATCTTAATCAACATTCTCAAGTTGAAGACAAGATAAAATTTATGTCAGCCCGACACCCCGACTAGAAACAGATATTGTATAAAAACTATTTAATAGGAATACAACAATCAAGGACGAATAATGGGCAGAACCTTTTAAAATTATATTTAATAAACATCAAAGTTTTATTATTATTTATTTGACAAAAAATTACACGCATCCTTTGTGATGAGAATGGCGTTTATCGTAACATTTTACGAGCCTCGCGGGACCAGACTGGATATTAGTGAAGTGAAAAGTAAGTACGATTTATATCGATATCGATTAATTTTGGGCGGGAAACGGAACATTACAACAGGAAAAACGCGTAGGATGCGAATTTACAGATGTTGCAGCATGATGTTATATTCTAGTTCTCTTTGCCAACATAGAGAACTAGAATATTCCACCAAATGATAATGTGAAGCAAGCAGGAGCCGAAACGCATTTTCTTTGCAATGAATTATCTGTTTTTGATCTTTAGTATTACAGTACTTCAAAATTACTTAAATAAAAAGTTTCACTCCACAGCAACATTTTAGTGACCTGAATTATAAAATAGATTATTAGTAAAATAGCTCTATAATATCAATTAGTCTAAAAATTCTTAACCTACTGTTTTATCCTTGATTGCATGATATAAGAGCATGTTTGAAATTGTTTTTGAGGGTAACTATAATTAAATAAATTATGTTTTCATTCACTTCGATATCGTTGATTGAATCTAGTGTTTGGAGTCTCTAGTCGTCCAGTTTTTTAGTGTATAAGGCGAGCACGATGGCGGCGCGTCGCGGGCGCAGGCGCTTTCTGCCTAACTTTTATTCACCGATCTTTAGGTACAAAAGTTTATAGCCTATCGTAAATTACGCGAACAAATAAAGACGTTTTGTGAACGGGAATCGACGTCCAGACGTTTTCCATTTAAATGTATTTAATGCGCTCCATTTTAGTGGCGCAGTATTTATAATAAGCTTTATGCTGAATCAATTTCGCTTCAATATTTTGCGTCGTATCTTGCGACTTGTGCTTACATGCATTCTTCGAAAGAGTCTATTGATATTCGTTTATGATAAAGAAAAAAAGAAAAAACATTTATTCGAGACCACACAACGATACTCAAAATTGTATGTTGTCAATGTCACTATTTTTCATATCAATGCTTTTCATGTATAAAAGTGTCCACTAAACGATACATTTGTATTATCACCAACTGCCACTTTATTATTGAATTATTTGATAGATTTTTAATTTCCCGTCCGTTGGAGCAGTGGCCTTATTTATGGAGAGCTCCAGTGCACTCAAAAGTTGAAGGAATTTGAGATAATACATTTTTTCTCACTCATCCTATGATTGGTGCTGAGCCACTGCGACATTGAGCTTCACGATTATGACGCCACAATTATTAAAATATATTACAATATATTAAAATGTATTCAATGTCTCGTAACATGTATAGTGGGAATAAGTAATAATATAAAGCTTTAGTAACAACTTCGTTTGATAAACTGTAAAGTAAAATTATTACTTACAACGCTGAACTAAAACATTTATAGCGCTCTTAGAACAAGCTTGTGAAAATACTAAGATCTTGTTAATTAGACACTCAAGTTAAATTAAATTGCTTAGAAACCAAGCTATATCAGCATACGCCGTAATAAAGTAATATGAAAGAACGCCATAAAAACTTGTAAACTTATATTACCACGGTTATTTCCATATAGCGTCATTTAATTATTCAAAATGCTGGTAATAGTCTAATCAACAAACTTGTAAAACTAACTTATTCAATATTATTTACTACACCTCCGAAAACTTAACAGATTTATGTCCGGTCCATATGATTCCAGTAAGCCACTTTAATCAAGTCAGGGTTTTAACTAGTGTCCAACCGAAACTGCCATTCCAGCCGAAACCGAAACCGAACTTTCGGCCTTGGTTCCAGTTTCGGCCGAAACCGAAACCGAAACTTTTTTCACACATCAAGTTGACGTTAGTTTTTTTACACATGCATGGTAGGTGGTAGGGTTTGCTTAAAGCCAAGAGGTGGAAGGATTCTTCTGGACCATCTGACCACTAAATCTCATCACCAGTGGTCAGTTGAGAGGAAAAATTTATCACCTGACCACTGGAGGTGAATAGGGAGCAATTTATATTCCTAATTTTTCACCAGTGATGAAGTGGGTTTTTTTTATTTCAACTGACCACATGATGACCTTCTTGACCACCTGACCTTAGAAACAACAGACGATTTTTTTTACCACTGGACTGGGTTGCTCGCTGATTTGATCTAAACCGGACATAAAACACGTAAAAGAACGTTTTAAATATCTCGACTGTTTTTCAGGGCACCGTTAAAATTACAATAACTAAAAAAAACAATTTGTGTATTGTAAAAAAACGCACTAAAAACCGTAAAAGTGATTTATTTAAATGAATTCATGAGCTACGCTTTCACAACAAATAAAACCATCTGAAAACGTTTATCAGAAGCTATTGAATATAAAAGAAACAATTTGTGAATTTCTATTCAAATGTCATTTAAAAGTAATTGCAAATTTTGATACTTTAATGCCATATCAGTCTTGCAATAATGGATTATGATCATTTACGTTATATAAAATTTATTCATTAAGTCATCAATCTAGACTGATAACAACATTATCTGTCAATCACATAAATGACATAATTGCGAATAATAAATGTAATTATCCGATATACAGGATGTGATGAGAATGTTTTAATAACAAGTTTCCATTGAAAAAGAAAGTGACGGTAGAATTTCGCCCACATGTATAAGACGGAGGGGTCCTAGGTTCGATTCCTAGGAGAGGGGTACAATTTTTACTCGGTTTGGTTGGTGGTATAGGGCTCATTTGGAGTCCGCCTGGCTAGCTACCACCTTCTTACTTAAGTCTGACGCCTTAACAACAATTTTTTTTGTGTTCTGGCAATAGAGGTAAGATAGCCAGTTCCTCAGTGGTGAGGGTCAGGTTCCAGGTGTAGTGCGTTTACATTTTTGGCCTTATCGTTACTTAACATCAGGTGAGATGAAGGCCCGTTGTGGAAAAAAACAAGATTTTTATTATAAATACGAAAGTCCGTTTGTTTCTTTATTTATTTTTTACGCCTTCACCTCTTAGCTACTGAACCGATAATCACGAATTTTTACCTACACGTTGTGAGGGGTATATATAGAGAAGGACATAGGACAGAAGGACATACCTTTCATCCCGAAAAAAGGATTGTTCTCGAGGGATAGCAAAAAACTTTCCACGCAGACGAAGTCGCGGGCGGTCTCTAGTAATTAAATAAAAATGTTTCATATTATTTCCTCATAAACAGCTTTTCAATATAAAATGTAATTAAATTTCTAAGCAAATTACATTTTTTTTCCTAGTTTCAAACAAGTTTCAAACTAAGAAAATAGCTTGACTGAATAATTGATTGAAATAAATGAGAATAATTACTTAACTCGTTTATTCCACAAACTATATCTTTACCAGGATTCGAAGCCGGGACCATTGGCTCAAGAGACAGGTAGGATCACTGCCACTGCGCCAAGCGGTCGTCAATTTGTGCTAAAATAGTTGATGAGTATGATAAATGATAATTATAATCTCGTACCCCACATTGTGTTTATTAAGCGTGTGAAACTTACCCAGTTTAGTATCCCTAGCAGGAATATTTATCGAGAAAAAAAAACGCGCAGGAATACTCGATAGAATTTATGTATGGAAAATTTAATTTCGCTTTTCGGCGGTAGATGGCGCTATACAATTTTCCCATTACTCTTAGGCCGGCCACACACAGACGGAATCCCGTTACGGAATTCCGTACATACGTGATTCCGAACGCAGCATCTGCATACAAAATCTATGGCCCTGCCACACACATGCGGGATTTTTCCGTACGGAATCTTCATACATTGTCGAAATTCCGATCGGAATTCCGTAACGGGATTCCGTCTGTGTGTGGCCAGCCTTATAGATTTTATTCACGTGCGCTTTTTTCTCGGTCAATGTTTGTGTTCGTGCTAAGGGGACAGACTTCTAATTCGTTAGAGAAAATCTTCTGTCTCTACCCTTAATTATGTAATATTAACTAGTTTTATTTAAGTAGGTTGTAATATAATTATTAAACGCTGGCTTTCTCCGCAGGTTCCTTCGCGCTTAGCCGTGAGCTCCACGTGAGGCCGAGCAATTATTACAAGGAATTTATTCAATAGTTGACACAGCTTAAATGTGTTTATATTGACGAGTTTATAACATTATTTCTTCTTTAAAAATGAATTTAGGTTTTCCGATGAGCAATTTGGTTTACTTACATTACATTATTTTCTTTTTATGTGGTCGGATACATACATAGGTTACTTTAGCGTAGGTTTATGTAGCGTAGTCTGAACAACCTGTATACTGAAACGGTTTTAATCAAATTCTAATTTTTACTTTGATCTCTTGATAGATCATATTCGCATAATAAATGAGTGGCACTATATCACTTGCTATTCATCGCCACATCACCTACTTACTTTATAATTAAGCTGTAGCAACAGTCTACAAACAATCATGGTTCCCAATTAAATCGAAAACTAATAACTTAAATACATTAGCTTCAATACCTCGGGCCAATTAATCTAGAAATTATTTACAACACACTGGCATAAATTTTTATAGCGCAATACATTGATTAGTATAACGATCGACCGACTGTTTGATGACCGAATTAACATTCACGGAATTAATCGATTCCGTAGTCGATTATACCATACGATGAATCGAGCAATAAATGTCTCGTTATCACTAATGGTAACATATGGTCTTTGTATGGGAATCGGTATCGATAGAACGTTCCTGTTTATTTTTAATTAGGCACTGTTTAATGAAATATAGAATTGCGTAACTCGTTAACGGCTTGTTAAAATGGCGCCTCGATTTTGAGGTTATTTCTTGTTAATGAATGAATCCAATATGGCGGTGGACTTCGACTGGTCGGGATCGAGTTTTTATGGCTCTGTCATAATCGACGAGAAAGTTCATTGGATGTGTAACGCTTTAAGATATAATTATAAATGTAATGTTAATGATTGTGCTATACCACATTGTTTATTCATGCTTATGTTTGTTTTATTTTCAAAAGTTTAGTGAGGTTGTCATTGGATGTTAATTTACTAACATATTGCATTAAAGATACTAATAGAGTGTGTTTTTTATTACTTACTGCAAACGTGACTTAGGTATGATATACATAAGAAACTAGTAATAAACTCCAATTTTTTGCTTCGTATTTAAAGTAAGAAGTGTTACTGCTGATGTGCGACCTTCTGTACGTCAATTCAGTCGTACCATCCAACACTGATTTGTTGCAAACACCTACATTATGTTGCCAATACTATGTGACACAACGTGTATTTACAGACAATTATGAAAAACCAAAGAATTGTGTGGAAATTAGTAGAGATGCCGCGTTCGCCGCTTCTCGCAGCACAATTGTATTTTTAAACTAGTGACCGTTTTTTTTTTCTGGTCCTTTTCTCACAATTACAATTACGCACTTAAACTTAATGGCCCCAATAACTCTTGGAAGTGCGCTAAGCCGTCAATCAATACAGGCTTCATGGTTTATTCAACTTCACGGTCTCAACTCAAGCACCCGACTTTGCGAAAGTTTTGCCCTATAATCCAATTAGAAAAACGAAAACTATTTAGTGCAATAAATAGGAACGTTGATACTACAATGTTGAAAGAACAGCGTATCTACTACGCAACATTGAACTAGGCTGGGGCTAGAATCAGATAAGAATTAGGGGCGGATCCAGGCCCCTTAGATAGCCTGACCAAAAGCGATATGAAGCGACTTTTCACGTTTTACTGTCAAAAGTTGTCAAAAGACAACGGATTTTAACCATTGAGTGTCGATAAAATGCTATATCACGTGACATATGTTATTTTGACGACGTCCGTGGTCGAGTGGTTTGCACGCCGGTTTTCAAGGCGTCACCATCTCTTGAGGTCCCGGGTTCGATCCCCAGCGGGGTCAATGTAGAAAATGAACTTTTCAATATTGTCTCAGGTCTGGGTGTTTGTCATACCACCGTTGTTTCTGATTTCTATAACACAAGTGCTATAGCTACTTACTTTGGAATTGGAGCAATATATGTGATGTTGTCAAATATTTATTTATTTATTTATATGTCGTGTTTCATTGGTCATGCTGGGGGGCTGGATTTAAATTTGGGGGTGGGGGGCTCAAAGCCTCTTTTCTTTTTAATATCGACTACTTGTATCTTGCGAATCCTGGTAGGCATATGTTGTGTGATAATATTATTTTTCTTTTTTTATGCTTAACGGGGTAGTGCTTGGCCTGAAAGCCAGGTGAACCTCACCTAATGTTAAGTGACGACAAGGCTCGAAGGTGGAAGCGCACTACACTCGAAATCTTCATCACTGCCGTTATTTAGTTACAAACGTGTGAGCTGTTCACATTTTATTTGATTATCGATACTTACAACATTCAGGAGGTCACGCTTGTAGAAAATTGTGAAAAGTATCACTTTCGCAAAACCATTAACATCTTATGTTTTATTTAAAATAATGAGCAGCGGCATCTTCAATGGTCGTTGATGGGATTTTAACATATTAAATATTTATGGACATATGCGTATAAAAAAGTTGAGAATGTTTGTCTGTTTGATTGTTTGTAAAAAAATATTCATATAAAATCTACATGAGACTGGTGGAATAGTTTAGTATATTGTTCGTTTGTTCCATATGTAGTTTTTTTTATGCACAACGGCTTGGCCTTTACCTCACTGATGTTAAGTGACGATAAGGCCAAAGGTAGAAGCGCACTACACCCGAAATCCTCATTACTGGGGAACTGGCTATCTTACCTCTAACTGCCGGAACACAATAATTTTTAAATTGTTGTTATGGCGTCAGACTTAGGTAAGATGTTAGTAGCTAGCCAGGTAGTCTTGAAATAAGCCCCCACTAACCAAATTGAGTACAAATTGTACCCCCCCTTTGAATTGAACCCGGGACCCCTGCGTCTTACTCTAGACCACAGAGGCGGTTGAACTAAACTGAAAAGCTCTCCAAATTGCAATAAAATGGAAATTAGAAACAATGTCTGGAACACTGCTATTTTTATTTGTTGTTCAGACATTTTTATTTATTTAGATCAGAATCATAGTTTTTTTTTCAAACGAGAAAAACCACGCGACCGCCTAGTGTTTAAAATGCACGCTAAATTGCAAGTACTCGAGAAATGAATTTATTTATGAGTGTCCATACAAAATTTTATAACTTGGCGAATTGTTGTTCCAACATAAAGTCTATTAGTAACATTGTTGGCCCACGCTCAAACGGACAGATGGATTTCCTATTATAGCTCATTAAAATTGTACGAAGAAACATAATTTATTGCCGTGTTTTCCATAATATAGCTACAGTAAAGAATTGAGATGTAAAATTATTTTACTCGGCCTTGTTTAATTCACAAAATCCTACTTTCATAAAAAAAGGCAACAAATTCTCCTCTAAAGTAAGTAGGTAATTTCCTTAACTCATAAATATTCCCATTCAATTCCGCTTAATTCAGCACTAAATTAAAATAAACAAAAAAATTGATTACTCATAATCAAAACGGAGTTACAAAAACGAATCGCCGTTTTACGGTCAACAAATCCGTGCTCAGAACGTCACCGGTCAAATTTAAACTAATTTATGATGATTGAATTCATAATAGAAAACTATCAACGCACAATCGAACCGGTAATCATAAATACAGACAAATCGATGTCCAACATTCGAGTTGTGATTAATCGATAAGCACTTTAAACTCGCTCACAACACGCAAATAATGTTTTAATTCGAAACACTCTTTCGAAATTCGATAAAAGGTTTAAAAGAAACATCGAAACTCGAAGCAAATAATGCTCCCTGATAACGTTAGCACGAATATTGTTCGGAACATCAAACCTTATTTTTGACCACCTAAGCAATTTGATCTTTATGCCCTTAACATACGTTTTGAATTTGAAACCTGCCACGTCTCGTGTCAAATTTTATTTATTTTATTTTTTTGAAAAAGGAATCATTCTGAGGCTTTCCATTAGCGGGCACGCGCCGATGTCGACAAACAAATGACATTTAAAAAGAACTCGATTTGAATTTGTTTGAAATTGGAACGTCTCGGCGGCCAATATAAATTATGTCTAGACTGCGTTCGATAACGGAAGGAGTTTTTAAGTCGCATTTATAAAAAAAAATACTTGGGGGTGACTGACTGTCTGTTTGTGCGTAAAATAAAGTAAGTAGCTACTCATGAAGAAATTATACTCTGTAATTAGACACAGGTGATACGTGAGTTGTGATGCGGGCGGCCTGACAATACATTATGAAAAAATTCATTGCGACTTATGTAGTCGCACGCGTACGCTATTATTATTGGTTAAAATGTCTCTGTAAATTTGTTTAAATGAATACTATGCATATTCATGTAAATAATTAGCGTAATGATCGGCATTGCAAGTATAATTTTATCACATTATGAGTTACCTATACCAAACATGATTAGGATCTACCTAAAGGTATTGTATAAGTAGTAAAAAAATACTCGCTTTTGCTCGCTTTCGTCAAGAATAATCGTCTTGGTTGGATCTAAGTAGGATTTTTTTTATTTCCCGAATGAGACAAAACAAAACGGATGTCGCACTTTTTTTAACGTTAAAAAACTTAAATTAGGGAACTTGTTTGCCCACTATTCTCCATATAGATGTAATATTTGTCAAATAATTCATAAAACATCGGTCACCTTAAAAGTATATTTTTAATTGAGAAGAGATTTTATTTTAGAAGATCGTGGGCGTGTGTTCTTAATTTTTAATAGAAATAACTTTTTCATCTTTACCGCGTACATAAATAATAAAAATATAAAGAGTTTAATAAAATTTTCGTGATTTTAAGTTTTATTAGTATACAGGTATTTATAAATCTACTTAACATTTAAACACTGGTGATAAGTATTTCCTTTTATTAAAAACTTAAAAATAAGTCGTCTTCTTTTTCTTCGTTTTATGTTGGGAACCACAAAAACTGGTTTAAACATTTACGTTCTGGATTAAACATAGACTTTACAAAGTAGAACTATTTTTTTTGTAAAATTCCATAATTTGCTATAAAAGAGTGTAAAACTCCAACGTAGTCTTCGTAAAGTTTGTAAAACTTCCACAGAGTCAATACAAAAATTACTATTGCTTCTCCACGATTTTAGTAAGATTATTTGACGTACCTATCTTGCGGTCAGTTTTTCATGCTATTGTTTTTTGTAATTCATGGTTGTTGTTTGATTCATTCATGTAATCAATGGTTACACTTACACCACAGAAAATAGCAAACAATAGTTGATGCGCGAGTGGCTGCGGTGGCGCGAGCAAGTCGCGAACGCAGCGAGGCTTGTGCCAATAGTAACCAATTTGATTCGAGATTGAACATCGATAATCTCTTAAATAAATATTCTGTTTTGGTATCTACAGAAATACACATACAATTCAAACAAGTTTGACTCCAAAAAATCATACAAGGTCTACTATTTTCACATCGTCTAACAAAAGTACAAAATGTCAATTTCCCTATTTTCCGTTCATTCGTGCGATCAGATCTTGCTCTCTGCAAAATTTTATGAAAAAACCCTAAAAGTTTTACTTTATTCAGCTTCGAAATACTTTATGTTGAGTTGACTTTGAAGCTTTTTTAACTAAAATAATACCCAAACTCATTTTTTAATTTGAGATTTTTGCATTCACAATGTTATTTTTATACAATACTAAATAATATACTAGAAAAAATACGACTCGTACCTACGAGATCAATTCAATTGAATGTCGAGGTAATTCCTCACATTGATGAAATAACGCTGGCTTACAGCGTAAGAATTGGATATACTAGAAAAATTCGACGATGTCACTAGTGACTCGGTAGCTCAGTGGTCAGAGCATTGGACCGGATATCCAAAGGTCGCGGGTTCGATTCCCGTCCGAGAATTGATCTGGTGCGAGTCGTATTTTTTCTAGTATATTATTTAGAACCCAAACTCATCTTCAAATGTCTAAAAAAACAAGACCGGTAGTTACATTATTTCTATCTATTGTACATTCGAAATGTTTGTCGATACAAAAATGAGTGCATGGAAAACCGCAATCTTATTGTAGTCTGGATTCGATACGATCGCAGCGTTTAGGTATTTGTATTATTTGTATTTATATTTGTTTAGCTGTTAGCTGCGAATGCCCTAGGATAGGATTGGTTTTGCAAAACAAACACGCTACAAAATGAGGGTATTGGCGTAACCGCATTTGAGTTGTTTGTATTTTATGCTTTTTATGAGATACAATGTCGGTTTTGACGTTGAAAATTTGTTAACTATAAAATATAAATGAATGGATGTTATTTCAAAATATTTTTGTTTCGACATCATTATCTTTTCTTTTTTTTCTTGCTTAGAGTGTCTTCTTCTGAATCATTCACAAAAAGAACATCTTCGATCAAGAATATCCTAGATAACGCTTCACGAACTAAAACAGTACGCAAAAATGGCACCTCAAATAACGTCCCACTTACACACTTGGCGCTTATTTTGTACATAATCACCTCTTATTTTGTACAAACTCACATATTATATCACTTACTTTGTGCAAAATAAGCGCCCAGTTGGTAAGTGGAACGCTATTTGAGGTGCCATTTTTTAAAACTCTGATCAGATATCTAGGCCGGGTATTCTTGGTCGAAGAAGAACATGTATGTACACTATGTGCGAAAAAAGCGTGACCGGCGGTTTTTGTACATACAAAATGTACATAGTGTACTGACCGGAAAATGTTCATGAAAACCTTCGAAATATCAAACAATAAATTCTTATCAATTGGGTGTTTTAATGCTGTTTGATGATTGAATATTCATACGGCGTCTAATCTCCTGTCCATAATCGCTAAGCAACTTCGCGGCATACTTTCCTCCAATTTTTCAGCAAAGACCCCCACGCGGACTTCAGTTCCCGAGTAAGGTCAGCGACGGTTACTGCATTTTTTGCCCTTAGTAGGTATAAGCTTCATCCACGCTTTCAATGGTAGGATGGCAGAAAGTATCACGTAAAAATGGCTACTCGGATTTTATGAAATTAAATCATAGAGTACTTTCTATTCAGGTTAAAGGTTTTCTAAGGATTTTCTCCAATGTCCATGAGGATGAATTCCGGGGCGGAAACTAGTTTTATATAAATACCTATGAAGTAAAATAAAAAAATACAAGCAAAACAACGTAACTGTACCTCTACAACCAGTACAATAAATCATTATAAAATCCATTTTACATTGTTTTGTACAAATCACGACCGCCAAAAACATGAAAAATATAATTTCAAACTGTTTGCTCTAACAACTACCTCAGAATATATTCACACGAAAAGATTTGCGGCTTCCTAACTAAGGTAAGTCATCACAATGTTTGAATATCATTCCGCGAAACTTCGTGACACCGCACCTAATCAGGCAGGCTGGCTGAGACTTGTGGTACGGTCAGCCGCAGAAGCACCTTCACCTCTTTAGTACCATGTCGCACTTACTATTGTGTCCATATAAAGAAAATCTTTTTTTTTGCACAACGGGATAGTACTTGGCCTTCAACTTGATGCTAAGTGACGAAAAGGCTGAAGATGGAAGCGCACTACACCCGTAATCCTCATCACTGAGGAACTGGCTATCTTACCTCTAACTGCTGGAACACAACCATTTTTAAATTGTTGTTATGGCGTTAAAGCTAGCCAGGCGGACTTGAAATAAGCCCTACCACCAACCTAACCGAGTACAAATTGTACCTCCCCTGGGAATCGAACCCGGGACCCCTGCGTCTTACACGGTCTGTGCATTTATTTTGCCCTGTAGATTTGTCTCTCTAAGTAAACTTTACTGATTACTGTCTACCTATGGTAACCTCTAAATGTTTTGTTTGTTTGTTTGCGAAAATACCTTAATAAAATATAAATAAAATACATCATAATGGTTTGGTTAGTTAGTGTGACAAAGTACTAAAGTTATTAGTTACTTCTTAGATTGTCTGTACATTGTGGTTGCTGCCAATTGGCAGGAGTGGAGGTAGCATCGTCATTAGTCTGCGGTTACCCTTGTTATGCTCTATGGTGTAATAACAGTCATTACCTCGAAAAACATTATTTGACTACGAAGTTTTACGTTTTTTAGACTTAGGTACTTGTGCGAATTCGGAGCACGATTTACGAGTATATTCTTTTTCTTACCTTCTACATTTTTCACGATCACAAAAAACATGATCACAAAAAGCGGTAAAATGACAGATAATAAATAGCAGAATTTTATGATTACTTTACCAATTCTCAATGTTATGAAAAAGTTGTCTTAAAGTAAATTAAACTAAATCATACACTAACTAAAATAATTATGTTGTATCATATAATGGCATAACATTATCTGTTATTTAAAATAGAATTACTTACCTATTAATTAACATTTGAATACGCAAGCGAAAAATTACGAGAAGATACGAGATCGTCGGTTTTAACTTCCCAAGCCGTCGTCATCAAGTCAATAATTTACAGAACATATCAATTAGAATATATTGAATACGTTTACTATAAGTACAGTAATAACTTTATTGAATTTATGAAGCACTAAACTTCCTGCTGCTTTCGCAGTACACTTTCGAATAGCGAAGGCATTATCGACTCTCAACGGACGATCAAAGGCTTTAAATCAATTGATTTTACTATCGATATCCGGAAATCGAACCAATGTTTAATAAATAATCAATGTAAGTATAGTTTAAAGGATTAGATAATAGTTTCAAAAGTAATTTACACTGGAAAAAATATACTAGGTATCTGGTATGAAATTTAAGTAAGATATAGAAAAGTAAAGTTTGGGTAAAGAAACATAAAGAAATAAAATGGGTTCTTCGGCTTATCTGAATATGTACAGAAAACCCAATTATGGTTTTATACTGGAAACATTTAAAGGTACTTAAATACGAAATTTCTCGCACAAACAGGTGTCTAGCTTAATTTTTGTGTAATATGTATGACATTGTTACCACACTACACATAATATGTATTATGTTATGTCATCTCGTCATTTGCCTGCCTGTCATGAAATACGGAGCCGAAACGTGGACACTCACTGTAGGGCTGGTTCACAAATTTAAAGTCGCGCAGCGAGCTATGGAAAGGGCTATGCTCGGAGTTTCTCTGAGAGATAGGGTCCGGAACGAGGTGATCCGACAGAGAACTAAAGTCATCGACATAGCCCACCGGATTAGCAAGCTGAAGTGGCAGTGGGCCGGCCATATTAGCCGTAGAACCGATGGCCGTTGGGGCGGACGAGTTCTTGAGTGGAGACCCCGAATGGGCAAACGTAGTGTAGGACGCCCTCAGACAAGGTGGAGCGACGATCTTCGCAAGGTGGCTGGCATAAACAGGATGAGTATAGCCGCGGATCGTGCTCAGTGGCGTGCACTCGGAGAGGCCTATGTTCAGCAGTGGACGATGATAGGCTGATGATGATGATGATGATGATATCATCTCTGTTACAGTAAGTAAAGTAGCTAAGTAGTGTTTTTTTTTTAATTTTGCTTTAAAACTCGATAGAATATTGTATTTCATTAGTAAAACAATGTGTTATGAAATAGATAGATAGATAGATAAATCGTTTATTGCTGCTTTTTAACACACATATAACATAATTTTCATAAAAAAATTAAAGATACAAATACAACAAAACATGATCTTATATAATATGTGTGCAGCAGCAACAGGGCCAAGGCTCAGCGTAGTATTCGCTGAAAGCAAAAAACGCCGATTTTCAGCCATCACCCTATGGCGAATGGTGATACGCGGGTAGCAGAAAAAAAAAAAGAATAATAAACTTATTTAGGACTAATAAATATAAAAGCATCGTAATTTAAACCTAGTATGATAAAAAATATTTTAGGGTATTCACTATGTTATTTACCTTATAGAAGTTGTACATATATAAAAGAAAATAAATCATAATTATACTTAAACATAATATGGAAAAGGAAACGAAACTTTTGTAAACAGCAGTAAGACACATAAAAACAATAAAAACAAATACTAAATAACCGTCCCGGGTCAACTCTTGAATCCGAAGCAGCTTGTATACCGTGTCTAGTTGCCTGGTGTACTTTGAAATTCTAAAAGGTATGGGCGTAATTTCAATTTAAATGTGCACTTGGATGTTAAGTTTCGTATGGGTGGCGGCAAATCATTCCAGCACTTCGTAGCATGGAATCGGAAGCTGCCCCGGAATGCAACTGTACGATGAGAGTGATTTGACAGTGGTAATCGCACGGATCTAGCTCCATAGCGATCATGTAGTGAGGAAGATTTTAATTTGTCCCGAAGATACTCTGGTCTCTGATGCTTCAGTACATCAAATACTAGACAAAGCAAGTGCATACGCCTACGCAAATCCATTCTAAGCATTGATGCTGTATTCAGATATGGAGATATATGTGATCTAGGGGGTATATTAAAGCAGAATCTGCAACAAGCGTTCTGGACTCGCTGAAGCAACTTACTTGTTTTTGAAAAGAGACGGGGACCAATCACAATATCGCCGTAATTAAGCTTGGATAAAATCAACGACTCACAAACAGCAATGCGAGCTTTTTCGCTTAAGTAGTTCCCTAATTTATACAAAACCTTAAGCCGGTACATGCAGCTTTTAACCACGCTTAGCACATGAGTCTCAAAACGCAGTTGACTGTCGAAAGTAATGCCTAGGTTCCGACATTCCTCCACTCTTTCCAGGTTTTGATTCCCAATAGATAAGGAAGGTTTATAACTAAGGGTTTTGAGGATCTGAGCTTTTGACCCTATCACCATAAACTTGGATTTGGAAGGGTTGAGAAGGAGCCCATTTTCAACTGACCATTGAGCTATTCTTTGCAGGTCACTGTTAAGCTTCTGCATTGAATCCAAAGTTTTAGCTGGTTGGTTGGAAATGTACAATTGAACGTCATCGGCATAACAATGATAGCTACAATGTTCTATTACGTCAACTAGGTCCGCGCTGAATAAAATAAATAGAAGAGGTCCGAGAATAGAGCCCTGAGGGACTCCACAGGTCACTGGTGCGGGAGAAGACTGACTTGTTGTACCAGCACTATTGTTAGTCAACTTTACAGACTGGTATCGATCAGACAGATAGCTGTTGAACCACTGAAGCGACATATCATCAAAACCGTAGTACTTAAGTTTGGCCAGAAGAAGTGATATATTTAGTCTGTCAAATGCACGGGAAAAGTCTAGAAAGGCCAGAATAGTACTATGCCCAAGGTCCTGCTGAGTCAGTATATTATCAACAATATCCAGTAGTGCGGTAGATGTGCCACAACCTCTGCGAAATCCAGATTGATACATTGGAAGTATATTATTGTCCTCGACAAACTTTGTCATTTGAGCATATACGACTTTTTCGAGTATTTTGGAAAGAAACGGTAATATACTGATGGGCCTAAGATCCTTAAGTTCAGCCGGACGGTCAACTTTAGGTAAAGGCGTTACTAAGGCATGTTTCCATTGACTCGGAAAAACGCCGGCGGCAATAGAGGCATTAATAATGCTTGTTATTGCCGCCAATGTACAGGGTAACGACAGGAGAATCATATCTCTGCTAACGTCATCAGATCCCGAAGCATTAGACTTCACAGATGTAATAAAGTCAGCCACTTCCCTTTCGGAAACTGGTCTAAGAGAAAATGTTGAAGCACTGTGTCTATGAGCGTTAAAGAAAGCAACACGTGACTGAGAGACGTCATTACAGTTCTGGATATTCAAAAAGTGTGAATTAATGGTATTGGGGTCGTTGAAATTAGACGGAATACTAGATTCATGGCTGGGGTTCACCAATACTTTTAGCTTTAAGTTTTTCCAGAAAGTTTTAGAATTATTTGCCTGTGAGTTAACAAAATTATTGAAGTAGGCCCGTTTTTCTGTGTCTATACATTTCTCTACCATTTCCTTTAACTCCTTCCATGAGTCCCTATCTTGTTTTCGCCTCGTTAGCCGAAATTTATGAAGCTCTTGGCTACATTGGTCCATCATAAGTCGTACAGTGTCAGTTATCCACGGTAAAGATTTATCAGGCTTGACTCTGATAACTTTAACAGGAGCATGATGGTCATACAGAGACAAAAGCAAGCGCTGAAATCGACTCACTTTGTCGTCTACTGTCGTGGCAGTCAGTACTGAGTTCCAATCCAGCGCGTGTAAGTCGAAGTCGAACTGCACAGTATCAATCTGCTTTATAGGCCTATATCTCAGAAATGTACAGGGATATTTAGGTCTTTTTACCGTGAGTGTAACATTAACCATGCAATGTCCGTACATACCTGCAACATGTGAAACAAGCACGTTATTAACGCGGCAGTTTGTACAGACCACATCTATAAGCGAATGGGAGTCGGACGTGAAGTGGGTCGGTTCAGTCACGACCTGTTCAAGGTCCATATAGCGCAAAAATTGACGAAATTTAGTGCTGTTACAGCTAGACTGCTCAAGCATGTTAATATTAAAATCTCCCAAAAGAATCACGTAATCATGTTGACCAAAATAGGTAACAGATTCAGTCAAGGAGTCTAAAAACATATCAACACTAACCCACTGAGGTCTATACGCTGTACCAATTGCGAAGCGTGAGCCGTTTATCTTAGTGGTGAGCCACATCTGTTCTATATTACCCTCAGGGTGTTTCTCATACTGAACATGAACACCTTTCTTGATATAGAATGCCACACCACCCCCCCGACCACCACGCATATGCAAAGGGCGCGGAGTGCTGCGCAGTCTATAGCCTGGGACCGCTGGCGCGCGCGCTTCCTGCCCCTCTGGCAACCATGTTTCATTGATTGCAACAATATCTGCATCAAAGTCTGTTATCGCAGTTACGAGTTCATCATGGCCGGTGTTGAGTGAGCCTGCATTATAAAGACCCAATTTAAAATTTATCAAGGGTGGCATTGCACTACGAATTAAGCAGAAAAGCACAACTACAAATCATTAAGCGGGCACACAATGTAACGCAACTCAATATTGATTCAATAATAAGAAAGGGAGTGTATATAAATACTAGTAATAGTAAAATAGGTATAAAATTATAAATATGTTTGATCAGGAGCAAAATATTAAAAGAACTAAGATGATGACATATTATATAAATGGATATATCATAATAAACGAGAATGTTGTACATATTATGTAGACCGTACCAAACTCCATCAAACCAAGTTACTGCTGCACACAAGCCAAAGCCACAAAAACAAAAGCAAAAACAAAGGCAAGTTATGAGGGTCGCATCATAAGTACAGTTAATTAATGATAAATATAAAGATAGCAGTGCAAACCAGGATAAACAATGACACAAATTAACATATTTTATATCAAAGGTTTGCTCGCGTAAGCTGTGATAGCGATAAAGGAAATAAGCATTCTTAAAGCCGGAAAGGTAACAATAAAGCAGACTAGAGAATGAATACATAATGTAAGCTACAAAGCAGTTGGATAGATAACGAACAGAGATTGATTCATTTTCTATACAACTTATACAAGGAATGGATACACTTTTAATACAAGAAATCATGTTACCTAAAATACACAATACAATTGATATTTTCAGAGCAATTTCAATAACAGCTAACAATACGAATTCAGAAACTATATTAGATAGATAACAAACAGAAATGGATTTATTTTTTATGTAAATAATCATGTTACCTATAATACACAATACAAGTGTTTTTAAATCAATTTCAATAACATCTGTCAATACAAATCCAGAAACTATGATATCTTTTAGAATTTCAGGCATCGACAGAGCGAACAGCGTCAGCCCCAAAAACCCTAGTGAGATCCGCTTCAGTGCGTAAACGATGGCGAGGGACAGCCTGCCCAGGAGACTGCCGCGCATAAATTTTACCGTCCCTCGTCCAGACGAAGCGCCAGTCCAGATTCTTTCCAATCTGCCGTGCCCGACGGAACAGTAGACGATTAGTACGCGTCAGACGCTCGTTGACGTAGAAACGACGCGGAGGGCCAGGTATATCAGCGCCTTCTGTGGTGATGCCACGCCGCACACGAGCCGCCTGCAACAGGTCATCGCGCACCGAACGCTGCACCAGGCGGACAACGATGGGTCGCGGGCGAGCTTCCGTACCAGCCCCTGTTGTCGGTCCGATGCGTGCCGCACTAACCACGTCTTTAGGCTCCAGCTGAACGCCAAGTTTATTTGCCAGGGTCATAACTGTATGCAAGGGATTCTCACCCTTCCGCTCAGGAATACAGGTCATCTCAATGTCATTTAGGAGCAGCTCTTGATCTCGTTCATTTAATTCTGCCTTTAAGGAATCAATAACGCCTCTCAGTACAGCTTGAGAGTCACCGGTGGTGGCGTCGCCATTTTCTGCACGGCCTTCCAATTTCTCGACACGGGCCACTAGCAACTGCATCTCGTTTTCATTTGCCGCCACTCGTGTTACTAGATTCGACAAATTCTTATTAAATTCTTCAACTTTGACACGCACCTCCTGCATCTCTTTGCGCAGCAAGCGCATTTCTTCAGTTAGAGCCCGTAGCGCTGTTGTATGGGCATCGTCTAGAGTGCGTTCATCAGGTGAACTCATTAACGACGCTCCACGACGAGAGTTAACATTGTTTTCGTGCCCGCAAACCGGCTTGTTACGGTTATCCACTTTAGGCACTGTACTTCTGCATGCGTCACATTTCCATTTTTGCCTGTGTTCTCCAACCAACGTATTGCGGAAGCGCTGCTCACTCACATTAGCGCAGATAATGTGGTAGTGTTCCGAACAAACGGAACAACATAAGAACTGCCTGTCCTTAATTTGTTGTAAGCATCCAGCACATTTAAGTTTTAAAGTTTCCATGATTTTGAATTTATTACGTAGTTAATGTTCAAAGAATAAAAAAAAAAACAAAAATAAAACAAAAACAAAAGTCTGAGATAAAAAAAAACGATATTAAAAAAAAGTATCAATCGTAGATTTCTTACTAGCGAGTAGCTGCACGCTCACACCAAGCGTCCTTAACGTGTGTCGACGAAATAAATAGTCTAATTTGTCGCAAAGCCGATAACAAAGAGAAAGCGTATGACTTGCGTTTAGCCAAGGTCACGATCGATGCACAAACGGACGATTCCACACAGTTCAACGACGAAACGGCTTGACAAATTCTCAATTTACTTCACTGTCACAGGACACACAGAATTGAGCCGTACACCAAATTGAAGGTTGCGATTAGAGCAACAAACTGATATAGGTATTAACAGAGACTGTTCACTTTTACTATTTTATAATGAATTGAAACACAGAGCGTAAGACAAACACGTCAGAGCACAATAATGGTATTTCAGGTCATTATTAAACGAGCACGTTAAGACTGTAAGGCAGCCATTACATGGTCATGCAAGCGTCAGTCAAATTCCATCAGTCATGAATTACGTTTGACTGATTGACTGATGGAAAGAACAAATCACATCATGCAACCATCAGTCAATACATTACACGGTAGGTTAATCGTCAGTCACAGCCCGTGACTGTGGTTAAACTGACAGCAAAACCTACCGTGTAATGGGTGCCTAACACGTTTCATATTCATTATTTTTGTTATAATATTTGCTCTTTTCTTTAGAATAAAAACTTAAAGCCGATACATTTTTTTACAGATAACGATCTGGTATTAAGGAATTGGCGTTAAAGAATTATAACCAAAAAGACTTAAAAAGTATTGGAAAATAGAATTAACGCGCACGATTGCTCACGTAAAATACTTAAGTAAATACTAATAATGTGTAAATTTGACATTAATCGGAGAAAGAATTTCACGTTTATCCGTATAATCGTAGCGTGGAGGAACGCGGCATTAACATAGAGAAAGGTTATTAAAAAACTAATATAATATACAGTGGTTAATATTTAGTTCGTTGAGAACGTCTGTCAAAACTGTAAGACGTGCACTGTCGGTAAATGTCAAGTGATGCTAGACCGACATTGTGAGCAGTTGGCTGCATGATACCAAAACTTTTAATACCTATACAGAATAATACCACACAGTATTTACCTATGAAAATGGATACCGATATTTTATCACATACAGAGAAAATAATGACTTATATGATTTAAAATATTTAACAATATCTTGATATTTTATCGAATTATGAAAACTTGTAAAAATAAAGTCCTTATTTTTACAAGTTTTCATAATTATAGTTATAGAGTTTGTATACACCGTCATTTTGTAGTCATTTTAATTAACTTCAGGGAGTGCTCTACTAATGAAAATAATCATTTTTGCCAAAGAAACATGGGTCGAAAAACGACAAAAATTTTGGACTTTCCCATACAAATACAATGTTTTAGCTGTCTAGTTAGTATGGGAGGACCAACATTTTTTGTCGTTTTTTGACCCATGTTTCTTGGGCAAAAATGTTTAGTTTCATTGGTACAACACACCCTTAAGTTAATTAAAACGACTACAAAATGACGGTGTATATGACAAAGTTATATTTGCAGTTTTGGAAAATATGTTAGGTATATCTCTAAAAAAAAATTTCGTTGAAAGTGCTCATTAAGATCTACAGCATATTTTTTTACATTTTAAACTCTCTTATTTTAAAAGTTAGAGGGGGGGGGGGGGGCACACATTTTACCACTTTGGCAGTGTATATCTTTCAAACGGTTGACTTTGAGAAAAAATAGGCTAAGAAACTTCAATGTCATTTTTAAAAACCTATCTATAGACACCCCGCACGGACGGACGGACAGACAGACATGACGAATGTAATAATAAGGGTTCCGTTTTTTGCCTTTAGGCCACGGAACCCTAAAAAAGATCTTGAAAGTAACTCTTTTTATGAGACCAAAAAAGGGTAACCAGAGGGATTGTAACTTAGCCATAACCACAGAATAAATACTCTAACGCGCCATAACTTATTCTTTTATAAATCGTAAATTGAATAATTGGCATAGTGTTAGTAAAAGTTTTGTTACATTAGTGTTCACGGTTGTTAAATGAACAAAGAAAATGCTAGTATGAAAAATGCAACTTCTTGAAAATTCTCCATACAAATCGACAATTTCATAGGTACAGACCTTAGCTATTATTAGTTTTAATACGGCTCATAAGTAGTACTATCATAAGCCCAATTCACGACTTCACGTAACACAACCTTTCCAAATATCGTAGTTCTATCCAAGTTTGATCTATACGCTTTTTCTTGAACGCACTTAAGATAGGATTCGATCTGAGTTATGAAAATGTTTTTATCCTGTTTCAATTATTTTAAAGTCCAGACTCTGCCATAAAAAATCAATGTCAATAATATAATCGTCTCATAAAATTGAAGAAAGTAATTGATACTAGCTGAAAACAAATGGACGACCGTCTTAATTGCAATGTGTGGTAAATTTAAAAGTAAATTGCGTCATGACGTGTGGCAAGCATTTAAAATGTAGATAGGTACTATAGAATACGCAAAGGAGTAGGTACTTACAACTGAAATCTGCACATATCAAAGTACATGAAAAAAGCAAGTCATCCAATTAATTTGAATGTTATGATTTCGGATCGTCGTAGCGTCCGCCGTCGGTGTGCGGCGCGGCCGTCCTTACGGCACGGTCGCCGTACACGCCTACTAATTCAATTTACATCGCATACTGGGCCGTACAGACCAAGCCGAAAGCGTTTAGTAAAAGTAAAACTTTCATTAGTAACCACTATGATGACTAAATGGATAAGTTCTTTTCTACTTTTGTTCAATTTCTAAGTGCGATCGTTGTTAATTGCTAATTAATTACACGCCGACTGCCCAAAAAACAGAATAAAAAAATCATTACGGCGATGGTACGTACGACGCCACTTTCAAAATGTGAAAAAAGAAGTTATTGTTCACTTATTACAATATAAGCATCAAATGAAAGTCATTCATAAGCACATTCCAAAACCATATAATTTGTCACTAAAAAGCGGGAAATAAAAATACATAAATTTAAAAAATATAAATTGCAGTCGGGGGACCTCTTTGATTAACAATAAAATTGTTCTATAAAATGGTCCCCCGACCACTTGTTTTATAACTTTTTATTTAGGTAGTTCTTTTTGGCAGGGCAGTCATTACTTACAGTAATTGGGATGTTGACAACTTTTTTTATTTTATATTACATAAATTACTTCTAAAAAAAAGAAACATTGGTAAAATAATTATTTCGCTAGCTTGAAAACTGCCCGAGATATCACAGTGTGAAATGCACACAAATGGACTCGCCCAAAAACGCTCCATACTAACGGCTACTGAGGTATGACGTCACGCCTCGCTAGTTTGTATGCAACGCGTAGGAAATTTGTTCGGCAGCTATATTAAATATTGTGTTTATCAAAATGGTTTCTTAGACAAATTTGCTATACATTTTACGAACTAATTAAAGGTATCATTTATTTTAATACATTTTATACTTTTTAAATGGACTTGTCCACCCAACTTTGAAGGGTCATAAAACAAATAATATGCAATATATAAAACCAAGAGGTATACAAGCTACTCTAAAAGTTTAATATGTTTACGATTTTTATTAGTATTTCGTTATTTTATTCATTAGTCAACATCCCAATTATATATTTTTGTGTTAATAAAACTAGATTTAAGTATTAAGTAACTTTGTTTGTAGCCATCATCAGGCCAATGTAACAGCACCAGAGTAATTTTATTTTAACAGGCAGCTAGAGTTTAGGCATACTTAATTACTAAGCATTCATTGTTTTTCTGCGACTCGTATTCTTCAATACAACTAACTTACTGTACAAAACAAAATCACTTATAACTATTTTGACATCACCAGTACCTTGTGAGCAAAATGAATGGCTAAACATGATTTGCGAAACACTGAACTACGGCGACCGGTGAGCGAGGGCTGCGTATTTAGTAATTACCGCCCGCCCGCCCTACGGTAGCCGTGGAGCAAAGATTGTTTCGTTATTAATTTTAATTAAAACATTCTTAATAATACGGCTTTCTGAAATACCAAAGAATGTTGCGATACGGGTAGATATACTAAATGACCTAATGAATGGGGTAAGCACAGTGCCTATTTCCACTAAAAAAGTTTAATCAAAGCTTTTTCCATTCAAGTTTGATTTTGGGGCTTAACTTATTTTAATATGTAATTTTATTTATTTTTTTGCTGACATTGTATGTTTCTTTCTCTTATTATTTGTGACATACCAAAATGAAAACAGAATTAAAATTTAAATATCCACGACACATGTATTTGTTTAATTTAATTGTTTTAAAATCACAGAAAAGTGTGAGTATTTTATGTCGTTTGGAGAAAAACTTCTTCTACGTCCATACGTGAAATAATAACATTAGTTTCCTTCTCAATACTATAAGTTGGTAATAACGACCGAACCCGATGTCCCAAAGCCCAAAGCTGGTTAATGTCCGGTCATCACACATCGTGTCAGTTTGGCGCCAGCCGCGCGCCGCTCGAAACAAAGGTGCGCCTGATTGCGCGCCCGTGACTTGCGTATGCGCACCGCTACAGAAAACTCCGCTCCTGGCCGTTAAGGAAGACGTTATACCTACGGAATAAAAAATATATAGTCAAGTGGGGTAAGTGAAACACCGGGGTAAGTGAAACACCCAACCATATCTAAGAAACTATCGTAGTTTATTCTCATAGCGATGTGTCGATAAAGCAGGAATGACGAATTACTTCCCTTAATACAACACAGATATCGCTGCGATCATTAAACTAGCTAGTAAACCATAAAGAAAATCATTAGATGTCAAAACGCAAAACACGAGTGATAGGCGGGATCATTTTGGCAATCATACAAGCAAAATTAAAGAGTAAACAAAAATGTTGTTATGGAAAGTATTGCACATAAAGTATTATCTCACACGATCCAACGTCTATTTTAGACAAATCCTTCATGAAATCGAGTTATCATAATTTGAAAATCTTAACATCAAAAAGAGCTAAAAGGGGTAAGTGAAACAGTGATGACGGGGGAAGTGAAACATATGGCGCACTTCCCCCATGTCAGATATCACAAACCTTTTTCCCATGAACTTTTATAACGTAATGACATTGGGCGCATTCTGTCAGACAAATCTTTGAGTCATCGATCGCCATAGAGTAAATTTTAACCATGGAAAGTAAAATATTGAACATTCTATACAAATTACTTCCCATGGTTAAAAATTACTTTATGGCGATAGATGACTCAAGGATTTGTCTGACCGAATGCGTCCATTGTCAAAGATCAAGTCTTTTGTTAGATACCTATATTTGTTGTTATAACTTTGTTGTTTGTGAGCCGATTTCGATGAAACTTGGTTTGGGGCACTATTTTGACAAGAAAACAGCAAGCCAATGTTAATAATATTAAAAAATCCAAATTGGCGGCCAACTTTTTTAATTGTGGTCCGATTTCAATGAAACTCAGTTTTTGGTACTATTTTGATAAGAAAACAGCAACGCATTGTTAAAAATATTAAAAAATCTAAGATGGCTGCCAACTTTTTTGTTTGTAGTCCGATTTCGATGAAACTCGGTTTTTGGTACTATTTTGGCAAGAAAACAGCAACGCAATGTTAGAAATATAAAAATACAAGATGGCGGCCAACTTTTTTGTTTGAAGTCCGATTTCGATGAAACTCGGTTTTTGGTATTTTTTTGACAAGAAAACAGCAACGCAACGTTAAAAATATTAAAAAATCCAAGATGGCGGCCAACTTTTTTGATTGTGGTCCGATTTCGATGAAACTCGGTTTTTGGTACTATTTTGGCAAGAAAACAGCAACGCAATGTAAGAAATATAAAAAGTCCAAGATGGCAGCCAACTTTTTTGTTTGAAGTCGGATTTCGATTAAACTCGGTTTTGGGAACTTTTCTGATAAGAAAACAGCAACGTATTGAATTATTGCACAAATTTTGCTCAATTTGTGCACAAATTTTGCACAAATTTTACACAAACTGTGTACTAATCTTGAACAAATTGTGCACAATTTTGCACAAATTATGTACAAATTGTGCACTAATTTTGCACAAACTTAGCCCAAATTGTGCACTAATTTTGCACAAACTTAGCACAAATTGTGAACTAATATTGCTCAAATTCTACACAAACTGCACTAATCTTGCACAAATTATGTACAAATTGTGCACTAATTTTGCACAAACTTTGCACAAATTGTGCACTAATTTTTTTGCAGAATTTGTGCACAATTTATGCAGAATTTGTGTACAATTTGTACAGATTTAGTGCAAAATTAGTGCAAAATTTGTGCAGAATATTTGCAAAATTTGTGCACAATTTGTGCAAAGTTTGTGCATAATTTGTGCAAATGTAGAAATTTGTGCAGAATTTGTAGAATCATCTAAAAATAAAAATATTTTATTAGTAGTCTATATTTTTTCTCGCAAATGTATTGACAAACGTAGTATGGCACACGGTTGTTAAGGTTTCTTACCAACCTTGTATCATAAACTATTAACATTGCGTTACTGTTTTCTTGCCAAAATAGTACCAAAAACCGAGTTTCATCAAAATCGGACCACAAAAAAAAGTTTGCCGCCATCTTGGATTTTTTAGTATTTTTAACATTGCATTGCTGTTTTCTTGACCAAATTGTACCAAAAACTGAATTTCAGTCAGTCAGTTAACAACAAAGTTGTCCGCCATCTTGGATTTTTAAATTTTTTAACATTGCGTGGCTGTTTTCTTGTCAAAAAGTACCAAAAACCGAGTTTAATGAAACTCGATGAATGCATCGAAATCGGCCCACAAACAAAAAGGTGGCCGGCCATATTGGATTTTTTTTATAAAGCTTACCCTACCTATTTAAGGTTTGTCACCCCCGATCATTGCAACTATGTTTCACTTCCTCGGATTATGTTTTTTTGATAAATCTTTAAAACTGGACCCTATTTTATGAGAATTTGATACATTTTGGATATTAACGGTTAAACATGATCCTTTTGTCCTGTTTTTAATTAAATGGACACAATATTTAAAGCTATTTTGGCCACTGTTTCACTTACCCCTTGTCAGGGGTAAGTGAAACATTTCTTAGCCTTTATATTCTTTTCGTGATTTTGTTGCTTAATACAAGTCTTTAGATATTTATATTCATACCGTTAAAGGCTGATTTAATAAGGAGTACATTGCCTACACAGCTACTTTAATTGCGAGTTTTATAGCTTTACGAAACCTGGTTAAATAAAAATAAAGTATGTTTCACTTACCCCACCTGACTATATATATTCAGATTCCATTTTTGAATATTTGGATTATTGATAGAGATTAGAAATTCGAAACCATTTCGAATAAGTATTTTTATCTGCCTTCGAATTTCTTTTGTCTTGATTAGCCAAAATTGTTAAGGGCCCGTTTCACAAGCTCCGCTTAGATTTGATTCTCTATGGTACAAAATTATCCTGATCCTGTGAAACAGGTTAAAAGTATAATATTTGTTAGTTTACAAATGTGAACGTAATATACTAATTAGCGGTTAAGCCGGGAATAAAATTAAAAATGTAAAAAATATTGCTCATTAGCCTTATTACAAGCACTTTAATAAAAGCCATTGGTTAGCAAATAGTAGGCTGTCATGCGATTCAATAGGAAAATATTATGGTAATTTTAAACTTTTCGTTGGCCAGAGAAATAATGAATGTTTCCACGACAAAACATAATAAATAATTATGTACTTCAGATTAATTTATTTCGATCGAAACTTTACAATATTCGAAAGATTTTTAACTTTCTACTGCAAGACTAAGCATACTTAATTATTTTTATGTTTGACTAGATCAATGTAATATTATATACCTACCTATAATCGACTTTTAATGTCTTTATTTTACGTTACAACGTATTGAAGGAGAAAAAGTCTTTTTACCTTATGATTCACACAAATTAAACTAAAAAACAGTTTGAAAATAATTAAAGCAGCGATAAGTGCAGCTTAAAAACGAACACGTTACCATTTCCAACTTACACATATTTAATAAGAGTTCGCATGACCAATTTGCTCCTGCTAAGTATGTTATCCAACCGCTGGGTGGTAATTATTTCGACCATCCATAAAACATTAATGAGGCAAAAAACATTATTCTTACTATTTCTTTCTCACATATCCCTATGCGCCCCACACACTTTCCTTTTAACTTTTTTACCGTGCATTTTTTGTTTTTACCGGACTTTCTCTCACTTTTAAAAAATATTTCTTGTTTTACAAACTTTTTGAGTGATTACTTTTTAATCGTCATGTGGTTGTTGGTCTGTGTCTCACTAACGCATTTATTTGGCTGTCTTATAAATATGGATGACTTAACTATTCCATACGGTAAGACGTGCTATTTGCTATACATCAATGTATGAATAGGGGAAGATGAGAGATATAAAAAAGTGTTCGCCTGTCATACTTAAAGGTCAGTTTTGACTAATAAAAAGGTTAAGAGAAAACATTTTGTGATGTTTCGATTCATATTCGCTACTTTCAGAAATTACATGCTTGCTGAATGTCTAGCCTGTTTCTCTTATGAAAAGGTCACCATTAAAGTTACAAGCTGTGAAATAAGTATTTATTTTCCAATTTATCAGCTCATTTTATGTTACCAGCACATACCTTCAAAATAAACAGGATTTCAAGAGTTTCCAACGTCAAAACAAAAACAAAGATAATTATTGCTAAATTACCCATAAAATTTTAAAGGAGAATTTCAAAATTTTCCCCGACTTTTTTCCCAAAAAGTATCTAAAAGATTTGCTTAGTTTTTGTTTTTCTACAAGACTCTTGCATTTTTAGGGTTCTTTTTATGCTTAAATTAAAACTAAATAACACAAAATCATGCCTAATGAATTTCCTCGTATTTCGAGCAATTGGGTTGGTATTTTTTTCCAAAACTGTTGTGAATTATATATTTTCTGGTAGCTTTTGGCTTTGGAGTCAGGAATAACCAATTGCGGAATTTTTATAATACTTCATTTTAATTTTAAATTTACAGCATAGTACAATAAATCACTATTACGGCTGTATGCGTAGGTAGTGCTTTTGCGCAAATAAAAAAAAATACAAGTTTGGCATTGGCAATGTCAACTAGTTGTCATGTCAGTCACAGTCCGCTAAAATAAGTAAAATAACTCTTTTGTGAGTAAATTTGTAGATATAACATACATTTACGTGATCATCACAAACGTATAAAGCTCTCTGAAGGTAATTCCTGTTCAATCCTCTGCACCACGTCTCTTTCAAAGGTATGGGAATTGTACAAAATTTGTTCTGCGGATGGTCACATCTATATTTCAAACAAAACGGAACAGAACAGTGTAGGTTCTTTATCGGCGTAATAAGCTGGATAATGGATTTCTTTAAGCTGGGGGCCTACTCCCACCTTTTTTATAAGTAAGCTTATATCCAGCAAGCTTGTAACAAGCTCTAAATGATATCACTCAAATTCGTACCACGACATCAAATAACAATCTTGTTTTGTGCTGGGAATGAACGAATGATTACACATATATTGCTTGGAAAAAGTAAAGAAATTATGCTTTGTAAATAGTATACCATTTTATAAGAAATATATGTACCTAGAATAAAACTTTATGTATAACTAGTTTCCGCCCGCGACTTCGTCCGCGTGGATATTAGAGAAAATCATTTGGGAACCTTCAACCAGGATCAGACCACCAGCCGTTTTGACGCGATTAAGCGGGTCCACACAAAGCGCACTGCCTCATGAGGCAAGACGTTTGCTACGTTTGGCAGACCTCGCACGAAGCTACTCGCTTGGTATTAGTTATTCTGTGGCTTGGTGGGGTGTCTAACCACGTAAAAACGGCTGGTCGGGTCCTGGTTGAAGGTTCCCAAATGATTTTCTCTAATATCCACGCGGATGAAGTCGCGGGCGGAAGCTAGTTTATCACAATAAATAGAAATGGGTCGAAAGATATAAAAATCCCGTTCCCGTTTCTTTACCCTTTCCCGTTCCCGTTTGGACCCGTCCCCGTTAGGTGCAGTGCAGTTCCCCTTTGTGCTCGTTCCCGTTTCCAATCCTGTTCAGAATTGAATCCACATATGTCTCCTCTCCCTCTCACTCTCCCTCTCCCATCCCCCTTCCCGTCTATTTGGGCGACAATAAATTCCCATTTTGGGTATCAAAAATACTGAACATAGCGTACTGAAATACTAAGTGGGTGAAGGACCGAGGGCGACTACAGATATTGAAAATGGGTGACTTTAAAATACAAATTGGGTAACGGGCGACCAAATTTCTATTTGGACGACAACCTTAGGGCACACAAAATATAAAAAAAAATCATTTTATTTAAAAAGATGACTACTATCCTAACCGATATGACAAAAAACAAACAAACGAGAAAGCAGCCTAATAAAAACGTGTTAAAAATACCATGTTGGGCAGCTTAAATCAGTTATAATAGTTACCTACTTGGTATAATAGTTGTCCACTCAGTATTTTTGTCACCCATTTAGAGTTTCCTCTGCTAACTTAAATTATTTATCACCCATATTATGTAGTCGCCGGTTTTGAGTATTTTTGTAAGTTAGTCGCCCGTTTAGTTATTTTGTCGCCCAAAAAATAAACTGCTGTCCAGTTTAGTGTTTGAATATCCCATTTACAGTCACCTTTAATTATTTCCAGTCACCCATTTAATTAATTCCCTTTTTCATGTCATCATTTCATAACTCGTTCACTCAATCCGTACCATAAATCCGTACCATGAGCTGCCTTTTTGACAACTAGCAATCTTGTTTTACGTCAATTATGTCAAATCTAGCGATCTTTCAGCGATCTTAAAAAAGGTGTTTTTGTGCAACACAATCAACATGATTTAAAGTAAAATGTTCCAAAAGTAGATTGTTCATAGTGAACAATATAGGTATGCATAATTTACTCATATTTCTTGGCATATTGAGTGAACTTTCTTTAAAATATGACTAATAAATAAGTTATCTTTTACAATTATTTTTAGATGACAAAAGAATGGTACGAAATCACGAAGATTTACTGTGAAGAAAAAGGCGTCGTATTTAACTACGCCCAGAATGTGAATTTTTTTAACTTGATGATTACTTGTTCATCGGGTGATTTCATTTGTAGCAGAACCAGCTTGTTCATAACCTGTGCGACAATTGGAGGCTTGTGATGAAAAATCTCAAATTCTACTGGTATTTTGTTCGTGAGTTCTCTTTCTGTGAGTGAGCTTGTGCTCTTATAAATCTACAAAACTTCCTTTTAAAATAAAACAGTACATGTATTGTATTATTGCCTTTTTATTAATCATCTTCTAATGGGAACATATTACTAAGACAAGTTTTCCCTACTAAATAAACAAAATCAACATTAATTACAGCACGCCCACCTATGATAGTGCTAAGCTATATTAAGGTAGATACCCAAGTTTTTTCGTAGAACATGCACAAAACCAAACTACAAATTTTACAAAACCAATTTAGAAAAATAAAGTCACGGCCACTTTGCTAAGCCTAGCTATAGCTAGCGCAATGGTACAAAATAAATAAGAGCTAAGAAAATGATCACTTTATTACTTGATAAGGGTATTTATTTATGATATTCACTTTTCAAAATGAAACATCTTTTCTATAAGTATCTAATAAAATTGTTACAGTATTGTTGTACAAAATTATCCTTTTTAAGTCGGAAGCTTATGGCGTTTATGGGTTTATCACCGTATGATTCCCTGGCAAACCTGCAAATAACCAAAAAAATTTAAGTAGGTAGTTAGATACTCTAACACAATTCAATTAAGCGGTTACGAGCACTTCAGTATAAAACGACTTATTTACACTAGGTACTTGCTTTTAAGACCATAAAACAATAAATATAATACACCAATTTACTTACATGAACTTAAAAGACGTTGTGACGATATTCAGCTCTTTGAAGTAGAATACTGCAAAAGTATTGAATTGTCCACTTTTAAGATATCACGTGTGTGGTTGATTTATCAATAAATTATTAATACGTGGTTATAAATTATATCAATCGAAGGATTATAGCTGTTTAGTGTTTAAGTAAATATTTTTTTGATCACGAGACGAGTGACATATTTACGCTACGCATGACATAAGTAGGTAGGTACCTCTTTGTTCATGTCTATTGTTGAAACCACAGAATAAATAATCACAACATAGCGTATTTTTTCCTATATCTAAGCAAGGTATAGACAAATTATTAGTAAAATTATTCGTTCTTTCCCAGTACTTTGCGGGAATAATATAAGGTTATTATATTATCATAGTTTGTTTGACAGAAATGTCATGGTACGAATCTATGTAGAGCTCACTTAGAGTAAGACGGGCTTCTACAGAAAGAGAAGCCATACGAAGCGTTTCCCCTCTGCCGAAGTACAAGCCCAAATGGGCATACGCGTTAGTAAAACCAGTTGCGCGCCCGGATTTCTTTCTAGACCGAGTCCAGTCGCGCATGTGAACGCTGCTCTGTTTAAAATGTCGAATTGATGAGTTTTATGCTGTTAAAAGAGGTCTGGAACATCAAGTATACAAAAAGACGGTGTTACATTTTACATGAAAGTATTTTTTTATCGTATTATTGCTATTTGTTTACATTAAAACATTAAATTCGTATATTTTTTTCTTGATTAGTTGTCAAATTTGTTCAGTGACATCGGATCTACTAGTCCATGGCTCGTCCGTACAAATTTCAAATCTGTCGCTAGATAAATCCGAGTTCTCGGCGATGGGCAACTTAGTGATGTTACCGTTATAATAATGTTTGTCGATAAAGTTTTGGTCAATCTGGCACTGATTCTGCGTCAAATTTATTGCAAGATTTTTGCATGATTTGCTCTGCATTCATGTGAGCGCGACAGATATCGCGAGATAAATGTCGAGAAATAGTCACGGCGCTCATCCTAGCCCGGCTGGTTTATACGATATTAACCTACTTAACCAAATACTGAATACTTTTATAAATTATATATTTATTTGTTTTTTGACATAAGTATCAATCAAAATCGGAATCACTTTCAAAACTTGAAACCAAACTCACATCACGTATGGCCGATTGCACTAAACTTAAGAATCGTTAAAATTTTCACGATTTTTTCCACACTGCAGCCATTTTTCTGATAATTTCGAAGAAACCCGAGATATGTTTAATTTTATATTTCTTATGCATTCTTCTGTTGCCTCTTTTAACTCTAATTTTACAGAAATATAATTGAATAAACAAAAATTTTATCATTTTTATGGTGTTTCAACCATTCTTCATAAAACTCCCTTCTCGGCATGGACACTTGGTTTTCTAAAAAAAAAGTAAATAGGTTGCTTTAGGTTGCTGCTTCAAACCACTTTAAAATTGATTTATATAAACGTAGCTATAATATAAAAAAAAAATCAACCCGGGTACAGGGGGTACATGTTTTTTTTCGTCTATGAAACTTAAAACTCTAACTGCCGGAACACATTTTTTTTGATCAGACAGTTCATATCGTATTCCATCGGATGTAATTTGTTTTTTAATATGGGATGACATATGTTATGATACAATATGAACTGTCAAATGAATACGATTGACTTTACGCAATCGCCTAACTGATTGTCTTTTACATATTAAAATTAATGAAATACTTCACAAGATATCTAATGTTGTTAATAAGATGAGATGATGAGATAATGATGTAAATAATGATTTAACCGATAAATAAAGATAATTAAAATAATAAAGATTAATAAGTACGTAAATTTGAGTTTTTTACCTTTATTCCTTTTTCAAAATTTATCGATATTGCTGCATCGACAGTTGAGCCCAGCCCTTTATGTCAAAAACGTGTCATATTTTGATGTGTGACTCATCCGTACACAAATTTTTGCTGTTTTGTTTTATTTTTTATGTGTGAGTGTCGTCATTACAGTGTTGTTTTTGTATGTGGGTATGCGGAACTGCACTTGTGTGCATTTTCCCCCCCCCCGCAAAAAATGCCAGAATAATTTGAATAGAGTTTAATCGCTAAGGCATCTCCCTTCGTGAAAAACGAAGCCTTTGTTGCTCGAAGAGAGCTCATATCAACATCGCTGGAAAAAAGATCGTTTTGAAAAAGGCTGGTTTAAACAAGCTGTTATTGCTTTGTCATTATAACACATTACATTTTGCATTAATAATTTTCATCATCAAGACTTCCTCATTACGAGCACAAGTAAGTCTTTGTTATACAAACGAAAGGCCTCCACAGTGTGCGTCAAAAATCTTCTAAAATATTTTGTGGTTCAGTGTGAAAGTGTTGTATTTAATAGTGTTCGTGTTCACTCTGATAATTTATTTAAAAATAATAATAATAAACTACGCTTTATTGCACACAAGTAGAAATATTACAGAAAAGGGGACAAAAATACAAAGAAGAAAGTATAGAAGAGGCGGTCTTATTGCCAATCAGCAATCTCTTCCAGGCAACCATTGGGTGTAAAATAAATAGAAAAAAAATTAAATATAGGGGAGTGGGTGCAATGATAAAAAGGGAAGAACAAGTGTGTTATATGAATACAAACAATAGTTATACCTAAAGATATATACAATTAAAATAAAGGAGAAAATAAATAAATGGTCAATCAGAAGAAGAGGAAAGGAAATGCCTTCTCTATCTCTAAAGGACTTGGGAGTCTGAGATTTGTGTTTACACAGACAGTCGCCATCAGTATATCGTAGCAGCAGTATATCGTAGTAGCAAGGTGACCAAATACTTCTGATCAGTTTAAAATGTCAATAAGTTCCATGCACTACAAGTTACCTTTACAAGTTCTGATGGTGACTGTGCGAACCAAATAAATATTCTTAAATGTTCGTGTTCATCATGCTCTTGTTCGTTCGTGTCTACACGCCTTAATAATTTTGATTCCATCCTGCCTGTCACTTTTATGATCGCCAAAGGATCGCTAGATTTGACGTATTAAAATGTATGCTTAGGGTTGCTAACAAGAATCTTATATTACTTAATAAGATTCTTGGTTGCTAACCAACATAGTAGGTATATAGTATCCAGCGTTATTTTACTTTTTCATGGGTAAGATACCTACAAAATAAGTATCGAAAATACTTTATACTTAGATAGACTTACTTAGACGTATTAACGCTTACGATTATGGGAAGAATGTTAATGTTAGGTATAAGAATGGGACGGATTTCTGTGAGCGTTAGAATGGCTGGTTGTCTGTATCGATTCACGTCAGGCTGGACACCAAAAGTTGCTCCCTATTTGCTACCATTTACGATTTACCTACAGTCAAATAATTGCTAAACTTTGAAACAAAATAAAACTTATTCTTATGTATCAGGATAGCCGGTCAAATCCCGGTTGTGTAAACTATTCAAATTCTGGGCACACGTTGTCTACACCATTAACTCTAAAAATTCATGTTATTATTTACTTGAGTAATTACTACCTGTATGCAGAACAAAGAAAATATGATTTGTGAGTTTATCCTTACTATACTTGGTATCGACTATAAGTTGACATTCTTATGACAACTTAGTTTCTTCCAGAAAAAAATGTTATAGAACTTGTAAAAGATAGTTACTTACTTAAACTTGCGTTAAGTTGGCAACCTTAGATATTTTTTGACAAAGAGTGAACAAGTTAAAGATGATCGCAACAAAATTGCTAAGAAATTTGAGGTAGAAACAACCTTCTTTATAGGACGTCGTGGTACGAAAAGTCAATGTAAGACCTAAAAGACATTGCTATAAGAGCTCGTTGTAGGCCCCCTGATCCATTTTCCATAACTTATCAAGAAAAACACTAGAAAATCACAATAAATAAGCTGAAAAACAAACAACAACATTAGGTCGTGATTAATGATTCTGTAAAATTTCCGTTCTGTAAAATCTGTCCTGTCAATCAGTTTTTGATCAGTAAATGCAAGGGAACGTCGTATTCAGCCGTTCGTTTGATATTTTATCGCGATAATAATATAAAAAAATATATTTGGTTAACAAGGTCAAATAAAAAAGCATAATATTATTTTCTTTATTCTTCAAACTTGTGCTATCAAAAAAAAAATATAAAACAATTATCTTCGAAAAAGTTTACCAACTCAATTCTTGTATATTTATTTATTTCTGTGATCTCGGAAACGGCTCCAACGATTTCGCTGAAATTTAGTGTATGGGAGTTTTCGGGGGTAAACAATCGATCTAGATTAGTCTTATGTTTGGGAAAACGCGTATTTTCGAGTTTTCATGCGTTTTTCTTTCGACGCAAAATAGGGTCGCTAATTTCGTACTGCTGACCACTGTCAGTCTGGTCCAGCGGGTTAAGACGCGGACCGCAAGAAACGAGTGTTACGGGTACGAATCCCGCTCGGTGACTTACTTTTTTTTATATGTTCAAGTTTTATTTTAGACAAGTTTAAAAAAAATTAGTTAATGTTTGAGATAACAATGTAGATTACCTAAACACCACCATATTACAATAAGGAGTAAGAACCGAGCAAAGCTCGGTCGCCCAGATATTAACCCCCGTATCTATAGACGAGTAAGTAATGACTTGAGTAAAACTTGCAATTTTCAAATGCTTCTAATATTATATTCATACGCATTTTATAGTATCAATTAACCTTAAAATCACCAAAACTGCACTAAGAAGTAATTTAAGATGAATTTTACTATAAATTGCATGTGAATATGATATGAGAAGCATTAGAAAATTTCAAGTTTTACTCAAGTCATTACTTACTCGTCTATAGATACGGGGGTAAGTCTTTAAGTGTGTAATATTTAAAGTGCTGTATTTCAGGTTTGATTGGATATACAATACACATAACTACTTGAATCAAAATAAATCAAAAACTTACAGAAAGTTCAACTCAATTAGACCTATTTTATAACTCAAAACTTATTAATCTCTACAAGTTGTAAGTAACCGTACTCCAAGAGCGCTACAAAAACCGCAAGTAAATAAATGTTATTATGTACCAAGTACCTACAAAGTCCAATCTGTCGGCAGATCGCTTACAAAGTAGTACAGGCCTTAATCTATTTACTGATTCAATAGTCTGGCGGCAGTTCACAAAGCTTGTACCAAACAAACAAACGGTAGTGTAAAAACTCATCGACAACTGTAGCACAAACAAAATATAACGTGGACAGAAAAGCCGCTCGGAAGGAACCGCGGTTTTTCGTGCACACACACATAGATATTTCGTATAGGAAATCTCAGGCCAACCTGAACTATTTTTAGTACTGTAGCAGTAGCCAAGGAGTTCCTAGTGCAACAAAAAAATGACGGTAGCGTTTTCAAATAGTGGAAAATGAAGCAAATGATCTTTTGTATGGAGTGGAGACCTCAACATTAAATCCTCAGTCGATGAAACTTTGCAGGGATGTAATATAGTATGAACCAAAACCTATGTACAAATATCCAAAAACAAAAAAAATACGATTTGGAGTATTTAAAAAATATGTTTTGTTTCTTATCATACTGTGAATACTGTGGGGGTCCACTACCTTCCTTTCCTACACTAAAATACGACGAGCAAACCTTCTGTTTAAATAAACACAAAGACTTTTTATATTGTGACTTGTGACTGCGGCGCTCTCTGTAACCAAATCTGAACGATGACTCGTGCGTTCCGTTTAATATTAAGGTACACTGTACACGCCCCTTACGATACGGTAGTCGATTGATAACAGAAAATGATAATTCTTCGGATAATTTAGTTACAGATAGGATCGTCTGGGACGATGACCTGAGGCGGAGTGAGCATTGCTCAAGTGCTGTAGAGAGGTAGTTGTTGTAATGAAAAAACTTATTAAACTTAAGTTATGTTTAGTTACAAAAAATATTAGGTTACTAAAGTGGATCTAACAAAAAGAATGAAAATATTTAAAATAAATGTTGGAAAAAAGCCTAACATTATTTTTTATTTTCTTTGCTTATTTAATGAAAGCTATACGAAAGCGATACGTTGAGTATCCACAAAAACGCTAGCTCATTCTCTGAAAATGTATTTCTTTATAATAAAGAGCATATGTTTAATTGGCACCAATAAATACATAGTACCATAAACCATGGATAAAAAAACTAATAAAACTCTTAGGTGTGATTAAATAATGGATTCAAAACTAAACGTTCCTTCGAAATTTAACAATTAACTCTTTCCAGTTTAAGTTTTTAAGTGCTGACCATAAATTGTGTGTTCTCTGCCCTCCACCCTTTTTGTCTTCGGTAATGAGTGCATTACCATACAAATAGAATCAGTTTGGAACCACGGTATAATTGAGTCGGGCGCCCCGCTGACTCAAACTCTTTGTGTGTACCGGCCTTAATAGCGCCGCAGATTATATACGACCTATCTCGCGTAAAAAGTTTAGCGAAGTTCTCTTCCGTACGCTCTTTTGAATAAAACCTTTTTTCGCCTGCAACGTTCCGTTTTACGTTTTCAGCGTTCGACCAGTCACACGTAGGAGAACTGTAATTTACTCTTATAGTTATAGATACTTGGATGATTGCTTTACAAATATTGGTCGGCGATGATTAAAATGCCGCGTATTGATTTATTTGATTGTCCAGTTAAATCAACCCAGAAATGTCATCGCTGAACATCAGCGACTGTTTTCTCTTTGTTACAGTTGATTGATCATTTCGTGAAGACAAAAGAAGAAATTCAATAGAACCGTTTGACGAAACAAAAGTAATTCCAGTTTAGTAAACACATGCACTTTTATAGAATCGAATAAATTGAATAAAATAACGCTCTTAAAATAAATATTATTTGCTTTCATAATCACATAAAATTCAAATGGATGGCAGTCGTAAATAAAATATCTTCAAAATAAACAACAATATATGAGTTTGCTCTCGGCGAAAGAGCAGGATTGGTCCTTAACTAGAATTTATGACGCCAGGACAGTTAGAGAAACGGCTACTTTAACAAATAAACATTGGTTTACCTATGGTTGTCAAGAGTTACTATTGTTCGTCAGAATGTTAGAATAATATTAGGCAAAATTAAGCAATCACTTAGCTCGAATTATGGGTTGAATAATGTATCTGAATACTTTTATTCAGCTCGAATAAGCTATATTGCTCGAATATTCATTAAATTCCTTTTAAACTGAAAACATACGAGTACACATTTAAAGTTATTTTTAATTGACGAGATAATTCACCAGAGAGTATAAACAGAACACGTTTTCATATTACAAAAAGCTGTTTCAATTAAAACTGTAAATTAATATAATGGGGCACAAATGAAATGAAGTCGTAACAATATAATGCAGTCGTAAAATACTTTTAATGATCTATAAAAAACTATGGCGTCGCAGCCCTAACGAACTATGTAGAGATACAGTCAGCGCCAATTTGATAAACCGCTCAACGCCATGTTATCTCAATTTTATGGCAAAAGTGATAAATGCATACGGAATAATTATTATCTGTCCTCATATTGCAGCCACACTGCTAAATTTATGGAAATAGATGCATACTCGCAAATGTTACTTTAGTGACATTTAAAAGCAAAAAATCGTAGTAAATCGTTGAAAACTTTTTAGCGACACTGTTGTAATTGTGAAAATCGCCGCCATTCTCGGTGCGAGAGATTAAAGAACGCTGACAGTAGTGCATTTCGTATCAATGATCGCAATTAGGGCTCATTAAACCAAATCGATCGCGCGAAAAAAGTCGCATCTGTAATTGTCGAAGTCGGATTGTAATTATGCGTCGGTTGGGCGGACGGCCCGCCCCGGGGCGGTGGGAGGGCCCGCGCGCCGCGCCGGAGGAGGCGAGAGGGCCAGTCGCTCTCGCCATCGCAGACTTGCCGCGCGTTTTAGCGCCACGCGAATATTCGCGCAAAACTCTACCGGTAGTGTAAAATACGATTCAACTTTACAAAGTGAACAATGTGATACGAATTTTTTTTTCAAGTGTTTTAAACTCTTTTAGAATAAAAAAAAGTGCAAAACTGATACCAAAAAGTTCCTATTTATAAAAAAATAAAAACAAAATTTAAAAATGAGTTCCGAACTTCAATGAGGTGCGACTAAAATGTACCAAAGAAAAAAGATAGTTCCAAATTCGAAAATTAATAGTGCCGCCAACTCTACAATAGAAGATGGACTTGACTACGCGTCGCGGGGACATGATCCAAGGCTCGATACCGGGGGAATCGATGCATCTGAACGGATCAGAACAGGTGTGCCTAGTGAACGGAACGGAAGCGGCCTGTGACGTCACAGTGACAGCGGAGGTGTCTCGGAAGACCAGCTCGTTCAGTATACGGAACCTGGTCGGCGGGGAAGACTCGGATCGATCAGCTGATGGGAGCAACAATGCTAACAAAGGTAATTTTTTAGCCTTTATAGCGTTTAAAACCTACAATTTTATTGTTGCAGCACGCGACAATCCGTGAATCATAGTTCGTGTCTAATGACATTATAGTTAATTTGTTTCTGAGCATGGTTGTAATTTTTAATAGGCAGTATATTTTTCAACTGTTTTTTTATCAATGAACACAACAGTCCTACATGCATGACAGATTATTTTGTACCGCACTTAACTAAACTAACGGATCGATATTCACAAGGTATTATTTCTTTTGATTTTACATTGTCTTTAAGATAAATAATTACATTCATAATCATTGAATTGCATATTGCAGAAAGGGCCTTAGTCCATTTAAATACATTTTTGGGAATTTAGTAAAAACGTTTTAAGTAACTAAAAACTTTATGCCCTTTCTGCACAACTGTATAATTTGATATTCGGGAGATATTCGGACTAATGCCGTTTTAACCGACTTCAAGAAAAGGAGGAGGTTATTGCATAATTTGTTTCGGCTATGAGTATAGCCCGTTCCGTTTATCAACATTTGTTTTTATATTTCTTGGGACTTATGCCCTTTCTGTAAATGCGATTCAATTATGATAATATTTTTTATTACCTTACAATATATTTGATGTTTTCTATATTTTTAGGGTTCCGTAGTCAAGTCAACAAGGAACCCCTATAGTTTCGCCATTCGCCATGTTCGTCTGTCCGTCTGTCGCTTAGTTTAGAGGTCCTAAGTTCTAGAAAGCTGTAATTTACCATGAATGTGTATTAATTACGCCGAAAAAGTGGTAGAATATAATCTGGAAAATATTTTTTCAGAGGTTTGAATATAGTGCGGTAGTGTTATTTTTTATATCCACAACGGGATTGTGTTAAGCCTTCACCTTAACTGATGTTAAGTGACAATAAGGTCGAAAGTGTAAGCGCACTACACCCGTAATTCTCACCACTGAGGAACTGACTATCTTACCACAGTACATATATAAGTTTGTTCAAACAGTATGAGAGCTCCATGGAAACGTTCGAATTTGACGGCTGACGTCACTCTAAGAGCTCTAACTCTAAGTAAAGTTCGCAGTACTTTGGTCAGGGTTGTGACATCGCGTCGCAGTTGTTTCCATAGCGTTCGCGCGTAGCATTCCACGAGATGGTCGGAAAATGCCAACCCTAGCGATCCGACGGAGTGCAATGACAAAAGGGCCTAAGTGACGTTAGCTCCTCTACTGTTTGAAAAAACTTATATATGTACTGTGATCTTACCTCTAACTGACGGAACAAAACAATTTTTAAATTGTTGTTATGGCGTCAGACTTAGGTAAGGGTGGTAGCTAGCCAGGCGGACTTGAAATAAGCGCTACCACCAACCAAACAAGGAAAAATTGAGAATCGTACCCGGGACTCCTGCGTCACACGTGTGAGTGAACCACTAGACCACAGAGGCAGGCGGTTAGGGCTGCCTAATGTCATTTTTAATTTTAAACTGTACAAACAGTATTGAATCGGTAAAATATTATAATTAAGTGCACTTATATAACATTCTACGTGAGGAACGTTCAGGGCCGCGCAGTACCGCCAATTAGTTGCATTGATTTTAATGCTCCTTTGATGTCGTGCTGTGAGCAACACTGGGCGCACAATGTTGCCAGCTATTATTATAATCATTAGCTGCAATATAACTCTATGGCTCCAAGGAGACAAAGTATACAATTCTATTGTATTATGACACTTTTTTTAGTAATATTTTTACAAATTTCGACATTTCAGAAGAAAAGTAGTTTAGTTCCAGAAGGAACAAATTACATTGGGTTAATGTTACTTTAATATTCTATGGAAGTTTGTGGGTTTGGATGTTTGTTCCTCAATCACGCAAAAACGGCTGAACAGATTTGGATTAAATTTGCACACAGATAGTTTATAGCCAGGATTAAAACATATGATACTTTTTTTAAACCTAGGATTTTCCAAATGTCCACGCGGACGAAGAACTTTTATTGGTATCACGTATATTGGTATTAATTCAGATGTTATTTAAGTTATTATTTAGTTTGATTTATTGGCTATATTTTACTAAATAATACTAAAATAACATCTGTAGAGGTACGAAGTTCGTGTGGGACAAGGACGGATGCGCAGCGTCACCGCTGAATGAGAAGGCGATCGTAGGTTACGTTACGTATTTATTGTAGCGTAAGTAACGGTAACAATATGCGTACTACGTAGTCAGACGTACCTGGCAAGTCCTAATAAGCTTAGAAGCGAGCCTAGTGCCGTCTGCTATATCTATCTCTATACCTACTATGGCCCAGGAAGTCCCAATCTGCTTGGAAGCAACCTTAGCGCTATATGAGTGATTTGATGATCTGATTCGATACAGTAGCAAAAATAACACCTAATCTTATATAAATGGCAAAACGAAACGCTACCGCGAGTCAGGAGGCTACAGCGCCATCTAGTGCGCTGCGGTGGGAACTAAAATATTCTGTGAGTTCCGACATGGTCGGGACCTGGGTATTAGAAGGAAGCAAAACCATACCGCGAGTCAGGAGACTATTAGCGCCATCTAGTACGCTGCGGTGGAACTCAAAATATTGTGGGTTTCGACGATGGTTTGTTACACATCTGAATTAATACAAAAACCAATTTACGTGCTGTAATCCGTAAAAAGTGTTTTATTTCTAATGAACTATACGCGCAAAAGTCTAAGTGTACATTGGGTTAAGTTTAAGTTTAGTAATTATAACACAATGTGAGCCCTTGGTCGCTTGAATAAATGAATTGATTATTATAATACAAACATATTACAATCGTTTAAAAATATACATAGAGATAAATATTGACCCCGTTCCGTCATATCACAGCCGAGAAAATATAAAACATTTCAGCTCGCCATGTAAGCCTTCTCTTATACGGAATAGGGGTAGGCTTACATGTATATCCAACGCCTACTCCAATTTAGATCCGGAAACGTCTTGTTAGTCGTGTGACGTCACGCCGGGAAACTCAGGAGGGTTGATGGATCGGGGGAGGGTAATGTTATTGCGAAAACTAGAGTTATAAGCGCAAGAAGTATAAAAAAACCGACGATTTAAAAATATTTTGAGTGAAAAGAAACAATACATACTGATAAGTATTATATATTTTATAAACTAGAAAAAATACGTTTTGCATCAGATCAATTCTCGGACGGATTTTTTCTAGTATATTATTTAGTATTGTATAAAAATAGCATTGTGAATGCCAAATGTCAAATTAAAAAAATACTGAACTCCTTTTTAGGTATAATCTTACTTTTTGTCTGTCGATGTACTATCAAATTTTAACTGTACTCAAGCTCCACATTAAACATCTATTAATACAGCTTATAATCATTTACAACTTTATTAATTTTAAATGACATGTATTCTTTATTTTCGTAATGTTAAAACAATATTGTACCTAAAACTTTTGATTAATACCTGCGTTAAATTCTTTTTAAATTGCATGCCTCCAATGGTGAAATATGCGGATATTTACATGTTTGACATCTTTGCTGTACCATATTTTTGCAATAAATGATTATGATTATGAACTTTACCACAGTATTCTGTGACTTTACTGTATGTGTTTATAAATTAATAAATAATAAGTTCAGGAAATTGTAGTTTATTGCCTGCTGTTGACATAAAATGTTTATTAATTAAAACATTATTTGCCCTTTAATTTCTTATTTGATGTGAAAACTAGTTAAATAGTGCAATTAAAAAAATATATGTCGTAAGTTATCGCTGTGAATACCAATTCAATTTAATTACCCACGCTTCGTAATAATAGGTAAAATACACATTTTCTCCAGTAAAATTGATAATTAAAAACTGTTGTAACGAATACGAAGAATCGATTTAAATTAACACATCGGCCGATAGAATTGTATAATTGTGCTTAGTTAGCGGTTCTGTATAATTCCAATAAGGTCAAAGCGGGGAAGACAGGCATATAATTTGATAAGTTGAAAAGTTTTAAGCTTATCTCATTTTATAAACTTATCACTATTCCATAAACATCGTGTTAATGAAATAGCGCAAAATGAGAAAACCGTTTTTTCGGACTATCAAACTGAACAACTTTTACAATGGGACCAACTCTGAAATCGCGAAAAAAAAATCAGCTGCTTCATACATTATTATATTTTCGTTGTTAATTTTTGTATGAAACAGCTGATTTTTTTTGCGATTTCAGAGTTGGTCCTATAGTAAAAGTTGTTCAGTTTGATGGTCCAAAGAAACGGTTTTCTCATTTTGCGCTATTTCATTAACACGTTTTATATAGGAAGATAGAGCAATTCAGAAACTACAAAGGACAATTAGACAAAACAATATTACGATACGATTTCAAAACAAAACAATGATTTTTTTAAACGCAGACGTAGACGGTCTTCCCCGGCAATTAGGGGCAAGTTCGTCTACTAGCAATATTATCAAAAATAAGACGTTTATACGCATCTATTTATTACTATCTACACCTTCATTATGTTTATATGGCATTTAAAACTTTAAATTATTTCTAATTAAGGTTAAGATTCGAATAAATGGCATTCAACATTTTCAGAGGCAAGATCAGCATAGAATAGAGGTCAGGAGTTCTAAACATTGTAAATTGTGTAGGTACCTACCTACCCATCTAATATTTTTCAACAGTGTATTGAGGTGTTCACAATTTGTGGCGAAATTTATGGTGAATATGACAAACTTTTGTTGAATCATGATAAAATAAAACAATAACCCGGAATTCATTCGTATTTTTATAAGGTAAATAAATACTTTGATTTTAAAGTTTTGACTTAGGTAGTTAGCATAAAGTACTTAACAACATTTGAAACCTTTGTAACTTATCCCAAGTAACAATACAAAAACTCACATCGTACTCACATACATACAAAAATACATGAATCCTGAAAACAATACACCCTTTTCTTTTTTTGGGCAGTCCTGTTAAAATAAACGTATTATGCAGGCGGTAATTATGTGCATTTTATTGTGTTCTAAGTACTTTAAAATTAAAATATTAATACAAAAAAACTTCTTCCTATCGACATAATAAGTGGAAATGTTTACAACGTCTGGCTCGAGGCAAAACCGGCATATGACGGGCTTGCCTCATTTATGCTGTACGGTCTTCCCCAATCGTATATTTTGAGCTAAGGAAACTAAATTGGTAAATAACTTTGTAATTTATAGAATAATCAATAAATTCAATCAAGTAGCAAGCTTTGAGATATAAATTTACAACCAACTCACCTCTTACTCCCTTTCAGATACTTTAAAACTCGGAGATATTTAGATTTTTGTACGACACATTACACTCACGTAGAGAGTGAAAAATGAACCATGATTAAAATTTAAAATGCCGTTTATAAATATCACAGGCCTCGTAGCGACATCTGTTATAGAGATGTAGAATCGTTATAGAATATTGTATATGGGACTAATAACTAGATTGCCCTACTATACAAGAATCGGGTTTTAGATGGACTGTTTGGTCTTGCCCCCTAGACGGTCTTCCCCGCATTGACCCTATATAGGAAACATTTTAACGTATGTAATGAATGTGTGTATTTAACGCCACCTTTTTTTAGATAAGTATTTAGTTTCGTTATTATATCGCATTTGTTTGCAAATAACGTCTTTGGAACTGATTTTCAATTTAAAAAAAAACATGTGAGATATGAATCGTTAATTTCGTGCCTTAAATGATTAAAAAAAATATTGATTTTAAAACTTTTTTACTCAGCACTGATATATTTGAAATATAATGCCTCAAACAAATGCAATACTATGGCTTGCGCTTGCGACATTATAATAACTCCTACTCACCATGAGAGGTTTACTCTACACTAGTTTTAGTTTTATATTTAGTATATGGCATTATCCACTTTTTGTTTTTGTTTTTTAGTTTTTGTAACAATCACCTGTTGCTAAACCTTCTGTTTGGCGTTATTGTATATAGAAAGAGCACTGCACCTGAGATACAGGTCTCCTAGTTCGGGTGCAAACATCTGCACCCGACTTAAATCTAAATTGTTTTTAAAAAGTTTTTGTTTTTTGTAATTTAAAAAATTTGTTTAAATTTCCATGGTTATTAGAATAACGTTATTAGAATAAACTATATCGGGATTTACACCATGTACCTACCTGTTTATTTTTGAGACTCCGATATTTTGGCGCAGTTGCATGCGCCATGATCACGGAAGAACCGTGATTTTATATATTATTATTTATTTATTAACTGTGTAATTTATTTAGTTGTTTCCAACCCTATCTCAGTATAATTTTAAATTATGTTAGCCTACACGCCATCAGAAACACAAAACTGCAAAATGGTGATTTGTAATGAAATTCTTATGGAAAATAAAGCATTTTCCTTAAATGTAATATTTTCGAATACACTTAATTTAAAAAAAAATCTTGTATCTTTTATTCGATTTTCACTAAGATATAATAAAATTCTCGTATCAATATTTCAAAAGTTTTCCTCTAAGATATAATTGATGACAATGCTAATAAAAGTATCGCATCCAAATCTTTGATTATTTTATCAAAATACTGAATTTTAATTACGATCCCTAAAACTACTATTAGGTAGTAAGACGACCCCAAAGGTTCCCTGTTCCCGCATTGTTCAACTACAAAGTAAATATATTCCCTTCGCGTCGTCCATTACATCACAATTATATTATTACGGCATTACCCGATACATACACTGTAATTCATAGGTTACCGGCAGGTGGAAAACGCATTTTTTTAGGTACATACCAAGCATCGGTTCGCCTTATAAGTACACAACTTGTACTCCAACAATACTTAACAAAATATTTTACGTTTTCAATAAGCAATAAGAATTATCAACTTGATCACACAAGAATTTGTATGCTTTTCAATCTAATTAGACTTAACTAGTTAAAAGTTTTCCGAGGCAAATTAAATAGGTTCAGTTTTTTTTATGTTATTAACAAACTAATTAACTTCTTATGTAAAAGCTGTTTTAATTACAATTCTTTAACGGATACTGCATTTATCTTTTTAATTTTATCAATAATATATCGGAAGGCGTGTATTTGTTAATCGAAAGTTGACATAATGGATATAGTGAATTACGATCGACATGTTTCCATCAACGGAACAAATTATTTATTGCGCATTTTCCTTTCACAACGTTCCGAGCGATACATTTGAAGTGAACACTTTATGATAATGGTCGTTTTACATCAGAACAACATTTCATTTACGGGATTAAAGTAATTCCTATTCCTTATTACTGGAGGTAATAACAAGAAAGTACGCAGAATAGGCAACTTAACCAATTTAAAATGGCCTCAATAATTATACATAAGTGTAGGTGGAGCAACTGCGATCAGGTGTCTATATAAATTGGTCGATGAAGTCCAAGCTAAAGAAAAAACAGCAATTGTGAAAGAATATTTTTATAATAAGTTTCTTATAAATGTGTTTTAATAATGCGGTTTATAATGAAATATCAGAACTTGCTAAAGGTGTGTTTTATGCTGGTTATATTTTATGTGTTAATGTTGTACTTGCATTATCTATTTTATTATTTTTAAGCCGCGGCCGAGGATATAGTTTTGCTTACGTTGTTTTTAATTATATATTTTTTATCTCTTGAAAATTTATATTATCTTACTCGGTGTAGTAATAGTTATTCCGTGTTTTATTAAAGAAACCTAAACTTAAGTGATGTGGTAAACTCTTACTAACATGATATTTAATGGTGGCTAGTCGATTTTCATACAAACGAGCTAACTTTGAAGTCTTGGTTCTCCGCCAAGGATTGACCTAGCTGTGATCTGATGATGGCCATCCAAGGAGTAAATGGAGGAGTTTCAGGTCGCTATTAACGCCCAACTGATCTGATCAAAATGCTTAGAGATATAAGGAAATGTTAAAAAAAACCGTGAAATTAGCATACAAATGTATGGAAATCCTGAAATTGAAAACTCTGATCTTTATAATTATGTCTTTGAATGCTGAGACTGAGGGCTTAGAAGGTTTATCTGGCTACCACCATTAACTAACGCAAAGAAAAAAGTAATTTCCTAACAAACTTCAATGAATTAATTTACCGACTTGGGACAGTCTTTTTATTTATTTTCTATTCTATAACCACGGCTTCCAAAAATATTTTATCCCACTAATTATTTCCACTTTCGAATTCATCATCTCGTATTTATACATTTTCATTAGTACCCCATCCGAAGTGTTATCGAAAATTGAACATACTCATTAAAGTCCCCAATAATTTATGACCTTTGTTCAAATATTCGAAAAATCCCGAACACGCACCCAACGCCACAGACTAAAACAAACCTTTAATACAAAGGAATCTTGCCTCTAAATAAAGTGCAGATAAGTTTACAAATGACTTATGTTTCTGGAATTTAAAGTACAAAACTTGATATGGAGAATTGATCTTTATTCGTTCTTTAAGTGGGTGTATCTTTGTTTGGGTGTCAGGTGAACTTTTACGTGGTGACACTGAAATAAGAGGTCTTAAAAGTGAGAGTTATCACGGGGACCCATTAGGGGCGCACGCGCGGCCTCACAGACTTAAAAACAAACAAAAAACAAAACGTTTTGTACGTAGAGTCGTAAAAATAAGGCAGTGTGCAGGTTCGACTCCTGTCTCCTTTCCTATTAGGGTAGATAAGAGGTAATAAAGGAATTTGGGTAACCTTTACGCATTCGGAATGCGTAGCGGTTATCTTCACGGAGGTGGTGGTCAGAAACGGACTGACACGTTTTGACTGTGACAGAGACATTTATGCATTATAATTTGAAGGTTGTGCTTGGACATTTTGTAATATACGCTATATTTAATTGAGTATAAGTTCTCACATAATCTCGATTTCTTGCTGTAGATGATGGTAGCGCGTTGATGTCTTTTGTATTCGTATTCAAAAGAGATTTTGTTAAATAAATCATACAATGAAAAAAATCATTGGGAATCTATCATTGCTCTTGAATCTATTTAAAGAAGCAGAAATTACACTCACAGTACCCACGGCAGAACGAAGTAAAATCATTATTCCAATAAAAATTGTATAGAATCGGTTTAACTTCTTAACCTTCAAGCGGTCGCGCGGCGTCGAATCGACCGCACTCAATATATTTTCGTTCATCGAATCGAATATAACATCGTTATATCTTGTTGTATGCATTTCCCATTTCTAGTAGCCTGTCATTGTATCACTGTGCACAAAATAAACGGATGACCTCCCTTCCCCGTACCCTCCAAAAAGGATAAATCGCATTTGTTTAAGTCGTGGCGCAGACGTCGAAAACACGCCACGCGCCTGTCATAGAAAAGATTACGCGCGACCCTCAATAAAATATTTTTTTGGTAATGGTCAATGTTATTAAGCTTTTATTAGTTTTTTTTTTTATAAAAAAATATTCGTTGAGAGCAAATAAAGTTGTAATACGACAATTGGAAACGAAATAATTTTTTCAACGAAGAGTTACGATGGTGAACCTTCCAATCCAAGAAAACTACATCGAAACATAAGAGACCATTTAAATATTTATTTTCTGAGTTTAACTTTCTTTTTTGGCATAAATTGTATTCTAACATAGTGATAATGTTTGTGTACACAAAGAAATAAATTATTATTTTAATAATTAGTGTTTTAAATCCTTGAAATATCCCATAGGTCTTTTAGGTTACGCGCGACCGCTTTCGTTACAAATGACCGCGCGCCCGCTTGAAGGTTAAAAATATTTTTCATTTAATAATAAATACACTAATAATTCTCACGTATCAATCCACAAAATTTTATTACATTTTAGCTATCAATCTACGAAAAAAGAATTTGTTATTTGTAGAGCAATACCTACTAAGGCCGTGCGCACTTTGGATGCGTTTTCGTACGAACTTTATTCGTAGGTACGACTTTTTACTATGGGAACGCGCTCGCACCGTATGCGTACTCCCATAGTACTTGGAAGGTTGGGATGTTCGTACGAGCCAAATTCGTAAGAAATCGCATCCAAAGTGCGCACAGCCTAACAATTTATTGAAAGAAATACAAATATAGTAGCTCTCCTGACGAATTCCATCTACATGTAAAATAATAAACATGAGTGCACACGGGTCGCAAGGACAAGCCTTGATGGCTTTGAACTTAGGGCGTGGTGCCAATGATAGCGGGACTGACGAGTAAACCGTGTGGTACAAATGAATTATTTTTTTAAAAAATTACAACATCAGTTTTTAGGGTTCCGTATCAAAATGGTAAAAAGGAGCCCTTATGGTGTGACTTGTCTGTCTGTCACAGCTGGATTTCTCTAGAACTAATAATGCTTTCAACTTGAAATTTCTAATAGTTTTAGATGACGTTTGCCAAACTATTTTGCAAATAAGAAATAAATAAAAGTATTTTTTGAAACAGGGAATGAAGGGGGGGAAAAATTCGAAGTTGGGCTACTAGGTATCATATGAGGGCTGCATATTCGCATTTTTTTTTCTTTTTTTAGGTCATTTAGTTTTCGACTTTTGACGAAAAGTGTAAAAAGCGCTCCCCCTTATCTCGGAAGTTTGAAAAATTATTTTATGTGACAGAAATGTATGTAAGGAAAGGATAAAGCGAAGTCTCTAAACAGCACACTTTTCCAGAAATCATCAACAAAACTTACATTAGTTCCACTATCAGTCAAGAGATGGCACTGACCTAAAACTGCAATATTCTACACCGCAGTGAATGTATGATGGTACGGAACCCTCGATGCTCGAGTCCAACTCGCTATTGCTCGTTTTTTTTTTAGTTTAGCACATGATCTTTAAGGTGAAGAATCCAACAAAGCACAGATGGTTAAGTGTGAGTGAGAGTTATCTCCAAGGAACAAGGAAAAAATGAAATAATTTAATTTTGATTTTTGGTTTATTGAATCGCGATGAACCATGACCAGATAACAGGTTATCTGTGAAGAAGATTTTTCCCTCGAGTATAACCACATAGTTATCACTTAGGAATAGATTTTCCTTATAGACAACTTTTAGTTTAAAATTGACACGAGATTCTTCTCCTTCTATAAATAGATATAGAGGTTTTCCAAAACGAAAAAGTAATTTAAAATAAATCGTTGAACCTTTTTTGCTTTATCTATATTTCATTATAACGCTGTGTTTTCTGTGATTGATAAATAAAAAAACTACTTGGCAAAAAAGATATATGTGCGTAAGTATCTAAAATAGTTGCAAGGCATCCGTACTCATCTAATTACCTTTACCTCTAACTGCTCGCACTCAGCCCCTACTTCGCAGTTCCGGCAATTTGACTGACAAGATGAAGCATTAGTAGATAAGAAAAAATAAAATAAAACAAACAACTCTTCGGGTAATTTGCTAGCTAATGACCTACCTTATCTAAATAATTAAAAAGTGATTTGGCACGGAGCTCGCCGGTTATTGTCACATCGGCTGATCACTATCAGCTGATTGCAGTGCTGTTTTTCTATGAATCTTTATTTTTTTTCTTGCTATTAATGTCAAGACTTTTATAAATGAGCAACGGCGTAATTATGAAAGCCTACAAAGAACAACTGACAATCGCCAGAGAAATGACTTGAAAAAAAACTAATTCCAAATATGTAATTAACAAGATCGTTGTCATTGTCAAATCTTTTCCTTTCTAATACCAAAAACTAATACCAATTGTATTTGTTTATTGTAGTTATTAATTTTCTATTCTTAACTAATACCATTAAATATTGAAATGAAGTTCAAAATTTATTTCCAACAATCAAAACAACAAGTAAGTACAGTCACAGAAACAATTATTTCATAGCATTTAAAGTGGCCACTTTTGGCAATATCCACATTTACCTATAACTTATTGCTTATATTTGAGGCCATGAAAAAATATTTAAATATTGCACTTTACTCTTCTATTTGCGCAAAATTATCAAAACTTTTAATCTAAGCCTTTGATAAAACGTAATTTATTTATTTCCATTGGAGGCGCTACTGAGCTTGACGTTACCACCTTAAAGCGGTTGTATGGACGAAAGTGGCGTCGCGGTGAATTTTATTTAATATTGTAATTCGAAGTTCTAAATAAAACTTTCCGTGGAATTTTAAGGGCCCTTAGTCTAGTATTTTTAAACGGCATCATTAGATTCCCTCGTAGTCACTGCTAGAAGTAGATAGCAAAACTGCTAAAAGTGGCCGTTTTTGACATATTTGCTATCTACTGCTACGAATGACTACGAGGAAATATAGTGATACCTTCTAAAAATACTAGACTATGGGCCCTAAAAATTCCACGTAAAGTTTTATTATAGTCATTTTCTATTAACAACTTATTAAATAAAAATCTCTGATGGCGCCATTTTCAGTAGTATAACCACCTTAACTTATTTTTAGGATAAAAATAAGTTAAGGTGGTTATACTACTCGGAGAAAGTCATTTTGTAGTATTCATTCAAAAGGTTCGAATTTTCAAGAAAATTTATTTCCGCGGTGTTAAATTTATTAAAAGGTAAAGATGATAAAAAAAACTGCTGTATTTTAAGATTTGTTTGTATACGACTTTTGTTATCGTAACCGTTACCGCGCTAATCCATATCACGGTAATTCGGTAATGGGCTATTTACATGGCTCGATTTTAGTCACCTGTGCTGTGACAGTCGATTTTAGTCACCTAGCAAATCGCTTCCAAAATTGAATCGCAGGTGATGACGCCTCTATCGTATTATAGTCGATGGCGTAATCTAGGTATCAATATGTAATAACGTAGTTCCAGTTTTGGTCACCGGATCGGATCAGATAATTTTGTTCAGTCACCTGCGGCCTAGGCCGAATTGCCGTTTACACGGTCGATTTTCGCCATGCGGCGAAAGTTGTGCGGCTTTAGTCACCAATGTAAATACCCTATAAGGGCCCATTTGTAAGAAACATAAGTACTCAGTTATATTTTTCCATTAATTATTCCATTAGATATGCATTATCACTGATGCAAAAATGTGTTTTCGACAAAAACAGGAGGAGTAAACAGAATGTGCAAAAAAATGACTTCATTCAACACAATTTTGACCCATCCACTTCAAAATCGACACTTAAAATGTTTGACACCACACCAGCTGGTGGTGAGACTACGCATACCCCTGACGGGTTAAGTTTGTCAAATGACCACAAAAAGGCCAACCCTTTCTAATTCAAGCGGCGAGGAGTCGAACCCGTAATAAAAATCAATTTATGGACCCCTGCTAAACGTATGACACTTATGAATTTCACTTTTTGTGTCATTACATACGTATTATGTGGCTATCTATAAAACATTAGTTTTTTCAAGCCTCATTCTTTTTGTTTTTTTTGGTCGTTCTAATGATGAAAATACCCCTAAATTGTTGAGGATACTCTGGGCTGTCTTCAGTTGGTACCTTCATAATAATAATATCATTATGTAATTTACTTTTTAGATAAAATTTATTTTCAAAATATGAAAACCAATTTTAAATACGTCAGTTTTTATAAACATGTAAATTCCTAAAGTAGCTCGGTGGCGCAGTGGTTTAGCGCCTGGCCCAACGAATGCGGAGGTTAAGCAACGTTCGCAAGGGTCGGTCATGGAATGGGTGACCAAAAATTTATTATCTCGAGCTCCTCCGTGCTTCGGAAGGCACGTTAAGCCGTTGGTCCCGGCTGCATTTGCAGTCGTTAACGCTCACCAATCCGCATTGGGTACGCGTGGTGGGTTATGGCCCGTCCTCCTTACCACCCATAAGGAAGGCCTGTGCCCCAGCAGTAGGGACATAAAATGGCTGATGGACAAATTCCTAAAAACTTTCAAGTTTAATTAAATCATCATCCGAAAACACCGGTATCCTTTTTATTCGACTCCAGCATCAAACTGGAATCTGTCAAAAAAGTTTGCAAACCTAATAAGGGGCTAATAGACTTTTTGAGGGCTCTGTAATTCAGGTAAAAAACTATGAGTTAATTCCAAAACAAACTCGCGAATCGCAGCGGTTTTTACCCGCTCCGAAGAGGTAGGACAAATAATTATAATTAGTAACGACATCAGCCACACACAGGCAGAGGGCAAATGAGTTTTTTTCGGGTAACCAAATTGCTGGGAACGATTCAGTATTAAAACCACATTAGGTGCGCACGATAACGGCGCCGATTAACCACTAGCTTCTGTTACAGTTAGTGACATCGGTCACCAATTTTGAGAATGGTGATTAGCCGAATTAGTTTATAATCGGACGAATTTCTTCCTCAATTATTTTTGATGAGATCCTGTTTTACTGTTAGTGTGATTTGAGGATTAACTTTTAACGCTTTAATAACAACTAACTGGTGGGAGTTGAACTCATGACCTTGCGAATTCGTGGATTCCATTCGTATGTACGAAATCAGACGAATCCAAGTAACAAATGAAATCATTTTCACCCATTCAAGCTTGATGGTAAAGTTTAGATTTTAACAATCACATTGCTAATTTTTGTAGGCTAGCAAGCTCGTTTATATATGTAGTAACAGATGAGCTTAAGACCTAAAATGTAACTAGAATGGGTGAAAATTAATTCATTGATTTCTTACACAAGATTGGTATACGTATCTGCTTTGAACACAACTTTTTCTTTTTAGGGTTCCGTAGCAATGACAAAAAACGGAACCCTTATAGATTCGTCATGTCTGTCTGTCCGTCCGTCCATCCGTCCGTATGTCACAGCCACTTTATTCTGAAAGCATTAGGTTTACACAGTTGAAACTTGGTAGGTAGATTTATTCTGTGAACCGCTTCAAGATTTTTACACAAAAATATAAGAATAAAAGATTAAGGGGCCTCCCTATACATGGAACGAAACTATTTTTTTTTTCATCAAACCAATATGTGCGGGGTTTCTATAGAGAGGTCCTCAGAACTGACCCCCCCCCCCCTCCCCTCTAACTATTAAAATAAGAGTGTGAAAAATCTAAAAAAAATATGCTATAGATCTTAATGAACACTTTCAACGAAAATTGGTTTAGTAATCAGTTTTCGAGATACAATACATTTTTCAAAACAGCTAATATAACTTTATCATTCATACAAACACTGTGAAAACCAAAGTAATTTTTGCAGACGAAAAATAAAGCGTTCAGACCACGTTAATGAACAACTGATGAGCTGATTTTTTTTCGCGATTTCGTGGTTGGCCCCATAGTAAAAGTTGTTCATTAACGTGGTCTGAACGCTATATTTTTCATGTCTCGCCACCCCTTTTCATTTTTAGATAAACTTTAAAAATAACGGTGTACAAGGTAACTACGGAACCACGGCACGTGGCTCGACACGCACTTGGCCGGTTTTTTTGAAATAATTTACGGTCTCTTTTCAAATAATCTGAAATTACCTTGCTCTACCTAATCCAACCTATAAAAATAGTAATTTTTGATCATCCATATTATAATTCGATCAATAATTTCATAACAGTAACAGCCTAATCATGAAGTTAACCCAAATTACAAAGATAATAAACATAAAGAATGACCAATCCATTCTCCAAACGTCATTCCTCATACTTGTGGTAATCGTCGGTAAATATTTATGTAATAATAACATTATCCCGAATGCTTACCGAAACAATGGTAAATAGAGCAATCTAATTTGTCCATAGATTTATAGATTTATCTACTAATCAAACCACAATCGCCTAATATTCAGTAATGGGGATATTGAGTTATAAGAATGGTGATGGGAAGTAATGGTAATTTTGTATCAAGAAATGATTGAGATATTATTGTCGATAAATCTATTTAGTAGAAAGTTTTTTTAGTTGAAAAAATTGAGTATGCAATTTTGAATAGCTTATTACAATTTGTCTTTGAAGTACCTAATGTATTTTTTTGCTCGATTTACAATAATTGTCAGATAATTATTATTTATGTCCTTTACAAATCCATACACGCAGTAAATTATTTATGATTAAATAAATTACTTGTTTATGAAAATGCCAGAGACTATATAGGTATACTAGCGGCCGCCCGCGGTTTCACCTGCATGGTTCCCGTTCCCGTAGAAATACCGGGATAAAAAATATCCTATGTTTTAATCTAGGCTATCTACTATCTGTGTGCCAAATTCCAACCAAATCCGTTGAGTAGTTTTTGCGTGATTGAGGAACAAACATCCAAACATCTAAACATCCGAACCCACAAACTTTCACATTTATAATATTAGTAGGATAATCGTAAATAAATAAGGCTCGATGTTTGCTAAGATTACTATTAATTATTAGAAATATAGCAAAAAAAATAGTTGCTTTTCCTACTTATTTTTATAAGTCAAGAAAATTTTTTTAATCATAAGAAATAATTGTTGCGTGGAAAACCACACAATATATTTAATGGAAGATAGCAACTATTACAAATAATAAAAAATATACGTGAAATCATTTAAAATCATTTTTATCGAGTGACAGTTTGTCCCTCACTGGTTGTTAGTGACGTCACAGGATTAATGTTGCACGAAATTGCCTACGCTACGGTCTGACATCGCTCGTTACCGATATTTCGTCCGACTAATTCTCCGTGAATTACCACCATCAAATGATTTGATGTAATGCCTGATTGTACAATCTATTGCTTAGATAATCATAACTCATTATTGCTGAACTATTTAAGCTAATAAGCTTTAGGCGTGTTACTCAATTAGGTTGTTTTACTCAATCTTTCTGTGATTTACTCGTAGGTAATGTTCGTCAGATAAAAAAAAGGCAAAAGTTATTGAATTGTTGCGAAAATGCATTTGGCAACTCTTCCAGCCGAAATATAGTTTATTTTGCTGTACCTACGCTTAACAAAATTTACCTCACACTACCATACAGCACTTTGCAAATTGTAATTTACCCACTCTGTTAGTTTTCCTTTCATACGCTACAAATACATTGTGGACTATAGTTCAATAAGTTTTTAATTTTTCAATTATTGCTTATCCAGTGAAACTTACAAAATAAAAGAACGCAATTTTTTTACACAACGCTCCGTATTCCTTTACTGGGATCAAGTCTGCTATTATTAACACCATAATCGTGTTTCAATAATGTTGGGATGGTAATGCTTTTTGACACAGTTCTTGTTTTTTAAACCCTGCGATATGGGTATAAAAAACAAGAACTGTGTCAAAAAGCATTACCATCCCAACACTTACTGTCTTTTTAAACTTTTAGATTTTATGCATTCACAATGCTATTTTTCATATTAAGATTATTAATATCATTGAAACTTACTGCCTTATTCAGAGTGCATTCGTTAAACTAGGGCCAAAGTTAACATGGCGTTAGACTGCGGACTAACGCCATTTTAGCGCAAATCGTATTCAGAGTGACAGTTTAACGTTTAGTCCCACCGTTTAAGGTTTAAAATTTGCATTGTGGTTGGTTTACAGGCATTAAACCAGCCCCCCTACTCAAATGGCCACTTCTCTATTCGTTTGCTAACTTAAAGCTTAGAAATAAGCAACTAAACGATCAAGTCACACGTCGCAAGTTTATGTAAATCACAAACATTGTTGTATTGTAAGGAAATGACAAGCCTACGACACGTAATTTTAGATTTTATGGCTTATTCTTATTTTTTAAGTTAGCTAACGAATAGAAAAGTGTCCATTTGAGTAGCCCCCCAGGTTTTGTTAGAACAGTCTTACACCCCAGTTTTGTGAAACATCTCTGAATAAGACAGATTGTGTTTCGGTTTTGGATTTAAGAAACAAGAACTGTGTCAAAAAGTACTGCCATTTAAACACCATTGAAACACGATTTTGACGTTAACAATAGCAGACTTGACCCCCTGTTCTGTAGTATTCCCTTCAGTCAGACGTTCATAATTTGATTTAGGGTAAGTCTGCGTAAACAAGTTGATTTCGTTAATGGTCAGAGTTCTTATGAACTGCCCAATTTGTGGGGCAGGAGTAAGACATTAGCTGGATCGACATTACCTGATTATGTCGTAACCAACTACAGACACGTTAGAGTTCAATTAGTTATTATTTCTCTTTTATTCCGTAACCACAAAATAATAACGTTAGGTCTATTTTTTAGCTAGAAACGTTTTGGAGGAAGAAATTATAACTTTTATTTTATATTTTGTTACGAGTGATATTAATGAAATCTAAAAATTAATATTGGCAATACATTCTAGGTAGAATGTAGATAATAATATAATAAAATGTATGCAAAAAATAAAATGTAAGGTTAAAATAATAGCAACTAATTGAGCTAAATATTTATGCTAGAAAAACTCTTCGTCTTTAGTCTTTTTTTGTATTAAAAAGTTGAGATTTTTTTTCATTTTAAAATAAAATTCAGTAAATTATTAATAAATATATAAATATAAAATATTTACTGAATGTGAACCAATATTTTAATACAAACTATCATAAGTTATAAAAAACTGATATACCTAAGTGTAAATATTAGGATATCAATCAGTGAAGATGTTATTAAAGTTTCATTATTAGTTCCTAAACAAAAAATATTAATAATACTGCAAAAGATCTTCTTACAGGAAACATTAACAAATCACATAACTACAAAAAACGGCGATTTGCTGCAAAAATGGTCCAAGACTTTCTTTCACTAGAAAAAGTCGTTTCTGCAAAAAGCAACGCCAATAACAGAACTACAATGCATAAAAAACTAAAACAATCATGATCACTTGTCAATCCTCAGAAACCGCTAATGTTTATATAAATGTAATGTTCGCGTTGATTATGAAGCGATTTCTCTGAGCAATTAACTTGAAATTATTTAAACATTAAAGCGCTTATTGTACCTACGAGTTTATGTATGAGAACAAACTTACTTCTTGCTGGTAAGTACTAAGTTCAAGTAATTAGTTTTACATGACTTTTATAACCATTATGTTATTGTTTTGTTGTTCTCATTGTCGTATAGTTTTAAATAGGTGATTAGTACATACCCATCGTTAAAGTCTGTTTTATAATTAATAAAGTTAATATTTATAACCTATTGTACGCCATCTTCTCATGTTGTATTAGGTCGATAGAAATTTTAAACTGTGTTAAGTTACGAGTATATATCAATTTTAACTCTCTGAGTCGCAACGACTCCTTAGATATCTACAACGTGTTAATGAATTAACCATCAAACTGAACAACTTTTACTATGGGACCAACTCTGAAATCGCGAATAAAAAATTTGCTGTTTCATACAAAAAATAATAACGAAAATATAAAAAATGTATGAATCAGCCGATTTTTTTTGCGATTTCAGAGTTGGTCCCATAGTAAAAGTTGTTCAGTTTGATGGTCCGAAGACAAATGTCGACGGATTTTGATGGGATTTTCGTAGTTTGGTATATAGCTTTGGGTCCAACTTAAAATCTAAGCCATGTTTTATTTAATACGGGTGGGTAGAACCAGGGAAACCTTCCGAACACTAAAGAGATCATTTAAACTGGTCACTTTATTCTAAGTCGCGGGCAAAAGGGATATCTACTGCCTGTGTCGGGGATTTTTCTACTGTCCATTCGGACGAAGTCGCGGATAGCCTCTTTCATGATCATGTATTAGTGTGACGACCTGTCTAAGTGAATCGGCAGAAATTTCATCCTTGCTCCTCTACGGCGCCGGCGGTAGGCCTCGGCCACGATATCACCGCGTGAGCGTCCAGCGTCTTGCGGTTCGACATCAAACAGACGACGAAGAGCTGAGAGGCTGACGACATTGCCGAACCGCAAGACACAGGACGAGTGCGCGTTGATGTCGTTGCCAGAGCATTAACGGAGGATATAAAATTAGCACTTTTTATTTCATTTTCATTTAGGCGTCTTGTCTTGTCTCAAAATTTTTACATAAAGAATTATTACCCTTGCTTAATTTACTTTATTTATTTAATAAGTAAGTATGTTTATTAATAATAATAAGTATGCTAAGCATTGGCCGCCAAAAATCGAGATGGTCAGACGACATCCCCAAAGTAGCGGGGAAAAACTGGATGAGAAAAGGTCTAGCCCTTTTCGATTGTTGTCCTTTTCGGTCTTGACCGAAAGCGATGGCGTGAAAATGAGGAGGCCTTCACTCAGCAGTAGGTGACTTGAGGCTCAAGAAGAAGAATAAGATGTTTAAGATAAATCCAACTTCATTCCTTTCTCTACCAATGTTCTGAACTTACAAAACAATATAAAAGTTAATTTACTACCCCAACCCCAATCATATTTTACTGATTCTTCTCATTCAATAAACTTTTTTCAATATATTTATATTACCTACCTAGACACTTACGTCAAATATTTTCACAATGTAAAATTACCCCCAGGTACCTACTTAAAGTACAGAATGGCTGGTAAAGGTGGCATCACATTAAGGCGACCCGGGCGGACCACATCCGCTGGCCACAAAAAGCGTGAAGCGCGCGCGGAAACCTCAAATTGGCCATTTCTTCGATGACCATCGATAGGCCGACTTAATGGAAGCGTGTTTGTATTAGTAGAGATTGTTAGATCTGTAGGAGTGCGCAACATTTCAATGTGAATGTTATTTTTAAATTTCCAAACAAAAGAAAGAAAAAAGTTAAAAGTCAACAAACGACCGGAAATTCACATTATCATACCTTCCTGCACTGAACGGTGAATCGATATTCGATAACTTCGAAGTGTAGCAATGTTTATAAGATTATGCATAAATGTAAATTTTTAAAACTTCATGTTTAGTATTTAATTTTATTATACCTGTGTAAAGCTTTTCTATTATTTTATCGATAAACGCCCTATTTTGAATAAAATTTAATAAATTGTCAGTAGTACCTACGTTACGATTAATTCTAAAGTTATTTTTACATAACAACTTACTACAAACCACATACTACTTTACTTTTACTTAACTTATTCTAGTTTTAAAGAAAATGTTAAGTCTTAGCAGTGAATCAAAACCTTCAATTTTTTATATTTTCTCATATTCATAATAGGATAAGACAGTTGTTGAACTTGATTGAAAAAATTAAAGATTAACAACAATTTTCTACAAGCTAGCCGTTTGTGACAATGATCTTCAGATTTGCTTCGTTTGGTCAATGTTTCACAGGTATTAGTCTCACTTTAAGCGAAAAGATTTTGTTAAATTATTACGGAAAATAAATGTTGCGAATGTCTGATGGAATCGGCGCGTGTCGCGCGCGCGGTCCACTTCGCCGGCTCAATGACGACCATTCAAATTGGCCGCAAACCGCCATCTTGCTTTTTACAATCATCGTTTTTCCCTTCTTTCTGTAATCGTTGATTAGGCTCGAGTTCAACGAACCCAATAATCAGCAGGCAAACCTTTTTCAATTTCCAATCGATGAATGACTCGATAGATAGTTAATGACCCTATAGTACAAGGAACAGCCGCATCATTTTGCATAGATACGGATATTCACAAAAAACCTAATGGACCTATTTCGTTTCACCCTAACCTGCCATTATGAAGAAAATCTAATTTTTTCACCAAATCACCGGAACACGACCTAACGTTACCCATAAAGGGATCGGTCGTGGCTGTTTCGTGAACAAAGATGTTCAGCAGAAACAATGCAGAACTGATTCGATGTTAATGAATTCATGAGTTAATAGATTTTCTTGCTTCGTCGCTAAATCCTGAGAGCGGAGAGGAAACAATGAGTCGACGTTGCCGCTATAATTTCATAGTTGATCCGTTAACAATATCGTGGGGATGATAAAAAAGTGATTTAGTATTATTAGACGGATGGTGCGGCTGAGATGCGATCGGACCGAATCGATTTGGCGTCACTGCGTGAAGTTTGTTTAGCGGAACGGTAGCGGGCGGGCGGTACGGGCGCGGGGCGCGGGCGAGCAGCATGCGTCCGCGCCGCAGTCACGCCCGCCTCGGCCGCATTACCGAATCATACAAACTTTATTGGACTACTCTTAGTGACGATTTGAACAAACTGTTTCCTTTTCTTCAATTTAAAAGGTTGTAAGTTGAACGCCTCCATCGACCGCATAACGGTTTGTTCCGTTTTATTGTCGAATTTGTCGTGTTTGATTGAGCACACTGCCTGCCGTTTCCGACGATAGAAATCTGAAAAGCAATTTGGAAAATGAAATTATCATGTTCGGTTGTAAGTGACGTTGGGGTCGGAGGTAATAAAGCGGCGGTGTTCGCGTAACTAAATTTACGGGGCGCGCGCTAACGACAGTAAAAATAACAATTACGGTGGTAAGATGCCTATCTGTGTAATCGCTTCAGACTAATTCCGCGGCGCGGCGCAGTCCTCCGTTTATAGTCTATTTACACGTATAAGAACATTTATATTCCACATTGAATTGATGGAATAACCTGTCAGGAATCGACAAATTATGTAGTTATTACGATTAGTTATAAATGTTCAACGTAGTTTCAGTAAGGATTGAAATTGTACATGATAATGACGTTGTTATCTATGAATGGACAATATGACCATCATTCTCATCACAATCAACCATATTAGTGGTGCATAAACATCAAGCAACATTATTTTTGTATTACTAAACCTAATGTCTCTGTAATATAAGACAAATCACCGGACACCAAAATGAAAATGTTCCCAAAACACCTCGTGATGTCAATCTCGACTTCCGGACCACCGTGAGATGGATCTCCCCTGTCATTAAGTGCCGAATACACGATGACTTACCGACACGTGTCGTCGACTATCAAACTACAACTTTCTTAAGTTTTGCCATAAAATTACGTGTGAACCACATAAAAGAATCGAAGGATAAAAAATTCCGAGAAATCGGATTCCCGAACGGCAAACAAAACGTTGGTTTGGATGTAATTCAAGCGACAGACAACAAAAAACCACCAAAGCTACCGATGGCGCCTTGTCATTAGTGACTTCCGAAAGGGAGCCAATTTTTTTGTTACCTCTAGCGGTCACCTCAAAAGGACAACAAACTGACAAATTGTCCCAACAAACAAAATTATTTGAAATGACACAACACCTTAGTGTGCTTTGACATTAAAAAATATGGACTAGTGTATGTAATATAATTTAGTACAGAAATTCAAAATCCAGCACAGTCTGGGTTTCAGATTTTATATATAGAGAATTCAAAATCGTTTACAAGAAGAACCTAATAAGACATAGGTAACACAAACCGTTTCACGACAGCATTTGGTATTGTATCTAACTACTACCTATACTAACTTTACCCGGAAATACAAATATTATTCTGTGCCGGAAGGTACAGATACTTACGTAAGGAGTAGCTAATTATTTTTCGCCAAATGTATTATTTTTACAGCTTTTTTTATTCTGATGAATATCAAATGTGTCACTTGTCAAGTTTAAAATTAGCGAGTATAAATTAGCAAATGTGCATTAAAGTGGGCGAGCTCGTGACTGGCCGCGGGTGAACCCGGACCGAGACTAACATCCCATTTTTATCTTTGTGTCAATTCGCTTTCGTGAAATATTAGCGCCGATAAAACAGTAACGCTTAGTAATAAGGTATTTCCTGTCTAATTCTCCACTTAGTTTGTCAATTTGATTTAGACGAGCTTTTTAGTATTCTACTACAAAATTACAAACAACAACATTTCTCATTCGTTGTTTTAAATTTGTTTGATGTTATTACACATACAATACACCCCATCCCCACATTATTTTTTACTAACTTATTTATGTTATATATAGTCAAGAGTATAAGTACATTATTTTAAGATCTTCGGAAGTGAACAGAGACCACCGTTTCTTCATTATCAATTTATCAAATAAGCCTTTAAAAATTGCTTGTCATAGCCCGGGGTTTGGTTCAATCGTGATCATTGAAATCACGACCACCATTAATTGAATATTACTAGTAATCAATCGGCGCCCACAAGCGATTTCATTTAGGCTTTCGATAGGGTACACGATTGGGATGATATTATTGGCGTGTATTAATTTATTGTTAAAGCCGAATAGGGCTAATTCAGGCTATGAAAGGTGGGGAAATAAGTTTATAGCAGGCGGAGTTGTTGAGCGTTCAAGTTGTAGAGGCTATTGGCTAGCGTTCCACAGGGGCGGGGTCTGGGGCCCATGTTTTATTTGAATTATGGATGAGGCATGCGGCATCCGTTTCTTCAAACCAGTTGCGATAGCCACAGCCTCGCGCCCGCTCGCCTCTCCCCTTCTAATTAATTGATGTTTTAATTTAATAGCTTGTTCTGTAATTAGTCGGTAATGTCTGAAAATTGAGTGTTTAAACTTTATTAGACGCAGTGTGCTGTTTCGACGGTTCTCACAGCAGTATAAAGAGGTAGGTGATGCCAATTTTAACACACAATAAAACTTGTTATTTTGCTCATAACGTTGATTAATTCATTTAATACTCAGTTTTCTTTATGCTCACGGCTTTCTTAGCCTTACTTAATGGCTTCTTTGGACTGTAAATAAATTCCCTGACTATATAAAGTTGGTCAAGTTGGTATTCACTTATTACCGGGCAGTAAGTTTGGTTTCAAATAACACAAGAACACTACAGGTACAGCTTTATATCACATTGCAATAAGGTCTAATTTCGTTCTAAGTTTGTTGTGATTGATGTGATTTTAAAACATCGTTAAAGTCATTTAAAAGGGGTACAATTATTTCTATCACCAAAGTTAATGTTTGTGACCAAATTTTGTATCACCTTATATAATGTACCTAATATTTATACTCAATAAATATTTTTGTCATGAATTAGTCAAAATGGTCACCAAGTTGGTATCATCAAACAAATTAATGCAAACTGGTATAAAAAAATACTTTATTCATAGTCCGATTATAGGATCTGTCTATGAAATAGTGTTTTCTGTCTCTTCTCGCGATAAAAGTGGTTCAAATTGTACAAAAATAAAATGTCGCCTAACAAAAAAATCTACTTACATTATTTTCAAAGCTGCTCACAAAAAAAAGGCAGAGCTGGAATATCGGACTGAAATAAGATTTTTAACATATCTCCTCCATTTTGAAAAATTTCGAAAAACTGGCTCAACAAAAAAATTCTATAAAATTTTCAAACCTGCTTACAAAATTTCACGAGAATCGGTTGAGAAATGCGACCTATAGATGAAAACAGACAGCCGGAAATACGAAAGTATTTTTTTTTCTCGTTCTAACTGGGTGTATAACAAGCTTACGACTGACTGGTCTGCCTAGCGATCAAGGCTGCCTGGTGATATGTTTCTCTATAACTTGGACCTTTTCAAGGCTAGAGTGTAGGGGCTTTATCTAGGTGAGGTGAGCATACATCGTAGTCCACCGTCGTAGTTATTGTGGACAAATGCTCACTTATGTCTGGATTACACAAGGACAGTTTTTGAAGCCAGAATACAACAGCAAGCCTGCAAACCAGTAACTCTGACTTCATGTAAACAGAATTGGCTTTATCTCAAACCTAGAAAGCGAGAGAGAACTGGCTTCATCTCTAAAATAGTAAGCGAGACAGCAAGCATTTTCCAAACCAGGACAAAAAAGCCATAATAATAATCATAATAATATTAAGATTTTAAACTTTTAGATTTTTGCATTCACAATGCCAAAGAAGTTATTTAATACCTGATTGAATAACTGATCGGTTGCTAACTGACATTATTTATATAATTAAGGTTATTCTACCGTTGCATTTTTTGTAGAACAGTTTATCAGCTTATATCAAATCATAGTTAATTAAGGCAGAGGCAATTACAAAATTAAATCAATGATTAGTTAATCAACTCCGAAGCTCCGAGGAAACAGGTTTGCTCTCAATTCTCCGCCATAAAACTGAGCATGTCATAATTTCAAAACTGAATGACAATGACGTGTCTTCTTCATAAGTAAAGTCATTTGAGTTGAGAGCTAATCTGCGACCACTTATTGACGGACCAAAAAGGGCACCAGACAGAAATATGTGAAGGAACGCGGCCGTAGCCCGTACCTAAAGAGATAACCCTAAAATAAGAACTTAACAAAAACCATTCGAAAATTAAAAGGAACGGCGAACAAGCCACTAACACAGTCTCTAACATATCGTGATAAGCTGACTTTTTGGGGCCGACGTAATTTGTCGAAGGCGCCTTAGATAAAGGCGGCAATTTGGTCGAGAGGACCCGAGGCATGTCTCAGGAATGTCAACCGGCTGTCGCGTAGCCAGGGTTAGCACGCAAGCATTCCAAGCCTTTCAATTTGATGTAGGACCGTCATTTTCGAAACGCAACTCTCGATGAAGTTGTCAGTGATTGTGGTCAATATTTTGATCCTTCGAAACGGAAAGCAAAAAGATACATAGGTATCGTTTTTATTAGATTGAATTATGTCGAATCGAATTGCTTGAATTTTGTTTTACCATTGAAAATGGTTATCAGATGCAAATCGCCTGAGACGTATTTTTGACCATATCTCCAAGGATTTTGAGAGGAGGAGCCGAGTGTCACAATCGTAAAAATAAATAGGTACTACCTAGGTAACTTTAAAAATATAATAGAATTTTGCATTTGATTTGATTTTGGTTTTTCGTAAATTTTTGTATTCATTTTCAATGCTCCGATTCTTGCGGGGACTGCAAAATCTGTGAATTTTTTGATCAGGATTATCATGTGTGTAATGTAACGAGGTATGTATTTGTAAATTATATTTTACGAAACATATTTTTTTTTGCTACAATAAAGTTTTTCACAAGAAAATAAATAAGTTACGGAACTTCCTACATCATCTGACCATTTTCTTGGTAATTTAATTCAGGTTACCGATGTGATACCTACCTATTCAATGATGGCTTTTTCATTAAGTCTCTAATTTAAGTCACCATTCTACAAGTCATCAACATTTACAATCCATTTTGACGTTAACCTCTATCATCGACAGCTTCTGGTAGCTTCAATGCGATGCGTCCTCAAGGTTTGGACCCTACCCCTTAGTTACGTTTACTACTCGATTACTCATTTTATGGTTTGCCATCAAACCCTTAAACTTTATTGAGTTGTAAAAGCATTTTCTTAGTCCTTAAAGTAATAAAATTGCCACTTTTATTTACTTATTTATTAATTACTAGCTTTTCTGTAGTGATATTGCAAACTTAAAAAGTATTAAGAATTCATTTATCACATTAAAATATTTAAAGTTCCGACTTATTCTATGAAATTTTTTCTATCATCGCAGTTTTATATAAAGAAAACCCAAAACAAAGAACTGTAGGTTCATGACTAAACACAGTTTCAATGTTAGTTAGAATTTAAACTCGCATGCATTGTAATACTATCAACACATTTTCTTTATGTTGTCAAAATAAATATGGTGGTATGGTCACAAGCAGCGTAGCTAATTTGAATTTTTAAACTGTTATATTCTGAAAAATCAAGATCTAAGAAACTGTTTCAGAGATTCTGGATTGAACATTTTACAGTGATCTCAGTTTAGAGAGAAAGAGTAATTTTTTTTAAACCTAGTTGTAAGATAAGTCGCGATCGAGACTTCCTTGACGTCGGTGGTCGTCGCGTCGCGTCGCGTCGCCTGCTAATTGCGACCGACTTATCGCGACGACTGAACCTTTTAGCGAGGGCTCGGTCGATAAATCTCGGTCTATCGCCGCCCGCGCGATCGCTCCAAGTATCGCAACACGCCGATACAGCAGAGCTGATTTATAACCCGTATCTCCAGTTTTGACGCACTTTTAGTTTTTTAATGAATGTCTGAATGCGTTGCGGGATATTGTTTAAGTATTTAAGATTCCGAATTTGTGGAAATAAAATAAGGAAAACACATGGCGTGGATGGACTATCCGTTATCCTTTGATTTTTCTTTCTCAACAGATTTTAACACAAAGGTGACATGTTTTTTAATAGTTTGTTATACATATATTCGCGCATCCTTGTTTTCCAAATAAACGCTGCTTAAGACAAAAATAACATTCCTGGTCCAATCCATGACCTTACAAGGTTCTTACTTTTCCGAAACTATGCGTCAACCTCAAGGTCACTATGCCTAACCGCAAATTTATCAAAAATTTACCACTACTTAGCAGGTTTTTAGTTTACGTCGATTTCACCGCAAACTATTAATCTTTTGTCACTTGATCACAGCACTGAGATAAAACGAGTTCCTTGATTCTATAAATTCTTCAGTATATCACTTTTACTTAGTACTAGAGGCAAATTTCTAGCTATTCTACATTCATTATTTGATAAAATATACGTAGAGAGGTACTTTTTAACACGTTTTTATTAGGTTGTTTTCTCGTTTGTTTGTGTGTTCGTTCGTTAGTTTCTCCACAAAGATTGCGAACGATTTTATACTAGCTTCTCGATGAGCTAGAGAATTGAAACTTTGAGCATAGGTCAGAACTGGAAGGCAATGTGCGCATGCTAAATGCGCATTTAGCATGCGCACATTGCCCCACGTTTTTAGGTTTAAAATTTCTGTAAGTAGATAAAGGGTTATATAAATATTTACAAAAGAATTTATTTTTTACTTTTTAGTCTGTTTTTACTAGTCCGTTTAAATGTTTTTAGTTCGATTTTTTTTTGTAATAATTTAGTCCGCTTTAAAAACGTGTTTTTAAAAATGATATTTTTTTTACTTAAAACATCCTGTATCAGGATCAGCTCTTAATGTAGGTAACAAAAACAATCAACATACCAATAGACAATCAAAGCACAAAATTATCATTACCATGATACCATCTACGAGTTCGATAATAAACAATAAAGATTGTTTGACTTATCCAATAGTCATTGAATCACGAACAAACAACGAGTAGCATTATTCGACTCGTAATCGATTCCAGCTTGCAATTAATCGATCATAGCTATCGGCCGACTAATGCTAGCAAATTAATTCATTTCTTCGAAGTCGAGTTCGAAGCAATTAAAGTTACTGACGACTTGGTGAGCGGTCAGTGGCCCTGACTGGTAGAAACAGTCACGAATTCGAATCCTACTAAAAAGGATCTCATTCTCCGTCATTCAGATTTTTGTAGAGATTCACCGCACTTTTGCTACACTATGCATGATTCTATGCAAACTTAGCTTTGTGCACAAATAAAAAATCTGAAGTCTCGTATAGCAATGTAGTGTCACAGAATATAATACTAGTGGCTCCGTGAGCTGTAGACCTCGCGTTAAAAAGTAGCTCAAATTGTATGTTGTTTAAAAAATTATCTAAAAGATGTCGCCACCCCTTTTTCCCACTTTTCAAAGCACGCAGTAGGTACGTGCTGTTTGGTATTATTTGGTAGGTATGTTCGCAGCTAGATGGCGCTTCTAATTTTAAACATTTTTCGAAATAATGATTTTTGGTAAATTTAGAAAAACTGGCTAAATTAAAAAAAAATCTATATAATTATCGAACCTGCTCACAAAATTTCACGAGAATCTGTTGAGAAATGCGACCTGTAGAGGAAAATGGACAGCTGGAAAGTCGGACTGAAATATGTTTTTTTACATTTCTCCGTCATTATGATAATTTAAAAAAACTGGCGTGACAAAAAAAATATATGTAATTTTCAAACCTGCTCACAAAATTTGACGAGAATCGGTTGAGAAATGCGACCTGTAGAGGAGAACATCCAGCGCCAAAAAGCCGGACTAAAATACATTTTTCTTACATATCTCCGCCATTACGAAAAATTTGGAAAAACTGTCTCAACTTAAAAAAATCTATATGATTTTTGAACCTGCCCACAAAATTTCACGAATTTCGGTTGAGAAATGCGACCTGTAGAGGAGAAAAGACAGAGCCGGGAAGCTGGACTGCAATATGTTTTTTTACATATCTCCGCCATTTTGAAAAAAATCGAAAAAGTGGCGTGACAAAAAAATTCTATATTATTTTCAAACCTGCTCACAAAATTTCACGAGAATCGGTTGAGAAATGCGACCTGTAGAGGAGAACAGACAGCGCTGGAAAGCCGTAAAACCTGTTTTTTTTTAAATATCACCGCCATTTTGAAAAATTAAAAAAATCTGGCTCGACAAAAAAATTCTATATAATTTTCGAACCTGCTCACAAATTTTCACGAGAATCGGTTGAGAAATGCGACCTGTAGAAGAGAACATACAGACATACGAAAGAATTTTTGCCCAAGCTGAAGCAGAGACGCTTCGCTCGCACTTCGTGCTCGCTCGGTCAATAATAAGAGTGAAAACCATCAGTACCATTTTTTTACTGATTAACCTAAAGGATACACCCAACTTAAGTCTTGAACTGTTCTTTTACTTTGGTATTAAATAATTGGCGCGAGTTGTCCGAAATGTATTTATTAATAATTTATGTGACGCTGTCGATTCGACAATGACCTGCCCACATTACTATAGAAAATTATCAAATTAGTTTCATCTGAAACAAAAAGTGGGCGAGCAGCCACAAAGGATGGCTGGCATTGTTCACAGATTTTAAAAATCATCCATAATTAAATGGAATTTCGTTTTTGCTGTCGGGGACATTTCGCCATGATATAAATTCCTGAACCGGAACTGCCTGGCCATTGAAAAAGGTATAAGTTACCACCCTGCTAGCTGGTCCTGCCGATATTGGGAGAATATATTGGACGCGAAATATAAATGAGGAATTGATAATATTTTGTAGTTACGTCCTTATTCGCCGCTGAGCAGTATAGTCCGTCGGACGCCGTAAAAAGTGGTCCAACTGTCTTGGGTGATTCTGCGAAGAATGTCGCGTATCCAGCTTTCGTCTTTACACGCGGAATATAAAGCCAACAACCACATTATTTATCTTGGCATGTTCGTTCAACAAATATTTATAGAAATACTACAAATAAATAAATAAATAAATATTTGACAACATCACATACATTGCTCCAATCCCAAAGTAAGTAGCTATACAAAACAAAGTAGTTCTTAGGATAAAGCGTTAAAGCAAACCATTATTATTTTAATCAGATATTCAATAATGTCTACGAAAAGATAAGCTCATGTTTTAAAGCCAGCTTCAAAATATGAACTTAACAAATATATATTTTTACTGCCGAAACGAGAGAAGTAAACCTAACATAATAGCCTGAAAAGAATTCTATAGAATACACTAAAAATGTAGTCTCTTCGTACCTTTACAATAAATTAAATTGCGTGTAATTAAAAAATAATAGTAAGCTTTTTGAACATCTGTCTTTAAACAACAATAAAATTGGCAAGTTACTGAAAGATGTACCAATTGATAAACCTACTTATCGTCTACTAGCTTTTGCCCGCGACTTCGTCCGCGTGGACATTCGGAAAATCGCTATGGAACCTTTGACCGAGATAAAAAGTATTCATGTTTTACCACAGGCTTAACTATCTGTGTGCTTATTCCAAATCCGTTTTTACGTGATTGAGTAACAAACATCCAAACATTAAACTTCACATTTATAATATCAGTTCCCGTTCCCGTTCTCATTCCTGTTCCCGTTGCCGTATTATTTTTCCATAAAAAAATTTAACCCCCGTTTCAGTCCTTTAGATGTTGAATATTGTCCACCGTGTCGTGTTGGATTCTAAAATAAAGTCATTTTCGCAATCAACATCCCATTATCGATACAACATAGAAGTCTTTGATTTTTAGGGGTAACCACTAACCTCCAAGGGGTTGGAAGTTAGTGGGTAAATAAACCTAAACATTTTCGGAAAATCACAAAATACGTGTTTTGGCATAGTTTTTAAAAGTACTCATACAAAGTTTCAAGAAAATCGATACAAAATTAGCCCCATTTTACCCCTTTGAGTTGAATCATGACCACCGTCTTAGACTTCAAAATCAATAACGACATCCATATCGATTTATAAAAAAAAAGTATAAGTACTTGTTAATTTTAATTTAAAATAATGTTTGCATGCTATTGTCAATGGTTGAATAGGCAGATCTTTTAAAGACGTCCAGTGTACCTTAATCAAATGCAAATAAATAATATTCTATTCTATAGCTTTATTTACCCCATCCACCCCTCAGGGGTTAATTATCGGAAAATCACAAAATACGTGTTTGTTTTTAAAAGTACTCCTACGAAGTTTCACGTCAAAATGTCTATTTAATATTATTTTTTCCATACAAAGTTTGAACCTAATTTGACCACTTTAGGGGTTGAATAATGTCTACTACTTAAAAATAAATACCATTTTCGCAATCAACATCCCATAAAACCTTGATAGCGACACCCATATCGATGTTAGGCTTTTTTTTACCCCATTTACCCCCTAAAGGGTCGAGTTTCGGAAAACCACGAAATACGTGTTTACTTATTTGTTTTTAGAAGTACTATAAAGTTTCAAGTTGAAAAGTTTATTTAATTTTTTTTTTCCCATACAAACTTTGTACCCCCATTTCAACCCTTTAGGGGTGGAATTTTTAAAAATCTCTTCTTTGTGGGTGTTTACATTGTATAAGGTATCGAGGAGCAAAATTTAAAGTCTTTAGGTCCAGTGGTTTCTGCTGTGCGTTGATTAGTCAGTCATTTTGGGCTTTTTTTGCCCCATTTAACACCTAAAGGGTTGATTTTCGGAAAATCACGAAACACATGTTTGCTTATTTGTTTTTAGAAGTACTCCTACGAAGTTTCAAGTTGAAATGTCTATTAAAGATTTTTTTTTCCATACAAACTTTGAACCCCCATTTCACCCCTTTAGGCGTGGAATTTCCAAAAATCCCTTCTTTGTGGGTGTTTACACTGTATAAAATATCTATGTACAAAATTTCAACTCTCTAGGTTCAGTGGTTTGGGCTGGGCAATAGTCTGTCAGTCACCCCTTCACGCTTTTATATAAGAGATGAGCAGTCGCTATTATGTATGATTCTTCCGGCCTAATAACAGTACATTAGAGGTAAAAGACTGGCTTGTGGTCAAACTGTGAATATTTTTTCTACGATTCTCGTGACCGGCCTAGCGCTTAGGACGTTCAATAAGATGATTTCAGGGGTAGAGAATACAATATTTAAAATACTACGGGGTTCTATTCCTAGAAATAATCGACTTTTAAGACCATGTCAAAAAAAACATAAAATAGAGATGTTTAACGAATTTTCCAAGAATTTTATTATTAACACTATGTTTATACAATGTATCATACATGAGTAAGATCAGTTGACAATGAAAAGGTTTTTAATAATGTCTTTGAATAAACGCAGTAAGAAGTTATTACGTTAATGGACAATAAACCGTGCATAACTTGCTGTCATAAGATCAGTCAACTGTCATTATCCTCTCACAGTCGTAAATATAGACGCGTGCGCATAGCCAATGACTGCATGATACCAGCGAAACAACAGACCACAAAAAAAATGTTTCATCGCATACAGTCCCTCTTAATGATCATTACTTTCGCCACAAAAAGCGAATAGGACAATGAAAAAGCTTGCTTAGATAGAATCATCACTTTGACAGACGCGCAACAGAATAGCACACGCGGGAAAAACAAATATGAATGCGTTTTACGGCTGCGGATGCGTTTGCGCAGCATGCGACCAATTATGCGTCGGGATGATCATCGGTCGGTTTTTGTGGGAGCCATGGCCATTATATACACGGGCGTTTCCAGACAGAATTGAGTTTTTAGTGTGGCATAACTTAAAATTGCATTTTTGTCACCCACCGCCGAGCGGTCGTGAGCAATCGTGAGCTACCCCGGTTTTTATTTGTTGATTATCGCTCATGTTTATTCTGATGCGTCTTCATTAGGCAACTCGATCGTTTCTTGTGTGAGGTGACACAATGGAGATGTGAGATGATTATGATTGCGTTCTGATTTAGATTAGATTAGATGTGAGATAATCCTTTATCGGTGATGATCAGTAGTCAAGCCTGAAGATCCGTCTTTTTGGGCACATTCCTGCAAATGCTTTCATTTTAAAATGTTTCGCAAGCTTTAAGTTTTAAAAAGAGTGCTCAAGTTTAACCGCTTCACTGACACTGACCTATTGAAAATAAATGTTAATAAAATAATGTACAATACTCATCATGCTCTACACAAGAAACTTTTTCACCTTTATTCACCAAAACGTTATAAACCTTGATCTTGATCTTAGAAGTGCTTTTTAGGGTTCCGTAGCCAAAATGGCAAAAAACGGAACCCTTATAGATTCGTCATGTCTGTCTGTCTGTCTGTCTGTCTGTCCGTCCGTAGGTCACAGCCATTTTATTCCGAAAGTATTAGGATTACACAGTTAAAACTTAGTAAGTAGATGTAATCTGTTAACCGCTTAACGATTTTAATACAAAAGTAAAAAAAAATAAGATTAAGGGGGGGCTCACCATACATGGAACTGAAACTGAAAAAAAAAATTCCTTCATAACAATACGTGCGGGGTGTCTATAGTTAGGTCTTTAAAAATGACATTGAGATTCCTAAGACAATTTTTTCTAAAAGTCAACCGTTTGTAAGATAATCACTGCCAAAGTGGTAAAATGTGTGTCCCCCCCCACCCCTCTAACTTTTGAAATAGGAAAGTGAAAAATCTAAAAAAAATAGAAGCTATAGATCTTAATAAAAACTTTCAACGAAAATTGGTTTGAACGAGATATAGTAATTAGTTTTCAAGATATATCTTATTTTCCAAAACCGCAAATATAACTTTGTCATTCATTACGTGGAAGTTTCTTCGCTCCCTTGGTCTAGGGAAAACTTCTCCTCAATCCAACTCCTACTCCTTTTCTCTTGATGATTTCAACAAACACTTTTCGTCTTCTCCAACCTTAGACCCCGGTACTAAGTCCAACACCATTTCTGAAATTGCTTCCAATGGCCCACTCCACTCTGAAACCTTTTCCTTTTCTCCAGTAACCGAAGACGAGATTAGTAAGATTATTGTTTCCATTAAATCTAAAGCAGTAGGCTGTGATGACATCAGTAGAGAAATGATTGTCTGTGTCTTGGAACAAATTCTCCCTGTCATTGTTCATATCATTAATTATTCTTTTCAAACTGGCGAATTTCCTACTCTTTGGCGTAAGGCTTTCGTCATTCCTTTACCAAAAACATCATCTCCCAAAACATTAAATAACTTCAGACCCATTTCTATTCTTCCTTTCCTTTCTAAAATTCTTGAAGCTGTCGCGCATAGACAAGTTTCTTCCTTCATTTATTCCAACTCCCTTGTTACACCCCTTCAATCCGGTTTCCGTCCTGGACACAGCACAACCACGGCACTTCTCAAAGTCACTGAAGACATCAGACTGGGCATGGAGAGCCAGTTGGTCACCCTAATAGTTCTCATTGACTTCTCAAACGCCTTCAATATGGTTGATCACGACATTCTCCTAGCCATCCTGAAGTCTCTGAATTTCTCGTCTCTGTCACTGGATTGGTTTTCCAACTACCTGCGCGGTCGCCAGCAGGCGGTGCGTATGGGTACAGATATATCTCAATGGACCGATCTCTCTGCTGGTGTGCCTCAAGGCGGTATTCTATCTCCCCTCCTATTTTCCATATTCATTAACTTCCTCTCATTAGCGCTCGACTGCTCTTATCATTTCTATGCCGATGATCTACAAATTTATGTTCAGACGCCTGCTGACGAAATCAATTCGGCATCATTGCTGTTGAATAGTGTGCTTCGTAAAATCAGTACTTGGTCTGCTGGTTTCGGCATAGCTGTAAACCCGTCTAAATGTCAGGCGATCATTGTCGGAGGTTCAAAACAGATCACCAAGATTAATATTAGTTCGGTACAACCTATTGTGTACGAGAACACCACCATCCCTCTCTGCTCTAACGTCAAAAACCTTGGCCTGCATATCGACTCGTCACTCAGTTGGACAACACAAGTTGCCGAGGTCAGTCGAGCTGTTATATCTTCATTGCGCTTTCTAAATCGTTACAGAAATTTTCTCCCTATCCGCACTAAGGTCACTCTTGTCACTTCTCTCATTCTTCCACTCATTGACTATGCCGATGTCTGTTACCCAGACTTAAATGAGGATCTCCTTAATAAGCTAGACCGCCTCATGAATAATGCCATCCGTTTTGTATTTTGCCTTCGCAAATATGATCACGTTTCGTCGTACAGGTCTCAGCTTAAATGGCTTCCTATTCGTCAACGCAGACAGTTACGGCTGCTCTGCACTCTCTATTCCATTCTTAACAACCCTCATTCTCCTGATTACTTAAAATGTAAGTTTCAGCATCTCTATGATTCCCATGATCGGCGCCTTCGCTCTGCCAATTCTCTTTCTCTATTTACTCCTCTCTTTCGTTCTGGGTATATGTCCGACTCCTTCACACTGCAAGCGACGCGTCTTTGGAACGGTCTCCCCGATTCTACTAGAAGAGCTCCCAGTAAGTTTTCTTTCAAGAAACAAGTTCATACACATCTGTTGGAGGGCTTATGCCCGTGATGTGGAAGGGTCAACGTCACTACTTATCCAAACTCTATAATAATTTGGTGTATATAATGTATTATATGTAAGTTCATATATATATATATACATATATATTTATTTAAATGTAAGTTTATTATTATTATATAATTCTTTATATATGTATTTATTAGTGTGTATCGATCTATCTTGTATGCACGTAAATATCATTGTTCTTTATTTGTGCCGCATTCGCGTTTATCTGTTTACTGTTGGTTGACTGGTAGAGAATGCTATTAGCATTAAGTCCGCCATTTGTACCTTACTCAATGTATTTGTACAATAAAGATTTATAAATAAATAAATAAAATTCATACTAACACTGTGAAAAACAAAGTTATTTTAACAGACGAAAAATTATAGTGGTATTAAATAAAGTATGGTATAAGGTAACTACGGGACCCTATGGCGCGTGGCCCGACACGCACTTGGCCGGTTTTTTTACTTCTAACCCTGATAGTTCACGGGCCGACGAGTTCCGCATGCAGTATGGTCTAGTATTATTATTTATTCTGTGGTATGGTAGCAATAGCAACATAGTCGCGGTTAATGTGGTCTTTAAATGGCTAATTAGGTAGGTGAGCCATTCCTAGCACTGCCGTAAGGCTGTTATTATTCTATGAAAATACACATCTTCCTTTCTATAACTACAGTAAAATCAATCACAATTATTTAACCAATGATATATATGTTACGGCTAATACCCGAAGTGCGGCTAAACCTAGTTTTAGCCGGCTAAAACTAGGTGTAGCCTCTAGCTGTTGGCTAAAACTAGGTGTAGCCGATTTGCTCGCGGCTAATACTAGGTGTAGCCGGCTAAAACTAGGTCCAGCATGGGATATAAAGAAAGTTTTTTCTGTTGTCTGTTAAAAAAAATAACCTCTAATAGTAATTTCTAACCTAACCCGGGACCTACAGGAGTAAAGCAGATCGGGTACACCTAGTTTTAGCCAACAGCTATCGGCTACACCTAGTTTTAGCCGGCTAAAACTAGGTTTAGCCGCACTTCGGGAATTAGCCGCAACATATATACATTAATGATCGATAGTCTTAACTTGAACTCAGGCAAAACAACTTTTGACCAAGAACGTTGCCGCGATGGTCAAATCACTTTTGACTGATAAAATCAGTCAAAACTGATTTTGACTAGGAGTTCGGTGAAAACCACTTTTGCCTGATTTTTGCAGTCAAAAGTGATATTGATTGAAGTGACAGCTTTCACGATATTTTACAACCTACATTATAACATCTAATCTGTGATAATGTTTTCGTTTTTTTCGGGATATGTAGATTATTTATCAACCTTGCATAAATAATATGGATTTTGTCTATGGATTCGTTAGAACGACAACGCTAAAACGTAGTGATTATTTCCTCTGTGGACAACGCTAAAGTAGCATTTTCTTAAAATACGTTTTTGATTTTGAATGAGAGTTATTATGACGTTTAAGGCTTTAACATGCTTCAATCCGAGCGGGTCGATCCGTGATGGTGTGAAATCGAACGTAACTCTACTCACTTTGGGTTCAAATCAGTGCGCGTTCCAACGCGGCGGTTGCGTTGAGAACTAGCGCCAAATTCTCAATTTTTACATGTTTTTATTAAATTTCTTCGCTTTCGAGTTAGTTAAAAAAAAATCTGTTCAATTAAGATTGAAGGTATTAACATCGCCGATTTTTATGTGTTGGTTTTAACATTAACGAATGTTCTGTTACCGAGAAATTTTGCAAATAGGACCAGAAACAGGGTCCACGGCCTCTTTTTAAAAATTCTAATATCTTTGGTCCACGGAATATTTTTTTACATCAAAGGTGGTAAAATTTTTACAAATGCTTTCAATTAAATCTATTGTGTATTATTCAAAGTAAGTACATTATATATTTTTTCCATGATAGCTTCACGCGCGTAATCTTTCAATAATTTGAATCGAATATTGGGATTTGACCCTTCTTAGCGCCTTAATAAGCCGCTAAAATGACTATACTTAAGTAACTTTATTTTAAGGGTTTTTTTATCCATGAATGGCGGTAAGTCTAATTATCCTATTTAGTAGTAGGTAGGTATAATAATAAAAATCGAAATTCAAACTTTTGTTAATTATATTAAATCAAGAAGTTTTACAAGACAGTATTGTAATATTTTCTTGTTAGCTCAGGAAATCAGTTACTCCCCTCCTGGTCGCTACGCTAGATGGCGCTGTACGTTTTTGAATCGTGCTATGAAGTTTGTTGTTGCGTAAGATATAGATCCTTCTTATGTTATTAAATCTGAGAAACCTAAAAACAAATGTAGTTATTTGTATGAAGATTTTTGGAAAGCATTTCAGTCAACGCTCTTGCGTTTGGAATGCTTTAAATAAAGGGGTAATGTCCGAAAAAAATCAAATGGGATGGGCCAGGGGGAGGCGAAGGCGAAGTGAATTACAGATGCCGCTTCAGTCTTTGGACCCATTGTAGCGATGTGTAACTCACTCTTTTTTATTGAGGATGAGGGAGGACCTCGTTTTACCTCGTGAGGTACTCGCGAGGTACCCCTCATTCGAGGTGAGGTGAGGAGAATGAAATAAACGCAACGAATGAGTGCGTAGCAAGGTGCGCGCAACGTTGCCGTTTTGCACTGGAATGAGGGAGGGAATCAGTCGTTGCTGCGCGCGCGAAAAAAAGCATGCGTAGTTGATGATTGAATTACTTACCTAATATTATAAATGTGAAAGTTTGTGGGTTTGGATTTTTGTTCCTCAAACAATCAAAAACTACTGAACGGATTTGGTTGAAATTTAGTTGAAATGAAAACTAGTATAATAATAATAAACTAGATTAAAATATAGGACTTTTTATCCCGATATTCCCACGAGAACGAGAACCACGCGGGTGAAACCGCGGGCAGCCGCTATAGTTAATTATATGTGAATAAAGATCATATTTTTTACGCGGAATTAATGCTATTTGGTCATGAAATGAAAAATGATTTTTTTTTAGTTACATAGTTGCAAATAAAGAAAATCATTTTTTATTTCAATTTTATTTCATTTCATTCATTGAATTAAAACCGACCCGACCCCAGAATTCTAATAGTCGGCATTAGAATTCTGGGGTCGGGTCGGTTTTCGGTCCCTCAATCGTGCGTTTCGTGAGTATATTGAGTAGGTCTCGTCTCGACTCAATCAACCTTTCAATTCTCGGCAACTCACTCTTCTGTTGCATGTGTGCTGTGAAATCTGTGCTCGCGCCTCGTGCTCCAAGCCTCGAAAGAGTGAGGAGCTAAATGAGGTGGTTCAAAGTTGAAATATGAGGACTCCCTCAATTTGTTGAAACGAGGAACTCAAACGAGGTACCTCACGAGTGAGGGGCTCATCACTAACCCATTGTCAGTTTGAGCTTATATTGTCTTGACTGTGTATTACAATTATTACATGATTTTACTTCATATTTTTCTATTTCTATAGGTTTAGGTAGGTTGGAATTTCCAATCCAACCTACCTATAGAAAAATATTCTGCAAATTTGATTGGATTGGAATGAGCTTAGAGTAAGACGGACGGGCTTCTAGCCTTTGTTGCTCGAAGAATAAAAGTATAATATAATGATGAACAAACAATTTATTGACAAGTACACCTCAACAACGGGTGCGATTCGGTTCCCATAAAAACAGTTAATCTAATTTCAATGTCACTAACGTTGACTTCATCTAATTTTTATTTGACCTAAAAATAAATGACATAATTTTTGTTTAACCTATTATTCATTTGTCATCATTATTATTTGCCATATTTACATTTGCTCTAACGTTTATATCCCATAAGTATCATTTGATATATTGCTTTTTTTATCTAACTTACATTTCTTAAACATATCATTTGATCTAATTTTACATGTTATAATCAACTTTTGCTATAAAATAGAAATAACTATCTTTTGTTATTACGATACTTGCTTAATTATCAAATCCACTATTTTTTAATGTAATAACATCAATAGCATACATATTTATCTATAACATAACAATGACTAGACATGCAAGCAAGCATACAAGCATGCATGTAGCTTTCCAGTAGGTTAGGTTAGTGTTTTTACCACTCGCAGCGGAGCGAGCGAAGCAAGCGGAGCTCCTCAATGCTTGCTTGCATGCTGCATGCTTGCTTGCTTGCATGCTGCATGCTTGCTTGCATGCTGCATGCTTGTTTGCATGCTGCATGCTTGCTTGCATGCTGCATGCTTGCTTACTGCATGCTTGCTTGCATGCTGCATGCTTGCTTGCATGCTGCATGCTTGCTTGCATGCTGCATGCTTGCTTGCATGCTGCATGCTTGCTTGCATGCTGCATGCTTGCTTGTATGCTGCATGCTTGCTTGCATGCTTGCATGTTCGGTGCTTGCTTGCAAAATGCTTGCTGGGGGGTGCAGGGGGCTCGCCCTAGGCCCCCGCTATAAATAAAAACTTAATGCATCAGGTAGGTTAGGTTAGGTTAGTGTTTTGACCACTCGCAGCGGAGCGATACTGTAATGTTGGCAGTAAGCTGTTTCAGAACCCTTTATGGAGGATTTAAAGCGTGGGTGTAGATAAAAATATATAAGTGATGAAATCATATTTTTCGGCTATGCTTGTTTTTATAGCATTTAAATCATAGGTCAAATAAAATTATTTTAAATGTTGAATAGAGTAAATGAATGTTATATGAATTGTGCTTTATATCATCTGTTAATTAGATCAAATGTTTATTATGTCAAATAATTTTTATATCACATGTATTTAGGTCAAGTGAAATTATATTAACCGTATGTTATATTATTCGATCGGTATGTCAAATGAAATTATATGAAATGTTATTATATCCTCTGATCGTTAGTGCATGTAAATTTAGGTCATACATTACACACCCCTCAACAACAGAACAGGCATGGTGAGCTTTTCAAACTATCCCCATTTCGATTTGTCAAAAATATATGTAAGAAAATACTTCTACAGTACTTACATACTTACTTACTGACAAAAAGTAAAATATAATTTTGATTTTATTAAGATTTGAAACAAATCTGAGAAACGTCATTAAAATTAACTTAAACATTGCAGAACAATCAGGTTTAAAATCTCAGATGGCCTAATATCAAAATATTATTTCGGGATTCGATAACAGTTCGGTAACAGTAAAGCACGAAGTGCGAGCGAAGCGTCTCTGCTTCAGCTTGGGCAAAAATTATTTCGTATGTCCGGCTGTCTGTTCCCACCTACAGGTATTGTAGCATTTCTCAACCGATTCTCATGAAATTTTGTGAGCAGCTTCGATTTTTTTTTATTTTTTTCAAAATGTCGGAGATATGTTAAAAAAACATATTTCAGTCCGACATTCCAGTTCTGCCTGTCCTCCTCTACAGGTCGCATTTCTCAACCGATTCTCGTGGAATTTTGTAAGCAGGTTTAAAAATGAGGTAGATTTTTTTTGACAAACCAGTATTTTGATATTTTTCAAAATAGCGGAGATATGTTAAAAAATCCTATTGCAGTCTGGTTTTCCAGCGCTGTATATTCTCCTCTACAGGTCGCATTTCTCAACCGATTCTCGTGAAATTTTGTGAGCACGTTCGAAAATAAAATAGAATTTTTTTGAAAGGCAGTTTTGAAATTTTTCAAAATGACGGAGAAATGTTAAAAAAACATATTTCAGCCCGGCTTTCCAGTGCTGCCTGTTTTCCTCTAGAGGTCGCATTTCTCAACCGATTCTCGTAAAATTTTGTAAGCAGATTTGAAAATTGTTTAGATTTCTTTTTGTCAAGCCAGTTTTTCAATTCTTTTATAAAGGCCGGAGATAATGTAAAAAAACATATTTCAGTCCAGATTTCCGGCGCTGTCTTCTCCTCTACAGGTCGCATTTCTCAACCGATCCCGGTGAAATTTTGTGAGCAGGTTTGATAAATATATTTAAAAAAATTGTCGAGACAGTTTTTTGAAATTTGATAAAATGGCGGAGATATGTAAAAAACCATATTTCAGTCCAGCTTTCCGGCTGTTTGTTCTCCTCTACAGGTCGCATTTCTCAACCGATTCTGGAAAAAATTTGTGAGTAGGTTCCATAATCTGTAATCTGTAACTGTTTAGTCAAGCCACTTTTTACAAATTAAAAAAAAATATTCACCCATTTCGAAAAATGATCAAAATGGCGACATTTTATTTTATTTTATCGCAAGGTCTACAGCTCACGGAGCCATTAGTAATTAGCACCTAACTATTTAAATATTTACCTAACTATTTACCTATTTAAATATTTCAACTTTACTATAAATGATTACCAATTAAATCTTATCTATTCGAAATCGTGTAGCACAGCTATGTAGATGCACTTGGATAAGGTGTAGGCCGACCTTTACAGTTCTATATCCAACTAAAATACTAGATGGTATCTAGATCGCACAGCATACTAACTAATTACAGCTAATTCAAGCTGACGTCCAGCGTCGTATAGAGTGATTAAACTTAATGATTTCCTAGAATTGTTAATTAATTTCTTTATTTCTTTAAGCGATGCATTACAAAGATGCATCTTCACAATTGTCTCGTAATTACTATTGTATTGTAAGCTAAAAAAATTAAAGAACGCGAGTTACTATGAAGATTCATAAAAAGTTGATATTGTTTTAAAGTCATACTTTGTTATTTTCTCAATTTAATGTTTTCAAATAAGACTTTTATTTTTTCCAATAGTGAAAAAAAGAATACGGGCGTCTTCTTATAGGAGATTCGCAGAAGCGGTGTTGTGAAGCGACTACAGAGCGGCAGCCTCGCATTGACAATTTTTGTGATTTTTGTCTTGAGACTTGGCTTAGAAAATCCAAACTCGATAGAAAATAGGTATATTTCACTAATAACTTTTTTTTTTTTATTATTTATTTATCACAAGGTATGTTACAGATATTGACATATATAATTTCCTGCCAAACTGTGTATACAGTTTGTTGGCGGGATGTGCGCTCTTTGACAATTTATCACACATACCTACCTCACAAAACATGCAAGTTACTTTTAGGTAAGTACTAAGTAATTTAAATAAGGATTAATTTACAACATAAATAAAGTTATTTGGTTATTTCGGCTAAAAGAGAATTTTTAAATCTAGTTTTTAACACATTTTTACTCAAAGCTGGAATCTGTCTTAATAGATTGTACTTATTAAATAGTTTCGGTACCATGTACATTGATGTTCTTTCACCATAATAATTGCTAGAACGAGGTTGCACCAGAATACCATCATTTGCTCTCCTGGTGTTACGGTTTTGGTTTTAAAATCATCACAAAAATAGTTTTCTAGTGCAATGAGAAACTTTACTTTCTTGTCTACAGGCAAAATTTTACACATTTTGAATAGCTGATCATAATCTTTGTTACACATTTTTTTAGTTTTTTTATTAACAAGATATTTTTTTATTATTCTTAGCTGTATATTCCTTACTTCATTAATGTATGTAGCAAAAGTGCGTCCGTATATACTTAATCCATAATTAATTAAAGAATCAACTAAAGCATAATACACCACAAACAAAGTTCGTTTACTAAGTATTCTATTGAGATGATAAAATCTCCCTAATAATGCTCTAAGTTCACAAATGTGGGTTTTCCAACAAAATTTTGTGTCTACTGTCAGGCCTAAGTATTTATATCTTTGTACATATTCAAGTGGTTTACAATCACAATTATTTTTGTTGTTGTGTAGACATTCATATGAGTGTCCTACCAATGCCAGATCTTTCTGATCAACAGCCTTAGCTCGCTGATTGTAGGCCGATAGTCTTTATAATATGAAAATTATTGGAACCACGTTGCAGCGCTTTTCCCCGCCACGAACTCGCGCTCCAAAAATATAAAATGTTTCCAGAACCAAACTTAAACCAGCACGCGTAGCATGAGCAAACGGGACTCTTGTCTACGAAGACTTGTCGTCTCGACCCTCTAGATTGCTGAGCACAGTGATGGGACTCGCTCTCAGAATTTTACAACCTTTTTATGTCTTTTAATACAAATATGAGTTTTAAAATATAATATTTTTATTTCAACATCAATAAACGTCGAAATTATCTGAAATGATTCGAAATGATTTAGTTTAAACATGATACTTATTTTTTAATAAGTTCTAAGATAAAGAGACACTCACAAAAGCTTTCACTTCCGTAGACAAAGCTCTCTCGAGCTCGAGAAGAATAATGTTGCCACTAGTAAATATTTATAATTATTTCCATCATTTCTCTTAAAGGGCGTTCCTTTTCACGACGCAAAACTCTTAAAACCGAGTTAAATATAGCCGTATGGATATAGTTCGTTTGCCTTCCTTTTATTGAGAGATTTTTGAAAAGATGACACAGACCAACGCACTTGTTAATTTAGTAATAAATATTGAAATCAATGTATGAAAATAATTTTAATTTACGTTTTTAAGTAAATTAATTAAAATTAAGTAAAATAAAAGTAAAAAAAATACTGAAGGGAAAAAAGCGTAATATTAGGAAACAATATTATTGAATAGGTAGGTACCTTTTTACAATAAATTATTTATTGTATTATTTTAATTTATAAATTTTATGAAAAAATTTAAGAATAAAAAATACTTATTCGTTATTTACTACTAGTAAATATTTATTATATTTCTTTTTTATAAATTTTATAATAAAAAAGAATTACTTAAATACAATTTTTCATTTTTTTTCTTTCCGGACAGCTGTTTTTGCCGTTTGTGCTGTAACTTCTCTTCTTACCTTAATAAAATATAAACACGGACAACTTAGATTTATTTTTATTGCGAAATTAAAACTCAGAAAAAAAATAAGTCGACAAATCTTTCTCGACCACTCGAAGTAGACAAATTTCTCCCACTCAACTGTCAAATTAATGTCAGTTGAAGACAAAAGCTCGTGTATGTCGACAATGCGACATACACGATGCGAGTCTACGGTTGTAAAATGCGAGCATGAGTACCTCGATCTCAACCCGACAAAAGTGACATTTCGGTGTAGACAAGCCATTGTTCTGTGAGTCGAATCTTATCTCGATGTTGGTCATGCTACGCGTGCTGCACGCGTGCTGCTCATACTCATGCTCGCATTTTACAACCGTGGACTCGCATTGTTCTTTGTCGTGGCCTAATGTCAAAAGTCGACAAACACGAGCTTTTCTCTTCAACTGACATTAATTTGACAGTTGAGTCGGAGAAACTTGTCTACTACCCTTCGAGTAGTCGAGAAAGATTTGTCGACTTATTTTTTTTCAGAATTTTAAATTTCGCAATAAAAATAAATCTAAGTTGTCCGTGTCTAACTTTGTTAAGGTAAGAAGAGAAGTTACAGCACAAACGACAAAAACAGCTGTCCCGAAAAAAAATGAAAACTTGTATTAAGTAATTCTTTTTTATTTATAAAATTTATAAAAAAATAAATAAACAAAATATTTACTAGTAGTAAATAACGAATAAGTATTTTTTTATTTTTTTTATTCTTAAATTTCATAAATTTTATAAATTAAAATAATGCAATAAATACTTTATTGTAAAAAAGGTACCTACCTATTTTTTTTTTACTTTTATTTTATTTACTTAAAAACGAAAATTAAAATTATTTTCATACATTTATTTCAATATTTATTACTAAATTAACAAGTGCGTTGGTCTGTGTCATCTTTTCAAAAATCTCTCAATAAAAGGAAGGCAAACGAACTATATCCATACAGCTATATTTAACTAGTTTTGCGTCGTGAAACGTATAGATAGGAACGCTCTTTACGAGAAATGATGGCAATAATTATAAATATTTACTATTGGCAACATTATTCTTCTCGAGCTCGAGAGAGCTTTGTCTACGGAAGTGAAAGCTTTTTTGAGTGTCTCTTTATCTTAGAACTTATTAAAAAATAAGTATCATGTTTAAACTAAATCATTTCGAATCATTTTAGATAATTTCGACTTTTATTGATGTTGAAATAAAAATATTATATTTTAAAACTCATATTTGTATTAAAAGACATAAAAAGGTTGTAAAATTCTGAGAGCGAGTCCCACCTGTCTGTCAAACTGTGCTCAGCAATCTAGAAGGTCGAGACGACAAGTCTTCGTAGACAAGAGTCCCGTTTGCTCATGCTACGCGTGCAGTTGAACTATTAATATTATGAAAACATCACCTTCAGTGTTGCAATAGTGAAAAATAATTTATACAAGCAATGTTGCAGCAGTGAAAACTAATGCAAACAATATTTGTCATTCCAAAGGTAGCTTTTGTTACCGACCTCGGGTCTAATCCCTAGAGAGTGACCGTCACGACACGACACGATGTTTACACTGATAGCAGATACTTACTCATGTAAACAGGCTTATTAACCTTTGAATGTTTCTGTTATATTACACTCAATGGCAACACCGAGGCATGCAGGGTGTTTTGCAACATCCTATTAAAGCTGGATATGGTAGAATAGGGTACAATCATGCATACTACCCGGTTAATTATTATGAAGCCTGAAAATCCTCACATGGCTGAGATTTTCTTGTATGGAAAACTGCAAAGTTACAACCCTAAATGCAGATAGAAGATTGTTTTCCATAATCAACCCTATTAATGGGAAAAAGCTATTTTATTTGTTGCTTAGATACTTCTTCAAATGACACAAAAAACTAATCAATAGGATTATGTATTCTGTGTCAATAGTAGGCCAATCTCACACTAATTACGTACGAGGACCGCATAAATTCACAAAAAAATCATACCTTCACAATTTAAAAAGGCAAAAACAAGGCACAATTAATGCTTTAAATAAAGACATGTAGTTTAATCAAAAACGAATATTAAACAATCAAAAAGTCACTAGCGAAACGTCTTTAATCCAAATAATTATTTACAGCACTAACTTCAGTGTCTTAAGTTTATAGCTCATTAGAATTTCTGCACGTTTAATTAAAGTGTAAGTAATTATCTTGGTATAACAGTGTAACCCTTGACAGTGAAATTACGTTACATTTAGTGCGATAGCGGCGCGCACCGCAATATCGTGATCCAATAAAATTTCGTAGGTCGCGTGCTCGCGACTACTAAGGCACGACTGCCCGAATGAAAGGAGATAGCGATAATAACACAAAGTAATCAAATCACAAAGTAATCTCGTCAAACGTGTTTCCATAACACAAGTCTCGAAAACATTATATTTAATCACAAAACAAAATATAATGCATATCAACCGTGTTGTCACGAATTCGATAGTGTCGTATATCTATTCTGTTCAAAAACAATAGTTCATTTTATCGTACAAATGCTTTATATGTAGTAAAATCAATCGACCAAATGTCAAAAAAACCGCTACCTCCTATCGCTAGTACCCCCACCCTCGTCAGTAGACGCTAGCGAGGAAACGAGCAATTTCCTCTTCCATTATAATTGATTGGCGTAATTGTGAGCGGATTCTTTCGCGAAGCGACTTATCAACGATTACTTGTTTCGGCTAATAAGTTGCGGGAATTCTGATTAACGCTGGTTACCCATTACCGGGCTGGACTGGCCTGGTGAGGACGCCGATGCGTAATTCTCGGCCATTAACGGCAATCAGACTGTAGTTGTGGCATTTGCTTGTACTTGTATCGCATTACTTACACTCAGATGCAGAAGTTATCAAACGCTACATGGTCTTAGAATTCTATTAAGTTACATTTGAAATAACTTTAGGTTTGATGGTGAACCAAATAAATGCTATGAATGAACCTATTATCGAGCGGGAATGGCCTGGTGAGGACGCCAATGCGTAATTCTCGGCCATTAGCGGCAATCAGACTGTAGTTGTGGCATGGACACAGTATACACACATGCATTTATGCTTGTGTCTTGTATCGCATTACTTACACCAAGATGCAGAAGTTATCAAACGCTTCATGGTCTAAGAATGATATTAGGTTGCATTTTTAAATAACTTTAGGTTTAATGGTGAACCAAATAAATGCTATGAATTAACCCATTACCGGGTTAAACTGGCCTGGTGAAGACGCCAATGCGTAATTCTTGGATATTAACGGCAATCAGAAACCAACTATCCGAATCGAATCGGAAAGTCTATATTCTTCGATCTTATTTTCTACCTTATGCTACCAAACTTTGTAAATGCATTGCGCTTTCCCGTCGGAAAATGAATCGAATGCCAGTCAAATGTATTTGTGAATAGCTATATTTTTGTAATATCGGAGGATACTGAATGCTTTTGAGTAGATTTCCGACAATCGTGAATAACCCTATAGACTATAGTTGTGGCATGGACACAGTATACATACACACATACATTTTCTTGTGTCTTGTATCGCATTACTTACACCCAGATGCAGTAGTTATTAAACGCTACATGGTCTTAGAATTCTATTAGGTTACATTTGAATAACTTTAGGTTTATAGATGGTGATTGGTAATGGACTTTAAAATAATAGCAATGAATGTATAGTTAGTATTGATTCGTCAATTAAACCATTACTTACGTGATTTTGTGTTAGAGAGTCACGTCAATTATTATCAAAATTAGAACGTTTCGTGTAAAACACTTTTTAACAGATACTAGCGCGGTTTTATTATACGAATATAATTAGTTGGTACTTGGCTTAGAGCATTTGTATGCTCTAACTAAGGTATTTGGTTTGGTTTTTTATTTTCCCGACTTTTCGGACCTTTGCAGCTGCCGTGGTCACGGGTGACTGAAGCTGCTCGTGAGCCTACCCTCAAGCGACGAATTTATAAAGATGTTCAGAAATTTATATTAAACGGTACTATATCTTTTCTGTGAATCCGCGCTAGTATCCGTTAAAAAGTGATTTATTTCATGTCTAGTGAGCGCGAAAGCTTATGAGGTGCTTAATCTACCTTTATACGTATAACTTTAATTGACTAACAGCTCCGGTTAAATACTATTCAATTTCTGTTTACAACAGCCGTTTTTTTCACTCTGATCGCAAACATATTTTTTGTAGGTAATAAAAATGTAATTGATTACATAAGGGACTATATTTTCAAGCTCGTAAATTGTTATTAAAGTGAATTTATTGCCCTTTATTACCTATCTAACCTTTGTTCAGGTCACCTGTATTATTTAAACGCCTTTGTAAACCTTACTAGAGTTGTGTCGGTTTAAAAAATATAATTATTCGCTGGCATCAAATGTGGTTGAAATTTATTTATTTTCTTATCATGATTTAACAACTTTTTTGTTTTCTTTTAAAAAATCTAGTTGCATTGTTGGAAATTAATCAATATGTGAGTAATTTCAGTGCTTTCACATTACCTTTCACATTTTACTTATTGTCTTGGAAAAAAAAATTACTAATATACAATTAAATGCTTGTGAGAAAATGTCACCCGCGTGTCCTTGACTTTAACCAATATTAGCGTACACATAAGAAAACAATGTCTGTGAATTAATTTCGCCCATTATCATAACAAGAGGTTTGCCTTTCAAAAAGCAACAATTGCCCACTGTCTGTGCTCGTAATTGAATAATTAATGACATCGGAACTCTCCGAGTGCAGTTCCAAGTAAAACCTCCGAGCGAATTTCTTGAAGGCTAGCAAATTGCTATGGTTCTCAATTAAGTTATAGAAATACAGCCGACGTGTAAAGTGTTGCGACTTTTCCGTTTTTTAATCGGTCCCATGCGCGTACGCATGACGAATGGATTTCGCATTATACTGCGCAGGGTTGAGTGGCGTGAACAATCAGCATATCGTATGTGTTATCAGTTGAAATATGCAACTTGCCAAAGTCTTACACACTTTAAATTTTTATATAACCTTAAGTACTAGAATAAATTAACGTCTTTGTGTTAACCATAATAGCTTTTAAACTATGTTGCACATTAATATCGATAAGGCTTTTTTGTAATGCATTAACAAAAATAACGTTAAAATTATACAATAGGTACTATTTACAAGATCTAAGTACCAATCGATTATAATGCAAGACAGAATTCCCCAGTTCAGTAGGTACAACTGGCTACAGTGAAACTTTAATAAACTTATCCGATAATTTATGTTGTTTCGAGTAAAAACGCATCTCTTGCGCATGCCGAGGGACCATCAATGTCATTCTTTGTACAGACGGCGGCGTGTCAGTTGATTTATACCACTTAACAGTGTCTATATTAAGTGTTAATTAAATTCACTGAACTTCGCTTTTAATACAACAATGTTTAATAGAAAAATGCAACATAAATTGAAAAAAAAGGAGGAGGAGATATCCTCCTTCGTCGCGTATATTTTTATTCATTTCACCGATTACTCGAAGACGGCAGAACCGACTGAAATTATTCAACGTTATTTCATTAGTTTCGTTCCCAAATTGGTCCCATTTTTTTGAAATTTTGCTGCAATAGTTTTCTTGAAGTGGATATCTTGAAAGTAGTTTAGTTTTCGTTACCATTTTACATTAATTTAGATTTAGACGGATGTTCAACCGTAACTTTTTTGTCTAAGAGCCGATTTAAATGATTCATTTTTTGTTTACAAGAAGATACTTCAAGAATGATACCATAACTTCATTGGCATGTACCTTGGATTCATAAAATACACAAGAGAAAACTTTAAAATAAATATAATGGAACTGTATCTTGATTGAACATAAAAGTTTTACAGAACCCTTAGTGTGTTGGTCAGACTTGCACTTATCCAGTTTCTCATTGCTTAATGCCCTCATTGTAATTTTGAATTCCTTACAACTCCAACTTGATTATTACATTAATATTCGGGCTTTTAATTAAATAAATAGCCGCTTTTCTCAATATGGGCATTTGTTAACTTTAATGAGGGGTGTTTACGGAAACTTTAAGAAACATTTAACAAAATGTAAATTTTTACTTACTGCTCTCAGTTATTTACCATTTACCTTATAATTACGAGCACAACAAAAACCTTCAATTTCCTCCGAACGTCTGTGCACATTGTATTATACAAATTTCAAATTAATTCAATTACCCGAGTATACAACACAATTTTGTCCTTTTTGAATCGAGGAATTCCTTTACGGCCGGGAAAAGTCCGAGCGCGTTTTTTCAACGTAAGAACTGCCTCCATTGGTGGTCTTTCTTCCTGGAAAACTTGCCAGAATCTGCATAGGTATTCGCAGAACGGTGGCGATTCGATACTTAGTTCTTTTACAGGCAGGTTTTTTTTAATTACGTCACAAGTTGTTAATTAAGTCTAAAAATTCCTTAAACGATGAAAGTCTTATTGGCATTAGAATAAAGGTTGTATTTGTGATATACTGGTGTGGTTTAACAAGTTACGGCAAAAAATATACTTGAGCTGTAATTCCTCCGTGATTCGATCCAAGTTCACGACGATGGGTTTTTCGGAAGACACTTTCATTGAGATTTGGGTTTTTTTTTCAGTCAATGATTGTTTGGTTTGATTTCTTGGTCAATTAATGAGTTAGTATCGCTTCAACTCCCAACATAATATAATAATAAACAGCAATTTGTGGTAGTCGGTCAGTAAAAACGAAAAACCACTTACTTTCGGGAAAATACATTCATCTCGCCATTCCTGTTTACAAATTAAAATCCTCCATCATATAAAAATAGGACACAAATGCCTTTATCGCAACAATATAACTAAATGCAAGAACACCAACGTAGCTTCATAAAAAGTCGCATAATCCCCACATGCTCAAAAAGGCATCACTTTGAAAACGGTCAAAACACCTTTCAGTTGAAAGCCAGCGACTTATCCAATGACAAATCCATCAACAACATCTCGAGACAAACTTAATACGCAGAAACAAGCGAAAATATTTCTTATTTCATAAAAATAAAGACTTATTTTCATCATCAACTATATTCCAATCAGCCCGCCCAGACTTAATCCAGTTTGAGCAAAATAAAACTGTCACAATAAAATTCGTGCACGTACAAGCTACGAAATCTCTAAAAACAATAGGGAATATGCATCAATTTTTTTTTATCAAAAGTAAGTATAATGCGTGAGAAAACCAACTGTAATATTAAAACTTTTTTCTTGCGTTTTTTTCTCGTGATATAGCTACTTGAAGTTAGCACGCAGTAGCAACCGCCGAAAACGCTCCATACAAAACGGACATGATATATGACGTCACATATCACGTTTCAGGCACGCGGTTACTATGGAGTTAGCCAAGAATTTTCGATTATTCTCAACTAGCGGCCGCCCGCGACTTCGTCTGCGTGGAGAGTTATTTCTCTATCCCTCGGGAACAGTATCTTTTTCGGGATGAAAGGCCTTATGTCTTTCTCTGTACCCTTGACAACGTGTATGCAAAATTTCATGATGATCGGTTGAGTAGTTAAGACGTGAAGGCGTAACAAACAAACAAACAAATAAACAAACATACAAACGGACTTTCGCATTTATAATATTAGTAAGAATTATCTCCCTAAATTTTGCGTTTAAGTACATATGTGTCATACAAAAAATGATGATTTGAACATTATTTCTTGCTCTTTTTTTTGAAGTCGGTTAAAAAGACTACACTAAAAAAATACCCATTTCCCAACAAAAAAAACATCAAATTCGGTTAATAAATAACAAAGTCGTCAAGGTAGTTGATGCAAAATCATAGTATTTTCAGGAGTTCTTGTAAACTGCTGAACCGAATTGAAAAAAAAATAAACGAGACCATCGCGCAAGAAAACTCAATCGAACAAAAAAAGAATCATCAAAATCGGTCCATAAATGTCGAAGATACGCATAACAACGATAAAAAAATATACAATCGAATTGAGAACCTCCTATTTTTTGTGAAGTCGGTTAAAAGTTTCATTGGTAAGGGAGCTCATTGCAAACTTTTCACACATTTAAATAAAAATAAAAGAAAACAAGGCAGGAAGCAATGGCAAACGTTGCTCCTTTGTGGAAACAAACTGCCATAAATGCCACATATAAACTACGACTTAACATTAGCACATCGTTCGTACAGCCACTATTTATTTCGTGGTGCAAAAAATTCATATTTTTCTATATCTTTGATAACACGATAGTAATAAACTTTAGTTGCATAAAACATTATTTTTACTCTTTTTATTTAACGACGGTTTAATCATAGTTATAAAATGATACTGATCATGATTAAATGCATGATGTAATAATTTTCATGCACATAGCTTTTTTCGTTGTCTTGTTAGTAGAATTAATTCCTTGATGAGGCATGAGTGATGAGGCATTTACACGGGTCGATTTTCACGGGCGACATGCTAGGTGACTTTAGTCAAATAGGACTTTTTATCGACAATCGCTGATAAAATCGAATCACAGACCTAATTTCAATGAGGTGTCGATTCGATTTTACAAGCGATGGTCGATAAAAAGCCCTAGTCGACTAAAGTCGATTAATCGTAAATCATTCGCGTAGTATAGGGTGTTTTTCAAAATTAAATAGGTACCATTCATGAATTTGGTTTGAAAGAAAAGTTTATAAATATAAACTACTTATACGTTTTTACTGCATTAAAAATGGAAACATGACTGTAAAATTAATACTTATGAATATTTTTAAACCAAAACTTTAACATAAGTAACTTGCGTTTGGTTGATTTTCCACTTTGCAAGAATTGACGTTCGTAACGCAAAATTAAATTAATATTTCAATGCATTACCGCAACACTCGTCTCGACTCGATCAATTTCACCCACATTTCATTTCGATTTACACACGCATAAATACTGTTATACACGACCATGGTCCGAGCTATGCTTTTTTAGCGTTCCGTACCTGAAAAGGAAAAAATAGGATCACTTTATTGTCCGTCTGTCTGTTTTTGTGTCCGTCTGTCAAGACCCTTTATCTTGGGAACGCGTGGAGACCTCAAGTTGAAATTAAATAAAACCATATACTAAGGTCTACAGTCACTTGAAACTGTGAAAAAAGTGTGTAAACTGTGTAAACTTCTAAGTTAATATAAAAATGATACGGCCGTTTATGCCGCAAAAAATGCATATTTCGACACTAACACTAAGGGAATCAACATTTATAGGGTACTTCCCGTTGACATAGAACTATTAAATTGGGCAAGTAATATCGACTTATACTACAAATACAGAGAAAAGTCTGAAAACTATACCATCCATCCATCAGCCATTTTTGATGTCCCCACTGCTGGGGCACAGGCCTTCCTTATGGGTGGTAAGGAGGATGGGCCATAACCCACCACGCGGGCCCAATGCGGATTGGTGGGTGTTAACAACTGCAAATGCAGCCGGGACCAACAGCTTAACGTGCCTTCCGAAGCACGGAGGAGCTCGAGATAATAATTTTTTGGTCACCCATCCCATGACCGACCCTTGCGAACGTTGCTTAACTTCCGCAATCGCTGGGCCAGGCGCTAAGCCACTGCGCCACCGAGCTCCTCAAAAAACTCTACATTTGTAATTAAATCATAAATTATATAATTAATAATTTGTAATTAAATTAGATTTTTTAATGTATGTATGTACCTACTTTAACTTAAACTTTTATTGTGTAAAAGAAAAATATTTGCTTAACCAACAAGTTAGTGATTAACTAATTTTTGTAAATATTTTTAGTTTAATTCGCCTGAAACACAGGATTTCCTAGTTCAGGCAAATGTACTATTTTGTTCATTATATGTAAACCGTGTACAAAAACATTGTATCTGCACCTATGGAAAATAAATAATTATTCTATTCTATTCTATAATTCTATAAAAATATAGTCTTTATTTAAGTACCTACAAAGTACGTAACCCTCGGTGGGCGAGTTCGATTCGCACTTGTCCGGTTTCTTGCAATTCATCTATTCAATTCAATCAACTTCATGCATTTCATCCGAATGGTTATCATATTATGTTAACATTTTTGTATGGAATAAGCAAAATATGTTTTATTTTCCACAATATGTTTTACTATCTCTTGATTTCTTCTTTCACTATCCTTTATTTAATGCCATCTCTACTCAACTGATCGATGACTGACTGATTGATCGTTTTAAGACATATTTATTGTTGTTTATTTACATTTACCCACGTAGATAAACAAAGGTATTTAATATTCATGCGTAGGCGCAACGGAGCGCGCAGGGCACGGTTCACTCAGTCCGAGATCTACGATTAATTAATCAAGATTAACATGCGTAATTGCAACTTATTAATACGTAGGTACTTTAATATATACAAGTCGTCAGCTAGAAGGTTACTTGGAAAATAGATTTATCAAAATCTTGGATTTCATTAGTAACCACATAATGAAAGAAGTTGAAAAACTGCACTACCTATATTAATTTTACTGGTGACTAAACATTATTCCAGCAAATTCAATTAAAACCATACTAATTCTTGTTCAAATACAATAATAAGTACTCCAATTGAATAATTCCAAGAATTTCCTACTTATCGTTCGTCAGTTTTTACAAGAAAACTGCTTTTGCACCGGTCAGGATATACTGACTGATAAATAAGTGTAACGGGATATGACGTCATCATGTGTCACAGTGCCACTCAACGATTGCTATCGATAAGGCACTCGGCGAATTAATTGAATGTGTCAAAACAAACACAAGTTAGTCGATAATAGTGACAATGTGTCTTTATTATTCAATGAGTGTTCTTACTAAGTATGTGACATAAAGTTAATATACCAGGGGGGTAATTACGTAACTTTGTTGCAATCAACTCTGGCAGAAATCGCAGTTACATCGCTGCTTTAGTAAGAACCAATGTGACAACTGTCTTAACTACAGCAGCAATGCAACCGCGCTTTCAATCGATTTCAATCGAGAATTGTTAGCAACAGCTTTACGTAATCAAGGTACAGGGGGGTTGTTGCAATCAACTCTGACAGAAGTCGCAGATACATCGATGCTTTAGTAAGAACCAACGTGACAACTATCTTAACTAAAGCAGCAATGCAACTGCACTTTCAATCGATTTCAATCGAGAATTGTTAGCAACTTACTTACGTAATCAAGGGTCAGTGCCCTGTTTATCAAAACCTACAAGTCTTGTACTTTTAAAAAACAAGCATTTTCCTTATGAAAATAATTATTCCAAAAATCCATTTATCAAAACACGTTAAATTATTAAACGCTACAAATGTTTTTGTTTATTTAACTAATATGTTTCCACCCTTACATTAGTCATTTAGTTAATAAAAAAATCAAAACTTGTAAAAAAAATTACAACTTGTAAAAAACTCAACGGAAAATCCTGAGTGTTTCTGAGGGTGTCTGGCAACTCTCCATTCTTATTTTTACATGTCTTGCATAAATTGTTTGGAAAAAGACATAATTATTTACATGAACTTGTAAAATTTTTCATGTACATTTTACTTGTAGCTTGTAAGTTTTGATAAACAGGGCACAGCACAGTATATTAACTTTGTGGTATATGAAGTATATTTTTTTATTTTTCTGAGCACAAAGTATAGGTATTTGAGTTTCAGATCAGCAATTGCAATTTTCAATATTTCGCAATTAACTTATCCTTGTGAGAAGAAAATGCCATTAAGCAGTCATTTTCCTTGAGGACGAATAGACGAAACACCTTAATTCGATAACATTCCAACGTGAAACGGAAAACTTAACCCGTTAAGTCCAGATAATGGTCTGCAAACGGTTACGCCCCGGAGCGACGCGTACGCAGAGCTGCGCATCTAATGTCGTCGCACTGCAGTTAGGGCGCAATTACGCACGATACGCGAGGGCGATATTTGTACGCAATTAGTGCCCGCACGGAAAGCCGGTGTCCGGACATCGCGGGTAATTTATGGTTACAAGAAAGTATCAGTTGAAAGTGCGATTGGAGTAGGGCTGCTCATTATACAAAAAAAAAACATATTTTTTGAAACTTGTAGAACCGAGTTTTACAATATCTTACCAGCCCCCTACTCAAATGTCTAATATTCAATGCGTTTGAGCGCTACGCTTACTATTAAAGCTTTTAAAGAAGCAATAACGTATAAAATTATCATTCAATAAATACATCAAATTAAGTCTGTGAATAGGGAATATGCATCAAATTTTTTTTTAATCTTAATCAAAAGTATAATGCGTGAGAAAATTAACTGTAATATTAAAACTTTTCTCTTGCGTTTTTTTCTCGAGATATAGTTACTTGAAGTTAGCGCGCAGCAGCACCCGCCGAAAACGCTCCATACAAAACGGTGACGTCACACATCACGTTTCAGGTGTGTTTCGGCGCGTTTAATATGGAGTTAGCCAATAATCTTCAATTATCTCCCTAAATTTTGCGTTTAAGTACATATGTGCCATACAAAATATTGTTTCTTATTCGATATTCTATCTGACTGTAAAGTGCATTATATCCGAAAATGAAAAAAAAATATTGTTATTTTTCCCTGATTTCATCGTGTGATAAAACTAAAATAATACATTTTTTTTATTTTATTTTTTTCCAGTTCCATCATGTTTTTATAAGTGTCCGCAGCGATCAAGCTCAAATTCATCAAAATCGGTGACTTATGCATATTCCCTATTACATAAGTTTGCGTCACGTGATTTAATCGTCTATATAATAAGCGTAGCGTTTAAACGTATAGAATGTTGCCAATTTGACTAGGGGGCCGGTTTGCGTTGAGGAACATCTTGCATTGTTGCGTGCAATGTTTCAAGATTAGTCGCATGAAATCAATCACAAAATTCATGCTTGAAGATTTGTGTGTGATAAGTTTGAAGAATCAAACTTCGTTCACAAATATTTTCATTAACAAGATATTTTTTTAATTGTCAATGCAAACTCACGTTTTGATTGTCCTGAAGTTACAAAAAAGCTACTGCCTAGCAGCCGTGAGATGATTACCTTCATGATCTTAGAAGTCATTTCCTTCTGAAATTCAAGCTAGTATGTCCTTTTCATACGAATCTATCATATTTTTCGTATCCATCGTGTCCACTGTTCAGTGATTCTCATCCTGTTATCACACCTGACGCTAATAAAGTAACATTGTCACGCAAACGGAAACTCAACGCAGATTGCGTATGACAAAAAGCAGTTTACGACTCAATTTAATTCATTGCAAATTATCTACAATATTTTTTTTGTAACGATAGTGCCAAATTAACCAATTAAATTATGATTCGACAAAACGAAATTATTTCATTACTGATTAGGTTTTTTATGACACAGTTTTTTATCAATATTTTCTTGGTATTCTTTTTTTGTTTTAATTACCAGTATCTCATTGGTGTAGGATTTCGTGTGAAGTGCGTTGCGACCTTTGGCCTTATCGTCACTTAACATCAGGGGAAGTAAATTTATAAAAAAATAAAAATATTTTGCAAATGTATTTGGTACTAAGACTATCAACCCTATGGCATGGCCGAAAGCGCCCGCAGCTGACTACACGACGACTGACATTTCCGCGCTCCGCAGGGTTAAGTTGTCCCACCGACCCGCCCGCCTCGAAACGATCAAATTCGCGACAGCCCATTAACTTGAACATCACTCAATACCGATGTGACATTTATCAGTAATTAAACGTATTCAACTTAAATGCATCCTTGTTGGAAAGGCATTAAATTAAAATTATAAACAATCGAATTATTTCTTAATGCTTCGTACAGAACCGATGTAAATCGAGAAGCAGTAAAATTAACCATTGTTTTACTACTCGCTTAAGGGTGATCGTTTATTTTCATTAATTCAGAGTAAATGTCGACCGCGCCTTAATTGTCAGTGGTTGCACTCAAAACGAAGTACCCGACTATTTTCAGCGCAAACCTTGAATTTACACTTTTTAAGTAAAAACTGTTCTACTATAACACCTATTTTTCTTGTCATTGCAAACAATTAACACTGTGAGAGTCAGTTTTAAAAAAATCCCACAAAACGATTAAGCGTGGCGCGTTGCTTGGGAAAATGATACTTAACGCAATGTAATAGAATCGAGTCAGACTTGTAAAATCAGCTCTGATATACCGTCGACAGTACCAACATAAACGACTGTTTGAAATTGCAAATAGCAGACCTTTGCCCGCGTGTGGAATCAATAAAAATAATAGTCAGTAGGTAATTGTTTATTAGCACGAATGCAAGAACGGTAGAAATTGTGTGAATTTGTCTCGTGTTTTCTATTTTTTTTTTTTTGGATTTATACTGAGACTGTAAATGATGTAAAAAAAAATCAAAGTGACTATGCCGAGTCTTATAATCATTTGAGACAAACGTACTTAAAGATGATATAATAGTAGCCTTTCTTAGCATTCATTCTCTCTGTAATTTATTTTCGCTTCAATTTTTGTAATTGATTGTCCTATAACATTAAAATGCATTTCCCATTATAAACTGCGACTACTTATCTAGAACAGTCATCATAGTCGCGTCAAAACAAAACAGTGTTTTCATTACTGTCAAAACCCAAAACCTAATTTGTCACCACAATTGAAATGACAGTTACTCCGTTATCAGTTTCATCAATCAAAAGCAATATCGGTGCAATACTAAAACTGGGCAATTAATGTCTATATTGACAAAGATTGCGGTTCTAATACGATTTCAATGGACTATATCGATCATGTTTGTACGAGATAAAATCGACCGTGCGTGCAGCAATTAGTGCCCATTGAATTATTTTTTAATTTAATGCGACAACACACGCGGGCGGAATTTAATTTCCTTCGTACAATAGAGCGATATTAATTTTCCCGCCAAAATTCTTTTTTTTTACGTACTTAATACTTGTACTTTACTTAAGATACCTCATTAGATAGGTTTTAATTAGAAATAGTAAGCCACTTATCAGAAATAATACCTACCTTAAAAAAACATTCTATTTTTTTGGTAAAAAAGTTTTGGTTAAATACCTAGTTATTTGTCCAGCTGATAAAAATAGGAGATGACATCAAATGAAAAATGTTATATTTGTTTTTCACGCAAAAACGGCTGAACGGATTTGAAATGGCACAGTTTTACTTTTAATACCGGTCAAAGATTCTTGCGGGATTTTTCTAATGTCTACGCGGATGAAGTCGCGGGCAAAAGCTAGTATTACAAAATTGTGTAGAGTGTCTGCTCCCATCGTAAATATGTAAATGAAAAAAAAGTTAATAGTGTTAAAATTTCTTCAAACGAATGAAAAATACTTATTGAAATTGAAAAGTAAATAAAATAACTATAATATTATTTGGTAATAATATCTATGTAATTAGTGTTTTTTAACACTACAGTACACGCGCCTGTTTTTTTTACACGAGTGCTCGCGTGGCCTACTATAGTAGGCCTTTTTAATATGTGTTTATTTTGTGTTTACTTACTATATGAATAAAATTGTAATTGGTATCAGCTCTGTATTTATCAGTCTTTTATTTAGAATATAGTTATAGCATTAATTTGCTTTTAAAACTAGGAAATAAATAACAAATCAAAAACTTAAGAAAATTGACACAAAAATGACTCTCTTGAAGAATTTCTTTCCAAAACTTAAAAAACTAATGTTCAGACTTATTATTTCTAGGATTTGTAACACTGGGACATACGACAGCTTGATGATTAGGGCAAATCCATTTGGTACAGGATTTACAACACTTTTTTGTTGATCGATTACGTGCTCGTGAGCAAAGTGCGCATCGGCAAACACTTCCCATCTTTGGTGTTAGATCATGCTGTTCCTGGCGTGGTTCACCCAAAAGCTCTTCAATTTTATATTTCAAACCTCGAGGTAGCGTGATCTTCCTCAACTTCCAATAACCATCTCTCAACTTGATTGTCGTTGATGATAAATCTGCAAAAACATAAGCAAAATTGCAATATAAGTAGTGAAACCTCTATAAAACCAAAAAAAAACAAAATTAGCAACATTTCATAATATTTTCTACAACATTCCGTTATTAATTAATGTTGAAATACATACAAAGAAATAACAATCACTTACATTTTTTCGTTACGCCAGTGCTCGCGCGGACTACAATGGTAGTCCTGCGGTTTTAGTCTCAAATAGTGCACCCACCCGTACAGGTAGGTGTTGCATGTGTCACTGATCTGATCCTACGCGTAATTATCTTTATGAGGAATAGCTGGAAGTACAAAGAGTTAGCGCGCAAAATAAAAAAGTTGCAATCAAATATGTTACCATGGTCTACTATAGTAGGCCACGCGTGTACTCTAGTGTTAATAATAGTTCGATATACCCTACTTGTAATTACCTAGGTACTGATAGAAAAATCGCCTTTTCTTAATTGCTGTAACATTTGCAACTATTTCTAAGAAAAATAAGCAAAATAGAATCAATTATTATTAAACGGTTCAATCAACTCTTACACTCGTTTATCTATTACTAAAACAATTACATTAATTGCATTATGGCCGTATTAATTGCATAATTACAAATGTAAATCGAGGCTACGAACATTGTTACGTGTACCACAATAGCCGTTTGGTCATTATCGAATATCGGATAATTAACCGCAGTTTAACTAAATGTTACGCAACTATTATCGTGTAATATACATTATATTTCGACTTGTCCTAGTTACCCACTGGTGAAAATATTTATTACTTCACAATGGGCCGATCGTATTTTTTTCTATTGTGATTTATGTGCACTTTATGGGGCTTTTTACACCCTGGGTCGATTTTCCATGCTACTTTAGTGCAATTGGACTTTTTATGGATAATCACTTGTACAATCGAATCGCAAACCTAATTTCAATGAGTTGGCGACTCTATTTTGCAAGCGATTGTCGATAAAAATGTTCCAGTCGACTAAAATCGCCTAGCAAGTCGTCTGGAAAATCGGTCGGTGTGAATGCCCAATGGTTGTCTTGTCATTAGAAAGAATACCATTTGCACTTTATTTTACCACCACCATCATCATCACCTTCTAAGGGGAAGTAAACTAAAAAGTCGTTGTTGTATATTGCAATAAAAATATCATTGACACTAAATATGAAGTGGTTAATTATCTGGAGTCTTACACCAACATCTATCGAGAAAAAAAAATCTATAGTGTTAATGAATAATTTCGTTTCGCTTTTCGGCGGTAGATCATTGTATCATTTTTTTACGCACGTTTATTTCTCGTCTTTGTTATGTTTGTGCTACGGGTACAGATTATGCTTTATGTGTTATTATACGATTTTTAATGTATTCCTCACCGAAGTCAGTGTACTTGATGTTGATCTACATTTCCATTGACAGCGAAGAAAAAAGTATTTTATCTTAATTAATCGTTGCAAAAAGCAACAGTGTAGGGTTGGGTGGCCATACTTGTTGCGCGTACGCACCGTGCTATCGTCCGAGGATCTATAATTGCGGGTGAAATTCGTATATCTTTCCCGCGCTTACGCACACCCTCGGAGTTGACTGACTGATCGTCAATTGTTATTACAAAACAAATAATTAATGATCTAAATCAACAGTTCATTTACAACGTATATAAAAGATCTGTTTTATATTGTCTGTATGCATGCATGGCACTCAAAATATATAAATTCATAATAGCTTACCTTGTTTTGATTTATTTGATTGTAATATTTTACTTTCCATAGTCAGTAGTTTAGTGAAAGACATATGAGAAGCTTTTGGATATTAATTTTCAATTCGATGCCTTAACATGGGTAGCCTTAGTAAGTCATGTCCTCTTTGATCATTTCTGCGGTGGTGTCGTGTGAGGCAGGTCGTTACGTTCCCTCAAATATGGTTGCGCGAAGCGATGGCTGGTTCATGCGTCATGCTCATGAACGGGTGCTGCCAGTGGGAATGGGTCTGCTTCTGACTACCTATCTTAACGCATATTGAATGGTATGTTTTTGTTTTCTTGTAACAGCCTAGACTGAATAATAAGTTCAAACTTTGAATTTAGCTTGAGCCCTCTAAATTGATTAAGAAATTTGAAATTCATTAAGAAATGAGCTAATTAAATGATGTTATTTATTTGTTAGTCTTTGTTAATATAAAGTCTGGAAACGATATACCTACATATTTGTAAATATCGTGCCATCTGATAAAGCTGATAATTTTTTTGCGCCCATTTTTCTTGTAAGCTAAAAGACGTCATAGTGGGTGGTAGTAGGGTAAAAGAATTGACGATTTAAAAATGCCTATTATGTGAGCTCATTTAAATAAAGTATATGTCATTTTCACAACGAAGTCATTTTTTAGTTCCTCAATAGGGTATTTTCCAAATTCTTTAAAACTGCTTATATTTAAAGATTGAGACGAACGATTTAACAGAAAAATATTAAAAGTATAATTAATGTCTTTTTTCTTCATTAAACCAATTAATGTTAAATTATTTTTAAATATTTTTGAATTTACCGCCAAAACGCTCGGTTCGACAACGTCTACTGTGTGACGTCATCTTTGTGTAAACAATAGAGTAAATTGTTACACAGACTACATAGGTGTTCAAATTGTTTACACAAAGTTGACGTCCCACAGTAGACGACATCGAACCGAGCGTTTTGGCGGTAAATTCAAAACCATTAAAAATAAATTAGACTTTAATTGTTTTAATAGAGAAAAAAGACAATAATTAATTTATTTTTATTTTTCTGTTAAATCGTTCGTCCCAAGCTTTAAATTTAAGCAGTTTTCAAAAAATTGGAAAATACCCTATTTATTGCATCTGTTAGTTATAAAACGTGTTACAAAAATACTCCTAATGCTGAATGGTAGATAAGATAGGGACCATCAAACTGATAACTTTTACTATAGGACCAACTCCAAAAGATCAGCTGTTTCATACAAAAATTAAAAACGATAGTATCAAAATGTATGAAACAGCTGAATTTTTTTTCATGATTTCAGAGTTGGTCCCATAGTAAAAGTTGTTCAGTTTGATGGCCACTATCTACCATATACGGCATTAGATGTATTTTTTTAATACGTTGTATATAATGTAGTTAGTCATGGTAATAAATATTCGTGTAATAAAAAGTAAAATTAAAAAGATTTTTCCGATATGGCAAATGTAATGAACTTTCCTTTTAAATTACTAAACAATTAGACGAATTGCAAAGACTACACTTTAGTTTCAAATTAATATTTCAATATAACAAACGGCTTTAATCAATCAACTAAAGATAATTATCTTAGTGCAATTTTGTATCATAATAGTAACATTGTTGAACATAAATACAAAAAAGCCGACATTACCTATAGAAAGGACAGGTAGGACGATAAAATGGTTACTAATGTAGCCGTGATGGATACACTCAATACAGCAATAACTTTAAGTGGTATGGTATGAAAAATTAATTAACATTTGCCTTGGTGTATTGAATTTCATTAAAACCCAAGACACACTGAAGTAAGAATTCAGTTAGGTAAAGTTAGCCCGTGTCTACTGCAGAAAACCAAATGCATTGTTTCTGTAGAAATACGATAATTTTGTTTTATTTTAAACACTCTGTTATACATTTATAATTTGCTTTTGGTATTTTTAAGAGTATTAAGTATTTTATGTAATGTTAAACAACAAATAAATTGTCTTGTTGTCACATAATTTCTCTCCCATAGTTAACGACATTATTCCCATACCTACACTCTCTTTCTAATATGACATATTACTGCAGGGATAATATAATGTGCTTGCTCCACATAAAACTAGCTATTTGTATATTAACGATCTTATCGAAAGTTATTAAATTGAATGACGCTATGATCAAATGAATCAAATCAACTATATAAATATATTTTTGCATTATTGGTATTTCTTCCTTTACACATGAGGTTCGATAAATAACAAGAGCAACTTCCCCAGAGATGAAAAGAAAGAAACATTCTTCGAAACGATGACATACAACAGTTAGCAATCCTACTTCCTACTAATAATATAAATGTTTGTTACTCAATCACACTAAAACTGTTAAACAGATTTGGATGAAATTTGGCACACAAATATTTTATAGCTTGGACTAAAACATAGGACATTTTATCCCGGTCAAAGATGCCCTAGAGAAGTCCACACAGACGAAATCGCGGACGGTAGCTTGTACTAACATAGTTTTAAGCAACAATGTTGAACAATGCCCCCGCCCTTGTGTCTTGACCCTTAGCTCACGTTTTATTATTCAATTTCTCAAGAATGCATATATTAGGAATAAATACAAGCAATATTTACATACAGAATGCTCATAAGAAGCAATGGCATGTGATCGATATATCATTTAAATTAGCGAAATATTCATAACTTCGTATTGCAATTTGAGATGTAAGTAACATCACGGTTCTATTACGTAACCATGAAATTAACTATTGTGTATTAGTACATTTACATTTTTATTTTTTAATACCTTTATTTATATCCCTTTTATGGAACTAGAATTCAATAAAATGATAACGTATGTCTTACTTCTAGATACCTGCGTTTCAATGATATAGCGTTCGCAAAAACATCATTACGACCGTCCGCAAAAAAACAATGAAACGTTTCGCGCTAAAACAAAAACGAATAAAAAGATTACGTTATTTGATTAGCCCTAATTACATTTCTGACCGTAATTAACTTGCACGTATCATTCCCTTTGTTTTATTACAGAAAAACTGATATAGAATCGTAGCGGCGTAAATGAAAAATGTAAGAAAAAAGTCTTTATTTGCTTACAGGTAGAGTCTAAACTATTTTTTTCGCCAGCAATGTAGAGTTAGATGTCTTATGTCGAGATAAACAGGTATGTTATTAAGGCGTAATTTACGATGTAAATTATGGCGATTTGTTAATTTTACATTCAGCAGCGTTATAGACCGTCGACGGAACATTTAGATTGGTTCTCTTGGTAATATTTTTATCTAGCACTTTTCGTAAGTGGTGCGTGAAAATAATTAAACAGTGTTTTTTCTTCCGTGCTAGAAGAATTCGATTACGTTTATTATACCTCTTACATACTACAAGTGGTTGTTTTAGAGGCGGTGAACTTTAAATTGAAATAAAATACTGAAAAATGATTTTAGTTTCCATGAAATTAGCTTTATATGAAATATATTTTTTGGCATTTATAAACATTACGCCATGTAACGATTGTTGTACGCGTAGACCGCGGTGCCCACATGGCTGAAATCATATTCAAATGAATACCATGTGGCACCGCGGCTGGCGCGTACAATCGTTACATGGCGTAATCTGGAGGTCCAATTTTCACACACTCTTCACGGTAAAGGCAGTATTGCGAAGAGTTATTTACTACCATTATTTACCGGATGTATTTCGGCAATAATGTTTTGAATGTTGGCATCAACGTACTCAATAAAATTGTGTCTGGTTTATCGGCGTAGACATGCAACTTTAAAAACCTTCAAAAAAGACAGCCGTTACTACAATACGTGCGTACGTACATACGTACGTTACGTATATCCGACCGATTACTCATTGTATTTAGTGGTGGGCGACTCGGGTCAATTTACCCGGGGTTACTTCTCCAGCCCGTCAACTCGGGTTGACATTTTCCTAACCCGGGTTGACTCGCTTGACTTGGTTGACGCGCCAGACGGGCCGCCACTCGCCCACTTGATGCGTACGCGACTTTCCAACCGAGTCAACCCGGGCTAGCACAATCAACCCGCCAACTCGGTTCGGTGTGTGGCACTGTATTACCGCTCGCACTCGCTTCGCGGCCAGCCCACCGCGCCGCTCCCCCCGCCCGCGACAGCCTTATTAATAATGGTAATAGTAGGTAGTTTGCTCGCTCTATCGTTTTTTTTAGTCTTTAAGTGTTTTCTAAGTAATTTAACATGGTAAACAATAAAAAGAATGTTGTTTGGGAGTTTTTTAGCAACCGAGTTGGATCGGTTCAATAGTTCATCAAATACAGACAAAACGAGTTGCAGCCCGGGTCAGCATAGATTTCAACTTGGATGACTTGAGTTGAAAAAATTGCGACTCCGCGGCCCATCGCTGACCCGGGTTGACCCGAGTTGTAGCCCGGGTCAGCATTAGTTTCAACTCGGGTAACCCGAGTCGAAAAAATTACGACTCGGCCCATCACTAATTGTATTCAGAATATACTAGAATTAGCTAGTGTTACAAACTTGCTACTCTTTGCAAACTGTAAAAGCACAGTATAAGTGTCTGGTGTGTCAAAAACTTAATTGTACCTACATATGCTTACACGACATGGACTTAGGTATCGTTTGTCTTCGATGACCTAATTGTATCAAAACACAAACTTAAATACTAGGTTTTCCACTATACATTTATTGAGTAATAAACATACCAATGAGAGAAAAAAGTATGACCTACTTCCCCTAAAACTCAACACATACAAAAGTAATATAAGACTATGATATGACTACACAAATCAATTTATTTACCACATGCTCATCATCAGAGCTAAATAAAATAATACGCCTCAATAAAACCCGATAGGAAAACCCATTCGTAAGGCGAACACAATGTCACGACCCCCACAATTAAATAATTATACACAGTGGGTGCCTACGCGCATCCGACCTGCGCACAACCCACACAGTGGTACGGTCAGCGTCAGAAGTTCCTGAACACTTCTGTACTATGTCATACAAAATATTTAAGTAGGTACTTAAATTGTAACCCTTATGAATCTGGCAGTTGGTTACCAATTACTGCCGAAAATGGCAGTTGCTTCTAATCTACAACCAACACATTTCTTAATCAACATTACTAGGTCATAGAATAAATATTAGTACACGCAAGGTTGTCTTAACTCCATGAAACTGAAGAACTTTCTCAGTTATGTACATACTAGCGGCCACCCGCGGTTTCACACGCGTGGTTCCCGTTCCCGTGGGAATATCGGGATAAAAGGTATTCTATGTTTTAATCTAGGCTATCTACTATCTGTGTGCCAAATTTCAAGCAAATCCGTTCAGTAGTTTTTGCGTAATTGAGGAACAAACATCCAAACTCACAAACTTTCACATTTATAATATTAGTAGGAATTAGGATAGTCATAGTCGTAAGTCATAAGTCGCAATACATCAAAGGAACTTTCTTTCCATAATAGTTCGATTGTGTGACCGCTCTGCCTTATATCTGCCTTTATGTGAACTGGAACGTGTAAATAAACGTGTACTACGCTATATTTTACACTTAATTATACTTACAACTTTCTTATAGGTATTTAACGAAAAAGTTAACATTATTTTTCCTTTTCGATGTAAGAAAATTTTCAAATAATGAAGACATAAGTCATTATCTCTGACATTTATTACATACACTAGAAATAAGTCGGATATCTAATTCTTACATCTTAAGGAATAAGTTAGAAGTATGTCATTCTATTCAATTTAATATGATTAAATCAAAGCGCAATTAAGTCCAATTACGAACACAATTACTATTAAACCGCCATGCAAGAAATAAAATGGCTTTGAAGTAATAATGTGTAAGTACTTACATCTATTTATGGAATCGGAATGAAATAATGACAATAATATTAAAATAGTGAACTTTTAACCTCACATTACAAAGACAAACTATTTCCCAATAAATAAACCAATAACTACCTAATAAATTAAACAAATAAAATCGAAGAAAGTTTAAGTTATTATAATTTTAATAACTGTAATTTGGTGCTCATTTTTTTTTATTAAGTACCTAAGTATTTTGTTTTGCAAAAGTTTGACTCACATTTAGCAATGTTGATAGTAATTATGCAAACCGTTTCTATACCTGATAAAAACATTAATGTTTTTTTACACGACTGCCCAAAAAAGAGAGTAACTAGTCATCTATGTTTGTATATAGGTATGTGAGTTTCTTTATTCCATGATAACTTCTAAATTTCTGAACAGATTTAGAGGTATGAAGAATCCTTACATCACCCTGAGTGACAATGGCATAATTTTTTTTAAAAGTCAATACATATGTCGATTTCAGATTAAAGGCTTTGATGAGTACGAACATTCTAAGATGATTTAATTTTATGTCACTATTCTAAGAAATAAAAATAAATAATAAAAAAACAACTGCCCTGACAAAAACTAATAAAAAAGTTAAATATAACAAGTTTAGGCCATTGCATTAGTCCAGAGGTGCCCAAAGGGTCGATCGCGATCGACCGGTCGATAGCGAGAGGTTTTAAGGTCGATCGCCAAGGATAAGAGATTTGACATTTTGCACCCAATGTAGTTTACATATGCAATTTTTTTATCTTGTTAAATATTTGGTAAGTTAAATGGTCAAAATGTCGATCTCTAAGTCATAAATTTTTGCCAATTCGATCTCCTTAAGAAAAAGTATGGGCACCCCTGCACTAGTCGGTCACTTGTTATTAAACTTTTTTTAGTTCATTTTTGGCAGGGAAGTCGTGTTTTTATTATCTTTCGGCATTCCTACAGCTGCTGATAGTAAATGCCGATTTCTTGAAATGCTAAATTATTATCATAACGATTAAAATCATTAATTAGTAAACACTGTAACTTTACAAGATAAACACTCTATTTAAATGTTTTATCAATAACGAAATGTAGCGGTCAGGAAACTTTATTAACTTAGGTATATTAATTCCGCTTTTTTTCAGTATAACCACAGAATAAATAATAGTACAAAGTAGTATAACTTAAGGCCACGACATCACCGCGTGCGCGTCCTGCGTCTTGCGTCTCAGCAACCAATGTGCGCTGTCTTGATGTGATGTGTGTCTTCCGTCGTCGGTCTCTCAGCTCGTCGTCTCGCAACCGCGCAATGGCTGACGAGACGCAAGTCGCAGGACGCGCGAACGGTGATATCATGGCCGAGCGGTTATAAGGCCTAGCATATTCTGTGGCCTAGCCAAAGTAACATTCGCTAATCTTCGTTATCGCTTCGCTTTCGAAACATGTTTGGGATTGACATGTTTCGTTAACAATCGAATTTTAAAACGTCAAATCCATACATGTTTAGAAGCGATAGCGAAAATTTGCAAATGTTACTTTGGCTAGGGGGAAGGTGCGCGTCCACTGCATCGGAATCGGAGCGAACGGATTTGTTGCTTTGTATGGATTTCTATGGCACTGCGTGTACGCATTGTATGGCATTTCCGCGCCATAGAAATCCATACAAAGTGACAAATGCCGACGCTCCGTCCACGCCGTACGCTCCGATTCTGATGCAGTGGACGCGCAACGTTAGTATTTTCACCACTCCGATGTCCGACCTTAGCAATTAAACTAAACAGCTAAGCTGTCAAAACCCCAGTATGAACGAAACACGCCAACGCGAATGCTCGATTGATTTATAAGTAATTATTTACGAGGAAAACTATTCGATAATAATGCGTAATGCATTCAAGTTATATGAATAATCCAATTACGATAAGATTCCTTATCATTATCCATTATTTACCTAATAGGTGTACTGTGGTTATGAATGAATTCATTCATAAATGTGACGTCGCGTCGGTAGGTAACTAAAATAGCGAGTTGTGATTTTTCATTTATTTAGGATATTCTTTTGTTTCCTGGATTGTGACGAAATGGGATTTTATACCAGTAAGTTAAATTAATTATTATTCCATACAAAGAAAAAATCCAGCTTAGATTGCTTCCTAAATTATTTTCTCTTTATTTGTAAAGTTTAATAATTAAACTTAATCGATTCTAATGAATCGATATTATTTTTTCTTCAAATCAATATAATAATTGTATAAGTTTATCTAAGCCGTTAACGCTCTTCATTCGAATAAAATAGTCATCAAACTAGTGTACAAAGGCAAGTTTGTATTGAACATTTACTGATTTGTAGCAGATATTCTTTGAAACCTCAAAAATAGAGACATTATTTTCTGAAACTTTTGCAATTCAATTCATTGAAAATATTGAAATCACATTTTTTGAGGTCAAATATTATAAAGCCTTTTTAGACGCCATGGTATACGTTATTCTTAAAATATAGGTAATACCAATTTGGGTAATAATTAAATAGTCGTCATCTTAGATTCATTAATATCACAAAGGATTCTTATAAAACCTATCAATTTAATCTAGTCACTTTTTATAAGTATAAGCCCAACCCCAATCATTATTTTATACAGTCATGTAATAACTAATAATTTGGTGACACATTAAGTCATTCCTTCGAGCAATTACTGTTGAGTGATGAATCAAATGATGATTATTGTGATGTGAAGATATTTCTGCATTAGTTAGGTATACGCGAGTTAACATAAAGTAAACTGGATCAGTGGCTAAAAGTGGTTTTCATCTGAAAAGTCAATTCCAAAGTGTCATTTATTTCAAAAACTCATCTTAAATAAATAATAAAGTGTACTTACCTAAAACTACACACAATTACGAGAACAACGCTTGGTTTTCATAAAAAAAGCCTTGAAAAAGAATTTATGTAAGTAAAACCATATTTATTCTTATGGTAAAACTACGAGTTTTAGTACAAACGCAAATCCTTTGGTTGTTTGTTGTTTCTTTTTAAGTTGGTTGTTGAACCAAAGAATTGTACTAAACAATCATGATGATGAAAACATACAACATAGAAGAAAAAAATCTACATAGAAAATAATAGTTCAGACACATCACCATGCAAAGCCCGTATAAGTACATACCTACTACCTCGTACTGTAAGCAAATTAGCGATTCCCGCGAACCGTACCTAATAACAACCAATTAAGGATTAACGCCATAATCAGTCGCAATTAGTTTAATGGCATTTATCTATTAAATGACAATTGATTACAAGAAACTAAGGTCGAGATTAGCCCTGTAATAGTTATAAATCACGACACGACTTTTATGGCTGCGGGTAATGCAAGTTTGCACGTTGAAAATGCACGTTTTAATTATGTTTATGGGCAAATTATGAGCGTTATCGATAGCTTGTTTTAATGTCAACACTTATAAAAGTTATTATGACACAAGGGATACAAGCAGTTTTTCTTTTAACATATAAAAACACATATTTTTCAATTGTCTCAGCGACGACATGTGTATTTTTGGATCTAGCACGGAGATTAGTTATTTTGCAGAATTAACGATGTACATATTTTTTCCTAAAAAATGTGATAAAGAATGCAACTCTACAAATTGTGTATCTACTCTGGTAAATAATAATTAAAAAAACTCTATCTGCGTTATCGATAACTACTGCCAAGTATGTAATTAGTATCAGTTATGATATGAAGAGCAACTTTTTCTTATAGTTTTCTTGAAATTCTTTTAACTTAAGTTTTTATTGACATCTCATAAGCAATACCAAATAAGTCCTTGCAAGAACTAGTTTTTTCCTAGTCTCGATATTAAAAGAGACTTATAGAATGTGCTAATTCAATCATGGGTCTCCTTACATCAAGTCACGCCATCTTGACTATTAATAATTAGCAAACAAATTGTTCAGGCCGATTATTGTCAATTAAAACTGTATAATGCGAGTATCATTTTCCATAAACTTTGTATTACACGTGGGTTAGAGAATGCATTGTGTTCATAATGATGTACCCGACTAAATGTCACTGGGAGAAAAAGATAATTCTCCTTTCAACTACTACTTGTCTTTTTAATTATTTTACATTCTAGAAGTCTTTGTGCAAAAAATTATTGGTTTCTTCGTCAACTTTTTATGATTAAATTCGAACGCAATTTCTGATATTCCTTTTAACAATATTTATTTCTTTACAATGACACTATTTACGCTTAAGTATATAGATAATAATTCTGATAAGGTTACTCATAAAAGCTATGTTTCCTCATAGGAATGTAGTTTTCTTCAATCAAATACCTAATCCAAATAGATCTTTCGTACAATTTTAACCGTAACAATGTGAAATTAGCACTACTAATTAGAGATACTAAACACGCACTATCTGTTATTTTTAAGCATTTTGATATAAAAGATAAATCTCTCTTACCTCTACCTTACAGACGGTGTCACCTCATAGCGCTAATACTACACTTTCTTTCCTAGTACGGTTTCGAAGTATGTACTAATGTACAATTCCTCAATAAGAATTTACGAGGGAAATGATATTCAATAAGTAGGTAGTCCATGCACATCTACAATGTTATGCAACTGACGCATTACTATTACATGGAAAATACTTCTTACATTACATGGGAACACTTTTTCCCTTAGTGTTCAGTCTGATTAGCGACTTTCATTTTTTATTTTATTAATTAACACGTTTTTATTAGGTTGCTTTCGCGTTTGTTTGTTTGTTTGTGTGTTTCTCCACAAAGTTTGCGAACGATTTTATCCTAACTTCCCGATGAGCTAGAGACTTACAACTTTGAACATAGGCCAGAACTGGAAGGCAATGCAATATTATGGTGTCATTGAGCTGATTTGATGATGAAGCCGGAAGAAGGCCACAGGAACTCTATGAAGAAACGTTACAACCCCATCGTGTTTGGGCTCGTTAGTATCGTCTTGACAAGTACTTTAATGGGAGACGTGGTTTAGGGTCTGATGATGACGGCAAAAGGCTATGCCATAGGAACTCAATATTGAAACCGTGCTACCCCATCAAATTTGGGCTCGTTTGAATCGTCTTGACGAGTTCTTTGTTGGGAAATAGTTTCCAGGGTCTGATGATGGAGCCGGAGGAAGGACACAGGAACTCTTTAATAAAACCACGCTACCCCATCGAGATTGGGCTCGTTTGAATCGTCTTGACGAGTACTTTGTTGGGAAATAGTGTCCAGGGTCTGATGATGGAGCCGGAAGAAGGCCATAGAAATTCTATAATAAAACCATGCAACCCCATCGAGTTTGGGCTCGTATAAATTGTCTTGACGAGTACTTTGTTGGGAAGTTTCCAGGGTCTGATGATAGAGCCGGAAGAAGGTTACTGGGACTCTGTATTAAAACCATGCGACCCCATCGAGTTTGGGCTCGTTTGAATCGTCTTGACGAGTGCTCCGATAGAAGATGGTATATTTTTAGTCTTGGCTCGTAAACTAAAAAGCAGAAAATAAAAATTTACTGAAAAAAAACACGTTTTTATTACAAAAAAGTCGGACTAAAAACATTAAAACGGACTAGTAGAAACAGACTAAAAAGTATTAAATAAATTTTTCTTTAAATATTTATTCAGTAGTATTTATAAAATAGATTCAGTCCATATTCAACTCGTGACTCATAAAATAATTCATTGTTAATCATTTCAAGTCTTATTTTATTATTCATCTAATTTGACTATACGCCCACATCTGATGGATCCTTTCATCCGAATTGTTTTCAATAAGGAAGGACTTTTTAGTAAAGATAATTATACCCAAAATTACAAATACCCGCTAAACTAAAATAATAATAAATCTTATCTTGCCACCAACTTCCACTTACGTACGAATCACGAATTACGTTCGAACCATGTACGAATCACGAAAGATGACCACAAATGGCGCCCATCTTCGCATTATAAATCATGAAGAAAAAACTTAAGACAAGATAATAATTCATATAAGTACATATAGAATTAAATATTATATATATTAGTAGTTTATGAAACTGACACATAAAGAGGGGTATTAAAACACGAGTGTGTGTTTAAAAACCGAGCCGCAGGCGAGGTTTTTAATAGTATCACACGAGTGTTTTAATACCTAGTTATGTGCAGTTTCATACACTACTTTATCTACACTCATACATTTGGGATTGAACCTACTCAATAAAAGATCAACGTTAGAAAAGAGAGAGAGAGACTTTGTTTGTATCAGCTAGGTACCTACCTTGTAATAAGTCATTTCCTTAGCTGCATCTAAAATATCGGGCAGAGTCCATTTTTTTTCACAATTTAAAGCACGAATAAAAAAAACCTACAAAACTCAGTAAGTATAACAAAATGTAAAAATTGAAATCAAAACTTTATTTGAAATGCTTTAGAAATGGCGCGCATTCCATTAGAAAAAAAAGAGATGAGTGCATTCCAACAATTTAATCGCACTAAGTCATCGATTACCATAGAGTGCATTTTAATCAATGAAAATATGTGGGAAAATATCGTTGTTTTTTTTTAATGTTACGGCACTGCCTTCTTTTTGGATTTGCCCTGTATCGTAATGAGAAAAATAGTAGATTATACAACAAGTGAAAAAAGAAGGAATTTAGTTCGAGGTACCTACTAAGTTGGATCCCGAGAGCAGCGAAGGATTCTAGAGTTGAATCCCGAGCGTAGCGAGGGATTCAAAAGTAGAATCCTGAGCGAAACGAGGGATACAAAGGACCGAGATGAAATTTTTTTTCACGAGTTGTGTACTCTACTGTTTACCATTGACTGCGAGAAAACATAATAGCAGTACGTAAGTACTGCTATTATGTTTTCTGGCGAATAAAATTTGATAACTATAAATAGGTACTATAGGTGTAAACCTATAGTACCTATTTATAGTTATCAAATTTTATTATTAAGATAGGTAATCGGTAATTTAACCGTTAGAAAATAGTGAAACTATAAGTTTTCCAATGACATAAAACAACCATGCTATGAGGGAAATTACATGATCAGTCTGACATCAGTCCATTTCATCAGTTTGTATAGACTTTGAATTTTTACAGACTGAAGATCGTACCAGACTGATGGAATGGACTGATGCAAGACTGAACATCTAATCTCCCTCTAATATAAAGAAAAGAACCCAAAGATAAGACACTAAAAAGAACCTAATTAATTTGGCGAGATATTTTTTTTAGAAAAGAACCCAAAGATAAGACACTAAAAAGAACCTAAATAAAATTGGCGATATTTTTTTTTATTTAATGGGGAGGAAAAGCGCAATTTTATCCCGATAGGTGGCGTCTTGTCGTTGGTACCGAGCCGCCTCAAAGAAACTGTCAAAACATATGGGAATCTCTTGGAGTATTGCACTTTTTAATTTTATACTGAGAAAATGCCGCATTGTTATGCATGTAACTTGTAAAATATTGGAGTTCATCGATTTCCCAGTAACAAAAAAAAACAGTGGGCAAAAAAATATCAAAAAAAATATGCTTTTTCCTCGATTTTCTCCTTTGCTGAGCCTGAGAAACATTATAAATCAAAAGGAATGTTTCATGAATTTGATGAAGCTTCGCCAAAATAAAACAACATTTGAATTATAACAGCTTTGTTCTTTAATATTTCAACCTCAGCAGTTTCTAACATATTTATAACTTGGATGAATTTGATAGGTATATCAAATATGGAATAAGCCCAATATTGGGGCCAAACAGAGAATTAATAGAATTTTATATGCCAGAGTCATTCAAGAAACTTAGAATGAAAATGAAAAATGAAAAATGAAAAATATATTTAATACAGCAAAAGGCTTATAAACTAAACTAAACCACGTTTTACATAAGATTAAGACACTTTTGCAGACAAAGCTTAAATACTAAGACGAAATATCTTCCGGTTCCTCACTAGGCAAGCCTGTATTGAGGTAACCTTTAATCGATTTGGTTCATGAAATTTTGCCATAATACGAATACAAAATTTAAATGGATAAAACATAAAATAAAATTATATTGGTATACATATAAAACATATAAAATAATATATATTATAGGATCGTTTTAATTCAGTATTAGTTATATAAGTGCATGCATATTAAGTTATTAATACAAGTAAATTTTCAGTATCGTCGTATGTAAGTTCAGTAAGCCACTTATAAATGATACATTTTGCTTCCGCTGTTTTCTTGTTTTTAATATCGCAGTATTTAGCTACTTTATTATAGACGCGCAATTTTACAAAGGAACCAAAGCGTCGAGCAAAACTAGTTTTAACGCATGGAAGTTTTATACTGTATACTCTTTGCTTCAGAATACTTTCATAGTCAGGGGAAGATAATAATGATTTGTGCACGGTCAGGGAGGTCTTATAAATGAAGAGCTGACGGACGCTTAGCACACCAGCTTCTTTGTACACAAGGGTAGTAGGGTATCTGTAAGGCTTTTGAAGCATTACCTTCAGTACAGACCTCTGTGCCCTCTCAGCCCTAATCATAAACGTTTTTGCTGCACTGCCCCAGTTAGTTATACAGTAAGTTATCAGGGACTGACATAATGCATAGTAGACAGATATAAGAGTGCTGAAACTTGCTGCGGAACGCAAACTTCGCATAATATTAATCACTTTTCTTATTCTGCCCGAGAGTACATCGATATGCTTCTTAAACGAAAGGTTTTCGTCTATATGGACTCCTAGGTATTTTGTGACTTTAGTACGAGTCAAGGCTACACAACGACAATATGATTGTTGATTGCAAGTCCAGCCGTGTATTTTGATAATTGTACCAGATTCGGGGGCCGAGGCAGCAGTTTTATGGAAACATAAGTACATGGTTTTCTGGGTATTCAGCGTAAGAAGGTTCCGATGAAACCATTTTGAAATGACTGCACAACCACGTTCCGCTGAAGCACAAACTTGGGCCCATGTTGACCCATGATAGATTATTGCAGTATCATCTGCGTAACACATAATATCTGCATTTTCGATATCAACGTCATGAATGTCGTTGATATATAGTATAAATAACGTGGGCCCAAGAATGCTTCCTTGTGGAACTCCAAAGCGAATGTATTGCAAACTGCTAACTGTTTGGCCAATCCTCACACACTGCCTCCGATCCGTTAAGTAGCTTCTGAACCAGTCTGAGGCTAGGCCACGAATGCCCATGCCTTCAAGTTTTTTTAGAAGTATAGGAACGGAGACAGTGTCAAAGGCTTTAGCAAGGTCCAAAAAGACGCCGACGCAGCTATGTTTATTATCTAGATGTGAGCTCACTGTGGAAGTAAGTAATGTGACTGCATCCTCAGTGCTTTTTCCTTTACGGAAACCAAACTGTCGGGGTGATATCAAATTATATGACTCCAGATAGCAAACTAGGCGTTTATTTACCAATTTTTCAAGGAGCTTCGAAAATGTACCCAGGAGTGAAATAGGTCTAAAATTGTCAACTGAATGTTTTGACCCACCTTTGTGGATTGGGCAGACTATCGCAGTCTTCCAGTCAAGTGGGAATGTACCAGTTGAGAAACTAAGATTTAAAATATGCACAAGTGGTACCATAATTTCACTCCTAATATTTTTAATGAGTAAGTTATCGAAACCATCAATTCCAGGAGCTTTGTCATTCTGCATGCTCATAATTAAACTTTCTACTTCGTTAGAGTCTGTAGGACTTAAAAAGAATGAGTCTGCTGGAGATTCTTTGACATGTACCGATCTCGCTAAATCATCTTCTGTTTTACCCAAGTCAGAAAGAATTTTATCGGCCAGTTTTTGACCAACAGATGAAAAATGATTATTAGTAAAATCAATCGAGTCTTGGGCATCCCGACAACCCTCAAGTGTAAGCAGCTCTGTTGGATCTTTTTTGCAATGAGATAGATTGCAGATGTTTTTAATAGAACGCCAAAGCTTTTTTGGGTTATTTTTGTTTTGGTTAAGCTCTTTATTTTCATATTGTGTTTTTAATTTTCTCAGTAGGTTTACAAAAAAGTTGTGGTATCGCGTGTAACATTTTTTAAGTATCACATTTTCTGGGTCATTCTTGGCCTTTTGATGCAGGCTGTCACGATGCCTCATACAGCGCATTAGTCCGGGAGTTATCCAGGGTTTCAAATTGAACCTCGATCTGCTTATTTTAACTTCTTGACTGTGTTTGCGAATTATATTTGACAGGATGTTTGAAAATACAAGACTAGAATCATTTACGTCATCATTATTGCATACACTACACCAGTCAACATTTCCAAGCTCGTTTTTAATAGCAGCAAGATCTCTCTTAACGATAAAACGTTCCGGTCTTACAGGTCTGGTTTTGAGTAGACTCATACCGAGCATAACCGGATCATGATCCGTTATGACAAACCTACATACAACACCAAGCAAAGATTTAAAGTTCTTTACATTTTTTACATAAATATGGTCAAGGCAAGCCAATTTCCTAGTTGGTTCAGTTATAGCTGGCAGAAACCCGTGCTCAGCCATCAGACACTGATACTCATCGCCTTGATTACTGTTAGTATCAATGATGTCAATGTTGATATCACCTGTTATCACAGATGGTAAGCAGCCCGTGTCTTTTAAGTAGATTTCTAAAGAAGATACAAACCTGTCCATGTTTTTAAAAGATGGGGAACGGTATATGCCAAGAATATTTATAGTATTAACAATATTTATAGCTAGACAGTCTGCATCGTCTATGGGAGGTGTATAAGCGGTAGCGTTCCAGATTTCATTCACATATATAACAACTCCACTGTTTTGATTGATGTTTTTCTCAGTTTTAAATGTATGATATCCTGGTAAATGTGGAAGAATGAGTGAATCATGGAGCCAACATTCGGTTAATATAATAATGTCAATTGAAACTTCCAAACGCTTTAGGGCCACGAGCAAGGTATCAAAGTTTTTTTGAATACTCCGTATGTTTAGTGAAAGTATTTTAAAGTTATGATCCCGTGTAAAAATTTCGTTACATTTGGACGTATCGTATATGACTTGACAGTTTAATTTAACCGAGTCCAATTCTGATTCCAAATCGTGTGTGAGAATCATTATGAAGGGTAAAATTTATCCAATTTCCAGAATTGCATTATAGCTTTATTATTTTTAAAATTATGCAAAGCATGGCTCAGTTTTTTTGGAGGAGTATACCTTTTCTTAGTGATATAAAAGAGCAATAAAGTACCAGTTGTGACGATAAGTAAGATGAGTAGATAATTATGAATAGATACATAATGGTGCCCTACAATATTAAACATGCGTAAATAAATAAATGTTATTTGATTCATATTCAGGAAATGGATAATAATATTATAATTATTGACAATGCCACCAGTTTTTAGCCTATAGCACACTGACGACAATGGTATAAAAGTTTTTAATATTGTGCTTATGTAAGTCAAAAGCAAAGACTCAAACCCTGTAAAGCTAAGCATAAATTCTATGAGAAGTCTACTATTATAGCCTAAAATATTAAAATATGTACGAGTATGTTTAGAGTTTGATACATTGTATTGAAGCCAAATCGTTGCAATAATAATATCAAGCAAGCAAATTTTAACAAAATTAAGAGACATGCGTGCCGTCAGTACCAGAAGGTGATGGAAGGAAGCGGTCAAGGTCCATGTGAGATTGTATAAGGATTGCCGATTTCCCTTCTCGCTGTCTAACATAGATGGCGCCTTGTGTACACCAGCAAAAAGAGTATCCGAGTTGCCGGGCTCTAGATCTAGTGTCACGAAACAACAACCTATTTTCTTTCGTCAGTCTCTCGTTGAAAAATACTCTCTGTGTGGCACCGGGAACGTCGAGGTCCGAGCTGCAAATATTTTTTCTCGATTTAGTTGCTTTGAGGAATTGGTCACGCTTTGAACGACGCAGGAGTCGAACCACAATTGGGCGCGGCATTCTCGCCCTATCTTCAGGTAGGGCAGTGGTCACCGGTGGACGGCGTGGTCCCACTCGAGACACCCAGTCTATATCCTTGTCTTCAAGCTCCACACCCACCTTCCTAGCTGCGACCAAAACCGTGTGATACAGATTTTCATTTGCATAATAAAATAAATATGATAAATGGTTCGTGTAATTTTGGATGGTACAGAAATTCCAGTACAGAAACCTGAAATTACTATTGCACAGAAGGCATCATCAGGCAACTATAAACACGGAAATTCACACTCAGTTGCTTTGTTAAAATTTAAATCATATGCTTCTAATCTGAAATAAAAAGATTACTTGTAAATCTTACACGAAATTTAAAGAAATGTAATGCTTGTTAGCAATTTTTTGTAAGTTGCTATAAACTTTCTTGCCTGTTGTTTTGGCTTTTCTTTTCCGTAATTCTTATTTTATATGAGCTAAAGTTAGCATAAAATACATTGTTTGTCCGCAAAACCGAAAAAAATACAATCTAAGACAGTAAAATCACGTAATACACAGTCAAGACAATATAAGCTCAAACTGACAATTGTTCCAAAGACTGAGCGCCATCTGTAATTCACTTTTCCTTCGCCTCCCCATTGTATAACTATGGCTTTATCTATGGAATAGCTCCATACTTTCAGCACGTTTTTTTTTTGTACATAATTCATACGATGCGCGCTTGTTCCAAATTCAAATCATTTTTATTCACTCGGTGAATAAAATCGCTTATTATTCACTCTTATCGTTGAATTAAACGCACTTTTTAGAGTGGCGATGGTAAAAAAGTTATTTTATGATGCAGTTGACTGCATCGTAATGAGTTTATTTTTTAATTTTACCTATCCACGAAAATAAAGTACGTATTTATATTACCTTTTTTGAATTCATATTTGGAACATTACGTTGTGAGTGTAGATAAAATATTTTATGAAATATTATTTTGTGTTATGTCTTTGCTTCACGAGTTATAATGCGAAGATGGGCGCCATTTGTGATCATCGTTTGTGATACGAACTATACCTTACTTCCCAATTACCTACCAGTGTCGCGTCCTTACCATGAGTTGATGCAAACTGTTTTCGCTACCTTAAACTATCATTTTCTCTCTTTCACTCGCATTGACTGTGAGCAGTATATCCGAGAGTTTACTGTAGCGGAAACGGTTTGCATCAACTTATGTTAGATCTACTAAAACAAAATAAAAGTGTAACAGATTTCTTTCTTTTCCAGATTACTTCCAAGAGCAGTACCAAAAGTACAATCAAATGGGCATATCCGAGGCTTCAAAAGACGACTCTCCCAGAACAACTCCTGAGCTGTCTAGGGCTGACCAGTCCCCTTCAGAAAGACTTCCTCCAGGGTCCGCAGACAGCGATGATGCTGACGAGTTCGCGCCCAAGAGGAAACAGAGGCGGTATAGAACTACCTTCACCAGCTTTCAGCTTGAGGAGTTGGAGAAGGCTTTCTCTAGGACACACTACCCTGATGTGTTTACTAGGTGAGGAATAACCTTTTTTACTCTTCGCTAATAATGTTTGGATTGTAGTCACCAAAAAATATGGTTAACCAAATCTATAGGACTCGACTTTACCTGTTTATATAGGTAGAAGATTTCCAAGTAAACACAATTTTAGAGATTCTCATACTATCTATATTATATTTAAATAGTCTGAATACGTGGTTATATTATTATACTTGCAACCAAGTAAGTACGAGCGATCATTTGCATTTACGTGTTGATAATCATATTTGTGCATGATCCCTAAATCTGCGAGATTATTAATATTTATTTTATATTGTTTCAGAGAAGAACTCGCCATGAAAATTGGTCTCACAGAAGCTAGAATTCAGGTAAGGATATTACAAACACTTTTAATATTTTCTGTTACAAACATGGATAAGAAAGATGCCAAAAAATATGACAAAAGACTACATTTCTTTGTTAATCGTTGTCCAATTCCTTACACAACGATTAATAAAATCGCAAAAAAATTAAACTAAGTATACAACAATAACAAAAAATTAAAAAGCTATTATTCCGTAAACAGGTAAACCCTCCAAGATTTCCATGGTACGGCAGATATTTGTGAAGTATTCTAAAGTGTAATTAAATAACAAAAATACTTAAGCTCTATTCACAACAATTTATGCAGCATCAGTCTATGAGTATGTGGTATGATGTGACGCACCTTAACCGCCTCTTTGGTCTAGTGGTTCGCCCACCCGTGAAAGACGCAGGGGTCCCAGGTTCGATTCCCAGGAGGGGGGGACAATTTGTACTCGGTTTGGTTGGTAGTATAGGGCTTGTTTCCAGTCCGCCTGGCTTTCGACCACCATCTTACTTAAGTCTGATATCATAACAACAATTTAGAAATTCCGGCAGCTAAAGGTAAGAGACACCAATTCCTCAGTGGTGAAGATTCCGGGGGTAGTACGCTTTCAGGTGAGGTGAAGGACTATCCCGTTGTGCATTAAAAAAGGCATTTGTCAAAAATGTTCCTTTGGAAAAGTGATAAAGTGTATAGCGATTTTCGTTGCTGTCTGTAGAAGCCTGAATTCCCACAGAGCCAAGGACCCATGACAGCCTCTAATAAACACGGGCCGAGTCGAATGGCACATTGAAAGTATCGGCAATGCTTTCAACGATCACTGTAATAAGCCACACTGCCTTTGCACTACAAAATTCAGTGTGCTCAATGATAAGGTAAAACCAAAGCTAATAGATTTCTACATACACTTCAACTAATACAATACATTATACAGTCAGACATAAGAACTTTATAATTTAGAAGAATGAACCAACTTCAAAAACTTTGTAATTGAGCTAGAAATAAAAAAATGTCTTCGAACACTCTAAGCGTACAGTATATTCTTCTTCTTCTTAGTCGTACACTCCTGGCGGAGTGGTCGTGATCATGGACTGTCTGGTGGGTTGGTTGCGGCTTTCGCGATACTTCTCCATTTCTCTCTGTTCGTGGCACTGCGTGTGCATTCAGTGAGGGAACACTTTGTGGTTGTTTTTATTATGTCTGTCCATCTTGTGGGTGATCGGCCGCGAGAACGTTGACCTTCCACTCTCCCTTGTACCATCAATCGTTCTAATGAGCTTTCGTTGCGGATAATATGCCCAAACATCTTTAGGATTCGTACTTGCACAATCGACGAAAGTCTTTGTTTGATACGAAGCTCTTTCAAGATGGAATCGTTTGTCCGGTGAGCGGTCCACTTTATCCTCAGTAAGCGCCTCCAGCACCACATCTCAAGGGCGTCAATCTTCTTACGGTATTTTTGGTGGATCGTCCATGTTTCAGCTCCATATAGGAAGATAGGAAATATTAAGCATCTCATTAAGCGAACTTTGGTGTTTTTAGTTATGCGGCGATCTTTCCATATCTTCGTGAGCTTTTCCACGGCTGATCGTGTGATGGCACACCGTCTCCTGATCTCTTCCTCACAACTTCCAGTGTTTGTGATTGTGGATCCCAGGTAGATGTAACTCTGGACAACTTCACAATTAGCTATTACACGTAAGTCAGGTCGATTGTTATTATTACGATCCACCACCATCATTTTGGTTTTATCGTGGTTTATAGTGAGACCAAAATCAACACTGGTTGTTTACACCACACAACGTTTTGGGAAACCCTAATATACTGTACTTGTTGTGTACAGTATATTAGGGTTTCCCAATAAGAGTGCACTTTTTCATTGAAAAATAGAAATCATTTAGGTATTTATAGAGCAAGATAATTATATTTTTAACACCCTTGCTCGTAAAGCTGATGTAATTCCACCGGTTTTAAATATGTAAAGCGGGTCATAAAAAACGCGTGTGTTATCAAAGCAAATAGTTAAGTTATAGTCCATACAAATTCCATAACAGTATTATTTGCTATTTCAAATATGGAACTGATCGCCGCCGCACGACTAGCTGGAGCTAGTGAGCAGCGCGCTGTTGCTATTCAAATTTCGAACTAATCGCCACGCGGCGCCATTCAGTAGACAGTGTGCATTCACAGATTGAGTTTATTTAAAATAAAAATAAAACAGTTTATTCGGTAATTTAAAAACTTGGCTGCATGCTCTAGCGTCTTTGCTAACATTTTCACGCAGCCACGGCAGAAAATAATCCTCGCGCCATTTTTTTCAAATTTTCTTTTCTTTGTACTTGTATTGTGAATATCTAAACATGACAACTTTCAATAATGAAGATGAGCAATATATTACTTCAACTCCACCGGATATACTAACAGAAGCGCGAACCGCATGCGATAGCTTGCTGCCGTCAATATCCAAGGACAGAATAGATACATAACCACGTATGAAAATTTCTTGAAGTGGAAAAACATGAAAAATGCGAAGTCATTTTCCGAAAATGTACTTTTGGCGTATTTTTTTTCTTTTTCCTCGCAAGGGTGTTAAAAAACGTCGTACGATATACGTGCGTATTGGTTATAACATGCTCGGCTCAATTACGCCTCGCATGTTATAACCATCTTAACGCACTAATATCGTAATGTACTATTTTATTGCATTTTATAGTAGACAATCATAATATTCAGCAAAGCGCCCCCCCCGGCTCTGATAACAGGCCGTTGCTCTTTTTTATTAAATTTTCGATGACTTTTCACTTTTCACCCATGATGACGCGTTGGATTTCGGCCTTGAGTTCAAGAATTGTTTCTGGTTTATTCGCCTACCCAAGATTTCTCAAATCCCCAAAGAAAAAATTCACAGATTTTACCGTCCCCGCAAGAATCGGAGCATTGAAAATGAACACAAAAATTTACGATAAACCAAAATCAAATCAAATGCAAAGTCCTATTATATTTTTAAAGTTACCTAGGTAAGTAGTACCTATTTATTTTTACGATCGATTGTGACACTCGGCTCCGCCTCGTGTCACAAAAGCGCCCGCTGACTACCTCGACGCAGTCGAAATAATATTAACCAATTTTCAAAATTCCAACTAATGCACTTCTCGTCTGCTTCTGCATATTTTACCATGACGATCAGTCAATAATCATAGAAGCTACATCACTTTTTATGTACGGAAAGAGCCGTTTTTCTACAATTCCAAATCTAAAGGGACCACGTACAGGTCACAATTATAAACCGATTTTTAAAATTATTTCGCCATTTGATAGCTAAACTAATACCCTTTTTTTCATTTTTTTCATAAGTCGGTTTTTTTTTCGAAATATTTACAATTTAGTAAACAAACATCCCCAGAAAACCCGGAATTTTGGGAATTTTGCAAAATTCCAAAAAAAGTAACCAGTAGATTTTCAATATTCAAACGTTCACACGTGTCTCGATAAATTCCTCAACTTTTGGTTCTATTTTCATTTCGATCCTTTCAAAATCTTCGGAGATATGGCCAAAAATACGTCTCAGGCGATTTGCATCTGATAACCATTTTCAATGGTAAAATTTGCATGATCATGGTGGCTAGTTTACACCAGAATTTCGTGAGATGTTTTGGTCTGGAAATCGTTGCTCCAATAAATCGATTGTTTTCATGCGCGGTTTGGCTGGTGGCGTCATCCTTCTGAAACCATTATGTTATTCTACCGATCAGTTGAGGCCACAAGAACGCCATTATCATGTTTCGCAAAAAATGCGAGTGCGAGAGCGTATATAAACTTTCCCCCTTTTTGGAATGAATTTTCACTATGATAGCGCGTTAGTCTTTCGTGTAGCACTCCATTTATAATTATCGGAACAATCACAGGTTACCAGTTGTAAAATTTCACATTTGCCACTTGTACGAAAAAAAATGACACAAATATAAAAAAGTGCATTCTTATTGGGACACCTTGTAATCAGTGAAAAAGAAATAAATTCTATAATACTAAATAATTATCTCTTCCTTCGACCACTATACCTTCTCTACATTTTCTTAATTCCGTAAATAAAGGACTATTTAATAACATAGATCATTGTATCAGAGCCAAGCTCGGTTATTTGCAGTCGCAACAATTCAACCACAATCGAACGATTATTCGAATACAAATTAATAGTTTCTCAATGAAGCTATCGGACACATAATTGTACGTTTGCGTCAGTATACAATTGCAATTGTAATATGGGGTAACTATTACAAAACATAAACTCAGGTTACAATTTAATTAAAATAATTATTTTGTTTATCTATACGTACATTTTGCAACTTGTAATCTTCAATGCAAATTAAATAGCAAAACAACTTAATATTGATATTAATAATCACATAACTATATCTCCCCTTCCTCGATATCTATGGTGGTGACAATAATGATAATATTATTATGTTTTAATATTAATGTCTGTTTTTCCATTACTATCTATTATAATAAATAATTGCTGCTCTACATATTGATTTGATATAATAAGTAGTTGAGTGAAATTTAAATTTTCAATACAAAAAACAGCAACTTTTCACAATATGCGCTGAAATTTTAATCATTGGTTCCCGCAGTGGGGTGGTTCCACCCATGATTACAAGCAACTTTTACTACGGGACCAACTCTGAACATCTGAAATATCAAATCAGCTGTTCCATACATTACGATCAAGAAAGTATTGCGCTTTTGTATGAAACAGCTTTCTTTTCGCGATATCAGTTTTGGCCCCATAGTAAAAGCTGCTTCTAATCATGAGTGGAACCACCCCACTGCGGGAACCAAATGAATAAAATTTCACGATGTATTTAGTCATTCATCATTTACTTAGTCGATTTCAGAATCGTGACAAAAAATTGTGAAAAATTGCAAGTTGTTACAAGTTTCTAGAATCAAGTCTAAACTCGATTCTGTACAAAAACAACTACAACATGACCGAATAAACCCAACTTTTTTTTTTCTATGCCGAGGAAAAACGCATTTATATACGCGCTTCCCCTCCCGCAGGTGAGCGAGAGGGGGGTATGTGGGACTCGCCAGGAGGGGACCGTAACTTCGGCGTTGCAGCTCCCTCCACGACTGCCTCCCGTAATTCCACCAAGTCAAAGCTCGGTGGAATCCCAGGAGGAGGGAATGTCTGCTGGGTTTTAAATTAAAACAGATAATTCGAGCCCCAATTGGGCTAAAATGGCAAACCCCAATTCATGATGTCACACGAACATCTATATCTTCCAAATTACGTCAACAGAAAGTACAAAACGAAATTCCTTACTTTGATTTTTTCTGTTTTAAGTTGAAACTCGATAGACTTTTCGATAATCGATTCGTTAGCCGGTACGGCCCCTGGTCTAGTACTCTATTTGCAAAACTAATATTATCTTCGCTATCTCATCATTATTACACTTCCACTTAAGAAGGGTTCATTAACTAGAGTTTCATCGATTTAACAACGTTGTGGTAATTGCACTTGCCCAGTCGAAGTATACTTTCAATCAAAAAGTAACACCACAGGTTGCATAAATCGTCCATGCAGTGGATGCTCATTTTTCAATCCGTGTTTATTAAATGGGGGCATTAGCAATTTCCCTGCATTACTGCTCGGGGATTCAATCATGTTGTCTTACGCTCTGGGGCTAAAATTACGCTTCGGTGTAACTACAGTTGGCCGAAGAAGCACCGAGCTGTATTACAAAAAAAATCAATACTTACACAGTTAATTTTTAAGTAAATCTCTTAAAAAGTTACGGACTTATCTCTTCCCTTTTCTAATCAAGAATGTGCAGTTAAAAGTTTTAATTTAACAATTAGTCAAGCGAGGTTTGTTCTTGTTGTGTCCCAAAGTTTTTCAAATTTCTGAATTTAGAGCTCACGATATTCACTAAGCGTCTCTTAAATGAAGAAAATATGAAATTAAACTCTCCTATAACTAGATTTTCAGTCCCCCTAGCATGACCGACGAAACACAATATACGTCTTACAAGTTTTTTTTTTCGCGATTTCAGTGTTGGTCCTATTGTAAAAGTTGTTCAGTTTGATAGTCCCTATATCCTTACATATAATAAAAGAGTAAAAAAAGTGTGTCTGTACATCACATATATTTCAAAAACAAATATTTAGGGCGATTGAGACATAGTAATAGAGTAAGAATCTAGAAAAAATCCTTACATATAATAAAAGAGTAAAAAAAGTGTGTCTGTACATTACATATATTTCAAAAACAAATATTTAGGGCGATTGAGACATAGTAATAGAGTAAGAATCTAGAAAAAATCCTTACATATAATGAAAGAGTAAAAAAAGTGTGTCTGTACATTACATATATTTCAAAAACAAATATTTAGGGCGATTGAGACATAGTAATAGAGTAAGAATCTAGAAAAAATCCTTACATATAATAAAAGAGTAAAAAAAGTGTGTCTGTACATTACATATATTTCAAAAACAAATATTTAGGGCGATTGAGACATAGTAATAGAGTAAGAATCTAGAAAAAAAAGTGTGTCTGTTTGTCTATTTGTTTGTCTGTTTGTCTGTTTGTTTGTCTGTTTGTCTGTTTGAACACGCTAATCTCCGGAAATACTGTACGGATTCGAGTGAAACTTTTTTTGTTATATAGCTGTTAAGCCTGGGCATAGTTTAGGGTATAATTGATTTTGGGAAATGGAACACCTGATGCAGAACCATAATGGTCCAACTAAACTATAAGAAATATAAAAATGGCACCTTACCAAAAGTTGTTCAGTCTGATGAGCATTTTTTGTTGAGGTATAAAAATCGAAGATCTGGAACACCTGATGCAGAACCATAATGGTCCAGCTAAACTATAAAAATATAAAAATGACCCCTTAGCAAAAGTTGTTCAACCTGATGAGCATTTTTGATGAGTTATACAAATTGAAGATCTGGAACACCTGATGCAGAACCATAATGGTCCAGCTAAACTATAAAAAATATAAAAATGACACCTTAGCAACAGTTGTTCAGCCTGATTAGTATTTTTTGTTGAGGTATAGAATCGAAGATCTGGAATACCGCCTTACATGAATATATGATACCTGGAAGACCTTATATGAAATGGAATAAAATCCACGCGTACGAAGTCGTGGGCATCAGCTAGTCTACCATATTCGGCATTAGGGGTATTTTTGTAACACGTTGTATATCTCGTGATATAGCGTTTTATGACACCCAACTGTCAAAATCCATTGTCTTTTGACAGTTAAACGTGATAAATCACTTTATCATATCGTGTTTCGGTGATCATGCAAGGCAGGCAGATGACTATTCATGTGTTCTCCACGTAATTGTTTAAACTTTTGACTGTTGATTAATTTACTAGGAAGTAGATAATAATATTGTTACAACAAATAAGTCGTGTGATTAATGAAACATTGTGGGTTTTAGCACTTACTTCTTCCATAAACTATATTTTATCCTGCATACTCTTTAACCGTACGGTCAGAAGCATCATCTTAAGACACCCGCTGCCGCTACGTGGTCATTACGTTAATGCGCGACTCTGTTAAGCTATTAAGCTCGGCACCTGGGCCTGCCTTTTTGCAGACCGTACAACGCATTCCGCGAGCATGTTTGCCTCCAATTACAACATTTATAAATTCGCGGCCTGCGCCGTATGAAGTCATATTTATAATGGCAATTGTATACCCAATAGAATGCACCATTACGACCCAACGACGACCTAACTTCAACGTAATAAAGCTTAAATTCAAATGGCGTAACTAACTGTAAACACAACTGTATTTCTTGTTTCGCACAGCATCCGCTAAAACCGCATGCACATTTACAGAATCGCGTTTAATTTTTTACAATACGGCGTTTATCATAAGTGAATTAATTTAAATTGCCATAAAAATGACCGTTTACATAATGATGCAGTTTCGTATGACTTTTTTTGGTCATAAATGTTTAATGCTATAAATATTACATGTAGTGATATTGGATCGGTTTAAATCAACTTTTATTACTACTTACCGACTACTTCTTTTGTAAGAAACGCTTTGATGTATCGTTTCTATAACAATGTTATCGCTCGACTGCAAAATGCTATGCGTTCTTGGTCTTGGAGACGAAAAGAAAACATTCTATTAAGAAAATGAATCTTTAAAGTATACAAGTTACAAAATAATTTATGTTATTACTTTTAAACTGTTTATGGAAATTATAATAGCAAAGTACGTTTCGGAAATAGAACATGCAAAATTCAGATAAGTACTCACTCACCTATAGCACAGTATAAAGAAGTACTACCAGTAAACCGACTCTTTTGTTGATAAACGCATGCCGCCACTGTGTAGGTATACGCACAGAAACTCCGTCAGGGGGTATTATATTATCTGTGGTCAGGGGTCAGGGTTGTCACAACAAAAACTACTGAAATATATCTCACAAAAGATTGAATTTGTAATAACGAAAGAATGAATAAAACTGTGACTATAGTCGTTTATAAATTAATTTTCCTGAAATATTATTATATTTCAGGAAAATGTATGTATTCTGGAGAAAACAGGTTATTTGGAAGTACAAATAGACAGATGCGATGATTATCGTGCATATGAATGCATATTGAATAGGCGCAAACATTAAAACTGGCACGAATACAGTAATCGCCAAATGTTGTATGTACATACCTAAGACAAAAACACATAACCACGTTACGAGACGGAGACGTCGCATTGTGCCACAATGTACGGCACGACACGTGTCGTCGATACAATATTTACAATAAGTACCTCGTGAATTGCTTGCAGTTAACCTCGAAAAAACGTCTCATAATGGACCATATTGAAAATAAGAAATGACTCACATGGAAAAGAAATTGGGGTTGGAGTGCATCCAACTCCAAATGCATCTGGCATCTCCATTGCAGTGCATTGGAGTGTATCCAAAAGCAGGAGTGCATCGTGAGTTTTTCTACACGATGACGTCGTCGTCGTCGTGCCGTGCATCGTGGTCATGGCACGATGCGGCGTCGTATCATGTTTATGTGTTTGAGCCCTATCGCATAACTATCGCATTCGGTGGTTAAGAATTTATCGATAAATGTAGGTGTAGATAAAAAACTTGATCAATGAATTGCTACTTAATTGAGCTATTCATGGACATAAAGCCGTCCATACACGGTAAACAAAGACACTGAAAATAAATAAAATCCAACATATTGACGTCACATTCACATGGTTCAAATTTTTTGTTATAATTAAGTTGCTTGGCAATTTATTGTTTTTGACATTTTTCGTAAACCTGCTTCGACACCAGGGTCGAAATAATGGTCTATTGTATGCTAAATAAACAGACAGACAACTAAATTATTGTAATAGCTAAATATTCAGTTATTTTCTTTTTAATATGCTCAAAAGGGCATAATGCGTATTTAATGCGATACTTTACTGACTTTTACAGCTACTTATTATTTACACTTTGTTAGTTTAAAATCCTGCAAATATGACATCAAGTTTACATATTTTGACGCACTTGTTGTGATCTTGTGACACATTATTTACTTTTTACATTATAATATCGTCCTGGTGATTAAATATTCACTTTTATAAGTAATACACAATGTTGTTTATATATTTGAGATAGATGGCACTTATCATTCTGGGGGCTCCGGCCACTAATTACTGTAACACAAAACTTTTTATCGAAATAAAATTTATTGTTTATTGTTTAGTATCATTATCTGCTGAAATACCTAATGATGAACACAGTTTCTAGGTAGTAAAAAGTAAAAACAACTCAACTGAACCACCAATTTCTCTTCCAGGTATGGTTCCAAAACAGACGCGCGAAGTGGCGAAAGCAAGAAAAAGTGGGGCCCCAAGGACACCCTTATAACCCGTACCTGGGTGGTGGGGCGCCCCCTCCCTCGGTCGTCGCCTCCATGCCGAATCCTTTCACACAACTCGGCTTTGGGTTCAGGAAGCCATTTGACACCAACGCACTGGCATCATTTAGGTAAGAAACTCTTACAAGCCTCGGCACGTATCTTTAGCGGTGAGAGAAATTGGAGGGGATTAGTGCGCATGCTTGCAGTAGCACCGCACCACGTCTCCTGTCAATGAGACCCAAAAATTACTTCTGCGCATTGTTACCGCTAAAGATACGTGGCAATGCTTGTACCATGTAGCTCCAAGCAGGACAAATTAGAACCCCGTGATTGAGCACCGTAGGTTGAAATTCCACAATTTTTTTCTTCCAGCACCAATATAATTAGACCATAATTTTATGTTTTGCATCTAAGAATTTGCTCAGTGATTGTCCCAGGGGGTCTATTACGAAAAGTTTCACGCGATACACGCAACTACGTCCGTGCTTCGTTTAGATTTTTTCCTATTACAAAGCACTTGCGTATGCGATATCGCAAAGTGATTGCGTAAGTTTGACAGTTTTTTTCTAGCGTATCCGACATTATTCGTTCAATAGTCTTTGGGCTACGATAGCCAAATTGAAAATGTGTTTCATAGCCACAATCGAGGAACTGCGGACGACTATCGTGACCAAGTGACTGCGTACGCAATTGCGTATGTTATTTTCGTAATAGGCCCCCAGCTATACCTATGAACTTTTGTCATCATCATCATCATATCAGCCGCACGACACCCATTGCTAGGTATAGGCTAAGGATCTTCATGACGATCGGTCCTACGTTGCCCGCATCCAGTGGCTTTCCGCGACCTTCACCAGATCGTCGATCCTCCTTAATGGGGGCCTATTCAGGGTATGAACTTATAGGGTGCTGCTTATTATTTGTTCTGAAAATAATTGACAGTAAAATCTCTCTCCGCAGGTACGCTGGTGGTCCAGTCCTGGGTGCTCAATACCTCGGAGCACCTCTACCTCGGCCGCCGCTCTTCTCCTCACCTCTCTACACATCGCCACCCCCCTTCCACTCCCTCCTCGCAGGCCTCGCCGCACCACCCCGACAATCCCTCGACCCCCAACCTGTATCCCCTCCAATATCCCCCGGCAGTGAATCACCCCCTACCCAATCTTCAGGTCCAGAAGTAGAGAGACGAAGTTCCAGCATAGCCGCTTTGAGAATGGCTGCTAGAGAACACGAACTGAGGCTAGAGATCCTGCGACAGCGACACCATACGGACCTGATTAGTTGAGCTCTGCTGAATGGTGATTTGGGAAACTTTAGATATTTTTGATTCGCTCTTTTATTCACAACTAACTGTATATGAATAAAAATTACTATGTCAATAAAACACAGGCTGATCTGCCCCCATACACAAATGGCCATTCTACTAAAATTATTAAGATGGGAATGGCATAAGCTAACGCTTAGCTCTTGTCAATCCCATACATTGTCATTCTATTCTACTAGCGCTAATTTTAGTAGAATGGCCATTTGAGTAGGAGGCTGATCAGCTAGATTCAGAATGTAAAGGTTAAAAAATATGGCATGTACCTAAATACTTAAATTGGAAACTATTTTCATGAGGGTATCTATCTTGGTCTAATAGTTTCTATGGTATTTCTTGAAAGTGATATCAAGATGACAAGATAAATAATTGTTTCTTCGTGAATGAGAGTACTGAATTTGATAGGCATGACAGTCTTGCCGTGTAAGATAATAAATATAGTAAATAGTAGATTTTGTAACGGTTGTGGTAGTTTTTAAAAGTGAGCAGCAATTAAAGTTAAAAAGTTAGTATTTTATTACTAAACATCTTTCTACTTCAGCGCAGTACCTAAGAACGTTAAAAATAAAATTGCTGACTTTTAAATACTACTAATACTAGTAAGTTTTGATAGTTTAACTGATCCGTCCATTTATAGACCATATTGTTATTTATTGTAGTTATAAGCTGTACTTAATTATATATAAGTTTATATAATTTTAAGATGATAATTACTATGAATCGAAAATAAATTCAGTGCCTCTACGGTGCCTTTCCTATAAAGATTGTGTCTTACCTTATGTACGTAAATAAATTTATATTATAAATACAATACCTAGTAAAATGTGATGAATATTGTGAAACTGGTTTGAAAATATTTCGAGTGCTCTCTTTTATTACTGTGACTGTTTGAAAAGCTAATGTTTTTCATTTTATTTACTTAATAACAAATAGCAAAAATAAGTGAGCTTAAATTTTATTTCGTTCAAAATTATACTGACAGGCAGCACATCCGATTGCCCTTTCATGTTTTTTATTTTTATTGTGTTATTTAAAAACCTACAGAACAAATACTATGTTGTTTACAGACATCAGAATCTGCTGGTCATTCCAGGTCCGCCTTTAAGTTATATGGTTTGAGAAGTTCTTATATTTATAATTATGAATTCCTTGTTATTTTGAGATAATAAACACAAATACATTAGCCCTTCCCCATTTTCACAATAAAATTTTGTTAAGACCTAGACCTATGCGGACCTAGACATGACCTAGAATTCCGTCCTCTGGTTACATGATTAAACTACAACTTTTCTGTGCCTTTTGTGCTGCTAAATTGTTAAGCAACATAATCATTTGAAATGTGAACCTTATTGCATTTGTAAATTAATTCATCGAGTTATCTGTTTGATTGTGTAAAGTAATGATAAGATTGAAATTTTGAAGTGCAATACTAAAGTTTATTAGTTGAAGAAAATGTAACAGTGTTAAGAAAATTGTGTTGTATTAAACCATCCTTAAATGCTAACTTTGAAATGTAAGCACCAAAGAAACTTAACGAATGTAAACATGATAGAGCTTAAACTCATAATCTTCCATCTAGGAGGAATTTTCCATTTATGAAAAATCTTTAAAGAAAATACATGACTATTTCTTAATCGAATAAACAATTTTATTGAAATAATGACATTTTATTTTTTACACATTTTTTCCAGTTAAAATATGACGAAAGCTCCAGGAGGACATCAAAATGTCTGATTGTTAATGAAAAATACTCAAAAAAGAATAGATTGATTAGTAACACTTGACAAGATATCCAGATAGCAACTAACCCAACTGAGAAAGATTTGTCCGATAAATACTATTTTACCAATTTAATGGACAACTCCAGGCTGGAGTCTCCAGCACCTACTCGTGCCTATTAAAATTCACTTAGGATAAGTCATTATCCTTGATTAATATAGATAAGATAGACGCTTAGAATAATTACACCTAGAACGATAATTCCCTACAAAGCGCGCTGTCAAAAGTGAGGCAACTAAAACAGCCAAAATGGCACCGTTTTCAGATTTTTATTGACCATTATTACATAATCATACCTAATAAGTACAAAACAGTTTCAATTTCCCTACCTTTAAGACATTAATTATTATATTATTGGATTTTAGTTACGATTAGGTAACGTATGAAGGATATAAATCTGAGAACTGGGCCATTTTGGCTCAGTATAAGTTGCCTCACTTTGCATACGCAGACACGGCTTCTAGATGTAATTATTCTAAGGATAGACGAAAATCGGACATAATTAAGTCTCAACCTAAACTTTCTCCCTAATCTTCTAACTCTAGAATCTGTAGCATAGATCTAGATGTTAGAGTAGGTGCCGATATGGTACCTACAGTCGAGATTAAAGCAAAGAGTAAATGTACACACGACAGCACATCAAGTTCAAGTCGATTCCAGCTTTTATTGCCTTGAGTATTTTATGTAATCAAATTATGAAATACTCAAGGCCAACACGTAAGTACTCCACTCTGTAGTGCCGTCTTCTGTACATATACCTATCCAAATCTATTTGCACTAAGTATTTGTAATAAGTTATCAAAATGGAATGCTTATTAAACTATTACGAAAGAACTAGAATGTTACAGTATAAAAATTGAAAATTTTGAGGTCCTTTACCCTGCCATTGTCACATTTGCAAATCTTTGTTAGCGAAAGATGATGTATGGGACTGACATAAGTTTTCGATACCTTAAAAACCATACGTATAGGTTGATTATATCATTTATTTCATAGAGAAAGCCCCAAACGACCTACCTATAAAATCTTATCAAATTGCATATTATACTCCTGTGACTTTGTCTATGGATGGCTGTTTCATTGAGAAAGCCCCAAACGACCTGCCGATAAAATCTCATCAAATTGAATATACCCCTCTCAACAACTAAACGGTGCGTTTCATTAAAGAAACCAAAGAGAAATAATACGATTCGGCTTTCAACAATCGAAATCAATCAATCACGGCTTTATTACACGTCAAAGATTGAAAAATATGGCAGCTCGCCGACGGCAGCGCCATCCATCAGCCACCCGAAACAATACCCGATGTTCATTAATTATATAATCTTATCTAATTAAAATGTAATTCAATAAGTCTGGTACATCCGCATGTAGAGATGGGTAAGAGGATCTCTGTTGTTACCGTACACTCTATATTATATATTGGTTAAAAAGCACCCTGATACTTTGTAAAATGTAAGTAAAAAAACGATAATTTACGAGCATCGAGAAAGAATCAACTAGTTATACCTAAATCTAATCTAACTATATTTCGTAAAAATGTATATTATATGGCTATCAAAATATTTAATAAACTACCGCTAGACATTATTAAATTAATCAACCAATAGAGAAAAATATTTTCAGAAATAAATTATTTAATTGGCTCCTACAGCACAGTTTCTACTCGACCAAGGAATATTTGGAGAAAAAAAAATTACATCTCTACTTAATCTGACTTATTAATGATAATTTTGCATAGTTGACATTTAATTTTGAATATGAGATTTCTGTTGACGTCTTAAAATAGTAATACTTAGTAGTAATAATAATATTCACTATAGATAGCTGACACTTACTAACATTTGCATGCCTACAGACTTAAGGCAGAATATTGTTGAAACCTTTTAAAAACATTGTCACCAATCTCAATGTAATGTATACAATATTGTGCAAATAAATATTCTGATTTCTGATTTCTCAGAAGGCCTACTCAAATGACCATTCTACTAAAATTAAAGCTAGTAAGAATGACAATGTATGGGATTCACAGGAGCATAAGAATATATTTTACTAGCTTCTGCCCGCGACTTCGTCAGCGTGGATATTAGAGAAAATCCTCAGGGAACCTGAACCAACCAGGATCCATCCAGCCATTTTTACGCAATTAGGCGGGTCCCCATCAAGCGCGCTACGTCGCGAGGCAAGACCTTTGCCGCGTGTGGCGGGCCTCGTATGAGGCTTCCCGTTCCGTTCTCGTCTAGTTCCCGTCCTGCTCCCGTTCCGTTCCCGTTCCGATATCGTTCCGTTCCCTTTCCGTTCCCGTCCCGTTCCCTATCTATGTCTATGTCCCATCCCACAAAACCTCGATAACAATATCCATATCTATTTTTAGGTTTTTTACCCCTTTTCACCCCCATTTCATCCCCATAGGGGTTAAAATACTAACAAAAACAATATACGTTGCGTTAGATTTCCATCCATAATCCTAAATTATAAATTTAGCAATTTTTACTTCGAAAATTAAGAATTTTCTTCTGTACACAACTTCATCCTCCTTTTCACCCCTTCGGGGGTAGAATTTTGAAAAACGCTGAGACACGTATTTCTTAATTTTCAATCGTCAGCCTAAATACAAAATTTTGAGATCCTAGCTTCAAAACTGAGGGACTTTCATACAAACTTTCATCCCTTTTTTCATCCTCTAGGGATGGAAATTTTAAAAATCCTTAATTGGTGGATACCTACACTGTATAAGTATCTGTGTGCAAAATTTCAAGTCTCTAGGTCCAGTGGTTTGGGCTGTGCGTTGATTTGTCAGTCATTTTGGGCTTTTTCTGCCCCATTTACTACCTTAAGGGTTGATTTTCGGAAAACCACGAAACACGTGTTTACTTACTTGTATTTAGAAGTACTCCTACGAAGTTTCAAGTCGAAATGTCTATTTAATATTTTTTTCCATACAAACTTTGAACCCCCATTTCACACCTTTAGGGGTGGAATTTCCAAAAATCCTTTCTTAGTGGATGCCTACACTGTATAAGTATCTTTGTACAAAATTTCAAGTCTCTAGACCCAGCGGTTGGGGCTGTGCGTTGATATGTCAGTCACCCCTTCACTTTTATATAAGAGATTGGTTTTCTGAAAACTGAAATGAGGGTGCATTCCAAAATCCGTTTTTCTTTTTACCATTGAAAATGGTTATCAGATGCATTGAAAATGGTTATCAGATGCAAATCGCCTGAGACGTATTTTTGACCATATCTCCGAGGATTTTGAGAGGATCGAGGTGAAAATAGTACCAAAAGTTGAGGAATTTATCGAGACACGTGTGAACGTTTGAATTTTGAAAATCTACTCGTAACTTTTTTTGAAATTTTGCAATATTCCAAAAATTCCGGGTTTTTTGGGGGGTGTTTGTTTACTAAATTGTAAATATTTCGGAAAAAAAACTGACTTAAGAAAAAATTAAAAAAAGGGGCCTAGGGTATTAGTTTAGGTACCAAATGGTGAAATAATTTTGAAAATCGGTAAATAATTGTGACCTGTAGGTGGTCCCTTTAGATTTGGAATTCAAGAAAAACGTGTATTTCCGTACATAAAAAGTAATGTAGCTTCTATGATTATTGACCGATCGTCATGGTAATAGTGTTAAAAGATGCAGAAGCAGACGAGAAGTGCATTCGTTGGAATTTTGAAAATCGGTTAATAATATTTCGGCTGCGTCGAGGCAGTCAGCGGGCGCTTTTGTGACACGAGGCGGAGCCGAGTGTCACAATCACAAGCGTAAAAATAAATAGGTACTACCTAGGTAATTTTAAAAATATTAGGATTTTGCATTTGATTTGATTTTGGTTTTTCGTAAATTTTTGTGTTCATTTTCAATGCTCTGATTCTTGCGGGGACTGTAAAATCTGTGAATTTTTCTATAACCCACAACGTAAGCACAGGGCAAACAAAAATCTTCTGTGATACAAGTGACATAATATACTTGAAGTTGTGGAAAAGTATGTTGCAGAACCAGTGAGAAAACTAATTATGAGTCCAAGGTTCGACGTCAAGAGACTTTTTCAATACAGTTGCTCGAAAATGTATGTTTACGATGACAGCCGAGCGTGCGGTAAGTTGATTTTACCGCACGCCGTGCGTTTTTGTTTACGGATTAGTACAGCGTGCGGAAAGTTGATTTTACCGCACGCCGGCGCCGTGCGTTTTTGTTTACGAACGTTTTTTTTAATTTCTACTAGCTTCCGCCCGCGACTTCATTCGCGTAGGCAGTAAAAACATATAGCAACCAGTTTAAAATGACCCCTTTAGTGTATGAAAGCTAGTACTACGGAGACTTCAAGCTATTTCCCTGGTTCTACCCACCTGAATTTGATGAAACAGCTTAGATTTTAAGTTGGACCTCAATCTACTAAATTGTGAAAATCCATCAAAGTTCGTTTAGCGGTTTTTGCGTGATTCGCAGACAAATATTTAGAATTTACAGTTTTATTATATGTATAGATTACAATTTCAGTAGTACCTATAATGTTTTCTCACAAATGTATTGAAAAACGTAGTATGGCACACGGTTGTTAAGGTTTTTTAAAACTCTTGACGATTATAAACCCTCGCCTGCGGCTCGGGCTTATAAAACGTCGACTCGTTTTAAAAACCTCCTTACCAACCTTGTATCATAAACTACTATAAAAGAATACCTAAAAAGTATAACTACATATAAATTTTCAAAACATAGATATTTCTAAGCTATTGCATGGAAAATTATTTTTCCTTTTCGCAGCATTATTGGCATTTACCTATATAAATGTCATGGCAGAGAAACCAAAAAGACTAACGTGGCTGCTGTGCTGGACATTGACTTACTAGAATAGTACCTAACTACGTAGGAATTAGATACATAATGAAAGTAAATAAATATATAGTCAGGTGGGGTAAGTGAAACACCGGGGTAAGTGAAACACCCAACCATATCTAAGAAACTATCGTAGTTTATTCTCATAGCGATGTGTCGATAAAGCAGGAATGACGATTTACTTCCCTTAATACAACACAGATATCGCTGCGATCATCAAACTAGCTAGTAAACCAAAAAGAAATTCATTAGATGTCAAAAGGCAAAACACGATGTTTTTTTTGATAAATCTTTAAAACTGGACCCTATTTTATGAGAATTTGATACATTTTGGATATTAACGGTTAAACATGATCCTTTAGTCCTGTTTTAAATTAAATGGACACAATATTTAAAGCTATTTTGGCCACTGTTTCACTTCCCCCTTGTCAGGGGTAAGTGAAACACTTCTTAGCTTTTATATTCTTTTCGTGATTTTGTTGCTTAATGCAAGTCTTTAGATATTTATATTCATACCGTTAAAGGTTGATTTAATTAGGAGTACATTGCCTATACAGCTACTTTAATTGCGAGTTTTATAGCTTTACTACACCTTGTTAAATAAAAATAAAAATAAAGTATGTTTCACTTACCCCACCTGACTATAATCCAGTAAGATAAAATTATGAAAACTTGGTTATGAAAAACTTTTGTTAAAGACCTCATATTGACATTAAAATATATCATATTGTCGATATTGTCAATAAATAACTCAAATTGTCAATCGCGATAAACAGCGGTCTAAACAGCAGCAGTGATAACTCAAAAACTTAATTCGAAATCAATTTGATTGTTGATTTTGGAACAATCGGTCATCTCTAGCGCCGAAATGCGTGGGCCAGCTGATTGGATTTATGATTTCATAATGGCCATTAATCTAAAATTCAATTATAAACCGATGATTATACATCTGATGATATAAAAAGAAGGCGTGACTCACGATCGGTAGTCGTTAATTTGTGCTTGTAGATTTTGTTGGTACTGTGGACATCACATGATAGTTATTTATTGTTTTAAGAGTTCTTTAAGAATTACATAACCCTTCTACCAACCTTATTCTGGTTTTCGTTTATTTAATTATAGGCTGCTGCTGCTTCAATACAGATTAAATGAGTGTACTATTCTTATCATTTACTTAAATAATATTTATTTATATTCATAAAATTCATGTTATTATTACTTGCAAAATCTCTATTTTTATAGTTATTCTATCTTAACCCATATGCCCAGCAGTGGGCAGCCTATGACTGATAATACAATTTTTGTTACTAATCTTAATGTTATCCACTCATCTTGTCATCTAGTAAAATCTAATAAAAGTAGCTTATTTTTTTGAAGATATTCTTACCTTAAATATTAATTCTATTAAGTATTAGCACAGCATATATACTAGTACTAATGGCATATAATTTCAATATTTTCTCTACGGCTAATAGCCTATCTTTTTATTCACACGAATAAAGTATGACAAATGTCCAAACATTAAAGGGAATTGCAATTCCCTCAGCTGTAATATTAATCATCTAATAAACAGCTGCTAATTAATCGGGCGGCAATTAATGGCTCGTGAATAGTTGGGGATTAATTTAATTGTAATCGAATTTTTATCCTCCCTAGCTCATCTCCTGGCCCGCCTCTCGGCAGGCTTTCATTAAAATTTGGTTCAAATCTTAAGAAGTAGCGATCGCTCGATCTCCTTAGATCTTAATGTTTGTTATATTATTATTAGTAATACTTATTTAATTAGTGATCTAGAAGAAAATCACAGAAGAACATACTTGAAGAATAATTTCAAGAATATAATTATTTTATGAAATGTATCGACCACTAACACCAAAAAGTTCATATAAGTGCCAGCACACACGAGCAACTTTTGTCGCCGCAACTATTTTGTTCTTCACATCAAGTCTGTCTACGGATTTGTATGAAGTCGCGCACACGCAACGACACGCCAGCGACGCGAGAGTCGGCAACTTTTCATACAAACCATGTGAGAGACATGCGGTGACGAAAGTTGCTCGTTGTAGCTCTCCCTTAGAATTTATTTGAATTTTCACAGATCACAGCCATAGACTTTTTCAGTTTAATTTATTGCAATGAATAGTACCTATATCTACTCACAATATTCAAATTCCCATTATACACCCGCTTTTCATTTCGTACAATTTTGACTATTCTCGAAATGCTTCTATTTTACAGCAAAAAAATAGCTCAATTTTTCCGTAACATCCTTTCACTTGCACCATCCGAGATATATCTCAAAGGATGTTAGCTCGCCAAATCTAATTATGAACTCAAAAAAGTGGAAACTAAATTCTTGTATGTTTTTTGAGATCCTTTAGCATTCAGTGACGACCCGTCATAACATGACGTATAATTAACTGGGAACTAACGAATGGCCGGTAGTTAATTAGTACTAAATTATAGGGTCCGAGGCCCAAGACATTATAAATTAAAATTGTCGATAACCCTATTTATTTTGACATGTGACTTAAAATAGTTATAAGTTCTTTGAGGAATTTGCCTCGGGGCTTAGATATTTGAATATTTAAAATTAATTGATTCCAAAAAAACTTTTTTATTTAACAAAATATTTGTGATTTGTCTTTTTTTATATAGGTAACTAGGGATGAATTTCTACAGAGGACTTAACTAACTATAGCTCTTCCTGAATAACTAGGCAGTTGTCAAATTTACCAAGCAACGGCTTGTTTAGCAACATACATAGTACCTACGTGCCAAACTAAGGGCAGGGCTATAATACTACTCGTAGATGCAGGAGCTATAAAATTGGGAAGCTCAGCAGTCAGTCTCTTTTCACTCGGATGGATTGTTCGGTTAAAAGCTGTATAAATCTGGAAGTTTTGTAAACAATGTTTCGATCCGAAATCCGAAGCTATATAACGCGTACGAATTTGCAGACATAGCTAGTCTTGCATAAAGTTTTTGCAATAGAAAGTTATCTGCTGAAATTAAATTTAAAATTGTCTCGTTGCATAAAATCACGAGAATAATTGTGAAAAATAAACAATATATTTTCACCACTGGTGGCCTTCTTCATTGTAGCTTAACCACAGTTCAGAAAAATAAATAAATTTCTAATCCAAGCGTTACGTTTGAATGAATGTTGTTTTTCAAATACTTCTGCGGGTTACTGAGTTACAGAAAAAGTTAGTAGATCAGTGCAAAAACTTAAGCAGTTATGTTGTTCGTAACTAGTTAAAAACTGGCAGCCACTTTTTTAGAAACAATTCTCTTATTCTATTCACTTTGATCGCGACTTAGTTACCATGAGCATTATTACCACTTTATTGAAGTAATAAAAAATATCTAAAAATACCTTTAAAATAAATTAGGTTAATAATAGGTCTTTACCTATGAAATTGCCGTATTGCAGTACAGACTTTTTCAAACAAAAAAAAGTTTTGATTGGCTATGAATTCTAAATTCAAATTAATTTTGTTTTAAAAATATGACATTCTATTTACAAAATCAGTCTTTTGTTTATTGATTAGCGTTGTATTTTCATTACATTTCAACATTTTTCCTCATAATGGATACTTCGAAATTTCGTGTAATTATGGAATATGAGTTCCGTCGTGGCACCAACGCGGCACAAACGACACGTAACATCAACGACGTTTACGGAGAGAACTGTACAAACGAACGTACAACCCGTTATTGCTTTGCTCGGTTCCGTTCTGGGAATTTTGACTTGAAAAATGAACCTCGTGGTCGTCCGGAGACTTTGGTCAACAATGATGAATTAAAGGCGATTGTGGAAGCAGATGAATCGCAATCTACAGCTGAGCTGGCAGCAGCTTTTGATGTTAGCATCAAAACAATATTGGTCCATTTGCGACAGATTGGCAAGATAAAAAAGCTTGATAGATGGGTGCCCCACTGCTACTTCACGACAACGCGCGACCCCATACTACACAACAGACCGTCTCCCTCATCCGCCATACTCACCAGATCTTGCGCCTACCGACTATTACTTTTTCCATAATTTGGACAACTTTTTAGCGGGAAAAAAATTCAATTCCCGAGAGGCAGTACAAAACGCCTTTGAAGAGTTTGTTGTCTCCCGTCCAGCTGATTTTTTCAAGAAGGGCATCCATAAACTGCCACAGCGTTGGCAAAGATGCATTGATTGCAGGGGTGATTACTTTGAATAAAAGAAATAAATAAGTTCGAAAAAAAATACTTTAACTTTTTTCAAACAAAACGGCAATTTCATAGGTAAAGACCTAATATTAATTTAACAAATGAATTAAGAAAGTACTATAAATGGGCTAACCAATAGATCGCCGAATCAAATTGCATCTAGAGATGAAAGCGTATTCAACAGTAGGTTTAACGCCACGTACTATCTTTTAAATAAGACACAAATTCAAACAATCTGGTTAACATTTTGTATGATAACTTTTAGTTGAGTGTAGCTACCGCCGGTGCCAAATTGGATATACAATATTGCTTACTACAGCCCCTATAGAGTATAGTGAACGTAACTATATGCAAACTCATAATACCTACAGTATGCACTGAACCCAATACCGCTACCGACTGGAAAACCATACGAGGGTACGCAGCAGCCTACCGCGGGGGCGGTATTTGAAGTAATTAAACAAACACGAAAACGGCAGACCTCGTTACCAGACCACGCCTCCGCTAATCAATTCTCGTAATTAATCGGTTCTCCAACGGTGCTCCAAGTTCCACCTCATTGAAACAACTTTTAAAAGATTCCTTGTTGGGACTTTCGTGGTACTTCACTTTTTTCTTTTGCCAAAATCGACACTATTTCTCGCTATTAACTTTCCTCTCCCGCTTCCATCAAGAGATTGTAGTCAAAGTTGATGTAAATTGGCACTTTACTTTTTAATAAAGGCCCATTTTGTTTCTTAGCAGATGCTTCGCAGTATATCCTAGTGATAACCTCACGTCTTAGATTTCCGCGTGTAAATACTGACCATTCCTTGAAATAGAACACTTTTACGGATTTATTAAAATCTGACGAGTAGGTAATTAAATTTTATCCGACATTACACCATATCGATCTCCAAACGCATGCTCAGTTAAAAATATTGATTGACGCATTTTAACCTATACATGTGACGAATCAGTAAGTATGATTGCCGATTTTAGGCAATTAATTTGATTTGCGATACACAAATTCGGCTTTGCTTCGTTAAAACATCGTTTCAACAACGAACCGTGCGTAATCATTAAAGCTTTCATTAGTTTTTTTGTTATGAAAGTTTAACCATAATAACAACAAATAACATGCAAATTGACCATTTCCCGTCATACTTTTTAACCGAATTCAGAAAAAGGAGGAGATTCTCAGTTCGTCGGAATCTTTTTTTTTTATCACACACGCACGTCGTCACCAATTTTGTTAGTAGGTACTTTTGCTTTAGGTTCTTAAATATCTAATCATACTGTTCTACTACTACTTTCAGATTTTTGTTTACCCTGTGCTAACTACCTTAAGTATACCGTAGGAAAAGATGCACTATGCTTTTGAAGTAGGATTATTATCTATCAGTAACTCTAGACTAGGGAGTTTTTGGCGCCATTTTGTTGTGTTCAGTTTGGTGTCTATTTTAATTATTTGCAAATTGACTCATAGTGGATATTGTGTCTTAAAATTGGTGCAGTTTTGTGGTACAAGTGTCTACGCAACTGAACAATATGTGGGATAATTGAAATAGGCGCGATCTTGGTTGTGTGAAGCTGAGACTTTTATTGTAGTGGTGGCTACCTCGGCAGAACTTACCGTGAACAACTGTCTTGATATACTTGGTGCCAAATGCTCCAAGAAGCATTAGAATGCGATGCACCCGCATTCTAATGTACCTAAACTGAAACAAAACAGCTACCTCTGAAATATTCAAGACTTGACACAGGCAAAAATTACTTCCAAGAGGAGAATAGATTGCCACACTAAAATAAGAAGAAGAAGAACTCTAGACTAATTTCACTATTCATTTCCATTTGACTAATGTAGTTTATTGTGTAGTTTTGTTATTTATTCCTAACATCAATGCCTTCTTCCTTTTGTCACCTAAGTATCAAAATATCATTGTACATACATACAGGCAATGATACGATTTATACGCTAAGCTACGGTCAATTTTCCGAATCCTACTTACTTCTTATGATAATGAAGTGAAATTGAAAAGCACTCTTTCTAATACATCACCTATGACGGCAGACCTCTCCCATAGGAGTATATTGTCATAATCTCTTCGCTAGGCAGGCGGATAGGAGATTGACGTGTTGGACCATTTTCATCGAAAACGCTACTTTTTAGGGTAAAAACGGGACCCTATTACTAAAACTCGACTGTCCGTCTGTCTGTCTGTCACCAGGTTGTATCATGAACCATGATAGCTAGGCAGTTGAAATTTTCACAGATGATGTATTTCTGTTGCTGCTTTAACAACAAATACAAAAAATAGAATAAAATAAATATTTAAGGGGGGCTCCCATACAAAAAAATAGTTTTTTGACGGAACCCTTCGTGCGCAAGTTCACCTCGCAATTGGCTGTTTTTTCTGTATGTCATTAGTCGCCTTTACCATTATGAAACCCTGGGTTAAAGCTTACTCTACTCCGCCGGATGCCACACGGTAAAAACAGATTTCTTATAAAAAGACGAATTGCTTTGGCTTAAGACATATTTATTAAATCAAGAAAATGATCCTCTCCCTATAGACGCTAGACAATAATTTCTTCGTAATAGTAAATAATATTCTTAAAAATATTTAGTTGTTACAAGAATAATAAATTTATTCCCAGACACGTGTTGTTTCATTCAAGACACCGTTATTTTGTACAGTCAAGTAAATGTATTCTTGATACGAAAAATCTTATATATCTCTTATAGACTAACCTTACTTAGAGTAAATTATAATTTTACTCATAATAAGTAAATGTTTAGTTGGCCTAAGTAATTACTGATTTTTGATGAAAAAAAATAAATGGAGATTTCGTGTATCGAACGAAGATGTATATTTTGTTGTTGTTGTATATTAAGTGGAGATTTGGAGATAATGGGGAGGAAAAGCGCAATTTTATCCCGATAGGTGGCGTCTGGTCTTGGTACCGGGCCGCCTCAAAGAAAGTGTCAAAACATATGGGAATCTCTTGGAGTATTGCACTTTTTAATTTTGCACAGAAGGCATCATCAGGCAACTATAAACACGGAAATTCACACTCAGTTGCTTTGTTAAAATTTAAATCATATGCTTCTAATCTGAAATAAAAAGATTACTTGTAAATCTTACACGAAATTTAAAGAAATGTAATGCTTGTTAGCAATTTTTTGTAAGTTGCTATAAACTTTCTTGCCTGTTGTTTTGGCTTTTCTTTTCCGTAATTCTTCTTTTATATGAGCTAAAGTTAGCATTGTTTGTCCGCAAAACCGAAAAAAATACAATCTAAAAGTAAAATCACGTAATACACAGTCAAGACAATATAAGCTGAAACTGACAATTGTTCCAAAGAATGAAGCGCCATCTGTAATTCACTTTGCCTTCGCCTCCCCATTGGAGAACACTGATGACTTCCTTTTCCTTGACTTCCTGACAAAAATCAAGGTAAAAGTGCTCAAAAGAGGAGTGGAGTCCGGGAAGCCGTTCCAAGTAGGACGCGACACCCAGAGGCAACAAACCCGATTGAGATTGACATAACAAAATTAATTCCGACTACTTAAAGAACTAGATAAAAATCTTAACACCGCGGGTCAGACCATGATGTCAACAAACCCACTAACTTAACTGTAACTTAAGTCATCTTAAGTTAAATACATTGCTTTCTTAAATTTTTTTAAGAAGAAAAGAAAAAATTCTCTCGACTTCAGGATAATAATCTTTGTTGAAGGATAAATTTCTCAAAGTAAAAATGTTATCATGTTTATCGAAAACTATGATTACGTTGTTTCAAAATTTTAGTATTTCTCTGTTTAAAACAAAATTTTCATAAGCCGAACAAAATCATTTCTCAGAACAAGAAATACAATTTTGTTTTTGTTAAATTAAATATATTAAATTCGTACTCCAACTTATTATTAAATTATTTTGGGCCAAAATTGTATGTCTAAAAGTTAGACCGAATGTTTTGATTGAAGTAAATCTTTACTCAATTGTATAATTTCTTATGCTAGACCTAAAACGAAAAAAAAATATAATGAGCACACATTTTATCTTAAATTAAATATTAAATACTTCATAAACAATAAACTTTCTCTTAATCGAAGAAAATGATTTTTTGAAAAAGGTATATCTAAATCCAAGTAACTTGTAGTTGATTTAAGATGATTTTAATTTGATGCAAGAAGATGGACATTTCTTGATTTAAATTAAGTCAATTTAATTGATGTAAGTTGAAATAAGCCTTGAAACAAAAATATTTCTCTTAATCATTAAGAAAAATATTGTCTGAGTGAAAGATGAGCACTATTTTTGTTTTAAAAATATTGCATTGGCCTAAGTAAATATATTTTTAGAATAACCAAATATTTCAAGAAATTGGTCTTTCTTATTTAAAGAAATCCTTTTTTACTGTGCACAAGGTTATAATTGGCAATTTCTTTCATTCAATACAATACAACACAACATTAAGGGCTGATTTTTCAATCCTATAACTGATATCAGTCAGTTAAATTATAATCCGAGTAACATAAAAGTCATTCAAATAAATTGACTAACAAACATATGACAATCATTTTAAATTTGGCGGCATAATACGTTATCAATCGAATAAAGCTTTATCTGGGCATTGAAAAATCAGCCCTAAATGTAATGAAAGCATAAAATATTTAATAATAAGTATTAATGGATGTAGGAAATTACATTCTTAACCTCCATACATCATACAACAACCTCCTTATCACACGATTTGCATCAAAAATCAATTTGCGCATTGACATTTGCCTAACTACCAATGGTATCACATCACAACACAGTCACTGTGTTACGCGTGAGTTGGGGCCGAATCTGCTAACGTTAACATAATAATCGTGACTCAATGGTGTTTCGATTGGAAATATTCCATTTTTTAGTGTTCCATAGTCAAGTCAACAAGGAACCCTTTAGTTTCTCCATGTCCGTCTGTTCGTCCGCGGCTTAGCTCAGAGGCTTTTTAAAAATATCATAGGTTTATGAATACCACTTTTCAATTCAGGGGTTTGTTTGCGAAATATTAAGCTTTAAAAGTGCAAAATGTTGTAAGAGTCATTTGTAAATACAAGTTTATAGACATATAATGTTATGGTATAGGTATAAGTAAAACCTACTGCGCGTGGCCCACATGCCTTGGTCGGTTATTATTTGTATAGGGATAACGCCGACGAGCGATAATCGCTGAGCGATTTTTTGTCGCCGAGAATAGAACATACAGAGTTCAAAATGTAAACGCCCACGAGCTACTTTTTGTAGCTGCGATAAGCGTGGCGTTAATCGCGGCGATAATCGCGGCGTTTTTTGTCGCTGGGTCACCGCGATTAACGCCGCGATTATCGCAGCTACAAAAAAGCGCTCGTCGGCGGGAACGCTAACAAGGATTTTGTCAAAAAGCAATACTATTGAAACACTATTGAGTCACGATTGTTACTTCGTCAACACCATTAGCAGACTCGCAGCCCAAGGCACTTGGCTATCAATCAAAGCTACATCCAATAAGGATCAAGAAGCGCCACAATGATTTATCAGGCATTGCGCACTACGCTAGAGCACGACCGGGAATTTTGATGAGAAGTTGCTTTTTTTCGTTGCTTTTCTCGATGAGCAGTTGTTTTTTATTAAATGTAATTAATTAAAGTGGGGGTTGTGGGAACTTCTTGATTGACCCGTTTTGAACGAGGGGGAAATTAATTTTGTGATATATGATTTCTGGATTCGGATGGTAGTTTGAATAATTTTGTTTCACTAATTGGGTTTACTTTTTTTACTTTTCGAGTTTTACTAACTAATTACATTATCGTGATCTGTGATCATTTTACATATTATTGTTCTTCTACTTATGATTACAAAAATATTTTTCAACTCTCCAGCACGAAAAGGGTTCTTTTGGCGCATAAATACTCGCAGCAAAATCGACTTTTGCTGCGAGCGTGAGGCAAAGTGCTTTTTTAATTTCTAATACGAACTTTTAAAATAATAAAGAAAAAAAAATAAAGTGACAAGGATGATACTTGTAAAATTGATATGTGAGAAAAGGATAGATAGAGTGCTTTATGGTGTCATACATGGAGTAAAAAGTAAAAAAATAAAATGCACGGATATGAGTTTTAAATAAGGATTATTAAAAAAGAAGGTTGATGATTCGAAATAAAGAGTATGGACGTAATGAGGTCGCATGTATGAAACAAATATGAAATAAGAAAAATTTATGAAATTTATTAACAAATTATATGTTTTATGATAATAAATAAATAAATAAGATGGAATATTAATGAATAAGAGAAAAACAACGTAATGTAATCAGAACGACGGGAATCTACGTTACTGACTCAACTCTATGAATAAAAATTTTCAGCACAGGTTTGATCGAATTATTTTTGTGATAAATTACAAAAATGAATGCGTCCAACGATGAAGATGGTTGTCTAACTCCTAAAGAGTTAAGTGAACAAGTTTCTAATGCTGAATTAAGCTTTTTACCAGGAAAGTCACGTGAAAATTTTCTCGCTGGTAGAGGTGAAAAGTTGTATGTTTTACACGAGACCAAAATTTTATTCTGCCTCGTGCCTTTAAATCACTCACTGTGCTCAGTAGTCTATATTAGAATCACTCGCTATGCTCGTGATTCAATTCTAAACTACTTCGCTAGTTCGTGATTTAAAGTCAGCACTCGCAGCACAAATTGATTTTGGTCACTTGTATAACAAATAACTATTGTCTCCTACGAAAAAAAAGTAAGGGTGTAGTAAAAGGTTTTACATGGCGAATTCCCCATGTAAGTAAAATAAGCTTAAATCAATACATAACTTTTACTATAAGTACACTTATTTCTTTAAAATTGATATACTTAATATCTAACTATGTTTCTCCGTAAATAATAATGCAGAAAAAACCTGAATAAAATTTCCTTCAGGTTGTCTTCCGATGTGTTTAATATTTTAGCACAAAAGCTATTAAAAGCAATCAAGCAAAAGCACAAAGCAATTTTCATCAAAAACTCCAAAATCAAGGCTTCATAAACAACGTCAGAAAAACAATCAAATTTCTAATTAATTTAATTTCAACCAAAGTTCTTCGGCATCTATACAGACAGAAAAAACAACACACAGCCTATTCAAACATTAATACAGCAAAGCCGTAAATTAGAATAATAAATTGGTTAACATATCTCATATAAAAAGGCTACGGGCTAACCTGCGCGTACGCAGCGCACAGACAAACAGCATAACAAATGAGCCAGTCCGAAATTGAATGGTCCATTCTTGTTTAATAACGTTGTATTTTTGTTGTAATATCCAATTATGGGAGCTCGAAATTATTTTAACTTTTTCTTTCGTTTAGGGGTAACTCTCTTGAACTAATTAATGATTTTCTCGCAGTTGGGGTTCAGGGTTGTCTATTGTTCTAAGACACCTAAACTTTCAGTGTTATATTAATATTGTATGACACGTACGTACAATCTTTAAGCCATAAGACGTTCACTGATGGGAATAGGAAGCTTTTACCCACTTTACATTATAATGTGTAAAGTATTTGTCTAATTAGGTAATATAAATTGAGCATTTATCAATTTATTCAAAAGCTTACAAAAAATAAATACGTCATAACAGAAACTCCTTTACAAAACCGTTCTGACATTTTTTAGATTTCTCATAAACTAACAAATCACCTGCCTATTATAAGGTTTTATTCCGAGCACAACCCTGAGCTTGCGCGCTCAGCGGGAGCTAAAGGCATTAGGTGGCGATCAGCGCGCCACGCCCACCGCTTGTCCGCGACCCTGCCGAATTGTGCACTATTTATGTTAATTACTTTACTCGTCACCGTTTTAAATTAATAATAACAATTATTCAAACAAAATATTTTATAGGTTTTTGACGAAACATAAAAGTCTAACGCTTTAAAAGTAAATCTAAAGAGGCCTTGTGCACAGAAAAACCGTTAAATATAGCAACGAGTTATAAACAATGAGGAAATAAAGCCTTTGCTGGACAGCTATTATCTTGTACAGAGCCTCAGTACAAGATAATAGCAATATGCTAGCAAACTCGTCGTGATATTAATAACATGACAAGTGGCAACTAATATAAAAAAAAGGAAGATGGAGCGTTGCGCAGTGGTTGCGAACAACGAAGTCAAGAAAGCCAAGGCGTAATTTCGTTACATGTGTGTGCGTGAACTGCGAATGTACACAGCCAAGGCCTAGTTTTACATGCCTCACCGCTTTGTCGGAAGACTCCGTCTTTACTTTACTTATTTACGTTTAAAGTATGAAATTGCCGATTTTTTCTCACACACAGAGGCTCTCATAATCTTCTTTGATGATAAAGATGCTTCAGTTCCTTGTTATTATTTCGGATTGTGATCATAACGGCGGCGCGGCCTACTATCAGCAATAAACATGTTTCAGATTATTTCCTTAATGTTAAAAAAGTATCCTATATAATAAAGTAAAGTATCCAAAAATCTTAAGTAAAATATCCATTTTTCGTTAGCAGAAATGACCACTTAATTCGTTCTAACTTAGCCGATACTTAGGTACTTACCTACTTTTTTTTCACTTAACACATTTTGCATTAAGTTAGCTGAGGGTTTTAACAGTGGCGTGCCTAGGCCTACAGAGTAAAGCAAGCCCGAAACCTCAAATCAAGCAAATTTACCAGCTCAATACAAGAAAAACAAACAATCAGTCTCTCTTTACTAATTAAAGATTTATTTCATACCAAAATATCGATGCGACACCGCCCAGCGCCATCTAGACTAATTAATAGATAAGTCGCAAAAAAGCACCAAAAGCAAGATGGCGTGACTTTATCGAATTTAATTATTGTGTAATCAAAACTAAATTTCTCGTTTAAAATGTGTCACTCATAATAAATATTTAAATCATTTCACAAAATAATAGCGTTCCTGAGCTTTTGCTAGATAATTCCAATCCTTTCCCTTGTCGTTCAAATGAAAGACGCAAAACTAACCTTACTTATTTATTTTTATAAGAAGAACCAACAATGTAAACGAGTCCACGACGAAATTAGGTACGTACGATACATTGAAGAATTGTATTTCTTTGCAAAATACTGAAATGAAGAGGTTTATTACCTACCGGACTGCAAGTGGGCAAGGGTCATTTTGTATTTCTCTTGGATCGATTCAACTCATGGACACTTTCACAGATCACACAGTAAATAAACATTTTAATCCATCACAAAAAAACATTATCAATCATTAGACTGAAATTTAGACACATTTTTAACACAAAAACACCAATAAAGGCAAAACACTTGTTGTTTCAAAACAGCTGTCGTCACAGATTGAAACAACTTCACACTGCTCAGAGCGTACGTTACGTGCTGCGTGCAGTCTAGCCAACTGTGTCAACTTCGTTGTCAAGCCTGCTTCGCTCGGCATTTAGTAGTTCTCATAGAATCTATAGATACGTACAACAGTATGTATGTGATGCGGTAGCACTTTTGTTGGTGTAGAAGAGAGCGGATATATACAGATCGCAAAGCCCGGTTGCAAGCCAACGAGTGCGAGGGAGATAAATGCATTGTAGAGTGTTTATTGACGAAAGTAATGCAGCTTAGCGACTAGTCTATCGATCAGTTGTTGTAAAAATTGAATTTGTGGTTATTGATTATTGAAAATTAACATTAGTTAATTATATTGGGTTGTTGTAATTAAGTACGATTAATTAAGTAGTAGTGTTAGCAAGTTATTGTTAGGGCAAGCCCGGCTTTTCGGCTTATATGGGGGTACCGCCACTGGGTTTTAAACATTTGTGCATAAAAGTTTTAAAATATTAGCATTCATGGTTGTTAAATAAATTAAGACGATGTTAAGTATGGAAAATGCAAATTCTTTGAAATTCTCCATACAAAACGGCAATTTCATACTTAAACGCCTAATATTAATTATACATCGACACAACATTGTTGCATTCGTTTTAAGAGGCTTTATAGGTACAGGGTTTTTAGCCTTATAAAGCCGAATATGGAAGATAGGGACCATCAAACTGAAATCTTTTACTATGGGACGAACTCTGAAATCCCGAAAAAAAAACTGCTGTTTCATACATTTTGATATTTTCGTTATTAATTTTTGCATGAAACAGCAGATTTTTTTTCGCGATTTCGGATTTGGTCCCACAGTAAAAGTTGTTCAGTTTGATGGTCCCTATCTACCCTATATATAACACTGCGTATGCTTAAGTGACAATCGTTTCAGGAGGCCTACAAGGAAATTGAAAACGAAATTACAGTTGTACCGTAAATTTTGATTTTTTACTAAAAAAATAAGGTCTTATGAATTTCAGTTTTTGACGGAATGAAAGATAGAAACTAGATATTTATTGATGTGCATTAAATTGTAATCACCTGAAAATTATTAACAATAAGTGAATCTATCCACAAAATAAAGTATGCTTTAAATAATATCTAGCGCAGCGAAAATTCATAGAAATAGAATGTCAAAGAACAACAATGTCAATAAACAGGTGATCCGAGAAACGAATGTATACATTTTATATGAGATACATAAAATATCTCTTACATAGATAAAATATGACTATATTATGGCAAAGGAAATTAATCTACTATGTTCCATACTGTTTTCTTCGTCGATAAACGAATAAATGTAGCGAAATTTGGCTTAAGAGAAATGTGTGGCAAAATCTTATTTACCTTTGAAAAGTGTGATTACTTGGATTGTTTCTTTTTATCACATCACAATTACTTAGAGCACAAGACATCATAACTGCACGATACCTTTATTTGAAATTCTAATAAGGATTAACAAATATTTTAAACAAACTGTGATTGCTCATTTGCAAGGCGGGACGCTAGGGACTCTTACTGTAAAAAATGTTGGCACATTGTCACTTGATTCTTTGTCTCTTTTTTTCCGTTTCCGTATAATGTTAACTTCTCTTTTCCACGCTTTGTTGGTCTTCTTGAGCGCAGCGAAAATTTTTCTATGTCTATGGGTATAACTCTAGCCAGAGTGACAGTTACATGAGACGACTTCCCATTTCCCAGTATTTAAATAAAAGAGTGACATTAGAATACGAGTGGTAAAAACGTGTAATTCTCGACCAGAGATAAATTACGATATAACACATCACCGGAGCGACACATAGGAAAGTTATTACTGCGGGGAAGTAAAAAAGCCGTTAGTATGCGAATCATTACTTCGATATTAGGTATTATGAGTGATGAAGCTGGGGTTCCCAGTCAGGATATGTCCTGATATGTCAGGCTTTTTGGGTCCCTGTTAGGAATCCGGCCGTTCTTGGTAAATGTCAGGATTTTTTGAATAATTCATATTATAGTAAAGCAAACCTTAGAATATTTTTTTCTTTTTTTTGGTAATAATCAACTAGGACACTTTCAGTAATACAATCAAGTAACTTTGCAATAAATAATCAACAAAAGACTTAAAAAACGAAAAGCTATAACTTTATTTTTGTTTTGAAATATTAATTTTGCGTCATTATAACAAGAAGATAATTATTTATTTATTAAAAGAAAATGTACTGTAATATACCTTCAATGTACTAACGTATAAGCCATGCGGGCGCTTTAGCAAAATGCCAGGACTTTTTACTAGAAATCCGGCTTTTTGTCAGGATTTCTAGATATGCTATCTGGTAACCCTAGACTAGATGAAGCTATCATCGCACCATCGGAAGAGAAATCCATGAATCCCACATAAATATACCCGTTTCCGTTGTAAAAAAGGATAAATCTAATGTAAAAAAAACTGAAAGAAATTCTAACATCTCCGATATCTCTATTTCTTAATAAAAAAAATCATTTTATATAACATTGTATTCAGAAAATATATTCAAACTGATCAACTTAAGAAACTCGAAGTAGAAAACGTGATAAAGAAAGAACGTTACGTCACACTACCTACTCATGGGAAAACGTCAAAACTGATTATGAAAGAAAAAATAGATACCTATCTAAAGTTTTTAAATCTCCATGATTACACAAACATTAGAGAAAACCAACCATACTTTACATAAATTAACACTAAACTGCCCTAAACTACACAAAATAATCATAACTTAAAATGTTAATTTGAAAAAACATTACAATCTCATATTTGTGATTAACAAACGCATAAGCTTGGGAAGTCACAAAAATTCAATTAACAAATAATTTTTGGAAACGTCAACATTTCTAAATTTAAGAGGATGGGTAATCAACGCTAGTATTAAATAACACTCGAAAAAAATTAACAGGAACGGTCGAAAACAAGAAAATGAGCTTGATTAGGGTCGATGTCACGCCGATAAAAGCCGTAAAGCCGAAAATTGAAAAGGCCGCTTTATTAAAAATACTATATTTTACGATTTTTAAACGGGCAGGTGAATCTAAAACCCTATGGTGCCTTGTAGGGTGGCCATGACGAATTATCAAAATGAAAATGGATAAAGAAATATTATACGCTAACAATGTGCCCACTGCACCCATTTAAATATTAAGTATAACGTTATTCTATTACTTGAGCAAAATTAGATGTATGTTTACACACATACACATAATATGTGGAATATTAAGTTTATGGTTACACATCGATTCAATGTAATGCAACAATTAAATAAATTAGGTATCTCTAGAATAATCAACAATGTGTGAAATAAACTTACAGTTTTAAAATCTTATTTATATTATTGCAGCGAAATATTTTGTTAAACTTTTAACTAAATCTCTCAGTTCGATATAACTAATTTGATTTTGAGTTGTTCAATATGTTGGCTTAGAAACAGCCGAGTTCAGCACACCCTACGGCCGGCGGCGCCCGCGCACCCCGCGGCGCCGATCTAATGAAATAAACCGAGTCAACACCGCCCGCCTCTCACCCGCCGCCCGCCGCCCTCACACAATAATTAACGCCCATAGGTACTTATTGCACTTCACATAACAAACCATCAGAATTCGGAACAATGTTTTCATTGTGTCTTATTAGGGAAAGAATATTTTGAAAAAAAAACATTTTATTATACCACAGATACTTTAAAGTTACAGTGAATGTGTCTCATATTTTACTAAATAAGTAGTGTTTTTGGCGAGATTTTTTCAAAATAAGTGGGGCGGCTTTTTCAGTAGTTTGCAAATTATTCTAAATGGATGTGAATGTGACTACGTCCTGCTAGGCTAGAGTATCGGTTTCTTCTTCCTTATTAAGAAAAAAACATTAATGAATAATTAATAATAACACTTTAATTGATAGATGCAAATGAGATTCATTAATATGTTATCGTAGGCAGCTTTCATTTTTTATATGTAGTACCTACTGCTAACGACACGTGAAAGTCGAAGCTAACTAAGCTTTTCCAGTTTTTTCTTTTCCGTATATATTTTACTACCTACGTAGCCAAGAAGCTTATATTATACCTCCCTCAAATGGAGATTGCACGGCCAGTGTCATAGTGAAGATAGAAAAAATGACCTTGAGTGACGTGACGGCTTATTGCAACCTCTTTCTTTAGTGTTACAATACGTGTTCGTTTTTCGTCGTTCGTTTGTTCATGAGAAACGAAAACGTATTGTAAAACGAAAACGTATTATAAAACGAAAAGAAAGAGATAGCAATAAGCCGTGACGTTACTAAAGAGTCTTTTTCAATCTTCACTTACTTACTAGGCGTGCAATCTCCATTGTGGATATAAGCTTCTTGTACTTAGCACATAAAATATTCTTCCTTTAAGCTTACCACAGAACCCAGCTTTTCATATCCAAAGTTTACCATATCACTTTTTCTCTCCAGCCAGCTTTAAACGATCTGACATTAACCGAAGTGACCTGCGCATCAGCACGGGACCATCAAATTGATTGAATTTAAACCCCACATTGTATTAGCCGATGTAATAAGGGCGATAGATCACACGCCTGGAGGTCAAATGGCTACCAACCGAAGATGCCCAGATGATTAAATTAGAGGCATTCATCATTTAAATAAGCCTGACCTTCTGCCTTGTTTGAGGCTTATTCTGGTGAAAGCTATGAGATTTTTAGACTGTGTTATTGAAACTTCTCTATAGAAATTCTGAATTTCTATTAGGTAAGTACTTAAGTCATTTCTTCTCGAAAATATATTTAAAACCATAGAAATAGAATGTCAAAGAACAACAATGTCAATAAACAGGTGATCCGAAAACGAATGCATACATTTTATATGAGATACGTAAAATATGACTTAGATTCATAAAATATGACTATATATGGCAAAGGAAATTAATAAACTATGTTCCATACTGTTTTATTCGTCGATAAACGAATAAATGTAGCGAAATTTGGTTTTAGAGAAATATGTTGCAATATCTTATTTACCTGTGAAAAGTGTGATTACTTGGATTATTTCTTTTTGTCACATCACAATTACTTAGAGCACAAGACACACCATGGCTCCACGATACCTGTATTTTAAATTCTAATTAAGATTAACAAATATTTTTAATAAACTGTGATTGCTCATTTGCTAGGCGGGACGCTAGGGGCTCTTACTGTAAAAAATGTTGGCACATGTCACTTGATCCTTTGTCTCTTTTTTACATAGACCGTGTCCGTATGATGTTAACTTCTCTTTTCCACGTTTTGTTGGTCTTCTTGAGCGCAGCGAAAATTTTTCTATGTCTATGTTTAAAACAGTAATTTCCAAAACCATAGGTTACATTGTTAACAGATAACGCTTAGTTCAAAAAAACATTTAATATCTAGTTTTTCTGCAAAGAAATTTCCATGTTCATCCGTGTCCATCTACAACGGCTGTATCTAAAGTTTCATATATCATATTCAACTATCGAATGATTATTATTTTTTTCCTCTAATCTACCGCAAATAAAACATCAGAATAGGCAGCGACACTAGGTCGGATTGAATTTTACCGCCCAACGGCGCGCGCGCAGCGTGGCGCCTTGATCTAAGAGAAATGCGCGGAAATCGATTACACTTTGCAGGTGCAAATAATGATGTTTTTCGATTTAAAAAAAAATCGAGCAGGTGCCTTTTTCTGTACGATGATGTTATTATATATTAATAAGCCGTTATGATCACGTAATGCTTCGCTTATTTGGACCAAGAATTTCTAGACTCAATTATTTCCTGCACGCATGGTATTAACTTCCTCGTAGATTAATTAACATATAAAGAGGTTGTAATTAAAATAAAAGTAAGCTTAATTAGTGTTACTTAGGTAATATGATGGTATTGATGGTGCCATAAAAGTTGCTAGAGAGAGCCATAGTAAGTACCTATGTAATTTAGAAAAGTACGAAAACACGTGCTTGGAATACATGACTAATGAAAGGAAACCGGCTGTTTTTCAAGTAATAGCAACCTACGTAAGATATCGTTACAATTATTAAAGTGTAAAGCTTATTAAACCTATATTTATTAAGGCATTGATAGAGTTATGAAATGAAACTATGATTAAAAAAAAAATATAACAAATAGTGATTCTCGCAATCAGCTATTTAAAAAAGTACAGCCGTGTCTTAAAAACGTAATCATTTTTATTCTTATAATTTTAAAATGTCCGTCCTTTAAGTACCAACATATCAGATTCAAAACTGTAAAACTTACGAATGACTTACCTTTTGCAAATTAACGACCTTTACCTAAATACCTAATCTATTCTCAAGATCTATTTCTAGTCTGGTTAAAGTGGAAAAAAATGACAGTAATTGTTTGTAATTTCAATATCACTAGTGATTTTGCTTCACATCCATTATTCAAATCCATGTAAGTAATCATTGTCGGTTGCTTTCAAAATTCTGCCATGTTATGAGAAAGTCTAGAAAATAATCGTTATTATTAGACATTATGTAAATGCAACTTTATTTTACATTAGCGGCATTACCGTATCAGCGCATGTTATCTGCGCGCGCAGCAGCTCACTTCATTTACTATTCTAATGAGACGACGATCCCGAATTATACGGACGACATGAAATATGACTGGCCAATGATTTATTATAACAAATTATCTTTTTTCTCGGACGCCGACCGAATCAGTAAATGTAAATAAAGTGTCTGGGGTTTGATTTAATAACAGTGAGGCATTGAGACCGATTGCGTTTTGTTTTATTTGAATATGTAATGGAGTCGCACACACGGGGTTGATCGGGTTCCTATGTTTACAATGTTTGCTACATTATAAGAAGGTAAACGCATAAGAGTCACTTCAATGTTACGTGTAACAGAATTAGGTAGGTAGCCAAACCAGTCAGACAGTTTTTGGTGAAAATGATGATTCAAAGATGTAGGTAATTTCATTGCTGTTAGCAGTAGGTCATGCAGTCATTTTTATAAATATGTATACAGTTAGAACTTTGTTACTCTAAAAGCTATTACTTTTTTGAGCAGAAATCAATGCCAAATGACAACTACAACAAAGTGACAAAGTTCTAAGATGTAGACATATTTTTAGACGTGGCGTACAAATATTTTTTAAATACTAAACGCAGGCATCATGACCTGCGCCAAATGAAATAGCTCTGTCTCTTCCATGTTTAATTCGAAGAAAATTTGTTCAGACCGCAAGTGAGAAAATCAGTATAGACACATTTAAATCCATTAGAAACGTTTCGACGAAGAGAGTAATAAAAATTACAGTTCATCAATGCACTTAAAACAGCATCACACGGCTTTCTAACACTCGTGCACAATTTCCAAGCCAGTTTGTTTTCTTCTCGGAAAGGCAATATCGTGTCTGTCCGCGTTTCCAAGTTTTCACGTCCAGAGGCGATAAGTGGTGCAATTCCTAAGATACATTCGTACCACTTACCTTGTTAACGGACGTTACAAACACCAATTTATTATGGATTTCTACGCGTGCCCAAAGCGTCTCGTTCCAGTAATGAGTTTACCAGACAATTAGTACTGTCCAGCATTAACGTATATTAATATGAACGTGAGCGATGGCACGCCGCGGGCATCCGTCAAACGGGACCAGAAAACTTAGACCCTTCATATCTCTCGATAAACAAACAAGGAGCCATTTCCACAGCTCTCGCTAAATTGGTCGTTAAATCTCTATGCCCTATTCATTTGCGTTGTTAAAATGATTGACACATTCAATTAGCTAGGTGACCGGTGGACCTCCCAACTGGATTGTAGCTATTAATCCTACCATTTAGTTTCGACCTCCTTCACCGAATACAACCCTCTCTCCGCCTCCCACTTTGTTTTAGGCGAGAGGGGTGGGGAAGGTCAGCTTTGTTTAGACACCAGAAGTAAAGGGTTATAGCATTGTCTCGCGGTTTGTCTGCTTTCTGCAATTATTGCGGATAGCGTGTCTCTGGTTTAATGGGCCTTTCAACAAAGCATTACAGGACGGGAAATTGGATTAAACAATGTCTAATTACGACGCGTAGGAACAGAGGAGCAATTATTATCAAAGGTATTTTCTGATATCTTGATGATAACGATCGGCATTAATAATACTGTTTTGTTGTTTTTTTCTTTGTTTTAAGACTTTTGCAGGATTATTGTGTAATTAGAATTCGTCTATAATTAGAAAGAAAGGTATATCAACTCTTTCATATAATTTTTTTCTCAGAGCAGAAATAATACCTATATACAAGTAATTTATGTTTTGTGTAACTGTGACCTGACTGAATGTTACCAAGATTAATTTGTTATTCATATGTTTTAAACCAGATAAAGGCTTAAAGTATAAGAATAGTTTCTCATACCTATATAAGTGTAAAAGCTTGATGTAAAGATAAACCTTGCATACGAAGCTTATTCTTGTTTGGAACCATATATTTTTTAATAAACATTATCACAACCTTAGAATAATTACACCTAGAACGATAATTCCCTACAAAGCGTGCTGTCAAAAGTGAGGCAACTAAAACAGCCAAAATGGCGCCGTTTTCAGATTTTTATTGTCCATTATTACATAATCATACCTAATAAGTACAAAACAGATTCAATGTCCCTACCTTAACGAGACTAATTATTATATTATTGGATTTTAGTTACGATTAGGTAATGTATGAAGGATATAAATCTGAGAATTGAGCCATTTTGGCTCAGTATACGTTGCCTCACTTTGCATACAACGACACGGCTTCTAGGTGTAATTATTCTAAGATCACAACTAATTTTACTGTTTCATATAGCTATATGACAGCAAAATATAAATAAATTTATAATTATATATTTATTTAACATTAACATACTTACATCATATATTTTCTAAAACACACCTCACCCCAAGTTCAATAGTAATAAAAAAAATCAAATCACCAAACAGTTACAAAATCAAAGCTCATAATCGCAGTAGTCGATGTTTTATTAAAAAACAAATTGTTAGTAATCAACGGTTAAATTAAAAACGTACATCCAACACCTAATTGTACACATTTAAATCCATTACACCACGTGGTAAACTATTAGTACGTAATAACATATGTAAATAGCGCCGCGGTGGGTCTGTCTGTCCATTTATTCTGTTATGTTATTATCGGAACGAATGTCTATGTGGATACCTATGCTGTTACTTCAATAGATATTGCCGAATCCAATTAACTTTTATTTAAAAAAAAGTTATGTGAACGCAATTTCGTAGAAATTGAATAAATTTGCCGTAAAAAGTTAAAATCATTAGACAATTCGAAATGCTTTTACTATAACCTTAATAAACAATGCGGAGTTGGGTTTCTAGAAAATGTTTCTTGCTTCTTAAACTTTCGTTTTTCTGTATGTAAAAATAAGGTTTACAATGGATACGTTGTTTTAGTCCTTACATTTTGAAAATAAGGTTCCCTATTGTTCCAAAGGTATAAATAGTCTCTTACAATGTATTTGAATACACGTTGCATTAAAATAAGGAAAAGCCCGCTGTGCAGAATACTTGAATATAATAATTGACAAAGAGTTCAATGCAAAATTTCATAAAAGCTATTATCATCATCATCATATCAGCCGCACGCCACCCACTGCTGATAGGCCTCCCCTAAGGATCTCCACGACGATCGGTCCTGCGCTGCCCGCATCCAGTGGCTTCCGGAAATCTTCACCAGATCGTCGGTCCACCTTGTTGGGGGCCTACCCACGGAGCGTCGTCCGGTGCGCGGTTGCCATTCCAGAACCTTTCCGTCCCAACGGCCATCGGTTCTTCTCGCTATGTGTCCCGCCCATTGCCACTTCAGCTGAGCAATCCTTCGAGCGATGTCGGTTACTTTAGTTCTCCTGCGGATCTCCTCGTTTCTGTTTCGAGCACGCAGGGTAACACCGAGCATGGCAAAAGCTATTATAGGAGCATAATACCTCGGTACAAAGTATTATATATTCTGTGACAAAGTGTTACAAAGAAAGCCCTATTGCCGCATATGGTAGATAGTCAAATTGAACGACTTTTATTACAAACTCTGAAATCGTGAAAATAATAATGAAAATATCAAAATGTATGAAACCGCTGATTCTTTTCTCGCGATTTCGGAGTTGGTCGCATAGTAAGGAAGTTGTTCGGTTTGATGGTCCCTATCTACGATATTTGGCATTAGGTAATTTTGTAACACTTTGTATACCTACTGAGCGTTATTGAATAGAAGGGAAAGGGTACATCTCGTATTTGTTATAGATATAACGATAACCAATGAGATCATTGGTCAAAAATTTATTTAACCACGCATTTTTATTTCAAGAAACGATTCGTTTTGCATACGGTTGGCAGAATTTTGACACATTTACTATAGACTTTATGTTAAAGTACTACTATGTTTATGTAAAAATATAAGCGAAACGAATCGTTTTCGAATATAAGAACCTAAAGAACCAGCTATAGGTAAACGACATATTTTCAAGAACTTTCTCATAAAGCTTTGAAAATTTCATACGAGTACATTTTCTTTATTGATCTACACGGCTATTTATCCTTGATAAAATATTTACAACAATGTAATATAGCACATCAAATAGCAAACGGTGATAACTTAGACTCAAACTTTTCTTATTAAATCTGTTGCAGTGTTCTTGTTTGCTCTCCACCTTCGCAATTGATTTCCAAAAAAAAAAACTCATTTTCATCAAAATTTCAAATACAAACCTGTATTTGTTGGCCGCTATGTCAATTTACCTCAATCTTATAACACAATACTGACCATTTCATTATACGTGATTGCATCGTAACATCTTTATAAACTTATTCGATTTGAATTGACCATGGTTTTCGTTCGTCACTTTATTTTTTTATTTGATTTGTGACGACAAAGGGATCGTGGGGCGACTAATCTACTGAAGATTTTTTCAGCAGTTGTATGTAATGGAGTCATATCTTGTTTTTTGCTACTTTTCATACGACATTTCATTTAAAGATGATAATAGCAAAGGGTAGCTCGCCGCTTCTGGCAAAGATTAAATTGAGTAGAGATAGTCCCTCCACGGTGGAAGGAAATAAGTATTCCTTTATAGTCGAAAGTTTTATATCTCAATGAAATATTTACAGAATTTAACGCGTACCTACCTATACACAGTAAACACTGTCTGAAATAAAAAGATTTTATTTTATTATATACTTAATATTGAAGATAGGAAATTTTACTGAAAGAGACATTTTTACAATTTTCATTATAAGTCGAAAACTATGCGGCCTAAAAAAAAAGAAAAAATGATTGAAAACGTGCAAACGACGCTCTTTCATATGATACCCCACATGCCCTAGTTGCCCCACTTCAAATTTTTAAGACCCCTTTTCAGCCCCTGTTGTAAAAAAGATATTTTTATTTTTATTTATTTCTTATTTGCAAAATAGTTGGGCAAATGTCAACTTAAACTATTCCAAATTTCAAGTTGATACCATTAGTAGTTCTCGAGATATCCAGCTGTGACAGACAGACAGACAGACTGAGTCACACCATAAAGGTTCCTTTTTTACCATTTTGGTACAGAACCCTAAAAAGAAACAATCTTTTATTTTTACGATACCGATCGAAAGGGTTACCCTATTTATTTTACACTTCAGTACTTTCTTTACGTGTGGTAAAATTTTGGGACACCATGTGTATGGGTTTCTATGTAAATCTTGACTTATTTTCACAATCTATGCAGGACTAAAAACTTTGCAACATTCCCTCCTAAATTACTTCCTAATGTCTTAACAGCTAATGTAATAAAAAGCTGTTAAGTTATAATCGTAACTTAGATAAGTGTCTTTAAGTAATTTTTAAGATTGCCTAACATCAGGTTAATCCAATACGCTTCGAAATGTTAATTTACTTAAAACATTATAGACACAAATTGCAATATTCCGCAGCTAAGATAAAGTTATTGCAGTTGACACGGTGGCGGTGGATCATACATTTACCGAAGGCTCTGCAATTAACCTCAATAGCCTACCAATGATACGTTATGACTATATTATAGCAGATCGCATTGACTCTGAGTGCAAAAGACTCTTTAGCAATCGCCAATTGAGTAACTTGCCCTGACTGCGGCCCTTTAATTTCCTATATTCGGATAGGACTATAACAAGTCGTATATTATTAACAAATTTTGATTTGTGATTCCGGATACGACGGAATTTAAAAAATATATTTATATCATGTTACCGGCAGTGTGTGAAATACAGGTATTGTACAGGTTTTTTTTTACTATGGGACCAACTCTTAAATCACGAAAAAAATCAGCTGTTCCATGAAATTTTCTTTAGGTTCTTATTTTTGTATGAAACAGCTGATTTTTTTTCGCTATTTCAGAGTTGGTCCCACAGTAAAAGCTGTTTAGTTTGATGATGCCTCTGCCAGTGACGGATTAACCACACGTATATAGCAAGAGTCGCAAATGCTACGGGCCCCACGCATTTGGAGGCCCCGCGCACCAATGCTTGTGATCGTAAAAAGTATCAATTTAGATCCATTTCTAAAAGTAAGCGCTGCTGGTAACATCACATAATATGTCTTACACCACACTGAGCGCAAGTTGGCAAAACGCTTCAAAACTAACGGGGGAATTCTTATATGTCATCGAGCTACCATAATTAAGGTTACCATCTTGACAGGCATTTGCCGAATTCGACAGGCATTTTTTGGTTAAGACAGAGTTACATGATTAGTGAGATTAGTAGACAAAACTGACAAAAATGTTTTACTAAAGATAGGCAAAATTACAAAATTTAAGATGAAACTGACTAAAAATCAAGCTGCACACACTTTTTTCATTATATACAAGTATTTTTTTTGAAAAATCAGTAATTTTGAGTATCCTAGACAGGCATCCTCCCTTACGACGAGATGGTAACCCTTGTCTTAATATCATAAACTTGATAACTTATAGCAAAACAAAGGGCCCCTTGATAGAATTTGCTACAGGCCCCACGCTGGGTTAATCCAGCACTGCCCTTTATCATATTCTGGTTTAGCCAAAATCTGTTACACGTACCGGCAAGGTGTGAAATTCAGGTATTGTATACAATATCTGTAATGTATGAAATAGTATGAAGAATGTTATTGTCTATTTCATACTTCACCTAGGTAATGTGTAAAATCCCTAGGAATTGCATAGAATACCTGCTAGTTCACCGGCAATGTGTAAAATAAGTAGGTAGATTTTGGTTTTAGTTGGTTAGGGGGCAGACACAAAAGCAGGGGGACGGGGATGGGCAAAGGGGTATATAGGGGTAATAGGTATGGGTGATACCTAGGTATTGTATACAATACCGGATTATACACATTGCCGATAATTAATACCAATAATGGCACCATACCCTATGGGCCTTTGCTTCCACCCCTCTACAGCCTGTAACCTATCTATGGCGGGCGAGTGAGCTGTCAGTGCGCGGGCGCACAGCGGGGGCAGATTGCGCGCGCATGACGCAGCGCCACCCGCGCGCCGCGGCGGCATGCACAAACTACTCCGCTTTATTCGCTCGTGCTGCTAAACCAATCACATCACTTTTATTGAGAGCGCTTTAATTGCATTTCATCTTTAAATTGATATCTGAGAATGATAATTATTCCTAAGTCAGAATATTGTATTTAAAAAACAGACAATGTTGACTACGCAACAATAAATTAAGTGTTAGTAAGAAATTAATGTTTTAGCGAAACGAACTTGACGATTTTTTAAAATTTTTAGATCTTAGGCATTCACAATGCTATTTTTATACTAAGCTAATAAATTTAATAGAAAAAATACTAGAAAAAGTCGACTCACCCGTAGCTCCCCGTCTGAGCTGCTACGGGTGAGTCGATGTTTCTAGAACTTGACGAAGTAAGGAGGGGAAAGAAAAGTGAAAATGATATGGAAAAACTTCTTAACAATGTAGCTTTTTTAACCAGACTCTTACACATATGTTTGTAAAAAACATAAAATAATAGTGATAAGATAAACAGAAAAGGAAATACCGGGTGTAACAAGACCTTCAACGAAGCCGAGGTCTACGTATTCTGCCCATCATCAGGACCATTTCTGTTCAAAATTATTGCTGGGAAACGATTTTGATTTTTGGTGTTAAAAAATCATTGCATACTTTACCACGCAATGTAACGCGTACAACATGCTGCGCCTGCGAGTGAATGCTACACAGATGCGTGCGGCCGAGTTGATGTGCATGCTCATGAGATACATCGAGTGACGACGTTTTGAAGCCATTGTTTGTGTCGAAATACTTAAAATTTTGATAATATTTCATTGGACAAGCAATAACGAAAAAAATAAGATTTCATAAAAATTTTGAAAAAAAATATTTGACTTTGACCTTCCATAACTTCGTAGCTATTGGTTTCCCAGGTATAGTCTAAAAGACAAAAATGATCCTGATGATGGGCGGAATACGTGGACTTCGGCTTCGTTGAAGGTCTTGTTACACCCGTTATAATACTTAATTATCATTATAGTTGGAGCATAATATAAATTACTTATGTCAGACCGAACGCTATGCTGTAGGTAACTAAAGTGGCGTGAGCAAATCTTCAATAGTCCTAGACGCAGTACAGCAGTACAGTATTCGTTCAATTATTTAAAATCACAATAAAACTACAAGAATAACTTGTGCATAGTATTATTTATAATCTCAATATATCTGGAACAGAATTTCAGAAGTTTGCTAAACTTTTTGCTGCTATGCAGAATATAACTCTCAATTGACTTTTTCAGTTGTGAAGAGGAATCAAATGTTCCAATTTTTTGAATACAATATCTTGAAATGAAAAATCAATTTATAATTTACTTTTGACCAAATCGTTGAATTAAACTAACTTACTTACTGGTGTTTTTCTCTGTTATTGACTCCTATCAATAAAAGGAAAGAAATACGAAGTCCCAAAAGACGAGTATAAAAAAATCAATTTACCAAATTGTTAAAGTTCAGCGTGTTAAATGTTAGAAAAACATTAATTCCACGCATCAGTGGATGCAAATTTTTGCATTCATGAATCAGAAGATAATTTATTTTCTAGTATTGTGTTATTTTCTTTGGTAAGATATCCGAAAATCAATTGAAAGAAATCAGCTTCTGAATGTTGAACTTGAAATGAACATGTTATTTGAATTTTGCCAATGCACTTTTTAAATTAATGTCACTAATAACCTTTATTTGTGTAAAATAAATAAATAAATACAAATAGGGTAAATATTCAAATTACTAAAGTGATTGAACCCAATCATTTAACGTTCTTTCTTACCAAATCACGTCAAGCGCAGATAGACATTAGGCAGTCTCTGGACAAGACAAGTTACCAATTATTAAGCTAAATAAATCATTTAAAAAAAACATCGCAAAAGAACGATCAAGGACGCGTGTCTTTCATACACATACCTCCGACATACTGTATAGATGGTATGCGCATTGCGCAGGCGGCGTTTAATAATCTCATTGAAAAGGTTGATTAAAGCGAGAAGACGCCTACGAAGCTCTTCATTAATAGGCTTATGATTGCGACCACTATTAAAACTTATCATAACACCGGTTCAGATGAAAGCAGTTTGCTACGGCAAAGATTGATAGAGGAATAGACGGTACAGTTGCTACTGTGGAGATAACGGCCCAATTAATCATGTTCGTGTTTTAATGGTCAGATGGAACTTCCTTTTTGTACCAAATATGGTGTTGGCTGGGTATTAAATTATTTAAAACCAGTATTATACTTTAAAAACATACTGGAATATACCTAATAACAGCTTTTTAATCTTCTTTGAAACAGTTAGCTTCATTAAGGGTCCATTATAGGAAAAAAATGGTTTGGAAGGGTATTTTTTTATTCAGAAAACGTAAAGTTGTAGCCACAAAAGAGCTAAAGAGATTCTCTAGTTGCTACAAATATTAACTTGCGTATAAACATCACAGATGATTGTAAAAAAACAGAATATCATCAAGAGCGGTTGCGTAGGTTCCTATTTTTTGCGTAAATAATAGCGGAAACGTATTGAATTCTACATCAAAATACACTTTAACGTACTGTGAAGTAGCTTCAATAACTTTTATTCAAGAAAGATTAATTGTGATAATTATGATGATGAAATAACAACGAAAAACATAAAAAAGTGCAGAAGTAAGGTTATTTTCCTTACTCTTTAAGAAAAAAGACAGAGACAAATGTTCCGGCGTAACTGAGCCTTAATAAGGTCACATCCCGTCAAAGATTAGAACTTAATCAAAATCAATGAAGGAACTAAACTCAATTTCAAAATATTTTTTTTTTTTATATTTTGATGACCACGCTGAAAAAGACATCAACGAGCTTTCAGAGGAATATTGTATTTAATTTAGATGCCGAATGCGTTATGTTTGTACAAAATTAAATATCTGGTCGATTTTCACTGTTTATATTATTTAAGGGATTAATAATGTTGACAATGTAGGTGTATATTATATAGGTAAGTATTAAATCTTTGGGTAAGTGGGTATATAGGTATATGTAGGTATAATCTAATGTAGGGAAGATGTAAATATGAAGTAACAAGTTTTTAACCGACTTCACAAAAAGGAGGAGGTTCTCAATTCGATTGTATGTTTTTTTTTTTATCGTTGTTCGCGCATATCTTCGTCATTTATGAACCGATTTTGATGATTCTTTTTTTGTTCGATTGAGTTTTCTTGCGAGATGGTCCCATTTATTTTTTTTTCAAATCGGTTCAGTAGTTTTCGAGAAATCCTGAAAATACTATGATTTTCATCAACTCACATGACGACTTTGTTATTTATGAACCGAATCAGATGTTTCTTTTTGTTGGGAAAGGGGTACTTTTAGTGTAGTCTTTTTAACCGACTTCAAAAAAAAAGGTTCTCCCTCAGTTTAACCTGTGTGGATGTATGTTTCTCCGCGAATATCTCACGTTTGGCTGAGCCGATTTTTCTACCCAATAATATACCTATAATAATATACCTAATATAGAAGGTACTTACACTAAAAATAATAAAATATAAAATTGTTTTAAAAAACAAAAAACCGACTTCAAAAACCTGCCTCTAAAAAGCAAGAAATAATATTCAAATCATTAGATACGCATTATCATTGTTATAACAACACGTCTATTGAAGTCGGGTGGGGCTTTTAGAATAAAAAAAGGAAGTTGTACTCCAGCCCCACCCGACTTCAATAGACGTGTTGTTATAACAATGATAATGCGTATCTAATGATTTGAATATTATTTCTTGCTTTTTAGAGGCAGGTTTTTAAGTCGGTTTTTTGTTTTTTAAAACAATTTTTTAACTTTGTATTTGAGTCGTTCCCATTTCGGCCCTTTCCACAAACGTTTCAGTGTTTTTAACAAGTTATGCTACACGATTACAAAAAAATATCGAGTGTTATTATTAAGGGACGGACTCATTTTTCACTTACACAAGAAAAAATTGAAAAGCCTTGTATAATTACTACTTACATACCACACTTTTTAATGACACCCTCAAGTTCGCTGTCAAAGGGCTGACCTTTCGTATAAAACTCTATGACCCGACGTCCAGCGCACAAAATATAAAGTTAAATTAAAACAAAAGCCGCTTACAAAAACTCGTTTCCCTTGCACGCACACATAGTCTTTGCTTACATGCAGTCTCAGGTTGAACCGGGTAGTACTGCCACAGTCTTTTTTACACGACTGCCCAAAGCAAAAAGAGTGTATATGTGTTCAGGGTTCATGTATGTTTGTGGGTATGTGAGTTTCTTTATTCCACCATAACTTCTAAATGATAAATGGGGTATCGTTAGAATCCTTACAGCATCCCAAGTGACACTGGCTATATATTTTTTTTTTTTAAATCAATATGGCGACTGTACGACGCGATTTTCAAATGTGAATTTTTTTTTCTTCTATTATTACAATATGAGCATCGAATGAAAGGCCTTGATGAGCACATTTCAAAACTATGTAATATGTCACTAAAATGTGTGAAATAAAAATAAATAAATTTAAAAAAAAACACGACTGCCCTGCCAAAAACAAAGTAAAAAGTTAAACAACAAGTGTCATTGCAGTCGGGGGACCTCTTTGATCAAAAATTGTTCCATAATAAGGTCCCCCGACTGCAATGACACTTGTTGTTTTACTCTTTAGTTTGTTTTTGGCAGGGCAGTCGTGTTTTTAATATTTATTTTTTTATTTTTTATAATGTGGTACTGCTGATACTACGCAAAAAGAACCAACTGACGGATTTGTTTTCTTATACAGCCAGAACGTCGCTTCTGTGAACACAGAGTTATTTTGTACCCGGAGTGTAGCGTAGTGATTGAATGCGAGAGCAAATTACAGGCTGCATGGACACCTTATTACTGCTCTCGGTCTGTTAAAGCAATTTATCTGACATTTAAATAATTCCCGGGGAATTGGAGCGGGTAATGACGGTTTGCTTAAAGCCGCCATCAAGGTGACTTGGAGAACTTGTCACGTGCTCCTGGACTCATGAGGATATATGCAAAATGTATGTACTATGGGCAATAGCGTCGCCTAACCAGTTAGCAACAAAATTCGTGTGCGCGCGTATCGCCCCTGCACGAACTAAATGTCAATTTAATTATATAAAAGCGAAAATAACTGTTGTTTATCCTTTTGCCTATTGCGCTTTCACTGGTAGACCGCACTGACTCAAAATAAATTCTGTTAATTATTATTTCTGAAATTCTTACAGAAATCTAAAACAAGCACCTAAATAATAGTTATTGGATCTTGGATCTGTCACTGCCATACAAAACGAAGGCTGGAAACAGCTTAACGATCGCGTAGGTTTTGATGTTTTGCACAAACCATCACATATTTTATTTTAAGTATCTCTCGAAATTCACATAATAACACAAAGATCATTGATAATTTCTTCTTTATGCCCAAAGCTTAATATCAACTCTGAAATTAAAAAAAATATTAAATTAAAATAATTGAAGCATGCATACTAATCAAAATTTTTTCTGTAAATTGATAAAGTGAATCAAATTATCATTGTCGCTTCACAATCATCAAGATAAAGGTATCTTTAATCTTATAAGTATTTTATATCACGCACCAAAGAAGCCAAAAATAGTTATGATTGACTCATGCTGTAAATATTTGAGGTAATTTAAAATTAAATGATGTAGGTATGTACGAGGGTGGTTTGATAAGTCCATGACTTTGAAAAGAAGAAATATTTTTTTTTCATAATTTTACACTACATTTTTTTCAAATTCGGCAAAAGATTATTACTTTTGGAAACAAAATTTCACAGATTTTACAGTCCCCGCAAGAATCGGAGCATTGAAAATGAACACCAAAATTTACGAAAAACCAAAATAAAATAAAATGCAAAGTCCTATTATATTTTTAAAGTTACCTAGTAACATATTTATTTGTACGATTGTACAAAAGCGCCCGCTGACTGCCTCGACGCAGCCGAAATATTATTAACCGATTTTCAAAATTCCAACGAATGCACTTCTCGTCTGCTTCTGCATCTTTTAACACTATTACCATGACGATCGGTCAATAATCATAAAAGCTACATCACTTTTTATGTACGGAAACACCCGTTTTTCTACAATACCAAATCTAAAGGGACCACCTACAGGTCAGAATTATTAACCGATTTTCAAAATTATTTCGCCATTTGGTAGCTAAACTAATACCCTAGGACCCTTTTTTTCATTTTTTCTTAAGTCGGTTTTATTTCCGAAATATTTACAATTTAGTAAACAAACACCCCCCAAAAAACCCGGAATTTTTGTAATTTTGCAAAATTCCAAAAAAAAATACCAGTAGATTTTCAAAATTTAAACGTTCACAGGTGTCTCGATAAATTCCTCAGCTTTTGGTACTATTTTCATCTCGATCCTCTCAAAATCCTCGGAGATATGGCCAAAAACACGTCTCAGGCGATTTGCATCTGATAACCATTTTCAATGGTAAAAGCTCAAGCGAGTTCTAACTTTTCTTAATGACTCTGTCGACCCTCTCGGCGGCACTCATGACATCAAAACTCATTGAATGAAGATGCGAATCCTTCCTATTCTCTAGATTCAACCCCAGTGAGATATTTTCTCCTACCAAACATGAATAAATGTCTTGATAAATGTCTTGGCGGGTAAAGATTTTCATCAAGCTAAAAGGTGATGTCTGAAATGGGCCCTCATTTCAGTTACCAGTTTTCAGGCGATGAAAAAAAAATGGGTTAAAGAGGTAGGAACTTCGTTGGACTGAATACGCAGAGCTACAATAAGATTATGTACAGAAATAAAACAAAATATTCCGAAAAAAGTCTTTCTTCATTAAAAAGTCATGGACTTATCAATCCACCTTCGTAGTTAGGATACTCATTATGTCTTTCAACATTACGAAAATAATATTCCATTCGACAAAAAATTGCCCACAACACCGTCATTATCTTCATAAGACTAATTTCATTATCCTTTACAGCTCAGTCAGTTCCAAAACAAATCTCCAAATTAAACAAATCCTGTCGCAATTACAAGAGTCTCCTGTGTATTAGCAACAAAATGGAGTTGGCCTTAATAACAGTGTTCGACGCGTTATGAAACGTAATTGCCATTGGTAGACTTCAGAAGTAATTGAACATTTTGGTACCATGTCGCATCAATGATTGCGGTCATATTAAGATAGCTACAACTTACGCGACAAGTCTTTTAGTTGGTGTGACCAGGTAGTAAAGTGTTAAGCTACTTCTGATGCAGGCTGTACAACAAAATCCGGTAGTTAATTATCCTAAATCGGATAATGGTGGTGCCGCTCGCGACGTAATTGTCGGCCTCGGGCGCGCATCTCGGCCAGGCGAGCGTTACTTTTAAAAGTGCAAAAGGAGTTTGTCGAAGTTTTTCCCGTTTACGTCAATATTTGAATTTGATTTTACTTGTATAGATAATTTGAATGTGAATTTGAATTTGAATGAAAGCTGCAGTGTAGCCTCATTAAGCTGTGTTCCCACTATTTATGTACAAGTTACCAGCAGAGCGAAAGCCTAAGTAAAGCCTAGGAAAGGTTTTTTCACCTCTCCAGCACGAAAAGGGTGCTTTTGGCGCTTAAAAACTCGCAGCAAAATCGATTTTTGCTGCGAGCGTGAGACAAAGTGCTTTTTTTAATTTCTAACACCAACTTTTAAAATAATAAAGAAAAAACAAATAAAGTGACAAGGATGACACTTGTAAAATTGATATGTGAGAAAAGGATAGATAGAGTGCTTTATGGTGTCATACACGGATTAAAAAGTAAAAAAATAAAATGCACGGATATACCAAGGAGTTTTAAATAAGGATTGTTAAAAAAGAAGGTTGATAATTCGAAATAAAGAGTATGGAGGAGGTAATGAGGTCGCATGTATGAATCAAATATGAAATAAGAAAAATTTATGAAAATTTATCAACAAATTATATGTTTAAGGTTAAAAATAAATAAATAAGACGGGATATTAATGAATAAGGGAAAAACACAACGTAATGTAATCAAAACGACGGGAATCTACTTTACTGACTCTATGAATAACATTTTTCAGCATAGGTTTGATCGAATTATTTTGTGATAAATTACAAAAATGAATGCGTCCAACGATGAAGATAGGTAGTTGCCTTACTCCAAAAGAGTTAAGAGAACTAGTTTTAAAAGCTGAATTAAGCTTTTTACCAGGAAAGTCACATGAAAATTTTCTCGCTAGTCGATGTGAAAAGTTGTATGTTTTACACGAGACCAAAATGTTGTTCTGCCTCGTGCCTTTAAATCACTCACTGTGCTCAGTAGTCTATATTAGAATCACTCGCTACGCTCGTGATTCAATTCTAGACTACTTCGCTAGTTCGTGATTTAAAGTCTGCACTCGAAGCACAATTTGATTTTGGTCACTTGTATAACAAATAACTATTTTTTTCTTTCTTTCTTTTACACTAAAATAAACAATCGCTTTTGTAATTTTGTATAAGTACATATTAAGTTCTCGTATATTGCAGAAACTACCGGAAACTTTGTGCTAGTAAGTATCACACAATCTTGTCATATTTTTCTACTATTAGGAAATAAATTACCATTTATAAGCAATTAAATAATAGCATCTTCAAGGTATGAAATACTTGATGTCTCCAGAAATTACCCGACAAGACATCAAACAAATCGTTTAGCTAAGAACTTCAATCAATTACATCAATTTATTTCATAAATAGCCTTTTACTCCGCATAGCCTAGCACTAGCCAACTAATAATTATAATGCCAAAGTACTAATAAAACATGTCTACGTCTGCACTTATACTTATGAGTCAATTTGCATTGACGACTTAGAAATAATTAGCTGAAGACACTTATTGAATATAACATAATTACTCCACAACACGAGCGAAACTTTTCTTCATGCTTTTCTTGATATTTTTTTAAACTGAAAAAGAGTGTTTTCGTGAAACTTTTTTTCAGTTTCAATAAAATAAGCAATAGTTATTCTGTGGCACATGTTTGCAGTAGCTTCGAACTACGTCTCCCGCCCAGTATTTCTTTCAGGTACTATTCCGGGGGCGCAGTGCCCCCCCGGAGCAGCCTTAGTGCCCCCCGGAGAAATATGTATTGTGTGTAGATAGACGGGCAAACTAGCGATCGACGGACGAGCTCCCCCGAACCTATTAACTGCCCCCCCCCCCCGGAGAATTTTGTCTGAAAGAAAAATGACACCCAAAAATTACTTCGCATTAATTATTGTCACCGCTCAAGATCCATGCCGAGGCCTTTTCAAATAGAAAGACTGCCACTTGACTCGTCTACACCCTGTGGAAACAGCAGGTCTATTACATGAAAACGAACACGATATGAGGATTATGTTCGTAAGGTACAATATCAATGCGTTCGATTATCGCGATTCTTTTTATGCAATAGGCCTGCAGAAACCTCATTTACCACTGTACAATCAACTCGACTAGAAAACATCTTCAATCCTTCATAAACACAAAAAAATATCATATTAAGTACCTAACCTACCTCAACCTCAAGTAAACTCCTAATTTAAAAAGTACACTCAACTGCACATTAAGTTATCATAAACTTATTCTGACGGATTGATTTTAAACCTTATCATGTTGGGTTTTAAATTCAAACTACTTAGTTTAAAGTCGATTGAGAAATTGATTTACCTAAAGAGTGGCAACTCAACATGCTTCTATGTGTCCCGTTATATAGCATTATTCTACCAAGGCAATACCACAACCACAGGATCATTTGTAGCACTCAACCTAATGCTTTATTTTCCATATTAATTATTGAGTTCAGTGAAATGCGCGCATGCGCAAGCAACGGCTAGTCAGGCAGGGCCGAGGAAAATAGAATGTACCAAAGAACCTACGTTCTTTGGTACAGTGCGTAAATCGTAATGATATTTTCTTTGATACAGTCAAGTTCAAAACAATTCTTCCAGCTAAGAAAATATTTAGGACTGCGGATCGCAGAAACCTGCTGGCATACCTACAGGCAAGGAGGGCATCTGGTTTGGGTGACTTATAAGCCCGAAACCAGTATTTCCATATCTGTGCGCTGCGAGCAGATTTGCTAGCAAGTTGTGAAGTTAACAGCGGCTGTGAGCGGGCGAGACACATAGCGAGAAGAATTAATGGCCTTGTGGTGGAAAGGTTCTGGAATGGCGACCGCGCACCAGACGATCGATGCTCCGTGGTAGGCCCCCGACAAGGTGGACCGACGGTCTGGTTAAGGTCGCGGGAAGCCGCTGGATGCGGGCAGCGCAGGACCGATCGTCTTGGAGATCCTTAGGGGTGGCCTATACCCAGCAGTGGGTGTCGTGCGGCTGATATGATGACGATGATGTGAAGACTACTTGACTCAAGTTGTTGCCGAAAATGTTTGGAGCTACTTTTTTTCTGTCTCCAACTTCGTCATAGAATCATCAGGCTCCATCATTTTGATCGACGTGCTTGTTGCAGTTGGAGTGAAACAACTTCTCTGGCAGTGAGTAGTAAATTGTCGCCATAATCCGTCGTTTAATTGGGGCTGCGGCCCGAGGCGGCCCCGGCTGACGTACGACGTGCGAACTCAGCAATTACCCAACTCATTTGATTGCGCCTTGCGTACCGGTTCCAAAGAGTGGTGCTGCTCACGTCACGGCACGGATAGAGACGATTTCAATATCGAATAAAGAATGGCGAATGTCTGAAAAAAAAACAAATTTGCTAAAACAGTTTTCCTATTGATAGGGGAGCTAAAAAAAGGCTGAAAATTTGTTTTTTTTTCAGGCATTTACCATTAATCTTCATTTGTTTAATAATATGTTTCTGCGTCTATAAACCCATAGATACTGAGTCTAAGCAAAATTTGATAGATTCCAAAGAGTTTATCAAAACGAGTCATAGAATATGAATATAAGATTCTTGATCAGAACGCCAAGAATCTAATATTCATATTTGATCAGAACATAAGGATATTCCTCAGACAAGGTGGAGCGACGATCTTCGCAAGGTGGCTGGCATAAACTGGATGAGTATAGCCGCGGATCGTGCTCAGTGGCGTGCACTCGGAGAGGCCTATGTTCAGCAGTGGACGATGATAGGCTGATGATGATGATGATAAGGATATTAATATGACAGGTTCCAGACACTTTTCAACGCTACCAACTGTTGACAATATTATAGCAATTTCTGAAAATGTTGCCACATTCAATAGCAAGTCCGCATGCCTTAAAATACTACCATAGTCAATGATTTCTTTATAACTTTGACCATAATATAGGGCAACATAATCACAGTCAATTTATATTTTGCAGCACCAAGTAGATGATCAGTTTACTGTACAACTTCTTCCATACTTTATAGTTAGTTTCACAGATCAACTTCTCAGATCCGTCGCTGTCATGTCTGTCCGTCAGTGGCCGCTCACAAATTACGGGCCGTACGTAATTACACTGCACTTAATTTGATCTTGTTAACAACAAATTCCTTACGCTCCTATTATATGCCATTTGTAATGCAATAATTATTGATCAAAAGCTTGTTTACAAACCACCGATGGTTTTTCTCGACATTCCACAATTATTTTAATCGAGAACTGGCTAATCACTCATTGTGTATGTATCAAACCTCTAATTAAGCTTTTGCTCTAATAGATTAAATCGAAACAATGACACGGAACTGATTCTAGAAAATACAGAATTATTTAACCGTTTCTGTGTATTATTAATGTCGACACTTATCTATTAATATAATAACAGTTTTTCTCTTCTCTACATTCCCTTGTAAGTAGAGTAGCAACAATAGTAGATTGTTATACAAGACGCTAAAACGACCCATTGCATACGAGGTAGTTTTATTCCCGAGCTTTAGCTAGGGAATAAATAGAAACCGAGTTACAATGGGTTTTAGCGTCGTGTGTTACACTCTACTTTTCACTACAATTGCGAAAAAATAAAATACTATATTAAATACCTACAGTTTATACTTCCGTAAACGAATCCACTCGTTTTTCTATCCTCCACTTCATAAACTTTTCATACAGTATTTAAATAAATGATTTGTGCTTGACGACAAAAGATTAAAATTATTTCTATCCTATTACTTACTTACAGTCACACAATTCAATCAGTTTGGAATTAGAGAAAAATTTCTAAAGATTTCGCGCCAGTGCCTTTTTTAATTTCTACTGTATATAGCAGCTAAGAAACACAATGCACGCATTTTAAACTTAAAGTCACAGAGTATAAATAAGTCTATGATTTCACCGAAGAGATCGCTGCTTTTAGTTCCATTTTCAAAAATCGAGCGAGTTTTTATTCGTGATTATGAATAAAGACTTTTTCGTTTTAGTAGGTTCATTGGTAATAGACAAACATTAAAAAAGAAAAAACTTTATCCCCTAGGGGTAATTTTGCTATTTTATCCTGGCTCTTGTACCTTACAATGACCTACTTTTTGAGCAAGAGGAGTGAAAAGTGATGTTCGTGCCTGTAAAACCTCTTGCCGTTTTGTCAGAGCTTTATAGTTCATCATCACATCAACCGCACGACACCCACTGCTGGCTATAGGCACAGTACCTACATATATATGTACTGTGGTATAGGCCTCCAACAAGGATCTCCACGACGATCGGTCCTGCGCTGCCCGCATCCAGTGGCTTCCCGCTTGTATATAGTTCAGCAGTGTTTTTTTTTTACTTTTTCAAGTTCAAAACAAACTTAAAATATTTTATTGTACATGTTGTAATCTTGTTATAAAAGAAAGTGAAATTGAAATTGTTTTATAAACAAAGATATTTTTTGATGAAAGTCCGAAAGAAAAGCTGTAGAGTGTAAAGATAGCTCTTTGGATAAATAACACTGGCTTGAATCATGGAGGTTGCATGTTAAATTTTCCTACAGATTTAAAATAGCATTAAACTATTTCTATTTAACATTTTCTCTCCTTCCACGTGGTCACAGTCATATAATACTGTGAGGTGTCCCACTCTCGCGCTTGCGAAATGAACTTAGATAGGTTAAAAAACTTACAGATTAAAAAAAAAATATAGCACATTAACGCTTGATGTTTTATTAGGTTACCCGTAAATACAGCGTCCATTTTACTACTTACGAGAAATGTGCCTTACTTAAAGAATTAAGGCACATTTTTCGTTAGCAGCAAAATGGAATCTGTATTTACGTAACGTACCTAATTTAAGTTTTTTGGAAAGCCAAAACACTTAAATTACGTGCTCACGGATAATGCTTATTGAACATTGAGGACCACTATGAATTACGACGTGCGAACACCATATAAAAGGAACGATTACACGAGTAACATGCTAATAAGCAGTGCAGCGACCAGCTCGAATTGGAAACTGCATTCAAAACTCCGATTGCTAATCGATTAATGTGTGTAATTTTGTTAAACAACTACTTCGGTGCATACAGGAATTGACCCTGTATATTTTTGAACGTAAACTTCATCTTCATTATTACCTAGATATATACCTCTAAAAGGTTCAACACATTTTCTCGAGAGCAATAAAATCCTTACTAATATTATAAATGCGAAAGTCCGTTTGTTTGTAACGCCTTCACGTCTTAACTACTGAACCGATCATCATGAAATTTTACACACACGTTGTCAGGGGTACAGAAAAGGACATAGGGTACCTTTCATCCCGAAAAAAGGAACTGTTCCCGAGGGATAGACAAAATACTATCCACGCAGATGAAGTCGCGGGCGGAAGCTAGTTTCAAATAAAATTATAGACACCATATGCAGTCTGCAGTTGTCAATTCCAATAAGATTCCACAATACTTTTGTCTACTTTGATGATTTTCACAATTTTATCGCATTTGTCCTGTACAAGAAGGGACAGCTGAACTGAACCTGAACATACTTATATATATGTAAGTATGTGTTTATTAATTATGTGCACCACCTAAACAGATGATATCTTAATAAGAAATTTAGAAAATAGCATTTATTATTAGATAATTAACGTGTCCAATGATTTAATACATTTAATGAGTGCCTCCCTCCCTACCTATAGTTTAATGAGTTTTGAGTTTATGAACAGTAAAATATTATTAACTAATAAACTAAACCATCGTATGAATAAATAAATTGCTTTACGAAGTTAATGAAATCTTTTGATACTTGCAGCTTAAAAACTTAACCAACATAGTAACGAAATTGCTTTTAATACAGTCGGCATTACCGCGGCCATAAAACCTTATGGAGGGCACTTCCATTATCCTTCATAAGCGGGCCTTACACAGTGCGGCGTAAGTTATCAGCAGCGCAGGCGCATCTTTACGACCGTTTATGACACCGCAGATAAATTGGAAACACTCTATCTAACATCTGACGCATTTGGAAAAATAATTTTCAGCAATATGTGGCTGAGAAGTTTGCTTACATTGCAAATTTACGAGCAAAAAAATCGAATCTGTCTGCAATATTCAACAGCGTAGTAAGTGTTAAGAAAATAGTCAATTTTCATACTGCGGAACTTTGTTGTTAGGAACACTTTAGGAAAAATTCAGAATAAAAAAAGAAAGAAAAAAGAAAGAAGAAAATTAAGAAGTCCCAATCTACATTGTTGTACCTAGTATGAAATTAGTTTATAAAAAAGAGATAAATAATGTGTCATTTACAGAGAACAAAGATGCTTAATTGTCACAATTATGAGTAAGAATCCTGGAATATATACTACTTAGTAAGAAGTAAGTACATCATACTCATATCATAATAGCATAGCAGCGAGGACTGTGACTTATGGCTCGCTCGGCACAAGATTATCAGGTACATACGACATAGCCAACGAATTTATGTTGTATCACCACCATGAAAGGAGATGTAATGTCTTGGACTCTAGGTACGCTTCTGATACTACAGACTTAAGTCAAGTACTTATATCTATTCTGTGCTTAAGTATAGATTTTTAGGTGTTAGGCTGTAAATTTTGTTTTAATTTGGCTACAATGGATTTCCGCTAGCTCCTAGCGGAGTATCATATTATTTTGGGAAAGAATCTTGTTTTAAATGATTGTAGATTATGATTTTTTTTTGTGTCCATAAATCTCACATATTTTTTGAACAACTTCAAATACTTTGATTAAAGTAAAGATGTTAATTAAGTATGCAGATTAAAATAATTTCCTCGGAAATTTACCGGGCGCGAATCTTCAGTGCAATAAATTAAATTCGAACATGGGAGCGGCGTACAAGGTCACTTGGAGTTAAACGGCGCTCATCAGCTTTACAGCATCTGGGCTCGTAATTCAATTAAAAAATTCACAGAAAACGAGCCGCGGCTCGAGCAATCTTCCAAATTGCCGCGCACCGGCAGCCTAATTCCCTTAAATATTATTTTTGCCTCCACCGTCGTATATTTTGAAATTAACCAGAGCCACGTAATGACTGTAATACCGGGGGTTTTGATTAAATTCGCCTCAAAACCAATACTTAGACGTTATCAACGGTATTGGCTCGCGAGGACATTCGCGCCGCGGCCATTACCAGCGACGCAACTACGACTCGGCGCCTCCTCTTTTGTGTCCATCTAACGAACTTCGCTAAATCTAACCGTTTATGCAAATTCCCTAACTTTTAATCTTCTTAAATCTAAGTATACTAAAGTTTGATGTTGAAATCTAAATAAATAAATAAAATCAACTGTAGACAAAACTTAAAATCATGTAGAGCCAATTATAAGTAGTTTGGTAGGGTTAGCTATCTTAAAGTGCTTTATTATTTACTTTATCTTTACCATTTTCATCAGAGTTCATTCAAAAACGTGCCGGACTACAGCTGGGCCACAAAAAAAAAGTTGGAAATCTGACTTTTTGACTATGCCATGATGAAGTCGATAATTTGTCGGAATTTGTCGCCAAAAACCAGAATTTGTCGGTCTTGCGTTTAGGAGATACGTGTGGCTCAGCTGTAGAGACGTCTCTACAGCTGGGCCACACGATCTCGAAAACGGAAGGTCGTAGCAAAAATATGATTACTCGTATGTGTAGCCGGTACTAGTTTGTCGGATTTTGTCACCAAGAACCAGATTTTGTCGATCTTGCGTTTAGGAGATATGTGAGGATACGCTGTGAAGACTTTTCTACCTGGATCTCGAAAAAGGAAGGTCATTGCGAAAATCTGATAACTCGAGTGTGTAGCCGTTAGTTTGTCGGAATTTGTCACCAAGAACCAGATTTTGTCGATCTTGCGTTTAGGAGATATGTGAGGATACGCTTACGACCTTTCGTTCTCGAGATCCAGGTAAAAAAGTCTCCACAGTGGATCCTAACATATCTCCTAAACGCAAGATCGACAAAATCTGATTCTTGGTGACAAATTCCGACAAACTAACGGCTACACACTCGAGTTATCAGATTTTCGCTATGACCTTCCTTTCTCAAGATCCAGGTAGAAAAGTCTCCACAGCGTATCCTCACATATCTCCTAAACGCAAGATCGACAAAGTCTGGTTCTTGGTGACAAAATCCGACAAACTACCGGCTACACATACGAGTAATCAGATTTTCGCTACGACCTTCCGTTTTCGAGATCTGTGTGGCCCAGCTGTAGAGACGTCTCTACAGCTGAGCCACACGTATCTCCTAAACGCAAGACCGACAAACTCTGGTTTTTGGCGACAAAATCCGACAAATTACCGGCTACACATACGAGTATTCAGATTTTCGCTACGACCTTCCGTTTTCGAGATCTGTGTGGCCCAGCTGTAGAGACGTCTCTACAGCTGAGCCACACGTATCTCCTAAACGCAAGACCGACAAATTCTGGTTTTTGGCGACAAATTCCGACAAATTATCGACTTCATCATGGCATAGTCAAAAAGTCAGATTTCCAACTTTTTTTTTGTGGCCCAGCTGTAGTCCGGCACGTCATTCAAAACATTCCAAGACAAATAAATTATGTTCAAGCACTTTGGACTTGTACGTAAAGAGTCTGATTGCTGCTACTTACGCGCCATTACGCGAACCGCCATTTTAAACTTTTTTCATGGCGCCATTTTCCCGCGCACTTGTCTCTCGCTAATAGTAATTTGAGCCATTATGTCCGGTAACACTTTATGCCGCATTTGCATAATAAAATTACGGACGCCCGTCAGTGAGGTATGATGAGGAGCCTGTAAAAAATGGGTCGTCATCGGACGGTTATGGTATTAAACGCGAAATCGATTTGTGGCTGATAATAATTCGAGTCTTCTGATGCTGTAATTGCTCAGGCATAAAGCTTTATTCACAATAGGTGCATGCGCACCTATTGTGCACATGACTTACTTAAATCGAGTTACTCTAGCTTTTATGTTAGAATTGCCTTTATTTGACTAAAATTATGAACTTATTGTCTATTTTTCTTGTTCTGTGGTCTCTTGTCTATATTGAATGCCTTACTATAATTAGAATATTAGTTCTTGAGAAGAAATTTAAAGGAAATTGTCTTTGTTTTCAGCAAAAAGTTGTTGAATCTCATCAAATGACAATGATACGTGTATTTATATCTAGATTCTCAGGAAGTCTATATTTGACATAGTCGTAATTAAAAAGGAGCAATTAAGTTTAGAAACATTAAGATGACAAGTGAAAAGAACAATGTTGCGAAAGCGTTATACATTACAACTCCTGCGCATTGACATCGCGATATAATTCATTTTTAACGAGCAACACACAATTAGCCAACATTTACAGCCGCAATAACAATTTACAATATGAAATTGGTGCCGGCCGCGTCCTCGGTTAGGTACCATTACTAACATTGTGTCAATAATGATTATTAATGTTAACAGCGGTCGCGAAAAAGGTCAGAGGAGTAATATTTGTTGTGTGTCGTGTCAGTCACGGTGCATTGGTGTAATTGAGGGACGGTGTGCGGACAAAGACACCGTTACACGCATCGGAACACCGATTACTTTTAAACGATAAGGGTCTATTGTACATAGTTGGTGGAAAACAGTATTTTTGAGTTCGTAACGAATCTTAACTGAGGTTTTAAGGAAAAATCACGTAACCTTATCACGTAACCACGTAATCACGAAACGAATTTATGTTCGGCTTACATAATTATAAGTAGAATAAGTAGGCGATTGTTCCGCCGCCACAAGAACCTAGCAAGAAAAAATAGGAAATAGGCCTTACTTGTAGGTAAACATATTTCAGAAGCGCATAATGAATACAAAAAACCTAGTGGTCTTTATTATGAAAAGGAAATAATATCCGCCACAGTCAAGGAACGGTTTGGGACAGATGTTGCGGTTTGTCCCGCAATCCTAATAATTCCTTTAATAACAGCTTCCGAAATTATGTCGTGGCTATAATGTCCAAAAAATGCTGACTTTATAATATGATTTTGTTTCCGAAATATCTTCATTAAGGATGAGGATGTCGTGTAGACATAACCATCAATTTTCTTTTATTAAGCACGCACTTTTTGAACTTTTTGAACACCACACTGTGTAAGTAGGTAATCAGTGCTCATGTCATTTCTTTATGTTAACCAAACATAGGTAAGTACCTAACTTTCAATTGAAATGAGTTAGTGTTCGTTTCCTTTAGCTTGGTTTGGTCGGTGGGTGGTAGAGCTTTCCTAAGTCCACTCTACCAGTAAATAACACCAACTAATTCTCTCTCCCTGAAACCCTAAAATTAGATACACATCTAGCCATGTTAGTTTAGACTACCTATTATAAATAGCTATTAGTTCCTCCTTCTTCGTTACTATACTTCATCATCATCATCATCATGAGCCTCTTTGGGTCCATTTCTGGACATAGGCCTCTCCCAAATTGTTCCACTAGGTCCGGTTTTGCACCTACGTCATCCAGTTGTGTCCTGCTTTTCCTCTAATGTCGTCAATCCATCGTTTTGGAGGGCGGCCTCGTGGTCTTTTGTTTGCTCATGGTCTCCATTCAAGGATCCTTCTCGCCCATCGTCACCATACTAAGGTACCTAAAACTACTTATAATTCTTACAACATTACATTATCCAAAACGGAACATTAAAGTGAAACTTTGCCGTCGATTATAAAGGGCGTGATATCATCGGCACCAGGATATCGCTCAACAGCGACAAAGATTAGAATTATTTTCATGCCTCCATGTAGGTAGGTAGACCAAAGACTTCATGGTAGCTAATTAGTAGATTAAAAAAACTATCTCACGAAGAGCCTGTTCATTGGAGGCGGTCACCATACCTCCACGGCAGGCCAGGATGAAGCAATTTGTGGCAATCGACAGACAACTGCGAGTTAGCGCTATTAGCTTTGTCGGCATCCGTGGACCGACTTTATAACCAATCCTGTGGGTCTATCCCGAGATAATTGGCCGAATATCCGTATTATATCATTACACACCACCGATCCACCTGCCTTAAACAAACAGTAAATTGTGTACCGACACAGCGGCGGCACTCCCTGTAAGTGTGAGCTTGGCGCCAGTCTGGCGGCGGCTGCGTCGGATTCGTGACGAGTAGTCACGACTTGTGATAGGGTTGGCTATTAGCACCATTAACGCAAAGAAATTATAAAACGATAGTTTGGTGAAGTAAAGTATTGATTTTATATTTGTTTTAATATTAATACTTTGGTAATAGCCTTATAAAGCCGAATATGGTAGAAAGGGATCATCAAACTGAACAACTTTTACTATGGGACCAACTCTGAAAGAATTCGCAAAACAAAAATCAGCTATTTCTAGCTGATTTTTTTTTCGCGGTTTCAGAGTGTGTGAGTGCGTAGGTATTACATTTTAAAGAACAGTATTTAACCTAATCTCTAAATAAAATTACAAAAATGCAAATATCTCGGACACGGTGCGTCGGAGCCAAAAATATTTTTTTTCGAGCCCCCTTAAAAACTCGGTCAAAAAACGGTCAAGCGCGAGTTTTTAACATTTTTCTATACAAAAGTACAAAAACTTTTTTCTGTGTAGTGTCTGTGTAATAGATTATATAGTTCGGGGTGTAAGGCTAGACACCATAATTAATTATTGTAGCTATTTTAATTCAATAACGTTTTGATTACTTATTTATTTTTCTGTAGTATAAAGTACTATGTATCACTTTGAAGAAAGTGCAATTACCACTTCACCCCTAAATGTACAATATACTATTAATTTCCTCACATTTCTTGAATAAAGTAATAATATGGCCTGTATAGTATATACGAAAAGCAAATTACATTGCCTGAAATGCGGCTCGACACATATCACTTCAGTTTGTCGTACTTGCCTGTAATACAAGTACCCAACCCACTATTGCGCGGTGCGAGCGAACTAGGCAAGCCTGATAGCACGTGCCTCCGCGGCAGGCCCGCCGCTAGCTGTTTAAGCGCCCGCGTGCAAGAGACCAATTTTGCCGCCCCCTACTACAAGTGGGTGATTTCTTTAAAGATGCCTATATATGATTATCTTTGTACCCACTCCTTATGTAGAAGTCTAGTCGCGGCGTGCGGAGCGCGCTGCGCGCTTCAGGATATGTGGCGATTTGACTCTTCCCCGCGCTTAGTTTTTGCTAAATTCTACACAAGTAGGTGGTTTCTTGAAAGATGCCTTTATCTTATACCTAGATACTTCTAATGTAGAAGTCTAGTCGCGGCGTGCGAAGCGCGCCGCGCGCTCCAGGACATGAGACAGTTATGTTTGGGCAAAATCATTACAATCAATGGATGGTGCAATGATTTTGTCCAAGCGCGATGAAAAATCAGGGGCCCTATTTTTGAATCCTTCGGCTAATTTTCTGATTCATATGAGTCAAATGTCGAACGAAAATAAATCAAAATTATCGAAAATAAATAAAATAAAAATAAAGAAATCAATAGAAAAGAGCGCTCGACGCCAAAAAGTTCACTTTTAATTTATTATATAAATTAATTAATTATATAATTAATTTAAAAGTAACATTTTATATTTTAAGGAGTAATCTTTAAATTAAATTTGCCAGCCGAAAGATTTGCCGCCCCCCTAGACGTGCCGCCCGCGTGCGGTGCACGCCTTGCACGCCCGCTTGCGGCGGGCCTGCTCCGCGGAGGAGATTCCTCGCCCCGATGGCGCACAGTGGTTCCAAATTTAAAATTAGTGGACACAGGAATCAATGTCGGCGTATCGAGCTGATTTTTTTTCTCATGGCTGATAATGATCCCCCTAACACCTTTTATGGTGCCAGAGATCCATCCAACGCCTAATTTTTGAGAAAAAAAATAGTTGAGTTTTTTTTGTATGGAGAAAAATCTACAATATTTTTTTTCTCAAGATCATTTTAATTGCGTCCAGTGAATTTCACATACATGAAAGGCCAGATAAAGTAGTAGACAGAAAAAAATAAATTAGCCAAATCCAGCTGCGGCAGCTTGCGGTAATTAGAAAGAAAGATATTTTTTTGTGGACTAATTACTTGTGTTGCCTTCTTTCTGTTGATCAATTGTTGCTTATTTGTGTTCCTGAATACATTTAATGAAATGTTAGAAATATTTCAGTGCAGTGATAATCGTTTAAAAAAATATTACTAGTGAAATAAATCGAATAAATATGACTTCTACAATAGAGCAAAATCATGTAAAAAATAACACTTATACATCTATGGACGCAATTAGATAATGACCAATCAGAGCCGAGTTGCTGGAATGTTTTATATAAAAAAAGTCTAGTGGTAGGAAAATAAAGACGTTTCAGAAGTACTTAATAATTAAGTTTATTTGAATAAAGCTTATTTGACTTTGACTTAAAATTGAGACTTCTTATTGATATATAGATGAAGAATGAAAATAAAAAAAGTATTTATTTTCTTCCACAAAGTTTACATGGTAGATGAAATTAAACCATTATCTTTATTATTGGTGTAAATGTCATAGAACTAAAATGTTTGACATATTTGAAACTATTGAAAGAATAAGTAGCCCTGAAAACAGCTTTTTCTGTAGCCCTGAAAAGAGCTGTTTTACGTTAATGACTTCTTCTTCTTCTAAATCAGTATTAGCCAAGTCTTCTTCAAGCATAAGCAGTTCAACTGCCTCAGGAAACAGATCTCGGTTAGAAGGCATCGAAAATTTTGGCCTAATGCGAGATATATGAGGGTCGGAACTGAGTAAAAGACCATGAAGAATGTTCTCGTTAGTGGTAAACCTGCCAGTCTTTCTCGTGTGTCTCTCTTATATTTCTAAAGTCCTAGCTACGAGCTTCAGATGCTTTTTCCTACAAAATTCCTGAAAAGGTATATTAAAATTAAAATTATGAAAAACAGTAAAACAAGCCCTGTAAAAAAAAGAAGAAAATAGATAACAAAACCAAATTTTCAGCAATATTTGATGCCACATATCTGTTTTACAATATCTAGAAGTATTCCAGTTTGTTGAACAAAATTTTTCTTTGCTTTCTTTGAGTTCCTTATGATCACCACGAGCATTCCACCGCTCAAAGTCTAGGTTGTGGGATATGTGTAGTAAACATTCCATATACCTTATTCTCATATGCAGCCGAATTGGTACAAGTCTTCTCGTAAAGGTTTTGTGACTAAATTCTCTAAGTTATTTCTACTAGCTTTGCCAAACAAATCGGGCACGTGGCAAATGAAGGTACTTCTGCAACAGTGTCTGCATCTTTCCCGTCTATCATCGTCATATGGTGTTCATGGACTATTTCTCCATACTTCGATGGTACCAATTTATATCTATATATTAGAATGTTCTGCCTGAATGAATTCAGCAGTCTCTGCTGTGAATGTAAGAATGAGAACTTCACCGGTCTACAGTATCGAGTTAAACAAGGAGTGGGATTTTTCCAGACAATTAACCCTCTCTCATCAACTAGTCGGAGAGGAACTGCGCTTATCATCACAACACTGGAATTTTTTAATTCTGGGTCTATAGATCATCATCATCATCATCAGCCTATCATCGTCCACTGCTGAACATAGGCCTCACCGAGTGCACGCCACTGAGCACGATCCGCGGCTATACTCATCCAGTATATGCCAGCCACCTAGTGAAGATCGTCGCTCCACCTTGTCTGAGGGCGTCCCACACTACGTTTGCTCATACACGGTCTCCACTCAAAAATCGTCTATAGATGTCTACTTGTAATTAATCTGCGAAGACGAGCCATCAAGGGCCACTTCCACAGCAACTTCAGTGGTAGCGCACTGGTGCTGGGTCCCAAGTCAAGCAAAACCTTTTGCACTGTGTAATGCTCCAACAAAGCTTGTACTCCAATAAAGTCTTCCTAGTGCAGAAAAGTAAATAACATTCATTCATAAATTAATTAATAAGTACATAATACTTGCTCTCCTCTCAGTTACTTGAATAGAATCATCTGAAGATAACATCATTGCTAGGACTCTATGATTTTTTTGTAAGATGGAAGGATTGCTGAGCTTTCTTCCTTCAAAAGTTTCCATAAAATAATGTATTGCGATATTTGCGATTTAGAGAACTCAAGGGAAGTTAAAACAGTCCAGGCTTTGTCTTCATGAGTGGTCTCAGATTTCTTTTTCGTACATAAAAACTCTGATACATTTGGCACCATATCAGGATGTTAGCTCAAATATACTCAACAATCTTGGCTAAACTTGGTTTGCCATTAGCGTTTAACTTTTCTATGAAGTAATACCAAAGCTCTTCTTCGCTTTTCTCGCTGACCATAGGGTCAGATCATCGTCTTTTTTGCTTGTTGCTCAAGCCTTTGAAGGGAGCTCTTATCACTTTTTCTGTAGAGGTACTGGCTTCAGAAGTAGACGTGGATGGAACTGGTTCAATGCATATAGGTGAAGGAGCGACGGTTGATGTTTCTTCACCTACAGCGGCAGCAGTTCCGAATACAATATTAAGATCAACTGAATCGCAATTAGGCCACTGGATATTGGAATCTAACCACATGCGATTGATGTCGCGATTCAGAAACGTCTTCACATTTGTATTACACTCAACCCCCTTCTTCATTATTAGATTCGTTACTCGCTGAAAAAACCCTTTAAGTCTTTGGCGTTCATAGATAAGCGTTCATAGATTTACTCAGGTACGGTATATAAGTGTCATGATTTTACTGAAGTGTATACCTAAGTCATGTTTATTCGTTTTATTTCACTAGAACTAAATTTTTTTTTACTATTATCAGTGCGCTGAAATATTTCTAACATTTCATTAAATGTATTCAGGAACACAAATAAGCAACAATTGATCAACAGAAAGAAGGCAACACAAGAAATTAGTCAACAAAAAAAAATATCTTTCTTTCTAATTACCGCAAGCTGCCGCAGCTGGATTTGGCCAATTTATTTTTTTCTGTGTACTACTTCATCTGGCCTTCCATGCATGTGAAATCCACTGGACGCAATTAAAATGATCTTGAGAAAAAAAATTTTGTAGATTTTTCTCCATACAAAAAAAACTCGACTATTTTTTTTCTCAAAAATTAGGCGTTGGATGGATCTCTGGCACCATAAAAGGTGTTAGGGGGATCATAATAAGCCATGAAAAAAAAATCAGCTCGATACGCCGACATTGATTCCTGTGTCCACTAATTTTAAATTTGGAACCACTGTGTGGCGTCGCGGCACCCCCGCGCTCGCCCGGCGCACTCACACATAGCCGCGAGCAATTTTACAGCACCCATGCGCAAGTGTCGCTTCTTTTTACGTTAGTATATATTTTCTTTGGTACCGAGCAGCTTGCTGTTATTCGTAATTTGTGATAAGTGCTTGCAGGCACTTATTTTATCGGGTCAATAATGGGTTTGACGTGGCTTGACTTGACCACATTTGAAAAAAAGAAACAGTACGCGGAACTCTGTTTTGCAAAAAAAACTAGGCAATTTTTTTTATTTTACTTTTTTATAACTAAAGTACCTATATAATTTTAATAGCTGTGCTCGTCAAGATTGCAGCGTATCTATCGTTTTCATGCAAGTGTGGTTTATTCCCTATTGGACAAAGAACATTATAGGTAAAGCAAGAAATAATATTCAAATCATTAGATACGCATTATTATTTGTTATAATAACAACACGTCTATTGAAGTCGGGTGAGGCTGGAGTAAACTCCATTCGCTTAGATAGTGTCGGTACACCCGCAAGCACTTGTGTTCAGAGACAGGAATACCGGTAACAAACACAACCTTTCACTACGCTACGGCACTTCTATGTAAACTGCCAAAATCCAAATTAACTTGCGGGTGTACGCCGCACGCTGTATCCTTTGTTTATGCGGCGGCATCCTTTGACAAGAAGCGGCACGTGCAAAGGCGGCGCGATAAAAGGGCGACACTATCTAAGCGAATACACTATACCTACAACTTCCTATTTTTATTCTAAAAGCCCCACCCGACTTCAATAGAAGTGTTGTTATTATAACAATGATAATGCGTATCCAATGATTTGAATATTATTTCTTGCTTTTTAGAGGCAGGTTTTTTGAAGTCGGTTTTTTTTTGTTTTTTAAAGTTATTTTTGTTATTTTTAGTGTACTAAGTATCTTTTCTATTATTAGGTAGCGTAGGTATATTATTTTGTAGAAAAATCGGCTCAGTCAAACGTGAGATATTCGCGGAGAAATATACATTCACACAAGTTAAACTGAGAGAGAACCTTCTTTTTTTTGAAGTCGGTTAAAAAGACTGCACTACAAGTACCACTTTCCCAACAAAAAAAAACATCAAATTCGGTTAATAAATAAGAAAGTCGTCAAGGTAGTTGATGCAAATCATAGTATTTTCAGGATTTTATGAAAACTACTGAACCGATTTGAAAAACTTTTTTAAAAACACGTTTTTATTACACAAAAGTTGGACTAAAAACATTAAAACGGACTAGTAAAAACAGACTAAAAAGTATATATATATATTTTTTATTTTGTAAAATTTATCATCCATATTTTGTTTTAGCATGCGTCCCACGTTTTTAGGTTTAAAATTTTTGTAGGGTTATTAATATTTAAAGAAAAAAATATTTTATACTTTTTAGTCTGTTTTTACTAGTCCGTTTTAATGTTTTTAGTCCGACTTTTTTTGTAATAAAAACGTGTTTTTATAAAAGTTTTTTTTTTCAGTAAATTTTTATTTTCAGCTTTTTAGTTAACGAGCTAAGACTAAAAATATACCATCTCCTATCGGAGCACTCATCAAGACAATTAAAACGAGCCCAAACTCGATGGGGTTGCATGGTTTTAATACAGAGTCCCAGTGGCCTTCTTCCGGCTCTATCATCAGACCCTGGAAACTTCCCAACAAAGTACCTACTCGTCAAGACAATTCAAACGAGCCCAAACTCGATGGGGTTGCATGGTTTTATTTTAGAAAGGCGAAGGCCCAACGGAACTCTTGTGGAAATTGAGTTACTCGGCGTATACCATTGAAAAATGTGAAACATTATAACGTTTTATTTTATAAAATCATCACTTACATACCTACTACAAAAAAGTTTGAAATAAAAAAGCTTTTTAAAAAAAGCACAACCTCCTTCAAAAATCTTAAAAAACAGCTCTATAAAAAGCAAGAAATAATGTTCAAATCGATTAATTAAAACACGTCTATTGAAGTCAGGTGGGGCTTTAAGAATATAAACAATACAATAAATAAAAAAAATACTTCCAGCATCACCCGACTTCAATAGACGTGTTTTAATTAATCGATTTGAACATTATTTCTTGCTTTTTATAGAGCTGTTTTTTAAGATTTTTGAAGGAGGTTGTGCTTTTTTTAAAAAGCTTTTTTTTATTAGATAATCAGCCCGCCGGAAACGCAATTTCCCGTTCGACCAACCAGGGGTAATGCCAGTGGGTCCACGGATCCACGGGTAGGCACTATACTGTCCTCCGTAGGCAAAGTACCTAGTACAGTATGTGCCTTTTTTGATTCGCGTTGTAATGGTTATCAGATGCAAATCGCCTGACACGTATTTTTGGCCATAGCTCCAAGGTATTTGGGAGGATCGAGATGGGAATAGTATAGTACCAGAAGTTGATAAAATCGAGACACGTGAGAGCGTTTGAATTTTGAAAATCAACTGGTAACTTTTTGGAATTTTTAAAAAATGTAAGTAAAAAAGTCGGGTTTTTTGAGGGGTTTTTTGTCGGGTTGTTTGTTTACTAAATTGTAAATATTTCGGAAAAAACCGACATAAGATAAAAATAAAAGGGTTAGTTAAAGTTAAAAGGGTTATTAGTTAAGCTAAAAAAATGGCGAAAAAATTTAGAAAATCGGTTATTAATTGTGCCTAGTGTAGGTGGTCCCTTTAGATTTGGAATTGTAGAAAAACGGGTATTACCCTATATGTATAAAAGGCGATGTAGCTTCTTTGATTATTGCCCGGTTTCCATTCCGATCAACTGACCGATCTTCGTGGTAATGGCGTTAAAAGATACGGATACAGGCGAAAAGTGCATTCGTTGGAATTTTGAAAATCGGTTAACAAATTTTTCGGCAGCGTCGAGACAGTCAGCGGGCACTTTCGCACAATCGTAAAAATAAATAGGTAACCTAGTAAAATAATAAGAATTTGCATTTGATTTGATTTTGTTTTTTTTTTTAATTTTTGTATTCTTTTTCAATCATAGACTTAGAAAATTTTTCGCTAGTGGCTATTAAGTTTATGTTTTCAATGCTCCGATTCTTGCGGGGACTGCGAAATCTATGAATTTTGTATGTACAGATTCTAGCGTTTGCTATCTTGAGGACTTGTACTATTATGTATTCTGTGCTTGAGGCTCTAGTTCAACAGAGTGGGGATAAGTTCGCACATGTGCACTTGCAAGCGACCAATAGCGCGCGCCCCTCTCCCGCCACCCCTGTTCCTCACTGCTTCGCATACCCAAAATACGCGTTCTGCGGTGCTGCGTAATCCCCAGATCCAGATCTCCACCCAATTTCAATATGTTCGCCGGCTAATGGTTGCTACTGGTTTAAAAATCGATTTCTAAGTGCTTTTGCGGAAACCGAGTGACATAATTATAGAGGAATTTAACTAAACAAAAACCGAAATACGCTTAAGCCATTTTAATACCAATTTTAGTTAAATACAAATACATACATTAAATTGTTTGTTTCGTATCTTTTGCGCTCTGCAGTGCTTGAGTTAAATACAACTTGGCCAGACTCTGCGAACAGAACTGGCTGATGTGTTGGCTGTACGTGTTTATTTGTCCAGCGAGGATCATGGGGTTCAGCCTTGGTGGAACCGGGAGCGGCTTGAATAGCTTGTTCACATCTTCTTCGGGTAGTGGAGGCTCGTCCTTGACAGCCCTGGCAGCATTCTCTTGAGCACGCTTCACCATCCAACGGTGCTTGTCTTGTTGTTGACGGACAACTAACTGCTGGTACCTGTTAAACTTGATGGCTTCTTGATTGAGGTCATCCACTCGTTCCATAAGGCTTCGGAGTTGACCTGTAATTAAAGAAAATGTAAATGTATAAGAATATAATATTCTTTTTTTTTATTACTTTTTTGTTATTCTATTTCTATTCTATTTCGTTGCATACTTGTGATTGTGATAAAAAAAAGTATGGTCATAGAATTCATAATAGTACAAGTACAGAAGGGACACACAAAATCATTTGAATAAATAGCGACTTTTGCTCCGACACAATAAAGTGCAATTCAGGTCGCACAGCTCTAAATTCCATAGTTATATTCACCTAGAGGTTGCCTCTCTTTCTATCACATGATACACTCATCTCTTTTGAAGACGTCCAGGTCTTTTAATCAAAGTCAAATGCTGCTGTCTTTTGCGAAGCGCTAAATTTATAGCGCCATAGCGTGTACTTACATAACACGCACTAGGCGACATGTGTAAATAGCGCGCTAAAATATACAAATACAACAAATACAAATACAAATATATTTATTTCCAAAAAACATAATTACAAAGGCTTAAGTTATCTTAGCCTCCACACTAGGCTAAGCCTGTCCTGTGGAGGTTAGTGGTCGTTTACCATTTACACATTTTGAAATCGGCACATTTAGTTTACAAACAATTAATTATTTCAATTCTATTTACTTAAAGGAAGCGCTGTAGTAGATGAAGTGAAGTGTAGTGTGGTGTGTATTACTTGACAATTTTTAGCAAGTTCTCTGTTTCCTCATAAGTAAGCTTTAAGAGCAATCCTGGCAAAATGGCTTTTATTTCCTGGACAGACTTGGTTTTGAGTTTGAAGCAGTTAACTACCTTGTTATATATGTGGGGGAAAAGGTGAGGTCTGAAACGGTGGACAAAAGCGGTTTTCGATATGACGCTAGGTTCTATATTAACCACGTTTATTCATACAGTAGCCGTCAAACATCTTGAAATCGGGTGGGGATTATGCAGAACGCATATATTGGGTATGCGTAGTGGTGAGATACGCGGGCGGCGGGAGACATCGCGAAAAATTTGGTCACTTTCGCAGAATGTCATTTTTGCAACTGGTCACTTTCGCAAAACGTCACTTTCGCAGAATGTCATTCTCATTTTTTTCTCAAACTCACAAAAAAAAGTTTCTGCGAAAGTGACCAAATTTTTCGCGATGACCATTTGCGAAAATGACGATCCGCGTCAAAACCAGGGGCGCGCGCTATTGGTCGCTCGCAAAAGCACATGCGAGAACTTATCTCCACTTAGTCGAAAGAGCGTGAAGATGTTTGCCGGAAACTGTACCTAAAGTGTCACCTGGAGAGTGTCACTGGCTTGGTATGGTAGAGACTAATGCTGGAACTAAGGAATAAAAAAAATATCATCTCTACCTTCAAGTACTGATGCTGTGCCAAGATCCAAGAATTTGGAGCCTTCTTCCTCTGGAATCATCTCTTGTAGCTCAGACATCATGATGTTGGTGAGTGGGGAGTTCCGAATCACAATTGGTACCTCGATGAACAGGCTTTCGTAGCCAATCTTGAGATTGCGTAGCGCCTCTGGAGTGTAGTCTCCTTCTTTGTACATAGCAATAGCCTGAAAACAAAGCATTCTTCTATAGTAGCAACTATTTATCGCGTCGACCATTAATCACGTGAGGGGGTTCAGAAAAATTCATGAAATATCACAAAGGGGGAGGGGAGTGTAGTGAATATCAGGTTTTTATGACATATAATATCAGAGCTTCATAATGGCTAAGACAGTTTAGCCTAGGACAGCACGGAGTGGTCACAATTTCACTACTGTTCGCAGTTCCACTGTATTGCAAATGGTAGATCAGTGGTTTTGCAGTATCGTCCACGATGTGACTTTGGGGGAAGAAAAAGAAAGAAAATAAAAGTTAAAAGATACAAACCTGAGGAGTTAACCGGTAAGCTTTAAGAGTAAGGAAGCCTCTGGCAGACTTCTTGGTGTCATAAATGACGACCACACTCTCTTCGATGGAAGTCTGGTAGTGGTATTGTGACTCGAGGAGGGACTGGCTCAGAAAGTTGCCAACATCAGCGCTCTGATACCTGACAAAAGCAAGAAGGTGTTTACAAACTTTGGTATTGTTGCGAACAACAACCATGATACCAAACTTCAAAATTTGAAGATGAGATGCTGATCCTGATATACGTATCAGGATCATATCAGCACCACATCCACTGATAATCAGCATTTTTTTATTTTATTTTCAAATCATGACGAGTACACCGTGGCCGGCGAGACCTAATGCAAGTCGCCTCCAGTTTTTATGAATTATAATTGCTAAATTGCTCAGTTAATTATTTAGTAGTCTTTTATTTAAACTATCTTATCACCTAACATTTAGAATTTCCTTTTTTTATGATTTATCAATTAATTTATTAATATCAGCATCCGAGGATAGTGTTGAAACCTCCTGCAAGAACCCTGATTAGTGTTTATACAATACCTAGTTGGTCAAAAAGTTCTGTTACTGAGTTTCTTTATCGATTACTGGCCATTAAAACAAATGAAAAGAAAAAACAAAAATGACATATTATTGACAGTTTTATAAGCTCACGTATATCATATTTTGTTTATTTCACCATGGAATGGGGGTTGAAGGAGAATCGTGTCGCTGTAATTGCTCTGCACAAATGTGGGCAGCCACCGAATATGATTTTCAAGTTGCTACAAAAGTTGAAAATCAACAAGCAATTTATTTATCGCACTATCCATAGGTACAGTAATACCTTGACCGTCGATGACCGAAAAAGATCAGGAAGACCACGCACCGTTCGGACACCAGCTGTGATCAAGGCAGTGAAGGCGAGAATCACGAGAAATCCCGTCCGGAAGCAAAAGTTATTGGCAATACAGATGACTGTGAAGAGAAGTTCCCTTAAAAAAATTATCAATGATGACCTTGGGCTTCACGCTTACCGTAGACGAAAGGGCCATCTGCTAAACGCACGATTGAAGGCTATGAGGTTAGCACGAAGTCGCGCTCTACTAAAGCGGTACGCACAAAACGGCCATCGAAAAATCTTGTTTACTGATGAAAAAATCTTCACAGTCGAAGAAAATTTTAACCGTCAAAATGATAGAGTATACGCTAAGAATAGTAAAGAAGCCAGCATGATTGCTCCGAGGGTCCAACGAGGTCACCACCCCTCATCAGTGATGATTTGGCTGGGGGTGTCCTATTCAGGGCTAAGTAAGGTTCATTTCTGTGAAAAAGGTGTGAAAACTGGCGCTAGAGTCTATCAAGATACCGTTCTGGAACCTGTTGTCAAACCCTTAAGCCACACTTTATTTCAAAACCAGCCATGGGTCTTCCAGCAGGACTCTGCCCCTGCGCACAAAGCAAAATCTACACAAGCATGGTTTCGGGCTAACAAAATTGATTTTATCGCGCAGGAAGAATGGCCATCCTCCAGCCCAGACTTAAATCCTCTGGATTATGCCATATGGCAACTTATTGAGGAGAAAGCATGTGCTAAGCCCCACATGAATCTCGACTCTCTTAAGCGCGCTATTCTCAAGGCAGTCGCAGAATTGGATATGGTGGTAGTTCGTGCTGCCATCGATGACTGGCCTCGTCGTCTAAAGGCGTGTATTCATGCCAGAGGCGGTCATTTCGAATAATTTTAATACATGATAATCTTAAATATTTGTGCTTTCATTTGGTATATAATTCATTGTAGCATTATTTGTAAATTTAGTATTATTCATGTTTTCCATAGTTACAGAACTTAGTAACCAACTAGGTACAATGTATTGGTAAGAGGGAGGACTAAAATTTGATACAAAAAGGTTATAAATAACTAACCAACAGACTTGCAAAATGCTCATCAGTTTAAAGGATTTACCATGATTTAGTGAGTATTTACAATTAGAGATAAAATTAAGATTTAATGTGGTTTCCAAGTATACTTACCATCCAACATGGAAGTGATCAACATTAACTCTGCGCAATCTCCTCATCATGTCTAGTTGATATTCCTCCTCATCCATTGTGTCGTCGTGCTTGGGGAACGGGAAGCAGTTGGTGATCTCCAGCCGGTTCTCAACGACCAGCCCCAGGAGGGCTCCCTGGGCCACCTCCATGTTGCTGCATGACTCTTCGTGGCAGTGCTTCACGATCTTCATTACGGCCTAAAAATTAAATTATTAAATTAATCTTTCAGAGTTTTACCTTTTTTTAATTTGGCCTTTTAGACGTTTGTACACAAGAACTGTGTACATTGCTCAGCTATGACCAAGAAAAAATCTTTTCTGCACTAGACACAATGCACTCTGTGTTGCTGCGGGTAGAGAGGAGCCGGGTAGGTGAGGTCACTGAAGATAATGTTAGTAAACATGATTCTTAACTTCACAAAAACAATCAAAAATTAATAACAGACTTGACTAGTACAGAGGGCCTAGCCAAAGTAACATTTGCTAATCTTCATTATCAAGAAACATATATGGGATTGACATAAGGTTTCGTTGACAATCAAATTTTAAAACGTCAAATCCATACATGTTTCGTAGCGAAGCGATAGTTAAAATTTGCAAATGTTACTTTGGCTAAGGGGGCTGGGTTCAATACCCTACACACGACTGCCTGAAAACTGATGATAAGATTTATCATTTACACGTTCATATTTGTCTTGTCTGCAGCAGACACGATAAGTTTTCATGCCTAGGTCCGACAAAATCCTCCATGTTGAATTGGTCCTGTCTGCCGCAGACACGGTGAAATTTCTTAGCGTGTACAAGCACCCTTATAATTAAAATGGTAATACAGAAGAAAGAATCGGACAGAGTATTATCTTATTGGTATTCTCCCTTGAAATTTATTAATTATTTATTATCAAATTACATGTACGGTACAACCAATGGGTACAGCAAACATAACCTATTTGTATAGTAGCATGAGAATTTTATAGTTTTGATACTTTACTGACAAATCTAAAAAATCCATAGAATTTTTTTTGATTTCTAAGTGAAAAAAAAGATAATTATTGGAAAAGAAAATCAATTTATCATGACGTGTCGACTTAGTTTCGATAGGTTAGTTCTAAAGAAATTATAATGCAAAATAGAACACTAACCAAGCCATTACACTGCACATATGTAATTGCAGCTTCATTTTCAGGAATCCGCCGAGCTGAACCAGCACGATTTGCCATTTTTACCAATAATTAACGCCAGTAGAAAAGTAAAATTGATGAAAGAAAAGGGCGAATTTAGAAAACGCTTCTCGTTTCGGTTTGACATTGACAGTGACAGATGTTTTTTTTTTTTTTGAGAAGATAGAGGCCGCGTTCCCTTTTGATCCAATAGTACTGTTGGCGCTGTGAGCGCTAAAAGCTGTTCCGTTTTGATTATCGCGCTGACAGCACTGTTGACGCGATTTCAATTCGGAACGGCTATTATCGCACGCATCACCCGCCGGGCTTTGTTTTGACGTTTTGCTTGCTAAAATTACAGACAAATAACGAATCAGAAGTGTGAAAGGACATGAAAAGTTGTATTTGTTAGTTGAAAATAAACTTAGGTACCTTGTTGCGCTCTTTCATACTGTTCCGTGCTTAAATTTAGAGAAATATCTCTACCCGTAGTTTCGTCTTTAATAAGCACTATCATCTTGTATTATTGCTGTTCTGCTTCGGGTTATAGAATCTAATAAACTATAAGATAAACAAAACAATTGCCTAGTTCCAAATCACGCCAACAGCACTATTAGCGTCATCATCATCATCATCATATCAGCCACACGACACCCACTGCTGGGTATAGGCCTCCCCTAAGGATCTCCACGACGATCGGTCCTGCGCTGCCTGCATCCACTGGCTTTCCGCGACCTTCACCAGATCGTCGGTCCACCTTGTCGGGGGCCTACCCACGGAGCGTCGTCCGGTGTGCGGTCGCCATTCCAGAACCTTTCTGCCCCAACGGCCATCGGTTCTTCTTGCTATGTGTCCCGCCCATTGCCACTTCAGCTGAGCAATCCTTCGAGCGATGTCGGTTACTTTAGTTCTCCTGCGGATCTCCTCGTTTCTGATTTGATCACGTAGGGAAAAGCCGAGCATGGCTCTCTCCATTGCACGCTGAGTGACCTTGAGCCTCCTTATGAGACCCATAGTGAGCGGCCACGTTTCACTGCCGTAAGTCATCACTGGCAACACACACTGTTCATAGACTTTCGTCTTGAGACACTGAGGTAAGTCGGACGCGAAGATTTTTCGAAGCTTCCCGAATGCTGCCCACCCGAGTTGGATTCGACGAGAGATCTCTTTCTCGAAGTTGGACCTACCTAACAGGACTGCCTGTCCTAGGTATACGTAATGGTCAACAATTTCAAGTGTAGTGTTCCCAACATGAACTGGAGAGGGTACAACATGGGCATTTCACATAATTTTCGTCTTATCCGCACCCTGATTATCTAAAAAGAAACTATTTAGCGACCGGTTGTATTTGACATACATTGCCACTTTTCTTTGGTATGTTTTTTTTTAACCCAAAAAGAAGTAGCAATGGATCACGATCATCTGTGAACTGCAACCAGTCGCTAGGTGGTTTTTAATTAGATAATCAGCCCGCCGTGTTCATCCTAAGACCCACTCTCATTATACTCCTCAGTCTTCTGTATAACCTGCCGCAGCGTATGGATGTGGTCTATGGTGCTAAAGCCTTTTCGGAACCCGGCTTGTTCGGGAGGTTGGAAGTCGTCGAACTTGCGAGCGAGACGATTCGTAAGGACTCTCGAAAACAACTTATAGACATGACTCAGAAGCGAGATGGGTCTATAGTTCTTTAAGAGGGACTTGTCACCCTTTTTAAAGAACAAGATCACCTCACTTATGTTCCATGTCTTTGGCGTTCTGCCCTGGACGATGACGGAATTAAAGAGCTTCTGGAGGACTTTGAGTATCGGCTTACCGCCCGCTCTCAGAAGTTCTGTAGTGATTCCATCGTCACCCGCCGCCTTGTTGTTTTTCAGCTGTTTGAGAGCCATACTAATCTCGTACAGGCTGACGTCCGGGATATCTTCGGTATAGTGTCGGGTAAGCTTGGCTCTGGGGTCTTTAGCCTTGCTTTCAACAGGTGTCTGCGTGGAATATAACTGCCCATAGAAGCTCTCGATCTCCCTCAGGATTTCAGGCTTTGATAAAATGATGCGTCCGTCGTCAGTTTTCAGCTTCGTCATCTGGCTTTGCCCAATAGACAGATCTCTCGCGAACACTTTGGAGCCTTTATTCCGCTCGATGGCCTCTTTAATACGATTCGTATTAAATTGGCGAAGGTCGCTCGTCAAAGACTTAGATATCTGTCTACTAAGCTGCCGATAACGATTAGCATCTACTGAACTCTGGAGCCTCATTTCACGTCTCTGATCCATGAGTAGGAGTGTGTGGTCGGAGAGTTTCTTTATCCTGGGACGGCGGGTCTTAAAGAGCTTGGACCCTACCGTACGGACAGTATCCACCACCATGTTGTTTAGATCGTCCACATCTATGCTGTTCTCAAGGGCTTCGAAGCGGTTTTGGAGTTCGAGTTGAAAGCTCTCGGGGTTTTGAATATGGGCCGGCAATGGTCGAATTGTTGATTTTATCAGTCGAGATCTTTCCAGCTTTGGGTTGATATTCAATGTGCCACGTACCAATCGGTGATCGCTCCCCGTCTTAACAGCGTTGATCACAGTGACATCATTAAATATTTGCTTTTTCGTCGACATGATAAAATCTATCTCATTTCTGACTTTACCGTCCGGACTGACCCAGGTCCACTTCCGGCTTTCCGGCTTTCTGAAGAAGGAGTTCATCATAAAGAGGTTCTCCTTCTCCATAAAGTCAGCCAGCATCTGGCCTCTGTCATTCCGTTGCCCAACTCCAAATTGCCCCACTCTCAGCTCATCACCGCATCGTTTCACCAACTTTGCATTGAAGTCCCCCATCACAACAGTCTAGTGGGTTTTGTAGCTATGCATGGCTTTAGAGATCTCCTCATACATAGCCTCCACTTCGTCATCTTGGTGTGTCGAGGTCGATGCGTAAACCTGTATAACATTCAGCGAACACCGTTTGGATATTCTGAGTATAAGGTACGCCACCCAGCACGCGTAGCATGACCAACATCGAGATAAGATTCGACTCACAGAACAATGGCTTGTCTACACCGAAATGTCACTTTTGTCGGGTTGAGAATGTTGAGATCGAGATACTCATGCTCGCATTTTACAACCGTAGACTCGCATTGTTCTTTGTCGTGGCCTAATGTCAAAAGTCGACGAACACGAGCTTTTGTCTTCAACTGACATTAATTTGACAGTTGAGTGGGAGAAATTTGTCTACCACCCTTCGAGTGGTCGAGAAAGATTTGTCGACTTATTTATTTTTCTGAGTTTTTAATTTCGCAATAAAAATAAATCTGAGTTGTCCGTGTTTATATTTTATTAAGGTAAGAAGAGAAGTTACAGCACAAACGACAAAAACAGCTGTCCGGAAAGAAAAAAAATGAAAAATTGTATTTAAGTAATTCTTTTTTACTATAAAATTTATAAAAAAAGAAATATAATAAATATTTACTAGTAGTAAATAACGAATAAGTATTTATTATTCTTAAATTTTTTCATAAATTTTATAAATTAAAATAATACAATAAATAATTTATTGTAAAAAGGTACCTACCTATTCAATAATATTGTTTCCTAATATTACACTTTTTTCCCTTCAGTATTTTTTTTACTTTTATTTTACTTAATTTTAATTTATTTACTTAAAAACGTAAATTAAAATTATTTTCATAAATTGATTTCAATATTTATTACTAAATTAACAAGTGCGTTGGTCTGTGTCATCTTTTCAAAAATCTCTCAATAAAAGGAAGGCAAACGAACTATATCCATACGGCTATATTTAACTCGGTTTTAAGAGTTTTGCGTCGTGAAACGTATAGAAAGGAACGCCCTTTAAGAGAAATGATGGAAATAATTATAAATATTTACTAGTGGCAACATTATTCTTCTCGAGCTCGAGAGAGCTTTGTCTACGGAAGTGAAAGCTTTTGTGAGTGTCTCTTTATCTTAGAACTTATTAAAAAATAAGTATCATGTTTAAACTAAATCATTTCGAATCATTTCAGATAATTTCGACGTTTGTTGATGTTGAAATAAAAATATTATATTTTAAAACTCATATTTGTATTAAAAGACATAAAAAGGTTGTAAAATTCTGAGAGCGAGTCCCACCACTGTGCTCAGCCATCTAGAGGGTCGAGACGACAAGTCTTCGTAGACAAGAGTCCCGTTTGCTCATGCTACGCGTGCTGGTCGACACATTTCCGATGGTAATCACGTTGTTGACAAGGGACTTGTGGACGATGAACCCGACACCACCTTGGGACTGTTGGTCGCCCTCCCGGTAGTAAAGCAAGTTACCGGAGTTGAGGATTATCGAGTCCTCTCCCGCTCTTCGGACTTCAGATAACCCGATAATGTCCCAGTGTACCTTGCTGATAACTTCTTCCAACTTGGTTAACTTCGCGTCGGTCCTTAGTGTGCGCGTGTTGCCAGGTGCAGTTGTCTTCGTTTTTGGTAGCCGAGCCGCACCCGGGGATTCTTAGCACCCCCTGCCCCGCCGTCACCGTAGCCGCTACCGTAGCTAGGAATAGCGGGGCTGCCGGGGACTGGGGGCCAATTTTTTGATCCATTGTGCATGAGGGGGGGGTTTGCAATAATCGCCACGCTTGGCAGGCGGGTTGGCGATCGCAGTAGGCCAAGGTTTATTGTGACTATTTAATTTGGTCGGATACGCGCTAACAGCGCTGTGAGCGTAATTCGGAACGCGGGTTATATGTCAATGCAAAACAACTCAAAACCGCGTCAAATATGACAGACTGCTCACAGTGCTACGCTCGAGAACGATATCACCGTGATCGCAAAATGGCGGCGAATAGTGACGTCATCCGTGACGTAAATACTGCTATCGTTGGCGCGCTCACAACAAATCGGAACGAACTGTGAGCGCAATATCAGTGATATTATCGCTGTTGGCGCAAAAGGGAACGCGGCAGAATCAAACTAGGGGTGCGTTCCGTGGCTTCGCACGAGTGCACTCGAACGCACTCCAGTGCGCGCTCTAAGGCTGGAAACAGTGCTCGACCGACGGTCAGCGCTGACCGTCAGTCGACGTAGCAATATCTATGCAAGTCTACGCGTTATTGTCACGCGTTATTGTTGATTTTGTCGGACCTAGGCATGAAAACCCTGTGTTATTCAGACTACACGAAACGACGAGACACGACGTTAGACTGCGGACTAACGCCATTTTAGCGCAAATCGTATTCAGAGAGAGAGAGAGAGCGAGGAGCTTGGTGGCGGAGGAGCTCGGTGGCGCAGTGGCATAGCGCCTGGCCCAGCGATTGCGGAAGTTAAGCAATGTTCGCAAGGGTCAGTCATGGGATGGGTAACCAAAAAATTATTATCTCGAGCTCCTCCGTGCTTCGGAAGGCACGTTAAGCCGCTGGTCCCGGCTGCATTTGCAGTCGTTAACACCCACCAATCCGCATTGGGCCCGCGTGATGGGTTATGGCCCATCCTCCTTACCACCCATAAGGAAGGCGTGGGGACATCAAAAATGGCTGATGGCTGAGGCTGAGTATTCAGAGTGACAGTTTAACGTTTAGTCCCACCGTTTAAGGATTAAAAGGTGCATTGTGATTGGCTTACAAGCATTAAACCTGCATTTCTATTGTCTAATTTAAATCTATTGCAATCGCTTTCAGGATGTAACACATTGAAGCTTCTTTTTAGCATAAATCAAAAACTTACCAAAGAAATGCAGCAATGTGTCACATCCACCTGTCAAACGAAAGCGATTGCGATAGATTTTTAAAATAGACAATTAGCTCCCAGGTTTTGTTAAAACAGTCTTGCACCCCAGTTTTGTGAAACATCTCTGAATAAGACAGGTGTCTGCTGCAGACAAGACAAATATGAATGTATAAATGATAAATCTTAACATCAGTTTTCAGGCAGTCGTGTGTAGGGTATTGAACCCTGTACTAGTCAAGTCAATTATTAATTTTCGATTGTTTTTGCGAAGTGAAGAATCATTTTAACTAACGTTATCCTCAGACTAGTATAGTATTATATTATCTGTGTCCTCAGTGACCTCACCTACCTGACTGCTCCCTACCCGCAGCAACACAGAGTGCGTTGTGTCTAGTGTAGACAAGATTTTTCCTTGGTCAGAGCTGAGCAATGTACACAGTTCTTGTGTACAAACGTCAAAAAGGCCAAATTTAAAAAAAGGTAAAACTCTGAAAGATTAATTTAATTTTTAGGCTGTAATGAAGATCGTGAAGCACTGCCACGAAGAGTCATGCAGCAACATAGAGGTGGCCCAGGGAGCCCTCCTGGGGCTGGTCGTTGAGAACCGGCTGGAGATCACCAACTGCTTCCCGTTCCCCAAGCACGACGACACAATGGATGGAAACGGACTAGTCTGGACAAAGCTTTATAATTTTTCGCTACTTTTTGACATCATACTTTTTGATAGCGCCATCTAGTGAGGAAATTGGAACTATTTATTTTTTCTTAAAAAAGCGCTCATTCCGCCAAACAAAACTGACGCTAGAAACTATTGTGTTGTGTTGTGTCGTGTCGCGACAGAAGCGTATCGGTTTCATACATTTAGTATGACTAGAAACACACTATTGTGTTGTGTTGTGTTGTGTCGGGATCTGTTGTGGCGCGGATCGCTCGGCTGCGATTGCAACTAATGATGGGCAGTGGATAAAAACTCAAAAGGTAAAAACTCGGATATTTATCAAAAATGGATAAATATCCGTTTTTATCCATTTTTATCGGATTTTTATCAAAAATGGCGGATAAATATATTTAGACCTGTTTCTATACACTAGTTTTGGTCCCAGGTGAGGCCCCGTCCCCGCTACCAACCCAACCACGACACCAACTGTACCTGGCAACATATAACAAGCGCACATTGAGGACTGGCGCTAAGTCCCTAGGCTAGATGGTGTCGTTTCGACGTCCACAAGTGCCTTGTCAACAACGTGATTACCATCGCAAGTGTGTTGACCTGGGTATGCTGGCCGACTTATGGAGAGAGAGAACCTCTTTACAACGAACTTTTTCTTCAGGAAGCCGGGATAATACCACAGCAACTTCCAAGATGGCGGCCAACTTTTTTGTTTTCGGGCCGATTTCGATGAAACTTTGTTTAGGGCACTATTTTTAAAAGAAAACAGCAACGCAATATTAAAAATGTCAAAAATCTAAGATGGCGGTCATCTTTTTTGTTTGTGGGCTTATTTCGATAAAACTCGGTTTTTTTTTATATTATTTTGACAAGAAAACAGCAACGCAATGTTAAAAATGTCAAAATCCAAGATGGCGACCAACTGTTTTGTTTGTGGGCCGATTTCCACGAAACATTGTTTTTGGTAACATTTTGACAAGAAAAAAGCAACGCAATTTAAAAAAAAAATTATAAATCCAATATGGTGTCCAACTTTTTATTTGTGGATCGATTTCGATGAAACTCGATTTTGGCAAGAAAACAGCAACACAATGCTAAAAATGTCAAAATCTAAGATGGCGGCCATCTTATTTGTTTGTGGGCAGATTTCGATTAAACTCAGTTTTTGGTACTATTTTGACAAGAAAACAGCAACGCAATGTTAAAAATTACAAAAATGCAAGATGGCGGCAAACTTTTTTGTTTATGGGCTGATTTCGATGAAACTCTGTTTTTGTGCTATTTTGACAAGAAAACAGAAACACAATGTTAAAAATATAAAAACAAAAATGTTTGCCGCCATCTTAGGTTTTTTATATTATTAATATTGCGTTGCTGTTTTCTTTTAAAAATAGAGTCCCAAACCGATTTTCATCGAATTCGGCTAAAAAACAAAAGTTGGCTGCCATCTTGGATTTTCAAATTTTTTACATTGCATTGCTGTTTTCTTGTCAAAATAGTACAAAAACCGAGTTTCATCGAAATTGGCCCACAAACAAAAAAGTTGGCGCCATCTTGGATTTTGACATTTTTAACATTGCGTTGCTGTTTTTTTGTACAAAATAGTACCAAAAACCAAGTTTCATCAAAATCCACAAACAAAAAAGTTGGCCGCCATCTTAGATTTTTTTATATTTTTAATATTGCGTTCCTGTTTTCTTTTAAAAACAGTGTCCCAAACCGATTTTCATCGAAATCGGCCCAAAAACAAAAAAGTTGGCTGCCATCTTGGATTTTCATATTTTTTTTAACATTGCGTTGCTGTTTTCTTGTCAAAATAGTACAAAAAACTAAGTTTAATCAAAATCGGCCCACAAACAAAAAACTTGGCCACTATTCTTGGATTTTGACATTTTTAACACTGTGTTGCTGTTTTCTTGTAAAAATAGTACCAAAGACCGAATTTCATCGAAATCAGCCCACAAACAAAAAAGTTGGCCGCCATCTTAGACTTTTGAAATTTTTTATATTGCGTAACTGTTTTCTTTTAAAAATAGAGTCCCAAAACCGATTTTCATCGAAATCGGCTAAAAAACAAAAGTTGACTGCCATCTTGGATTTTGACATTTTTAACATTGCGTTGCTGTTTTCATGTCAAAATAGTACAAAAACCGAGTATCAACGAAATCGGCCCACAAACAAAAAAGTTGGTCGCCATCTTAGATTTTTTTATTTTTAATATTGGGTAGCTGTTTTCTTTTAAAAATATGTAGTGCCCCAAACAAAGTTTCATAGAAATCGGCCAAATCACAAAAAAATTGGCCGCCATCTTTGATTTGTTATATTTTTAACATTGTGTTGCTATTTTCTTGTCAAAATAGTACAAAAACCGAGTTTCATCGAAATCAGCCCATAAACAGAAAAGTTTGCCACCATCTTGCATTTTTCACGTTTTTAACATTGCGTTGCTGTTTTCTTGGCAAAATAGTACAAAAACCGAGTTTCATCGAAATCAGCCCGTAAACAAAAAAGTTTGCCGCCATCTTGCATTTCTGACAATTTTAACATTGCGTTGCTGTTTTCTTGTCAAAATAGTACCAAAAACGGAGTTTAATCGAAATCAGCCCATAAACAGAAAATTTTGCCACCATCTTGCATTTTTCACGTTTTTAACATTGCGTTGCTGTTTTCTTGTCAAAATAGTACAAAAAACCGAGTTTTCTTCGAAATCGGCCCACAAACAAAAAAGTTGGCTGCCATTTTGGATTTTTGACATTTTAAACATTGCGTTGCTGTTTTCTTATCAAAATAGTACCAAAAACCGAGTTTCATCGAAATCGGCCCACAAACAAAAAAGTTGGCTGCCATCTTGGATTTTTTTACAATTTTAACCTGGTTTCCGAACCCTGCGTGTCAATTAAGTTTTGTGACAACTCTTCCGTTTTTGCGTAAAACTACGTACTACGTACGTTGGGGAGCTGGGGGTGATAGAGTCATCAAACGTATTCATTTATAATTCTGAAGTAGTTTGAGAATTCTCAGGATGTTTTCATTCTTCTATTGCATTTTTTTGAATTTCTTAATTATAATGCACTTCAATAGCACTTATTTTGTTTAAAAATTACTAACTACCTTTAATATAAATTCAAAATTTACGTGACATATCAAGAAAATGGTAAAAAAATATTTATCCGTCCTTTTGGATAAAAACTCGAGTAAAAACGGATATTTATTGAGTTTTTATCCACTTTGAGTTTTTATCCGGTTGAAAACCCATCACTGATTGCAACAGAACCCCCACCACCGATCTGTCGCGACACAACACAACACAATAGTATGTTTCTAGCATTGTATTGGTATCTGTCGCTGACGGCGGACGCTCGCAATACGCGCATTGTAATTTTGATTTGACTCAAAGATGAAGATTTAATAGAACTTGTGCGTCAACGTAAAGTGTTGTATGATACCAAATGCAAAAATTATAAACTCAGTTTATCAGAGCTGCTGCTTGGGAATAGTTTGTAGGTTTCTTTTTATCGTTTTTTTATAAGTAAACAAATAGATATACAACATGTTACAAAATAACCCCTAATGCCGAATAATAGGGACTAACAAACTGAACAATTTTTACTATGGGACCAAATCTGAAATTGTGAAAAAAAAATCAGCTGTTTCATACATTTAGATATTTTTGTTATTATTTTTTGTACGAAACAGCAGATTTTTTTTCGTTGTAAGTATTGTTATTGTACTGAATTTCATAAGTTTTTTTTTCTTGATTTAAAATGTCTGATAGCAGTGAATGTAAAAAGAATGACTCCGCCCGATATTTCAGATTCAGCGACTGAAATGACTCCTAATCAAGGTACCTAACTAAATAGAAGCAGTCTCTCTCTTTTTTATAAGTAGGTTGGTCTTTTATTAAGTAGGTTCAATTCCAATGGGGAATGTCCGAAAAATCAAATTGGCTGAATATTTTTCTATAGGTAGGAATAAGGTCCCTTAGTAATAGAATAAAGTTTCATAATTTTCGGATGCATGAAACAATTTTTAAAAATCAAAGTCTCTTCGACTTCACAAATGTATAAAAGTAACAGCAGAATGGAGATTATACCTTTGCCACCACCTGCCACAACCACAACATATACTATATCTATGCCACAACATGGTATTAAAAAAAAAGATTCAAGACAAAATGTCAAAACTTTTTTTTTTTTTTTAAATACGTGTAGTGGTTGTGGCAGTTAGCGGCAAAGGTATAATCTCCATTCTGCTGTTACTTTCATACATTTGTGAAGTCGAAGAGACTTTGATTTTTTAAACCTTTTTTACCCAACCGAAAATTCTGAAACTTTTTTCTATTACTAAGGGACCTTATTCCTACCTATAGAAAAATATTCAGCCAATTTGATCTTTTTCAGACATTCCCCATTGTATGAGAGTAGATTAAGTAGTAATTAATTAGTGTATGAAACTGCACATAAGTAGTTATTAAAACACTTATTATGCATCAGTTTCATAAACTACTAATCTATCATGATACCAAGTGCAGAAATTAAAAAAAAAATTGTAGGAATATTAAATGAACCTGGTAAGTAAATAACTACTATCCTCGCAAATTGGTAACACGATAGAACCTTGTCACATAACATACACGTTGACGTCATCCGCAACTAAAAATGACATGGAGCAATAAACTTCTTACAGATAATTTAATGTATTAAATATTAAATTATTATTTTCAATAAGATAGGGTCTAGGTAGTTAGTGGAGGCCATCAGGAGCCAGTGAGTGGGTGTCATGCGGCTGATATGATGAGGGTCTAGGTATATAAAAATATCACAATTGTTTTTCGTTTTTGAGTTTAAAAACATGGCTGCCAGGTTCATTACCAATTGCGGGGATACGTAATATAATACGTAAACTAAATACCTACTTATTTAGTTTACGTAAGTTTTTTTTATTTCTTAATGTTAGGTACAGTGTTTTATCTTTATTTTTCTGAAGAAGTGTCATCATATAAATAAAAATTTAAGGTCCTCTTCTAAATTACTCTCAGAACTTTATGAACGTGCAAGCGCTGCAAAGCTTCGATTGATACCGTGGAGGAAAAACGACAGAACGCACTGTGTTGCGTCACAATAGTGTGCACACCTACCGCCGCGACACAACATGACACGACACAACACAACACAATAGTATATTTCCGTCTTGAGTCATCGATCGCCATAGTACATTATAACCCATGGAAAGTAATATAAAATATTGACATGGTTAAAATTTACTCTATGGCGATCGATGACTCAGAGATTTATCTTGAAAAATTTTAGCATGCACCCAGTGTGTGACAGATGTCATGTCCGTCTGTCTGACAGACAACTGTCATGCATTTCATTTCATGTGGAAAAAAGCGCGGGAACGTTTGACGGGAGTGACGGTCTTTTCAAACAAATAAAACTAAAAAATATTTAATTGTTGCAATTTGTATATAATTTGTATAAAAAAGGTGTAAATAATCAATATTTCATTGTTGTAAATAAAATAAAACTGTAAATATGGGGAAGAAGAGTGGGCGAAAACGAAAGAAAAAACTTGAAGACGGGAGTGGAGGCGAAGGTGGAGAGTCCGACTTCAGTGATACCTGCTCCACGAAGTCCCTGGAAGAAAAAATGGAAGAGGATAAGTACAAAGATTTTAGAATCCCAAATTATGTTCGGTTTTATCCAGAACAAGGCGGCAATTTTGAATATGTTGTATTCATAGAGAGTACGAAAAGTGACCAACCTATAGGCAACCGTGACATGATGTCATTGGCTAATTGTTTAAAGAAATACAACAAGGGCGTCAAACAATTGCAAAGAATTAACAAACACAAGATTGGAGTAATTTTTGAGCGGCCAGGCCTGGCTAATGCGGCACTACAAAATAAAAAATTTTTGGACGCTTACAGTTTGGCTGCCAGCATCCCTGCGGCGGCCAGCGAGGTAACAGGAGTAATTACACATGTACCAATAGATTTATCAAATGAAATGATTTACTCCGCACTGACTACAACCAAAAATATTGTGAGTATTAGGCGATTCATGAGAAGGTCAAAGATGGATAATGGGCTAATCAAATTAGAACCCACAAAAACAGTTTCAATTACTTTTTCGTGCCCGGTGCTTCCTGAAAGCGTCGATCTCAACAGCTGGCGCTTCGAGCTGCGTCCTTACATTCCTCCAGTGAAGCAGTGCCTCAAATGCTTGAGGTATGGGCATATTGCCAAATATTGCAAGAACTCCGAACGCTGCTCCATATGTGGTGAGTCTCATAATTTTAAATTCTGCTTGAAATCACCTGAAGAAGCCATCTGTTGTCACTGCAAGGGAAATCATGTTGCCATCTCATCACAATGTCCTGTTAAGAAAGAGAAAATACAATTAAATAGAGAAAAAGCTCAAAGCAAAACATATTCTGCTGTATTAAACGAGAAGTCATTCCCTCCTCTGAAACAAAATCACATTGAAATGCTAGCTTCACTCCTGAATTCTGATCAAATACTGAATATGGTTGTTGAGTCTGTTGTTAAATTGATAACAATGAATAAAACTAATGATACAATTATTTCCACTCAGAGTATTAAAGATACTCTCTTAGAAACAATTAAAAAAAATAAGAAATAAATTATTTAATTTTTTTTATGGATATTTTAAGAATAGTTCAATGGAATGCTCAGAGTTTACCTGCACATAAATATTTATTATTAAATTTTTTGCAAGAGTATCAGATTCATGTAGCTTTAGTATGTGAAACATGGCTAAAGCCTCACATTCGTTTTAATATGAAAGGTTATAATATAATTAGATTAGATTCTGGTACAAGACATAATGGTGTAGCCATTTTAGTTCATAATAGTTTACAATTTGCTAAAATAGACACTTCTTTTGATGATTCAATTCAAAATATAGCTGTGCGATTGCAGTATGGCAACAAAGAAATTTCGCTTATGTCCTTGTATAGTCCTGGTAATTGTGATGTTTCATTTTCTAAAATAAAACTTAATAATTTAATTTCTAATTTACCGGGCCCTTTGTTGATTGCCGGCGATTTTAACGCACGGCACACAGCATGGGGTTGTAGTAATATTGATACACGTGGTCGTGATATTCTTGAAAGCATCGACGACAATAACTTGGTTCTTTTGAATGATGGTCAGTTGACAACTGTTGGTTCTAGTAGATGGCAAAGGAATGCTTTGGATCTTACTATGGTATCACCTTCTCTGGCATTGCAATGTGAGTGGTCGGTCCATGACGACCCTATGGGCAGCTATCATTTACCTGTAATTATAAACATCACTATTAGTAATAATAATAATGATTCATCTGATTATCTTACACCTCCTACTTCTTACAATTTTCGTTTAGTAGACTGGCAAAAATATAGCAAAAACGTTGATTACTTATTACAAAATTTTTACATTGATCAAACTAATCCATTAAAATGTTATTCTAATTTGGTTGCGTTATTAGATCTTGCATTGCAGCAGTCAGCTATTATCAGCAATAGGTCTTTCTCTGTTGACCAATCAAATCAATCGGTTAGGAAATTTCAGTCCAGAATCCGCAAAAAACGTATACCACTACCATGGTGGAATAAAAATTGTGCAAAAGCAGTAGAAGATTGTAAAAAGGCATATATTGAGTTTAAAAACAGTCTTACAGAAGAAAGTTTTCTTAAGTTTAAAAGGCTACAAGCTGTTAAAAAAATTGTTTTAAAAAAAGAAAGAAACTTAAGTTGGCTTTCATTATGTCAGTCACTAAATAGATCTACACCCATATCTAAAATCTGGAGGATTGCTAAGAGGTTTAATGGTCAACCTGTTTCTTTTAAAAATGTTTATACAGATTGGATTCCAGAATTTCTTAAAAAATATACACCAGATACTGTTGAGGCCCCTTTACAATATGTAAATAGTATTAATCCTGTACGTAATAGTAATTATTTATTAGCACCATTTAATTTTCAAGAATTTAAAAATGCAATTTTTTCACGACGAGATACAGCACATGGCCTCGATGGTATTCCTTATAAAATGTTAAAACATACTACAGATAATGCCAAAAATATCATTTTGAAAGTTTATAATTTGTTGTGGTCTACCTCTGCCATACCTCTGGATTGGAAAAAGGATTGTCTGGTTCCTATTCTAAAACCGAACAAAGATAAAACCAAAGCAAATTCATATCGGCCAATAGCTTTAACATCATGCATGGGAAAAGTGTTTGAACAACTTCTTAAACAAAGGCTTGAATTCTTCATTGAAAGTAATCATCTTTTACCTTCAAATCAGTTTGGTTTTCGTAGGGGTAGATCCTCTAGAGAGAGTATAGCACATCTTCAACTTGATATTTTTGATTCTCTCAAACAAGATAATGTTCTTATTGGTGTCTTCTTCGATGTCGTTGGTGCTTTTAATAATGTGAATCACCATATTTTAGCTGGTGAACTTCTTTCTCTTGGTATTCCTGAAAAATTGGTTAATTGGATTTTTGAATTTTTGCATGGTCGTGAGGTTTATGTGAAATCAAATAATCAGTTAATTGGACCAAGATATTCATACAGGGGTGTGTGTCAAGGGGGCATATTATCCCCATTGATATATATACTATATGTACATAAATTGAACTACATATTAGGTCCACAAGTAAAAAATTTGCAATTTGCTGATGACTTAGTTATTTACTTCTCTGGATCTGATATTCGACAAGTATCCTCTATAGTTAATTCTGCTCTTAAAAAATTAAATAATTATTTCAGTTACCTAAACTTAGATGTAAGTCCAGAAAAGTCTAAAGTTGTTGTGTTTGGTGAATGTGATTTTGATGTTGATATTGTATATAATAATATTAGTCTGCCATTGGAAAGTGAAGTCAAGTTCTTGGGTGTCATATTTGCTAATAACCTTTCTTGGAATAAATATATAGAATATTTGCTGGGTAAAGCCTATAAGGCATTCAATGTCATTAAAAGTTTATCAAAAATTGATCCTAAAATTCTATTAATGTTGTATAAATCAATTGTGAGGAGTCATTTTGAATATGGCTTTTTTTGTTTTGGGTCTGATCCCAAATTAGTAAAAAAATTAGATATCCTGCAGAATCATAATCTGAGATGCATTACTGGTGCTATGAAGACTACTCCCATTAACTCTTTGCAGGTGGAATGCAATATACCTCCACTTCAATTCAGATTCAAATTTTTAAAATCAAAGTTTTTGTTAAAACTACTTTCACTGTCTACTCATCACCTACTCAGAAAAATTGAATTTCTCTATACAACATATTCTCCTTTGAATGTACCCCGAATCCCCTATCTGTTTCATGACTTCTCGGATATCGTAGAGTTCAATCAGCAGTATAACATTCATAAAACTGAGAATAATTGGATATGTTACACAGGATCTTATGATACACATTTTTGTGACCTGAATATCCACATTCACCCTGATTTAAAGAATAAAGAAGAAGTATATGAAATTACTGATAATTTCCCTCAGCATAGACATATCTATACAGATGGTTCCAAAAATAATGATAATGTTTCGATGGCTGTTTACATACCTTATTTGAAAACGGGTCATGGAATTAAACTCCCGGGCCAAATGAGCATATTTTCCGCGGAGTGTCTTGCTATTCTTGCTGCGCTACAGTTTATTGAGGAGAACACCCAAGAATGCACTCAATGGTTAGTCCTAACAGACAGCATGAGCTGTCTCAAAGCTTTGCAAAATACCAGATTTGATACCGGATGTAACTATATTCTACAAGATATTAAAACAACCTACTTCAAGCTCAAAAGTAATAATATTGATATAGTTTTTATGTGGGTTCCGTCGCATATTGGAGTATCTGGAAACGAAAGTGCCGATAAGTTAGCTAGAGCCATTACAAATGACGCCGCAAATGTCAACATTGACATTAAAAATGTTGCTATACCGTACTCTGATTTACTACCAAGACTTAAACTTTTGTCAAAACAAGACTGGTCCACTCATTGGCAAGAAACTCTAACAGTAAAAGGAACTTGGTATGCGAAGATTAATAATGTTCTTGGCTGTCGTCCTTGGTTCACAAAATCAGCAGAATACCATAGCAGAAAGTTTTATACTATCCTAACACGCCTGAGATTTGGACACTGTCGATTTAACTCACATTTACATAGAATGCGTATTATCACATCTCCAACATGCACTGAATGCAATTTAGGTGTGGATCAGACTCTTAATCATATATTTTTTGATTGCCCTGCTTACAACATTCAGAGATTAGTCCTGGTGGACAGATTATTAGAAATATATAAGACATCTTATAGCATCCCGCGCGACATTCAAGACATTCTCACAAATCCTGAAACTTATAAGGATTTATACAACTTTGTTGTATCATCGGATTTGGAACTATAAACATGGATAAGACTTTGAAGATTTATATCACACTGAAGATGACAAGGAAAATGGAATAGGAAGTGGCTACGGCCTTATATAACCCGGACACAGAAAAAGAAAATTGAAGAAGTGGCTTTGGCCTTACATTACCTGGACACGGAGAAAATAATAATTAAAGAAGTGGCTTTGGCCTTACAAAACTCAATTACAGAAAAATGAAATCTAGAGGCTGGAATTCTTGTAGTTGAAATTATTTTAAATAAGACAATGGCTGTATGGCTCTGCCTTTGCCTTTCCCAACTGACGGGAAGAAGATATTAAAAAAAAAAAAATCATTTCATGTCATTGCGTATATATTTCTGCCCAAAGCAAAGTAATGTTTGTTTGCTTTTTCCTAAAAATTTTAAGATTTTGGTGAGAGTGTACCTAAATATTATGTCAAATATTGACTGTAATTGTCGCGTATTTAGTCCAAATGGTTTCATAGTACAATATCCTGCTTGTGCAGCTGATTCTACGACTGCTACTTCAATGATAATTCTGTTTCCCTATTAAGGCTTATTAAGATAAAAACGTTCAACGAATAATGAGTCAACATAAATTTTGGAGAGGAATAGAACCATTAAACATCTGTTCATCACAGCAAGTACCTGAAAAAATTGTGAAGCTTTGTTCTTTAGGCACAAATTTCATTGTATTAGGAAGTGACCATGGTCTCTATTCTTGTGACATTGAAGAAGATCTTCTAGTTTTTCGGAAGCAAAGTGGTATTTCAGCTATAGATATATCATATCATAATAATATCCTGTATGTTATTGATGTACATGGACGACTTTATAAAACAAGTGCCAGTTTAAAAAATAAAGAAGAAATTATTGTAAAAGAAGATGCAAAATGCTGTCCCCATGGCTTCAAAAGCTCAAGTTATAAGGTTAGATTTAGAAATGTTGTTTCAAGTGATTTCGGTCAACTATTCATTAGCATTGATGGTCAACTTTGGGGTTGTGGGCTGATGCCCCAAATAGGTCTAGAAAGTAGTAATATAAAAAAAGTGTTATTCTTCGAAGGAAGAACAGTATACAGTGCTTCAATTGGACAGAACTTTGCTGCAGTTATTGCAAGGAAGAATGTGAAACGCTCTGGAAACTGTGAAACGGACAGTGACAATGATGATGAAGAGGTGTTTGCTTCTAATTGCTCCCAATGTCAGACAATTATAGGGCTAGCTTCCCCTGCATCTGTGCCGTCACTATCCGAAACCTGCCCCTTAGGAGTTCAACTCAGTAAGTCTAGTGAGGACTCCAGTAGCACAACTGCACCTCAAACTGATGTACATGTTGACGCTCATAGCTTTACAGAAGATTCTAGTCCATCATCAGAAGAATCAAAAATAGCAAGAAATAATGCTGCCCAAAAAGTCAATATCATAGAACAAGATACAACATTAGATTCTAAGTCACATGAAGATGATGATGAAAATACTGAAAAAGATAGTGATACTCTCGATGACAGTACAGAAAAGATTAATAACATATTCATCAACACAGATGCTGCCAGGCAATTCTTGAGCAGACAGTTGTCCTGGGTGTCAGCTGGTGAAGATTATTTAGTTGAGTATACAGAAAAACCCACTAGAATTATTAAAGAAAATGTGTCAAATCTTACTAACCTTGTTTATGAAGGAGTTAAGACAGTTGGAGATAAGGTGGCAACTTTATCCCGACATGTAAGTGGAAGCAGTGATAATAATGAGATTGTGGAGCTTCAGATGAGGAACCACAATGAGGAATTCAACTCACTCTTGTACAGTTGCACCTCCAATTGGACGTTGTTAATTGAAAAGGTTCCAACCCACACAAAGTTAGTTTTGAGATATGATTTTTTTAAGTTCAGACTGTATTTCTTCTGAGATTATGTACTTTATCTTTTTATGATTTATTTTAATCAAATAATAAATTTCTAATATTTAATGTATTTGATATTTTATCAAGTTTTGATAGATATGTTGTGATATTTGGACAAAAATATGACGTTGGATCGTTATCGCTAAATCATTATTTCTATAGCGTAAGGCTAGAAAAGTATTAAACAATAAGGATCCAAACTAAAAAAAAATTAAATGAAACAGTGTGTTTATTACTTATCAATGGTTTTTTTATGTTTCTGAAATCAATTCTCATCTTTATTATCTATCTTTATAAAATTCTCACTAATTACCTTCAATTTGTAACAAAAGTAATAGCTTAACCGGTCCCTACCTACCTACCATATTCTGGTTAAGACATTAATTCTGTTACACGTTGTATATCTTTATAAAAGTGTCATTGAACACATAGAAAACATCTCAAAACAATATAAAGTCAACATGTCTATTTAATATTTTTCTTTTTACAAAGTTTTAATCCTCATTTCACCCTTTTAGGGGTTGAATAATGTCACCATCAAAATAAATGCCATTTTCGCAATCAACATTCCATAAAACTTCAGTATCGACAATCACATCGATTTTAAGCTTTTTTACCCATTTGCTCTCTTAGGGTTGATTTTCGGAAATTCACGAAGTACGTGTTTGCTTGTTTGTTTTTAAATTTACTACTTTGAAGTTTCAAGTTGAAATGTTAATTTACATTTTTTTCCCATTTAAACTTTGTACTCCCATTTAACCCCTTAAGGCTGGCCCCAGACCTACCGGTTCCGTTTCTTTGCTTTGCTGTGCTACCTTGCTTGAAAGACCGCCGGCCAACCAGGGTAATTTTCAATCTATCGCATTTTGGGACTAGACCAAATTGGCAAGGTAGCCATTAGCTTGGTTTTATCAAATGTCATCGCCTGGATTGCGAAGTAGGAAGCTTTTAGGAGATATGCCACCCTGAACATGGACTCCGATCGTTAAAAATAACTCGATCGCTTATGTATACAAGATGTTTGGTAAAGCCTTATAAAACTGAATATGGTAGATAGGGACCATAATAAAACTGAACAACTTTTACTATGGGACCAAATCTGAAATCGCGAAAAAAAATGAACTGTTTCATACATTTTGATAATTTCGTTATTAATTTTTGTATAAAACAGCAGTTTTTTTTTAAAACGAAAACTAAAACTTCTCATCGCACCCCAGACGACGATATTTGATAACACCAAACTAATGGCTATCTTGCCAATGTGGTCAGGTCAAAATATGCGATAGATTGAAAATGAGCCTCTTGGCCGGCGGTCCACGGTAGAACAGCAAAGCAAAGAAACGGAACCGGTAGGTCTGGGGCCAGCCTTAGGGGTGGAATTTCTTAAAATCCTTTCTTAGTGGATGCTTACACTATATGTATAAAATATCTATGTACATGTAAAAAAAAAACAAGTTTCTAAGTCCAGTGATTTGGGCTGGGCATTAGTCTGTCAGTCACCCCACCCCTCCACTTTCATATAATAAAAATATCGGATCAAAATATATCGGCTAAAAATATCGATAAATCGAATAAAAAATATATTTTTAGATATTTTTTCAACAAGCCTAGAGAATGCACGATAGATCGAAAACTTTTTAAATATAATAATATCCTTAGGGCAGGCAAAGAAACTAAAGTTTAGGCAGCCATATCAAATTATTTTTTAAAATTAAGTTTCTGGTCAAATAATAAACTTTTAAAAGTACCTAATTAACCCGGATATTAATGACTGGAACGATTTAAGCAGTTTAGTTTAAAAAAATCAAATTAAATAATGAAACAAAACATTTCATAGCACTTGAATCGTTTTTCCGAAATTATATTCCTTTATTAAATAAATCAGTTGAATTTAGCGATACTGATCCAAGTGACATGGATTGTTTCCAATTTAATATGTATTTCAAATTAACAATGATCCATGTTGTTTGGATCGTTTTCGTGATTTTTTTCTTGTTTTTTTTTTTGCTGAATATGACTTTCTTTACAACGATCCAGGTAGCTTGGAGCGTTAAGTATGACAAAAATAATGACCTGTCATATAAGTGGGTTGGTAACATCTGAATAAAAAAACATATGACACTTGAATTTTACTTGGATCTTTGTCGTGGTTCAATAGTATTGACCTTAAGGAGTATTTTGGTATACTTAACTCATTTTCGATAAACTTGTGGGTTGGATCCTTTTCAATTAACAACGTCCAATTGTAATTTAGAAGATTTACAATTCTCAACAAGTACAATCAGCAGTGAGAAAGAGTTTGAAGCTGCTAGAAAAAAGGAAAACCTTAAAAACATGTCTAAACTTGGAAAAAATATATTGGCAACTGAATTATGGACTTGGGGAGACATATCATATGGACAATTAGGTATTGGTGATACAGTTAAAAGACTAAAACCCATGGTTGTCATGAGCTTATCAGGATTTGGATTACAGAAAGTTTCTTGTGGAAAATGGCACTGTACTGCACTTACTTTAGATGGAAGACTGTTCTCATGGGGTTACAATCATTTTCACCAAGTTACTTTTGATTCAAGAGAAGACAGGAGTGGACCTATACAGTTTACAGAAAATTCTGATAGCGATAGAGTCAGGGATATGATAGCCACTGATCACCACACTCTTGCATATACACATAATGAAAACATTTTCTACATGGGAAAACATACAGAAGGGTACACAGAATCAATTGTGAATTTAAACAAAAAAGATGAAAATGAGCATGCTGTAGAAAATGGTAAAGATGAAGATGAGAATACTTCTGAACATCAAAATCATGTAAATAAATCACAAAACATGTGTTACCATTGGAGAATATTGTCCTCTGATAATATCAGCTATTGTTCCCTTGAAGATTCTATAAGATGTCCTGAATTTCAGGACCTTTCCATTGCTCAAAGGTATTTAGAAGAGATGCTATTGATATATCATTCCCTTATCAAACCTTTTCTAAAGAAGAGTAAAATAATCACTGCACATTCCATCATATATGAAACTGTTTGTGATATTTTTAGTGACATTTTAAATACTACTGCTCTCAATGTGCTCTCAATGTGGCAGTATGCTGAGAAGCACATAAATGAATGTGATATTTCTTTAATAAAAAATTTAGAAGAGTATATTTATTTGTATAGAAAGTATTATGTAGCTATAAGCAATTTGATTGTTATTGGTGGTTTTTATCAAATCAACAATATAGTTGATGTTCCAACAAGTGTCTACAACTTGTTTAGTGATCAACTCCCTTCAAACAAACAGAAAAATAACAAGAAAACTTCGGAAGCCATAGTAGCTTTGGCTTTTGTGCAACCATTAACAAGATTGAGCTCTTACAAGTGTATAGCTCAGTCACTATTAAGATGCAAGTCAAAAGGAAAAAAGACTGATGATAAAATTGATAACAGATTGAACAAGGTCATATCATCTTTGGACTAATTGATAGAGGAACAGGAAAAAAAGCGAAAAGAAGCAGACATGACAAAGTTATTTTGGGAAACTATAGGAAAAGGATTAGAACAATATAGGACTCCAGAGAGACGGCTTGTTAGAGAATCAAAGTCTCGTCCTCTCAACTTGGTAAACCCTGGCAGATTCTCTTCACACTGGTTTATTTTATTTAATGATTTATTCCTACATATGGTTGGTAGCACGCCTAATGCTCACACATTGGAAACTATGTGGGTAGAACCTATAACCAATACTGATTCTGTATTTAATGCTATTCAATTGACAACACCTGAAGAAATGTTATCAGTCACCACAAATAGTGAACAAGAGAAAACGGAATGGGTGCACTCACTGAATATGTCAATCAGATCAGTCTTGAATAAAGACTCCATGTTCAAACCTCCAGCAGCTAGAACTGCAAGCTACACATTTTCAAATAAAAATTCTTTTTTCAAAGAAGCTAAATACAATGGGCGATGGCTTGATGGTAAGATTCATGGACATGGGAAAATGGAATGGCCTGATAATAAATTGTATGTGGGGCAGTTCCAGTTAAATGCTCTTTGTGGCCATGGCAAGATGGAAATTCCAGGAATAGGTGAGTTTTGAAATTTTATTTTTCTGAAAATACGTCAATATTTACCAGCACGCCCAAAAAATATGTTAAAGCACCTTGAAAACGATATTAATTCAAATTAATTATACATTCATAGGTTGACTCAAGTGCATGTCTGTAATAATTTCTGAATGAAACACGGTACTATTGAAAGACCTTGTGTATAATTTTTCCAGATAACTACAAAGACTATTATATAGGTTCACCTTGCATCTTTTACTTAGTTTCCGATCATAATAATCTCTAAGTTATGTAAGGCTTTTCACCTTGTAATTTTTCGGACTTTAAATAAAAACCTATATAACTAAACTAATACTAAATGTGTAGCGTTTAGTATTGGTATACTACTACCATAGTAAAATCTACTACGCTTTAAATGCTAGCACTGATAGTTCATGATTACATTGATTGATGAAACCGATAGGGAATCAATTCATCTTTCTAATCTTAACTACTATTCTAGGTATATATGAAGGACAATGGAAGGACAATCTCCAAAACGGGTATGGCATATTAAAGTATACATCAGGAGATCTCTACGAAGGGTACTTCAAAGACGGACAGCCCCATGGTCACGGGATTAAAAAACAAGGCGATTTCACCACTTCCTCAGCCACTATATACACAGGCGAGTGGACGAATGGTGTGAAACATGGCTACGGAGTTATGGATGACATTGGAAAAGGCGAAAAATATTTAGGCAACTGGAGCGACAACAAAAAACATGGTTGTGGCCTTATTGTGACATTGGACGGCATTTATTATGAAGGATTATTCATGCAGGATGTGCTAATGGTGCGTAATTTTTATGTAAGAGATAAAAGTAAGTCCCGCTTGCGTAAAAGTCCCGCAAGTTATTGCGATAATGCGTCATACAAATAAAAGTGTGTTAATACTTGGTAATGAATGACACTTGTCATTCATCATCAACAAGTGTTTCGTTATCTTGCGGTATGCGCAGACCTACGTTTTTCGTCATAATAAAATCACTATAAAGTTAAGATTTTACACTTTTAAAGATTTTCAACCTTGAATTACATTTTACGAAGTTTTATTGAGATTTTCGCGTAGCTCAATAAATACAAAATATTAAAACACGCCTAACTATTTATCGCTTTAACCATTGAGCTAAAATGTAGTAGTCGCTTTATCACTTAACTAGCGGCCGCCCGCGACTTCGTCTGCGTAGACAGTTATTTCTCTATCCCTCTAGCGGCCGCCCGCGACTTCGTCTGCGTAGACAGTTATTTCTCTATCCCTCTAGAAAAGTACCTTTTTTCGGGATGAAAGGTACCAACCCATGTCCTTTTCTGTAGCGCTGACAACGTGTTTGCAAAATTTCATGATGATCGGTCCAGTAGTTAAGACATGAAGGCGTAACAAACAAACGGTCATTCGCATTTATAATATTACTAGCGGCAGCCCGCGACTTCGTCTGCGTGGAAAGTTTTTTGCTGTCCCTCGGGAACAATACGTTTTTTCGGGATGAAAGGTATCCTATGTCCTTCTCTGTACCCTTGACAACGTGTATGCAAAATTTCATGATGATCGGTTCAGTAGTTAAGACGTGAAGGCGTAACAAATAAACAAACAAACAAACGGACTTTCGCATTTATAATATTAGTAAGGACTAGCTTCCGCCCGCGACTTCGTCTGCGTGGACAGTTTTTTTGCTATCCCTCGGGAACTAGGATTTTTCTGGATGAAAGGTACCCTATGTCCTTTTCTGTACCCCTAACAACGTGTATGCAAAAATTCATGATGATCGGTTCAGTAGTTAAGACGTGAAGGTGTAACAAACAAACAAACGGACTTTCGCATTTATAATATTAGTAAGGAAGTAACGATTACGCATTTCGATGCGATTACGTCATATTTTGTCACTTTGTTTTTCAAAGCGTTTTTTATTACAAAATCCCATTCCAGGGTCATGGTGTGATGGTTTTCGAAGATGGCACCCACTACGAAGGAGAGTTTCGCGCCGCGGGAGTTTTCTCTGGCAAGGGAGTCCTCACATTCTCCAGTGGCGACAAAATCGAGGGCAACCTTAACGGTGCCTGGACGGAGGGCGTCAAGATATCTAATGCTACCATGCAACTGAACGTTTCGAACCCTGTGCTTCCGTCCAATTCAAAACCTAAGTATGTTACAAACAAATTAGTAACTTAGTCGCCAAGCTTTTTAGCCTAAGGACCAGTCTGAGACTTGAGACTCCTCCAAGAAGGCCCAAGGGCCAGGACCTAGCTAGCTCATCGCACCAAGATACTGTGAATTAAAATATGTTGATGATTGTGGATGCTCGAGGGCCAGACCTGGCCAGCGGGCAGTAGTTTGGAGACCCCTGACTTAGCTCATGACATGTTGTGCCAAAGAAAAATAACTTCTCACTCACGAATATAGCGTTCAATTTCATTTGAACCTAAATTTTATTGAAAATAATATTTGTCTTTTTTCAGTTCCTTTGGTAAGCTCAGTGTTGCTCCACATCAAAAATGGAACGCTCTATTTCGACAATGCTTTCAATGTTTGGGTGTATCTGAAACTATCCTAACTCCTACCGGAAACCATTTTGCTAATGGTCCTTCAGGCCCTACGATAGATAATGTCAAAATCTGGCAGAATGTCGCCGTCGCCATATCATGCTGGCACAAAGAGAAACATAATAATTCATTGAAAAGAAGAAAAAACAGTGATTTAGAAAAGTCCGTGGACTGCTTAGAAGTTATACCGAAGTTTGGACAAAAGAGCTTAACAATGGAAGATTATACTGAACTGAAACAGTATCTGCAAAACGTAAGTACAATTCGCTGACGATTAACCTCCGTTATTTTAAAATACTATTCTATAAAATTGTGTGAAAAAATCTAGATTGAGTATTCCTTTTTCCCAAATTTTTATGTTGTTTGAAAACTTTTTATAAAATATCAAAAGTGCTACAAAAATTAGCTGTCCGAAAATCATGAAATAAAACACTTTTAAGGGATACTAGTGGGGTTTTATCAAAAGTACTTTGGAAATTAGTTGTTATTTAGCTTGATTTTTTATTTTCCCGACGTTTCGGAGCTGCAAAGGTGCCGAAACGTTGGAAAATAAAAAACCAAACTAAATACCAACTAATTACCAAAGTACTTTCAATAAAACCGCGCTATTATTTTTTTATACACAACGGAAAACTGCTTGGCCTTCACCTCACCTGATATTAAGTGACGATAAGGCCGAAGCTGGAAGCGCACTACACCCGGAATCCTCATCTCATCACTGAGGAACTGGCTATCTTACCTCTAACTGCCGGAACACGAAAAATTTTTTAATTGTTGCTATCTGGCATCAGACTTAGGTAAGATCTTGGTAGCTAGCCAGGTGGACTTGATATAAGCCCTGCCACCAACCAAACCGAGTACAAATTGTACCCTCCCTGGGAATCGAACCTGGGATCCCTGCGTCGGGGCACCACTAGGCCACAGACAGTCAAAAAGTATCTGTTAAAAGTGTTTTATTTCATGTCTAGTGAGCGCCTAAGTTTGAGAGGTGAGTATGTGCGAAAATCCTTATTAAACTTTTATTTCAGGCCTGTGAATCCAGTTACCATCCCCTAGGCCAGTTGGTGAAAGGGTTAACAAACGCTTTCAACACAACCTACGGAGGCGTAAGAGTTCACCCGTTACTGCTCAGTCACGCCGTCAAAGAGCTCAAAAGTATAACAACCAGGATATACCAGGTGGTTAGGTTGTTGTTCCCTGCGCTGCCGCATGAGGGCGCTGAAGTCGTCATACCATATATTGCTAATGAGGACGGAGAGAATATGGAGGATGGGAATGCTATTGATGGGTAAGAGACAATTTTTTTTACCTTGGCTGTGGTTATCAATCTGCAAATAATTCTAATTGTCCTAAATCTACTCGTAATCCTACTCACAATATTATTAATTATATAATTATTAACTTTATAGCCTGAATATATAACATAGGATACTTTTTATACCGGTCTAAGATTTCCTAGGGATTATTTCGAGTGTCCACGGGGATAAAGTCGCGGGCGGAAGCTATTAATAGATAAGCGCGAACTCTTGCTTTACACCCACGTTTCCTAATCAAAATGTACTGACATCGAATACATGGCATGGTAGTCACGAGCATGTTACTGTGATGGCAGATGATTCGACACAGACCATAGAAATAGAATGTCAAAGAACAACAATGTCAATAAACAGGTGATCCAAAAACGACTGCATACATTTTATATGAGATACGTAAAATATGACTTAGATTCATAAAATATGACTATATATGGCAAAGGAAATTAATAAACTATGTTCCATACTGTTTTCTTCGTCGATAAACGAATAAATATAGCGAAATTTGGTTTTAGAGAAATGTGTGGCAATATCTTATTTACCTGTGAAAAGTGTGATTACTTGGATTATTTCTTTTTGTCACATCACAATTACTTAGAGCACAAGACACCATGGCTCCACGATACCTTTATTTTAAATTCTAATTAAGATTAACAAATATTTTAAACAAACTGTGATTGCTCATTTACTAGGCGGGACGCTAGGGGCTCTTACTGTAAAAAATTTTGCCACATGTCACTTGATCCTTTGTCTCTTTTTTACATAGACCGTGTCCGTATGATGTTAACTTCTCTTTTCCACGCTTTGTTGGTCTTCTTGAGCGCAGCAGACAGTTGATTAAAATGTCTTAACATGATTCAAAAATTATCTTTCAGTCATTTCACTCACTAAGACTTGTCAAAATTCTATTTTCAACTAGCTTTTGCCCGCGACTTCGTTCGCATGGACATTTTAAAATTCTTAGAATGCTGTAAAAGGCGTTCCCGTCCCCGTTCAGAATTGGGTCCAGAGATATTAGTATACCGTTCCCGTTCCCCTTTCGCTTCCCCTTTCCCTGCCCGTTCCTCTTACCCTCCCCTTCCCGACACCGTCATCCTCACTCTCAGCCTCACCATTACCATAAGAATTATTTATTCTTATGCCATTACCCTTCCCCTTCCCTTTCCCATTAAAATTTTTAATCGTCAGCCTAAACACAAAATTTGTATTACATCCTAGCTTTAAAACTGAGGGAACTCCATCCATACAAACTTTCATCCTCCTAAGGGGTGAATTTTCCAAAATCCTTTCTTAGTGCTCAACTTCACCATGAAACGTTTCTACCCTCCAAAATGGTGGCTCCACTTTCAACCGTTATCAGTGCCGGTTTAAGCACTACCAGCGCCCTTGGGCGATATTTCTTCGGGGCGCCCCCTATCTGCAATTCCAGGATTTTCAATTTTGGCTGTTAGTCAAAGAAACGGCCGCGCAGCGCGATTTTTTAGTCATTTTCATCTGATAATCTTCTAATTTTGCTTATTACAGTAAAAAGACCGCCGCGCAGTGCGATTTTTAGTCAGCATCACCTTTCAATCTTGTAATCTTGCTTGTTTATGAAAAAAAACCGGCCAAGTGCGAGTCGGACTCGCGCACGAAGGGTTCCGTACCAAAAAAACCGGCCAAGTGCGAGTCGGACTCACGCACGAAGGGTTCCGTACCAAAAAACGGCAAAAAATCACGTTTATTGTATGGGAGCCCCCTTAAATATTTATTTTATTTTGTTTTTAGTACTTGTTGTTATAGTGGCAACAGAAATACATCATCTGTGAAAATTTCACCTGTCTACCTGCTGTCGTTATTAACATCAAACAAAAAACGGCAAAACAATCACGTTTGTTGTATGGGAGCCCCCCTTAAATATTTAATTTAAATTTTAATTAATAAATAACAGCCTGGTGACAGACCGACAGACAGACGGACAGCGGAGTCTTAGTAATAGGGTTCCGTTTTTACCCTTTAGGTACGGAACCCTAAAAATGGCCGCACAGCGCGATTTATTAGTCAGTTTCATCTGCTAATCTTTTAATTTTGCTTATTACAGTAAAAAAACAGCTGCGCAGCCCAATTTTTAGTCGGTTTCACCTTCTAATCTTGAAGTCTCGCTTGTTTATGGAAAAAAAAGGCCGCGCAGCGCGATTTTTTAGTCAGACTCGCTCAATGAGCGTGTGTGTTTAAAGGAACACCTGCAGCTGCAGATATAGAGGGGCGCCGGGCGCCCCTCTATATCCGGCGCCCCGGGCGGTCGCCCGTGCTCGCCCCCCCATAACGCCGGTACTGGCGTTATGGCTCTACGCGTATCGCAACAATCAATCAATTTAGAGTTTTATATGTATAGATTTGTTAATGTGCACCACTTCTTACCTCTTTTACATATTTGTCAGTGAGGTAGTATCGTCAGCGACGCTACTCCAAGCAGCGCTGCTCCCGCGCGTGCACCCGGCGCTGTTCGTGCTGTACGCGCTGCACAACAAGCGCGAGGACGACCTGTACTGGCGCCGCCTGCTCAAGTGGAACAAGCAGCCAGACCTCACGCTCATGGCCTTCCTAGGGATCGACCAGTGAGTCACTTACTACTAGTATCTAGTACAACAAGCGCGAGGACGACCTGTACTGGCGGCGCCTGCTCAAGTGGAACAAGCAGCCAGACCTCACGCTCATGGCCTTCCTAGGGATCGACCAGTGAGTCACTTACTACTAGTATCTAGTACAACAAGCGCGAGGACGACCTGTACTGGCGGCGCCTGCTCAAGTGGAACAAGCAGCCAGACCTCACGCTCATGGCCTTCCTAGGGATCGACCAGTGAGTCACTTACTACTAGTATCTAGTACAACAAGCGCGAGGACGACCTGTACTGGCGGCGCCTGCTCAAGTGGAACAAGCAGCCAGACCTCACGCTCATGGCCTTCCTAGGGATCGACCAGTGAGTCACTTACTACTAGTATCTAGTACAACAAGCGCGAGGACGACCTGTACTGGCGGCGCCTGCTCAAGTGGAACAAGCAGCCAGACCTCACGCTCATGGCCTTCCTAGGGATCGACCAGTGAGTCACTTACTACTAGTATCTAGTACAACAAGCGCGAGGACGACCTGTACTGGCGGCGCCTGCTCAAGTGGAACAAGCAGCCAGACCTCACGCTCATGGCCTTCCTAGGGATCGACCAGTGAGTCACTTACTACTAGTATCTAGTACAACAAGCGCGAGGACGACCTGTACTGGCGGCGCCTGCTCAAGTGGAACAAGCAGCCAGACCTCACGCTCATGGCCTTCCTAGGGATCGACCAGTGAGTCACTTACTACTAGTATCTAGTACAACAAGCGCGAGGACGACCTGTACTGGCGGCGCCTGCTCAAGTGGAACAAGCAGCCAGACCTCACGCTCATGGCCTTCCTAGGGATCGACCAGTGAGTCACTTACTACTAGTATCTAGTACAACAAGCGCGAGGACGACCTGTACTGGCGGCGCCTGCTCAAGTGGAACAAGCAGCCAGACCTCACGCTCATGGCCTTCCTAGGGATCGACCAGTGAGTCACTTACTACTAGTATCTAGTACAACAAGCGCGAGGACGACCTGTACTGGCGGCGCCTGCTCAAGTGGAACAAGCAGCCAGACCTCACGCTCAAAAAAGGAGGCGGTTCTCAAATCGACGGTATTTTTTATGTATGTTTTACTATAACTTTCCTAGTATGTTAACTGTTTTTAATATATATTTTTTTTTATCTGAAAGAACATAGTTCATTTGTGGTCTCATATTTTTTTACAGAGATCAGGGGGCAAATTGTCTAATTTCAAAACCTATCGCAATCGCTTTCATTTGACAGATGGATGTGACACATTGCTGCATTTCTTTGGCACGTTTTTATTTGTGCCAAAGAAAAGTATCAATGTTCTGGCAAATCAAAGCGATTGCGCTAGATTTTGAAATAAGACAATTAGTAGGCTGGCTAGTAGTTTTTTCATAATCCTGAAAATTATCAATTATTTCCCTCTCCAGGAAGTTCTGGGTCGGCTACAAAACTCACAACAACCCGTCTTCTCCGAGCTTCGCCCCGCTCAAAGAGCAGTTGTTCCAAGAAGCGGTGGAGACGCTGCAGCAGCTCAAGACCACCTTCTCGCCCATCGAGAAACTGCTCGTCATACGGACCACCTTCCAGAAGATGACCACGGCGGTACAGCAGGAGTTAGGTATGTGACAGATCTATGTAAAATCTGATATAACAATTAGAGAAAATGTGATAAACTTTCTTTTGATAACAACAGATGATAAAACGTGACCTTAGCATTCAAATCAGGTATTTTATTTTAATTAATGTTTACTAATCAGTTAATCACCTCAGTTACTAATAATAATTAACTGACTTCAAAAAAAGGAGGCGGTTCTCAGTTCGGACTTTTTAAGCCCCTAGACTAGATGATCAAGCATTTTTGTCAATCATTTACATTGCATTTATTATTTGGGGGCGTGGCCTACTTTTGATTGGCCGCGGTAATCTGTCTATTCTGTGGTGCTTATCAAGCATCGCTCCTAGACGATCAAAATGTGATTGACTTGCCGATGCAATGTAAATGATTGACAAGCAGTTCTGATTGTTTAGGGGGTGCATTAAAAACTGTTTCATAGATAAGACAAGTAAGTGTCTAGACCAGTGTTTTTCAATCTGTGGGTCGCGACCCCTAGGGGGGTCGCCGACTGAAAGAAAAAGGCAAGGTTCCTAACACTATAATAAAAACACAAGTTATTAACAGGCAAGATTACAGGGTTACCTGGATGAATCTAACTAAAAATCGCGCTGCGCGGCCGTTTTATTTACTATAAATAAAGAAACAAAATTGCAAGATTAGTGGATTAAACTGACTAAAAATCGCGCTACGTGGTCGTTTTTTTGCTATAAACAGGCAAGATTACAAGATAACTTGGATGAAAATGAATAAAAATCGCGCTGCGCGGCAATTTTCTTTACTGCAAATAAGCAACATTACAAGATAAGTGAATGAAACTGACTAAAAATCGCGCTGCGGGGCCGTTTTTTTTTACTATAAACGGACAAGATTACAAGGTTACCTGGATGAAACTGTCTAAAAATTGCGTTGCGCGGCCTTTTTATTTACTATAAACAACAAGATCACAAGATTTCTGAATGAAACTGACTAAAAATCGCGCTGCGCGGCCGTTTTTTGCTATTAACTGGCAAGATTACAAGATTAGTGGATGAAACTAACTAAAAATCGCGCTGCGCGGTGGTTTTCTTTACTATAACTATGACACAAGGGGGTCGCCATAATTTTTCAACTTGTAAAGGGGTCGCGAAATCAAAAAGATTGAAAAACACTGGTCTAGACCATAGAAATAGAATGTCAAAGAACAACAATGTCAATAAACAGGTGATCCGAAAAACGATTCATACATTTTATATGAGATACGTAAAATATGACTTAGATTCATAAAATATGACTATAATATGGCAAAGGAAATTAATAAACTATGTTCCATACTGTTTTCAATTCAATTCAATTCATTTATTTTCATTAAATAGGGTAGGTACAATTTTATTGAAGGTGTTATAACAACTTGGTAGAACTTATGCCTATTTAACTATATCATGTCATAGCATGCAAATTAGTAATAAAAAAGTTTGTAATAATTTGATGTTATTTACCTATACACTTGTACTATTATGTATTCTGTGCCTATACTATATTATATAATTATTTATTCTGGAGAAAATGTCTAGTGTAGTTAGTACATCGATCTTCCTTACTCTTTATATTTGAGGAAATCTTCAATACAATAGAAGCCTCTGTCCATCAGCCATTTCTTTAAAACTATCTTAAATTGATTAAAAGGCAATAGCTTAATATCTTCGGGTATTTTATTATAATTTTTTATAGCCATCGCATTCAACCATTCTTATTAAACCGAGTAGTTTTTGGTGCCGTGTTTAAAACGAGTCTGTTTATATTTCTTAGGTTCCTACTTGTTTTATCCCCGACTCGTTGATAGAGGTGCTTATTTTGGTGTACGAATTTTCCTACTTCCAAAATATATAAACACGGGAGTGGTAGGATATTAAGTGACCTAAAAAAAGGTCTACATGAAACATCTGGTGCTATACTGCATATGGCTCGAATGCACCTCTTCTGTGCGACAAAAACTTTTTGAATATTAGTACCATTTCCCCAAGTTATAAGTCCGTATCTGATAATGGATTCGACAAACGCAAAGTAGGCCATGATTACCGTTTTTTTATTTGCTATTTTAGTAAGTTTGTATAAAGCATACCCGAAGCTGTTTATTTTTCCAATAACTTTTTCTATATGATCTTTCCATGTCAGCTTAACATCGATAGTGATACCTAAAAATCTTCGTCGATAAACGAGTAAACGTAGCGAAATTTGGTTTTAAAGAAACGTGTGGCAAATGTGGCAATATCTTATTTACCTGTGAAAAGTGTGATTACTTGGATTGTTTCTTTTTGTCACATCACAATTACTTAGTGCACAAGACACCATGGCTCTACGATCAGGGATGTATTTACCCTAGGGTCCAAGGGGGCCATGGCCCAGGTCGCCGCGAGGGGCGGCGCGAGCCACCCCTCGCAGCTTACTTTTAATTACTTTTAATTTAGATTACAACAATTTTTTTACAATTATTTTTTTATATTTTCCTTTACATTAGACAATAATTTAGTAGATGAAACTAATTATAAATCGCGCTGTGCGGCCGTTTTTTTTACATTTTTACTATAGAGAAGCAAGACTACAAGATTAGTGGACGAAACTGAAAAGAAATCGCGCTGCGCGGCCGTTTTTTTACAATAGACTGCCAAGATTAGTAGTATATTTATTCATGAGTAGGGTTACTGTTTTTTTTACAATAGATAGCATCAGCCGCCCCTCGGGCTTAGCTTTAGGGCGCCTTTCATAATTAGTTATACCCATCATTCATTGACGAACTGCAGTGCAGGATGCTAATTTAGCGTTCATGATGTTACATGATTAGTGAGTAGAGTAGATAACACTAAAAATCTCGCTGCGCGGCTGTTTTTTATTACTTATAGTCAGGCAAAATAACAAGATTAGTGCATGGAGCTGACAAAAATCGCGCTGCGCGGCCAATTTTTTTATTAAGTAGGTACTCATAGTCAGGCAAAATTACAAGATTAGCGCATGGAACTCACAAAAAATCGTACTGCGCGGCCGATTTTTTTATTACAATTATAGTCAGGCAAAATTACAAGATTAAGTAGTGGATAGAACTGACAAAATCGTGCTGCGCGGCCGATTTTTTTATTTTATTATCAAGTACTCATAGTCCGGCAAAATTACAAGATTAGTGAATAGAATGACAAAAATCGCGCTCCGCGGCCGATTTCATAATCTTAATATATAAAATCGTAAACTGAATGACTGACTGACTGACTGATCTATCATTGCACAGCCCAAACCGCTGGACCTAGAGACTTGAAATTTTGCACACAGATACTTTATACAGTGTAGGCATCCACTAAGGAAGGATTTTTGAAAATTCCATCCCTAAGGGGATGAAATAAGGGATGAAAGTTTGTATGAAAGTCCCTCAGTTTTGAAGCTAGAATCTTCAAATTTTGTGTCTAGGCTGACGATTAAAACTGAATAAATACGGGTCTCAGCGTTTTCCAAAATTCTACCCCCGAAGGGGTCAAAAGGGGGATGAAGTTGTGTATTGAAGAAAATCCTTCATCTTCAATTAAAAATCGCTAAATTTATAATTTAGGCTTATGGATGGAAATCTAACGCAACGTATATTGTTTTTGTTAGGATTTCAACCCCAAAGGGGATGAAATGAGGTTGAAAAGGGTTAAAAAAACCTAAAAATAGATATGGATGTCGTTATCGGGGTTTTGTGGGATGACGATTGCAAAAATGACATTTATTTTGAAGTCCAACACGGTGGACATTATTTAACCCCTAAAGGGGTGAAAATGGGGTCTAAATTTTGTATGGAAAAATAATATAAAACAGACATTACAACTTTAAACTTCGTAGGAGCACATCTCAAAATAAATAGGCAAATATGTATTTTGTTATTTTGAAAATCAACCCCTTAGAGTGTAAATGGGGTGAGTAAACATAAGAATCGATATAGATGTCGTTATTGGGGTTTTCTGTGATGACGATTGCAAAAATGACATTTATTTTGAAGTTCAACACGGTGGACATGATTTAACCCCTAAAGGGGTAAAAAATAGGGTTCAAATTTTGTATGGAAAAATAATATAAAATCGAAATTACAACTTTAAAATTCGTAGGAGCACGTCTAAAAATATATTATTTTGTGATTTTGAAAATCAACCCCTTAGAGGGTAAGTGGGGTGAGTAAATATAAAAATCGATATGGATGTCGTTCTTAAGGTTTTATGGGATGGTGATTGCGAAAATGAGATTTATTTTGAAGTCCAACGCGGTGGACATGACACATCAATCATGGACCTGGACCTGGACATGCACATCCAGGGAACGGGAACGGGAACCGGAACGGGCACGGGCACGGGAACAGGAACGGGACGAAACGGAAACGGAACGGGAACAGAACGGGAACGAAACGAGAACAGAATGGGACGGGAACGGGAACGGAAGGGGTACGGACGGGAACGGAACAGGAACGAAACAGGAACGGAACGGGAATAGAACAGGACGGGAACGGGAACGAGAACCGGACGGAAACGGAACGGGAACAAGAACGGGAACGTAAGGCGTACGGGACGGTTACTGGACGTTTACGGGACGGGAACGGGACCGGAACGCAACGGGAATGGGAACGGGAACAAAACTGGAACGGAACAGAACAGAACGAGAACAGGATGGGAACGGAACGGGAACGTAACGGTAACGAAACGGGAATAGAACGGGATGGGAACGGGAACGGAAACGGAAGGCGTATGGGACGGTTACGGGACGGGAACGGGAACGGGAGCGGGAGCAGGATCGGTAGTGGGAACGTGACTGGGACCGGGACCGGGCCCAGGAACGGGAACGGGAACGGAACCGGAACGGGAGCGGGAAGCATAAAAATTACTGGTTGGATCCTGGTTGAAGGTTTTCCAAGGATTTTCTCTAACATTCACGCGGATGAAGTCGCGGGCAGAAGCTAGTACTTAATAGTCAGGCAAAATTACAAGATTAGTGGATGGAACTGAGGGAAAATCGCGTTGCGCGGCCGATTTTTTTATTTCTTATAGTCAGGCAAAATTACAAGATTAGTGGATAGAACTGACAAAAATCGCGCTGCGCGGCCGATTTCATAATACTTAATAGTCAGGCAAAATTACAAAATCAGTGGATGGAACTGAGAAAAAAACGCGCTGCGCGGCCAATTTTTTTTACTGAAGATTGACAAAATTACAGGGTTTTTTGAATGAAAATTATAAAAAATCGCACTGCGCGGCAATTTTTTTAGGATAGACAGGCATCCTCTTCCTCCCGTACGTAACCCTAGGGGCGGCATACCTTATCGGCCCAGGGCGCCGAATCTTAAAATACGTCTCTGTCTACGATAGCTTTATTTCAAATTCTAATTAAGATTAACAAATATTTTAAACAAACTGTGATTGCTCATTTGCTAGGCGGGACGCTAGGGGCTCTTACTGTAAAAAATGTTGGCACATGTCACTTGATCCCTTGTCTCTTTTTTACATAGATCGTGTCCGTATGATGTTACAGTCAGTGGCACGAATCATGACAATTTTTCGACGGAGTGGGGATAAGTTCGCGCATCTGCTCTTGTGAGCGACCAATAGCGCGCGCCCCTCTCCCGCCGCCCGCGCCCCTCACCGCAACGCATACCCAAAATACGCGTTTCGCGCAATCCCCACCCGATTTCATGATTCGTGCCACTGACTGTAACTTCTCTTTTCCATGCTTTGTTGGTCTTGAGCGCAGCGAAAATTTTTCTATGTCTATGGTCTAGACACACTATGCTGAAGTTACGCGACCGAAGTTCGGCGGTAACGCTTTTATCATGAAAAAAATGCGACGTGATTTCGGCATAATGTTATGCTATTTAAATGACTTGTCGTCGCGTAATTTCAGCGTAGACACTAAGGATAAATAGATTGTAGCGAATGTGCGATGTTTGAGCGTCTATGTATTGTGCGCAGGCGCGAAGTACCTGTGGAGCATGGATGAGCTGTTCCCCGTGTTCCACTTCGTGGTGGTGCGCGCGCGCATCCTGCAGCTGGGCTCCGAGCTGCACTTCGTGGAGGACTTCCTGGAGCCCGCCATGCAGCGCGGCGAGCTCGGCCTCATGTTCACCACGCTTAAGGTCAGCTATCTATGGTTTGAACACTTGTCTCCTTAGGCTGCACACATATAGTCGGAATCTGAGGACTTCCTGGAGCCCGCCATGCAGCGCGGCGAGCTCGGCCTCATGTTCACCACGCTTAAGGTCAGCTATCTATGGTTTGAACACTTGTCTCCTTAGGCTGCACACATATAGTCGGAATCTGAGGACTTCCTGGAGCCCGCCATGCAGCGCGGCGAGCTCGGCCTCATGTTCACCACGCTTAAGGTCAGCTATCTATGGTTTGAACACTTGTCTCCTTAGGCTGCACACATATAGTCGGAATCTGAGGACTTCCTGGAGCCCGCCATGCAGCGCGGCGAGCTCGGCCTCATGTTCACCACGCTTAAGGTCAGCTATCTATGGTTTGAACACTTGTCTCCTTAGGCTGCACACATATAGTCGGAATCTGAGGACTTCCTGGAGCCCGCCATGCAGCGCGGCGAGCTCGGCCTCATGTTCACCACGCTTAAGGTCAGCTATCTATGGTTTGAACACTTGTCTCCTTAGGCTGCACACATATAGTCGGAATCTGAGGACTTCCTGGAGCCCGCCATGCAGCGCGGCGAGCTCGGCCTCATGTTCACCACGCTTAAGGTCAGCTATCTATGGTTTGAACACTTGTCTCCTTAGGCTGCACACATATAGTCGGAATCTGAGGACTTCCTGGAGCCCGCCATGCAGCGCGGCGAGCTCGGCCTCATGTTCACCACGCTTAAGGTCAGCTATCTATGGTTTGAACACTTGTCTCCTTAGGCTGCACACATATAGTCGGAATCTGAGGACTTCCTGGAGCCCGCCATGCAGCGCGGCGAGCTCGGCCTCATGTTCACCACGCTTAAGGTCAGCTATCTATGGTTTGAACACTTGTCTCCTTAGGCTGCACACATATAGTCGGAATCTGAGGACTTCCTGGAGCCCGCCATGCAGCGCGGCGAGCTCGGCCTCATGTTCACCACGCTTAAGGTCAGCTATCTATGGTTTGAACACTTGTCTCCTTAGGCTGCACACATATAGTCGGAATCTGAGGACTTCCTGGAGCCCGCCATGCAGCGCGGCGAGCTCGGCCTCATGTTCACCACGCTTAAGGTCAGCTATCTCCGTGTTATTACAAAAGATTTTTAAACACCTGTCTAACTTAGACACTGTTTAAATGCGATGCTCCCTTTTTCAAACAATATTGTCAAAAAAGTGACAGCTTCACAGTTAAACAGTGTCTAAGTTAAACAGATGTTTTGAAATATTTTGTAATAACACTGTCAATGTTTTAATAAACGAAGAGTAAGTTAACCACAGATTACATAATACTATAGTACAGATACCTCATCCCATATTAAAGAAATGGCCGTTGTAAGGCGACTATCTGGGCGATTAAAAATGTGTTTCTTGTAGCATGCTAGATGGCGCCGCTATCGTCGCAGCATGCTTAGCACAAATAGCAACAAACTTTACCAAATTTTCAACGCAAAAAGCAGAACAATCTTATTAGTACAAATTATTTCCGATAGGTGTCACTCAATTTTTATTGAAATTTATTACAAAAACCCTTCATTTTACTGCTTCATTACAATTTTGCATTTGGTGATTTTTTTAAGAAACAATTTAAAAGTGTCATGATTATTTTTATCTGTATTTGAATATTACAAAAACAAATCGAAGCAGGTACCGCCATCTAGTGAGGTAAATGTAAACTAATTCTAACATTAGTTTAAATATGCCACTAGATGGCGGTACCTGCTAACTAAGCCACATCTGTTGTTCCCGATGAGACCCCATGGTTTAACCAAAAAGTTTGCTTAGAAATATAATGCTTTAATACGTTAAACGTAAGAACTAATATTGCTAAACAATATTTTTGTTCAAATGGCAAGGAAAATTATTTACATGATTTTTTGACTGTTAGATTTTTAAAGTACCTATTCGTTTGTATTATTGTATTTATAAAATATTGGGTTTAGATAAATTAATTCCTATTTTAACATGATACGCAAGGTTATATTAAGTAGGATTTAAACGAAAATAATATTGTTACAGGCTTGCTACTTCCAAATACTCCAAGAGAAAATGTCGATCAACTAAAAACACAGGTGCGTCGAAACGAAACAAACGCTTTGATCTCGCAATACGTAATGGTGCGTCATAATTTAATTAATTAATACAATAGAGGCTTTCGCAATAATTTGCAAAGGTCATACCATACGCTAGGTGTTCATAGAATAGTTAATCTTATTTACATTTACTGTTGTAGATCTGTTATTTGTTATTAGATAATTTATACCTTTAGATTTTGGAGTCTGCAGTCAATTAGCGATACTTTCTTTTCGACTTATGTGTTTGCCAATGAACAATGAAGAGTATTTATTTATTTAAAAATGCAATTAATAATATCCACAGGTATAAATTATTTACGTGTTATTCCTACTGTCCATAGAAACGTAGCTTCGCCATCGCAGACGCGCTTAGTACACAATGCGATTAATTTAATTATGTACGTGCTTGCTTCTAAAGCTAGGGTTTCCTAGGATAGCGGTGCCGTCATATTACGGCCGTAATATAGCGGCGTTAAATGTTGTCTATGTCAACAATATGACACTGTAAAGTCAGCAACCGCGCCGTATTGTTAACATAGACAACGTTCTACGCCACTAAATTACGGCCGTAATATGACGGCACCGTCATCCTAGGAAACTCTAGCTTTATTATGAATTTACGAGGACGACGTGGGCAAGGCGAATAACTTATTTTCCAACAATGTTTTCATATTATTAGTCTGTAGTTAGCGCAAACCAGCCCCCCTAGCCAAAGTAACATTGGCAAATTTTCGTTTTCGCTTCGCTTTCGATACATGTATGGATTTGACGTTTTAAAATTCGATAGTTAACGAAACCTTATGTCAATCCCATACATGTTTCGAAAGCGAAGCGATAACGAAGATTTGCCAATGTTACTTTGGCTAGGCCCTCTGTCCTATTACTTTTCGAAGTTCGTTTTCGCTTTTACAAAAATGTGACTGGTTGAGTCACAAGTAGAACGTTGTACGGCGTATTTTGATACGAAGCCACGCCTCTTTGTACAGTGAGGTTACCATTACACGGTAGGTTTTGCTGTCAGTTTAATCACAGTACGATTAACCTACCGTGTAATGGGGTGACTGATGGTTGCATGAAGTTGATTTCTTCTTTCCATCAGTCAAACGTAATTCATTTGACTGATGGAATTTGACTGACGCTGACACTTGCATGAGCATGTAATGGCCGCCTTACGCCCCATAGAATAACTACCTAAACACGATATAATACCTATAGATTTGTTGCTTGTTGTAACTGTCAAAACACAATGGATTTTGACAGTCGAGTCTCGATATCGCTATATTTTATCGTATTTCGGTGGTCACTCAAGTGGTAGGAATTACATTGACGAGTTGTAAACTTTCCCCTTCATATGTTATTAGAAAGTATTGCTCCTATTTTCCGTCCCCATGGGATGTTCCAAATTATAACTCATACATATAACGTCCTTTTAACTTTTTAAGACCCTACTTAAGACATTTTATTTACAACTATTTAACCTTGTATGTTAATTTAATTTAAACTAAGTAATATTTAGACAAAGTATTTTTTTACCAAATGTAGAACTTTATTTTATTTTACTTTCTTGCCTTTGTGCCCCAAAACCCTAGATTTTTTAATTTATTTTTGAAATATTTTTTATAATACTCATAGCTATTAGCATATAGATCTAATAATTTGTTATTAGATATTAGTTATTATTGATCAATATTATTGTTTTATTTTTGTAATGTAACAAGGGCTGTGTATGTTTATAAAAAAAATATATAATATATTTTTGTTTTACAAATATTATTTAGCTTAGCTTCGATAATGCGGTGATTGTCCAAGTGCCAATATTGTATTTGCTTTGTTGTTCAAATCATAATTAGTGTTAATATCGCTGATGGTAATGAATTGACACTTTTTGAAAGGAAAAAGCGTAAAAATTAAAAATATATATTGAATGTTGTAATCTCACCAAAGAGAAATCATATGAATAAAATTCGCTTTAATTTTCTATTTGGCCATGTTCTAGCTACAGCTATTTTTTTTACAAGAGGTATTTAATACTATTGACTTTTTATTTTAAAGATGAATATTTACGACAAAATATTTTTAGGTATTTTGTCGATTTAAATCATACACGAGTATTTCTCATAATTGCTTTAACTAAAGATAAGTAAAAGAATTATTTTTGTATTTCAGTACCCATTTATTTAAATCAGCTAGTATATATTTTAACTAGTTCAGTTACTTTTGAATTTCAAATACATATAGGGCTGCCATCCGTCCGGGTTTCCCCGGATTTGTCCTAGTTTAGAGGGCGTCCGGGGAGCGTCCGGGCGGGGTTCTGACTGTAGTCCGGGTAAAACCCGGACTATAATTAAAGTCCGGGTTTTGGATCAAACTCCGCTCATTAAGTACTCTAATCATTCAGCGCACGCGCTACCAGGCGCCTCACTTCACTACGCGTGGCGCACCGTGTACCCCGCAAAAAATCGCGCTGCGCGGCCTATTTTTTTACTATAAATAAACACCGCGCACCCTGCAAAAACTCGCGGTGCGCGGCCCATTTTTTTACTATGAACAAGTACCACGCACCCCTCAGAAAATCGCGCTGCACGGCTCATTTTCTTTTACTGTAAACAAACACCGCGCACCCCGCGAAAAATCGCGCTGCGCGGCCCATTTCCCCGAAAGAAATCGATTACAAGGTTGGTGCATTCAATAACCCTATAACTGACTAAAACTAAAAATCGCGCTGCGCGGCCATCTTTTTTACGCGCCGCAGGCTATTTGGGCATTTATTTTGGCCCGCTACGGTTGCAAAACTACTAAACCTGGACCTTGGCCCTCCACAAAATTGTGCTGGACACCGGCTCTACATTATAACTAGTAAAACACACTATTTAATATGCGAAAAAAAGGCTTCAAATTCCATTTTTTTCAGTATTATTTTTCTTTTTTTTATGTATTTTTAAACCAAGCTAAAAGTGAATATAAAAAAATCAAATGTCCGGGGTCAAGGTTCCAAAGTCCGGGGTTTTTACGCTTCCGGTCCTGGACTGCAGGTTTTAGAGATGGCAGCCCTAAATACATACCTATACTTAGAAATAAAATGTAGTTCTACTATTAGAATCGAAGAATTCTGTAAAACGCCCCTAATTTGGTACTTGAATCATAAGAGCTGTTACAATTCAATTTCAAACGAAATCTTGTATTAGGTTTTTGTCAATATTTTACAAGTTATTCTTTTGACTTATGACTTTGTTAAAAGTTTGTCGTTATGTATTATAATACTATATAATACCTTGTACGATTTCAATGTTGAATATTCCTTTTTACTACATACTCCAAAGTAAGTCAGTACAAATGTAAAACTTGTAAATCATAAATTATGTTTAGTTAAGATACAAAATAAGACTAATATTGAAACCACCAATCTATTATTTGTTTTAATGATAAATTTGAAGAATGGTCTGTTGTCTAATCATATCATAGTAATAGAATATGTAGATTAACTATTAAAGTTCTGTTAAAGTATATCATACTTGTCATATGAAATGTGTGCGTTTGAATCTTGAAATATTTAAACTTTAATAAAGTTCGCAGAAAACTCATTAATTATTTTTATTTGTAAATAAACTTGCATCAATTTATTCATATCATAACCGTAAAAGAAAAACAATCCAAATGTTTATTAAGGCTATTTATTTCATTCCTATAAAATAACATACCAAAGGTCTCTTTTGTACAACATCATATCAAAAATGTACACCATAATATAAATTTCGTCTCAGGTAAATGTTACCTAGCTACTCTCGTGATTTTCCCTATGTTTCATGGCTATTACACATAAATATATTAATTATAGTCCTCTCACTTGCCTAGTCTCTGATAGGTACACAATGTTCATAATACCATCCTGTCACATAATGCTGTACTGTACAATATATCTACAATAATCGGAATCCTAGTTATTGTTACAATTCATTGTTAAGTGAAATCGAATCAGGATACATGGGCAGGTCAAATAAGTATTGCACATAGTTTTAAGTCTAAAACAAGCGGGATAACATTTATTTTTTTTATCTCAAAAATATAAAAACTAATATTAACGCCCTAATGAATAGAGGCACTGTCATGTATAAAAGTTATTTACATTTTATCTTTAAAAAACCGTCGAATAATAGTGCTCATTGAATTATCCGATTAGACAACCAAACTAGTTTTTGGGGCATCCTTTATTTAATAAGGCAGTGACTTTGGTGGGCGGCTGTGCTCGCACGATCATTCGAGAGTATTTTTTTTCTTAACTTTTATTTACAGGCAAGAATTCCACTTCAGTTAATAGCGTCGAAATTAAAGATATGAGTACAGCATAGGCACAACCTTAACTCTTAAGGTTAACATTTGACTTAAACAAGTGTTTGTTCTAGTTTATATCAACCTTTCTATTGTATTTTGTACTTTGTTTTCAAGCAAAATGAATAAGACGCGGGGAAGAGACTCATTAAATAACGTTGTCAATTACAAACAATGACAAACGGTTTGTTAATTACATCAATAATAGAGAAAAAAGTAAATTGATACGGAAAATTTGAGTTATTCTACATTCAACCGGCGATTTTTCCACCGAAGAATATTTTTCCTCCTTTCAACCGGTCATTAAAAATCTTTCCACAATCAACCGGCAACTTGGATAAAATTGGTTTCACTTTTTATGTACCTACCTATTTTTAGAACTGGTTGAAAGAAAAGGCAATGAACTGCCGGTCGAAATTGGAAGTAATTTAATATAATAAATATTACGGGTAAAATATGGAATAAAAACCGGTGGAAAGTGGAAAAAATATTCACCGATAGAAAAATCATTAATGTGTATTTACCCGAAAATTGATCACATTTGTGTCGAACGTTGTGGGCCTCGATATAATTTTGACTAACTAGTGCAACCAGTAATATAAAATTCAAAATTTATTGTTGGTTGGTACTTGCCTTGTCATTTTGTTCGCCGATCCTAGAACTTTATAATATAATGGTCTCAATAAAACAAGAAGCACCGCAATATAAAACATTTTCGTTCAAAATAAAATCTCAAAAAGAATAGTTTTAATATTATTGCGTAAAAATCAGTTATAGATTCCAAATACAATCTTTCGAATCAATACACCAATGTTAAATTACGATACAAAAATATTTTGCAAATTAATGATATAGGTCGAACTAATACCCAAATCTCTATTTAATGTTAGACATAAAATAATTTTATTACATTTCATTAATACGATATTAATAGCAAATATCAACCAAACTTTATTGCATGCATTTAATTTTAAATAAAATTAACAATATTACATTCCTAAATAACACTGTTGGACGATTTATAGTCAAACTTTACATTAAAAGTAGATAAAACTCTAAGTCACATGGGGAGATGTTCTAGTAAGCCTAACTTTAATATTGTTTAAAAAAAACACGTTAATTAAACAACAGAATGCTTACAACTAGAAATCAACGTATATATTACTATTACATCCTACAACTACTTGTTAATGCTTACAAATAAATGCTGTCTACAGTGGTCAATGGGTGAACTGTGATTCCTAGTAATCCACAGCAAAATGGCGTGATGACTACGGGAGGTAGTCGGTATCACAAGCAAACAAACACCGATAATGCAAATCTCCTGATTTGACAAAGCAAAGATGACGAAGAAAACTTGCTCAAGACACGTGGACAAACGTAGTCTGGACGTACGTTTTTGGACGTAACTACCACATTATTATGTGGTAGTTACGTCCAAAAACACAGAGACGACAGAAGTCAAGCTTAGTACCTACTACGCTCGCAACGCACACGTAGACAGCTCTCACCGACTGACGACACTGCGTCATCGTACGCGCTTGAACTGTTTTGAACGTACCAGGGATTCCGTGTCGGTGAGGTGTCTGTGGCGACGCCTACACACACAGTAAATACTGAAATCCATCAGTATTTAATCAGGGGCATATTTCACAAAAGATTAGTAAATTAACTACAATAATTTACCATTGTTGTAATTGGGGTAGAATTAGGTTTCTTATTAATTCTAAAACGCAATTCTACCCCAATAACAACAATGGTAAATTATTGTAGTTAATTTACTAATCTTTTGTGAAATATGCCCCTGATTAAATACTGATGGATTTCAGTATTTACTGTGTGTGTAGGCGTCGCCTATGTGTGCGTTATTCGAGCGCACGTAGTACTAAGCTTGTCTCTATTTTGTGTAACTACACTGGGGCAAAATGCCAGCGACACTCGAGCAAATTTCTCCAAACATCACTGCAGTAGGCAATGACTTAGATACAGAAAGTCATTGTTATTACCACAATCTTATGGCTCACGGACGTACCGTTATTTAAAAGCACAGTAAATTACGACCTATCGGAAAATGTTTACTATATGAGTTAATTACAACATTAATATTACATCAACAAAAGAGCATTAGCATAACAGAAAGAGACGCGGTGGTTTAATCAATCACGCATTAAGAATATACATTATTTCATTCCAATATCAAAGTTTGACAACATAACTACCTTTTAGTACGGGAACGTTTTACTTTATAGTAAAGACCTTTAAAATATTAGTTCAACAACAAATAAAAACGATAGCTTGTGTATTACTGCCTTTTTACTCACAAGCACTCCAAATTGTATCGAATTGCTATTCGGTTTTGATCGCAATCTCCGTGTAGGTTATCTTAATGTTACATAGCAGAACTTTTGCCGATCTCCATAATTTAGAGACATTTCAAGTGATTGTGAATAAGAAGTATGGACGGCGGCGGAAGTTGTGATCAAAAGAAAAAAAATAGATCTAGCATTCATGTGGACCTAGTAAAATATACGTATGACGGTATTCACATACCTGAGTAGCCACTAAATAACAAACTAACATGTACAATAAGAAAATTGTGAATTCATATAAAAGCCGAATATATTTATGTATTAGAAACGAGTTTTTATGTCTCATTAAAATTAATAAAAATCTTATTTACACGTCTAATACCAAAACAATAATAGATTGATATTGTTTACAAAATAATTATAAAAAAAAACAATAAAACCATTTTGCTAAGCAATAAAACAATAAATAGATGGCATCGCCTCAGCCAAGGTAAAGTATTTCCCAGATATTTGCCACATGGATCATCAGTACATAATACGTTTCAACCAAACCGATTTGTAGCCAATGTGCGTTAAAAGTGCTATTCATTCCTTAGAGTCAAAATTTCGAGTTGCTTAATCAACTAATACTGAAAGCACCATTTTATTTTAATCTTATTAATCAATTCTTACATAAATTCATTAGGTTACAATTTTGAATTTAGTATGCGATATAGTGGGGTCAACTACACGAAGGCGAAATATTAGTATTAATGGAATACTAATTTCCGATTTCCGAGTGAGTTGCAAAATTAACTGTATACTTATCACTAAAATACACTTAATTTAAAATTAACTTTTATCGCCTTTCAACTGTAGCTGTCCCTGGGGGACCTTCGACATCTAAAACTCGTATCATAAAATATTATAGTGACGTCATCTAGAATTACAATTCTGTGTATAATGGCATCAAATACTACAAAACTAGTTTAATACTGAGATGATAATCATAAGTTATATGCATTTTCAATTACATTGGACAGAAGAAAGCTGATATTGATTGTTTTGACGTTTAGGAACTTTAAAAAAAACATTTTGGGGCTTTCAAGACGCATATCAAAGAACAAATTTATCACAACTACCTGGGGCTCTATCGGCTAGCTTACATTGCTATCGTAATTGCTCAGTTATGCGATTTAGTAAAGTGATCGTATTCATTTGAATGCTCATATTGTATGTCATCAATGATGACGTCATCATTAGTGTCAAATTCCATACAAATTGATGCCGATCGGATACGATATGAACCGTCAAATGAATACGATTGACTTTACGCAATCGCACCTCTGATTTGACGGATGAATGTGATACATTCCTACTTTTCTTTGGTTAGTTTTTATTTGTGCCAAAACGAAGTAGCAATGTTTCACATACATCGGTCAAATTACAGTTTACATATTTTTTTTGTTTTTAGCCGATTGACCCGTTGGATTTAGGCTCTGGACCAGATTTCCCACGCGATAAACTGCATTCTGAATGGTTTTTCTTCAAATAAGACTTTAACTAACGCGGCATATTTATTTAAAAATTGACCCATTATAGTCAAACTCCCGTATTCATAAACAGTGTATAATATTGTACAGTTATAAGTATTGCATAATTGTAACTGCAATTTTTTATTTAATACTTTCTGTAATCTTGAAATATTTATTAATTGTTTATTAATGAGAGAGTAAGACTTTATTAACATAAGTTTTATTTATATACCAGCATTCTTCCACGCAACAATCACATAATACACTAGATGCCAAGTTGTTCCGATGCTATATTCACCCGTGTTTGTTAAAATTAAACGTATTTTAATTTTATTTTATTACATCAATTAAATCATATGACACTACGCGATTGACTCGTTATTGTCACCAATATGCAATGGATAAAGAATAAGTTTTATGGTTAATTAAATTCACTGTACATTAGATTTTATACACGAAGTAATCTAATGTTTACAAACCTTACAAGAGAGTTACCCTATTTCAATGTGTGCAGCATTGTCAAATTGAGAAAGTAAACTTTCTGATAAAAAAAAAAAGAAATATACCATTCTGGTAACAATTATAGTTTATGTAAGTATAATAAAAAAAGTAGCTGACATACCTGAAATAAATTCTTAACTATGTCATTGTCAGAAATATTAATGAGTAAATTATCCCATATTCTGCACAATTTGAAACAGTGTAACCCCGCCATTTAAGTGCGCGTTCTTAATCACATTAAGTGCTATTTTCACCATGATTTTATACCATTAAATTACACATTTATGTACAACAAATATTCACATTAGTCAAATTTCAAGCGTCGTACTTCTTCGATATAAAAAATATTTACATATTCCACTAGAGATGGACACTCCTATTTTAAAATAGCAGTCGATTTTCAGAATTCGTGATCGTTTCACAAGTCTGTCGATCGATTTATACTCGATTAACGACTTATCTAGAGCGGGAGCGCTGATACCAACTCTTACATATTTGCAGCTCGATTCTATAACTAATTGCCGACACTCACATAGCGTTCAGTACCCTTAGCAAGAACATCTATCAAGAAAGAAAACGCGCGAAAAAAAATCTGTAAATGTTGAATGGGAAATCTCAGTTCGCTTTATGGCGATAGATGGCGGTGCACAAATTTTCCATAGAGAAAAAATATTCTATCGATATTTTTTACGTGCGTTTTTGATCTTGATAGTTTTTCGTGCTAGGGGTACAGTAAGCTAGATCTGAGAACCAATATGGTGACAAAAGTTAATAAACTAGTTCGGCTGGTTGTTCTTTTTTTAGTTTAGTACTTCAATATCCACCATCACCTTGTACTGCATACGTGAGTCAGCAACTGCAGACGATGACTGTACCAACGGCGAACGCGGCAACCGAGTATCCTAACTTATTCATATTTGTTCCCAAGCATGATATAGAGTGAATTCATAGACATTTAATACTCTTGACAATTTCGTTTAGCGCTTTTTGATACTTTTCAATAAGACAACTCTAATTGATTATCTTGAATTAGCAAGCGGTGTAACACTGCATTTTTTAATAAAACATATAATAAACTGTATAACAAATATTGAGACAATTTAGATCGATTTAAAGACTGTTGTTATTACAAAATACTTTTAAACACCTGTTTAAATTAGACACTGTTTAAATGTGTTGCTGTCTTTTTCAAACAATATTGTCCAAAAAGTGACAGAGCATCAAAATTAAACAGAGTCTAAGTTAAACAGCCTAAACAGGTGTTTAAAAATCTTTTGTAATGACACTGTTTATGCCAAAAAGCGCTACATTAAAACAGTCAAATTAAACGTAAAGTGCGCGTCCGAACGCACTCATCGTAGCGTACACCGCAAGCACAGTACATATATAAGTTTTTCAAACAGTAGAAGAGCTAACGTCATTTAGGCCCCTTTGTCATTGCACTCCGTCGGATCGCTAGGGTTGGCATTTTCCGGCCGTCTCGTGGAATGCTACGCGCGAACGCTATGGAAACAACTGCGACGCGATGTCACAACCCTGACCAAAGTACTGCGAACTTTGCTTAGAGCTCATAGAGTGACGTCAGCCGTCAAATTCGAACGTTTCCATGGAGCTCTCATACTGTTTGAAAAAACTTATATATGTACTGTGCCGCAAGCGAACAGGGAAGCGAACGTCGGAAAACAAAACACAACTCATTCGGACCTCTTACGTACTAAATACCTAAACCGTACAATAGGTATGAGTAAAGTCCTCGCTATGGAGAAGGCAAAATTGGCACTTATGTCGAAGTAGGGTCCTCGGGGGCGGGGCGGGGGGTGCTATGTGGGCGAGCCCTGCGCGGGGTGGTACGGGTGGTTCGAGTTACGCAACACTGTGTAAACACTATCTACCTTGCTCAGTTTCTCGAAAAACGGTATCAAGTCCAACAGCTCCGAGTCTGTCATGTCGTCGAACCATGACGCGACGGGCACCTGGAAAAAGGTAATGGTGAACTTCTTGTTTTGTGTGAAACAACATGTAAAGGACTTCAAGATAAAGAATGGGCATCGGAAACAATCGTCTAACTAACATATCAAAGACAATTGCTATGATATAAATGTCAACGTCATTTCTAAAAAAAGCAAAAACACGAAGTAAGCTCATTAGGAAAATTAAGTAAAAATCTCAAATCCATTAAAGAAATACTTTTATGAATTTCTTAAGACTTCAACAGAAAGTATTAATTATCTTTTGACGACTTAATTTCATAGACTCTATTACAAAAACCATTTCTAACCTTTAACTAGGTAATAACATAAACATTTATTTATTTTAATTTTACAGTGACCATTAAAAATGAAATAATTATTTCAGTTAATGAAATGACTAGCAATTAATGAATATGTCCGGCCGGGGCGGGCGGTAAGCGTGCGGAAACAAGTCTCGATATGTCGCGCTGGCAAAAGCGCAGTCAAAATTACCGACATTCGGCCGAATTTCGGCCGAAGTTCGAATTCGGCACATTTGTGAACCGAATGTTCGGCTGAAGTTCGTATTCGTTTAAATCTAAATTCGGCCCATCTCTACAAAAGAACTTATCGCAATTTTTCAGTTAGCAAAACTCTTTTTGGCAAATTATTGTTTAGCAAATAACTACTTTAGACCAGGGTTGGAAAAAATCGTGATTTTTTGCAAAAAATCGAAAAAATCAGATTTTTTCGATTTTTTGCTTAAACCTTTAAAATCCACTTAAAATAGTGTGTGAAACCACAATACGCTTTTGTTTTGCTTATTTGAGACTTTAATTCGGAAGAAACACAAGTAAAGATCAATAGAATAGTTAAAAATGTCTAGTGGAATATACAAAGGACAAATTATTTGGCAGTTTTTTTTAAGAAAAATCAGTATTGTACTCCAAAAAACCACCCAATAGATCTGATCAGAATTCTAAGAGGATATGTTTAAAAAAACCACGAAAATAGCATTAAAATGTATGGAAATGCTGTAACTCATAACTCTTATCCTTACAGCTCTTAGAATGCTGATCAGATCAATTGGGTGTGTATGGGGATCTGAATCTTCTCTATTCACTCCCTGGATGGCCATCATCAGATCACACCACGTTTAATCCTGGGCGGAGAACCAATGCTTCAAAGTTACCTCGTCTGTATGAAAATAGACCTCTGTAGTACTTAGTTTTGCAGGCCAGTGTATTTTTTATAATGTATTTATTAGGGATTTTTTTATTAAAGAATATAGTTATTTATTTTGTGAATACTATTAATACATGCAAAAGACTACAAAAAGCTACTATTTCTTAATTTTATGTTAATAGTTGAAAATAAATTAGATTATTTATTTATTTATCTAATTTACTTTGCAAACAAAATTAGACTCTATCTGCGACTCTGCGTGCAGTTGATAGAACGACCTTCAAACTCTCCAAGACAATGTTACCCATGTGCATTGGTCACTAAGGATACTCGGACAATGGCATTATTATAAAAAAAAACGTGTAAAAAGCATTGTCTTCCTATCGCACGTTAGTCATATCTACTTATCTGTGCAGTTAATGGAAATGCATTCTAAAATATAATTTAACGTAATGTAGATAAAACTGCTTTTCCTTCAATTAAGAAGGAATGCAAGTATGCTTTTTTAGTTTAGACTGTATATTTTTATTGATACTTGAAGAACTATTAAGACAATTAAAAGTTACAGCTATGATACACAAAATAATTAACGGTTTTGACCTTCTATGCAATTTTACAGAGAATGGGTCTAAAAGCAACTCATTGAAAAACTAGGTCTATTCCGATTGATTCATCGTTATAATTTACTAGCGATCACTCGCGACTTCGTCTGCGTAGACAGCATTTTGTCTATCCCTCTGGAACAGTTCCTTTTTTCGGGATGAAAGGTACCGTATGTCCTTTTCTGCACCCCTAACAATATGTATGCTAAATTCCACGATGATCGGTTGAGTAGTTAAGACGTGAAGGAGTAACAAACAAACAAACTGACTTTCGCATTTATAATACTAGCTTTCGCCCGCGACTTCGTCTGCGTGGAAAGTATTTTGTCTATCCCTCGGGAACAGTTTTTTTCGGGATGAAAGGTACCCATGTCCTTCTCTGTACCCCTAACAACGTGTGTGTAAAATTTCATGATGATCGGTTTAGTAGTTAAGACGTGAAGGCGTAACAAACAAACAAACATACTTTCGCATTTATAATATTAGTAAGGATTATTAGTTAGTAAGAATAAGGATAAGGATGATAACATTCGTATGAAATTAATTTTATATTACCAAATATTACCAAAAAAAAACAAGGACGTCTCGTCTTAGCGTGGCGGAATGGGTGCAGTACCTGTGGCCTGTTTCATAAAGATTACAATTGTCAGCGACAGGTGACAGGCGACAAGTCGACAATTCGACAATTGTACGTTTCATAAAACATTTGGTCTGACATATTTGTCATCGGAAAAGCCGACATATATGTCAAATTGTCGCGACAATTCGACAATTTAGCGTTTCATAAAAATTTACAGGTGACAATGAATATTCGACAAATTGTCGAGCATTTTCTGACAAGTGTCGTTTATGAAACACATAATTGTCAATACGCAATTACAAACTTGTCGAATTGTCGCACATTTTTGACAGGCACCTTTGGGCTGTGTCAGGATTACTCAGGATTAGATTAAGGAAATCAATGCTATCTTTAAGTAAAAATGCTAAATTCTAGCAGTGATAATAGTAGTGACAGTGATGATAATTATTTGGAAGAAAATATGCGGAGGAGAGAATAATTAGAGAAAAAAATACTTTTCTTTGGAAGTAACCGACTTTACTTTCAACGAAAAATTGTGTATAAGTAAAGTTGTGGTAGATTTTTTTTTAATTAGTTGTAATAAAAATTGAAGCTGCTTTTGTTGATCGATACGGAAACCACTTTATAAATTTTAAGGTTATATGTGGTCTAAATCTGAAATTCTTTTATCTAATCTCATATCGTAAAATTCGAATTATGAATTTCACAACGAATTAATATTGACATACTTTATACACGCAATACCGAAAAAAAATTAAAAAGTTATTTTTTAACATACCTTCGCTATACTAAGCGATGTTATAAAATAACTTTTTTTCTCATTACGATACAGGGCAAATCCAAGAAGAAGGCAGTGTCGTGATATTAAAAAAAACAACGATATTCCCACATACTTTCCATAATTAAAATGTACTCTATGGTGATCGATGACTTAGCGTATCGATGCTCTCTGCTGGAATCGGCTGGAATGCACTCATAATCTCATAATTTTTTTTCTAATGAAATGTGCGCCATTTTCATAACATTACAAAAAAGATTTGATTTCAATTTTTCCTTTTTTTGTACTGAATTATGTAGGATTTTTCAAATCTTGCTTAAAAATGTCTGATAGCAGGACTCTGTCCGATATTTTAGATGTAACGACGGATAGGAAATCGAGCAAGGTAATAAGGTAATTTTTAACCTTGATATTTTATTTATTAGTTTCAAATTGAAACTTTCAATCCTAAATTGTATGAGAGTAGATAAAGTAGTGTATGAAACTGCACATAACTAGGTATTAAATAACTCGTGTGATACTATTAAAAACACACTCATGTTTTAATACCCCTCATTATATGGCAGTATCATAAACTACTATTATGCTAGCGCACGGTGGCCACTTGCCAGTTTCGGTTCACGACTCAAGAATACCAAGATGCTCGTCATTAGCAAGCCAATGGGAAAATAATAAATAATTGAAGGCCATTTTCTAATGTATCAAGTTCTTCCACAACTTAATATTAGCATCTTGTTTGCCTCCGCCATGTTTGCGTCTGATTGAATATCAGTGCATGTTTTGTTGGTAGGTAGTATATTAGAGGGTATTAATTAAAAAATAAACACAGTTATTTACCAATCGCTAACAATCATTTACCTGTCACTGACATTTTTTTAAATGACACCGACAATGATTTACCTGTTCCGACAGGTGTTTTATACAAGACTTGTCATGACTATGGTTTTATGAAACAAACGGAAAATAGTGACAATGACACTGAATTCTTGTTTACCATTATAAATATGTCAAGTTTTATGAAACGGCAATTGTCGTGACAATCCGACATATGTCATGATTTCTGACAAATTGTCGACTTGTCAAGCTTTATGAAACGGGTCCCTGGTCGCGCCCGAGGCTATTCAGGTCCTTCACGTAGTTGCCGCGGTGGAACACGCAGCTGTCTGGTATATACCATGTACACTAGAGCATAGAGCTTGGATCACTCACGGCATTATCCGGGTGGAATATGTAGGAGGCGGGCGAGTTGTCGCCGATGACGACGTGGCGCAGGTCCCGCCCGAAGCTGTTCAGGTCCTTCACGTAGTTGCCGCGGTGGAACACGCATGTCTCGTATATACAACCATGTATACTAGAGCATAAAGCTTGGATCACTCACGGCATAATCCGGGTGGAATATGTAGGAAGCGGGCGAGTTGTCGACGATGACGACGTGGCGCAGGTCCCGCCCGAAGCTGTTCAGGTCCTTCACGTAGTTGCCGCGGTGGAACACGCATGTCTCGTATATACAACCATGTATACTAGAGCATAAAGCTTGGATCACTCACGGCATTATCCGGGTGGAATATGTAGGAAGCGGGCGAGTTGTCGACGATGACGACGCGGCGCAGGTCCCGCCCGAGGCTGTTCAGGTCCTTCACGTAGTTGCCGCGGTGGAACACGCAGCTGTCGCGGAACAAGCGTGCTCGGAACACGCCCCATCTGCAAACGAACGAAGTTATAAATTGAAAGAGCTGAACAACAAACTAAAGGTCGCTGTATACGTAAAACGCGAAAAGCCCCGGACCGGACGGGCACGGGCGATTCCTTGAATAGAATAGGCTTCCGACTTGGAAGTACGCATCGATAAGGTTAGGTGCTCTTCCACCTTTGATTTTAGCTCTTTAGACGCACAATACCACCTACGCAAAACACCACCTTCACGTAATACGCAAAATACCACTTACGCAAAATACCAACTAAGCAGAACACCAAATTTGATTTACGCAAAATACCAACTACGCTTAACACCAACTTTTTCATAATTACTTTCTGTACTATTGGCTACTAGTAAAGATCAAGTCTCCAGTAGTTAAGACTTCCGTTGACGGCTGTGGGGAATATGTTGTACCGAATCTGATGAACAAGTATGATAAGACCACCTTCACATTCATGCTTGCGATCGGTATACCTGTCGAGTAGGTCTGCCACTGGGTCCGCGTACTTGGCCAGCGAGGCGGTGAACAGCACGCACTCGTACAGCTCGCCGCAGCGCCGCAGGAACTCGTCCACGTGCGGCCGTTTCAGTACGTACACCTGGTGTACGGCGCCGTCTATCTCTACAGGCACCACGAAGTCTGCGTTGTTGATAGGCTGTAACAAGGTTTAAATTTAAATAAGCAAACTGAAGTGGCAGTGAGCCGGCCATATTAGCCGTAGAACGGTAGAACCGATGGCCGCTAGGGCAGACGAGTTCTTGAGTGGAGACCGCGTATCGGCAAACGTAGTGTGGGACGCCCTCAGACAAGGTGGAGCGACGATCTTCGCAAGGTGGCTGGCAAAAACTGAATGAGTATAGCCGCGGATCGTGCTCAGTGGCGTGCACTTGGATGTTCAGAAGTGGACGATGATAGGCTGATGATGAAGGTTTAAATACGTTATAATAGGGTCTAAGAGCTCTCGCAGACTAGACTTTCTATCGGCCGATAGTTGGGTCGGACCGTTTTTAATATGAAGAATCGGCCGATACCAAATCATTGTAATGTGCGCACTTGCATACGAGTACTTCTTCATACTAATTAAAGGCCGGACCCAACTATCAGCCGATAGTTTGGTCTGTAGTTTGCGGGGACTCTAAAATAATTAATGGTTACGGGGATCGATGTTGGGTCCTTATGACTGACTTTATAAAGATAGTTTATAAAAATTACATCTTAGTAGTACTGATGCCTTGTCACACAAGGGCAAAATGGTTAAGAGGATGTGAATTTATTTGTTAAATGTTTCCCTGCCCCGTTAAAAGATTTTATTTATTGTAAAGATCGAAGATTGTAAAGCCTCAATCATCACATAAAACAAACTATGCAAAACTACAAGTTCTGTTCGAAAAAATCGACTCACCCGTAGCAACTCAGACAGGATCCCGTCTGAGTTGCTACGGGTGAGTCGATTTTTTCTAATATTTTTTCATTATTTATTCATCTTAATATAAAAATAGCATTGTGAATGCAAAAATCTAAAAGTTTAAAATTCTATAAGTTCGTTTTGCAAAACGCTATCCAGTATCCACGTAGGTAATGATTTTCTTTCCAATTTTCATTGACACGTAAATCATACATCAAGTTCAATTTACAGCAAAATAGTAATGAAAAACTTTCTGTAACAAAATTTAATGGTGTCGACTAATGGCGCATGCAATTTGCCTTCCCTGGCCTGGGTACATTAAAAAAAATTAAAATGTCCAACTTTAATAAATTAGTGACAAAACAGAAATTCCATGTATTGTTTGCACGAGTGATTTCTGCAGAACATAAACCAACCTTCGTAAGTCACGATCACGACATTGGCTTGGAATATGTAAGACGCGCAAAGTACAAATAATAACATAATAGCGTAAAATGATAAAAAATCTTGTGACATGACATACATATTTACATATTTGTATAAGCAAATTCAGAACATAAAGGACCTTTGAGTACAGACGAGACGTTAGGTCAATGTTTTATGAATTTTAATTTATTTTAAAATAGAAATGATAAATAAATAAAAAGTCATTTTCTTCTGCTACTTTGGTTCATCGATACTCCTTTGTTGCAAATTAATTTTAGGATGTATTGTGATTTTTTGAAGTTTTAGGTACTGATTACCATTAGGTACCATTTTACTTACGAGTAAAATTAAAAAAATCCCATCCTAAAATCCATTTGCAACAAAGGAAAATCGATGAACCAAAATAGTGTAAAAGGATTTAATTAAAACCTTTTCCCTCTTGGCTGGAGTAGGATATCGCCCTAAAAACTTTTTCAGATGTATTTCAGTGTAACTAAACCTTCACTTCAGAATAGGTAAAGTCAACATGCCCAAGCATTTTTCGATTGATTGCCCAAGCATTTGTCAATTGATTCCCAAATCAATGTCGCCAAGGTACCAGCCTTGACACAAGCGGAGCTCACCAAAACCGATCGCACAATAGCGTTCTAACACATCGTGCACGATATGTGACATTGTATGCACGAACGGTACAACAATTAACGTTATTTTATAACTGACCATGCCATAAAGGTAGACCGCGACCAGGGACGCCTTTGTTTTGTTTATTATTAGTCATCATGCTAATGCAATAATGTCAAAGAAGTCCTTCGTCGTGCATTCTTACTGCATTGTTATGCACGTATAATCAGTTGTAGTAAACTGCATTATTATATAAATAAATTACTGACTAATTATCTTATATTACAATATCAGTATCGTTTGCCGATGAGTAAATCGAAACAAGGCTCTGAGACAAATCTAAAAGATCCCCATCAGATAAACGGCCAAAAGTCAAGAGGTTACATAAAAAATTCGTGAAAGTATTTTAGGTAGCAGTTTCACGAAAACTCGGAACGTCAAATCTATCAAAGGAAGGCAGTAGGGAAGTAACTAATAACTCTTGTTTACAACCAACATCCGAGAAAGAGTGTAAAGCAGTTCCAAACCAACTAATAAATCTATTTACGTGCGTGTCAGAGTTCAATCTGGGCTAAATATAACCTCCCACCTTTGTAAACTAGAGCCTGCGTAATGGATGAAAGCGCATGTGACTCACAGTTCACTATCCAGATGGGATTTTTATATTTTTTCTTTCTAAAGCTGTCTGAATGACTCATTTAAATAAACACATGTTCAAATCGGAAAAACTGACCATTTGTCTTTCGATTCATTGATATCGAGTTTTACATTTCGGGTTATATGTACTAACATATTTGCCAAAAATATAACTTGGCTATTAAAAGGAACGCTCTATCATTTACATCGCATTTCCGTAATCATGGAAAGGTGAAAAAATATTGGCAGTTATTGCAAAAATATTAGCACGCTTTGTTTTCTTTGTTACACAGAAAATACTGCCATGCTTGCAAGAAAATCTCTGTAATATTTAAATAATTTATTCCTTGTTTTTACTCCGGATTCAGTAATATTTAACTCTCTCTGGAACAAGACAATTTACATCTCATTACATCAGTATCAGAAGAAATCTACTACCTACTATTGACTATCGCCTAGCGATAACAACGAGATGATTGCTAGGATATTGCACTTTCAAAAGTTTCACTGGAACCAAAAATATCACTAGAAATACGATCATTAGTTTGTTTATTTTTTCGACTGTAGTTTAGCACCGCAAACTCAACGATCATCGGGAAGCGCCCGGCCACCTTCGGCTAACCGCTATCATAACTCGTATCAGTCAGTGTTGGTATTTTTAGCGGCCGGCGAAGCAGATAGTGAGGCATTTGAAAGGCTTCCACAAAGGGGAGACGTTCGCGCAAATTACTGCAAAATGTAACAGGATCGCTTATAAAGAAATATGATATAGGCTGTTGGACAATGGAAATCGTTTATATCAAGTCGTTAAGATTCTGAGCATGTCAATGATCAGTCAAGATGGGAGAAAGTTTGGGATATCAGTTACTAAATTACGCAATGATGCCTAAACGAATACGGAAGAGATTTGGAACGTAAAGTCAACTGTTGAAATCAAAATCATACATGGTTCCTGTGAAAAGATGCGCCGATTAATTATTATTTTGTTTCAGTATAATAACATTTAAATTATACACGTTATATGTAAAATTACATGTAATTCTCGTGTAGCTGCTGTAAACTGAGAATCACTTTCCGAGCTCAAGCCACTTGGCCGGCGCACGCTCTAGTTCCCATACTGAAAAGTTAAAAAGAACAAGTCTTTCAAACCGGAAATTAGTTCGTGTTCCTTAATTATTAATATAAAACCAAATTCTTCATTCATTCATTTATCACACGCATTTATTTCATAACAATGACAGCATAGATAAATATTGGCGGAAGGGGGGGCGTGCCCACCCTAGAATAGTCTGATGCCCACCCCAGAAAAAAACCTCATATATTTTTCTATTACCCTTTAGAACTGCAATGCATCTCTAGCACCTTTGCCTAGAAACTGGGAGCCAGGCCCATAGAGATACTCTATAGAAAATGGGGCTTCCCACACGTGTCCATACCACAGTATAGTTTACAATGTGCATGTCGTTTTTGGTTGATATGCCAACAACGATGTTCAATGGCAGTATTGAAAATCGTGATTGGTCAAAATGTAACCATGAAGCGTGGCGTCTGTCTAAGCGGCAATTTTTTATCATTCGCAATTTTTTACAAGAGTTAAAGAAACCCTTTGTATCAACGTTCGCGAAGCAATGAACTTCGGTTCTTTCGAAGTTTATAATATATTGGAGCATTTCCTGATTCAAAGATCAACTAGTGTGTCTTTATAAAGTAAAAGGGCGGGCGATTTTAAAGTCGACCTGACCTCAAAGCACGTATTTCTCACTCGATCCGTAACCTGAGATAGAGAGGTTTTCTTGATCGGAATATCTCATATTTTTAGCGTTATAGCGATTTATCACGTTTAACTGTCAAAAGACAATGGATTCTGCACTCTCTATTCTATCTTAAACAGTCCTCATTCTCCCGATTATCTTAAATGCAAGTTTCAATATCTCTCCGACACTCATGATCTCCAACTTCGCTCTTCCAATTCTTTCACTCTCTCCACTCCTCTGTTTCGTTCCGGGTATATGTCTGAATCTTTCACTCTGCATGCTTTGCGTCTCTGGAACAGTCTTCCCGAAGCTATCAGGAGATCACCCAGCAAATTCTCCTTTAAAAAACACGTTCATGCTTTTCTTTTAGAAGGCTTATAATGAGCATAATGTGAAAGTCATCATTATCATCATAATTTTGCTTTTCCTTTTTTGGATTTGTTGTAATGGGTATATATGTATATATAATTATTTATTTATATTTATAAATATTTTATTGTTGTAAACGTATCTATGTATTATACTATGTTATGTTTGTATTTATTATTATTATACACTATTAAATGTACCGCATTCGTGACTATCTGTTCCCTAAAGGTTGACTGGGAGAGAATGCTTTTAGCATTAAGTCCGCCTCTTGTACATTATTTTATTGTAGTACAATAAAGAGATTAAATAAAAAATAAAATAAATAAATTTTGACGTTGGGTATCGATAAAACGCTATATCACGCGATACATATCGTGTTTCGTCGGTCATTCAAGGGGGGCTGTCCGTAGTACCTACTTAAAAACACTTCCGACATTGTTTGTTGCGCTAAGAACTGCGTGGGAACTGCTACAGAACATGCTGACTAAGTAGTCCGATTTGGACCGAGATTGCCTGCACGTAATGTCTATGTGTGCATGCGTGCACGGGATGGCTCTTCTGTCCTTACATCTTTAATCGCAAATTGTACCGTGAATAAAACTTTACTACTTAAATAATCATAGCAAGCATCGTTTATAAGCAAATATTAATTTGTTATCTCCAGCCAACGTTTGTCCCAACTATCAGGAGCTGTTATCAATTATGTAGGTGTTGTATAATACGGCATTGTGTATAAACAAAACTGTTGAATGTTCAATACATCTTGTATGTTTTCAGAGGAATTCATATTAAAACAGCTTTAATTAGAATAAAACCGCATCAAAATCGGTCCATTAGTTTGGGAGCTACGTTGCTTCAGACAGATAAAAGACAGACAGACACACATACACGACAAACTTATAACACCGCTCTTTTTGCGTCGGGGGTTAAAAATAGTTCTTTTTGACGGCTGAAATGATGCACGTAAATTAAAGCATAATGGAGAACTAGTGGCCGCCCGCGAATTCGTCTGCGTGGACAGTTGTGTTGTCGATCCCTCAGAAGCAATCCTTCTTTCTGGGTGCAAGGTACCTTATGCCCTTTTCTGTACCTCTGATAACGGTATGCTAAATTGCACCATGGTCGGTCGAGTAGTTTAGACGCGAAGGTGTAACAAACAAACTTACTTTTGGTTGGTCTTACCTCACCTGATGGCACTAGCGGATCCATGGGGGGGGGGGGGCTAAGGGGCTCAAGCCCCCCCCCAAAATCATTTGGGCCCACCCAACAAATCTGTTGATTACCTTGGTAAAGCCTGCCCTCACCTACGTTAAGCCCCTCCCAAACCAAAATCCTGGATCCGCCACTGCCTGATGGTAAGTGACGATAAGGCCGAAAGTGTAAGCGCACTATACCCGGAATCCTCACCACTGAGTTACTAGCTATCTTATACCTCTAACTGACAGAACACAACCATTTTTAAATTGTTGTTATGGGTTATGGGGCGTCATTTAGTTAAGATGGTGGTAGCTAGCCAGGCGAACTAAGCCTGAGGACTAAGACTAAGCCTACATAAGCCCTAACCAACAACCAAACTCGGGACCCCTGCGTCTAGGGTTACCAGATGAGAAAATGAAAAGTCCGGAGAAAATACCCGATTTCCATTGAAAATCCAGACGCGGTTATATATTAAGTCAGGAAGGATGATGGATGGGTTGTAATCTAAGTTCGTAACAGCCATTGCAGCTCAATGGGCAATGCGCTAGGCGTGTCGTAAGGTCTACAGTGATTACGGGCAGGCCTCCTTCACTCGCTCAAGGTTGCGCGATAAGCACCTACCGCTAGTCGTTCCGCCGGCGGAACTAGTGAGCAGGGCCGCCACACGCCCGCCGCCGTACGAGCGCGGCATCTTACTGCCTGCGTAGATATTGTCTCTTTATAATAGTAACAATGTGGAATCGACATTACTGTGCTGTATACGGATGTCAAAATCAAAAAACCAAAAAACAATTGTCGTTTTTCACATTATGATACATGCTGCATAGTTCATTTAAAAGAAGACAACCTTAACGTTGCGTCGTCAGAAAGGGTAGGAGCACGCGATAGAAAAAGAGGCAACTACTAGGTGAATTGCACTTTATTGTGTCGGAGCTAAAGTAGCTTTTTATTTAAATGTCTTTGCCGCGTGCTGCTTCTGTACCTTGTACTATTGTACTATTAGTTATTCTGTGTCACGGGTCCAGACTACTCCAAAACCCATCTGCTGTGGTGAAAGTGTGAAGTTTATTGCAATTATTGAACGTCAAAAATTTAACTATTTTACACAGCTGTATCATATTTATAGCATGCAACTCTTGGGACTAAATAGAAAATATTTGTAAAATGACTTCACTATTTGTCTTGTCCATAGAAGTTTTTACTTTGAAAAGTGTAAGCACAGTTACTAGTCTCTTCATGATAATCCAGTGCAGCTCTCAAGGTTATCAAGATTGTACTGATATCATAGAAATACAGATAACACAATTTGATTCAACTGTGGTAAATAATAATAATATTAATTATGTATTCTTTAAAATTCATGTAACATTGTTAAGTTTCAATATTTATGTATTGCCAAACATTGCTTGCTATTTTAAAGGAAATTGCAATAGCCTAATTACAATATTATTTGTTACTGACTAAAATTATTGAACTTTAGAATATTATTTAATAATTCTTGTATTTTAAACATACTTCTGTTAGTTAAATCAAAAGACTTTTTTCTTTCAAACAGTAGGTAATTTGTGTGGAAAAAAATTAAAGATTTTATGAAAACAATGTGAATATAAGCAATCTTGTATACTTACCTAATTCACATCGCCAATCCAATTCCAATCCAAAAAATATATATACTTAATTCTAACCTCATAATGTAATAGATAACATAAAAATATTATATAATTTTGATTTCAATCAATCTATGTAATCAAAATATAACCAGAAATATGTTAGAGTGGCTCAACTACTCATAATTAAATGCAGTCTCTGATATGATGCAAAAACTTGTCCAATTAGGTTCATTTTCCTACTCTCAACAGAAATATTTCCTTATGCCAACATCAAGATCTGTTATTATGATCAATTTTAGTTATTAAGAGTTGGAATGTTTAGCGCGCTTGATTTCATCCTTAATAGTCTGACGTTGGGTATAAAAAACAGACCACTTATACAGTAGATAATTGTAATCACAGAATAAAAAGTGGTAAGATTAATTGCATAGTAATCTTCAATTGTTAAACATGACTGAGGTGTGTTTGAATTTGAAGACAAAAAAAAATAGACAACACAAGATCCAGTTCATTGAATTATTAGAAACTTTATATTCTTTAATGATTTCACTAGTGTGGTCGAGTGGGTGGGTCTAGCCGCACAACGGGCCGAAATCCTCACAGAGTGGTGAGGTCGCTCCTAGAAGCCTGTGAACGCCCCAGGAGGCTTCGGTGCTTCTGGAAGGAGCTAGGATGGCTTGACTGGCCATACCGATGCTATGTTCACGCATAACGGACCAAATGGGAATCTAAATGCGGAGAAAAGAGCCCATCACCAATACCAAATACCAATGATTTTACAATGAATAACTTAATTGAAATTAAGGATCTAATGTTGCGGATGTGGACACAGACTATTAAATGATTGATTTGCCAAACCACAATCATGATTTACATTATTAGGCAAAATAATATTTTTTTGCCTCATAATGTTTTTATTATTCAGCTATACTAATTAGTATATTTTATATTGTCCCATAATTAGGCAAAAGCCACCTTATTAGACACACATTAAGAGTTCACAATGCTGGACCATGCGGACATTGATTCAGAGATGAAATTAATTCAAGTTTCAATTGAAATGAATTAGGATTTAAAACTTTTTCAAAGATTCAAATCTTGCAGGTTGGAGCTAGTAGACTTTTGTAAGTATAAAATTAGGAACTTATCATATTATGGCAACCAAGGTGAGGGTACCAAAATAGCAAATGTATGTCACATTATCATTTACAAAATAAAATAAATATTCAAAACATAGTAAACCTACTCTTTGATTTTCAGTTCATGTAAAAGACACATGACTTTATTAACTAACCTAGTCTAAGCAGAATTCTGTAGTATCAAAGTCAAATAAGCCAAGTACAAGGTCTACACTGCCCACATCTTACTACATTAATGAATACATTTGCTGTACCTATTATTATGAGAAATAATAGTCAAAAATATTTCTATTTATTTTACACATAAGCAGTGCCAGATTGACTACTTGGTGCCCTAAGCAATCCACGCCAGTGGCAGCCCTTGCGAATAGTAAACTAGTATCGGTCTTTAAAAATAAGAGCCTAAGAGCCACATACGGTTCGCAAGCAGCGGTTTGCCGACCACTGCTCTAGTCAATTTAAACTTGTGGGCTTTCAAAACAGCCTTGTGAGCATTTTCAATTTTTTTCAGTGTCATTTGTTTTTTTACAAGACGTGATGCCCTACTTAGCAATTTGTTTAAGGGTTAATCAGGCACAGCATGTAGGTAATTAATTATGTAAACAATAACTGAAAACTGTTTCAGAACTTACCTTAAAAGAGCTGTGCACTAATGTTTCATCGAGGTCAATGACCATACACTTTTTATGCATATCTTGGTGTCTCACTGGTGGTAACAAGGGCCTGGGGGCATGGTCTGCCATAACCAGGAGAGGCGGGGAGGCCCTGCCATCGATGCTGTTCGCCCCATTGCCCCCAGGAGGGCCTTTGCCGCGCCCTCCGCGCCAGCAACATAGCAGAGATCTGAGGAAGCCACCGCTACCGCTCGATTTCTTACTCCCCAAAGGGGTGGACCCAGAAACTGGTGTTCCGTCTCCATCATTATGCTGGCCGCCAGGGGATGGCCCTAAAACATTTTACAAACACTTCACACACGGAAACCAAAATTGACATTATAAGTAGGCCCGGCCTAAGGAAAGACAAGCTTTCAAGGTTGCTCAAGAATATTAGCGCGTTCGCACATTCCCAACTGTTTACCACAAGCTTCCCCCGCGAAACGTAATTCATAGAATAAACAACATATCACCAATTTCACACTGATCACGACCGACAAATATTCACGAATCATGAAGCCAGAAGAGGTAACACTATACGCTCTAATTTGATGCCAGTAGGTAACAGGTGTAATTCAGTTTAGATTTACCTCTGTCGGATCCATAATTGTTTAATTGTTCGTCATCCCGTGACACCTGAGTTATAATGGACGATGCGTCCATTTAAACATTTGTTTTGAGCCCTAGCACAAATGGCAACTACGTTATTGTAGAATTTTAACACCATAAAACTATTTTTTATCTCCCTTCTATCTTACAAAATGGCAGGCTCTTGGCAAATACGAAAAGCAAAGCAATGCTGCCAACGCAACGTCAATCATTTTATTTTCACATCTCTTTCTATCATCGTATGCTAGAAAGAGGTAGAAACAGAAAATTTGAATCTATTGGTTGTTTAGACTGTCAACAGCCAAAAATACACGTTTCACAGATAATATGTTTTCAACACTAAGGTGCGGGCACATTTGCCTGACGCCACGTGTTAACACTCCGTCAGATGACATCGGTTTTCATATAGTAAATGTTACACTAGGAGCACACACAGAGGAAATAATCACTATGTAGCACACTTATCTTAAGCCTCTTCTCACGATTCAATTTCTTTTTCAATTTGCTGACCCAATCTGCTGAGAGTTGACAGATTGAATCGTCAGTAGTCGAGTTGGGGTGGGGGCGCAACGCAACGTGAGTAGAGCACAGCCAACCGCGACTTCAACAAATTGTGTCAGCAGATATTTTATAACATAGCGCTAGACAGCGTGCCCCTACCAGTCTTTCTTTAAAAACCGATAATTTGACTTCCATAACACATATGTTACAATCTGGAACAACTCTTCTTTTAGAAAATATGACTTTTGTACTTTTTGATGTAGAAAGTTGTAGATTATGATTGTCCATCCAGTGTGATAGATCATTTAAAGATATTTCTAAGCTAGAAGCCGCAGAATCTATAGAGCTATTTACAGAATAAACTAAAACATCATCTGCGTATTGAAGTGAAGAACGTTACAATCTGTATTTCTATTATTTTCCAAGTCGAAAGTGTAAACGTCATAAAGGAGTGGACTCAGGATCGAACCTTGAGGGACGCCTTTCCATAGAGTCCGAGCCTTAAGGTTAAGGGGAAACAGGGGCCCTATCGCCTAACTCAAAGCAATAGCTATGCTCTATCCGTCCTTGTCATATCATAACATGATGACAAGGACAGACAGTGCACTGACGTCATAAACCAAAGCCAGAGTCAAAGCGATAGAATTAGGCGGTAGCCCCGCAGGTTGTTGTGGTATGGACATGCAATGCAGATATTAGACGGGCCTTTTTTCGTTCATTTTCGATGCTTCATCGCAGTGAAGCATCGAAAATGAAGTGTCTAGTTATGTAGATTCATCTTTCATCGCGATGCGCCTTTTCGAATAAAGTCACTAGACGGCAGTGCGCTTTCATCGGGCATCGGCCTTTCATCAGTCATCGCATCGGAAATGAACAATAAATGACGCGTGTAAACAGTGCCATTCACTGCAGTGAACGGCATGTCGTCACTAACTTATTTGTGTTTATTTTAAAATGCCTTTATTTTTCGTTTTTAGACTTTTTTCAACCCGCATCATGCAACATCCATACAAGCAGTGCATGCAAGCATTTTTATCTCTTTAATTAACTTTTAATTCTTTAATCAAAATTATCACTGTTGGCGCGAAATTTTGTGAGAAATGAGAAATACTACATTCATTTTACATTTAGTGTTTAAATACCAAAAGTCGTTCACTGGTCACTAGTCACTGCCTTTTTCATCGAAAATGAAGCACTTTTGATGACCGTCTAATATCTGCATTACGCGAAAGGTTTTAAGTATGAAGGTACACGGGTAGCGGGTAGAGGAAGACCAAAGAAAAGATGGATGGACTGTATAAAAGAGGATATGACTAGAAAGGAAGTTAACTTTGAGATGACGAGTGACAGAGATGTATGGATGAAACAGACATGCTGCGCCGACCAAATAAATTGGGACAAGTGCAGGAGGATGATGTATACATCTTGAATAATCTGGCCACACTGAATGCACTTAGGGAGAATGGGGTATTAAAAAATCGCTCTGGTGTGAACATGACGCACTTTTTCCCTTTGTCGGCGTTTTCCGTTCGGGATACAAAATAGACGCGGTAAAAAAAAATCTTCCGTGCGAACACACAGCTGAGAAGTCATGTAACGTCATGTAATGTTCTATTCGAAGCATCAGAAAAATCGTGCGACGTGCGATAAAACGTCGAAAAAATAAATGAATTTAAAAAATATTAAAAATACGACTGCCCTCCCGAAAACGAACTAAAAAGTTAAAGAAACAAGTATCAGTTTTGTGGAACAATATTTAATCAAAGAGTTCCCCCGACTGCAATGACGCTTGTTCTTCGAGCAACAAAGGCTTCGTTTTTCACGAAGAAGCCCGTCTTACTCTAAGCGCTTGTTATTTAACTTTTTAGTTCATTTTTGGCAGGGCAGTCGTGTTTTTAATATCTTTTAAATTTATTTATTTTTATTTTACACATTTTAGTGACAAATTATATAGTTTTGAAATGTGCTCATTAAGGCCTTTCATTTGATGTCCATGTTGTAATTATTGAAGAAAACATTTTTTTTTTCACATTATAAAATAGCGTCGTACAGTCACCGTATTGACTTTAAAAAAAATATACATCGAGTGTCTCTTGGAATGATGTAAGGACCTCCGTGGTCGAGTGGTTCGCACGCCGGTTTTCAAGGCGTCACCATTACTTGAGGTGGTTCCGGGTTCGATCCCCGGCTGGGTCAATTTAGAAAATGAACTTTTCAATATTGTCTCAGGTCTGGGTGTGTGTCATTCCACCGTTGTTTCTGATTTCTATAACACAAGTGCTACTTACTTACTTTGGGATTGGAGCAATGTTTGTGATGTTGTCAAATATTTATTTCCAAGCCGTGAACATTAGTTTGGCAACGTCTGTTACTGACAGTTCGTGGTCATGTCGTCGGCCAGTCTCCATACCTACTAAATTAATGGGAATATTTCAATTTTAAGAGGTCGATATTTTTTTTCGTAGTAATCTTGTGAGGTTTAAAATATGAAAATAATTTAGTTCTTTTATTGAAAAATCCCTCGGATAGCTGCTAAAGTAAACATCTTTAAAAGTGTCTCTTCGATATTTAATAGATTATCGTAGTAAAAAGTGACTAATCTCTAGTGGAAGTAATATCAAAATGAAGTTTGGGCAATATCATAAGTGATTGTGTGATTATTTTTGTGAATTATTAAATGATTTGCTCGGAAAAAGATAAATTGTTTAAAATCAGCTGTGAATGATCGACAGAGGAGTGACATTTCGCGGACGTCGGATGAGGTGCGAGACACGTACGAAGCGAGGCAAGATAAGGACAAAACGCTGTTTGGCGCACGCTGTTGCCGGAACTTGTACCTTGTTTTACGCATATCGATCAAAGCAGAGTTGTTGGGTGAATCTACGTTGTTCTTAACTTCCTGCGTCATTGTCTGAACTCGAAAATCTTTAAAAATCCAATGCATTGGACAATATAGAAGGCTATGATTCTAACGATAGCCAACCCAATACATCCAAATCCGTTGAGTCATTTAGAAGTTATGGTGGAATAAAGAAACTCACATACCCACAAACATACATGAACCGTGAACACATATACACTCCTTTTTGGGCAGTCGTGTAAAACAGCGCTCATGCGGACTATCGCCGAAGTTATCGTAAATAGTGTGTCATTGACTTCTATATATTCCACTAGACTGGCTGCTGTCAAACTGTTCTTGTGCCTATTTGATTTCCGCCATTTTGGCGCTGTAGGACGTAGCGTGAGCATAGCGTGACTGCGTGAGGGACATGGTACTAAAGTCTGGTGTCATCATGGCATAGATATAGTATATTAAAAAGGCATCATGGCAACTATTTTTATTGTAGTTACGTCAGATAGTTCCTTAGACAGACGCTAGAGGCGTTTCAAATAGGCACAAAAACTTTGCTGTCAAATCATACAGACAGCCAGTCCAGTTAAATAGAAAAAAAAAATCATGTCAGTGTAGTGTGTGCGTGTCAAGGAGGTACATATAAGGAGTGTGTACTCTACAAAAATTCTAACTATGCGTTTAAAAAAAAATCAACTTTATTCTCTTTATCATAGAGTTGAAATTCTATCGACGACATTTACTGAAGACTCTACTGTGTGAATGAAACATCACCAAGTAGATGAGGATGTCTCGTTCGCACAATTGCCATTACTAAACAATAATACCACGATGGTAGGGAAAAAATTATGTTACCAATCACGTAGTGTATCAAAGTTAAGGATTCTGAGTGGAATATTGAAAATATACTACTTAAATCAACGAACTAAGATACTAAGGAAGTGTAATTCCGCTCAAAAAATAGCACCACGCAAACTAACACAGAGTGGGCGGGGCTAAAAAAGTACTAGCGAAGCACGATTAGTCATGTCTGCCACGCGCTCGGCGACAGTCGTTAGCGTTACCACAAAAAAATAATTAGAAAAATGATTAAAATGACGTCATGTGTGGTCAAGTGGCGAAAAAGACCAAAAGAAGGCAGCAAAACTATACAGACATAACATAACATAGGAAAGTAACATATTTTTCGTTTTTTAGAAATATCTATGAGCGTATACATACAAAATATGGTCGTTATTATGCAACAAGTGTTCAGTCGATTTGTGGGGCAGAGTTAAATCTTCACATTCACTGCTATCACACATTTTTAAACAAGAATAAAACTCTCTCATGGAATTCAGTACAACAAAAAAAAAGGAAAATTTAAATCAAAATTTTGTAATGCTAAAAATGGCGCGTCCTGCAATATGCAATACATAGAAAACGAGTAATCTGATGTAATCTCCTTGTTTTTTATTATTATACAGGGTGTAACAAAAACGCTGTCCAATCCGTGAAGGGATGATTAGGTAGGTACCTATAAAGATTCTATTCACGCAATCCTCTTTGATTAATGAGTAAAAATCCCTGGTTAAAATAGAATAAATAAAAAATGGAGAACTCACATTGCAACACCGAAGGCAGCAGAGTGGCACGACAAGTAGTGACGTCATGAGGTCAAGACCGTCAGATCAGAACACAAAGTAATGACAATTTCCAGAAACTATGATTTTTATGCAGCTCTGAAAACAGCTTTTTAATATGGAGTTTGATCCGCGGATCATTCTGCTGGAACCCCAATGTGAGATCTGCTGCGAAAATGCTACTTTATATTTCCACCACCAATAGAAATACATGCCTAGCAACGGTGCACTAGATTGTCCCGAACACTTTGCAGCACACCTGTATTCCACTTAATTAGTACAAATGTGGCTATTATTCGCAAACGCATTACGGATTCACTCTCACAAATGTTTTTAAACACCAACTGTAAACATGACCTCACAAATAAAAATCAAGGGGTGTCAAATCTGGAGATCGCGCTGGCTACGGAGTTGGTCCACCTCTTCCAATCCACCGTCACCCATATTGCTAGTTTAGGTATTTGCGCACCGGTCAATAAGCATGTTAAAATAGTCTGCATTTGAAAAAGATCTTGACAAGAATAAACTTTGACTTGGTGGAATACGCTGCTATAAAAAATACATTACGACAAACTGAGAACCTCCTCCTTTTTTGAAGTCGGTTAAAAAGGTGTCGCTATAAGAATTTTGTATTGCCAATTAAGGCATGCTTTTTTAAGTAAAAAATAAAAATAAAGCGACGTATTAATACTGTTGTTCTTTATCAGTCACACCTCTAAAAGACGTATTAAGGTGTTGCTCGCGCAAATGTGATAATTATCTACATAATATGTACTTACATGTTATGAAAACAAATCTTTACAGAATACATTGTCTTTTATCAAGCATACCTATTTTATTTCAATAGCTTGCCTAATTTTAGTCCTGCTTGAAATCATATGTCTTACCAATTCGTGACAAATAATATGATCATCATTCATCAACATCATCATTTTATAATTTTCATAAAATAACAATAAAATCATCACAGCCGAAAGACGTCCACTGCTGACATAGGTCTCCTTTAGTTTTTTAGAGCGACTAGTTACAGGCGACTTGCATCAAGCGTATTCGAGCGGTCTTTACCAAGTCGTCCGTCTACATAATAAAACAAATATTATATCTAACAAACAATAATGTACTAATTTCATAAAACAATTTTAAGGTGCGTCCAGATATGTTCTTTTGATCGTACCGTACCTCCGTTCCGTACCAGCGTTCCGATCAAATAAGTCTGGACGCTACTTTTGCCCGTTCCGTACCTCCGTTCCGTACCACCGTTCCGATCAAACTGCCGAACGTCGCCGCGATCACGTCCAGACTAGAGGTGGAAAAAACGGCTTAAATTTTTTAAACGTTGAAACGTTGTACTTTTTTTAATAAGCACGCTTAAAAAAGTGCTTTTTTGCTTAAATGCTTTTTTCGTTTGTACGTGTGTTGAAACCGTTGAAGTAAAAAGCTTGCAACGTTGTGTTGCCAATAACAAACAAACTACGCGGAGAGCTTTTTAAACGGAACAAAATTATTGTGATATATGAACAAAATACTGAATAAAACCTAATATTTTTTTTTATATTTCAATTAACTTTAACTTTACAAATATTGCATTCTGCAATTTTTTCCTGAATTCTCGACATTTTATTTATGTTCACAACTTTAAAACTAATGCAGTTCAAATAAAAGTGTTTACAAAATTTTATTTACTCATATCACCACCTCATACAATAAAACGTTTTTACAACGTTTATTAACAACAAAACGTAAATCACGTTCGCAATTTAAGCATACAACGCAAATTACGCAACAAACTGAACGAAAACGTGACACGTGCTCACTCCAAGACAGCAAAAAGCGTACTGCTTACTGCTTTTTTACTTTTCGTTTAAAAAATTCAAACCAACCAAATAAAGTTGCATATACGCTAAAGTGCTGCCTTCAAATGGCAAAAACGCCGAATAGGAACGTTGAAGCAAGTAGTTCTACCACAACATGATAGATGGCGGGACTTTTACAATAAGTAGAAAGCACACTTTGCTTAAAATTGAAAGCGCGCTTTTGCACTTATTTAAATAAGCAAGCTTATTTAAGTACTTTTCGTTTAAACGTCCAACTCTAGTCCAGACTAGCGCCGTACCGTACCTCCGTTCCGTATCAACGTTCCGATCCAATAGTACAGCAGCCCGTAGTAAATTTAAATTACGAAAAAGGTTACCGTTTGCCGTTGTGATATAGTTATTTATTACAAAATTATAGATACTTTAACAGATCGCGACCCGCCGCAACCTATATGTGTATATCTCCAAAAATGATTATTTTTTATTTTTCGAGGTTAATCACATGGTTTAGCTATTGTCGTGTTCTACAGCGCTATGTTTGATTGCCACTGATAATATTAAGACTATGAAAAGTAGCCATACACAGATTTAAGACCAGATAAAGTCCATCCATTTCATCTGGTCTTAAATCTGTGTATGGCTACTTTTCACAGTCTAACTATTATCAGTGGCAATCAAACATAGCGCTGTAGAACACGACAATAGCTAAACCATGTGATTAACCTCGAAAAATAAAAAATCTCATTTTTGGAGATATACAAATATAGGTTACGGCGAGTTGCGATCTGTAAAACTTGGGTTAAAGTATCTATAATTTCACAATAAATAACTATATCACAACGGCAAACGGTACCTAACCTTTTTCGTAATTTAAATGTACTACGGGCTACTGTACTACAACCTCCGAACGTCGGCGTCGCCGCGATCACGTCCAGACTAGCGCCGTACCGTTCCTCCGTTCCGTTTTTCCTTTGAACGGGGCGAAAAAACCGACTCGCGATGGATCGGAGCGTACCTGTCGGCGATCGAGACGGCGTACCTCCGCACCGTTCCGAACATGCGTCCAGACTAGCGTTCTTTGTTCGCGACGCTCAAGAGCGAGAGATACGGGTACGGGCAATAGAGCGAGAGATTCGAGGTGGATCGGGGCGTACCTGTTCGGCGAACGGAACGGCGTACCTCCGCACCGTTCCGAACATGCGTCCAGACTAGCGTTCTTTGATCGCGACGCCGATCGGAACGGAGGTACGGTACGGGCAAAAGAACATATCTGGACGCACCTTTATGATGCCGCCCAGCGCGCCGTAGTAGGTTAGGTGTACTGACTGCATTCTACGTTACACCGTCCTCGCCTCAATGACAAAGGCACGACAACGGCCCAATGAGTGACACGAGGCGAGTCAAATATCCAATCATGTTTGATCTGCGTTCAAACCCCAGCCAATAGAAAAGGTCATATGCGTTAGAATACAATCTAATGCCGATTATGTGTGCATTGTAATAAGGTATGTTTTTACTAGTTCATTGTCGAGTTTTCGACCTTTTGTGTTACAGAATATGTGAAGGTGCCATTTTTTATGCAATATTTGTTAGGAGTTAGGCTTCCTTAGATCTTAGTTCGTTGACTTAAATATTAATTTAGAATAACACATAGTTATTGTGAAATAAAACTGAACTTACTCTTTTGATTTAATAAGATTTTGACAATAATGCTAATCAGCTATCATCGGTGAGGTGGTGTTAAATTCAAGTGTCAATCCTGGCAACTCCGATTTTGACTTTGGCGCTGAATTTCTATTTTAGAATTTCAATATTTAGGAAATATTCCTTTACAAAACTAGGGTGACCAAATTCCTACACAATTTCAGATTTTCAAAAAACGAAATTGTTCTATTGTAAGAAATAACTGAAAGTCGCAGGCGAGGTGTAAAGTTAATATTAATAATCAAATTTATGTTTGTGCGCCGATTTAGATGAAACTCGGTTTTTGGTACTATTTTGACAAGAAAATAACAACACTATGTTAAAAAATACTAATAAATCAAAGATGGCGGCCAACTATTTTGTTAGTGGGCCGATTTCGATGAAACTCCGGTTTTGGTACTATTTTGACAAGAAAACAGCAACACAATATTAAAGTATTAAAAATCCATGGTGGCGGCAATTCTTTTCTTGTTCTTCTTTTTTTCAACCCAGTTCTATTAAAATCAACCCAAAAACAAAATTGGCAGCCATTTTGACCTTTTGACATTGTTTCCATTGCATTATTATTTTCTTGTCAAAATAGTATCAAAAACAGAAATTCATAGAAATCGGTTCTCAAACAAAATAGATGGCCACCATTTTGGATTTTTTAAATATTTCCAACATTGCGTTGTTATTTTCTTGCCTAAATAGAACCAAAAACCAAGTTTCATCGAAATCGGCCTACAAACAAAAAGTAGGCAGCCATTTTGTTTTTTTTCTTTAATATCAGAATCGCCTCCTTTGAAAATGAAACAGCATTTTAAGTTTGCTTTTTTAAAGATGGCTAGTCGCTCTCTCAAATATTGAGCATACTTGTCGCTTTCGCATCCAAACTCAAAAGGCAAGCCAATCTGTCGGTACATATGGTAGAAGTAGTTTTGCCCGTCGACGACAACATCGCCATTTTTCAGTTCATGTGGATGCAGCTCATTGACTTCAATATTCTTGGAGAAAGCTTGGATCCTCATCTTTAAATCTGAAAAGATAGTTAATGTGATTTGAAACAACTTCAGGCTGCGTTCAGACGATAACACACCGTGTGTTAACGTCTGAACGCAGCCTGAAAATGAAGAGGGTGCCTGAGGTTGAACGCAGCCTGAGAATGAGGTTGAATCAACATTGCGTTGTTATTTTCTTGCCAAAATAGTACTTTAAACCAAGTTTCATCGAAATCGGCTCAAAAACAAAAAGTTAAGCGCCATCTTGGATTTTAAATATTTTAAAAATTGCGTTGTTATTTTCTTGCCTAAATAGAACCAAAAACCAAGTTTCATCGAAATCGGCCTACAAACAAGAAGTAGGCTGCCATTTTGTTTTTTTTTTCAAAATTTCATTGTTATTTTTTGTCAAAATATTACTAAAAGTCGATTTTCATCGAAATCAAGCCAAAAACAAAAAAAAAAAGGTTGGCCGCTATCTTGTTTTTTTATTTTTAACACTGTGTCGTTGAAAAATGCTTGCACCCATTTTTTAATTTCACTAGTAAAAAATTGGTGTAAGTATTTTAGACCTTATTGATATTTTTACCAAAATAACAGTTTTTAAGGAAAGAGAATAATTATGGTAGAAAGCAACCGAATTTTAAACGTCAATAAAGTCGAAAATCGTTTGCATCTGTTTTTTTAACTACAGATCACTAGACAACGTTTTCCTACCTTCACTTGTTTTTCCAACATTCATTTGATTTCCGAAATACACGCACATTGTATTTTTATCAAAATTGGAATAAACTTTATAGTTATAATTTACAAATAAAAACAAGAAAGCAACCTAATAAAACGTGATAAAAAAAACGTGAAGATTTATTTTTAGTAAATTATTATTTTCTGCTTTTCAGTTAACGAGTTAAAACTAAAAGTATACCATCTCCTATCGGAGTACTCGTCAAGACGAATCAATCGAGCTCAAACTCGATGGGGTTGCATGATTTTATTACAAAGTTCCAATGGCCTTCTTCCGGCTCCTTCATCAGCCTCTTGGACATTATTCCCCAACAGAGTACTTGCCAAGATGATCCTAACAAGCCCAAACACGATGGGGTTGTATGGTTTCATCATAGTGTTCCTGTGGCGTTCTTCCGGCTCCATTAGCAGATCAGCTCAATGATACCATAATATTACATTACCTTCTAGTTCTGACCTGAGTTCAAAGTTTCAAGTCTCTAGTTCATCGGGAAGTAGACTAATTATACATGAGAACATTTGACATTATTGGAATTGTATTTTTTATTATATGACTTTTTTTAATTTGCATGTCGGGAATCCGGCGAAATATGTGTACCTGCCTGTTAAATATTTTTGTCATCTTTAAATAACCATGTTTCATGCAATAAATATCTTTATCTTTAAGTTAGTATAAAATTGTTTGCAAAATTTGTGCTCAAACAAACAAACGAAAACACAAACAAACGAGCAAGCAACCTTATAAAAACGTGGCAAAGGTATTAATTGTAAATATAGAACTACCTAAGTACTTAAGTTTATATTAAACAGTTTAAAGTATTAAGTATGTCTCCGACCAACCATACACTTTGGTCACCCTAATGAAGAAAGAGATACAATTATCTACTTGACCTCTCTTTTGGTTCGTTTTGGGGCGAAGAGCTCAATCTGGTTTATACCGAAGGGAATGGGGAGGCGAAGGCAAAGTGAATTACAGATGGCGCTCAGTCTTTGGAACAATTGTCAGTTTGAGCTTATATTGTCTTGACTGTGTATTACGTGATTTTACTGTCTTAGATTGTATTTTTTTTTGGTTTTGCGGACAAACAATGTATTTTATGCTACTATCCGCGTCAATTGGTAATGCGCCTGGCGGCCATGATTTTAACCTCAAAAACGAAAAACAAATGTAATTTTCTCATATACCTAGACCCTTTCTTATTGAAAATAAGAATTCAATAATTAATATATTATATTACCTATTAGAATTTTACTGTTTTTTGTCATTTTTAGTTGCGGATGACGATGATGTATATGTTAATTTGACAAAGTTCCAGCGCATTACCAATTGACGGGGATAGTAACTTTAGCTCATATAAAATAAGAATTACGGAAAAGAAAAGCCAAAACAACAGGCAAGAAAGTTTATAGCAACTTACAAAAAATTGCTAACAAGCATTACATTTCTTTAAATTTCGTGTAAGATTTACAAGTACTTAATCTTTTTATTTCAGATTAGAAGCATATGATTTAAATTTTAACAAAGCAACTGAGTGTGAATTTCCGTTTTTATAGTTGCCTGATGATGCCTTCTGTGCAATAGTAATTTCAGGTTTCTGTACTGGAATTTCTGTACCATCCAAAATTACGAACCGTTTTATCATATTTATTTTATTATTCTAAGTTTCTTGAATGACTCTGGCATATAAAATTCTATTAATTCTCTGTTTGGCCCCAATATTGGGCTTATTCCATATTTGATATACCTATCAAATTCATCCAAGTTATAAATATGTTAGAAACTGCTGAGGTTGAAATATTGAAGAACAAAGCTGTTATAATTCAAATGTTGTTTTATTTTGGCGAAGCTTCATCAAATTCATGAAACATTCCTTTTGATTTATAATGTTTCTCAGGCTCAGCAAAGGAGAAAATCGAGGAAAAAGCATATTTTTTTTTGATATTTTTTTGCCCACTGTTTTTTTTTGTTACTGGGAAATCGATGAACTCCAATATTTTACAAGTTACATGCATAACAATGCGGTATTTTCTCAGTATAAAATTAAAAAGTGCAATACTCCAAGAGATTCCCATATGTTTTGACAGTTTCTTTGAGGCGGCTCGGTACCAACGACAAGACGCCACCTATCGGGATAAAATTGCGCTTTTCCTCCCCATTGCTACATCTATGGTGCGTGTGCGTGTGCATCGTGTGTGCATGGATTTAGTCGTGTACTTTTGAAAAGTGTACCACAGAATAAATTAAAAATGTCTTTTTGTTTTGTCATTCTTCATTTATCTTTTCTGTCTGTGCTGTTTTTTATTTATTCTGTGGTCATTTTTGTAGAAGTTGTGTAGGTAGTCTTGCCAACACAACGGATTTCCCGTCAGATTTAAAGGATTATATTAGGGTCAGGCAGGCCAGGCACTAACGGAAAAAAATATTTTGACGACTAAAGGGCTAAACAAATTATCGGACGCGGCTTACTGCCGCGGCTGATCAGGGGGGTTATTCACGATTGTCGGAAACCAACTTTCCGAATCGAATCGGAAAGTCTTTAGTCTTAAATCTTATTTTCTACCTTATGCTACATAACTTTGTAAATGCATTGGACTTTCCGGTCGGAAAGAGAATCGAATGCCAGTCGATTGTATTAGTGAATTGCTATATTTTTGTATTATCGGAGGATACGGATTCGAATCGAATGCTATTAGCGTATAGTTGGCAGCCTCACCATGGAATTAGAAGGTTTTGACTAGGTCAAAAAATTTGTTAGTAAATACTGATAAATAGTGAACTATAGCATATAAATAGTGATACTATGGTTCAAAAGATATTTGAGTATCTTGGTGAGGCTGCTAACTTGACGTCAAGCTGGCAGACACCCTAAGAAATACAGTTCGTATCAATGTGATTTATATGCCAAAAAATTGTTAGGAAATAGTGAATCGTATACGCAAAATTTCAATAATATTGCTTCAATACAAGCCGAGATATTACGGTCTCAAAGTGGGCTGCTAACTTGACGTTTCTGGCGATGGCGATTCCAGAGAAACGGGCACAAGTTTAAAACAAATAAATATATCAAAAAATTGTTAGTGAAATTGTGATTCTTACGATACAAATAAAAAAAGAATTCTTCATTGCTATTTTCTAAAAATCGAATGTTAACTTCTACATAATACTCTGAATATAGGCTGTCGATCAATATTGAACTTTGCTCAACAGTAATAAGGTTTAAACTTGATTGCAATCATGAGGTGAGTACTATCAAGCAAAAAAGTGAAATTTATATTTTTTGACTGTGTCAATGAGGATGGAAACTGAGGAACTAATGGCGCCACAAGCAGTTGTACCAAAACATTTGATTGGTTGTTTCAAATATCAAATGTCATTTGTGGCATATTTTAACCAATTAATGATAGCGGTTAGATCGCCGCTGGCGCCATCTGCGATTAGCTTTGCGTTGCCAACCCCATAGTCATATCCTCATTTCAATACTATTGATTTCATATAAACAAATATTTTTCAACCCACTTCTTTTTCATTTTTTTATTTAATATTTTTTTTTTATTTTTATAAAATTTTGATTGTGTCAATACTCTACTCTCAGTTCATTTAATTAGTTATTTATTCGGGAAAAACTATTAATATTTTATACTTATATTATCTACTTTCTTTCCTACCTACTTACCTACCTACTGATACTAATTTTATTATAAATCTCACTAAATAGGTACCTAATGTTAAAATTATAACTGAGAAATTGACATTATTTTGCGAGAGATGGCGCTTTTCTTATTGTTTGTTATTAATGAATCTAGTCTAACCGCTGTCAATACTTTGATTGGTTAAAATATGTCACAAATGACATTTGATATTTGAAACAACCATTCAAATGTTTTCGTACAACCGCTTGTGGCGCCATTAGTTCCTCAGTTTCCATCCCCATTAACACAGTCAAAAAATATAAATTTCACTATTTTGCTTGATAGTACTCACCTCATGATTTCAATCAAGTTTAAACCTTATTACTGTTTAGCAAAGTTCAATATTGATCAACAGCCTATAGTCAGAGTATTATGTAGAAGTTAACATTCGATTTTTTAGAAAATAGTATTGAAGATTTTTTTTTTATTTATATCGTAAGAATCACAATTTCACTAACAATTTTTTGATATATTTATTTGTTTTAAACTTGTACCCGTTTCTCTGGAATCGCCATCGCCAGAAACGTCAAGTTAGCAGCCCACTTTGAGACCTTAATATCTCGGTTTGTATTGAAGCAATATTATTGAAATTTTGCGTATACGATTCACTATTTCCTAACAATTTTTTGGCATATAAATCACATAGATACGAATTGTATTTCTTAGGGTGTCTGCCAGCTTGACGTCAAGTTAGCAGCCTCACCAAGATACTCAAATATCTTTTGAACCATAGTATCACTATTTATATGCTATAGTTCACTATTTATCACTATTTACTAACAATTTTTTGACCTAGTCAAAACCTTCTAATTCCATGGTGAGGCTGCCAACTATACGCTAATCGAATGCTTTAGACTAGATTTCCGACAATCGTGAATAACCCTACTGAGGTGTGCAAACTATCGGATGTAGTAGGTCGCGGACGTAACCATAGACTAATATGACGTCATCGGACGTCCGACAGCTATCTGGCACGCAGGATGTTATGAGAGTGTGCACACCTATCAGCCGCGGCAGTAAGCCGCGTCCATAAGCCGCGTCCGATAATTTGTTTGGACCTTCACGGATTTGATGGAAATAGTTTTGATTAGGGAATGCAATCTCGCGAGATTTTGGCGAAGCCAAGTTCTCACAAGATAGAAAATATCACTTATGATTGGCGAATTTCTTTTTCTTTTTTTTTACAAATTGTCACAAATGGGATTTTTGTTAGGAAAATAGTAAATTTGTTGTTAATTTAATAATAATTTATCTCTTCTAGGCAACCTTGAGTATTAAAAGAATAAAATAAAGAAGCTGGCAAGGGGGGAGTGTGTAAAAATAGGAAGAATAACGGATATAGATACATAGAATGACACAAAAGACATAAGGCTCGTATTATAGAATGAGACTCAAGCACAGCTTGAACTCTAATCACCTGATCTCTACTTAATTACTGAATCTAGTCTCAACTCAAGCACCCTGTTGATTCCAAAACTATGCTGAAGTCTAGACTCAGCTGATCTCTACTTAAATAGAGATTTGCGACTATCTATGGTTACAATCTGTTTCCTATTACGAAATTTGTTTTTAGCAGAATGAGTTTCATTTTACGCATAATTAGGCCAAGTAAATGTTGCGTCACAACGTGATTTATACATTTTTATGAGTGACATTGGCCAATTAAACGTAAATTTTAATAAATAAGGTATTTGTGCTTAGATTTAAAGGAATATTGCTAGCGGGTGGTTTTGTCACTGCAGTAAGTTTTTCGTAAAACGGAATATGATGAACTCGACCTCATCAATTCAACAAACTAAACTCAACTCAGATCATGCTAATTTTCAAACGATACTCGAGCAATGCTCGACTAATTTTAGAACTAAAATCTCTGCTTAGAAAGAATTTGATCTCTGTTTACGTAAGTATGGTCGAGACCACGCTTGAGCTTTGATTTGGGTTCATATTTACATTAGATAAGGTCGAATTTAAGGGAGCGGATGGTTAAGAGAGCCCCCATGCCCTTAATCAAAGCATTTTGATTTTTTTAAATGAATTTTGAAATTTTACCAATCCTAACCTCAAAATGTATAAAAGCTAAAAAAACATTGAAAGGAGGCGAGTGAGGGGAAAAAGAGTAGAGTAAAGAGGGGGACTCTCCCATCCCCCCTTAATTTTTGATTTAATGACTTTTATACATTTTGAGGTTAGGTTTAGTAAAATTTCAATGTTCATTTAAACAAAAACTGCATTGCCGCACAAAATGCTTTGGAGGGGTTAGGTCCCCTCTCTCCCTCCCATCCACCTTTCCCTTAAAATTCAACCTCAATAAATAAACCCTGGCAGCACTAGTGAAAAACATAAACCTAACCTAAGTCAAGCATCGTTCTAAAATAAGCTTTAATCTGAATCGCGTACTCAATCATCGTTTTAAAATTAGCATGATCTGAGTTTGAGTTTAGTTTGTTGAATCTCTGCTCAAGCACAGTTCTAGAATTAATGCTCGACTTAAAACTAGTTTTAAGTAGAGATCAAAGCTTGAGTCTCGTTCTGTAATAAGAGAAAAATAGGGGAGGAAAAGGAACTTAGAAGGATGCTAGACAGATAAAAGGAAATGTCTTCTGACTTGGTCGCCAAAAGATTTCAATAAAGTAAACTTTCCGGAAGTGCGTTCCACTAACGGACAGAAATCAGTAAAATAGCATGGGATTTTGAGACTAAGATTTGAAGAAGAACGAAGCGTGCACTGTGTAGATGAGGAGTGGTAGCAGAGAGAAGTTGGAAGGAAAAGGATAAAATAAAGAGGCGTAAGATTATACAAGTCTCTGCTGCACCGGCAAATGGGGAGCCAATTAAGTTTAGATTTATTTCTACCAGTTTTCATTAATAAAATATCAGTCTTTGCATCATAGTTACCTATTTAAGTCATTACCTAAATAACTAAAAAAAGAAAGAGAAAGACTGATAATGAAAGAGTATCAATAATATCTTTAGTAGCAGCTGATGTTGAAGGAATCATCGGAGAAGCAAAGGGAAGCACATGTATATGTCACAGCCAACTAGCTTAATAAGCCGTTCAATTAGCGGCCTAACCTTTTCATTGACAGGCACTATTCAATCATCGGCCTAAATAACATATTATTATAATTTAACAGCTAGGCAAATGACTTGCCTTTAAATAAGAGGCATTATTAATTATTATTATTATTAATTATTATAATCACTTGCCTAGCCAAGTCATTTTCATCACTTTAGTTTAGTAGTAATTTCGTCACATTAGTTTAGTCCATTTTTTGTCTATAAGGTGTCAACCAGCTATGATATATCTGGTGCTGTTCATAATTAAATTACGTTTACACGAAAATATCGTGAAATGGAAGTGTTTGGTGAGAAAAATAGTGCAAATTAATTGATCTTTCGTTTGACCATCGTTGAACAATATAATAATTTCGTTTATTTTGCGAGATCTTAGCCAAAAAATGCAAAAGAGAAGTAAATAAAAATATACCACAGAAAAGTAGCAATGTATCACATCCTCTGTCAAATTACATTACAGTTAACATGAACTTAATGTTTTAAGCCGATAAGCGACGGCTACACGCATGGTAAATACGGTGATCAGTATTTACCATGCGTGTAGCCATCGCCTACACCTATTTAATCAAGGGCTTACTTCATAAAATAATAGTTTTCACATTTATAATATTATTAGTAGGATGAAACTTATTTCTACCCCAATATACTACTACGATGGTGAATAGGCCTTATTTCATAATATTTGAGTCACTGAAAAGAAATATCAAGGTAAGCTACTCGTACGATTTACCCGATGAATTTAAAGGCATATGTTAATGAGACCAGGAGACTTTTGTGTATATATATATTGAGCCGGTTCACAAGTTACAGCACTGTTATAACATAATTTATACTTTACATAGTTTCTGAATTAATGTCTATACATGTCGACGGATCCACAAGAAGTGTGTCAAACTACAGAGTGCTGCGCATGTCCAAGCAGATTGACATAACAAATCTAACTTGAAATTCGAATGTACCATAGAGCATAGCACTTCGTGAGAAACCTCCCTCGACACACCCCCTCAATCTGCTGCACATGCTGACCATACTTGCTGAAACAGTTACCTGTCCAGCACTACTAACTGCCTAATCAAACTTATACACTTAGATGCTTCCTACCAACAGTTACAAACCTATCTCAAGTTTATATAATATTAAAGTGTTTAGTAAAGTATTGAAGTTTTATTAAATTGTCCATTATTACCCATGTCTACCCCTTAACATAACATTTGACATTATTACTCATGTCTACCCCTTAACATAATATTTGACATAACCCGTTACATCAAAACTTTCTATCTGCCTCTCGATTCCTATAACCCGTAACACCACTTCTCGAGCTACTTACTACCTTTCAATTAACTACACCTTTCGAATACTTGAACTCCTACTCGACCCTACATTACAAGACCTAACCGTTTTTTCAAAACTCCTACTCGACCCTACATTACAAAACCTAACGTTTTTTATATAGACAGACAAAACAACCTTTAAACTCAATTATCCATCATTACATAAAAAATACAAGCATAGTACAAAATCAAATCAATTATCAAATACATTCAATTATATAAAAGTAATCTTTCATCCCCCTTAGCAACACTATTTTGTCAACACTCTCTTGTTGCTAAGGCCTCTAGTTATGAACACAACATACCTGAAAATAAAACTTTTCCTTCTATCTTCACTCCTGATCTCTATATGCATTTTTTTCGGCCCATAACCTAAAGGCATATGTTAATGAGACCAGGAGACTTTTGTGTATATATATATTGAGCCGGTTCACAAGTTACAGCACTGTTATAACATAATTTATACTTTACATAGTTTCTGAATTAATGTCTATACATGTCGACGGATCCACAAGAAGTGTGTCAAACTACAGAGTGCTGCGCATGTCCAAGCAGATTGACATAACAAATCTAACTTGAAATTCGAATGTACCATAGAGCATAGCACTTCGTGAGAAACCTCCCTCGACAGAATTAATAGATTATTTCATATGACGGATTGTATTGATGGAAAATGTTATTTTGACGGATTTTTGACAGAAAATACCAACTTGCATACGGAATTTAAAAGACATTGTTGGCAACACTGTGCTGTGCTTTCCACAAGAAAAATCTTCCATCCATTCTCTTCTCTCTCTCATTTTTCATTATTTTACTTTATTAATGTTTTTCTTGAATGCAAATGATTTTAAAAGTGTGCAGTGTGTGTGCGTAATTTACTGACCTAACTCGCTGTCCAGGCACCATGTCGCACCACCGGGACCCCGGACCAATTCCAAATCGGTGGCTGAGATGCCCACGAAAAGCCACTGGACTCGTAGCTGGCAAATTTCTAGCTTTCAAAACTCCTCTAGGATCCCAATTTAATGATAAAGTTCCGGAGGAAAACCGTTTCACACCTTCAATGCTGTTCGTCTATATGAAGGCCTTGAAGGTATGTTTTTGTTTTGCATTCGTCAGCTGTTTTGTTTTTGACGATAGCTGTTCAGCGCCCTACATTTATCTGGCGAAATTCAACTTCAGCCTGTAATTTAGTTAACTTATGAAAATTAGTTAAAAGTTCTATACCACACTCTGACCCACTGTTGGGAGAAAACTAAAGTGGTTTTTAGTTAAAAAGTATAACCTATAGGAGCTTGCAATAGAGTATATAGGATCTATATTACTAGCTCCTTTTGTGTAAAGTCTATGTAATTTTTTTTTATTTGTGTTAGAAAAGTAACTTGATTGAGTTAGCCCAAAATGCATAATACTTTTAGGTCAAATTAGGGTTATGGGTGGACCTAACTAATACAAACAGATTTTACAACAAACAAGAAATTGAGGATATGGACTGCAAGTATGTGAAGTTACAATGTCGAGGCCATGGGGAGACACCATCTGCTGACCAAACAAAGTAATTTTCTCCTAAATATTAAAAGGGTTTATACAGCACACTAGCTCTGCCATTGGAAAAAGATCATAGTGCTTATTATCCCCATCAATTGGTAATGCGCTGGAACCTTGTCACATTAACAACTCTGTTGACGTGGTCCACAACTAAAAATGTCATGAAACAAGTAATTGTAATAGGCAATCTTATATATTAATTATTTAATAATTATTTTCAATAAGATAGGGTCTAGGTATATAAAAAAATTACAATTGTTTTTCGTTTTTGAGGTTAAAATCATGGCCAGGCGCATTAATTGATGGGGATAGTAAATAAAGACAAAATTGTGAATAGTTATTCTATTGCACTCCAAAGAAGCATTGTGGTACTTTTTAACGCTTAAGCAATAATTTATAGCCTGTGTTTAGTTTGATGGTTTTTTTGCTTAAAGTGTACATTTTTAGTTTATAGAGTACCACAAAGCTTCTTCGGAATGCACTAGAAGAACACATTTCAGAATTACATCTTTATTTATGCACTATGTTTTTTTTCCACTGGCAGTGCTAGTGTCCTGTATAAACCCCTCTTACTGTCTTATTCAGAGATGTTTCACAAAACTGAGGTGCAAGACTGTTCTAACAAAACCTGGTTTAATGCTTGTAAACCAATCACAATGCACCTTTTAATCCTTAAACGGTTAGACTAAACGTTAAACTGTCACTCTGAATACGAATTGCACTAAAATGGCGTTAGTCTGCTGTCTAACGCCATGTTTACTTTGGCCCTAGTTTAATGAACGCCCTCTGAATAAGACAGTTAAAGTCGAGTTTATTAGTTACAAGAATCACGTAATAAACCAACAACCTTTAGTCTCAGACCAAATAAAAAAAGTAAGACGGAGTCTTCTGAACGAAACGGTGAGGCCTGTAAAACTACGCCTTGGCTGTGTCCATACCACAGTTCATGCACACACGTGTAACGAAACTACGCCTTGGCTTTCCATATAAAACCCTGCCGCCCGGCCCCCACCCGCCCCCTTGTACGCACACATGTACCATAAAAAACCGGCCTCACTTCATTATTCGCAGCGCTCCATCTTTCTTTTTTATTTGATCTGAGCCTTTAGTACATTATTATTGTGTAACAATAAATATGAAAATAAAGATTCAAAATTCTGAACATTCTCTATAATTTTCTCTACAAATTAAACTCTAAGCTACCATTGATTTCAGATTATTCATAGACCTTGTAAGTAGATTCCTGAGCAAAAATCCATTAGAGATAATAGGTGTCCATTGCACACATGGGTTCAACAGGACGGGGTTCCTACTAGTGTCATATATGGTGGAACAACTAGACTGCAGTGTTGAGGCAGCATTAAGTGAATTTGCTAGGTTGAGGTAAGGTTTATAATTGTTAACAGGCAAGTAGTTTCTGCTATTTACTTTACTTTCTACTTAGTAAGAAGGTATCTGCCAAGACTGTTTTTTTAACGAGTTGAATTTAAAAGTTAAGACCAATAATAATAACAAGTCGGATGGGACTCGAGACGGCACTCTTGGGATGCACTGACCCAACTATGGTACCGAGTTGCCACTAAGATCGGCAAAAGTTTCTAGTGCTTTTTTCTTTTTCACTGCAAGCCAGCGTTATTTCATCAATATGAGGAGATACCCTCGACATTCAAATTGTCAATTTCAATTCAATTTCAAATTCAGTCAATTTCAAATTCAGTCAATTTCAAATTCAAATTTTCAAATTCAAATTTTCAATTGTCTTTCTAGATGTTTAACAATTGATAAAGATGAAACAGCTTCTAATTATTTATCTTAATGTACAAATAGCTTTGTGAATGCAAAAAATTACAATTTAATACCCACTTTAAAATTTAATTCATCTGTTCACAGGCCTCCAGGAATTTACAAACAGGATTATCTGGAAGAATTATATAGACGTTATGATGATGCTCAATTCACTCCCGCTGCTCCTATGAAGCCCGATTGGTGTGATGGTAATTTTTTTTTAATTCATATTTCTCATACATCTTCCAACTTGCCACTGATTATCAGAATCGTTTAATTTCAGAATGTTAAGTCATTGTTATACTGCTTGATTTGATAAGTAGCACTTTAATATTTACCAAAAGTATGTCATTTCCCACATTTTAGAGGAAGACGAAATTGACTATGACGATGATGATGATAAACCAAGCAATTCACAAAGTAACTCATCACAAGGATCATCAGGGTATGTACTTGAATAAATTAATAAGTCTGTATATTGTGAGATGCTTATGAAACCAATCTAATTGTATCCTTACTTCAGTCAAAAATCCAAGAAAGGCAGACGTGAAACCACTCACAAAAAAGCCACGTTCATGCCGGGCGTTAGAGGTGTGGTCCCGTTCGACACGCAGCCCCGCCTCAGTGAAGTACAGAAGAAAACTCAGGAGTACTGTGAATGGAAAACAACAGGCTTCCCCGGGTCACAGCCGGTGTCTATGAACGTGGTAAATCTGAACAAGTTACATGAGAAACCTTACCGGGTATCGTGGAAAGCTGATGGTGTGAGGTATTTTTTATTTATTAAGCTGAATCCTTTTTTTATTTATATTTTTTCTTTTTGCTTTAATTGCAATTTAATAAGTTATTATTGAGAAATACAAATATTCTTTAGGTACATGATGCTAATAGACGGAGAAGGAGAAGTATACATGTTAGACCGAGACAACTGTGTGTTCAAAGTTTTTGGACTAAAGTTCCTATACAAAAAAGACCTAAGAAGGCATTTACGGAATACTCTGTTAGATGGTGTAAGTATGTATTAACTATATAGAATAACCCTCTTACTATGCGATCCAAATAATATTTGTACTGTCAAACGGCAATCTTGATCTTTGTTCCTTTTCTTTTTTGCACATCTTACACCCTGAATTTGAAGCGAAACGCAAACAAATATGGCCGTTTTGACAGTACTATTCTTATTTGGCTCGCATCGCTTAGTACTAATAAAGATTGTATAGTAGATGTATTTATAGTTGCCTCAGAGAAAGGAAACCTATGGAAGTGGCATAAACTGCAATAACAAAGCATTCGTGACGTGAGGGTGCCGTGTCCGCCATACTGTGTTGCGTTTACATGTTACAATTTCGACTCTATGCTGTTTACATAAGGTGTATGTACACTAAGCTAAGCCGCCATGTTTAGTTGCGTTTGAATGGAGAACAATGAAGTAGGTATGTACGCTTTTTTCGTAGGTATGTCAGGTCCATATTATTCCTTCGTCATTGATAGTTACACAGTGTTTTGTCCCTTTCTTTTTAATGCCAAACTTAAATAGTTTGACAGAGAGTAGGTAACCATTGTGTAACTATACATCCGCAATACAATCTTTATTATTAGGGGGTTAAAAATGTAGCTATTTTTTCAATTAACATGCTGTTGTTGTTTCAAAAATCTGTGCAAAGTATTAACAACTCTGAGACATTTCAGGAATTAGTAATAGACAAGGTAGAAGATAAAGAGATACCAAGATATTTATGTTATGACATAATAAAGTTTGAAGGTCAAGATGTTGGGAAAATGGCATTCTTCCCCGTCCGACTGAACTGCATAGAAAATGAAATTGTTAACCCCAGGTAAATAGCTCTTTTTTCTGGTGTTTGCAAATCTGCAATCAGTCATCATCATCATCATATCAGACGCACGACACCTACTGCTGGGTAGGTATAGGCCTCCCCCAATGATCTCCACAACAAACTACAATGCAATCAATGGTTTTCAGCAAATGAGTTTGGGTCAAGTCTGTGCATGTGCACGATCTTTCATATTAGAACGTCAAGTTGAACTTTTCCAAAATCAACCTTATTTTCTAAGTAAAGAAGATTGTAATGAATAAGTAATGAACTATAAAAATAGGAAAATGTCAGGTTGCAGTTCAAATCCATAAAGTTGAGCGGTAACAAAAAAGCGTCATCTGGGCGTAATGGAAGTCACATCTAGAAAAAAATTGTTGTGTATCAAATTGGTTATGATTTCCAGGCATCAAGCGATGAAGGAAGGTATAATAAAGAAGGATAAAGAGCCTTTCAGTGTCCGGTTGAAGCAGTTCTGGGAGCTTCCCATGGCACACCAGCTGCTCGGAGAAAAATTTGCTAAAACGCTGTCCCACGAACCAGACGGACTTATATTTCAGCCTTCTAAGGAGGTAGGCCAATGTTGCTGTTTTAAAAAAATTGGGTCACTGAATCATTTTAAAAGAGGAAGGCATTTTTAACTTTTGAAAAGCAAAATACTTATTAAGAATTTGATGAATGCTATTTTTTATAAATAAATAAATAAAATGTTTATTTTCCCATCACAAATAATAGAACTTAAGTCTAGAGACAACTTGGCAACTAAGCTACAACATGCATTTCATAAGCTTTAGGTAGGTATTCCTTTTTTATTATAAATGTAAGCCAAAGATATTAGATTTTTTTAAAGAGAGATTTAATTCTAATATAATTTGAATGTGACGCGTCTTCAATAGAATGGTCACCTATTTACAATATGGCCTCTATAGATGATATGGTGAACCATTTTAACTTGACCATACTTAAACTATACGATGATCACGCACCTGTTAAAAGTGTCAAGTTAAAACGGCCACCGGCTCCCTGGATCACCCCCGGAGTGCGCATAGCTATGAGGAGACGAGACAAGGCTTACCGTAAATACATTAGATGTCGAACGGATAGCCACTGGGAATCTTATAGAATTGCTAGGAATCGGTGCAATCAGATGATAAGAAGAACTAAACGCCGTTATATCCACAACAATGTTCTACAATCTACTCCAGCCAACACTTGGAAATTTCTCCGCTCACTTGGAATTGGCAAACCTCAGCTCCCACACAAACCTTCCTTTACTCTGAACGATCTTAATAAGCATTTCTCATCTGTTCCACCACTCCCTCAACAAGTCAAGCTTGCCACTATCTCCACCCTTTCATCCTTGCCGTGCCCATCCACTACCCAATTCTCCTTTAACCTTCTAACTGAAGAGGATGTCCGTAAAATCATCCTCTCAGTTAAGTCCAACGCCGTGGGTTGCGATGATGTAAGTCGTACAATGATCGTTTTAATACTTGACTGTCTGCTTCCTACCCTGACTTACATAATCAACCACTCACTCACTACTGGTACCTTTCCCTCCGTATGGCGCAAAGCCCTAGCTATTCCACTTCCTAAAACCCCTAATCCTAACTCCCTCAACCATTACCGACCTATCTCCATCCTTCCCTTCCTCTCTAAGATCCTAGAAGCCGCTGTTCACAAACAGTTATCATCTTTTGTCCTTTCCAACAAACTTCTAAGTGCTTTTCAGTCCGGTTTCAGAGCCGGACACAGTACAACCACAGCGCTTACCAAAGTAACTGAAGATATCCGGGATGGATTTGAGGATTCGCGATTGACTGTGTTAGTCCTAATTGATTTTTCCAACGCTTTCAACGCAGTTGATCATGATATCCTCCTTACCATGATCTCTCGTCTGGGTTTTTCCTCTACTGCGCAGTCGTGGTTTTCCTCGTATCTTCGTGGGCGCCAGCAGGCCGTACGTGTTGACCGGACATTGTCTGACTGGTATGACTTGGCGGCTGGTGTTCCGCAAGGCGGTATACTCTCTCCTCTTCTTTTTTCACTTTTTATAAACTCTCTCACTGTCAATCTAAACTCTTCTTATCATCTGTATGCTGACGATCTACAGTTATATGCACAAAATAATTCTATGAACTTGAACGCTGCTATTGCTCTGCTCAACCGCGACCTTGAGAGGATTTTGGAATGGTCGGTGAATTATGGCATCAAGGTGAATGCTGGAAAATGCCAAGCTATTATCGTTGGGAGCTCTCGCCAACTTTCGCGGTTAAACTTTAGTGATGTAGCACCATTAAAATATGACAGCGATCTAATACCTTACTCGAAAGATGTAAGGGATCTGGGCCTGTTTGTTGACACTACTCTTTCATGGAATGTCCATATTGATCAAGTAGCTCTACGTGTGACGAACGCGCTTAGGTCACTTTATAGGTTCAAATATTTTCTCCCGTCCAGCACCAAGATAGCGCTGATACAGGCTCTTGTTTTACCTATAATTGATTATGCTGACGTCTGCAGCACTGACCTCAATCAAAATCTTCTCGATAAGTTGGATCGACTGCTTAATAATTGTATTCGCTTTATCTATGGGTTACGTAAATACGACCATATCTCACATTACCGCCAGCAACTCAAATGGTTACCTATTCGTGAGCGTAGGAACATGAGAGTTGTTTGTGCACTCTTCAGCATTCTCTTCGATCCACTTACCCCAGAATACCTAAAATCTAGATTTCAGTACCTGGGTTCCTCTCATCAACGCAACCTTCGCTCTGATAACAATCTTACCCTGCTGACTCCGATCCATACTTCTGGCTTCGTCTCTCACTCCTTCTCTCTCACGGCAATACGGCTCTGGAACGCCCTACCCCTGAACATACGAAGTGCCCCTAGCAAGTTTGTATTCAAGAGATTGGTACGTGAACACTATCTTAGTTCTTTACATTAGCCCCTTCATGTCTGACTTTTGTTCTTCTTCTATATTTTATATTATGCATATAGGTAGTTTATTTATATTCATATATATATATTTATATATATATATATATATACATATATATTATTTTATGGTATAAGTATTGTATGTAAGTGTATTTTAGTTAAGCTTATATTTATCAATTTAATTCAATGTAGTTTAACTGTTTTGTCTATAGTTTGTTTATTGCCGGCACAATAGTATTCTTTTACACAATTACTGGTTGACTGGGAGAGAATGCCTCATGGCATTAAGTCCGCCATTTGTTTGTATTTTGTATACTTGCAATAAAGATTAAATAATAAAATAAAAAAATAAATAAAATTTTGAAGTAAGCTATATTTTATCTGTCAAAAGAATTCTGAAAAAGTTGAAACTTATCTATTCCCTACATTGTACTTACGGAACGTACCCATACTACGTGACCCGTTAAGGGGGGGAGGGAGTCTTAAAAATACCACGCTTGGTCACGGGCGGGGGAGGGGGGTCTAGGTTTTGTCACGTAGTCAATATCATCTATGGAAATCTGGTTCTTTTTGGAGCTGTATCCAAATATGGCGCGCAGCGAAAAAAATTTTTCTTGATACATTTTTTTAATTTGTAATTGTATTTAAAATTATGGCACATACTCTTTGTAAAAAATGGGTCACGTAGTATGGGTACGTTCCCTTACTCGATTCAAGATTACGTTTTCACTGGGTATTAAAGGCGCATCGCATCGTGAGTCCACTAACGCCGCCAATCAAGAAAAAATCATTACAAAGAAATAATTAATAAAATTCAAAAAATATAAAAACTAGTATTTGTTAAAAACTATTTTGTATGCGTTTATTCTTAGTTTAAATGTGTTTATGTAAAGTGGCCACAGGCGTTAATCCAGATTGTAACTACACAAACACATTTAATTAAACCAGGAAAAAATGAATACACATACAAAACTAAAGTACTGTATTTTATATTTTTTTCAGAAATTTATTAAATATACATACTTAGTTATTTCGTTATAATGTTTTTTTATTGGTAGCTCTAGTTGCTAGTGGACTCACGATGCACCTTAAGTATCTTTTTTTCTTATTGTATGTTTGAGATGATAAAATAATTTCTTACAGCCTTATGTAGCAGGAAGGTGCGACGAAGTCTTGAAATGGAAACCAGGCAATATGAACAGTGTGGATTTCAAGTTGAAGATTGTCACAGAGGAAGGGCAAGGGTATGTAATATTATACATAATAAAATTATACTATAATTAAAATCTAAATCTTTCGGACTGACCAAAGTAATGTATTTTTTGCAGAATGTTACCTACAAAAGTAGGCCATCTTTACGTAGGACACTTTGAAAGACCTTTCGCTTCTATTAAAATCACAAAAGATATTAAACACCTTAATAATAAGATAATAGAGTGCGCATTCAAAAACAACAAATGGTCCTACATGAGGGAGCGGACGGACAAAGCGTATCCTAACAGCTATACCACAGCTGTGGGTGAGTATATTCTCAATGTAGATTCTATTATGTATAAAAATGTATCCAGTTAGAACTTTGGCACTTTCTTGTAGTTGTCATTTGGCATTGATTTATGTTCAAAAAGTATTCGATTTAGAGTGACATAGTTCTAAACTGTATACATGTTTATAGACGTGACATACTGCATAATGCAATTAAAATTTGAATGTGCATGTCACCCTAACGTTTTTTATACAAAGTATTTTGATTACATTATACTGAAATGAAGTTGGTTTGAGAGCATGACATCCTATATTGTAGATTTACATTCTTCATACTTTTAGTACAGTTACTTTGAATGACCCTAAAGGACAAGTTTGGACATACTCGTGCCAATTTTATCCAAACGCCGCCTTAAGCTTTGTCCAGACTAGTCCATTTTGGCGTGTCAGATCACACGCCGAACGCACCATTTGATCAGAACGCACGCCCAACCAAACTAGCGATGTTTGGTAAAGATACGGTGATCTGATACGCCAAAATGATACAAGTCTGGACAAAGCTTTAGTTGCAGCTCCGATTCTATATATCGTACCGTATCTAACTACATGCAGCGATTACACCTTAGTTAGCTCATACCGGTTGGTATTGCTCAAAATATTTCCTCAGTTTGAACTTAAATTATCCCCTAGCTAGGGAAAAGTTTTCCGTTTTTATTTCCCGGTGTTCTATGTTCATACAATTTAATCATACAAACTGTCTCTTTTCAGCGGTATGTGACAGTATAAAGAACCCTGTTACCACGGAGATTCTATTAGATTTTATAGATAATCACAGGTTCCACGACGACTCCGATATCATGCCTCCCCCGAAGCGCATGCGCCGATAGCTAATCTAATATAAAATATAATACATTTAATTTAATGTAAAATATTTATTATTAAGAATAATATTAAGTACTGATCGTAATAATATGATTGTTTTAATATAAATCACAACTACGAATTGTTTGCAATTGAGCATCTTTTTTTTACGGAATCCGTTTTCCAATTCTTGTGTGAAACATGAGTATTATTTTTTTAATTCGTACTTTTGTAATCTCAATGTGATCGACTTTTGAATGAACTGTACGTGAATCACTATTTAAAATGAACTTTAATTGACTGAGAAATGTTTATTTGAACAAAGCTATAAAATCTTTTCTTTTTCACATTTTCTTGAATCAGTGTTAAGATTACACTCAAATTATTCTCAAATTAATTTGAAAGGTACCGTTTCAAATAAAATTACTTATTAAACAAAATCTTTTTTTTTATTTACCATATAACAACAACCAATTTACAGCTATAATAAACCATTTAATCTCCCAATCCTTGGATAAATATATTGTATAGAGAAAAACACCTGTATTTGAACTTATTTCTGGGATGGTCTTAAAATTATTTTTTAATTAGCTTCAGTTATTTTTGATAATTATGAGGTCGAAAAGGTATTGTTAAAAAGATATTATATTTATATAACAATAAATTTCAGGGCGCAACAAAACCTCAACCTCAAACGTAGCATCTACCCTCCCAGATTTCTATTGATTCACTTCATATTTCACACCCATATTATTTTATAAGTTACAATTGCATGCTGAACTGAACTGCCACCGAGTTTCACCATTTATATTGACAATTTTTATTTTGTTCTCCTTAGTAAGTTTAGTTAAATGATGATTGACATTATAAGCTGCTGCTGGCCAAAGATGCTCAGGGGTTTCGGTGTATATTATTCTTACTAAATCCATTTCCGTCATCTGTTTGTCAGGGTTGTTCTTTAGTGCTTCCAATATTTGTTTCTCTCTTTGATTTCTGTGTGCAATATAGTATTCAATTTTCTGGATTGGATCCTGTAATACAACATAGAATGTTTAACCTTTTGGCCGCCAACCATTGACTTCTATAAATATTCCACTGGACTGGCTGCTGTCAAACTGTTCTTGTGGCTATTTGATTTCCGCCATTTTGGCGCTGTAGGACGTAGCGTGAGGGACATGGTACTAAAGTCTGTGTCTGGAGAGACCATCATGGCAACCAATTAGTTCCTTAGACAGACGCTAGAGTCGTTTCAAATATAGCGAAAAATTTTCTAAGTCTATGTTTCAAATAGGCACAAAAACTTTGCTGTCAAATCATACAGACGGCCAGTCCAGTTAAATAGAAAAAAAAAATTCAGGTCAGTGCCGCCAACCCATACCGAAAGCGGTTTGTCTTCTATCGCCAAGCTATAAATGTATAAACTGTTTAGGCTATAATGTAAATTGATGTATGTTGCACATGTAAAAATGTATGCTGTATGTTTCCCAAGAAATAAATAACGACTCTATAGTAAAAAGTAGTGATGGGATCAATTATTATATCGATAATTTTTAATTTAAATTGTCTTCTAATAAAGACGTGGCGTTGAGGACTTGTACTATTATGTATTCTGTGGTTGAGGGCACAAAAAAAATTGTCTTCTATAGAAGACCATGGCGCTCAAAAGGTTAAAATATTTTTTAAGGTACATCAATATGTGCCAATGCATGGTAACATGTCATCATCATCATATCAGCCACACGACACCCACTGCTGGGTATAGGCCTCCCCTAAGGATCTCCACAACAATCGGTCCTGCGCTGCCTGCATCCACTGGCTTTCCGCGACCTCCACCAGATCGTCGGTCCACCTTGTCGGGGGCCTACCCACGGAGCGTCGTCCGGTGCGCGGTCGCCATTCCAGAACCTTTCTGCCCCAACGGCCATCGGTTCTTCTCGCTATGTGTCCCGCCCATTGCCACTTCAGCTGAGCAATCCTTCGAGCGATGTCGGTTACTTTAGTTCTCCTGCGGATCTCCTCGTTTCTGATTTGATCACGTAGGGAAACGCCGAGCATGGCTCTCTCCATTGCACGCTGAGTGACCTTGAGCCTCCTTATGAGACCCATAGTTAGCGGCCACGTTTCACTGCCGTAAGTCATCACTGGCAACACACACTGTTCATAGACTTTCGTCTTGAGACACTGAGGTAAGTCGGACGCGAAGATTTTTCGAAGCTTCCCGAATGCTGCCCACCCGAGTTGGATTCGACGAGAGATCTCTTTCTCGAAGTTGGACCTACCTAACTGGACTGCCTGTCCTAGGTATACGTAATGGTCAACAACTTCAAGTGTAGTGTTCCCAACATGAACTGGAGAGGGTACAACATGGGCATTTGGTAACATGTACAGTCCATTAATTATGCTACTGCTTGTTAATGAGCATTATATAACAAAAAAAATATATACTGTCTTTATTAGACAAAAGCCACTTCTAAAAAAATTTTTTTTATTGAAACTTCTCCCATGGTAAATTTCCTATTTTTAATAAAAAACATATTTTTTTATCCAAGACAAATACATCATTGTACCTGTACAACATTCCCATGTCCAGGGTAGATAACACTTGGCTTGAGATCCAATATTTTCTGAAGACTCAACATGTAAGTATACAAGTCTTCAAAGACCGCAGTCCCCTCGCCGAGTATACAGTCTCCACTAAAAAGTATATTGTCTTCAAGCAAAGTTAAAACTACATGGTCAGTCGTGTGGCCAGGAGTGTGGTGGACCCTCACAGTGGCTCCTTCCACTTTGATTTCTTGCCCGTCTGACAGCCAGCAGGTCGGTATTGATTCTGGCAGCTCATTATCTGGAGTGTCGGTTTCATCTTTTTTATGTTTCCATACCTTTGGCTGTCCTTGAAAAAATAAAAATATTAATAATAATAATAAGAGCTTTATTGCACACGACAAAAATATAAAACAGAAAGAAACAAAAATGACAAAAAGAAAAACATACAAAAGGCGTCCTTATTGCTAAATAGTAATCTCTTCCAGGCAACCTTGGGTGAGAGAAAATAAATAAGTAGAAGTAGGGGAAAGGGTGCAAATTTATTAGAGGACAGTTAATGTATATAGATAGAAAGAGAAAAGAGATATGTATTATAAGTTACGATTACAAGAAAGGAAATGACTTCTAACTTGATCGCCAAAGGATTTTAGAGTCTGAGCCTTTCTGATACCCTCAGGAAGTGCGTTCCATAGGCGGACGGCATGAATGAAGAAGGAGAAGGAAACAATTAACTAAGGACATATATTAATTTGTCAATGCCTGAGGGACTGGATAACAATAGAAAATCTATTGTGTCTCATTTTCCGGGCCTTGATGGTTAAAAGATAATAATTTACTGAATATTTATATTACCAGCAAGCAGTGGTGATGGGTAAAATTATGGCTAAGGTAAGCAGTTGAATAGAAAACAAAGAAAATATTATGATCTGCTAGATTGGTGGAGTGGAATTTCTAAAAGGTAAGCCAATGGGAATAGGCTTGTTTGGACCCTTCGCCACTACCAGCAAGACAAAGCGATTACTTATTTTTTTTACCTGCAATGGTGCCGTAAATGTTTTCCACTCCTCCTATGTGGTCATGATGCCAATGAGTAATGACAATATGCTCAATATTTACTTGTTCAGATTGTACAACTTGAGCCAGATTTTGTTGATATTCCTTCACATCTTGATCACCCGTGTCAAGTAATATTCTACTGTAAATTGTAATTTGATCAAAACTTGTTATAAACTGGTAAGTACACAAGATTGTTATAAGTTAATAAGAATATAGCTACTTACTTTTTTCCCGTACCAATCAAGTATGTATTGGTCCCTTGTAATGTCATGGGACCTGGATTACATCCAAGTATTCTAATAATACGGCTAGACAACTTTGAAACAGCAGGAATAACAGCAGCCATTATTTTGTTTGCGACTAGACTTAGATATTAGACCAACCAAAGTCCAAAGGTAAGCTAATAAAATTTTTGCTAATAAAACTTTGTTCAGCTAGCAACGGAACGGAACGGTGGATATGTAAAAGAATATTGAATAAATACAACTGGTAGACTAACAATTTTATACGTGTTCGTTCAACAGACCAATTTTACTAAATCGTTTTAGCAATAGGTACTTAGGTAGTCGAAGAAAGAAGTTTTTAATAGATTATTTTTTGTTTTTCAATAAATATTCAATATAAACACTTCACTTCACTGCTAAACAACTGTCACTGTCATTGTGACGGACGCGTGACGTTGACATTTTATGGTGCATTCCGATTCAGAGGGCCTAGTACGAGTTGGTTTTTTGTTCTCACTTCACTCTGCGAATAGTTAACTATCGTCTTCTCTCTATCACTCGTTCACTCGCTCGCATGATTTCATCTCTTTCACACGCTACTATTCGCAAAGTGAGGTGAGAAACACAACTCATACTAGGCACTCAGGCTTAAAAGCACTTTCAGTGTTGATCACGATAAAAAGCGTACCGAATCAGATAATCGCGCTTATGACAATTGGGACCATAGAAATAGAACGTCAAAGAACAACAATGTCAATAAACGGGTGATCCGAAAACGAATGCATACATTTTATATGAGATACGTAAAATATGTCTTAGATTCATAAAATATGACTATATATGGCAAAGGAAATTAATAAACTATGTTCCATACTGTTTTCTGCGTCGATAAACGAAATAAATGTAGCGAAATTTGGTTTTAGAGAAATTTGTGGCAATATCTTATTTACCTGTGAAAAGTGTGATTACTTGGATTATTTCTTCTTGTCACATTACAATTACTTAGAGCACAAGACACCATGGCTCCACGATACCTCTATTTTAAATTCTAATTAAGATTAACAAATATTTTAAACAAACTGTGATTGCTCATTTGCTAGGCGGGACGCTAGGGGCTCTTACTGTAAAAAATGTTGGCACATGTCATGCATCCTTTGTCTCTTTTTTACATAGACCGTGTCCGTATGATGTTAACTTCTCTTTTCCACGCTTTGTTTGTCTTCTTGAGCGCAGCGAAATTTTTTCTATGTTGGGACTATCAATGATTCGTTCGGAACGCTCGTGAGCGCGCTCACCGATGTCTTGACCTACATAACCTCAATATAAATTTAAAAGTTCGAAATTTGGACCATTTTGCTTTATATATGATCATATATCTTCGACTATTACTTCCATGGTATGCGGAAAGAATTTTCAACAAATTTTGAACTTTCATTTAAGACTGTATATACGCATTTCAAAGAAATTAGCGTTTTTCCAAACAAGTTATCTAAAGAATTAAAGCATTACTATTGATGTAAACTTTAGTTTTAGGAAGCAAAATTCTTAAATTAGTGCCGTATAGAGAGAAAAACATAATAAATTATCAGGTATTTTAAAACAAAGACAATCTGTTCAAGTGGAATTCCAAATTTGCTTGTCAGAGGTATTTTTCAAACACGTTTCAGCTGTAACAAATAATAATACGACTCATATTTATTTTTTTATTTATTGTTTGTATTGTCAAGGAGTGCCCTATAGAGAGAAAATTAAAAAAAAATGATTTTAATTACAGAGAAATAAAATATTAAAAAATGCTCAAATAGGTACACTTTGACATGTTTTTTTACTGGCAATTACAGATTTTAAAGTAATTTATTATTTTCCTTAGAAATAATGTAGAGGTTTTACCTTCCAATAAAACCGCCATTGTGCGCCGAGCCTTGTCCGGGGAGAGGGTGAGAGAGCCATTGCCGATTTTCTTGTTTTAACACGTTTTGTCGTCTGGCAACACTGGATTCCCGCCTTTTTTTCTGTAACATAGACAATTCCCGCCAAGAATCATCCCTTCCACTAGGGCAAGCTATAGCTATATAGCGCCTGAGCGCTCACTTTTTCCTCATTGTTTTCACCAGGGCCAGTAAAATGCCCCGGACAAGGCTCGGCGCACAATGGCGGTTTTATTGGAAGGTAAAACCTCTACATTGTGCTTCCTCGCCTTGTCCGGGGAGAGGGTGAGAAATGTTTGTTATTGCCCTGGTGAGGGATGATGAGCAATTAAATAAGACAATCCACTTAATCAATGCGAACTTTATTATTCAGGAGTAATCAATAATTTAAATCAATAATCAAGCATTACTAATCAAGTATTATAAACAATAATCAAGCATTATTAAATGTAATTAATTTTCATTTAATCATCAACAGGAACAAATAAATCAGACATGTTAGAAAACTGATCAGTCGCTGTATTATTTCTATTAATTTCCCTACAATAGTGTTTCAGGAAGGTTGAAGCCTGATTCCAGTTACCTTTTTTTAGAATCTTGTCAATTGGAACATTGCAAAGCCAATTTAATGAAGCTACTGCTGATCTACTACTTCCTGCACTGTCATCAATACCAGCAGACTTAAAAACTGTTCTTACCCAGTTAGCTATTATCGTTCTGGAAGCAGGCTTCGATTCTCCCTGAGTTGTAATAAAAAGTTGATGAAGTGAGCCTCTTCTCTCATCAGAGAGCTCAATAACTTTATGAATCCAATAAACGGGGCTCAACATTTGATCCTCGTGAGGAATCAGCTTCCATCCTGATTGCTGATGTCGAGCAGAGTCGGTTTTAGAGCCAAATTTTGGCCAAAGTATTACGTTAGTACCATCATCCTCAAGATGATCTGGAGAAACACACAGAAGTGTCAAATCATGAACACGTCTGCCTGACACAAGTAATAAAATAGTCGCACAACGTCGATTTGCCTCGAACAATGTAATAGTATTTGGAACGTTCTTTTGTAGCCATTGGACTACCAGTTGAGGATCCCAAATTGGGGATCTCTTTAATTTTGGACGCGAGAGCGTTATGGATTTGAGTACCTGTCTCACGAAAATATCTTCACTTAATTTCTTACCGACATGTGGTTCACAAATAGTTGAGATTACTGATTTGTGCAAGTGGATTGTAGCAGGTGCTAGTTTTTCTTTTAAATGAAGATGAGCTAGAAACTTAGCTAGGTCCTTGGCTAAAGGGGTTGCTGCAGCAACGTTGTTATCTGCACACCATTTTGACCAACGATTCCAGGCAGGTTTATAAGACAAAACAGTAGACTTACGCCAACCATTCAGTAGAAGGGCTTTTTCTTCTGCTGTCCAACACTGGAGCAAAGAGTCCCAGCTCCAATCAACCATGCTTCCAGGATCAGATCGTCTACTTTTGGAAGAGTGTGACCTGTGCTCATATCTACCAAGGTGTTGTTCAGGTTTTGTAGTCGAACTGGCCCGCTGAGGGCTCTGTTCTGAAGGTCTGGTCTCCAGAACGATTTCAGCCATTGAGGTGCAATCACCACAAATAGACCGCTGCAACTGTTCAGGTGAATTAATACCCGTGGTATGAGAGATGGAGGTGGGAACACCCATGCTAGAGTGTAATTCCACTGCCGGCTGAAGGCATTGTGAAAAACTGCTCCTTCGTCCCACGGGTCTAGTGATACGTAGTGCTGAACTACGTGAGCCTGAGCCGATGCAAACAGATCTATCTGCGGCACACCGAATGTCTGAAATAGCTCCGAAGTTGCTTCCGGTAAGAGATGCCATTCGGGAATTTGTTTTCCTCGTGAAAGGCGATCGGCGATGCCGTTGAAGCATCCGGGTAGGTGTTGGTAAGTTACAGTCATCTTCAGGTCCTGAATAAGACGACATACCTTGCGAGTCTGCTCCATGAGTAGAGGTGATCTCGTCCCACCTTGATTTCGCAGATAAGCCAGTGCTGTTACGTTGTCCGATTGAATCAGAAGGCTGGCACCCTGGAGTTCGTGTGCTTGTGCTTGGATTGCCATTTGGATGGCCACTAACTCCTTGACGTTGCTGTGCCAGGGCTGCTGATGTGGTGCCCACTGGCCCGCCAAGTATGTGTCGTTGATCAAGGCACCCCAGCCGAGATCGGATGCGTCGGACACGAGGTGATGTGTAACCTGTGGTAAATGAATCAGAGAGTATTCGCTCACCGATCGATGCCACCACTGTAGTTCCTCGATCACCTCCTCGGGCAGGATGTGGCGCTGTTTCGGGTGTCCTTGACGTAGAATTCGTAGGTGGCCCTGAAACAGACGGCAGTGTAAACGACCTTGAGGAACTACGAAATTTGCAAAATTTAATCTTCCTAGTATCGATTGAGCTTCTCTCAACGAGCACCGTTTCTTGGTCAGGAGTCTCTGAAACTCTTGACGAAGTTTCAATACCTTCTGCTGAGGAAGGTACATTCGGTTGCCTGCAGTGTCCCATCGAATCCCTAAAAATTCTAGGTTCTGAGTGGGATTTAAAACAGATTTTCCGAAGTTTAGGATCCAACCTAGAGCCTGTAGCAATGTTACAGCCATAGAGGTTTGCTGCTGAAGCAAATCTCTGTTCTGATGTGCCAACATAAAATCGTCTAAATATACAACTACCCTCATTCCGGTTTCTCGAAGTTTCTGCGCTAAAAAGTTGGTTATCATTGCAAAACATCTTGGTGCACATGCTATTCCGAATGGAAGGCATGTCATCTGATAAAGGTTTTGTCTGAAAATAAGTCTTAGAAAAGGCCGATGACTTGGGGCTATATTCACGTGAAAGTACGCTTGAGACATGTCTATCTTCGTCAACCAGTCGCCCGGTTGAAGGAAGTTTGGGATTTCGAAATGAGAAATGAGATAAAATTTCTTTATCGATATGTAGTCGTTCAGAGTCCTTAGATTGAAAATTTGTCGATAAGTTTGATCGGCCTTCTCTATTAGAAATAGTGGAGACACGAAACTGGGACTTATTTGAACTGGCTCGATTATATTTGATTCTATCATTTTTTGAACTTCTAGAGACATTTGAGGGGTATCTGGCGTCTGATAAAAATTTAAATTTGGTAAAATCAAAGGGGGTTTTTTTGTAAACGGTATTCGAAAATCTGATATCATCTTTAAAATTACTGATGGAGTTTGTATGGCTTTCCATCTTTCGATAAAATGCTTCAGACGGCCTGCTTGAAATGAGTTCGAGTCAATCATAGCGACGTCTCTTGGAGTCACCGCCATGACTTCGTTTACTAGATTTTTTATGAGTATCATATTTTCGTTTACCTCGGGAAGAAAAGTCTCGTTTTGCATTGGGTAAAGATTGGTCGTTAGTATTGCCTCGAAAGGAATATTGATTCTTAGGCGCAAATCTAGGTGCCTGTGCTTTAAAAGAGACAACATTTTTCTTTATAGGTTGTGGCTTCTGAAAAACTTTTGCTGGACCACCCTCTTTTTCTAGCAATTTACTAAATTGTTCAGGTTGAAACAAAAATTCAGACGAGGGTGGAATCTTCTTGAATTTATCAGCCGTATAATTATTAGAAATGGATTTCAAGATTTCTGTTCGCCGGTTATTAATTATAGAAGCACGCTTTCCACATATTATTTGCATAATATTATTTGAAATATCATTGTACTCTTTATCTTCGCAAAGAATTTCATTGATTTTAGTATTGAATTCCTCATAAGAAACAGCTTGCAAATCTTTTACCCAAGTCAATAACTTAGTTACATTACTTTGTAGCATACTTCTTTGTAATAATACAGCATTAGATAAAGCAGCCAATGTGCGTTCACATGAGGGTAGAAAATTATTTTTATCGTACGGCTTTAGATCGTCGTTTGTTTCCAATTCGATAAAGCCTGGCTTAGATAAGTATGTTTTTTGAGTATCAATAAAATTGATATTCGACCAATCTGGAGACTCAAATAATTGCAACGAGTTTAAAATATCAAACCGGTCCTGATCCGTCTTGCCAAAACCGGACGCTTTTAAGGTGGTTTGCAAAGATTTAAAAGAAAAGTCATTACTTTGCTTTTGATTTTCCGGTCCAGGTGAATCTCTGGATGCTTTATCTAATTGCGAATTCGTTGTTTCTGGCAAACATTGTACAACTGGATTTGTGTTATTTTGGATAAAGTTATTCATGAAATCCGTAAGCACTTGCACTTGGTTACACAAATTATCTAGCAAAGTCGGAGAATTTTGGTACTTAGCTTTTTTTGAAGAATGTCGCCGCCAGTTAGCCCGTTCCACCGAGCTACTTGAACTCCTTTCAGAAGAGGAGCTTGATGGTGATCTCCGCCTTTTCTGCCGGCTCCTTCGCTGTCGCCTTCCAGTGCTACCAGACGTTGAGGCGTCCATATCGACTATTACTTTACACAAATCGACAGGACTGCCTCTTAACTGTGCTATCACTACGAAGTTCAGCAACGCAATGAGGAAAAAGTGAGCGCTCAGGCGCTATATAGCTATAGCTTGCCCTAGTGGAAGGGATGATTCTTGGCGGGAATTGTCTATGTTACAGAAAAAAAGGCGGGAATCCAGTGTTGCCAGACGACAAAACGTGTTAAAACAAGAAAATCGGCAATGGCTCTCTCACCCTCTCCCCGGACAAGGCGAGGAAGCACAATGAGGTATTTGTCTATTGTATTGAGTATTTTGTATATACTTATATCTAATATATAATTTAATAGGAATTTTCAAAGTTCGCCCTCATTACGGTTCGCGCAGAGATGTTTCGATCATTTGTATGGAAAATTTTAAAATGGAACGTGATGCGCTGTAGACTACAGCCTTAAATGCACCTGAGGTAAACAAAACAAACAAGTGTCACTTTTGACAGAACGCTCACAGTGATTATGCCTCGGAGCATGGGTGATGGGCGGCGTAATCGCAAGATGGCGGATGTTATAACGCAATCAATGACGTCACACGGGCTGTCGTTATCGCGCTCATGGTGATTCGGTACGCAAATCAGCGCGATGAAATCGCTGTTGGCGTGACTCGGAATGCACTATAACACGGACAAATTACGTGTTCCGAATCATTGATAGTCCCAACTGTCATAAGCGCGATTATCTGAATCGGTACAGTTTGACCATAAAGGTCAAACCGCACTACAGCGGAGCGGCGCTGCGCGGCGCAGCACTGCAGCGGAGCGGCGCGGCCTCTCTTAAACGCACTATCGCGGCAGCGGAGCGGCGCGGCGTGGCTCAAATTGCCAGACGTAGCAAGATTTCATTGAAGTTGGACGCACGAACGAAAAGGGAACGCTCGGTCACGCGTTCCCTAGAACGAATTTCGAAGCAACGATTTAGCAACACATCCTCATATTTTTTATTTATTTATTTGTGTTGAGTTATGATTATGATGATTTATGAAATGATCACGTAAAATACCACTTTGTAATTTAATCAAAATTTGTACACTGAAATATCAGTAGAAATAGATATTTCCAAATACCCTCTATAGACTGAAGCTCGATTATGAAGAATATTCGGCCGCGCCGCGCCGCGAGCTATACCGCACCAGCGGCAGCGGAGCGGCGCGGCGCGGCGCGGTGCGGCAAAATATTCTTTTGCACCCAAATCTGCAGCGCCGCGCCGGTACGCGCCGCGCCGCGCCGCGCCTCTCCGCTATAGTGCGGTTTGCATCATTGCAATCAATAGAAATAATATTTGGTCACGCCGCGCCGCGCCGCGCCGCTCCGCGCCACTCCGCTGTAGTGCGGTTTGACCTTAAAGAGTTGAAATTAAATAAAATGGAACTAAAATTTTTCAGTACAAAATTTAGTAAGTGTTGCCAATTTATTCGTGATTTTGACGTGTTTACATAGAAAGTGGCGCCCTCAATTTTTGTCAACTCTTTATGGTCAAGCTGTACGCTTGTTATCGTGATCAACGCTGAAAGTGATTTTAGTCAGAATCGGAATGCACTATTAAGTTGTCTGTAAATAATATTAATCTATGGTGGTCTGTTCTTGATTTGACATCTGTCATGTCAATGTCAAAATTCTACGGTCAAAGGAGAAAAATGGCTGGTACGCTGGTTAGAGTAATTCAAAGAACAAAAACAAATCTGGGTAATTAAACTACTTTACTTAAGCTATATTGCTGACAACAGGAACTGGGGAGTCTTATGGCGAAGAGACAAATTCTGCCCAGTGTTCTGTTCACTTCTTAATGTTATTGTTTGCTGCGCACTGGGTTGACTTACATAATTTTGACGTCTTCCATCTGGTTTCAGGGATTGTTGCTCCACTAGGCAATGGTATAAACAATGTACCGGTGCGGTTCCAACAAACCCAAGCGCCTCCGACGAAAACCAAGTATGGGCCTTTGGCAGACAGTGACAGAGTCTTCACAAACCTTTATGGCCGACACGAATGGAGGCTGAGCGGTGCTATGGCTCGAGGTGACTGGTACATGACGAAGGAAATTCTACTGAAGGGCACAGACTGGATAGTTAGTGAGTATTGTTAATCAAATGACAATAATCTTTATCACAATGTGATTAGTATTATGAAGGACAAACTAAAAATGATTGTACAGTATGAGGCAAATATCTTGAAATTGGGTGGGGAGCTGAAGTGGCAGTGGGCCGGCCATATTAGCCATAGAACCGATGGCCGCTGGGGCAGACGAGTTCTTGAGTGGAGACCTTGAATTGGCAAACATAGTGTGGGACGCCCTCAGACAAGGTGGAGCGATGATCTTCGCAAGGTGGCTGGCAAAAACTGGATGAGTATAGCCGCGGATTGTGCTCAGTGGCGTGCACTCGGAGAGGCCTATGTTCAGCAGTGGACAATGATAGGCTGATGATGATGATGATGGGTGGGGAGTGTGCAGAACGCGTATTTAGGTACCTATGCGTAGCGGTGAGGTACGCAGGCTGCAGGGGCAAGCACTATTGGTTGCTTGCACATTTGTTAACTTATCCATACTCTGTCGAAAAGCTGTCAAGATATTTGCCTCATACTGTAACACCTGCAGCATAGTTTACTAAATATAATGTTTGAGAAATTAATTTATCTGATTATAAAGTCTGACCAAAATGTTATTTAAAGTTTAATTAATTAGGCTAATATAATAGCATAACAATACGTTTTCAGATGAACTAAAAACATCTGGTCTTCGCGGGCGAGGTGGTGCCGGTTTCCCAACGGGCATGAAATGGTCGTTCATGAACAAGCCATCTGACGGCCGTCCAAAGTACTTAGTTGTGAATGCAGACGAGGGAGAGCCCGGTACTTGCAAGGATCGTGATATCATGCGTCACGACCCCCACAAGCTGGTGGAAGGATGTCTTATAGCTGGACGAGCTATGGGCGCTCAAGCTGCATATATTTACATCAGAGGAGAGTTTTACAATGAGGCCAGCAATTTGCAAGTAGCCATAGCAGAGGTAAATAGTTTAACAAAAGTAATAAAAATAATAATCATTTAATTCTCACCATAATCTTCCACTTGGATGTTTGATGATGAAACATTGTGATTTTTACATTTACTGATATTAGGTTGATTTTAGTGTAGGTACTTATTACTTTATTCATTTATAAAAATAATGTAAGTAAGTGGAGGGATGCAGATATGTTCAGGCTACCTAGCTGAATAAACATCATGTGATTCTAATTACTGTTTTAATTAGTTTTCTCAACTACAATAAATTGATTCATATTAATTTTCTTTTTTAAAATTATTTATTTGTACATTGCACAATATTTGGAAACAATACAATTTACAACATTGTAAGTTCTGAGAAGCAATATATTGACAACATGTTTTTGCAAAAGTGGTGTAATAACTAATAGTTATTACCAGTTATAAGTAGTAAGTTAATAGCTAACTAATAATAATAAATATGCAATTATGACTTCAACATCTCATCTCAATGTCATTATCTTATAATAATTGTTGTAGGCATACCAAGCTGGCCTGATCGGTAAGAATTCTTGCGGTTCCGGCTACGATTTCGACGTTTACGTGCACCGCGGCGCCGGTGCGTACATCTGCGGCGAGGAGACGGCACTGATCGAGTCCATCGAGGGCAAGCAGGGCAAACCGCGCCTCAAGCCTCCCTTCCCCGCTGACGTGGGACTGTTCGGGTGCCCCACCACTGTCAATAATGTTGAGACTATTGCTGTGGCGCCAGTAAGTTTTGAAATTATAATACAGATTTCATGGCTTTAAATTTAATGCATCGGCGAGGAAACGGCGCTGATCGAGGGCAAGCAGGGCAAACCGCGCCTCAAGCCCCCGCCGACGTGGGACTGTTCGGGTGTCCCACTACCGTCAATAATGTTGAGACTATTGCTGTGGCGCCGGTAATCCGCAGAAGAACTAAAGTAACCGAATACGCTCGAAGGATTGCTCAGCTGAAGTGGCAATGGGCGGGACACATAGCGAGAAGAACCGACGGCCGTTGGGGCGGAAAGGTTCTGGAATGGCGACCGCGCACCGGACGACGCTCCGTGGGTAGGCCCCCGACAAGGTGGACCGACGATCTGGTGAAGGTCGCGGGAATCCAGTGGATGCAGGCAGCGCGGGACCGATCGTCGTGGAGATCCTTAGGGGTGGCCTATATATACCCAGCAGTGGGTGTCGTGCGGCTGATATGATGATGATGATAATACCACCGAAAGTGGCGTCCTCAGAGGTTTTTATTTAAAAAGCTGTTAATAGACAATGATTTTAATTAAACTTTTCATGGAATTTTTAGGGCCCATGGTCTAGTATTTTTAGGAGGTATCACTACCTATATATTCCCTTGTAGTCATTTGTAGAAGTAGATAGCAAATGTGTCAAAAACGGCCACTATTAGCAGTTTTGCTATCTAGTTCTAGCAGTGACTACGAGGGAATGTAATGATACTAAGTGCCCTAAAAAATCCACGTTATGTTTTATTAAAATTGTGTATTAGAATTACAATATTAAAAAAAAATCATAGTGGCGCCACTTTCAGTCATACAACCGCCTTAATGTATTTATAATGTAAATTTTTGTGTAGCTGTGCTAGTGTGCTGGTGCTGGAAATCTAGAAGTCACTTCTTTGACACAATTAAGGCCCGCCAATACAGACAGAATCTGATTCGAAATTTCCGAAATCATAAATGTATGAAAATTTCGAATTTTGCGCTGCAACAGCCGTGCGACAGCAGCGCTTCCAAGTCGATTTGTTGTCACGCGACTACACCTATAAAAAGTCCCTTCAAATGTCAATAAAATACCGAAATATTAGTCAAGGAATAATTTTCACTCCATTTCCAAGCTCTATTCAGTTAATCCTATAATTTTTAATCACAAATATGTCCCTTAGACGATCTGCCGTCGCGGTGGCACGTGGTTCGCGTCATTCGGCCGTGCCCGTAACTCCGGCACCAAGTTGTTCAACATCTCCGGACACGTGAACACTCCGTGCACTGTCGAGGAAGAAATGAGCATTCCGCTGAAGGAACTTCTAGAACGGCACGCGGGCGGTGTCTGTGGTGGTTGGGATAACTTGCTTGCTGTCATCCCTGGAGGGTCTTCCACGCCCTTGATCCCTAAAGAGTAAGTTTATAAAATTTTTACTTAAACCTTTGTAAACAAACTAGTTGTGGCTAAAGTTCTTGGCACTCTTGTTAGAGAAGAATCTCACACCTTTTATGCCATATGGTGTCTCAGAAGATACTGTCAAGCTGAAAATAAGCATCAGAAGTAACGTCTATTTGCTAAAAATAAAACAGGCGTCCCATGCATTTAATTAGAATATGTATGATCACTTTGTATGAAACAATTTTTTTTTTGCGGTTTGAAATAGGTAACTATAATAAAAGTTGTTCATATTGATATGTATTCATGCCCTATTTCTGCTTGACCAGATTTTCAAAAAACCGTCTAATTTCGAATATGGTAAGGATACTATGCATTGACCATTAGCCATTTTTGGCTGGGGCACTGGCCTTCGTTATGGGTGGATAAGGAGGATGGGCCATGCCCATAACCCACCACGCGGGCCCAATGTGGATTGGTGGGTGTTAACGACTGCAAATGTACCCGGGACCAACGGCTTAACGTGCCTTCCGATTCCGAAGCACGGAGAAACTCGAGATAATAAATGATTGGTCACCCATCCCATGACCGACCCTTGCGAAACTTGCTTAACCTCCGCAATCGCTTGGTCAGGCGCTAAACCAATGCGCCATCGAGCTCCTCATACTATGAATACAACACTGAAAATTTATCATAAAGCTTGAAAACCACTATAGCCATAAGCCAATAATATTTCTTATTATAAATTCAGTGTCTGCGAGACAGTCCTAATGGACTTCGACGGTCTAGTCGCCGCACAGACATCGCTGGGCACCGCCGCCATCATAGTGATGGACAAGTCCACAGACATAGTGAAGGCCATCGCGCGCCTCATAATGTTCTACAAGCACGAGTCCTGCGGCCAGTGCACGCCTTGCAGGGAGGGCGTCTCCTGGATGAACAAGATTATGTACAGGTCAGTGGTTGTGGTATGGTGAGGTTATAAAACAATTCTACAGACATAGTGCTGTAATAACGTAAGTCTACAGACATAGTGAGATTATAACGGAAGTCTACAGTACAGACATAGTGAAAGCCATCGCGCGCCTCATAATGTTCTACAAGCACGAGTCCTGCGGCCAGTGTACGCCTTGCAGGGAGGGCGTCTCCTGGATGAACAAGATTATGTACAGGGGGTCAATTCTGCTAATGTTCACGTCGGAATCGTGGTTCAGTGGTGTTTGAATGGTAATGCTTTTTGACACAGTTCTTGTTTTTAAACCCAAAAACGAAACACATCGTGTTTCTTAAACCCAAAACGGAAACATATTGTGTCTTGATTTTATATTTAAGAAGCAAGAACTGTGTCAAAAAGCATTACCATTCAAACGCCATTGAACCACGATTTTGACGATAACATTAACAGACTTGACCCCCAGGTCAGTTGGGATATGGTGAGATTATACCACAAGTCTACAGAAATGGTGAGGTTATAACTCATCACGAGTCTTGTAGACAGTGCACGCCTTGCAGGGAGGGCGTCTCCTGGATGAACAAAATTATGTACAGGTCAGTAGTTGTGGTATGGTGAGGTTATAACACAATTCTACAGACATAGTGCAGTAATAACGTAAGTCTACAGACATAGTGAGATTATAACGGAAGTCTCCAGACAGTGAAAGCCATGTCCTGCGGCCAGTGCACGCCTTGCAGGGAGGGCGTCTTCTGGATGAACAAGATTGTGTACAGGTCAGTATTTGTGGAATGGTGAGGTTATAACACAAGTCTACAGACATAGTGAGGTTACAACTCATCACGAGTTTAGTAGACAGTGCACGCCTTGCAGGGAGGGCGTCTCCTAGATGAATAAGATTATGTACAGGTCAGTAGTTATGATGTGGTGAGGTTCCAACACAAATCTACAGACATAGTGCGTAACGACAAATAACGTAAGTCTACAGACATAGTGAGGTTACGAGTATTGTAGACAATGTACGCCTTTTTTTCACTTAACAAGATCTTACAAAATTACGTTTTCTGTGATAACAGATTTTGTGGTACAGGTCAGTTCTAAAAATACATGTCTATCCTTGCAACAGAAGCTCTAATCACAATTACTGTTCTTGTAAACTCCTGGCTAAAGTGAGTAGTATAAAATATCTTGGAGTCACAATTGATGAGAATTTGAACTGGTATGAACATGTATCAGGACTTGCTACTCGTACGAGGAAACTAATATATGCCTTCAAAAACATACGTGGTGTTGCCGATAAGATGCTTATAAAACAAATTTATGAGGCTCTATGTGAATGTCTCCTACGTTATTGTATATGTGTATGGGGTGGTGCAGCAAAAAGTCATCTAATAATCGTAGAACGCGCACAAAGAGCTGTGTTAAAAGTAGCCATGCATCTTCCTTACAGACACCCAACAGAAGAACTGTACGAACAAATCGACGTTTTGTCAGTCAGGAAGTTGTACATCTATGAGACACTGCGCAGATTTCATCAGACTATAGTTCCGCAATTAGTACCAACCAACAAACGAGTAGATAGTATTCCACTTCCTAAAGTTAAAAGTGCCTTTGCAAAAAGACAATTTCACTATAGAGCACCACAACTATACAACAAATTTAACAAACTATACAAAATTAAAAGCTATAGTAACAACACATTTAAAAAAGTCATTCACACATGTCTTGGGCAGTATAATTACAGTAGTACTGAAAATATTTTATCGACAGAATATTAGTTAATTTATTGAGATTATTTATTTTATACATATAAAGGATTAGTAAGATTTTTACAAAATTTGATTATTTGATTGATTGTGAGCATTTATTTAAAAACACCACAATGTTAATTTCAAAATTTTAAATTACGTAACTTAGATTTGGAACTTATTAGAACATTTTTTTTTAATTTATAATTGGTAAAGTAGTATAAGTTTTTTTTTGTTATCGGTGATGGTTTATTAAATATTAGTCTTTATTGTCAAATGTATCATACTAAGGGAGAGGACTTTGTTTTCCATAACACAGACAAATGTCTACTGTGGAAGACAGATGAATCGAACGATTGTTACAATTTTTTTTAATACAATAAAGCATTATTATTATTATTATTATTAGTTCTGTTATTTACTGTTCGATTAATTTTGTGTGAAAAGATAGTGTACCGCGAATACTTTTAGGTGGCGGTTTACACAAATAGATCCATTATAATGGATGTATTTATTTTGATCTTTTCTGTTTTCAGATTCGTCACTGGCAATGCTTCACCAAAAGAAATTGACATGTTATGGGAAATCTCGAAACAAATTGAAGGTTTGTTATTTTTTCATTATAGAATTATGCAGACAAAACTGTCATCACTACATATTATAAAACAAAGAAAGTCCTTCGCCGCATCTGAATGTAGTGCCTGTCTATTCGCTATAAACTCAAAATCTACTAAACGGATTTTCAATTTTCATGCGGTTTTTACCAAATGATAGAGTGATTCCTGAGGAAGGTTCAGGTATATAATAAGTTGAGGTTTTATGTAAACTGGTAGAAATATGTCGATAATTGTTGAAGATGTCAGTAAAAATTTAGCTGACTGGGATCTTGCATCGAAAACGCTGCAATTACAAAATAATGTATTGTGGAATTGTTTCTCTTTTATAGATCTAAAAAAAGTCTGCGATGGCATAAATCTATCTTTTAAGAGCTTACTATGTATACCCGTAAAATTTTCAAAAAAATTGGTCACATACAATGCGGTAATTTGGAAAGTTATTTAGAAGGATACAGTATTAATTAATAATTAGTTACCTTGAACATTTTATGCACATTATTTTAACCTTTTATACCATATCATTTAAATTAATATAACTAGGAGTTGTCGCAAAAACTTAACGTGCGCAAAAATAAAAAAAGCGCGTTTTTTGACACCGATGGCGGGGCGGGACGAACGGGAGGAAAACAGACTTTTGGCATAGAATATATAATAGTACTAACGTCTATTGATTTTAAGGGATTTGTTTTCTTTTGAGTTTTGTTTTTCAGAAGCGAAGCGAGGCGAGTCGCTAGTACGTTATATTAGTCTCCGTTAGAAAGTTGCGATAATCTTGTTTATTCGCAGGGCACACGATCTGCGCGCTGGGCGACGGCGCGGCGTGGCCGGTGCAGGGCCTGATCCGGCACTTCCGGCCCGAGCTGGAGCGCCGCATGGCCGCCTGGGCCGCCGCCAACGGGCCCAGCCTGGCCGAGCGCCTCTACTAGGACCCCTATACCACCACTATGTGACGAGAACGTTAATATTAGAAAAATAAAAAAAAAACATGTATATTTCAAAATAAAGCAAGCTTTTTAATTATTAATGGTGACATTAGTGCGTTGACAAATCTAATGCCGGGCAAACCTACTTAAGGTTGTAGGTAGAGGACAAGTGCGCCATAGTAAAACATTTTTTCACTTTGGCCATAAGTAGTGTGTACATGCGCGAAACAGCCCTAGTAGTATGATCACCTCGAAAGTGGTTTAGTGTACCGGCGCGGCGTGGCCGCTGCAAGGAGTGATCCAGCACTTCCGGCCCGAGCTGGAGCGCCGCATGGCCGACTGGGCCGCCGCCAACGGGCCCAGCCTGGCCGAGCGCCTCTACTAGCGTGTAGCGGGGGAGAGAAACTCCCCCGCCCCCCGTCCCCGCACCACCGTCTGTCACCCCGCGGGACGGTCGTGCACGAGATTGCCGGACTATAGGACCCTTATACCACTACTATGTGACGAGAACGTTAATATTAGAAAAAATAAAAAAAAACATGTATATTTCAAAATAAAGCAAGCTTTTTAATTATTAATGGTGACATTAGTGCGTTGACCAATCTAATAGCGGGCAAACCTACTTAGGTTGTAGGTAGGAAGAGTGCGCCATAGCAAAACGTTTTTTCTCTTTAGCCATAGTGTGCACATGCGCGAACCAGCCCGAGTAGTATGATCACCTCGAAAGTGGTTTGTATACCACCGCGGCGTGGCCGGTGCAGGGAGTTTTCCGGCACTTTCGGCCCGAGCTGGATTTCGGCCGCCGCCAACGGGCCCAGCCTAGCCGAGTGACTCTACTAGGACCCCTATACTACCGCTATGTGACGGGAAAATAATTTATTATTATACAGGGTGTTCATAGCACCCTAGCAAAAACTTTCATGGCATAGTCCACTCATGATTCTGAGTCGATCTGAAGTGGAATTTTCCGTTTAAAATTCATGAAAAATTTAGTGTTTTTTTAATTTTTTATTTCACTGAATTTGTCTTCTTATTTGCAGAGAACCTACATTTACAGAAAAATATTTAAAATATCAAAATGTTATAAACCCATAATGTTGTACAATTATTTACCCGCAATATTATAGAGTCAATGAAAAATCAAAATCTCAACAGCTATGCATTTGCGACAAATTGTTCCATAGACAAAGTTGCAGTTTTCGCTAGGGTGCTACTAACACCCTGTATTAGAAACATTAAAAAAATTACATTTATATTTGAAAGTAATGCAAGCTTTTTAATTATTTGGTTAGGGTGATTAGTACGTTGACAAATCTAAAGCCGGTCACATACAGACCAAATCCCAATTCGGAATTCTGTACATACTAATTCCGAACGCAGCTAATCCATACAAATCTATAGACCTGCCACACACATGCAGGATTTTTCCGTACGATATTTCCACTATCGATATTCCGTTCGGAATTTCGAAACGGGATTCCGTCCTGTATGTGGCCGGGCTAATGGTGGGCAAACCTACTCAGCCCCCCCAGCCAAAGTAACATTTGCAAATTTTCGCTATCGCTTCGCTTCGAAACATGTATGGACTTGACGTTTTAAAATTCGATTGTTAACGAAACCTTATGTCAATCCCATACATGTTTCGAAAGCGAAGCGATAACGAAGATTAGCGAATGTTACTTTGGCTAGGCCCTCTGGTTCGCGAACCTCCGCGCTCCGCGAACTTGGAAAAGTGTGCATTGTAAACATTTTTTTTTTGGCACTTTGAACATAGTGTGGTGCGCAAACCAGCCGTAGTAGCATGACCACCTCGAGAACGGTTTTGTCTACGTTGAAAGGTCAAAATTGACATCCTTAAGTAAACAAACCCAAGAATTTTATATTCATTTTGGATTTATGTGGATTAGATGCGTTCGTAACGATTCTGTTTCGGAATTCCGAATCAAATCCATCCGTATGTGACTAGTCTAATTGTTCCATCAAACTTCGCAATGTTACAACTGTCCCACTTAGATTTTGAGTTTTGGTAAACAATACAATAATATGAATGAAACTGTTTTACTTTTTCCAATATTATGCTCTCGTTATGTAGTGGACTTAGCGATATTAATGTAATAACACCTCAAGAATCCATTGTGATGTACAGACAGACGGTTAATTCGATTAATGTTGAATAGACTATGTATTTATTACGATACTATTTTAATTTGAAACTTACATGAATCATGAATAAAAGTTTATAGTTATAATCTGATTGCGTTTTATTGAAAACCTTGAAATCTTTGGCATCTATGGCGACTATTGTTTAGGCTGACGATTTAATATAAGGGCAAGGACAAGCAAAAGCAAAGGGAAGGAGAAGGGGTAGAGGAAGAGAAAGGGAAAGGGGACGGGTAAATGGAAGAGGAACGGGATACTAATACTGGTATCTCTGGATCCAACTCTCAACGGGTAATGGGGACGGGAACGCCTTCTACAGCATTTTAATAATTCGAAAGACTTTTAAAATGTCCACTCGAACGAAGTTGCGGGCAAAAGCTAGTATAACATACTTACAACCACAACTAAAAAATAAACTCAAGTTTAGATGAAATTTAAATAGTAGGCGGCGTGGACGGCGGCGCGGTAAGTTATATTTCAAGGCAGGGCCGAGTCACAATGCTGTTTAATTTAAATACCTTTCGTAGGTATGCCTTTCGTTATGTTATGATTATTACAGGTACTCTTTTTGTTGAAACAAAAATCAGGAAAAACAAAATTCTACGAAACGAAAATCTGTCGAAACGGAAATAAAGGGAAATAACCGTGGCTCCGGTCATCATTCCACGAAAACGCGTATAGTATCTAGGTATAGTATATATATAGGTATTGAAAAAGAATATTTACGTAATAAAGTTCAAAAGTTTTTACTTTTTGGCGCTGATTTGATTTGATTTGATTTTGTTGAATTCTTGGCGGATTATTAGGTAGTTCATACTTTCATAGTCATAGTGGAATGTGACTTCTCAGGTGCACAGACTTTTACTTGTTGTATGGTCTGTGCTCTGCTCGGGGTAGCGCTGACTACCTCGCTCGGCAGAACTTGCTGAAGAAGGTACCATGGGCCCTACCGCCTAACTCAAAGCTTTAGCCAGAACGATAGCTAGACTATATCCATCCTTGTCATATCATACATAGGTAACACGATGACAAGGACGGACAGCGCACTGACGTCATAAACCAAAGCCAGAGTCAAAGCGAGAGAGTTAGGTGGTCCGGGGGCAGATACTCTCAGAAACATTACAATGAATGCGATAGACCAAACCAAAGCAATATTACTGAAGACTTGGCTGTATCACGGAATAAAGCTGTATGGACTTTCTTGTTTTTAATTATGCCTAGTTCCAATATCACGCCAACAGCGCTGTTAGCGCGACTCCATCTAGAGTAAATTTATTCTATGGAATCCATTATTAAATGCAGTCTTAGGTACACAAATATAGTTTTGAATAATTGCAATAACTTCGAATATAGTTTTGAATAATTGCAAGTGTTGTATTTATTTCGTGAATAGACGGTGAAGTCTCAGTGAACTGATGGCACAGAGAAAGCAATAACTACGTAAGACTGATGGTGTGAGTATACAGACCACATAAGAATAAATAAAACTGCGGACCACACCATAGACCAGCGGTTCCCGAATTTTGGCGACGGAATCATTTTTGGTTCACCGTTTTTGGCCGGAACCCTAGCTCAAGTAAGAAGTAAACCGACGATAAAGGTATTCCGATGTCGGCAGCGAGCAGCAGTGCTGCCGCAGCACTACTGGTCCCCATACATTCTCTATAGGTTTATATGAGAATACATTCCGAGCTCGGCAGCACTGCTGCTGCGGCAACACTGCTGCTTGCTGCCGACATCGGAATCATACCTTTAGCAAGCACGCAGACTACAGAGTTTCTATCGGCCGACAGTTTAGTCGGGCTCTCCAATCAGTATGAAGAAGTATGCAAGTGCGCACACTACAACGATTCGGTATCGGCCGATTCTTCATACAAAACCAACTATCGGCCGATAGAAAGTCTGTAGTCTGCGGGCACGCTTACTTTAGGTATCAATGATTTTTATTTACGTGAAATCACACCATACTGAGGCTTTTTGGCTTGGTGTTCACATCTTGTAAGTATACATTGACTTAAGAAGGACTTTTTAAGATATAAATGATTTATTTAGTTACCTATCTTGAATTTATAAATTCTTGAATTTTCGCGGAACCCCTGAGAGCCTCTTTTACCACCCTTTCGGGAACCCCATTCGGGAACCGCTGCATATACTTACCACACACACACACCGCCCTGCAGTCTTAAATAAATAGAAATCGTTAATTTAATAAATAGGTTTGTTCTTAATTTTATCTCATTTAAGTAGTTTTCTTTGCTTACTTTTATCTTTTTACAGTCAGTCAGCAACGAAAGTCGCTTGGCCCTTTAGTACTTTTGTAACACTTTTTTTTCACCTATACTTACGGTATCAAACATTTGATTTTAAAGTACTTTTTATAGCGGCATTCTCGTTATAGTCTTGTAGGTTGGACAAGGAACATTAGGTATTAAGTGTAGGTAAGAGTTTAGATAGGTTTTACAAAACACACATAGTGTTTTCATATAGCTTTTGATATGGTTTGTGTAGGATAAATGCATGGATATGTTTACCTTTATTTGGGTCAATTTCCAGTAGTTTAACGAATGTCGGCGATTATACCGCCCACTTTGATCACAAAGCATTCACTTGAATTCATTTTAAAATATCATTCACAAAGAATTTTAGCACTTTTCAATAATTAAAGCAAATAAACTTTCTTGTTTACATATCTCATAGCTGTCTTTTCAATTGACAAGTGACAACTGTCAGATGTGACGTTTAGCGTTCCGATTCCCGCTAACTGAATGTTTCGGACCAATGGGGAGGCGAAGGCAAAGTGAATTACAGATGGCGCTACAGTCTTTGGAACAATTGTCAGTTTTGTCTTGACTGTGTATTACGTGATTTTACTTTCTTAGATTGTATTTTTTTCGATTTTGCGGACAAACAATGTATTTTATGCTAACTTTAGCTCAGATAAAAGAAGAATTACGGAAAAGAAAAGCCAAAACAACAGACAAGAAAGTTTATAGCAACTTACAAAAAATTGCTAACAAGCATTACATTTCTTTAAATTTCGTGTAAGATTTACAAGAAATCTTTTTATTTCAGATTAGAAGCATATGATTTAAATTTTAACAAAGCAACTGAGTGTGAATTTCCGTGTTTATAGTTGCCTCATGATACCTTCTGTGCAATAGTAATTTCAGGTTTCTGTACTGGAATTTCTGTACCATCCAAAATTACAAGAACCGTTTTATCATATTTATTTTATTATTCTAAGTTTCTTGAATGACTCTGGCATATAAAATTCTATTAATTCTCTGTTTGGCCCCAATATTGGGCTTATTCCATATTTGATATACCTATCAAATTCATCCAAGTTATAAATATGCTAGAAACTGCTGAGGTTGAAATATTAAAGTACAAAGCTGTTATAATTCAAATGTTGTTTTATTTTGGCGAAGCTTCATCAAATTCATGAAACATTCCTTTTGATTTATAATGTTTCTCAGGCTCAGCAAAGGAGAAAATCGAGGGAAAAGCATCTTTTTTTGATATTTTTTTGCCCAAAATTTTTTTTGTTACTGGGAAATCGATGAACTCCAATATTTTACAACTTACATGCATAACAATGCGGCATTTTCTCAGTATAAAATTAAAAAGTGCAATACTCCAAGAGATTCCCATATGTTTTGACACTTTCTTTGAGGCGGCCGGGTACCAAAGACCAGACGCCACCTATCGGGATGAAATTGCGCTTTTCCTCCCCATTAATTTACACTTTGGTGATAAAATCAAATAAATAAATATCACCTATTTGTTATTTTAATTAAATAAAGTAAATGTTAATGTCTCGCATGCTAGTTAAACGTTTTAATATTAATATTCAGACAAAAGGTAAGTAAGTTCAGGGAGTGCGATTGTCTATGGTGTGTCTTTTGTCGATGGTACCAGGGTCTACAGATTGGGCGACATATCGCCAATTGGGCTACCTTTGGGACCGTCGCGGCTACTAAAAATTCTGGAATGGCGACTTATCGCCTGTTGGGCGACACGTTTTTCGACTTATTGATATCAGTTTACATAGTTTTCTCTATGTGTTCTCTAGTCTAGTTTTCTATGCGCACGGGGTGGGTAAGTAAGTGAACAAACAATCAAACAAAAAGGGAAAATGGGGTAAATAATAATATAAATAATCGTAATTCCAGTGTAATAAAACAGTAGCATGACACGTTTAAACGTTTTTTTTATGTTTTTTTTAATTGGGCTACTTTGGGCTATCTTTTCATCGGCAAGTGGCGACTTGACTAGTTAGGCATCTGGCAACCCTGGATGGTACTCATTCGAGAGAATTCTAGCAAACTCGGTGGGTTTCCGCCATTTGACTTTTTCGCCTGTGTCATTCAGAGATGCAGGAAATTTTCGTCATGTGAAGTCAATCCATGTAATTGCTGTCTGGGTTTTCTTTAATTTCAGAATGTGTTGAGCCTGAATTGTAGGGGTGAGTGTTCTACCAATGGATGTAACTATTTGTCTGTTTTTTTTTAGTAGTGAGATCCAGATTGTAACCTCGTGTCGTATTGTTCTCAGGGCTCCAGCTCGTCAATTTATATTTCATCATGTCTTTCATGAGATAAAAACCTGTGATAATTAAAGCCCAAATTTGGTAAGTTTCTCAACCTTGTTATAATGTTAGTTGTAAAGAGCTTATTAGATCATCCTGAATTAAGGATCCGGAATTCAGAGTCCGATTTAGGACGAGAAATTCAGTCGCCAATTAGACCGTCCTGAATAACGGATCCGATATCACAGCTTAACAATAATACAGTTGTTACACGAATGTACTTACGCAGAGCAACGGGGGGCAAAATACAGTGACCGTAAAAATACATGTAGGTAGGTATAGGTATGTAGGTAAGAGGTATAAGTATGTAGCTAGGTTGGTAGTAGGTACATGTCATTTTCAATGCTAATCTGAATCAGGTTTATTGATGTAGGTACTAGTATTTGCGTGAATTTGCGAATAACTCATCTAATAACATACCTAAAATCAATTTTAAAAGCAAATACCAACAGGTGACAGCTGTCAAACTTGGGGTCGAGAGGGGCCCAAAGGGGGCTGGAGGGGGTCGAGGGAGGCTCTGGGGGGGTCGATGGGGGCTCGAGGTGGGCTCGAGGGTGACTTGAGGGGAGCTCGAGGGGGTGTCAAGGGGGGTCGAGGGAGGCTCGAGGGGGCTAGAGAGGGGGTGTCAAGGGGGGTCGAGGGTGACTTGAGGGGGGCTAGAGGGGGGTCGAGGGGGGCTCGAGTTGAGTTTGGAATCGAACCTGTTTTACTCCTGTAGGTCCCGGGTTAGGTTAGAAATTTAAGGCGATTTATTTTTTAGGGTTCTGTCTGTCTGTCCGTCTATCCGTCCGTATGTCACAGCCACTTTATTCCAAAACTATTAGAATTACACAGTTGAAACTAGGTAGGTAGATGTATTCTGTGAACCACTTTACGATTTTTACACAAAATAAAAAAAATATAAAAGATTAAGGGGGGCTCACCATACATGGAACTGAAACGGAAAAAAAAACATTAAACCTATACGTCTATAAAAATGACATTGAGGTTTCTAAAAGTATTTTTTCTCAAAATCAACCGTTTGGAAAATATACACTTCCAAAGTGGTAAAATGTGTGCCCCCCCCCCCCCCTCTAAAAATCTGATAAAATATATGTTGTAGATCTTAACAAACACTATCAACGAAAATTGGTTTGAATGAGATATAATTAGTAGTTTTAGAGTACCTAGCACATTTTCCAAAACCTATATATATATATATAACTTTGTCGTTTACAAACACTATGAAAACTAGACGAACGGCGACTTTTTTTCGCCAACATAAAAAGCGTTGACTGACTGTATACTCTTTAGGCTGTGATACTACTGTGTCGGAGCCGAGCGTCCTGAATGCGATTACACTGTACTAACTGCGTCCGATTTAGCATCCTTAACGCCGGAGACCATTTTCTATCCTAACTAGGATCCTAACTAGGATCCTACCTTCCTGAATGCAATTACACTTCTCTGAATTAAGGAGCGACTTCATTCCGTATCCTTGATTCAGGATGATCTAATAAGCTCTTAAGGAAAACCTCATATTCAATGAGGACAATTTGGTGACTTTGATTTTTTATTACAGGGCTCCACAGTTTTACCTCAAAATTTCAAGATATAAGTACTTCCAGGGAATACTTCCAAGGTTATGGTTTGAGCTTGTTTCGATGTAACGTCGTCTGTGCAGCGGCTTGGCTGGTATTCCATGCTTTGACGTCTCATTAAAATCAGCGCGTCGAGCACATGTTAAACCATACCATTACCATGGATTTATAAAACTAACCAAGGTATTCCTCAGCCTTCCTTTATTATCATCGCGGCAGTGTTTCTGTAGTATGTACCCGGTGAAGTAAATAACGTTCATATCCAGTACAAAATGGTTATTTGATGACATGTTCAAACTCAACCCGGAGCAGGTCTACAGCCAATAAATGTACCTATAGTCATGTTTCAAATTTATTTAGCTTCAGCGTAACTGGTTCATGAGCCAGAATGTATAAATAATTCTATTTTACTATGAATGTCTTGTGTTAAGATGATAAGTAATAGGTATCTTAGCATAAGTTTTTTTTGTGAGTACATATGTATTCGGTTCTTAACGGTCCGCCGACTTGAGAGATATGGTGACGTTTGAAAACTTATTTCAAACGCGGAGCCGGCCTCTTAATCCGTCCGACTAACTGGAAACGAACACATATGCCCTCACCTTTACTTTTAAGGGTTTATAGTTTAAATCCCTACTTCTTCATATGGTTTTAATTTTATAATGAACCCAAGGGTATTGTTTTTGTAATAAATGTATGGTCTCACTTTAACCTGTTAAGGGTCCCTGTTAAACCATTTGCCCTTCGTGCGGTTTTAACATTATAATGGGTTCTCAAGGTATTATGTATTAATATAAAATGTGTGACTTCATTTTAACCCTTCGGATTCTTCGTTAAACCATTTATACCCCATGTGGTTTTAAATATTTTTATGACATATTTTCTGTGAATCGTTGTTAACTTGGTATTAATTACACAACGTGTTAAATAAATGTTTATATCAACGTAAATATTGGTTTGATTTATTAAACTCACTTTGTTTCGATCCGTGGACAATTTATCTTTTAATTTTTAACTTTCATTGATATTATCGGCGCCCAAAATCATAATTGTTCCATGGATGACTGAGCCACGCGAATCCACATAACCCCTTTGCTCTACCGACTAACATTTTCAGTGGGGTAATTTCCATCTATACCCCGGGGTAAAATTTTTCCCATTACAGTGGCGTACCCAACGTGTGGCCCAGAAAAGTGAGATTAATAATTCAATATTTTAGTGCTTTATTTAATGTGAATTTAATTTTTTTTTCATTATGGCTGAACTTAATTGTAACTTTAATTTCTTGCTCGGGGAAGAACTTGAACATGAATTATCCGTCTTTAAAGTCTCTTTTGATGAGCATAGTAGTGCTGACCAATTACCGCACTTTTTAATGAATACCTTGATACTAGCTCGTAGGGGTAGCTTAGAAATTCCTTCTGCGACTGTTTTTAGTAGTTCCGAATTTAAAATTACTGCTAACCTTTAAATAAAAAGTTTTCGCTCGCGTCTGTTTAGTTTAGAACTCCAATTATAAAACGGGTTCTGTATATCATTTCATATGCCACCTTACGTCGTTGCAAGGCATCTCACCCAATTTTGTGTTTTATATATTTGTGTTCAAAATTTTTAACCCAATTTGGGGGACACTAGGTCATATTTGTCCATTTTGGCATATGGCGTCCCTGTCAGTGGTTTATTTGTTGTGCGGGGCACAGTAGTGGCGCTTGAAACCCCTTTATATGGCTTTAGTTTCAAGCCTGCCCTTGTGTTACCTTTAGCATGATGCTGTTTCGTCGTTGTTAGTTGGGTGGGTTATGTTTTTGTTGGTTTTTGGTGCATATGTATACTGCGTTCAAAATTTTTAACTCAATTCGAGGGACACTAGTTCATATTAGTCCGTTTCGGCATATGGCGTTCCTGTCGGTGGTTCATTTGTTGTGCGGGGTCACAGTAGTGGCGCTTGAAACCCCTTTATATGGCTTTAGTTTCAAGCCTGCCCTTGTGTTACCTTGTGCACGATGTTGTTCTTTCATTGCTAGTTAAGTAAGTTATAACTTTGTTAGTTTTTAGGGTATATTTTATCCGCGTTACATCCGTAGGTCTTGTCGCATTTGTGTAAACCACAAATGATACCAAGGATGGTAACATTTCTGTTTTTTATTATGATGGCGTGTCGTCCTGTGTGATGATTTGCTTTAGCAGTTGTTGTGTGTTTTAAGGGATGTTGGATTTCCACTCCTCACACTGTACTTTTAGAAGTCACTGTTTTGCATACTTCAACTTTACATGTAATTTACCCATGTTTGCAGTTTGGTAAATTACGTGCTGGTTTTTGTTTAACCAACCTGTGTTTAACACTGGTTATGGCTAGAACCTGGATTAGCTCTCCTTTTGTGTTATTGGGTCTATGAAACGGTTCTACCTTTTTCCATTTTCACTCTTTTGAGTTATTTATTAGGTTTCCCTTGATATGACTCAAGCTTTTTGTCTAAGTTTCGAGTCTTGAGGTGGTTTATCTTTAAGTAAAGTAGGATTAAAGCTGTTTTGTCTAGTTTAGGTTGTAACTGTAGATTTCGTCGTTCCTCCTGACGAAAAATTTTATTCAAAATATTCATTTTGAATAAAATTTTTCTTTCCCAACTAAGACGGTACTGTAACACTTTTTTTTCACCTATACTTACGGTATCAAACATTTGATTTTAAAGTACTTTTTATAGCGGCATTCTCGTTATAGTCTTGTAGGTTGGACAAGGAACATTAGGTATTAAGTGTAGGTAAGAGTTTAGATAGGTTTTACAAAACACACATAGTGTTTTCATATAGCTTTTGATATGGTTTGTGTAGGATAAATGCATGGATATGTTTACCTTTATTTGGGTCAATTTCCAGTAGTTTAACGAATGTCGGCGATTATACCGCCCACTTTGATCACAAAGCATTCACTTGAATTCATTTTAAAATATCATTCACAAAGAATTTTAGCACTTTTCAATAATTAAAGCAAATAAACTTTCTTGTTTACATATCTCATAGCTGTCTTTTCAATTGACAAGTGACAACTGTCAGATGTGACGTTTAGCGTTCCGATTCCCGCTAACTGAATGTTTCGGACCAATTAATTTACACTTTGGTGATAAAATCAAATAAATAAATATCACCTATTTGTTATTTTAATTAAATAAAGTAAATGTTAATGTCTCGCATGCTAGTTAAACGTTTTAATATTAATATTCAGACAAAAGGTAAGTAAGTTCAGGGAGTGCGATTGTCAATGGTGTGTCTTTTGTCGATGGTACTCATTCGAGAGAATTCTAGCAAACTCGGTGGGTTTCCGCCATTTGACTTTTTCGCCTGTGTCATTCAGAGATGCAGGAAATTTTCGTCATGTGAAGTCAATCCATGTAATTGCTGTCTGGGTTTTCTTTAATTTCAGAATGTGTTGAGCCTGAATTGTAGGGGTGAGTGTTCTACCAATGGATGTAACTATTTGTCTGTTTTTTTTTAGTAGTGAGATCCAGATTGTAACCTCGTGTCGTATTGTTCTCAGGGCTCCAGCTCGTCAATTTATATTTCATCATGTCTTTCATGAGATAAAAACCTGTGATAATTAAAGCCCAAATTTGGTAAGTTTCTCAACCTTGTTATAATGTTAGTTGTAAGGAAAACCTCATATTCAATGTTGGACAATTTGGTGACTTTGATTTTTTATTACAGGGCTCCACAGTTTTACCTCAAAATTTCAAGATATAAGTACTTCCAGGGAATACTTCCAAGGTTATGGTTTGAGCTTGTTTCGATGTAACGTCGTCTGTGCAGCGGCTTGGCTGGTATTCCATGCTTTGACGTCTCATTAAAATCAGCGCGTCGAGCACATGTTAAACCATACCATTACCATGGATTTATAAAACTAACCAAGGTATTCCTCAGCCTTCCTTTATTATCATCGCGGCAGTGTTTCTGTAGTATGTACCCGGTGAAGTAAATAACGTTCATATCCAGTACAAAATGGTTATTTGATGACATGTTCAAACTCAACCCGGAGCAGGTCTACAGCCAATAAATGTACCTATAGTCATGTTTCAAATTTATTTAGCTTCAGCGTAACTGGTTCATGAGCCAGAATGTATAAATAATTCTATTTTACTATGAATGTCTTGTGTTAAGATGATAAGTAATAGGTATCTTAGCATAAGTTTTTTTTGTGAGTACATATGTATTCGGTTCTTAACGGTCCGCCGACTTGAGAGATATGGTGACGTTTGAAAACTTATTTCAAACGCGGAGCCGGCCTCTTAATCCGTCCGACTAACTGGAAACGAACACATATGCCCTCACCTTTACTTTTAAGGGTTTATAGTTTAAATCCCTACTTCTTCATATAGTTTTAATTTTATAATGAACCCAAGGGTATTGTTTTTGTAATAAATGTATGGTCTCACTTTAACCTGTTAAGGGTCCCTGTTAAACCATTTGCCCTTCGTGCGGTTTTAACATTATAATGGGTTCTCAAGGTATTATGTATTAATATAAAATGTGTGACTTCATTTTAACCCTTCGGATTCTTCGTTAAACCATTTATACCCCATGTGGTTTTAAATATTTTTATGACATATTTTCTGTGAATCGTTGTTAACTTGGTATTAATTACACAACGTGTTAAATAAATGTTTATATCAACGTAAATATTGGTTTGATTTATTAAACTCACTTTGTTTCGATCCGTGGACAATTTATCTTTTAATTTTTAACTTTCATTGATATTATCGGCGCCCAAAATCATAATTGTTCCATGGATGACTGAGCCACGCGAATCCACATAACCCCTTTGCTCTACCGACTAACATTTTCAGTGGGGTAATTTCCATCTATACCCCGGGGTAAAATTTTTCCCATTACACTTTGTCTTGTCATAGGTAAGTACTTAAGTGTTTCAAACTGTGTCATAAAAGTTGCTATGACAAAGTACTAAGTGTAAGATTCGTTGCTGACCGTACCTAAACAGTAAGTTCATCCAGGGCCAGGGAAACTACCATTCGGCAAATATCCCTCATGGTTTGAGGAGCCACGCCAGTTTTTAAGGCGCAGATCACACCATTATTTAGCACCAAATAAGATTAATTTGCAGCACACATCCTGAATTTAGCAGCAAAATATTAGGTCTTTACCTATGAAATTGCCGTTTTGTTTGAAAAAAGTTAAAGTATTTTTTTTCGAACTTATTTATTTCTTTTATTCAAAGTAATCACCCCTGCAATCAATGCATCTTTGCCAACGCTGTGGCAGTTTATGGATGCCCTTCTTGAAAAAATCAGCTGGACGGGAGACAACAAACTCTTCAAAGGCGTTTTGTACTGCCTCTCGGGAATTGAATTTTTTTCCCGCTAAAAAGTTGTCCAAATTTTGGAAAAAGTAATAGTCGGTAGGCGCAAGATCTGGTGAGTATGGCGGATGAGGGAGAGCTTCCAAACCCAACTCATGCAGCTTAGAGACGGTCTGTTGTGCAGTATGGGGTCGCGCGTTGTCGTGAAGTAGCAGTGGGGCACCACTTTTAAGCTTTTTTATCTTGCCAATCTGTCGCAAATGGACTAATATTGTTTTGATGCTAACATCAAAAGCTGCTGCCAGCTCAGCTGCAGATTGCGATTCATCTGCTTCTACAATCGCCTTTAATTCATCATTGTTGACCAAAGTTTCCGGACGACCACGAGGTTCATTTTTCAAGTCAAAATTCCCAGAACGGAACCGAGCAAACCAATAACGGGTTGTACGTTCGTTTGTACAGTTCTCTCCGTAAACGTCGTTGATGTTAGGGGGCGTCCATTAATCACGTGATGTTTTTTTGCCCAATTTTTGACCCCCCCCTCCCCTGTGGTGATGCATGGTGAGGTTTAACGTTAACCCCCCCCCCCCCTCTAAATCACGTGTATTTTTTTGGTACAAAATAATCTCAACAATTTTTAGTACGAACTTGTTGCGGTGGGCGGGAAAATCGTCCTGGTAATGGTGAGTCAACAATCACGCGCAGTTTTCGGTTAAAAGTCACGCGTTCAATGAAAAAAATTAATACACGTGATATCTCACTACACCCCCCCGTCCCCCCTTGTGATACTTCGTGATTTTTTCAACTACCTCCCCCCCCCCCTTTCGAGGCTCACGTGATTAATGGACGACCCCTTACGTGTCGTTTGTGCCGCGTTGGTGCCACGACGGTACTCATATTCCATAATAGGGAATATGCATAAGTCACCGATTTTCCTAAAATTGAGCTTGATCGCTGCGGACACTTGTAAAAACATGATGGAACAGAAAGAAAAATAAAAAAAAATATTGTTTTCGTTTTATCACACGATGAATTCAGGGGAAAATAGCGAAATTTTTTTTTTGTTTTCGGATATAATGCACTTTACAGTCAGATAGAATATCGAAAAAGAAATAATATTTTGTATGACACATATCTACTTAAACGCAAAATTTAGGGAGATAATTGAAGATTATTGGCTAACTCCATATTAAACGCGCCCGAAACACACCGAAACGTGATGTGTGACGTCACCGTTTTGTATAGAGCGTTTTCGGCGGGAGCTGATGCGTGCTAACTTCAAGTACCTATATTACGAGAAAAAAACGCATTAGACAAGTTTCAATAATACAGTTGATTTTCTCACGCATTATACTATTGATTTTGATAGAAAAAAATTTTTATGCATATTCCCTATTACACGAAATTTCGAAGTATCCATTATGAGGAAAAATATTGAAATGTAATGAAAATACAACGCTAATCAATAAACAAAAGACTGATTTTGTAAATAGAATGTCATATTTTTAAAACAAAATTAATTTGAATTTAGAATTCATAGCCAATCAAAACTTTTTTTTGTTTGAAAAAGTCTGTACCTGCAATACGGCAATTTCATAGGTAAAGACCTATGAAGATCAATGCAAAGGTGGCTCCTCAGACTAAACATCAGGATTGAGGAGCCACCCTGGAACTCGCCAAGTACCAGTTGATTTTTTTTTTAAATTAGTGCATCATTTAGCATAAATTGTGTATAGTACTTGCTAAAAATTTGAGCTCAGTAGTGCTGGAGTTCATGAAAATACAATACTTACTTTTAGTAGGGCTCCTCAATCCTGATATCCATAATAAAATAATATTAAGATGGTGGTACAATCTACCTACAATACCATGGGCAACAGCGTCGCTTAACCACTCCTAAAGTAAAGATAAAAGATATTTAATTGTAATTAATTATGTAGTTATTGTCGACTGTTTATAAGGTGATCTAAACGAAAGGAGCTTCAATAAAAGTGGGGTATAATTTTCTAAATTATTTATTCCTTCTATCATCATCTTTCTTTTTTGATAATCCTATGATACCTTATCTCTATTTACAGTTTGTATAAATTAAAGTAGCTGTATTTAATTTACATAGTAGGCTACTATTGTACACTGCTTTCATCACGAAAGACTTGACTACTAAAAGGTAAATTATAAACAATATGGTTAATCATTACCATTGTAACAACTATTTTGTGCAGATTTGTATTTTTAATTCAATCAATTCAATTCTGATCAAATAGTTGTTACAAAAATGCTAGTGACAACCTTTAGGAATCCCAAATGATACAAAATAAAAAATGATTATCAACAGTTAAGAGTAACAAAATTTTGGGTAACATTGCTGATTTAGATTTGAAAAAATATTTGATATAAAAACTAAAAAAGTTAATAAAGTACCAATTGATCCGAAGATTTATCAATCGAAATAAAAACTCAACACCAAGTACCTAATGGAAAATAATTTAATTTTAGGAAGAATAGTGCCGACACACTGTCAATTAATAACAACAAATAAATTATGTTTAAATTAAATAAATGGCACAGACCAAATTCTACGACCATTTTTGGTACATGGTGATGTGTATATTATTCTCATAACATAATTTTGGTTGAAATAACAATATAATAATAATTTTCGTTTGTCGATTTGCCAAATAATCATGATTTAATATAACCAAACAATATAATCTATATATCTGATGGAAGCAACTGATCGTTGTGCAACAAAAGAACTCAAAACTTCTGCATAACAACGTAATGGCAATCAAGTATCGCTAAATAACATCGGTGGAGATCACATTTACACGATATAACTTTAATTTTATATAAATACAAAATATACACAGGTAATTTACCTAAGTCTATAGCAACAACTTCAATGCAATATATCACTTTATATTGATGTGAAATTGATACGGTTACAATAGGCTTATGAGGAATTAACGTACTTAAACAGAATGTTTCACATAAATAACTGTATCCGGTAGGCGGGTAGGGTTTGCATTACGCGAGCAACCCGCCACGGCGGCCGGGGCCGCGACGCCATCGCGACGGATCGTCACCGCTCTCCGACAGATCAAGATCGCGATATCAGTCTCACTTATTCTGTCATTATAACGTTACGACTACACCACAGCTCGTAAAAGCAAGAACGTAATACCTTCAATAAAAGCCGCATAAAACTTAATACTCCAGCATAAAAGCGCACGCGCGGATCGAGTTATGCGAGTCTTATTGTTAGTTCGAGCTTCTAATATTAATAAATTAGTTACGGAGAAATCGCGGACCAGCCGCTTTCGACCGTTCGATCCCATCGGATCTTAATCACTAGAAATCTCGGCAGAGACCTTTATTTGGCTCGGGGTACTACTACTGAAATTTTTGAACACGTGACGTTAGTGTAGGACTACCTATTTCAGTGTGCGCAACCGCAAGCTTAGGGCTTATACCGGAATAACTTACAATTAAATCATAAATAAATTTGACATTGCATCGACGACGCGCGTCCACTACGCTCTGAACTCAGGAGGTACTCAAGCGTCTGGACTATTGCAAGGACTGTGACCGATGCCAGCACCGGTGCGTGGTGAGATGAGTTTGGATTTGGCAACGCGCGACATTGGTATTAAACGCAGTGAGAAATGCCGTTAAATAGAAGATCAGATCTACAACGATCCGTCAGGTCAGGTGGCTTTTTAGTCGCGTTTTGCCAAATGCTCGTCCTAGACGCAGTCGAGGAGGTCTACGTCGGGCACGAGGCGGTCGTGCGAGGCGGCGGCGCGCGGCGGCAGCTCGTTGCGCGGGTCGCGCGCCAGCCACGGGTGCCGCAGCACGTCGCGCGCGCTCAGGCGCTCGCACGCCTCCCGCCGCAGCAGCGACCGGATCAAACATTTACCCCGCGAAGATAAACACTCGGGCACCACGAAATACCCCCGCGATATTTTTGCAAACAGCGATGCGTGCTCTGAATCGTTGAAAGGATACCTGCAACAAAAGAACGACACATTAAGTTTCAGATAACACTCGACTAATTAGTATATCTATTTTTGGGCCATTATCTAGTAAACGCTCCAAAAATTAAGATAAATTTGAAACGGATGAAATCTTGGCAAAAAGGCACGCACAAAAAAACCTTATCGCATTTTAAAAAGATAAGCGCGCATCATTAACATCGCCCGTCGTTAGACAAGGGATCCACAAATGGTGCAGTTTTTACAAAGCACAGCACCAATTAATGACGGAGAACCGATTGTCATTTCGAAAGAGCAGATGCACTCCGAAATAAAAACTCAGGTACCTTGGAACCCTTCCGGCGACAGGTGATGCGGCGATTGCGGCGAAATCCCGAATTTCGAATATAAATTACGGGTGCGAGGGACCGAAAAAAGAAAACAAAGGATCGCGAACGGCAGGTGCGGAGGAGGCCGGGGCGCAACGTCTCCGCCACATGACTGCGGCAGGGCAGGTGCGGCGAAGATTTCACTAGCCTCATTTATATGTGGGTGATATAATTGTTAGCCGTTGGCGCGTAACGGCCGACAGGTGACCATCCCCCGTCCTCAACGGTCGTCGCGACCCTTTTGCGATCTCTAAAAACGGTAAGTCCCACGCCTAGCGAGGCAGGTGAAGACGCCCATACCATACGTTACAGAGTGATTATTTCTAAATACACACCTTCCAACGAGCATGGTGTACAGTATGACGCCGAGCGACCACATGTCAGCAGCTCGGCCCGAGTACGTCCGATGAGCTCTTAAGATCTCGGGAGATACGTAAGCTGGACATCCTCGCTTGTCTTGAAGTAAATCTTCCTCGGGATCATCGAGGACTACGGCATCTTCTAACGACTCGAGTTTTAAAGTCGTTCTGAAACAAAAGGAAAAAACTTTCAGTATTGTAATTAGCTGTTGATTTATTTGAGAGCTCGCCATATCAGTTCAATTACGCCTGCCGCGCATTGACCACTGACCCACATAAATCGCGAGTGCTCCACCTATAATATGATACGCGGCGTGATATGTGTTCGTCCGTAAATGGATCCCTTTGTGCACAAAGCTTTGTCCGGGCACTATTAACGATTCGCGCTACAACTAATTAACGTTAAAGCACCACTCAGTAAACCTGCGGTGGGATGATATTTCACAACGAGATACGCAGGGTGCGGGCTCGGTTGGATTCACGTGCGACAGTAATGTCATGCAAATAATTACAAGCGAACCATAAAGCTGTTTGGTGACGCAATAGGTTTTGTTTCATCACTCGGGCTTTGGGCGCACCGTGTGCGACCTCGTGTTTCACAGCCGCCGCATCGTTTCGAAATGCATTAAATGCACAGTTCGAAATTGTACACCGCTGTATATTCGATTGAAAGTAAATAAAACCGCTCGGATCGAGTGACAAACGAGACTTCTAGCCGTACGCTTTCCATGTTTTGCCTACTGTATTGAATTTAGCTTTGACTTAATCAAGATTCTTTGCAATGTTGCAAACTTGCAGCCTACAAAATAAACAAAAAAATTTCAATACAAAATCACCAGGCGATTTTTTATAATAAAAAATAATAAGAACTGAGAGGCAGGTGCGCGGTAGGCGTTTCGAAGGAGTATTAAGTCGACGTGCATTAATGCATATAGGTAGGCGATATTTTTAGCCTGTTTAATAATACTCATAGGGGGAACCTGAAGAACTTAAATTAATACAAATAAAGAACGACTGTTGTTCTATTTTCGAAGTTGATACGTTAAAATTAGATCTCATTCTAAATTACAATAAATCTTGCATCAAACTAGAAAATGTCATTTATGAAGAAACAAAGTTTTGATTGCTCATACGTATTCCGAAAGATAGAGGCAATCAATATCAAGTTTGCTCAGAGAGCAGTTACAAAACCCGCAAGTTGCGGTCTCAGCCGTTTGACAAATATTCTGCGGACGCGGCACTACTCACTGAAATTGACGATGGCCGCGGCTGCATCACTCCATGCGCGGAGCCAATAGGAACACTTCGTTTTCAACCGTAGCTGATTGTAATAAAATTGTGCGTGCGATAGTCGACAAGATAAATGCTACAGCCATTTATTATTAAATTTATAAGTGATTAGATCGTGACAATATGGAGCGGTTGGCTCCTACTAAAGGTTACTCTCGTTATAGGTGTCGCAATCGCTGCCAGTTGCTTGGTGAAATACAAGCGCGCGATACCATTCGCGAATGAACCACCAGATTTACACCTAGGCAGCTAGCAGCATCATGATTATAGAAAATTTTTTGTTGTTTGTCAGGTTTCATTGTCGAAGCTGTGCGGCCAGCCATGCGTGGCGCTGCACGTGCCCGTTAGTCGGTGTGTGGCAAGAGATGCTCTGTGGGAACCAGCTGACGAAACGAGTGACGTCACCTCACCATGCAACTGCACTCCGGACCTTTTTTTGTAATCCATCAGTGAGCGGAGCTGGATCTGAGGGCGTCCTCGTATCCGTTTAGGTCTCGCCGCGGCTGCGCAACTGATCCTAATTAAATCCCTACAGCGGCAAGGCTAAAGTGCGATGTCTGCAGTTGCAATCGATTCGAATTTCGCAACGTGTAAATAAGTTATACGGTGTCGTAACGCGGTCGGAAGGTTGGCCGGATTTCCGAGCGGTGGCCTCCAAGGATTCTCGGCTGTGTCTCGGACGCAGGCCCGGGCGAAAGGACAACTCACATTTACGCAATTTGGCATTACGCACACACGAGCCGAGAGTCGCGTGGCCGCTGCCGAACGATCTAATCTAACTCGTGAACTCATGTCCAAAACTAAACTGTGTGCATTACTAAATTGACTCACGTTTACAACTTCGCAATACTGTTAACTAATATTTCGTTAAATTACATGTTTGTAAATGGGTGGGTAGCAGTAACTTTATTGGTCAAGTTTGTAGAAACTCGTCGTTAACACACTGAGTGCTTAATTTAATTTCTCATTATAATTTAATAAATTTCTCATTGCAATTAATAATCGTGCCGATTTGTCAATAGGCAGCGTTCTTTGTTGTGGCTATTTTATGTAACGTGTGTAGTTAGACCGGTGGCGGCGCGGGCGTGTGGGAGATCGCCCACAATTAGCGGGATGCGCCGGCGCATGTTTCGCAATTGCCGCCATTGCTCAACTCAACCCTGACAGTTTCGTAACAAACAATGGCAGTCAGATGCAGCACACACGCATGCACTTCCTGCTCGCCTAAGCTCCGCACATGACGAACGCCTTGCGCAAGCGCTAGGAAGCGCTTTATGCGACCATTCACAAAACTGTCTCGATGTGTCAGCCGGCCGGATTGCGAAAGGTTGTATTTTAATGGCCGTCAGCGCTGCATAATTCACTATTTACACTTCATATTGAATTGAGTGTTTCCGAGCCCTATGGTGTACCCACTAGTACGGTGTAGTGTAGCGGTTAGTCATAGGCTTTCGTAACCCGCATTGTAGGGACATGTGGTGTCGCAAGCGCGTTGCCTCACCGCAGAGATGCCGCCGGGATAGGTTGGGAAACCATCCCGACCATGCCCAATTATACGGCGTCACTTATTGCACAATCGTGTTCCCACAGCGGATGTTTTATGAAATTTGATTGATAACACTATCAGAGCATGAGGCTTTTCAACCTATCGTTCTGTTAGCACGTGAATCAGTCGAATGTAAATGAATAGCGTTGCGAAAACCTCAAATTAGGCCTGTCATCATTCGGAACAATTAACCGCTTGACAAATTGCTACACGTATAATATACTCCTGAATTTAGGTCTCCAAACCGCATAAGCAGCGGTACTGTTCTCTTTATCGGAGTAGCGATAACGCAAGTCGAACTCAGTTTTGAAACCGAGCGCTGGGCTGCTTGCGAAAACACAAATGTGAACATCGGTTGCAAAATTGTTTTAGTTTTAAATCGAATACAGCGTCGATGGTGAGGTGAGATGCGGGCGGGGATGGGGAGAGCCGCGGGTGACATTCGGTGCACGGAGGATGGTGCTGCAAGGAGATCGGATAGCGTAACCGTTGCGAGCCGTATTTGGCAGGCGGCGGGACAGGCGCGCATGTCACAATGGCGCGGATTATGAGGTGCGTTGCGATATGGCATGTTGCAAGCCCGGGCGGCAGTCCAAGCGCCGCCGCCGAAATAATCCCGTGTTGCAACGCGCGGACTGCGGAACGGGCGCCACTCCAGAGCCCGTTGCGCAAACACCGAGCAATTGGCCAATTGCGCACGGCGCACGACCATCTCCAGCTGTTCATGCACACGGACACCGAACGATACCGTTCGATGACCCCTAGCTCCTATTACGTGAGTATTGTGTAACGAAAGAAAGTGGCCGTTGTGCGTCCGCAAAAAGCCCCAAATCTCATCGGTCTCCGTCTCGAATTGTTGCAATTACACCGTTACGTAGCATCGAGTTAAATCCGGTGAACGGTCGACTTTCTAACGCGGGGTCGGTGTACGGCGTGTCGCAACAATTTCTCCAGGCGTCGCGAACGAAGAAAGCGCGACCTCAGCGACGTTTTGCAATCGCGTGGCCGCTTCGCAGCGGAGAAAGAGCACCGGTATAGAAAGCGTGCGTCGACCCGACGGCGGCCGTCCGCAATCGGCGAAACCGCAGCAGGGAGCACTTGCGACAGGCGCGCTAACAAGATTCCTGGCTCCTGCGACCGCAGCGCACGCGCCCGGGTCCCGCGTTGGGCAAGTGGGCGCGCCGTGACGCAAGCGATAAACGCGCGCGTGTCACAGCCGCTCAACAAATACTTCCGTTCATTGACTCTACCCGATATAGCAGCCTTATTCTCTTGTTTCGAAATATTATCGACCCATATTGCACACGTGTGAGGATTACACAAAATGTTCACATCATACCCTTGATCTTTACGGGCCATTGAGAAGCCACGTTCGAAAGTCACGGATGAGAGAGTCGACTCCAGAACTCCCTTACACATGTTGCAATTATTTTATTATTATTTATACTTATGCGTAGCTTCGTATCTAATATGAGTTAGGAATTGTGCAGGATGTTACATGATGAATCGAGGAGTAACTGGCTCACTGGCACGTTTGCGTATTCACTTTCATAACCCGTTGTTACGCTTAAAACCGACTTTTCCAACAGTTGAGAAATGTGCATTTAAAAAGCTGAAACTCCCACAAAGCAGACGAGTAATCAACGAATAACAACGCTAATCGCTACGTAATCTAGTTAAAAGAAATGGCATAATAGGTAGGCTGTGATTAATTAAGAAGATTCCTTTCGTGATAACAAAGACATGCAACAAACTAGTCAAAAAATGTCCTATTTCTCACAACAGAAATAATCATAGTGAACACAGAGCACCTGGCGACAGGTGAGCGCGCGCACCACCACCGGTCCTCCCAGTTCTGAGGCTGCCATAATGACGATAACCATATAGGGCAGCTGTACATTTTTGTCACCGACAGATGCGGTCTAGATTGCTCGGTAAACCAATAAAAAGAGTAAATCCACATCCGTGTGCGCCCGCGCAGTTTCCGGCGCGCGAACGCAGCCGGAATCGTCGATTGTTTCGCTCAGCAATCGCTTCCTTCTCATTATAGCGGGTCGGAAGTGCGAAAAGAATACGCCGAGCAAAACCGAATATGTTCCGCCAGTAGTCAGTACCAATACCAAATGTTAGCAATCGGAATTAGAGCAACGGTTAATCATGAAAGCCGGGTTGCGAAGCAGAGCTTGCGATATATAGCGAGCGGTGTTGCGGGCGGCGCGGCGTTGCAAGCAGTTGGTTAACAGTATTGGATCTCGTGTGTCGCAAATGTATGGAAAAATGAGAGACAATAGAATTTACAGCTGATTCGGGCTCGTTGGATGCTTTAGTCCTCTCGCGCATATACGAGAGGACTAAAGCATCCAACGAGCCCAACGGGTTTTGTAACTACTAGTCAGATTTGCAAAACGATTTGCTTATTTGTTGCGATAAATTAATGTAGGTAGGTCCTTACTCCTTGCACTCCATTTCATAATAAGTTTTGCACAAGAGTTGAAACGGCAGAACATTTCGACTCCGGCTGTTTGCAAGCTTATTTCATTGACGAAATGTTTGACGAAAGTTTTTTTATTTTGTGAGGAAAAACTGCGATATTAATTTGCATTAAGTAAATTTTCTTCTAGACTATGTAGCCTCCTCTAGATGGCAAGTTGCAATTTATCTAAAAAAGAAATAAGTCCACAAGTACCTAGTTCGAAAAGTTGGGTCAAAAGTTTTCCAATTACAATGATTGCTCACTATAAAAGGTGCAGTGCAACCTTACGTACACAGTTGTGAAGGAATGAGTGACGCAGGATGGTTTCGAAAACGCGAAATAAGCGATGTTGCGATTTGCTCTTGGGAAATACATTACCTCTCGATTGCAGAAACGCGTGGGTCGACAAATAGGATTAATCTATGCATTTGTAACTATCACTGCCACTTAAAAATTTGGTTCAACTGTTTGTTTGATACAATACACGTTAAATACAATGCAGTTATTTTATTTGTGAAAGACTTTGCATCCTCAAAATGTCATTTCACTATATTTTATAATATTAGTAAAATTAAAGAGCTTATCTATGCGCTGTATTGATACGATATGTTAGTTTATCACTAGGCACATTTACCGCAATTTCTATCAACATTTCCCTGCTATCTTATCAGCAGAAAAATATACTTTAAAAAATTTCACCAGGTATTTATTTGCTCGGTCTCGCGATACGATAACAGGGGCAAATATTTTGTAATGAAGGGATACCTACATCTTACGAGTTTCACAATCATTCAAATGTTTGGTATATTATAGCGATTCTGTTGACATGGAAATTAGGAATAGTAGTGCACGACGACACACGACTGTGGTTTGCATCTCATGCATTATTCTATTGCAATAACATTATTGAATTGAAACGTAAATCGTGCGAGCAACGTAGGTATACGTGGAAATTTTAATGTTGAAAACGTATTTTAAATAGCGCAGTTGTTTGCCAACAGTCTAACTAACCCTCTTGCGGTAGGTACCGCTAGGGTCTTTGACGTAAATATTTAAGTATTTATATTAAACGGAGCTCGTTATCTCAAACTCCATCGAATCAGGAACAATAGGTTTAATAAACGCGGGCCGGCTGAGCCCAATGACGTCGCAGGTAGTACGGCTCGCGGCGATAAAACACGCAGAAGCTCGCCATTAATTTAATTTAAATAGGCTTATACTTTATCGTACACGCTGTACACGACTGCTCGAGTATGATTATATTCACATAAGCGCGTTTGAAGCGCAGCAGTGGAAGACTTCCAATATCAAAGACTCTGCTCGAGTGAAGAACAAAAGACGGTGTTACGGCACAGAATAAATAATGTTACGGCCGTACAAGCGTACAAACCCTTTGATACTCCAGCAAGAGGGCGGTAAAACGTGTGCTTGACGTAAACAATAGAAATCCAAGCGCTATTTTACGTTTTCATGTCGCCGAAGATTTTTTTCGCGTAATTAAATAAACTTTATCATTTGGCGTGAGAGTAAAAAATACGCGACCCCAAACAAGTTTCTACCGTTATCTGTTGCTGAAACATCGCGTAAACATCGCCGGTGCCCGAACCAGTTTAGCGAGCCCACGGCTTATTGATTTCACGTATGAAATGCTGATTCTGTTCTCTAACTTTTATCGAATCAAAATAACTTTAAAATAAAAACACTCGGGTCATAGTCCTTGTCGTCACGAAGAATTTAAACACAGCACAATTGTGTGAATCGAGAACGTGGATCGAATGCGAGTTTAAACGATATCGCGTTGATAAATAAGCAATCCTCTAGGATCCACGACCCTCGGCCAATGCCCTTTTACGTGTTTGGGCACAAACACGTCCAGAAATAATGTTTCCCTAGATATATTCGTAATGAAATCACTAGTTTACGACACAGATATGAATGTGAACACTTGAACAGCGGTACTTTCTCGTCCGCTCGGAGTACCGTTCAATCGAGTGAAATGGTACTAGGTCGATGAAAGCATTGATAGTGACCACCGGCAGAAATTAATTGACATAAATATAAACCATTAATATTAGCTATCCACTTCCAACGACGTAGTATTATAATGATTGAAACAGATAGAAAACTTCCATTACCAATCAAGTTACAGAAGAAAGCAAAAAAATGTGTACTCGTGTTTTTATAACATTGTAACTATGAGTAAATAGGATGAGATCATAAAAGGATCAACGCTCTAACCGAATGCCAAAGCAATGATCAATAACATCGAATTAAGGAGAGGCGGCTCGGAGATCGTTCACCTCGCGAGCACTTTTTTAAGCCATGACGTAATTTGGAAAGTGCGGAAATGGTAATTTCTAAATTCTAACAAGAATTGCGCTACGACTTATTATATCACAATATCGGGCGTTTGATTCGCGTCGCGATGCTCAGTGGGGAGGGGTCGATGAACTTGCGAAACTTCACCTGTCATAGCCGAGGGGAGCGAAACAAAGGCGTGATGCAACCCAGAAGAAAGTACGCGTACGCGGAAATGAATTGATTGTCGATGGGACAATAATTATTGCGACTCGAGATGAACAAAAGAGGCTGATTTCGAAAGTACTGGCAACGTATTCTAAAATAGAATCGATGATGCTAAAGCTTGCACAATGTCATCTGGCAACCCGCGGCGGAAGAGAGTGCAGGCGAAACGGCACATTGCGGTGATGCAATAAAGAAAGTGCGGAACTGAAGTAGGTTTTCTAACGCGGTGAATGTACTCCGGGCATTAGCATTGTATCATTCGCGTCCGCAAAGCCTCTTGAGACTAGCGGGCGACGACCTCGGTGATGTCAGAGCCAGAGGGAGCCGCCCGCCGTAAACTCACAATTGGCAACAGCCTGCTGATATAAAATTATTATACGAGATCAGGCTAGCTGAAGGGAGGTAACATCTAGCGTTACATCAAGCCATGCCTGCAACCGTTAGGTAACTGGTGTTGTCACACTCGTTTGTTGCAATTACTGCTGATGTAACGCGTGCAAAGCGTAGAAGTAGAGACTTCACTGTAATCAATATTAACAACGGAGCTGATGCAAATCGCATGCGACCCACTGGTTTCAATATTTGGTAATACAAAAGAATATGCTAAAAAGCAATATGTCAAGTTCAGCGAGTGCGAGGTCGGTGCGCAGGCGCAGCGGAGGGGGCAGCGAGCGCGGGAGGGGCGCCGCCGGTGACAATGAATGGCAAAGCACCGTTGTACTTGACCCAGTATGCCGGCCGTCACGCCCGGCCGGTGCAACGCTGACGTTCGATTGATGATATGCGTGAGAACACTTGCAGCCGACAACCCAGCTTTACAATCACCATCTAGCCAGAGTCAAGATTTTTTGTTATGATAGTTCTGACATTGGCGTATTAACCCACTTGGCACCGATCGCTGTTGCTTTACGTCAATCGCGAGATATTTAAACAAACGAGTGTCATGTTAACGGAATGTCTAGTCAGCGGCAATGATGTCATGCATGATGAAAAACGTGTAGCGAGCATTACTCATTTCATCGGCTTTTATTAGAGCGTACAGTTATCATTGGTAAGCAAGTTTAACATACAAAAAGAGTGTCGAAACGTGCACACAAAGTTTCTAGCAAGCGGTTTCCGATACACATTTGTCGGCGGGCAGATATGTGCTAGTATATGTGCCATTGCGCAAGGTCGCCGCGCACCTGCGCGCCGGTCACTGCAACGACCGTTGCAGCTCCCACGACATAGTTCATAATAATATACTCATGAATAATTAATTGACTCCTGACTCTAAAGAAGGGTAACTTAAGGAATTCTGGATGGCAACACCTGCTAGCGTCGTCATAGCCAAATTAAATCTATTACACCCTTTTCTAAAGCTTAATAAAAAATATAACTTCCATATTGAATAAAGATGTTTTGCAAACAAAAATGGAGAGCTGGAGGCAGCGTCCGGTGGCGGCAACCGCACTCGTAATCATCCAAGTGGGTTAAGGTTCCATCAAGGATTTATTGCGGCAAGTCTCCGCTCCAAAACGCCGACCGCTCGTTACCATGAGCTAACTGCACGCTGGTTCCGCTGCATTTGTCTATTATTAATACCTTATCAATTTTTCGTTTTTTGTGTTGCTTCTATTCTCAATCAGCGGCGACGACGTCCACCAGTCTGCTTGGAATATGGATGATGAATGAGGGGAGAGGGCAGTTTTAGCAATATTTTGTTTTAAGTGTCCTTTTCATTCAGATGTCGTTGACAGTTTCACCAACTACACAAAGAGAGCTCGGACTTCTTTTGTTTAATTAATGGCCGGAAAACAAAAGTAACTCGATCGTTAGAGAAGTCCCTTTGTCCTAACACTAAGAGCGTAAACGTTGGAATAATGAGAATGTCCTTTGAGAGGCTTTTTTAACTCGAAGTGAGTACAACAATTAAGCACAAAATAAACAGGTTAATAAGTTTCAAAACAATCCAGATGTATTACAATATTACAAAACGGTAGCACACAACTGTTTAGCAACTACACTACATGGTCGATTCTTTCGCAACTCGCATCGCAGCGTCCGGACCACCATTCGATTAATTGTTTCCACGGCTCAGATCGAGTATTCGATTCTTTTGTTAGGCTACATAAACAATGCATTGTCACAAACTTGAGGACACTATTAGGCCTTTATTAAAAAAAATATACTTACATTGTCGTTTCAAACTTCAGGGCGACTGATGTGAAAATGAAAAAAATACAATACTAAAATGGCTTTGGTCTTACCACGCAGGCACGCAATAACGTCCTCGCACCGATTATGTAACTAGACGACCTCGAATTTAATAGGCTTGGATTTACAGTACACGATTGTAGGTGCAGAACTGCTAATAACATTTTGAGGCTTGATTTGGCAAAAAGCCATATTTAATTAGTTCTGTTTTTTTACGCCGCTTTAAATAGCTGTTACGTTTTGATTTTGAATGAAATCAAGGAAAGTTGAAAAAAGATCTATGAATGATTTAGAGCTTGGTGTACTTAGTAAAATGTTATTTTTTTAGTGATGCATTTTAAAGCGAACATGCTTTATGTTTTTTGCAAAGTCAGCGTATAGGAATGAGTGCCATGGCCATGATGGATTGAAGCTTTTCATATACGCAAGGCTATTGTGCCAGCGGGATGGCTTTTCGTAGGAGAGGTGCGCAGGCGGCGGCAGATGTGCGCGAGCGCATTGTCCCGGGAACAAAGGCAGGTAGACGCTGTTGCCATATGTATGCTTTTTCATACATTCTACCTTATATCTATATGTTTTACGTGAAATCTAAAAAAATATTTTAATCTGACAGAGCAGATGGCCGAGCACTGTCACAATGTTGCTAAGAAAAAATCCGAACAACAAATAAGAAAAAAGGGCCCGAAGTCTGACCAGGTCAACCTTACAGTTAATTCCACGCCATTGCCAGTTGTACGTTTTCGCAGAGTAACTAGAATGAATTAATTACAATGGTTTCCCTTTGTTACAAAAGAGAGAAACGAATCGAATCCCAGTTATCAAAATTAATAACGGCAAAACCAATTTACTCTGATCGCGTAATATCCTGCCAGCGCGGCGCATTTATTGAGCTCCACAAAATTTTCAATGTTTGCTTTGAGTGTGTGTACCGAATGATTTGTACGACCGTTTTCGGAAAAATATGTCTAGCCATAGCCTTACGATCAAATATCGATTCATAAAAAGCATCGAAAAAACAATGAGGTGGACATTGTGGACCTTTAAAGAAACTTTGTAAGGAACGACAAATATTGACCTCGTGGCAGATGTCGAAAGCCAAACTTGAAACTGGTTATAAATGCACTTGAATAAACATTGCAGCTAGATTGTATATACTTTAATGTTCGGTTTGATGTATCAGATGTCGCGTATGTGTGCGTCCAGATAGAGACGTCATCAGGTGAACAAACATTTACAATGTCCCAATGTCCACAGACTTTTCCGAACAGTAGCAAAAAAGTTTAGTTACGGTAATGTGAAATTAACTCATAAATTAAGAATGAAATATACGCAGGTATAGTAGTGGTTTCATACACAAATAAAATATTGCAGTCAAAAATAGACGCGTCGTTATAAAGTCGAGAAATTGTTGGTCATAAAGTCTTTTACGAGATCTCTGATTTACAGACTGGCCCTTACTTTAAAAGTTGGAGGGAAGGAAATAGGGTCCTTTTTCTTCTCAGGTTGGAGTTCATTTTAGAACAGCGATGCCGCGAAAGACTGCCTCGTTTCATTATTGTCTGTTAAGAATGCGAATGTCTAACACGTGCGTTTCGCAGGTAAAACTTGCATGTGCAATCATTGTCATACAAAAAAGGTGTTTTCTTAAGACTTGAATAGACGAATCTTTGCACAATGGTCGGTAAGTTTTTATAGATGCCCATCATCGACTCGATAGTGAGCAGACCGAACAATAAATCATGCGTAGGAGGTGCTAACAATGCTCCAGATATTTGTTTACTGGAACATCTGCTAAAGGTGGCTCGAGATGAGACGAGGGTCTCTTTAGAAATTGGCAAGTTCAGTCCGAAAAAAAAAAGAAAGCATTGTCGCGTCGCTCAGGTAATTGTTGGAAGATTAACCCGATACGAGTTTCACAATAAAATCAGAACACCTTGATATTTTTTTCAAAATTTTTTGGTATGAATGCTGAAGGAGCTTGGGATTTCGTCGTTCATGATGATTGAAAAACATGATTGCGGCACGTATGCGACCTTAGAAGTCGTTATCTGGCGCTGATAAGATGTACTCTGTGACCTTTAAAGCTGACTATGACTAGGTGTCTTGTATTACCCAGATAAGAGCGTAAGTCCAATGCCCATGGTGAAACAAAACTAATTATCTACATGATTTCAAACGCATTTCGTTACTTGGTTCTTGTCCTCGGGATGATTTTATATGCACATAAGAAATTAATAGAATTCTCGAGCCGGATGTAACATGTCGAAAAAAGAATTGAAATAAAATAGAACTGCTGATTTCATACGGCAGATGGGCGACATAGTATCGAAGAGACAAAAGAAAAAGTTTTAAATAAAAAAACAAAGGATAAATTGCGCGCAGCCACATGGCGAAGGTATTAAACTTAATTATCTGAGTCGGGCTTTGCCTCGAGGATTTAAATTGGATGGTGTCTAGTTAGACTGGAAATGGATGGCCCGTAATTATGTAGATGCAATTTTTTGACGTAAAAAAATGTAATGACGACTTTGTTGTTGAATCAACGGACGCGGTATTTTTTTAAGAAGAATTGGGAGCTGTTATTATTTAGCAAATGTGAATTATTAGTAATTTTCAGAATGATGTAATAAAAAATACGCTCTAATCGACGACGTAATATGTAACAGAGATTACGTGAGCGATGAACTATTTAATCATCCATAATCTAATTGAATCAGTAAGATAGTGAGTACGTAGGTGGGTACGTGATGTTCTCGAGTGCAGTCTGACTGAACCAATTTCGCTAAATAAACATCAACTTGTGCATTGATTCACGTTTACCGTGGCTGCATTCTTGGCGGGTCACGTAGTATTAAAATAAACACTTCTACACCGAATATGACTAGTATACCTATTTCCACACACACCAGCTCGGCAATGTCCAATTTTATATCACGCAACTTCAACGTAAAGCAAGGCATCATATCCCACAAGAATCTTATCCCAATATTCAAGGGATATAAAATTGTACAAAAATCCCAAGGATATAATGTGATTTGAATTTGGAACGAATGAAAGCTACGAGGAAAGAGGGTTTATTTCAAAATCGAACTGGCCACCATAAGCAAAATATTCGCTTCCTCTCACTTTCGCTCGCTTCCCTTCTCTTCCTCTCTTCTCTTTCTCCCCTTCCTTTTTTTCCTTCGTTCCCATTCGTTTCAGGTAAGGATGAACAGACTTTACCCTTGGCTTTTTATTGTCTCGCAGAAGGTGTGAAAAGTAGAGTACTCGCCTCTGGAATAAAGCCTGTCTTTGTATTGGGCGTTGCTTTATCCTTGATGCATAATCTACCATTAACGACTTTGATGTTCTTTAAACGTCTACGTAATTAAACATTCTGAGAATTTAATTAGAAATCGATTAAACGTTTATGAAATATGTTTATCACAATATTATTTGTAACATATAAACATGTTAACCAAGTAATACCGAACTATTTTCCGCGTTTACTATCAGTTATTAAAAACCCAATATCAATAAATAAGTACGTCCGTGTTTGAAACGATAAAGAGGCGTTAAGATTTAAATATGGATAGTTGTTCCTGGTTGGGCGGCGGCGGCGCGGCGCGGCGCGCGAAGGCGGAAGCCTTGCGTTTGCGCAACTGACATTGAACTACGCCGTTCGAGCGGAGGCCACCACGCCGGATTCTTAATTTGTTGATATCAACTATGATACGATGTAAACGTAGATGATTTTCCTCAATCACAACACAAGCGATGTGTAACAGGAAAATTTTCCACGAAATGTTTTCGTTTCCACAATGCTGGAGAGATTTCTCGATAGCAGGATGTTGTGTACGATAACAGTAAGTCGCGGAAGTGTATGCAGCAGAGTGTATCATTTTGTGAGAGCAAAACATTCCGTTTGTTTTACCACGTAATTTCCTGCGATCTCAGGAAGTCACATTAATTGGAAGATAAGCGTTTATTGGAAGTTGGAAGTCGAGCCAAGTAAGTCAAACCAACTTAAGGTAAAATTTACGTCATTCACACATACTTACTTGTTTTCGCAAGTGTGGGTGATTATTTCGTCAGTTGTTTGTCAATGTCACCTTAGTTGTCATTCACCACCGCTAAGGTGAACAATGTCATTATGTCAATCACATTAAAAATATTCCTCATACGGTGAACATGAATGTTGCCGAGTCTACTAATACTAAGTAATGCTAATAAGTACACTAAAAGAGGATGTGGACGCTGCAGATAACGTCATAATGGAGTAAATTATGCGAAGTGATTAGTTTGTTCTGCGTCATAGTAATTATCAGGTAAATAAGATTCATGGTATGTGTAGTGTAGTCAACAGATGATGTGCATTTGTTAAAGTAACTTTGTTTTGTGGAGGCGTGTCCGTTTCTGGCGCATCGCAACCGGGGCGGTGTTGCAACGGCAGCGGACCGTGGCCGTCCTTGGCCACAGCGCTGCTGACGTCCATCGACGGTCGATGCGACCAGCGCTCCACGTGGCGAACGCTGACGGACGGTGCGTAACCACTTCCGCGTGCTTACGTCACTCAACAACAGAATCCACACAATCGAGCCAAAATGAGAATCAATACTCTCCTAAATGAGGAGGTGCGTCACAGGGTAAATTTTCTACTGTGACGTCATCAGCGCTACGTCGTAGCGAGGCTACGGGTCACGTGTTACGGTATCTAAGCCCGTAACCTTCGCGTAGGCGGGCAAGTGCGTCAAACGCGTCTCCCGAATAAACGCCTACGTTCGTTTGGATCGGATCGGACGCGTTCGTATTGCGAATTCGAGCGCCACCAACAATAACTTTTGGGCTTATTTCACTCTACAACGAAACGAGTTGCCGAAACAATGAATGCTAATAAAACTCGGTAAGCAAACAGTTGTGCCAATTACCGAGACGATTACATCATTTCGTCGTCAACGTTCGTTTCAAAGCGAATAACGATAACTGCGCAAAACGTGTTTAAATCTGTTCAAATATTATCGATTGGGGAGAAAACAAGAATGGAATGTAGGTACCTACAATGCGTTGTTAATGACGAACGAATGTCTGTCTTCAGTTCTGTTTTTAAATACGTCGATGACTTCACGTTTGTGCTGATACCAGCGGTCCAAGCCTGACAGCGGCACGAACACGACCCGATCACGGGCGTTCATTATGACTTTTATAATAATTAAAACATTACTCAAACAAGTTAGCAGTACGATATTATAATCATCAATTAAAAAAATAATAGAAATCTTACGCAATTTGCGCAAGAGGTGCACAAATTTAAGCAAAGGTTAATTTTAATTATGAAAATAGTTATTTAGCAAACCTACCTAATCAAAACGCAAAACGCGTTACGTCAACAGCACGAGGGTATTGTTGTCCCGTCGGTTACGCAACCCGTGACCGCCAACGGAGGTCGGATACGGTCTCATATTTATTGTACCTACGTATTCTTCAATATCTAACTCGGCGCGAGGCCAGTAACACGAAAAGAGCTGCGTTTCGCAACCCGCATCAATGTCACTGCAGCACCCGCTCACGAGAGACGACCGGCGCGCGGCGCCTTCAAAACACATTCATGACTCTTGACTTGAGTCTTGAACCCTCGTTTTGTAATTACAAATTGTTGAGTTTAAGAAAATCAATATTCATGTTTTAGAACTTTAAGTACCTAGGCATTGCCTCAAGTCAGCTAAGGGCTTCAAAACCTCGTTCTCGTACGTCATTCTTAAGGCCCGTTACGACAGCAATGTCAAGCCTAACAAATGCGAACTTGAGGTTTTTAGCCGAATTGGTCACAAAGAGTTTTGGCAAGCTTGTGTTTGTCGGTGTTGTAACGTCGACCGGCGGTGTGTGCAACGATTCGGCTGCGCTTGCGTCATTTCCTCTTGCTGACCGTGAACCGAGTTACGTCAGCGTTGTTTAGGAACGAGATTAGGATGCGCATACATTTCAGATCGATAGACAATCGCCTCTCAAAACCGTTGGCTTCCTGCCTGGTATGCAATTGCATGTTATAAATTCGCTTTGAGATCTTAGAGTTGTCTAGAGTTTTCTGGATATATTTTTTATTTCAATGTGGAGTATTTTCAGCTTTCCTGTTAATCAGACCTTTTTCCTATTTAAATATCACGTCACTTGTTTTTTTACCTATTTATCAAAATCATACCTATAGAAAATAACATAGGTAGATAAATGTATAAAAAACGACAAAGAGTCATGATGGCGTCATTCGGCCGGTAGCTAAGCGAGATAAACAAAAGACAGCGGAGATAACTCGGGGATTTTCGTCAATGTTAGCAACTAATTGCTAACTTAGCCTCGTTTAACTCAACAAGGTAAATTCCTAAAATCATTAAGTACCTACTGCCCGAACTGTGCTGATAAGCCAGATTCGACTAATTGGCCGAACATGGAAAACACTGAAGTACTAGCGATAAAACCCGTGAAATTACAACCGGAAATTGGCAGTAATTAAATACGAAATAACAACATTGGGACTTGGAAGATTACGTTATTTTCGATGAAGTAAATTGGAATGTCACATAGGATTAAAGCTTGATAGGATTCTTATAAGATTAAGACACTCCAATTTACTTCATGCTTCCAACAAAAACAGGAAGTCTTACAATAAGCAACCGTGACTAAGCATAATAACTATTGTCTTTATGGAATAAGATCGAGCGACGTGCTCGACCTAACAAACAATACGCGACTGCGTGCACGAAACCAGTACAGTAGCATTTAGCAGACACCAGCCATATAATATGTTTAGTGCAGCGATGCCACCGGAGCCAGATTGAGGGTTAATCGCAATTCTGGCCACTGTCCGACCGGTTTTGTATTGCTTTTTGTATGGACGCGAGTCCCAACGCAGAGTGAAATCGGCAAAGCAGTAAATTAAACCATGGTGGTCGTACTGGTAAGTAATATATCCGGTATAAATCCCGAGATACATTTTAATAGCACAGTTCTATTTTAGTCTCGTGTAGGCGGTCGCCTCCAAGTTTCACGAAGGTCGAGTTTTAAGGGCATGCTTCCCGGTCTCTGATTATATTTGAGTACCGCCTCTGCTGAAGTAGCGTTCGTGCGAATGTTTCACGTGGGAAGACGAAATATTCAAACGTTTACTCCATTTCAGTGAGGGCAGTAGGTATTCTGAAATTGGATACAGTAAACTCTTCGTAAAGTGCTCCTTAATATAATGTGTCAACAAAACAACTACGTGGTCTGGAAAAGGGGTGTTTTACGTAATTCCTTTCATTGTATAATGAAGTGGTAAAAATAGAATCTCAAAATTATAGCGAGACTAAAGTTACTTAACTTAGAAGTGAGCTTTCGTTCGCAGAATATTGGATGTTGTAGAACTCTTAGATGAAACAGGAAAAAGCTGATAGGAGCAAGAACATCTCGGAGGATTTACGACGTCGGATCGGTAGCTCGGTCACTCCCCTGTACCATAAAACTTAAATGCGAAGGCAAAGACGCTAGTGTCTATGTTTAACTTTATCCTAATTCCATGAAAGCTTATTTTTATGGAGGTGTCGTTTTTTGCATGCATAAATTCAAACTGGTCGGGTCTTGCTCAGTTCATGTTCCTTTCTTTTTTATTTTTGCGTAGCTCGAAGTGTAAACAGAGCTGGGCAATTAATGGGTACAGGTTTTGTTTGTTTGGTCCACATCCACAGTCAGGCTTCGAAATATTTTAAATAAAAATGTTGATTGCAGTGCATGGTTGTTGACAAACAAAAATAAAGGCATCATTTAACGTGGTTTAACCTCTTAAATATTTAATGGAACAACTTAACCGAAAAACTTCTTTGTTGTATGTAATTTTAAGGGGCTATTTTGGGGAAGATATTAATAGCTCTGTTACTTAGGGGCTCGGTGGTATTGACCTGAGAGAAATTTCCTATGATTCATCCCCGTATAGAGGGTGTCGCCCTTTGAGTTTTTTTTAAACCTTCCCTCGGTGATGACGTCATTGAAGGCGATGACGCAGGGAATGAAATTCATCATAAACCCGTCATGCAGACTGATTTATTGTTACTTTGAATAGGTGGTTTTATTTTTATGGAGAAAAAATGCAAACCCAACGCTTTATTAGCGTTATTGTGGTCGAGACCGATCTTAAGACTTGTATCAAAAGGGTCAAGTTCAATTAGACGACTGAAAATTGCCTGTCGTGTGAACTAATAAAAAAATTCCGTGTCTATGAAATGTGACTGTGACTCGGCCAGACATTTTTCTGTATCCAACAATCCGACTTCATTGCATTAGACAAAACTGAGGTTTGTGATTGTGTGCGTCCGAATAATGTTTACGGCGGGTGGTTTTCGGCGGTCAGCGACCTTCGCGCGCGACGCGGATGCAGCCGCAGACGCGACGCTCTGCCATGCCGTCGCGAAACGGCTCAACCGCCCGAGGCAGGTTTTAAAATGCAACACAGTAAAAAAAGAACAAAACCATCGCACAACAGCAGCTTAAGTTTCTTACGAGCTAGCTCTGTTGCTACGCAAAACACTGAGCTGATCACACACAACTCGCGTGGAACGGCGTAAAATGAAATTGTTTAAGAAATGGTCGGCGTGTGTCGGCGGTCAGTGATTCTTCGGCGTCGCGTCGTTCGTCGTTCCCTGTGAGCAGCCATGTACAACGACTCCTCGCCAGCAATTATAGCTCGTCCCCGGCTAATAGCTGGCACGTGATATGAATGCACCCAACCCATCATCGCAGGGAGGTCGCGTGCGCTCGGCGAGTGTAAAAACTTTTTGCGAGTGTTTAAAGAGCGAAGCTTATGCTCTAGACCTCGCTGGGAAGGTTACGCCAGTTCAAGTCGCCTTTATTCGACGTTCACGGCGTCTTCGCAGTCACGATGCAATGACTCACATGCTGATATCATGACATGACACTAGCTAGCGGGCCGTTGTTTTCCATGAGGTGACCGAGCCGGGTATAGGCGACATAATAAAAGGTTTTCACTTAAAGTTAAAGGACAATTCGTTAATGCAGAAGACGAACCGATTTCGTGGCGGGATGCCTTTCGTGGTGACTGTTGTCGAGCGGGTCAGTGCTAAATTAATAACTCGAGAAGGACAATGTTTGTGACTTGAGTATTTTGCAAATATTGGCATGTACGGTTCTTGTTGACGAAGGGAATGGGCCTGCGTTTTCAAATGTGAGTAGCTTAGGTACACAGATGTATAATATGTATAGGCAAGGCAAACGGAGCGTGTCACAACACACGGGCGTCGTATCGACGGATAAGTGCGCGGTTACGCAAATCCGCAGATATGTCGGCGGTGCGCGGGCGCGCCGCGCGCCGCCCCGCTTGCACAAGGTTTCGCAGACCTTTGTTTTACGCAACCCGATCGATTTAATAGCTAGTCGTGCGTTTTCTCAGCTGCGCACCCGACAGCAGTATCAACGACACCTAAAATAGGAAATGCTTTGTTTTTTACTTACGAATATTTATTCAGCGTATACAATCTGTCGCATATTTTTTAAAGAAAGGAAGTGAACGAATACGAATACTATTTGGAGCCATAACAATCAATTTGTTGTGTTCACAACCACAACGCATCGCACCCCATTTGAGCAAGGTGGACGTCAATATAAACCCATTATCGTCTGGGCTCCTGTTACAATAGGATTTACTTTTGTGCGGATGACACCTATGTCCGGCATTCGCCGTGCAGAATGACGCGTGTATTGTCAGTCCCTCTGTAGGGACGACAATCATCCAAGAGCATTGCACGTTACGTCCGGTAGCAGCGTCCGGTCTTTTAGTACGTACAACCAAAAAAGGTGCGAACACACGTTATTTATAGTCGTGACGAATGCTTGCGTCGTCGGTCGTCCACAGCCGATTCATTTATTTACAGAATGAGGGAGATGCGTAGGTGGTAGGTAACGGCGAAAGAATTTCGGGTCCATTTCGGTTGAATTTAGACGCATTTTAGTATTTAAGGGCATATTTAGCCGTGATTGTTGGATGTGTCTGTTTTGTTTGTAGGCGTTGTTGGGTCTGTTTGATGTGGTTGTTCCGCACGATCGGCGAGGCGGTGCGGCGCGGCAGAGTCGACGTCGGTCGGCCGCGCGACATTGGCACAGTTGCGCGCGACCTCACCGCGCCACACGATCGAGGTCGCGAACAAACGCCCCAAAACAAGAACATCTCTCCGAATTCCGGCACGCTTGATTCACGCTGTTATATTAACTAGCTATGCGCCATCATTTGTCTAAATCGAGCGGCCACACCCGAAGTAATGTTAGTCTCACTTGCCAACGGCGCAGATACGAATCATCCACTAGTTCGCTACCGAGGATACTTTACGTAAGACATATCTCACGACGATTCCTGAGTTCCAAAAGTTATACAACTGGCGAAACTGAGACGTACCACGGATAACAGCTAGGCGCCCAGTCAGTATTATGCAAATACCACGCTGTAATGTAGTATCTTGCACCACGGAGCTTTGGCAATTCGGTTTCAAAACGTTTTCAAAATACTTCGGCGTAGGCAGGTAGACTGCTGATCGACATCTGGGAGACAGACACAACCTTAGGGTATGTTTTGTTGCACGAAATATACCATCGCGTGTGTGGCGCAGGAGTTGCACGTAAACGGTGGTGTCCCGATGTTATTCGGTTTTAATGGGGTTCAAATTTAGAAATGTGATGGCAGCCGGTGGCCGGGCCGGAATGCGCCGCGGCGGCGTCTGCCGGGTGGCGAGCCGCCGTCTATTGCAGACCAATTTGGCACATCCGCTGCCGAGCGCCAGCTCAGGACTGTAAATATCCCGTTAACCCCGCAAACATGCAAATAACCCGTCGGTGATACTTATTTTCGTAACATGATTTTTACTTAAAATTCTTTCATTCAGTTAACCATGTCAGGTTATTATTAGATCATTATCGGATTGTCTTGTCTATATTCAGTAAATATCAGATTGCGTAATAAAACGCCGTTGTATCATCGTCATTGTTTGCAATGCATTTGATCATCCGATCCGGCTCCTCGCACCGTATTACGCAAAAACTCGGGTTTTGTTTTGTTACCTGGAACGTTCGCCGCGTCCGCGTATTATTATTTTGGCTTTGGTGGGCGGGATAAGTCTGAACAATGCAACGAGGACAATTTTATACCTGAGGATGTTTACAAAGGATTCGTGTATCTGACTACAACTGTAGGAGAATAGCTACGCTCGCGGGCACCGCTCTGTCTGGCGTACCTACATAGTCTCGTATCTGTTTTGGACCATTGAAAAAACGAGCGAAACCAATGAATTTTTGGTGAGTTTTATGTGGACAATGGCCATTTTTGTCGTGTGAATATATTTCCGTCTCGTATCCTGTCGGACGATTCCAAATTAAGGATGCATTATCCGAACAATATCAGTTTATACTCAAACATCCGGCTTTCGCCGGGAAGTTGGGATCACAAATACGTTATACAATTGATATTTTTTTACGAACTGGTTGTAAGATTAAATGTAGAGGAAGAGGAAGTTCTTATGCTTAATACATAATGTAATTTTGTGGAACATGTGATATTTTTATTATCATCTGATCACATGGCAGGGTGCAAGGATCTCCAGCTACCTGCGTTATCGACAACCTCGATTTCCTCCCCCAAGGTCTGCGCCCGGATATACCTACCGCTCGAGATTTCTATCAATAGTTTCTAGTTTCATATAAAACTCAATTAATTGTATCTTGTTCAACAATCACAATATGGTATGGTTCAGTGAAAGTTGCTTGCTTCTCAGGTGGGTATTCAACGCTCAAACTGCGACTATGAATTGTGGGGCTCAACGGAAATTTAACCTGGTTTCATTCCCGAGGCCATACTATACAGTTTTGGCCTAGAAACGATGTCTATAAAAAATAATACAAACTTCAAAGAAGAGAATATTCTGATTCTGAAGGAATCCAATATTACGTATCATCAGCAAGAAGCATTGCAATGGAGTGTTAAGAAAATACGCTTCAAAGTGTCAAAGAGAACGCAGAATCAATATTAATGTCCTTGTTTACCTTTGAGAGAGATGTTGATCGCGACGCGGCGACTCGCCGGATGACTCGAATTCATAATCAGAGGGTGCCTTTATGAGACGACCCGGGACGTGAGAACGGAGGTCAAAGGGCGGGACACTTGCTCGAATTGCACCTTAACTAACAATCACTGGGGCATTCTCACGATGCAAAGAACAGCTGAAGAAGTCCAGTGCACGGTCATTAGAATTTATTAGGGCCGGACAAGGTCAGCTGTCTGTTTATGCAAAACAGGGATTGCCGGATTGTTTGTCCATCTGTATAAACGTGAAGGTGTCATAAAAACTGTCCTCTGGGAAAATTGATGCACACACGGTCATTAGATGACAGTTTCGATGGGAATGTGAGAGCAGCTGTTTGACCTAGAAGGTCCGTTAATATCTTCAAAACAAAAAACTTATTTCCGTTCCGTTGTAAACACATGGCCGAATTGGAAACACATCTGCAATATCCCGCTAATGTAATGACCGGACGACTTTGCAAAATCAGTTGCTGGATAAAATTGTTTAGGTCTTGTACACTTTACTCCTACACCGAAATTGCTATTTCGTTTCACGTAAAATAAATAACAGACGGAAGCGGTCTCGTTGAAGTTTATCTTTTGCTTTGAGTTTAGAGACTGTGTAATAACCAAATGTAAAACATTCCACCTTTGAGGGCAACTTCGGCAAAGGCTTCTCAAGTCGTGGCTGCTTTGCTCTGCTATTACGTAAAGGGTGGAGCAAAAGTTTTTACATTTGAAGCACGGTGGCCACCGTGCCTCCCGTTCCGCACCGCGACGCTTTTGACATAACATTCGCTTTGACGATGCGAGGACGAGACGAGTATTACAATTTTTTTCATTTTTCTGTGTCTGGCTGTCCACTCCAATCCAAAGTGAATTAAAACCGCACCGATTAATGCATGTGCAGGTTTCTTTTGTGAAGCAATATGTAAGAAAGGTGAACGCACCAGTTTGGCATTAAAAGTAGCCGTGTCAAAGATTTGCGATTCGAATGTCACCAGGGACGAGCGTCGCGACAAAGGTCAAAGAAACGATTACACGGAGTCAAGCCACGGAGTGCGTGGAGGCGTATTGAATTGTCTCGACGGGAGCACCGAGGATAGCTGACACAAAGGTTGGTTGTTGGCCCCACGTCCCGACGTGGGATGAGATGAGAACAAATATCAACTTCCAGCGGTTTAAATAATATCAATAAGAAGATTGGAGTTATCTAAAAAAGGTAAATACGGTATAATGGTCCTTTATCCAACAATATTTTTTTCCAAGATTGTAATCAAATCGAAATAAAGCTACAATAGATCTTTATAAACTCTACATTTATTATATCGTTCGTTACATTGAGATGGGGGCAGGTGAAAAGGATTTAATTTGTGAGCTGTGGAATGTATACCATTAAAACGTCGAGGTTTGATGTGGGGTGCATAAATCTATTAGATTTTCCATGAAGGAATTTCTGATCACCTGATCATGTGAAGCAGGTAGTGCAGGTACCCGCATAAATATTGCATGGGGGATGTGAATGTGAGTACAAACGCGTGGACGGTGCGCAAGCGCATTGCGGCGGCCCCTTGACCCGATTGCGGCGCAGTATTGTACGCAGCAATGACACTGTTCGCCTTGAGTCGCTAGCACTGCCGGAGATATTCGCAACAATGGAGGCCAGATAACATTTCAAAAGTTCGAAAATCCGCCGGTTCCTACCGGCTGACGGCCGCAATTAATAACGTTGAGTAATCCTATCGTAAACCCTATAGCCCTGATTGCTAATACTACAGTATATTTGTGATTCAAATAAATTGCTGTATGAAGTTTGCAATTCTGATAAGGTAACAATTTATTCTGGCGCCGGCGGCTTAATGTGGAAGTTGACAATGCGCCAGTTTATTAAGAACGATAACCACAACGAAGGCGACACGTACCGCCAGCAATTATCATAATGAATGGGTCGATAACTATTTTATCGCGACCGTACGAGGCGCTATTGACTCACGAAAGGAAACGACGTTCTACTAAAAGAATACCTATTTCCGCTACCGAAATCAACCTTTTTTATGTCTTTAAAAATGGCGTTTCCCACGACAGGTTGTCGTCGCCTAATAAAAACGCAGAGGAAGTGATCGTCCGATCAAAGGTGAAGTGTTTCGATTGCAGGAGATATCTGGCAGTCGCTATGGAACCGTTGCGTCAGATATTTCATTGGCAAAGCTTAGTGTACAGCGGCAATCGGAACCACGGTCGAATAACTCCCAGTTAAAGTTGTCTACGTCAAAGTAACGTCATCAGAATATTTAAGTACTGCTTATGGATACTATAATGAACCAACCAAGAAGGCAACTCACCTCTGTGCATCTGCAAAGACGAATTTTCTTAGTTTGAGGTCTCTTAAAACGATTCCTTGTTCGTGGCACGCCGCCACCGTCTCTGCCATTTGCCGGAACAGCCTGCGGGCTTCGTGTTCTCTTAGTCGTTTCCGCGCCCTCACATACGAGTGGAGGTCAGAGTGCGATCGGGGGAATATTAGATACACCCTCTTATCGCCGACTAGAACTTCGTGTATGGGGTTGACGTGCGGGTGACCATCAAGACGGTAGTGTGCTTGTAATAAGCTACTGCAGTCTCTTGACACCACCTAGGGAGAAAGGATTGCATTAGTTTCAACAACTGCTAATACAGGTAACGTAAATATAAAGTTCAATGCTACAAGTGTTTGTAATAAAAGGACAGAAGCGAATGCAATTGCAATCGTAAAACAATCCGAGAGTTAACAAGACGGACATGACTTCAGACCTAATAAATTTTGCCACTGCTCTGCTCTGCAAAACGAATTTGAATACAAAGGTTTCGATACTATCATAGACAATCGAAAACATTTTGCTCCTCGAACAGGAAACTTGGCAGGATCGTGACTGGTTGAAGTAACGTCCTAATTTTTTGACAAAAAATATTATTGTTAACTTTATTTGACGATTTTTGCTGAGCTGCATATTTCACAAATTCTGTTCACATATAAACGGTATAATATCAGCTAAGTAAAGCTTACCCAGGTTATTTCAAAGGGGTTAAATTCTAAAGCCATCTGGATTTAAAAGGGTTAGTCTGACGTGAATAACAAGATTTCAAATATTTTTCGCTAGTGAATAGAGCTGAGCTCACCCTTGCAAATAGCGGACAGGACAGTTAGCTTAAAATAGAATATCTTTGAAGTTATTGAATCGACGTTTGTATTGGAAGAAGTCAGAAGTTATTCTTGTGTTACCTTTGTGAAACCAAACTAGGTGGAAATATGGATTTAGTTACCGAGTCATCGTTTATTTCAAAGCAGGCACGAAATGTCAACGACACTTTGAACGCAATTTCCAAATCAGATTTCCCGACTCACAAATAATGAATCACGTCGCGTGCTTCGAACCATTTCTTTTTCCATTCTTTGTTTTATAAATAGTTATGTTATTTCAGTGGGTTTAGTTAGTGCAGACGTTCCGACGCGTTTCCAGACTGGATTATTATTACCCTGGTATACAAATAAAGCATGACCTATTTGTCGTGCTGTTTGCGAAGAGACGAAGCGATAAGAATTTGCGTTGTTAGCGAAACACTTGATAATATTTGGCTGCATATTACGGGAGCTAACCTACATTCTTATCATTAATCGCAAAGATGTATTGCAAAATATTGGCGTGGTGTTTGTTGACTGTGGTTACATGTAGATTACTTACTATCGTATGAAAATACCTTACGTTAACGTACGTGACGGATAGTTGTACCTAACAGTTATTTTAACCTAAAACAAAATTCATAAATAAATGAAATGTTTTTTAAATGCGCCTACGATATATGAATATGAAAGGCATCATTAATTCATTATGCATGTAATATGTCGTTTATAGTCTTCGACAACCCACTTTGAATTGAAATACACTATTCGGTTACCTCAAGCGATCTACAATCGAAGTTTACCGTATAACGACCGAGTCAATTGTTTGCAGATTGATTGCAAGTACACATCACATGATAATGCTGACAGTTATATCACTAGTGGCGAAGTATACCTCTGGCTCGCTTCGATATAAACTTAACTGCGGTTATTTTAAGCCAGCAATGTAGTGGGGTGCTGAGTCTGAAGCGTGCGTTATGCTGGCTTAGTGGGGGGAATCCACTAGGAGGGGGGCCCCGCTAGCCTCGCAGTGACATTCAGCGATCCGCGCGTTATCAACTCGTCTATTTCACAATGTCAATGAGAAGGTCATTCCTATTTTGGGGGCGATCAGAGGCGTCCACGTGTGACGGCCAAACATAATCGTTACAGATTTTTTAGATTTATTAAAAGGTTATTATATTTAGTTAGAGTGCTCCGTGAGTGAATTGCGTAGCTCTTACGGACGATGTATGTAATGTAATGCTAAAGTAACAAATGAGTCGGTCGTGTCGGCAAGACTCAGTGTTGGAAATACGCTCGGCGGCGTTTAGCAATGATAACGTTGCCACACTTAACCTTGCCAGGTTCTCACGAGGGAAGTGCCTATTCTGTGCCTTGACAATACCCGTATAGGCCTTTGTTAACACTAAAAACTATGTATACTAGCTTGCCTACATTAAGAGTCCGTCAAATTGAACGGAGGGTGACTGGGATATAAGTTACTGATTTCTTTGTATCTGTGATTCATGCTGATGTGGGAAGTTCAACTGAGTAAGTTCGAAATTGTCCGAGGCTGACGAATATTCTTGAGTATTAAATGACACACAATGGAGATGACTTGAAGTGAGTGTAGAGTTTAATTAAGTTTTTTTACCGTTGGTAAAAATAGCGGTTAATTTTACAGTTAGCTACGGGATTGAAGATGTTTTCATGTTGCTGGTTCGCCTACCGTGTCCGCAATGAGGAAAACGAAATCAAATTCGAGTGGTTACTTGTGAACTTTCCATTGGGTAAAAATAATTGATCTCGAAGATAAGTATGATTGATTTGACTTGCGTTTCTTCAGTTTATATTGACATTTTTAATCGTGATTTCAAAAGTACACATGACATTGTAAAAACGGTAACGTCAGTGGCCTACAAGCGCGATCGAGCAGCAAAGGCCAGCCCCTGACACATAAAGTGCGACAGTGCTCATGATGCTGCGAACAATACATTCGTGCTCATGAAAAATAACACTATTTTTCTAATTAGACGCATGCTAACCGAACTGCAATTTTAATGGTAGACGGCTTTGTTCTAACTGTTTAGTTTTAATTGATTAATTAACATGAGAACTTTTGACGTTAGATAATAATTCACAAAAGTCAGAATTTAATTTATATTATTTTATTTTCTTATACAATTTATAATAAAATTGTAGTGAATAGGGTTCTCTATGTGGGCATATTATTTGGACTAGCTTATCTCTCCATGGGGTCCGATCCCGTGGGATTGTAGAAACCCTTTTAAATCAACAGATTTTGCGTTTTAATGTCAGTAGTTGGGAGTTATCTATCATTATTTTTCTTATCACAGGAAATGAGTAACGTCAGAGATTATCTCAATTTAATCAGCAAAGTAAAGCTCGGCAATATGGAAATTACTGCTTATGGAAGTTTTACACGCTAGTACCTACCTATACCTACTATTATTTATTCTGTGGTTTTACAAGTGACACGTTTTAGTTAGTATGAGCAATTAACAAATGGACCAGAGGTCGCATAGAACAAGAGATTACGCACTATATCAATCAAACAGCTGCGCTGCGCAAGAGTTGTTGAAACCCGTCACAATTTCAACACGACACACGTTATCCTAGCCGTGTCGCGTCGTGATAGATCGTTTAGTTAGACAATGGTGTTTGTCTATTGTAAAATTACTTTGCTTTATGTAAAATTGACTATCTATTTAGATTAGCAGGAACCAATAAGTTGACCCTGTCATGTTCTGCTTATTGGCAAAACATAGGCTTTTCGCTTTTATAAAATAGGGAGATGTAAATGAACTATGTTTGAAAGTATAGGTACCTATCTTTACTGTTTCTATAAATTCTCTAGTAAAGTAATAAAATTCCAGATAAACTAGATAGATTAGAAATGAAATGGCATAGATAGGATAGATATAGTCTCAGATCATTAGGTCAGTCAGTAGGTTAAGACCTACTTTGCCTTCGAAGCAAAACAACAGCTGGAAAAATACTAGGTAGGTATCTGCTTAGTAAATAATATATTGTGTGACATTGAATAGTGTAGTGGCATACATTATGTTTTTTAGTTTCAAATAATATTGTTTTTATTTTAGTAAGTAGAAATTAGTGGGACTACTTTTTTGTGGTAGGTCTCCATGAGTAGGTAGGTACCTACGTACTTTATTGTGATGTGATACATCGTACTATTATTTATTGTGGTACAATTAGGGTGACCAGATGTCCCGTATTTCTCGGGACCTCCAGTTTTTTTAGGTATGAATTTGACGTCCCTTAATTTAGTAAAACCAGTTCGGAACAATACAATGTTCCATTTGTTAATGTTTTTAAAATAGTGCAGTCTTATTGAGACACCCTAGCTTAGAATTTGTTCTATTCCGCTTCCGCCAATGACCTTTAGTTATGTAGGTACCTACCTATTTTAATCATTGATCTATCTAGGTAGTTATTTGTTTCGTTCGAAATTAAAGCAAGTACCTAACTACCTAGATATCTCCCCATCAATATTCCTATAGTCCCGTCTGCTCAATAAAAAATACGGCGTTTGTTGATCGAGGGACATCCTTTGGCAGGTTGCACCTTCTGAACTCTTAGATCATTTTAAGAAGGGGAGCCATTTGGATTTTTGTATGGGAGGGAGATAAAATACAATATTTTTTTGTATGGAATTTGTTTTTTTTTTAAATCTCATCGTGTGGGATATCGAATGAAAGGGATTTTTCTCCTCCCCTTCTTAAAATGATCTAAGGGTTCAGAAGGTGCACCCTGCCAAAGGATATCCCTCGATCAAAAACCGCCGTATATTGCACTTTTACGTCGTGAGGAAATGCAGCTACTAGGTACTCAAATCTACATTGATCAATCACTTATGTACACGAAGTTTTATGGATAAGTTTTAAACTAAACGTAGGTACAGTACGAATCACGAAAGATGACCACAAATGGCGCCCATCTTCGCATCATAACTCATGAAGAAAAGAATTAATACCAAATAATAATTCATATTCACATATAGAATTTATACATTATATAATATTTTATGAAATATTATTTTGTCTTAAGTCTTTGCTTCATAAGTTATGATGCGAAGATGGGCGCCATTTGTGGTCATCTTTCGTGAAACGTACTATACCTATTGTCGATGGTACCTATCTAGCTAATAAATAGTAAGTTGGCTCGTGTATAGTTTTTGGATACCTGTCTAGGTCTACGTATTGCAGGGCAGCAGATAACATCGGAAGATTTTGATTTATTAGAAGATACCTAGGTAGGTATTAAATATAAACTGAGACGTCGTCGATTCCATTTTTAACCTAAAAATTAATTGCAACTAGCTTATTATTTGGTTCCTAACCATACAATTTGGTATGCGTGTTCCAAATGATTAGTTCTTTACATAAAAAAAATATGAACTCAAAACTCAATGCCAACTAATGGAAAGAAGAGCCCTATAAGTACCTACCTAGGTGGAATAATACAAAAAATCCTGACATTTTCCAATTCCGGTCGGAATTCTGACAGGGATCCAAAAGTCCTGACTGGTAACCCTAATCACAGGTCGCTTGTGGCACGATCAACAAAGTTGCTTAGCACTTTAGTACCTTGTCATAGCAACTTTTTTTATAAATGTTCCAAACTGTAAGACATATTCTGTCAAAAAAGTTGCTATGACAAAGTACTAAGTATTAAGCGACTTTCGTTGCTGACTGTACTTAGTCCAGCGTGGTGCTGGCTGACTAGTGACTAAAAACTAAGAATGGCTTTAATGATTAAATGATTACTCACTTTACAAACATATTCCTCTTCCGTGCGCACGTCCACACACCGGCAAAGCGAGGAGCCCTCAACTTGTTCCAACAAGAGATATTTTTCAGCGACCAGGGCCGCCTGGAACTGGTGTTGGGGAGGCGCCGGGCTCGGGGGCGAAGGGCTGGCTGGCGAAGGCGCCGCCGACAGCCGGTCGACCAGCGCGGGCGACGAGGGCCTCTCGTCCGCCTTGCTGTGCTCGCCGACCACCGCCGGGCCCCCGCTCGCCGGCTTGCTCAAGCGCAGCGGCCACAACAACGAGGGTGATCCTGGATCCATCACTACACTCTCACCGTCACTTATCACAATGTCACAACACACACAAAACACTTATATACGAAGCAGGAACTAAGATGAGATGAACATGATCTGCGAACAAACACCACAACGATTAGAAACTCACATTTGACCAAGTTGCGTTCGCGAATTTATTGCGGACGCCAATGTTACAAAATTTAAAAACGAAACTACGAGACAATCGGCGATTTAGTAACGTTACTTTAGTCAGGGGAAATTACGAATGAAGTACGAACCTTGAAATGATTCGCCCTGAGTGGATATCGTACCAAAATTTGACTGTCCGTGGCGGCGAATACGTCGCTATATTGAGTAAGGAATTACAGGAATTGTTTCCGAGTAATTCGAACACGGATAGACAGGCCAATATTTTGGGCCGGTGTCCGCTCGGGTTGTTGCGAAACTAAACGAACACACGACCGCACCGAACCAACGCCATTGCGAGACTACTAGCCGAACGAAACCGACCGGACGGACCGAGCGACAGCGAGCAAGCGAGCGGAGCGGCAAGCGGCGGCGGACGGGCGGGCGGTCGGGCGTTCGTTCGCCTCGCTCCCGAAGTCCCGAGCGCGAAGCCTCGACTTGAGTCGAGCCGGCACAGCACAACATCCAATGTCGACACAGAGTCAACTTGCGTAGTACGCGAGACTACGCCATGCGTTTTGCAAACCACGAGAGCGCACTATGTGTCTCGCTCTAATGTACGCTAGTAATCATTTATAGACAGAGATAGACTGACCATTCACGTTTGGCAAGAATCGTGTCAACTTTATTCATTTTTCAAAACGTAGCAATTTTTTCAGTTTTGATTTTTTTGGCATTGACAATGCTGTTTTTAGGGTTCCGTATCGTATCCAAAGTTATCTATTCTGTGTCCAAAGGGTAAAAACGGGACCCTATTATTTCTGCTATAACAACAAATCTAGGTGCTAAAAATAGAATAAAATAAATATTTAAGTGGGGCTCCCATATAACAAACGTGATTTTAATGCCGTTTTTCGTGCGCGAGTCCGACTCACACTTGGCCGGTTTTTTTAATAAGATTATAGCCGTCTTAGGTGTTACAGCCTGTAACACCTGTAACTTACAGGTGAGTCGATTTTTCTAGTATTTTTAAGTATTTACGATACAATAAAAAACTAGATTAATTAAGTAGGTATTTTGAATTTTCTATATAAAAGATTAATCGCAAGATAGGTAGGTAATGTTTCTAAAAAACTCAATAAAATATTCACTTCTCAAGCTTACGCGCTCACTAGACATGAAATAAAAGACTTTTTAACGGATACTAGCGCGGTTTTATTGAAAGTACTTTGGTAATTAGTTGGTATTAGGTTTGATTTTTGATTTTTCCGACGTTTCGGCACCTTTGCAGCTGCCGTGGTCACGGGGGACTGAAGCTACTCGTGAGCCTACCCTCAAGCGATGAATTTTTTAAGACGTTCAGAAATTAATATTTTACAATTTTATTTATCTTTTTAATTGGTTTAAGTTGATTTTGTGATTTAATTAATGCTAAAGAGAGAGAATCTACTGAAACTACCACCATTTCACAAAATTGGGAGGCCCATCCAAGAAAGAAATGGCGAAATAAAACTTGGAGAGGAAAGCCGACCTCCGTCTTTTATATTTATTAATTTATTTGCAAAAGGAACTAACCGTATCATTAGATCTTGCAGTGTGTGTATGGGGCTTCAGCTTGTGAATGATGGGGTCCCAAGCTGGTGGAATTTTCCAACCATCATCTCTATTGAAATTAGGATATTTATTTATTTCGATAGCCTCGCGGAGCATTCTAGGAATAAATCTACGTTCCTTAGCAAGGATTTGGGGTTTGTCAAATCTAATGTAATGGTTGGGCCCCTCAAAGGCGTGATCACACACTGCAGACTTGTTATCGCGTCTATGTTTCATGTCAGCTACATGCTCTTTAACGCGGGTCCCTATACTTCTCTTTGTTTGCCCGATGTAGGAGAGCCCACAGTCACAATCTAGTTTGTAGACGCCTGCGGCTTGAAGGGGGATGTTACACTTGACAGGTCGTAAGAATTGGTTGATCTTCTTCGGCGGCTTGAAGTAAGTTTTGATTGACGCTCGCTTCAGAATGTTTCCAATCTTGTCAGTGACACCCTTCAAATAAGGTAGGATGGCAGGTTGACGCTCTACTGTGGCTGGTTTGTCGCGTTTTCTGTGACGAAGGCGTGGTACTTGCAACTTGTTTTTACGCAGTACTTGTTTGACGTGCTGAAGCTCAGCCGTCAGGTGTTGTTTGTCACAGATGCCGCGGGCTCTCTGAAACAAAGAAAATTCCACCAGCTTGGGACCCCATCATTCACAAGCTGAAGCCCCATACACACACTGCAAGATCTAATGATACGGTTAGTTCCTTTTGCAAATAAATTAATAAATATAAAAGACGGAGGTCGGCTTTCCTCTCCAAGTTTTATTTCGCCATTTCTTTCTTGGAGGGGCCTCCCAATTTTGTGAATGGTGGTAGTTTCAGTAGATTCTCTCTCTTTAGCATTAATTAAATCACAAAATCAACTTAAACCAATTAAAAAGATAAATAAAATTGTAAAATATTAATTTCTGAACGTCTTAAAAAAATCATCGCTTGAGGGTAGGCTCACGAGTAGCTTCAGTCCCCCGTGACCACGGCAGCTGCAAAGGTGCCGAAACGTCGGAAAAATCAAAAATCAAACCTAATACCAACTAATTACCAAAGTACTTTCAATAAAACCGCGCTAGTATCCGTTAAAAAGTCTTTTATTTCAACTCAATAAAACTTTTAAAAATTAAAATAATAATATAATATAAGTAGGTAGGTAGGTAGGGTACCTACCTATATACTTAAGTAAGCAAACAAAATAAAATAATCATTAAAAGGTAAAGTTCTGTCAACCACAGAATATGGTACAGCTACCTAAACGCTCTGGTTTAATTAAAGGTGCTTTCCCACGGCCTGAGGCCCTATTTTTGAATTTAGGTACTTATATTTTTTAGTCTCACGCACAACGAATAGCATCAGGGGCCCTATTTTTGAATCGCTCGACGCCAGTCATCCCATACATTTGAGTTGATTTGTCGAACGAAAATCAGTAGAAACGAGCGGTCGGCGCCAGTCGAGCGATTCAAAAATAGGGCCCCTGATGCTGTTCGTTGTGCGTGAGACTGAAAAATATAAGTACCTAAATTCGGCTCCCTCTTAAAATACTAAAATAAGTACCTACCAGTGGCGAAGGGTCCATACATGTCGATTCCTATCGGCTTCTTTTTTAGAAATCACACCCCAGCAATCCACCATACAATTAAGAGATTTTTTAGATAAATTATTGGTCCGGCTTACCTTTGCCATATTTCGACTCCTCGCCACTGGTACCTACCTACTTACCCTGATCTAAATTATTCAGTGTTTTTCTATATTAGGCGACCTGCCTATCGTGACGTTACAATAAAACTGTGATAAAACTGGGAAGTCATGTTCGACTAATTCCTACCATGTTGCGCAATATTTTTTTTTCATTGTGCAAGTTCTTGTAATATTCGCTTTGTGTAAGTACCTACTTAACCTATCTTTCCTCTGTGTGGTCACTTCGGCGCTTCATGATCTTCAGTTCTTGCAAAATGATGACGACGTGATGACGAAGTGATGACGAATTGTGACGAATGAATGCAGTCAGTCCGACTCGGAACAAAGCGTCGACTGTTTATCAGGAAAATATTATGTTAATATGATGTTAATTACAGGTTTATTAGAATCTTTAGGTTGACAATCGTTAATTATTTAGTGATATTATAATTATAGTGAATCGTAATGGGAATTTTGTAAAACCGCAAACATAATGTAGATAGATATAGGTAGGTAGAGGTTAGGGTTGCCAACCCTACTATATAATATAGTATCCTACTATATTGAGGGCTTGCCTACTATATTTTTTGAAAAAATATATAGTAGGCAAAACTACTATATTTTTCCAAGTGAAAAAATTCAACAAAAGCAATAAAAATTTTACTTATATGCACATAATTAGGTAATTACATAATATTTTTTGTGATTAAACACTTGTCTTTATGGTTGTTGAATAAATTATGAAAATGTTAGTACTTACTTAAGTATTAAAATGCAACTTCTTTAAAATCCTCCATACAAAACGGCAACCTACTATATTTTTTGGACTTTTTCGCCATCTACTATATTTTTACACAAAAAATCTTGAAACGACTATATTTAATGATTAAACGAACTTACCTGTAAGTGAAGTTCTATCATAATTATACGAAGGATTCATCCGAAGATATTAGTATATTTACAAATGTAGTATCGCTTGCATGTATCACCACTTAGCACGTTATTTTAAAGCAATAACCTAAAAAACCTAAAAAGAGAAGGTTTTTGACTTAAAATTGACAGATATTTTGACATTTCCGGTCCGAGCTCTCCTCGTCACTACTAGACGCCAACCACTTCATTTAGTTTAAAGTCCAAATCTTATGATATTTCCTCATTTTCTTCAGTGGGTAGATAGTTATTGTAATTTACAATAATGAGAAGGGAGGGTGGGATTCTATACTAATATCTTCGGATGAATCCTTCGTATAATTATGATAGAACTTCACTTACAGGTAAGTTCGTTTAATCATTAATTATACTTCAGATTCATCCTAAGATATTAGTATATTTACAAATGTAGATGTTTAAAGCATTATAATAAGAAAATGAAATATCATTTCTTGCGTATTAGTCTTTTAAAAAAGAAAAGAAAGTCATTTAACATAATTCAACGTTTGACATGATTACTACTAAAAACGGTACCTACAGATGGTTGGTACAAAAAAAATATGCAAGGTTGGTTTGGAAAACTCAGTTTGATTTATCGATGATAATATATTTTAAGTGCAAGGTTGGTTTGGAAATCTCAGTTTGATTATTGATGATATTATGTTTTAATATTTTGCTATTATAGTGGAGTAATTAACCATCCCGCCGTGTTACCTGGAACATCTATAATATCGTTTTTTGTTAGGGCTATAAAGGTATTGGCGTACGTCGAGTGTTAAAACTGGTTGGACACGAGTCTACTCCACTATCATTAAATGTTTTATTTCAGCAATCTATTATTTACAATACATATAGGAATTTAATTTCTTTCTAAATAAGAAGTGATTATGAACTGTTTATTATACTTAATATAAATGTGTATACTAATACATTCTTGATTTTTTTTTGTCTTGTTTGCATTCTTTTTGCAATAGGCAAGGTAATCAAAGTTAAATTTTTAAGATAAAAAAGTTGAAAAAAAAAGAACAAAAGTGGAAAATATTTAAAGTTTTCCAATTTGAAAAAATATTTAAATAAAGTTTTAAGTAATCTAATATATCCATTGTATTTGTATAATGGAGTCTACGCAAAGGCGTAGGTAGTTAAATTATTTACCAAACTTGAGATTAGTTCAATTTTGTCTATTCAATAATGAACGCAATATTATCTAATACTGATATTTAAATTGTATATACACTTCTGTAAAGGAAAATGTGTTTATTCTGTCTATATTATTATTTGTTAAATAATCGAACCGTTACCAAACTCTGTTCTTCCTGATAGTATTAGTAGACAGCAGCTTCAATAATAACATAAATAATATACCTGTAAAATCATACCACCTTGATAATGTTGTGAAAACCAATTTATTTGTGCGTTTAATTTCCGTCCCTGAAATTAAAAGTTATAGGATGTGAATACTTTATATTAGGATAAAAGATACGAAGAAGTACCTTACATGTAAATAAGAGGTACCAAACTAAGGCTCAAAATTGTGACGATCAGGATGGCACAATCGTTATCACCTCTAGTTTAAGAAACTGGTGGAACAGAATTAAAATAGTAGGTAGCTTAGTGTCATAATAGTCTTTCTACAATACTAAACCAAAATAGCATTGTGAATGCTAAAATCTCAAATTATAAAATAAAATGTTTTTGGGCTAAAAATGCTAGAAATAGAAAAAAGTCTACTTCATTTGATTTCTACTGCCTAATTCGACTTGCATTCGAATTTACTCACTCTCGATCTGAAAAAAAAAACAAAACAAAACTGGTGATTAGTTTTTGATATTTTAATGAATTGAATAATTTCTGTTTAGCATCAGAATAATAACATCTAGAATACTTAACACCCCGCACTGAATGCAATTAGAAAAATGGCAATGAAAATATCATAAGCTGTCTGTTCTAGATAATTGATATGCAATTATTATTTTACAATTTGTGATTCCTGATATGATCACTAGTGTCCCCTAGTCTACCCCATTGTTTAAAGGCACAAAAGAAACGTATCTAATTCGGTGTAAGTATCGATGATATTCAACTAAGTAAAAATAATATGATGACATACCGGTATCTACCAGTTTAATCAATTCATAAAAAAAAAGGTAATAAAATAAGTGTTTTTTGCAGTTATGTGAACGTTTGTCTTGTGAAGACCATAATTGCCATTACATTTGTAATAGAATGGAAAGTTGCGACGGTAGCTGTATATATAAAAAAAAAATTGAATATAAAAAGGATGAACTTCAATTAAAAAAATATATATAGGTTTTGAGACCCTTATAGTAAATATCGTCCAATAACAGTTGTTTAAATAACATCATAGCCAGGCAGCGGCGGTAGTTTTGTAATAAAAATGTGGGCACTACAATGCCCAAAGGTTACGATTTTAAATTCGTGTATTTCTATCACTTTCCTTATCAAAATTAAAACCTTATAGGTGATGGGATCTCTAGACTGTGTTTTTTTTTAAAACAATAAGCGTTTTTTAATTGTGATATTATTATTTTTAGGTGCTTATAGTTTTACTTAAGTGCGATTTTTTTTCTAAAAGCTAAGGTAACTTTTAAACAGTTATTAACTAAATCTGATATGAAAACCTGTTTTTTTTTTGAACAGAGATCACTTTCTATTGAACCTTCAACAAAATGTAACAAAACTATTTGTTGTTTCATTCAAGTTAAGGAAAATAACAAGTAATCAGCCTCCTAAGAGTGTAAAAGGTTAGTCTAAAAATTTGTCTGGAAGTGAGTGTACTATTACATTTCGTGCTTCTATATCCTTGTTTTCGAGGTTTTCTACTTTTAGCTGGTCTACATATTAATGGTAAACTATAATATATCTCTGGAGATGTTACAAAAGTGAATCATTAAAGAGATAACACTCATATAGTCTGCCAAAGAAAAAGAAAAAAAAAATGAAATAATAATCTAGGTGCCCTGCTAGCCGGCTAAATGGTACTTTCATACATAGAAGATTACCGGCGCCAGCGATTGAGTGGACCTTTGCACCTGTAGTTGGCGACCACTGCCTGTATTCGCTGAATACAGACAAATGCCACACCAGCATGCACCCTCATGAATACATTATCCTAATGAGTGTCCTTACCCCACGTACGATGATCGAAGGCAAACATCGATGAATGCATCATCGGCAACCATTTGAATGGGCCGTAACGCCCGTCTGCGAGTCTGCTATGTGTAAATCGGCCTTCCTGACAAAATAAATCGCTGATGGGGCCTCCTCGCCGTGCCCCACTGTTTGTTTGCCGTCGGAAATGAAGCATGTGGTGATGTGGCACACCTACCTACGTCTTTTGTTTGTCGTTTTTAAGGCAAATAAATATATAAATCAATTTTAAAAATGTTTGATTGAGTACTGCATCCGATTTACTTTTTTCCATCGTTCACATCAGGCCTGTGGCCAATGGATCATTCATATTCGACTGAACTGTCGGTGGTCTTTTAAGCAAACAGCCTTAGCTACACTATAGTTGACCGTGTACAGTATAACCGAACGTCGTAATGCCCCACATAATGTAAAAAATGTGAAATACTGTCACACAAAAGGTGTATATAGTTTTGTATTGGAAAGCTGCCTTAAACCACAGATTACATAATACTATACATAAAACATAACTGGTACTTGTAGCTTGTAAATTGTAACTTGTATATTTTTTCACATCAGAAACATTATTTTGTACAAATTCACACAAATTAAATTTGAAAAGTAATAGAGATAATTTTGTACAAGGGCATAGCTAGAACCATACTAAATAGTTAGTGATTAACAAGTTTCTCAACATGTTAGGTCTACCCGCCTGAAATACAAGGTTTCCTAGTTTAGGCAAATGTTTTTTTTTTTTTACTATGTAATATAATATAATAATATAATGACCAACAAACATTATGGATGAATATGAATAAAATGTATGGATTCTGTTATTCCAATTTTCATTGAAATTTCTATCAGCATGCCAGCAGCTAGCTATTTCAGCGGCTAAGCTATTTCACATAAAAGGTTTGAAGTATCAGGTATTAGCTAGTTGCTGTATAACTCAATATTTGGTTCCATTAAGTTCTTAAGTTTTAGCATTTATAGCTAGTTCTGTCAGTTTTAAACTATCTTAGTACCGATGGTATTCTATTACACCGTTGGTGTTAACTCAACTCAACACTAAGAATATCATGATAACATGATATCAAAACTCATACCTGATGAGCAACGCTGTTGTCAGGGCTGCTGTTGCAGCTCCAGCACGGCGGTCGCCTGCCTGGAAGGTGGATGACGGTGGATCCAGCGGACGGCGGAGTCACCCGATCAGTGCTCGGCTGCGGTTTCAACGTGGCAACCTTTGAGGGTAGTCTGCTTTTTACAATGTCGCGTCGTCAGCGGCACTTTGAGTTGGTGTAGTTAGTGCAGTTGCGTTGTCTGACCTATCTATGCGGTGAAATAGTCCAGTATGACTATCTCGAGTGCAATAGATATTTAGTTGATGTCTTTTGAGACACAATACCTTGACAGAAAGTACCCAGTATGGTAAATTCGCATCAAACAAATAAATAAACTGACAGAAAGTACCCAGTATGGTAAATTCGCATCAGACAAATACATAAACTGACAGAAAGTACCCAGTATGGTAAGTTCGCATCAGATAAATAAATAAATTGACAGAAAATACCCAGTATGGTAAGTTCGCATCAAACAAAAATTAAAATAAGGTAAAAGACCAGTGTGGCAGTTACGCCATCATAAAGGTTAGCAGACAATTATGCTGTTTAACCAAATGAACGGCATTTAATAGTGTACCTTCGTCTCGACTTCTTCTTCTTGTCCTCTTCCGTCTTGAAAACTTTTTCCTTTTTTCACGAAGCATTTTAAGTATAGTTTAATTTTCACTGTAAAAATATAATTTTAAAGAAGTCTCACTTTGAGACTGTATACGTGCGTCCGTGGCGAAGCACGAAAAACGAATGAAGTGGTTGGCGTCTAGTAGTGAAAAGGAGAGCTCGGACCGGAAATGTCAAAATATCTGTCAATTTTAAGTCAAAAACCTTCTCTTTTTAGGTTGTTTAGGTTATTGCTTTAAAATAACGTGCTAAGTGGTGATACATGCAAGCGATACTACATTTGTAAATATACTAATATCTTCGGATGAATCTGAAATATAATTGATCCAAAACCTTCGTATACCTTCCTATGTAATAGGATGTGGTTTTGATAGGATTGGCAAATGGCAAGTGGGCTGTGGGTAGGGTTGCCAATTTTTTTTGGATCAAATATAGTAGTTTCAAGATTTTTAGTGTAAAAATATAGTAGATGGCGAAAAAGTCCAAAAAAATATAGTAGGTTGCCGTTTTGTATGGAAGATTTTAAAGAGGTTGCATTTTTCATACTTGAGTAACTAACATTTTTTCATAATTTATTCAACAACCATAAAGACAAATGTTTAATCACAAAAAATATTATGCTATTACTTATAATAAGTAATATTTTTTTTGTTGCTTATGTTTAATTTATTCACTTGACAAAATATAGTAGTTTTGCATACTATATATTTTTTCAAAAAATATAGTAGGCGAGCCCTCAATATAGTAGGATACTATATTATATAGTAGGGTTAGCAACCCTAGCTGTGGGCCACCTATTTGTAATTTTTATACCTACTATTATTACCCAACTTATTGTTTTATTGCGCGCAAACATAGATGTTTTGTTTTATCCCAAAACCTGAAATCTAGGTTTTCATTTTCTACGCAACAACGTTTTCTTCTCTGGAAAGAGGAAGAAGAAGAGGAGAAGCGTCAAACCCTAAGACTTCGCCTTCAAAACTAAAGTTCGCCTAAAATAAGAAACTTCCATTATGTTGTGAAATTAAATAGCAAAGCCATTATTTTGAATTTGGTAATAATCTCTCGTTTATTGTGGCAAAACTGCATTCTACTGTCTATGGAAACTAGAGAAAAATGTTTAACAAATTTATTTTACTCAAAAATGCTTGTAATATGGCCATTATTTTGACAACCTTCTTTGAACAAAGTCGAGGTTGCCGTGCTCCTCCGATGGTGACGCAACAAAGTTGTATGGGATTTCATTATTGTCGAGTTTTAGCCACTAGCAATTTCCTTTGAGAATCCATTATTGTCGAGTTTTGTTTCAAACATTAGTTGATGAAAAAACTATATTGTACAACCCGCACAGATAATGAATGGGATTACACTCGTGACTCGTTGTGGTAAGCGCCGTGAGCCGCCATTTTCAATCCCGTTCTTTATTTGCGCGGGTGTTGTAGGTATTGTTGTAGATGATGGTTTTGTACCTACTTTTTTGTTACTTTTTTACTATTTTTCCTTTTTGATATTTTTTACTTTTTTCACTTTCTTGCCTTTTTTATTTTTTTGTCATTTTGGACCAAGTCTTGTATAGTTATATAGTAATAATAAAATAGACAAAAATGTCAATAATGTCAAAAATGTCAAAAATGTCAAAAGTATCAAAAATATCACAAATGTCAAAAATATCAAAAAATTCAAAAATGATCATTTTGGTAATTTTGGACATTTTGGACATTTTTGATATTTTTGTAATTTTTGACATTTTTAATTTTTTGACATTTTGAGTAAAGCACTATACAAGACTTGGTCTACAATGACTGCACTGCTGGCCACGCTATGATGGCCTCAAGCTGAGCTTAACTACGCTCTCGGCCTTCAAGCTTGGTCATCATTGCAGCCCTTGCTGTCCGCGCTATAAAGGCCTCGACCTCCGGTCTCGGCCTTTATTCCAGCTTGGCCATCAAGGGCCGCAATGCTGACCGCGCTGTGACGGCCTGGACCTGCGCTAAGCTACGCTATCGGCCATCATCATCGCGCTGCCAGCAATGCAGTCATTATTGACCGCGTCAGTAATGTACTAATTCTATGGCTCGTATTACAGAATCAAACTCAAACTCAAATCTCTGCTTGAGTACAGTTAGATAGGGATGGCGCTATATGCGATGAATAGCACCATCCCTTTCTAACTGTACTCAAGCAGCAAGCAGTGCTTGAGTCTCGTCCTATAATACGGACCTATATCACCTATATCTTAGAGACTAAGGCTCGTATTATAGAATCGAACTCAAACTCAAATCTCTGCTTGAGTACAGTTAGAAAGGGATAGCGCTATATGCGAAAGCAGTGCTTGAGTCTCGTCCTATAATACGGACCTTAGAGCATTGGGATAACTGGGCTATTTACTGGTTTTTTTTCTAGCGCGAATCCTGATAGTTTTAATGTAGAGGATTTTAAAAAAAAAATCCTAACGGTAGGTACTATTATATATTCTGTGACGGTAGGTACAATATATTTTTTTCAACACAGTTACAAGACAATTTTTTAACAAGTTTATTACCTACTTGAAAATAAATCAGGGGGGGCGGAACCAAAATCGGCTTGGCAACATTCAGAATCGAATGCAGCAGGCTTTTTTTACATCGGAAAAGTCATGTTTCCCAAATGCTCACAAAATGCATGAAACGGTAAAGGAAGCCGATTTCTAGAATTTTCTACCAGTCTATAGGTAGTAGGTACCTTCCTAGGTATTATGATTGCTAAAATCTCAAAAGTAGGTACTAATACCTTACCTAATATAAAAGTGAGTAGGTAGGTACCTACTTGTTTACCTGTAGTGATTGAACGTAAATTCTGTTGAGATTTATTTTCATCAGTGCTGAAATCCAACAAGTTTGGAAAAGGAAAATTAGGTAAGTAAGTACTAAATTATGTGACCGCTAATTTATTTAAGGAAAGGAGTGTGCAACTGCTCAAAGTCCCAGTTAAGTCCAGTTTGTAAACATTTACGTAAGGCAAAAAATGTAACAGGAAAACTTCGGACGGAGGTCAGGAATCAGGATAACTACCTAACCTACGTCATCAAACAAAAAGTTTCACAGCAATTTAGTACCTGCCTACGCAGGAAGAGTGTTACGTTGCTCAGCGTTGCTCATAATCATTCTTTCATCTTAAAAATAGATTTCGGATTCATGACGTTTTTGTTTACTTGGAATAATTTTGATGATATGTACCTAGGCATAGGTAGGTAGTAGGTAGGTATGAGATCAAGCGGTTGCATCAGATCAGCCCCCTGATTACGTAACTCTGCTGCTAACAATTGACAACATTTCAAAATATTAAGGTACTTACATGTTTTTATGGATATAATGAAATCGTTTTTAGGCAACACGTATTTTTTCTTTTTTCCATTTATTTTCATACATTACTGAGATATTAATTAATAGAAAATGGTTTATTCTAAAATTTCGGGATTTAAAATTACTCGAACGGGCAATGTGTCTTATGTCTCTCTTAGTGCCGGATAATGTTTACCCTAAATCTAGGGTAAATTACCCTGGCTGGCACCACTGTTTTTTTTTTCAATAGAAGGCAAAGAGACTCATTTCAGACTCCCTATATCGACTAGATTTTAGATTTTAGATTATTATAAATACTGATCGAAAAATTCTGAAAAAAAATATATACGAGCTTAGAACACTAAAACCTCATAAATAAAACTTATGCTAAAGCAGCAATGTAACTACGACTTCTATCAAAGTTGATTACAACAAAAAAGTTACAAAATCAGGGGCTGGTTGAAGAATGGCTAAGTGATTCAGCGACGGTCAATGCATCTGATGCTTTGTTCCCTGGTATGGTATTAGTCAGGCAGGAGTTCAGGTCTCGGGATATGCATTCCCAGTGTGTGAGACACTGTTTTTAAAAGGTAGATGTTGTTATAAGAAAACAAAAAGCAAGTTGGAGGCACGCGATGACGCGACACGCGACATGATGCCGCGACGTGTCGCCGCCTCATGTCGCTGCGGTCTGCGGTCGTGAATTCGAACCCTACCCGCACCCCACAGCAGCAATCCTATTTTTTCCAAATAATTTATTATCTTTATAACACTGTTCATATAGTTTTTGTGAGATGCATCGTACAGTGCAGGATATTGGGCCACGAGATTGTATTTATTCTTATGATTGTATACAGTTTATCTTCAGAATCGCTTTTTTTTGCCAATTCAACGTTTCGTAGCTCCAACTTCATTCAGCAGCACTACTGATTATCAACTGAAAATGTTTGGGTATATTTAGAAAATAGACCCAAACATTTTCACTCTTTTCTTGTTTTCTGTTTCTAAAAGTGGCAACCCTGGTTAGTTTACTTCTTACTTGAGCTAGGGTTCCGCTTCCGCCCAAAAACGTTGGACCAAAAAGGGTTCCGTAGGCAAAAGAATTCGGGAACCGCTGAGATAGAGTCTAGTAATAGGTAAGTAGCCTACCTAGGTACGTCTATATAAAAATTTTTTTTTCGTATTTGAGGTTAAAAAAATGGCCGCCAGGTCCTTTAGCAATTTAGGTAAGGGGATAAATCCTATCGATCGGTAAGTAAGTAGGTAGGTAGGTACTACGTGATGAGATATGCAAAATTCTATATCAGCTGTTTCCTGTGATAGAAAAAATTACCATTATCACATATCACAGTCCATTATTCTTTGATAATAGTAGGTACGAATAATAGGTTATGATTAGGGAATGCAATACCGGGATACCGGGATCCCGAAATACCGGGATCCCGCACCATTTTTGCGGGACCAGTCCCGCGCCTAAATCGTGCGGGATCCCGCGGGATTTGCGGGACTGCGCAGCGACATACAGAACGTGTTGTTCGGCACGCGGACTGAGTAGGCTCGCGCCCGTGGCGTTTGTTTACCTATTTTTTGTCAGTTGTAATTAGCAATTGTTCCGTGACGTAACGCGATCTAATAACGTGCATAGTTTTAATTGTTTTAGTGATTGAATTAGGACGATTTGATATTATGGACATAATCTAATAACGTGCTTATTTCTATATTTGTTTGAGTGAACTAATCAGGCAGGTGTAATAGTTTTTGATCTTTGTTTGTAATTGTTATTTCTGATTGATTAGTGATTTGATTACTTAATAAATAGTTTCATTCAATAATATTTTTTAGTTTCATTTTAAGTTCTATAGACTCGTTTATGATACAGGATTCCTCTCTTTTCTCAATGACTTTCAAAAAACTTGCGGGATCCCGCAAATACCTGGATCCCGCGGGATTGAACCTCTCAATCCCGCGGGATCCAGCAATTGAAATTTTGGTGCGGGATTGCATTCCCTAGTTATGATGTGATAGATAATCATAAAATACCCCTAGAAATCTATTCTGTGGTCGAAGTCCAATTGACAAGTATACCCATAATTTTTGAACTATCGGGAATTCAAAATATCAATAAATTCAAACTAAACAATTTTAAAATAACGCCTGAATTAATAATATACGAGCTGTAATGTAATATGTAAAAAATGTTTTAAGCGCGGAAGTACCTACTCACTACTCCCCGCTTTTGTTTCTATGGGAGACGAAAAAGTCCCAAAGAGTTTTCATAATCAAAATAACACTCAAGTATTTATTCGAGAAAAAGCCCCTTTTTGTCGTTATTTTTATATTGACTGTGAAGACCCGTTCCATAAAGTAGAATAGGTACCTACCTACTGTCTGAGGTTTTGATTTTATCAGTATTATGAGTGAGTAACATATCCAGCTTATGTACCTACGCGAAAAACAAAAAAACTGCTAAATTATAATATGTATAATAGAAGTTTTTATTTATTTTTTTAAGATAAAGAGGACCTCTATCTATAAGTTTGTACTATTTCAATGTCATGGAAAGCTTGTTATTAAAAAAAAAATCAAAATTTTATCATAATAAAAAAAGCAGTGATAACATATAGGTACGAATATCGAGATTTTATCTCGATGGGTGCGAAACTATAATCGCGATTTAATAGTTGGTCCCGTAGGTACAGGGACGTATTTTAAAATTCGGCGCCCTGGGCCTATAAGGTATGCCGCCCCTAGGGTTACGTACGGCAGGAAGAGGATGCATGTCTATACTAAAAAAAATGCCGCGCAGCGCGATTTTTAATCATTTTCATTCAAAAACCCAGTAATTTTGCCAATCTTCAGTAAAAAAACATTGGCCGCGCAGCGCGATATTTTGTCAATTCCATCACCTAATCTTGTAATTTTGCCTGACTAAGGCGATTCTCACACTGCCGCTGCGCGCCGTCGTGGGGCGCGGTTTGGCGTTTCCCGCGCGCGGCGACGGCGCAGCGCACCGCCTATTCGGGCGATTTTTTCCGCGCCCCCGCGCCGTTCGGCGTCTGACGCGTCCCCGCCGCGTTCCGCGCCCAGCGCGTTGTATAACCTCATGTGTTGCTTACTGTACCTACCAAATGGCACTAAAATGGGCATATATCCAAGCCACGAAACATTAAAAAACCAGAGGGAATCCCGCCATCGTCATTATTATCGAAAACCAGCCGCGAGGCGCGTCGCAGTGTGTTGTACCCCGCGGTGACGCGCCTGCTGGCGCAAACCGCTCGCGTGCCGCCGGCGACACGCGGCGGTGCGCGCTCACGCGCCGCGGCGCGCCTCGGTGTGTTGGACGAGGCGGTTTTCTATACAAATTGATGTACTTGCATACAACGGAAAACACGCGCGCAGCGCCCCACGACCGCGCGCGTCGTCAGTGTGAGAACCGTCTAATAATAATAAGCATTATGAAATCGGCCGCGCAGCGCGATTTTTGTCAGTTTTATCCACTAATCTTGTAATTTTGTGTGACTATATGTAATAAAAAAACGGCCGCGCAGCGAGATTTTTAGTCAGTTTTATCTACTAATCTCACAAATCATGTAACACCATGAACGGAAAATGATCATTCTGCAGTGCAGTTCGTCAATAAATGATTGGTATAACTAATTACGAAAGGCGCCCTAAAGCTAAGCCCGAGGGGCGGCTGACGCTATCTATTGTAAAAAAAACAGTAATAGTACTAATCTTGGCTGTCTATTGTAAAAAAACGGCCGCGCAGCGCGATTTTTTGTCAGTTTCATCCACTAATCTTGTAGTATTGCTCTTCTATAGTAAAAATGTTGAAAAAAACGGCTGCGCATCGCGATTTATAGTTAGTTTCATCTACTAAATTATTGTAAAAAAATGTTGTAAATTAAATTGTTGTAAAAAAATTAAAAAAAAAAATTAACTCTTCTCACGAATAATTTCAAAAGGCGTCCCGAAGCTGGCGAAGGGCGGCTCGCGCCGCCCCTCGCAGCCTGACGCCCTGGGCCATGGCCCCCTTGGACCCTAGGGTAAATACGTCCCTGCGTAGGTAGTAAAAGTTGTTCAGTTTTATGGTCCCTATCTACCATATTCGGCATTAGGGGTATTTTTGTAACACGTTATATTCAGGTTGAAACCGTTGAAAACACAAAAGCCACAAGGGCACAAAAATGTATGCAGGAACTCTTCTCAACAGATTTACAAGCTGCATTTTGTTCAGTATAATAAAATATGGCAGACAGTTAAGAGCGGCCGTGTTGTTCGGTACAAGCATTACTCATACTGGAGTTTAATATCACTTCATATTTTGAATACATTGCAGTTTGTCCATGAGGATTTTCAAGGAAACCAAGACATTAAAACCAGTTTCTTTTCCAATTTGACGATTATATCTTGTGCTGATGATAAAGTTCCGTATGAACACATAACTTCCTTATCCTATATTCAAAGTAAAGGTCGTCTTACTCATGACGCAGTTAACATAGCATGTAATAATAATAAACAACAAGTAAATTTGTTTTACATATAAGTACTTACGTCTCAACAAAATACAGGAAATATGACGAAATCAATAGTTATTTGAGGAAATAGTACGACGAAGATTCTCATTATTTATTTAACTATCCATACCAACTATAGTATTATATTACCAATCTGTGATACCAACCGATATATTTGTGGAAAATTGGAGAATGAACAGCGAATTTTAGTAAGTGCCTACCTAGCAATAACAATGTTAGCAATAATTACGCCATTTTAAGGAAACCTAATTACTTACTTATGTCGCCTTATTTTTTGTATATGTTATAGTCAAACCCCGAAGTCCAGGCGCTCCTAGGTTTGCCTAGTCTAACCTCAGGTTTGCCAAGAAGGCTGTCAAAGTCCAAAACTAATAGCGTGTTTCGGGCTTTGACTAACGCATTTATAGACAAACCTAGGAGAGACTAACTTGGACAGTCAAACACCGAAACGCAATTCGATCAAATCGGGGTTCGACCAGTGTGACTTAAATTAGGTACAGAATATGTTTTTTTTGTATTTAAAAGTACGAAAAACACATTCTTTAGACTGATAATTTAATTAAATTAATAATCTTCCTGTGAAACAAAGATTTCCGTTGTCAATTAAAAACAAAATAACCAAGAAATTTAAGACGACCACTCCGCTCCGCTTCGCGATCGTCTTAAATTTCTAACCTAAACGTGACCTACAGGAGTAAGGCAGCTTTGATTAAGATTAACCTAAATATGTATGAGAAACAGCATTCATTTCCGATGTTAGATTTAGTCAAAGCTGCCTTACTCCTGTAGGTCACGTTTAGGTTAGAAATTTAAGACAATCGCGAAGCGCAGCGGAGCGTCTTCTTAAATTTCGTGGTTTTTTTTAACAGACAAAATAAATCTTTGTTTCACAGGAAGATAGTTGATTTAGTTACATTTTCACTCAAAATAATATATTTTTACACATTTACATACAAAATAACACATTCTGACCCTAATTTAAGTCTTTCGGCGTTTGACTATCCAAGTTGGTCTCTCCTAGGTTTGGCCGTAAATTCATTAGTCAAAGCCCGTAATATGCTTTAGTTTTGGACTTTGACTAAGCCTTCTAGCCAAACCTGAGGTTTGACTAGGCAAACCTAGGAGCGCCTGGTCTTCGGGGACTATAACGTATATACAAACCTTTGGTCGTCAAACCGGAAGCGGTAAAAAGAAAAGCGCGTGTTCTGAAAGAAAATTTCCCAATGATTTCACCCATCGATTGAATATTTACTCGAGAGATTTCATCCATTGGCATCCATCGGTCGAGTATAGGTACTCAAGAGTCTCAAGATTATGATAGTAAGCTGTAAAAACTATTTACGAATTATTCATTCCAAGTCTGAAAAATATAAATTGCTTTTGAATCGGTGGACAGATTAAAGCTAAAGTAAATTGGTTCACTGCAAAAATTTTACTTGCATCGACTATGCATTTCAATGAAGGTCACCAGCTAACATAGTCCAACCTAAATGGCCAAGGAAAACTGGCCGTGCGCAAATCTGAATTTTATAACCCGAGCGCTTATTTTCAATGAACTACGGTCCAAAACTGAGTGGGAAAATGGCGTATTATGTAGAATCGCCACTCAATTAGAGAGGAATTCGTTAGTTTATTTGGAAGCTTGCGAAGTCGGGCAATGTTAAGTTTTAGAACGCCATTAGTGGCCAGATGGTCTTATAAATGATTGCATTATTTAGAAATTTTAGAACCAACCAACTAACTCTACTTCATATTTACTGTCTTGTGAAATGTTTTAGGATTTAAAATTTGATTAAGTAGATTGAGTTCCTTGAAAACTAACCAGCCTACCTACTTAATATCTCATTTCAAAATCTATCGCAATCAGGATGTGATACATTGATTTGCTACTTCTTTTTAGCACAAATAAAAACTTATTAAAGAAATGTAGCAATGTGTCACATCCAAGCGATTGCAATAGATTTTGAAATTAGACAATTAGCCCCTTGGTTTAGAAACTACTGATATTTACAAGTTTTTAATTAAATTGCAATGCAATGTTCGTATTTCGTATGTATGTTGTCCGTTTCAATGTTTTTAATAGATATAGATGAAGGTATCACTGGTATGGAATCACAGGATATTAGGTAGCACAGAATATTATTATATTAGGGCCATGAAAAATAAAAACGAAGCTAATATTGCAGACAGGTTCTCAGGTTGATCCAAAATCATAACAAAAGTGTTAGCAAATTATGAAAATCATACTCTCTTTTGCATCCAACTGAACTTTTAAATTCACAAACTTACTTTTCTATGATTCGTACATTTCGTTTCATAAATTCAAGTGTTTGTAAAACTTCGCGCAATTTCTTAATCATCGTTTTGTCATGATTTGTTTTAGACAATGATTTCACAATGTTGAAATCCAAAATCTTATTCTCTTTTTTTTTATTGGGTAGGTACTTTTACTTACTTCTCATTTTTGGGTTTTGGTTGTTGTGTAGGTTGTGTTGGTTTTAAACCTACAATCCTATATTTTGTTTGTTCGTATACGATTGGACAGCTGAGTAATTTTCAATTTATGAATAAATATTTAAAGGTAGGTAAGTAACTGACTGAAATACTTATGCAATTAATTTTCATAGTATCTCTATAGGTACTTATACAAATCTAAAGTTTAACAGCGCATAATGAATGACCGAACTAACTAACAATCATAGGCCTCAAAAGCCGATGTCGTCCTTGACAGATCGAGTGAGGTGGCATTGCAACTTATTATGAATTTCACTGTTATGAAATGTTGCGTTTCTGAAACTTATGTTGCAAACAGCCTCGGTGTGCTGGCCGAGCCAAAATACTCGGCCATATTTCGATGTCCAAATGCAATCTGCATCTGAAGTTGCGGTGTGTGGGGGCTAATGTTGCCAACCCTGCTATATAATTTAGTATCCTACTATATTACAGGCTCGCGTAATATATTTTTTGAAAAAATATATAGTACCTAGGCAAAACTACTATATTTTTCAAGTGGGAAAAATTAAACAAAAGCAGCAAAAACATTATTACTTATAAGCACATAAGTAATTGCATAATATTTTTTTCAACACACTTGCTCGTAAAGTGAGCCCTAATACATCGCTTTTAGGGCCATAAACCGAGCTATAACAAACGCGTGCAATAATATATAAAACACTAGTTGGTTATAGAATTATCCCTACAAAGATAAATAGGTACCTTACTGCAAGTTATATGCGAGTAAACAGAGCATTCCCAATTTAACCGGGTAATACAGATATTTTTCAGTAACAACAAAGTGGTGTAATATGAAAATTCATATACATTTTTGGAGTAAATAAACGTGTCATAAGTCCTTGATTAAGTCAAACAAATATTTATTATTATCAAATTATCGATAATTCACAATATTTTGTTATAAAATATTAAATCATTTGCATTTTATCACTTAAAATTATATTTTGAGGTAGGCCGTATGCTCACTAACCCTGTTGTTCGCAAAATATTCTTGCATTGGGCGTGTGAAAAAAAAAACAAAAAAAACCTACACGCCTTTTCCCATCATAATTTATCATATTTTGTTTTTGTCGTATTTGTTGCTGTGTGGTAAATTACTTTGTTTTTTCCTCGCAAGTGTGTTAAAAAACGTCGTATGAAACTCGTGAGCTCTTGCTTATTGCACACTCGGCTGAGTTGCGCCCTCGCCTACGGCTCGGGCTGCAACCCACAGCCTTGTGTGCAATGAGCAACCTAAGCTAACCTGTCTCATAATGTACTATTGTGTGTTTATGGTTTTTGAATAAATTATGAATATGTTTAGTAAGTAGGTACTTATGAAAAAAAAATACAACTTCTTTAAAATCCTTCATCCAAAACGGCAACCTACTATATTTTTTAGGACTTTTTCGCCATCTACTATTATTTATACACGTAATGAAAATGATCTTGAAAATACTATATTTGAAGAAAAAAAAGTTGGCAAACCTAGTGGCGGCATTATAGTACGAAAACTAATTGAATGGGTAGTCAAATCTCGAGTACCTACCTATATTTCACTGAAAAATAGATCGCGGGAACGCGAAGCCTACGTTATTATCAGAAAGCTAGCATATGTAAGATAGTGAAATTTTTACCTCCTATTAACAATTCACTAATTAGTTTTACCAAAATAGGATCTAACAAGGAATATTACAGTTTACAAGTCCTGGACTAATCTGGACACTATAGTCAGTTGGTCACCCTACTCCTCTCGAGTAGGTAGTTACTAATTTTAATTCGATATTTTGGACATGAATCGAATGTTCTGGAATTTAATACTAAGTTTTAATACTAAGTACTAAGTTACCTGCGTTATTATATTAGTCATACAATTTATCAGTGCTCGCGCTGCGCAGGCATCTTCGTAGTAGGAAGTAAGATTACTGTTTACTGCTTTGATGCATAGTCACTGTGACTCATTATACTCATGTAGTAGGTAGGTAGGTAGATATATGATACGATATGATTTGGTTTTCATTTTCACAAAAATATCGATAAGTAATTCTTGGTAGGTACCTAAGTAATAAGTTGCTAATATTTTTCACGTCATACAAACAGTAAAGTCTCTTCTTGTTCTTTATCAAATACTTAGTACTTAAGTACCTACAAGAAAATCTTGGACAAATGTATGATGACCAATTGATCCTCAAAACATTGCATAACTTTTATTAACGTACAGTTGCACCATTTATGCCATTGTACAGTACCGCCTGTACCTACGCATTTATTTTTAAATTGCGCAACTTTTTAAAATTAAACGGTAAAACAGTCATTGTTCACAAGCAAGAAATAATATTTTAGTTGTGAAACTTTTCAAAGAAATGGGGTAGCTTTTGGAACTTATGAAATTAGAAACGACATTAATTCTAAAATTTCACATAGTAACTTCGGCCAACAATACGTAAGTCTGCTTTAGGTAATGGTAGATATACCTACCTACTTAGAGCTTTGCAGCTTTTTCATTTCATTTGGGTGTTTAATAAATATTTAATTTTAAACATTTACGATGATAACATGGGGGATATTAACTACCTTGTATCCTTTGCTTCCTCTAAAAATAAACTTGTCCTGGTTATTCTATTTTTCTTTGTTTTTCGAGTTCCTTTCGCGATCAAGTCAGAAGATAGGAAATAATTCTTCTATCTAACTTATTTATTTCCTCTCCTTATTGTCACTTTAACTTCATTTATTTCTTTATGTTCTTGTACCTACATCTACACGGTCATTTTGTAGTCGTTTTAATTAACTAAAGGGAGTGTTCTACTAATGAAAATAAACATTTTTGCCAAAGAAACATGGGTCGAAAAACGACAAAAAATTTTGACTTTCCCATACAAATACAATGTTTTAGCTGTCTAGTTAGTATGGGAGGACCAAAAGTTTTTGTCGTTTTTTGACCCATGTTTCTTGGGCAAAAATGTTTAGTTTCATTGGTACAACACACCCTTAAGTTAATTAAAACGACTACAAAATGACGGTGTATATCTGTAGTCCTCCCCTGCACTCACTCCCCATTGTCTCTCACTCTATTACTCAAGGTTGCCTGGAAGAAATTGCTATATAGAATAAGGCCAGGCACGTATCCAGACTAATTCCAGGTTAATTCGGGGGGGGGGCGGGGACAAGTTGTCCCGGACAACAATCCCGCAAACCGGAGAGTGCCTCGCCCGCTAAATTTGAATTTAGTCCTGTATTGTGTGTTCTGGATTTCGGAGGGGATAAATCCCAACTATCCCCCCTAGGGTTGCCAGATGGTCGGGATTCGCCTGGATTCTCCCGCAATTTCAAGTGATCTCCCGACTCCCGAAAAATCAAAAATTCTCCCGGAAAATCAGTTGTTCCGAAAGTTCTCTAGAAAGCAATATTTTTTACGGATGAAACCAAAGATTACAAGATTATTGGATAAAACATACTAAAAATCGCGCTGCGCGGCCATTTTATCTTACTATAGACAGGCAAAGGTACCAGATTAGTAGATGAAACTGACTAAAAATCGCGCTGCGCGGCCGTTTTTAGACATTTAAGTTACATTTTTATTTAAATAGTTATTTCTCCCGACAACAACCGCGAAATACCGACATTTTCAAATATTCTCCAGATATTTTGGCCTTCCGATCTGGCAACCCTAATCCCCCCCCCCCCCCCCCCCCCCCCCCTTGGATACGTGCCTGGATAAGGCCGCGTTTTGTGTGCTTTCTCTGTTTTGTTTTTCTTTGTAATACTTATGTCCTGTATTAGTGTGCAATATACTTTAGTGCTATTATTATTATTAGTATTACTAGGTATCATAAGTATAAACTTTTGAAACTTCGTAGTAAGTAGCTTATTCTTATGTAAATAGGTACCTACACCTACTACTTTTGAAACGGGTTGGGGACGGGGATGTGTAAGGTGAGACACAAACCGAAGTTGGACGATGTTACACTCTCCTAGGGTTTCCAACTTTTTTTTGCATCAAATATACAAGGTGTTTGGTAAAAGCCTTATAACCCTTTCAGACCTGCGCCAAAACTAGACAGAATTCGCCCGGAAAAAAAGCACACCTACCATAAAATGAGCCGCTGATTGCAAATCTGAGGTCGATTTTCCATTTTCCGGCCGCCATCTTGGAAAATTGTAGCCCACACAATAGACAATTTGACAACATTGAAAATATACTACAAATTATGGTCATCCTAACAGATAATGGCGTAAAAAAACATATTCAACTATTATATGGACTAAATTAAGTCTATTAATTGATTAATTTCACCTAGAAAAATGCAATAATTTTTGATTTTTTTCCTGTTGCGAAAACACTCTAAGCTGACTGATGACGTCACTTGCCTGTAAATAAATATGGCTTCAGGCGTTTGACACGACCATAGACTTAGGATCCACGATTGATGACTGTCAAATGGCTAAGGATATTACAATGTTTACAGGCTTGTGACGTCAACAAGTCTCGTGTCCAGCGTCATAGCGTTTTTGGCGCGGTTTTAAAATTTTAAACTTTAACATTGATTTTTTTTATGAAATACATTGATCTTTCCTGAAATATCAATGTGGTGCGCTTATTACGTAATAAGGAATAATTTAAAATGGTTTTCCAAAATTAGCCAAATAGTCTATTGTATAAATAGGGGCCCAAGCTTATAATGTGTTTGGAATAAAACAAAATTATAATTAACGAATATATTATTATATTAACTATATTATTAACGAATTATTATTTTATTAGCAAAAAATCAACATTATTTCAAATTCATACGTGCACTAGAAAGTTAGTTAACAATTACCTCTTATCAGTACTAATCAGTCTCAAAAGTGTTGATTCAGACTCAGTTGAGACAGAAAGTAATTATAATTTAGATCAATCAAGTAAAACCTTAGCTATGGAAATAAAAAAAGCAACTTCTGTTCTTTGTAAGGCACAGACAAACGTCATTTTATAGCATCGACATTGTGTTCTACTGGTACCCCTTAAAGCGCTGCAGACTCTAAGCTCTTTCAAGGTATCCATGACTGGCCAGTGATTATAACTATCACATTTTTTCGTCGAAATTTCGATTTTGAAGGATTTTAGCGATACAACCTGGAGAAACCTTTGGGTCTACTAAATACATTTATATGTGTCCGCGACAAAAAGTAATATGATGATTCACTGGAAAGTTAAAGGGTTAGGCTGGCCCCAGACCTACCGGTTCCGTTTCTTTGCTTTGCTGTGCTACCTTGCTTGAAAGACCACCGGCCAACTAGGGTAATTTTCAATCTATCGCATTTTGGGACTAGACCAAATTGGCAAGATAGCCATTAGCTTGGTTTTATCAAATATCATCGCCTGGATTGCGAAGTAGGAAGCTTTTAGGAGATATGCCACCCTGAACATGGACTCCGATCGTTAAAAATAACTCGATCGCTTATTTATACAAGATGTTTGGTAAAGCCTTATAAAACTGAATATGGTAGATAGGGACCATAATAAAACTGAACAACTTTTACTATGGGACCAAATCTGAAATCGCGAAAAAAATGAACTGTTTCATACATTTTGATAATTTCGTTATTAATTTTTGTATAAAACAGCAGTTTTTTTTTAAAACGAAAACTAAAACTTCTCATCGCACCCCAGACGACGATATGTGATAACACCAAACTAATGGCTATCTTGCCAATGTGGTCAGGTCAAAATATGCGATAGATTGAAAATGAGCCTCTTGGCCGGCGGTCCATGGTAGAACAGCAAAGCAAAGAAACGAAACCGGTAGGTCTGGGGCCAGCTGAAAGTTGGTGAACGATTTCTTAGAGTCAACTTTGAACATACACAGAAAGACAAACAAGTACAAACAACAATTAAAAGCAACGATATTAAAGTATGAAATTTGTTTTTTTTTACGAAGTAAAGATTATTATGATATAATTTTTACGTAATAATAATAATGTATCTAGGAGAAATCCACAGTTAATTCTGAGCTTTTTTAGAAGTTTTATGTTTTTGATTGGGATTTTTTTCAATATTATCATATTCCATACATAATTTCAAAATTCCGAGGCCGCTATGAACTATTCGACTATATAAGAGATAACATTAATTTTTTAGGGTTCCGTACCCAAAGGGTAAAAACGGGACCCTATTACCAAGCCTCCGCTGTCCGTCTGTCTGTCTGTCTGTCTGTCACCAGGCTGTATCTCATGAACCGTGATAGCTAGACAGTTGAAATTTTCACAGATGATGTATTTCTGTTGCCGCTATAACAAAAAATACTAAAAACAGAATAAAATAAATATCTAAGGGGGGCTCCCATACAACAAACGTGATTTTTTTAATGTTTGTTTGATACGGAACCCTTCGTGCGCGAGTCCGACTCGCACTTGGCCGGTTTTTATTTTATTTTAATTGTTTAGCACAGTTGTTCAATCCATAAGCTCAAAAAAGTGCCTTCGCGCATTTTATGAAAATCTTTCTCTGCAATTTCGGGTTTCATTTTAAAGTTAAGCAAATTTTCAAAAAAAATTACGCAAAAATCACAGTCGAAATGTAATATGCCTCTTAAGGCTTTGGACGATATCTTGAAGAGCTGGGCATTTTAGGAAACTCTGGTTCTCGATTATCTCCAGCAGCCCTTGGTCGACCCTGGGTCGATGAGAGATAGCCTTCGGCCCCACTTCATACAATTGTGTCAAAAAAGTTCGGTAACTCGTCATTGTAGGTATGTAAAAAATCATAAAAGTCGGTGGAAAAAAACAATAAAGTTATGTTACGTGCAAAAAACTGTACTAATAACAAAGAAATACTTATGTTATTCTTACTTACATTCACCAAGCCGGTACTGAAAAAAATCGCAGTACTAGACAGGTCACTGCCGGCTGGCCAACACTCCGACGCGCGAAATTCACACACAAGGCTCACGCGCAACGCAATCGTGTGAGGCCGAGCCCGTTCGTATAGAATAAACATTGAAAATTTCAATGAGAATAAATAGTTTTTGCACAAAATTGAATCTTGTAAAACCACACAATCATGTAAGGCCTGGGGGCCTACAACGAGCTCTTATAGCAATGTCTTTTAGGTCTTACATTGACTTTTCGTACCACGACGTCCTATAAAGAAGGTTGTTTCTACCTCAAATTTCTTAGCAATTTTGTTGCGATCATGTTTAACTTGTTCACTCTTTGTCAAAAAATATCTAAGGTTGCCAACTTAACGCAAATTTAACTAAGTTACTAGGTATCTTTTACAAGTTCTATAACATATTTTTCTGGAAGAAACTAAGTTGTCATAAGAATGTCAACTCATAGTCGATACCAAGTAAGTATAGTAAAGATAAACTGCATACAGGTAGTAATTACTCAAGTAAATAATAACATGAACTTTTAGAGTTAATGGTGTAGACAACGAGTGCCCAGAATTTGAATAGTTTACACAACCGGGATTTGACCGGCTATCCTGATACATAAGAATAAGTTTTATTTATTCTTATGGCTGATATCCAAATGGCTGGTCATTTTGAAGTCTCTTTATTTTGTTTCAAAGTTTAGCAATTATTTGACTGTAGGTAAATCGTAAATGGTAGCAAATATAGGGAGCAACTTTTGGTCTCCAGCCTGATGTGAATCGATACAGACAACCAGCCATTCTAACGCTCACAGAAATCCGTCCCATTCTTATACCTAACATTAACATTCTTCCCATAATCGTAAGCGTTAATACGTCTAAGTAAGTCTATCTAAGTATAAAGTATTTTCGATACTTATTTAGTAACTACCCATGAAAAAGAAAAATAACATAGTAGATTCTTGTTAGCAACCCTAAGCATACATTTTAATACGTCAAATCTAGCGATCCTTTGGCGATCATAAAAGTGACAGGCAGGATGGAATCAAAATTATTAAGGCGTGTAGACACGAACGAACAAGAGCATGATGAACACGAACATTCACGAATATTTATTTGGTTCGCACAGTCACCATCAGAACTTGTAAAAGTAACTTGTAGTGCATGGAACTTATTGACATTTTAAACTGATCAGAAGTATTTGGTCACCTTGTCTGCTATGATATACTGATGGCAACTGTCCGTGTAAACATAAATTTTAGACTCCCAAGTCCTTTAGAGATAGAGTTAGAAGGCATTTCCTTTCCTCTTCTTCTGATTGACCATTTATTTATTTTCTCCTTTATTTTAATTGTATTTATCTTTAGGTATAACTATTGTTTGTATTCATACAACACACTTGTTCTTCCCTTTTTTATCATTGCACCCACTCCCCTATATTTCATTTTTTCCATTTATTTTACACCCAATGGTTGCCTGGAAGAGATTGCTCATTGGCAATAAGACCGCCTCTTCTATACTTTTTTCTTTGTATTTTTGTCCCCTTTTCTGTAATATTTCTACTTGTGTGCAATAAAGCGTAATTTATTATTATTTTTAAATAAATTATCAGAGTGAACACGAACACTATAAATACAACACTTTCACACTGAACAACAAAATATTTTAGAAGATTTTTGACGCACACTGTGGAGGCCGTTTGTTTGTATAACAAAGACTTACCTGTGCTCGTGATGAGGAAGTCTTGATGATGAAAATTATTAATGCAAAATGTAATGTGTTATAATGACAAAGCAATAACAGCTTGTTTAAACCAGCCTTTTTCAAAACGATCTTTTTTCCAGCGATGTTGATATGAGCTCTACATAGATTCGTACCATGACATTTCTGTCAAACAAACTATGATAATATAATAACCTTATATTATTCCCGCAAAGTACTGCGAAAGAACGAATAATTTTACTAATAATTTGTCTATACCTTGCTTAGATATAGGAAAAAATACGCTATGTTGTGATTATTTATTCTGTGGTTTCAACAATAGACATGAACAAAGAGGTACCTACCTACTTATGTCATGCCATGCGTATATATGTCACTCGTCTCGTGATCAAAAAAATATTTACTTAAACACTAAACAGCTATAATCAGGGGGGGGACACTCTTGACACTCCTATACTAAGTGACATTATTGTAAAGGAAGTGCCTTCATCTCTCATCGGCGAAGATCATTACTTCATACAATTTTTTTTTTATAAGAACTCCCTCAACGATCAAGCAATGCTTGACAAGCGCGTAAATGCTTGTCAAGCAGTTTATGGTTTGGGAATAGACAATGATTTTCTAATAGTCATTAGCGAGAGTACATACATAAAGGTAGGTATACTCTTTTTATCAAAAACAAAATTTAATTGTCAGAATTTTCCTTTAGCAATATCACAAAAATCTTTTTCTGTTTTTATTTCGCACGTTTACTTATTTCAGTTGCTCCTTTCCACCGTTTCCCAACAAAATAATTAGGGCCCGGATAGTTTTAAAGATTGGGTAGAGATTGTTGGTGAAAATGTGTTGACAAGTTAAAAGAATGGGGTCTGCAACCAGCACCTTCGCCAGCAGGATAAGGGCTGCAGGCGTAGTACCTTCCCTTCACTTACCGGCAATTCATCGTGTAAGTTTTTTATGTAGGTACTAGGTAGGTACCATAGTAGAATCAAATTACTACCTCCTTGATTTAGGGTGCGTTTCCGATGAAGCAACATCACGTAAATTTTTTTGGGGTTGGCTTAAAAAATGGGGCGCTTGATTTTGAAATTGAAATATATATAACTTTGTAGAGTTTCGTAAGGCCTTTCAAATGATACTATAACCCCGGCGCGGAAATTTGTATTATTATTTTAGTGTTTATGAAAATATTTTTTTTTATGATATATTTTTTTCAGGCAACCAGACCCATCCCAGTTCCAGACCCATTTCAATTCCAACCCATCCCACTTCGTCTTCATATACCAGAAATATCATGTAAGTTTTGTTTACGCATATCAATGGTAGATATTTCTCAAAATAATTAATTACAAAGACGTAACTGCAAACATCAAGAATTACAAAGACGTAACTGCAAACATCATGCATAATGCCCAGGGTTAGGTTGGGAATAATATTTTTGGTTTCCTAACCTAACCCCCATGGGGGTTAGGTTTTGGGGTTAGGTTCGGAATAAACGAATTTCATAAGCTACAATATTTTCAATAATAAAATTACAAACATTTTTTTTTCAGATCACAGCCCACCCCCATCCCACTCTGTTGTCATCCTGATACAGGTGCGAGCAATAACAATACGAGCTATCGAGCAGTTTGATTGTGGCAACCGCAAATGATGAAAATTAATTTTTTTTTTTATAAAAAACAAGTATCATTACTTGTTTCAATTCCGGGACTCTTTTGCTCCATAATCGTTTTATAGACTTAAAGTAAGGGTGTAAGTAAAATGATTGTATTACTTATATCTCGTAATAATATATAGGACTTCGTATAAGGTGTCAGTTAAATTATTTTGGTTCGACCGTGCACCATCCTTCCTGTTTTTCTATGCGGAAGCATTAATTGCTTATTTACGAATAATTTTACTGGAATGGTTTTAACATTCAGTTATCAATTACTGGCTGCGCAACATGTTTTGATGAAAATGTATTTTCATTAAAACTGCTAGCTATACTTATTAAGTGTTAGTGATGTGTTCTTTAATAGGTTACATTTAACAAGATTATGTTATACTTACCTGGGAAAAATTAATGGCTGTGGCGAGGGGTGAAATTATGGCGAAGGTAAGCCGTTTAACAAAAGTGTTATGATCTGCATAGTGGATCGGTAGGGTGGGATTTCTAAAAGGTAAGCCAATGCAATGGGAATCATCTTGTATGGACCCTTCGCCACTGGCTGTAGGTACATTAGTATACCTAATACTACTAGGTAGGTATACTAATGTACTACACAAACACGGTCAGGGTACCTACTACGCTAGTAGGCACCCTGACCGTGTTTGTGAATGAATAAATATTAAGAAATAAGAATATGAACAATTTTGAATAAAATTATCCCTAGACATAAACTGAGAGGAATAAATAAAAACATAATGACTCTTTCACTTAATTGTTTAATTTTGTGTCCTTTTCTTTTCTCCCTTTTGTAATTATGTTTTAACTGTTTTGTTCTAGTTATCTCTTATAACATTTGAAACGTTTGTTCTCATGTGTTAGATATTTTCTTCGGAAAAAATACTAATACTAGTGAACACGGCGTTTAGAATGTTATAAAAGATAATTAGAACAAAGACGTAGGTAGGATTGCTAGATTAGGTACTAAAAAAAAAAAAAAACAAACTAACAAGAAGATCGCCGATCAGAGATGGCGCTTCAAAATGAGTAAGTTTTAAAATCGCCAGAGGGCTCTCTACCCCTATTTTTTTTATCTTACTCTATGGCTATAATCCTTCGATTGATATAATTATAACCACGTATTAATAATTTATTGATAAATCAACCACACACGTGATATCTTAAAAGTGGACAATTTAATACTTTTGCAGTAAACAGGATAGGATTCTACTCCAAAGAGCTGAATATCGTCACAACGTCTTTTAAGTTCATGTAAGTAAATTGGAGTATTATATTTATTGTTTTATGGTCTTAAAAGCAAGTACCTAGTGTAAATAAGTCGTTTTATACTGAAGTGCTCGTAACCGCTTGATTGAATTATGTTAGAGTATCTAACTACCTACTTACATTATTTTTGGTTATTTGCAGGTTTGCCAGGGAATCATACAGTGATAAACCCATAAACGCCATAAGCTTCCGACTTAAAAAGGATAATTTTGTACAACAATACTGTGACAATTTTATTAGATACTTATAGAAAAGATGTTTCATTTTGAAAAGTGAATATCATAAATAAATACCCATATTGCGCTAGCTATAGCTAGGCTTAGCAAAAGGGCCGTGACTTTATTTCTATAAATTGGTTTTGTAAAATTTGTAGTTTGGTTTTGTGCATGTTCTACGACAAAAAATCTAGGGTACCTACCTAAACATAGCTTAGCACTATCATAGGTAGGCGTGCTGTAATTAATGTTGATTTTGTTTATTTAGTAGGGACAACTTGTCTTAGTAATATGTTCCCATTAGAAGATGATTAATAAAAAGGCAATAATACAATACATGTACTGTTTTATTTTAAAAGGAAGTTGTGTAGATTTATAAGAGCACAAGCTCACTCACAGAAAGAAAACTCACGAACAAAATATTAGTAGAATTTGAAAGCCTCCAATTGTCGCACAGGTTATGAACAAGCTGGTTCTGCTACAAATGAAATCACCCGATGAACAAATAATCAACAAGTTAAAAAAAATCACATTCTGGGCGTAGTTAAATACGACGCCTTTTTCTTCACAGTAAATCTTCGTGATTTCGTACCATTCTTTTGTCATCTAAAAATAATTGTAAAAGATAACTTATTTATAAGTCTTATTTTAAAGAAAGTTCACTCAATATGAAATATGAGTAAATTATGCATATTGTTCACTATGGACAATCTACTTTTGCACAGAGAAAGCAATAACTACGTAAGAAGAGACGGGACTTCATAGAGCAAAAAAAATCTATGAAATGTCAAATCAAACATACCTCATCGTTGCCAACCTAACGACTGTAAAACAATATTTGGCCAACCTACAGGAAAAAAGATAGAGATGGGCGACCTAGTATTAAATTTTTTATCGATATCGATAAATGCATTGAACTGCGCTTACTTAAAGAATAATTTTAAAATTTCCACTAACATGGCACAACGCTCCGTTTTTTAACTAGTACTGAGGCACATAAGTATGTTAGAATTAATTATGAAGCATTTTACCGTTGGGCAGTACTTTAAAAAACAGAGCATGTGTTCATTTTAATATTTGAAATAAAGAAATTAAAAATTAAAAGTATTTATTTCAAAAAAATCTTCATTGTACTTCTTCAATTATTTTGACGGCTGATGGTAATGACCTGAAACAAAAATTATATGAAAACATTTTTATACTTAAATGCAAAGGTTCAAAATGAATTTTGACAGTTTTGTATAAACTCATGTGCTGCTGACTGTACAATGCAACGGGAAAGTTATAAAGTGTATATATGGTACATTTTTCTTACATTTCTTACATTACAAGTAAAATTAAAAACATCGATATCGATATTTATAGATGTAGGTACTCTATTTCCCATCAGCATATTTTGACTAAAAAATATTATTTACATTCAAATACCTACCGAAAAGTTTAAACGGATGTTAAGTTGATTAATAATTTCTCACCGAAGCTCATCAAAAGGAAATTTGGCCATAAAAAAACATTTTGTGTCGTCCTTTAGCGCCGATTTCAAACCACAAATTTCACATATGCTTCACTATGATTTGGTTAGGTACGCACTTAAAATTCGCAACGACTTGACCATTAACCACTGACTTATTATATTACTAGCGTACTATTAACACAAATTGATAATTTTATTTGTTATAATTTTATTAATACTAGAAACTTCCCAAAGATCTTTAAAATGTACCGCCGATAGTTACTCTGACTGAGTGACAAATGAATGACGTATCATCAAAGAACGAGAAAGAATGAGGAAGAGTGAGACAAATATAGTCGCCATCAAAATTCGTGTCTGTTTCATAGAATTATTTTTTGTATGGAAGTTGCGACAGACTGCTACTTTTGGAACATTTTACTTTAAATCATGTTGATTGTGTCGCACAAAAACACCCTTTTTAAGATCGCTCAGTCTGTCGCAACTTCCATACAAAAAATAATTCTATGAAACAAACACGAATTTTGATGGCGACTATATTTGTCTCACTCTTCCTCATTCTTTCTCGTTCTTTGATGATACGTCATTCATTTGTCAGTCAGAGCAACTATAGGCGGTACAAGGCGGTACATTTAAAAGCTCTTTGGAAAGTTTTTAGTATTAATAAAATTATAACAAATAAAATTATCAATTTGTGTTAATAGTACGCTATTGTTATATTAAGTCAGTGGTTAATGGTCAAGTCGTTGCGAATTTTAAGTGCGTACCTAACCAAATCATAATGAAGCATTTGTGAAATTTGTGGTTTGAAATCGGCGCTAAAGGAAGACACAAAATGTTTTTTATGGCCAAATTTTCTTTTGATGAGCTTCGGTGAGTAATCATTAATCAACTTAACATCCGTTTACACTTTTTGGTAGGTATTTGAATGTAAATAATAATTTTAGTCCAATAATAAGCTGATGGGAAATAGAGTACCTACTTACATAAATATCGATATCGATGTTTTTAATTTTAGTTAATGTAAGAAATGTAAGAAAAATGTACCATATACACTTTATAATTTTCCCGTTGCATTGTACAGTCAGCAGCACATGAGGTTATACAAAACTGTCAAAATTCATTTTTAAACCTTAATATCTTTGAATTTATGTATGAAAATGTTTACATATAATTTTTTATTTCAGGTCATTACCATCAGCCGTCGAAATAATTGAAGAAGTACAATGAAGATTTTTAAGAAATAAATACTTTTAATTTTTAATTTCTTTATTTCAAATATTAAACTGAACACATGTTCTGTTTTTTAAAGTACTGCCCAACAGTTAAATGCTTCATAATCAATTCTAACATACTTATGTGACTCAGTACTAGTTAAAAAACGGAGCATTGTGCCATGTTAGTGGAGATTTTTAAATTATTCTTTAAGTAAGCGCAGTTCAGTGCATTCATCGATATCGATAAAAATTTTGATACTAGGTCGCCCATCTCTATCTTTTTTCCTGTAGGTTGGCAAAATATTGTTTCACAGTCGTTAGGTTGGCAACGATGAGGTATGTTTGATTTGACATTTCATAGATTTTTTTGCTCTATGAAGTCCCGTCTCTTCTTACGTAGTTATTGCTTTCTCTGTGAGATCGCTGAAAGATCGCTAGATTTGACATAATTGACGTAAAACAAGATGGAAGTGTCTATTCATCGGGGCGCCTCGACGAATAGTATTTTTCTCTATCTAGCGGTGCGCACCACTGAATAGCGCATTCTCTAGGGATTGGATATATGCCGGTGCCTCCTTTTTAGCTGTCGTAATCGTAAGTTTAACTATTCAAATAGGTAGTAATAATTGTGTAAATGCCTGTTAGGCTAGTGGTTAGAGTGTTGTTCTCTCGATCCAGAGGTCGTGGATTCGATCCCCGACGCGGGAAGCAACATCTTTGAGTTGTTGTTTCTCGTTATATTCAATTTAACCGTTAGTGTTATTTTATTGCTGTGGTGCCGCTTTTTATAATACAAAGGGTAAAAGCCTTATAAAAAAGAATATGGTAGATAGGGATCATCAAACTGAACAACTTTTACTATGGGACCAACTCTGAAATCGCGAAAAAAAAATCTGTTGTTTCATACATTTTGATATTTTCGTTATTATTTTTTGTATGAAACAGCTGCTTTTATTTTTTGCGATTTCGAAAACACCTTGTGCTACTATCCCCGCAAATTGCTAATGAACATTGCAGCCATTTTTAAACCAAAAAACCGGAAAAAAAAATAGATTTTTTATACTTACCTAGACCCTATCATATTAAAATTAATAATACAATTATTAATATTAATAAAAAATACCTATTAGAATTTTATTGTTACATGTTAATTACCTAATTTTTTGTTGCGGATGACGTAAACGTAGGTGTTAATATGACAAGGTTCCATAGTGCGCTTTTGCGGGTATAGTAGGTAATCATCTTTGGCTGTGGTTTTAGCAGATTTGTTAGTGCAGTGCGTAGTTTTGGTTTGTGTTTAGAGATTTTGATGCAGTTTAATTGAGATTTGAGAGAAAAGTGTTTGCACTCTCTTTTCCTTCACTCTCTAATTCCGATAGGACGGCAGGACGACCGACAAGACAGGAGAGGTCAGGCGCATGATCTACAGCCGAAGTACGGATCATTTCTCTTATCGCACAATCAGGTGATCAGCCTGCAAAGTCCAAACCAAATTAGAAACAACAACTCAAAGATGTTACTTCCCGCGGGGATCATTGAACCCGAGGCACCGGCCTATAGCCAATCCCTAGAGAAAGTGCTATTCAATGGTGCGCACCGCTAGATAGAGAAAAATACTATTCGTCGAGGCGCCCCGATGAATAGACACTTCCAAACAAGATTGCTAGTTGTCAAAAAGGCAGCTCGTGGTACGGATTTATGGTACGGATTGAGTGACCGAAAAATGAATGATGACATGAAAAAGGGAATTAATTAAATGGGTAACTGGAAATAATTAAGAGCGACTGTAAATGGGATACTTAAATACTAAACTGGACAGCAGTTTATTTTTTGGGCGACAAAATAACTAAACGGGCGACTAACTTACAAAAATACTCAAAACCGGCGACTACATATGGGTGATAAATAATTTAAGTTAGCAGAGAAAACTCTAAATGGGTGACAAAAATACTGAGTGGGCAACTATTATACCAAGTAGGTAACTATTATAACTGATTTAAGCTGCCCAAGATGGTATTTTTAACACGTTTTTATTAGGCTGCTTTCTCGTTTGTTTGTTTTTTGTCATATCGGTTAGGATAGTAGTCATCTTTTTTAAATAAAATAAATGCCAATTTTTTTATATTTTGTGTGCCCTAAGGTTGTCGTCCAAATAGTAATTTGGTCACCCGTTACCCAATTTGTATTTAAAGTCACCCATTTTCAATATCTGTAGTCGGTCCTTCACCCACTTAGTATTTCAGTACGCTATGTTCAGTATTTTTGATACCCAAAATGAGAATTTATTGTCGCCCAAATAGACGGGAAGGGGGATGGGAGAGGGAGATTGAGAGTGAGAGGGAGAGGAGACATATGTGGATTCAATTCTGAACAGGATTGGGAACGGGAACGAGCACAAAGGGGAACTGCACTGCACCTAACGGGGACGGGTCCAAACGGGAACGGGAAAGGGTAAAGAAACGGGAACGAGATATTTATATCTCTCGACCCATTTCTGTTTATTGTAATAAACTAGCTTCCGCCCGCGACTTCATCCGCGTAGATATTAGAGAAAATCATTTGGGAACCTTCAGCCAGGACCCGACCAGCCATTTTAACGTGGTTAGGCACCCCACCAAGCCACAGAATAACTAATACCAAGCGAGTAGCTTCGTGCGAGGTCTGCCAAACGCGGCAAACGTCTTGCCTCATGGCAGTGCGCTTGGTGTGGACCCGCCTAATCACGTAAAAACGGCTGGTCTGATCCTGGTTGAAGGTTCCCAAATGATTTTCTCTAATATCCACGCGGACGAAGTCGCGGGCGGAAACTAGTTATACATAAAGTTTTATTCTAGGCTATATTTCTTATAAAATGGTATACTATTTACCACATTTACTATTTACAAAGCATAATTTCTTTGCTTTTTCCAAGCAATATATGTGTAATCATTCGTTCATTCCCAGCACAAAACAAGATTGTTATTTGATGTCGTGGTACGAATTTGAGTGATATCATTTAGAGCTTGTAACAAGCTTGCTGGATATAAGCTTACTTATAAAAAAGGTGGGAGCCGCGGCAAAACTGGCGGCAGAGGCAGGAGGCGCGGCAGGAGGCGCGGTGCGCGGTGGTATGTCACGGCTCACCTAGTCGCGGCGGCGGCGGCGGCAGCGGTGGCCTCATTTACACAGTTTTTAAATTTAAGATTTGAGCATACACAATGCTATAAATAATATAATAATAAAACATTCGTGACTCAGTAGTAGCTCAGTTGGAAGAGCATTGGACCGGGTTTCCGAAGGTCACGGCTTCGATTCCCGCCTGAGACAATCCTGGTGACGAGTCGATTTTTTTCAAGAAAGTACATAGGTACCTATATTATTTAGTATTATTGAACACAAGTTTAAAATGGCACTATTGAAAATGGCAGTACCTACTGACTAGCCTGCCTTCATGGAAAATTAAGATTTGGATCAAAAGAATAAATAAAAAAATATTCTAATGTTAGGAGTACATCCAGTCAATAAAAGGGTCGATCAACTTTAAGTGTCTTATCACTTTTCCTGTCCCCAAACATAGAAGTATATTTTTTTTGTAAAACTATCTTATACTTAAATAATGGTTTGGGTTAAATGTAACACATAAAGTATCATTTTGGTAATAGAAATAAATATGTTGTTTACATATTGGTTCGTATTTTAACGGTTGTCCAGTTGATATCGATGTCTCTTTTCATTGTATGAAATTTCAACTGGGCAACCTATACAATACGAACAAATAAGTATGTAAATAATATATTTATTTATGTTACCAAAATGATAGATACTTTATTTCTTAAGTTTAATTACTTATTTAATTATAAGCTAAAATTTTCCTTTATTTTTTATCAAAACCATAGGACAAATAAAAGTTGATTGACCCAAAAAATCAAAATAATTTGGCAAATTTCATACTCTTTATAATGATTAAGTACACGTACAGGTACAGAAACATTCGATTACATACTAAAAAACTCAAAATAACAACGATAAACTGCTCCGTTTCCATATTCACGCGCGGCAGAAACAAAACTGTTTGATTTGGTCGCTCGGTGCAAGAGCTGCCGCCGCGCGCGCCGCTCACCGCCGCTCGGGATTGTGGCCGCCTCCATACTCGCCAGTACATTTGTTTCGTTCTCTCGCCGCCCCTCTCGCCGCCGCCGCGCGCCGCTCGACTCGCGCCGTCCCGCAATCGTCACCTCTCGCCGCTGCCACAGAATATATACTCTACCGCTGCCGCGGTAAGCGTGGCATACCTCGTATTTTACATGTTCCTACATTTGTTTTTGCCTCTTGCCTCTCGCCGCCCCGCAATCGTCGCCTCTCGCCGCCGCCGCCGTTTTCGTGGCCAGGGGGTAACGAATCGATTATCGAAAAGTCTGCCGGGTTTCAAATTAAAACAGATAAATCGAGCTGTTCATACAAAAATTAATATCAAAAATATCAAAATATATGAAACAGCTGTTTTTTTTCGCGATTTTAGACTTGGTCCCATATTAAAAGTTGCTCAGTTTGATAGTCCCTATTCACCATATTCGGCTTTATAAGAGTTTTACCAAACACCTTGTAGTATTTTCAAGATCTTTACATGTATAAAAAAATATGGTAGATGGCGAAAAAGTCAAAAAAGTAAAGAAGTTACATTTTTCATACTTACCAACATTTTATAATCCATAAACACAAGAGTTTAAACACAAAAAATATGCAATTACCTACTTAGGTAATGTGCATATCGTCTGCTTACTGGTAAAAAATGGTAAATGCATTTTTGATCAAAAATGAGATATTAATGCAGTATTTGTAATTTTCGACGCTCTTTCTACTGGTAAAATGTGATAAGTGAAAGGACTTTTTAGTGCCAAGTTACGTAACTAAAAATATTATAAATAGCAAAGTATTTCTATAATTCTACTACGAAAACGACGTAAATCTACTTATTAATAGGTTATAATTAAATAGACACAAGTAAAAGATGATGTATAACTTTATTATTTTTTCTTTGTAGATTTAGTATTTTAATTCACGACGTGTACAGTGTGGAAAAATAGATTAAATGCATTTATTTACTTTTTTTTCAACAAAAACTTCAGGCAAATAGATTTAAATACATTTATTGTTTTTTTCTTGACATTCCATTATATACCAAGTTCGTCTTTATAAACTGGTAAAGTATGATAACATACATGTGCTGTTTTTTACCAGTAGGGTAATCACGTAGCCTCTATAAATTGAGGTCTAGCAAATGATAATAAATGCATTTAACACGTTTTACCTGTAAGATCTCTAGTGAAATTCTGACATTATACGAGTGACACGTGCGTAACTACTGCATTTACCTGATTTTATTTGTAAGTTTCTAAAAAAAAATTGTACTTACCATAATGATTTTCCATAGTAATAAGTTCCACCAGCTTAAAAAACTGTTACAAATGAAATATACAATTTTAAAGACATAATTTTAATGTCACATCAATCAAAATATTGTACGAAACATAATATAACAGCCAACGCTAAAACCAATAAAGAATACCTCAGAAATAATCAAGTATCTCAGTCTTCCGAAGAAACTTCGTCAACTGCAGGTTATGGTTAACGGCAGGCTCATCGGTGGCAGGCAAAGAAAAGACGAAGACCATCCATGGAATTCGACAGGGATAACCCCTTTATAACACATCGCCAAGAGATTTTTTTCTTGGCTTTTGTTATAGGCAAAGGCTTTAGATAGGCTTGCTTCATGCGGTTGTTCCTTGTCTCTGCGTCTTTTGGTCTGTGACTTGCAGTCTGGTTTGTTCCCGAGACATCGGTGGAAACAAATTCTTCGGACATGTTATAGTTAAAAACATTTTAATTGGTTCTGACACAGTATTATAAAGAACCTACCAGTAATCCGACTCTTTTGTTGATAAACGCATGCCGCCACTGTGTAGGTATACACACAGAAACTCCGTCAAAGGTTAGGGTTGTCACAACAAAAACTACTCAAATATATCACATAAAAGTTTGAATTTGTAATAACCAAAGAATAAAAATATAATATAATAAAAAAGTTATTCAATTTGAGGGTCCCTATCAAACCTTGACGTGGATTTACAATTAAACACAGAACAAATCAGTAAGCCATTATGAGACGTTCTGGAATTTCGTTACGCTTCTTAAAACGTACACCCCTTCAAGTAAGAGAGCGCAAACTAGAGGAGATTGCGCTCGCCGACTCTGCCGCTCACTTCCCCGCGTACCCCCCATCGTTGCCCCGCACAAGTACATGAGTCGGACAACTGTTAGTAGTATTAATAAAACTGTGGTTCTGACTTGAGGTATTTAATTCTCTTTATTTTCAAACACTTGGCTGGTTGTCCATTGCAGTCTTTTGACTTAATAAAGATCGTTTCCTCGGCAAATTTCTTGAAATCATAGAAAAAAATTGTGTTCAATTTGTTTTGTTCAACAGAACAAATTGAATACATTTTTTTGAGTCTAGACATAGCTACACGGAAGTTGATAGTATGCACAGTAGCATTGAGTCTGCAAAAACCAGACCAAACCAGAGAGTTTAAGTACAATGATTTCTATGATCTCAAGAAATTAGCCGAGGAAACGATCTTTAATAAGCCAAAAGACTGCAATGGACAACCAGTCAAGTGGTTGAAAATAAAGAGAATGAAATAGGTAAGTACCTCAAGTCAGAACCAACTAAAATATTTTTTAACTTTGATAGAAGAAGAAGAATTTGTTTCCATCGATGTCTCGGGAAGAAACCAGACTGCAAGTAACATACCAAAAGGCGCAGGGACAAGGAACAACCGCATGAAACAAGCCTATCTAAAGCCTTTGCCTATAACAAATGCCAAGAAAAAAATCTCTTGGCGATGTGTTATAAAGGGGTTATCCCTGTCGAATTCCATGGATGGTTTTCGTCTTTGCCTGCCACCGATGAGCCTGCCGTTAACCATAACCTGCTGCTAAACTGATACCTGGATACTTGATTGATTATTTCTGAGATATTCATTATTGGTTTTAGCGTTTTATGGTTTTATTATGTTTCTTACATTATTTAGATTAATGTGACATTAAAATGATGTTTTTAAAATTGTTTATTTCGTTTGTAACAGATTTTTAAGCTGAAAGAACTTATTACTATGGAAAATCATTATGGTAAGTACAACATTTCTTTAGAAACTTTCAGATAAAATCAGGTAAATGCAGTAGTTTTTTCGATAATTCCATGAATTTATTCCCCATGCAATTTTTTTTTATTTCATGGCTAACTTTTAATATTAGTATGTACTTTTCATTAAAACTATAAAAAAATAGTGTGAAATATAGGTTTTATTTCATATATTTCAATTACAGGTAAAACCAGTTAAGCGCACTGCCTAGATCAACATAATTATATTTTTTTGTTAAATCTCATCAAATAAGTTCTGCTACAAATATACAGAACGAAAGGTTAATATATTACCAATAATATTTCATATTACATTCTACAACAATTGAATTGAAAGATAGTCAAAAATCTATTTAAACTTTCAAATCTTATTATCTCGTTTCCACAAAATGTGCACTTAACATAGTTTACCAGTAAGCAGACGATATAAGTAATAGTTATTTTTGCTGTTTTTGTTAAATTTTTTCACTTGAAAAAATATAGTAGTTTTGCTTACTATATATTTTTTCAAATAATATAGTAGGCGAGCCTGCAATATAGTAGCACAGAATACATAATAGTACAAGTATAGTAGTAGGATACAAAGTACTTAAGACCTCAAAGACAATGTGATTAGGTACTGTGATTAGGCACCTTCATAGAGAGCAGCTATGTGGATGCTGAAAGCTATCCTCAAGTAATTATTTCATTAACTTAGAGCAGTTGTTAATAAATTGATTTCTGGATTTGAGACGAGCAAATGTTATGATTCGATTCCCGTTTGTGTCAGGGCCAGGGCAAAATAAATATTAAGTAGCTAGGTAGGTACCTATGTATCTCTAATTTAGAAATACCTTTGTTTTACTCAATGTACTTGGTTATATTTGATGGATGTCGGCCTTTGTTAAGAATAAAGCAGCTTATTTAATTGTGCCATGGTCACACCTCGGTACTATTATGTATTTTAGTTGAACAAGTGGGAGCCAAGGAAGGTGAGCCCCGTCCCACTTAGGGTTACCAGATCTAATAGGTACCTAATGAGATTTCCTGACTTTTTCCCTGACTAGGTACAGTAGTTTTCTGTTTTTTTTTAGTTGTCGTTTGATTTTTTTTTCTCACCAAAATCATTAACAAATTACCTATGTGTTTTCATTCGGTTGGTACTTATACTTTTTAGGATTTCAAAAATCCCTGACAGCTACAGCTTTTCCCTGTTTTCCTGAGGGGTGCCTTAAATTCTTGACATGTCAGGAAAATTCCTGTCATTTGGTAACCCTTGTCCCACTACATCGAATGTGCAGGGGGTCAAGTCCGCTAATGTTAACTTCAAAAACGTGGTTCAACAGTGTTGGAATGGTAGTGCTTTTTGACAATCTGTCCTAATTGGCCATCGGTCGTGCGATGGTGCGTCCGTCCGATGAAACTGGTCGTGCGACCGTGCGATGAAACCTAGTGATATCTATTGAATGTCCTAATTGACGGTCGCGCCATCATGCGATGCGTCTATTGTTCTGTTTCATCGCACGATGAAATCGCAACGCATGATCGCACGACCGATGCCAATTAGGACAGGGCCTGAGCCATGCATTATTATTATTATTATTATTTAGAAGGGGGGACACCAGCGAAGCCGGACGGGTGATCAGTCACCTTGATTGGAGCCATGCATTCTCTAGTATAATAATGTACTCTATGCCATGCATGCCGTAGCAAAGTAATATCATAGATCTAATATGCGTTTGACTTGCCGTTGACAGAAGCGCCGCGACAGTGTAGCACAACTTGTATGTAACTATATTTTTGACGTTGACGCGCCGGGGCGATGCGCCGCTGACGGAGCTGTGGGAATGGACAACCCATGAATGACATTCTGTCACTATGATTTTATGACAATGGATTTTAATTTTTAATGAATGCACAGATAATATATAAATACGAGACAAATAGACTCAACTCAAACTTCCTGACATTCCCAATTTGGACTAGATTTTAGTTTTGTTGCTTTGGCGTTTGTTTGTTTGTTTGTTTGTGTGTTTCTCCATTAAGTTTGCGAACGATTTTATCCTAGCTTCCAGATGAGCTAGAGACTTGAAACTTTGAACATAGGTCAGAACTGGAAGGCAATGCAATATTATGGTGTCATTGAGCTGATCTGATGATGAAGCCGGAAGAAGGCCACAGGAACTGTATGAAGAAACCATACAACCCCATCGTGTTTGGGCTCGTTAGCATCGTCTTGACAAGTACTCTAATGGGAGACGAGGTCCAGGGTCTGATGATGAAGCCGAAAGGCCATGCCATAGGAACTCAATATTGAAACCGTGCAACCCCATCAAATTTGGGCTCGTTTGAATCTTATCTTGACGAGTTCTTTGTTGGAAAATAGTTTCCAGGGTCGGATGATGGTGCCGGAGGAAGGACACAGGAACTCTTTAATAAAACCACGCTACCGCATCGAGATTGGGCTCGTTTGAATCGTCTTGACGAGTACTTTGTTGGGAAATAGTGTCCAGGGTCTGATGATGGAGCCGGAAGAAGGCCACTTGAACTCGGTAATAAATCCATACAATCCCATCGAGTTTGGGCTCGTTTGAATCACCTTGACGAGTACTTTAATGGGAAATAGTGTCCGAGGATCTGATGATGGAGCCGGAGGAAGGCCATAGAAACTCTATGATGAAACCATTCAACCCCATCGTGTTTGGGCTCGTTAGCATCGTCTTGACGAGTGCTCCGATAGGAGATGGTATATTTTTTTTAGTCTTAGCTCGTTAACTAAAAAGCAGAAAATAAAAATTTACTTACTGAAAAAAAAACTTTTTTAAAAACACGTTTTTAAAACGGACTAAATTATAAGTAACAAAAAAAATCGGACTGATAACGTTAAAACGGACTAGTAAAAACATACTAAAAAGTAGAAAATATTTTTTTCTGTAAATATTTATAACCCTATACCTACCTACAGAAATTTTAAATCTAAAAACGTGGGGCGCATGCTAAAGACAATATGGATGATAAATTTTACAAAATGCGCCCCACGTTTTTAAATTTAAAATTTCTGTAGGTATAGGGTTATAAATATTTACTTACAGAAAAAATATTATATAGTTTTTAGTCTGTTTTTACTAGTCCGTTTTAACGTTATTGGTCCGATTTTTTTGTTATAATTTAGTCCGTTTTAAAAACGTGTTTTAAAAAAATATGAGCTTAGAACCCTAAAATCTCGAAATGGTTTTCTAATTTTAGTAGGTACCTACTTTCTCAAAATGAAATGTTGTCCATTGTGGGATTAGTTAAGTAGGTAGGTAGGTAGGTATTGATTTATTTTTGATAAGCTTCTTTCTAATTCCTAACAAGTACCTAGGTACTTATATAAAGTTACAAATACCCATCACTCAGTAGTTTTAAGTATATATATTATATTCATCATTTTCACCTCTCCTTACCTAAAGTGAGCTCTGAAACCTTACCAATACAAACTGGGTATAAGTAAGTATACCTACTACATATTCCTTATGAGCGTCACTGAATGTTACCCAGAATGGCATTGAACTTTCAACCTTATAGTCGAGACATAAGGACGTCATATAAATAAGTGCGTCTAAGGTTAGCACGCCCGATCACTGGGCGCCCTTGGCGCAGGCTGGTTTTAATTATTACAGTGTGACAGTTCAAATCTACTTTGCAAAATTCATCATAGTAAGAAAGAATCTACAGGAACCAAGAAGCTTATACCTCCCTCAAATGGAGATTGCACGGCCATGTCATAGTGAAGATTGAAAAAAGGTCCTTTAGTGACGTGACGGCTTATTGCTACCTCTTTCTTTAGTGTTACAATTAGGCTTGCCAACCGTCCCGGATTTTCCGGGACCGTCCCGTTTCTTAGTCAATTTTGGGCCGTCCCGCCGTGACCCCTTGCGGGACGCCTTTTGTTCCGGAAATCAGTTAAAGTCATTAATAGGAGAAAAATTCGCTGTGCGGCTGTTTTTTTTTTACTTTAGTCAGCCAAAATTACAAGATTAGTGGATGGAACTGACAAAAATCGCGCTGCGCGGCCGATTTTTTAACTATAAATTGGCAAAATTATAAGATTATTTGATGAAACTGAATAAAAATCGCGCCTTTTTTTCTATAGACAGGCATTTTTATAAAAAAAACAGGCGTTTCGTGCATCCTAGACAGGCATCCTCCCTTACGTAGATGGCGACCCTAGGGGCGGCATACCTTATTGGCCTAAGGCGCCGAATCTTAAAATACGTCCCTGGGCTTGGCTTGCACCACATATTAAAATTAATTTTGACCAAAAATGCAGCGAAATTTATAATTACGTTTATTGCAAAAAACTTGTGAAAATGCGCAAAAATCTCAAAAGTAAGTAGTTTTAAATTTAGAAAATAACTTAAAAATAATTTAAAAAATTTGTCATAACGGATTAAAAAATATAATCTACCTTTAGATTTTTCTAACCATTGTGTATGTGGTGTGTTGTGTCCCGCGTAATATACCCTAGCCCCGGATCACAGAATACATAGTACAACAGAAGCCGCATTTCGCAACATAATTTAATTAAATAACGACTCTTGCTGCGACTCAATAAGGCGCAATTCAGATCGCACACCGCTACAGCGGCTACAGTTATATTCACCTAGAAGTTTTCTCTCTTTCTATCGCGTAGCTCTCATCTCTTCTGACGCCGTTAGGGTTGTCGTCTTTTAAATGAACTGCGTAGCATTATATCATAAAAGGAAAGCGATTTTACGTACTATGGTTAAAGAAAATCTTAAAATAATATTCGAACATTTCTATAATATTCAATAATCTAATTAGGTACCATGGGCAACAGCGTCGCTTAACCACTGCTAAGGTTAAAATCGCTTGCACGCCGCGCCCGCTGTCACATACGTTTGGTTCGTGCAGGGGCAGAACGCGCGCACACGAATTTTGTTGCAAACTGGTTAAGCGACGCTGTTGCCCATAGTACCTACCTAGTTAGATAGGTAGGTACTTAGTTGTTTATCGTTACTTGTCCTATTTCGTTACCTATATAGTAAACAGTTCTTGTTTCTTGTGTCATACCTACAACACCTTTCACAAATTATGCTTTACGAAGTCAAATAATTGTCATTAATAATTTATTACGTAGGTAAGTAAGTAGGTACACACGACGGCACTTTAGACTATACATATAGGTACATGTTGACCTTGAGACCGCCTTTATGCCCTACGTAGTAAAAGCTGTTTTTGCAGTTTAACTGTATGACCTGTAGTGTGAACCTACCTATTCTGTAAATAATTATTTCAATAAATAGTTGGATGAAGATTGTTTACCAACAAGGACAGGTAGGTACCTACATAAGAATAAACAGACTAGGTACTAAATACTAACTAAACACCTACCTATAAGTAGACAAGCATTCTTCTGATCTAATCTTTCGATGTCGTTTGTTTGGAAGTTTGAAAAACGTGAGGTTTGTTTGTATTCTTTTATTACGGTTCCGTCGTCCGTACCCAAAGGGAAATAAACGGAACCCAATTTACCTTTGTTCGTCTCTCGGCAATGAAAAAAATACCAATTTTTCATTTGTTTTTTTACTCTGACACCCATCCACTGCACAATAATTACGTGGTTTCGACATTTCGACAAAGAAAATATACACATTTCGAGGAGTAAGCGCGGGAAACGTGCGGTGCGAGCGCTCAGGCGGGCGTGCGGCGACCCTCTGCCAGATGTATCGTGGACGATACGCCGAACGGTATAGTCCAGTCAACGGGGCTTATGCAACCCGAATAATTCTCCCGTCTATGAAATTTGGCATGTGATGAAGTTAGGTAATACAGATTACAGATGAACAATAATCCAATAAATTTTGTTACGAGAATTAGGTATTTTTACCTAAACATGAAAATCGCTTATATCTCTCTGTAAATATTTCCTCGGGCTAAAATACTTTCTGTATACGTACTTATGTATTAGTTAGAATAAGTATGTAAAGAAATCCAATACTTTTTCGATTTCAGAGACACCCCAAATTTAAATTTTAATATTTTTCAATATAACTTCCGTTGAAAAATTTATTTGCTCATTATTATTTTTTAATATGTTTTTATATCTTTAATATAGAGCTTTGTTCAGTAAGCCAATAAATTTTCTTCTTTAATCATATTTATACATAAACGTATAAAAATGGACCGACACTTTTTTCACATTACCTCTTAAGACAAAAAAATTAAAAAATATGAATAAAGAAGAAAATTTATCGGCTTACTGGACAAAGCTATATATTAAAGGTATAAAAACATATTAAAAATAATAATCAGCAAATAAATTTTTCAACATAAGATATATTGAAAAATATTAAAATTAAAATTTGGGGTATCTCTGAAATCGAAAAAGTATTGGATTTCTTTACATACTTATTCTAACTAATACATAAGTACGTATACAGAAAGTATTTTAGCCCGAGGAAATATTCACAGAGAGATATAAGCTATTTTCATGTTTAGGTAAAAATACCTAACTTCTCGTAACAAAATTTATTGGATTATTGTTCATCTGTAATCTGTATTACCTAACTTCATCACATGCCAAATTTCATAGACGGGAGAATTATTCGGAAGTCGCCATACAACAAATATCCTCATTGATTGGACTAGTACAGGGATGGCGAACCTTTATGTATCAACGTGCCATTTTTCTAAATGTTAATGTTTAATGAGGTCATAGACGTGCCGTCATCCATCAAGTCATAGCGTACCTAATGCATTTTGAGATCGGTGACGTGCCCAAAATATTGTGTCGCGTGCCATCGATGGCACGCGTGCCATTGGTTCGCCATCCCTGGACTAGTAGGTAGGTGAATAACGCGTGGCCTTGAGCGAGTGATGGAGGCCTGCCCGGATGTCGAGCTAAGTAATCCCGGAAATGCCTTTTTTGGAGTTGGCAAGCCTAGTTACAATACGTGTTCGTTGTTCGTCGTTCGTTCGTTCGTGAGAAACGAAAACGTATTGTAACACTAAAGAAAGAGGTAGCAATAAGCCGTCACGTCACTAAAGGAGCTTTTTTCAATCTTCACTATGACATATGGCCGTGCAATCTCCATTGGGAATATAAGCTTCTTGACAGGAACCCAAAGTTTTAACTTTGCAGGAAAATAAAAAACATTTTCAATGTTAAAAACCAAGATATAAGCACAATATAGAGAGAGTACAGTAGTTTAGCTTAGCCTCGCGCGCTCGAACAACGCACACATAGATATCTCTCACCGACACACTGTAAAACCGGAATCTCAAAACAATCTCAAACCACTTCGAGTACGTGACGCAGCGGTGAGAGCTGTCTTTGTGTGTGTGCGATGCTCGAGCGCCCGTAGTACTAAGCTCAACTTCTGTTAGTCTCTCTACTCTCTCTAATTTGTGATATAAGTATCTTGGTTTTTAACATTGAAAATGTTTTTTCTGACTCTTCCGTATAGCCTCTGAATTTCGCTCGCTACGTAAATGGTTAAGGTCCGAAGAGATGTATCTCGGCAAAAAAAAAATCGAAAGAGTCCTAAACAATGACAAAAAATGTTGCATGTTTTCGGGGTGTTTCAAGAAGCTTTTATTACGATTTTCGTACTATTTGAGCTTGTGTTGTACTTTTGTCGTACTTACTTACTTACTCCGATGGCTCAGCGACCCGAAGTGAGTCTTGGCCTCCGACACAAGGTGACGCCACTGCTCCCTGTCTTGCGCGATCTCTTGCCAGTCGCTAGTCTCCAGGAGCTCACGCAGGTCCTTGGTGACTTGGTCCATCCAGCGGTATTTGGGTCGGCCAACTGGTCTTCGTCCTCTGGGAACGCCCAGGTACGCACGCTTCGTCGCCCGGTCCTCCCCCATTCATTCGCTCAACGTGTCCGAGCCACCGCAACCTGTGCACTTTTAATTCTCCCATTATATTGGGGGTCGCCACTAGTTCCTCTATTTCACGATTCTTCCTCATTCTCAGTTTGTTTTTCTTTCTTTATCTCACGATTCTTCCTCATTCTCAAACCACTTTTGTCGTACCGAATTATTTCGTAATTCTTTAAACAAAATGCAAGTATAGTAGGGTGCAAATGCATGAATCCGGTACTATCCGGATAGAAATATAGTTAATCAACCAATATAAAAAAAACTAAATTTAAGTTCAAATTGTAATTTTTTTTTTGGGGGCCGATTTCGATGAATGAAACACGGTTTTTGGTATTAATTGCACAAGAAAACTTCAACGCTATGTTAAAAATATAAAAAAAATAAAAGATGGCGGCCAACTTTTTTCTTTGTGGGCCGATTTTGATAAAACTCGGTTTTTAGTACTATTTTGACAAGAAAACTTCAAAGCAATGTTTAAAATGTAAAAAAATCCAAGATGGCGGCCAACTTTTTTTGTTTGTGGGCTGATTTCGATAACACCCGATTTTTTGTACTATTTGGACAAGAAACCATCAACGCAATGTTAAAATATAAAAAAATCCAAGATGTCGGCCAAAATTTTTGTTTGTGTGCCGGTTTCGTTGAAACTCGGTTTTTAGTACTATTTTGACAAGAAAACATCGACGCAATGTTAAAAATAGAAAAAAATCCAAAATACGGTTAACTCTATTGTTTGTGGGCTGATTTCACTGCAGCTCGATTTTTGGAACTATTTTGCCAAGTAAACATCAACGCAATGTTAAAAATTAAAAAAATCCAAGATGGCGGCCAACACTTGTGTTTGTGGGCCGATTTCGATAAAACTCGGCTTTTGATACTATTTTGACAAGAAACCATCAACGCAATGTTAAAATATTAAAAAAATCCAAAATGACGGCCAACTCTATTGTTTGCGGGCCGATTAAGTAACTTAAACTGCGATCAAAATAAGCGCATTTTTGATTTAAATTTGTATATATATAATTTGATTTGTCGTCACAGTGAGTGACGTTATTTTATACTTTGACGTTAATAAATTTATTAACACTTTTACATTGACACCAGATAGTATGTATCTGCCGAAAAAATTTAGGATGCAAATAGCTAATTTGTTAGCTTACAATTTACAGGACTTATCTGTTACAGCTGTAACTAAGTCCATAAAACCGAGTATTAGTACCTACTTCATCTACTACTCGGCATATTGTTTCAAAGAAAACAGTGACAAACTCAGATTCAAACTGAGACACAAGACAACAGGCAGGCCTAATTGTATCAATTTAATTAGTCAAAATATTCAGGGTCTGTCTGGCAAAGATTTAGAATTAGAATTATTTGTTGAATGTAATAATATTCAAATAATTTGCATTACAGAACACTGGCTGAAGCCTGGTGATGTCATTTAATCTAAATAATTTTCAACTAGCAAGTGCGATGGTTAGGCAAACAACTATTCGTGGCGGTTCTATAATTTTTGTGAATAATAATATAAAGTATAAAGAAAGAAAGGATATTGTGAAACTCACATCAGAGCGCCATGTGGAGTTGTCTTGTATAGAATTAGATAGCATGATAATTGTGTCTGTATACCGACCGCCCCCCTAAGGGTATCTATGAAATCTTTGAATCTTTCATGGAAGATGTTCTAAAAAAGTTAAGGTTAAAAAATAAATCAGTAGTAATTTGTGGCGATTTTAATATTGATATTCTTGAGAACAATTCTTTGACTACTCGTTTTCTGGCATTATTTAAATGTTTTAATTTACACAATCAATTTTTAGAACCCACACGTGTAACTGAACACTCCGCCACTTGCATAGATAATGTTTTTTCAGAATGTAATCCGGCAAACAAATTTGTTTTTAGTAATATTTCATCTGATCATTACGGTTTGAAAGTTTCATACGCTGTGAACGTCATAGATGCACCTAAGACTGTAGAATGCAGACCTATCACAAAAAAGGGATTGGACAATTTTAATAACAAAATTGATGAACAAATCTCTTCAATGCCATGGATTTCGGATAATCCTGATGTTTTGTACGGGAACCTCTTTCATTTAGTTACTAATGAGTTTGATAAAACATTTAAAACCAAGACTATTAAATGTACTCAGAAGTTACGGTTCTGCGATTGGGCTACTACTGGTATTTATAAAAGTAGAAACAGACTTTATGAACTTTACAAGCTTAGAGAAACTAACCAAAGCCCAGGTTTCTTAGAACATGTTAAAAAATATTCGAAGATTTTTAAAATACTATGTGCAGTTGCAAAGTCTAACTGCATTAAAAAACAAATTAAAAACAAGAGTAACAAAACTAAAACAACTTGGGATATCATTAATCGTGAAACTGGTAAAACTAAAGCACGGGAAAATAACCTTACGCTTAATATTAATAATGAATTAATAAAATCAGAAAATGAAATTGCTAATATTTTTGATAAGTTCTTTGTAAACATACCAGTAGAAACTACATCAAATTTGGATTCCTCACCAGCGGCTGCCGTATCTATGCTAAAGGGACATGTGGCTGAAAGTGATTCATTGTTTAATTTTAAATGTATTACTGCTTTAGATATAATTAAAGCTTTCAATTCTCTAAAAATGAAAAGCTCCACTGATTTATGGGGTATATCAGTTAAGGTTATTAAAAAAATTGTGCATACTATTGCCCCTTATCTTGCTGACATTTTTAATCAGTGTATTGATCAAGGAATATTTCCTGATCTTATGAAGTTTAGCAAGGTAATACCATTGTTTAAATCAGGAGATAAAGAAGACCCTAGCAATTACAGACCAATATCGATATTACCTGTCCTAAGCAAGATTTTTGAAAAAAATATACTTGAGCAGATATTGGGTCATTTTAATGTAAATAAACTTCTGCACAATAAACAATTTGGCTTTACGAAAGGTCGTTCTACTACTGATGCTGGGGTTGCGCTTTTGAAGCATGTCTTTGAGGCTTGGGAGGGGTCTCAGAATGCCCTTGGCATTTTCTGCGACCTGTCCAAAGCTTTTGACTTCGTGGACCATAGGACGCTGCTGTTGAAGCTTAATCATTACGGTATAAAAAATAATGCCCAAAAATTAATACTGTCGTATCTCAGTTCCAGGACTCAAACAGTTAATATCAATGGCGTAAGTTCGTCAGGTTCTCATGTAAAAATGGGCGTTCCGCAAGGCTCCATTTTGGGCCCTTTCTTATTTTTAATATATATAAATGATCTTCCCTTTTTTGCAGAAAGGTTCTGTGATATTGTTTTGTTCGCGGATGATACTTCTTTAATATTCAAAGTTGACAGGAAAAAAACAGATTTTGACGATGTGAACAAAGCACTCTCGCATGTTCTTACTTGGTTTAATGTAAATAATCTCCAGCTTAATGCTAAGAAAACTAAATGTGTTAAATTCGCTTTACCTAATGTACAGGCGAATCCCACTGAAATTGTAATCAATACTGAGAAATTAGATTTGCTCGATTCAACAGTTTTCTTGGGTGTTACTCTTGACAGCAAACTTCAATGGAATATGCATATACAGTGGCGGATTTACCCTAAGGCCAAGTAGGCCCGGGCCTAGAGCTGCTAGATATTACGGGCGGCCAAACGACACCAAGCGAAACGAAAAATAGACTGATGAAAGGCATTTTACAGGCGTGCGGCCGGCACTAAAGCAGAGACAGGCATTTTTAAATTTGTGAAAATGAAACCGCTGATTACAACATTAGAGATTGAAACAACTAAAAATAAAAATCGCGATGCGCGGCTGTTTTTTTTTCCATTTTTTATAATCTTAAAACGTGGTCCGAGTTACAATCTGACAAGCTTTTGCCGCACTTACTAGGCTTGTTATTACGGTTTCGACTGGCGTGCGGCCGACACTAAGCTGAGTGAGACAGGCATTTTTGTATTTCACGGATGAAACCACATATTACAATATAGTGCAGTATTTAGTGGCATCAACCTTGCAGATCGTCAACAAAGGAAGCCGCTTGGCACAGACGTTCTTTGTGGTCATCTGAGCTGATTTAGCCCTGTACCCACGTGGTACCACCATGGTGGTAGCCAGGGGTGGGGGGGAGAGGTCCCTTCTACCACGCTGTACTTTTACATCCATAGATCCGTAAGTTTAGCAAATAGGTCGTGTTTGGTATCGTTTTCATATAACTTAGGGATGCGAAATTCATTTCTGGAACAACTTTTTCACTCGTTCATAGAAAAAACAAAAGTTCTGCGCAAAAAAAGAAAAATAAGAAAACAAAAATCTTACAAAATCTATGCCTATAAATAAACCACGAGTTTGTGCTTTATAAAAAAAATATAATTAAACAGCCCTGTTTATCTAGAATATATAAACATCAACTTTTCTATACAAATTATATTTATAAATGTGTCAAAAAAAACATTTGCAACGCGTGGCGGTATTTTGGCGCAGTATATTTGGATAGGATTTAACACTTATTGTTTAATAATGACACAAATAGGTCGTGTTTGGCATCGTTTTCATATAATTCAAGGATGGGGAATTTAATTCTGCAACAACATTTTTACAAGATCATAGAAAATAAAAAGTTCAGCGAAAAAATAAATAAAAAAAAACTTACAAAATCTATGCCTACAATTAAACCACGAGATTATGCTTTATAAAAATATATGTTTTAACAGCCCTTTTTATCTTAAATATATAAACATAAACTTTTCTAAAGAAACTACATTTATAAATGTGTCAAAAAAAACAGTTTAGCCGCGCGGCGGTACTTTGGTGCAGTATTTTTTTATTTGGATTTATCACTTATTATTTAATAATGACACGGATTAGTATTGGTAGTCCCATAGTTTCACATAATAGAGAGTTAAAGTAATAATTAAGTAAAAAAATGTTTTTACCTACCTAGTTATATCAAATTGTATTGGCAGTTTCCGCTGCATCTACGTAGTTCGGTGCACTTTATTTCTCTTTTTAAACAATTGCACCTTCCTGCGCATTTTTGCTTACACTTACACTTTATTAACCCCATGCAAGCTGTGGCTGCTGGCGGTAAGGTGGTCTACATAGGCTCCCATAAGCCGATATTTTTGCCCCAACCCCAATCTGCAGGACATGGCAGGTTTTGGATTGGTTTTAAAAGTCGACCCCGTACATTCCTCCCTGATAAATCGCTCGCAAAATATGGTTGCACAGGGCGTCTCTCGTTGGTGGGAGATTCTCCAGCTGCATGTCCTATTTAGTGAATAGCACTTTTATACATTGATTGATACCAAAAGCATTGATTAATATCAAGGACGTATGCATTCTAACATCGATACAACAATAACTTAAATCACAAAAGCCAATCACCACGTAACTTACTTGTCATACAAAGTAATGACATTTTTTTCTAATACTTATTGGCAAAGCCTGCTCCACATTTCCTTCTTTATAGATTTTAAAGTGTGAAAATACTATACTTTACTATTTGGGTTACTTAATAAAGCTGCAATTGCATGGCAATGCAGGAACTGAAGATTTTTACCCGTGCCAATATGAACCCACAATTCCTCAAGTAATTAATACAGTTTATCTTCTTTCACCGGAAAAAGCAGAAAGCCTTTTCCGAGTGTGATACCGTATCGTCTTTTGCTGGTAAAGGAAAAAAAGCGCTTTCGAAGCTTGGGGCGTTTATCCAATTGCAATGAAAGGATTTAAATACGCTGAAGAAGGAAATGTGGAGCAGGCTTTGCCAATAAGTATTAGAAATAAATGACATTGCTTTGTATGACAAGTAAGTTACGTGGTGATTGGCTTTTGTGATTTAAGTTATTGTTGGAAATGTTGGAATGCATGTCCTTGATATTAATCAATGCAGAAAAGTGTTATTCAAGAAAAAGGACTGGAGAATCTCCCACCAACCAGAGACGCCCTGTGCAACCATATTTTGCGAGCGATTTATCAGGGAGGAATGTATATGGGGTCAACTTTTAAAACCAATCTAAAACCATGCATGGTCCTGCAAATTGGGGTTGGGGCAAAAAGAATGGCTTATGGGAATCCTATGTAGACCACCTTACCGCCAGCAGCCACAGCTTGCATGGAGTTAATAAGGTGTAAGTGTAAGCAAAAATGCGCAGGAAGGTGCAATTGTTTAAAAAGAGAAATAAAGTGCACCGAACTACGTAGATGCAGCGGAGACTGCCAATAAAATTTGTTATAGCTAGGTACCCACCTAGGTAAAAAATTTTTTTTACTAAATTATTACTTTAACTCTCTATTATCTAAAATTATGGGACTATTATCCCCATCAATTGGTAATGCGCTGTTGTCACATTAACATCCACGTTGTCGTGATTCGACATGTCAACTAAAAATGACATGAAACAAGAAAATTCTAATAGGTAATCTAATATTATTAATTATTGAATTATTATTTTCAATAAGATAGGGTCTAGGTATACAAACATTTTACGATTGTTTTCGTTTTTGTACCGGCCGCGCGGTTAAACTGATTTTTTTGACACATTTATAAATGTAATTTCTTTAGAAAAGTTTATGTTTATATATTTAAGATAAATAGGGCTGTTAAAACATATTTTTTATAAGGCATAATCTCGTGGTTTAATTGTAGGCATAGATTTTGAAGCTTTTTTAAAAAAAAATCTTTTTTTGCGCTGAACTTTTTTTTTTCTATGAACTAGAAAAAATGTTACTGCAGAATTCAATTCCCCATCCTTGAATTATATGAAAACGATACCAAACACGACCTATTAGTGACATGATTAAACAATAAGTGTTAAATCCTATCCAAATTTACTGAGCTTAAAAACCCGCCGCGCGTTGCAAATGTTTTTTTTACACATTAATTATAAAAATAATTTGTATAGAAAAGTTGATGTTTATATATTCTAGATAAACAGGGCTGTTTAATTATATTTTTTTTATAAAGCACAATCTCGTGGTTTATTTGTAGGCATAGAATTTGTAAGATTTTTGTTTTATTATTTTTCTTTTTTTGCGCAGAACTTTTGTTTTTTCCATGAACGAGTGAAAAAGTTGTTCCAGAAATAAATTCCGCGTCCCTAAATTATATGAAAACGATACCAAACACGACCTATTTGCTAAACTTATGGATATATGGATGTAAAAGTACAGCGTGGTAGAAGGGACCTCTCCCCCCCACCCCTGGCTACCACCATGGTGGTACCACGTGGGTACAGGGCTAAATCAGCTCAGATGACCACAAAGTACGCCTGTGCCAAGCGGCTTCCTTTGTTGACGATCTGCAAGGTCCCCATACAAATGATGCCACTAAATACGGCACTATAATGAAACTGATTAAAAATCACACCGCGTGGCCGATGGATGAAACTGACTAAAAATCGCGCCGCGCGTTCGTTTTTTTTGCTGTAGTTTTGTGCATCCTAGACAGGCATCTTCCCATACATAGAGGCTCTGAGCTCCCCCCCCCCATGATGGGAGCTGAGAAAGGAGCGGCTGGTACTATTCGGCCTAGGGCGGCCAAGACTGTAAATCCGCCACTGTGCATATAGCAACTCTGGCGGGCAAGCTCAGCTCTGCTGCCTATGCCATTAGAAAAGTTAGACAGTTAACAGATGTAGAAACTGCCAGATTAGTGTGTTTCAGTTTTTTTGTTAGCATTATGTCATACTGTATTCTTTTGTGGGGGATAGCAGCCGATATAAATACTATTTTTGTATTACAAAAACGAGCAATAAGAGCTATTTATCAACTAAGTTCTAGAACATCTCTTAGGGATAGATTCAAAGAGATTGGTATATTGACAGCAGCATCTCAATTTATATTGAACTGCATACTTTTCCTCCGTCGCAATATTAACTTATATACAAAACATAGTGATTGGCACAATCGGAACACCAGAAACAAAGACAAACTTGTAATGCCTCAGTATAGATTAGAAAAAGTTCGTGGTTCTTTCATAGGTCTTGGTATAAAGTTTTGTAATAAAATTCCAAGTAATATTTTGGATTTACCATTTGATAATTTTAAGACTCATGTAAAAAATTGTCTTCTCAAAAAAGAGTTGTTAAAGATTATTTAATTGATAAAATAGCCTGGTCGTAGATTTTTCTATTCTTTGTGAAAATGGAGAGAATTGTCCTACCTACTTATAATTTATTGAATGCATTTGACTCGACGCCTTAATGCGAGTAGCTTTAGTATGTCATGCTCACTTTAAACATTTCTGCGGTGGTGTCGTATGAGGCGGGTCGTTACGTTCCCTCAAATATGGTTGAGCGAAGCGATGGCTGGCTCAAGCGTCATGCTCGTGAACGGGTGCTGCCAGTGGGAATGGGTCTGCTTCTGTCTGCTTGTACTAAGGGCGACGTATATTTATACACCGTCATTTTGTAGTCGTTTTAGTTGACTTAGGGGAGTGCTCTACTAGTGAAGGTAATCATTTTTGCCGGGGAAGCATGGGTCGAAGAGCGGCAGGAGTTTTGGACTTTCCCATACAAATACAATGTTTTAGCTGTCTAGTTAGTATGGGAGGACCAAAATTTTTTGTCGTTTTTTGGCCCATGTTTCTTGGGCAGAGTGTTTGGTTTCATTGGTACAGCGCACCCTTGGGTTGATTGGGGCGGCTGCGGAATGACGGTGTATATGTCGCAGGCAACTGGCTTAATCAGCCGTTCAATTAGCGGCCTAGCCTTTCCATTAAACGTCGCCGTTTCATCAGCAGCCTAAATGACATCCAGCCAATACATCCAAAACATCATCTAATTAACGGGCTGGCAGATGCTAAGGCCGTTGATTGAATAGGATAACCATTGTGACGAAAAGAAAATGAAATATTTTGATATTGAATTCTTTATTATTATTTGAATAAAATCCTACTTAATATTATAAATGTGAAAGTTTGTGGGTTTGGATGTTAGTTCCTCAATCACGCAAAAACAGCTGAACAAATTTAGATGAAATTTGACACACAGATAGTTCATCATAGGTGCCTGTTTTGTCTTTCGCAATATTAATTTTATTGCTGAGTTTAAACGAAGAAAATAAAACACTTTTAAGAAATCTTGTCAGCTAAAAAGTCTCGAATGGTAGTAAAATATAGAAAATTCAAAAGCACTTTATTACCTGTAAGTTTCTTTGAATAAATAATGGGGAGGCGAAGGCAAAGTGAATTACAGATGGCGCTTGAGTCTTTGGAACAATTGTCAGTTTGAGCTTATATTGTCTTGACTGTGTATTACGTGATTTTACTTTCTTAGATTGTATTTTTTTCGGTTTTGCGGACAAACAATGTATTCTATGCTAACTTTAGCTCATATAAAAGAAGAATTACGGAAAAGAAAAGCCAAAACAACAGGCAAGAAAGTTTATAGCAACTTACAAAAAATCGCTAACAAGCATTACATTTCTTTAAATTTCGTGTAAGATTTACAAGTAATCTTTTTATTTCAGATTAGAAGCATATGATTTAAATTTTAACAAAGCAACTGAGTGTGAATTTCCGTGTTTATAGTTGCCTGATGATGCCTTCTGTGCAATAGTAATTTCAGGTTTCTGTACTGGAATTTCTGTACCATCCAAAATTACACGAACCGTTTTATCATATTTATTTTATTATTCTAAGTTTCTTGAATGACTCTGGCATATAAAATTCTATTAATTCTCTGTTTGGCCCCAATATTGGGCTTATTCCATATTTGATATACCTATCAAATTCATCCAAGTTATAAATATGTTAGAAACGGCTGAGGTTGAAATATTAAAGAACAAAGCTGTTATAATTCAAATGTTGTTTTATTTTGGCGAAGCTTCATCAAATTCATGAAACATTCCTTTTGATTTATAATGTTTCTCAGGCTCAGCAAAGGAGAAAATCGAGGGAAAAGCATATTTTTTTTGATATTTTTTTGCCCACTATTTTTTTTGTTACTGGGAAATCGATGAACTCCAATATTTTACAAGTAACATGCATAACAATGCGGCATTTTCTCAGTATAAAATTAAAAAGTGCAATACTCCAAGAGATTCACATATGTTTTGACACTTCCTTTGAGGCGGCCGGGTACCAAAGACCAGACGCCACCTATCGGGATAAAATTGCGCTTTTCCTCCCCATTCTTCTGATTAATATTATCAATATGTATGGCACTTCTTACTCAAAATTTAAATTAATAACTAAACCTTGTTTTGATTTCTAATTTTCTTTTTAATTGCAATCATTTTGCTTTCTATATTCAGTAGTTTTGTAAGTAAAGGCCTATGAAAAGCTTTAGGATAATAGTTTTCAATTCGGTGCCTTAGGATGGGTACCCTAAGTATGTCATGCTCTCTTTAATCATTTCTGCGGTGGTGTCGTGTGGGGCGGGTCGTTACGTTCCCTCAAATATGGTTGAGCGAAGCGATGGCTGGTCCATGCGCCATGCTCGTGAACGGGTGCTGCCAGTGGAAAGGGTCTGCTTCTGAGTACCTATCTTAAGAGCGCTCCACATTCGCGGCGTGAACACCCGTGAAAGCGCGAATGTGGATGGTTTTCGCGCCCGTTCACGGGCTTCGCGCCTGTTCACGCCTTGTTCCCCGTTCGGTGTCGGTTTTTGCGCCCGCTTCAAAGGGTTCGCGGTGCGCGAACCTCCCGTGAACGCAAGCGCATGTGGATGCGCTGTTTTCACGCGCGAGTGTGGACTCGCGCGTGAAAACAGTACCGTGCCTTGAGGTTTTTATTTATTTGCGGAGTACGGTGCGTCAAAATGACCGTCATTTGGACGAACGAGCAGGAACTTGTGTTGATTGAGTGTTATCATGCCGAAATCATTTTATGGGATGCTAAAAAACAAAGATAGCAGTGCATAACTCGGCGTCCATTCTCGACGAGCGCGCGAACTAAACTGTGAACGATAGCGAGTGTGGAGGGTCATGCTTTTCACGCCGACTTCGCGGCAAAATTACGTCGTGAATTCACGCCGTGAATCACGCAGGAATCTGGAGCCTGCTTTAACGCATATTGAATTGTAAGAATTGCATTTTTTAAAATTATTTTTTATGTCTACATAAAATTGGTCGAACGCATTTCTTTTGAGCTCTAAATATAATTTCTCTGTAAGAAGAATTACCCCAGAAAATTATGCCAAATGTTAATGTAGCAACAACGTAGCCGTGATATGCCATCAGCAATGTTTTTTGATCTACAGATCTAGACAGCATATACAGTGCATATGAGAACTTGTATAACTTTTAACAAACTTCTATAGAATGGGATTCCCATTTCATATTACTATCAATGTGGACGCCTAAGAACCGAGCAGTATTTGTACTATTGACAGCCGCTCCTTGAATCTCAATGTCAGAATTTAGGACAGGTTTTCTTTGTGAAAAGTGCATGATATTTGTCTTCTCTAAATTTATTGTAAGATTGTTGTTATTTAACCAATTGATTATATTTTTCACAGTATGGGATATTTCATTATTGTAGGCATAATTATCGTAATTTTTGATAAAAACAGTACTGTCGTCCGCAAACAGGATCATAGGATGGCTAGTACAATTAACTATGTCATTAATATAAATTAAGAACAATAACGGCCCAAGCACGCTGCCTTGAGGTACACCATATTTAACTTTTTTTAAATCAGATATATATGTCTTTTCCTCCTTAGTAGTGACACATATTTGTGTTAATTCAGTATATTGATATCTGTCCGCTAAATATGATTCTATAAGAGCCAGGCAGTTTCCACGGATCCCATATCTATATAATTTGTCAAGCAGTATTTTATGGTCTACATGATCAAACGCTTTCGTCATGTCCATATAAACAGCACATGATGAACATGTTCTATCCATATGTGTTACATACAGCCTTCTTTACTAAATCATAAATAGCCGTGTTGACCGAAGTTTTCTTTCTAAACCCGTTTTGTTCCTTTATCAATATATCAGGCTTCTCTAAAAAATTGTAAATGATTGCGTGAATATTTTTTTCCAAAATTTTTGATAATACAGACAATAACGCTATGGGTCGTTAATCCTTACTTCCTTACTATATACTATATACTATAATATTATAAATGCGAAAGTCCGTTTGTTTGTTTATTTGTTTGTTTGTTTGTTACGCCTTCACGTCTTAACTACTAAACCGATCATCATGAAATTTTACATACACGTTGTCAGGGGTACAGAGAAGGACATAGGGTACCTTTTATCCCGAAAAAATGTATTGTTCCCGAGGGATAGCAAAAAAGCTTTCCACGCAGACGAAGTCGCGGGCGGCCGCTAGTTTGCTATATTTTCTCTATCTCCCTTTTTAAATAATGGTTTTACGATAGCTTGTTTTAGTTTACTTGGGAACACGCCCGTATCAAAGCAGAGATTTATTGCCTTATTAAAAACACTGCCTTATACGACATTGCTCATTACGACTACCTCATTAAGCGACTGCATTTAACTATTATCTTCGGAGATTTCTAGCTTATAAAACGACCAACTATATTGTTTACCAATTTGAATAGGTAAAAATATCCACATCTGGCACAGTATAATGGTCAATGGCCATTAAAATCGCAAAAGTAAACAAAAAAGTAATGAGTTTAGGATGGTTTAGGGTCTTTTGTAATTCTTAGTAACAAAATTATTACAAAAAAAATCGGACTAAAAACATTAAAACGGACTCAAAAGTAAAAAATAAATTCTTCTGTACATAACCCTACCTACAGAAATTTTAAACCTAAAAACGTGGAGCGCATTTTGTAAAATTTATCATCCATATTGTCTTTAGCATGCGCCCCACGTTTTTAGGTTTAAAATTTCTATAGGTAGGGTTATAAATATGTACAGAAGAATTTATTTTTTACTTTCTAGTCCGTTTTAATATTTTTAGTCCGATTTTTTTTGTAATAATGTAGTCCGTTTTAAAAACGTGTTTTTAAAAAAAGTTTTTTTTCAGTAAATTATTATTTTCTGCTTTTTAGTTAACAAGCTAAGACCAAAAATATACCATCTCCTATCGGAGCACTTGTCAAGACGATTCAAACGAGCCCAAACTCGATGGGGTTTCATGGTTTTATTCTAGAGTTTCTATGGCTTTCCACCGGCTCCATCATCAGATCCTCGGACACTATTTCCCATCAAACTACTCGTCAAGACGATTCAAACGAGCCCAATCTCGATGGGGTAGCATGGTTTTATTAAAGAGTTCCTGTGTCCTACTTCCGGCTCCATCATCAGACCCTGGAAACTATTTCCCAACAAAGAACTCGTCAAGACGATTCAAACGAGCCCAAATTTGATGGGTTTGCATGGTTTCAATATTGAGTTCCTATGGCACGGCCTTTTGGCTTCATCATCAGACCCTGGATCTCGTCTCCCATTAGAGTACTCGTCAAGACGATTCTAACGAGCCCAAACACGATGGGCTTGTATGGTTTCATCATAGAGTTCCTGTGGCCTTCTTCCGGCTTCATCATCAGATCAGCTCGATAACACCATAATATCCCATTGCCTTCCAGTTCTGACCTATGTTCAAAGTTTCAAGTCTCTAGCTCATCGGGAAGCTAGTATAAAATCGTTCGCAAACTTTGTGGAGAAACAAACAAACAAACAAACACACAAACGAGAAAGCAACCTAATAAAAACGTGTTAAAAAATACACGTGCACGCAGTTAAATCAAACCCGCTATCTTTATTATCTTGTTACTTATCTGTATGCAAGATGCACCAAAATATATTGTTGAGTTATTTGTGCAAACTTTTAACATTTGATTACACTGTTGTGGTAGCCCAACGTGCTGTTGACTGTACCTACACACATCGCCGGTTGATACGACAATCGGTTTTGACGACCTAAAATGAGGAGTCCCTTCGATGTCGTTTTAAAAGATTTTGATAATAAATAAATAAATAAAAGATATTATTTATTTATTTTACCATTGAAAATGGTTATCAGATGCAAATCGCCTGAGACGTATTTTTGGCTATATCTCCGTGTATTTTGAGAGGATCGAGATAGAAATAGTACCAAAAGTTGAGGAGTTTATCGAGACACGTGTGCACGTTTAGATTTTGAAAATTTATTGGTAACTTTTTTTGGAATTTTGCAAAATTCCTAAAATTCCGGGTTTTTTGGGGGGTGTTTGTTTACTAAATTGTAAATATTTCGGAAATAAAAGCGAGTTAAGAAAAAAATAAAAAAAGGGTCCTAGGGTATTAGTTTAGCTAACAAATGCCGAAATAATTTTGAAAATCGGTTAATAATTGTGACCTGTAGGTGGTCCCTTTAGATTTGGAATTGTAGAAAAACGGGTGTTTCCGTACATAAAAAGTGATGTAGCTTTTATGATTATTGACCGATCGTCATGGTGATAGTGTTAAAAGATGCAGAAGCAGACGAGAAGTGCATTCGTTGGAATTTTGAAAATCGGTTAATAATATTTCGGCTGCGTCGCGTCGAGGCAGTCAGCGGGCGCTTTTAAATAAATTTAATATTTTAAATTAAATAAATAGCGGCGTAAAAATAAATAGGTACTACTTAAGTAACTTTAAAAATATAATAGGACTTCGCATTTGATTTGATTTTGTATTTTTGTAAATTTTGGTGTTCATTTTCAATGCTCCGATTCTTGCGGGGACTGTAAAATCTGTGAATTTTTTCTTTTCGGACAGCTGTTTTTGTCGTTTGTGCTGTAACCTCTCTACTTACCTTATTAAATATGAACACCAAAGAGAATGTAAAATCACTACGTATTATTTAATAAACACGGACAACTAAGATTTATTTTTATTGCGAAACTTAAAATTCAGAAAAAAAAATAGGTCGACAAATCTTTCTCGACTACTCAAAGGGTAGTAGACAAGTTTCTCCGACTCAACTGTCAAATTAATGTCAGTTGAAGAGAAAAGCTCGTGTTTGTCGACTTTTGACATTAGGCCACGACAAAGAACAATACGAGTCTGAAAAATGCGAGCATGAGTATCTCGATCTCAACCCGACAAAAGTGACCTTTCGGTGTAGACAAGCCATTGTTCTGTGAGTCTTATATTATCTCGACGTTGGTCATGCTACGCGTGTAGTTTTGCCGTGATTCGCTTTGCTAGCGCATCCGCGCTATCCGCGCCGCGACTTCACGTCGTGATTTGCTTGATTGCGCGTGAGTCTGGAAAGGGCCTTATTGAGCCAACAGAGCAACAGAGCGAAGCGATTAAAAAAAAAAATTAGTAGTCTATACTTCTTGACAATCATGGCGAGCACGTCGAGGTCTGTTTTTGTGATTTATTTTTATTCCTGATTTGTGCAATTCGAAGTTATTTGTTTTATAATCTGCAGAATAATATTAAAATTCAGTATGGCTTTACGTAAGTTGTCAGTGGTGGGGATTGAATGTGGGACGTGCTAATATTATACCTGAAATGATGATTCGATTTCTACTTGCTGATGAAATTGTCTTTAGACCTACTTTCTTTGTGGTTTTAGAATCGAGGCTAATAAAGTTGTGTGCTATGCTCATCCTGATGCACCACTTATCGAAGACTACAGGGCTGGGGACATGATATGTTCCGAATGTGGCCTGGTGGTTGGCGACAGGTATGTTGGAAAAGTTTACAAAACACTGTCAATCTATAGTAATCAGTGTACGTAGTTGCATCTACTTAAAATAACAATTATTTCAAATAACGTTACAGAGTAATAGACGTAGGTTCAGAATGGCGAACGTTCAGCAACGAGAAGTCCGGAGTGGACCCATCTCGTGTTGGTGGTCCTGAAAATCCGCTATTATCTGGTGGAGATTTGTCTACTATGATAGGCCCAGGCCGAGGAGATGCTTCTTTTGATAGTTTTGGAGTATCAAAGTATCAAAATAGGAGGAACATTAGCAGCACAGACCGTGCACTTATAAATGCCTTCCGAGAAATAAATACAATGGCAGACAGAATCAATCTACCCAAAACTATAGTGGATAGGGCCAATAATCTGTTTAAACAGGTATGTAGTGTGTTATTTGTTTCTTTTTTGTAATGAGTACCTTACTAAACTGCTTGTAACATAGGTTATAGTCTGTTTATCCTCATGCCTCATCCAGATTCACGCTGAGAATCCCCGAGAACACCCAAGAAACTTGCAACAGTTTCTTGCCTTCTCATTCTTGCTCTTGCCTGTTCTTTGTTTGATGTCAGTGTTTTGCTCGCTTCAAAGGGTTTTCTCGGGTGATTAAAGAAAATGAGACTTCTCGCATAGAGTGTAGATACCTTCTCAGATGTCTCAAGCGAACCTTCATGTGAGACTTCTCATGTATGTCTGTCTGGGTTATTTATTAAACAGCTCTTGACAGTTGTCATACATCTTTCAAACTGATATCGCTATTTAAAAATATGTTGACTTATTAAATTTCTTTCATAATCCATGTGTGGAAAACCATTAGCTGCATTTTATAATTTATTTTTTTGAATAAAGAGTTGGGTGAAGTTTCCCAAATAAGGACAAACAGACTATAAGCGATATCGCACACGGGCAACTTAGTCGCCCAGCAACTGTTTTCTCACATCAAGTCCACGGGTTTATATGGAAGCGCACACACGAAGCGACGTGGTCGTCAACAACTTTTCATGCAAACCATGTGGGAGACAAAATAGTAAAAGTTGCCTATGTGCTAACACTGAGGGGTTACTTCTGACGGATTGAGATCATGTTCGAATCAAATACAGGTCAGAAGGGTAGAGAAACTCCAATTCCAAAATATTTTTTTTTTATGTTTATTTGATCTTGATATGAACTGGTAACCCTGGTGATCAATAAAGTTTATTTGCATGTATATTGAAAATTAGATCTGTATAAACATTTGTTTTTGTTATTAAACTTTAATGGATGTTTCTTTTATCTGCCATTGACAGATACAGTCAAGGCATATATCTTGTAATTTTTTTCGACGAAGATAGTTCAGTTCAATATAAGTTCGCGCATGTGCTCTTATGAGCGACCAATAGCGCGCGCCCCTCTCCCGCTGCCCGCGCCCCTCACCGCTACGCATGCTCAAAATACGCGTTCCGTGCAATCCTCACCCAATTTCAAGATATATGCCTTGTACTGTACTTCATGTTTTAAGTGCCTTTTTAGCATCCTTTTTCCACAGAGATAGATAATATTACTTGTTGATATAACATGAAGCTCAGACTATTTGGGCTCTGATCAAACATTAAAATATTCCTGATTTATTGCCAGGTACATGATGGGAAAAATCTGAAAGGTCGAGCAAATGATGCCATTGCATCGGCATGCTTGTACATTGCTTGTCGGCAAGAAGGTGTGCCTCGAACATTCAAAGAGATTTGTGCAGTCAGCAAAATAAGTAAAAAAGAAATTGGAAGGTGTTTCAAGTTAATACTTAAAGCACTGGAGACATCTGTTGACCTTATTACCACTGCTGACTTCATGTCCCGGTTTTGCTCAAACCTCGGATTGCCTAATTCTGTACAAAGGGCAGCCACGCACATCGCTAGGAAAGCGGGAGAGCTCGATATTGTCTCTGGACGAAGTCCTATTTCTGTTGCAGCTGCAGCTATTTACATGGCTTCTCAGGTAAACTTTGTTTTTGTAATAATTTTGCATACAAATACCATGATTTATTCAATAAATCAAGTATTCATTCCAAGCTACTCCTGCATGTAAACGTAGTCAACACATCAATAGTGTAATTCACTGTCATTGAATTGTACACAGATTCCTCGGTGAGGATTTGGATGCGATGATTCTTTGCTAATGTTATTTTTGTCATGATCCAGTTTTATAATTTTGGATACAACTTTTTTATTTGTAAGGAGAATACAGAAGAGTACTAAACATTTATAATTCACTATGATATGAGTTAACAAAATTATCAATACATGATTTGGGTCAATCAACTTTTAATTGTACTATAATTTGTTCAAACATAAAAGGGTGTTCTATTGAAAAAAAAATTCAGCTTAAAAATACTTAAACTCAAGTCTTATGGCCGATTGCACTAAACTTAAGAATCGCCTAAGTCTTTTCCTAACTACAACATGACCAAATTAAAACGGTGTCATAAACTTAGCCGTCATGTAGCTGCCATTCGCTAAGTTAACTTGGTCGAGTTATAGATAAAAAAAGACTTAGGCGATTCTTAAGTTTAGTGCTTTCACGCCTCAGACCAAATAAAAAAGGACCAAAATAAAACCCTTTTTTATTTGGTCTGAGTTTCACGCACAGAACATTTTTGTTCGTATTTTAAAGATTGTCCAGTTGACATGTCATCAATTTCATATCTTATATATCATTTATAGATCAAAATGCATGGAAATGATGTAACACATAACTTGCTACTATAAGTACTTTGTTGAAGTATAATAAGTCTATATTGTATAATATAGACTTATTATACTTCTTCTTAATATAATAATACTGTCACCCTGTTGTAATTATCTGGTAACGATATATTCAAGTTTGTAAATATCATTACTTATGGCTGTTACAGCTGATAAGTTTCTTGCGCCCGTTCTTCTTGTCAGCTAAAAAAGTCTGGAACGGGTGGTAGGAAAATATAGACGATTCAAAAGTACTTAATAATTAAGTTTATTTGAAATTTATTTAAATAAAAAACTGGAATTACAATTTAAAAGTTGATTGACCAATCCCATTTACAATTTTACATAATTTATTACACACTGTTTTTAAAATCAGTATCGAACCAAAATTATCATGTTTTATTAGCAAAATAAACAACTTTATTTATAACACATTTTTATTCTTCTATTTTCAGGCATCGGATGACAAGCGCAGTCAGAAAGACATCGGTGATATTGCAGGCGTGGCTGACGTCACTATCCGTCAGTCATATAAGCTCATGTATCCATTCGCTGCTAAACTGTTCCCCGAAGACTTCAAATTCGCTACACCGATCGAGTTCCTACCACAAATGTAGATAAACTGACTTTTGAGTAAGATATTTTTTTGTCTAACCTGCTTACTGCAGTTGATGTTTGTAGATAAATAAAACCATCAATGTATGACTTTGCGGACTCAATGTCCTGGGGCTAAACCGTGTAACAAAATTGATATGAAGTACATATAAATGTTGACACTTAAAGTCTCTACTTTTATGGCTTTTTTGAGAATTTGTTTTTTGCAATGAAACTGGGTACTTATTGTCTAATTCTAAAATCTATCGCAATCGCTTTCAGGTTGTGATGTAACATGTTGTTACTTCTTTATGGCACAAATAAAAACTTACCAAAGAAATACAGCAATGTGTCACATCCATCTGTCAAATGAAAGCGATTGTGATATATTTTGAAATTAGACAATTAGTACCCTGCCTGCCTAGCATGACCGATTTATATCGCGTGATATAGCATTTTATCGACACTCTGTCACTGTCAAATTCCTGTCTTTTTGACAGTTATACCACCCCAGTATTTCTTTTCAAAATTCATATACTGGATAGCTCTATATGCGAATGCGGTCTTGAGGAAGGTAGTCCCGACCACATTATCTTAAACTACCAGAAATATCCTTCGCTATACGACCAACTCCCAGCCTCCACTCCCCGTCCTACTAACCTTAATACCCTCCTCTCAATCTCCGATAAAGCGGCTTTTTTGTGTTTATGCAAACATATAAAACGGCATAATATTAAACTTTAATATCATAGTTAATAATAATTTTCCTTGTATTTTTATCTTAATAATTTATCTTTAAATAGTTTAGTATATTTTTTATGTACGTGACGTTTTGTGTTTGTCTTTGTCCTTTCCCTAGGTTAGGTACTGAAAGAAAACTCTCAAGGAAGGAAATCTTCAACATTACCGAGCATTCACCCAAAATCATCATGTATCTCTCATTACGGGACGTTGGCGGAATTTCTGTGAAGAACGGAAGAGGCCAAGCTAAAAAAAAAAACGTGATAAAACGCTATATCACGCGATATAAATCGGTCATGCTAGGCAGGCAGGTCTCGTTATTAAGAACGTCGTTTAAAAGAACAAAAAAATTGCCAACAAAATGTTAATAAATAGGGACTTAAAATGTCAACAATAGGGAATATGCATAAGTCACCGATTTTGATGAATTTGAGCTTGATCGCTGTGGACACTTATAAAAACATGATGGAACAGGAAAAAAAATAAAAAAAATGTATAATCCTAGTTTTATCACACGATGAAATCAGGGGAAAATAACGATTTTTTTTTTCATTTTCGGATATAATACACTTTACAGTCAGATAGAATATCGAATAAGAAACAATATTTTGTATGACACATATGTACTTAAACGCAAAATTTAGGGAGATAATTGAAGATTATTGGCTAACTCCATATTAAACGCGCCGAAACACACCTGAGGCCGTATTACAAGCTCTTAAATCCTGCCAGGTTTTTAAATTGCTGTAGTGACATCTCTTTCTCGTTGTATAGCAAATAAAAGAGATAGATTGATAGCCAGTCAGAAAACTGCCTGGAAATAAGAGGTCATAATACGGCCCCTGAAACGTGATGTGTGACGTCACCGTTTTGTATGGAGCGTTTTCGGCGGGTGCTGCTGCGCGCTAACTTCAAGTAACTATATCACGAGAAAAAAACGCAAGAGAAAAGTTTTAATATTACAGTTAACTTTCTCACGCATTATACTTTTGATTAAGATTTAAAAAAAAATTGATGCATATTCCCTATTACATGAACATCTTATCAATGTACTTACTCGGTAAGTGGATCTTGTTCTCTGACTTTAGTCTTTACCAGCGGGTCTATCGGCTACAAACAAAAGTTAATGTCAGCTTTAATGTGAGAGTTAGATGTTATACATTGCTAGTTTTCTTTGGTAAGTTTTTATTTGTGCCAACACGAAGTAGCAATGTATGAAAACGTCAAATTAAAGCTTACACAAACTTCATTATCTTTAGCCAATACCAATAGACCTGCAGTACACCATTTCAACAGGTCTTATGCCAGTTTTTACAGGTCTTTGGCAAGTTGGTTTATTAATTTTCTTTCTATTATATTTTATTCTCTTTTGATTTGATAAGTAAGAATAAGAAGTGCGATCACAATAGTTTTAAAGTTAGTTCCTTGAATGATAACAAAATATTGTAAGATTTCATTATTGCATGCTGTTGTGATGTTAGACATGTTTCAGTATCTATGAATAACACTTTAATTTGTAAAGTTTCATTACATTCGTGTGTTTATTAACAGAATGATCTAAATAAGTAGATCAAAATGGGACTAATAGTTAAAGTGCGATCAGTATGACACTAAATGCAAGTAAAAAGCATTTTTAAACTAAGAGCTGACCCCGGAAACAGGTGGACATTTTCCTATTTCCGGGGCTAGGTCTTAGTCCATTTGTGCCGTTACCCTTTTTAACCCTTATTAATAGTCTGGTTAGCGAAAGATGAACCGGAAATGGAGGCGCCACTTTCCCTGTTTAATTAACGTTTAGAGGTTAAGTTATTGGAAACTGAACCTTAAAATAAGGCGCAAAATTAGTTCTCTTTCCAACCGAGACTCACCTTTCGTTGACCAAATTCTAATAAACGAAGATTAATTATTACGCCAAGTTTAACCATGAAATTTGCTCAGGAATATGACGCTTTGAGACGTCAAACTTAAGGAGTAATATTTCTAAGCCAAATTTTTTGGTTAAACCAGGTGTAAACTTACGCTTGGTTTATCAATAAGGCGATTGTTGTCTATAGTTTATTTTAATGTAGAAAAAAGATAAGTGTCCCAGATAAAGATATTTTTGCTTCAACACACTTGCTTTAAACAGTCAATGACTCTTTGTCCCTAGATCCACTAAAATCCATTGTAAAGATCCATTGATGGATCTTTTTGCACTTTTATGTTCACTGTCGCCGTTTATACTAATTTTGAGGATAGAGTTTTTCCTTAAATTAACAACCTATATCCATTATGGTTTATGACAGAACCAAAATATTTTACTGACTTTAGCTAGACTGATTTTAGGCCATTTTAAAACTAATTCTCAATGTGTGTGTCAGATGTAAGTAGTGGCATACCTAAATTTAACATGTCATGTCGTTGTGCATTGTATAGATGTCTATTAATTAGAATTAATACTAGAGACAGACCCAGAGAGAGAGTATGAACATATTTCAGTTGTGTTTTCACTATTTTTTTCATAATACTTTAACAGATAATCTTGGCCATGATGCTACCTTAGTATCATGTTATTTTTTTTAAGATCTTGAACCTATCAACTGTATGTTGAATTATTGTGATGTATAGATAGGTAAGACAGAACTATAATCATTCTACCATTTGCTATTAAACTAGTTAATGATTAATATTTAAGGTGTAGCTTCCAGTATTTCTTTTTTGTTTCATCAGAACCAATATTGCCTTATAAAAAAAGTAGATACAATAGCAAAATGAAACATATATCTACAAATTCTAAAAAAATACAATCAATATTAAAATGTATAAGATAAAGGTGTTTTTTTTCTGATTTATTTAAGAGTTAGTTTTCAATTTTGCAGCAAAAAGGAGGCAAGTCCAAATCTCAAAACTGTCCTGAATTAAGAAAAAAAGCACCTTCTTGTACCAAACAATATAGGGTAGCAGATCCAAATTTTGTTATAGCGCGCTTGTTTTCCGTCGGATCTGCCTCGTTCATGCATCAAACGTCTAATTTTTGTATAAATTATAGGTGAAAAAAGAGTAACGGCAAAAATTTGGATTTGCCCCCCTTTTGCTGCAAGGTCTTATTCTGATCTTATAAACTTGACTATGTCTAAACTTAATTCTAAAGTATTCTTTGATCTACATTTTCCTTTCAACTTTGATAATTTATTTGTTTATTATAATACAAGAGTTTTATGTAAGTGTGTATTTCGTTTATAAGTCAAAACAACTGATTTTGTTGTGTTTTGAAGCAGTTAACCATAATTTATAGAATTTCTTGATCTATTTTTTATCATACAGAATTTACTAACTCAATTATATAATTTGCTTCATGATTTAATAATTCAAAGATTTGATAGGTCATTTAAATATTTTATGTCATTGTTATATTTTTTAATTAAAACCCGATTTAGCTACTAATTTACTTGAAAGTGTCCAGCAATGTCAAACTTTGATGTTTTAGTTGTCGCAATCAATAGATTAGAATCAAAATTTCCATTTATATTTTCGAGTACCTACAAATCCTACATGACTACTTTTTAAGAAATGGGGCATTCCCTTTTATATGAAACTGTGTATTATTATGTATGTATAATGTTAAGTTTCGATTTAGGATATGAGTAATGCCACAAATAAACTTATTTTTAAGCCGGTTTTAATACTTTTATTTCATAATCCTCATACCTACTTAGGCACAGAAAACACACAGTATAGGTGATTCTTTTGAACTAATTTTGTTAATTAACTACCTACCTACCTAATCATGATGTGTTTATTTATAATAAACATGTTTACAAAATACTTTAAAACATTAAAAACAGAACTAGGTACCACACTTTTTTTAAAATTTTATTGATTATTTATTATACAGGAGAACAATTTGTCGGTTAGAGACAAGATTAAAAAAATATGTTTACTAACTAGAGATTATTGTAATAGGCCTTTCCTACTTATTTGTGAAGAGTCTGAAAAACAGGGCCCTATTTAATGAGGTGACAATTTGACAATTATTATTGTCATGACAATTTAGTTTATTTTTTATTTATTTATTCTCAGGCAACGATGGCCCATAGATATATACCTTAAAACTAAACATTTATAATTTATAAAACAATGTTGTTAGTAAATAACTTAAAAATTATGTTAGTAAAAAGTCAGTTTGACACTTTCTGCGTCGGATCGATGGCACAAGGTAGCGTTCCTCTGAAGCGCCTGTAAACCACGCCCTGCGGCCAGAAGTCCTCCTTCATGAAGAGGTCCAGCCTTGCTGTCGGGATGCGCACCACAAACGCCTTAAAATTTGTATTATGGCGCGACTCCAAAGGCTGAACTCTCAAACAAAAGTTAGCTTTCTTCTTGATGTACTCTATCACGTCATGCACGGTGGTGGTGTGGTGCAGGCGGGACAGGTACACGGCCGTGGTCGGAATGGCAGCTCGCAGCAGGAAGTTGGGCCCTGTCGGTGCGGTGCCATGATGGTTCTTGCTCTCTCGCTGACGACGTCGCTTTTTGTTTTGAACCTCGATGAAACCGTCTTCATCTTGGCCCGGTGCGACGTCATTCTGTGAAGTAGCTTTTCTATCGACGAGAGTTGGCTGCTGCTTCCGCGAACTTGAGTTAGTGGCGGCAACAGCAGCAAAGTCGCGTTGACGGCTGGCGGGCGCACGTGTCTCAGGTGCGCTCGGCGCTGGCGCCGGCGTAGAGGGCGGCAGCGGCGGCGGGGCGCGGGCGGGAGTTAAGGTGACTGGGTCAAAGTGCGCCATACTTTTTTCATAGTTGACTTTGGTGCAATATAACTTGTGTTTAAGTTCACATATGATACTTGTTGTGATACCATAGGGATCTGTGATATTTTGCAAATACAACCAATGTGGTGTCATTGGAATCTGGCTGTAAAATAATTATTATTAGCACCAAAATTAGAAAACATGGACCGTAGGCGCACTTTACCGACAAATCGGGTAAAGTGCACCTGGTATTAATAATAAAAACGTAATAATGAAGCATTAGAATTAAAACATACACACATTATTTTGAGAAAACAAGCAACAAAACGCATTTTTTTTTCTCATAGCCACATTCTAGAAGAATCTATGGTATTCAAACCAAATTACGGCTAAGTGCGCCATACAGTCTTAAATCAGAGGCTGTGAACCTTTTTTCTAAAATATAGTTATATTCGAGTTTCAAGTAGGTATAGTTTTTGATGGAATACAATGCTGAGGAACTATTTGATATAACTACTAAAGAGGGACTAAGATAAGGTTCGTAACCTCTGAATTGCGCCATATAAAAAGTCAGTTTGGCGCGCTTTCCCAACTATACAAATATGAAGTTAAAATATTTAACCTGCAAAAAATATATAAAAAATACTAGATAGGAGTGAAATAAAGTCAGAATCTTAAAGCAAACTATTTAAATTGTGCACATAAGTACTTCACTCGTTTATCGATCAAAACACTATTTCTTGAGTTTTATGACGATAACCACACCCATAGTCATCTCTGTTCACCACTTTGAATGGCAGTGAAAATAAAATGGCGGATTTCTCAAGAGCGCGTGACGACAGCCATCTGTGACTATTACCAAAAACTATGATTTAGTTTGTAGCATGGATGTAAGATGCCAATAATAGTATCCATCCAATCGGTAGTTTTCGAGATATTTGTGGTAGGTGCACTTGCCCGCTAGGCGCACGCGCACTTGGCCCCGGTATAACCTTATATTGCGGTGAAGTAGCTATGAGTTTTGTTCTACTTATTTTCAAATTGATTGACGCAATGGATATAAAATTGTCATAACAAGTGACAATTGTCACTATTATTAATTAGGAGTAGGACCCAGGTATCTCTACTTTGCTCGCTCATTGTATCGATATTTTTTTTACCTCTCTCTTATGCAACGAAATAAAGAGTGCCTATTTTAAGATTTAAATCTTCGCTTTTTACACAAATATTATTGATTTACCAAACAATGTCATTGCCCTGTCTGCTAGTCGTTTGAGTAGCTTAGTATCTATCTACTTAGCAGGTACTAATTTGTATTCATCAAAGGAACATGATTAAAATCAACGAACTTATTTCACAGGACGCGGTGGAACGTGGTTAAACCTTCAAACAGTCGGCCGGGCCCTTTCACGTTCTCATTACCTATCAATACAAAACTATAGAGACAGGAACGCGGGAAAAGGCTGTTAAAATACCTACCTTATTTGGTCTGAGTACCTACAGTACTAGGCACGTATCTTGAAATTTTTTCGACGGAGCAGGATAAGTTCGCGCATGTGCTCTTGTGAGCGACCAATAGCGCGCGCCCCTCTCCCGCCGCCCGCGCCCCTCACTGCCACGCATACCCAAAATACGCATTTCGCGCAATCCCCACCCGACTTCAAGATACGTGCCTCGTACTCGTACTGTACCTACCAACAACTTCAAATATTTTAAGCGCTTCGGTAACGAACGATCATTTGCGTTTGTCAATTTTTACATCATTGACGCCCAATGGATGCGAAAATTGATTGTTTACACGTGCAATGAGAATGAGGGCTTTTCAAAATGACAAAAAGTTGTAGGCTCGATAGATGGCGTTGATAAAAATGTACCTATGTCTCAATGTATTTTTTTACTAATCTTCGAAGAGTACTCAGGTAGGCAGGCAGATGCAAGAATCTTATATTCATATTTGGGCAGATGTTGGTGCCGTAATATAGCGGCGTAGAACGTTGTCTATGTAAACAATACGGCGTGGTTTTTGACGTTAATGTCGCCCGCGCCGTATTGTTTTCATAGACAACATTCAACGCCGCTATATTACGGCCGTAGTATGACGGCACCGCTTTCCTAGGAAACCCTACTAGCTTTATACCAATTATTGCTACTCTAACACGTGTTTCGCTCCTACACACCGGAGCATCATCAGGCAGAGGCTGTTAGACAGCGCAAAGCCAAGCACCATAGCAAGCAGCATTGGTGCTCGTCAATAACGATACCTATTGACTAAAGCTGTTGGAGTGAAGCGTCACGTAATTTTCACATCGTCCCATTTCCATACTAATAGAACAGTATGGGGGGTATTCTTTACTAGGTCCTTGGCTTTTGTGACGGTTTTACTGGGAAGTAAAACGTCACAATACTTACCTACTCATAATTTGTTAGTCTTGGTAGGGTTCCGCATTGTATTTTTTTTATATACACAACGGGATAGTGCTTGGCTTTCATCTCACCTAAAGTTAAGTGACGATTAGGCCGAAAGTGGAAGCGCACTACTCCCGGAATTAGTACCTAAGTTATTGTCTGACTTCATCACATTCACAGTACGTCGACAATTTTGTCTCCAGCTAATCTTTCTTTAGGTAACTTTTAGGAAATTCTAATCAGAACATTAATATAATTAAATAAAGACCGATGAAGAAAATTGAAGATTATATAAGTATTCTGAATAAGTTATTTTTTTATTTAGTACCTACTTAGTAAAGAAGTAACGATAACTTTTGCCCTTTTTATTGCGCCCTGTAGTTTAAATAATTTCCCTCTGAAATAGACGCAAGTATAAAATTTTCCTTACCTAAAATAGGAACTCGCACTTGACCGTTTTTAAACCACCTACGACTAGCGCTATAAACTTTTTACGCGTTTGACGCTCCGTTATTCGTCAAGTAAAGATCGTTGAAAATCAAAATGCGCTTTGTGTTATTTTTTTTCTTGTGAATAGTTAGATACTCTTGTAGAGAAGAAAATTTGGTAATAATACCGGTAATTAGATGTGAAGAAAAAAATAACCATATAAGGTACGTCTCAGACCAAATAAAAAGTAAACATAGTAAAAGTACTTAGCGGCGAAATTTGTGTCATAGGCATACCTACATTCCACACGTTTCCGCTTTCCACTGTTCTTCCGCGCGTACAGTTCATTAGAAATAAATATGGTAGGTACTATTATTTTTTATTTAATTAATATTTACTATACACGGTTAAATTTTAAGTATCTACCAAAAAATTAAATGAGTGTATCTTTTCCCTATTCTAATCTAAGTATGTACAGTTAAAAGTTTCAATATTTAATAATTGGTCAAGATATTGAGCTTTCTTTAGGTCCCAAAAATTTTACTGATTTCTGGGTTTAGAGCTCATTCATAGAACTACACGCGCGTAATCAAAAGCTTGTTTATCTACGTAAATAATGAAAAGAATGAATCTACGCACGCATCTTGCTATTTTTCTGGTTTTTTTAAACATAACATAAATCATTTATTTGCTCGAATATGGTACAATACAGATTTTAATTACATGGTTTCCGCATATTCTACCGAATGGTTCGATGTGCAAATACTTTTATCAATGTCCGTCTAATGTTCATGTAATAATAATCTGACTCAAAATATAATTAATGAAAAAAAATGTTTTGAAAAAATCATTAATAATGAAATTACAATGTCATAAGTATTGATATAAATTAATGGAAATAAACTACAAAAACATTCAATGGTCAAAATTAACTAAACAAACAAATTATACGAGTCATAATAAAATTAAATCATAATAATGTCAAATTTTAATAAATCATTGATTTCATTTTAATGTTTTGTCATTTAGATATTCATTAATGGTATAATAATTCTTTTCTTTTAAAACTTTTCCGATATTTTCAAACTTTGAACTGCACATTCATATTCAGAAACGTGTTCTGACATCCTCATTTTATTTTTAGATATAAGAACTTGAAAATTAACGGTCTATAAGAGCCATACACAAAAACAAAAAAACTAGCGGAATTTTTGAACCTGCGACCAATACTTAAAGTTTGTCAGTTTCAGCAAGCGTAGTAGTAAGTAACCAAGAACCGGAATAGTTGTTAACAATAACAACAATACAATACAACATCATAAAGTTAGTAACGACGACGAGGGTTTTTGTGGTTTTATTAACCCGTTGATTATTATTGCTTCTAATTGAAACTCTACTACGTGTGTGGTTCTTTCGAATTAGGTGTGTAGCAGTGTAGGCCATGTATTCCAACTCAAGCTACATAAATGCTTCTAAAAGTCGAGGCTATATAATTTTTCGCCCGCCGTCTCGTCGTATTTAGGTAATTTATTGTAAAATGAGTGCACGTTTTACTGACTGCCAAAACAGCGGAAACCGGAAGCACTGTTTACTGCAACTGTTAACCCTCATCTTTCTTTGATCTTACAGCTAATATTCGAAACCGCAAATAGTATCAATAACTAACTGGCATAGATAGATGGGAACAATCTCCGATTTAGAGTACCTACCTATTGCTGCTGGAGATCAAGGATGAACTAAGTTGACGAAATACCTACAGCATTTCATACAAACTTTCAAGTCCTTATTTTTCGAAATCAATGAACCGATTTTAATGAAACTTCATAGGTACACAAGCAGAATACGTTGGTCTAAAAAGTAATATGAAAAATCGATAAATAGTGTTACGGCGAAATTAAAATTAAGTATCTTGTTTAAAATAAGACATTTCAAAAATGTTCTTAACTAACTTTTTAGACCTAATGTATCCTGCTAATGCGTATGAAGTTTCATTAAAATCGGTTCATACATTTAAGAAAATAAAGATTTGAAACATTTCCACTAAGAGATACTTATTTGGCTTGGTTCACATGTGGACCAGTAAATGGCAAGCTTTATCGCAAAATCAAGCATAAGTATTTGTAGCTTGTAGGCTCCTATTCTATGCTCGGATATAAAACTTTCTCGTCGAGCATGTCTGCATGGACACGAACCATTACTAACTTTTAATACTAAATAATATACTGTATAACACTAAATATATTATTTAGTATTATACAGTCGATTTTTTACTTGAAAAGAATCGACTCGCACCAGATTATATTCTGAGAGGGAAATCGAACATGCTCTTCCAACTGAGCTACCGAGTATATTTTAGTATTGTATAAAAATAGCATTGTGAATGCTAAAATCTAAAAAGAAAGAGCTAGGTTAACAGTTTATTCTTAAAATTAGGAAAAAGCCTACTCAAAGCTTTAGAGAGCAAACAGTAAAATTTTCATTCGGTATATTAATGACATGGATATAATACTTACAGGGTCACAAGAATGGATAGGGGCACGGTATTTTTGACCTTTCGGTCGTATCTTTAAGTTTACGACCATTGTCAAAGGCTATAGCTGAAAGTCCAGAGATGGGAACTGCGATTAGTTTTATTTTGCTATATTTATGTGAATTTTTCCTTGTTTTCCTTGCGATTTCTTAGAAGTCAATTGCGATCAAGATAAAATTTGTATTTATCTGTCCCATTATTTATGAAAATGTCGAATAGATAGAATTGTATGTGTCTAATGTTACATATCTATCGATAAATTGCATTTTGCATATTTTATTTTCACAAAAAATATTTATTTACTTCTCGAGCTTACGCGCTTACTAGACATCAAATAAAACACTTTTTAACGGATACTGGCGGGGTTTTATTGAAAGTACTTTGGTAATTATTTGGTTTGATTTTTTATTTTCCCGACGTTTCGGCACCTTTGCAACTGCCGTGACCATCCCCCTGATTATCTAAAAAGAAACTATTTAGCGACCGGTTGCATTTGACATACATTGCCATTTCTCTTTGGCATGTTTTTTTTAACCCAAAAAGAAGTAGCAATGGATCACGATCATCTGTGAACTGCAACCAGTCGCTAGGTGTTTTTTAATTAGATAATCAGCCCGCATGGCTTTCAATTAAACCGCGCTACTATAGGTATTCGTTAAAAAGTGATTTATTAAAAAAATACTTAGTTAATTGGTTTCTTAGCTCCTAAGCTTCGATCAAGAATATCCTAGATGTCCGGTCGGAGTCTCAAAAATGGCACCTCAAATAACGTCCCACTTACAAACTGGGCGCTTATTTTTCACAAAATAAGTGATATAAAATGTGAGTTTGTACAAAATAAGAGGTGATTATGTACAAAATAAGCGCCAAGTTTGTAAGTGGAGTGGGTATTCAAATACTTACCTACACGTATCGAAAGTATAAGTACCTACTATTCCTTTTAAGATTTTCAATTAATTTATGAAGTTAAGAACTACATAATATTTATTTTCACTATTAAACTATCTTTGGAGGATAATCTACTAAGCAGACTAGGTACCTACTTTGAATAACAATGTTAAAACTCATTTTAGTTGCATTAAAATTTGCAAGTCGAAAACAGATTCACACAAATAAAACAAAGAGTTGGTTCTGAAAACCGATCAATCGTAACGTGGGTTTTCCGAAATGCTACGGCTACGGGCTACGGCTGGTCTATTCAGCCGCAAGAACGAAAACGAACTTCGAACTTTCGAATCGAACGAACTCAGTGTAGCGCGAGACTCGACGCAGCACGCACGCATGTCGATATCTCTCCCGCTTGACGTTTTCCACGCGATCGTATTTACACTCGCAGACATTCACCTTTTAATCCAATTACAAAGCACGATGAGTAAGCGACCTCACCGATCGTATTATAATGGGATAATCCAGTGATTAGTAATCAATATGTGGTTGCAAGTTTTCCCTGTTTAAAGTTACAAGTGAAAAATGCTTTTGGAAAATGTGAGTTTGGAAAAATGTTGAGAGCGTCCCGCGCGCGATGCACACACCTCGGATTACTGTGGATTTTGTACGCGTACTTCGTTGACGGATATATAGGTAATTTAATCATGTGTATTGCATATCCACTATTTATACTAAAAACGTCTTACAAAATAATCCCTAATGCCGAAAAACTGAACAACTTTTATTAATGGACCAACTCTGGAATCGCGAATAAAAATCTTATTTTTATTCGTGTTAAATTTTCTTTGGCGATTTTAGTGTTGGTCGATCTACCATATTCGGCAATAGGGGTTATTTTGTAACACGTTGTTTAATAAAAAAATATTTAAACATTCTTAAGTATGTGTAAGCACTTGAATAAGTAATTGTGTCATATACGAATTATGCACTAACCACCTTATTCATAAAAACAAGCAAGTTATGGGAATTATTTTAGTTCCATTTTATTTAATTTCTACGTTTTCTGACTATAAACTGTACTAGTTGTATTTTAGTTATGTAAAAAGCCATAACACTGATATTCATCATTGACTGCAACTGCATATTGACTGTTTTAAGGAAAATTCTAAAAGGATCTTCACTTTACTACAATTTTTGTACAATGATTACTATAGTGGGTGATTTATTATATGAATATATAACATAATAAAATAGAGAGGAACTTATATTTTCAATTGATAGTTTGTCACTTCTTACAGAAATAAAAATTAATTAATTAGATGACTATTAGTTACTATGGCGATTCTTTCATACTACGCTTCCTTCTTTTGCTCCCTCGGGCATTTAATTTGGAGACAAGATAAAACGTTTTTCGTGTAAACACAAAAGTGAAATATCGAAAGGCAAGTTATTTGATTGTTGTATCTATAATTGATCAATTATCTTTCGTGACTTTCACTTGATACGCAATAGATATTAGAAAAAATTATAATCTGAGAACTTAACATTCAGTAAACATTTTCCTAGGTACTTTAATGAATTAGGATTGGAATCCAAGACTTTTCGTGATGGTTCCATCCTGGCGAATGCTTTTCGGACTAATCTACTGTTGCATTCATTGTTATTATTATTGCTTTTTATTTTTATGTTTTTTAAATTGTTACGATTATTGTCTAACGTACGTAAGTTGCCATCCATCGGGAGTATAGATTTTCTGTATTCGGTTATATCTAATGCGACTTTAAAAGGAGTTTTTTTTTTTTAATTTCTGTGAGGAGAATTTAATACTTGTATGAGCATTGTCCGCTCGTGTGGTATGCAACTTTGAAACAATGGCGAGTCAATTCCAAGGGTTAGATTTCATGTAAGTATGTACAAATTAAACGAAATTCGGTAACCGATACGAGAAGGTAATAGTACCTACATTACTGACGCGGTCAATAATGACTGCATTGCTGGCAGCGCGATGATGATGGCTGATAGCGTAGCTTAGCGTAGGTCCAGGCCGTCACAGCGCGGTCAGCAAGGGCTGCAATGATGACCAAGCTTGAAGGCCGAGAGCGTAGTTAAGCTCAGCTTGAGGCCATCATAGCGTGGCCAGCAGTGCAGTCTTTGTGGACCAAGTCTTGTATAGTGCTTTACTCAAAAATGACAAAAATGTAAAAAAAAATAAAAAAAAACAAAAATATCAAAAAAATACAAAAATATCAGAAATGTCAAAAATGTCGAAAATGTCAAAAATGGTCATTTTGGTAATTTCGGTCATTTTTGACATTATTGACATTTCTGACATTTTTGTCATTTTTTACATTTTTGACATTTTTGACATTTTTGAGTAAAGCACTATACAAGACTTGGTCCAAAATGGCAAAAATGTTAAAAATGATTAAAATTACAAAAAAACTATGTTTGAAACAAAACTCGACAATAATGGATTTTCAAAGGAAATTGCTGGTGGCTAAAACTCGACAATAATGAAATCCCATACAACTTTGTTGCGTCACCATCGGAGGAGCGCGGCAACCTCGACTTTGTTCAAAGAAGGTTGTCAAAATAATGGCCATATTACAGGCATTTTTGAGTAAAAACATTAAATATCATCTGTTGCTTCCTAGTGAGTATTTTTTTCATAAAATTATGCAATAAGCTAATCCTTTATTTTTGTTCAATTTGAACCACCTTTAATCGCGAGGTCTACAGCTCACGGAGCCACTAGTATTATAAATGTGAAAGTTTGTGAGTTTGGATGTTTTTTCCTCAATCAAACAAAAACGGCTGAACAGATTTGGATGAAATTCAACACACAGATAGTTTATAGCCTGCTTAGCTAGCATGACCTCAGAAACGCGATATGATATAGCGATTTATCACGTTTAACTGTCAAAAGACAATGGATTTTGACAGTCGAGTTACGATAAAACGCTATATCACGCGATATAAATCGTGGTTCGCTGGTCTGGTCATGCTAGGAGGCTGGATTAAAACATAGGATAATTTTAATGCCGGTCAAAGGTTCCCCAGGGATTTTCCGAATGTCCATGCGGACGGTGTCGCGGGCGGAAGCTAGTATTGCATAATTTTATGAAAAAAAATACTCGCTAGGAAGTTTTAAGCTATTCTCAATTTATGCTTCATCATTAAATTAGAATTTAAATATTATGGTGGCTTGAATATCAGCGATGACGTGATGACAACTTTGACAAACGGTGGCAGCCCCTAATTTTGGACCCCGCGGATTAATTTCGTGCAGTTGTTACGTTCAAACTGCGCTCTTACTACGAGTTCGAAAGTCGTCGTTAAGTAACTCGACTTCGAAGAATCAATGCATTTGTTTTTGTTATAAGCGAGTTACTGGCATTTTAGGAAATATTGAGAGAATTTAAACATTGCGGAATTTTATTTTGATTTTAAAGATGAGCCTTGTACGTAGGGTTGCCAATTTTTTTGCATCAAATAGGTATAGTATTTTCCAGATTTTTAGTGTAAAAATATAGTAGATGGGGAAAAAATCCAAAAAAATATAGTAGGTTGCCGTTTTGTAAGGAGAATTTTAAAGAAGTTGTATTTTTCAAACTTAAGTACTAACATTTTCATAGTTTCATCAAAAAAAATATTATGCAATAATGTTTTGATGCTTTTGTTTATTTTTTTCACTTGAAAAAATATAGTAGTTTTGCCTACTATTTTTTTTTCAAACAATATACTTAGTAGGCGAGCCCTCAATATAGTAGGATATACTATATGTGAGATCAAAACTATGTGTAGGAGGATCTATTTGATTCATCCTATCAAACTACCTACCTAAACGATTATTTATAAGTGATCAGGATGGGAAAAATAACTAAATAAGTTCTGAGAATGATTGATTTATTTAATTAAACTTAGAAAGTAAGTCTTTTAAGTTGTCTATATTTTCCTACCACCCATTCGAGACTTTTTTAGCTGACAAGAAGAATGGGCGCAAGAAACTTATCAGCTTTAATATCAACAATAATTTTATAGTCGTACAATCAGCTAACTATTTTATCATCAGTTCGCACTAGTGCTAATTGCACTACGCACGTAACGTAGCCTAGCCAAAGCAAAGCAGTCAGTATTTGGACAATCGGTTCTATTCATATTGAGTGGAATTTAGTGACAAGCAGCAGCGTAGTTAGTAAGGATTCGGACAATCTGTAGCGATCGTTCCTATCCCTATTGATTGAGTCGACTTAATAAGGATTCGGACAATCTGAGGCGATCGGTCCTATCCTAGGCGACTCCGTGATGGATTGAGTCGGCTTAATAAGGATTCGGACAATCTGAGGCGATCAGTCCTATCCTAGGCGACTCCAGCCACACCAAGTAGCGGATTTTATTATTATTGCGAGTTGCGGACGATCCAGAAGATCAAGTCCTAATTGAGTCGACTCCGGGGAGCGACTGACTGCTGTGCGCTGGCGCAGGCTTTATATAGTGTTCGGCTGGCGGGGCGGCACAATGAGACTGACGATCGATCGATAATGCTGGCGCCGGCATGTCGCGCAGGTTCGTGCGCCTGTCTGGCGCCATGCGCTTGCTCGGTTTGTTATGATTTTGCGCCGACACGGCCATTCTGACATCTGTTGCGTGCTCTGCAACAGCAGTATCCTGAAAGTCGAAAACAGTCTGAAAGTATCTGTAACTTGTGAAGCCTTAACGGCTCGATATAAATTTTTCATGACAAATAACATTTTATTAAACTTAAAAGATTTTTTTTTTATTAGGCACTCGAAAACATTCTGGGACTACTTTCTAACTTGTGAAGCCTTTCGTTTCGATATAATTTTTTCTTGACAAATAACACTTTTTTTTTAAGACAAGATCTATGATGGAGCTAGTTTTTTAGTTTACCCATAATGTGCCTATTCACTCTGGCTTCGAAAAGAGTCAGGTTGTATGCGCTCGGAAACACAGACGCCGGCAGGGAATTTCATTCTTTAGCTGTGCATATTATAAACGATTTTGAGAAGCGTTTGGTACGCAGAAAAGGTATATCAACCAAGAACGGGTGGTAACCTGCAGTGCGTCTAGATGTCCGATGGTAGAAAAGAGAAGGTGGAATGAGCTCGTGCAGCTCTTGACTCGCCGCCGAATCACAATCTATAGAAGACCGACACTTTATTACACTTCAGACAATTTTATTAGGCACTGTGCTCTAGGCTTCTTAGCCGTGTTACACTGTACATAAGAAGTCAATGTGCTCTAGGTTTGGAAACGGTGTTACACAGCTGTGAAAAAATTGGAAGACTGATGTTGTGCTCTGGGTTCTTTGACCGTGTTACACAATTCGTCACTGTGCTCTGGGTTTCTAAACCGTGTTACACTTTTACACTGTTAGTCACTGTGCTCTGGGTTTTGAAACCGTGCTACACAGGAAGTTAGAAAAATTTGAAAGACTGATGCTGTGCTCTGGGTTTCGGAACCGTGTTACACAGGGGGTTAGATAAAATTTGAAAACTGATGCTGTGTTCTGGGTTTCGGAACCTTGTTACACAGGGGGTTAGATAAAATTTGAAGACTGATGCTGTGTTTTGGGGTCATTGACCGTGTTACACATGTAGTCACTGTGCTCTGGGTTTCGCCACCGTGTTACACAGGAGGTTAGAAAAATTTGGACAACTGATGCTGTGCTCTAGGTTCTTGACCGTGTTACACAGGTAGTCACTGTGCTCTGGGTTTATGAACCGTGTTACACAGGAATTTAGAAAAATTTGGAATACTGATGCTGTGCTCTAGGTTCTTGACCGTGTTACACAGGTAGTCACTGTGCTCTGGGTTTTACAACCGTGTTACACAGGAGGTTAGAAAAATTTGAAAGGCTGATGCTGTGCTCTGGGTTTCAGAACCGTGTTGCACAGAGTGTTAGAACACTTTGGAATGCTGATTCTGTGCTCTGGGTTCTTAATCGTGTTACACAGGTAGTCACTGTGCTCTGGGTTTTACAACCGTATTACACAGGAGGTTAGAAAAAGGCGATGTCCCAGCGTTGCCCCAGTTTCATTTTATTTAATTACTGGTCATCATTAAAAAATGCTAATTACATTTTATTAAGGTATCAAGAATTGTTTTATAATTAGAAAAACAATTACAAAAACAAGTTGTTTTCTGAAGTATTTTGTGAAAAAAATGTAAGTAAATAGTACTCTAATGATAAAGAAAAAGTGATTTAAAAGCGTTTTAACTTAAAAACCCCACTTTTTAATGCAGAAAATAATTATCAATCTGATTCTAGAGTAAAATACCTACTCTGGCATACTACTTTGATTAAGACGCGATAGACTTTCATTTTTTGAGAATGGTGAGGCAAATCACATAGGCGCGATGGGACATGTCCTTTGGAAGACTGATGCTGTGCTCTGGGTTTCAGAACCGTGTTACACAGGGGCTCTAAGGAATAAGGTGGGTTGATGCTGTGCTCTGGGTTCTATGACCGTGATACACAGGTGCTCTAAAAAGAAAGGATAAAAAAAGAAAGGAAAATAAGTTATTAAGTTAAAATAACTAAATACGCTCACCGGGCGACGAAAGCTACAATGCTGTGTCTGTAGATACAACATCAACTTCTGGTGTGGTATCACTGGAACCCATGGCAGCGTTATCTGGGTTTGGCACATCATCTTGGATAAAATGGAAAGATTCCGGTTCCATTGCAACTGTAATAGCCTCAGGTGCTGTGTCTGTAGAAAATGGCAGAAGAAAAGTGGTTGCTGAAAAAAAAAACTTTTTTTTCTTTTTTTTTTTTCTTTTTTCTTTCCTCTTTCTTTCTTCTTTATTGCTTCTTTCTTTCTTTTGGTGGCATAACTTTCATGTGGCGTACTGTAGATATAATTATCTGCATGTACTTCAGCCGACACGGTTATTTACTGACCAAGATTTGGAGTGTGTTGAAGTTGATCATGAGCAACTTTCCGTGATATACCACCGTCCACGACACGTACAAGGTACCGATTCTTGTCTAAGTTCCTTAACACCTCAAAAGTGCGTTTTTTTTGACTTGACAATTTGCTCGGCTGACACCTGACGTAACCGATGGAATTTCTAAGGATGTACTTGGACATCACAGAAGATTTTGAATTTGATTGATTAATGGCCGATGTTTAAGATCTCGATATTGTTCTTCTATTAGCCATTCATGATCTTTGTTCATAAGATGAACAGAAAATGTCAGAGGAGGAGGATTTCAACTAAAGAAATCTGCATAATGGATGCATTCCTCTTTCCTACATTGTATTTCCAAGTTGAAACTCATGAACAGAAAAAGAAAAAGATTTTGACTAAAGAAATCTACATGACGGATGCCTTCCTCTTTCCAGTACCTATTCTATTTCTAAGTTGAAACTCATGAACAGAAAAAGTCAGAGAAGAAAGATTTCGACTGAGGAAATCTGCATGATAGATGCGTTCCTCCTTACAATATTCTATTTCTAAGTTGAAACTCATGAAATTCGGTGAATTTCAGTTGAACGTGCACTACGTGTGTGCATGCACTACCTACTAGACCAGTGTTGAATAGATGTCAATCAGTAAGTCGACAAAAAAATCAACGTCGGGAAGTATAAGATTGTAATTCAACATTAATGCCATTATATGACTGAGAAAAAAAAAATACAGGGGGCGCGGCAGCAGCCAGGCTAACTTCGGCTGTTCCTGGAGGTTCAGAAATAGAGGATCACAAGGATTGCGATCCCACTTCTGATGTGAGATCAAAACTATGTGTAGGAGGATCTATTTGATTCATCCTATCAAACTACCTACCTAAACGATTATTTATAAGTGATCAGGATGGGAAAAATAACTAAATAAGTTCTGAGAATGATTGATTTATTTAATTAAACTTAGAAAGTAAGTCTTTTAAGTTGTCTATATTTTCCTACCACCCATTCGAGACTTTTTTAGCTGACAAGAAGAATGGGCGCAAGAAACTTATCAGCTTTAATATCAACAATAATTTTATAGTCGTACAATCAGCTAACTATTTTATCATCAGTTCGCACTAGTGCTAATTGCACTACGCACGTAACGTAGCCTAGCCAAAGCAAAGCAGTCAGTATTTGGACAATCGGTTCTATTCATATTGAGTGGAATTTAGTGACAAGCAGCAGCGTAGTTAGTAAGGATTCGGACAATCTGTAGCGATCGTTCCTATCCCTATTGATTGAGTCGACTTAATAAGGATTCGGACAATCTGAGGCGATCGGTCCTATCCTAGGCGACTCCGTGATGGATTGAGTCGGCTTAATAAGGATTCGGACAATCTGAGGCGATCAGTCCTATCCTAGGCGACTCCAGCCACACCAAGTAGCGGATTTTATTATTATTGCGAGTTGCGGACGATCCAGAAGATCAAGTCCTAATTGAGTCGACTCCGGGGAGCGACTGACTGCTGTGCGCTGGCGCAGGCTTTATATAGTGTTCGGCTGGCGGGGCGGCACAATGAGACTGACGATCGATCGATAATGCTGGCGCCGGCATGTCGCGCAGGTTCGTGCGCCTGTCTGGCGCCATGCGCTTGCTCGGTTTGTTATGATTTTGCGCCGACATATATTATATAGTAGGGTTGGCAACCCTACTTATACAGGACTAGCGGCCACCCGCGCTCGTACGCGTCGACAACTGGTAGTCCTATGTCTTTTGGTTCGACAATTCGTAGTAAAAGCGAGTGTGACATAAAGGCCTACCCCAGGGGGTTATTTTTTTATCCGACCCACCGCGATCGTGACCCGATTCTGCAGCATCAATCTTAAAAATTGGGGAACGATTCTATTGTGTGGATTCAATAGCGATTTGCAAATGCGAGTGAAATAAATCGATAATCCAAGCTGGCTTGAAATGGCAGTCGCTGTAGTAATGATGAAGCTAATGCATCTCATGATGCATGTATCTCTTATTTCTAAATTATATAAGTTTATGACTTAGTGTAGGTATGTGCCCTTCGCGTGTTTTCACTCCATTAAGGTTTACAAAAAGCACGTCTTTGAAAATTCGCTTTGAAATATCTTCAAGGCAATGTTAGTAGCCGTACCTCCTTGTATCTGTTAGAAAATTTCAAAGTTTGTAATTGCCGTTCTTGCAAGTAAGGCCCGTGTTTATAAACGGCTCTCAACATTAAGAGCAATCTTGAGATAATATAAAGTTACCTGAGATGCTGTTCCTAAGTATAAGAAAAGCATCTCAAATCATTTCAAGATAGCTCTCAACGTTGAGAACGGTTCATAAATAGTTATCTTGTAATAGATTTTTTTTGTAATAGTCAAAGATAGATTAATAATAATTTTGTGTTTTATTTTGACATTGAAAATATCTTTTCGTTCGCTCTAGTATAGGCTCCGATTTCACGAAAAAGTCTGATCCCCTTATATATCAGAGGGTTGTGAAGATATGATATTCAAAAAAGACTTAAAAGACGCGTATTCACGAAAGCTTCAAGGTGCAAATAGAATTATTCGAGAACATAAAAAAAATATGGCCGAAATAGTGGAAAAAAATCTCATTTTTTCCGATTTTTTTACGATCGCTTCAGTATAGCCCCCATTTTCGCTCAGAGTGCGACATCGCCTTGGTGCCATAAGTTTTAAGGCTACATGAATGGTTCATGCCTCAAAAGACGCGTATCAACTAGGGCTACAATATATAGCCGGTAGCGTGTTGGCGTAATTTCGGGAAGCGCGCTCCTTAAGCTAGGGTTTCCTAGGATGACGGTGCTGTCATATCACGGCCGTAATTTAGCGGCGTAGAACGTTGTCTATGTAAACAATATGGCGCGGTTTCTGACGTTACGGTGTCGCCGTATTGTTTACATAGACAACATTCAACGCCGCTAAATTACGGCCGTAATATGACGGCACCGCTATCCTAGGAAACCCTAACTTTAGATGCGCGTCGCGTCGCTGAGTTGCTAAACAAATCTTAGAAATTTTTATATATTTTAGGTTATAATAGTACCTTTCAATAAAATAGTAATGTTTATAACAATGAAATATTTTTATATTAATTTCATACACACGAATCACAGAAAAGTAGATCTAAAATTTTATGGCTTTACTGTGATTTCAATATCTACTAATTCAAACAAAGGAATATATTTTTTATAAAGTTCAATAAATTCATTTTCAATGTAACAGAAGGTCGTGATTTTAGTGATAATAAAGTAAAGGAAAAGTTTATATTCTCTTCATGGAATTTGACCACGCATGGTTGGTAAGTTACCCTATCTAACATACAAAATAGCAAAAATACGCATTATCAAATTACCGCATCACACCATGACAAACATTGCTCTTTCATAAGTCATTTATCATGTGTGCGTCAATACGGGGCCATTAGTGTACGCACCTTGGCTGATAGCTCATCATCAGGGGTGGTGATTAATTGTGATCACTGCGATTTAAGCCAGCTTCGATAATGGGGCGTGTGAAGTCGGTTTTTGTTACAATTGGTTAAGGAATTGTGACGTATGTATTTACCAATTCATACTTTATATCAGTCAGATTTCCTAATCCATTAAAAAAGAAGAAGGGTGTCCATTTTACAAGGGTTTTTGGGTCCTCTTTTTTAATGCACAACGGGATGTGCTCGGCCTTCACCTCAACTGATGTTAAGTAACGATAAGTAAGGCCGAAGGTGGAAGCGCACTACACTCAGAATCCTCATCACTGAGGAACTGGCATCTTATCTCTAACTGCCGGAACATAATATTATTTTTTATTGTTTTTATGGTGTCAGACTTAGGTAAGATGGTGGCAGCTAGCCAGCCCCCCTAGCATGACCAGCATAACACGATATAAGTATATCGCGTGATATAGCGTTTTATCACGTTTAACTGTCAAAAAGACAAAGGATTTTGACAGTTGAGTGTCGATAAAATGATATTGCGTTATACTTATATCGTGTTTCGTCAGTCATGCTAGGGGGGCTGGTGGACTTGAAAATTTCATGTCCTACCCCTACCACCAACCAAACCGAGTACAAATTGTACCCCCCTCCTGGGAATCGAACCCGGGACCCCTGCGTCTTACCGGGTGGGCAAACCACCAGAACATGAGGCGGTTAAATACTACTACTTCTTACTACTTAGTTTACACTTATGGTAGTACCTATTTTAAAGTTTTCAATACTTTTCATAAAGCAATCAAATATTTTTTTACATTACATAAAATCAGAAATCCTAGTTTCAGAAAAAAGGTTACAATTACTAAAGAAAATGTAACTTTAATGCTTAGCTTAAAACGACATTACGCCAACTTAACTTTAGCTAGGATAAAGTTGCTAAATCTAGACCGCTTAGAAACCAACTTTTCCAGCTTCGAAGAAAATTTATGTGACACGAAAAATCCATTTCGGGATAAATATTTCTTCAAAGAAATTCCTATAAAGAAGCACTTAGATATCGGACTTGGAACAGAAACTAATAGCGGTATTGAAAAATAGCCTTTACTAGGTACTTACTTTTCGCAAATAAAATTGAGGAAATGACATCAAAGAGTTTTCTAGGATGTTACTTTCTTACATTATGCCTCATAGACTAGAAATGTATTTTTATTATTAATTTTGTGATAATGTACATATTAAATGTTATAGGAAATCTTAAATACCTACCGTAGCATAAGTTATTGAAACACACAAAAAACATGACGTAAGGTATTGAAGTTACAGCGACCCTTTTATGGATTTATAATTAAAATTTAGTAGAGCCATTCATGTGAATATTTTATGGGAGATTGTTGGGTCCATACCTTGGGGTCCCAGGGGAGCCATCGGACGGGATAAAGCGAAAAAAATTAAATTGCAATCGCAACGGGCCCTATAAGGTACAGTCGATGCTAAAGAAGCTAAGTAACTAGTCATGAAAAAGTGGGAAATTGCTTTCGAGGAAAAATTGTTCAGAGAGGTAATCGGGAAATTGATACACAATTTCCCGGATTCTCGGAATTCTTGATCGATTCTGTAAGCTTTGCAAAGCTGTTTTATTTTTAAATGTGTCATTATTAAAAGTATTGTATTTTATTGACCGAGCGAGCACGAAGTGCGAGCGAAGCGTCTCTGCTTCAGCTTGGGCAAAAATTATTTCGTATGTCTGTATGTTCTCTACTACAGGTCACATTTCTCAACCGATTCTCGTGAAAATTTGTGAGCAGGTTCGAAAATTATATAGAATTTTTTTGTCGAGCCAGATTTTTTTTAATTTTTCCAAATGGCGGAAATATGTTTAAAAAAACAGGTTTTACGGCTTTCCAGCGCTGTCTGTTCTCCTCTACAGGTCGCATTTCTCAACCGATTCTCGTGAAATTTTGTGAGCAGGTTCGAAAATCATATAGATTTTTTATGTTAAGACAGTTTTTCTAAATTTTTCGTAATGGCGAAGATATGTAAGAAAAATGTATTTCAGTCCGACTTTCTGGCGCTGGATGTTCTCCTCTACAGGTCGCATTTCTCAACCGATTCTCGTCAAATTTTGTGAGCAGGTTCAAAAATTACATAAAATATTTTTGTCACGCCACTTTTTCGATGTTTTTCAAAATGGCGGAGATATGTAAAAAAACATATTGCAGTCCAGCTTTCCGGCTCTGTCTTTTCTCCTCTACAGATCGCATTTCTCAACCGAATTTCGTGAATTGTTATGGGCAGGTTCAAAAATCATATAGAATATTTTTGTCACGCCACTTTTTCGATGTTTTTCAAAATGGCGGAGATATGTAAAAAAACATATTGCAGTCCAGCTTTCCGGCTCTGTCTTTTCTCCTCTACATATCGCATTTCTCAACCGAATTTCGTGAATTTTTATGGGCAGGTTCAAAAATCATATAGATTTATTTAAGTTGAGACAGTTTTTCTAAATTTTTTGTAATGGCGGAGATATGTAAGAAAAAATGTATTTCAGTCCGGCTTTCTGGCGCTGGATATTTTCCTCTACAGGTCGCATTTCTTAACCGATTCTCGTCAAATTTTGTGAGCAGGTTCGAAAATTACATAGATTTTTTTTGTCACGCCAGTTTTTTGAAATTTTTTATAATGACGGAGAAATGTAAAAAAACATATTTCAGTCCGACTTTCCAGCTGTCCATTTTCCTCTACAGGTCGCATTTCTCAACAGATTCTCGTGAAATTTTGTGAGCAGCGGTTCGATAATTATATCTATAGATTTTTTTAGTTTAGCCAGTTTTTCTAAATTTACTAAAAATCACCATTTCGAAAAATGTTAAAATTAGAAGCGCCATCTAGCTGCGAATATACCTACCAAACAGCACGTACCTACTACGTGCTTTGAAAAGCTCGGGAAAAAGGGGTGGCGACATCTTTTAGATTATTTTTTAAACAGCATACAATTTGGGCTACTTTTTATTTTTCTTTATCTAACAAAAGAGTGAAAAATATTCTAGTTAGTATTAAAAAAATACTTCTATAAATAAGTACTACCGAATAAATAAAACTGGGTATCTCAATTTTTTGCCAATATACAGAATTTGGATGGTATGTTCAGAATATCCGATATTATTTGATCTTACAGTTAGTTCCTGACTTATTTTACATTAATTTGAGTGAAGAATTCCCTCTTAATTTTCCTTTGTAATTTGAAGGAAACAGCTACAATGTTAAAGTTAAATTAATGCCACTGACGCATCCAATGTTTACTAAAACGTTTCCTTCAGAAAATAATTATTTTGAATGCTTATTCACACCCGAAAAAATGATTATGCATATTTTGGTTAATTAATCAAGAAAGTGAATTAATTCAATATAGTTCGCTACCTACCCTCCTTCAAACCTGTAATCTTTTAATTGAATCAGTAGTTTAATATTATTATGTACTTATTCTGTAGTTTATTTAATATTATTATGACCGATTTAGTTAACCTACATTTCATATTTACTAATATTTCTAATTCCGATATTTTTATACTGATATTCTAATCATATCTTTAGAGACTCAACTCCAGCCTTTAAGGCAGTAAGAAAAGCACAAAATGTATTAGAAAAGTTAGGAAATAAAGAAACACAAGACAAAATTAATAAAGAAAGAAAGACCCTAGAAAGTAGTGTGACGCCCATTTTCTTTGTAATTGGGATAATGTAAAACAGTGATTCTACATTGTTTATTTATAGTAATTATAGTACCTAATTGATTGACAGCTCAAATTGGTCCTCATGAACTTGTCTCCCGCCAGTTCGTGCTTATCAGCCCGTCGGGGAAGTGGGTCAGGCTTACCGATTGTCCATTGTATCTCCGGTACGGCAAACGATGTAACTGTGATGATAAGATGTGTTATAGTTTAATATTTACTATTATCAATGTCAGGATTTAAGGCTCATAAAGGTTGTCTATTTCACAAAAAAAAAAAACAAAGCCTTGCAATGTTGCGGATAACTATCAAAACCGTACCTAGCGGTCGCCCGCAACTTCGTCTGCGTGGAAAGATTTTTGCTATCCTTTTTTCGGGACAATCCTTTTTCGGAATGAAAAGTATGTATGTCCTCCTCTGTAACTCTGATAATGAGTATGCACAATTTTATGATAGTCAAGACGTGAAGGCGTAAACAAACAAACGGACTTTCGCATTTATATTAGTAAGGATTTTTTTCTATTGAAACTGACGTTAAAATTGTGACGAATTTGAATGAGAAAACAAATGTAGCAATGCAAGTATTTTGTTTTTCTGGTCAAACTTAGGGCAGAAGTAAGTATATAACAGAATGCTTTTCATAATACTGAGGGCAAAACGATGATAGAGCTATAGAAAACCAAAGATTTCAAATATAATATTTTACTTTATGAAATTCTAGAGACTTATATTATCAACATAAATATTATTGATTAATTAATTAGCTTATCACCACCCAATCCACATTGGGCATTTGGGCCCGCGTGGTGGGTTATAGCCCGTCCTCCTTATCCACTCATAAGGAAGGCCTGTGCCCCAACAGTGGGGACATTAAAAATGGCTGATAGACAATTAGCTTATTATTTATAACTTCAATAGATGACAGAATAACAGTAAAATCCTGTAAAAACTCGTCATACAATGGAAACAGTCTACGTTTTAACCCTAAGATGCGCACCCTTGTCTGAGCTTAGGGTTGTTCCCTCTTCACCATCTGCAGTGCTGCGAATTGATTTCCACCAACCCTCGAGTTGTTTTCCGAGTGCAAATTGTGAAATGCAAACTTCGGAGGCCATTGTCTAGAGATTGAGCGTTTTTAAATCAGCCAGTTGTCAAATCACCGTGTAGATAGGGGATTTTTATAGTCTGAAACATGAGCGTAGTTTGATAGGTAGAAGGATAAAAAATATATTTTTGTTTGGTATTTTAAAAAAAATTGGTAATTATTATGTTTTATTGATTAGTTGTGAATATGTTTTGCTACGAAGTTTTTAATGCAAACAATTTAAAAATGTTGAAATTAGTATTATTTAATTCCCAAGGTTTTTTATGATTTTTAGAGCAAAAAGCAAACATTCTATAATTGCATTTTGACACTTTGGTAAAAGTTTTCCATTATTGGGTGAATTTTATGCAGGGATTGAAATACCGTTAAAAAAATATAACGATAAATAAAAAATAACGTTAAAAATACCGTTAAAACATTTTATCGGTAAATTTACCGGTAAAAATAACGTTAAAAATACCGTTAAATTTTTTATCGGTAAATTTACCGGTAAAAATAACGTTAAAAGTAGTTTACCGGTAAAATTAACGTTAAATTTAGCGTTAAACTTTACCGGTACATTATACCGGTAAAATTATCGCTAAAAAAATAACGTTATTAATTAGAATAACGTTAATTTTAAAGTTTAACGGTAAAAAAAGTAAGAAATAACGTTAATATTAACGGTATTTACGGAAATAACGTTAATTTCAATGTAACGTTATCTAAATTAACGTTATTTATTAACATAACGTTAATTTTAAAATTAACGCTAAAAAAAGTAAAAAATAACGTTATACTTAAAAATAACGTTATCATTCCCTGATTTTATGTATAAAATATTTGTACATTTTCGCGTACACTTCATTGAAAAAAGCACTGATTGAAACGTCTAAATTCGCTATTGCCATCCATATTCATCAGATCCATATATTTTTTTTCTAAGCTATGCAAATGATGTTTCTTTTGTTTCTAAGCTATAAAACTCATGTTTTATCCCCTCGTAAATCTATGGACGAGCCATTAAAAATATGTGACGTCTTCATCAGTACCAATTACTACTAAAGGTACATCGCAAACATTTGTCCCGGCGATAAATTCAACTACCCCGGGATTATCCCTTCCCACACTAAGGCAAGTTGCACCTTCCAAGATTAATTACCCAAAATGATACTTTAATCCGCCCATTTAACGTTTAATTTTCATTAATAGAGACGTGGCAATCTCGATGATATCCAAATTAAAATGACCTTTGATTGAGAAAGTGTGTTTTGAAATAATAGTTCTGCTTATGTTGGTCGTAAAGAGCGTTGTTTTGGATGGTTTCCATGGCAACTCAATCCAAATTGGATGCGTGATGGGGTGAACTTGTCAGAGCGAGATAGGCGATGTGAGTATGTGGTCAGAAAGAGATGGATGTAGAGGGTTGAGTGATGCATTGCGCACTTGCTATGTGCATGGTTAAATTGCATTAGTCTGCCTTTTAAACAAACCTTTACAATTTGTTCGATTTTGGATCACGTGGGTTACTGAACCGAAAAAAGGAAATTTTAAGCAGTATTGTAGGGGTAGAAATAAACTATTTGGGCTTTTAATATTACGTAACGTTCCCTATTTCCAATAATCGACTGCGTTTATAAGGGATAGTCGGAAAAGTTCGCGGCTTTTTTGAAGCATGAATTTTGCGTGTTTAATAATTTAAGCAATACTAAACTTAGGCGGGAATATGATTTTAGAGTTCTTGGGCGGGAATGTAATATGTATATTGTTTGACAGCTGACTTTCTAGTAAAAGCGGTAAAATTTAAACAAATTGATAATTTGTCTTGCTTCTTCATATTTTTTTACTAGATGCAAAAAAATGGTTCAGCAGATTCACGTTTTGTAATTTTGAAAATAAAGATTTCCCTCGCTGGTATCTTTAGTTTAGTGTAAAAAGGCCGTAAACTTTTCCGACTATCTAATATACTTATTGCCAAATCAGAAACCTTGTAAAAATATATTTTTATAATCGTCTTAAAAAGGGTTATAATTTCATTTCTTTCTTAATTGTTAACGAGGCAATGTAAAATCCCATAATATACATTTTCTTGTAAGCAAAAGTTTTGGCATATAAGCATACTAGCGGCCGCCCGCGACTTCGTCTGCGTGAAAAGTTTTTTGCTATCCCTCGGGAACAATACATTTTTTCGGGATTAAAGGTGATATAAACCCTATGTCCTTCGCTTTACCCCTGACAATGTGTATGCAAAATTTCATGACGATCGGTTCAGTAGTTGTGACGTGAAGGCGAAAATAAAAGAGCAACGCAATAATAAAAATTGAAAAAAATCCAAGATGGCGGCCAACTTTTTTGTTTTTGGGCCGATTTCGATGAAACTCGGTTTTGGGTACTATTTCAAAAATAAAACAGCAATGCAATAATAAAAATTGAAAAAAATCCAAGATGGCGGCCAACTTTTTTGTTTTTGGGCCGATTTCGACGAAACTCGGTTTTAGGTACTATTTTGAAAATAAAACAGCAACGCAATAATAAAAATATAAAATATCCAAGATGGCGGCCAACTTTTTTGTTTTTAGGCTAATTTCGATGAAACTCGGTTTTTAGTACTATTACGACAAAAAAACAGCAAAGCAATAATAAAAATTGAAAAAAATCCAAAATGGCGGCCAACTTTTTTGTTTTTGGGCCGATTTCGATGAAACTCGATTTTTGGTACTATTTCGACAATAAAACACCAACGCAATAATAAAATATAAAAAATGGTGGCCAACTTTTTTGTTTTTGGGCCGATTTCGACGAAACTCGATTTTTGGTACTATTTCGACAATAAAAGAGCAACGCAATAATAAAAATATAAAATACTAGCGGCCGCCCGCGGTTTCACCCGCGTGGTTCCCGTTCCCGTGGGAATATTGGGATAAATAGTATTCTATGTTTTAATCCAGGCTATCTACTATCTGTGTGCCAAATTTCAACCAAATCCGTTCAGTAGTTTTTGCGTGATTGAGGAACAAACATCCAAACATCCAAACATCTAAACATCCAAACATACAAACCCACAAACTTTCACATTTATAATATTAGTAGGATTAAAGATTTTTCTTAAACTTGATTGACTAAAATTGCAGTAAGTAACTTTCCTACAGTGTCCCAAACATTTTCGAATCATGGTCACATTATTTTAATTATGCCATAGGTATTCTTTTATATTATTTTTAATGGGTTGATAACTTAAAATATATGCTATTAATGTGTCAATAAAAGTAAACAGTAGCAAACAGTAGCCAAATATAAGGACATAAAGGGAGAACGCTCCTAAAGATGACCAGCGTTTACTATCAGTCATAAAATGTCTATCAAATGATTTCGTCAGTCCTTCAGTAGGTCGATCTTAAGTGTTCTGGCGAGATGAAGTGTTGTATTTTTATTTGTTTGATTTCCGAGGTGAGTTACTTACATTATTCCGTATATTTTTGAACTCAATAAGTATCTATTCCGAGTTTCCGACTCACTGTTTATGAACTTCTACAAAAAATTCTACAAAAATTCTGTATTAAAACAATAAATTAATTACCTGATGATAATAAATAAATTTAATGCAATATTAAAACTTTAAACTAATCTAATCTTCGTCGTTTTTTTGTAATATCAAAATATTTTCTACTGATAAGTATATGTAAATATAAATACATTAAAGAATAGGGTATTTTCCAAATTTTTGAAAACTGCTTATATTCAAAGATTGGGACGAACAGTATAACCTTGGACGAATTAACCACTGGACGCGAAATGACAGCCATATTCGCCTTTACCCCTTAGCCACTTACTGTGACCGATAGCCTCAGTAAACGATATCGCGGTGTCAGTGTTACGCGAGAGCTCGAGGCGAAACATTGATAGAAAAAATGGGCAAATGCTCCGTATTGTACTGCAAAAATACTAGTGGAAAATCAAGAAATATTTCTTTTCACGCGTAAGTACATTTTCAACCTATTATAGTAGCTATTTCTTCGTAAAATAAATAAAATTTGGTATGTAAACAAAATATAACACGTCATTTTAAAAAAGTACTCATTGGTAAAGTAAATGCTTCATAAATGTTGCATTTAATTTGGTTGGATTATATCAGTCACTCATTCATTTGCTTGTCATTTTTTATTAGTAAGGGGCTGTTACAAATATCGATAAATAGTATCGATGTGATTGTAAAGTGAAGGATTTTAATTTAAGTTTTATAAAAAAATTATAAGCATATTTAATTTTAATAGAAATGGGTATGAATTGAAAATAATTTTGCAGATTCCCAGTTGATCCAGTGTGTGTCGTCAGAGATTTTTTTTGGTAATTCACATGATTTCCAAGGTAAATAACAGTTTTTATTACACCTATTTTATATAAAAATATCCTTAAGTGAATAAGGAATGTGCGACGAGTGTTTTTGTTTCAAATTTAGTCCGATTTATGGCCAAAAATATCCTAAAAAATGTCGCTTATACGTTACTTCTAACTTACTTCTATGTTACCGGTAACGTTAATTTAACGGTATTTTTTCATACTTTCGTGTACTTTCATGTTACTTATACGTTACCGTAACTATTATGTTACTAAGTGGCAAAATCTACGGCCTTACCCATACTCGTGATTATCGCACAATATCCTAACTAAACACCTATTGTAAACCATTTATTATGGTTTCTATGAATTTGTGAGTGCATTTTTACCAGTTTTTCATTTAAGAATTCCAGAGAGTAAAACTCATGAAATAATTTACCAATATCCTATAAAAATTATGAAAGAACAATTTCGATGCCGTGTAATCATCTTTAATGTTAGGTTATTAATAAGTAAACGAAAACAATTATTTCAAATATAAAGTAGTAATAATAAATATTACAAATTAAGTCCGCTTCAATATTAATCAAACACATGAATTCAATAAACTCATTAGGTTCATTCTTTCATTCACTCTTTACAGTGTCGATAAAAAAATATCGACTTCTTTAAGCACTATTGTCATTATTTGACAAGTGTAATCCCCCCTCGCCCCGCAAAAATTGGTTGAACGTGATTTCATACATTTTTCTTGCGTTTCGTGTCCAGTGGTTAATTCGTCCAAGAGTATAACAGAAAAATGAAAATAAATTAAATAATGTCTTTTTTCTCCATTAAACCAATTAAAGTCAATTTTATTTTTAATGGTTTTGAATTTACCGCCAAAACGCTCAGTTCGATGATGTCTACTATGTGACGTCAACTTTGTGTTAACCTATATAGTCTGTGGTACAATTTACTCTATTGTTTACACAAAGTTGACGTCACACAGTAGACATCATCGAACTGAGCGTTTTGGCGGTAAATTCAAAACCATTAAAGTAAGTTTGACTTTAAATTGGTTTAATGAAGAAAAAAGGCATTAATAAATTTATTTTTGTTTTTCTGTTAAATTGTTCGTCCCAATCTTTAAATATAAGCAGTTTTCAAAAATTTGGAAAATACCCTATTATGAAAAAAAATTTAAACTTTCTCATTGCACACCTTTGAGAAAAAACTGGAGTGACACTGAGGTATTATGTGGGATTTACACGGGTATGTTTTCCAGTAGATTTGCTAGTCGATTTTAGTCGACTAGGACTTTTTATCGACAATTTCTTGTAAGTAGCAAACCTAATTTCAATGAGGTGGCGATCCGATTTTACAAGCGATTGTCGATAAAAGACCGTAGTCGAATAAAATCGACCGGAAATTAATACTCATATCCGCCACAAGTTGGTTAAATAAAAATGTTGGAATACCAGAAATTGTTAACCCTGGGCCGGTATTTACATTCATCATTGTTAATCGCATGTTAGAAAGAATCGAAAAAAATCGAAAACCAATTAAGTTGTATCGTTTTCATTGACGAACCGGTACTGAAGAGTGATGTCATGTGCTTATATAGGGTCATTTTGTATTTTGAGTTCAGTCCATCAAACTGAACAACTTTCTATAAGGAACACAGGGCCAAATATGTAAAAAATCGACTATCCATACAAATCAAAAAGCTCATCGATTTAGTATGGGATGAAAAAAATTGTAGTGAAATTCGACACGTTTGTTGTTTAGTGTATGTTTGAAAAAAATAATTTCACTAGTTTAAGAAATACGAGTATTATATAGTGGCTTGGCAAGTTTTCACTATAAATATTTATATTTTTTCAAATTGCAATAATAGGTTTTTACGTGATTATAAAACGCGAACTTGATATCACTGTTTTCTCAAAAATTCATACAAAACTACATGCTTAAGTGTCAAATATTTTTCTAAGAAAATTAATGGTATTTATACCTCTTGTGCAATGCAGTGTCGGAATATATCAAAGCAACATTTTCTTAATCAGAATGAATTAAAAAAAGCAATTTTTTTATAATGCTTAAGTATGTAAGTACAAATCCCATAGCTCAACTGCATAATTCAGTTGGGCAGCATTCCCTCACGGCGCAGTTTTATTGTTAATTCAGGGAGCATTGTGCTCGAGGTTCGATATTTGATTCAGCCTTTATGTATTCATGGCCCATAAGGATTAAGGGACTAGTGTGGGAGTTTTACGGGTTAAATTACGAATTTCTGTTTACAATTCTTTAAAAGTTCTTTTAATTAAAGTTTAATTTCGTTATGTAATTATTAAATTTTAGACCCGTAGCACCAAGGGGTGCGGAGTTTGAGTCCCGTCTGATGTGCTACGTACGGGTGAGTCGATTATTTATTTATCTTAATACAAAAAAAAATAACTTTTTTAAAAACAAGTTTTTATTACAAAAAAGTCGGACTAAAAACATTAAAACGGACTAGTAAAAACAGACTAAAAAGTATAAAATATTTTTTTCTTTAAAAAAATTAATTTTTTAAAGAAAAAAATATTTTATGCTAAAAAGTATACAATAATTTTGTCTTTAAAAAATTTAATATTATATAAATTTAATATAATTAAAACGGACTAGTAAAAACAGACTAAAAAGTATAAAATAATTTTTTTTTTAAATTTAATTTTTTAAAGAAAAATTTATTTTATACTTTTTAGACAACGAGAGACTTATTTTATACTTTTTAGTAAAAACAGTCTAAAAAGTATAAAATATTTTTTTCTTTGAAACATTTAATTTTTTAAAGAAAAAATTATTTTATACTTTTTAGTCTGTTTTTACTAGTCCGTTTTAATGTTTTTAGTCCGACTTTTTTGTAATAAAAACGTGTTTAAAAAAAAGTCTTTTTCAGTAAATTTTTATTTTCTGCTTTTTAGCTAACGAGCTAAGACTAAAAATACAGCATCTTTTTTAAATTTGAGATTTTTGCATTCACAATGCTATTTTTAAACAATACTAAATAATATACTAGAAAAAATACGACTCGCACCAGATCAATACTCAGACGGGAATCGAACCCGGGACCTTTGGATATCCGGTCCAATGCTCTGACCGCTGAGCTACCGAGTCACTAGTGACATCGTCGAATTTCTTCTAGTATATCCTACTCTTACGCTGCAACCAGCGTTATTTCACCAATGTGAGGAATTAGCTCGACATTCAATTGAAATATCTTTCCAGATATTTAGACAATTGATTAAGATGAAATAGCTATATAATTTTTAAATTTGAGATTTTTGCATTCACAATGCTATTTTTAAACAATACTAAATAATATACTAGAAAAAATACGACTCGCACCAGATCAATACTCAAACGGGAATCGAACCCGCGACCTTTGGATATCCAAAAGATTAGATATTATTTAGAATTAGAGATTTAGAAATTTGACGATGTCACTAGTGACTCGGTAGCTCAGCGGTCAGAGCATTGGACCGGATATCCAAAGGTCGCTGGTTCGATTCCCGTCTGAGTATTGATCTGGTGCGAGTCGTATTTTTTCTTCTAGTATATTATTTAGTATTAATATACCATCTCCTATCGCAGCACTCGTCAAGACGATTCAAACGAGCCCAAACTCGATGGGGTTGCATGGTTTCAATACAGAGTCCCAGTGGCCTTCTTCCGGCTCTATCATCAGACCCTGGAAACTTCCCAACAAAGTACTCGTCAAGACAATTCAAACGAGCCCAAACTCGATGGGGTTGCATGGTTTTATTATAGAGTTTCTATGGCCTTCCTCCGACTCCATCATCAGATCCTCAGACACTATTTCCCATTAAAGTACTCGTCAAGATGATTCAAACGAGCCCAAACTCGATAGGATTGCATGGTTTTATTACCGAGTTCCAATGGCCTTCTTCTGGCTCCATCATCAGACCCTGGACACTATTTCCCAACAAAGTACTCGTCAAGACGATTCAAACAAGCCCAATCTCGATGGGGTAGCGTGGTTTTATTAAAGAGTTCATGTGTCCTTCCTCCGGCTCCATCATCAGACCCTGGAAACTATTTCCCAACAAAGAACTCGTCAAGACGATTCAAACGAGCCCAAATTTGATGGGGTTGCACGGTTTCAATATTGAGTTCTAATGGCATGGCCTTTCGGCTTCATCATCAGACCCTAAATCACGTATCCCATTAGAGTACTCGTCAAGACGATTCTAACGAGCCCAAACACGATGGGGTTGTATGGTTTCTTCATAGAGTTCCTGTGGCCTTCTTCCGGCTTCATCATCAGATCAGCTCAATGACACCATAATATTGCATTGCCTTCCAGTTCTGGCCTATGTTCAAAGTTTTAAGTCTCTAGCTCATCGGGAAGTTAGGATAAAATCGTTCGCAAACTTTGTGGAGAAACACACAAACAAACGCGAAAGCAACCTAATAAAAACGTGTTAATAAGTCCCTCGTGACCACGGCAGCTGCAAAGGTGCCGAAACGTCGGGAAATCAAAACTCAAACCAAATACCAACTAATTACCAAAGTACTTTCAATAAAACAGCTATCTTCAATGAGCTATCTGAGAATCCATTAAAAGTGTTTTATTTCAAAATAACATTTGTTTAACTATTCACCTTCCAAGAAAATGTACAAATTGAAGAATTTTCATTCACTTAGCTTGTATGAAATTGATTTATGAATAGAATAGTAGATTGTTATACAAGACGCTAAAATGACCCATTGCATACGAGGTAGTTTTATTCCCGAGCTTTAGCGAGGGAATAAATAGAAACCGAGTTACAATGGGTTTTAGCGTCGTGTGTTACACTCTACTTTTCACTACGAAGGCGAGAAAATATAATACAATATCTAATACCTAGTTTATACTTACGTAAACGAATCCACTAATTTTTCTATCCTCCACTTCATAAACTTTTCATACAGTATTTAAATAAATGATTTGTGCTTGACGGCAAAAGATTAAAATTATTTCTTTCCTATTACTTACTTACAGTCACACAATTCAATCAGTTTGGTATTAGAGAAAAATTCTGAAGATTTCGCGCCTTTTTTAATTTCGACTGTAGCAGCTAAGAAACACAATGCACGCATTCTACGATCAAACTTAAAGTCACAGAGTATAAATAAGTCTATGATTTCACCGAAGAGATCGCTGCTTTTAGTTCCATTTTCAAAAATAAAAATGAGAAACAGTATTAAGCCGAGCGAGTCTTTATTCGTGATTATGAATAAAGACTTTTTCGTTTTAGTAGGCTCATTGGTAATAGACAAACTTTAAAAAAGAAAAAACTTTATCCCCTAGGGGTAATTTTGCTATTTTATCCTGGCTCTTGTACCTTACAATGACGGACTTTTAGAGCAAGAGGAGTGAAAAATTAATTTATGAATATAAATCAATTTCATAGCTGTCATTCAATTTTGCTTGTTTGTTAAAAAAACCGGCCAAGTGCGAGTCGGACTCGCGCACGTAGGGTTCCGTACCAAAAAACGACAAAAAAACACGTTTGTTGTATGGGAGCCCCCCTTAATTATTTATTTTTCTCTGTTTTTAGTATTTGTTGTTATAGCGGCATCAAAAACACATAATCTGTGAAAATTTCAACTGTCTAGCTGTCACGGTTCTTGAGATACAGCCTAGTGACAGACAGACAGACGGACTGCGGAGTCTTAGTAATAGGGTCCCGTTTTTACCCTTTGGTTACGGAACCCTAAAAAGGAATTGAACTAGCAACCGTTTTCACAAGTAGGGTCATTAACCGATGCACCATCTCGTTTATCAAAGGAATAAAACATCAATCAGATATCTACATTAAAATCACAGTGTGTTTGTTTACACATAACTGCGATTATACGACTTTCTTAATTTTATATCGGCTGTCAAAGCAACCGACTAGCGGTCAATAGTAATAGCGCTAAAAATAATTGATAAAAATAAACTTGTAGCCATCTGTTTCTATAAGTGTTCACCGTTACTCGTACATGCATATTGATGAGTGCATTCGGACAATCGGTGTGCCACAGTCGATAAGACGATCAGTATCTTTAGATCGAAATGTATCAAAGTTGAATCGTATCCGATGCTATGCAGCCTGTCGATCCTGTAATCAAACTCGCGTCTCACTTCGAACCTCACTTCACTTCGGGTGAATTTGTTATTAGGAATGAGCTGAATATAAGCTATTATACCGATTGCGAAAGGTTTCAGGTACCATAGCTATCTAAAGTCTTTTATGCTTAAAAAAACAGCCTATCATTATCTGATTTAAGATTTAAAATTCCTGCGAAGTGAAGTGAGGTTCGAAGTGAGATGCGAGTTTTTTACAGAATTGACAGGCAGTAATTTTGTGAAGAAAATATTCTAAATTGATACTGATAAGAGAACTAAGATTTGTTATTACTATAATTTATTTTTAAAACATTGCTATTGCATAAGTTTAAAAAATATATTCTTTGGTAAGCTCATAATTACGATACGAACATCGTAGTTATTTTTAATTATTATTAGATAATTTATTTCAGACAAATTATAGTATTTCGTGCTAAGGGTACGGTAGGGACGGAAGCTGTACTAAAATTAAGGTCCGCATTACAATAATATTCACGCAGTCACTGTCGTTTATTCAATCGTCTCGGTCGAAAGAAGATATATAAAAATGTATCTAAGTAATGTCAATGTAAATAATAAAAAAACACATCAAAATGTTCCGAATTTTTTTGAAATTAACTTACATTTATAACGACATAACAGTATGAGCATGATAACTTACTCAAATGACTTACTGTCTTCGGGATACACTGTGGTTTGTTGACTAATATCCATTGATGGAAGTGCTTTAAAATCAAGTTATTCACTTCACTTTATAACCAACGCATACCAGCATTAAATAATGTTACATGGTATCGAAAAATTAATAAATGGGAGAAATGGTTGTCTTTTGACACTTAAAGGTCTGGTTAAAATTTGACATGAGAATGCTAATAATTAGGTAATACATAATACTAAATTAACTACGTACCTACATTATAAACTTTTCAATTTTATTAAAATTGTATTGACATCATTATTTAATGTCTTTTTTGTTATTCGAAAAATATGTACGATGGGAGAAATTGAAAAACCTCGATATGGTTTGGAGAAACTCAAAACAACAACAAATCTTGTCACAGAATAAATTATACATGTACCTTAGATAGGTATACTATGCAGATAAGTAAGATGCAACAGAAAAAAAAATGAAAAAAAAACATGTATATTATCTAGACATTTGTATGTATTTTGTCTAGACAGAAGACCGACAGAGCCTGTAACTGTAATGAGCTTTTTTTGAACCCAGATGCTGTATAGCTATTTAGCTAATGTTCCTAAATACATTTGTTTTATACAACTTCTTGTACCAAACTCCCGAAAGCTATAGTTATTACTAAAATCTCTTTTTGCCCACGGCAAAGGCGGCTGTATCGTTGTACCTTTTGCGGCAGAAAAAGCTACACGTTACAGGGGAAAAGAAACCTTGTGTTATCGTAATAAGATGTACATAAAGATAGCGCATCGTTTCAGGTAATAACGGTCTGCTAATTACGATTTTCTTGAGGGATATCTTGGTTGTCATTTTAGGCTTGAGTAAGTAAAGTCCGTTCGGTTAGATAGTGTCGCCCTTTTATCACGCCGCCTTTGCACGTGCCGCTTCTTGTCAAAGGACGCCGCCGCATAAACAAAGGATACCGCATGCGGCGTACACCCGCAAGTCAATTTGGATTTTGGCAGTTTACATAGAAATGCCGCAGTGAAAGGTGTGTTTGTTACCAGTATTCCTGTCTCTGGACACAACTGCTTGCGGGTGTACCGACACTATCTGAGCGAATGGACTTTAATTAGAGGTTTTTACTTTTTTTGTCGAAATTGAAATTGAATTGAAATATCTTTTAGTCAAATAAACTTAACAATTAAGTGCTCTTGAATTGTTTGAATATTTTCCTACCACTCATTCGAGACTTTTAGCTGACAAGAAGAATGGGCGCAATAAACTACTTACTATCATGTCTTTACTTAACTAAGTTCTCTTATTTTAATACAAAATATTGAAAGCTTTAAGCACATAAACTAGATAGTCTCTTAGAACAGTAGAAAGAAACTTTAAAACCTTGAAATATGCCTCAACATGGAGACAAAACAGAAAATTTTATTGTGACAAAAGTGACTCATTTGGGTACTAAATCCATATTGAACAACTGCAATGACGACGGTGTTGCTTGCTATAAAAATAGTTAATAATATTCTTATATAGGATTTATTTACATATATACGAGTATAACACCGTATTTTTTGTTTGTATGAAGTTTTATGAAATTTTACCTTGTGAGCTATTTTTATTGGTTTGCGCAAACTATGTTTATTGTAAGCTTTCCGGGAATCGGTGAGGTGCGTTAATGGCTATTACAACATGTTTTTATGCGGTAGGTACTTTCGGTAAAGTGCTACCTGTACCATACTGTGCTGGTACCTTCACTCTATAAAAATACCGCTGAATACTATGTTTTCAACTTCTTAAGCAATATTGTCTTTAAATACCTTTGAAGGATAATTTCGATAAATTGTTCAAAATAGTTTAAGTACTTAATTTATTATAGTATGAATGAGACAAATTCACAAACTTTTGTTTGATCCTCAACTAATTGTGAATGGAAATTACAATAGAGTTTAGCTATTAGCCTATTATAATAGCCTACCGAACGAAGGAAAAATAGGGGAAATAATTAGTGTAAACGCGATTTTGTCATAGTTGTTGGGACTGGTGTAAACACAACAACATAATTATACTCAAAGTACTGATGGATGGGGATTAGGATGGAGCTAACGGATGGAGGAGGGTTTAAATGTCCCTTTTTTGTTTGTCGTAAATAACTCTTAGACGGTGGCCCATAGCTTCACCCTTATTTATTAGTACTTTGATTCCCTTTAACTATGTCAAAAATCTCGTTTACGCGAATTATATCCCTTATTTAGGGATGTATTTAGTAGCACTTTGAATTTGATGAAAACAGCTTTAAAATTGTTTAGCAGCACTTTAAAATAATAATATACCTGTAATTTAATATGATCACTTCAAAAATAATGGTTTGCACTTTAAAATAATAATAGATCTATAATTTAATATTATCACTACAAAAATAATGGTTTGCACTTTAACTGTGTTCCAAGTCCCAACCATTGGTCCCAACTCCAAAACCATTTAGTTTCTGTCCAACCATATCAGACTGACCACTGTTAAAATGAGATGGAAAGATGAAAACAACTTGTGGCATAACAAAATGCATATACGCCATCAGGTCGGTTCTGGCGTTGTTGTTCACAATGGAACCTAATCTCCTCTCTCGCTGCGCCAGCTTGTCGTCGCACCTAGACGTCTGTTTACCAGTGCTAAAGTTATAAAATTAATTTGTATGGTGCAAAATATTAATTTTAAAGCTAAGCAATTAAATTGTATAGTGCAAAGTATTAATTTTAAAGCTTAGCATATTTATAGTGGAAACCATTATTTTTATAGTTTATTCAATAAATTTTGAAGCTAAACATTTTAAAGTGTGTTACATTATTTTTAAAGTGCATTTATATATTATCCCTTATATGGCAGTTTTAGGTCTCCGTTCGGTTTAGCTATAAGGAAAAATAAAGGTACCTACGTACGTGGAATAAAAAAATTTGAATTTTTAATATTCCGATTTTTTGGTTTGCTTGACAATAATGTTGTACCTATCAATTGAATTTGAGTCCATTTGCTTACGACCCGATGTCGTAATCCCTCGCTGACCAGTAATTAAATACAAGAGCCATTAATCAACTAGGGCAGTCGGGTCGATGGTGTTGTATTACCTTTACGACTGTTAGATTTTGATTAAGCTTTTTGAAAACAATCAATTTGTTCGTTTGTGAAACTTAATTGCTATAATCTCTAGGTCCTTTGGTGATTTTCTTTCTTATTGTCCGTTTGGTTTCGAACATTTCTTCTACCTACCCATTTCAAGTCAATCGCCTCTGTGGTCTAGTGGTTCGCTCATTCGTGTAAGACGCAGGGGTCCCGGATTCGATTCCAAGGAGAGGGGTACAATTTGTACTCTGGTTGGTGATAGGGCTTATTTCAAGTCCGCCTGGCTAGCTAGCAACATCTTGCCTAAGTCTGACGCCATAACGATTTTATAGTGTTGTGTTCCGTCCGGCAGTTCGAGGTAAGATAGCCAGTTCCTCAGTGATGATAGCAGTGATTCCGGGTGAAGTATGCGCTTCCACTTTCGGCCATAACATCAGGTGAGATGAAGCTAAGCACTATCTCGTTTTGAAAAAATGTGTCTGTGTCTGTATTGTGACGCTTAAGACAATCGATGATATTTTTTTAAAGCGGAAATTTTGGTACCTATGTTTTCTTTTATTGCATTGCATTTATACAGTGTATATCAGTTTCCATATAAAATACTTTTTCCACATTTATAGGTAAGTAAATGTACATTCAGTTGAGGTAAATACTTCGAATTTGATAGATGGAGTATGCCATTAAAAGATCCACTTTAAAAGCTTCACGTTTTCCGTGAAACGTTCCACTCGAATAAATTTTATAAACACACTTAGGTAAATGAGCTCGAAGCATTTATTTTATTACCTACATTTCATTCCTCAATTCTCCAATTACTTTATTTAAGTCACTAGTCTCTAAAATAAAGCTTTTTAGGTTTTATATATTTTTAACCGACTTCCAAAAAGGAGGAGGTTCTCGGTTCGTCTGTATATTTGTTTTTTTTTGTGTATGTACACCGATTACTCAAAAACGGCTGGACCAATTGAAATGATTCAAACGTTATTACATTAGGTAAACTCCCAAATTGGTCCCATTTTTTAAAATTTGGAAATCGGTTCCGTACTTTTCAAGTAATCTTGAAAAAAGCACGAAAATAGTATGATTTTGTGTGAATTCCCTCGATGGTAATGGTCTTATTACTTCTTTGTTTATGGACTTAATAAGATAATTATGTTTTTGTTGGAAGAGAGATATCTGTGTAGTTCTTTAACCGACTTGAAAAAGGAGGTTCTCAGTTTGACCCGTATGTATGTATGTTTCTGCGCAATTATCTCACGTTTGGCTGAGCCGATTTTACTATCTAAATACTATCAAAATAGGTATATATATACCTACAAGGTACCTACACTAAAAATAAAAAAAATAAAAATGGTTTAAAAAAACAAAAAACGACTTCAAAAAACCTACCTCTAAAAAGCAAGAAATAATATTCGTAATAATAAAAACACGTCTATTGAAGTCGGGTGTGGATTTTAAAATAAAAAAAAAGGAATCTGTACTCCAGCCCCACCCGACTTCAATAGACGTGTTTTTATTAATACGAATTTTATTTCTTGCTTTTTAGAGGTAGGTTTTTTGAAGTCGGTTTTTTGTTTTTTTTTTAAACAATTATTTGCAAGAATACTTGCTTGATTCTTCAAGTGCCAGCTTTCTAGCTGGCACTACAAAACGGAGAAAAAATTGGCTGGTACTTTTAAACCGCCATCGCGTCATCGTCATAGTATATAAGGGTATTTTTTTCAAACATAAAAGTACTTAAGTATATTATATCGGTACCTTGATTACGTAAGCTGTTGCTAACAATTCTCGATTGAAATCGATTGAAAGCGCAGTGGTATTGTTGCTTTAGTTAAGATAGTTGTCACATAGGTTCTAACTAAAGCAGCAATGTAACTGTGATTTCTGTCAGAGTTGATTGCAACAAAATTACAAATTTACCCCCCGGGTCATTTTGAACATACCATCCAAATGTTAAGGATGTGTTCAGTCCATGAAACTGAACAACTTTATCTAAGAAACACATGGTAAAATATGTAAAATAAAAATCGACTTAAGAGGCATATTACATTTCGACTGTGATTTTTGCGTAAAATGGCCAATTTTGGCGTTATCGATCTCAGAAACAAAAATACATTAACACTTTTGACTTATTGAATTGTGCAGAGTAGCTATTGGAATAGTTCATAGCGGCCTCGCTTTTTTGAAAATTTGCTTAACTTTATAATTAAACCTGATATTGCAGAGAAAGATTTTCATAAAATGCGCGAAGGCACTTTTTTGAGCTCATGGATTGAACAACTGTGCTAAACAATTGAAATAAAAAAAAATGAATGTTATCTCTTATATAGTCGAATAGTTCATAGCGGCCTCGGAATGTTGAAATTATGTATAGAATATGAGAAAAAAAACCAAATCAAAAACCATAAAACTACTAAAAAAGCTCAGAACTGTGGATTTCTCCTATAGATACATTACTATTATTACGTAAAAAATATATCATAATAATCTTTAGTTCATAAGAAAACCTAGTTTCATACTTTTATTTGTTGTTTGTACTTGTTTGGCTTTCAGTGTATGTTCAAAGTTGACTCTAAAAAAACGTTCACCAACTTTAATTTTCCTTTCTAACCCTTTAACTTTGCAGTGAGTCATCATATTACTTTTTGTCGCTGACACATATAAATGTATTTAGTAGACCCAAAGGTTTCTCCAGGTTGTATCGCTAAAATCCGTCAATATCGAAATTTCGACGAAAAAATGTGATAGGGCCCTTAAACTTAATTTATAAAAATTGATCACGTGATCAATTTAGTATGGGATGACCAAAATTTTGTGGCGAAATTGGACACATGTTTCTTAGAGAAAGTTGTTTAGTTTCATGGACTGGACACATCCTTAAAATTTGGATGGTAAGTTCAAAATGACCCGATATATTATTTGAATCAAGATTTTAATAACTTCATCAGGAATAAAACCAAATGACATTAATGTTATTATACAGTTTAGAACAGGTAACTAACATCAGTTGCCTAGATAGATCTAGTACCTAGACGATCTAGGTAGGTAGAGATCTAGTAAGGTATACCTAAGTAGTTAATATAAGTCTAGCTATCGTATCAATGTTTGGACTTTTCTTCCACTTAACGAGGTGGAGGGGAGGTAGCCTGTCTGTCGATTATGTAACCAAACTCGTATCTCACTCCCCTTTGCGTGAATTGGTTATTAGGAATTAGCTGAATAGTAAGCTACTTTACCGATGCCAAAAGGTTTTAGGTAGCTACCGTAGCTCTCAAAAATCTTTTGTGATTAAAAAAAAACAGCCTATCATTATCCCGTATGATTTGAAATTCCTGCGCAGTGAAGTGAAATTTGAAGTGAGGTTTGAGTTTGATTACAGAATCAACAGGTTGATTTTAATAAAATAATAAAAATTCATAACAACAACAAAGACCTTTAATTATTTTCAATTTTACTAATCTGTCCTTTTTGTTTTCAGAAATAGTGGAAGAGCAGCAATGCCACGATTTCAAATTCCGTCTCACCTGCCGAGACCTGGATTCCCATATAGCTGTGTTAGAAGCCTGGTACACCTCTCTAGACGACTACCATAGAGAAAACACCACTCAACCAATAGAAAGGCTCAGAATCAAGACCGAAAATGACTCGGAACTTAACAAAGTGTACGTTTATTCTAGTCCGAAACACAACGGCGTGTACGAATTGACGAATTTCACCGATGAGACTCCTAGTGTGAATAAGTCTTTAGAGTTGAGTTTTAGTGATTTTGTGAATGACACTTTGGATATGGGGGTTGAGTTAGTGAATGTGACAGATTCTAGTGTTTGTGGTGCAGTGACGTTTGCGAGGAGTTATGGCAGTTGGAGGGAGGGGGATAAGAGAAGGAGCCCCTTGGAAAGGAACTTTTCAGTTAACTTGAGATCTCCTGTTAGTTATCGGTAAGTTACATTCTTGTGACTTGTGATTTACAGTGATTTTTTTGAGTAAAATATCGTGATTCGTTATGACATGTTGTGTTTATGTGTGCGCTTATGCGGAAACATTTGTCCCTGTCTTTTTCTTTACGTGTAAAGAGTATGGAAAATAACCTCACTTCTGCTCTTTTTCGATGTTTTTCGTTATTTTTTCATCATTATATTTAGCACAATTATCTTTCTTGAAAAATAGTTACTGGAGCAACTGTAGAATTCAATGCGTTTCCGCTATTATTTACGCTAAAAATATGGTCCGCGACCCGCGACAAGTACTTTTGATGATATTCTATTTTTTTTACAATTATCTGTGAGGTTTATACGCAATTAATATTTGTTGTATGATTTTTTTGTGGCTACAACTTTACGTTTTCTATATAAAAATATGGCCCTCGCAAACCATGTTTTCCGATCATGGAGCCTTAACGCGATAGAAAATAAACGCTTTGTCAATTTTATCGTCAAGAGTGCAGCTGATTCCAATGATAATCAAATTGGAGGCTAATTTATGCTACCAATAATTTGATCAACGATAACAAATCTTCAAAAATAATATAATAACTATATTTAAAAAAGCTTATTGTACTTCGAACTTAATCAGATATCATTATAAAGATTAACTCTCTTGTGAGAGAAGCACCTATTATAAAATTATGAAGCAATAACATTTCTCCGGCCATTTGAATATTTTATAGCTATTAAAAAGTTTCTTAATTGCTTTGGCGGCCGGTTGGCTACCGAAGTATTTTGGGCTATCAAACTTTAAGATCATAATTCGGATTTGAATACTGAATTTGTCCGAATAGAATACTTCAAGCAATTAAGGGCAGATTGAGGAATGGAGGATTTGGTTTTGTTCATAATTTCTCGTGCTTTTTTATTACTTAGCTAATGAACAAATTGGTAGGTAGGTTACTTGCAATTTTTCGCCTCGTTAAATTAAAGTTTACTAAAATTGACGTAACAAAATAATTCATTTAGTTTTAACCGTTTAAAAATATTTTTGTGTCTCGTGTGACTCATCTGCGTAGTTTAGCTCAAAAATACATTTGAGGGCATTCCCTCTTTTGATTAAAAGAAAGAATTCAACCTAGATTTCAGCGTTTGCTATAATGAACATGATTTAGTGAAAACAAAAGAATTTTCAAAAGACGAGGTTGTGACATTTCTGTAACAAGTTATTTTTAACCTTTGACGCTGTTGTAGTTATAAGTTTGAAGTGTGTGTGTGTGTTAGATATCCGTCTGAGGCAACGTCAAACGAAGGGACCGATTTTGATGCGGTTTTTGATTTGAAAGTGATCGAGATGGTTCTTAGCTATAAATTTATAAAGATCATCAGCTCGTTTCCTACTTGATGAGCTGATGATATTCAAACGGCTAAACAGATCTTCATAAATTATGGCTAAGGTTAATTTTGATTATGCGAGCTTTCAATTAAAAACAACTGCATCAAAATCGGTCCATTTGTTTGGGAGCTACGATGCCTCAAACAGGTCACAGTAACTGTCACAGTCTTGTCAACTTTCAATTTGGTTTATTGTTACGTTGGTGGTATTTCCGAGGCATGGTAAACTTAAGCTGATGCTACAGCATCAGTTAGTCTTCGGAATACCCAACTCTTCAGCAACTTACAGCAGATACAGCGTGTTTGGGCTCATTAAAATGGTCTCAATGAGTAGGTGTTAGGTAATGGTCGAGGCTCCATAGTAGAATTTTGTCCACCCACCAATCCACATTGGGCCCGCGTGGTGGGTATGGCTTATCCTTATCCACCCATAAGGAAGGCCTGTGACCCAGCAGTGTGGACATTAAAAATGGCTGATGAATAGAGGATTTTGTAGGTACCCAAGGCAAAATCGAGAAGGATTGTTAGGTTGAAATCGTTTTTAGGTATGTACTAAGTACAGTCAGCGTCAAACTAATATGAGCGTTTAGAGTTTGCATAATGCACAGACAACTTTGAGAGCTTTGTTTGCTACGATAATTTTGAACACTCTTACTGCTCATATGAATATGAAACAGTGAGTGGTAAGATATTTTGAACACCTTGTGTGCTTACAATAATATGATGTGATGATTCGAACTTCGAACATGAAAGCAATTTGATATTGGTACCTACCTATATCAAATTGCTTTTATGTTTTTCAGATCATTTTGATTACTTTAGATGATCATATCAATTTGACGCTGACTGTACTTATTTTATGTTATTGCTACAATAACTCTAATAACTCTGACGCCCAATATACGAGATAAACCAATTTCCTCTCGGTTTTGAGTCTTATTGTGTATACAGAATCCTGAAGTATTTTTTTAATTTCATTGCGTCGTTTGTTCCTGCGGAATAGTTTGCGTTGAACATGTTGCGGTCATATGAGATATTGATTCGTTATGGAATGAGTTATTCAATTTAGAAAAAAAAAACTATATAGAAGCAACGGAGAATGAAATTTTTACATTCAAAATAAACATGATACAACTGATGACGATTATCTGAAAGATCGAAATGGGTGGAAATGATGTAACACATAACTTGCTAGTTAGGTATAAGCTCTTTGTTGTTCATAATCATTTTGTAATTGGTAAGTTTGTAAATATCGTTACTCATTTCTGTCAAAGCTGATAAGTTTCTTGCCCTTCGAAGCATATTGTACAATACGGAAAATGTGCACTTGTTGCAAAATGTACATTACGCAAAACGTACATACGTATATGTACATTTTGAGTATGTACGTTTTGCGTGGGTTTCTTGCCAGTTCTTCATTCTTCATGTCAGTTAAAAAAGTCTGGGACAGGTGGTAGGAAAATATAGACGATTCAAAGCGCTTAATTACTAAGTTTATTTGAATAAATATATTTTTCACTTTGGGTGAATTTGTTGTTATTAGAATGGCTGTAATGCCACAATAAACAATTCATTCAACATAATACGTAAATATGTAATTAATATTCTAAGTGAGAGTTCTAATGCTAAAGGTTATCAAATGAGGGCAGTCAGTCGATTGCGACAAGGTAAAAAGTTATTGTTCGAACTAAAACTGTCACCACTTATCGAAAGTTTTTATGCATAATAATGTTGCTCTAATTATGTTAGATCGATATTTTATAGTATATTCGTTAGAAAAAAACTTGTTGGATATAGATCTCATTACAAATTTTATTTTAATAAATTGTGAGCACGGAAGTAAAAAGCAGTATTTCAACCTTTCCAAGCTTTCGAGCGTTTGCTTGGAATTAAAAAGTTTCAAAGGAACATTCCTTGAAAGCTCCTCAGTGTGTTCTCATTAAAGATGAAATGCACATTTCCAGTTAAAGGGAATGATTTATTTTAATATCTCATGATGACTACAAAACAGATCGATAAATAAATTGCCATCTCAGTCTTTGATTTTACAACTATATATCACACGTAATTTAAAATGAATGTAAATCATCATCATAAAGACATGCATATTATTTGTGCAATGATATATTGGACAGGGATTGCGCTTGCGCCGCTAAACGGTCGGCTGTTTTAGAAGATGGGTATTTATAGGTTCGTCGTATTTCGGTCACTTACAAGGACGTCATTCATCAATGTCTCTCTTTCTTTGTTACTGCTGTTAATCAGCTGTTAAGAGAATATTATCAACTTTTGGTAGTACATATATTTCTCTTGCTTCGATTCATAATACGTGTTTTGCGGAGCCTACATTTCTGGTGAAAAAATGGAACAATTCAAAAGTAATAGAAAACAACCAAATGAACAGACCACAAAAGGGGTACCTCACAAGCGAATTTTCATTCTCGTATGCTTAGAGCAACGCAGCTTTCGTCCGAACAGAAGCCGGCGTTGCTCAAAGCTCATATCTTTTGAATTCAGCTTTTTGACTGGCGACATTTTTAACACGTTTTTGCGTTTTTCCTTAGATACATTTTCTTTCATTGTTCACAATCAGAGGCACTAACACGCGTTTATAAGTTACTTATAACTAATGTTTGTAAAAAAAAAACGATAAAGTTATGAATTATGATATCACACCAATCATGCTCTTCACACTCATCTCATATTCTCAGTAAATATTTGCAGAAATCAAAGAGATGTGGGCAAACAGACGCGGCGCCATCCATTTCGTTACCGATTGCTGCGGTATTTTTGGACCAATTAGTTACCTACATTAGTTACTTAACTACCCGTTCTAGAATTCTTTAAATGTTATCCTTTTACGACACGCGATGGGACGAAGAAGGGTTGAAATGTTAGGAATTTGTTAATAAGTAAATTGTTATCCAATCTAATTTGTTATACGATGTCTAAAAAAGTAATCTAAGCGTTTTGGTTTCTTGGAAGGGTTTGTTTATCGCAGATATTCGAAAAATATTATCATATTAATGGAAGATATTTTTTCGTTGAAAGCTCCTTTGTATATCGTATTATATTATCTGTGGTAGTAAGTAGGTACTCGAGTAATTTGTCTTTGTCAATTTTAGGAACGTTATGTTATTTTCTGGAGACTCTGTATTTAGCACCTCAAATAGGTTTAAAGCGCGTCTAGTTTTTAACTTTTGTAATTGTAATATTATGAACAAATAAAGAAAAAAAAAGACAAAAGAACTACTTATAATGTGTTTACCTACTTGAAAAATATAAAAAAAATATGTATTCTGCAGCGGCGTAAGGATTTAAAATAACAAAGGTTTTGGTGTTTTTCCAAAAACAACAAAATTGTCGTTTAGCACTTACATTTTTTTGTTTTTCGTTACACAAATGTTTACTTTAATTGCGCTACCTAGTTTCTCAGATCAAATAAAAAAGGAAGATGGATTTTTGATGGTACAGTCTACCCAACTGAATCATGACCCACTTTGTCGATAATTCCTTTGAAACCATAAAAATAGCTAGGTTTTCTTTTTTATCATGTACGTTCATTGACTTCCATATATTCCACTAGACTGGCTGCTGTCAAACTGTTCTTGTGCCTTTTTGATTTCCGCCATTTTGGCGCTGTAGGACGTAGCGTGAGCATAGCGTGAGGGACATGGTACTAAAGTCTGGTGTCATCATGGCAACCATTTTCATTGTAGTTACGTCAGATAGTTCCTTAGACAGACGCTAGAGGCGTTTCAAATAGGCACAAAAACAAAATCATACAGACAGCCAGTCCAGTTAAACAGAAAAAAAATTTTTCATGTCAGTGTGTACGTTGCACTTAGTAGGTACGTTTTGAACATAAACTTAATATCCACTGGAATAGACGAACAGAGTTCACTTGGCTGCGAAACCAAAAGTGAGATGAGCCAGTGTTTGTAAATATGTAAACGTGTGCGTGAATTTAGAGATGCACTGAAGTCCATTTTAGGTTGTCGATAACCATAATGTATTATTGCTCTAATAAATAAAACACAAACAAGATTTTGAACAATTTTATTTAAATAATTTCTTAAGGTCTCCTTTGAGGCTCCCTGCTTATTTATTTATGACATTTATCCAGTTTAATTTAATCACTGGATTTACAGAAAACCTGGAAATAATTGTTAAATTAGTACTTAAGTTGGTATAATTTACCATTTGAAAACTGTCGGTTACAAGCAGCTTTAAATAAAACTATCAGTGTTCACAAAGACAAACAAAGTTATATTGGAAATCATCGACATGAGTATCGATATCGATAATTTTTGATCAATATCTACGCCTTATTTTCTCAAGTTCACGGACATAATATCTTTTTATCTAACACATAATGTTTAGAAATCAGCCTTTATTTAGGAAATAGGCGTTTAATAGCATCATATTAGTATATAACTTAGTGTGTTTGGGAATATATTCAACTAAAATATGAATTATGAAAATGGCAATAGTACAATCATATTTACCTTTGAAATTAGTGTTTATTTGGGTTATTGTCGTAAGTAACATAATTACAATCCAGTACAGAACACGACACCATTATTGATTTATATAGCTTTGAGAGCCAAACCGACGATCGCGATCAAAATTACAAAATAATCTTGTTGACGCTTTTCACCAAGGTGATAAACGATGATAAATGAAGTCATACCAGGTTCAGCTGTCAGTTTTTTTTTACTCTTTCTCGCACATCGCATAAGCCGTAAGAATCGGTTTCTCACTCGCACCTTTGTCCGTCTACTTGAGCATAGCGAAAAATTTTCTAAGTCTATGGTTTTGAATATGAATTAAAATGCATCCTCACGAGTGAGAAATCTATGCAATTTTAACCTTTATTTTCAGTGCATTAGATTATGTTTTTAAATAAAGCAGTCATGATTTGAATATCGAATAAGATATGGTTCATAATCCTAACTCTTTTTACTGTAGAAAAAATATAATTTTAAAAATAAAATGACACTATTCAACGCTTGACACTGGCAAAAATAACTCCCTAAAGAGGAAAGTAGATTGCCATACCAAAAATAAGAAGAAAATAAGACATAATGACATTGTGTCAGATGTCAAGTACCTACTAGTCAGTCATGAGAAAAATTATGGAAAAATTATTATGAATGACAGAGACAGTAGTAGGATTTCTCTGTTGTTGTCACGAGTGAGTATAATCGAGTCAGTCCGATCTATTCACCATAGCCTAGCCATTGACTGTCAGCACTGTCAGTGTCTAATAAAATGATAACAGGTTCGTAATTACCATAAACTTAATATTCACTGAAATAGACGAACAGAGTTCACTTGGCTGCGAAACCAAAAGTGAGATGAGCCAGTGTTTGTAAATATGTAAACGTGTGCGTGAATTTAGAGATGCACTGAAGTCCATTTTAGGTTGTAGATAACCATAATGTATTATTGCTCTAATAAATAAAACACAAACAAAATTTTGAACAATTTTATTTAAATAATTTCTAAAGGTCTCCTTTGAGGCTCCCTGCTTATTTATTTATGACATTTATCCAGTTTAATTTAATCACTGGATTTACAGAAAACCTGGAAATAATTGTTAAATTAGTACTTAAGTTGGTATAATTTACCATTTGAAAACTGTCGGTTACAAGCAGCTTTAAATAAAACTATCAGTGTTCACAAAGACAAACAAAGTTATATTGGAAATCATCGACATGAGTATCGATATCGATAATTTTTGATCAATATCTACGCCTTATTTTCTCAAGTTCACGGACATAATATCTTTTTATCTAACACAGAATGTTTAGAAATCAGCCTTTATTTAGGAAATATGCGTTTAATAGCATTATATTAGTATATAACTTAGTGTGTTTGGGAATATATTCAACTAAAATATGAATTATGAAAATGGTAATAGTACAATCATATTTACCTGTGAAATGAGTGTTTATTTGGGTTATTGTCGTAAGTAACATTACAATCCAGTACAGAACACGACACCATTATTGATTTATATAGCTTTGAGAGCCAAACCGACGATCGCGATCAAAATTACAAAATAATCTTGTTGACGCTTTTCACCAAGGTGATAAACGATGATAAATGAAGTCATACCAGGTTCAGCTGTCAGTTTGTTTTTACTCTTTTTCGCACATCGCATAAGCCGTAAGAATCGGTTTCTCACTCGCACCTTTGTCCGTCTACTTGAGCATAGCGAAAAATTTTCTAAGTCTATGGTAATTACCAAGGTAATGAATGTTTAAGCTAATTTCAACCTAATTGTATTTGAATGACTGTAAGAAAATTACCTTAAGGTGGGTCATGATTCAATTGAGTTGACTGTACATGTGCGCGTACTAGGGGGCGGGCGGGGGCCGGGCGGCAGGGTTCGGTATGGAAAGCTAAAGGCGTAGTTACGTTACATATGTGTGCGTGAACTGTGTATGTACACAGCCAAGGCGTAGTTTTTTATGCCTCACCGCTTTGTCGGAAGACTCCGTCTTTACTTTTTTATTTGGTCTGAGCCTAGTTTATGCTAAGTATCTTTGATTTTTTAACTCCCGTTTGTGAAGTTTTTAACGGTTCACCAACAAAATAGAATCGGTGAACAGTTCATCAATCCATGAACTGTTCACTATCGGTATTATTCGTCAGTGAACATTTCGCTAACAGAACATTTGACAATGAATGTTTAACCAACGTAGGTAATTTTTTAACCATTAACTATTCGCCCAAATACCGTTTTTCCCATGAACCATTTGCCAAAGTAATGAACCGAAAAGAAAACAGATGATAAATGAGTACTTAAACAAAATGTTCAGAATGGTGTAGGTAATAGAACCAAAGACTTGAAAATACATGAAACAAGAAAGGCAAAGGCTATATTCAGCGCTAAGCAAACACTATACCTGAGCAGCAGTGGGTCATATAAGTTTACGTAACCATGTGGGTTAGGGTTGCCACCTTAAGATAGTAAAGCGAACTTTTTCTGTGTGACATGATGATAATAATAATATAAATAGGCATGATGACTATTTTTTTATTTTATGTAAAATAAAAAAATATAAATTACCTCCCAAAAAATAGAAACTTTGGTAAAAGAATTATTTCGCTAGCATGAAAACTGCCCGAGATATCACAGTTTGAAATGCACAAAATTGGACTCGCCCGAAAACGCTCCATACTAACGGCTACTCAGTTATGACGTCACGCTTGAGTAGTTTGTATATGCAACGCGAAGAAAATTTGTTCGGCAGCTATATTAAATGTATTATTTATTTTCACAAATTTTATACTTTTTAAATGGACTTGTCCACTCAACTTTGGAGAGTCATAAAACAAATAATACGCAATTTATAAAACCAAGAGGTATACAAGCAACTCTAAAAGTTTATATGTTTACGATTTTTATTAGTATTTCGTTATTTTATTCATTAGCCCCATCTTACACGGCGCCACTGAAACTAAACTGGTTGCAAACTCTAATCACCAATGAGTTTCGAAATAGTCACTTCAATGGCGGTTCGTCCACGACGCTACCAATCACAAACTGGTTGTCACAGACTGTGATTGGTAGCGTCGTGTACGGACCGCCATTGAAATACTAGTGCTGTGACTATTTCGAAACTCGTTGGTGATTAGAGTTTGCAACCAGTTTATTTTCAGTCGCGCCGTGTAAGATGGGGCTTACTCATCATCCCTATCCTCTAATTCTAATTTGAGGACTCGATAAGATACTGTCAATCACACAATAGATGCGAAGGCAAAGGTTACTCTATTTAATACGTCGATATTTCATAATTTGTGGAGTTGTTCATTTCGTTGTAGCTTTATAGAGTTTTCACCTTTTTACATTAAGTTATTTTCTACATTATAATACTTGGGGAAGAGCAAGCAAAGAAAATTAGGCATTAAATTGATATGGACTTAAGCTAGGGTCTCCTAGGATAGCGGTGCCGTCATATTACAACCGTAATATAGCGGCGTTGAATGTTGTCTACAGCGTTCTACGCCGCTAAATTACGGCCGTAATATGACGGCACCGTCGTCCTAGGAAACCCTAGCTTTAGAAACTGTAGTGTAGATATCTACCTACTTAACCTACTTTATGAACTTTTAAGTTTTTTTGAAACTTTGCTTATAAAATACGTTCAAACGGTGACACAAATGAACAATACGAATAGAAAACCAAGTGCGTTTATAAAAGTTGTATAAGTGTCAGTTTCATCCATTATCCTTAAGTAAATTATTCGAATTCATGCACCCTCTATCAAATATGTATAACTAATAAGAGGCAACCCTACGCAGGTGATATAATATTGATTAAAAAGTAAACATTGGATTCCGGGCGAGTGCTCGTTTGTACCGGCTACCTTTCTCAATTGTTTATTTACAGCAGCGGCAGAGGGCCGTTTCAGTTCCGCCAATTTTATTACAACACTAGGTTTAAAATGAAAAATTTTAGCAGAGTGCCTAAGTAAGCGGCTTAGTTAGAAAAGGTAAACGTGTTTTTTTAAAATGCATGTATGTCCAGTCTATTGTGGAATCGATATCTTGTTTACTTCTTCGGCTAAACTCGTAATGGGTTAGATTAAATACTTTGGTACAATCTCAAACGTTGATAAAGTTCATACAATTTTTTTTAATAATTCCGAAAATATTATGAACTAATTGGACGAATTTTAATATTGGACGAAGATTCAAAGTAACTATAAAATAGATAATATTTCGATATTAGGTATCGGTAGGGTACCTAGGTATTCCGTTTGATATAAGTAATTTCAATATGAGAATTAGTTGGTTGCATTGCATAACGCAATTTCAGGTTTGTTGGCTAAAATTGAGTCTGATATTTAACTGCTAAAACAACGTTATAGTACGACAATAGGCTATTCCAGTAAATACCCGTATATTATACGTTGTAATAAACTCATATTGATGAGGTACTCTCATGTTATAAATGAGCCACTTTAGCTAACAAGTCAAATGCATTTTCACAATTTCACCGCACTTATTCATTGTGGATGTCAAACGAAATCTAAAGGTTTGTAAATATAACCATGTCACACTAATTATTACGTTCTTTTATAAGGGTTCCATTTTACTGAACAAGAGCAAATTTTAGTGGGACATGGTACTAACTACTACCAGATGCCACTACTTTCTTTCCGTATCAAGTGAAATATATTTGATGTTCTACAGATGTAGTAAATCAAAGGAAATATTTTAAAAGCTTCGACATATAAACGAATTCAAAATACAGACTGATACGTACTGCAGGAATCAATAATGTTTATATAGGCATCCCTAAATAGTTTCCTATGTTAATATTTTTGGTTTGCTTGCGTAGTGTAGTATGCGTGAAGTCATAAGAAAGAATAAATGGCGTAAGTTTTACTTAATTAGTTAATCTATTTTAATTAATAACCAAGGTCAGTGTACTATGGTTTATTATTTAACGTCGACCCATTTTTAAATACAGGTCATGATGACAGAGCATTTTTCTGAATCGCTGGCATAACAGATTTCATGAATTTTAATAGAATCATTAATTTTGAATGATCATTAATTTCAGAGGTGTCAAGTTTTGAATATAACTGCTTTGATGGGGGAATTATGAAATACCGACCGAAAGCTGTAAACGGGAACCGGGTAATTTTTTGATAGAGCTTCATGAAATGTTTTCTTTTCGGAGGTTTTACCATTGAAAATGGTTATCAGATGCAAATCGCCTGTGACGTATTTTTGGCCATATCTCCGAGGATTTTGGGAGGATCGAAATGAAAATAGTACCAAAAGTTGAGGAATTTACCGAGATACGTGTGAACTTTTAAATTTTGAAAATCTACTGGTAACTTTTTTTGGAATTTTGCGAAATTCCAAAAATTCCGGGTTTTTTGGGGGATGTTTGTTTACTAAATTGTAAATATTTCGGAAAAACAACAGACTTAAGAAAAAATTAAAAAAAGGGTTCTAGGGTATTAGTTTAGCTATGAAATGGCGAAATATATTTGAAAATCGGTTTATGATTGTGACCTGTAGGTGGTCCCTTTAGATTTGGAATTGTAGAAAAACGGCTGTTTCCGTACATAAAAAGTGATGTACCTTCTATGATTATTGACCGATCGTCATGGTAATAGTGTTAAAAGATGCAGAAGCAGACGAGAAGTGCATTCGTTGGAATTTTGAAAATTGGTTAATATTATTTCGGCCGCGTCGAGGCAGTCAGCGGGCGCTTTTGTAAAAAAGCGTAAAAATAAATAAGTACTACCTAGGTTACTTAAAAAATATAATAGAATTTTGCATTTGATTTGATTTTGGTTTTTCGTAAAATTTTGTGTTCATTTTCAATGCTCCGATTCTTGCGGGGACTTTGTGAATTTTTGTCTGTTGGAGTTATGACAGGGATAATCAAGTAATAAAGTACAGTCGAGTTCATAATATGTTTACCTTTGATTGTTCATCAACCTTTATGCCATTGTAATAAAAGTCAACATCCCATACAATTAAGTGGTATGCTTGCAACGCCTCTGCGTATGATCATTTTATTTGTTAAAATTAGTAACTTATTGGGATCGTTGTCTCTAGATTCCAAGTATCCAATCACAACCTTAATCAGAGTGATTTTCTTTCTTAGAAATAGTTAGTTGTTTCATTAATTTTAACGTAAACGGGTTGTATGTAACTAATGTAAGACGTTCCCAATTGCCCAATCAGACGTGATTTTTTATAGTAAAGGCCCCTATGAAATTAATAAACAAGGGTGAGTATTATAGGAAACATAGCTACTAAATATTATTGGATTTAAATAAAGACTTCAAATCAAACACCGTTATTTTGTAGTCGTTTTAATCCCTTAAGGTAACTAAGTGGTCTACAAATGCATTTAAACATTTGTGCTAAAGAAACATGGGTCAAAAAACGACATAAAAATTTACTGTACCATACTAATACATAGTGTACAATGTTTTAGCTGTCTTATTAGTATGGGAGGATTAATTTTTTTTGTCGTTCTTCGACCCATAATTATGTTTGTTGGGCAAAAATGTTTAGTTTCATTGGTAGGACACTGAAACTTCTACAAAATGACAGTGTGAGTAAGGTGATTTTCACGAAACTCACTTTAGATAGTTTTTCACGAAAAACTTTTTTGTGATTATATTGCTTTTACCGGATATGAGTAAAAAAAGCGTGCGATAATGTCATACGCACCGTTCTTCAAATCCATGAAATCCTTGATGTCTTCTACTCGGAAGCCATTATTCTTTGTGATGGACTAAAAGAATTCGCAAAATTGGGTCATGTCACGCTACTTGTCCGGAAGTGACCAAACACGGTATGTGTTACTACGCCTATTTTATGACAAAAAGCTTTTGAACAAAATAGCACTTTAGACATTATTGCATTTGAAATAGAGCCGATTCGTTCCTTTAAAAGTTACTAACACCTGTTTAATTAGATTGAATCTCGTTATTTCAACGAAAAATATTTTATTTGTTGACTCTAGTTTGGTCAACGAAAGATGAGTCTCGGTTGGAAATGGAACTAATTTTGCGCCTTATTTTAAGGTTCACGTTCAGTTTCCAATAACTTAACCTCTAAACGTTAATTTAACAGGGAAAGTGGCGCCTCCATTTCCGGTTTATCTTTCGTTGACCAGACTCTAACACAGTATTTTGTCATTTCATTGAAACCGTAAATAAATTCTCATTGTAAACTTAAGTACCTATCCCAAGAATGGCTAAAAGTTTGTTAAGAAATGGAAAACAATGATTTAAATTAGAAATTATTTCATCACAATTTAATAGAGCTCAAACTGAACTAAAATAATTAACTGTGTTGTCATTTTTACTTCAACCAAATTGTTTTTTAAAGCGAAACAAAAGACAGTAGAGATCAAAAGAACGTTATCACATTTTATTTTCTACCTTAGGTACGTCTATAGTAATAGATATATTAAATGCTATTTCAACCTAATTGGTGACTATAAAGGGAACATTAGGGCGGTTTCTTTTAGCGTAATCTTAAAGCAATGTATGAAGGACCACTTGTTCTGTCTAATTAGGTAAGAGTCGTTTGTATGGGAGATGAAAGGAACCGGGAAGATAGAAACTCTTATAATGTTTAACCATGAAGTGATTCTAGTTTTTATGGAGCGTGGTAAATAAAGATTAGCCCAACCATGCGTACTACTTTATTAATTTAAGAGATAGTTCAAAGAAATAGTGCTTCTTTCTAAAGATTTCCGAATTTTCTCTATTTTCTGTTTTTTCTAGTTTTAAGAACTTGCATTACCTAATCATTATTTATTGGTTACGAATCAAAAACCCGTTGCGTGTGTAGTGCTTTTTTAGTTTCGTCAAATTTTTGAAAGATCACATTTTGACAGATTTTCGTTATGATTTTCGTTATTTTCGTTCGGATTTTTATTAATAGTACAAATAAAAATCCGATGATTTTTTTTTTACGAAACGAAAATCTGTCGATACGGAAATAGAGGGTTATTTACTAGGCATAGAGTAAACCACTTCTGGCTCTGTAGATAAAGTAACTTTTGTATATGCAATAACTAACTTTGCGTCGTAAAATATGAAAGGTATTTTTAGGGTTCCGTAGCCAAAATGGCAAAAAACGGAACCCTTATAGATTCGTCATGTCTGTCTGTCTGTCTGTCTGTCCGTTCGTATGTCACAGCCTCTTTATTCAGAAACTATTAAGTTTACACAGTTGAAACTTAGTAGGTAGATGTATTCTGTGAACCGCTTCACGATTTTGACATAAAAATAAAAAAAATAAAAGATTAAGGGGGGGCTCCCCATACATGGAACTGAAACTGAAAATTTTTTTTTTCATCCATCCTATACGTGTGGGGTGTCTATAGATAGGTCTTCAAAAATTACATTGAGGTTTCTCAAAGGATTTTTTCTCAAAGTCAACCGTTTGAAAGATAGACACTTCCAAAGTGGTGAAATGTGTGTCCCCCCCCTTTAACTTTTGAAATAAAAGAGTGAAAAATCTAAAAAAAATGTATGCTGTAGATCCTAATAAATACTTAAAATAACGAAAATTGGTTTGAACGAGATATATTGATAACTTTTAGAGATATAGCACATTTTCCAAAACCGCAAATATAACTTTGTCATTCATACAAACACTATGAAAAATAAAGTTATTTTTGACGACGAAAAATGAATGTGGTATTCAATATGGTATGGTATAAGGTAACTACGGAACCCTACTGCGCGTGGCCCGACACGCACTTGGCCGGTTTTTTATAATTAATGGGTTTGCTGTTGATCCCAGTCTAGCCCGAAAACAAAGACAGGGTCTACGATAGAGCGAGCTTGCCCAGAATTTTGTATATAAATTTGTTTTTTTTTTTTTACAAATCGAAAACCTTTGTTAATCCTATATAATTATCTTTGCTTGTTATCGGGCTGTCCTCTCAATATTCAGCTACCGAGTTGAAATAATCCGTGTAATTATAATGTTACCTGCTTATTGACATACTATGCTACATTTTTTTTTTTTTTTTTTTTTTTGTATGCCGAAGGAAACCGCATTTACGCGCTTCCCTTCCCGCAGGTGATCGGGAAGGGGGCATGTGGGACTCGCCAGGAGGGGACCGCAACTTCGGCGTTGCAGCTCCCTCCACGACTGCCTCCCGTGATCCCACCCAACCCAGTGGTTCGATGGGATCTCGGGAGGAGGGAATACCCACTAAAAACCTCCGGCACTTACCCTCTCGCCGCTAGCGCCGCCAGCCAAGGGGCTGTGTGGGGGGCCAGTGTGGCATTCACCCCAACGGCACGCGGCCTGCCCGGCTTCCCAGGCCTCCTCCACCGGGGAATGGCCGGGTAAGTTTGGCCATTCCCCCCGACCGCCAGGACCGTGCAAGGCAGGCAGTGGTTCACCTCCCACTACCCGCTTGGCCCTGACTTGGGGGACAGATGGTATGTCCCCCTCCACCAACGGCTCCCGTACGCCTCTCCTCGCTGAGAGGTGCGGGGAGTGTCCCGGGGCGATCCCCCTCGCACCGGGGATGTCACTCACTCTGACATCCCCTCACTCCTCCTACTTCCCAAAATTGGGGAACCGTCTCTAGCAGCCCACCGGCACTCGGGGCGTTTGCCTCTAGTCGCCGGCGGGTTGCAAAGCCTGCTACTCATCGTGTGGTTTGCTGCCACCTTGAAGGCAGCGCAAACCGCACACTTGGGCTCCGCAGAGCAGGTCGAGGCCAAATGGCCCAGCCTCCCGCACCGGAAGCACAGACCGCTCCGGTCAACGTCGGAGGGGCACATCGGTTTCGTATGCCCCACCCCCAAGCACTTAAAACATCGGAGTGGACGGGGGGCAGTAGCCCGTATCTCAGCCACAAGCCAACCTACCCTCAACCGTCCGTCTCCGATGGCCACCTTCGCAAAGTCTACGGGGCACCGTAGTCGGATTCGCCCCGTGCCGTCTGGCCCTTCCATTATTTCAGACGTCTTAACCATGGACTCGTTGCAGCCCGCCCTGGTCGCGACAATTCCTCGGACCTCTTCCTTCTGTGTCGAGTCATCCAGCCCCGTCACGATGAGATCGACTGTTTTTACAGGGCGTCCTACAGTGGCATCCGCGCCTAGAACGCGGCGCAGCTCCTGAGCCAGCAGGTCTGCCTTCTTTGGGTCTGGGCACTCGAAGACCCTACCCCCCGTCTGCGACGTCCTCATCCTCATGCCCTCCTCAAGACCGAGGGCGGGGAGGGAAATCGATTTTCTGGCTTTCAGAATTAGGCTGGCAAAGGTGACTCCCCTTTTCCTGGCATCATCTGTTATGGTCAGCACTACTGCTGACGTGCTTGGGGGGGTCAAATTTGGTCGACTGGGACGAGTCTTCCTGTGCGGCAGCTCCGTAGCTGCGGGGGTATCGACAGCTTTAGGTGTTGCCTCCTGTGTCAGACCTCCTTTTCGTCTCTTTCTTCTTCGGCCTCTCCCAGCCTCAATCCATTCACCCAACGGAGGGGGTTGGATTGGCGGTGGCTGCTGTCGTACAGGCTGAGGCAGTTGTTGCGGCCCTCGTCTGCTTGCTGCCGCATATGAAGCAGCTTCTGTCGCTGGTGAGCTCGTCCTCTCGGATTGGTGAGCCGAGGCTAAGCGCTCCTCTAAATTCACCAGTCTTTGGTCCAACAAGCCGGACATTTCAGTCATGATGGAGTTCTTAAATTGCTCCATAATTCTCTTCTGTTCTTCCAGGGAACGCTTCAAAACGGAGATCTCAGCATCCTTCCCCGCTAGAGACACCCTGAGCTCCTGAACTTCTGCCTTCAAGCTCTCCTTCTCCTGCCGCTCGTCCTCCAGTTCGACACGCTTGCAGTGAACCATACTGATTAGCTCGTCCATCTGACTGTTAATTCCCTCAGCCTGGGCCTCCAACTGTTTCTTTATCGACTGGGTACACTTAAGGATCTTTGCACCAGAGTCAGGCAAAGGTACGTTCCGGGCGTACTCCCGCAGAATTCGCAGCTCGGTCTCCGCAGCCTCTTCCAAAATCACGAGACTGGCAGCCACACTATCCTGGATCTTAATGATCTCGGCTGTTTCTCCCGCCAGCGACTTCATCTCCGAATCACTGGGATCCGAGTCAAGCTTCGGCTTTTTGGCCTCCGGTAGCTCGGCACTGTTTTTCTCCGGACGCTGTGCTCTGTCCTTAGCTTCACCGCCTTTTTTATTCAAAGTTCTTTTGTTTTTAGTTTTCTGCTCCATTCTGTTCCCACGATAATGGGGGAAATTACGGTCCGCCCGGGCAGAGACCCCTGTACCCGGGTAACCCTATTACACCTTGGGGGGCGGGAGGTGCCCAAGGGTGGCGATCTCAGGTTGGCTTCCTCTACCAACCACCTGTAAACAGGCTTCCGGCACCTCGTCCTCAAATACCGGAACTTTAAGGATTTCTTTATAGAGGTTGTCTCCTCGCGGTCCCCATGAAGGCGACCCCCGTTCCTGCACTACGTACAGGGCTACGGTTTGAGTTTTTATTGGGGTTGTCTCCCCTTGGCCCCCCGGAGCGGGCCCCTGGTCCTGCACTACGTACAGGATAACAGGAGTGTCGGACTATTCGCCATCACGGTAAATGGGACCAAAATAAATTGTTCGCCATTTACAGTGACGCCCAGGGTGCACCGTCCCTCCCACTGTCTTTCCCAATCCACATACATGGACGGGGACAAACAGTAGAGGAAACACGTGGAGGTTGTCCGACCGCACACCCCATACTATGCTACCTAAACATATTTTGAAAACAAAAATATATTCAAATAAATGGGTATATATACTTAATTATAATTTTACAAGAAGTCGAAGGCTGTCTGCGAGCACTCGGTTCCATATTCATAGCATGTCGCTCGTAAAGCCATTCGGAAATGTATTTTGTGACTTTAGAAGCATTACCCATTAGTTTGAGAAGGGTACTTCGTAGTGGCATCATCGTTAAGTTGCAAAGTTGTTCTTAAAATTAAGATATTTAATTTCTCTTAAGGAATACGGTTGTAATTAAATTTTAAGTAGTCAAAATTATTCAATAGAAATCTTCCTACAAAATAATAAATTATCCCAAAAGCAATCAAACGAATCGTTTCCATCTCTTCAAACTCGAGCGAGTGACAGCCCTATAATATAAGTTATACAGAGAAGTCCAAAAAGCAACGTATTCCAATTCAGTTTAAAGTTGAATTTTCTTTGAAATCCTTCTTAGTTGATTCACAAAGCGAGTCAGATTTCAAATAAATGTCTTCAAGCAAACGATTATATTGTCTACAACTTTTACATTGCTGTTTTACACCTTGTCTCTGATGTTTGAGTGGAATAATACCGGAGTTGGATGTTTAAAACTTTTGCTTTATTTGAGTTAGATTATTGGGTAAGATTCTGAATTAATTGTAACATCGTCCTTCACAATATTGGACTTGTAAATTCTTCAAATTTAAATAGAATTGTATCAAGTATAAATGCTTTTTCGTTTTACAAACTACAGTGGTCTTTGATTTCCAAATCTATTGATTATAAAGTGAATTAATTGAAAGGAAGATAGACCACAAGATAAAAATAATCAAAGGTCAAAGCCGTCAGAAAAGCCATGATTAATTGAAAGACGAAGTTCGAAATCTGGTCCCTAAAATCGTCATGTCCTATTTGTTCGAAGTCTCCGTAAACGTAACACGTCAATCACGATCCTACGTTACCGTAACCAATCGGAATGAATGGTTATTCAATAACTCGATCGTAAGATCCCTAAGGGCCACAATGAACCTATTGTCGACTTTATAACATCACGATATTGCTCCCGTTATGGTTATCTTTTAATCAGTTACGCTATTGTTGATTTTGCTGAGAGCTGGGTTATTTCATACAGTGTCTGGTAATATAGCCTTATAAAGCCAAATATGGTAGAGAGGGTACCACGCATACAGCCCCAGAAAATTATTATGAACCCTAAAAATATCAATAAAAAAAACCTGAATTTATTTTTATGATAAACTGCATAGTGGCAGCCCTAGTTTTAAATTGTGTTTTCCTTTTGACCAACAATGGGACTAATTATCGAATACAAGTCGAAAAGTCTTATTGCATCTAGGGTTGTCATTTTGCATTTTTTCCATTATAAAAAAGATATCTCAGGCATGTGGTGTGTTTTCCGGGGGTTTTATGCATGGTTTTATGCAATCTACCATTTTCGGCTTTATAAGGCTATCACCAAACACCCTGCTGATTGTAATGTACTTCTACAAGAACAAGAAATAATTTATAGAACATTTGGTTTGGTTAAGAGAAGTAAAGTAAGTAAATTAGAACTGTAACCAATACCATTGAAGCAGTGTCACCGATGCCGAAAGGTATAACCTTACTTTTCGATTCATTGTTACGGTCACACGAGAATACTGACGAAGAACTTCGGTGGTCATAAAGTAATACCAATATGAAACTTAAATAAATAAGTTGCTCTACTGTCCCTAAGGTAAACTTTTTCTTTGCGTCTCTAAATAGAAGAAAAACGAGAGATGCTACTGGTGAAAAACTTAATAGTTTTGGTGCCTTCATGAAGTATAATAAGATTGGAAAATACCTATTTAATATGAAGATTAATATAAACTGTTTTTTTTATTTCATTGTGCTTAAAAGACAAAATGCACAAAAAAATTTCCCACCCACGCTTGAGTGCGATTTAAGTATATCGAAAATACACTTTAAATCAGGTTTTATTATTATAAGTAGGTACTCGTACTCTTTTCTACAAAACATCAACAGTACAGTAATTACAAAATTGGTAAGAGAACATTTTAATTAAAGCATCGATGTTAGAAACAAAACAAGTGCAACTTTATAGTGACACGACATTATTTTATGAATAACAGTAAGATAAATAAATACTAGAAAAAAACGATTCAATATCGAATGTATTTCCTCACATTGATCAAATAAAGCTGGCTTGTAGCGAAAAAGTAAAAAGTACTATCGCCATAGCATAATTGGTCAGTGCATTGGGCCGGGACGGAATCCCAAGGGTGCGGGTTTGAGTCCCGTCTGAAGTGTTACGGGTACCTAAGTCGTTTTTTTCTAATACTTACTTATTTTATTAAATAAAAAAGTACCATTGTGGAATGCAAAAAATCTTAAATTTAATAGTTACAATAGTATCAAAAATTCTAATCCTAAATTGATATTCCGCAAGATCTCAATTCATATTGACGACTTCTTTGTTACTTATTGCAGTATCCTATCCTTTGTACTTTCAATTCTGATATCTCAATAAGGCATAACCTACCTTCTTCCATTGCACAAAAGTCCAAAATACCCTGTCGAAAACTTTAATGCATAAAATCTCCCAATTTATTTATACTTGACACTTTTCGAATTTGCACTCTGGTCTGCATATGGTCTGCCAATTTTATTTCCTCGAATGTACTCATAAAGTTTCGTAGTGACTTTTAGGAAATGCTTTAATAGCAGTATTTTATTCGGTGTACGGTTTCGGAGCCCGGGGCGTTGATATCTGCAGCTGGCCTGTGAAAAAGAGATTCCATTGAAGATTGAAAAAGAATCTTTCTGTCTGGGATCGGATCGGGCGTTCCGTTATTGGAAAGAACAAATTCAATGCGATATTGGTTTAAAGTTTGTCAAATGCTTGTTATTTTGAATAGTTATTTCAAAATGTGAATTTTCGTAGTCATTGGCACAAATTAATACAACTTTGCTATGGACAACTTTCTGAATGGAAAAAATAAAACTAAGTTGAAATCAAACTCTAAATTAAAATGTTTCGCATAGTGCTAATATTATTTGGCCTGTCTGAGGCTGTGGCTTGCCAAAAGCCAACAATATCTATCTTAATATGAGCCGGGCTTGTTCCGTAAAAAATACTATCTTGGACGAAAACGTGACCCGAATATTGAGCTTTGGTGATGACAAAATATAATTTTAGATGATGGATAGTAAAAATATAGTTTGAGATGATGGATAGTAAACATTATAGACTATATTACCTACCAACTAACTTACGACTCTTACGAGAGTTTACCACTTTTCAGCTATCGAGAATTCACTAAATCCACAACAGCATTTTTAACATCTTTTGCCGTTGAAAATATCAAAGTTATTTACAGGAATAAACGTGTGAGTTCCCTACTGATTGAATAGAACCTCATTATTGGTCTCACGTGTCTGTGATCCAGATCACGTATTGAAGCAGGTCATTTGTAGAGCTCCTAACTTTACGAGCAGGAATAACCCGAATCTCATATCTATCTAGGTATCTATTCAATGGATTCTGCGTGACGCGAATGAATATTTATTATTGAGAGACATTTGTGGGTTCTCTATTTGATATCCCTTTTTTGTATTTAACTGTTTATACTTGGCGAAAAGCAATGATAAACTGTAGAGGGAATGTTGCAATTAGTTTAACTTTTTGTTTTTATAGTTCCTAAAGTATGTATTCCTAAAGGATTTGAATTAGTTAATTTAATCAATTCTGAGTAAGTTCACTCAGAGGTATATTAAAAAAATCCTTAGTTTATTATATGACAAAACAATTGATCGGTGTTGTCAGGAAAAAACATTAGTTCAGATAATCATCATACGATGAATGTACTAAATACCTATAGACTTTAAATTTTAAAAAAAATTTAAAATGAAATGGGGATATTTTGATACCCTGATAGACCAGTTTAATGAAGATGTATGTGCAGTTATAAGTAAAAAAATAGAGGTAGGTAGTCTGTAAGTGTTGGAAAAAACTTATAAAGATAGCAAGACGCGTGCGTAGAGCAGAGGCATTAATTTATTTCCAAGATTAACGTAAACGAGACAGTCTCTTTTCATCACGCATGTCTAAGTGATCCACAAATCAGTAAAATTTTGGGACACAAACATAGCTCAGTATTTTGACTAATTACGAAATATTGAAACTTTTAAATGTATACTTGATTAGTAAAGGGAAGAGTTAGGGGAGATCAGCTCAATGCGGCCATAGGAGGCAAAGCGGCCATGCCTCATTTCTCGGCAACTTATAACGAAAGTACAATGTTTTATGTTTTGATATGCAGCAAACCTACCGCCCGGCCCCAAGCAGCCATTTGGTAGTGGTCGGAACCAGCATGTGGCCGCGGCAACATGCGAAAGATTTTTGTTCATCTTGTGAAGAAAATCCGGGGTAAACTCAATCTGTTTTGATCAAAACTCTATAAAACTCAATGTTTTTTATTTTATTTACGTCTATTATTGCTTATCTATTTGGCTTTGTTTGTGTAACATTGGTTCCCACATGAGACAAATGTTATGAGCACAGTTAATTTTTGAAACAAAACGGTGGAAAAAGACAAAGCGGTCCGGGCAAAGTGGCCAAGTGCTTTGCCTAGCTGTTGAATATTTTAATTTAAGTAGAAGAACTGTTGGTAGATAAGTATGAGAAAATTGTTGCGTACCTATAACATAACTAAAATAATTATTAATGTAATAATTAAATAGTAGATTGTTATACAAGACGCTAAAATGACCCATTGCATACGAGGTAGTTTTATTCCCGAGCTTTAGCGAGGGAATAAATAGAAACCGAGTTACAATGGGTTTTAGCGTCGTGTGTTACACTCTACTTTTCACTACGAAGGCGAGAAAATAAAATACAATATTAAATACCTAGTTTATACTTACGTAAACGAATCCACTCATTTTTCTATCCTCCACTTTATAAACTTTTCATACAGTATTTAAATAAATGATTTGTGCTTGACGGCAAAAGATTAAAATTATTTCTTTCCTATTACTTACTTACAGGCACACAATTCAATCAGTTTGGTATTAGAGAAAAATTCTAAAGATTTCGCGCCTTTTTTAATTTCTACTGTAGCAGCTAAGAAACACAATGCACGCATTCTACGATCAAACTTAAAGTCACAGAGTATAAATAAGTCTATGATTTCACCGAAGAGATCGCTGCTTTTAGTTCCATTTTCAAAAATAAAAATGAGAAACAGCATTAAGTCGAGCGAGTCTTTTTTCGTGATTATGAATAAAGACTTTTTCGTTTTAGTAGGCTCATTGGTAATAGACAAACATTAAAAAAGAAAAACTTTATCCCCTAGGGGTAATTTTGCTATTTTATCCTGGCTCTTGTACCTTACAATGACGGACTTTTAGAGCAAGAGGAGTGAAAAATAAATTTAGGAAGTATTCGAAGATTCTTAGACTGTAATAATAAATGTCTCATTTGAAACTTAATAACATTTTAACATTGAAAATGTTTTTTCGATCGCTTCGGTAAGGTACCCAATTTCAGCAAAAGTGAGACATTGCCCTGGTCCCGTGAGTTTTGGGTCTACGTGAATGTACTAAATGTCAAAAGATGCCTCTCAGCAAGGGCTACAATACGGTGAAAAAAATTTTTGAAAAAGTCAAAAACTTTTTTCGAACATCGCGTAAATGTAGAAAAATGACACACTTTTTCGGGGTCTTTTCTCACTAAATCGACAATTTCTCAAAAACGAAAAGCGATATCGAAAAAATGAAAAAAACCCCTAGAGATATTCAGTTACTTTTCAATATTGTCTCAGGTCTGGGTGTTTGTCATACCACCGTTGTTTCTGATTTCCATAACACAAGTGCTATAGCTACTTACTTTGGAATTGGAGCAATGTATGTGATGTTGTCAAATATTTATTTATTTATTTATTAGTTAGGCTACCTACTAAAATTAGTATATGTCCCTGACTCTTACGGTCTGGGCTGTAGCTTATCCTTTATGAAGCGAAATGTTGGGATACCGCGGGCGACTTACCCGGCGCGGGATAATGGTAATACGTAGTAGGTACGATTGAAGTTTTTAAATAATTGTATATTTCAAAGCTTGTAATAGTGTTTTATATTTTGTATTTTTTATTTATTTCCACATTTTTTATAAATAAAAAAGTATTTAGATATACAGGGTGGAATTTTTTAATGCCACCTGGAGGGAAAGTACTCTAAACAATGGAGATAGCAAATTCCACTCAAAGAAAACATTCCTTTATTTTTGAAAAGAAACAAAACTGCATTCAATTTTTTTTAAATACCCTTCCCACGCCCAGGAATCGAACCGGCTACAATTCGAAAAAACAACACCATATACTTTTATCATATTCATCTATAGAGTCAAACATAAGGATGAAATCTTTCTTACAAACATGGTAAATTAAATGAAAGGAAAACCATAAAAGACAAGATAAAACACTTTTACTAAATGATCCAATATGTTATTCGCAATAAATTATCTTTGATGTAAAACTATTTCGATAACATGTTCGTAATGCAGACTCCTTATAAGATAGATGAGACATAAAAACTGCGTGTAGCAGTAATCTAAATTATGGAATTTTACATTTGGAAAAGGAACCAGAGAAATACCAGCAACATGGGGCCCATTTCGAACAACAAATAAAATAAGTTTTTTCTCGTTTAATTAAAATAAGTTAAGATTTAATGGTTTTCCTTTGATTTAATTTACCATGTTTGTTAGAGAGATTTGATCCTTATGTTCGACCCTAACGATTGATATCATAAAAGTACAGGGTGTTGTTTTTTCGAATTTTAGCCAGTTCGATTCCTGGGTGTGGGAAGCGTATATTTTAAAAATCTTTGAATGCAGTTATGTTTCTTTTCAAAAATAAAGGAATGTTACCTTTGAGCGAAATTTGCTATCTCCATTGTTTAGAGTACTTTCCCTCCAGGTGGCATTAAAAATTTCCACCCTGTATATTAAAACCATAATATTGATATTGATTAGCTCTAGCAGGTCAACAGATGGTATGACGTGAATAGAGCGTGAAGCGAGAGCTGATTCCCGATCTAGTCAAAGATTTAAAAATCGTTAGATACGGCGGCGCGGGGCGGTACCATAGTGTGACTGCACTGAAATGTCTCCATAAGTCCATATTCAAGTAAGTGACGTCGCTTACTATGTGAAAACGAAAGAGAAAGTAGTGTTAGCAATAACTGTAGGAGCAAAAGAGACGACGCTATTATCTTCAGTACACGTGCTAGGCGTCGTAGCGAGTTTTTGTGTGTAGAGAAACGGATAAACGAATCTTGAGCGAAAGTTGAACAGAAGAGAGATTCTCTACTAGATCCAAAATATTATATATCGTGGGTTGCTGTTATTAAAATTTTTTCGAGATTTGAAATTACTCGATCAGTCACGTCTTTCTTAGTGACTCTGCGATTCCAAATTTTACAACGATCTCTGAGAATGAGAGTGTGATGATGATGCCTAGGTAAACATGAGGGTTGTTATCGCACATTCGAATGATGATGAAGTCGGCGCGAGAGTCTCGCATGCTGCATTTGATTTTGATTTATTTCTTTATTAGGGTTAATTTATTTAGAAATTCAGATGTTTTAGTTATACATAGTACTTATGTTACCTTTCAATAAAATATTAATGTCTATAAGAAAAGAATAATAAAATATTTTGTTAAATTCATTAAATTCATTTTCAATGTACCAGAAGGTCTAATTTATTTTTGGTCTTCTTGTTTTTTAAGCACGATGTTTTTCACCTTTAAATGAATTTCTTGTAATCTTTTGGGATGACCACTTTGCCCTTACCCCCATGGCCGCTTTAGGCGGTCACTTGGGCAAAGCGGTTTTTTGACAAGTTTTCGTAATTTACAAATTAAAAGAAACTATTAAAGTTTTCACAGAATGCGATTACACGTTATAAAAGTGTAATAAATTCCCTATCTATTGGTATAAAATACTTTTCCAAATTCTGTTTTTAACAGCATTTTTTTAAAGTCAAAGTTAAGGTGGCCGCGCTGAGCTGACCTCCCCTACGCCTATTACCGTGTATAACCAATACAACTTTGTAAAGTTGTATTGGTTATACACGGCGTCTAATCCTACTAATATTATAAATGTGAAAGTTTGTTGGTTTGGATGTTTAGATGTTTGGATGTTTGTTCCTCAATCACGCAAAAACTGCTGAACGGATTTGGTTGGAATTTGGCACACAGATAGTAGATAGCCTAATAGATTAAAACATAGGATACTTTTAATCCTGATATTCCAACGGGAACGGGAACCACGCGGGTGAAACGACGGGCGGCTGCTAGTGTAAGTATAAAAACATAGGTGTTAGATTTGTGACGCAAGCGCGGTCCATGAGACCGCAGGCTTGCGGTTTCGGATTCGGTGCTCGTTCACTAGTGGCGTCCAACTGTTGTCCCATGGAATAATTATCGCGGTTGTATTTCATATAGTAAAATAAATCTCTCATAAACGTATTTGCAAACTTAAGACCTTTAATTAAAACGCAAAGTCGAAATTAACAAAAAGAGAAACGATGGCTTACAAAATGCTTACTTTGGAAGAAAATTTCTATCTTCAGTATTTAGAGCACTTTCCACCCTGTATATCGACATTCGCCAACTATTTAATTTGAACACTTTTGAGTGTACAATAAAATAAAATAATTCCATTAACATGGTAACACAGAAACTCGAATTGGATACAAACTCCCACATCGCAAACTTTTAGTTAATAAATTGTAACTAAATAGGGCAGTTGCAAATTAGGAGTGTGAATGAGCAGTAGTTATGCTCTTTCCGTTACGACTTGCGAAACCTTACAACTTACAATCGATAACTTACTCGTACGTTTGTCATCTAAATACTTTTCTTTATATGATATGATATCACACTTATGTTATGACTAACATAACACGTAACAAATCATCATCCTCCTGCCTTTATCCCAATTTATTTGGTCGGCGGGCGCAGCATGTCCGTTTCTTCCATACGTCTCTATCACTCGTCATCTCAAAGTTAACTTCCTTACTAGCCATATCTTCTTTTATACAGTCCATCCATCTTTTCTTTGGACTTCCTCTACCCGTGTATCCATCCACCTTCATACTTAAAACCTTTCGCGTAACATGCTCCTCATTCCTCCGCATTACATGTCCATACCAAGACAACCTGTTTCCCCTTAACTTTTCCGTTATTGGCGCCACTTTCAAACTCCCTCTTATGTTTTAATTTCTTATTTTGTCCTTTCGCGTAACACCACACATTCCTCTTAACATTCTCATTTCAGCTACATGCATTTGTCTTTCATTCATCTCCTTGGTTGCCCAACACTCCGATAAACACGTAACAACACAACGCAACGCCCAACACGTAACAAATAAGAAAGTTTATTGTCATACATAACAAATAAAATTATATAGATATTTCCTTATAAGTAAGCTGCTTTCATAAAGGATTCTTAGTAAAGTATAATTTGATTATATCTACAAAGTATTAGAAATTTCTAAAATATTACACTATTTTTTATTTAGTATGAACTACAAATTGTAATTTTTTTGGTATTAATGTTGTAATAATAATAATAATAATATGTTTTTCTAAGGTTTTTCTATAAAAAACAATACGTTCTAGGGAAACTCACTGTTATTTACCCTACAAACCATTTTCTACAAATTGTAAGGTTGAAAACGCGCTATCGACTTTTCAAAATGAAATAATAAAGGTAAAAATGAAAATCCGTTTAATCTCCTTTGTGTTCTGAAATTCATGACTGAAGGAAATGAAAAATGCAAAGCTTGTTGGAGCAAACTAATGAACTCGGGATTTGTATCTTTGTGGCGTTCAATATTCAACCCTCTGAACAGTTTATTTATGTTTTTCAAACGTTATTTTAAATAAAATTCTACAATAGAATAACAAATCACTTTAAACTTGTCTCTAGTAGTGGTATGATCTATCTATAGAATCTATACTAATTAAACATTATCATTTATCCTAAGTAATTTGTCTATTACAGCAGCTGTTGTCAGTGTTAAAATAATATAAGTAACTTTCACTGGATCAACTCTGAAATCGAGGATAAAATCAGCAGTTAAAAGAAAATTCAATTTGACATAGACAAAAACACCCTTATGGCATGAGAATTTTTCTACTTACAGAATGTCTGAAAAAAATTGCTGATTTTTTCCTAGGCAGGAAGTTTCAAAATTTTTGGTTACAAAAAAACTTCGTCTTCCCAAATTACGGGAGTAATAGCAAAATTGAAATTATTTCTTAGCCACCAACCACATGAGTAAATATTTATTTACTCACTAGCGGCCGCCCGCGGTTTCACCCGCGTGGTTCCCGTTCCCATGAGAATATCGGGATAAAAAGTATCCTATGTTTTAATCCAGGCTATCTTCTATCTGTGTGCCAAATTTCAACCAAATCCGTTCAGTAGTTTTTGCGTGATTGAGGAACAAACATCCAAACATCTGAACAACCAAACATCCAAACCCACAAACTTTCACATTTATAATATTAGTAGGATTTTTAACTGCTACAACCACAACATGTATAGGTATAATAAAGTTTTGACACAATTTTGATATTTCTGCGTAACTATTCTGTCAAAACTTTTTCTTTATACTGTTGTGCATCTGTTGTCAATCTGCATTCTGTTATCTCGTACTTTTGCGAAGACGAAATCAATTTATTTTTTAGACATTTTTCACGTAACAAAAATTCTGAAACTTTTTTCTAGTCATAAAGAAGCTTATTCCTTCCTATGAAAAAAAATATTCACAGATTTTACAGTCCCCGCAAGAATCGGAGCATTGAAAATGAACACAAAAATTTACGAAAAACCAAAATCACATCAAATGCAAAGTCCTATTATATTTTTAAAGTTACCTAGGTAGTACCTACCTATTTATTATTACGATTGTGACACTCGGCTCCGCCTCGTGTCACAAAAGCGCCCGCTGACTGCCTCGACGCAGCCGAAATAATATTAACCAATTTTCGAAATTCCAACAAATGCACTTCTCGTCGGCTTCTGCATCTTTTAACACTATTACCATGACGATCGGTCAATAATCATAGAAGCTACATCACTTTTTATGTACGGAAACAGCCGTTTTTCTACAATTCCAAATCTAAAGGGATTATAAACCGATTTTCAAAATTATTTCGCCATTTCATAGTTAAACTAATACCCTAGGACCCTTTTTTTAATTTTTTCTTAAGTCGGTTTTTTTTCCGAAATATTTACAATTTAGTAAACAAACATCCTCCAAAAAATCTGGAATTTTTTGGAATTTCGCAAAATTCCAAAAAAAGTTACCAGTCGATTTTCAAAATTCAAACGTTCACACGTGTCTCGATAAACTCCTCAACTTTTGGTACTATTTTTATTTCGATGCTTCCAAAATCCTTGGAGATATGGTCAAAAATACGTCTCAGGCGATTTGCATCTGATAACCATTTTCAATGGTAAAATCGGTCAATCCTTACTAATATTATAAATGCGAAAGTCCGTTTGTTTGTTTATTTGTTTGTTTGTTTGTTAAGCCTTCACGTCTTAACTACCGATCATCATGAAATTTTGCATACATGTTGTCATCATCATCATCATCATCATATCAGCCGCACGACACCCACTGCTGGGTATAGGCCTCCCCCAAGGATTTCCACGACGATCGGTCCTACGCTTCCTACATCCAGTGGCTTCCGGCAACCTTCGCCAGATCGTCGGTCCACCTTGTCGGGGGCCTAACCCACGGAGCGCCATCCGGTGCGCGGTCGCCATTTAAGAACCTTTCCGCGATTCGTCCAAGTTTCCGCCCCAACGGCCGTCGTTTTTGGTAGCCGATCCGCATCCGGGGATTCTTAGCACCCCCTGCCCCGCCGTTTCCATAGCCGCTACCGTAGCTAGGAATAGCGGGGCCGCCGGGGACTGGGGGCCAATTTGTTTGTGTGTCCATCATGAGGGGGTTTGCCATAATCGCCACGCTTGGCAGGCGGGTTGGCGATCGCAGTAGGCCAAGGTTTTTGGAGACGCTGCTTTCGAGGCCCGTCTCCATGGCTATGTTCCCTTAGTCGCCTTTTACGACACCCACGGGATGAGAGGGGGTAGTGCTATTCTAACCAGGCACATACACGGCATACATGTTGTCAGGGATACAGAAAAGGACATAGGGTACTTTTAATCCAGAAAAAACGAACAGTTCCCGGGACAGCAAAAAAAACTGTCCACGCAAACGAAGTCGCGGGCGGCCTTAGTTTGATGTATTCATTCCCCATTCTGTTACAGCGTGTATACAACCGTATTTTAATGATTTACCGTGTCTAATTATAAAACAGCGACGTAGTTCTCAAGTTAAGAATAGTTCGTTAAGAACGCTCGCAAACTTTGCGCAAGAGGCACTCTTAATTACAGCGGGTGCTGCTGAAATTTGATTAAAATTAAAATAAAACTATTAAGCTGGCTTAAATTTTGTATCTTAAGGGATCATTCTGATAGAACGCGACTACGCGATTGTCGCGCGAGTAAAGTTAGGGTTTTCTAGGATGACGGTGCCGTCATATTACGGCCGTAATTTAGCGGCGTAGAACGTTGTCTATGTAAACAATACGGCGTGGTTTCTGACGATACGTTACGGTGTCGCCGTATTTTTTTTACATAGACAACATTCACTGCCGCTATATTACGGCCGTAATATGACTGCACCGCTATCCTAGGAAAGACCATCGCGTGTTCGCGCGATGACAATCGTTCGACTAAAATTCGCGCGAACTTGAGATGATCGCGTTCTATTAGGACGATCCCCGCTACAAGATTTTATTCATAATTTAATTATACAATTTTGCTCATAATATTGCCCAAAATATTAAGGTTTCGACTATTTTTATTTTTTGTACATGATTGTTGAAAATATTGTTTGTAAAGGTGTAATCAAATACAAGGCACTGGGTCAGTATAATTTCATAAATATAAGTAAATTATTTGTATTTAAAAGTAAAATTTTCAGGAGCCTATCTTTGCTTTATCATGTATTTTCATTTACTTTCTCTGATAAGAATAAATTACTATTTTCTTACTGATAATAAGTAGGTAATAAAAATTCATATCGTTAATTCATATTTTTATTTAATTTTTTATTGTCATAGAAAGCCATGTAAGTATTCACCTAATAAAAAAATCAAAAGAATAACATACCCATTATTTATTCAAATACCTAGGTACTTTTTGGTATGCAATAACTTGTAATTTATGGGGCGTTACTAGAAATTAATCTCTAAACAAATGATTTTATGGTTTATTTGCCCTTGAACCCGCGGATCTGTTGGAGAGATGCCAACACATATTGGCTCTCTGGAATCAATTTGATTTTGGGCAAATATTTTTTATGAAAGTTATGATTTTCATTCGGTCGTATTGAATAGGAAAATACAATTTTATTGTTTATAATTCATAATACCCTACATTTAGTATGTAATCTTATACTACGAGTAATGTACTAACATTTCAGTAAAATTATTCTAAGATTCTCCAATAGTTTTTTAAGCTTCGATTAGATTTTTTATTGATTAGTTAAAAGAAATATTTCTAGTTCCAGTGGCAAAACGCTCGAACATATTGAACGAAAATTTTTTTCCTTCCTTCGATTTTTTAAATAAAGGCACAACTTTTTTGATAAGTACCTACATTATCAAATTTTAATGTCAAAATGAACATTATAATTATTTGGTGTGCACACAGATAAATGCCCTAGCAAAACCCGTAGTAGGTACTGTACCTGTATAAGACATGAATAAATTAACATTCATTTCTTACAATATTAGGTACTCGACGAGTTTTTATGAAAGGAAAATTTCTCAGTGAAAATGAAGGAAAAGCCTTAAGCCGCCCGATATTAGAGTTTCTAGATCGATATCATGTCTGTGTCTGGGTGTTTAGGTCTTTAGTTTTTACGGTAGCACATTTATAACGTTATCACATTTCTACGGAACGGGTGTCCCGAGGGGAATTAGCCTGTGTTTAAAATTGTTGCGGTTTTGTTGGTTTATTTTCAGCCTGTTTCTGTTTCTCTCATTCAGTTAAGTTGTTCTTATCTCAATATGATTAGTGGATTGATAAATCTTTTCTTTATTAACTAACAGTCACTCAATATTTTTGTCGGAAGATTAGGCATAAATAAGAAAATGCAATGGAAATGGAAACGATCACCACAATAGAGTAGGTGTACAATAGAATCTTGCTACGAAATGGAAAATTGGACATTGATAATTTACGAACATGACGTCGTCAATAGGGATGATGACTAATGAATAAAATAACGAAATACTTATTAAACTTTTAGAGTAGCTTGTATACCTCTTGGTTTTATATTGCGTATTATTTGTATTGTATTGTATTTTGCGTATCAATAAAATTGAGTATTTGCTTGCCCTAGTTTCTGATGGGTATAAAAAAATCTGTCGCCGTCGAGGTATGAATTCATACTGGAGAACCTCTAGGGGTCTCTGAATCTGTAATGTAAGTGAACCCCGGTGCCTAAGTATAGCATGGTGCTATATTTAGACACCTGCTGATAGTACAGAGCGCCGAAAGTTCGACTGAACATGTTTGCAGCGCAGTGAAATAACTAATTAGCCGAAATAACGTCACAATATCTACGACCTAAACTTTAGCGTCCAAAGAGCCGTACTTTCGGCACACGTGGCGCTACACTAATTGTTTCGTTCGTCATTGTAACATTGTACCCTGACTTGTTACAATGCAGCCCAGACGAGTACCGCACAAGTCTGAGCCGTCCTTCAGGGTTCGCCCTATTTGCGGTGAGGCGGTCACATGAGGCTGTGCCCTGCATTAAGTAAAGTAGCTCGTCACTAGGGCTGCACGTTATTCTTTAAAAAAAAAAACAACTTAATGTCGGATCTGATTTCTTTGAATTTTCAAACGACTTTCAAAAGACCCTGCTTACGTCATCAATATAATATTTCAGGTTTAAATTGTCATACGTGAAAAAACGCGTAAGTTATATTTTGAGGTTTTATTTACATCTGTGGTAAGCACAAAGTAACATCTTTACCTAGTATGTGGTCATAATTTTTCGCATTGCGTGCCTATTTTCAATGCCTGATAAACGAATATTTATTATTATTCAATTGCTAATAACATTGAGAAGCGTAATGGCATGGCAACCCTAGGTAAAATCAGCCGAACCTGAGATTAGGTTCAACATTGCGTAACTTGATTTGTGAACATTTTTATCTGATTACTGAAATGTGCGGCTTTTAGGTTTAAGTGGGTCTTATTAGTGAAAGTGAAACAAAGTAAATACATAAATTAAATCAGATACGGATTTTTATTTCAACTTGAACCCACTATAAATACCTAAGTCGGGAGATAATGACTAAATTACCCTAATGAATAAAGTTTTTATTCCTCCTTGACAATGGGTTATTGTTAAGCGTTTCCTCTCTCGACCCTTAAGGGATTCTTTGATATATCTTTTATGCCCCTTACCCTGAGTACCGTCTGTCGTATCCTAATATTCCGTCGTTAGGGTGAATGGCCCATGTATAAGTTTCGTGTAAGGTGATCCTATTCTTTTCATAGCTAAGAAGATATTAACTGCAATGTAATACTTCCTTAGGAGCTCAAACTTTATTAACAACGATCCTGTGAGCTGGATTTTAATGATAAGGAAGATTTTTCTCATTATTCTCTTTATTACACTAAAACCCAGTCATATATGGAGATGTTTACAATAGGGATGTTGACTTATGAATAAAATAACGAAATAATAATAAAAATCGTAAACATATCAAACTTTTGGAGTAGCTTGTATACCTCTTGGTTTTATATATTGCGTTTTATTTGTTTTATGACCCTTCAAAGTTGGGTGGACAAGTCAATTTAAAAAGTATAAAATTTGTTAAAATAAATAATACATTTAATTAGTCCGTAAAATTTATAGCAAATTTGTCAAAGAAACCATTTTGATAAACACAATATTTAAAATAGCCGCCGGACAAATTTGCTACGCGTTGCATACAACCTACGAAGGCGTGACGTCATAACTTGGTAGCCGTTAGTATGGAGCGTTTTCGGGTGAGTCCAATTTTGTGCATTTCAAACTGTGATATCTCGGGCAGTTTTCATGCTAGCGAAATAATTCTTATACCAATGTTCCTTTTTTTTGAGGGGTAATTTATGTAACATAAATTAAAAAAATAGTCAACATGCCTATTGTAAGCAAAGGTAGGCTTACCTCTATAAGAGTTTTCTTCTAGATAACCTTGAACTTGTTAGAGATTTTGTTAATTAGTAGGTAACACAAATAATCTTAAATAATCTTCCCCAATAGAATTATTAGAAAAGCGAAATTCATTCAGACATGTTGAACTTACGGCCAAATACTAAAAGTTAAGGCCACCGTAAATTCAAAAAAGTTGTCAGATTTGACAGAAACTCTATGAAACTGACAGCTTCCTTAAAGTTAAGGAGACCTTAACTTAAGATTTTAGCTAAGAAGCCTTTGAGTATTCGGCCGTATCATTCAAAAACGTACCCAACATATTATGACTTTTACATGGTGAAGATTTGACAGAAACTCTATGAAACTGACAGCTTCCTTAAAGTTAAGGAGACCTTAATTTAAGATTTTAGCTAAGAAGTCTTTGAGTATTCGGCCGTATCATTCAAAAACGTACCCAACATATTATGACTTTTACATGGTGAAGATTTGACAGAAACTCTATGAAACTGACAGCTTCCTTAAAGTTAAGGAGACCTTAACTTAAGATTTTAGCTAAGAAGCCTTTGAGTATTCGGCCGTATCATTCAAAAACGTACCCAACATAATATTATGACTTTTACATGCTTATTTGTTTTCTAAGAAATTAAATGTAGTATATAACATAATATCACTATATCTACATAAATAAAACAAGATCAATTATTGTAAAACTTTATTGTTATGTTTATAACCTTTTTAAAATGTTAAATTCAAGAAAACACTATAAAATTCACATTTGTCAGTTGGAATCCATTTTACCTTACATCACTATTCTTTATTTGGATGCTGAAGGTGACGAAAATAGAAAAACTGCATTCCTGCAGTGTTTTCCTGACCATAGTGAAAGTGAAACTGGTAGTATGATTCTGAAACAATACTAATCATTATAATTACCGAGCATTCCCACTAGACAATTAACAATGTTTCAAACACTGTTTCGAAACAGATATGACCGAATTATGGAAGTAGGTAGTCAATAGCTTTGTAGCAATGAAGGAATTCTGCTACTACTATGGAATAAAGTTCAATAACATGCCCGACTAACATGTTAAACGAATTGGTTTATCAACATGGCTGGTGTTTATAGTTGAGAGTCGTATGTTTATGTTGATTGCAGTCAAGAACTTTAAAATTATATTTAGAGGAAACGTGGGGAATAAGCTAGCACATCTTGTTATCTTTATAATTTTCGTATGTCAAATGTAACATTACTGTTCCACAAATTCATTGCATTAGCACACTTTCATAATTTGAAATTACAAATAAACATATATTAGTTTGACATTTAAATTAGAAATTGTTTTGACATTAAAATTAAGTAATAATTTGAGTGACATATTTTTTATTAGCAATTTTACAATAAAATGATTTGAATTTTACAATAATCTGTGTGGCATTACTTTGTGAATATTTTACTGATATTAAAATGTTATGAATAATTTCATTTGATAATAAAAGAATATTGCATTTATTTCAAGTAACAATGTTAATTTAAGTAAATATTGAATTTGTTAAGAATAAAAATTTGCATGCTGATGATAATGACTGAATGGGCCGAACTTATAAACTAGATGTTATGAATAATTTCATTTGATAATAAAAGAATGTGGCATTTATTTCAAGTAACAATGTTAATTTAAGTAAATATTGAATTTGTTAAGAATAAAAATTTGCATGCTGATGATAATGACTGAATGGGCCGAACTTATAAACTAGATGTTATGAATAATTTCATTTGATAATAAAAGAATGTGGCATTTATTTCAAGTAACAATGTTAATTTAAGTAAATATTGAATTTGTTAAGAATAAAAATTTGCATGCTGATGATAATGACTGAATGGGCCGAACTTATAAACTAGATTAAGACCTTCAGTGTACCCTATTCAAAGACAAATAAATTAAATTCTAATTTCATATTATGAAAAATAATTATCATGCAATGTGTCAGTGGACGGCTTGTTAGAATCTTTGTTAGAAGTAATCAGGATTTGTATATGATGTGTGTTTTTGTTTTACCTACTGTTTAACATTCCACTGTAGAATGTAAAAAAATTGGACTTCTGTCCGCAAACATTATTAATAAGCCTGCAATAAAACGGCCTAAAAACTCTTCATTCGTTGAAATTTAGAAAACCATTGAAACTTGTAAACATTGTAAACTTGTGTATCAAAAGCCAGTTCCTTCCTTAAAGTAGACTTCTGCCCCCCTACTCAAATGGCCACTTTTCTATTCGTTCGCTAACTTAAAGCTTAAAAATAAGCAATTAAACGATCACGTCACACGTCGCAAGTTAATGCAAATCACAGACATAGTTGTATTGTATGGAATTGCCAAGCCTACGACACGTAATTTTGGAGTTTATGGCTTATTTTTGGAGTTTGTGGCTTATTTTTAATTTTTAAGTTAGTATACGAATAGAAAAGTGGCCATTTGAGTAGCCCCCCTGAATCAAGGTAAAAAAAATCATTTATAGCAGTTTAACTGACGTCAAATAACCGTTTATTTTTCATCGACGTAGCCCACAGGCGTCGTCGACGAATAATTAATTATCTGTAATCTCTACGCCCAATTAAAGTAGCTACACCCATTCATAATTTCGGTCCTAATTCATGTGTGAACTTCCGACATTAACGCCTCTGAAATCACTGCCATGCCTTCATTTCCTTTTTTTTAGATACTACACATGTTCTTTTAGTCAATCATCATTCATCATTCATCAAAGTAAAGAGTTTTAGTTTCTTTCTTTGGTCATCACATCAAGTTATTCAAGTACTTTATACCTAAATATTTTAAATCATGGACTTGAAATGAGGGCTTTTCAAAGTGACATTTAAAAAATAATAAAAGTAATTATTTGTCTCACAAGATGGCGTTGATAGAAAGAGAAGCGTCAAAATTGTCTTATTTTAAAAAATAAATGGCCTGTACTTAAGAGGCAAGTAAGCAATCGCTCGCTGGCTGACATCTGCCCAAAGAGGGTTTTTAGGGTTACATTTGCCTGCCTCCCTGAGTGAGTACTCTTCGAAGCTTAGTAAAAAATCACATTGACACATACATTTTCATCAACGGCATCTATCGAGCCTACAGTTTTTTGTCATTTTCAAAAGCCCTCATTTTGATTGGCAGTTTATAAACTTTTTTAGACAAAATTAAATTAAAACTTTTTTCCGACGGAATTCAAGTAATATTTTACTTGAAGTAACAAGCAATCATCATTACATTATCATCATCATGTTATGGAAATTAGGAACAATGTAAGTACCACAGGCGCCCATACCCGACTTATAGAAAAGTTCATTTTCTTAACTAGGAATCGAACTAAAAATCGAGGTCGTCTTATTGTTGTCACTTTTCCCATTCAAACATTCTGCCATAACAAGAAATGCTACAAATAAAAAAGCGCAAAAAAACTAACAACTGCTTACAAAGGCTTGTATTGCAAAGTTTTGTGTAAACCAAAGAGTAAACGGAATAAAAAATTTCAATCGATACACATTTTATGTGATACGTGACATTGAAGCGAAACCCCGGATAGTCTCTACAACATAAATCTCCTAAAGTAAACTTTAAAATTTAGTACAAATGACGTCAGATTGACGAAAGACTTAAATCATTTTAAACCTTACTGTATTAAGCGTTGAGTCCAAAATAATTTTGAGTTTTTGCATCTGGATCGAGTACTGTAAATCCGATTCCTAAATTACTAAATCCATGTGAGTTTTTCATTTTGTGGTAAATTGATGTGTTACTGTGTGTTCGGTACAGATATTATTTTCATACGTAAGTATAGTATTCAAATAAAATCTACGTACTTACATTGGAATTCTCAAATATTGTATTTAGTCTAGCTAAAACAGTCCGAAACTAGGAAATCAAAACAATCGATTCTATTAGTGAATTTATGAGTTATTGCTATTATATTTATGAAAATATCTGCGTGTTTTGACAGACTTAAAATATGTGTTTACTTTTCTTTCAGTATCGAAGCTTTTACAATAAAAAAATGTGAAGTTCGGATGAGAAAACTTAATAAGATTAAAATCAGAACCAGATGAAATAAACCGCCTCTGTGGTCTAGTGGTTCGCCCGCCAATGTAAGACGCAGGAGTCCCGGATTCTATTCCCAGGGAGGGTACAATATGTTCTCGGTTTGGTTGGTGGTAGGGCTTATTTCAAGTCCGCCTGGCTAGCTACCACACCACCATCTTACCTAAGTCTGTTTCAGATTGCCGGATAACAACAATTTAAAATTTGTTGTTGTCCGGCAGTTAGAGGTAAGATAGCCACTTCCTCTCACTGATGAGGTTTCCGGGTGTAGTGCGCTTACCACTTTTGTTTACGCCAATTGGCTAATTTAATTTTCGCGCTCTTCGTGATGTGGCGTCCTTCAGGTTGTTCCTTTCCCATTCCCTCTTATACATCACCATACGCCGAGTGAACGAGAAAGAACATTGTGCCTACAACAGCGCCAATATAGTAATGAACTATTTGACCACCGCTATATGTTACATTATCGAGAACCAAATTCAGCTTGTTGCAGTAATTTTCATCTCCGCTTTAAAAATCTAAGTAAACCGCAAAATTATATATTCTGTGCTATTACCGCGTCCCATAAACTTTTTATAAACTTTAATTAGCGCTCTATAGTGCATTGTGTGTGGTGTGAAATACGCCGGCCGGCAGTGAAAGAACTAAATTGCCTGTCCATCCGAGGTATTGGGTGTGAGACGCTCAAGTACGGCGTTTCCTGAAGGAGAAGAAGCTAATCCAGAACATGCGTCGGTGAGTCCCCTTTTGCCTTTTTCCAAGACCTTCGAAGACTCCACATCACATTATCTCAACCGCCCCGCTCCGCAAACTATAGTCCACAAAAGCCATACCATAGGTCTTATCATCACTTATCATAAGTGAGGTAAAGGCCAAGCTTTATCCCGTTGTGAATAAAAAAAACAAGTCAATATATTAAAACAGAAAAATTTGATTAGAATTTCATTTAAATTGCTTAAGATAAGTCTCTGAGGCAGAGAACTTTAAAGTATTTTGGGAAGAAAAGTCATTGAAAGCGACTAACTTTAAATTATAAATAGCTACATGACACACATACAATTTCCCAAACTGGAAACTCAAAACAAACATAGTGTTGTTGGCGCCGCAGTGCAATTTGTAGCGAGCCGTGACTCTCACGATATTTGGGAAAGCTTAATAATAGAATGACGGTTATTGTCACTAGGGTTGACAAACCTCGTACAATACTTTTCAGAAAATAACGTATTTTACGTCACTAATTGGATTTTTTTATGCTTAACAAGATACTGCTTGGCCTTCTCCTGACCTGATGTTAAGTGACGATAAGGCCGAAGATGGAAGCGCACTACACCCGGAATCCTCATCACTGAGGAACTGGCTATCTTACTTCTGTTATGGCGTCAGACTTAGGTAAGATGGTGGTAAATAGCCAAGCGGACTTTAAATAAGCCCTCATCATCATCAGCCTATCATCGTCCACTGCTGAACATAGGCCTCTCCGAGTGCACGCCACTGAACACGATCCGCGGCTACAGTCTATCACGTTTTTGCCAGCCACCTTGCGAAGACCATCGCTCCACCTTGTCTGAGGGCGTCCCACATTACGTTTGCCGACACGCAGTCTCCACACCAAATAAGCCCTACCACCAACCAAACCGAGTACAAATTGGGAATCGAACCCGGGACCCCTGCGTCTTACACGGGTGGGCGAACCACTAGACCACAGAGGCGGTTAATATTTAATCAATTTTGACTCGTCAATACACTTAAGTAAGCTTAAGAAATAATTTAAGTTTTATAAAAACCAATATTTGCACGGCATAGACAGACAACTTTACATAAACCTCTAAAACAGTGCAAATGAGTCTGAAAATGTTTTTTTTTTTTAGATTAAAATATTTTTCGAGATAGTTGACAAACTGACAACCCTATAGAACTTCTTTGATTTTTCACTGGTGAAAGAACTGACAGATGAAGGAATTTTCTTACATTATTTTTCTATACAGTCGAATGGTTGTGCCTAATAACTTTCTAAATACATTGTATAAATTTTAAAATATAACACCACTTGAAAAATATCTTGTAGAACAAAATGTCTACTGATGAAAGTTTCTTTCTATGTAGATCGGCAGAACAAGTGAAAATCACCTAAAGTAAAAATAAAACACAAAAAATTTTAATGACAAGTGCTGAAGTAATTCGATATCATAACTAATTTTACAACCGTATTTATAACCAAATGTTATCCACGCATCTGTTGTAAAAAGTGAATGAGCTTATTTCAATCAGGAGTGCGGAGGCCATAAAAATAAACTGCGTAGTGGAACACGTGGGTCCATTACGACCCCTGCCCTACATTCAAGTTCCCACAATGGAAGTAGGACCATTCATAAATTGGTAAAAATATGCGACGTAATTTGAAAACTTGTGTAATCTTAATAACTTGCTGAAGCTTGAACGGTTTAGTACAAATAGTAGAGCTGCAACTATTGCACTTGTTTAGTAAATTACGAGCGTTATGAACACAATGTAAAAACAAATGTGTCAGACACATTTGTTCAGCTACTTTTGATTTGAGGCTGATTTTACCACACAGGATAGACAAAAATCTTTTGTGAAGTACAACATTTATACAGTGTGTTGGGTTAATTACCAATATTACTAATCAATGGCACATCCATGTACGTACATCTACCATATTCGGCTTATTATAATGGTATTACCAAATATCTTGTATTAAGGACTTACTAATATTATAAAAGCCAAAGTCCGTTTGTTTGTTACGCCTTCATGTCTTAACTACTGATCCGAGCATTATGAAATTTTGCATACACGTCGTCAGGGTTAAGTTAAGTTAAAGACATAGGGTACCTTTCATCCCGAAAAAAGGGTTGTTCCCGAGGTATATCAAAAAACTTTCCACGCAGATGAATTCGCGGGCGGCCGCTAGTATTTAAATAAAGATCAAATGACAATTGACTGTTTTATTACTTCTTAACACTATTTTTGACGACACGTTATATTTAAAGTTAAAAGTGGGTTAAAAGTCCCCTGGAACGAATCCAATTTTAGGATCACTTAACTGTCAGCCTACTGTTTACGCGGAGCTGACATTTTTGACAGACCCAAGTCTACCGATGTCAAAACAGTACGTAATGTTTTCTTTAACTACCGACCAAAGCTTCTTGCTACCGACAATAGTTATTTGTTATAGTAGAGACCAAAATCTATTTATGCTGCGAGTGCTGACTTTAAATCACGAACTAGCGAAGAGACTTCTGTACCCTTAGGACGAACATCTATCGAGAAAAAAACGCGCGTAAAATTACTCGATAGTGTAATTAGCTATGGAAAATATAATTTCGATTTACAGCGATAGATGGCACTGTACAAATTTCTCATACAAATTTACTCTATCAAATGTTCGTTACGCAAGTTATTTTGTTCGATAGCTGTTTGTGCTAAGGCACCAAAAAATTTTTGTTTTGATCTCATCTATAACCCCTTCGCAGCAATTCGTCATATTTCCAGTGACACTGTATAATGACTGCGTTGCTGGCAGCGGTGATGATGGCCGAGAGCGGAGCTTAGCGGAGGTCCAGGCCGTCACAGCGCGGTCAGCAGTTTTAAAGGCACGAAACATATCGAAAATTTGGTCTCGGTTTACCTAAACAACTTTTCACATCTACCAGTGAGAAAAGTGCTATAGGTGCAATATAAGTGGTATTAAGTGTAATATCAAAACTCTCTACAATATATTGTAAATTGATATTTTTCAGTGCTTTCTTTGGGAGGAGGGGGCTGACTTAGTGCATCGCTAATGATTAACCTAAAATCTTGAAACAACATTGACCCTGTCTCTATAATCACGGTTAACTGTGCTTCGAGCCTGCCCAAATTAGCCCAAAAAGCCCAAATTGGTTTTATTATTCCAAGGACAAACTTTTAAAACAAACTAATATGTACCATTAACCATTTTCCAAGCTCAAATCAAACAGACGATAAAAGCATAACATGAAGCATGAAATATGACCCTTCTTATTGTAAAGACTATGGAGGAAAAAGCATCTGTTAAACATCCATTAAGGAAAATAGGAAAACCATTTATTTGGTGAACGCCTCAATGGGAGCTTTAGCAATCCGACAAGACGTCTAGACTTCACAACGGCTGTTATTTACACTGTGTAGGTTGAGCAAACTTTCATTGCAAAACAGGAAACAGATAAATCCTACTTAATATTATAAATGTGAAAGTTTGTGGGTTTGGATGTTTAGATGTTTGGATGTTTGTTCCTCAATCACGTAAAAACTACTGAACGGATTTGGTTGAAATTTGGTACACAGATAGTAGATAGCCTGGATTAAAACATAGGATACTTTTTATCTCGATATTCCCACGGGAACGGGAACCACGCGGTTTCACCCGCGAATTTCAACCAAATCCGTTCAGTAGTTTTTGCATGATTGAGGAACAAACATCCAAACATCTAAACATCCAAACCCACAAACTTTCACATTTATAATATTAGTAGGATTATGATATTGTAATGATGATACCGTAAGTATAATTTAATGTACATAATGTTACTGACGTAAGTATCGTATAACGTATTTGTATTTGAACAATTGAATTACAAGGTGTTTGGTAAAAGCCTTATAAAGCCGAATATGGTAGATAGGGACCATCAAATTGAACAACTTTTACTATGGGACCAACTCCGAAATCACGAAAAAAAAATCAGCTGTTCCATACATTTTGATATTTTCGTTATTATTTTTTGTATGAAACAGCTGATTTTTTTTCGCGATTTCAGAGTTGGTCCCATAGTAAAAGTTGTTCAGTTTGATGGTCCCTATCTACCATATTCGGCTTTATAAGGCTTTTACCAAACACCTTGTATAACTAAAAGCCCCAGCACTCAATGTCAAAAATGAACTAAAAATTGTATTTTATTCATCGAAATGTATTACTATGTAGTAGTTCATTTCGATGATTTTATTAAACTATGGACGTAGTTTATGTAAGCAAACACATTTTACATTAAATGTGGCAATATCAAATACAAAATATCCTTTAAAAATAGAGTTCGTGACAAACCCCAGCATTATCCTATTCAAATCAATAAAAATAAAATGTTTTATCGTTTTACTCAAAATGTCATTGAGTGGATATTGCCTTATGGTTCAATTGAGGATTATTTTACGTCAACGTCATCCCTCTGTTTTATGTAAGTTTTAATTTGTTTTTAAACTAGGAATCACCAACAATAGACAGTTGTGTATAAATTACTTTGTTTGACTGATGGATGTTTTATCAAGAATTTTCATTATCACTTTGGTATAAAATCGATCGATTTCACAATTTGTCTTTAAAATATTATCGTAAAATATAGAAACAAGTCGTACAAAATTAGAAATAATGGTTATCCCAGCGCTCGCGGCAATATATCGCGTAAACTCCACACTTTTTATTTTTTATTATACTTGAAAAGCGTTTAATTATTGTTATTTGTAAAAGAAGTGCTAATAATATGACATTTATTTCATGTACTTGACTTACATCTCAGTAGCATTTTCCGATGAAAATTATCCAATTTGCGATCTCCACAACCCGCCAGTGGAAGAAGTAGACCAGTGGACTATAATGGACAGCAGGCAATGAGAATAAACTATTAAAAAAGTAAATTAGTGTTTTTCTATTGGTAATGTCTAGAACTTCCACACAAAAGGTGATAAAACTTGAAAATCAGACTTTATGCAACAACGCCCGCTCGCCATCAAATAAATGAACCGGTTTCAGTATTTTTTTACCCGATTTTACTCACTTACTCAATGTTTTTAGCATCCCTGCTGGCCTATTTTGGTGAAATTGGGCCATATTGGAGTGCAGGCCGTAATCATTATAAACGAGCTGCCATTGTGTGCCTTCCTGGCAACAGTTAAAAGCTATGGCTCTATACGGTACCTCGTGTGATGTCAGGATAAAATACAATGTTCCAGTACAAATATGTGTAAAATCGTCCAAATGTGACGTTCTGAACACACAAAAAATAATATTAACTATTTTATATTTTTGCATAACTTGCACAAAAAAACCCTGAATATTGTAGATAGGAATCAGCAAACTAAACAACTTTTACTATGTCACTAAGTATGAAATAGCGAAAAAAATCTGCTGTATCATACAAAAAATAATAATGAAAATATCGAAATGTATAGATTTTTTTGCGATTTCAGAGTTGGTCCCATCCCATGCTTAAAGTTGTTCAGTTTGATGGTCCCTATCTACCATATTCGGTTTTAGGGGTTTTATTGTAACACGTTGTATAATGTTATTACTTAAACACGGATTATATTTTAGAAATCACTTAAAAGTATCAATTATCACTCAACAATGTTACAAAAAAATTAACCGTCTCGTCGTCGCTATTTTGTTGTCGAGAAAGTTAAACCAATTTGGACGCGACTTGTTAGGGACATAAAAAATGTAATAAATGTAATTTTGGTAATCAGGACTATATTTATCTGTAAATTATGATTGTTACAATAACTATTTTTCATTTTAATTTTAATTTTCATATGTTTAGTTTTGGTGGCTCAGTAAGTAAGGCGATAACGAAATGACCTAGCCCCCCTAGCAGGCGACAGATTTTACTTTTTTTACCTGTCTTTTGCTTCTTTTCCGATTTTAACTGCCAAAGATAAATTTTGACAGTTGAATCGCTATAAATCCCTATATCATATCGAGTTTCAGTAGTGGTCATGCTACGGGGCCGGATAAAATAAAACAGGTAGTTTATTAAAAACACAAATCAGATAGAGATTTATTTATTTTGAAAGCATTTCTATTTCAGTGTATTTTCAATATAACACGTAGCAGTAGTAGTTCGTTGCGCTCTGGTTCGTTAGCCCAATTTGGCGCGCTATCCTGCAATTTTTCAGCTTTGTGCCAAAAAAAGTTTCAGCCTAAAACTGGATTAGCTTATTTTTGGACCGAATTTTGAAGTGCGATGTTGCAATTGTTATTTAGCTTCGAAAGACAATTCATTGTTAGCATCATCTCATCATAAGCTATTTTAGTCCCCACTACTGGGCCAGCTTAAGGCTCCGTTATGCGAAATCATTTGTCTCCGTCTTTTTCTTTACGTGTAAAGAGTATGGAAAATAACCTCACTTCTGCACTTTTTCGATGTTTTTTTGTTATTTTTTCATCATTATCTTAAGCAAAATTATCTTTCTTGAAAAAAAGTTATTGGAGCAACTGCACAGTAAGTTAAAGTGTATTTTAATGTAGAAATCAATGCGTTTCCGCTATTATTTACGCCAAAAATATGGCCCGTGACAAGCGCTATTGATGATATTCTGTTTTTTTTTACAATCATCGGGGAGGCCTATACGCAATTAAATACGTCTTGTAGCTACTAGATTATCTCTTTAGCTTGTCGTATGTTTTTTTTGTGGCTACAACTTTACGTTTTCTATATAAAAATATGGCCCGCGCAAACCATGTTTTTCTATTATGGCCCCTTAAGGAAGAAAAGCTTTTTTTCCTTAGAAATTTGGTATTCTTTTTGTAAAATACATAGGTAAGTATCTGTTTATACTTAATCCCTTTATCAAGTTTTTCATAAAATACAGAATAATGCACGCTTCACTACGCTAAACCTAAAGTCGACGACAAAAAATAAAACACAAATGGAAATCAACCCTTCAAAACACACGTCACGGACCAGACTGGGGTATAAACGTCCGCATTTGTTACGAAACAGTCCCAACTTTCGAATTTACATAACTTAACCCTCCAGAAACAAATACTAAGAGAATAATAAGAGCCCTAACAAGGACCAACGTCATATTTTCGTGTCGAAAACGTGTGTTACGTCCAACATTTTGCGGCCGTCACAGGTCTCAATGGACTGGCTCAGTGAAAAACTTTCTTGGCTTTTCTTTAATAAGCAATTTTGTAACCTTTTTGTTGTTTGGTTACGTCAATCATCATGATAATTTTATATAAATTGTACCATACGTATTTACCACAAAATAAAGTCTTTACGTCAAGTTTACATTTATTTTAGTTTCTTTACATTCGTGTATATTTCGTTATACAGTTCTTAACTATTTAAAACTACACAACAAATCATTTGAACAAAGCAAAAAAGTTCACGAATCGTGTCAATGAAATAAATAATATCACTTTCATATGTTTTGTATGTAATTGATGAGAAAAATCGAGTACCCTGCCACCAAAATGTCACGTTAAACCTAACCTGAATAATTCGTTTTTAGATTTTACCAACAAGGATTAATTTAGCACTTTTATTACAAAAACATATGATTTTATGTTTAATTTATATTTGAAAAATCTTAATCACGAATTATCCTTACTAATATTATAAATGCGAAAGTCCGTTTGTTTGTTTATTTGTTTGTTTGTTACGCCTTCACGTCTTAACCACTCAACCGATCATCATGAAATTTTGCATACACGTTGCCAGGGGTACAGAGAAGGACATAGGGTACCTTTCATCCCGAAAAAATGTTTCGTTCCCGATAGCAAAAAAACTTTCCACGCAGACGAAGTCGCGGGCGGCCGCTAGTATATAATATGCGTAAAGTGATGTTGCGCTAATATATACGCTTTAGTACCTACTTAGTTATTCAAAGCATGTACAGAGACTATTTCCTTCAAATTTCCCGTCGCGATATCACTTAGCCGGGAGCTCCCAATAAACGGGGACAGATTACCCTATCTGCCAACACCATCGGAGGGAACGTATTGATAAAGCTATAAGGTAAGCTTTGCACAGTTTGCAGATCTACAGGCTACAGCAGAAACTTTGGTATATAAAGGTCGCTGTGTACGAAACGGGAAAAAACGGGACGGGCACGGGGCGATCCCTGATATCGTTGCATAAAAAAATATACTTAGTAACAAAATATACGCGACGAGACGGGCACGGGCACGGGGCGTGGACAGGATGGTGGAAAATATATGGCGCACAGCACGTCCCCATCCTGTCTGGGGTATTTTCCCGTTAGGCTGCGTTCAGACAGACATAACTCAACTCAAACTTAAGCTCCTGTGTAATGTTCAGGTGAGTTTGAGTTGGTGTTGAGTTCGGGTTGACTTTGAGTTGAGGTCGGTTCCTGCCCCCCTACTCAAATGGCCAACATTCTATTCGTTTGAACGCTACGCTTACTATTTATTAAAACTTTAAAATAAACAGTAAACTATAAAATTACGTGCCGTAAGTTTAACATTTCCATACAATACATCGAAGTCTGTGATTTACATAAGTTTGTGATTTAATCATCTATTGCTCATATTTAAGCCTAAAATGTAAGCGTAGCGGTCAAACGAATAGAAAGTTGGCCATTTGAGTAGGGGGGCAGGTCGGTTATCGTTTGAACGCAGCCTTGCGTATACAGTGACTTTACGTAAGTATATAATTGTTCATGATATAAGGTTTTCCGAATTTAGTTACAAAAAGCACTTTATGAATATTTAAAATGGTATCGTTCAAAGGTTAAGGCTTAATTCACTTTAGACCGTCCGACGCGTCGGTCCCTTTTAAGGGTGACCCGTGTTATCCGCTGGCAAGCCGCCAAGCTGATAAGTAACATGGCACTGTTACTTATTCTGTACTATCGGGAACGTAAGTAAACCTAAGGCCTGGGTTTATGTAATAAATTAACTGGTTTTGGAATAAACGTTTTCTGTAAAAAAATATAGGAACTCGTACAATGGATTTGACTTGATTTGATGGAGCTTATAATAAAATCAGCCATAAATACGCAATTTTCAGGCAGTGCTGCTAAATGACATTCTCTACTCTACTTCAATGGCAGATTTGTAAATAACCAAAAGAATACGAATCTCAATCAATTAATTTCCTTATTCCATATTGAAGCTTGTATAAATACTCGAATATGGAAATGCAGACTGACCCCAAATTAGGTAGAATTACTTATTCAAGAAAAAAGCTGTGCCCTACCTCTCTTTTTGACCTACTGCACCGTAAATAACGAACGCAATTAAGTCTCAACGACTGCAGTTGTTGCACTCAGTTCCGTTCTACTTTCCGTACAAGTGCCGTAGCTTTCAGGTGGATTTCGACTGCATGTGAGCTTTGTAATGTAACATCTTGGACATTTGGGGAATGTTGATTTTTTACTCCATTAAGGCTTCGCAGTTTTTGCGAGGTTCTGTAATAAGTCTTTCTTACAGAAAAAATAATATAGCTATCGAATCAAATTGCCATGAGTTTTAAAACAAGAAAAACCGGCCAAGTGCGAGTCGGACTCGCGCACGAAGAGTTCGTTAAATTACTTTTCAGTATTGGTTGTTATAGCGGCAACAGACCTGTATTCCCGTATACATCATTCTGTGAAAATTTCAACTAGCCATCCATCATGGTTTATGAGATACAGCCTGGTGACAGACAGACAGGCGGACAGCGGAGTCTTAGTAATAGGGTCCCGTTTTTACCCTTTGGGTATGGAACCCTAAAAAGTAAGATACTTTTATAAACTTTGTGGGAATAATTCACTTTTTGCGAGTCAATCTAAACTCGTCGACACTCGAAAACTAAAATCAAAATAATTGCGCGCCAAATACCTACAATAATAAATTTTTTGAGCTACTAACTCGGAGTTCAGACGCGATAGTTACACAGGTCACAGGAAAACTTAGACGTAAGAGTTTGTTGCCATTTTGCAGTCTTCCATGCAAATAAACATTTTACCGGTTAATATAAAACATCTTGTAAATTAATCCCTAATTATTTATTTTGATTCCAATTCGAAGCATTTTCTGCGAACTGGGAGGCTGGCAAAGGATTATGCCGATTTTTCTATACAAGCTAGGCCATGATGCGCTTTGATGAAATTACCAATATACTATAGTAATTTGATACTGATTGCGTGGGAAGAATGTCATTAAAATATAATGCGGGAGAAAAGAGAAATCTCAATCTCAAGGAGCTGTTTACAGTTATAATTGTTTGACATTTTCCTATTATATGACATTTCAAAGTCAAAGTCAATGAGATATGTATGGTTAATGCGCATCATGGCCCAGAATCCGGCATGATCCTTTCTTATTTGCAAATAGGTACTATTTATACGTCGTAATACGTTACGTATACTTGGGGAGTTTGTTCACAAGGGACGGAAAGAGTGAGGAAGACATAGAAAGACGAGTGAAGAAAGGAAATTCGGTGAGTGGTGCTATACACTCGGTTATGAGTAGCCAAACCGTTTCTGCAAAGGCGCGAATGGCTATTCATAACGGAGTGCTGGTACCGACACTGATGTATGGAAGTGAATCTTGGGTATGGCAGAAGAAGAATGAAAGCAGAATAAATGCGGTAGAGATGCGATCGTTGAGGAAAATATGCGGAGTAAAACTGAGTGATAGAGTGAGCAATGAGGTGATTCGCAAAAGGTGTGGTCTGAAAGATGATATAGTGACAAGAATTGAGAAAGGAATGCTTCGGTGGTTTGGTCACTTAGAGAGGATGAATGAAAGGCGAATCACGAAAGAGATATACTGTGCGAATGTGGAAGGAACGATTGCACGAGGGCGTCCCAGAAAAACCTACGCGGACCAAATAGAGGTTATTATAAAAAAGGCTGGTGTACGCAGTGACAAAAACCGCAGGGCATGTATGAAAAGATTGATGGATATGTATGAAGCGAAAGAAGTGTGCAAGGATCGTAGCAGGTGGCGATCCATAGTCTCTGCCTACCCCCATGGGAAACAGGCGTGAGTGTATGTATGTAATACGTTTTATTCTAAATTGACCACCTCTATTTTTCCAAGTGTCATCTCAGCCATTACTGACACATTATGTGGCTGAAAGTCCGAACAGATTTTTGGTGGCTGAGATGTCACCCAAGCCGCACTACGCCGACCCGCTTCAGAATACACGCACCGCCTACACAGCATGGTCGCTAAATGAATTGAGTCTTGGGAACTTCACAAGCTTCGTAAGAACTGTTGCTTTCCCATTTACAAAGTATTTGTCGTTAGTGCGTTTATTAAATTTACCGACACGACATTTGGCATTGGTAATTATTACCTTACTACCTTACTATACGAGTATTCTATATCGGGTCATTCTGAACTTACCATCCAAATTTCAAGGATGTATCTACTCCATGAGACTAAACAAATTTCACTAAGAAACATGTGTCGAATTTCGCCACAAAATCTTGGTCATTCTCTCATCTCGCCAACTAAATTCATCACGTGATCTCTTTGATTTGTATGGATAGTCGATTTTTTTACATATTTGGCCCTGTGTTTTTTAAAGAAAGTTACTGTTGTTAAGTTTCATGGACTGAACACATCCTCAAAATTTGAATGGTGAATATAAAATAGCCCTGTATATTGGTACTGTTTATGATCAGAAAGCCTAACTTCCAAAATGTCTTTAAAGCAAAACGTCCTAAAATGAAGTTAACCTAACTTGCATAACGTCTTTAAAGCAATACGTCTAAATTCCTTGACGACTAACGTGTATATTATTGGTAAGAGAGAGAGACAGGATGACAGGAAACAATATTTGTTGTTTTAATTGCGGAAGCTCTGCCAAAATGTATGCCATTTAGTTCGGAAACGGAAAATATTCGGACTAAAGAATCCTTTAATAACGGTGTCACATAAATTAGCTTTGTAGGAGTTGCAACTAGCATTATTATTTCCTGAATGTGCATTCGAATGAGAGGATTTGTTGCCAATGGTTACGATTTCAAATGTGACCCGTTTTCAAGTATGAAGTGAATGGATATGTCGCATAGGTAGGTATACTAGAAAAAGTTCGACTCGCACCAGATTATATTTTCAGGCGGGAGTCGAATCGTGCGAGTTGAAATTTTACTAGTAAGTATATAATTTAGTATTGTATAAATAAAAATAGCATTATGAATGCTAGAGTTATTCCCATCCGATCCCCTGCATCCGATCCCCTGGTGGATCGGTTTTATTTTTAATTGTTTTTTCCCATCTGATACCCTAGTACTTATTAGCTTATTTTTGTAGGTACAGTGGTACTTATGTTCAAATCTGATTCTGTGATATTTATTTATTACATTAAAAATAATTGCTCAATAAATGAATATTTGATTTTCATACTTCTTTTTCTTCTGACCTACCTTTTCTTGGTTAGAAATACAATGAGGGGATCCGTTGGGAATAGAAAACTATAAATAAGGGGATCAGTTGGGATTTTTTATTATCGGTGGATCAGTTACAGTGGATCGGATGGGAATAACTCGAATGCTGAAATCACAAATTTAAAATTATAGAGTTTAGTCGTTTTATGACAAACCTTAGATTTCTCAAATGTGAATAGAAACATTTTTGTTATATGGTTAATAAAGTAAGTGCTATCAAACGACGTACCTATATTGTGTGACGTATAACCTGTCAAAATACATTGTCTTTTGACAGTCAAAAACGATAAATTCCTACAACCGTGTTTCAGAGGTCAGGAGAAATCAAAGAGAATGTAAAATCACGAAGAAATCTCTCAGTCCGCAAAATTAGATAAAGTCGTGTCGAACTAGATACAAACAGGGATTTGTTAACAAAACTGTTAGATTACTAACACGCAATTAAAATCGTTCCTCCTAATTTATGGGTAGGAACAAACCTAACATTCGTCGCTTTAAAGCAGGGTTTCCCAAACTATTTTGGGCAAAAGACCCCTTTTCCAAAATGAACTGATACCCTAGCCCCGGTGGCATGACCGACGAAACACGATATAATATCGCGTGATATAGTGTTTTATCGACACCCAACTGTCAAAATCCATTGTCTTTTGACAGTTAAATGTGATAAATCGCTATATCATATCGTGTTTCAGTGGTCATGCTAGGGTGGCAAACCCCCACATCCAAATTACGTTAAAAATTCTATCAAATTTCAAGTGTAATTAATAATTACTATAATAATAATTTGTTTATGTTGACTAGAGGTCAACATCGATTTTGAGCAAAAAGTCTGAAGCAGGTGGTAGGAAAATATAGACGATCCAAAAGTGCTTAATTATTAAGTTTATTTGACTAAAGAAATTTTGACTTTGACCCCAAGGGGTCGGTATCGACCACTTTGGGAATCCCTGGTTTAAAGGATTAGCATGACAAAATAAATCAACGTGATTAATGGCTGAAGGTTTAATCTTCAAGCTTGGATATTATGGAGATTTAGTACTAATTGAGATTAACACATTATAGTTGTGGGAAAATCATAGCCAACCTGACGTCTATCGAGAAAGAAAACGCGCGTAAAATAACTCGATAGAGTAATAAATTTGTCTATGGGAAATCTCAGTTCACTTTTCGGTGGTAGATGACGCTGTTCAAACATACGACAATGGGGTATCGAGTTATTTTACGCGCGTTTTTTTCTCTGTATAGATATTACGTTCGAGCTACTGAACAAGAAGAAGTAACCTATTACAAGAATGTCAAGTCTCTAACATTGCAAATTAAATATTTAGTTTCTAAGTAATCTGTTATTTTTTTGCATTATATTCATTTTTTCACAAGCAGTCAAAGTGAAACTCTCTAGAAAAAATGTAATTAAAATTGTTAACTGGAGCCATAAATCATTTTTACTGAGCTGTTATGAAGGATATTATGAAGACAGTAATATTTTTAAAGATCGCCCGAAAAATTTTCGCTTATAAACGTGTTTCTTTTTGTGAAATTTTCTCGATCTTGTTTTATTTTTGAAAAGAACCTTTATTTCTGAAACCCTATTTTTGAAAAATAACTTAACCTCTTTTTTTATTATCTTACAATAAAAAAGAGGTTAAGTTAATTTTCTCTTTTATTGTTGTAAATAGTCAGTAACAAAAACAAAATCGGGTGAGTCACACAAAACTATGGTATTTAAAAATAAAATAAAAATGTAAAAAAGAAACAAATGATACTATGCAATTGACTAGTAGCGCTTCAGACGGGATTTTGGTGTTTTCTAGCATATTATTTATCTTTTAATATAGAAATAGCATTCCCAACTAGCACAAGACGTCTGCTTAAGACCTATATAGCGTATATAATTGCAGTTATAAGCTGCAAGAGTTAGTTGCATAGCGCGCTATGCAACCCTTTTGCAGCTGCTTTAGATCTAAAGGGGCGACTTTAGAACTTATTTTAATAGATCCAGTAGAGTTTCATAATAGCGCATGTAATTTCTTACAACCGCTATTTTCACTCCTTAACAACCCTATTGGCACCAATTCAATGAATGAACGTCAGATCTGCTCATTTATTTCATTCACTCCGAAGCGTACATTACAGCTTTGAGTGAAAATTGTGACTTTCTTTGGGAAGTTTCGTGGTTTTAATGTATTTAAGTTCTATAACATGTAAGATGTTTTTATATAATTATGGCTGGCATCGTGTAGTGAAATGATAAAATGGTGAAACTGTAGTGTAAATATATTTGAGTTACGCGGCTTGTTTAGGTGATAAACATCGGCAAATTTAATTGACTGTGAAACGTGTATGGTGTTTTTGGAATAAAACTAATGGGCCCTCAATTTATTGAAGATTTTACGAAAATCTAATTAATTTGTAACGGCGGGTCAAAATATTTTATCTTAATTTTGATAAGTACCACACTGAATTATATTTATTTATGGATATTTAATGATAACATGTTGTTTGCGATCATACTTAACTGTGCCGTGTGACCCGTGTGTTTAAATAAACAGAAATATATGAACAGATGAAATAAATTGTCTCAGAAAATGGCGTCATATTATTGCAGCCTTGGTTTCTGGTTTTCGCTACTGTAGCCCCCATTTGCAGATTTTGGTGACAAAAATCACTGTTCAGAAACTCCTAGATCCAACTAAGCTGCAAATTTCTTTGTTCTAGAACTTATACCTCCATATAATGTCCAATAAAGTGGATATTATAACCTAGAGTGTGAATTTGATGTGATATAAAGTTCGCACCTGCACTGCAGCACATATAATAAATATAATTTAGGGATCTGCAATCAATGCCGGATACCATATCTTAAATAGTTGTTTGATTGATAAAAAAAATGTAGTAGGTATTATGCCAATAAATTCTTCTGCTATACTATTTATGATCTCTAAAAATCAACTTCGAGGGCAATGCACCTACCTATAGTTTGTAACTTTAAGAATTAATCGTCAAAAACAAGTTTGTTCATATTAATTTTAAGAAAATACGACGAGAAATAAATAAAATATATTTTTTTTAAATAAATAAAATATATTTTTTTTAAATAGAACACCTCCGACTTAACCGAAGAGGGCTCCAACTTTATTGAAGTCGGTTCTATATTTTTTTTAAACACCTTTTAAGCTCAATTTGATAGAAGGCATAATTCCAAATCGAAGATAAAAAGCATAATTAACATGCTTGGACATAAATATAAATAAAAACTGATAACCTCTTTTTATGTTTCGGTAGCCTAAATGGCGAAAATGGAACCCTTATAGATTCGTCATGCCTGTCTGTCTGTCAGTCCATCCGTATGTCACAGTCAATAACCGAAAATATTAGGACTACACAGTTGAAACTTGGTAGGTAGATGTATTCTGTAAACCGCTTTACAATTTTTATACAAAAATAAAAATAATAAAAGAGTTAAGGGGGTCTCCACAAACATGGAACTGAAACTGAATTTTTTTTTCGTTAAATCAATACGTTCGGTGTCTATAGATAGGTCTTCAAAAATGACATCGAGGTTTCTCAGACAATTTTTTCTCAAAGTCAACCCTTTGAAAGAACTTAACTTTTCAAATTAGAGAGTGAAAATTAAAAAAATATATATGCTATATTGCTATAGATCTTAATGAACACTTTCAACGAAAATTGTTTTGAACGAGATATAGTAACGAGTTTTCGAGATATAATAGTACATTTTCCAAAAACAGAACCCTACTGTGCGTGGCCCGACATTTACTTGGCCGGGTTTTTTGAAGTCGGATAAAAACAAATAAGTATTGCTCAAGCTATTATTTTCTATCATGAAGCACTGCAGACTCCATAATAGTTCCATAAAAAGGAATTTTACGAGCTTAGGAGCTAATTTTACCTCACAGGCATAACAGAAACCGCAAGAAGTAAATTAGTCGCAATTTCCTATCCTATGCAGAACAGGGTGGTGAAGTATGCCACGCGGGACCGTAATGCAAATAAAGTGTCAATAAATATGCAATTATAACTACAATGCAGTCAATGGTGGTCTGAAATGCTATGCGGAACCATTATGCGAGTCAAAGTGGCAAAAAAGTTAAAAATCTAACTATTGTGCAGTTAATGATGCCATAAGGTGTCACAAAAATACCTTAGGTTTTTTCTGCGGTCAAAGCTATGATTTTAGCTGTTATCGAACCTGTGCCTAATTCTGTCTCCCTTATGCCACCCCTATAGACATTGAAGCTTTAAGGAAAGCTGCATTTTTTCCTTATGCCACCCCTATAGACATTGGAGCTTTAAGGAAAGCTGCATTTTTCACTAGTGTGCTAGTTGGGTTGTGGATGCGAGAAATCTAAAATTTAATAATGAAAAAACAAACATCCAGGAAAAAAAGTGCACACAAAACAGGGTAATTTTTTAGTCATTATCCGAACATCAAGAGGGTGTCCATGAAACTGAATAAAATAAAATTCTGTCAAAATACGTCACAAAATTTCATCATCCCTTACTAAACTGAAAGCGTTATGTATTTGATTTGTATGGATACGCAACATATTTTGCCTTAAGATTCTCAGAGATTTTTTAAGAGAACATTCAAAATTTTAAAAGTCTTAATTTTGACTTACTTAAATAACCATATCTAATGCACAAATACTAGGACTCAAACCCGGTACCTTTGACTCAAAACGCAAGATCGCTGCCACTTCACTAAGCCGTAGACAATTTAGTCTAGACAGTACACTGTATTATTTCCCTACCGTTATTTATATAAAGGCAAGGACTAAACGCCGCGCTCCAAGCCCACCCCACCGTGTCAACACGACTGTTATGGGGATTAATGTTCGTGTTTTACAATCTATAATTACTCCACCAATTTAGATTCGGTTGACCGTGAATTCTCTTGTTATCTAGTTTAATCTGTCAGAGATGACAATTGGAAAGTATTCAAAAAATACGATAATTTTACGTCCACTAAAGTATGTCAAAGTTTTAAGGTGGTAAAAAAAATATTATTATACAAAATTAACTACCATAATCTGTCAGGACAGTAATTACAGTTTAGTTTAGTGTTTATGATTCCGAGTATGAACCAAACCACCAGCCCTTTTCTCCTTCTTTTTACATTGCATTGCCCCTATCAAAGTCAGGGGCAGGGCAATGTTGAAAACAAACTTTTACTATAAAGCATTTGGTTTGTGTAGTCTCTCTTGATTTGTTTATTTTTTTCAGACTTTCAGAGCTCAAGCTTTTTATTTGTGAGAACGAATCAAAGACGCATAGTTTAAGTTATAAGTGGGAGATATACCTACCTACCTGCTATTTGAAAAGTCCGCCTGATATTTATTCATTTACCAACAGTTAAGTACCTATTTGTCCTAGTTTCCGTTTATCTATCACATTAATATGCTGTAACTGTTTTATAGAGCCCTTCACTTGCGTGAAAATATGCAGAATGGCTTCCATTAAGGAACTACTCGGACACTTTGTAAATTGATTAAAGTAATTTGAATTCTAATTACATATGGAAGCCATATTACTTCCCAAATGACCCACTGTGCCACAGGTGGAGGGCACGACCGGAAGTGACGTGTGTCACGGAAGGGCCGCCATGTTTAAACGACAAGTTCCGTTTTATAAGGCGCGTGCGCATTTGGAGGATATAATAATTTAGTGCGTAATTTCGTGATAAGCATAATTGTAAAGGTAAAATTTTTGGTCTTTGTTAACACTTCATAAATAAAATGATAAAAGTAAACATGGTTGTAAAGTTAATTAATTACTTGGTTAATTAATTAACCGCGAAGAGGTAACAAATACACACACATACACACAAGCATTTATAATATTAGTAGGATAGGATTCAATTCCTGTACTAAAAATAAATTGTATTGTAATGAAACAAATAATTTGTAAAATTTGTTGACAATCACTGTCGAAGCTTTTTACTAACTATTTATTTATCTCTATAAGTATAACACCTTACACTTATTTTTATGAAAAAAAAAGCACCATGACAAGCAAGTTCTCTAAGTACCTCCAAACCGTTATTATATTGAATAATCCAATTGTAGCCAGGTGCAACATGGGGGTTGTCTGTCTGTCTGTCGATCTTATCAACTTATTGATTAGTAATATATTCTGACGTATTTAGCCTGTTGATTTATGGGGTTCGCTCTGTTTTGTGGCTTCCCTATGTTATGGGTACTATACAGGCTGCATTTTTTATTCACTCTCCAAAATTTAAGGATATGTTCAGTCCATGAAACTGAGCAACTTCCTCCATAGAACATGTGTCGAAATACGCCACAAAATTTTGGTCAACCCTTACTAAATTCATAATTTTGATTTGTATGGAAGGCCTTTTTTTACATATTTAATTTTGACCCTATGGTTCTTAGAGAAAGTTTTTCAGTTTAATTGACTGAACACATCCTTAAAATTTGAGTGAATAAAAAGACACCCTGTATATGCATTGAAAGTAAGTACACCTTTTTTATTATGCTTTGTTATGCAATAAATAAAATTTAGAAATTGTGCTTTATATAAATTTATATATATAATTTGTGTCTGTTTAACAAGTCAGTAAAATGGGATAAAGCAATGAAATATAGGTGCGGCGGTTTATTTAAAAATAAAATGTGTAATTATTACCTGGTAATAAGATTAATGATTGTTGATAGTAATTAATTCATATTTACTCATATTTTAAGTTTCACCGTTTAGTTCTATTATTCTGTGCTTTCACCGAGTAAATCAGTTACAGCCTTACAGGACATTATTTAACTGGTATGTTTTTATAAAGTTTTCAGCAGATACACTTATAACGTTACAAAGCCTTCACAAATATATTCAGCTATAAACAATGTAGGTAGGTGCCTACATTCATGAAAATTACCAACAATAACATATTGTTTCGTTAATAGATAAACATCAACATCAAACTTTCCCACGCTTAATTTAGTAACGTTTCGCTACATAATTAATTCATTTACTGAGTTTCACTTTGAAAATCAACAGTAATCAATTTTAATTACAATTCGGTAGCCTGTAAGGATTCGTGGTTAACTGAGATTGTACTCTACTATCGATTAATTAGTAAACCAATGTTACAAAATGTTTCGTCATTTCCGTTGAAAGTTTTGAAGCGCTCGGCACTTGAAACATGAATTAAATTTTTTTATTAAAAAAGCTAGCCCTATCATGGTGAGGAAGTTTATTTGGAAAAAAATATACTTATATCCTTACACTATGACATGACACCATTTTGAATGTTTTTTTTTGTATTTTAATTTTATATTACTAAAATTTACATATTTTTCTGTCTCTCGTTCAGCTAAGTCACAGAATACATAATGGCTAAGTTACAAAAATTCATGATCCAAGAAACTTAGTGCTAAAACACTTACCTACTTACCACAGTTTTTGAGTTACAGAAACAAAACTATTGATTTACCAAATTAAGCTAAGGCCCTCTAATGAAAAACTGCTTTCTAATCGAAACCATTTGTTACGAATTTCACTTCGCTAAAAATCTTCACAAGATTTTCTCTAAGAGTTTCCCTATCTCCCCTCTTTAATAATATTATAATTCGCAAAGACATTCATCAGGAAATTATTATTATGCCTCGTTCATCAGAAAATTATACATGATTTATAACATTCAAATTTCCCGCTCGCTTTAGATTAGTATGAAGATTGCTGACGTCGTTCTTTAACATTAATCAAATGTACAAAGCGTTCAGTCACTTCCTGCCACTTCGGTACACTTACCGATGGTAAATGGAAGTATGCACTTAAACGAATTTAGTTTTTTTAACATGTCAATGGAGTTTTGGGATCATAGGTTTTGTAATATCGTTTTACAAAATTAGTCGATAACAAAAATGTTATATCTAGTTGTATTAAGGTTGTTTGCATTTAAAGCAATCAATCATTCTACAACGTCTTTTTATATCCCATAACTATAGGGTATTAATGAGACCATAAAGTAGAATGGAATAGAATAGATTTTTTATTATTATTTTGACCTAAGAAAGAATATAACTCGACAGTTGCAAACGTCTGAATGCAAAAATAAAAATACAATCACGTTATTATATCTGCAGAAATATTTTATTTCAATGTTTGTAAAGCGTGTTGAACTGTTGAGGTCGACTGGTCTATAATGTAGGTTTGATAAGTCCTTGGTTATCGATATTGTCACTTTGAAAAATTTTTTTTTTCTATTTTCAGGATACCTACCTAACTTACAATGGAGTTTTTTTGTTGATTACCCAATGACATCTATATCTACTGGGTATTAAAATCACAATGGTTTTTCATCATACCATTGAAATATTTAACGCTAATATTCAATAATCTGCTGAAATTGACATCTCTATCGCTTGCAAACTGTTGATTCGAGGAATTTAATCAGTACCTTTACTTAGCAAGGGTTCCTTAAAACGTTTTAGGGAGAAAACGTCAAGGGTTTATTTAATTTTAAAACATCCTCTTTTTAACTACAGTAAAGACATAACATAACAATAAGGGTAAAAAATTAAGTAAGTAAAGTAAAATAACATTAATTAATTGACTATATTTTAATTGGAAACAATAGAAATAATGTAGTAACTTTCATGGCTTTGATCTTACAATCTTATTGATTGACCCCCGGTTCCTATAATTGAACAACTATCCGCTTTGCTTACGGATGGTAGAACTCTGACAGATTCTCCGCTAGCTATTTATCAGATCACAATTCTACCGTCCGTAAATAGAACGGATCGTTATTTAGTTATATTAACCGAGGATGAGAGAGTGTCATTTTCGTTCTTCTTGAGCCACATTGAGCGAAAAAGTATTCTCACTTGTCACTTAAGATTGTGTGTTGCTAAGATGGTTACGACAACCAGCCTTCCTATTGACTAATTTTAAAATCTTAATTTGAATCTTCTTTCCAGATGTACAGGCGTGAACCACTGCAGCTTCGTGTTGGCCGAGGATCACCCCCCTGCGGACAGCTGGGCGCCTGGAGTGGTCTACATAAAGTATGCCTGCTTCGATGGTTAGTATGAATCACCTCACCTTACGGTACTAATTGTCTAATTTCAAAATCTATCGCAATCGCTTTCATTTGTCAGTGTCAGTGTGTGACACATTGCTGCATTTCTTTGGTTAGTTTTTATTTGTGCCAAAAAAGAAGTATCAATGTGTCACCTCAATCTGTCAAATGAAAGCGATTGCGATAGAGTTTGAAATTAGACAATAAGTTACCGTATCTACTCGTACCTACTTAATAAAAGTTAAAGGCTGACAAAATATATTCGGCTTTCGGTTGAAGGTTTGAAGACGTCACCGTCTGCAATGAAAAAAAAAAAAATACAGAAAACCAATGTACTATGCGCGCCAAATAAGAATAGTACTGTCAAGTAGCAACTTGATATTTTTTCCTTTTCTTGCTCATCCTACACCCCTAAAGTGGAAGTGAAACGCAAACAAAAATGACCGTTTCGACAGTCCTATTCTTATTTGGCTCGCATAGTAGGTTGATGCAGGGTGAAAGAGTTTCGATGCAACACCACATTTACAATGTGATTAAATTGACAATAAACAGTGATCCGCTGCAACTTTACTCGAGATTAAAAAACGTCATTTTGGACCGCAAGTGCTCTGAAATTGCCGCAGTTCACTGTCTATTGTCAATTTAATGCATAGAGTAAGATAAAAATTTAATGGCATTGTAGCAAAAAAGAAATGTAATGCACACGCAGAACCTTCCGGACGACTTCGTCATTTTCTTAAACTTGACGCTTTTCTAACTTGTCTCATTTTTAACTCGGCTTTTTCTTAGTTGGTCTCTTTCCTAGATGACTTCGTCATTTTCTTAAACTTGACACTTTCCTAACTTGTCTCATTTTTAACTAGGCTTTTTCTAATTTGGTCTCTTTCTTAAACTTGTCTGGATGACTTCGTCATTTTAACACGTTTTTATTAGGGTGCTTTCTCGTTTGTTTGTTTGATTGGTTGTTTTTGTTTGTCCACAAAGTTTGCGAACGAAGTTCGATCCACTACTATAAGGTAGGTAGGGTAGGGCATGCGAAATGTTATATTCAGTCAAAAGTACCAGGGCAACATAACTTACGAGGAGTTATTTTGATTTAAATAAAAAAAATTTATTCACTTTCTTATGACTAAAATAACAAAAATTATTAAAGCCCCCTATTAAGCAAAAAGATGCCTGTGCCAGGAGACTCCGCTCTACTTACTTATTTTCTATACACAGTCAAAGATTATCTAAATATTGTACTTAGTTAATTAAAAAATGAGAAAAAAAATACTCTTAATTTTATGGTGCTTTAGGTTTAGAATAAATTAAAGATAAGTACTTACTAATGTTAATGAGATTGTAGTTATTGATTTCATACTGCGAAGATTTCTTTTAGCTCTTTAATTTTTCGAAAATATATATCGAAATAACACCTTTTAAGTTATGTTGCCCTGGTACTTTTGACTGAATTTTAATTATTTTATTTTGTAAATAATGGTCCGTGGTTCACCTAGGTGAAATGAGCCGGTGGACCACGGCTAAGAAGAGAGGAAAAACAGCGAAAGAGACAGAGTCGAGTTAAAAATGAAACGAGTTAGAAAATTGTAGAAATAGCCGAGTTAAAAATAAGACGAGCTAGGAAAGTGTCAATATTGCAAAAGAGACCAACTAAGAAAGAGCCAAGTTAAAAATAAGACGAGTTAGGAAAGTGTCAAGTTTAAGAAAGAGACCAACTTAGAAAGAGCCGAGTTAATAATGAGACAAGTTTGGAAACTGTCAAGTTTAATAAAATGACAAAGTCGTCCTGAGGGACGCAGAATTAAGTATTTATTATTTCACTGAGAAAAATTTCCTCTGCCGCACTACGTAAAATAAGGATAAAAATCGACCACTATGACGTGTGTAACCCGCTACATTACGCGTAAGTAGTCAGTCATACGTAGTCGGCATACTGACGCTCATCATGGGGCGGGTTACGTAATTTACGAGTGGTCGATTTTTGTACGTACGTACGTAGCCCGACATCCGGCTACGTACATACGTAGTGCGCAAGTCGCACTGAATACTCCTGAAACTACGACTGCGGCTTACGTACGTTACTGTAGCGGGCACAGTAAATAATGGTGAGCTATACGTGTGCACCGAGGCGGCATACGTACAATACTGTGGCAGACACAGTAAAGCACGGTGAGCCGTACGTGTGTACCACGGCGGCATACGTTCGATACTGCAGCGGGCACAGTAAATAATGGTGAGCTATACGTGTGCACCGCGGCGGCATACGTACAATACTGTGGCAGACACAGTAAAGCACGGTGAGCCGTACGTGTGTACCACGGCGGCATACGTTCGATACTGCAGCGGGCACAGTAAATAATGGTGAGCCATACGTGTGCACCGCGGCGGCATACGTACGATACTGTAGCGGGCTCAGTAAAGCACGGTGAGCCGTACGTGTGTACCACGGCGACATACGTACGATACTGTAGCGGGCACAGTAAATAATGGTGAGCCATACGTGTGCACCGCGGCGGCATACGTACGATACTGTGGCAGACACAGTAAAGCACGGTGAGCCGTACGTGTGTACCGCGACGGCATACGTATGATACTGTAGCGGGCACAGTAAATAATGGTGAGCCATACGTGTGCACCGCGGTGGCATACGTACGATACTGTGGCAGACACAGTAAAGCACGGTGAGCCGTACGTGTGTACCGCGACGGCATATGTACGATACTGTAGCCGGCACAGTAAATAATGGTGAGCCATACGTGTGCACCGCGGCGGCATACGTACGATACTGTGGCAGACAAAGTAAAGCACGGTGAGCCGTACGTGTGTACCGCGACGGCATACGTATGATACTGTAGCGGGCACAGTAGATAATGGTGAGCCATACGTGTGCACCGCGGCGGCATACGTACGATACTGTGGCAGACACAGTAAAGCACGGTGAGCCGTACGTGTGTACCGCGACGGCATACGTATGATACTGTAGCGGGCACAGTAAATAATGGTGAGCCATACGTGTGCACCGCGGTGGCATACGTACGATACTGTGGCAGACACAGTAAAGCACGGTGAGTCGTACGTGTGTACCGCGACGGCATATGTACGATACTGTAGCCGGCACAGTAAATAATGGTGAGCCATACGTGTGCACCGCGGCGGCATACGTACGATACTGTGACAGACACAGTAAAGCACGGTGAGCCGTACGTGTGTACCACGGCGACAACCGTACGATACTGTAGCGGGCACAGTAAATAATGGTGAGCCATACGTGTGCACCGCGGCGGCATACGTATGATACTGTGGCGGGCACAGTAAATCATGGTGCACCATACGTGTGCACCATGGTGGCATACGTATGATACTGTAGCGGGCACAGTCAAGCATGGTGAGCCATACGTTTGCACCACGGCGGCATACGTATGATACTGTAGCGGGCACAGTAAATAATGGTGAGCCATACGTGTGCACCGCGGTGGGATACGTACGATACTGTGGCAGACACAGTAAAGCACGGTGAGCCGTACGTGTGTACCGCGACGGCATATGTACGATACTGTAGCCGGCACAGTAAATAATGGTGAGCCATACGTGTGCACTGCGGCGGCATACGTACGATACTGTGGCAGACACAGTAAAGCGCGGTGAGCCGTACGTGTGTACCGCCACGGCATACGTATGATACTGTAGCGGGCACAGTAAATAGTGGTGAGCCATACGTGTGCACCGCGGCGGCATACGTACGATACTGTGGCGGGCACAGTAAATCATGGTGCACCATACGTGTGCACCATGGTGGCATACGTATGATACTGTAGCGGGTACAGTCAAGCATGGTGAGCCATACGTTTGCACCACGGCGGCATACTTACGATACTATGGCGGACACAGTCAATCATGGTGCGCCATACGTGTGCACCATGGCGGCATAGGTAGGATACTGTGGCAGGCACAGTAAAGCATGATGTGCCAGACGTATTAACTGTCGTAGTAGAGGTAAGGTACCGTTGCCGGTACAGTAAGACATGATGAACCGTGCGTATATACTACGGCAGCATACGTACGATACTGGTGCGGGAACAGTAAAGCACGGTGAACCATACTTATGTAACACGCCAGCGTACGTACGATACTGCTGCGGGTATAGTAAGACATGGTGCACTATACGTGTTACGTATGGCACACCATGCCTTACGATACTCGCACCTGTATTTTCCTTATGCTGGCATGGTACATACAAAGGTGTTCAGATAATTAGTATGAATATTAACCAAAGTCAATGAAATTTTGTAGACACGATCGAGAAACTAATATCTATAGTTTATTCCATTTTCGTAAAAATGTATAGTTTAAATATTGCAGGGAGTTTTTAATGAAAATATGAAAACCCCCTGTAATATTTAAACTATAAATTTTTACGAAAATGTATTAAACCACAGACCTAGGTATTACTTTCTAGACCATGTCTACAAAATTTAATTGACTTTGATTGGTTAATATTCAAAATAATTATCTGAACACCTATGTATGTACGGCCAGCGTCATAAATATATATACGTTAACAAGAGCTCAAAAATATCTACACACCTCTATGTCACTGACAATAAGGTTTGTGTTTACATATTTTGACTCAATGGCTGTATATATGTATATAAATGACACTGACTGTACCATGCCAACATAAGGAAAATACAGGTGCAATTATCGTAAGGCATAGAGTGCAATACGTAACACGTAGTGCAATAGTGCATCATGCCTTATACCCGCAGCAGTATCGCATGTACTCGGGCGTGAGTCTAATTAGACACACTTGATTTTTAAGTTTCCGTTTTTCCTTTTTTTGAGGCACGGAACCCTAAAAATCAAGTATGTCTAATAGCCGTCTATCTATGTACATACGTATGGTGAATGGTATGGTGCCTTATTGTCCCACACTAGTATCATACCTTCTATTTGTCTTCTCAGCATATATATTTGTCCACTGCTGGAGATATGCTTATCCCATGGTTTTTCTATGTCGTCCTTGTTGCGGCGTATCTGGTTGAGGTAGGCCCTGACATCTTAGGAATGGCGGTCTGCCCACGCTTCGACTTCCCGTTCATACCTCTACTATAACAGTTAATAAGTTTTATACAACATTATGCTTCTTTGTAGTATAACCTGCACTGATTACATAGATATCTACTTATAAATATTGGTGCGGGTACGATAAAGAATGATGTATCATTTTAAAGCTGACCAGATGTTTTAAAAACCCGCATGCGGCATTTTTCACATTTAATTTCTTTTACTGGCAATAGTTACGTATAAATAAATCACAAAGGTCGCGTCCTCATTGCAGGGTTTTTTTAAACTCTGGTCAAGCTTTATCTACTTTTGTTGAACTTGTACGATATTAGTGCGGCTATTATTATTATTATTATGCAAAATAATTTTATAGCAAACTTAACAGCTGCACCGATATAGCACCAAAGTCCAGACCTGTAAGCGAAAAGCATATAATAATTGGTAATTTAGATAAAATCATACTTCACGATACATATACATTTAGTCAGCCATGATACAACATTTTTTATTTTTTAACTTTTACAAGGTTATTAACAGAAGAAATTCCGTTCTCAAACCCTGTACAAGTTTTATAGCTTTAAATGCTTAAAAGGAAAAAGACATAAAAGATTCATATTATTTATTTTCAATCGTGAAATTGAGACATACAAAAAAAACACAAGCTTAATTGATTATACTATTTTAAAATTACATAGTCGTCAACTTGGCGTATTCGCTAAACATAATAAAAGCTTCATATTATTTATTTTCAATCGTAAAACTGAGACATAACAAACCACAACAAGCTTAATTAATCATACTATTCTAGAATTACATGGTCGTCAACTATGAACGATGAATTTCACTGTCTGTCGGTTGTTGACAGGCATCCACCATTGCAAGATTTTAAGGCCTACTTAAATCTGACAGGGTATCCTGTACCGGTGGCGATACCGGTGGCGGTAACGCGCTGTTCAAAGGTGTTCCGCAACTGCTGCCGGTAATGCCATACAAAATACCGGTCGGGATATCGGTCGGGTATACCACTACCGCCATCCCTTTCGTCGCAGAATGTCCCTTTCGCAAAATGTCCCTTACGCAAAACGTCCCTTTCGCAGAATGTCCCCTTGGTATCAAATAAATATCACTCGTACCAAATTTCCATTTTGTTCGAAATGTTCTATGAAAGTCAAAAATATACTAACTGCTTGGGAGAATTTTTAAGCTACTGACAACACTAAATTGTAATAATCATCAGATAGGAAGGTACTTATGAAAATATTTTTTATTGTTTCTGTCAGCGAATATTGCGAATAAATCTTGTATGGTTGCAATTACATGTACCTAGTGTTTAAAGTAAAAATATGTTTTAATGTGTGACGAATTTTATTGTAAGATAAGTTGAATTAAAGATATGCGTATTTACTTAGAAAACCTGTTTTTTTTAAACATAATGAACATATTTACTAGTTTTATATGATTAATAATATACATAATGACCTACATATTTGACTTTCATTTTTTCATTTTCATAGAAAATTTTGAACAAAATGGCAATTTGGCGAGAGTGTGATATGATATTTTAGCTACAAGAGGGACATTCTGCGAAAGGGATATTCTGCGAAAGGGACATTTTGCGAGAGACGATTTGCGAATGGGACATTTTGCGAAAGAAATATTTTGCGAAAGGGACAATCTGCGACCAGGGGACATTTTGCGAAAAGGACATTCTGCGACGGAGCCCCGCCACTGGTACAAGATACCGGTCAGGTTTGAGTAGGCCTTTACAATACGTAATACGGGAAGGACGAGAGGATTGGCGATTAGATATTTATCAAAAATAAGGGCGTCAGTAGAAATCCTATCTTATATAGATTTCGTCTGAGTGTAACCTAACTTAAAGCTCGTTCGCATACGAACGCTTATACTTACGCATAAACCTAACTATGTAGTTGCGGAACCTATGTCGCAAGGCCCGACTTTATACTGATATAACCGGTATTTTACAAAAAAAAATGTGGGGATCGCCCCGTTTCGGTAGCGATCCGAGAGCCACCTTTTGGCAGTAGGGGCGGTGCTCCCCTACCCCAGGGCCTAGGTGAAGGTTAAACATCAGTACCGAGTTTCGATATTTCTACTTTTAAGAAATTTGACTGATTTTAAAAATAAATGACACAATACGATGAAAGAATACAAACAACAAATGAAACTCAGTACTGATGTTTAACCTGAAGTTAAGTTAAAGAAACAAATTGGTGGTGGGCCCGTATTCACGCTTTTGTAAAACGGTAAGTTACGGGTAAGTAAGATGTGTATACTGTATCACCTGCGGGCAACAGATCCACACAGGTGGGTGTGTTTGTGAATTTTTGCACGTGTTGTATGTGTTATAGTCAAACCCCGAAGTCCCGGCGCTCTTAGGTTTGCCTAGTCAAAACTCAGGTTCGACAAGAAGGCTTAGTCAAAGTCCAAAACTAATAGCGTGTTTCGACCTTTGCCTAACGCATTTATGTCCAAACCTAGGAGAGACTAACTTAGAAAGTCAAACGCCGAAACGCAATTTGATCAAGTCAGGGTTTGGCCAGTCAGACTTAAATTAGGTACAGAGTTTGTTTTTTTTGTATTTAAATGTATGAAAGATACATTCTTTAGAGTGAAAATTTAATTAAATTAACAATCTTCCTGTGAAACAATGATTTCTGTTGTCTGTTAAAAAAATAACCACGAAATTTAAGACGATCGCTCCGCTCTGCGAAATTTCCAACCTGCATGCAGGACCACGTGACCTGACCTGCAGGAGTAAGACAGTTTTGATTAAATGTAACATCGGAAATGAATGACTTTTTTCATACATATTTAGTTTTTTTAACAGACAACAGAAATTTTTGTTTCACCGGAAGATTGTTGATTTAGTTAAATTTTCAGTCTAAAGAACGTATTTTTTATACATATAACCCATTCTGTCCCTAATTTAAGTCTGACTGGTCAAACCCCGATTTGATCGTATTGAGTTTCGGCGTTTGACTATCCTAGTTGGTCTCCCCTAGGATTATTCATATTTTTTTTGCCAATGGCCGAAACACGCTTTAGTTTTGGACTTTGACTAATAAGGTTTCTGGTCAAACCTAAGGTTTGACTAGGCAAACCTAGGAGTGCCGGGACTTCGGGGCTTGACTACATATGCATGTAAGTGTGTGATTAATTAGGTACAACAATAGACAGTCCATTATCAACATTAACAATGTCTCAGATCTCAGTTATTTGTAGCGCGAGCCGGAGGTGGGAAAGTCAGAGCAACCTAGGATTCCCGACCAAAGAATCACTAGTAAGGGTACCTTGGCGTCAATGGAGTCCGCGTGGTCGTCGCTGGAAACCAATGCGTCTAGGCCTACGGTAAACTTAACTTAAAGCTCGTTCATGTGAACGAGTATGTACGAACGCATAAACCTATCTAGTTGCGGAACCTATGTCGCAAGGCCCGACTTTATACTGATATAACCGGTATTCTACAAAAAAAATATATAAAATGTGGAGATCGCCCCGTTTCGGTAGCGATCCGAGAGCCACCTTTTGGCAGTAGGGGCGGTGCTCCCCTACCCCAGGGCCTAGGTGAAGGTTAAACATCAGTACCGAGTTTCGATATTTCTACTTTTAAGAAATTTGACTGATTTTAAAAGCATAAATGACACAATACGATGAAATAATACAAACAACAAATGAAACTCAGTACTGATGTTTAATCTGAAGTTAAGTTAAAGAAACAAATTGGTGGTGGGCCCGTATTCACGCTTTTGTAAAACGGTAAGTTACGGGTAAGTAAGATGTGTATACTGTATCACCTGCGGGCAACAGATCCACACAGGTGGGTGTGTTTGTGAATTTTTGCACGTGTTGTATGTATTATAGTCAAACCCCGAAGTCCCGGCGCTCTTAGGTTTGCCTAGTCAAACCTCAGGTTTGACAAGAAGGCTTAGTCAAAGTCCAAAACTAATAGCGTTTTTCGACCTTTGCCTAACGCATTTATGTCCAAACCTAGGAGAGACTAACTTAGAAAGTCAAACGTCGAAACGCAATTTGATCAAATCAGGGTTTGGCCAGTCAGACTTAAATTAGGTACAGAGTTTGTTTTTTTGTATTTAAATGTATGAAAGACACATTCTTTAGAGTGAAAATTAAATTAAGTTAACAATCTTCCAGTGAAACAAAGCTTTCTGTTGTCTGTTATAAAAATAACCACGAAATTTAAGACGATCGCTACGCTCTGCGAAATTTCCAACCTGCATGCAGGACCACGTGACCTGACCTGCAGGAGTAAGGCAGTTTTGACTAAATGTAACATCGGAATTGAAAGATGTTTTTCATACATATTTAGTTTTTTTAACAGACAACAGAAATTTTTGTTTCACCGGAAGATTGCTGATTTAGTTAAATTTTCTCTCTATAGAACGTATTTTTTATACATATAACTCATTCTGTCCCTAATTTAGGTCCTGATCAAACCCCGATTTGATCGTATTGAGTTTCGGCGTTTGACTAACCAAGTTGGTCTCCTTTGTTCGCAAAATATTACATTCGCAAAATATTATATTCTCAAAATATTATAAATACAATCAAACACAAACAAAATAGAGTAGGTACCTAAGTGTTTTTGTTTAATTTCTTTACTTCCTAATACGTCACCAAAGTACCAGAATCATATAAATATGGCATGGGTTAAGTTCTGTAAATAACATTTTGATATTTTTAAATTATGTGTTAAAATAAAATATAGAATTTAACCTTTTCCATATTTATGTGGTCCTGGTACTTTGGTGACGTATTACAAAGGAAAAAAAAAGTGAGGAAGGGAAGAAAATTATAGAAGTTGATGCATTACGGAAAAAAGAAAAAAAACGAAAAGTGATTGAAGATTGTAGAAATAAACATTCGCCATATTTATGTGACCCTAGTACTTTGGTGACATACAAATAAAAATATATAATTTAGGGAACGTACCCATACTACGTGACCCATTTTACAATTTTTGAGCCCCCTCCCCCCCCCTTAGTGACCACCCGTAGTATATTCCAAGACCCCCTCCTCCCCCTTGGTTTTCACGTACTATTTCATAGATAATGGTTTTACCTTATTTTTAACAGAAAGCTACAAAAATTTTGCTCATTTTTGTCTTTTTATTAGTAAGGCGCTTGCCACAAATACCAAGAGTGTGTACTTTATTTTTACATACAATTTACAAGTGAAAAAATGTATCAAGATGAAAAAACGTGACAAAGCATAGGCCCCTTCCCCCCCCCCCCCCGTGACCAAGCGTGGTATTTTAAAGACCCCCCCCCTTAACGAGTCACGTAGTATGGGTACGTTCCCTTATATATGTTACGGCTAATACCCGAAGTGCGGCTAAACCTAGTTCTAGCCGGCTAAAACTAGGTGTAGCCGATAGCTGTTGGCTAAAACTAGGTGTAACCGATCTGCTTTACTCCTGTAGGTCCCGGGTTAGGTTAGAAATTTAAGGCGAGCGCGAAGCGCAGCGTAGCGTGAGCCTTAAATTTCGAGGTTATTTTTTTTAACAGACAACAGAAAAAACTTTCTTTATATCCCATGCTGCACCTAGTTTTAGCCGGCTACACCTAGTATTAGCCGCGAGCAAATCGGCTACACCTAGTTTTAGCCAACAGCTAGCGGCTACACCTAGTTTTAGCCGCACTTCGGGTATTAGCCGTAACATATACATAAAATATATATAAAAAAATAAAAAAGTGATTGAAAATAATATTTCTCCATATCTACTAAAATCTGGCATTTGCAGAAGCAGAAACTACTTTGACTGTGATTGTACAAAGTATAATATTTTGCGAATGTAATATTTTGCGAACTAAGGATAAGGCTTCTTGTCAAACCTGAGGTCTGACTAGGCAAACCTAGGAGCGCCGGGACTTCGGGGTTAGACTACATATGCATGTAAGTGTGTGATGAGAGAAAAATAAACAAAGACTGTTGGTGCTAATATGATGGGAAGTGTACGTAAGTGTACGAAACCCAAGGGTACGTATGTCGTATGTGATGTGTAATGGTTCGTTGTTATTCTAAAGTCCATCGAACAGTGACATAAAGTTTTAAATTTGACATTATAGTAATTGTAGCCGGTACAGGTGAAACAAGGGTATTATAATTATGTAATTGGTAATCGTTGGTTCTCTGCACTTGATACGCATAGTAATGCTGATTAAAATCTATACACTCTAATGAAACAGACTCAAATATAACTTCATCATTGTCAAGTAAATAAATATTTTTTATTTCACCAAACTTTGGTAAGCCTGAAGATTCTGAAATATCTAGAATTATAATTGACGACAGCTCAAATCGGACACCATACAGTTTCACCCACGATAATGAGTACCAACAATTATTATACCTCGAGAATGAAAGTTTAGTCTTACATTTTCAATTTGCGCTTCTGTCATATTTGCCTTTTTGCCATAAGAGATCGTCTTAAAAGTTTCATTTTTAAGAAAAGTATCGTTTAAAATTAATTGATGCTTAATAGCTATTGTTTTACAAACATTTACTCTGTTGTGCGATGCTCTGGCCACAAATTTTGATATACGATGCTTGGCTTCAAACCTCATCGTCCAGATTTGGGTAAGTGGGCCAAATTTTTTTAACATTTCTGGATAATGTGTAAGAAAATGAAACTTTGGCTTTAAGTCTGTTTCAGCAAATTGACGATAGAGCTCGTTTAATTCAGCTACTGAAAATTTTACTTGATCAATAGTGTTTTCATGGACTCTATGACTCAAAAGTTTATCCAACAATTGTCTTAATTTGATGTATAAGAACCAAACTTCGTTTTCATCTGGGACATTATGTCCGACAATTAGTCCAAAATATCGAACAAGAGTAAGCATTTCAGAAGCCGAACATTTTAATTTTAATGTTGAGCCTTCTTTTGCTACAGAATTGCATGGTGTCGAAGCAGAATCAGGTCCATAATTAAAATATCGTATTCTTGATTTCAAACTGTCAAAAGAAATTAGAGTCTGAGTGCATACTAGATTTTGTATCACAAATGACATTACATATCGACAAGCACCCTCGAGATAGTCATGTAAAACATCTACGGCGACGTTTTGAAATAAGTCAAACCCATCTAAAGCAAGCCACGAGCATTTTTCTTTAAGACCAGTCATATAAATGTCATTTAAATGTAAATCATTTTCATAATTGACATTGTTTCTCAACAACGTGTCATCTTCATAAAGCAGTGTTTTTATTTGTTCTTTATTAGCAGTACAAATTCTACATGGCCGATTTGCAGAAAAACTTTCAACAAAACCTAACATAGCATTCAATCCTAAATTATCTCCGGTCACAGCTGCAACATAAAACTTTATTTTGCCGGTGTACACATCAGTTTCAACATGAATACCATTGATCTTTAAATTATTAAGAACATCAAAAACTTTTTGAAAAATTATGTTGTTTCCAAAGCTTGTTCTGTCTGATGAGTGAAAAAGAGCCAATAATAAAATATTTTGCAAAAGCGACACGTAGTGAGGTGGAAGACATGGTACTGAAGCATAAATAGCTCCAAGTTTATGAACCCCAGCGTGGCTTCCTAAGGGATTGCCTATTTCAAAATCGTCAAAGTAGATTATTAATGGTAAAATCATTGCATCATGCTCTACAGAACTTTCTGTCATTTTTTTCCATACTGAACCCTGAACAATATTCTCAATACCGAAAGAGTCATTTTGTACTATGTCCAAATATTCAAGAGTGTCCTTCATGAAATTTTTTGATGAAAAAATTCGTTTTAAATTTTCTTTTAACGGAATCACCTGCATTGTACAATTTACTTGTACTAATAATGAACCAGCCGCTGTTTTTTTAGCCTCGTTACGTTGACCCACAACCACTTCAAGGGGCTCAGAATAAGTTCCTATTTTATTAAAATATTTTAAACGTTTGTGTTCCGAATCTAAATTCTCAAAAGCATCGCTGAACGCGCTAAATATTTTTTTGAAAGCATTTTTAACATGAACATTATTTTGATCTGGTGGTACCATATCATTCAACTGTCGCTCTATAATGCATTGTGATTTAGAATGAAATAATTGAAGATTTTCTACAAGAACTTGTACGGCTTTACGCGGTATTATCGGGTTAGCATATAGAGTGGAGACAAAACATGCAGCATGGTGACCAAGAGAGGTTTCATCTCTTTGAGTTGGTAGAGATTCCATCGTATTTGCTGTTTTGTAAGTTTCTTTGCTTGACGTTGAAGGTAAATTTGAGATATTGGCTTCTGTATCTGTATCGATCGGTTTGTTACTATTTGGATGACGCAAGGTTGACAATAATGACTGGTGGTCTCTAACTAAGTGCTTTTTGAAAGATGCAGAGGAAATATAATGACGATAACACCCTTGTTCACCACACCGAAATCCCGAAAATCCTACCGTTAATTTACAGAAAGTTCGCACATGAGTAATAAGTAAATTCGGAGACGCACTGGCTTTTTTGCAATAGTAACAGGTAAACATTTTTAAAGTATTAACTCTAGATCAGTTAAAAGAGTATTCACAGCCTGCGTGGGCCTGTCAAATTTAGTTTTAATATCGTAGAAACCCAATTGAATAAAAAGCCATATGTCTCCAGCTTCTTCCGGGTAACAAGCTCCTATCGATTGAAATATTTTAAATGCACAGTCTACTGCTGTTACTAATTTGTTGAAACTATAAAATGTGTCATTTATTACTACATATGCTACTTTTACCTCAGTAACGGTAGGGCCAACAAAAATAACGTAGGGTTGAACTGTGCGGCCTAGCCTCTGCAGGTTCTCCTTTTTTTGAATGATCTTGTTGGTAACGTCGGCTTCAGAAGCAGCTTGCGTTATATAGCCGTCGCAGACCTCTGCTCTAGATGGCTTCCACGCTGGCTTTCCTTTTATTTTCCGTGCAGGTGAAATGTTGATGACATAAGCCAGCAACATCAAAGCAACATTGCTAGATGTCTCTGGTTCATCTTCTGTATTCAAAGAAAAAAAAGTTTCGGTTAATTTTTGAGACTTAATTTTATGAAGGTTTTAGCCTTCAACTATGGACGTCATTTTTTCAATACACTAATATGGTCGTGGAGTCTCTGATCTGAGATCCTTGTATTTCATGACTGTAGTTCTCATGATGTTTTTAAAGAAATAGTACATTACATCCAAGAACGGGTAGCTAGCGATTGCATTGTCGAGGATGGTTTGAAATACTTCCCGCACGAAGTAAGTATTGAATTTCATTTCCGCACTGTATTTCAAATTTAGAATGTGATGAACCAGACCCAGATTAGTTAAAGGTTAATAATAAGAACTAAGATCCTTAGGGGAGGCCTATACCCAGCAGTGGGTGTCGTGTGGCTGATATGATGAATAAGAACTAATATTTGAGCAAAACTTCTTACCGTCAATCAGTGCAATTATATTTGCTATTTTTGATCTCGTATCTTGGTCCCTAATTTTTCGTAATTTTAATGAAGCATATTTTATAATTTCTTCATTTTTGAGGGTGATAGAGGAAAATAATTTATTTTCCTTTCCCGGATACAGTTGACTGAAATCGTTCATTAGCTGAAAAAAAGAATACAATAAATGTACGCTATGTTATTTCCACTGGTTAGAAAGGTCTGGATCGCTACGTCCAGAGCTTGGGTTGTTCGTTTGACTCTTTTAGTGCCTTTGTAATTCAGACACTTGTCTTATAAGAAATAAACAAACTTTTGTCATTTATAATCATATCATTGCGTACGTTTTTATAGAAAAACCAGAAGGATTATGTAAAAAAATAAGGCTACGGTATAATTATGCTTACCAAGGTATAGCCTTGTGATTGTTTTAAGGCTGGGAAATCCTTGAAGTAATCCGCTATATCACCTTTTCCACATTGGATGCGATTTAGGCGGTGATCTGCAGTTTCTGCCCACTTTTCTTCAACAGACTTCCATGGATCGACATTGTTTTTCAGCCATAGTAACGATTCTTCATGTACAATACCTGTAATTCATTTATATGTGTATGGTGGGATAAGTTAATTAGAAGAAGGGCATCATAGTACGTACAGTCGCCCGTGGCACATTTAAATCACAAAAAAGTGACTAGCGATTATTTGCTTACCACTTTCCAGAGATTCCAGGCTATAAATGTCATCATCTGTAATAGTTGGCGTGGATCTGAGCGATGATCTGGACGACTTTGAGGATGAACGGCTAGTTCCCGGCAACTGTCCGCCTTCTCGCAACTTTCTCCTTCGAGCTATATAGCTTTCGTACAGCTTTCCGGACGCATTTTTTTTAGCTAATTTATTTGTAGCTGATAAATATGCAGAATAATACACCACAACGCGTTCCTTGTGGAATATTTCCACAATTTCGGTAGCTAATTTATAAAATTCTTCACTGGAAATTTTCTTTGCACAATTTTTCTCTAGTTTGTGGTGTATTAGCAGCTGGCTCAATTTCCGTCGGGAACCCTCCGTCAGTAAGCCTCCTTTTCCCTCTTTGAGTATTGCTCTGCCGTCTAAACTATCCTGTATGATGTTAAACACAAACACTATTAATACCAACTTTTTAAAGTTATTGAACAAATTAATAAATTAATGAGTAAATGGTCCAGTCGGAGTATAGCATTCGGGGCTCTGTAAGCAGTAATATAACCCAAAAAATATTAGAATTGTAAAAAAATATTTTTTCGATGACCGATGATCCTTCCGGACGACTTCGTAATTTTCTTAAACTTGACACTTTCCTATCTTGTCTTATTTTTAACTAGGCTTTTTCTAATTTGGTTTCTTTCTTAAACTTGTCTGGATGACTTCGTCATTTTAACACGTTTTTATTAGGTTGCTTTCTCGTTTGTTAGTTTGTTTGATTGGTTGTTTGTTTGTTTGTCCACAAAGTTTGCGAACGAAGTTCGATCCACTACCAGTACCATAAGGTAGGTAGGGTAGGGCATGCGAAATGTTATATTCAGAATACACGAAAAGTACCAGGGCAACATAACTTACGAGGAGTTATTTTGATTTCATGCCGCGAAGATTTCTTTTAGCTCTTTAATCTATCAAAAATATAAATCGAAATAACTCCTTTTAAGTTATGTTGCCCTGGTACTTTTGACTGAATTTTATTTATTTTGTTTTATATCAAAACATTATTTTGTAAATAATGGTCCGTAGTTCACCTAGGTGAAATGATCCGGTGGACCACGGCTAAGAAGAGAGGAAAAACAGCGAAAGAGACAGAGTCGAGTTAAGAATGAGCCGAGTTAGAAAATTGTAGAAAGAGCCGAGTTAAAAATAAGACGAGTTAGGAAAGTGTCAATATTACAAAAGAGACCAACTAAGAAAGAGCCAAGTTAAAAATAAGACGAGTTAGGAAAGTGTCAAGTTTAAGAAAGAGATCAACTTAGAAAGAGCCGAGTTAATAATGAGACAAGTTTGGAAACTGTCAAGTTTAAGAAAATGACAAAGTCGTCCTGAGGGCCGATGATACCTCCTTTTTTTGCTCTTATTCAATTAATGATACCCGTAGAAACAATTTAGGCTTTTTACACTTTTTTCGTAAAATGTATATTTTTCGAGTAATTTTAACTATAAAGATTTTTTTACTTTTTTTAATAATTAATAATGAAATATGACGTATCCCCGACTCACAAGTCGGGGATAAGTCATGCCCATGACCATAAGAATAAAAAGTTTATTTAATTTTATTCTTATGCCATGACATAAATTGATGGGGACAATGATCGAAAATTGATACAACTCACTGAATATGCATTTAACAAAAACAGTTTACAAGTTTAAACATGTTCCTATATATGCCCTAAATCGAATAAGACCAAAAACAGTCATCGGTCACCGATTTAAAAAAAAACTAAGTCTTTTTTTCCCATAGCGCCCCAAAGGCAACACTCCAACTGATTCCGACGAATTGAGAACGTCCTCCTTTTTAATGTCGGTTAAATGCCGCGCAGTTATTGAGTTAAGCTAGCTAATGATAAATACTGAATACTATTGAATACTAAATATACAGGGTGGTCCAGACAGTGACGTCAAAGAATTTTTTTTAGATTACTCACACCTGGGTGTATTTGCGAACAAAGGTCCGAAAATACCCTATGTATGTTCTGCGATTTTTCGTAGTTTCGAAGTAATGATTTTTTAAATATTTTGCGAATTTTCTACCGGACTGAACAAAAAAATTCATAACTCCTTTTATATTAAGAACTTTTTGAATTTTCCTTTTGCAGCATATTTGTCTTGAAACATTCTTCCATACGTAAAATAATCAACTACACGACATCTAGATAAGTTCCTGAAAAAAGGGTCGTAAGTGAAAATTTTTGGTTTTACTTCGACGAAGTAACATTTTAACAATTCTTTTAAAAATACAAAATGGATATTTCATCAATTCAAACTGATTTTAAAAACTTAAGTGGCTTCTTAGCTTAGCAAATAAAACAAAAACCGGCCAAGTGCGAGTCAGACTCGCCTAAAGTAAAACCAAAATTTTTTCACTTTCGACCCTTTTTTCAGGAACTTATCTGGATGTTATGTAATTGATTATTTTATGTGTCGAAGAGTGTTTTAAGACAATTATGTTGCAAAAATAAAACCCAAAAAAAATTAATATGAAAGGAGTTATGAATTTTTTTGGTCCGTCCGGTAGAAAATTCGCAAAAACACATTTAAAAAATCATAACTTCTAAACTAAGAAAAATCGCGGAACATACATAGGGTATTTTTAGATGCACCCAGGTGTGAATAATCTAAAAAAAATCTTGGACGACACTATCTGGATCACCCAGTATACTACTTAGTAATGCAGGCCATACACGAGGTAATCGCGGACAAACATACATATTATACAGGTCAAACTGAGAACCTCCTTTTTTGAAGTCGGTTAAAATACTTAAAACCTTCTCTCAAATGCAACAAATACTTTTCTGAAAACCGCGTTAAAATCAGTTTAGCCAAACGTGAGATAATCGCAGATACAGGTCAAACTGAGAAGCTACTTTTTTTTAATTGGTTATTAAGATAAAATAAAGAAAAAGGTTTAAAGAAAACGTAGCGTTGCAAGAGTTAGAAAGACTAAGAAACCTATAATTTTAATGCTCTGATCAAATCATTCAAACCGTTCTCGGGATGAATGGGAACAGATAACTAAAGCGCTTCCTAGCGGTTAAACATCGTAACATCTATCTAAGAAATATCGCTGATAGCCTACAAACCTATTACAGAAAACCGCATCGAAATCGGCCCAGTAGTTTCAGGGATTATCAAAGTACCCTAAAAATCGCATCTAAATCAGTCAAACCGTACGGAAAATGATTACTGCCGCCCTCTAGCGGCGATACACCATAACACCAAGAACCATCGCCGACGCACTACAAACCTGTTACAGAAAACCGCATCTAAATCGGTCAAATCGCTCTGGAGATAAATGGGAAAATGATAACTGCAGCGCCCTCTAGCGGCTTAATACCAAAACACCTATCTGAGAATCATTGCCGATAACCTACAAACCCATTACAGAAGTAAACCGCATCGAAATCAGTTGCGTAGTTTTTGAGAACTTTTAAAGTGCGACTTATCTGGCTACTGCAGCGCCCCCTGGTGATCTACCACAATATAACATGTCTAAGAACCTGCTCTGAAATGAAACCTTTTGAATGCAAAAAACCGCATCGTAATCGGCTCAGTAGTTTCCGAGGAAAATGGTAATAGACAAACATGACTTATCTGGTTGCTGCAGCGCCCCCTGGTGGTCTACCACCATGAAACATGTCTAAGAACCTGCTCTGAAATGAAACCTTTTGAATGTAAAAAACCGCATCGTAATTATCCCAGTAGGTCCAGGGATTATCAAAGTACCCTAAAACTCGCATCTAAATCAGTCAAACCGTATCGAAAATTATTACTGCCACCCTCTAGCGGCTATACACCATAACACCAAGAACCATCGCCGACACACTACAAACCTATTACAGAAAACCGCATCTAAATCGGTCAAATCGCTCTGGAGATAAATGGGAAAATGATAACTGCAGCGCCCCCTAGCGGTTCAACACCATAAAACTAAAAGCCATCGCCGACACACTACAAACCTATTTCTATTACAGAAAACCGCATCTTAATCAGTCAAATCGCTCTGAAGATAAATAGGAAAATGATAACTGCAGCGCCCTCTAGCGGCTTAATACCAAAACACCTATCTGAGAATCATTGCCGATAACCTACAAAGCACACAGCCTTTAATTAAGTAAACGGAAAATAATAATTTTAATAATATCTCAATAAATAAATTTTAACGTAATAATAACTGTTCCGAATTCGAGCGATAGTCAGCAGGATAACACGAGAGCTCCATTATTCAGCCTAAAATTCAATGCAATCCGCAAAGGTAACCAACCTCGTGGGGGGGCCATGGCCCCCATGCCCCCCCCCCCTGGATCCGCCAATGCCTCTAAGGCTGGCCCCAGACCTACCGGTTTCATTTCTTTGCATTGCTGTTCTACCTTGCTTGAAAGACCGCCGGCCAGCCAGGGTAGTTTTCAATCTATCGCATTTTGGGACTAGACCAAATTGGCAAGATAGCCATTAGCTTGGTGTTATCAAATAACATCGCCTGGATTGCGAAGTAGGAAGCTTTTAGGAGATATGCCACCCTGAACATGGACTCCAATCGTTAAAAATAAATCGATCGCTTATTTATACAAGATGTTTGGTAAAGCCTTATAAAGCTGAATATGGTAGATAGGGACCATAAACTGAACAACTTTTACTATGGGACCAAATCTGAAATCGAGAAAAAAAATGAGCTGTTTCATACATTTTGATAATTTTGTTATTAATTTTTGTATGAAACAGCAGTTTTTTTTTAAACTAAAACTTCGCATTGCAACCCAGATGACGATATTTGATAACACCAAACTAATGGCTATCTTGCCAATGTGGTCTGGTCAAAATATGCGATAAATTGAAAATGAGCCTCTTGGCCGGCGGTCCATGGTAGAACAGCAAAGCAAAGAAATGAAACCGGTAGGTCTGGGGCCAGCCTAACCCCAAACGCATATACCGTCTCCGTTCCGTTCCGTCCGTCGTGGGTAAAAAACATACAAAGTCGACTTGATAACCTCCTCCTTTTTTGAAGTCGGTTAGAAAGAAAAAAATAATCATCAAAACCGGTCTTTAAATATCTAAGACAGGCACGAACAACGAGAAAAAAAAAATACAATCAAATTGAGAACCTTCTTTCTTAAGGTCGGTTAAAATACTAAAACCTCCTTAATGCAACAAATACTTTTATAGAAACCGCATTAAAATCAGTTCAGCCAATCGTGAGATAATCGTGGATATACTGGTCAAACTGAGAACCTACTTTTTAAATCGGTTAAAAATAAAAAATAAAGAAAAAGAAACATCAAAATCGGTCTACAAATGTCGAAGATACCCGCAAACAATGATAAAACAAATATATTCAATCTAATTTAGAACCTCCTTCTATTTTGAAGTCGGTTAAGAAAATCATACGATCGATCGCCCACTGACATACACGGTCCAATCAGCATGATCCAATCGGCATGATCCAGCCAAAAGGATTGAATTTTGATTGTTCCGTCAATTCGATCTGTCCAACCGAAGCCGATCCACCGCTGACACACGGTCAATTCGATTGGATCCAATCGGCAGTATCATGCCAAATGGAGGATCGAATTGATGGTGTGTGACCTGCATAACTATACGGGTTGTAATAATACTGGTTTTAATAATGTACTAAATTAATACTATACATACGGATGTACTTACATTTTGCTGGTTAAACAATATACCTAAACTCTACTAGCACACTAACTTTGACTTGTGCCTTCTAAATACTCATACAAGCTACTAAAAGAAAATAACATTACATTTAATAGTTTCAATACCTGAAACAAAAAAATTTAATCTTAGAATTATTACAAACATACATACATAGGTACCCGGTCCTATCTTAATGACGGGCAATTTTATCTTAAGTAAGGTTTGCACGAGGCCATCGCTGGCTGCCAGTCACAGCGATGGCTTGGTATTGGCCTTGTCTAAACAATTATTCAAGCCAGTGATGGCCTTGTGTAAACAATGCTTTTGGTCCATATCACAAACATAAAGTACCTAACAAATTCAGCTACAAAATAAAAATTTGAGTGAGCACCAAAAAAGGGTGAGGCCGCTTGTCAGAATTGTATTACAATTCTACAATCTTGTAAACTTGTAACTACAATGACTGAAAAATTTTTGCCCATCAAGAGAAAATCTATTGGAACAGAAAAATCTTTCGAAGAGAAACATGTTAAATGGTGGCTACAATTTGACAAATTTTTAAGTACGTTATGTTATCAAACTGAGTACCTAATGTTATGATTATGAGTAACTCACAGTGTTATTAGCTGCAGTAGAAGTACAATTTGCAGATATTTTTGCATTATCATCATCATCATCAGTGTCCAGTGTCCTATCATCATGTTCAGCGTTTTCAGTAGAGTTGTTAATTTCAAGGTCCTAGAAAAATAAATAAAAAACTTTATTACAAAGTATACAGCATCGGTCCAAGGGAAAAAAAAGAAAACATTTTTATTAACTAAATACAAGATGTACAATAAACAAGTAGGTACGTACATTGACACCGGTCACTTTTTTATGTTCTAATAGGAAATTGTTTAGTTTTCTTCTGGGGCCAAGTTGGGGAAACAATTCTCTCAAATCCACGTCGGTTAACAAAATGGCTGTTTCCAGTGTTGTTATAAGATTGTCTGAAAAATACAAATAATAAAACAAATATGTACAAAACTAGTTATGTAGGTGCCTACCTACTTGTAATTACCTACATGCGTTCAGTCGGGGCGGTCTCCTAGTTTTCAACAAGAAAAGGTTTTAAACTTGTTTGTAATTAGTATTATACAGATTTTTTCAATAAAACAAACAAATACCTACTTGTAAAATACGTATGTCTGTTGTTTGTGGGTGAAAAAACTTTGATCAAAGTATACTTGGATACCCGCTGACACGATCCAAGTAAACTTGGACCAAGAAACTTGGACAAAGTAGCTTTTTGTATTGTACCTATACGGCGACGTCAAAGTTCACTTGGTTTGCTCGTTTACATGATCCAAATAGGTCTTGGAAAAAGCAAGTGCGCGTGCGTGCAATGGCGCTGATGGCGCACGCATGCGTGATGCGTTGTTATGTTTACGGACGGACGATTTAAATCTTTGGTTTACAAACGAGAATTCTACAAGTTTTGCATAAAACTAGCTTAGATAATCTCAGAAAACTAATACCTGTTTCTTGGTGAAAACGAAGAGTTAATTTATGTATGACGCAACATACATATTTCAGTGCGAGTACGACAGATCTAACAAAAATTTATAATCTAAATACATACATTTCAATGTCTAAATAAAACAAAAAATCATGACTAAATAAAACCGAGACATTTACCTTGAAGGATTGGGAGTAAATCTTGTAAACCAGCTTCACAAATCTCTTGTTCAAAATTCATCGCTGCTACGACGAAGACGAACGACGCGACCTTTTGGCAAGCAAGAGTGAGATCCGGTGTTGCCAGATGCTACCGATGCGCGATTATGAACGATCATTCGATTATCTCAATCATTCGAATAATTCGAATGACCATTAACATATTATTACTAATAATTAGTATTGTAGATATTTTATTTCATTGATTTGATACTAACGCCACGGCAATACTGCGGTACGTTGGTGTAAAAGGAAGCAACTCCCTCTTTCATTTTGATTATTGTATAAACTTACAGCTTTCTTTCAATATCATCGATTATAATTAGCACAAAGTTTTATTGGGTTGCTTTAGGTAACAGCATAATATATGCTCAAGGTAGATTTTCTTGCTGTCTAGCATATTATTTTGTCGTTTAGCACAATAGCATATTTTTTTGGATATAATCTTACAAAACAATACTTAAATGATATTATTATAATGGACAACAAGCAGCACATCAGACTTAAGGTGTGGGCACATTTGTCTGACGCCACGCGTTAACACGCCGTCAGATAACATCGGTTTTCATAGTAAAATGTATGTGTTACCGGCAATGTGTATTCTCCGGCATTGTATACAATGCCTAGGCATTGTATACAATGCCTGGTAGTCCACCGGCAATGTGTAAAATAAGTTTATTTCTGTTGTCTGTTATAAAAAAATAACCTCAAAATTTAAGGCTCACGCTCCGCTGCGCTACGCGCTCACCTTAAATTTCTAACCTAACCCGGGACCTACAGGAGTAAAGCAGGTTCGGTTCCAAACTCAATAAGCCGCCCTCGAGCCCCCCCCCCCGAGCCCCCCTCGAGCCCCCCAGAGCCCCCCTCGAGCCCCCTCAAGCCCCCCGAGCCCCCCCTGGAGCCAGAAACAGAATTATTTAGTTTCGCTTATATTTTTAGTCAACTTAAGTGGTTGCCCACTTGGTTGTAAAAACAGAGCAAACACAAATACGCTAAATAAACTTATAAAGTAGCTAATGACCACCAAACAACATAATTTAATGTGATGGCAACCCCAAATACGTTAAATGCGCAGTACGACGACGTAAGTAACCGAGCTATTTATAAATAGCGCGGTTCATTATAATGAAGCCGCTTACTTATTTACGTAATAGGGCTGCAGTATAATGCTTGCGGTTATTCCGATACGCATAGCGGCTGTTTTTTTCCGGTTCCAGGGTATCTTTTAACTAATGCGACTACTTAAAATGTTTCGGGATATCTATACGTCGAGTTACCTTACCTACTAAGAACCATAGACTTCGAAAATTTTTCGCTATATTAAGTTTATGCTAAGAACATATAATCCAAGATGGCGGCCAATTTGTTTATGGCGCCGGCTAGACGCGTGGTATTTACCGTGATCCAACGCCATAGAGTAAATTTTAACCATTGAAAGTAGTTTGTATGGAATATTCAATATTTTACTTTCCATGGTTAAAATTTGCTCTATGGCGTTGGATCACGATATTTACCACGACGTGTAGCCGTCGCCTAAGGGCCGATTAAAATGAAACTCGGTTTTTGGAACTATTTTGGCAAGAAAACAACATGCAATGATAAAAAAAATCGAAGGTGGCGGGCAACTTTTTTGTTTGTGGGCCGATTACCATAAAACACGGTTTTTGGAACAAATTTAACGAGAAAATAGCAACGCAATGTTGAAAATATTGAAAAATCCATAATGGCAGTCAACTTTTTTGTTTGTAGGCCGATTTCGATGAAACTCGGTTTTTAACACAATTGTGACAATAAAACAGCTACGCAAAAAAGCTACGTAAAAAATATAAAAATTCAAGATGGCGGCCAACTTTTTTGTTTTTCGGCCGATTTAGATGAAACTTAGTTTATGGTGTTATTTTAACAAGGCAATAACAACGCAATGTTAAAAATATAAAATTATCCAAGATGGCGGCCAACTTTTTTGTTTTTTGGTCGATTTCGATGATATGGTAGGGTGAATACGCCAAATACCAGCCCCCCAAGGGTTTTCAACTTTGAATCTCTGATGCTACTACAATGAATTCAACATTAAATTAGTTTTTTTTTTCTTAAACCTATGTTAGTAAGCAATACCGTACCTACTTTTTAGCCCTGTCGCTATTTCAGCCCTCTGCCTTTGAATGGGACAGTTGGTCTGGAATCTGGATGCAAACACCTTCAGGATGCCATTGCCACTGTTGACGCCGCAGTAGGGAAGCAAGTTTTTTGCGCATAATTGCATGGAATGGAACCCTGTGTGATTGTCAGCAAACATTTTTGATGGACTACAGCGAAATAATAATAATGCTCGCTTTCACCTCGTGGCTTTTTTCTTCATAATATATCGACCCTGTTTCTTGGTCAAATATATTGTAATCATGAGCAAATGCTAGACCTTATTTTAGCAGCTGCCTTTATTCGAAAAATAACAAAATAACTGACGATTAGATTTGGAATTGACACTGACTTATTTGTTCCTGTTGTGGTACCAGACATAGATTTTACAAAACGTAAAGATTTTTTTTAAAACAACATTAGTAATTAATACCGATAGAAATCTTATTTCTAAGCAAAAGTAAAAAGTTTTCTATTTTCAGCCACGTAATAATAATGTATATTTTATTGTAGCTAAGCTTATTTTTGTAAGCATGTTGATAATAATAATGACGTAAATTTTTGCACTCTAAAATTTATGTAATATCATCAAAAGTTTCTGACTTCATTTTCCTTTATTCTATGTCGAATTCAGGGACATAAATTTTCGAATTTAGGGCAAAAGCGGCCGAATTAAAGAAAATTGCGTCACTCGTCAAACTTTCATTTTTTATTATTATTATTATATTGTTTTTCTTGCAATTATTATAGATGATAATCATAATTTTCTCTAATTTCGATGAAACTCAGTCTGGGTCACTATTTTGACAAGAAAACAGCAATGCAATGTTAAAAATATAAAAATCTTAGATGGTGGCCAACTGTGTTGTTTGTAGGCCAGTGTCGATGAAACTCGGTTTAGAGCACTATTTTGACAAGAAAACGACAACGCAATGTTAAAATTATAAAAAAATCAAAGATGGCGGCCAATTTTGCTATTTGTTGGCCTATTTCGATGAAACCCGGTTTGACTTGTAATTTTGAATGACATTAATGTTGACATATTATATTTATCACTATTATATTTTGCATGCCAGCTCCTGGTGAATGTGATGTGACCATATGAAATATTTTAAGACCCTTATGTATCGCAGTCTAGCAAATAAATTTTTGATTCGGGTTCTATTTTGACAAGAAAACAGCAACGCAATGGTAAAAAACACAAAAGGTTGAGACTCTCTCTGAAAGGCAGCAAACTTTGTTTTTAGGTTGATTTCGATGTAACTCGGTTGACAAAAGAAGAACAAATAAAAAATTGGCCGCTATCTTGGATTTTTTATATTTTTAACAACATTGCATAAAAATTTTCGAATTTAGGGCAAAAGCGGCCGAATTAAAGAAAATTCCGTCACTCGTCAAACTTTCATTTATTATTATTATTTTCTTGTTTTTCTTGCAATTATTATAGATGATAATTATAATTTTATCTAATTTCGATGAAACTCAGTCTGGGTCACTATTTTGACAAGAAAACAGCAACGCAATGTTAAAAATATAAAAATCCTAGTTGGTGGCCAGCTGCGTTGTTTGTAGGCCAGTGTCGATGAAACTCGGTTTAGAGCACTATTTTGACAAGAAAACGACAACGCAATGTTAAAATTATAAAAAATTAAAGATGGCGGCCAATTTTGCTGTTTGTGGGTCTATTTCGATGAAACCCGGTTTTGGGTTCTATTTTTTATTCGACGACCTCCGTGGTTGAGTGGTTCGCACGCCGGTTTTCAAGGCGTCACCATCTCTTGAGGTCCCGGGTTCGATCCCCGGCTGGATCAATATAGAAAATGAACTTTTCAATATTGTCTCAGGTCTGGGTGTGTGTCATACCACCGTTGTTTCTGATTTCCATAGCACAAGTGCTGTAGCTACTTACTTTGGGATTGGAGCAATGTATGTGATGTTGTCAAATATTTATTATTTATTTTGACAAGAAAACAGCAACGCAATGGTAAAAAACACAAAAGGGGCAGTCAACTCTGTTTTCAGGTTGATTTCGATGTTACTCGGTTGAAAAAAAGGAGAACAAATAAGAAGTTGGCCGTTATCTTGGATTTTGTATTTTTTACATTGTATACCTGTTTTCTTGTCAAAATAGTGCCCCAAACTGAGTTTCATCTAAATTGGACCACAAACGCTTTACCCGTGAATGTTCGAAGCGCCCCTAGCAAGTTCGTGTTCAAGAGATTGGTTCGTGAACATTACATGAGTTCTACACTTTAGCTTGTCATATCTGACATTTGTGCTGTACATTCTTATATGTATATATTGTGTGTATATATATGTATTATATTGTATTATATATTCATAATATTTATGTATGTATTGGTATTTTACTACATATTTTTATTTTATATTAATATTGCCGCCACGATTTCTTTCCTAAACACCCTTACCGGTTGACTGGAAGAGAATGCCTTAAGGCTTTAAGTCCGCCATTTGCTCTGTTTGCAATAAAGTTTAAATAAAATAAATAATAAATAAATAAACAATAAAGTTGGCGGCCATCTTGGATTTTTATATTTTTAACACTGCGTTGCTGTTATCTTGTCAGAATAGTGCCCCAAACCAAGTTACATTGAAATTAGCCCACAAACAAAAAAGTTGGCCGCTATCTTGGATTTTTATATTTTTAATATTGCGTTGCTGTTATAATGTCAAAATAGTGCCACAAACCGAGTTTCATAGAAATTGGCCCGCAAACAATGAAGATGGCCGCCATCTTTGACTTTTTTTTATTTCTAACATTGCGTTGCTGTTTTCTTGTCAAAATAGTGTCCAAACCGAGTTAGATTGAAATTAGCCCACAAACAATAAAATCACACATCTCTTGCCTTTCACGACCTTCTGTTACTTTGAAAATGAAGTTAATGACTTTTAATAAATATTTTTTTTTATTCCATTCTTATAGAACATTAATATTTTATTGAAAGGTAACCTAAGTACTATGTAAGTATAACAAATGAAATCTGAATTTCGACATAAAATAACCTAATAAAAAACTAATCAAAATCAAATGCAGCATGCGAGACTCTCGCGCCGACTTCATCATCACTCGAATGTGCGATAACAACCCTCATTGCAATTGCAAACTATGTTTACCTAGGCATCATCGTCATACTCTCATTCAGTTTGGAATCGCAGAGTAACTAAGAAAGACATGTGACATGACTGATCAAGTCATTTCAAATCTCGAAATTGAAATAACAGCAACCCACGATATAATATTTTGAATCTACTTTTCTGTATTTACTCGTAAGTACCTATTGTGGCCCTCGGCTTGGCCTCGGGCCTCAAACTAAAACCCTTCTTCTGTTCAACTTTCGCTCAAGATTCGTTTATCCGTTTACCTACACACAAAAACTCACTACGACACGCCTAGAGATGTACGCCATGTGTACTGGAGATAATAGCGTCATCTCTTTTGCTCCTACAGTAATTGCTAACAAAAAAAAACGTTCATATTTTTGGCTTCAGTGCAGTTAGTTGTAACTTTTTTAACCAGGATAGATTTTTTGGTGCATAGTAAAAATCTGCCCTAATGATAATATCGATACTTGGAAACAAGTTTCAAACCTGTACCATACTTTTAAAAAAATTGGGTCACACCACACTGCCGTGCAAACGAATAAGTAGGTAGAAAAAAGATTGTCAAGAACTTCGATTAATTCATCCAAAACACTGTAACTTGAAATACAGTGTTTTGGATTTATAGGCCTAAATCGATTAATTTAAGTGTCTTTTATATCCCTATTTTTTTAGTTTTATATAATATATAAGGAGATATAAGCATATACATACAAAACAATGCAATATAATTTTATTTATGTTTTGTCATGCCAAAACACCCTACCTAATTCAAATTACAGTGTATTGGCTTTACTGATTCCGCGAGACAAATAGTTATCGTGTTATGGTTAGCCAAATATGTCGGACCTATCGTGCAGTAGCATTTGCCTCGGAAGAGTAGCTCTGTGATAAATGGTCGTACCAGGGTCGCGTCACGATCGCTCTAAAATGTGTGCGAGTGGACGCAGTAAAAAATGCATCCGGTAATTTAATTTTATTGAATCATGTACAACATTATGACCATCCGACCAGTGCTATTATAGCGTCAAAATTAAACAGTAAATCAATTCAAAAGGAAAATAAAAACTTCCACAACAAAGATCATCTTGGCGCTAAAGGTGCGTCCAGATATGTTCTTTTGATCGTACCGTACCTCCGTTCCGTACCAGCGTTCCGATCAAATAAGTCTGGACGCTACTTTTGCCCGTTCCGTACCTCCGTTCCGTACCACCGTTCCGATCAAACCGCCGAACGTCGCCGCGATCACGTCCAGACTAGCGCCGTACCGTACCTCCGTTCCGTATCAACGTTCCGATCCAATAGTACAGCAGCCTGTAGTAAATTTAAATTACGAAAAAGGTTACCGTTTGCCGTTGTGATATAGTTATTTATTACAAAATTATAGATACTTTAACAGATCGCAACCCGCCGCAACCTATATTTGTATATCTCCAAAAATGATTATTTTTTATTTTTCGAGGTTAATCACATGGTTTAGCTATTGTCGTGTTCTACAGCGCTATGTTTGATTGCCACTGATAATATTAAGACTATGAAAAGTATCCATACACAGATTTAAGACCAGATAAAGTCCATCCATTTCATCTGGTCTTAAATCTGTGTATGGCTACTTTTCACAGTCTAACTATTATCAGTGGCAATCAAACACAGCGCTGTAAAACACGACAATAGCTAAACCATGTGATTAACCTCGAAAAATAAAAAATCTCATTTTTGGAGATATACAAATATAGGTTACGGCGAGTTAGGATCTGTAAAACTTGGGTTAAAGTATCTATAATTTCATAATAAATAACTACATCACAACGGCAAACGGTACCTAACCTTTTTCGTAATTTAAATGTACTACGGGCTACTGTACTACAACCTCCGAACGTCGGCGTCGCCGCGATCACGTCCAGACTAGCGCCGTACCGTTCCTCCGTTCCGTTTTTCCTTTGAACGGGGCGAAAAAACCGACTCGCGATGGATCGGAGCGTACCTGTCGGCGATCGAGACGGCGTACCTCCGCACCGTTCCGAACATGCGTCCAGACTAGCGTTCTTTGTTCGCGACGCTCAAGAGCGAGAGATACGGGTACGGGCAAAAGAGCGAGAGATTCGAGGTGGATCGGGGCGTACCTGTTTGGCGAACGGAACGGCGTACCTCCGCACCGTTCCGAACATGCGTCCAGACTAGCGTTCTTTGATCGCGACGCCGATCGGAACGGAGGTACGGTACGGGCAAAAGAACATATCTAGACGCACCTTAGGCCATACGAACGTCGAGTTTAATAACACTGACAAGTATTACAAGTTTTATTTAATTAATTAAAGTTTAATTTTTTTTATCAAAAAAGAACTGTGGAAATAAATAAAAAATACAAAATATAAAATCACTATAACAATAGGCAGTATCCCGACATTTCGCTACATAAAGGATAAGCTACAGCCCAGACCGTAAGAGTGAGGGACATTTAATATTTTCAAAACGTTTCTTTTCATTTTTTCAATAAAGCTTTTCGTTTTTGAGAAATTTTAGATTTAGTGAAAAAAGACCCCGAAAAAGTGTGTCATTTTTCTACATTTATGCGATTTTCGAAAAAGTTCTGGACTTTAAAAAAAATTTTTTTCACCATATTGTAGCCCTTGCCAAGACGCATCTTTTGACGCTTATCACATTCACGTAGACCCAAAACTCACTGGACCAGGGCGATGTCTCACTCTGGCTGAAATTGGGTACTTTACTGAAACTATCGAAAAAACATTTTCAATGTTAAAATTGGCCGCTATCTTGGATTTTTTTAATTTTTAACATTGCGTTGGTGTTATAATGTCAAAGTAGTGCCCCAAACCGAGTTTCATAGAAATCAGCCCGCAAACAACAAAGATGGCCGCCTTCTTTGATTTTTTATTTCTAACATTGCGTTGCTGTTTTCTTGTCAAAATAGTGCCCCAAACCGAGTTTCGTCAAAATCAGCCCACTAACAAAAAAAGTTGGCCGCTATCCGCTATCTTGGAATTGTACTTGTATTTTTCGATAAAACGCTATATTATATTGTGTTTCTCTGTGCTAGGGGGCTGACCAAAGAATTTAAAAACAAAATTCAGGTCTTGGTGAGATCTTAACTTTACATATTTAACAGCTGTCAAATTCAAATTTATCAAACTTGAATTTGACAGCTGTCATCTAAAATGAAGATCTCACCAAGACCTTTAATTTTATCATAAACACCATCAGTCTGGGATGAGTACTTTTCGAGAAATTTTCCATGCAATTATTGATCGAGCTTTGTATGGAAAGTAGTTTTTTTTGTTTGTTTTCGGAAAAGTCGTAGAACAAATTAATGTCGTTGTTTATGATGTTAGTAATCTACTCCTGCAAGGTTGTTGGTGTTTTACAAATAACCCTGTGTAGTGTTTATTAATTGTACATACGTCAATGTGATATTTATTAGACTATTACAGTAAATACCTTTGTAATAAAACTAGCGAATTATTATTAGTATTCGAGAACCTTTTATTATTAACTAAAACATTTTTTTGCAATTACTTTTTGGGAATCATTATTGGCACATTTACCCTACGACATCTCGCCTACAACAGCCTACAGTGCCGCGGAAGTAGCAGCCGCGCTGCGCGGGCCGCATATTCGTAAATAGGTACCCGATGCGTTAGCCACCCGAAGTTGCTTTGTAAATAGCAGACGTGTCAGACTAATGCGTCTGCTATTTACAAGACCCCGAAGTGCTTTGTAAACAGCAAACGTACCGCGTCAGTATAATAAAAGAAAATACAAAAGATGTAAATGCTTATTGTTTTTTAGAGTTTATTATAGATTTTATAAACTAACTGTCTTTTTCATAAAAACAAGCAAAGTTATAGGTTTATAAAGTGTTATTTTACTCTTTTCACAAATGATAAAGATAAAACTATATTTTAAAGGTGCAACAGCTAAAATAAAAATTATGGACTACCTATACAGCGTGAAATTTTAACCATTTGGTTCCCGCCGTGGGGTGGTTCCACTCATGATTACAAGCAACTTTTACTATGGGGCCAACTCTCCTGCTCGCAAAAAAAAATCAGCTGTTCCATACAAAAGTGCAATACCTACTCGACCTTAATGTATGGAACAGCTGATTTTTTTTTGCGAGCAGGAGTGTTGGCCCCATAGTAAAAGTTGCTTGTAATCATGAGTGGAACCACCACACGGCGGGAACCAAATGATTAAAATTTCAGCGTGTATAAATAACCTTATATAGGTAAATATTGTGTAAGCAATGTAAACATTCTAGAATATCGTAAAAACCATCAAAAAACTTTTGGTCCGACAGAGGTTCGAACCGAGATCTCTCGCGTAACAGGCGAGCAGCCTCACCGAAACGCCACAGTGACTTGACAGTTTGTGGCAAAATTGGTCATCGCTCGATACTTTGATGCTCATCTACGTAAATACGAGCGCTCGCATGTTTACGAATATGCGCGCGGCCCCCCGCGCCTGCTCCGCCCGCCCGCTGCTTCGCCCCCTCAATATCTCGGTAGCCCCGAGCCGACTTCACCTTATGGCCGGTATACATTTTGATTAGTGTTTAGTGCGAGTGGCTCGTTTAGTGTTTAGCAAAAAACACGTTCGGACAGTCTCTGTTTAGTGTTAAGTGTTTAGTGCGAGCGAAGTACAGTGTTTAGAAGCGCGTTCTATTTTTTCTGCGAGTAGCTCCTCCCGCGCGTCCCGCACGTCCCGCCTCCACCCCTCACTTGCAGCTAAACACGCACTAAGCACGTCTGGACAGGACTGTTAAGTGTTTAGTTTATATCAACAAAGCCTGTACTAAACAGCGTATGCTAAACAGTATGGGACATCACCTACTAATCACTAAACACTTAACAGTGCACTAAACACTAAACACTAAGCACTTTACTAATCAAAATGTATACCGGCCATTAAGTAAATTACGTATGCTGCTCCGTGCAGAATCATTAAGCCGCATACGTAACTGTAAAGAGTGCGCAACAGTAATTTAATGATGCGGCTGACGTCATAAAGATTCTACGTACCAAACACAGTCGGTAAGTAAACGGAGTTCGTAAAATGAGCCAGGATACGTAAAAACTGATGATGTAGACGGAGACATTATTAATTATCCCGTGTACGTAAAATGTATCGGCATACCTCCGACCCTGCTCGTACATTATGTACGTAACCGGGACCATTACTTAATGTGACAGGGACAGTACAATGATTTGGCAACCAGTTACTGTTATAAAGAGCCTAGATACTGAAATAATGCAGCTGTATAACTATTCGTACGTATGGCGCATACATATTTTATGTTACGGGTTAAGTAAATTACGTATGCTGCTCCGTGCAGAATCATTAAGCCGCATACGTAATTGTAAAGAGTGCGCAACAGTAATTTAATGATGCGGCTGACGTCATAAAGATTCTACGTACCAAACACAGTCGGTAAGTAAACGGAGTTCGTAAAATGAGCCAGGATACGTAAAAACTGATGATGTAGACGGAGACATTATTAATTATCCCGTGTACGTAAAATGTATCGGCATACCTCCGACCCTGCTCGTACATTATGTACGTAACCGGGACCATTACTTAATGTGACAGGGACAGTACAATGATTTGGCAACCAGTTACTGTTATAAAGAGCCTGGATACTGAAATAATGCAGCTGTATAACTATTCGTACGTATAGCGCATACATATTTCATGTTACGGGTAAAGTAAATTACGTGTGCTGCTCCGTGCAGAATCATTAAGCCGCATACGTAACTGTAAAGAGTGCGCAACAGTAATTTAATGATGCGGCTGACGTCATAAAGATTCTACGTACCAAACACAGTCGGTAAGTAAACGGAGTTCGTAAAATGAGCCAGGATACGTAAAAACTGATGATGTAGACGGAGACATTATTAATTATCCCGTGTACGTAAAATGTATCGGCATACCTCCGACCCTGCTCGTACATTATGTACGTAACCGGGACCATTACTTAATGTGACAGGGACAGTACAATGATTTGGCAACCAGTTACTGTTATAAAGAGCCTGGATACTGAAATAATGCGACTGTATAACTTCGTACGTATAGCGCATACATATTTCATGTTACGGGTAAAGTAAATTACGTATGCTGCTCCGTGCAGAATCATTAAGCCGCATACGTAACTGTAAAGAGTGCGCCACAGTAATTTAATGATGCGGCTGACGTCATAAAGATTCTACGTACCAAACACAGTCGGTAAGTAAACGGAGTTCGTAAAATGAGCCAGGATACGTAAAAACTGATGATGTAGACGGAGACATTATTAATTATCCCATGTACGTAAAATGTATCGGCATACCTCCGACCCTGCTCGTACATTATGTACGTAACCGGGACCATTACTTAATGTGACAGGGACAGTACAATGATTTGGCAACCAGTTACTGTTATAAAGAGCCTGGATACTGAAATAATGCAGCTGTATAACTATTCGTACGTATAGCGCATACATATTTCATGTTACGGGTAAAGTAAATTACGTATGCTGCTCCGTGCAGAATCATTAAGCCGCATACGTAACTGTAAAGAGTGCGCAACAGTAATTTAATGATGCGGCTGACGTCATAAAGATTCTACGTACCAAACACAGTCGGTAAGTAAACGGAGTTCGTAAAATGAGCCAGGATACGTAAAAACTGATGATGTAGACGGAGACATTATTAATTATCCCGTGTACGTAAAATGTATCGGCATATCTCCGACCCTGCTTGTACATTATGTACGTAACCGGGACCATTACTTAATGAGACAGAGTCAGTACAATGATTTGGCAACCAGTTACTGTTATAAAGAGCCTGGATACTGAAATAATGCGACTGTATAACTTCGTACGTATAGCGCATACATATTTCATGTTACGGGTAAAGTAAATTACGTATGCTGCTCCGTGCAGAATCATTAAGCCGCATACGTAACTGTAAAGAGTGCGCCACAGTAATTTCATGATGCGGCTGACGTCATAAAGATTCTATGTACCGAACACTGCCAGTAAGTAAACGGAGTTCGTAAAATGAGCCAGGATACGTAAATGTTTATGTAGGCGGAGACATTATTAATTATCCCGTGTACGTAAAATGTATCGGCATATCTCCGACCCTGCTCGTACATAAATCGTGAATTATGCGGTGTGTCGGTCATTTCGGTCCCTAGGGCGCAAAATGTGCCAATACCATTATTAAGCAGGGCTGGGACGTTTATAAAGTTATTGAAATTATACACTACAGAAAATATCATCTATTCTTATAATTATAATAATGTCCTGACTGACTGATTCATTACCATCATTGTACAGTTCAAACCATCATCTATGGAAGCAATAATTGTCTAATTTATCACAGAAGATGTCGCAGGTGGAACAACAAAAAATACTAACTGAACGTCGTAAGCTCAATACAACAACTGATAAGTACTTTATTTCCCTTGAAAAAAAAATTGTTGGAATCGATTTTACAGTAGTACCTAGCTATATCGTAGTAGGAATAATTTAAATCTTTTTTGTAGGGCAAACAATGCCTTAAATCTCACATTTTTTTATCTCTTACTCTCAACATCGTCTTGAACGGAAGAAGAGGAATATTAATGGTCATTTTAATAGCATAGAATTTCGCTTCGATTTCTTAAAATATTTTTTCATAAAAAAGGCTCTGCTTAACATTTTTCTTTCAAGATTTAAGTTTCCTGTTGAGTAAGTTATTCCTTGGGCTGGTAATTAAGGCTGACTTGCTAATTAACTGTCTGTTGGGTAATTAAAATAACAATTTGTACTCCTAAAGATTTAAGTTTTATCAACGGGATTGGAACTTGACCTAGATCGGACCTTTTACCCAAATGTTGTCTTTGGGTTTTAAACAGACCCCCTTTTATAGTTCGGTTATACATACCACAGTATTATAAACTGTGGTTATGCTATAAGTAGGTTTATAAAGTATCTTTCTATTCTTTCCAGAACTTTTTTGATTTTTATATATAGATTTGTTATTATTTATTGCATTAACTTACAACTAATATACATATTTCCTCGCAAAGTCATTTCTATGGTTTGTCCGCGAGTTATACAGGGTTATTTGTAAAACACCAACAACCTCGTAGGAGTATATCACTAACATCATAAACTACAAAATTTGTTCTACGGCTTTTTTGAAAACAGACAAAAAAATCGACTTACCATACAAATGTCCGAACAGCTGATCGAGTTTTGTATGAAAAGATGTTTATTTTGTCTGTTTTCGGAAAAGTCGCAAAACAAATGTTGTTGTTTATATGTTGGTCATCTATTCCTGCGAAGTTGTTTGTGTTTTACAAATAACCCTGTATAGGCGTATTCTGAGCACCAAGATACCGCAGTTTTTCGACACTTATACTCTAAGCAGGGTTGGTAGGTTGGGGGTTTTTTCGCAGTTTTGGGGAAAAATAACGGTCTTTGCGAAATTTTGGGGAAATGAAATCTTTGGGGAAAAGTTTGGGGAGAAAAATATACAAGGAAGAATTTTGGTTGGAGTATAAATTTAACTCCGATAATGATGATCTGACCATATTAAGCGAAGAAGAATTTTCGGAAGTTCTAAAAGTTTTAGATGATTCAAATTAGAACTTCCGATACCTTCTTTATTTTCTTATATTTTCTTAATAAACTTAGTTTAATATGTTTTAATTCGTTTTATTTCCTGTTTAACAAAAATGGGGAAAAAAGTTGCCAAACGTATCATTTTGGGGAAAAGAATTCTTGAATATGGGGAAATTTCAAAATCTGGATCTACCAACCCTGACTCTAAGAAAATTAGACGCAATAGATATTTAATTGTTGTCTGGCTACTGGTAACCTCGTGGGATTTAATGAATTAAGATTTAAGCTATCAGATCGAATCAAATCAAACAGTGCAAATATTATCCATGAACTATCCAAAATGGTAGCAAACAGGCAACTGTAATTGATCCTGCAAATGTTTACACACCAGTAATTAAGCAAATTGTCGCCCAATTCAAAGTAAACAATCTGCAAACACGTTTAGTTCAAACTGTTCTGAAATCGTGTTTGCTGAAAACTTTCTCTACCAAACTATAATTCTGATTACACAAAGCTCAGTTTCCCTTGAACCTAATGAGACGGTACTCGCTTGAAATTTACGTCTATATTTCGTGGGTATAGATGCATTGTTACAGCGGTGTGTAGTCCCCCTATTAGATTCCCACGTGTCCAATATCTATTGTCAATATCGCCTACTATACTTGGACCTTCAAAAACAAACGCATCTTCCCCGCTCATTACCAATTTTGTGACCAATCAGAAGAGAGCGGGAGGTCTCGATAACTTGGTGACTTCACCACTGACACATTTTACCCCAAAATGTTGAAATGTCCCAAAATCAAAGGGCACCTAATGGAGTATGGTAACAAACAGTTACAAGGCACGTGCGCGTGATTCGGGTGAGATGTGAAGAATTTACGATCCGTTGTAAAATATCGGTGACGCCTGAGGGCCTACTATGAAAAAGGAATCGACGTTCGTTCGATTTTGTTTAATTTTGGACTAAATTCCTGAGCTAACAATGTCTTAAATCCGAGTGTTCGCTTTTCGATTCATTTTTCAGAGTAGGCCCTCTGTTACTTCGGTAAGTGAACGAACTCCTATGCGTTTGACGAGTGATGTGTGTATTTGTCGTGTTGTATCGCTTGCAGGGTTAGCAATTATGTTACAACTTACAGGGAACTCAAATTCTTAGGTATCTACCCGGGCTATAAAATTTGAGAGCTTTTACTGTTGATATAAGTATTACACATATTTATAACTTTGAATATCACATGGGATATCTCTATGGTTAAGAATTGATATGAATTTACAGCCGAATACTCAAAGGATTCTTAGTTAAAATCTTAAGTTAAGGCCACCTTAACTTTAAGAAAGCTGTCAGTTTCATAGAGTTTCTGTCAGTAATACTTACTCAAATGTTGCAAGAATATCGCTTACACATAGGCCAATCCTTAATTGACTTTCACAAATTGTACTGAATGATATGAAACTCATACACATATTTCTTTATCAGCATGGTTATTGCAAGAAGTTAAATAAATGAAGAGCTGGCAATAACTATTACGTATTCGTTTCCACGTGTGTATCACGCTACAATATAATTATATAACTTTTCTCATTATTTTTAATGCACCCTAATAGCTTTTCTCGCATGTAAAACCACCACCATTACATTGCCAAGGCATAATATGTCCATTTATCATGAACCTTATAATACAAAATTGATGGCTATACCCGGCTTTAACAATTTCTGTTGCGAATATTTTTATCGATATAATCGTATGTTCGGTTCCGATGAATATGGGGCTATTATTATTTAAATGGAAGACCTCATTATACTTGGAACTATATCAATTGTAGGGAGCAATATAATGGTCTAATAATTATAATACTGTCCAGTCAGAGATTCCATAATAGTGTATGCATAGTGTCCTTGGAGCTATCTTGGTCTATTTTGACTCATAAAGATTATTTTGACTCATAAAGATCCGATATTTACCTCATATGTTATTAAACTAGACCTGTCGGAATATCATCAAAATTATGTCCGGTTTTCTGAGTACTATTTATAATTTTATATAAAGAAAATTGAAAGCAAATGCGGGCGTAAAAGTTAGTATTGTAGTGTTTAAAGCTTTGTTTCTAGGACTCTTTTAATTAGTCAGATTTATTATTATGATTCCGTAGTTGGCGTGACGCACGAATAGATTTACCTTCATTGACTTATTACTTATTATCACACTCTAATAGACTTGGCTTAATTAACATTATTTTTTTGAATGCCTTTAAATGTTCTCATTAACTTTGTGACATTATTATTAATATCTGGTTGAACCTGGTTATTATTTATTGTAATATGGTGGTGTTTAGGTGATAACAAAAGTGCTTTAGCTGCTTTGGGATCAGAGCAATGTACGAGTATGTGATGTTTTTCGATATTCGTAATCTCAACCTTACAGGACTTTTCCGAAATCTGTGTTTAAAATTTGTATCGGTAATTTTTTTGTTTTGCACTATTGCTTCACAAGTCTCAATAAAATAAAAACTCAACTCAACTAACTAAACTTGTCTAAAAACAATAAAAATAAAAAAATATATAAACTTGAACAAACATATAAAAAAAATTCACAGATTTTACAGTCCCCGCAAGAATCGGAGCATTGAAAATGAACACAAAAATTTACGAAAAACCAAAATCAAATCAAATGCAAAGTCTTATTATATTTTTAAAGTTACCTAGGTAGGAAGTACCTATTTATTTTTACGATTGTGACACTCGGCTCCGCCTCGTGTCACAAAAGCGCCCGCTGACTGCCTCGACGCGGCCGAAATAATATTAACCAATTTTCAAAATTTCAACGAATGCACTTCTCGTCCGCTTCTGCATCTTTTAACACTATTACCATGACGATCGGTCAATAATCATAGAAGCTACATCACTTTTTATGTACGGAAACAGCCGTTTTTCTACAATTCCAAATCTAAAGGGACCACCTACAGGTCACAATTATAAACCGATTTTCAAAATTATTTTGCCATTTGGTAGCTAAACTAATACCCTAGGACCCTTTTTTTCATTTTTTCTTAAGTCGGTTTTTTTTCCGAAATATTTACAATTGAGTAAACAAACATCCCCCAAAAAACCCGGAATATTTGGTATTTCGCAAAATTCCAGAAAGAGTTACCAGTAGAATTTCAAAATTCAAACGTTCACACGTGTCTCGATAAACTCCTCAACTTTTGGTACAATTTTTATTTCGATCCTCCTAAAATCCTCGTAGATATGGCCAAAAATACGTCTCAGGCGATTTGCATCTGATAACCATTTTCAATGGTGGTAAAAAGTAAGTCACCGAGCGGGATTCGAACTCAGACACTCATTTCTTGTGGTCCGCGTCCTAACCCGCTGAACCAAATGGACATTGGCCGACCGCGGACGAAATTAGCGACCATATTCTGCGTCGAAAGAAAAACGCATGAAAATGCGAAAATGCGCGTTTCCCAAACAATCTAGATCGATTGTTTACCCCCGAAAACCCCCATATACCAAATTTCAACGAAATCGTTAGAGCCGTTTCCGAGATCACTGAAATACTGGTTTTCTGAGTACTATTTATAATTTTATATAAAGAAAATTGAAAGCAAATGCGGGCGTAAAAGTTAGTATTGTAGTGTTTAAAGCAGAATTGCTCGTTTAAAGATATAAGATTATTATAACATTCACTCTTCATGAGCTCAGGCAATTAAATAACTCTTGTGACTGATTTTATGTTTGTAATAGGTAGGTAGGTAGGTAGGTACTTTTAATACTCGAGCTTCGAAACACCACCGGCATTAAAAAAATATGTATAGTAAAAAAAAGCCTTAAAGGTAAAACACTGTAATCATGATTAATTTACTTTCTTGTCATTCTGTTTCTTTCTATATCTTAACGACATTTAATTTTGTTATATAAAATAAGCAAGATTTCGATTAAAAGTTCATATTTTATGAAAAAAACTACGTAATGGGTTATAAAAAAAATAAAATAAAAAAAACATTAAAAACACGACTGCCCTGCCAAAACGAACTAAAAGGATAAATAACAAGGTGTCATTGTAGTCGGGCGACCTCTGTTCCACAAAACAGTTTGTTTTTTTTAATTTATTATTTTTATTTCACACAATTTTTAGTGACAAATTATATAGTTTTAAAATGTGCTCATTGTGGCCTTTCATCTGATAATTGTAATAATTGAAGAAAAAAATTTCTTTTTCACATTTGAAAATGATGTCCTACAGTCGCCATATTGACTTTTAAAAAAAAAAATAGCCAGAATTAACGATACCCCATTTATCCAAATCAGTTCGGATATTTAGAAGATATGGTGGAATAAAGAAACTCACATACCTACAAACATACATGAACCCTGAACACATATACACGCTTTTTGCTTTGGGCAGGGCAGTCGTGTAAAAAATATGAACACATAACGGACGTGAGTCGCTATGGTACCTCTATAGGTACCATATATACCATAAGTACCATAAGCCATATATACCATAAGCCGATTCCCATCGGCTTACCTTCTAAAAATCCCAGCCCATCCATCCACTATGCAGATCACAACATTTTTGTAGAACGGCTTACCTTCGCCACAATTTCACCCCTTGCCACTGATAGGTACTGTTTTTTTACTTATCTTAGAGTGAGAGCATTATCACAGTTTTAAATATCTGGCATTATTATGAGGATAATTATAGTATAACTTTTTAATATTCGGGCACGTGCAGCGTGCATATCGGTCAGATTGGCAACACAATGGACGCTGCTCCCTTTTTATTTTTTTGCGATATTTTACGGATTATCCCAAGGGATTAGTTTTGCTACATTTCATGCTTTTTGCGATAATGCAGTTTTGGTCTGCAGTTTGAATTATATTCTTTGTTATATCTATTTATCTATCAACGTAGCGATTATTAATTTCTATTTCAAAGAGATTTTATTCATTAATTTAATTACGTAAATACTATAGATATCTAAATAATCTCTGGACTTTCCTTTAAAGAAAATCTCGTCTAACAACAACGAATAAATGTCATCAGTATAATAAATCCAAAATACCAAATATAAAGTGGATACTTGAGTATCTCTTGTCATTTCTTTTGAAAGTTATTTATCAAAAAAGTTGGAGGACAATTGAAAGGCCCTCTGAAGACAAATATAAGGAAACATTGAGATTTAATTACGAAAGGAGAAAGAAAATTTTGAAATCAAAATGTTATCAGATAAAGATTTTCAGTATATTTTCCAGTATATTCCGTATAAATAAAGTTATCTAGATTAAAATCAAGAGCTTATAATTTGTCTTCTTCATCTCTTCTTCCATTACAATACAAACTCTTAAAACAATAAAGATAAAATAAAATGGAAGATTCTACCCAATTATCTCAACGACCTACCTAGTATTGAAATGGTACAATTTAGCAGTTGGCAAAATCGATGCCTATTTCGGTTTATCGGCATAGGGGATCTTGGTGAGACCAATTTTGCTATTGTGTTTGTTAGCAGATCGATTTTATTAATCCGATTATAGCTCTTGCTTATGTCTGGGTTAATTTATTTCATCCTCGGTTTGTATTTATATTTTATATTATATTTATATTATATTAAGTTTGTATTGAAGGATGCGTTAAATGATAAATAAGGCCAGTATATTCCAATAACTCTGTCTCTGTCTTTTTCTTTACGTGTGAACAGTAATGAAAGTAACCTCACTTTTTAATTTTTTCAATGTTTTTGTTGTTATTTTGAGCATTAAGTCACTTTTTGAAAAAGTAACCGTTGAATATTCTTCTATATGTCATTACCTATTTTTCTATATATTTTTCGTGAATAAGGGATTGATAAACTTTAAGTATTATCCAAAAAATATAAATTAATGAAAATTTTCTTTGCATATTTTTTTAGTCGAGTGAAGATACGAATATCGTATTTTTAACCATAAAATAATCAAGATCGTTTATGAAACTTCAACATATATTTTTATCTGCTCAAAATAAAGAATAATTGATTGTTTATTTTTGAATCAAACATTGGCCAAATTCAATAATTTGGAATATACTGGCCTTAATTACGCCTTCACGTCTTAAATACTGAATCGATCATCATGAAATTTTGCATATACGTTGCCAAGGGTACAGAGAAGGTCATAGGGTACCTTTATCCCGAAAAAATACTGTTCCCGAGGGACAGAGAAATAACAGTTCCCACAGATGAAAATAATGTGTATTCTGTTAGAGGAACATAAATTATTATTTTATTTATTGTGAATTTAAAAAAATCTATATTCTATAACTTTCTTATAAATTATCTATTGAAATATCGTAAGTTTCTATTAAAAAGTGTCTGTAGTCAACCCAACATAAAGCTGTGGGTGGTCACACATCTAATAAAAATAATGTTCGTATTATTTAAGGAAATGGCTATAACACTGATAATTTTATTGTTATGTTCAATTCATCAGCTGATGCAGTCCATCTAAGTAGGTATTTGATTGTGATTCAATAACACTTCAGTATTTATGTCTGATGCTTCTTACTTAACAAAATTGCTGGTTTTATTTGTTTAATTTTTTAAAGGGTTTTTCTAACTAACCGGTATTTTTGGTGGAGCGGCGACCCAGTTATAGGGTCGGTTTTGGACTGTCTACAATTATTTTATTCAACTTGAGTAGCAAGGTAAGATCAACATTTATGTAGATACTTTTGTAATAAAAATATGGTCTTAAAAAGTTTCCGATATCGGGGCGAGCACGCAAGTAGGGTATGTTTGCTCAAAAGATTTTCTACAGAATTTACTATGGTAGGGTTGCTTTGTCGATAATATTTTATGGATGGGAAAGCAAACAGTATTGCTCTTTTAATCAATAACTTGAGGGTTTTTTGTTGGCTTGCGAATGAAATTGCTTCCTCTTATTTACTTCTGATGTTAGTCATGTTTATAAATTATGTACGTATTAAGATTTTTATAAGAAATATCTTTAGGATAGGTATCGTCCGTATCGTCTGTATCTATTTACATAATTATGTAACTTACATACATAGAAATAGGTAACTGTGGCGAAAAGCTTAAGTTTTCATATACATATTACATTCTCTACTATTCAATACTATTACTCATTGGAAAAATAACACAATTGGATAAGTTTATGTTTAGGTTCAAGATTATGTAATTCCTAAACAACAGGCGCAGTTTTCTAGCTCAGGGCTCACACGTCTTAAAACTTTAAACAAAAATCTTTCTTACTTTTTATGCAGCCTGCGAATTTTTAAGATAAAATATGGACATAAAACCTAGGTATTTTGCTACATTCAATTATATTTGTGCATCGATATTACATAAATTATGATTTAATATTCTAAACGTATATTGCCGTGATATCTCGTAACAACGAGAGATACGAACATGCTTCGTGTAGCGTCTGAATTATATTGAGATCTTTCGGATAAGGGGAGATGGATATTTACATTACTTATTTATGTTTTGTTTATACTTACATATAGGTATTACAGGTATGTGAATACTTTTATTGTTACGCCTTTATTAATAAATAAAAAAAATTTAGCAAGTGAATAAGTAGTTGCACATTGTTTTGACTCTTTCTTTTTAATGACAAACAGACTTAAACAGTTTGACAGAGAGTAACGATTGTATACATCTGCTACACAATCTTTATTACCTAGACCGTAAGGCTAACTTAGCTAATAAAAGTTTTCATCTTATTTTAGTTTAAAATTTAATTTCGTTAGTGTTCACATATTTCAAATGATTTTATGAATATATCTTTCTAAATGATTTTTCAATTAACAGAAGGTACTCTTGATAAATCCTAGCCGTATTTACTTTAAAAAATAAGTAGTTATGAAAAATGTGAGCCTTTTCACTTGACACTAATATGTACGCTTAATATTAAACAACACTTAATATTAAAATGAACCTCTCTCAAAAGTGTATCAATATAACTGAACTCTACTGAGTATATTTAAGATACAAGTGACGTCACTTTTGAACCAACATCGAGCGTGGTCGTTAAAACAGCCCCCGGCAACGGAAACGTCAGACAGGTTCAAGGGCGGGCGGGCACACTCAATCGCCTACTTGTATTATTATTTAACTTCGATTAATACTTAATTGTTACTTTAAAGACGTTCTGCAAGATAGGCTTTCTGATCATAAAGGATACAATACTTGAATAATATGAAATAAAATACTTTTTAACGGATAGGCTAGTGCGGTTTTATTGAAAGTACTTGGGTAATTAGTTGGTATTTGGTTTGTTTTTTTTATTTTCGTGGTCACGGGGACTGGTCGCCACGGCAGCTGTAAAGAGAAAATAAAAAAATCAAACCAATAACCAATTACATAATTACGAAAGTACTTTAAATAAAACCGCGCTATTTCCGTTAAAAAGTGTTTTATTTCATGTCTAGTGAGCGCGTAAGCTTGAGAGGTGAATTTGAATAAAAGTTTTAAAGAGCGAGTTGTATAGTTGCAAATGAAGAAACAATTTACCTACCTTTTTTAAATGTTTTTCTTACTTCTTACTTGGTGTAATGTATAAAGTATGTATGCATGTAACTAAAGCCTAGGGAATGCTTTTAACATGAGTCCGCCCTTTGCATAACACTAAAATAAATAATTTGTTTTGAAAGACCATCAGATTAAACGGCTCCATTCCGAATGTAAATAATAAATTATGATGCTGATTAGAAATCAAACTTAATTAAATAACTTACATTTAACAAGAAAATAAGTAAGTATTTGAAAAACATAGTGGCCTTCAACAAATAGTCCGAAGATTAGCTATAAAAGTTTCTCGCAATAATATTATTACATCTTCAAATACAAGATTTATTGAATAATGCGATTCTGGCAGTAGATCCTACTAGTACTTATTATAAAATGTAGAGATTTTGATAGGTATTTAGATGTTTGTTTCTCAATCACGCAAAAACAGCTGAAGGAAGCCCAGATTACAATATTGGATATTTTTTTATTTCGGTGAAAGACTTCTTAGGGTTTTTTTTTCAAATAATCACGCGGTCGAATTCGCGGGCGGAAGCTTGTTCATTACAACGCTTTTCAGTTAGCTTATAGTTCATTTATTACTAGTGGCTTTGTAAGCTGTAGACCTCGCGTTTGTGATAGGTATTTTTGAAAAGATTAAAAATATTTTTTTTTGAAAAATTTAAAATCTAAATATCGATAGGTACTTGCTCACAAAATTTCACGAGGAGCGTTTGAGTAATGCGAACTTTATAGGAGAACAGCCGGATAGCCGGATGGACAGACAGACATAAGCATTTTTGCCCAAGTCGGTCAATTAAGGTGAAAAGATTACTTATATTTAAAATCGTAATAAACTTTTAACTTTGTAGGTATTTTGGGGTTATGTAGGTGAATTGGGTGAATCCAGACCGTTTCATCAGACGCCTACTATAAATGTCACTTTGACAAATTCGTCTGGGTGAACGAGGTGACTTTGGCTATCATGTTTCAGGGAGAAATGCTGGAATATATTACCATTTACATCAGCTACCTACACTTTGCAAATGTTTGGAGGGTTAAAGAGATAATAAACAAAATAAGATTAGATAGAATGAAAGATAAAGTGTTACCAAGAGGTGAAGAGGTTAAAATTATTTAAGAATTTATTTTTAAGTTTTGAAATACAACGTGAAATTAATAACTTTAGGACAAAAGTCAGTTACTTTAAGGGCAAAATAATTCAGAAATAAAAACAAAGTTAATAAGTGTAGCTAATAAAAATATTTAATAGTACAGTGAGCAACGAAAGTGGCTTAATACCTTAGTTAGTAGGTACTTTGACATATAATTTGTTTAAGTGTCCGGACACGAAAGTGGCGGCGGCCGAGCGGTGGCGGGGCGGCGCGGCAGCGGAGCGGCGGCGGGGCGGGGCGATGAGAACGTGGGCACGAAACTTAGCGGTCGGTCAGCCGCGCTAGTAGTGTTGTGACAGATGGGCTAAATACCATTAAGGGCCCGTGGACCTACCGATTTGACCTACTGGTAGGACCACGGTATACCACTAAAGTAACTTCTTATTTTTTTTTTATTTCTATTGATGTGTCAAATGTGATGTTGCTATGGAAACAATTTCTTGTTAAATCAATACCGAAAAATATTCAAAGGACGAAATATATCCTATGTCTAAAAATTTTATTTAGTTCGAAAAAATGGTCTAAGTATAGGCGTTAACTAGTTTCAAAACCAAGATGCCGACATCCATACTGAATAAATAGGTACTACCTAGTAATCAAACAGACACTATTATATTATTCAACACAACACTACTGTAATCGCGGGCTACCAAATCCAACTAAATTGTTCATTTGTTTTCGTCGCTCTCCTCCCGCCCGTGCATCGCTCGTCGCCCCGCGCCGCCACCGCCCGTTTCGTGCGCGTCTCCATACTGTGCCATACTGTTGAATGCATCGCCGCCGCTCCGCTGTCGCGCCGCCCCGCTGCCGCTCCGCCGTCGCAGTTTTCGTGCCCGGACACTAAGAGGTCTCTCACAATTTTAAACATTAATCAAAAAAGTTGCTGTGACAAAGTCCTAAAGTGTTAAGCTACTTTCATTGCTCAATACTCGAATATAGACGTAAAGGAAAATGAACTCATAAAAATATCAACTAAGCGACGAAACGTTCATAACAATTACGAATAATGGAAACGTTGTCATTCAGTTTGTTTGTGTGGCTGTTATTGTATGACGGGACGAAGAAAGGGGAAAAGTGTGGATAATTTACGGCCATATCGTAAATTATGTTTTTGTTCCCACTTGGATGTCCAAGCTTTTTATACGTTAAGCGAGGTAAACAAACACGACAGACAAAAATATAATAATAAGAGATATGTCTGCAAAGTATCATATCAAAATATGTCCCCATCCATCATCAGTAACTTTACTTCACTTATTTTGAGTGAGCGCAGGCAGCGAAGCATTTTCTAAGTCTATGGTTTTGAGACAAAGCGTAAAGTTAAGTAGGTACCTGACGTATATTAACTTTATGAGACAAAGTGAACGTTTGAAACATTTTTGACATGAGGTGTCAAAAGCAAAAAAATAAAGGCCGTCTTCTTTGAAAAAAGGAAACAATATAACCCAGTCGAGTTAACTCGGGACCTGAAGCGCGATAGACCCCTCTCGTTTTCTCCTTGCCTCACGCCACTGTCGTCATGACAATAGCGTAAGTACATTCGTTTGCGATAGTTTAGCGCTAATCTATCAAACACTTTAAAAAAATTACGACGGTGGCGTGAGGAAAGGAGAAACCGAAAGGGGTCTATCGCGCTTCAGGTCCCGAGTTAACTCGACCGGGTTGTACTTGTATGTCAAATTGTCAACCATGCTCAAGGTTAATAGTACCTACTTACCACAACCACAATCACGTGATCTCTTTGATTTGTACGGAAATTCGATTTTTATTTTACTTATTTGACCATGTGTTCCTTAGAGAAAGTTGTTTAGTTTCATGGACTGAACACATCCTCAAAATTTGGTTGGTGAATACAAAATGACCTGTCTGTGATGTGATAGTACTTACCATAGCAGTGAAAATTACATGGTGCAACTCACCCTTAAGTCTATGGTACATACTTAAGTAGGTACTTAAAATCAAACATGCTTCCAACAATCGAGCATGTACGAAAGTACTTAAAGCTTCCTTGCTATACGAAAGGCCATATCCGTAACTTTCAAGGAATGAATCTTGTTATAGTGGTTAAACGTGTTGGGAACGGTCACGAACGGCAGTAAACCAAAGAACCGCCATTCTTAGCTCGTAAACCGAGTTACATGAGGATATAACCCATAGCAACTAGTGTATAAAATGTATTCGGTAGTAGTTTTTCATTTGACACCATCACGTAAATTTATCAGTAGGCACTTTAGCAGAAAAATCTATATCGGATCGAATCGAATAGTTTAATATTTTTGTACATGTCAACAAACACAGAGGAGCTCGGTGGCGTAGTGGCTTAGCGCCTGGTCCAGCGATTGCGGAGGTTAAGCAACTTTCGCAAGGGTCGGTCATGGGAGGGGTGACCAAAAATTTACTATCTCGAGCTCCTCCGTGCTTCGGAAGGCACGTTAAGCCATTGGTCCGTTGGCATTTGCAGTCGTTAAAACCATCTGCATTAGGCCTGCGGGAAGGCCTGTGCCTGTGCCCCAACAGTGGGGACATTAAAAATGACTGATGAACAACAAACACAAATAAAGTTGCACCTTTTCCTAAAGTGCTGTCAGATAAAATTGTTTCACTTTTGATTCAGATTTTATTTCAATTTAATTTAATTCCAATCTTGAGTCTAATTATCATAGTTACTAAATGTTTCAAGATTATATATAAAGCGATTTCAACTTTTGAGGTATTTTTGTACACATAATATACTTTCTTTTGCCTAATTAAAAGTTGCAATTTCATGTTCCTCCACAGACACCCTGTCAGTTCACTACTGCAACAGGGAGGTGCAAGTGGCTGTCTCCGGAGAAGACAGCGAGGGGTATATCCGGACCCCTGGGTACCCCAACTTCTACGTCGGGGACGAGTGTCGGTGGCGGCTGCGGGCTGACCCGGAGCAGAGGATACGGGTCACGCTGTTAGATGTTAGCTTAAGAAGTAAGTTGGTTTAGCAAAGAAAACATCTCTTCATGTTTCTGTAGTACCGCCTCTTTACCGCCTCTATGGTCTAAGTAGTGGTTCGCCCAATCGTGTAAGATGCAGGGGTCCCGGGTTCGATCCCCAGGGGGTACAATTTATACTCGGTTTGGTTGGTGGTAGGGCTTATTTCAAGTCCGCCTATCTAGCTACCACCATCTTACCTAAGTCTGACGCCATAACTACAATTTAAAAATTGATATGTTCCGGCAGTTAGAGGCAAGATAGTCAGTTCCTCAGTGATGACATAGTGATGAGGATTTCGGGTGTAGTGTTCAACCTGGCTTTATCGTCATTTAACATCAGGTGAGGTAAAGGCCAAGCACTATCCCGGTGTGCATTAAAAATACCATTAATTTCCGATGAGACTAAGACTAAGACCGATACTAACTACCAGTCAGTGGCCACTAATACGGATAAAAACCGCCGGTTGCGGCTGCAAGCACAAATACGGGTCACCTTGTTAGATATAATGTAGGAGAAGAAGTAACTTGCATTTGTGAAGTTTATTTTCTGTCTGCCTAGCCTATTTAATGATCATATTATTATGTCAGTATATATTGAAAAACATAACTTGCTACGAGGTGGCTACGAGCTACGACACTACTAGGTATTACCTACAGACATTCATTCAATAAGTTGTCAGCCTGCAACTATCTTCTGATGGGTAAACTATAGGTTTTATAAAATATGAAGGGAACCTTCGCATAGAAAAATGTATTGTTCTTCAACTTTATCATATCAGCAGCAAGACAACTTTTAAGCTGTTGGGCTTAGGCAAGTAGTCCCAAAAAAGCAATGATACTGTACGAGATGTCCAAATTGGTCAAGCCGAAGCAGCAGTACCCTTCAATCCAAACAACTTATATTATAGGGGGTCTGTTGGCTCTGTTATATTTATTATGCGGTCTCATCAGGAACAACAGATGTAGCTTAGTTAGCAGGTGCCGCCATCTAGTGGTATATTTAAACCAATGTTAGAATTAGTTTAAATTTACCGCACTAGATGGCGGCACCTGTTTCGATTTGTTTTTGTAACAGATAAAAAATTGTTTCTTAAAAAAAACAGCAAATGCCAAATTGTAGTGAAGCAGTAAAATGAAGGGTTTTTTAAGAAATTTCAATAAAAATTTAGTGATACCTATCGGCAATAATTTGTTGCTATCTGTGCTAGGCATGCTACGACGATAGCGGCGCCATCTAGCATGCTACAAGAAAAACATTTTAAATCGCCGCGATAGTCGCCTTACGACGACCATTTCTTTAGTCCGATGAGGTATCTATACTATAGTATTATGTAATCTGTGGTTATATGGGTTACCCCATTTCGGTTTGATCATATTTTCGGGGACACCGTTTTCAGTTCTAATTGAGCCATTCATATTTTCTACTAATATTTTTTACAGGTGTAGGGCCTTTTGAAGATTCCTGCATGGATCACGTGTCGGTGCAAGATTCGAATGGTGATTCGATGCTGTCATCCTGTGAGCAAGTTGAGATGCCCCTGCGTTTGACCAGCGCTACCAACACAGTGGAAGTGCTGGTGGAGGCGAAATCCAAGGGTGCTTATCCTAAAAGAGGGGTTCTGTTGCATTATAAAAGTAAGGGTTTTAACACTATCAGAATGTTATGAATGATATAAGTTATAAGCTACGAAGACCAAATCTTGCATACTTCATGGTACTTTACGACCATTAATACTGGTTCGAAGCCAATAAAGCCTTTTCATCACCTGTAGTACAGTCCACAGTAAAATTTTTGAGATGGTTATAATGCCGGTTGTACACTCTCGTTCGAGTGCTCTCGACCAACCTCGCCCGAATGTCTCACATGAGAGCCACGGATGCAAGAACGATCCTGTACTCGCTCGCACTGTGTAGTCGAGTCGCACTTGTGAAGTTGGAAATGGACGATAAAGTAGCGCTTGGCGTTGTCTATGGAGATAGTTTATTAATTTATTAATAAACTATCTCCATTTGACACTAATCTAATAAATTAAGATCTGTTTCCATTTTCTACATTTTTTAAGCACAAATTACTATAATTTTGCCGTCAACAAAATGCCAAGACTATGCGCCGTACATAGCCGAGAGACGCGAGAGTGTATATGGATGTACTCACTCAGCATCACGAGGGACAGTAAGGCCCGTATTTATAAACCGCTCTCAACGTTGAGAGCTATCTTGAGATCATACTCGAGATGCTGTTCTAATTAATAGATCATACTTAAGTACAGGTTTAAGTTCGTGGTATCAACTGAGATCACTCATATTAATAAACAAAACTCTGCACTTGAGATCACTCTTGAGATGTTGATTGAGCGCCTGTTCGCCAAGTGCTGCAAAACCGTGACTTGAGAGCGTGCGCGCGCGGGAAAGTTATGCAAAAAGTATGTGTTTGTACCTATGTACGTGGATCTACGTGGATAAAACTATAGATTTTCAAAATCTAATAAAAGAAATTAATCATTATGATGATATTGATTACGATATTACTTACATAAATTAGGAAATGTAATAGTCATAATAACAATTACAATATCCCGCCAATTTTTTTCCCGTTTATTTATCATGAAACAGCAGAGGCAAAGGCATATTTGCATCATACAGCCACAGAATACATAATCCAAGACTTCAGTCTTCTTGAACAGACGTAGTAAAATAAAGTAATATAAATAAATATTACATTTTACCACTTGTCTAAAATGATTTGCACTAATGTGCAATATGAGAGTACAATTATTATAAAATTATTGTTTTTTTTAATTTGAGCTAATTATTCTACACAGCTTAAACGAAACGTTAATTATTCAACAGCTTAAACGAAACGTTAATCATTCAATCTTGAATCTTTTCAAAAGTGTCATGTTACTGTATAAAAACCACAGTGAACTTAAGATCCTGCTCTTAAGATTGATCTTAAGAGCTGAGATCGATCTCATTTGATACGCTCTTGACATCTGACTATTAATTAATATCCAACTTAAGATGCTGCTCACATCTTGAGAGCGTATCAGCTGAGATCGCTCTTGAGATCGGTATTGAGAGCGGTTTATAAATACGGGCCGAGTGAGACCCTTGACTCATACGCAAAAAACCGACAAGCGGCCGAGAGTGAGCAAGTGACAGTTAGATAGTCCGAGAGGTAGCGAAAGCTATCCTGTAGGTACTATATCACTATCGCACTCGGTCTGTCTCGTAGTCTCGGCTAGAGTGTACAGCCGGCATTAGAATCAGTAGCGACATCTATTGCAAGTAACAGTAATGGGGTTCCAGGCGCAAAGCAGGCGCTATCAATGGTTTTGATTGGTTTGACATTTGACAATTGTTGAACCAATCAAAAGATTTTAGGACAGTCGCTTGTGGCGCCATTAGTTCCTCAGTATGCATCCCCATTGAGTAGCGACATCTAGTAGCGTTGAACTAAAGCTCTATATCTTTTAGGTGTCGGTTGCGTCACGCTCCCAGCGCCATCTGATGGATACCTCGTGTACCGCAACTCAGAAGTGGCGCACTACATGTGCAACGTAAACTACGTTTTCGCCGACACCCACCAGAGGGCGCGGTTATTGTGGTGCTACGATGACAATAGATGGAATGACACAGTGCCTTTGTGCATCGGTAAGAATATGATCTGGTTGGTTATGTCACAGAACAGAATAGATAACAGTAGTACAAGTATGTTATGTATGATGAATGATTTTGGTAGTATAGGTAGGTACTTTGTTGGGTGAAAATGTAAATATTTTTTGTGCGAGCAGGTACTAAATTTTATGATTGTAAAGGGCTCCATAAAAATAAAATGGAATGTTATAAATTCTTCAAAAGGACCGGCCATAAAGCACCCATAAAAAGCACCGTTAACTGTTCCCCACATCGTAGAACTTGTCGATAACAACCATTGAAATGTATGTATAGAATCGACCTCGCGGCCCCGATTTTTGCTCCACGCGTTGAGGTCAATTGACCTCAACTCATTTAGTCACTCGCCAACGCTCACCGCGAACGCACGGTGTAATTGTGCAGATAAAAATGCCGACCTGTGTGTTGAAGACGTGCAAAAATCGTGCCACTACGAAGCAAAAAAATAGTGGAGTGCCTTATCATCGGTAAGTAAACAAAACATCAACATAAACCAACCAAAACTAATTTTTATACATTATTTTTTACTGAGCCGACATTTTGTATGAAAATCATAGATTATGAAAAGTGAACTATACAGATTGTATACGTAGGTACTAAACTAGGATAGGTGAACTAATAGCACAGTTTTACAATATAAGTATATTATTATTATATTCCGTTAAGAACTGCCTATGATGTAGGACAACACCGCCGCGCGCCGTCACAGTGTAGGTACTTACGCTGTCAGGCGAAAAATATGTCCAGGGGCTTGTCAAAAAAGAAAAATTAATTAAAAGTGATTATTAATCTTAAATCCCTACTGTATTTTGTTGTCGAGGCACATCCGTGCACAGAACAACTGTGCTCCATTGCCGCAATTACTCATCCCGCTCGAGTGGCAAGGCAAATAGTGAGTTCGAATGTGTACCTACATTGCCCCTAGCACGAATATCTATCTAGAAAAAAAAACGCGCGTAAAAGTTCTAAGTAATTGTTTATGAGAAAGGAGAGTGGGAAAATTTGTATAGGAAGTGGTCCATGAACCAATAGCGACACTGTTGTTGTATTTATGTAGGGATACCTCAACTACACCCTTATGCAAAGCGGCATCAAAATCTGACTCGGTAGTTTAGAGAAAACAAAATCAACACAATATGTTTTTGTTACATTTTTTGTTTTGACTATTTTAGCCTGTATTATAACTACATCCGTTTTGGCATCGTCGATGGTATAGTGGTTAATGTGTTTTCTCTTAACATATATTTTAAATTTTTAATATATTTATGGGTCCAGCTGAAAACCAGCGTTGTGGAATAGACTCCACAACACAAGCTGAGCCTGGTCAGACCTTTCGGTCGTCTAATTCTAATTTTTAAGATCTGTATTGTATTGAAAACGCCAAATAAATGCTTACTTTACTTTACTAATGCCATTGACTACCATTTGGATAGGCGCTGTGCCGGCCGGTTCAATCCCCAGTACGTTTCAATGTGTTTTTGAATTATAGAATTCATTAGTACGTTTATTCAACGCTTTAATTTTGAGGGCGCATTTTCTAGACGCTAGCTAGTGCCTTATCTTCCCTTTTTAATTTCAATTTTATAAGATTTAATTGCAATTATAGATTTTTATTTCAATTCGTTTATTTCTTTAATGCTATGACAGAGTAATTATTATAAGCAGCAGATAAAGCAGAGTATATGTAAAATCGTATTTGCAATTTTTTTATAATAATATCGTATATGCAATTATTATGATATCAACTAGAACTAGCACTTTGTGAGCTTTCCGCGGTTTCCGGACAAGGATCTGGGTTAGTAAATATTTTTCCATGTTGCCATAGAAATATTTTTCCTAATAAAAAAATCTATTCGACGACATCAAATACGGGTTCTAAATGCCCATCCTCCTTTTTCGAGTAAGTATTCACATGTACCAATCACCTAATTAAATTGCGTTCTTACTATAATTTTATGCAATTTTATTAAATAAGTAATACATCCTAATCATTATTATTATTACTATGGATACATGGAAAAATATTTACTCATAATATTTTTCCATGTTTCCTTCCATATAGCCTTATATTTTCCTAATAAAAAATCTATTCGACGACACCAAATGATTGTTATGAGTGCGGATACTCAATGTCCATCCTCCTTTTTTATTTTTCGAGTAAGTATTAACATGTACCTATTACCAAATTAAATTGCGTTCTTACTTTAATTTTATGCAATATTATTAAACAAGTAGGTATATCCTAATCATTATTAAGAATGTGTCGCATCTGTGTGCATGCTACTTTTTCTTTGACAACTCACGCTCGCACTGTCCATGCGTAGCCGCCATCTTTGCAATCGCTGCGACAATTTGTGCCGTAGATCTGTCCATTCTAGTTTACATACATTTCAATGATAACAACATAAAAACTTCTTTTGAGGTTATTTCATGGTGATCGAGGGAAAGCCGCGCACATGCGCGATTCGCGCTCTCTATCGCACGTGTTGATTGCGCTTAGAAAGAAAGGAACGACATGACAAGCATCGGTCACAACATGATTATTTACATGCAGTCAGTGAGCTTGAGAATTTATGCTTTATCGTGAAGTAAATAGAGACGGTTTTGTGTTGCGGATCGTTATTATTATTTTCATCGTGTAGTAAAGGGCTTCGTTCTTCACTTCAGTCGCGTTTAGGTAAATAGACGATTTATTCTGCGTTTGGTCTCCGCTGCGTGCGACCGATCGTTCGGAATTCGTGAAATTGTCACTTGTCAACGAGACACACGTGGTTTTTGAAGTGAGTTTTTTTATTATTGAAACGAAGTTGAAAATACGTTTATTTATTATTTGTGTTGTTTTCGCCGGTTTTGTTAGTTTTCAGTGGGATTTAGTGAAGTTTTCAAGGAAGTAGCGTCTCGTGGTCGGGTGAGCTTTTGTGGTTTCACAACTGAAGTTTCAGTTCATAACAATTTATATGAAAATATATTTTCCTTAATATAATCAATTATAATTGATTAATTAATTAAGGAACAGAAATACAGTATTTCTGTATAAAATCTCAAAATATCATTTAAAACTTTGTATTCACAAATATAGACAATTAATTCAAAAGACAATTTACCTAGTTTGTTTGAAGAAAGGATTTTTCATTTCATTAATACAGACTTAGATTTAAATAATCAAGGAATAGGTACAGAGTATCGATGTCGTAAAATAAATATATTGCTGTATAAGACCGGTTATTTATGCTCTTATCAAAAGTCACTCAATACATTGATAAGAAATTACCATAGTAACACAGATAAGTAGCTTTAAAAGTAAAATTACGTCGATAGTTAGTTGATAACAAAAACAATGGAACATAACATTTCAATGATAATAAAGTAGGCTAACTTTGAACTGTTATCACAAACTTTTTCTTTTGCTAAAGACCTATTTTGGTTCGTAGTTCGTAGCTACGCGAAAAACGCTACGTAATAAAATAAGCAAATACTTAATTAACAAAGTTACTGGTTAAATGCTGTTTAAGCTTTTTCTAGATTTTTGTGTTAAGTTGCAATGAAATTGAAACAAATTTAATTACTATCACAGATCAGTTTCGATTTTAGACGTTCACAATGCAATTTTTATTCGTGAAACTTTTTAAATATGTACATATTAAAGCAACTCGTCTAAAGTCGTCTATTCCCGCCCACCTGAGTAGTTACAGACAAGTTGCTTTTTCCTAATATTAAGTTTTACAAATATTAAATTATTTAGGTCATAAAATAATTTGTATGTCTAGGTTTCGCTGTCATGATAATAAAATAGATAAGTAAAATTTTATTTCGGACTCCAATGATCTTAATTCTTAAACATACTAACATCAATATTTTTTAAGTAATAATGTACTTATACTGTAAATAGAATTATCTATAAGAGGAAACACCACGGTCGAAAGAATGGCAAAATTATAAAGTTGACAAAATCAACGTTTCATAGACCCCTGTTTCTTACTTTTCTTATTTATCCAAATAATATTACAATTTATTCTAAAAATGTCTTTACGCTTATAAACCTGCGAGGTTTATAAATCTTCCTCTAAAACCAGACCGATCTAAATAAGTAGGTACTTTTTTCATCAAAATAAGAAAGAAATTCTTTGGCTGTGTTCCTATGTTTTGCTTTATTATATTATCTCGTATAATTTGATTGCTGGATGTCTAAACAACGGCATTTTTAGGTTTTTGAAGATTTAATATCTCTTTCAATAATTAATTTACGAAAAAACTAAAACAATGTAACACAGCCAAATCCTTTCTCTAAATTTTAAGAAATTTATTTTAATGAAAATTTAATTAAAAAGTATTCGAATAGGTCTAGTTTTCCATAGGATTTTTTCAAATGTCTTGATTGAAGAGGAAACACCTTTCCTCTTAGACTTCGTCAAAAACTCCATAGCGAGTTCGATTTCACATTTAAAAAATCCATAGAGATCCTTTGACTGGGATAAAAAGTATCCTCTATATGTGTTCCACCGTTCAGTAACTTGAACTTGTTCAGTAACTTGAACTTGTTCAGTAACTTGAACTTGTTCAGCAACTTGAACTTATTGATTGAGTAACAAACATCCTAAACATTCAAACTTTCTCATTCATTTTCACACTTTCACATTCATTATATTATCATATATCCTAGTCAAAAAAATGCAATTCAATTTATTTAGAAGCATTTTGAAAGGTAGATACGATTAAAATTTAAGGGTATGATCCGATAAGCCATAAGGATTATATGAGTTGAAAAAGATAAATTCCTTTGAAAGTCCGCTTAGTTTTTTAAAATAATGCTCCTACGAAATATACCTTTATAGAAATTGATTATTTTATCTTCGAATGTTGAACCTTGTGCTATAATTGATGTCCTTGGCCAACTTAGTTAGTTATAATAGTATTAACGACTAAATTGATGAAAATTTCATTAGTCATTCATTATCATTTGCCACTTTTGACATCTAACAAAGGAAATATTGTAATGTTTATCTTTCTTTGTTACTAACCTATTTAATTTACAACATAGACTCTACACTTTTATTTCGCTTTGGTTATTTTCAACCATAGACATAGAAAAATTTTCGCTACGCTCAAGAAGACCAACAAAGCGTGGAAAAGAGAAGTTAACATTATACGGACACGGTCTGTGAAAAAAAGAGACAAAGAATCAAGTGACAATGTGCCAATTTTTTTTACAGTAAGAGCCCCTAGCGTCCTGCCTTGCAAATGAGCAATCACAGTTTGTTTAAAATATTTGTTATCCTTATTAGAATTTCAAATTAAGGTATCGTGGAGCCATGGTGTCTTGTACTCTATGTAATTGTGATATATGTTATAAAAAGAAACAATCCAAGTAATCACACTTTTCAAAGGTAAATAAGATTTTGCCACACATTTCTTTAAAACCAAATTTCGCTACATTTGTTCGTTTATCAATGAAGTAAACATTATGGAACATAGTTTATTAATTTCCTTTGCCATAATATAGTCATATTTTATGTATGTAAGTCATTTTTTACGTATCTCATATAAAATGAATACATTCGTTTTTCGGATCTCCTGTTTATTGACATTGTTGTTCTTTGGCATTCTATTTCTATGTTTTCAACCGACTTCAAAATAAGAAGGAGGTTTTCAGTTCGTAGCATTGTTTGTTTTTATTTTTAATTTCGCTGTATAAGTTTTAGAATTCGAAAACTTAAATTAATGACATCAGTGTGAAATTCAGAAGTTGATAATTCTCTTTATATCGTAAAAAAAATCTATTTTTCTATTTTGCGGAATTACTCCCTATATTATTATTGCACCCCTTCATGAAAAGATTTTAAAAAATAATTACTCTTGAAAGGTCAACAGTATGAAACGAACATATCATCTCTAATTATCTCAATTTTATTTTGAGTAATTTAGCTCTTACGTATTAATTTAATTTGATGTTCAAACATACATCTTTGTTATAAATTATAAACTATAATAATAATAAGCGCATAAACTGCAAACAATTTTTTCGTGACATAATTAACTTGAAATAAATGCACACGTTTTAAACTTTTGAATAAAATACGATAATAGTTATACTTAACAGACATAACTTTTTTGAAGAATTTTGATCGAGCGTTTCCACTGCCAATTTGTTATTATAAACATTTTGATAGAGTTGAAGACTCTGTTTCGAAATGACTAGTAGGTAGTATAAAACCAATAGGAAATTGCTAAAATAAATATAAAAAGGTCCATCCGATGCATTATATCCGATTACTTTCACATATTTTCATCGTTTTTCGCTTAGCTTCTAAGATATGGGCGTATAGTTTTCAGTTTATCTACAACAAGGTTACGAACGTGATTTTCTATTTAAGGTTTTTGAGTTTCCCGTTGTTTGCAGCCACTGGTCACACCCGTAAAGTGTTTTATTTCAATTTGTACAAGATTGAGAATACATTTGCCAAAGCGATAAGCTTCGGTAGCGTACGTGTATAAAATGGTAAGCCCATCAATCAGGAGCAAAGCGGTTTATCCCGGACGGAAGTAATTCTTTATTGAACACATGCGGGTGCTATCAGCAATACTATTCTGTACACTACTCGAACTAACTCAGGTAGATACCGGTTTTAGTCGAAAATAATATGTCGTATTTGAAACTTGTCACTTTTTCTAATAAGTCATTAGGTATGTTAAGAAATTCAGTCCCTTGCCTTCAGAAGTCAAAAGTCAAAATCAGAGACTATTGATTTTTTCTAAGTAAGTTGTATAATGTTGGGAAATTAAATTAGTATAATTACTAACCTTTTAAACCATTTTCAAATGTTTAATTATAGGTACTTACTTACCTACTTGTCGATCAGTTTCTTTGTTCTTTCAGCTCAGTTCGTAAAACTAAACATTATTATATAATATTCTGAAAATATTCCCGTATTTGGCAGCCCTTGGGACTCAGCATCAAGTATTATTTGGTTCTCTCTCGAAAGCAGGAAAGGATTGCAAAAAGCGGATATATCCCTTATAAACCATTTTTAAATGTTTATACTTACTTATCGATCACTTTCTTGGATTTATCAGCTCAGTTTGTAAAACTAAACATTTTAATACGATATTGTGAAAATATTCTCGTATTTGGCATCCCTTGGGACTCAGTATCAAGTAGTATTTGATTCTCTCTCGAAAGCGGGAATGGATTGCAAAAAGCGGATATGCAATGTGCTGGCATGATATTCCGATATTTGCCTTGAGCCTTCAGGGTGTGAGAAATAGATATACAGAGTCGATCCCATCCAATAAATGCGAAAGTAAGTTTGTTTGTTTGTTCGTTACGCATTCACGTCTAAACTACTGTACCGATCTTCATGTAATTTAACATAGGTTTCGTCAGGCGTTGTCAGGTGTACATACATATAAGGACAAAGGATACCTTTCATCCAGTAAAAATGTACTGTTCGACTGTTTCCCAGGAAAAGTTGAACAATAACTGTTTTCAGGGGTTATAATAATTTTCCGGGGTTGTATGCATGGTACCCTATTATCTATTCCAAATTCGGCTTTATAAGGCTTTTACCCAACAGCCTGCAGGTATACATATCATAAACGATAATTATGTCGATAGAATATAATACAAAAAGTATTATCAAAGCTCTTATACATTTTACTCTATTGCGTGTTGTTATAGACCTTTTGTTTTGACATAGAAAGGTCGGGTATTCATAGGACGATGCTCTCATCGCCTAAAGTCGGGAGCGAGTGATTCACAATAAGGGTAGGTAATTAAGCCTCGTCATGGCAAAGACCCATAACTTTTAACCAGCAGGCGTAGCGTCACGAACCATACAAAAATATTGTCTATGTTTAAATCTCGTTTTTGACAGATGAACTAAAGTTTTAGGAACTCTTTTTGAAATTTTTTTTTAATGTAGACAAATCCTAGACAACAGTAACTAGCAATGCGAACAAATGGATATTTACTGTAGTGTAAGCATCAGATTGTGATAATTCTATGAGTTTGTTAGGGTTCCGTACCCAAAGGGTAAAAACGAAACCCTATTAGCAAGACTCAACTGTCCGTCTGTCAGTCTGTCACCAGGCCGTGATAGCTAGACAGTTCTAAGGACATCAGGCAGAGTCCCATAGAAAAAACCAAAGAATGTATAACATTTCTGTATTTTCCAAAATGTAGGCATGTTAATAGTAATTCATAGAAAATATTCCGATTTTTACAAAGATTTATGTTTTAAGAGTTATTTATGTTTGAAAGTTTTTTTTTGGTAACCCCGACACTAAATAGCAACACCACCACGACAACACGTTTCGTTAGCTGCGTTATGCTAGGGCCACACTACCATGATATGCTAACAATTATGACCATTGATGAACCTTATGCGTATATGAATAAGGAAAATTATGGCCATAATTATTGCCATATCACGGTAGTGTGCACGTAACATTAGTGATACAGATTAGCACCACAATGTACGAGTCGGAACCAGATCAAACGGTCTGTGCATCTGTCGCACGTTACAAAACACTTTTGACAGTTGACTGACAGCCGGCAGACATTCTTTTTTTTAATGCGCAATCACTTGTGCCACAGAACAAATATACTCAGGGGAGACTTGTCAATCGCTGACAAAGATGTCCGTTTCATTGATATGCTTTTGTTTTTTTCAATAATTAATTAAAGCTAAATGAAGGAGTTAAAAAATAATGTTGCTGCTGTTTTATGATTCTAGTAACATAAAGTGTTTATCGATAACAGAATTATGTTTATACACTTTTGGGTCTCATGTGCCTGATGTCCTTTTCACAGATGATGTATTTATGTTGCCGCTGTACAACAAATATTAAAAACAGAATAAAATAAATATTTTGGTGGGGCTCCCACTTCCTTTGTTGTTCAAACGTGTTTTTTTTGCCATTTCTGGTACGGTACCCTTCGTGCGCGAATCTGACTTGGACCTGACCGGTTTTTTACATTCTGTCTCTGTCTTTTCTGTCAAAGTCAGGCCGGAAGGCCTTCTGTTACATCGAGACCTCTTCTAACCTCTAGCTCTCCTAGGAGACATACTTACCGTCTGTAAGCCACTAAAGTGACTTATTATTCTGACTTGAGATTCCTCAGGGTCTCCCCCATCTTAATCCGGTTATATAGTTAAGGTCGTTTGTGATCTAAGTAACTTTGATACAAACAGTATGCATTACAGGTTAACTAATCTAAGGCCAGTTTCACAGGATCAGTTTAATTTCATAGAAATCCAATTCGATTTTTTATTCAAACCAGAAGATAGTACTCTCAGAAACACATGAAATATATTTTTCTAGTTTAATTGGTAATACAATTTGGCGAATAAGATAAAAACACATAAAACTGATGACTGTAAAACGAAATACTCATGTATGACTTACATTTTTACGTAGGACCCATTAATTTTCAAATATAATATTACCACCATATTCATAAACGACTAATAATTCTATTTTAGCTATTGCTCCGTTAAAATATGTTTTATCTTTATCATTTGTTAAAAGAGTAAAATAACAAAACACTCTATAAGCATCCTATAACTTGCTTGTTTTTATGAATAAGGTGCATAAGCAGTATTAGAGAAAACTATTCCGTAGCTAGCTCTCCGGTTTTTAGTTAATTATTGTGTTTAAATTTCGCAGTCGCACACAATATCATTTGAAAGACTTCCTTTATCGGACTCCATCTGCTGAAAGATAATAGATCTTTCAGCAAATGGAGTCCGATAAAGGAAGTCTTATAATATACAGGAATAAATCTTTCAGCTGTTATATTTTTTGTACCAGACAGTTGTTGCCCGCAACCCCTGTCCTTGGGGTGTTAGGACATAAAGAAAATCGATTGGACTATAAGCAAAACTATTCGTGTCTGACTTATGATATCTTCGATCTATTATTCACAATCCACTTAGCATTATGAAACTTACATGATAACATGATCCTTTTGTTGTTTTCTGTTCAGAATACATGTTACTTATTGTGGCTTAGCTTAATAGAATATTCTATGCCGTTCATCATAAAATAATTTGGAGCGATTTGAGACAATAAGTAGTATTTGGAGGTTTAAGTGGGTCGATGGTAATGGATTTTTGTCAGGCAAATGGGTTTCCAGGAATAGTTTAATCTTATACCTTTATACTACAGCTGTAATAGGGATTTTTAATCTTAATCTAATATATCCTTAATAAAGATCCAATAAAGAATCTGTAGAGTAGACTATAAAGAGCCGGTGGATATTTATTTTAGCCATTGTTTTGCCGTCTTCCATGTTAGGAATTTTGACTTATAGAGTTAAGTAATAAGTAAGTAATTACATTATACTTCTCTATTTTGTAAATAAATGTAAGCTAATAAAAGATTACACCTAGCCGTAAACTTATAAAGGCACTGGTAAGAAACAATACCTAAACAAATACTCTTAAACCTTATTGCCTTTTTGTGTGGGATTAATTTAAACCATACCCCCAAAAGTGATACTTTCTGTCGCATGTTCAAAAAGTTACAGTCCTCTGTTCTAAACATATGTTAGACTTTCACGCCTCGTCACGCTCACGTCACGTCCGCGTGTAACTCACGCGATGAACTTGGCACGTCGCCAGTCACTTTCATTAGTTATTTTTGAGTATTTTGACAAACCTGAAATAGAAATACGAAAAATGTTCAGGAATAGCTTGAAATAGTTCTGAGATGGTTTTGTAAATTTGCAAGTTTCTCGCCTACTGTCTTGTGTCGTCACAACGTATATCTTTATCTGTAAGTGATATAATAAAATATTATTGCTACTTAATGTTTTACAGATTATCACAGATAGGACTTTACTTGATGTAGATACTGTTCTTTGTGATTCCTGAACAATTCTTAGACGATTTGGTCTACGTATGTACCTACAGTCGTTTTAGTTAGTGTTGTTATGATTTTTCTTTAGCGTGACGATCAAAAAACTTAAGTACATATCCTTCTATTTCCTTGTCACTTTTTCACATTTTCCTAAGTAAACCTATTTAAACCTGCCTAGTGACGAAGCAGGTGCGACAAAACGAAGGTCTACCTCGGAAATTATGCCTCTCAAAGAAGATAATATTCAAATTACTAACGCCGCCCCGCTACCGTGTAAGGCTAAACGTTTTTTAACTAGGGGCTGAATTTTTTTCCTGTTTACCACAAGTTTTATGGAAATACTAGCGGCTTAACCTGTTTGATGTGCGTTGGAGAAAGCAATTTTTAAATATGTTTTATGTTGACTTAACCTGATGTCAAACTTCAGCAAACCCCGTTGAGAGGATAAATCTTTTGAAGAATAAAATTCCCTATTCTCTGGGTTAAATCTAGTGATACATTAATGAAAAATTCATAAAAAGATTAGTAGGCATTTGTCTATACTTTATGAATAACGTAGGGTCAGATTCTTGTTTAGCCAATTCTATAATGTCCAGTATAACATTCATGCAATAAATTGCTTCTATCGTTTTGTAAGCGTGCAATGGAGAGAGCCATGCTCGGCGTTTCCCTACGTGATCAAATCAGAAACGAGGAGATCCGCAGGGGAACTAAAGTAACCGACATCGCTCGAAGGATTGCTCAGCTGAAGTGGCAATGGGCGGGACACATAGCGAGAAGAACCGATGGTCGTTGGGGCAGAAAGGTTCTGGAATGGCGACCGCGCACCGGACGACGCTCCGTGGGTAGGCCCCCGACAAGGTGGACCGACGATCCGGTGAAGGTCCGATCGTCGTGGAGATCCTTAGGGGAGGCCTATACCCAGCAGTGGGTGTCGTGTGGCTAATATGATGATGATGATGATGATCGTTTTGTACCTATTATTAAAAAATAATAAATCATAGTTATCTACAACATAGTGTTACTAATTAAATTGTAGTGCTCCAGTTATGTGCATCAGTGCCACGTCGAGATTGATGTCTCCACTGCAATTTAATTACAATGCATCCAAATTAATTTCAACCACTGCTGGTGTTGCAATGTTATGTTATGCAAGGTTCTGCACTTCTGACGTCAATGAATCTCATATTGTTACATCTATGAGAGTCGGTATGTTGGTTACTATATGTACCTATACGGGCTGTTTGTATACCTATTTAGGGTTCCGTAGCCTAAATGGCAAAAAACGGAACCCTTATAGATTCGTCATGTCTATCTGTCTGTCCGTCCGTATGTCATAGCCACTTTATTCCGAAAGTATCAAGATTACACAGATGAAACTTGGTAGGTAATTGTATTCTGTTAACCGCTTAACGAATTTAACACAAAAAAAAAAAACATTAAGGGGGGGCTACCCATACATGGAACTGAAACCGAAAAAAAATTTTTTTTTCAAACCAATACGTGTGGGGTGTCTATAGATAGGTCTTAAAAATGGCATTGAGGTTTTTAAGACGATTTTTTTTTCAAATTCAACCGTTTGAATGATAAACACTGCCAAAGTGGTAAAATGTGTGTGGGGGACACATTTTACCAACTAACTCCCTCTAACTTTTGAAATAAGACAGTGAAAAATCTTAAAAAAAATATGCTGTAGATCTTAATAAACACTTTCAATGAAAATTGTTTTGAACGAAATATAATAACTAGTTTTTGAGATATAGCACATTTTCCCAAACCGCAAATATAACTTTGTCATTCATACCAACACTGTGAAAAACAAAGTTATTTTTGCAGACAAAAAATAATAGTGGTATGAAATGTCATATGGTATAGGGTAACTACGGAACCCTAGGGCGCGTGGTCCGACACGCACTTGGCCGGTTTTTTTATACACAACGGGGTATTGCTTGGCCTTCACCTCACCTGATGTTACGTGACGATAACGCCAAATGGAAGCGCACCACACCCGGAATCCTCATCACTGCGGAACTGGCTATCTTACCTCTAACTGCTGGATAAAAACAATTTTGAAATTGTTGTTATGGCGTCAGACTTAGGTAAGATGGTGGTAGCTAGCTAGCCGGACTTGAAATAACCCCTACCACCAACCAAACTGAGTACAAATTGTACCCTCTCTGGGAATCGAACCCGGGACCCCTACGTGTTACACGGGTGAGCGAACCTCTAGACCACAGAGGCGGTTTAATAAACCTACCCTTATAAAGCCGAATATGGTTGATACGGTATCATGCATCCAACCCAGGAAAATTTTAATGAACCCTGAAAACCCTTACCAAAAAATACGTTTCTAATCGAAAACTAAGACTTTTAAAGGAAGTTTTTGAAGCAAAAGCTAACAACTTGTTATAAATAAAATTTTGAGAAACTTAATTCAAGAAATCCCTCAAAAGTAACTAAATCGTTTTCGGCCCTCAATAAATTCAAAGTTCACAACTCATGAAAGCAATCACTCACAAAAGCACCCGCACAAATGCTTTGTACAGTCGAGGCGATAATTAAACCCGTTAAAATTCACTCACTATTTCTCACGAATTCAAACTCTATGCCAATGTTAATAAGATCACTGACAAGATCACTTTTGTCAGGGGACCCATAATTCGCAAGTTTAGCTATGATGGACGTAGGGTTGTCACTACGCAAATAGTTGATTGAAGGCCCGAACACTGGCGGTTTAATGTTTCAATTAAGCATAGTAATTGCGTGTTTGTTTTGCCTTTGTTTGTAGATGTATATATATGTCATTCGCCTGACATGACGGTTTGTCTGTCAGTCGTGCGTGAACGTTTCACGTTTTATCTCTTGATGGCACGATGTATTAGTTACCATATTAATGTTATTGGAACATTCTGTCTTGTCTATATTATGTAAAACAATGTTTACTGTATTTAACATTCAAATGAACTATTGAACTGGGAAGTTAATATTTTCAAACGTCTTATCAACAAAACTAATCGTGCAATAGTTTAAGGTAATTATCAGAGAAAAATGCATTTGTACATTACAATAATTTATTTACGTATAATTTTAAAGGAATATAAAATTGAGGTTCTTTCATTAAACTCATTTACCTAACGGAAGATTTTAATTTGTAATTAAATATTATATGATGGACATTATCGTTTTATATACTAATAGGCGACAACCCTGCCAGTCATATGATTCATGCATAAATATTAATCCACCTTTATATTATATTGTTTTATTCTATTAACAGCTTTATATTGATGTGAAAGAGCACTGAAAATTATAAATTATAGTTTCAATCAAAAATCCACAATGGTGTGCCTTATGATTAAATAGATAGAACTACATAAATTACTTTCCTTCCTTAGTTATATTTAATTCGTACTGATCAAAAATAAAATAAAAGTATTGTTTAAGTTTATAAAAATATCAAACATTATGCAACGTGTTACAAAATGACCCCTAATATCGAACATTTATTTATATATTTATTTTATTTTTATTTAATCACTTTATTGTACTACAATAAATTAATGTACAAAAGGCGGACTTAATGCTAAAAGCGTTCTCTCCCAGTCAACCCTTAGGGAACAGATAGGCACGAATGTGGTACATTTAATAGTATATAATAAAATACACACAGTATGATAAATAAAATATATACCTACATATAATATATATATATATATACCTATTACAACAAATCAGAATAATTATATAATAAAAAGTAAAGCAAAATTGATGATGATGATTTTCACATTATGCTCATTATAAGTCTTCTAAAAGAAAAGCGTGAACCTTCTTTTTAAAGGAAAACTTGCTGGGTGACCTCCTGATAGCTTCAGGAAGACCGTTCCAGAGACGCAAAGCATGGAGAGTGAAAGATTCGGACATATACCCGGTTTTTTTTTATTTATTTATTTTAGGAAGGTTTTTTTTTTATTTATTAATTTTAGGAAGACTATCGAATAATACATATTACTACATAACAAATTAGCAACAAAGAGTCATTTATAAGTCTCCACTGATAGAGACCTACCATGTTCTACAATTTTTTTCGCGATTTCGGAGTTGGTCCCATAGTAAAAGTTGTTCAGTTTGATGGTGCCTATCTACTATATTCGGTATTAGGAGTTATTTTGTAACACGTTCTGTATTTCTCACTACACCAAAACTCATCCGTTATAAAAATCTGTACTTCTAACAGTAAAACCGTTTTGTCTCCAGTTTGCGATAACCCTATTTAAACCGTAATTAGAGTAGATGTGGCAACCCTAGGGCTCAGGGGGCCATACGTCACATTAGTTATGGACCGGAGCACTGCCGCGGTCCGTGAACCGAATTATCTCCTTCTACCCTTTGAGAGCTCCGTACATTCGGGGACAATAAAACTTCCCGCTGTTTTTTCAACATTTCGTTTCAAATAAACATTCATTCCTGGAAGAAAAATGAGAATGAAGGATAAGTTTGATATGTCCTGACTGACTCATCTTAGCACAACACAAACCACTAGCTAGAAGCATCTTTAAGCTAGGGTTTCCTAGGATAGCGGTGCCGTCATTTATTACGGTCGTAATATAGCGGTGTTGAATGTTGTTTATGTAAACAATATGGCGACACCGTAATGTCAGAAACCACGCCGTATTGTTTACATAGACAACGTTCTACGCCGCTAAATTACGGCCGTAATATGATGGCACTGTCATCCTAGGAAACCCTAGCTTTAGGCTGAAATTTTGTATACAGATTATTATAATGAAGACATCGTCTAACTAAAATATCGATTCAATAACTAAAGTTTGTGATTAGTGTACGACTTTTATACTTGTGTATTTTTTACGTGACCATGGCCCTCTCAGCGTATAATGTCACGTTCGCATTATGTCACGTTATAATAGTGTCACGCACGTGCATTTTTTCTTTTTTTATGACGTAACGACCGTTAAACCAGTGCAATAATCACAATAAGAACACCGAATCATCCGTCAAAGTGTGTTATTCCAAAAGCGTGGAAATCTTAAATTTAATATTTTAGTTAGGGCTGTTATAAGCTTGCAAAATGTGTAATCTTCATTTTCAGGATATTAAAATTTCAGTTCCATATTTTTTTTTTTAAATAGATAAAGATTTCGATCTTCTATTTGACAATGACTGAATTCTCATTTACACCCAGCTCCCGATATTTTCCCCGATAAATATTCATGAGCAGGTGTACCCTGAAATATTTTCAAATGAAATGAAATTTCAGTTTGTTTTTGCACCCAGAAAACTGTTATTACGAATGCTATATTTCTGCCGACGACTGTTCAAATTCATCGGAAATTGAAATGGTATAATTCATTGTTAAATTTTTGTTCCAATAATCATACTTAATTCCAGCTCTGTTATATTATACCTAATGGGATGAATTTCTAAAAACCGAAGTCCGGCGGGCTGATTATCTAATTAAAAACCACCTAGCGACTGGTTGCAGTTCACAGATGATCGTGATCCATTGCTACCTCTTTTTTGGTTAAAAAAAATCATACCAAAGAAAAGTGGCAATGTATGTCAAATGTAACCGGTCGCTAAATAGTTTCTTTTTAGATAATCAGGGTGCGGGTCTTGCTAGTTTTTTTTTAGTAAAATAACGGCAACATTTACCAAAATTAGGCAAGTTCTAATTTCAATATTCCAATTTCATTGTTGGCTACGGATTTTTTTAGTAGTAGATAGTAAAGTCGAAACCTTGTAAGTATTTTTTGTTTGTCGTACGAAAAATTAAAAAATAGGGCCAAAGTTATTCCCTAAAAATTACAACTACATGAATTACTTCCAATCTTTTTGCTAATTTGACTACACTATGATCGAAATAAGACGGGTTTTTACTCCGTACAAAACGGCAAAAGAGGCAAAATATTAGAATACAAGGATAGCTCTTTACGTAACAAAATGTTATTATTGTATTGCATTTCGGATGAAAGACCGAGAAAACGTAGTTTACATCAAAGTACCGAGAAGTGTCCTTTTGGGACCATTACGGAGCAATATTACGACCACTATTTGGTATCTTTTATTCGTATAACTTGGAAGTTATACGACAGTAAAACTTTATTTATAGGTATATTATCCTACTAATATTATACTATATGTGAAAGTTTGTGAGTTTGGATGTTTGTTCCTCAATCACGCAAAAACTACTAAACGGAATTGGTTGAAATATGGCACACAGATAGTAGATAGCCTAGATTAAAACATAGGTTACTTTCTATCCCGATATTCGCACGGGAACGGGAACCACGCGGGTGGTTCAGTTATTTTATAAAAAAACTGTTTGTTCAGGATGCTAAGTCAAGTGTCGTGTTTGATAATCGATTAGATATGAGTGATATTTAAAAAAATAGACATTTCGGTCCCCAGCTATCGTAAGCCTGGCGACTCGGCGTTTAATCCTTACTAATATTATAAATGCGAAAGTCTGTTTGTTTGTTACGCCTTCACGTCTTAACTGCTGAACCGATCATCATGAAATTTTGCATACACGTTGTCAGGGCTACACAAAAGGACAAAGGGTACCTTTCATCCAGAAAAAACGCACAGTCCCCGAGGAATAGCAAAAAACTGTCCACGCAGACGAAGTCGCGGGCGGCCGCTAGTCCACAACAAGTAAAGCAGTGTTTTTGTTTTACCTCTTATACAAAAGCTATATTTCCAACAAAGCATTTTTCCCCTCCAGTTTTAAAAGTCTCACTTCTTTGGACCATCAATAGGTACTTCTATCAACGGATGAGTCGATTCAAAACTCATTTCAATTTTGGAACAACAAAATATTTTAGATTTAGAGATCCACTTGGGTATCAGAAGTCTTACAATTTAAAAGGGTCGTGTTTTTTGAGGGTGATCTGAGCTATAACACATACAACTGTGGTTATAGTTTCCTGCGTGTGAAACCCTAAATGAACCTCCTGCCCACTTTTGTACCTACTTTGTAAAGTACACGACATAAAATAGTAGTTTATGAAACTGACACATAAAGAGGGGTATTAAAACACGAGTGCGTGTTTAAAAACCGAGCCGTAGGCGAGGTTTTTAATAGTATCACACGAGTGTTTTAATACGTAGTTATGTGCAGTTTCATACACTACTTTATCTACACTCATACATTTGGGATTGAACCTACTAAATAAAAGATCAACGTTATAAAAGAGAGAGAGAGACTTTGTTTGTATTAGCTAGGTACCTACCTTGTAATAAGTCAATTCCTTAGCTGCATCTAAACTAAAATATCGGGCAGAGTAAAATTTTTTCACATTTTAAAGCAAGAATTAAAAAAACCTACAAAATTCAGTAAGTATAACAAAATGTAAAAATTTAAATCAAAACTTTATCTGAAATGCTTGGCGCGCATTGCATTAGAAAAAAAAATGAAATCAGTGCTTTCCAACAAACTAATCGCACTAAGTCATCGATTACCATAGAGTGCATTTTAAGCATGGAAAATATGTGGGAAAATATCGTTGTTTTTTTTAATGTTACGGCACTGCCTTCTTTTTGGATTTGTCCTGTATCGTAATGAGAAAAAAAGTTATTTTATGATGCAGTTGACTGCATCCAAGAACCTAGAATATGAATATAAGATTCTTGACTGCATCGTAATGAGTTTATTTTTTAATTTTACCTATCCACGAAAATAAAGCACGAATTTATATTACCTTTTTTGAATTCATATTTGGAACATTACGTTGTGAGTGTAGATAAATATAATTATATGCTTTGACGCCACCCTCTCTCATTTTATTAACAACTAGCTGCTGCCCGCGACTTCGTATGCGTGGACGTAGGACTGTTCACGGATTTTTGTGGCACTTCGTCCGCTCAGAAATCAGTTACCGTCGTCAAAAGCAGCCTATTTTTTCTAACAAACTTGCATCCCGTTTCACCCCTAAAGGAATAAACTTTGAAAAATGCTGAAAGATGTATACCATCAATTGTGTTGATGAGCATTCACACCAAGTTTGTAGTAAATCTGATCAGAACAATTTATTTCCCAAATAAACTTTTGCACCTCTTTTCACCAAATAGGAGTTGAATTTTGGAAATCACTGAAAAACGTAATGCTTTGTTTTTATTGTGGAATATATTGACAAAGTTTCACGCTGACTGATAACAGGAATAAAAAGTTTCACACAAACATCTACCCCCTCTCCCTCTTCAAAATAAATTTTATTTTCACAATCACCATCCCATTAAACCTCAAAAACGACATCTATATCGATTTTTATGTTTACTTATCCCATCTACCCCCTAAGGAGTTGATTTTCAAAATCACAAATTACTTGTTTGCCTATTTATTTTAGACGTTATCCCTCATTGTATGTCCTAAGAGAAACAAACCGAAAAAAACGGACTAAATTATTACAAAAAAATCGGAGTAAAAACATTAAAAAGGACAAGTAAAAACAGACTAAAAAGTAAAAAATAAATTCTTCTGTAAATATTTATAACCCTATACCTACAGAAATTTTAAACCTAAAAACGTGGGGCGCATGCTAAAGACTATATGGATGACAAATTTTACAAAATGCGCCTCACGTTTTTAGGTTTAAAATTTCTGTAGACGTATAGGTTATAAATATTTACAAAGGAATTTATTTTTTTACTTTTTACTCTGTTTTTACTAGTCCGTTTTAATGTTTTCAGTCCGATTTTTTGTAATAATTTAGTCCGTTTTAAAAACGTGTTTATCAAAAAAGATTTATTTTCAGTAAATTATTTTTTTCTGCTTTTTAGTTAACACGAGCTAAGACTAAAAATATACCATCTCCTATCGGAACACTTGTCAAGACGATTCAAACGAGCCCAAACTCGATGGGGTTGCATGGTTTTATTACAGAGTCCCAGTGGACTTCTTCCGGCTCCATCATCAGACCCTGGAAACTATTTCCCAACAAAGTACTCGTCAAGACAATTCAAACGAGCCCAAACTCGATGGGGTTGCATAGTTTTATTATAGAGTTCCTATGGCCTTCCTCCGGCTCCATCATCAGATCCTCAGACACTATTTCCCATTAAAGTACTCGTCAAGATGATTCAAACGAGCCCAAACTAGATGTGGTTGCATGGTATTATTACCGAGTTCCAGTGGCCTTCTTCCGGTTCCATCATCAGACACTGGACACTATTTCCCAACAAAGTACTCGTCAAGACGATTCAAACGAGGCCAAACTCAATGGGGTTGCACGGTTTCAATATTGAGTTCCTATGGCATGGCCTTTCGGCTTCATCATCAGACCCTGGACTTCGTCTCCCATTAGAGTACTCGTCAAGACGATTTTAACGAGCCCAAACACGATGGGGTTGTATGGTTTTATCATAGAGTTCCGGTGGCCTTCTTCCGGATCCATCATCAGATCAGCTCAATGACAACATAATATTGCATTGCTTTTAAGTTCTGACCTATGTTTTTAGTTTCAAGTCTCTAACTCATCGGGAAGCTAGTTTAAAATCGTTCGCAAACTTTGCGGACAAACAAACAAATGAGAAAGCAACCTAATAAAAACGTGTTAAAAATGAGTTAAGTATTTAAAAAGCTCTCAGTTCTGTAGACAGGAGGCTAAAAACATTCACATTTTCTTATGCCAGCAAATACTAATAAAATTATTTCGATAGGCCGTCACTATAATTTTACGAAAAACGCCTTCGGAATTCATTGATGCCGAAATTAATGTCGTTATTTGCTATCTTATATTTATAGAAATACCACGAAGCTCGCAAAAGTCATTATAATTTCATAATACTTACAGTAATTCTATTAATATATTTTGCGTGGGATGTAAAAACGTCAGGATATGGTAAAAACATCTAACCTTAAAATAGAAACTTGTGGATTATGAATGAACGTGCCTTCATTCTGTATTAGGGTGGAATTACACGTACCACAAACAACCACAAAGACAATACCTAAGTGGGCGGGCGCTAATTTGTATGAAATAAAAATGAAAAGTTAATTTACATGTACACATTTTGTCGACAACCCAACCGCATCGTTACGTAGTCACACGAAGCTCATATCGAGATATCTTCTTAAGTAGGTAACTGCCGTAACTGGTTACCAAACACAGTTACTATGGCGGCCGAAAGGATATTTTTGTCGTTGTGATGTGGTGTGGTTGTGATGCGTGTTAATAGATCTTTATTTCAATGAATAGTGCGCATGTATGATTTGGAAATATCTCAATATTATTCTCGGTTTACGTTGATATGATATGTTGGAGGCACATAATGCACAAAGATAGATCGGTTTATTGATACAACTTTATTATTAAAATACATCGCACTGTATAAGTTACATTTTATTTAAAATATTGAAATATTTTTGTGAAAAGAAACGTAATACAAATATTTTATATAATTTCATTTCATTTCATTTTATTTTTAGTTCAGTAAAATTACGGATTCGCAAAACATTAAATGGTAATAAGCTGTAATTTTGCAATCTGACTTTGAAGTGATTATAAAACACTAATATAAACGAATCCAACTAAATTTACGAATACAAAAAAATACAGCGTAGTTGTAACTTTTTTTTGTTGGATTTACATTCACAATCAAATTATAGTTCCAAATCAAGCAAAAAGTAAAGAAGTATGTAATTAGCAATTTTGCTAAAGCAATTAAATAAAATATTTTTTTGTCAGTAAAGTAAAAAAAAATATTGTGAAAATTAGTTGGATTCATTTACAAAAAAAATGACATCTAGCCATTTAATCTAACGATCAAAAGAAGAAAGACCGCTATTGCAAATTATTTCTATTTCGTCTTACTAGCTCCCGTAATTTTACTGAACTATTTATAGTTTTACAGGAAACTTACAGCTATATTACTAATAAATTTATATATAGATACAGAAGTTTCCACTTATAGTTAAAGCTATAGACAAACACAATGTGTTTTTAAAGTATATATGCTTTTAAATTATGTTTGGCTTAGTGGCAACTAAAAGCTTTTACTGAGTATTGGCTTAAGTTTTTATCACAATGTTTTCTCAAAAAAAAGGTAAGATCAAGATTAGATTACCTTCAGTCTACATAAAAGTTTTAAGGTAATAAATAATGTTATAAAGAATAACTAAAAAGAAACACTGATGATTAGTTTTTGTATTTTTCTTGTATGATGAAAGAAAATATTTTATCATAGAAAGACATTTCGATTGAAATGCTACAATTTTTCATATCTATAGGTGTATTGAATCTTTATTGTCATCGTTCAATATACAATGCAATGAATTACAAAAGAAAAGCTTTACCACGGCCTCTCTCTTTTTCAATATTAAGATGAAATTATTCATACACTTTAGCAAACGAAATTATGATAATAAAAGTGAAATCTCATGTTTTACGTAGTCTTTTACTTATTTCACTTAAGGCACCTACATACCTCAAAGTGGCACCCTCATACATACATACATACACTCACGCCTGTTTCCCATGGGGTAGGCAGAGACTATGGATCGCCACCTGCTACGATCCTTGCACACTTCTTTCGCTTCATTCAGATCCATCAATCTTTTCAAACATGCTCTGCGGTTTTTGTCACTGCGTACACCAGCCTTTTTTATAATAACCCCTATTTGGTCCACGTAGGTTTTACTAGGACGCCCTTGTGCAATCGTTCCTTTCTCATTCGCACAATATATATCTTTCGTGATTCGCCTTTCATTCATCCTCTCTAAGTGACCAGACCACCGGAGCATTCCTTTCTCAATTCTTGTCACTATATCATCTTTCAGACCACACCTTTTACGAATCACCTCATTGCTCACTCTATCACTCAGTTTTACTCCGCATATTTTCCTCAACGATCGCATCTCTACCAACGATATTACATACAATATCGTTGATCTCTACCGCATTTATTCTGCTTTCATTCTTCTTCTGCCATACCCAAGATTCACTTCCATACATCAGCACATTTGTTGTATGGGACCCTCATCTTAATTAAATTTATTGCTCGCTAAGTACATAGGGTATCGAAAATTCATAATTATGTACTTAACGAAGCTAAGGTTCTATAGTTTATTTACAAACAATAACCTCAGTAAAATATAGTTTTTTGTAGTAAGTACCTAGTCGTAGTAGTAGACAAAAGAGCAAAAAGTGGCCACTTTAGGCCACTTTAAGTAGGTACCTATTTGCTTATACTAAAAACAAAATAAAATAAATATTTAAGGGGGGCTTCCAAACATCAAATGTGTTTTTTTTTTGCTGTTTTTTGGTACGGAACCTTTCGTGCACGAGTCCGACTCGCACTTGGCCAGTTTTTTCTTTATTGGTCGCATGGTATAATATTATCAATTCTAATTTTAATTACATCTTGGCAACTTGTTTACAAATAAATTGTTTTATCCTTACTTAAGATTAGGTTTATCAATTTATTCCCGTAGAATCCCAGATGCCTAAGTGTGTCGAGCAATATCCCGTAAAAGTGCTCTCAGAACTTATCTCCACGTGATAACTTTGTCCAACTTCTAAGTTATAATGACGCGGATGAAGTTACGCGCTTGCCGTTTTAAGATGTTTTGTCAAGTTACGGGTACAGCCTGTCGTTAAATATTGCCGGTGCGTATGACGGCGGTTATTAAAGTAATGGGAATATTAGGTATGTAATTACCCTTTGCTTTAAAATGTCAAGGTTGGGAACTAAATTAACGTGACCACCAGTATGACTTTTTTTGTATCTACATAACGTGAAACTCACAAACACACACGGTCCCTGAAATTGTGCCGGTACGGCGAAAATTGAAAAAAAAAAACTAAATAAGTATTAAAGAATTATCTACTCTGCGATAACATCAAAACTCAATTCTCGTAAAAACTATTTTATTTTAAATCGTAATTCAAATAAGAATTTAAAAAATACAAAAAAATTGGCCTGTTCCAAAAAAAGTAATTCAAATAAGAATTTAAAAAATACAAAAAATTGGCCTGTTCCAAAAAAAAGTACAAATGATGTGTTTCCATAGTTTTTTGTGCGTGTAGAGTTATGTGTCAACAAGGATCCTCGCAATTTCTAGAATATCAATAAAATATATTTTGTTTAAAACAAGCTCTCACAATTTTCATACGTATTTCAGTGGTCGTGTTGTTACACCGCTGGCTTGTTTTATAAATATTGCTTAAGGAACAGAAAGGCTAGCTGTCTCTGAAACGGCCGCTGTAAACTTTTCAGTATACACTGCCGCTGTAATCATTAGCTTCGTTACGAAGACAGTGAACAAAGCTTTGCTGGTCGAAAAAAGAAACCTATATTTTCACTTTACAGCGAAAAAACTTATAACTGCATTTGACAACAATAAACAAATTTTCAGAAGCAAATATTTATTGTGATAATTCTGACATTAAATAACATATTTTGAGCACAAGTAATAAATTGCGTACTGAAAAAATATGGTATTTTTAATATTTTAATAGGAAAAGTATTGGGAATCTACCTTTCTTCATTTGAACCACAGAACAGAAAAAAATGCTCATTGATAATGAGCGGTTTTCTGACAGCTGAGAATTTTAGTTTATTTTTATGTTGATAGATGGCGTTATTCAACTAGGTAGGTTTTTTTTTTAATTTTTCCTAGCAGCTGAGTATATGGTATAACACTGAATTATCGACTCGATACTGGCAAAAGTTACTTTTTGAAGAGGAGTAGATTGCCATAACTAGCTGTCAAATTGACAAAATCCTTTGCTTTTTTCTTAAAAAGTTACGTACTTAGTTGAACAACGACATCTAGCCGTCTTTTAGGTACTACTTTTTTTTCTTAAGCTGCCTTTTGAAAACCGCTCATTACAAAATGAGATTAGTTTAATTTTTTAAGTCACACGTTACAAGCATGTAACTCCAAAACGAGTAATAATAAATGCTGCACCTAGTACCTCAATTGGATGTAATCTCTATATTTCAGCTTTAATATTTTCATCACGGAAATTCTCAAGGAAAGTGAAAGCTAGTACTAAACCGGTGCGATATGGGCGGGCGGGCGCGTCATTCAAAGATCAAACAGTTTTTATTTAATTTCACTTCCCAGATATTTTTGGCTGTGTCTAACAATAACTCATCTTTCCAGCGGAGGCGGGTAAGGCCGTCGGAAACGATTCGGCGCCGGTGACCGACGAGAAAGCAAAGCTGCCACCGCACGAGCAACCAGACATGATAGTCGGTTAGTATATTACTGTACCTATAGGTACAATTATAGTAAAGTATTCTACCTAATATCCCAAAGACTTTAGCAGGAGCACGCCAGCTGTTTAGAATAAAAAGCGCGACTTTTGACCACGGACTTAAACATCACGCCGCAAATAAATAAAACGTGAAATTTTCGAATACAGTTAGAGTGGTAGTTCTACAGTGGATCACATTTTTATATTTTGTGAGTGCAATTTAAAAATGGGTTTCGAATTTTATGCTACTTATACGCGACCTCTGACGTCAGCGTAAACATTCCTATAGATTTAGATGTCAGCGGTTCAAAGAGACTACAGTAATACATTTCTTTAGTAAGCATTGTGACGCTGACGCTGTAAGCCACCAACGGCATAAATAGGAGACCTAGGCCTATGGGAATGTTTACGCTGACGTCAGACGATCCAAGACCTAAACTTCGATCGTCTAAAACTCTAGAATCTAGAGTTGGTCGAAGTCTTAACTCATAATTTTGCGGTTGCTAAGTATTTTTAATCTGAGAAGACGAAATTTTTATTTTGACTTCTGGAAGTCACATATTTCATAAACCAATATTTGTTGTCAGTATTATAACTAAACAGACATTTTCTTACATGACCATAAAGAGACCACCAAAACGAAAATAATTGTTTTCTTGAATCTTGGTATTATTTGCGTATTCTTTTGTATAAAATTAACCTACGAGCAACAAAGTTAACTTACTGTAGGAATCCAGCTTAGGTAACTTTGAATGGCAAAACACAATACGCAGAAACTTCAGCTTTTGAGACTGAAGAAACTTGTTGCGGTCCCACCCATTATGGCTTCAGTCAGACAGACACAAACTGTAATAGTTTTCCGACTGAAATCTCTATCTGAATTGAAAGTCACATATTACAGTCAGGAGCTATGAAACAATTAATTGCTCGTGAAGTACATTTGAGGGCATTTAAATCTGATAGTTGTAATTAACTGAAAATAGTAACTATTCTCTGTAATTTAGTTGGTAGTAGGACTTATTTCAAGTCTGCCTGGATAGCTACCACCATCTTACCTAAGTTTGACGCCATAACAACAATTAAAAAATTGTTGTCTTCCGGCAGGGTAAGATAGTCAGTGGTGAGGATTCCGAAACTAGAGCGCTTCCACCTACGGCCTTATCGTTACCTATCCATCCCTTTGTGCATAAAAAAAATCGAAGTATAATATGTTGTTATCTTTGAAATTTCAAGGTAGATTTCTAGAATCAATAGGTAGTAATTTTTTTCATTTGAACGGTTGTCATATCTAATTAACATGTCCGTTTCTGTTTAAATGATAGTAAATTAATTCCTTTCGCCAGTTTGCCGATCTTGAAAATTGTGAATCGGTGGTAGGCCAATAGGCGTAGCCAGGCCAGTTTTTCGGGGGGCATCTAGACCAGTTTTTGGAGGGGCCGGTCGGTTGGTATCTACTAAGGATTTTACTAAGTATGTCTTCATTTCGGGGGGCTTGAACCCTCCAATCCGGAGGGATTTGAGGGGCGAGGGGGAGCCCTCGCTACGCCTATGGGTATGCCCAGCAGCTTTCCCCTACCTTTTAATATTTTAAATATACAGGGTTATTTGTAAAACCCCAACAACCTCGCAGGAGTAAATTACTAACATCATAAACAACATTTGTTCTACAACTTTTCCGAAAACAAAAAACTTTTAATACAGAATTCGATCAGCTGTTCGGACATTTGTATGGAAAGTATTTTTTTGCAACAAAATGTTGTTAATCAACTCCTGCCAGGTTGTTGGCGTTTTACAAATAACCCTGTATAGTCTAAGCTAATGTGATAGCGTCTATTTTAGTTAATAAGTATTACTAATGTCAAAATTTATTAGTTTAAGCTGAGCTTAAGTCGAAACTAATGAGATTAGTACCCATTAGCGTTAGGAAGTATCGATCAGTCTGATATCTGAGCCGCTCCTGGCGGGCTGGTAACCAACCAAGAAATTAAACGTTGTCTGGCTAATGATACAGCTTTCAACTTAGTTGGATTCCTTTCGGAAATTATGTAGCAATGGGTTTGAATAGGCAGTTTAGTATATATGGGTGTGTTTGTGTTCAATTGTCTTGTATTGGTATACCTATAGACATACCGTATTTTTCGTACTTTGAACGAAAAAAACAAAAACATGGGCATCAAATGAAAGGCCTCAATAAGCACATTCCAAAACTATATAACATGTCACTAAAATGTGTGAAATAAAAATAAATAAATTAAAAAAATATTAAAACACGACTGCCCTGCCAAAAAACGAACTAAAAAGTTAAACAACAAGTGTCATTGCAGTCGGGGGTCGGGGGACCCTCTTTGTTCAAAAACTGTTCCATAATAAGGTCCCCCGACTGCAATGACACTTGTTGTTTAACTTTAGTTCGTTTTTGGCAGGGCAGTCGTGTTTTTATTTTAATATTTTTTTAATTTATTTATTTATATTTTTGTGACACTGGCTATATTTTTTGGGAAAAAAAATATGGAGACTGTACGACGCCATTTTAAAATAAAAAAATGTTTTTTTTTTCTTCTATTATTACAATATCGGCATCAAATGAAAGGCCTCAATGAGCACATTCCAAAACTATATAACATGTCACTAAAATGTGTGAAATAAAAATAAATAAATTAAAAAAATATTAAAACACGACTGCCCTGCCAAAAAACGAACTAAAAAGTTAAACAACACGTGTCATTGCAGTCGGGGGTCGGGGGACCCTCTTTGTTCAAAAACTGTTCCATAATAAGGTCCCCCGACTGCAATGACACTGCAATGGCAGTCGTGTTTTTATTTTAATATTTTTTTAATTTATTTATTTTTATTTTTCCGGCCAAGCTATGAAGTTCTAACTAAGTTTTCTCCATACATATAAACGTTAAAAACAGGTGGTTTGAACTTAATCAGATGTTTAAGGGTTGGTGAACTTCGTATGTTTACAAATACATACGGCCTCTGGCTGGACCCAACATGCTGAAGTTCACCAACTCAACAGCTTTTAAAAACTTGTGCTTTTAAAAGCTGCTAGGTTTATAAACTGTTGTAGTGACATTTCTTTCTCGAAGTTTGTCAGCCAGTCAGAAAACTGCCTGGGAATAAGAGCTTATAGTTCGGTAAAATTACGTATTCGCAAAACATTAAATGCTAATAAGCTGCATTTTGGCATATATAACTTTGATGTGATTACAAAACACTATATTTATGAATACAAAAAATACAGCGTTGTTATTACATTTTTACATTCACAATCAAATTATAGTTGCATATCAAGCAAAAAATAAAGAAAGTATGTAATTAGCTTAGAATAATTACACCTAGAAGCCGTGTCTTCGTTTGCAAAGTGAGGCAACTAATACGCCAAATGAGCCAAAATGGCTTAGTTTTCAGATTTATATCCTTCATACGTTACCTATTCGTAACTAAAATCCAATAATATAGTAACTAATCTCTTTAAGGTAGGGAAATTGAAACTATTTTGTACTTATTAGACATAATCATACATTATGTAATAATGGACAATACAAATCTGAAAACGGCGCCATTTTGGCTGTTTTAGTTGCCTCACTTTTGACAGTGCGCTTTGTAGGGAATTATCGTTCTGGGTGTTATTATTCTAAGGTAATTAGCAATTTTGATAGAGCAACCAAATAAATTAATATTTTGGTCAGTTAAAAAATATTTATGTAAAATTAGTTGTATTCATTTACAAAATGACAGCTAGCCATTTAATTTAACGATCAAAAGAAAAAAGACCGCTATTGCAAATTATTTCAATTTCGTTATACTAGCTCCCGTAATTTTACTGAACTATTATAATACGGCCTCATTCCAAAGAAAAATCTAGATAACTTTAATATAAGTCCATTTATTTTGTTCGCAGATATTGTGATTCCGTCGCTGTTGATAGCGGCGCTTTTCATCGGGAATGCTTTCATCGTTCTCATCATATACAAATACAGAAAACGGTAAGTTTTATATTTTCTTATTAAGATAATCGAGTATAATTGAAAAATTGACTCGCCCGTAGCAGCTCAGACGGGATTCGAACGCACCCTTGGCATTCCGGCCCATTGCACCAACCAATTATGCTACCGAGTCGCAACATAACGATATCATTACATATTAACAAAATTCTGATGTGCTGACTTTCAAATATCATACATCATCGCTTATAATAATATACCCTACAAAGCGCTTCAGATTTTTAAACTTCATACGTTACCTAATCGTACCTATAAGAACGAAACATTTCGATTTTTCTGCCTTAATGGGATTAGTTACTATTTTATTGGATTTTAGTTACGATTAGGTAACGTATGAAGGATATAAATCTGAAAACTAAGCCAAATGGCAAAAAAACTGAGCCAAAATTGGCTCAGTTTTTTTGCCTCACTTTACACTCGGCTTCTCGGTGTTATTATTAGGTATAAGCATAATCGTATAACTCTTGTTCAAAGATAAATTGTAATTTATGATCCAGGCCCCTTAGGTGACCCAGGTCTTCAGAAAAACTATAAAAATGCATTTATTTATTTATTTGTAAAATCAAATTTACTTTAACAACTACATTAGTCAAAGACTGTGTTGCAGTTATTAGCGCCCACTTCGAACTTATAGAATTGTAACTGTTAAACACAAAATAAATTTACTGAATCTAAAAGGTTAAAGTACCATATGGATAAGACAACTACAAAAATAGACATACCTTCCTATTTTGTTTATTTTAAAGGAGTTTTCGGCCATTTTATTGGTAAATGTTTAAAAGAAACTTATATATTCTATGGTAACGTATACAAATTCCCTAAAATAAGTATTAAGTTCCAAAATTAATTGCTTTCCTTTTAGGAGATGTTGGAATTTAATACAAAGCGGGTAAGTAAAACATTGAAAGAAAATGAAAAATGATCAGTTTTTACATAATAAAAGAAGACCCCATTAAAAAAATATTGGCTTGGCCACTGATAAAAACTTCTAGGCACATTATTTTGCACAAAAATCATATAAGCCAGGGCCGTTGGGTTTTTTTCAATTTTTATTTGGGCCGTTATGTTAGGTCACCCTAGTTTGTAGTAATAATTGCTCGGAGTATCGATTCGCGTCGGAATATTTTGTTAAAAATAATTAAAATAAACAAGTTATTTTCTTCATACTTTGCTGTTCGTTAGATGGCGTAGAGAACACTTCCAATATTATCTTGAAAGTTCCAATATTTATGTAAGAAATAAACGTCCCAAAGGACCTTTATCAAGATGTTAACATCATCAAATTACAAGTTTAGTTCTGGGAATTAATAAATTCTACAATTTCTTCAAAGTTTCAGGAGAGAAATAAAAATTGCTTATAAGTAGGATATAGGTAGGATTTAATAGCCATTTTAGTAGAATACAATGTGTATTAAATAGAATCAGAGTGGGGACTGCAATCCCGACTCGAGATCGTAAAGTCGAGATCCCTCGGGATTGGAAATGACAATCCCGCGGGATCCCGAAATTTTCGGGATCTCGTCTAGTTAAAAAAACCACATTAAGTACTGGTACTGAATACGATGAAAACTGCTTGTTTGTGATAGTCTTAGCACAAGTGGTCGAAGGCAGTGATCTAGTGATACATTATCTGGCTCAGGTGTTTGATATTCTTCCGACTCCCGCATTAAATTTTGTGTCGATTTTATGAATTGACATCATATGGACGTGTAAACCTTTTGTAGAGCCGGATGCGGTTTTGAGAATAGAATTAAGTACATAGTTTGCACTGAGCAGTTAAATTATTAACGGCTTTCTTAAAATATCTCCATACCGGTAAACGACTGATAAACTGCTTGTACGCTTGATCTGGATAATTTTTCGGCATTTTATTAAAGTACTACTAATCACTTATTACTTATAGGAACCCAAAAGTTACATGTTATATTTATTTAACTGACATAAACAACAAAAAATGCGTAATTTAAGAAAAAAACAATTACTACAACTGCACAAGCACAACTAAACATCCCGAGCGGATGTGTGTAGTATCGCTGACCATTGCCGCCCAATCCCGTCAATCTCGAACGGGATCTCGTCATATTATGCTTCGGGATTGATCCCGAAAAATTACACGGAATCTCGCGAGATCGGGATTGCATTCCCTAATCAGGAGTTACCTTGCAAGTCTATTTTAATGGATGCATACAATCACAGTTCTAATACAATGGTGTTACTTAACTACTCATACCTGGTTTCTGAAGTATTTATCGGTGCTTTATCGGAGGCTTAACTTTATTGGTAGGGTCCACATTATCTGGTTTATAGTTAATTTTTATTACTTAAAACCAGATAATGTGGACCCCTTCGATAAAGTACCTCGGAAACCGGGGTCAGTCATTTAAACTTCAATGAAGTCGAACAAAACTAGACATTAAACTGGGAACTTTTCTGTAACTTGTTCAGTGAGAGTCTCTCACTCAGCAAGCGTTCAGGCAATGAACGTGTGAAATGAAGTATGCAATCCACCTCGTTGGTTCGGCTAGCATTGTGCGCTCCTCCTCCACAGTATAAATAAGAACCAGTATTCTAACTTTATATACAGTTAAGAGGCAAATGCAAGGGTTGGTCATGGGATGGGTGACCAAAAAATATTATCTCGAGCTCCTCCGTGCTTCGGAAGGCACGTTAAGCCGTTGATCCCGGCTGCGTTTGCAGTCGTAAACACCCACCAATCCGCATTGGGCCCGGGTGGTGGGTTATGCCCCGTCCTCCTTACCACCCAAAAGGAACGTCTGTGCCCTAACAGTGGGGACATTAAAATGGCTGATGGACATACAGTTGAAAGCGAGTGAAATGACGCGTTAAGGAATCTCGGTATACTTCAGTATCTTCGATCAAAGTTCGGTATACAATAATCACCGAGTACTTTAACGTTACATACGGACCGTGGATGACGTGGAATGAAGTTATTGACTGTAATATTGTACAGTGTATGGAATTTATGAGTAGTTACTAGGTTGAAATGGGACTATCGCGGCGCCTCACGTGAGATGTTAAATTATGACAATAAAATACCTAGCTTTTTTTTAGTTTTTGTACGTTTGTAGGCAGGTCAGGAGCCCTGTTCTTGAATCGCTCGGCTGGCGTCGAGCGCTCTTTTGTACTGATTTTCGTTTGACATTTGGCTCAAATGAATGAGATTAATCGGGCGGCCGTAGGTATTAAATTCAAGGTGGGTAGGAGACACTAGTCGAGGAAAAATACTGTTACCTACTTATCTATTCTGTGCCCTTGGTTCGGCTGGCTGGCATTGTGCGCTCCGTTCTTCCGAAAGCGTCACGGAAAACTTGAGTCCAATAACTATGTTGGCAGTTGCTCCTTTTAGTACGTCCGTCTGTCATATAAAAGATGTATAATTTGTTTAATTGGCCGAGCGAGCACAAAGCCTCTCAGCATTTTTGCCCTAGCTGAAGCAGAGATGTCGGTCCGTTTGTTCTCATCTACAGGTCGCATTTCTCACCAGATTCTCGTGAAGTTTTGTGAGCAGATTCGATAATAAATATAGATTTTTTTGTCGACCTAGTTTTTCGAAAAAAAAAACATTTCAGTCATTTCGAAAAATGATAAAAAATGTCACAAACGCGTAGCGCGAGCGAAGTGTCACCGTTTCAGCTTGGCCAAAAATGCTTTCGTATGTCTGTCCGTTTGTATACGCCGCATTTCTCGACCGGTTCTCGTAAAATTTTGGGAGCTGGTTCATTATATAGATCATTATATAGATTCTTTTTGTCGATTCAGTTTTCCGATTTTTTTATACAAAAACATATTTCAGCCATTTCGAAAAACGTTAAAAAATGTCACAAACGTGAGGTCCACAGCTCACAGAGACACTAGTTGTAACTATTGAAATGCCTTCTTTTTGGTTTTCATACATGGTGTGGGCGTTATTCTCGTACTTTAAAAGCTGAAGATGAAAATGATGTTAGATGCACGCATGCCATCTTAAAAAAACGTGTGAAAAATAAAAGATTTTTGAACTTCTTGGTCTTCCTAATCTATTGCAAACGCGGTCGGCAAAATTTTGTAAAAACATGGTGTTTGATAATACTCGTAAATAATCAGAATAGAAATTACCTAGATAGGTACCTTAGTGTTCCTAGTTCCTACCGACAGTCTTCGCAAGGAAATTCTATGTAACAATTTTGATTTGGGTAACCGTTGTCACATAGGAAATGAATTCAAACTGCGAAATCTAAATAAACAAGGTGAAAACTAGTTTTAAACTTTAAATGCTATTGTGTAACGAAGCCGCCCGTACTGAGGCCATTCTGTTAGGGAACTTTAAAACCAATTTCACAACTTTCATCTCTTTTAACTAACATGTGACTGGCTCTAATTTTTTACCCGACTGCAAAGAAAGGGTTATGTTTTTCGAGCGTATCTTGTATGTAACTATGTAACTATGTTTGTAACGGGTGGCGCAAAAGTAAAGACCCTATTTGGTTCAGCTATAACATTTTTTCTAAATTAGAAAACTAGATTTAGGTTTTTTTAAATGTATATTTGTGCCATTAAATTTCGTACCATTAGGATTTAAAGATGATGTCTTTTAAATGGTGACCTCCAGAGTTGATACACATTTGAGCCCTATTTATGACATTTTGCATAACTTGCCGTAACACTTCCTGCGATATGTTCGTTATTTCTTGACGAATGTTTTCTTTTAGAGCTGCGAGAGTCTGTGGCTTGTTCACATACACCCGAGATTTCAAAAAACCCCAAAGAAAGAAGTCTGGACTGGTCAGATCGGGTGATCTTGCAGGCCAAGGCAAATCGCCAAAACGAGAGATAACTCGGCCTGGAAAAGCGTCCCTCACTAAATCCATATTTATTCCACGTTCTTGGGGAGTAAAACGGTCCATGTTTATTTTCAGTGTATTTTATATTTGTTCACTACACAATTTTCAACAACAGAATGACAGAAAATGTCATATAAAAAAAATAAAAGTATTTTCTTTAGTGCCAGTACTTTTGCGCCACCCGTTATATGTGTTTGTATGTAATATTCTTTATTACCTCATATCTTTCAAACGGCTGAATGGATTTCTGTAATTAAGATATCGTTAGATTTGTCTCATCAGCCCAAGTGTTCTTAAGAAGGTGGCGTTATAAAAAAAACAACATGGCGGCTGTACGGTACTAATATACGTAGTGGGAAAAATTTTTTTTTTTAGAATACTGCAATATGGGTGTCAAATTAAAGGGCTTATTGTAAGGATTTCAAAAAGGTGTATCAAGACCGTAATATATAATAACTAAAAAGATATAAATAAAAAAATAAATTATAAAAATTAAAAAAACCCGTCTGCATAAAAAGACAAGTCCACTGAAAAGATGGAAACAAGATTAAATATTAAAGGCAACATAATAACATGCAGTCGGAGGCATATAGTAATTCAAATCATTCATAACGTCACTTTCTTAATGCATGCCTCCGACTGCATGTTATTATGTTGCCTTTAATATTTAATCTTGTTTCCATCTTTTCAGTGGACTTGTCTTTTTATGCAGACGGGTTTTTTTAATTTTTATAATTTTTTTTTTAACGTCCTTTAGAGTTCTTTATACATCGAATGGGAAGACAATCTGTAGAGCAAAACAATACTATTTAGGTGTTTAATATGGTTGTGGATCATTAATGCGTTTGTTTGTCATTTCATTAGTAAGAATGCGTTGGTTTTTCACATCATGACGAAATAGTCAATCACTAAAACGTAGCATGAAGTCTTCAACTTATTTACGTCTACGTAGGCATCGAGATAATACGTAGGTATTTCCAAATTTTCCTTATTTCCAATGTACGCAATTATAATTTCTTACGGGACATAGTCAAACTCATATTGGGGATATGGACACGCTTCCTACTCGGCATTGCATTTTTCTTCTTGTTGTAGCTCTCCACTAGGTACTAGAGGTTTGCCATCAGCTCAGTGAATCTAGCCCTGTCTTGTGCCAAGCTGAAATGTTGGAAAGCTTGGAAGGGTCATATTCAAACAATAATAACTCTCGAAGTATGCAACTCAGAGCAATGATTTTGATGTCGTTTTATGAATGCACATTAATGTCCTAGTTTTTGAGATCTGTAAGAAAACTAAAAAAAGCACACAAATTTTGGATTAATCTTTTTTGTGTGCCGTATTACAGTTAAATGTTTATATAATTAATTTTTTAACTTGGAAATATTATTAACTTTCGAAAAGCATTTTTTTTATCTGTAGGACTTTTAAATCCGGAGAAATTAATATTTTTCGGCAGGGCCAACTAAAATAAAAAGTCAAATTTAAAATGCCGGTCATTCCATCAGGAGAGGGAATAGGCCCCAACATGTGGGGGGTTTTGTGGATAAAATTGATCATATTATCTGCTTTTAAAAGCTCCGACATTGCTAACCAAACATATTGTAAGTATCTCGGTTATAATCTTATTTTGTCAAATATTTTTTAAGTCAGTGTAGCATCTATTTCATATGTAATTCTTATCTCACAAATATTATACTTTTCCATAGTATGCAAGGAATTTCTTATATTGGTATTTTTTAATGCGATGACGGAGATTTCGCGAATATATTACGTATCACGACTTTATGAAAATTTTATGCCAATAAATCCTTTGTAGTGATGCCAGATGAGTTATAAATATTGTAGGAGGATTTATTCATATGAATAAAAGTCTTATTTGTTGAAATTGTTTTCATGACTAATCTTGAACTTTTCAGAGTGTTGGAGAAATGTACAAATCAATATTTATTTGGAATGAAACAATGCTATTGACATCATATGGGTTTATTACTTTCTGGAATCTAATTTATAATATTTCTCTTTAAATTAACAAAACTTGCCTTTCGGTAGTTTACTCTAAAACTATTTGGAAATTGTTACAAACGTAACGTTCCGTTGCAATTTAACACGAGAATCAAACAAAATAGGTATGGTTGCGCTCGTCATTGCCACCTTACAAAGACTGAGTTCATTAGACTGTGTCCGTGCAGAGATTGTTAGCATAGTGAGCACATGCCTTTACTAATGAATGGTGCACACTCATTTGATTTGATTAAAAATGAACTCGAAAGGGACGCGTCACGCGTGTGACACTAATCAAAGGCAAACATCGTTAGTTTCACGTCCAAGCCGAGTGATAATTTTTATTTGAAATGCCGGTTTCGATTTCCGGTGGTTGAAGATAATGAACAGTTTTCGTATTGTCTAGTTTGGCTTTCAAATTGTTATCCGTGAAAAAACACAAATTTCTAGAGCCTTAACTGCTTCTCTTGACATACTACCCCTATAAAACTCGTTTAAACGAACTATTATTATTCGCTCTGCCTTTTTACTTACTTCGACTGTTACTATAAGTTCTTTATAATAGTAACAGTTAACAGTTACTCGCACTAGAGGAACAGACCAAAACATTTACTTACATGCTTGACGTCCAATATTAGGATATTTAATTCGCATTTATGATTTCACTTCGAAGTATTTTATGGTTACACCAATGGTTATAGTATTTTTTGAGATACAATTTTATTATACTTGCTCTCCTCCTAATAGCCTAGTACTTAGTCATCAATAAGTTAATTTAGATGCCTTTTCAAGCAAGGCAAACCATCAGTCAATTTAACGTCAAGTCATCGGTCAAAATTATTTAAATTCGTCCTCCATTATTAGGTCTTCTCAAACTGTTCCCATAATGTAATGCCTCACGAATGTGGACTTTACTGTGCGGTGACAAGGGTTAGTGGGTGTGTTCGGGTGCGCCTGTGAAATATTAGGCGTGGTTGACCGCAGGAAGTGGAGCCATTAGTGTCGATTTGTGAACTATGGCGAGTTGATACTCTGATAGTAGCTAGTCTTGACGATCAGTAAATCGTACATCGTCTTAAGACATGTATTTGATATGTGTCCCCATTGTTGGGGCACATGCTTCCTTGTGGGTCATTTATAGTGAATTAGTCATAAGCTGGGTTATGCCCAGTTTGTTGAGTGTAAACTCCTGCAAATGCAGCAGGGTCCAAGGTCGAGCGTGCTCCGGAAAGCACTCTAAACTGTTGGTCGTGTATTTGGGGCAAAATACAAGGACTGTGGGTCCGGAAAAATCTACAAAACAAAATACACTATATTCTATATATCTATGTTATCTTATCATACTAAGTGATATGGTTATAAACATTATTCTGACTTCGAGAGTTTATATTGCAATCAGTTTTGACTTCTGAGGCCCTTAAAGTTTAATTTTGGAACTTGATATTATGGAGGGATAGCAATTTAGGAGAGTCTTACGTCTTACACTACACGAAGCATTAGGGGGCGTCCATAAATTACGTGAGGTGATTTTGGCGATTTTGCGACCCCCTCTCCCCCCTTGGTGAGATGTCGTGAGATTTGGCTCGACCCTCTCCCCCCCCCCCCCCCCCCTATATATCTCACGTGAGATTTTTCAAAACGTATAATTTTAGTGTGATTACGTTATTCTGTGCTTGCTTGCTTTGCATTTATTTAAATAAACATTATTGTTTAGGATTTAGCCATATTTTGGTATGAAAAATGTTCAAATTTATTTAACCTAGTTTTTTCGCGATACTGTTCACTGCAGAAAAATAATTGCGTGATATTTGCCGAGACCCCCCCTCTCCCCCACGTGAGATTGGGTGAGATTAGGCTCGACCCCCTCCCCCCACTAAATGCCTCACGTAATTAATGGACGCCCCCTATATGGTGGGTGCGTCTTGCCTTTGAAACCTCTCCGGCAAAAGTACTATATTATATTCTAACAACATAAGGGGCTGATTTCTGTGCCGATATTCCAATATTAAATAAGCGTTTTCCTTCGAATAACCGACGAGCAAAATTGTATGCATCTATTGCCTTTTAGAAGAATGTGCCTTTTAGATAAAATGATTTTGAAAAACATGAATGCAATTTTATGCTACGGAATTTTACTATGGGCAAAAATGGAATGTATGTAATCCATATTTACTTTTAAATGGAGGGTTTATACTCGTATAACCTGCTTATAATTTTTATTTATTTATTTAAATTTCAATTGCCCACTGCACTTACAGTTTCACACCAAAGCGTGCAGAAGGCCAATTACATTTTATACACTCATATATTTTTTCACATAATATTTTTAGATATCTGATATTGGTCATTAGTACTTACAAATACCTCTCTGCTTATAGGGAGGGAATACCACGTTGTCAGTTTTGAAATCGCGCAAAGTTTCGAAGAGTCACGTGGAGTAGTTACGTATGTATAACAAGTTTCAACAATCTCACTGATGGCGGCAGAAGTATTCTGAAGTTTCACCGCGAGCTCGTGGTGTCACCCCTTTAGTTACGTGTAGTTTGACTAGTTTCGTGCGGTTGCCATTTGGTTCTGTTTACGCAGTTTTAAAGTTTGTAAAAAGTTGCTGTGCAAGTAAAAAGAGGGGTTCGTAGTTTGTATTTTAAAGTGCTTGTACCTATGTTTGAAAATTAAAGTCAATCAAAAGAAGCGGTAATAGTGGTGAAGAACTAGTTAAGTAGATCTTGTATGTATTGTTAAGCAGTATACAGTATCCTAGATTTTACTACTTTAGAAAATTAGTGGTACATATTTTCATAGTTAGTCGCGAGTAAGTAAATCAGCTTTTTATATGTATTACCTACTTACTTAACGGCATCGAGGAGGTCCACGTATTTACTGTATCGGGTAGTATATAAACACACACTGATTACAGACTAATGATGATTATAGTTCAGAAGCCATCTTCTGAAACAGAATACTTACTACAAATTGTATACGATAAGCCGTCGACATTTAAGACAGTTTTGTCGAAGATAGCCGTAGAAACAAAGGCCGTCCCGAAACAAAGGGCTGCCTAGGCGCGTTTGATAACACCGCCCTGAAAAGGCCAGATAGATTAATCCTTCATGAATCGCCCTTTGAGTTTTTGTTTGAATAGTTAATTGATATAGCTGTCGATTGATGACGAGTTTTGAGGTTAGTGTGATCTATCACCTCGTTCTAAGGAGGTTTGATTAAAGATTTGTGTGAGTGTGAGTAATCTGTGAAACAAAAACCTATCTAAACTGGCTATTCAGTTAAAAATCCTATCCTACTAATATTAAAATGTGAAAGTTTGTGGGTTTGGATGTTTGTTCCTCAATCACGCAAAAACTACTGAACGGATTTAGTTGAAATTTGGCGTACAGATAGAAGATAGCCTAGATTAAAATATAGAATACTTTTAATTCCGATATTCCCACGGGAACGGGAACCACGCGGGTGAAACCGCGGGCGGCTGCTTTAGTTCTAATAAATGCCTAACTTAGTTTACAAAAGAACAATGGTAAACCTCCATACAAATTGTTGGCATATTTTTATGCGTATTAGTATGAAAAATATGGTATAGTATAGTGCTTAAATTCCTTAATAGATTGACGTTAAGTATACGATTGTCACAAGTCTAGAAATAAAGATATTCCAGTTTGAAGTTTTTATCGTAGTCCTAATCCTTAGTCAATAGCAAACACTTGACACTGGCAAACATTATTTCCAAGAGGAAAGTAGATTGTCAAAACAATAAAAGAAGAAGAAGAAATATGTCAGTTTTTTCTGTTTCCTAATCAATCACAGTACTTGTTGTAGGGTTTGTGTTCCTAATAAACAGTCATTTGAGTTTCTTTTTAGATTGATTTTTTCCCTGACTTAGTCAGGACTTAATTATAATCTGAAAAATCTTATTAATTTATAAAACGTAAATTCATTATAATGACATACTAATACGCTACATAATTAACTCAACAATTATTTCGCCGTTTTTCTTTAAACCGAGGTCGCAACTATACCGGGTTATTTGTAAAACACCAACCACCTCGTAGGAGTAGATTACTAACATTAGAAACAACATGATTTGTTCTACGACTTTTCAGAAAAAAGACAAAAAACGACTTTTCATAAAAAGCTCAATCAACTGCTCGGATATTTGTAAGGAAAGTTGCCTTTTGTCGTTGAAAAGTCGTAGAACGAACGGTGTTGTTTATGATGATAGTGATCTACTCGCGAGGTTGTTGGTGTTCTACAAATAACGCTGTATATTAATTAAAATTACAGCAATTAAAAGTGTATAACCCTGTATAGTTGTGCCTAAAATAAAGCATTAATCTAGCAAGCTCAAAACAGCAGTCTGTTTAAGCTCAGTTAAAAAGTTTACAGTCATAATTCTATTTGTCCATTCCGCTAAATGTTGTAACCGCAGCATGAGTTAAGACAGTAATTATCAAAGTCAAAGATAATTCCAGTAATGGCCCGCTCCTTGCTGCCGTAACACCGGGTTACGGGCAACTAATTGGATGGGCAGATAACGGCAAGTGGGCAATGTACTCCTTGGTATTACAGTCACCTACCACAAATTGAATATGTCTTCAATTGAAATTAAACTCTAACATGTAGGGTTTCATGTTGAAAATCGGTTGACGACATTTGACTTTAATGATGTTTTGACATGTTTCTGACGGTATACTAGTATTTAGTTAAAAGGAGCCATTGACACACAATGGCATTTAAGTACATAAGCATCGTCATTATGAAAATATTAGGTATTAGCTGTTTTGGTAAATCTAGGCACCTATTGTTTAAATGACATTTAAACAATAGTTGCACATACCATGCAGAAAACAATTATAGTATTAGATAGAATTTGGAATCATTACTTGGCGGAAGTCCATACCTACAATCCTTACTAATATTATAAATGCGAAAGTCCGTTTGTTTGTTTGTTTGTTACGCCTTTACGTCTTAACTACTGAACCGATCATGAAATTTTACACACACGTTGTCAGAGGTACAGAGAAGGACATAGGGTACCTTGCATCCCGAAAAAAGGAACTGTTCCCGAGGGATACAAAAACCATCAACAAAAAACAACAAGTTATTATTAACTTCGTAGTATGTTCGTACCCTCAAAAAATACACAACTTTCACAGTCTCGTCATCGTTGCGATTAAATCATTTGACATTCTGGGTATCCTTTCAAAGAATTTGCAAGTTATGTAATGTTGAAATGTCCAAAGCCCTGTTTTTAGGCACTAAAACCTTCCTGAAACTCTGCAATAAGTCTGTGTTTTCTCTGAATGATTTATCACTCGGCTACAGCGACTTACAAGAACACAACCCCGACTTATCCCAGTCTATCCCTGATAATGCAACTAAGTACTGAAACCCTTCCTAGAGGCTTAACTTTCATTTAACAAATTAAATCCGAATTAATTTCCACTTAATTTGTCTAAATCATAATTAGTTGATGAAATTTTCATACGAATCCAAAAAGCCTTAACCTCAAAGGGTTTCACTTAAAAATAAATGGAATGTTTTTCGGCATTTCGAGATTACCCCTTTATCACCTGAATTGGAAGTTTCGTTACGCATCCCCTAGTAGTTATTTGGAAAATTGCCGCCACTATAAACTTTTTTCACTCGAGGAGCGAAGAAAAGTCCTCGATATATGCTTTTTACATGACATCGTTAACGGTCGCCTCGATTGCCCTGAGCTGCTCGCGGGTGTAGCGCTAAATGCACCATCCCGCCGCACGCGTAACTCAGACACCTTTAATATACCTTTCCATCATACTAAATATGGCAAGAACTGTGTCCTCACACGTATTGCACGTTTGTATAATGGTGAATTTGGTAGTGTTGATCCATTTGTGGGCTCCAAATCCACTTTTAAAAAACAATTATTTAAGCTGCTAAGCCCTACTATCTAATTTAATACTTTACCCTTCATCCTGGGTAATTATCATACTCTATGTCATTATGCATAGCAGATATTATATATGTATATATACATTATAATTATATATATTTTATATAATATATATTATTATGTTACTTAACTTCATATTTTTTTTTCTTATATTCCCCATAAATATACTTAATAATAATTATTATAATAATAATCTTTAAAAGTTTTGCTTGAGTTCGTTTGCAAACTTGTTTAAATTTTAAACTTTTGTTTTTAGAAATTTTGTTAATGCTTTTTTTTTAGTAATTCGAGGATGACGTTTTTGGCTTTACTCTTAGTAAATATCATGTAGTAATTTAAGTAGTTTTAAGCTGTTGTCAACCCAAATATCTTAAAATAAAATAAAATAAAATATACTACGTGGAATTTTCTCGAAACGAAATTTTAGCTCTAATTAGTGTTAGGAAAAATAACTCGCGTTTTTCAGAGGCCTCCATTGCTTACCTTCTGTAATAAAATGCTTAGTCGTATTTAATATAAGTCTCTAATGAGTTCTTAAGAATAAATTAACGCCAAGTTCGTAAGGGTTGCCTCTCTTGGTGGGTAAATTATTTGGTATTTATTTTTCTTGTCCTTTTTTAATGGGACGTTTGCAGTTAAGAATATTAGAATTACAACAATACATGTTTTTAACAAACAAGTATACTTACGGTAATATTCTTAGGTGAGCTTCGAAATTAACGGCCTGTTGATACAACTTTAAAGTTCGTAGATATTGGCGGATTTTTTAAAGTACACACCGCTTAGTTAAGTACGTAACTGAAGTTTTTGACCTACGATCAAAAAAAATAGCCTAGATGTCCGGTCAGAGTCTATAAAATGGCAGCTCAAATAGCGTCCTACTTTCGAAATGGGCGCTTATTTTACACAAAGTAAGTGATAAAAAAATGTGAGTTTGTACAAAATAAGCGCCAAGTTTGTAAGTTGGACGCTAGTTGAGGTGCCATTTTTGCGTTGTTTTAGTTCGTGAAGCGTTATCCTTACTTAATATTATAAATGCGAAAGTCCGTTTGTTTGTTTGTTTGTTACGCCTTCACGTCTTAACTACTGAACCGATCGTCATGAAATTTTACACAGACGTTGTCAGGTATACAGAGAAGGACAAAGGGTACCTTTCATCCCGAAAAAAGGAACTGTTCCCGAGGGATAGACAAAATTCTATCCACGCAGACGAAGTCGCGGGCGGAAGCTAGTCTAGGATATTCTTGACCGAAGTTTTTGACACTAATTTTTTTTTCTTTACAGGAAAAACGATGACATTGATGACGAATTCAACACCATCCCCCTGAGTGCCAACGGCAACGCGCATTGTGCTGGTAATGCAGTGTAAGGGTACCCTTACTAAACATTCAAAAAACCTATAGAATACTTAAACAATGTTTTGTCACTTTCTCTCAAACGCAAAATGATGTTTGAGTGACGGAAACAGAACAATGTTCAACAATTCCCTAAAATCCGTTTGTTAGTAATTTTTTGGGGGTCACACACACAAACCATCATCATTTCGAAACAATTTTATTTAAAACAAAAAATATTTTTACTTACCTAAGTCTTAAGTCTTCCCTAAGATTGAGAAACGGATTTTACTGAAGTTGAAAATGTAGGAAAAATGCAAAAGTTATCAGCCATTTTACAGGAATCAGAAAATCAAAAATCATAGTTTAACGTTAAAATTGGATGTGGTTTCCATCAAAATGTGATATGTATTTATTGATTACTTTTGAATTGAGAAAATGTATTCATTGATAATGAACAAAAATTCAATGTTAAAAGCATAGATGAAATTCTAAAAATTTTCGGAAGCTGCATATAGTACCAAAATATTATGTTTATTGAGAAATAGCTCTATTGACTCAAATCTGTTGATTTTATAATAATTGTAACGCATATGTGAATATTTCCACTTATTAATTTGGTTTAATCCTTGATGTGTGATCTCCCAAGTCTATTTGCATACTATTCAAACTGCAGACGGATTGTAGACGTCGTAATCTTAATACCATGGGTTCATAAAGTTGCGGCTATAAGTTCAGCGATAGACGGAGCGGAGCGTTAACGGAGCAACATCACCCACTGCGATTCGTTCGCGTTATCAACCCTGTCTACAAACATTGAAAGGGGTTTATCTAATAAAAAAATGAATTTATCAAAACAAAGTTTATACAGGGTGTTAATCCTTGAAAAATTAAAAAATGTGAAAACCGTTTCTTCAGACCATCAAACTGAACAACTTTTACTACGGAACCAATACTAAAATCGCCAAAACAAACAGCTGTTTCATACATTTTGATATTATTATTTTCATTATTAATTTTTGTATTAAACAACAGATTTTTCTTGGCGATTTCAGAGGTACCATAATAAAAGATGTTCAGTTTGATGGTCCGAAGAAACGTTTTTCGCATTTTCAGTTTAGTCATTAACACGAAGTATAATTTTTTTAATGTTCACTATGTAAGGGAATAACCCTTAGAAACGTTGAAAATATTTTTAAATACTGAAAGAACGAATAACCGTTGCTCCGCTGTCGCTTCTGTTCCGCCCACCCTGTAAATGCGGCCGTGCCCTTAGTGGCGTAAGGTTAAAAACTTATAAGTTACCTATTTATTTGTTAGTTACATTTAGAACATGACTCATTATGAATCATAGTCCAGTGATCTCTTCTCTTTCTTTATAGATCCTTTAGAAATTAAGTAAGGACTGATATTAATATAAATACTCGATACAAAGGCTTTTGAATGACAAAAAAATTGTTGAACTTGTGCAATGGAGCATATTGATACTTACATTAAAATAATATAAACAATGAGGATCAGTAACAATTTTTTTTAGTTGCTAATAAGAAAGCCAATGCCACCACAAGATTAACTGTGAAAAAATTTTTACGATATCTTTTAAACTTGAGAAGTTATAAGAGGTAAAACACTAATTTTTTTGAGGTTCTTATGACGTCATCGCGACGGACGCGTACCTTATGTCGTACGTGATAAAGCACATATTGCATTAAGCTTGGCATTTCCTTCAAACCCTTTTAACTCAACCATTTCTAAACGGATTTCAAAAATTCTTTCACTAGGTTTCATAGATATCAATATGTGTTTATATTATATCAATAAAACTATAGGATTCAAACCTGTTACTGATCCTCATTTGTCATCTGCTCTGAAAAGGTTTGTAATTAAAAAGAACATCAACACTTAAAAATAACCCCCATTTGAAGATAACTAAACGTGCCTCCACACACGTTTTTCATGCATTTTGTCATTCAATTACCAATAAGTAGATGTTTTTTGTCGCACATCAACCACTGCCTTTGTTTGTCACTGTCGTTGTCAATTAAGTAACATGTTATTGCTTGATAGTTTCAGTGGTAGGTAATTTCGTACTACCACAATACATAGGAATTTAAAAGCTTTTGGATAAATTTTGATTTGAGGTTAGGTTAGGTTAGGTTAGAATTTAGAAGAAAACAATCGTAACTACATAGTTTAGTTAGGGCCTATACTGTTAGGATGATCAAAAGTTTTGATGATACTTAATAATATCTGGAAATGTAAAAACATAATAGAATTTCATGTTTACACTGTCGAGTTAGGGTGTATCTATATCTTTACCAACAATTTTTTTATATAAAAACGATTTATGTATCATTGAAATAGCATAACAACCTTATGTATTGTGGTACTACACAATAGAAATATCAATGTGGTTAATTTCTAATTACGTATCGAAATTGTTGATGTTTTTGTATTCGGCGGAGTCTGTATAAATTCTGTAATAAATAAAGCACTTTATCTTTACTTATTGTTTCAATTATAAAAGTCTGAACAAGTTCTGATCAGAAACAATTGAGTTAATTATACAATTAACAAACTTGGAAAAGTTTGTAGGTCACTTTCTAAAGGATCACATCAAAAATATTCGAATATAGTAATAAAAGTTCCAAAGAATATTGTTTTCATAAAATATTCCATTATTCAATGAATAATTCAAATCAAGTTAGACCAAGTTCGATTTCCTTGTTACATTTAACTGGAAGATAATTACCCGACTACGGCGAAGCAAAAAGGGGGGTTATGATTTTGATATCGGGAACAAATACCTGTAAATGTACGTATAAATTATGAATAAGAAGAATTATGAATAACTTATGAGGCGTATGCTAACTTCTTTCATAAAAGTACCATACATACATGAAATGCATTTAATTTTAATTTTACTTGCAATGGTGATGTGGCATATACTTACAAAGGTATTATGCTCTGTTACATAATTAAATTTCATTCAAGTTCATTAATTAAGACGTAGGGTTGCGAAATAATGCTTATTAAAAGTTTTAATAATCTGAAGATTAAACCCAAATTTGAAGATTCATTCCAAAGTTAGCGAAGAGCGAACTGACTCCAAGATCGACGTGAAGGCGACTACAAGTTTCAACAGCATCCTTACGAAATTGCAGACTTTTAGTTTTTTATAATACGCATAGCTAATACACAACCAAAAATCCGCGGTCTTTGACGTCAACGCGTGAGGTGGAGGTAGGATCAAAAGGATTTGTTCCGGATGCGTCATGTTCCTGACTCGCCGATTTCCTGATTCGTCGTAATACGTACAATCGATAACACTGGCGCTTTACCATTTTTAAGTTTAAAATTGCTTGCACGCTGCGCCATCACGTTGCGCATGTCAGAAATAGTCTCATAATAAAATAAACTACTAAAATGGATAAATTATCAGTAAAATAAGTGTCCAAATTGTATTCGTTTTGAATTTGGCATTTTTTTTCTGGAATACGGCGAATCTGGAATACGATGAATCAGGAATATGAGGAATCCGTAACAAATCATCAAAAGGTGTGTCCCAGTCACATTCCCTTTTCTCTTTCGTCATCAACTTTCACTAATCATCTTGCGGCAAACGCATGTTAAACAAGTTTTTAGAAGTATACTTAGGACATGCGCTATCGCATTCCCTAAGGCACAAGAGGAACGGGGAAAGTGACTGAAACACAGAAGAAAGATTTTAAAACACAGTTTAATTGTAGACACTGTTTAAATGTGATGCCTTCTCTTTCAAACAATATTATCAAAAAAGTGACAACATCATTTAAACAGTGTCTAAGTTAAACACTTGTTCAACAGTGATTTAAAATCCTTTGTGATAAGGCCGTTGATTTTTGATACAACTATATTTTTTAGGAGCACGAAGCGTTCAAAGATTTCCTTTAGGCTATTTTTCTGGTATGACACTGGGTACGACGACAAAAGTTGTTCATCGAATTCACGTCAAAAGGATTCACAGGAAAATTCTTTGTTGTAACAGTTTTCAGGTAGGAAAACTCGCTGCTAAAAGTTTACAAAACAACCCGGCATTTCCACGGAAAATTATGTGCAAGATAAAATGAAAAATACAATAAAATGAGCTTGCAGCTTAATTAATGTGATGGATAGCGCTTTGTGGTAATTAAACTGGAGTATGACATCGCGTGAGGAAAGTAGCAACACATATTATGTTGTGGATTGTGGACGAATGTATTCTCTGACCGAGATTTTTTATGCACAATTATAAAAATCGAGGCTCTAAATATTTTTTTTAAGAGGTGAAGTAAAATAATGTTGATTAACAAAGCGAGAAGAGTATATTCCTCAGTTATCAAGAGCGTTGACGACATACAGCATTCAAGTCCTTATTCGAAATGAATAAACCTATTTTATGGAAACTTCATGTTCATACTCATAAGCAGAATACATTGGTCTAAAAAGTTAAATTAAAACATTTTTCGATAAATAGCGTTACAGCTAAATTAGACTTATTTAAAATTTTACATAGAAATACAGAAGTTAATGTTTTTTTTAATAAGATATTTCAAAAATGTTCTTAAGTTAATTTTAGAGCATTTAAAATACATATACACACCTTTTTGGGCAGTCGTGTAAATAAGGATTTGAAAGTTTGTATGAAATGCCGTTTCTTCAAAGCCCTTAAGATAAGAAAACTTTTTAATATTTTTCAGAAGTCACAGCAGGTTTTTTGTTTTTGAAAGTATTAAAACCCTACAATACAAATGTCAATAATTAGTCCGATCTAGTCCGATAGCCAGAATACCAGCGTTGCTGTGACACTTATGTGTCATGGCAACAAGCTGAGGTAGGACCCTAGACCGTTTTTTGTATGCAGAGTGTGATTGTTGTTTCTAATTATTTGTTTTTTGTGCCTATATTTTGTTGTATGTAATTTACGTGTAGTCTTTTGTGTTAATTAAAAAAATCTCTCTCTCTCGATATAAGCTTGTTCTGAAATAGACTATCGTCTCGTGATCACGTGATCCTCTTTTCTTTGCTAACCATTTTTAATATCTCTCGGATACAAAATGGAATTCAAACAAACTCTTAATTTCTACCCATGAATGCTATTGTGAATAGTGTTGTGATGAAGAACCAGTGGATGTTAACGGTACTATCAAGACTTAAGACCACACTTGAGATCGTTAAGAACACACCAGCTCATCAAATAAGTGGGTCCGGTGCTTATGCGAGCAATTAAGCGTTATAGGGCCACTAAGCGCGATTAATGATTATACTTAGAGAACATAAAGTTATAATCAGGGTAGTGCGTGCGCACGCAACGTCATTGAAAGAAAAGTTTTTGGAACAATTAAAGATTTCCCTGAACTAATTTGATAACGATTGGATGTTAGGTCACGGTTTCGACGAGCGGGACGAGCGCTATACAGGAGCTCTACCATGAGTTGATGCAAATAATATTAATAAACACAGAAGCAAATAGAAAGAAAGTTGAAAATTGACAGCGTTTTGGTGCAACTCATACTAATAGAATCAGATCTATTTTCGTTATCGAAAACTATCGGAAATACTTACTGCTCATAGTCAATAAGAGTGTAAGAGAGAAAATGATGTTTTCGAAAAACAAACACTTTGGGTTAACTAGCTACAGGTAGATCTAAAGTTTTAGCTCAACAATAAAGCCAAAAATTTAGTAGGTATAGATATCGTAAAACGAATATATATACTTACCTAGCCCCATTAATGCGAATCTTTCCATATTTGTAGCAGGTCCTTAGTCGTGTCGGAAATAGATTTTTTAAGTAACAGATTTTCCGATACTATGCAGTAACGGAAAATCAAGGTTTTGGGAAATAACATTATCAAGCAGAATATGTGCATAAGGATCTTAGTATAAGCACTGAATAATATTATTATGAGCCCTGAATTTAAATTTGCTGCCCTAATTTTGTTTTTTTTTATTTGTATGCAAAATTGCTAAGTGGTAACCCTATATGCAAATTGACTATTGTTTACGATCCCTCCCGAATCCCATTAATAGACAAAATGTGGACAAAATAAAACAACAATTATGGTCTACGGTTGCCACTATGCAGATAATCAGAAAAATAAAAAAAATAAAAAGCGTGGTGATTTTCAGGCTTTATAAGTATTTTCCGGAGTTGTATGCATGGTACCCTTATCTACAATTTTTGGCTTTATAAGGCTGTTTCCAAATATTCTGTACCAATCTGTCGCAGTAGCGAACTCTTGGTCTTAATAAAAGAAAAAGAACTATAAATGTGGTAAGTAGTTATAACTTTAGAAGAATAAAAGATTGGTATAAAACCTGTACCGTATCTATACGCCTGTTTACATACATATAAATATTAAATACTCTATAAGATGTCAAATGACCAAATAATTATACCCTGTTATTTATAGAACAAAAAATCTTAATATATTAAGATTTTTTGTTCTATAAATAACAGAGTGTAAAACAACACGTTATTTGCATCAATTTAGGTCATTTTAGAATTGTTAACGAGTATTTACGGAGGGTTGTAAGTATTACACCGTTTATTACCTTTATTTGTAAGTGAAGTAATTAATCATGATTACTCGTTTCCGTGCTTGGGTTGAATCAGTTGGTCGGGCGTGCTAGTTGTGTACAGTCACGAGTAATAAAGTGTACACACCCTAAAACTATGTCACATTCAATAAATCGCTATAACTCAGTGTGATAATGTCATAGGTTATTCGATTACGTAATGTGAAAAAAGTTCTATGGTGTGTGTATTTTATCACTTGTACTGATATTACTTATACTATACACGCTGAAATTCTAACCATTTGGTTCCCGCCGTGGGGTGGTTCCACTCATGATTACAAGCAGCTTTTACTACGGGGCCAACTCTCCTGCTCGCAAAAAAAATCAGCTGTTCCATACATTAAGGTCGAGTAGGTACTGCAATTTTTTTGCGAGGAACTGCTGATTTTTTTTGCGAGGAGGAGAGTTGGCCCCATAAAAAAGTTGCTTGTAATCATGAGTGGAACTACCTCACGGCGGGAACCAAATGATTAAAATTTCACGCTGTATACTTATACTTACACCGGTGAAATCATAGTGTGCTACTGTTGAACGTTTATGAAAGTTACATTTAGTAGTAGAAATTAGAAAATTCGTGTTTCACAGGTTTCAGATAGCACCAATCTTCTAGCATCATTTAAAAATGGATAAGAGTTTGTATGAAAGGTATTATCCGCGGGGATAACTTCCGCGGATACAATAAACAGTAAAACAAGTATGGTTCCAAAATTCCATCTTAACTAAAAACTCACTCGGATATCTAAAGTTAGTGTGAGTCCGATCGTATTAAAAAGAATCAAATTTGTAGCTAAAGTGCTTTTGCAAAATATTGTTGCTTCTCTTGATAATCGGTTTGATATTTTAACAATGACTAAAGATAAAAAAGACAGTAAGTACCTACCTACCTATAAAAGCAGCTTGAAATACCTGATAATATAATTCCAAATATTCGACAAAAAATAGTCCTTTCTAGTGATAGACTTTTAAGTCAAAAGCTTGCTCGTTTAGGCTGACAAAAAGCTCCAATATTTTCATAATCGATTGAGCAAAAATGGTTAAGATTGGTGAAGCACCGAAGAGAGAAAATATTTGACGAGAGCTAATATTTGTGGTTTGTGTAAACCAGTAGTAACTTTTCCTATCAACAAACCTGAATAATATCACCTTAAACGGAAAGTTTTTTGGGTATTGCTAAAGATTTTATGTACATACAAAGCTTGTTTTTGTTTTGTATTAGTTTGGTAAGTGGCACAAATAATATGTTAATTACGTTGGAGGTATGAAATAGAGTAAAATACCTTTTCTTACTAGTTCGCGAAGTTAAAGCACCCGGTGCTAAGAATCCGGAGTTATAATAACAAAATTATATTTAGTTAAAAGATCACTTCGGTAGTTTAGTCGAGAGAGACCTCAGTCCTCAACAAAATGAATGTATTTGTCTGTTGAAGTTAATGTTTCCACACTTAGAATAGAATAATAACACCTAGGAGCCGAGTCCTTTTTGTTAAAGAGAGGCGAAAAAACTGAGCCAAAATGGTTCAGTTTTCAGATTTATATCCTTATGTTAACTAATCGTTACTAAAATCCATTTTCTAAAGGAAGGGAAAATGAAACTTTTTCGTTCTTATAGGTACGATTAGGTAACGTATGAAGGATAAAAATCTGAAAACTGAGCCATTTTGGCTCAGTTTTATTTGTCAAACTTTTGATAGTGCGTTTTGTTCTTCCACATTGGTTATTAAAATTTGTGCTCATAGACACCTTCAGCATACAAAAATACACTAGAAATGATGACCTAATTAATGTCACTAGTCTTATGATTCTTACTCTAATTTCATTAAACGAGAAGAAGGTATTCTTATTTTTTTATAATAATAAAATTAATCAAATCTACGAAGAGAAAATCCAAGGAAAATGACAAGAGCTCTCAGCTGAACATTAATTTTTTTAATCTTTAGAATCCTAACAATTCTGTTTTCCCAGCACAAATGGAAAGTCGCGGACTGGAGGAAGTGAATGAGATTTCGAGGCGACAGGCGACAAATGAAACAGAATATTGGTTGGGTTACGGCGACCGAAGCGAAGCGCCATGTTTTTAACTATGTACGAATGGGAGGATGGGTAAAAATGCAATGCTTCTAGGTCATGCGATAAACTGTAATCTTTACCTTTAAGAAAATTCTCAAAAGGTAACAAGGTAACACACAGTAACTCTGTGTGCTACCTTTTGACCCATCATAACCCGAACCAATTTGATGAATTAAGTACAGAGATAGATTTGACCACGAGGGAGAACTTAGGCTACCTTTTGTATTATACTATACATTAAAGTATTTGCACATCGAATCATTCGGTAGAATATGCGGGAACCATTGTAATTAAAATCTGTACTGTACCATATTCGAGCAAATAAATGATTTATGATTATGATTATGATACCTGTTGTCGTGAAAATAAATCTATCTACGTATATGTACAGAAAAGTCTATCTAAGAGTAATTTTTGGTTATTAGAATTATTGTATCTCCAAGGAACAAAATCGAACTTTTTCAAAAGTGTACTATGAGAAAAGTGCATCAGAGGAATAATTCTAATTGCATATTAAAAGTATCAATTTTAAGTTTATTGCAGCATTTGTTAAGAGTCATTTTTAATTGATTGCTTAATAAATATTTAGTTCGTTCTAGCAAACTGATAGCGTTTTATGATAAATGAATTTTGTTTTAAGACAAGGTGTTGGCTCACTTTTGCTGATAAGTCTTTCGCTATTCAAATTTTAAAACCTACATTATGGGAGTAAAAAATCGAACAGAGGTAAAGTTTCTTAAACCAGCAACAGAAAACATTCTGTGTGCTAACACACTTGGACGCCATGGCTACGTCGCTGGCTACGTATAGCTATGGCTACATCTGGCTACCTATCGTAGATAAATGGGGCTGCCAAATAAGAAGCCATTCATTAACTAACGTATATAGGCAATAGTTATCCGAAACGGATGACGAATTCATTAATTCTGTTTCGCACAAAACACGAACACAGTCAGAGATATTGATACATTTTTTTCACAAAATAAACTAACAAAATAGTTAGTAATATTCTAAACACCGTTTAGCCATTTCAGGCTTCTTTTTATTTTGAGCCATATACATATATTTCAAAACGAAAAATCTTAATTAACTACACAAATCTTGATTCTGCTTTGTCAATTCGGCTTTGGTACAGTTACTACCTAATGGTACAGTCAACATCAAGAGTAAATAAACATTTAATACTAAAGTATTATTAGAGTAATACTTATATAAATTCTGTGCTTCAGAGCAACTTCATATGTCTCACAGTTAAAACGTTAGTAAAAAAAGTATTATGAAAAAGTACAATTTTTATTTTTATTTTCGTTGCTCACCGTAACTTTCTTTAACTTATTGATTGTGTAGCCTTGCCTCTGTTGGGAAGGTCTCTATGGCTACAACCCTTATCGTTTTTCACAGTGTCTGTCGTGTTTTATGCCGTGATAATACGAAGCGGCCTGCGGTTTGTTTGCTTACGGTTCAATTATTGGAAAATGATAAAACTGAAACTCTAGGTGAATTTTGAAATTTACCTGTAAACCTTAAAGAAAGGGACCAAACTTAACGATCGCTTTTCGTTGTTTTCTTTTGACAAAGTTTATTTTTATAATTATTCATACAGGTACTTATGTACAACGCTTTCATCATCTTTACTAGCGACATTAATGTCTACAGAAATAAAATCTTTTACAAAGGACATCATCCATTTTGGTCCAAATGTAATAGTGCCGGCCAAAAAGAAAAAGTGCATTATTCTGAGAGATTTTGTCCACCTAAGCATTTCTTATTATGGCACCGAAGGCACTGAAGCTGTAGCAGCGTTATACTCGAATTTAAATAAGTTCAAAAAGTCTGCTTTTTCATACATTTTGGCACAAATGTAAAAATGTCGGCCAAAAAGCAAATTCTGATAGATTTTGTCCGCCTAAGCATTTCTTATTATGGTACCGAAGCTGTAGCACCACTGTACTTGATTTTAATTGACTTCAAAAAGTCTATCTTTTCATACATTTTGACACAAATATGAAACGGTGCTACAGCTTCGGTGCCATAATAAAAAATGCTTAGATGGACAAAAATATCAGAATAGAGGACTTTTGTTTTTTGGCCGGCACTTTAATATTTGGACCAAAAATGTATGAAACGTGGATGATGTCCTTTGCAGTGTTTTGTTATTTTTATGTTTACCAGTTTTCACCAGATGCCAACTGTCACCAAACCTTTAGTAAGTAACCAGTAAAACTACCTGCCAACTCTCTATAATTCTGCGTTTTAAGCAGAGAGAGCAAAAATAACTACGACATTTAGGTGTAATACAAAACAAATAATAACTAACACAACTTACTTTTCGAAAGTAAAATACGAAAGCATAGTCCTGTATTAAGGTGGTACATAAACAGAGCATGTAACGTCAAACAAAACAACTAGTTTCTCCGTTTGCGGAGTCAACAGACCTGGATCAACACGCCGGGAAATGAACCTCGACCCGTGGCCTCACACTTGTGTTGAGTGCGTTACCAGTGTGCGGGACGACACGAGTTTTGGACACTGACATCAGCCATTAATAATGTCCCCACTGCTGGAGCACAGGCCTTCTTTATGGGTAAATAAAAAGGAAGGCCCAATGCGGTTTGGTGGGTGTTAACGACTGCAAACGCAGTCAGGACCAACGGTTTGCCGTGCCTTTTAGAGCACGGAGGATTTCAAGATAATACATTTTCGGTCACTCATCCCATGACCGACCCTTGCGAAAGTTGCTTAACCTCCACAATCGCAGGGCCAGGCGCTAAACCAATGCGTTCCCGAGCTCCTCAACACTGATGACATCGAAATTATTATATGCACCAGAGTTCCAAAAAGTCATGCAATGTAATTCTAAATAGCACCGTGAAAGTTATGATGAGATTTCATCCAAAATTAAGAACCGTATCGCCTAAAAACTTATTCTCCTCTTTCTTCGAAACACTGAACACGGGTGACTTGACAAAGCACTAAAGTGCGGAGTAATTTGCTCAGCTGGGACTGCGACTCGTACTACAAAAGAAGCTTGTAATTGTCTGTGGAACAGGGTCCGTAATGGTTCCTATGTTCTAATTATCCAGCATCATGTTATAATAAGTAGAAAAGATCTAGACTTTCTATTTCTTTATTAATCCTTCTTTGCTGTTTGTTCAAAGGTTACAACTTTCTTAGATTAATGGTGTCTGTTTCTATATCAAGCTAAGATAACAGGATGAAGTTTTTATACTTACCTACAAATTATCCTCAAGTTTTCTCGGTAAAACGATCAACGTTAAGAAAAAAAATGTACTTATTTCTATTATTCTATTTACTATTTCTGGTTCCGAGCGCACTATGTAACTATTAGGTTAAGAGCCTGTAATGATAGTTGTTAGTAAAATAAATAAATAAAAAATAAATAAATATTTGAAACATAAGTTTGAAGACTGACATTTAAGGTTCCCTAGAAGGAAATCAAAAACCTTATGTGGTATTCACACGTATTGACTTGGCGGGTGACTTACTGGTCAATTTCAGTCATCATCATATCAGCCGCATGACACCCACTGCTGGGCATAGGCCTCCCCAAGGATCTCCACAACGACAGGTCCTGCGCTGCCAGCGGCTTTCCGCGACCTTCACCAGATCGCCAATCCGCCTTGTCGGGGGCCTACCCACGGAGCGTCGTCCGGTGCGCGGTCGCCATTCCACAACCTTTTCGCCCTAACGGCCATGTTCTTCTCGCTATAATATTTCCGCCCACTGCTACTTTAACTGATTTCAGTCAACTTGCGCTTTATCGACAATCGCTTGTAAAATCGAATTGCTACCTCAATGCAATGAGGATCAGTAACGATTTTTGTTTAGTGGCTAAATTAGAAAGCTTATGCCACCACATGATTAACTGTAAATTTTTTTTACGATATCTCTTAAACCTGAGAAGTTATAAGAGCTAAAACACTGGTTTTTTGGGGGTCCTCATGACGTCATCGCGACGTACGCGAACCCTATGTCGTATGTGATAAAGCTCATATTGCATTGAGCTTGGCGTTTCTTTCAAACCCTTTTAACTCAACCATTTCTAAACGGATTCAAAAATTCTTTCACTAGGTTTCATAGCTATCAATATGTGTTTATATTAAATCAATAAAACTATAGAATTCAAACCTGTTACTGATCCTCATTAGGTTTACGATTAGATTATATTATTACTCCGTAAATAACCATAAGATTTTAATTGTAGTATCTATTAATATCCAAATATGTTCTGCTGTCGCTGTACAATGGAACTGCGCAACGGCTCAAGAATCCGGGCGCATTCAAAGTGCAAATGCTGCATTAGCATCACAAGGGCGCGGGTTCAATTCCCGCCTGTTCCGTTCTGTGTCGTTTGGCATTTCTCACCTCCAAAATAGTTACTGATAGTTTATACTCTTCTTGCAGGATAACAAGTTTCTTTATCTACACTCACAACGTAATGTTCCAAATATGAATTCAAAAAAGGTAATATAAATACGTACTTTATTTTCGTGGATAGGTAAAATTAAAAAATAAACTCATTACGATTCAGTCAACTGCATCATAAAATAACTTTTTTTCTCATTACGATACAGGGCAAATCCAAAAAGAAGGCAGTGCCGTAACATTAAAAAAGAACAACGATATTTTCCCACTTATTTTCCATGATTAAAATGCACTCTATGGTAATCGATGACTTAGTGCGATTAGTTTGTTGGAATGCACTGATCTATTTTTTTAATGGAATGGGCGCCAAGCATTTCAGATAAAGTTTTGATTTCAATTTTTACATTTTGTTATACTTACTGAATTTTGTAGGTTTTTTATTTTTGCTTTAAAATGTGAAAAAAATACTCTGCCCGATATTTTAGTTTAGATGCAGCTAAGGAATTGACTTATTACAAGGTAGGTACCTAGCTAATACAAACAAAGTCTCTCTCTTCCTCTTTTCTAACGTTGATCTTTTATTTAGTAGGTTCAATCCCAAATGTATGAGTGTAGATAAAGTAGTGTATGAAACTGCACATAACTAGGTATTAAAACACTCGTGTGATACTATTAAAAACCTCGCCTACGGCTCGGTTTTTAAACACGCACTCGTGTTTTAATACCCCTCTTTATGTGTCAGTTTCATAAACTACTATTACAGTGTTTAAATATTTCATTTTAATAAATGTGAAAGTTTGTGATGTTTGGATGTTTGTTCCTCAAACACGCAAAAACTACTAAACGGATTTAAATGAAATTTGGCACACAGATAGTAAATAGCCTGGATTAAAACATAGGACTTTTTATTCCGATATTCCTACGGGAACGGGAACCACGCGGGTGAAACCGCGGGCGGCCGCTAGTGTTGAATAAAATAGAAATAATAGCAGGCAACTGACACTATAAAAAGTCAGTGCAAGTCAGGCTATTGATTAATCTTTATAAGGAGCATTGTGTTCAAGAAGTAGGTACCTACTTAGTTTATTTAGTTAAGGGCTACTTATAACTAAATTAGGAAGTTACATGGCTGTCGGTAACAAGACATTCGATATTTGGAATCTTTTTGTTAAACCGCTACAAGTACTATGGGCAACAGCGAGCGTCGCGTAACTAGTTTGCAACAAAATTCGAGTGCGCGCGTATCGCCCTTGCACGAACTAAACGTATGTAGTGACGGCGAGACGTGCAAGCGATTTTAACCTTAGCAGTGGTTAAGCGCCCATTGTACCATTGCCCATGGTACATACCTACGTTTTAAAGGTACTCAGACCGCCAATATTCCATTTTCCTTCGTTTTTCTTATCTTCATGAGTTGTTCAATATTTTTTGTTCGTCAAACCATGTAGTTCGCCCTCATCTCGGTGGCAGTTAAGATAACCATCGGTTTCCTACTGCCGGTTATTTATTACTGCATTTAGCAATAAATGCTGGGTTAACCATATGAGCGCAGGTTCGAAGGTCTTATTAGTGAATCAGAGTATTATTTTTAAAAACTACTTAGTATAGGAGGTAATATTAGGAAAACAAATGGCAATTAAGTACAGTATACACTTGTAAGACTTCCGCTCGTACAGTTCATTGGAAATAAAACATTTTTTACACGACTGCCCAAAGCAAAAAGAGTGTATATTTATGGGGTATCGTTAGAATCCTTACAGCATGCCGAGTGACACTAGCTATATTTTTTGAGAGAAAAAAATATGGCGACTGTACGACGCCATTTTAAAATAAAAAAATTTTTTCTTCTTCTATTATTACAATATCGGCATCAAATGAAAGGCCTTGATGAGCACATTCCAAAACTATATTATATGTCACTAAAATGTGTGAAATAAAAATAAATTATTTAAAAAAATATTAAAAACACGACTGCCCTGCCAAAAACGAACTAAAAAGTTAAACAACAAGTGTCATTGTCGGGGGACCTCTTTGATCAAAAATTGTTCCATAATAAGGTCCCCCTACTGCAATGACACTTGTTGTTTAACTTTTTAGTTCGTTTTTGGCAGGGCAGTCGTGTTTTTAATATTTTTTTTCAATATTTTTTTTTTATTCAGGTGTTAGTATAGAATTATTAAGTTTTTATTTTTTATTTTCCAACTCTTCAACACCTTTCCAGAAGCCATGGTCACGGGATTTTGAAGGTTATTTTGTATGGTTATAGTACGGTTTAATATCAGCAGCGTCTGTTAAAACTATAATTTTAATTTGATTATATTTTTTCCTTTCGGTTCGGTCTGCAATGTAAAAATTTAATTTAAAATAAAGGCAAGGCGAAGATTACACGAGAACTCTATATGATCGGAAGGGTGAATAACTGATAATCCTGTTTGGATTCAGATTCGAAGGCATAACTTTTTATATTATCAAGTTTAAATCTTTTGAAATATTGTAAAGTCTCAACAATAAACATGTTTCACAACAACTTTTCAATTTCGCATAGATGTATCAAAAAAATATTTTATTTTCTATTTTCATAAGAGTGTTTCAACCATCGCCCACTCTCATGTAGGAGCCTAATATACGCGTGGGCGTGTTACGATTTGGTGATAATGTGTGTCGGCCCTAAACAGATCTTGTCGAGGTTATATTTGCTTGTATCGGGCAGGGAATATTTTTGCATTTTCAGATATAAATACACCCGTTCAGTATTTTTTCTTCGCTTTGAAATTAACGAATGTAGGTTCAAAGTTGAATATAGGTACCTCGCAGTGGCGAAGGGTCCATACAAGCCGATTCCCATCGGCTTACCTTTTGCAAATCCTACCCCACTGATCCACTATGCAGATCATAACATTTTTCATATTTTTTATAGAGCGGCTTACCTTCGCCATAATTTCACCCCTCGCCACTGGTACCTCGTATTATTAAATTAATATCTGTAGGTACAAATTAGTATTTCTAGCCAGGCTAGAGTTAGATACTGTTTAAAGTATCTTTATTTTCCACAATATGTTTTAGTAAGTACTTAAATATCACTATCAGTATCAATATCAGTCACAATTACGGGTTTTTGTTGTGACATTTGTAATTATTTTGAAAAACAATATTATTGTTAATTAGAATTGAATACAAAGAGTTAAAAAAGGGTAATTTAACAGTAATTATGGACTTGAAGTTTGTTTTGTGAATTCCCAAACAAGAACAAATAGTTACATATCGGGTCATTTTTAACCGACTTCACAAAAAGGAGGAGGTTCTCAATTCGATTGTATGTTTTTTTTTATCGTTGTTCGCGCATATCTTCGTCATTCATGAACCGATTTTGATGATTCTTTTTTTGTTCGATTGAGTTTTCTTGCGAGATGGTCCCATTTAATTTTTTTTCAAATCGGTTCAGTAGTTTTCGAGAAATCCTGAAAATACTATGATTTTGCATCAACTAACTTGACGACTTTGTTATTTATGAACCGAATTAGATGTTTCTTTTTGTTGGAAAAGGGGTACTTTTAGTGTAGTCTTTTTAACCGACTTAAAAAAAACGGTTCTCTCTCAGTTTGACCTGTATGAATGTATGTTTCTCCGCGAATATCTCATGTTTGGCTGAGCCGATTTTTCTACCAAATAATATACCTAATATAGAAGGTACTTACACTAAAAATAAAAAATAAAAAATTGTTTTAAAAAACAAAAAACCGACTTCAAAAACCTGCCTCTAAAAAGCAAGAAATAATATTCAAATCATTAGATACGCATTATCATTGTTATAATAACAACACGTCTATTGAAGTCGGGTGGGGCTTTTATAGAATAAAAAAAGGAAGTAGTACTCCAGCCCCACCCGACTTCAATAGACGTGTTGTTATTATAACAATGATAATGCGTATCTAATGATTTGAATATTATTTCTTGCTTTTTAGAGGCAGGTTTTTGAAGTCGGTTTTTTGTTTTTTAAAACAATTTTTCAACTTACCATCCAAATTCAAGGATGTGTCCAGTCCATGAAACTAAACAACTTTTTCTAAGAAACATGTGTCGAATTTAGCCACAAAATTTTGGTCATCCCATACTAAATTGATCACGTGATCTCTTTGATTTGTTTGGATAGTCGATTTATTTTTTTACATATTTGACCATGTGTTCCTTAGAGAGAGTTGTTCAGTTTCATGGACTGAACACATCCTCAAAATTTGGATGGTGAGTTCAAAATGACCCGATATAACGATAGATATATTCACAGAATAATTCTTGTACACATTTAAAAGGGATAAATGAATTTTGAACTCAACAGTCATTTCCGTTTTGTCGAGTAATTAAATTGACTGATGTTGACAGCTCGTTAGTGCCCAATTACACGCTGATTAGCTAATGAGTTCACTCGTTTATAATTCAACATTTTAAATGACTGCTGCAAATTATGTAGGACAGGCGACTAGACTATATTAGTTTATTGGCTTTTGCTCTTTTGCTTGCGACGTGGTATATCGCAATTTCGCATCACGCATGCCGTAGGATTTTTGGGTTAAGTTAATTAATTTCGATGGTGTGTTCATACTTTCGAGCGAAACGTCTCCATTTCAGCTTGGGAAAAAATGGTTGCGTTTGTCCAGCTGTTTTTCTCTAGAGGTCGCATTTCTCAATTTATTCTCGTGAAATATTGAAAATGTTTATATGATCACCAGTGTCTGTGCCCGATGTCCAGTCAAAAGTGCGACATGGCCGTAGATCGGTCAAGATTGGAGATTCTATATGAAAGGGGTATCAAAATGTGCAAGGCGCGGAGATCTATCGTATGCAGCTTGAATTTTGAAAATCGGTCGGTCGGATAGTTTTTAAATAATTATGAAAAAAATTAAAAATTAACCAACTTCCCAGACAAAAATGAGAATAACTTTTTTCGAAGTTCGGAAAAAAATTATCTGGAGATTGAATTGGGCTACAAAATATGCCCATTGCCGTCACAAAAAAAAACACAACTAAATTCATATGTGTTTCTAATTGTTTTTAATTAGAAAGTTTGTTCAATCCTTAACATTTTTACTATCACGGCTTTAATAACGATGAGTGAGTGAAATACCTATTTCGTTTTTATGTAATAAAAGGTGATCAAATTCTAAATCCTAAAGGTTTTATTACACGTTTCAACGGATCGTAATTATACTTCAGTTAGATCAATTTACTAACGGAATTGAATTGGTTCAGTGCGATGAATGAATGAAACTTTCGAGGGAAGACTGTGCTTACACCCGGGCAGTACTGTCAGCCTCATAGAAACTTCATTCATCTGCACGGACAGTTATTTATTTTTTCTGTTTTTTTTTGAAACAATAGATACTTTTTTTGATAAAAGATACCGTAGAAAATGTCATTTCATTGACCGTAGATCCTTTTTCTACCACTGAGAACATGTATGTAAAATTTCATGATGATCGGTTGAGTAGTTAAGACGTGAATGTGAACAAACAAACAAAAATATTAGATTTCGAATTTTAGGTACTTTTTTTGTTAAAAGATACCGTAGAAAATGTCATCTCATTGACCGTAGAACCTTTTTTCTACCACTGACAACATGTATGTAAACATGATGATCGGTTAAGTATTTAAGACGTGAAATTGGAAGAAACAAACAAATGTTAGATTTCGAATTTATAATATTAAATATGTTAGGATAGGATATCACGCCAATGATTTTGTTGTGTTCTGGCTTTCTTCTTGTCTTCTTGTCAGTGCAGGCGGTTTCCGCAACTCGACGTCTATTCGCGCCTATTTTGCGTCGGAGAATGTGTGGCCGGATCACTCCAGCCAGCCCAGCTCAGCCAGGAACGCTCCAAGGGCTCTTACGTTCGTGATCGCTTCCTGGACGCTGCCCGGCGAGCCGAGGTACCTCGCCCGGTAAGGGGCCACCCCTCTGCATTCCAGCAGAACGTGGGCGGCTGGTTCTTCTTCCTCCATACATCCTCTGCATAGGGGACTGTCCGTGACACGGTGACACCTAAGTTAAAAAGATGTATGTTAAATTGTCCATGACCAGTAATAGCACCTGTTACTAGGCGAAGTTGCGATCTGCACAGTTGTATCAGGGACCTGGATAGACGAGCGTCGACGCGCAGTAGTGCGAGTTTCGCCTGTCTGCACGAGTCCAGCGAGCTCCAGTTCTGTTGGTGTAGTTCTATGGTGTGTTCACGGATCTTACTTGCAAACCAGCTGGTCGGGATAGGTGCGATCGGCTCTGGACCAAACAGGCGTTGTTGGTCCAGAGCCGAGCCTTGTGTTCTGGCTTACAACTTACTGAACAGAGAATGTTAATGAGAATTCAAGATCGATTGAAACTTAGTTAAAATACAGCTTACGTGTACACAAATGAATTACTTTTTGTTTCATTTAAAAATACATTGCTTTGGTTTTTCACACGTTAAAAAAATCCGTTAACAGGGAGTTCTGTGTGACGCCATTTTCCAACACTGTGCTCGCTTTAAAAATGCATTGCTGGCCGTCATCGTCACCACGTGCGATGACTGACGTCACACTTCAGTCATCGCGCATCTGCCCGGAAACTAATTGACGTATTACGCATATTCTTTAATTGAAAATGAGAAAACGGAGAACAATTAATCAAAAATAAATGAACAGAATGTTCACTATTTTGTACACACTACACCGTTGGTGTGTCTTAATACTCCTACTAAAATGTTAAACTACGTCTTAGGCCGACCGTACATATTTACATAGGTTCGTGTTCCTTCGGTTAAACCGAAAGGACACAATTTACGTTAATTAGTTTAGTTCAATGGAAAGTGTTTACGGTTCCAAATTGGTTTAGGCGAATTAAGAAAACAAATGAAGTGGAAAACAAAGGTGGCAAACTCCTTAGTCTGTAGCGATTTTCATTTGTTTGCAAATATTTTTTGGTACTTATGAAACAGATTGCCAGCTGCGATTTTTGTACTATAAATAGTTGTTGTCACAGAACGAATGAAGACAGTGTTTTGTATTTTCTTTTTAATGTCAAATCCTTGAAGTTTAGGGAGAAATCTTCAATCATCTATACCTGGAAGAAATAATATGATCGAAGGGAGATATAGTCATAGCTTTAGATCAATAGATTTAGTTATCTCAGTAAAATAGAGATGGTTAACAACTTCCTTACTATTTAAATGTAGGTACCTATAGCACTGGCGTAAATCTTAGAAATGAATAATTGTGAATTTGTAAATTTTTTTCTTTCTAGCTTCCTCCATCACTCCACCAATTGTATGCCAAATTGAACCGTAAAACAACCTCAGCCGTACCTAGAAAAGTTTCCTGTCATTAAGCCGGTATAACAGTCCTTCACTTTCGTACTAAAACAGTATCGATTATCACCAAGACAAAGTTCCGGGCTAATATCAGTTTCCTCTCCATTCCACAAAAGTTATATTGAAAATGTTGAATACGTTTTCAGTTACTTTGCGATGTTGCCTCAGAGGTAGACGAGCATTTTTATTTACCACACCTGGGTATTTATGGTACCCCGTAGTACCGCGAGAAAATATATAAAAATTAGTCTCTATATTGACCCGGCCGGAGATATAACCAACCTCAAGGTTGGAAGTCACCCACGGATTATAAAGAAAACTGTAAACTACAGGCTGATTTTTTTACAGTCGACAAATATGGTGTGGCTTAGACTGTCAAACTGACAAAACTTTGTCTATGGGGCCAACTTCATCATCATCATCATCATATCAGCTGCTCGACACCCACTGCTGGGTATAGGCCTCCCCCAATCATCTCCACGACGAACGGTCCTGCACTGCCCGCATCCAGTGGCTTCCTGCGACCTTCACCAGATCGTCGGTCCACCTTGTCGGGGGCCTACCCACGGAGCGTCATCCGGTGCGCGGTCGCCATTCCAGAACCTTTCCGCTCCAACGGCCATCGGTTCTTCTCGCTATGTGTCCAGCCTACTTCAGCTGAGCAATCCTTCGAGCGATGTCGGTTACTTTGGGACCAACTTAATCAGAGCAAAACAATAATCAGCTGTTCCACAGAAAATGACACCAAAATGTATCTACTTAGCCAAAAACATCACAATTACACCTGTAGAAGTAGTTTAGGTCAACTGAGGGTAAATTTATAATTCAGACAACTGCCGAATAAAAAAGAGAAACAAAAAAAATATTAAGTTACTAACTCTGAAATATTGAAACATAAAGTAAAACAATCTGCATTACTAACTTCATAAGAAAAATAAAAACTCTGCTGTAAAAAATCTTGCACCTACATCAAGCTAGATAGCCCATTAATAATATAATTTATTCATTCAGATTTTCTTTTATTCACTAACCAATTTCATCTTGTCAACTCGTTACAAAATAAGTTTTAACGCTTTTATATCTGAAATCTGTAAATTAATAAAACAAGTTTTCTAATTTAACTTTTATAAAACTAAATTCTGTTTGATTTATTCAAAGGTAAATTAATCGGAATAAAACGCTCGTCTGCGCCGTACATTTGTCTTAAGAGCAGTCGGGATGAAAATTACCGGAAGTTGTGTGAATGCTAAGACAAGTCGGTGAATAAATTAATGACTCTTGAAAACTATTACCAAATTATTTTACTACTGATTTGATTTTTTACCTAAACCAAAAATGTTTGTTATCATCATTACTTAAAAAAAGGATTGTCAAAATCTAGAACAAAGATAATGAAATCATTCTTACTATCTAAGATTTATATCCGTCCATACATATATCTTTATAATTATGGAGGAAAAGTAAAGCCGCCGCGCGCGACCGAATTACGAATACAAGAAGAACGTAATTTCAAGTGACTGTAAATAATTACCATTGTCATCTTATCCAAATATCTAGAGCGTTTGGATATCAGTTATAAAATGTCTTTTATCTCGATTAACAATAGTCCGTGAAAAGTATATATAAAACGCATTTGTTCGTTAGTTGAAATGTAAAGAACAATGAGTTGCAATTGGTTGATGGTGGCCGGCCTCTTTGCCTTCGGTGAGTGGAGTTAGGTGACAATTGGTTTTTATTTATAGACTTTGTTATGAAAATAGCCGCGGTTAATTTTATTTAATATTATAATTCTAATACCCAGTTTTAATAATGTTTTACGTGGAATTTTTAGGGCCCATTAGTCTAGTATTTTTAGACGGTACCGTTACATTCCCTCGTAGTCACTGCTAGAAGTAGATAGCAAAACTGCTAAATCTGGCCGTTTTTGACACGTTTTTTATCTACTTCTACGAATGACTACGAGGGCATGTAGTGATTACCTTCTAAAAATACTAGACCATGGGCCCTACAAACTCCACGTAAAAAACTATTAAAATCCTTTTCTAATAATAACTTATTAAATTAAAACCCCTGAGGGCGCCCCTTTCGGTCATACAACCGCCTTAAGAATATGGCGACTGCCAACTGAAATATCTAAGAAGATTACGATTACAAACGACAAAAATGTGGAAATCTTAAGGATTTTCCAACCATCTCACTTGCTTTATCAATAACACTATACAATTTAAATAATGAAGTTTCCTCATTAATTTATTTATTAACTAGCGGCCGCCCGCGGTTTCACCCGCGTGGTTCCCGTTCCCGTGGGAGTATCGGAATAAAAAGTATTCTATGTTTTAATCTAGGCTATCTACTATCTGTGTGCCAAATTCCAACCAAATCCGTTCAGTAGTTTTTGCGTGATTGAGGAACAAACATCCAAACATCTAAACATCCAAACCCACAAACTTTCACATTTATAATATTAAGTAGGATTTTATTAATTATTAGATTATTTAGTTAACAGATTATTCGACAATACAAGATCTGGACCTCTTACACCATGTTAAATGTGATAATCATCTAAAGATGTGTCTCCTCAAGAAGATTGTACCCAGAAGGAATGATGTGGGCAGATGCAGAGGATAAAGGAATCTTGTAGCCAATCATATACCAGTTATTTGTGATTTATTGCAATTGCAGCGAACGGATGGGATATCAATGACATATCGCGTACGAGAATAGACTCGGGATGGGTGTGCGGGCAGACACGGCTGGCGGAAGATGGCTCGCACTACGCCAGCTTCAGAGGCGTACCCTACGCCAAGCAGCCCTTGGGAGAACTCAGGTTTAAGGTAGGTAATGTAACCTCTAGCAGGTCTTTACTCAAAACTAACAATTAAAGATGGAATTGTTTCAATCTATGTTTTTATTTCAACTGAACTTATTTTAACAATTTCTGATATGATCTCGGACAACCTGGCCCGTCACCGGTTGGAATCAGACAGCCAAGACATAACGTCATAATCCTTCTTTTTTAATTTACTTTTCGTTTCCACGATTTGAAACAAGTAACTGTTCTAAAAAGGCTTACATACACATAGAGTAGACACTTACTAGTAACTGATATAGCCTATAAAAATATACCATCCTTACAGTACTATGGCGAAAATACGACCTAGCCTTTTTGATCAATGAGTCAATCGGTATCAGCTGTCCTGACCCTGACCCAATTTAAGAATAATCATATCACCTACAAGATTTGCTATAGTATAACTAGATCCCATTTTTTTATAATTTTACATTAGTTTTCTAAAAATTACCAATGAATTTATCTTTTTAATGCTTATACGAGAACTAATACTAACACATTAACTTTTGGTTGCCATGCCAGTGACATAGTTGTGCCTGTCACTCGCAGTTATAAAGCTTTAGCTTGAAGTAAAAAGACTGAAACATAATGCATGTAGGTTTGTGTTTTTGAAAACGTACCGTTCCTTTCTAGATATTTCAATTTAACTTCGAATATAGTAGAAAAACAAATATTATTATTTCAGGAGCTGCAACCAGTCGAACCCTGGAGCGGTTGCCTCAACGCCACGGTAGAGGGTCCCATCTGCCCTTTCCAAAACGTCTTCTACGGTCCTCTCCTGAAGCCTCGGAACATCAGCGAGGCTTGTATCTATGCCAACGTCCACGTGCCTATCAACCCTTCCCACGGAGTCAACTGGCCGCAGCCTGGTCTTCCAATCCTTGTCTTCATCCACGGAGGTGGATGGGTCGATGGCTCCGGAGACTCCGACCTCAATGGCCCAGAGTATTTACTCGTAAAAAAAGTTATAGTGATCATATTTAACTATAGGTAAGTATTTACTCGTGTACTAGAGAAAAAAAAATACCTCGAGATTTACAAGAAGGATACCCGATCGTATTTTTTTAGACTAGATGTCTTCGGTTTTCTGTCTCTGAACACCACTAAGATACCCGGCAACAACGGTCTACGTGACATGGTGACGCTACTGCGCTGGGTGAAGAGAAACGCACGGAGCTTCGGCGGCAACCCTGATGATGTCACCATAGCTGGCCAGAGTGCGGGCGCTTCAAGCGCACATATACTTACTCTTTCTCCCGTCACTAAGGGGTTATTCAAAAGGTAACCTTTTACTAATGAACACGATGATCAAAGAGTTTAAAGACATATTATCTTAAATCTTGTTAACATGTTTCTTTCAGGGCGTGGCTGATGAGCGGCACTGGCATCCAAAGTTATTACAGCACCTCGCCAGTTGTATCACAGCAAGTGGCTACTTCGCTCTTGCAAACTCTCGGAATAAACTCCACCGACTACGATGCGGTACACGATATTCTCGTGCAGCTACCATGGGAAGTGATCGCGAATGCCAGCGCTATTGTATTGTCAGCATCCGGTTTGACCAGCTTCGTGCCAGTCATAGAGTCACCTTTACCAAACGTCACTCCAATAATACCAGAAGATCCAGAAGTAATGATAGCTAAAGGTTATGGGAACGATATACCACTAGTAATTGGTTTTACAAACGTGGAGGCGGAAACGAATCGCCCTCGTTTAGAAGTACTGGACATATTGAAGCTTCGTGAAGAGAATCCATTAGTGGGCCTGCCCGTGCATTTGTTATACACCTACCCCACGAGTGCTCTGAATGCTATGGCAGAAAAAGTTACAGCGAGGTACTTCGGCGATGAACCGGCGACACTGGACCGGTTCGTAAAGTTGGGTACAGAAACTTACTTCGCGTACCCTGCGCTGAAACTGACTAGGACAAGGGCAGCGAGCTGCGGGGCCCCAGTTTATTTGTACAAGTTCTCTTTCGGCGCCGACTTCAGCGCGTTCAAGATTGCACTCAACCTCACTTACCACGGAGCCGGCCACGCCGAGGACTTGGCTAGGATACTGAAGGTGAACTCTCAGCCTGTTTCATTTTCGGCCAAAGATGAGAACATGACGGATTGGATGGCTAGTTTGATATTCAACTTTATAAAACACGGGTAAGTTTTACATAAGTATGAAAATCATTAATAATGATAATAGTTTTTTAACAGTATACCAACTGATACAACAAGCTCGAAGACTTGTAGAAACACATTGGTTGATGATGGATTACAAAAGTACCTCTATGCAATTTGTGAATAAAGGACGGATTTAAAGAGAGGGCCATAGATGAATTACGAGCAATTGAAGGATTCTAACGATTGAATCACGACCGTAAGCCACTCCATAATGAATCACTATTCATGATGTGTTAGAATCCTGAGCGACGTGAGTGATTCATGGTCCTCGATATAAATCCGTTTTATTCAAGAGTTGCATACTATACTTTATACCATGACTAAAATAAATATATTATTTGCACAAGGACTTTGTATCTAGTATTTTAGGAGCAAGGAGTTTGTATAGCAATGGGTGCATTCCAACAGACTAACCGCTGAGTCATCCATCGCCATGGAGTACATTTTAACCATGGAAAGTAATAAAATATAACATTAAAACAAATTACTTTCCATGGTTAAAATGTATACTGATCAATGACTTAGCCATTGGTGTGTTCGAATGCACCCATTGAGATGGAGGTTGAATTGTGTCCTAAATCCAAACAGCAAAATAGTGATTAAAGTTTTTAATCACTGTTTTCAGAGAATAAAATAAGATTTTTAAAGGGGGAATGATTTAAAATATTTTTCTCCCTTATGCTCTGAAAGAAGAATGCGGGAGGTTCCTCATTTACATAATGGTCTGGTTTATCACATTCTAAATTCAGTGCCGTGCGGTGCGGAATTTAACTTCAATACCTAGGTACTTACTTCCCGCACGAAGAATTCCAAATTCAAACGGTGGACCTCATCAACTAGCATTATTTTTATAAAAAAATATGGTTGAAGACTGACGTTTCACATAGCCACACGGACCAATTTATAAAAAATATTTTTTTACTATAAATAGTTATTTGTTATACAAGTGACCAAAAGCAATTTGTGCTGCGAGTGCCGACTTACTAGCGAAGTAGTCTAGAATTGAATCACTCGCTACGCTCGTGATTCTAATATAAACTACTGAGCACAGTGAGTGATTTAAAGGCACGAGGCAGAACAAAATTTTGGTCTCGTGTAAAACATACAACTTTTCACCTCAACCAGCGAGAAAATTTTCACGTGACTTTCCTGGTACAAAGCTTAATTCAGCATTAGAAACTTGTTCACTTAACTCTTTTGGAGTTAGACAACTATCTTCATCGTTGGACGCATTCATTTTTATAATTTATCACAAAAATAGTTCGATCAAACATATGCTGAAAAATTTTAGTCATAAAGTAAAGTTTAAGTCCGTCGTTTTGATTACATTGCGTTGTGTTTTCTCTTATTCATTAATATCCCATCTTATTTATTTATTTATAACCATAAAACATTTTTTTTTTTAATAAATTTCATTAATTTTTCTTATTTCATATTTGTTTCATATATGCGATCTCATTACTTTAACCATCCTCATTTAAAACTCCTTGGTAGGTATATCCGTGCATTTTATTTTTTTTACTTTTTAATTCATGTATGACACCATAAAGTACTCTATCTATCCTTTTCTCACATAACAATTTTTATAAGTGTCGTCCTTGTCACTTTATTTCTTTTATTTTATTATTTTAAAAGTTGGTGTTAGAAATTAAAAAAGCACTTTGCCTCACGTTCGCAGCAAAAATCTATTTTGCTGCGAGTTTTGACGCGCCAAGAGCACCCTTTTCGTGCTGGAGAGGTGAAAAATCTTATTTCCTCGCATTTCTTGAGAAAAGCACTATACATACAAGCCTTGTGCGGGAAGCATTCACATTCTAAATTCCCGCGCTCGCCTGTAATGTGTTCCATAACTACATTGCTCAATACCAAAATAATGAAGTGACACATAATTTGTTTACTCGTCCATTGTAATATTTGGCAGTGATCCGGCCTACGGGAGTGGCGCGGGAGCTTGGCCGGCGGAGGCGAAGGGTCCGCTGCAGTATCAGAACATCACCAGCCCACAGTTCAGCTACATCCCCATCACGGACGAGGATCGGGAGCTGGTGGAATTCTTCGATACACTCACTGACGTTTAAATATAACTTGCCGACACAAGTACCGTCTTTGGTCACTCACTGGGAAGTCTCGGCGTTAATTTTTGTAACAATGATTTCAGAAAAGTTGTTCTTACCTATTTTAGTTCCTTTGTGAGGTTGTTGAAATGCTTCATATTAAAAATTAAAAATACCTTTGATTCAGGGGACTATTAGAGCCAGTTCCATTCAAAGGTGCTGAAAGATACTTATTTGTTTTCTTTTTGGATGTTTTTGGAAGGTTACTTGGCAAAAAAAGGAAGGAGCCGAAGCGAAACGAGGGCAGGTCGCTAGTTCTATATAATTATCGAACCTGCTTACAAAATTTCACGAGAATCGGTTGAGAAAATGCGACCTGTAGAGGAGAACAAACGGACAGACATCCAGCGGACAGACCTACGAAATAATTTGTAGGGTTATCCTTCTAAAGAACACTTATAATAAAATAAGAACACATAAATACCTTTAACATCCTTTACTTTCACAGAACTTGGACACTGTACACAGTAGTTTCACTTTTCAAATTGCTGCGTCGACGGTTGGAACAGAATGAATCCGATTCTACCGTAACTCTCTGCTTATATAGCTCTAGTGTTGCCAACAATAAATTATTGCCAGTAGAATAAATAACTCATATTCGGAAAATAGCGTTAACGTTATCGTTAAAAATAGCGAAAACGCCAAAAACTAGTGTTATAAATGGCAAAACCTAACAATCGACCATCCTGACCTCGTGCATGTCCCCATGCACGCGACCTCTCCATTGCACGCGACCAGGATGTCGTACCTAACAATCGGCCGACTTGTTCCAACCTCGAGACAACCTCCAAATAGAATAGAATAGAAATGGTTTATTGCCTCAAAATAATTATTTACAATCTTAGTTTAGAAGTAGCCACAGAGGCAGAGGCAAATACATATTTAGACATGACAGTTTTATTGCAATTTTATCCTAAAATTATGAAATATATTTTAAAGGTAACAATATCAAATTAAAAGTTACATTGTTAAGATATACTGTTATGAGCAGTTTAATTAAATCAAATTAATTATTTATTTATGAATGCAGATCGACCTATATTTTATCTCGATGGTATAAGGATATATCAATCTAAAATCTCATTCACTCATGTACCACAAATATTCCTTTTCTCGTGATAAATAAGCTGTAATCTATTTATGAATGAGATCAACTCATATCACCTCCAAACTTCTTATGAGGGTGTATCAGTCTGAAATCTCATTCACTGATGTACCTCTAAGATTTCTATCTCATAAAAGTACATAAGCTAAAATCTATTTATAAATGAGATCAACTCATATCACCTCCATACTTCTCATGAGGGTGTATCAGTCTGAAATCTCATTCACTGATGTACCTCTAAGATTTCTATCTCATAAAAGTACATAAGCTAAAATCTATTTATAAATGAGATCAACTCATATCACCTCCATACTTCTCATGAGGGTGTATCAGTCTGAAATCTCATTCACTGATGTACCTCTAAGATTTCTATCTCATAAAAGTACATAAGCTAAAATCTATTTATAAATGAGATCAACTCATATCACCTCCATACTTCTCATGAGGGTGTATCAGTCTGAAATCTCATTCACTGATGTACCTCTAAGTTTTCTATCTCATAAAAGTACATAAGCTAAAATCTATTTATAAATGAGATCAACTCATATCACCTCCATACTTCTCATGAGGGTGTATCAGTCTGAAATCTCATTCACTGATGTACCTCCAAGATTTCTATCTCATGAAAGTACATAAGCTATAATCTATTTATGAATGAGATCAACTCATATCACCTCCATACTTGTCATGAAGGTGTATCAGTCTAAAATCTCATTCACTGATGTACCTCCAAGATTTCTATCTCATGAAAGTACATAAGCTATAATCTATTTATGAATGAGATCAACTCATATCACCTCCATACTTGTCATGAAGGTGTATCAGTCTAAAATCTCATTCACTGATGTACCTCCAAGATTTTTATCTCATGAAAGTACATAAGCTATAATCTATTTTTGAATGAGATCAACTCATATCACCTCCATACTTGTCATGAGGGTGTATCAGTCTGAAATCTCATTCACACTCATTCCATATAAGCTAATCACTTCTATTTGCATATTCAAACATCATCAGCATCATAAATACCATAATCATAGAAACATTAGTTAGGGCTTATTTGCACTTAAAGATTTCCTAAACCTAATACTCTTGTAATAATTAATATCAATCATTAAATAGGAACCATTTGCAAAAACACAATTATCGATACAATGGATGTTTTAACTCACTGATTTCCCAACGCCTCGACACCCTTTCGGGGGCCGTGATCACGGGAGGACTAAAGCAAAATGCCATCGCTATAACCTATATCCAAAAACCATCCATCAGTGACATCGAGGAGCCATCAGTGGCGCCATCCATCGGCACCATCCAGAAACTTCAGTCAGCACTATCCAAAAGCCATCGGTCAGTGCCCCATCCAGAAGCCATCCGTCAGCACTCAGCGCCACCCAAAAGCCATCGGTCAGTGCCTTCCAGAAGCCATCGGTCAGCGCCATCCAGAAGCACACAAGTCTTCTGAAATTAAACACAAAAGCGACAGCAACCCCTTTCAAGTATTATCTTAAGACTATGAAATAAAAATACCTTGGAACATTTCAAATCGTAACTTTCAATACATTATCAAATGAAACCTTATATGTGTAAATCCTACTATCATAACCCTATAGTGAACCAAACTTTCCCCAATGCTAAAGTAAACAGAACTGTGGACATACATTTATTTATATTCAGTGTCAAGATCCAGTTAACACTTAGTTACTTCAACTTTTAATTTAATTCAACTATGGAACCAAGCCATGGTCTTGGCAATGCCTAGTTTCTGTCAATACCCGAAAGATACCTTCCTCCGTAGGCCTAATTATGTTAACAATAACAGGTAAATTTACCCGCGACTCTGATCAGTTATTCAAGGAACTTGATTTGTTACCACTTACTAAACATCTTTATGTGTATGTGTAATGTTGTATAATGAGCCACCGAATGACTAAGTACTTAATATAAAATCATTTAAGATTAAATCATATAACTGACTGTATAAGTATAATTACAATAGTGTGAAACATTAATTCTCGAACATGAAATACTAATGTCAATAATGTGAAATATAAGATCAAGCAAGACCACTTGATAGTTGCAGACCATTATTTTAAAAAGCTTAGTGTGAGTTGCACCAAAACGCTGTCAAAGTTACGGTTATCGTCAAATGATAATGGTACCTATTGTGACGTCAAACATATCAAAGGACATCATGCTGGCTGGCAACCTTTTTTTGGCTAACTTGTGCTTAACCGGTAGGTACTTTAACAAGCTTGTTATCGTTATAGTTAGGTGGTGCAACTCAGCCTTAGCATATTACCGCCGACTTGTCCGTATATCTGGGAGGAAGGCAGTTTTTTTTTATAAACATCCTCATTTGTTTGGACTGTCTATTAGTATGTACTCACGTAGAACCCAGTTAAGTCGCAAAACGATGTCATCATTAGTATATAATCATAATACCAAAAGCTATAAAAAGGTTAAAAAGTGTTTCTATTCAATGAGGGAATATTTTGAATGTAAAAATGCATAATAATTTGACATGTTAATTATTGACTATTCGTTATTTTTATTATTTTATCTTATGACATTAAAATCTCTTGTCATTATGTAGGTACTTAATAACTTTGCAACCTAGAATTAGACTTCCGAAATGATTAATTTTAATATGAATGACATGTGCTTAAATCTCCCTTCATTCTGCTTGCCTGAAACTGGTGTCGTGTAGCGGATATTACTTATTTTAAGATCTTTATGTATGTGTAGGTACCATGTTACTTGCAGAATAAATATTTCTTATTATTCTTTTCTTATTCTTATATGGATAATTTGGTAGGCCCTGTATTTGTATGCATACCAGCGGACAATAATTAATGTACTATGGGCAACAGCGTCGCTTAACCAGTTTGCAACAAAATTCGTGTGCGCGCGTATCGCCCCTACACGAACTAAACGTATGGAGTGACGGCGCGACGTGCAAGCGATTTTGACCTTAGCAGTGGTTAAGCGTCGCTGTTGCCGATGGTACCTACCTAATCCGCCTTGCTTTTGCGACCACGCACGTTTTTACTTTTAATTATAATGTTCTCATGTAAGTGACAATGTTGATGTATTTATGAGATTAAAGTTCTTTTAACCTAACCTAACAGCTAGTGCATAAAGCAGTAGATACGGCGGCAAATCCTGGCAGCCAGCACAGCGCCTAGGAAATCCCGTCCTCCCACTATTAAACTTGTGATTTGTTATCAATCACTGATCATGATCAACTTATATGCTCGTCAAAAATGTTCAATGTATCAAAGATGTAAATTATTTTATATAAAATACTAATTTATACCTAGTCACATGTCACATAATGTGACACAAACATGATGTCTTATCTACCATTGATTACTTCAAATTAGTTAGGGTGCAGTGAGCAACTATGAAACACCAAAAATTCTGAGTCTCATATTTCTCTCATTTTTGAAGACAAGGATTTCATTAACATGAAAGGAGTCTACTTAATTAGGTATAATAAAGCATTTATAGTTTCACTAATAAATATATATGTACATAACCAATAAGAAGACCTTTTAAAAAAAATAGTTGCATTGTGTTCACCTAGGTGTACACAATGTAACACCCTGTGTCCAACAATGAAACACTGTTATTAATATTGTCTTAAGTGTATTTAGTGTGGTTATTGGAACATGTAAATGATAAAAACCGTTAAATTGTAATCAATAAAGGTTCTGTCCAGAGTATTACACTTTATTCAGACTTTTGATTTGTCTTAGGTACGATTATTTTGTTACTTAACGATTGAGGATTTTTTTTTTAAATCATAGTTATACCTATAAATAGGTTATAATGAATTACAATCAATATTTACTCATAAAACCAGCGCCACCTTAATAACATTTTATTAATAGAAAATGATTATGTACCGTTTTTTTTTAATGTTTAGGTATAAATATTCACTAAATTTGTGTGAAATCATAACTAATGAATAAACCACTTGATAAACCACATGACATGGTTACACTAAACAAAGTTAAATATAAAACTAAACTAAACAGCGTTTCATTGTGTCCACCCTTGAGCTGTCATTGTTGGACACCGGGGTGACTCCGAGGACACCTCAAACATATCGTTCAAAATCGAATAATTTAAAAGGTGATCTAGTCCTCATGAATCCATCATATATGTACAATACAATGCAATGTCATACGGAGAAAAAGGGATTTATTTATAGTATTTAACTGAGAAATCAAATACAACTGAAAAAATTATCTGTACACTATCAGACAGCATCGCGATTCAAAAATATGGCAATGTTTCACTGTGTCCGACCGTTTCAACGTTAGACACTTAACCGTACCCTGTACCTATGCGTTAACATGATTGAAACCATACTCAGTTATTTGTCTGTTAATTTCCCAAATAAAATAAAATAAAATAAATACCATTGTACAGAATAGGTACCAAATAGCGTTAGGACCTTAACCTTGGACTTATTACAGTGATGGAGAGGAGAATAGAAACTCAAAACATAATGCTTCAAAGAAACTTTGATCTAGCGTTATCATCATTTGGCACGAATTAGCGTGTCGAATGCTACCAAGGGTAAGGACTAAGCCCTGGCCACGGTCGTGGCTGCGCCCAAGAGACTCATTCAGTAACTTGCGCACCACGCTACCAGAAAGTCACCCTGATCAAGCGCTACGCGCAAGTAACCAACCCCAGCATCTCCCTGTATACACATCTATGTTAGCTTACGTAAAACACGGCATAATAAATAAATATTCATATATGTACGTACTTTTATAGGCATTTATGTGGCAAAATTAAAATATTCGTCAAGAGTTATCAGAGTTGCCCTGGCTTAGCATAAAGCGTAAATCAAACTATGTCACCATTTTAATAAAATAATTATACTCTCAGTTTAGAGAGAAATTCAAATTCAGTAACAATGAAGCACTTTAGGAAAGAGAATGGTTCGATTAAGGCTTTTGACGAAAAGTTCTGTAAAATGTGTTTTTACAGAAAAGTACAATTAAATTTAAGATTAAAATATGTCAATGGTCTCTTCACCGGAAAGTAAAAGTTGTCTGGTAGCCCAGGTACTGCTCGTTGAGTAGATGAAGTTGTGAAGGGCTCGCTCGATGGCTGGCTCGCTGCGATGACACGTTGCGTGAATGATGAGGTGATGGAATTAATGGTGTTTATCCTTTAAATAAAACTTGGGAGTTTCTATAGCATCTGCTTTACTTCTTATAACAATTGTTTGGTACAATACAATATGGCAATAAGCTTAGATTCTAAATTTTGTTGGGTGATGGGAGCGTGTACACGCTCCGTCGTTTGTATGTCAGTCGTGGCCGAGAGAAATAATGAAAAGTGAATTGTCTTCTGACGTTGACGTCTCGATGACATTTGATGCAGACAGGCGCTCCTAATTGGCTGCTTCTAGGTGTCGTCTATCGATATCACGGCATTGGCCTCATGCCTTTTTCGCCGTTGGCAAGCTTGACAAACAGTTATGCTTGCAGGCGTTAACAGGTTGCCGCCTCGGGAACAGGAACTGTCACTCGTGGGACGGCCGCTGGAACTGGATCCTCAGGTCGGTCTAGAACAGGCAGTGGGCATAAGCGGTTGTAAGCTCTTCTTATAGTCCCTGATGTTGTCCTGACGTCGGCTACTCGTGCCACACCGTCGGAGCCTGGATACACGGTTTCCACTCGACCCAGCAGCCACCTGTTCGCTGGGAGTCGGTCATCCTTGATGAGGACCATCTCGCCGATTGCTAGTTGTTTTCCAGCCTGTTTCCATTTGTGGCGTTTTTGAAGCTCTGAAATGTACTCTTTGTAAAACCGTTGCCAAAAGTGTGCTCTCAGTTCCTGCGTCCTCTTGTAACGTGAAAGAGTACTTAACTTCTCTAAGTCTCGAGGTTCTGAAGATGGCAAGACTGTTGATGCTCTTCCGATGAGGAAATGGGACGGAGTTAAGGCAGCGAGATCGGATGGATCAGATGATAGAGGCGTCAAAGGCCTTGAATTTAAAATTGCTTCTATTTGTGAAAGGACTGTGTTCATTTCCTCATAAGTGAGGTTTGCATATGCTAAGATTCTTTTTAAATGATGTTTCACTGACTTTACGGCACCCTCAGCTAAACCGTTAAAATGTGGACTATAGGCTGGCGAAAAATTAAACTTAATGGATAAATCTAAGGCGTGCAATGCTATGTTATCTTTGTTTAACTTAAGAAATTTTGCAAGTTCATTACAAGCCCCTACAAAACATGTTCCGTTATCTGAATAGATATTCGTGGGTCTTCCCCTACGAGCAATAAATCTGTAAAGAGCGGAGAGAAACGTTTCAGAACTCAGATCGCTTACAAGTTCTATATGTACTGCTCTGACCGCCAAACACACAAAAATGCATAAATATGCTTTAATTAATGTAGCACCTCTACCCTTTCGGTTCAATATCATGACAGGTCCGCAATAATCTACGGCACAGTTAGTGAATGCATACTCTGTATGCAATCGCTGTTCAGGGAGATTTCCCATAATTGGTTGTTTCGTTCTGCCTGAAAAACGACAGCACACATTACATTTATGTACTGTTTGTCTTGCCAGATTTCTGCCGTTGATTGCCCAGAATTTATGACGAATGTTAGCAAGCAACAATTGTGGACCAGCGTGTAAAAGTAAGATATGATAATGTTTAAAAATAATGTTTGTTAAATGGTGAGATGCGTGTAATAATATAGGGTGCTTTGTGTCATAATCATAATGAGAGTTGGATAACCTGCCACCAACGCGTATGACATCGTTCGAGTCTAAAAAAGGAGAAAGATTAAGCAATTTATTTTTAGCTGGCAACTGTTTACCATTTTTTAATAGTTTATATTCATATTCAAATGTTTGTAGTTGTGTTAGTTTACATAAAGTGAGTGTTGACATTTTTAATTCATCTAAAGTTAAATAGCCTGTATGCCTAGTGAGAGAGTGTCTACAGTTATGAATAAAGCGTCTTATGTAGGCTGTGATTCGTTGGAGCTTACTGAATTCTGAATATTTAGTAATAAAATCCAATGGAGGTGATTCTGAAACATTTAAATGAGTTAAAACTTTGAGCTCCGGCAAATCAACATTGTTTACTTGTGTTACTTGACTTGGCCAATCGGCTTCTGAATTGATCAAAAATTCAGGACCCGACCACCACAATGTGTTGTTTTCGATTTTTCTCGCGTCCATGCCGCGTGACCCTACATCGGCCGGGTTCATACGCGTAGGCACATAACGCCATGAATCTGGTTCTGAAATAGTAGTAATTTCATGAATTCTATTGTGTACAAATTGTTTTAATAAATTGGTCTTAGACGACTTAATCCAACCTAGGACAATAGTGGAATCGCACCAATAAACTGTTTTCTGAATATTTAATCTTAATGAGGATTTAACTTTATCCGCCAGACGGGCAGCAATTAGCGCACCACACAATTCCAAACGTGCTATTGTCATTTGCTTGATTGGTGCAACTCGACTCTTTGCAGTAACTAGGTGAACTGAAACATGATTGTTGTTAACAGATCTAATGTAAACGCAAGCACTATATGCTTGAGTTGATGCGTCACTGAATACATGTATTTCTAATAATGTAGGACATTCACAAATAATGTGTCGTGGTATTTTAATGTTTTTAATGTAAAGTAATGATTGTAGAAAGTTACCCCATGCCACACGTAAATCTGTGGGGATATCTTCATCCCAAGATATCTGTAACGACCACAGCTTTTGCAAAATTATTTTTGCTTGTAATATGCAAGGATTAATAAGTCCTAAAGGATCAAATAATTGTGACATGTTAGATAAAATTGTCCGTTTTGTAATGCGTTCATGATGTGTGATGTTAACTGAGAATAATAAAATATCTTCCTTACAACCCCACAGTAAACCTAAAGTTTTTGAATAATCATGATTACTTAAATTAAGGAATTCGTTAACACTGGCTTCACCTACAAGTTGTGTAATGACCTGCGGATTATTTGAATGCCATTTTCTTAAATTAAATTGACCACTCTTTAATTGTTTAATTACTCCCTTACAAGTACAAATCAACTGATCTAGATTGTCATTACCACTGATATAGTCATCGATATAATAATCATTAAGGATGCAAGTTGAAACTGACTCATCGGTACATTCCCGGCCCAGCTGACACAAACATCTGGTGGCGAGATAAGGAGCCGAAGCAGTTCCGTAACTCAGCCTATTTAATTTGTATTGTTTGAGTTGCTCATCGGGTTCAAAGCGCCAGAGGATTTGTTGTAAAGAACGTTGATCTTCTGTTACTTTTACCATACGGTACATTTTTTCAACGTCTGCCGTGACCACATACTTGTGTTGACGAAACCGAATTAATATACTAATGAGGTCATTCTGAACCGTAGGGCCCACTCTTTGAATGTTGTTGAATGATACACCGGATGTGGTCACAGCGGAGGCATCAAACACGACCCTTAGTTTAGTAGTTAAACTTTCCTCACGCATTACCCCATGATGTGGCATAAAATATGTGAACTCGTCTTGTTCGGGTGTTGTATTTTCTGTCATATGACCTAAAGTGATGTACTCTTTAATGAATTGAGTGTATTGTGCTTTAAAGTCTGGGTCACGCTTGAATCTACGTTCTAGGGAAATGAACCTAGATAGCGCTTGTTCATAAGAGTCACCCAGCTGTTGTGGCGATTCCTTCAATGGAATCGTTACAACAAAATGACCGTCGTCTTCACGAACTGTAGTATTTGTAAAGTTATACTCACATTCTTCTTCATCCTTCGACATTGGTTTACGAGTTGCAACTGTTTCAAGTTCAAAAAATTGTGTTAATTGCTCGTGAAGACGATCATCGGTTTGTGTTAATGAATGATTGCAATGGACTGTATGATTTTTATGTGATGTGTGTATGGGACCAGATATGACCCATCCAAGCTTTGTCTCACTTAATGTCGGTTTGTTTTTACCTAGTGAGATATTGTTTGAACACAACAAGCTCCAAAATAGATCTGCCCCTAGTAGCATATCGACTTTGGATGGTGTATGGAATGTAGGATCTGCTAATGTAATGTTTTGTGGAATATCTAATGTTGTATAATGAATGTGTGTGCTTGGAAGCAACTGTGTAATGTTTGGAACGACAAGACAATTAATGGTTCTTGTGTATGATGTAGCATGTGATGATATAATGACATCACAGCGCTTGAATATGGATGATGATTGACCATTCAACCCTTCAACTGTTGTTGAAGTTGAAGTGGTAGGCAAATTGAGTTTTGTATGTAAACTGTCTGTAATGAAGCTCGAAGTACTCCCACTGTCCAATAATGCCCGGACAGTATGCTCATGACCATCGTGGTCCTTGACTTTAACGAGAGCCGTTGACAGTAAAACGTTTTGAAAATTCTGAATGGAAGATAATGATATATCCTTTGTTTGTGTGAGAGGAGTACCTTGAGTTTGTGGTGATTGTACACTGTAAAGAACAACACCATTCGCACTTGTAGCGGGTAATGTGGATGTGTCTGTACTCGACTCATGTGAGTTGGATGGTTCGTTTAAATGTAATAATGTATTATGTGGCTTGTGGCACAGTCGGCATGAACCTAATCTGCATGTGTTAACGTTGTGACCTTGACGTAGACAATTAAGACATAATTTAAGTGCCTTTGCTTTCTGAATCCGACTTTCAACAGGTAAAGATTTGAATTTTGTGCAGTGATAAATAGCATGTCTATGTTTGCAAAGAGGACAACAAAATGTTTGCGGTGATGGAAGTGAATGTGACTTGACAGTGAACGCCTTTTGTCGTGTATGTGTAATGTCACTATGTCTACGGCGCATGTTACTATGGTTTGCTTCCTCCATAGTTTCTAGCAAATCAGCTCGACTAGTTAAAAATTTATTGAAATCAGCAAGGGTAGGCAATTCCGTTAATGAATTTCTGAATGTCTCCCATTCACGCGTTGTTGTCGAGTCCAATTTACTAGAAATAATGTGAATAATAAGTAAATCCCAACCATCAACTGGCAAATCTAATGTTTTTAAAGCTCTTAAGTTACGGTTGACAGTATCTATTATGTTCCGTAATGATTTTGCGGACTCTTTAGGAATTGAATCTATGTTGAAAATAGCTTGAATGTGATTGTTGACAAGAAGTCGCTTATTGTTGTAGCGGTCACATAAAAGTTGCCATGCTATATCATAGTTCTCGGTTGAAAGATCCAAAGAACGTATAATTAAAGAAGCACTGTCTTTTAACGATGACCGCAAGTAATGAAATTTGCTAATTTTAGGAATTGAGCTATCTAAGTGTATGAGTGATGTGTATGTGTCACGAAATTCTAACCAGTCATGATAATTTCCCGAAAAGGTAGGTAAGTGTATAGTTGGAAGTTTAAGGTTTGGCCCACCTCGATGTCCAGAAACAGTACCAGCAGAACCTGCAGCCGATCCGAAGTCCCCCGAGAGCTCCTGCTTGGTAGCAGTCAGCTCCCGTGCCTCAGCAACCGCAGCGAAGTACTGGGTTTCGAAGCTCTCACGCTCTTTGTATTGCTCGTCTGGAATTTCACACAAATTCTCTATGTCAGTTTGGATGCAATCAAAATCAGAATAAAGTTCTTCTATTTTGGACAATCTAATATTTAATTCTGTTACTTGCAATGTACTTAAGGTACTTAAGCCTCGAACGCCTTGTACATGTGTTTTAAAAAGAGTTAATTTAGCTTTAAAACTACCTCGTTTCTTAATGAGATCCTTGAAATCCATTTTTAACTGATTAAAATTGAAACTATACTAATCTTACCAGCCAATAATTCACTGAAATGAATACGTTACGTTTATGCACTTTGATAAAAATGAAAGTAATGTGAAATAAATTGGTACTTAAATTTAATGAACGATGCGATGAGTGAGGGTGCACGTAAGCTTGAATGTGCAGCAAGCAGTGAAACAGCATACACGCGCAGCGAAGCTAGGCCCGCGACAGGCAAAGCACAGTTCTGCGCAAGGCCAAACACGCGGTCACTGCCCCACAACGTGGCGTCTCTAGGAACGAAAAAACACCGTCACTTATTTAGCAATGAACACAATACACAGGTCAATCACCCCTTTATATGTATAGGTATAACCTATTTAGCAAGTTGCAAATTAAAGTGGTTTTGTTATAAACAATAGGCACCTCTAGGGAAAAACTTATTGTTTCAAATTGGTTATTCACTGCACTGTGAAATGAAATTAGCAAATTAATGTGAACAAACTTGAAAAAATGTGTTGATTTTTATGAAAAAATGACTTTGATTTGAAAAATGACTCGACCACTAAATGTCACTAGGGTTGGATGTTGGAAATGTTGGAATGGAAAAAAGAACGAACTTGCATCACATGCCCTTATTCGCATAAAATATGTAGATGGATATTACTTTTTCTGATGCTTAGAGATTTCTTTAACACACGTGTGGATACCAAAATGGCCACCTGTATTTCTTCACAAACTTCACTATTAGCGAACGTAGTACTTCCTAGGTGTTGGCGGCGGCGCGTGACTCAGCTCGACATCCGGCTCGAAGGACCAAAACTTGGTAGCCCAGGTACTGCTCGTTGAGTAGATGAAGTTGTGAAGGGCTCGCTCGATGGCTGGCTCGCTGCGATGACACGTTGCGTGAATGATGAGGTGATGGAATTAATGGTGTTTATCCTTTAAATAAAACTTGGGAGTTTCTATAGCATCTGCTTTACTTCTTATAACAATTGTTTGGTACAATACAATATGGCAATAAGCTTAGATTCTAAATTTTGTTGGGTGATGGGAGCGTGTACACGCTCCGTCGTTTGTATGTCAGTCGTGGCCGAGAGAAATAATGAAAAGTGAATTGTCTTCTGACGTTGACGTCTCGATGACATTTGATGCAGACAGGCGCTCCTAATTGGCTGCTTCTAGGTGTCGTCTATCGATATCACGGCATTGGCCTCATGCCTTTTTCGCCGTTGGCAAGCTTGACAAACAGTTATGCTTGCAGGCGTTAACATTGTCTTAGCACATATTATTCAAAACATGGCACAATACCAGCAGTACGTGTCCACCGTTTGCCAAAGAGTATGTAACACCTCAAAAGTGTAAACAGTAGGTAATTATTAAGCAAGTTGAGAGTGTAAATAATTTATTTATTTAGGGAAAAGAGAAAAAAATTCAAATTAACTTCTATCTATACACAGGTTGGTCAAAAGTTCTGTTACTGAGTTTCTTTATCGATTACTGGCCATTAAAACAAATGAAAAGAAAAAATAAAACTGACATATTATTGACAGTTTTATAAGCTATAATTCCATACCACACGTATATCATATTTTGTTTATTTCACCATGGAATGGGGGTTGAAGGAGAATCGTGTCGCTGTAATTGCTCTGCACAAATGTGGGCAGCCACCGAATATGATTTTCAAGTTGCTACAAAAGTTGAAAATCAACAAGCAATTTATTTATCGCACTATCCATAGGTACAGTAATACCTTGACCGTCGATGACCGAAAAAGATCAGGAAGACCACGCACCGTTCGGACACCAGCTGTGATCAAGGCAGTGAAGGCGAGAATCACGAGAAATCCCGTCCGGAAGCAAAAGTTATTGGCAATACAGATGACTGTGAAGAGAAGTTCCCTTAAAAAAATTATCAATGATGACCTTGGGCTTCACGCTTACCGTAGACGAAAGGGCCATCTGCTAAACGCACGATTGAAGGCTATGAGGTTAGCACGAAGTCGCGCTCTACTAAAGCAGTACGCACAAAACGGCCATCGAAAAATCTTGTTTACTGATGAAAAAATCTTCACAGTCGAAGAAAATTTTAACCGTCAAAATGATAGAGTATACGCTAAGAATAGTAAAGAAGCCAGCATGATTGCTCCGAGGGTCCAACGAGGTCACCACCCCTCATCAGTGATGATTTGGCTGGGGGTGTCCTATTCAGGGCTAAGTAAGGTTCATTTCTGTGAAAAAGGTGTGAAAACTGGCGCTAGAGTCTACAAGATACCGTTCTGGAACCTGTTGTCAAACCCTTAAGCCACACTTTATTTCAAAACCAGCCATGGGTCTTCCAGCAGGACTCTGCCCCTGCGCACAAAGCAAAATCTACACAAGCATGGTTTCGGGCTAACAAAATTGATTTTATCGCGCAGGAAGAATGGCCATCCTCCAGCCCAGACTTAAATCCTCTGGATTATGCCATATGGCAACTTATTGAGGAGAAAGCATGTGCTAAGCCCCACATGAATCTCGACTCTCTTAAGCGCGCTATTCTCAAGGCAGTCGCAGAATTGGATATGGTGGTAGTTCGTGCTGCCATCGATGACTGGCCTCGTCGTCTAAAGGCGTGTATTCATGCCAGAGGCGGTCATTTCGAATAATTTTAATACATGATAATCTTAAATATTTGTGCTTTCATTTGGTATATAATTCATTGTAGCATTATTTGTAAATTTAGTATTATTCATGTTTTTCATAGTTACAGAACTTAGTAACCAACTAGGTATATATAAAATTCAAAGTCCTGACTGACTGAGTGAGATATCAACGCACAGCCCAAACCGCTGAACCTAGAGACTTGAAATTTTGCACACAGATACCTTATACAGTGTAGGCATCCACTAAGGAAGGATTTTTGAAAATTCTATCCTTAAGGGGATGAAATAAGGGATGAAAGTTTGTATGAAAGTCCCTCAATTTTGAAGCTAGGATCTTCAAATTTTGTGTTTAGGCTGATGATTGAAAATAAATAAATAAATGTCTCAGCGTTTTTCAAAATTCTACCCCCGAAGGGGTGAAAAGGGGGATGAAGTTGTGTTTAGAAGATAATCCTTTATTTTTGAAGTACAAATAGCTAAATTTGTAATTTAGGCTTATAGATAGAAATCTAACGCAACGCATATTGTATTGGTATAATTTCAACCCCCATGGTGATGAAATGGGGGTGCAATGGGGTGAATAAACGTAAAAATCGATATGGATATGGATGTCGTTATTGGGGTTTTCTGAGTTGACGATTGCGAAAATAACATTTATTTTGAAGTCCAACACGGTGGACATGATTTAACCCCTAAAGGGGTGAAAATGGGGTTCAAATTTTGTATGGAAAAACAATATTAAATAGACAGTACAACTTTAAACTTCGTAGGAGCACGTCTAAAAATAAATATAAGTACATATATTATTGTTATTTTGAAAATCAACCCCGTAGGGGGTAAATGGGGTAAGTAAACATAAAAATCTATATGGATGTCGTTCTTGAGGTTTTATGGGATAGTGATTGCGAAAATGACATTTATTTTGAAGTCCAACACGGTGGACATGATTTAACCCCTAAAGGGGTGAAATCGGGGTTAAAATTTTGTATGGAAAAAGAATATTAAATAGACATTACAACTTTAACATTCGTAGGAACACATCTAAAAATAAAAAGGCAATTATATATTTTATTTTGAAAATCATCCCTTAGGGGTGAATGGGGTAAGTAAACATGAAAATCGATGTGGATGTCGTTTTTGAGCTGTTATGGGGACAGGGACGGGGACGAGATACCTACTAATATCTCTGGACCAATTCTGATTATTGTAAAAAACTAGCTTCCGCCCGCGACTTCGTCCGCGTGGATATTAGAGAAAATCCTTAGGGAACCTTCAACCAGGATCCGACCAGCCGTTTTTACGCGATTAGGCGGGTCCCCACCAAGCGAGCAGCCTCGTGCGAGGCCCGCCTCACGCGGCAAACGTCTTGCCTCGCGAGGCAGCGCGCTTGGTGGGGACCCGCCTAATCGCGTAAAAACGGCTGGTCGGATCCTGGTTGAAGGTTCCCTAAGGATTTTCTCTAATATCCACGCGGACGAAGTCGCGGGCGGAAGCTAGTTACTAATAAGTCGCGATATCCGCAATGTTAAATGTTAAAGAAAGAATGTAGTATACTTGTTAATTTTAAGATAATATTTGCATGTTAATGGTTGAATAGGCAGATCTTTAAATAAGTACTATAAGACCTCCAGTGTACCCTATATAATCAAATGCAAATAAATTCTATTCTATTCTAAGAGTAGTATTTTTTGTTTTTTGTTTTGGGGCAACTTTATTACCTTAATTATATTAAATGTTCACGCAAAGCCCCCGTATAAACTGAACCATTCCCTTTTAATGAATTATCAAAATTATTAAACATTTGTAAAAAGTAGGGTTACTTTCAATCTCGTAACTCATAAAATAGTAAGATGCAATGTTACTTCTGACCTTTAAACGATTTGAAGAGGATACCTCAGCATTCCATCCTCGATCTCGTTTCTTCACCTTCATCTTCTTCATCCTCGACTTCGTTTCGACACGCTGCCGCAGCTTGTGGGTAGTTAGTCTCGTTCCAATGAGTATTAAACAGAAAATAATGCAAATTTTAGAATAAATAAAGCCATGAGTACCTACGTATCAATTTAGCTTTGTTTTATCTCAAACACTAAATTTACTGGAATAGTTGGGAATGACTTTGAACTTTAACTTCAATTATGGAGAAAATTTCATATTGACTGATAATAAATTAACAGTTTTCCAATGGAAACTGAATACTACAAAATTAGAACAAAGGAAACCCATTTTTTTTTTCATGCAACGTGAGTGATTGTAATTCACGATTTTCACGATTAAATACAGCAGGATCAAATCATTTATCGCACTACACGCCAATTCTATCGAGGAGTGGCCCCGACCAAGTACCAGCACAGTGCCTTTATTACCCTACCCGCCAATTCTGTCGGGGAGTAGCCCCGACCAAGGATTAGCGAGCAGCGCTTTCATTACCCTACCCACCAATGCTATCAGGGAGTGGCCCTGACCAAGCATTAACGAGCAGCGTTTGAGGGTGGTGTAGAACAGAGTGTGAAGTATGCACTGTCGAAGTGTAGCCTCGACCAAGTGCAATGAATGTGAAGTGAGTAGGATCAAATCATTTATCGCACTACCCGCCAATTCTATCGGGGAGTAGCCCCGACCAAGGATTAGCGAGCAGCGTTTTCATTACCCTACCCACCAATGCTATCAGAGAGTGGCCCTGACCAAGCATTAGCGAGCAGCGCTAGGGGCTGGTGTAGATCAATCAGAGTATTGTTTGCGAGTGAAAAAATGTTGCACGGCCGAAGGGTTGCCTCGGCCACGTGCGGTGAATGTGAAGTATGAAAGCACAACCGGAGAGTAGCCCCGGCCACGTGCAAGGAGTGTAAAGTGTGTAAGCACGACCGAAGTGTTGCCTCGACCACGTGCAATGAATGTGCAGTATGATAGCACGACCGAAGATTTGCCTCGGCCACGTGCCATGAGATGAGTGTAAAGTATGTTAAAGCACGGCCGAAGAGCCTTGGCCACATGCAATGACAATTTTGTTTTTACTGCGTTCAATATTGGTTACCACTTCTGAATTGTAGGGTTATCCTTACAAAGAACACTTATAATAAAATAAGAACACATAAATACCTTTAACATCCTTTACTTTCACAGAACTCGGACACTGTACACAGTAGTTTCACTTTTCAAATTGCTGCGTCGACGGTTGGAACAGAATGAATCCGATTCTACCGTAACTCTCTGCTTATATAGCTCTAGTGTTGCCAACAATAAATTATTGCCAGTAGAATAAATAACTCATATTCGGAAAATAGCGTTAACGTTATCGTTAAAAATAGCGAAAACGCCAAAAACTAGTGTTATAAATGGCAAAACCTAACAAATTTTTGCTCAACCTGAAGCAGAGACGCTTCGCTCTCGCTCAGTCAATAACATTTTCATTGTTATCTATTTAATATTGAAACATCCACCAATACATATTTGATGGTGAGTTCCATAGCCCATCTTCCTTATTCAACCATGGTGGAATTCCACAATGTGAAATCACAGCAGCACTCACAACATCAGCCATTTTAATGTTCCCACTGCTGGTGCACAGGCCTTCCTTATGGGTGGATAAGGAGGGCTCATCGGGCCATAACCCATCACGCGGGCCCATTGCGTATTGTTGGTAGGTGTTAATGACTGCAAATGCAGCCGGTATCAAGCTAGAGATAATAAATATTTACTCACCCATCCTATGACAGACCCTTGCGAAAGTTGCTTAATCTCCGCAATCTCTGGGCTATCACCCTAAACCACTATGTGACTATGCCATCGAGCTCCTCACTGTGAAATTACGTCCTTTATTTTCCAAACAGCGTCGACTTGAAAGAATACTCAAAGATATTTTAACTAAGCACTTTATTACATTTCTCTTCTCCTTGTTGAAACTCCAAAACATTTCCATTGCGGCACTAACATGCCGAAGTTATCTCCACCCTTTCTTTGTGCCCCGCCAAATTAAACTCCAAATGACGTCGTAACAGATTATGCCAACTGTGACGTCACTCTTCAATTCCGACTCAGGTTAATTATGGCCCACTTTATTTTATATTGGTTCTCCAAGAGGACTAGGTCATTACGCTTTTTATGGTCTCTTAGTAATGTATGTGGAAAATGACGACGTGAGATTAAAATATGAAAGAATTAGTTGTACAATTAAAGGACAATGAGTTATTTTGTTTGAGACCAGTCCCCTATTTTTTTTGGATTTTAGTGTATGGAAATGCATTGATTTTTATTGCTTTTGGATATCGTTTCAATTTATTTTATGACACCATGAGTGTATTCACTGGCTGAAAAAAGATAATCAACCAAAAGTGTACCTTTAGTATTTAGTGTTTCAATAGACAGTAATAGCTTTGATGATAAAGGTACTTTTGGTATGTGACAATTTTTTATGTTTATGAGGAAGTTTATTGAGTGTGGTAGTTTTATGACAACAACAACTAGATATAAACAAGGACTGTACAAATCCGAAGTTGCAATGAAATTAAACATTGCCAAACACGTAACCTTTAGGAAAATTAATATTCATAGCGAAATCTTCGCATTGAAGACATTGAATTCCCATGGTCCTCTTCAAAACTTTTTGGTTACAAACTCATTAAGGTCAAAGTTTGACCTGCGCTATTACTAGGCTCGACGGAGCTAGCTGAAGCGATATTCACACTGCGACGCCGGCTTGACGTATGACTGTGGATTTTAAAATTGTTTAAGAACAATTAAGATGTGACATGTTTTTTTAATAAAAGTCGCTCAATACCACACAGTGAACGTCTTTCGGCATATGTGGAAGTGGCACGTCGTTGTGGAACAATCACACGATTCCGTAAAGAATTTTCCTCACCAACACCATACAGATAGAATTTGCTGTACAGATTCGCCCGTTTGGACTTTATTACAAGTCTATACGAACATTCTTTCCTTTCAATATTTATGCATGCGGCTACACTTTGTCGCAAAAATCTTTACGTATATCAAAATTGGTTCAGTGTTTCAGGCTTTAAAAGTTATTAGACGGACAGAGTTACTCTCACATTAATTATAATATGACAGGATTACTCTAGCTAGTGAAGGGGCAAAAAAAACGTTTATTGGTGCGAATCGGATTGGTTCCATTTTGAACGATGAAACTAAATCGCGAAGCAGTTCACGGAAAAAGCGACAAGCAAATTTTCTCTTCATTGCACGCCAAACACGGTGCACAACGGTTAATTCACAATTTACGGAATCAGGATTTCGGTCGTCATTCGCTCCGTTCGCCGACCGTTTCCCGTAAGGCGTCACAGTGTGAGAACCGCTTTATTGGCAAGAGGCTACAGATGCCATTAAGAGTCCCTAGATCGGTTCGCTAGTTAATAAGGGTCTCAGCCCTATTCAAAGGCTGTGATGTCTATAGATAGGCCGTTAAGCCAGGGATGAATGAGTGTATCGCGTCTATTCAATAGATGATATTAGATTCCCGGAACTTCGGTATATTTAGCTACACTATTGTCCTAAAATAACAAAGGTGACAAGCCAACTTCTACACTGTAATTAAATTAACATTCTATTGTAACAAATCTGTATTGAAATAATCACTCTTTAAACTTGAAATTAGTTTCGCTATGTTAAAACATTTACCTTCTTTTAAAAAAAATCTCTGTTGCATGCTTAAAAAATTGTAAAGAATTAAGGTGCTTTAAAGTTTTTAGTAACTAGCGGCAGCCTGCGGTTTCACCCGCGTGGTTCCCGTTCCCGTGGGAATATCGTAATAAAAGTTATTTCATGTTTTAATCTAGGCTATCTACTATCTTTGTGCCAAATTTCAACCAAATCCGTTTAGTAGTTTTTGCGTGATTGAGGAACAAACATCCAAACCCACAAACTTTCACATTTATAATATTAGTAGGATAGTAGGATTTACTATCCACTGCCGCTGCAGTGGAAGTAAAATCGAAATAATTATCTGCATTGCATTGCATGCACCGGTGTTTATTTTTTTCTACATAGGCATAGGTACATACTTCTCGTGTTAAGAAAACTCATAAAAAATTGTTGACTTGAATTGTTGTTAATATAAAAACTCGTGACTATTTGGTATTCTGGGTTCCCAAAATTAACAGCTAGAGAAAAATCCATATTAAAATACCAAACAAATGAACAAAGGCTTTAATCATTTAGTGACATTTTTTATAAAAGCTTCACAATAACTTTTTAAAGCCACTATCGAAACTGTCCACAAAGAGATTAAAATGATTTTCCAATAAACCGCAGAGGCGACATAAATGTTTTTGAATAATATCATTCGACGATCAAAGCCTTTTTAAACCAAACACGAATCGGTTTTCGAGTAACGAAACAAAATAGACTTTTTAATACTTGTGCCGAAAGTTAAGAGAGTCCGTAATAGCTAAATTTAATTCCTTTAGGACCATCTGACCACCAAATCCCACCAGTGGTTGGTTGGCACTCAAATTTCTCAACTGACTACCAGTGACCAAATAACACAATGTTATCCCAATTCACCCAGCAGTGGTGAAAATTATCCCATTTCATCACTGGTGAATTTTATTGGGTATAAAATTCACCAGTGATAATGATTATTTTCCCACTTATGTCTCCAAAGTACCAGGATCACATAAATACGGAGAAGATTAATTTCTATAACTTTCTGTGTTTTATATATTACATAGAGATAGTTTTATATTTATAATAAACCAGCAACCTGCCCTCGCTTAGCTTTGGTACAAAATTAAATACCTTCAATCACTTGCGGCTCCAAAGTACCAGGATCACATAAATATGGAGAAGGTTAACTTATGGTGGTTAAATTATGGTTTAATAATAGGCTTATATAGTTTTCAGAAGGTCATCGGTAGTCAGTTGAAACAAAAAAAATCCCACTTCATCACTGGTGATGAATTACGAATAAATTGCTCCCAATTCACCTCCAGTGGTCAAATGAGAAATTTTTCCTCTCAACTGACCACTGGTGATAAGATTTAGTGGTCAGATGGTCCGGAAGGATTTAATTCGCGTCCATCGTTCCAACTGCAACACAATAGCTGGAAAGGACTATACTAAACACTTTTATAATTACTTCTTTAATCGGATTTCAGTCTAGCCTTCGGTACATTCATTTTGTATTTATAAAGTATTGAAATCCAATAAAAGTATGAGATTAATACTTTTTATTTTGTGTTTAATTTAGTTTCATATCTTATTTATCTTTACGTCAGAATATGGTTCTTGATCTTATATCTTTAAACGAGCAATTCTTGTATATATATTTATATATATATTTCGGTGATCTCGGAAACGGCTCTAACGATTTCGTTGAAATATGGTATATGGGGGTTTTCGGGGGTAAACAATCGATCTAGATTAGTCTTATGTTTGGAAAAACGCGCATTTTCGCATTTTCATGCGTTTTTCTATCGACGCAGAATATGGTCGCAAATTTCGTCCGCGGCCGGCCAATGTCCATTTGGTTCAGCGGGTTAGGACGCGGACTACAAGAAATGAGTGTTTTGAGTTCGAATCCCGCTCGGTGACTTACTTTTTTATGTTTGTTCAAGTTTATATATTTTTTTATTTTTATTGTTTTTAGACAAGTTTAAAAAATGTAGTTAATGTTGCTTTCGAGTTTTTATTTTATTTTATATTTTATTTCAAGCTACTAACATAGTTATTTAAGTGTATGTATACTAACAAATTGATGCAGATCTGAAATAAAACTATTATTATTGTTATTATATTACAATAAATAATAAATTATATTAGTAAGTACGATTAATATTATTAATAATTGTTAACTCCGAATATGATTATGATAGGTTTTAATTTTCATCATGAATAACAAATTCCATTATAATGTACCTAATAATTATTTATTACAAGGTAAAAAACAACATTTCCATGGCAAGTGTGATCTTGAACGCTCTGAATCTTTTCTTTAGTAAGTATTTTTCGCGTCCTAATCCATCAAGGATACATCTTAGACTCGTAGGTACTAATGCGTTCGGAATAAATAATGACATTGCTGCAGGTGGGTATCACACGTAAATGTAACAGGGAATTACATTTACGTGTGATACCCACCTGCAGTGCTCCAAATTGATAAGGAATTTGCATAAAAAGAATTTAAAATCTGCAGAGCGACTGTTGTCATAGATCTTGTTACATTCTTCTTCTTCTTCTTCTCAATATTGGCTTTTCCGTAACTCGACGTCTATTGCGCCTATTTGCGTTGGAGGGTGTGTGGCCGGATCACTCCAGCGAGCCCAGCTCAGCCAGGAACGCTCCAACTCCAAGGGCTTTCACATTCGTGATCGCTTCCTGGACGCTGCCCGGCGAGCCGAAGTTACCTCGCCCGGTAAGGGGCCACCCCTCTGCATTCAAGCAGTATGGGGGCGGCAGTTTCTTTTTCCTCCATACTTCCTCTGCATATGGGACTGTCTGATCTTGTTACATTTAATAACTTCGAATGTTTACAAAATGGCCTCTCCTACTCACGCTAACGGTGTTCGATAGTTCATTAATGTTTATCAATTATCTATTTCTTGGAGATAGAGTAACTAAATATTTGTTACTTAAAAAAGTTGCCTAGTTATAATCTGATACAAAGCAATGGTCGTTAGCCAACAACTTGATATGATCTCCAGACGTGACGATACGCGTTTAAATATAATAAAATTACTCACGAATAATTTTGCAAGAAAATAAAGCTCTGTTCTATAGTTAAAACATGATCGAACACAGTTCCAAAACCGATCTTCATTCTTGATAAATAGACCCATTTTCTTTATAAAAATATCTAGGTCGTTACGCCACCGCTTCGTCGGTCAGGCACCCAATTTGTCACTAGATGTAGGCACTTTGTCCGTTCGCCGAACGTTGATATATTCTCTCCGGTGTGAGTGTCATCTAAAAGACGAACGGGATCACGGATTGCGGTATCCACACCCTTTGAATAACATATACGGTCCTGTTCCCTTTATCTGCTTACTGAAGTGGCATAAATATTTGCGGAGAGGAGAAAAAGAAAAAATTTTTTTGGCTCTCGTTGTTTCTGTAATCCTAATGGGTTGAGTCAGTGTTTTTTGTTACTTCGCCGTACTTTTCGACTTAAAAGATTGAATATGTGAATACGATAATAGAATATCCGCAGTCCCATTGGAATATCCGATATTTATTCCCGCTGGAGATCTCATATTGTGGATGTCTGCGATAGGATTAACTATGTTTTTTACACGACTGCCCAAAGCAAAAAGAGTGTTATGTGTTCAGGGTTCATGTATGTTTGTGGGTATGTGAGTTTCTTTATTCCACCATAACTTCTAAATGCCTGAACTGATTTAGATAAATAGGGTATCGTTAGAATCCTTACAGCATTCCGAGTGACACTGGCTATATATTTTTTTAAAAATCAATATGGCGACTGTAAGACGCCATTTTTAAATGGGAAAAACTTTTTTTTTCTTCTATTATTACAATATAGGCATCAAATGAAAGGCCTTGATGAGCACATTCCAAAACTATATAATACTCTTTGATCAAAAATTTTTCCATCATAAGGTCCCCCGACTGCAATGACACTTGCTGTTTAACTTTTTAGTTCGTTTTTGGCAGGGCAGTCGTGTTTTTAATATTTTTTTAATTTATTCATTTTTAATAAAAAAAATTAATTTATTTATTTTCATCACATTTGTATGGGAGCGTTTATATGGATTCAAAAGGGCCGTACGTAATTGAATCACTAACCGTGCAAGAATTGAACGAAATTGATTGTAGAAAAAGTATGTATTAGTAATCAATTCATATAGTAAAACCTATAATAATGTAATTTAATAATATTTATGTGTAGGTATAGGTACTATCAGGATTTTATAAGTAGTGCATATAGATAAACTAGCGACCGCCCGCGACTTCGTCTGCGTGGAAAGTTTTTTTGCTATCCCTCGGGAACGATATTGTTTTTCGGGATGAAAAGTACCCTATGTCCTTCTCTGTACCCCTGAGAACGTGAATGCAAAATTTCATGATGATCGGTTCAGTAGTTAAGGCGTGAAGGCGTAACAAACAAACAAACAAACAGACTTTCGCATTTATAATATTAGTAAGGATAATTTAAAAAACTCATTATGATATGAATACATTCATCGTCGTATGGTATATTTTTTTTAAATGACCGACAACAATAGTTGTTAGGTAGGTACGGTCAGCAACAAAAGTTGTTGAACATTTTAGTCCTTTGTCATAGTAACTATTTTGAATAATGTTTCGAAGTGTGAGACATCTTTGAAAAAGTTGCTATGACAAAGTACCAAAGCGTTAAGCTACTTTCATTGCTGACTGTACCTACTCGAGTATTTCCCATGAAGCTATTATAAGGTTCTATCTTGGTTCTATCTGTTTGAGCGCTTGGCATGACGCCATTTTGTGGCAATATTTTCATGATATTTTTGCTACAAGCAATTTCACAGAATAGTGAAAAATTTTGAGCATATTTTTACTTTGAGAATTTCCCTCACATCATTCTCTTCACCTTTATTCTGTGTGAGAGCGACACGTCTCTACACAAGTAACTTTATCTTTGTAACATCCCTAGGAAACATTTGACCGGGATAAAAAGTATTCTATATTTTAATCCAGGCTATAAACTATCGGTGTGCCAAATTTCATCAAAATCCGTTCAGCTGTTTTGCGTTATTGTCATCCAAACAGTCAGCGATTGAGGCTCAGTCCACGGGGACGCAAACTTTCAGAGATTTATCCAGCAATTAACAGTTACGAGTTTCAGCGTCTTGGGATTTACACAACGCTTCTCAGTCTTGTAAACAATTTACGCTAGGGTTTTAATTAGCGTTTTAATGTGCGTTAGTACCAGTAGATGAACTCCACCCCCCCTTTTGTGTTCTTATCAACTTACATAAATATGAGAAACCGCTTTGTTGTGAGACCTATAAAAAATACGTCATTTATGATAAAGCAGATTACACACTTATTAATGACGAGCTAGACAAGGTGGACTGGGATGCTTTATTCAGTAATAAATCCGCGAATGAAGCGGTTTCCTCATTGTACGAGGTTATACTGACAACTATTAATAACCATGTTCCGAAAAAAGTAGTTAAAAGTTATTATTATCCAATTTGGTTCTCACCATCCCTGATCCATATTTTCAAAAATAAAATCAGGCGTGGATTAAGTGGAAAATTTATAAAAATCCAAGTGATTATGAAGATTTTAACATCTATAGGCAACGGTTTAAGGTTGAGTCAAAGAAATGTTATGATCAATACATGATGTTAGTGGAAAGTAGTATTAAGGATAATATTAAGTACTTTTGGACGTACATTAGAAATCGGAAAACTAGTTCTGAAATACCTAACAACGTATCATATAAAAATGTAACCGCAAATGACCCAACTAGTATATGTCATTTATTCTCCGACTTTTTTTACTCAGTTTATGAACCCACGAATCTGGATGACAACTTTGACATAACTGATTTACCTGACACAAATACTTATATCATGTTAAACATTCACGATATACATTTAACGAAGGAATTGGTTATTAAAGAGCTATGCGCGTTAGATATCTCTAAAAGTGCGGGTGTCGACGACATTCCACCCCTATTTTTCAAACGTTCTGCAAATGCATTGGGTTATCCCTTACAGTACTTATTTAACCTTTGTTTGCGTGAAGGTTCCTTTCCAGCAGTCTGGAAAACAGCACGGGTAGTACCAGTACATAAAGGTGGCTCCAAAAGTAATGTCGAGATAATTCTCGACATTACTTTTGGCGGTAATCCGCCCAATTTCTATACTGCCAGTAGTCTCAAAACTTTTCGAAAGACATATACATCGAAAGACATAACATCATTTATCCTGCCATGCATAACATCATAATAAAACAACAGCACGGTTTTGTGAAACAGCGTTCCACAACTACGAATCTAATAGTTTACACTTCTTATCTTTTTGAAGGGATGGATGCAAACAAACAGACAGACAGTGTGTACACAGATATACAAAAAGCTTTCGATCGTGTGGACCATAAATTACTGTTAGATAAGCTAGCATTTAACGGAAAACGGGGAAACTTATGGCGCTGGTTTAAATCCTACATTATGAATCGAACGCAAAAAGTTGTGGTCAAAGATCACGAATCTAAATTCGTTTCCGTGAGTTCTGGTGATCCACAAGGCTCAATTTTAGATCCCTTATTATTCATTATTTTCAATAATGACATTAGCACCTGTTTTAAATTTTGTAATTATTTATTATATGCTGACGACCTTAAAATCTATCATACTATTAACTGTTTAGACGATCATATAAAGTTCCAAAAAGATTTAGACTCGTTCACAGAATACTGTTCGATTTACAAACTTAAATTAAGCATTAATAAATGTAAATTGATAACTTTTACGAAAAAGTATCAAGTCAGTCAATACCTTGTGGGGAGCAATTGGAAACAGTTAAGCAAATAAGGGACCTAGGGGTAGAATTAGACACGAAATTGCATTTAGACACCCATGTGGAAAATATTATTAGTAAGGCTTACAAAATGTATGGCTTCACAATGCGTTCTAGTATTAACTTCACTCAACCTTCTACCTATTTATGTTTATATAAATCTTTAATCCGCCCGCAACTGGAATACGCTGTGTCTGTATGGAAACCCCAATACAATAAATATGTGGATGCACTCGAGTCTGTTCAGAAACGGTTTTTAAGAACTTTACACTATAAATGTCAGCGTCGACCTTTGGCGTACGACAGATTGTTAATTGGATATAATCTTTTAACGCTAAAATCAAGACGTCTTCAACTTGAATTAATGTTTTTATACGATCTGTGTCATAACCGATATGATTGTGTTGAACTTAACAATAAATTATGTTATCGAGTTCCCTATTGAACCCATAATCGAAACGCTACTCGTCTATTTGCCACCCATGTATGTAGAACAAAAGCTGGCAAACGTTCTCCTTTGCATAGAATTACTAATTCGTACAATAATGATTTTAATTCGCTTGATATTTTCTCAACCTCTGTTAATTCATTCAAAAAACAATTGTTAGAAATACTAAACAATAAATAAACTATATTAATTTACTGCTATAAAAACATATTTCATGTTAGAATGATATCATAGTTTGATACATGTTAATCTTATCATAAATAATTTATGTTTTGCTGAATGAAACAATTGAAACATACCTACTGTGTAATACCCACATTTTTTTAGGTTGACCTTGTAAGTTAAATTTGCAAACATATTATCTTTGTACTAATACCATAGCATAAATAATAGTACTAATACCTACTCGTATATAATGTTTAAAATAGTTTTAATGTAGCTACCAGTTTTTTTGTTCTCTAGAGAAAGAATCTTATTTATACTATGGTATGGTATAAAGTACACAGAGGTGTACTTTATAGCATCGCTTCTTAGTAAACCTATTTTTGTTTAAAATACTGTCGTGGTTAATGATGTTGGTGTCACAATGACAAGGGCTATTTATCATATCACTAAGTAAGAATACTTTATCGTTACACTGTTTTTTAACCCAAATAAATTGAAAAAAAAAATGTGCTATGAAAGTACTATGTAAACAGAGACTAAAATCATAGCCGAGAGATAGTCTTGACAGCGAATTAGGCTTTATAAGGCTATTTCCAAACAGCTTGTTATGTTGAGCTCGGCGTGAGATCTTTTCCTGTACCTACCAAAAATGTTAGTTATTATCATTACTTAAAAAAAGTATTGTATAAATCTATATCAAAGATAATGAAAACTATAATTACTATCTAAGATTTATATCAGTCCATACCTATATCTTTATAATTATGGAGGAAAAGTAAAGCCGCCGCGCGTGACCGAATTACGAATACAAGAAGAACGTAATTTCAAGTGACTGTAAATAATTACCATTGTCATCTTATCCAAATATCTAGAGCGTTTGGATATCAGTTACAAAATGTCTTTTGTTATCTCGATTAACAATAGTCCGTGAAAAGTATATAGGTATATAAGTGCGTTAGTTGAAATGTGGAGAACAATGTTAAGGTTCAATTGGTTGATGGTGGCCGGCCTCTTTGCCTTCGGTGAGTGGAGTTTGTTTTTTTTTACATTAAATGAGCCTATTCTTGGCCACATTCGAGAACCATAAGGCTAAGAAGAGGCCGCAGATGGAGCGAGCTTGCCCAGAAGAAGTCTATTCACTCTGGCTTTAAATATCGCTGGGTTGTATGCTTGGGGAACTAGAGACCCAGGCAGTAAACTCCACTCCTTAGCTGTAAAAAGCATTAAAAAGGAAGATGAGAAACGCTTCGTGCGTATGCGTGGAATGTCAATCAAATAGGGATGATTAGTTTTTAACGGTGATTATGACTTTTTTTTTTATTATTTATGATTATGACTTTGTTATGAAGATAGTGCTTAACAGGGGCGTAGCGTGCCTTGGCGGGGCCCCGTATAAAAATTTGTTTGGGGGCCCTTAGGAAGGACAAAAAAAATGCATAAAATTAAAAGAAATATTTATTCATCATAATTATCTATCTGTCACTTTTTCCAAAATTTTTACAAACAATCCAAATTAAATATAGAACGTGTAACAGAAAGGGGATATCAACTCGAAAGGCGGTCAATGTACTCGTGAATCTGAATACCTTTTAACAGAAAAAAAAACAAATCGAAATAAAAAATTTGAACTCTCCATAGAAAATTTGAATTTGCCGCCAACATTTTGTATGGAAAGTTTTTTTTCTGTTGTTAGGTGTTCAGTTTCACGAGTACATTGACCTCCTTACAAGGTTGCCACCTTTAGGAACAAAAAAGTCGGGACAAGGGCGGCGGCGAGCGCGAAGGGCGGCGGGGAGCGCGAAGCGCGAGCCGCGAAAAAAATTTTGGTAAATTTTCTAAATGTTTACTGGCAGTAAAACTACTGTAGACTAGTAACTGATAAATAAAGGACATATTGAATGTATGTGGCTGTTTGTAATTAAAATACTCAAAATCAATGGAAGCAAACGGGCGGCTCAGCAAAGTGAGAGGGAAATAAAAATGAGAACTTACCTTGCTGTAGGGAAAGAAGATACATTTGATTTAATGTTTTATTTTTATTTTGACTATGTTTCCATGCATATTTTGTATTACTACGGGCCTCTCATTAATTTCGCGTCATTTTTATATTTATTTACGAATTCCGAACAAGACAATGTCTTTGGCAAATTCTGCTTTCATTTAATCAGCAGAGCAACGATTTCTAACATTATGGGAAAATACTCGCTCATCATAAGAATTTGAAGGGATACAACGCAAAATAAGGCATTTAACTTGATGTCCTTTCATCTTTCAAACATTTTGTCCCATTTTTTTATCAACACTTTGATTTTGATCGCGTGTTACATCAAAAATCGGGACAAAAGTGATGGATCGTCGGGACGCGGGACAATATGATCGAAATCGGGACTGTCCCGGCAAAATCGAGACGGGTGGCAACCCTGCCTCCTTGCGGGTTGATACCCCCTTTTTGTTACACGTTGTATACTCTCCTTGCCTATTTTTCGGCCAACTGATTTATGCGCACGCTTTACGCGGGAAAAAAGTAGCTTTTTTTGACCTTTACCATTTAAAAAAAAGTTTTTATTAATTTTTGATTACGCACGTTGGGGGCCCCCGTGGCCCGGGGGCCCCGTATAATTGATACGGCTGATACGGCGGTAGCTACGCCCCTGGTGCTTAAGAATATTATGATGACTGCCAACTAAAATATCTAAAAAGATTACGATTACAAACGACAAAAATGTGAAAATCTTGAGGATTTTCCAACCATCTCACTTGCTTTATCAATAACAATATACAATTTAAATGAAGTTTTCTCATTAATATATTTCTTAGCATTAATCATTAGATTATTTAGTTATCAGATTATTCGACAATACAAGATCTGGACCTCTTACACAATGTAAAATGTGATAATCATCTGAAGATGTGTCTAATCAAGAAGCTTGTACCCAGTAAAGGAATGATGTGGACAGATGCAGAGGATAATGGAATCTTGTAGCCAATTATATACCAGGGGGGTAATTACGTAACTTTGTTGCAATCAACTCTGACAGAAATCGCAGTTACATTGCTGCTTTAGTAAGAACCAATGTGACAACTATCTTAACTAAAGCCGCAATGCAACCGCGCTTTCAATCGATTTCAATCGAGAATTGTTAGCAACAGCTTTACGTAATCAAGGTACAGTTATTTGTTATTTATTGCGATTGCAGCAAACGGATGGGATATCAATGACATTATATCGCGTACGAGAATAGACTCGGGATGGGTGTGCGGGAAGACACGACTGGCGGAAGATGGCTCGCACTACGCCAGTTTCAGAGGCGTGCCCTACGGCAAGCAGCCCTTGGGAGAACTCAGGTTTAAGGTACTATGGCGAAAATATGACATAGCCTTTTTGGTCAATGAGTCAATCGGTATCAGCCGACCCTGGTCCAATTTAAGAATAATCATATTATTACAAGGTTTGCTATAATGTAATTGATTTAGCCTCAGTTTTCCAAAAAATAATAATTAATTTATCTTTTTATTGCTTAAACTAACACAGAAACTTTTGTTATGATTCGAATAGGTTGCCATGCCAGTGACATCTTGTCCCTGTCACTCGAAGTTATAAAGCTTTTAGTTTGAAGCTTGTACCATTAGGACTTCTATGCTAGTAGGAAATAGACTGAATATTGCATGTCGCTTTGTGCTTTTGAAAACGTACCGTTCCTTTCTAGATCGATTATTCCAACTAAATCTAAATACATATGTTACAGTTAAAACTCATATGCGGTCAAAACCACTTTTGACTGAAAAAATCAGTCAAAAATGGTTTTGACCGTTGCTCTCAGTTGAAAACAGTTTTGACTGATTTTCGCAGTCAAAAGTGGTTTTGACCAACATTCTCAGTCAAAAGTGGTTTTGCCTGATTACTATCGGTTAAAACTCATAAAAAGTTATGGAGGTTAGTGAAAATTACCACAAAAATATTTTTTTTGATAATTTTATATTTTCATAAATATATAGTTTCATAAAACTATTTATAAGGTACAACGTTTAAGTGTTTTGTCCATACAAAATTCATTCGACATTGTACCGAGACATGTAAACTGCAAATACGCAGAAATTCGATCTCAAAATATTTATTTTACTTTTTATTTTAAATATAATATTGAAACTATGTCATTTTGATAGTTTTTGGAGGATATAGCTGTTTGCGTCCATGGGCTTTTACTTTAGATACCTACACCTGTCTAGTCTGGGTAGGGCTAAATGAACAGAAACTGCGCAGTGGAGCTAGGTGGAAATAAGCTTTTTACACATTTCAGTGTATGATCACCGCTCTTTTCCGCCCAGTTCCACATCAGTGAAAATGCAACTTATGCCATGCTAACTTATAAATTACTTTTAAAAATAAAAATAATTAACAGGTAGTTTTTATTTTTATTATTTTTTAATGCTATTTATACGTTAGCATGGCTTTGGTTACGTTCACTGTTTCACTGATGTGAAGCTGGGCGGAATAGAGCGGTGACGGTGATCATAAACTGAATTGTGTGAAGCTTAAATTATAATTACTTATATCTCATCATTTCTAAAACTTTCACTTGTTTAATTATTAAATAGGCTCCTAGTCCCCCTCAATAGCAGTTTTAACTAACATTCGTGGTCAAAACCACTTTTACCCGACATAATTTGGTCAAAATCGATACTACCCATTATTTTTGCAGTTAAAAGTAGTTTTGACCAACGTCATTAGTTAAAACCAATTTTGACTGCAAAAATCAGTCAAAAGTGGTTTTGACCGGATATGAGTTTTGAATGTAACATATACATTTCAAAGATCTGAGTGACTGACTGAGTTATACATCAACGCACAGCCCAAACTGCTCAACCTAGCTAGAGACTTGAAATTTTACCTTATACAGTGTAGGCATCGACTAAGAAAAGATTTTTGGAAATTCCACCCCTGATTTCGTAAAATAGGGGATGAAAGTTTGTATGAAAGTCCGTCAGTTTCGAAGTTAACATCTTTAAATTGGATACTAATATTGAATATTATACCCAATTTTTAATACTACAAACTAGCTTTCGCCAGCAACTTCGTCCGCGTGGACATTCGAGAAAATCCTTAGGGATCCTTTAACCTGAACACACTAGAGCAGGGACGGATACCGTTATCCAAATAATACCGGTATCTTACCCAAACATAACGTTATCGTAACGTTACTCACGAAATACCGCTACTTATCAAGTAGCGTTACTAAAATACCGATACCATAACGTTATTATGATAACGGTATTTATAACGTTAATTTAGCGACCTGGTAACGTTATTTTTAACGTTAATTTAGCGCTCTGACTTGTGCCGCCGCTGCCGCACGGCATTAACTTATTAGTGACTCTTGCTCCGATGCAATAACGCGCAATTCAGACGGGTAGATTTTAGAAATGGGGCGCCTGACGTTGGAATTGAAATATATCGCATTTTGTAGAGTTTTGCAAGGCCTTTCAAATGATTTTAGACTCCCGGCGCGGAAATTAGATTTTTTTAACACGTTTTTATTAGGTTGCTTTCTCGTTTGTTTGTTTGTTTGTCCGCAAAGTTTGCGAACGATTTTAAACTAGCTTCCCGATGAGCTAGAGACTTGAAACTTTAAGCATAGGTCAGAACTGGAATACAATGCAATGTTATGGTGTCATTGAGCTGATCTGATGATGGAACTGGAAGAAGGCCACAGAAACTTAATGATGAAACCATACCACCCCATTGTGATTAGGCTTGTCAGAATTGTCTTGACGAGTACTCTGATGGGAGATAAGGTCCAGGGTCTGATGATGAAGCTGGAAGGTCATGCTAAAGGAACTCAATATTGAAACCGTGCAATCCCATCGAGTTTGGGCTCATTTGAATCGTCTTGACGAGTACTTTGTTGGGAAATAGTGTCCGAGGATCTGATGATGGAGCCGGAAGATGGCCATAGGAACTCTATAATAAAACCACGTTACCCCATCGAATTTGAGCTCGTTTGAATCGTCTTGACGAGTACTTTGTTGGGAAATAGTGTCCGAGGATCTGATGATGGAGCCGGAAGAAGGCCATAGGAACTCTTTGATAAAACCATGCTACCCATCGAGTTTGGGCTCGTTTGAATCGCCTTGACGAGGACTTTATTGGGAAATAGTGTCCAGGGTCTGATGATGGAGCCGGAAGAAGGCCAATGGAACTCTATAATAAAACCATGCAACCCCATCGAGTTTGAGCTCGTTTGAATCGTCTTGACGAGTTCTTTGTTGGGAAATAGTTTCCAGGGTCTGATGATGGAGCAGGAAGAAGGGCACTGGGACTCTGTAATAAAACCATGCAACCCCATCGAGATTGGGCTCGTTTGAACCATGTTGACGAGTTCTTTGTTGGGAAATAGTTTCCAGGGTCTGATGATGGAGCCGGAAGAAGGTCACTGGGACTCTGTAATAAAACCATGCAACCCCATCGAGATTGGGCTCGTTTGAACCGTGTTGACGAGTTCTTTGTTCGGAAATAGTTTCCAGGGTCTGATGATGGAGTAGGAAGATGGGCACTGGGACTCTGTAACAAAACCATGCAACCCCATCGAGTTTGGGCTCGTTTGAACCGTGTTGACGAGTTCTTTCTTGGGAAATAGTTTCCAGGGTCTGATGATGGAGCCGGAAGAAGGGCACTGGGACTCTGTAATAAAACCATGCAACCCCATCGAGTTTGGGCTCGTTTGAATCGTTTTGACGAGTGCTCCGATAGGAGATGGTATATTTTCAGTCTAAGCTCGTTAACTAAAAAGCATAAAATAATAATTTACTGAAAAAAAATATTTTATAAAAACACGTTTTTAAAACGGACTTAGTCATTAAGGCTCAATTACATTACACAATTTTAAGCACGCGATTTCAAGACTAAGCATGGTGTAAACGGACTAAGACAGTAAGAATCTTAAAATCGTGCGGCCTAGCCCGCTCGGTAATAAGATTTTTAAAATTGTGTCGTCTAAATGCACGCACGATTTCAAGACAGTCTAACTGTACCTACGACGGCACGTCAGACGTAACAGTTGTACTACAAAAACCAACTTTATACCTAAGGCATAAAGGCGTTCTCAAGGTCAACGTGTAGAGGTAATGTGACAGACAGAGACAGACTCTGTCTGACTCGCGACAGATAGACGATACTGCCACAGTAGAAGATAAGTTCAAAAAGGAATGTTGGTTTTTTAACACGTTTTCATATGGACGTTTTCTTGTTTATTTATTTATACTATTAATATTTATAAGTAAGTTCGTTTATTTGTTTGTCCGTAATTTTAGAAAAGAGTATTTTATACTAGGTAAGTACCTACCTACCTAGCTTCCCGATGAGCTAGAGACTTGAAACTTATAGGTAGGTAGGTTGTTTTTAACACGCTTTTATTAGGTTGCTTTCTCGTTTGCTTGTGTGTTTGTTTGTTTGTTTCTCCACAAAGTTTGCGAACAATTTAAACTAGCTTTCGGATGAGCTAGAGACTTGAAACTTTGAACATAGGTCAGAAATGGAAGGCAATGCAATATTATGGTATCATTGGGCTGATCTGATGATGGAGCCGGAAGAAGGCCACAGGAACTCTATAATGGAACCATACAACCCCATCGTGCTTGGGCTCGTTAGAATCGTCTTGATGAGTTCTTTAAAGGGAGATGAGGTCCAGGCTCTGATGATTTAGCTGGAAGGCCATGCCATAGGAACTTAATATTGAAATCGTGCAACCCCATTGAATTTGGGCTCCTTTGAATCGTCTTGACGAGTGCTTTGTTGGGAAATAGTGTCCAGGGTCTGATGATGGAGCCGGAAGAAGGACACTGGAACTCTTTAATAAAACCACGCTACCCCATTGAGTTTAGGCTCGTTTGAATCGTCTTGGCGAGTACTCTAATGGGAAATAGTGTCCAAGGATCTGATGATGGAGCCGAAAGAAGGCCATAGGAACTCTCTAATAAAACCATGCAACCCCATTGAGTTTGGGCCGAGGGACGGGCGGGTGCTTCTTCCCGAGTGGATAACGCGTCGGGTATTTACGAATATGCGGCCCGCGCGCGAGCCGTCGCGTTCGCGTTGGTGTGCGGTGCGGTGCGGTGCGGCGTGTGTGTCCGTCTAGTTATTCACAAGAGCGACAGTCTTGTTTTGTTGGATACGTTTCTTGCAATTTGCATTAAGGGCCCTATCACATTTTTTTGTCGAAATTTCGATTTTGACGGATTTTAGCGATACAACCTAGAGAAACCTTTGGGTCTACTAAATACATTTATATGTGTACGCGACAAAAAGTAATATGATGATTCACTGGAAAGTTAAAGGGTTAGAAAGGAAAATGAAAGTTGGTGAACGATTTCTTAGAGTCAACTTGGAACATACACAGAAAGACAAACAAGTTTAAACAACAAATAAAAGTATAAAATTTGATTTTCTTATGAAGCAAAGATTATTATGATATAATTTTTACGTAATAATAATGATGTATCTAGGAGAAATCCACAGTTAATTCTGAGCTTTTTTTAGCAGTTTTATGGTTTTTAATAGGGATTTTTTTTTCACATATTCCATACATAATTTCGAAATTCCGAGGCCGCTATGAACTATTCGACTATATAAGAGATAACATTATTTTTTTGTTATTGCAATTGTTTAGCATAGTTGTTCAATCCATGAGCTCAAAAAAGTGCCTTCGCGCATTTTATGAAAATCTTTCTCTGCAATTTCGGGTTTAATTATAAAGTTAAGCAAATTTTCAAAAAAGCAAGGCCGCTTTGATCTATTCCAATAGCTATTCTGCACCATTCAATTAGTCAAAAGTGTTAATGTATTTTTGTTTCTGAGATCGATAACGCCAAAATTGGCCATTTTACGCAAAAATCACAGTCGGAATGTAATATGACTCTTAAGTAAGTACCTACACATTAGAGGTTTTTATCTACTTAAATAAAATGATACTAGGTAAATATACCTACTACTACTTCATACCTACTAGGTAAAATATTTCTATTCGTGAGCCTTTCGAATTTTCAACCTAGTCAGATATTAATGTCGTAGTGTAGGTTTCTAATAGGTAGATAATAGTTGAAAAAATGATTGATTAATATATAAGTAAGGAGATAGGTACCTAAAATTTTATTTGACACGACGACTGCAAATTGAAAATATTTATAATTAACCTCTTAACAAACAATGATTAAAGAAAAGGAATTTGGTATTAGGTAGGTGCTTAAAGAACTAAAACAGAAAATAAAACAAATACAAAAACTACAATGTAAATAACTCCAATACTACGTTGATTGAAAAAGACATTAGAGACTTACTGCCTTCTCTTTTACTATGACAGTAAGCACGGCCGAGCGTGCTAGAAATTGTGTGGTGTAAATGCGCGCATTCTTAGTCGTTTAGGCTCAATGGGGAGGCGAAGGCAAAGTGAATTACAGATGGCGCTTCAGTTTTTGGACCCATTGTCAGTTTTAGCTTATATTGTCTTGACTGTGTATTACGTGATTTTACTTTCTTAGATTATATTTTTTTCGGTTTTGCGGACAAACAATGTATTCTATGCTAACTTTAGCTCAGATAAAAGAAGAATTACGGAAAAGAAAAGCCAAAACAACAGGCAAGAAAGTTTATAGCAACTTACAAAAAATTGCTAACAAGCACTACATTTCTTTAAATTTCGTGTAAGATTTACAAGTAATCTTTTTATTTCAGATTAGAAGCATATGATTCAAATTTTAACAAAGCAACTGAGTGTGAATTTCCGTGTTTATAGTTGCCTCATGATGCCTTCTGTGCAATAGTAATTTCAGGTTTCTGTACTGGAATTTCTGTACCATCCAAAATTACACGAACCGTTTTATCATATTTATTTTATTATTCTAAGGTGCAAAAGCACTAAACTTAAGAATCGCCTAAGTCTTTTCTTATCTACAACTCGACCAAGATAATTAGGCGAATGACAGCTACATGACGGCTAAGTTTATGACACCGTTTTAATTTGGTCGTGTTGTAGTAAATAAATTTCTATTAATTCTCTGTTTGGCCCCAATATTGGGCTTATTCCATATTTGATATACCTAATTCATCCAAGTTATAAATATGTTAGAAACTGCTGAGGTTGAAATATTAGAGAACAAAGCTGTTATAATTCAAATGTTGTTTTATTTTGGCGAAGCTTCATCAAATTCATGAAACATTCCTTTTGATTTATAATGTTTCTCAGGCTCAGCAAATGAGAAAATTGAGGGAAAAGCATCTTTTTTTTTATATTTTTTTGCCCAATATTTTTTTTGTTACTGGAAAATCGAAGAACTTCCATATTTTACAAGTTACATGCATAACAATGCAGCATTTTCTCAGTATAAAATTAAAAAGTGCAATACTCCAAGAGATTCCCATACGTTTTGACACTTTCTTTGAGGCGGCCGGGTACCAAAGACCAGACGCCACCTATCGGGATAAAATTGCGCTTTTCCTCCCCATTACACTATACAATTTTAAGCAAACGATTTTAAGACTGTCTTGAAAACGAGTAAGAATGCGCTCATTTACACCACACAATTTCTAGCACGCTCGGCCGTGCTTACTGTCATAGTAAAAAAAAGGCAGTAAGTCTCTGTCTTTTTCGATCAACGTAGTTAGTATTGGAGTTATTTACATTGTAGTTTTTGTATTTGTTTTATTTTCTGTTTTAGTTCTTTAAGGAGCTACCTAATACCTAATTCCTTTTCTTTAATCATTGTGTGTCAAATAAAATTTTAGGTACCTAGATAGGTTGATTAATATGCAAGTAAGGATATTCTTACTTGCATATTAATCAATCACTTTTTTTAACTTTTATCTACCTATTAGGTACAGCTGGACCATAAAGAGTTGACAAAAATTGAGGGTGCCACTTTGTATGTAAACACGTCAAAATCACGAATAATTTGGCAACACTGACTGTATTTTGTACAGAAAAATTTTAGTTCCATTTTATTTAATTTCAACTCTTTATGGTCAAGCTGTACCTACATAACATTAATATCTGACTAGGTTGAAAATTTGAAAGGCTCATGAGTAGAAATACTTTACCTGGTACAGGTGTGCCCATACTTTTTCATAAAGAGATCGACTTAGCAAAAATTTATGACTAAGACATTGACATTTTGACGGTATAAACCTACCAAATATAACGTGTTAAGGTGGTTCGTCAAGCTCAGTAGCGCCACCAATGGAAATAAATCATTTACGTTTTATCAAGGGCTTAGAATAAAAGTTTTAGTTATTTTGCGCAAATAGAAGAGTAAAGTGCAATATTTAAATATTTTTTATGGCCTCCAATATAAACAATAAGTTATGAATGTCGATATACTCGATATTGCTAAATGTGGCCACTTTCGCGATTTCAGAGTTGGTCCTATAGTAAAAGTTTTTTAGTTTGACGGTCCGAAGAAACTGTTCTCATTTTGCGTTAATTCATTAACACATTGCATATAACAAGAAAAAATATATTGCATATGTAAAACTACATTGGGTGCAATATGTCAAATCTGTTATCCTTGGCGATCGACCTTGAAACCTCTTGCGATCGACCAGTCGATCGCGATCGAATGTTTGTGCACCTCTGACCTAGTAGGTATGTAGTAGTAGTAGTAGGTATATTTTAACTAGTATCATTTTATTTAAGTAGGTAAAAACCTCTAATGTGTAGGTACTTACTTAATGCAAATTGCAAGAATCGTATCAAACAAAACAAGACTGTCGCTCTTGTGAATAACTCGACGGACGCACACACCGCACCGCACACCAACGCGAACGCGACGGCTCGCGCTCGGGCCGCATATTCGTAAATACCCGACGCGTTATCCACTCGGGAAGAAGCACCCGCTCGCCCCTCGGCGCGACCCGCCCCGCGGCCGCGCCACGCCTGCCCATGGCGTCCGGCTCAGAAGGTGCACATCGTCGTTGTTGTCGGTCGTGCACGTATCGACCTACCTAGATATCGCGTTATTATACGTTACACTATTTCCGAACAAGTTACTCGTCAAGACGATTCAAACGAGCCCAAACTCGATGGGGTTGCATTTGCATGGTTTTATTATAGAGTTCATATGGCCTTCTTTCGGCTCCATCATCAGATCCTTAAACACTATTTCCCATTAGAGTACTCGCCAAGACGATTCAAACGAGCCCAAACACAATACGGTAGCGTGGTTTTAATAAAGAGTTCCAGTGTCCTTCTTCCGACTCCATCATCAGACCCTGGACACTATTTCCCAACAAAGCACTCGACACTCGTCAAGACGATTCAAAGGAGCCCAAATTCAATGGGGTTGCACGGTTTCAATATTAAGCCCAATGATGCCATAATATTGCATTGCCTTCCATTTCTGACCTATGTTCAAAGTTTCAAGTCTCTAGCTCATCCGAAAGCTAGTTTAAATTGTTCGTAAACTTTGTGGAGAAACAAACAAACAAACACACATGCAAACGAGAAAGCAATCTAATAAAAGCGTATTAAAAACAACCTACCTACCTATAAGTTTCAAGTCTCTAGCTCATCGGGAAGCTAGGTAGGTAGGTAGGTACTTACCTAGTATAAAATACTCTTTTCTAAAATTACGGACAAACAAATAAACGAACCTACTTATAAATATTAATAGTATAAATAAATAAATAAACAAGAAAACGTCCATATGAAAACGTGTTAAAAAACCAACATTCCTTTTTGAACTTATCTTGTACTGTGGCAGTATCGTCTATCTGTCGCGAGTCAGACAGAGTCTGTCTCTGTCTGTCACACGACCTCTACACGTTGACCTTGAGAACGCCTTTATGCCTTAGGTATAAAGTTGGTTTTTGTAGTACAACTGTTACGTCTGACGTGCCGTCGTAAGTACAGTTAGACTGTCTTGAAATCGTGCGTGCATTTAGACGACACAATTTTAAGAATCTTATTACCGAGCGGGCTAGGCCGCACGATTTTCAGATTCTTACTGTCTTAGTCCGTTTACACCATGCTTAGTCTTGAAATCGCGTGCTTAAAATTGTGTAATGTAATTGAGCCTTTTTCAAGACAGTCTTAAAATCGCTTGCTTAAAATTGTATAGTGTAATTGAGCCTTTACAAAAAAATCCGGACTTAAAATATTAAAACGGACAAGTAAAAACAAACTAATAACCTATACCTACAGAAATTTTAAACCTAAAAATTTTAAACCAAAATACGTGGGGCGCATGCTATCTATATATATAAAATTTAAAGTCCTGACTGACTGACTGAGTGAGATATCAACGCACAGCCCAAACCGCTGAACCTAGAGACTTGAAATTTTGCACACAGATACCTTATACAGTGTAGGCATCCACTAAGGAAGGATTTTTGAAAATTCCATCCCTAAGGGGATGAAATAAGGGTTGAAAGTTTGTATGAAAGTCCCTCAGTTTTGAAGCTAGGATCTTCAAAATTTGTGTTTAGGCTGATGATTGAAAATAAATAAATACGTGTCTCAGCGTTTTTCAAAATTCTACCCCAGAAGGGGTGAAAAGGGGGATGAAGTTGTGTTTAGAAGATAATCCTTTATTTTTGAAGTAAAAATCGCTAAATTTGTAATTTAGGCTTATGGATGGAAATCTAACGCAACGCATATTGTATTGGTAAAATTTCAACCCCCATGGTGATGAAATGGGGATGCAATGGGGTAAATAAACCTAAAAATCGATATGGATGTCGTTATTGGGGTTTTCTGAGTTGACGATTGCGAAAATAACATTTATTTTGAAGTCCAACACGGTGGACATGATTTTACCCCTAAAGGGGTGAAAATTGGGTTCAAATTTTGTATGGAAAAACAATATGAAATAGACAGTACAACTTTAAACTTCATATGAGTACGTCTAAAAATAAATATACATATATTTTGTTATTTTGAAAATCAACCCCGTAGGGGGTAAATGGGGTAAGTAAACATAAAAATCGATATGGATGTCGTTCTTGAGGTTTTATGGGATAGTGATTGCAAAAATGACATTAATTTATAGTCCAACAAGGTGGACATGATTTTAACCCCTACAGGGGTTAAAATGGTGTTCAAATTTTGCATGGAAAAAGAATATGAAATAGACATTACAATTTTAAAATTCGTAGGAGCACGTCTACTCGACAAGACGATTCTAACGAGCCCAAACACGATGGGGTTGTATGGTTTCATCATAGAGTTCCTGTGGCCTTTTTCCGCATCCATCATCAGATCAGCTCAATGACACTATAATATTGCATTGCTTTCAAGTTCTGACCTATGTTTAAAGTTTCAAGTCTCTAGCTCATCGAGAAGCTAGTATAAAATCGTTCGCAAACTTTGCGGACAATCAAACAAACAAACAAACGAGAAAGCAACCTTATAAAACGTGTTAAAAAGAAGACTACGGCGAGGGACACTTTGGAGGGAAAAATGGGAGGGGAGCGGTGGGCATCCGGCATTTTTGGATTCAGAATATATACCAAAAAGTAATACGATTTGCGTTTAGACTCTAGACTCCTAATTTTTCAAGTTTTTGTTCAGACTAAGCCTCAAACGATGGCGCTGAGTCAGTGCTAATATGTCAAACAAATGTATAAGTACATTAAGAACGTGTGGTGCATCAGTGTGCAGTTATTTATTCCGATTTATTAACTTTTGTAAATTGTCATCGCACGCAATTAATTCGCACGACATAGAGTTGACGACTTTCGATTTTACTTACCTAGGTACTTCAACTTTTTAATTGTCATTTCGTACGAATCTACACTTTAAATATTATTATTTTTTCAAAATTAGGCCCAAACTGTTACCGCCTTCACCACTTAGAGGTGCTCCCAGCTTGTTATTATATTATGCTAAACATCTTAAACCTGATCTCTTTGTTTTGCACATCAAATGATCTTCGTTTTTTTGTAAACACATTTATATGCAAATAAATTAAACTTGGTTCTGCATCAAGTATTCCAGGTCTTCGATTTTTATAAGTACCTCAACAAAAAATGCTCATCAGGCTAACAACTTTAGCAAAGGTGTCATGGACCATTATGGTTCTGCATCAGGTGTTCCAGATCATAGATTTTTATACCTGAATAAAAAATGCTCATTAGGCTGAACAACTTTTGCTAAGGTGTCATTTTTATATGTTGCATAGTTTAGCTGGACCATTATGGTTCTGCATCAGGTGTTCCAGACCATCGATTTTTATACCTCAACAAAAAATGCTCATCAGGTTGAACAACTTTTGCTAAGGTGTAATTTTTATATTTTGTATAGTTTACCTGGACCATTATGGTTCTGCATCAGGTGTTCCAGATCATCGATTTTTATACCTAAACAAAAAATGCTCATCAGGCTGAACAACCGTTGCAAAGGTGTCATTTTTATATTCTGTATAGTTTAGCTGGACTATTATGGTTCTGCATCAGGTGTTCCAGATCTCCGATTTTTATACCTCAACAAAAAATGCTCATTAGACTAAACAGCTTTTGTTAAAGCGTCATTTTTATATTCCTTTTCCTTATTTGGACCATTATGGTTCTGCATCAGGTGTTCCGTTTTCCAAAATCAATTATCCCCTAAACTATGTCCAGGTTTAACAGCTGTATAAAAAAAACTTTCATTCGAATCCGTTCAGTATTTCCGGAGATTAGCGTGTTCAAACAGACACACTTTTTTTAATTCTTACTCTATTATTACTATATGTCTTCATCGCCCCAGATATATATTTTTTAAATATATGTAATGTACAGACACACTTTTTTTACTGTTTTATTAAATGTAAGGATTATTACATGCATGGCGAACTGAAATGTTATGTTAGGCGACCGACAAAGCCATGCGGGCCGGCTACGGACTTGAGTAACGTTACCATTACCGTTACTTAATTACCGATATCTCTAACGTTAATAGGGTAACGTTACTAGAAAGAGACAACTTAATAATTACCGATACTAATACCGGTATTTTTTACCGTTATCAGTAACGTTATTTGTATAACGTTATAACGTTACTGATAACGTTATATGATAACGGTACCCAAAAAATACCGGTATTCCTGTCCCTGCACTAGAGATTGCAACCCGGTATGTTTCTCAACCCGGCCGGGCTAGCATTCGTCGCCAACCCGGCCCGGGCCCGGCGGACCCGGCCGGCTTGATATATTAGAGACGAAACCTACAAGGTACTTTATGAAAATTTGCTGTTTTTGAATGGAAAAAGACAGTGATTCAAGGCTACGAATCAATATTTATTTCATACTAGCAAATCAACAATAATCACCATAATCACTCACTCAAAGTCTCAAAATCACTGGTTTAATACAGAATTGATTACTTTTTTACTGTCTTATGGACGGAATAGTAACATAAGTATTAGTAATTATTAATTTTTATAAGTTTAAGTAAGCAGTTCTTTCTCTTTACTCCTTATAGTGTCTATTTGAAAACATAGTATCAGAATAAGAAACTAATAACGCAGCTCAAAGTCAAGTACTAAACTTATAAACTTAGATTATATAGATAGATACATTTTGGTAGCTTTGTTGGTAAATAAAACAAATTCTTAGTTGCCAAAAGCAAAATATTACCTACTAGCTTTCGCCCGCGACTTCGTCCGCGTGGACATTCGGAAAATCCTTAGGGGTTTTTTGACCGAGAAAAGTATCTGTTTTAATCCAGGCTACAAAATATCTGTGTGTGCCATTTTAAATCCGTCGTTTTTGCGATTGAGTTATAACATCTCTAAACATCCAAACCTTCACTAAATAACTTTTTAATTTTTGCAATCAACATTCCATTAAACTTAAATAACGATTTCCATAAAGATTTTTAGGTTTATTTACCCTGTTTAAGCCTCGATTACATACGCCGATTTAAGGAACCAATTTAGAGTTGCTACTCGTATAAATAAGTTAAATTTTAACAGTGAATTTGCACAAATGACGGAAAGGTCAACATTTTTTATGATTTTTTATTTTCAATTCTCATCTCCAATCTTAAACAATGTTTACTTTTCCGTTATAGTGTAGATTCGATTTTAAAATCGAACTTATACAACAATATTTTATTGTCAAGTACGGGTGGCAACCCGAAATTGGTTCCTAGCTAGGAAGCTAAATTCGCAGCATTACTCCTTAAGGGAAAAAAATCAGAAAGTCACAAAATACATATTTGCTTAATTTTTTAAATTTCTACTACGAAGTTGTAGGTTGCAATGACGATAAAATATTATTTTTCCACTGGATTGATGATATTTTTTATTAATTCCTGGGCCATTGCAATCATGGGCATAGAATAAAGCACTATTTAAAGACGCTGCTATAAACTATATTGTATGTCTTTCCATTTGGCGCGAATACATACAAATTCTGGGCAGTAGACACACGCGACCATGATACATATAGTTGACCATGGGAAAAACATGGCTTTTCCAGATGAACCCCTGCTACCTGTAATGTTTGCCCTTGCGCTTTATTTATAGTGATAGCAAAGCTTAATTTGACTGGAAATAGAAGCCTCTTAAACTGGAATGGTAGGTCAACTGGAATGGTAGGTAATTAGTGGGGATTATTGGGATTCGAGGTATCATCACACTTTCCCCTTTTCCTACACCTGTTAAAATAGTGGCTCCGATGATATTTTGTCCTAATTGTGTGATACGAAGCCTCGTCCCATTACATAACCGGGGTGCATCTATATTTCGCATCAGCATGACCGGTACACCTAATTTCAATTCGAGTTTATGCGAGGGTACACCGGAAAGCTCCAGAGAATTTAAAAATTCAGCGGGGTATGAAGTGCTCTGTTCTGTGTCCATGATTGTATCTATAGAAATATACTGTTTTGTTTCTCCCAGCACCTCTTTCAAAATTTCAGTGTTTAGTTTGTTGACTTTTTCATTTTTTGGTGCAAGAATTGCTCTTGCACACAACCACTGATCACAATTTAAATTATTTTGCAAGTCCGGGTAAACTTTAGCCATGAGCTCCAAATCGTTTTCCACCAAATGACAAAATTCCCTTGTTAGTAAAACACAACCTTCAGCATCTGTTTCCAAACGTCCATCACCAATTTTCAATAGAGTCTCTGCATAAAGTCCCGAAACTACGTCATTATAAAGGTGTACTCTCATATTAGTTGTTAGACTAAATTTTTTCACTTTTTCCCATAAGATTGATGACTTGAGACAGGCTTTGATTTCATCTGCAGGTGTGCCCTTTTGGATCACCGGTAGAGTTTGTCACCAGCCAGTAAAACTGCCATTCCTCCCATAATATCTGTACTGTCTCGCAGGTCCTGAAGAGTACGGTTTAACGCCTCTATGGCCTTTTTGTGAGACATCGTACTTTCGTCCCACACTAATAGTTTACACTGTCGTAGCATCATACCTCGACAACTATTTTTGCTGAAATTGCAGATAGGTGACTCTTCTTGTGCAAGATTTAACGGCAATTTTAGAACGGAATGTGCAGTACGGCCACCGTTGAGCAGAGTAGCGGCTATACCAGAGGAAGCTACGGCAACGGCTATTTTCTGGTCTTTTCTTATGAACGTCAATAATAAGTTCAGTAAAAACGTTTTTCCGGTTCCTCCAGGGGCGTCGAGAAAGAAGAGTGCACCCTTCCCTGACTCTACTTGACTTAATACCTGATGAAAGCCGTAACTTTGTTCTGGAAGCAACCGCGGAACTAATTCAGTTACTTGCTGATGCAACGCTGTGAAATCATAATTTAATTCTCGAGAAATTTCATCGTTTAAGTTATTTTCGTCTGATCGTCGAGGGCTCACCATTCCAAAATCTTGTAGCTTCTTCCCCGCCATTGTCATAACCTTGTTTTCAATCTTCGTCAGCGTTTCGTTGTAGATGTTATCATTAAAAGTCATATCTGCATGTAATTGCTGCAGCCGCCGCAAAATATCTTCCGCCATGTACTCTTCGTTTTTTCTGGATGAAAAGTACCCTATGTCCTTCTCTGTATCCCTGAAAATGTGTATGCAAAATTTCATAATGATTGGTTCAGTAGTTAAGACGTGAAGGCGTAATGGGCAGTTTTTAACTATCCCTCGGGAACTGTTCGTTTTTTCTGGATGAAAGGTACCCTATGTCCTTCTCTGTTCCTCTGACAACATGTATGCAAAATTTCATGATGATCGGTTCAGTAGTTAAGACGTGAAGGCGTAATGGACAGTTTTTTAACTATCCCTCGGGAACTGTTTGTTTTTTCTGGATGAAAAGTACCCTATGTCCTTCTCAGTACCTCTGACTTCATGTATGCAAAATGATGATCGGTTCAGTAGTTAAGACGTGAAGGCGTAATGGACAGTTTTTTACTATCCCTCGGGAACTGTTCGTTTTTTCTGGACGAAAAGTACCCTATGTCCTTCTCTGTACCTCTGACTACATGTATGCAAAATGATGATCGGTTCAGTAGTTAAGACGTGAAGGCGTAATGGACAGTTTTTTACTATCCCTCGGGAACTGTTCGTTTTTTCTGGACGAAAAGTACCCTATGTCCTTCTCTGTACCTCTGACTACATGTATGCAAAATGATGATCAGTTCAGTAGTTAAGACGTGAAGTCTTAATGGACAGTTTTTTAACTATCCCTCGGGAACTGTTCGTTTTTTCTAGATGAAAGGTACCCTATGTCCTTCTCTGTACCCCTGAAAACGTGTATGCAAAATTTCATGATGATCGGTTCAGTAGTTCAGACGTGAAGGCGTAATGGACAGTTTTTTACTATCCCTCGGGAACTGTTCGTTTTTTCTGGATGAAAGGTACCCTATGTCCTTCTCTGTACCTCTGACAACATTTATGCAAAATGATGATCGGTTCAGTAGTTAAGACGTGAAGGCGTAATGGCTGTCCATTACGCCTTCACGTATCCCTTGGGAACTGTTTTTTTTTCTGGATGAAAGTACCCTATGTCCTTCTCTGTACCTCTGACTACATGTATACAAAATGATGATCGGTTCAGTACTTAAGACGTGAAGGCGTAATGGACAGTTTTTTAACTATCCCTCAGGAACTGTTCGTTGTTTCTAGATGAAAGGTACCCTATGTCCTTCTCTGTACCCTTGAAAAGTGTATGCAAAATTTCATGATGATCGGTTCAGTAGTTAAGACGTGAAGGCGTAATGGACAGTTTTTTACTATCCCTCGGGAACTGTTCTTTTTTTCTGGATGAAAAGTACCCTATGTCCTTCTCAGTACCTCTGACTACATGTATGCAAAATGATGATCGGTTCAGTAGTTAAGACGTGAAGGCGTAATGGAAAGTTTTTAACTATCCCTCGGGAACTGTTCGTTTTTTCTCGATGAAAGGTACCCTATGTCCTTCTCTGTACCCCTTGAAAACGTGTATGCAAAATTTCATGATGATCGGTTCAGTAGTTAAGATGTGAAGGCGTTATGGACAGTTTTTTACTATCCCTCGGGAACTGTTCGTTTTTTCTGGATGAAAGGTACCCTATGTCCTTCTCTGTACCTCTGACAACATTTACGCAAAATGATGATCGGTTCAGTAGTTAAGACGTGAAGGCGTAATGGACAGTTTTTTACTATCCCTCGGGAACTGTTCGTTTTTTCTGGACGAAAAGTACCCTATGTCCTTCTCTGTACCTCTGACTACATGTATGCAAAATGATGATCGGTTCAGTAGTTAAGACGTGAAGGCGTAATGGACAGTTTTTTACTATCCCTCGGGAACTGTTCGTTTTTTCTGGACGAAAAGTACCCTATGTCCTTCTCTGTACCTCTGACAACATGTATGCAAAATTTCATGTTGATCGGTTCAGTAGTTAAGACGTGAAGGCGTAACAAACAAACAAACAAACGGACTTTCGCATTTATAATATTAGTAAGGATGTGTTTTCTTAAAGTTTAGCTATTAAAACCAGTGAGTGTTACCAATTTTCTATGAGTTGGCGCTCCCGCGCCGCGGTTTTTATACCTACCGGGTCCGGTGACCGGGCCCGGTAAGAATGGCCGGGCCCGGTGGGTGTCAAAAAGAGCACCGGGCCCGGGCCCGCGTTTTTGCACACGCGCAACTGTGTGCGTGAAGTCTGGGGCTATTGAATGAGCACACGATTCGGCACACGAACTAGCACAATTACCTCATGTAATTGATTGTGGGGCGGGGCGGAGAGTTCCTTGCTGTACGGTAGTACTTATATATCTATTCTGTGACCGGGATAAAAAGTATCCAATGTTTTAATTTCATCAAAATCCGATCAGCTGTTTTACGTGATTAGGCGGATCCCCATCATGCGAGCAGCCTCGTGCTAGGACTGCTGCACGGCAAACATCCCGCCTTACGAGGCAGCGCGCTTGGTGGAGACCCGCCTAATCAAGTAAAACAGCTGATCGAGTTTTGATAAAATTTAAACACAAAATACTTTTGATCCTGGTTGGATCCCTAAGTATTTTCTCGAATGTCGACGCGGACGAAGTCGTGGGCGAAAGCTAATTTCGAATATGGTATATAGAAAAACAAATATTATTAATTCAGGAGCTGCAACCAGTCGAACCCTGGAGAGGTTGCCTCAACGCCACGGTTGAGGGTCCCATCTGCCCTTTCCATAACGTCTTCTACGGCCCTCTCCTGAAGCCTCGGAACATCAGCGAGGCTTGTATCTATGCCAACGTCCACGTGCCTCTCAACACATTTCACGGAGTCAAGTGGCCGCGGCCTGGTCTTCCGATCCTTGTCTTCATCCACGGAGGTGGATGGGTCGATGGCTCCGGAGACTCTGACCTCAATGGCCCAGAGTATTTAGTCTTTAAAAAAGTTATAGTGATCACATTTAACTATAGGTAAAGTATTTACTCGTGTACTAGAATGAAAAATAATAACTCGAGATTTAAATGGAAGGATAACCGATTGTATTTTTTTAGAAAGGATGTCTTCGGTTTTCTGTCTCTGAACACCACTAAGATACCCGGCAACAACGGTCTACGTGACATGGTGACGCTGCTGCGCTGGGTGAAGAGAAATGCGCGGAGCTTCGGTGGCAACCCTGATGACGTCACCATAGCTGGCCAGAGTGCGGGCGCATCAAGCGCACATATTCTTACTCTTTCTCCCGTCACTAAGGGGTTATTCAAAAGGTAACCTTTTACTAATGAACATGATGATCAAAGAGTTTAAAGAAATATTATCTTAAATCTTGTTATCATGTTTCTTTCAGGGCGTGGCTGATGAGCGGCACTGGCATCCAAAGTTATTACAGCACCTCACCAGTTCTAGCACAGCAAGTGGCTACTTCGCTCTTCCAAACTCTCGGAATAAACTCCACCGACTACGATGCGGCACACGATATTCTCGTGCAGCTACCATGGGAAGTGATCGCGAATGCCAGCGCTATTGTATTGTCAGCATCCGGTTTGACCAGCTTCGTGCCAGTCACAGAGTCACCTTTACCAAACGTCACTCCAATAATACCAGAAGATCCAGAAGTAATGATAGCTAAAGGTTTTGGAACCGATATACCACTAGTCATTGGTTTTACAAACGTGGAGGTTGAAACGAGTCGCCCTCGTTTAGAAGTACTTGACATATTGAAGCTTCGTGAAGAGAATCCATTGGTGGGCCTGCCCGTGCATTTGTTATACACCTACCCCACGAGAGCTCTGAATGCTATGGCAGAAAAAGTTACAGCGAGGTACTTCGGTGATGAACCGGCGACACTGGACCGGTTCGTAAAGTTGGGTACAGAAACTTACTTCGCGTACCCTGCGCTGAAACTGGCTAGGGCAAGGGCAGCGAGCTGCGGGGCCCCAGTTTATTTGTACAAGTTCTCTTTCGGCGCCGACTACAGCGCGTTCAAGACTGCACTCAACCTCACTTACCACGGAGCTGGCCACGCCGAGGACTTGGCTAGAATACTGAAGGTGAACTCTCAGCCTGTGTCATTTTCGGCCAAAGATGAGAACATGACGGATTGGATGGCTAGTTTGATATTCAACTTTATGAAACGCGGGTAAGTTTTACATTATATGAAAATCATTAATAATGATAATAGTTTTTAACAGTATACCAACTAATACAACAAGCTGGAGGACGTGTACAAACACATTGGTTGATGATGGATGACAAAAGTACCTCTATGTAATTAGTGAATAAAGGGCGGATTTAAAGAGAGGCCCGAGATGAATTACGAGCAAGTGAAGGATTCTAACGATTGAATCACGACCGTAAGCCACTCCATAATGAATCACTATTCATGATGTGTTCGAATCCTTAGCGACGTGAGTTATTCATGGCCCTCGATATAAATCCGTTTTATTCAAGAGGAGCATACTATACTTTATACCATGACTTAAAGTAATATATTATTTGCACAAGGAATTTGTATGTAGTATTTTATGAGCAAGGAGTTTGTATAGCAATGGGTGCATTCCAACAGACTAATGGCTGAGTCATCCATCGCCATGGAGTATATTTTAACCATGGAAAGTAATAAAATAGAACATTAAAACAAATTACTTTCCATGGTTAAAATGTATACTGATCAATGACTTAGCCATTGGTGTGTTCGAATGCACCCATTGAGATGGAGGTTGAATTGTGTCCTAAATCCAAACACCAAAATAGTGATTAAAAGTTTTTAATCACTGTTTTCAGAGAATATAATAAGATTTTTAGAGGGGGAATGATTTAAAATATTTTTCTCCCTTATGCTCTGTAAGAAGCAAGCCTTGTGCGGGAAGCATTTATATTCTAAATTCCCGCGCTCGCCTGTAATGTATTCCATAACTACATTGCTCAATACCAGAATAATGAAGTGATACATAATTTGTTTACTCGTCAACTGTAATATTTGGCAGTAATCCGGCCTACGGGAGCGGCGCGGGCGCTTGGCCGGCGGAGGCGAAGGGTCCGATGCAGTATCAGAACATCACCAGCCCACAGTTCAGCTACATCCCCATCACGGACGAGGATCGGGAGCTGGTGGAATTCTTCGATACACTCACTGACGTTTAAATATAACTTGCCGACACAAGTACCGTCTTTGGTCACTTACTGGGAAGTCTCGGCGTTAATTTTTGTAACAATGATTTCAGAAAAGTTGTTCTTACCTATTTTAGTTCCTTTATGAGGTTGTTGAAATGCTTCATATTAAAAATTAAAAATACCTTTGATTCAGGGGACTATTAGAGCCAGTTCCATTCAAAGGTGCTGAAAGGTCTTTATTTGTTTTCTTTTTGGATGTTTTTGGAAGGTTACTTGGCAAAAAAAAGGAAGGAGCCGAAGCGAAACGAGGGCGGGTCGCTAGTTCTATATAATTATCGAACCTGCTTACAAAATTTCAAGAGAATCGGTTGAGAAAATGCGACCTGTAGAGGAGAACAAACGGACAGACATACAGCGGACAGACATACGAAATAATTTTTGCTCAACCTGAAGCAGAGACGCTTCGCTCTCGCTCAGTTAATAACATTTTCATTGTAATCTATTTAATATTGAAACATCCACCAATACATATTTGATGGTGAGTTCCATAGTCCATCTTCCTTATTCAACCATTGTGGAATTCCACAATGTGAAATCACAGCAGCACTCACAACATCAGCCATTTTAATGTTCCCACTGCTGGAGCACAGGGCTTCCTTATGGGTGGATAAGGAGGGCTCATCGGGCCATAACCCATCACGCGGGCCCATTGCGTATTATTGGTATTAATGACTGCCCATTGCGTATTAATGACTACAAATGCAGCCGGTATCAAGCTAGAGATAATTAATATTTACTCACCCATCCTATGACCGACCTTTGCGAAAGTTGCTTAATCTCCGCAATCTCTGGGCTACACCCTAAACCACTGTGCCATCGAGCTCCTCACTGTGAAATTACGTCCTTTATTTTCCAAACAGCGTCGACTTGAAAGAATACTCAAAGATATTTTAACTAAGCACTTTATTACATTTCTCTTCTCCTTGTTGAAACTCCAAAACATTTCCATTGCGGCACTAACATGCCGAAGTTATCTCCACCCTTTCTTTGTGCCCCGCCAAATTAAACTCCAAATGACGTCGTAACAGATTATGCCAACTGTGACTTCACTCTTGAATTCCGACTCAGGTTAATTATGGCCCACTTTATTTTATATTGGTTCTCCAAGAGGACTAGGTCATTACGCTTTTTATGGTCTCTTAGTAATGTATGTGGAAAATGACGATGTGAGATTAAAATATGAAAGAATTAGTTGTGCAATTAAAGGACAATGAGTTATTTTGTTTCAGACCAGTCCCCTATTTTTTTTGGATTGTAGTGTATGGAAATGCATTGATTTTTATTGCTTTTGGATATCGTTTCAATTTATTTTATGACACCATGAGTTTATTCACTGGCTGAAAAAGATAATCAACCAAAAGTGTACCTTTAGTATTTAGTGTTTCAATAGACAGTAATAGCTTTGGTGATAAAGGTACTTTTGGTATGTGACAATGTTTTATATTTATGAGGAAGTTTATTGAGTGTGGTAGTTTTAGGACAACAAAAACTAGCTATAAACAAGGACTGTACAAATCCGAAGTTGCAATGAAATTAAACTTTGCCAAACACGTAACCTTTAGCAAAATTAATATTCATAGCGAAATCTTCGCATTGAAGACTTTGAATTCCCATGTTCCTCTTCAAAACTTTTTAGTTACAAACTCATTAAGGTCAAAGTTTGACCTTCGCTATTACTAGGCTCGACGGAGCTAGCTTAAGCGATATTCACACTGCGACGCCGGCTTGACGTATGACTGTGGATTTTAAAATTGTTCTCAATGTGACATGTTTTTTAATAAAAGTCGCTCAATACCACACAGTGAACGTCTTTCGGCATATGTGGAAGTGGCACGTCGTTGTGGAACAATCACACGATTCCGTATAGAATTTTCCTCACCAACACCATACAGATAGAATTTGCTGTACAGATTCGCCCGTTTGGACTTTATTACAAGTCTATACGAACATTCTTTCCTTTCAATATTTATGCATGCGGCTACACTTTGTCGCAAAAATCTTTACGTATTCAAAATTGGTTCTGTGTTTCAGGCTTTAAAAGTTATTAGACGGACAGAGTTACTCTCACATTAATTATAATATGACAGGATTACTCTAGCTAGTGAGGAGGCAAAAAAAAACGTTTATTGGTGCGAATCGGTTTGGTTCCATTTTGAACGATGAAACAAAAACTAAATCGCGAAGCAGTTCACGGGAAAAGCGACAAGCAAATTTTCTCTTCATTGCACGCCAAACACGGTGCACAACGGTTAATTCACAATTTACGGAATCAGGATTTCGGTCGTCATTCCGCTCCGTTCGCCGACCGTTTCCCGTAAGGCGTCACAGTGTGAGAACCGCTTTATTGGCAAGAGGCTACAGATGCCATTAAGAGTCCCTAGATCGGTTCGCTAGTTAATAAGGGTCTCAGCCCTATTCAAAGGCTGTGATGTCTATAGATAGGCCGTTAAGCCAGGGATGAATGAGTGTATCGCGTCTATTCAATAGATGAGATTAGATTCCCGGAACTTCGGTATATTTAGCTACACTATTGTCCTAAAATAACAAAGGTGACAAGCCAACTTCTACACTGTAATTAAATTAACATTCTATTGTAACAAATCTGTATTTAAATAATCACTCTTTAAACTTGAAAATAGTTTCGCTATTTTTAAACTTTTCCCTTCTTTTAAAAAAAATCTCTGTTGCATGCTTAAAAAATTGTAAAGAATTAAGGTGCTTTAAAGTTTTTAATAACTAGCGGCAGCCCGCGGTTTCACCCGCGTGGTTCCCGTTCCCGTGGGAATATCGTAATAAAAGTTATTTCATGTTTTAATCTAGGCTATCTACTATCTTTGTGCCAAATTTCAACCAAATCCGTTTAGTAGTTTTTGCGTGATTGAGGAACAAACATCCAAACATCCAAACCCACAAACTTTCACATTTATAATATTAGTAGGATAGTAGGATTTACTATCCACTGCCGCTGCAGTGGAAGTAAAATCGAAATAATTATCTGCATTGCATTGCATGCACCGGTGTTTATTTTTTCCTACATAGGCATAGGTACATACTTCTCGTGTTACGTCAAGAAAACTCATAAAAAATTGTTGTCTTGAATTGTTGTTAATATAAAAACTCGTGACTATTTGGTATTCTGGGTTCCCAAAATTAACAGATAGAGATAAATCCATATTAAAATACCAAACAAATGAACAAAGGCTTTAATCATTTAGTGACATATTTTATAAAAGCTTCACAATAAATTTTTAAAGGCACTATCGAAACTGTCCACAAAGAGATTAAAATGATTTTCCAATAAACCGCAGCGGCGACATAAATGTTTTTGAATAGTATCATTCGACGATCAAAGCCTTTTTAAACCAAACACGAATCGGTTTTCGAATAACGAAACAAAATAGACTTTTAATACTTTGCCGAAAGTTAAATTGAGAGTCCGTAATAGCTGAATTTAATTCGCGTCCATCGTTCCAACCGCAACACAATAGCTGGAAAGGACTATACTAAACACTTTTATAATTACTTTTTTAATCGGATTTCAGTCTAGACTTCGGTATATTGAAATTCAATAAAAGTACTTACTTTTTATTTTGTGAATAATTTAGTTCAATATCTTATTCATCTTTATGTCAGATGGTTCTGAAATAAATTATAAGGTGTTTGGGCCTTATAAAGCCGAATATGGTAGATACTGGCCATAATATCAGCTGTTTCATACAAAAATTAATGGCGAAAATATCAAAATATATGAAATAGCTATTTTTTTTTCGCGATTTCAGAGTTGGTCCCATAGTAAATATTGTTCAGTATGATGGTCCATCTACCATATTCGATTTTATAAGGCTTTTACCAAACACTGTATTGTATAATTAATAATTGTTAACTTCGAATATTTTATTGTGATAGGATTTAAGTTTCGTCATGAATACCAAATTCCATTATAATGTACTATGGGCAACAGCGACTCTTAACCAGTTTGCAACAAAATTCGTGTGTGCGCGTATCGCCCCTACACGAACTAAACGTATTAATAATTTATTACGAGGTGAAAAATAACATTTCCATGGCAAGTGTGATCTTGAACGTCCTGAATCTTTTCTTTAGTAAGTATTTTTCGCGTCCTAATCCATCAAGGATACGTCTTAGACTCGTACTAATGCGTTCGGAATAAATAATGACATTGCTGCAGGTGGGTATCACACGTAAATGTAACAGGGAATTAGATAGCTCCAAATAGGCAAGGAATTTGCATAAAAAGAATTTAAAATCTGCAGAGCGACTGTTGTCATAGATCTTGTTAAATTCTTCTTCTTGATCTCAATGTTGGCAGTTTCCGCAACTCGACGTCTATTGCGCCTATTTGCGTTGGAGGGTGTGCGGCCGGATCACTCCAGCGAGCCCAGCTCAGCCAGAAACGCTCCAACTCCAAGGGCTTTCACATTCGTGATCGCTTCCTGGACGCTACTCGGCGAGCCGAGGTACCTCGGTTTTACTCATGTGCCTCGGTCGGTATAGATACTTATTAGTTGCAAAACTAATAATATTTATATCTATTCTGTGTTATTTGTTTTTAGAAAACATACAATTTGAGCTACTTTTTAACGCGAGGTCTATAGCTCACGGAGCCACTAGTAACTTCGAATGTTTACAAAATGGCCTCTCCTATTCACACCAGCGATGTTCGATAGTTCATTAATGTTTCATATCATTTATCTATTTCTTGGAGATAGAGTAACTAAATATTTGTTAGCTATAAAAGTTGCCTAGTTTCAATCTGATCTGCAACGGTCGTTAGCCAACAACTTGCTAATGATCTCCAGACGTGACGATACGCGTTTGAGTAAAATAAAAGTACTCACGAATAAGTTAGAAAAAAAGCTCTGTTCGATAGTTAAAACATGATCGAACACCGTTCCACAACCGATCTTCATTCTTGATAAATAGACCCATTTTCTTTTTAAAAATATCTAGGTCGTTACGCCACCGCTTCGTCGGTCAGGCAACCAATTTGTCACTAGATGATGGCACTTTGTCCGTTCGCCGAACGTTGATATATTCTCTCCGGTGTGAGTGTCACCTAAAAGACGAACGGGATCACGGATTGCGGTATCCACACCCTTTGAATAACATATACGGTCCTGTTCCCTTTATCTGCTTACTGAAGTGGCATAAATATTTGCGGAGAGGAGAAAAAGAATTTTTTTTTGGTTCTCGTTGTTTCTGTAATCCTAATGGGTTGAGTCAGTCTTTTTTGTTACTGCGCCGTACTTTTCGACTTAAAAGATTGAATATGTGAATACGATAATAGAATGCCCGCAGTCCCATTGGAATATCCGATATTTATTCCCGCTGGAGATCTCATATTGTGGATGTCTGCGATAGGATCAACTATGTTTTTCATCATATTTGTATAGGAACGTTTATATGGATTCAAAAGGGCCGTAATGGAATTACTAACCGTGCAAGTAATCAATACATAAAGTAAAACCTGTAATAATGTTATTTAATTATATTTTCAACACACTTGCTCGTAAAGTGAGCCCTAATACATCGCTTTTAGGGCCATAAACCGAGCTATAACAAACGCATGCAATAATAATATAAAACATTAGTCGGTTATAGAATTATCCCTACAAAGTTAAATAGGTACCTTACTGCAATTTATATGCGAGTAAACAGAGCATTCCCAATTTAACCTGGTAATACAGTTATTTTTTTAGTAACAACAAAGAGATTTTATGCCGCTGAAAATTCATATATATATACATTTTTTGGAATAAATAAACTTGTAAGTCCTTAATTAAGTCGAACAAATATTTATTATTATTAAATTATTCATAATTCATAATATTTTGTTATAAAATATTAAAATGTTTGCATTTTATCACTTAAAATTCTAAAAAACAGTCAGCGATTGAGGCTCAGTCCTCGGGGACGCAAACTTTCAGAGATTTATCCAGCAATTAACAGTTACGAGTTCCAGCGTCTTGGGGTTTACACAACGCTTCTCAGTCTTGTAAACAATTTACGGTAGGGTTGTAATTAGCGTTTTAATATGCTCTGAAAGTCCATGTAAACAGAGACTAAAATCTACTAAGACTAGTGGCTCTGTGAGCTGTAGACCTCGCGTTAGAAGTAACTCAATGAGGATCAGTAACGATTTTTTTTTGTTGCTAATAAGAAAGCGAATGCCACCACATGATTAACTGTGAAAAAAATTTACGACATCTCTTAAACTTGAGAAGTTATAAGAGGTAAAACACTGATTTTTTGGGGGTCCCTATGACGTCATCGCGACGGACGCGAACCTTATGTCGTACGTGATAAAGCACATATTGGATTGAGCTTGGCATTTCCTTTAAACCCTTTTAACTCAACCATTTCTAAACGGATTTTAAAAATTCTTTCACTAGTTTTCATAGATATCAATATGTGTAAGTATATATTATATCAATAAAACTATAGGATTCAAACCTGTTCCTAATCCTCATTGTAAGTTGTTTAAGAATAAATAGATGTTGCCATCGCCACGAGGTTTTCAAAGAACATAGCACTTTTTTTTTGAGTGAGTGCAAACCCAAGATTATTTCACCTAAATGTATGAAATTGCAGTTGAGAACACATTTCGTACTCGGGCAAGATATTAATAAATATGTATATAAAACTGGTCTTCATCTGATACTTTTTTAATCATACAAGTTTTCCCTTTTCAGCTTGTTTTTTTTACATTAGTTACCTTATGTGATACAAATTTGAAAATAAACGGCCTTTCCACGAAAGATTTTAAACACCGTTTAATTTAGACACTTTTTAAATTTGATGCTATCTCTATTTTCAAAAATATTTTCAAAAAAGTGACAGCATCACTTAAAAATTAAAACAGTGTCTAAGTTAAGGCCAGTATATTCGAAATTATCGAAATTGGCATATTTTTGATTCAACGAACGGTAAACAATCAAATATTGTTTATTTTGAGCAGATAAAAATACATGTTGAAGTTTCATAAACTTGATTATTTTTCGGTTAAAAACATGATATTCGTATCTTCAGTCGACTATAATATATAGAAAAATAGGTAATGACTTATAGACGAAAATTCAACGGTTGCTTTTTCAAAAATTTACTTTATGCTCAAAATAACAACATAAATATTGAAAAAATTAAAAAGTGACGTTATTTTTTATAACTCTTCACACATGAAGAAAAAGACAGAGACGGAGTTTTTTAGAGTATACTGGCCTTAAACACTTGTTAAGTGTTTTGTCGTAAGGCCATAACTTTTTCTAATCACAGTTCTGTCAATTAATTCAAGTTCATAGCTAAAATTAATTAAATGTTAAATTTTCTTTAATCAACTAAGTATTCTCATTAATGAAACGTAATTAGGTGACTCTGATCTCGTCAACGAACGAAGATCATAACATAATTTGATTTTCCACGTAAATATAATCAACATTGAAGATTCAAAATTATCTTCATATCACCATTTTAACTTTGTTTGGCCTGACTTGAGATAATTTGATACAGAAAACTCATCAAAAGACATACATAGTTTCTAATTACTTAGAAATTTAATTTGTTCGTAATATCATTTGAAAGTAAGACATTTGAAAGATCTTGTTAAAACATTTTACTAATTAACACAAGATTTTAAGCAGTTTCTTAAATATATAAAAACAATATTTAAAACTTATACTTTACAGGAAATAAAATTCAAAGAATCCAAAAATCTCGATATGTTTACAATTACAGTAATAATATTTTTTCTAATATATAGTCTGCGTCATTGTTCTTTCATTATTTGATAACTTGGACGAATAAGTTTGATAACTATAAATTTATAAATATATTTAAGGGTACGCACAGTTGGCACTACATTTTCTATCTTTTTTCGCCATAGGTACAGTAACATGCTCACTAGGAGAAAACAATTCGACCACTTCCACACTCTTTGGCATCAGTGAGGGTCGTCGCCGGGCGGTATTCTCACTTAAGCGAACCATGCCGCTGAGCTGCAGAAAGAGATAGAGTTCCATCTCCATGGTAAAGTACGGTGCCCGACGATCCAATATTGGTTTTACTCTAATACACACAGAATACATAACGTACCACGTTTATAATCAAAAGCATCAGCTATAATTACAAAATGTTCCTTATTTGAGAAGCTATTAGAAGAATACTCTTTGACGAAGTTTTATAAAACACAATTAACGTCAAGTGAAATTTCGGCATCAATAAACCTATCGCATAAAGGAAACAATTGCTAATAACAAGGCAGTATGTTAAAAGATCAAGAGCTTGTGTTGTACGGTTGACATCAGAAATGCCTGAACTTTTTAGAGCCATGTCACAGTATCTAACTGTAACGCTTGTTCAACAAAAAATCCAACTTCATGGAGCCACAGTTAGTACGACAAGGTAGTCAAATGCTTAGCTACTTCTGAAGCAGTACGACGACCGAAATCCGCAATCGACAGAATTCATTTGATTTGTACTCCAGCCTCTCATTTCCCTACTTTATATTAGCGGTCTTTTAAATGACTTAAGGGTTTCAGGACAAACATTTTTGAGATGTCTTTGTTGCTTCAAAAGTTTTTAAATTCTATTTTGACTTGTGGAAACGATGAGTCGGTATTTTTTTAACTTTATTTTTTCCGTTATCGTGGTCACAAGCTCGCAAAACGGATTGTCTGATCGCAGATTTGAATATCCTTATTTAAGTTATTGCGTAATTGGGTAATATTAATATATACATTATACTAGCTTCCGCCCGCGACTTCGTCCGCGTGCATATTAGAGAAAATCCTTAGGGAATCTACAACCAGGATCCGACCAGCCGTTTTTACGATATTTGGCGGGTCCCCACCAAGCGCGCTGCCGGTTGTAGGTTCCCTAAGGATTTTCTCTAATATGCACGCGGACGAAGTCGCGGGCGGAAGCTAGTTTATTGCAATAATCAGAATTGGGTCCAGATATATGAGTCTCCCTCTCCCTCTCCCTCTCCCTCTCCCTCTCCCTCTCCCTCTCCCTCTCCCTCTCCCTCTCCCTCTCCCTCTCCCTCTCCCTCTCCCTCTCCCTCTCCCTCTCCCTCTCCCTCTCCCTCTCCCTCTCCCTCTCCCTCTCCCTCTCCCTCTCCCTCTCCCTCTCCCTCTCCCTCTCCCTCTCCCTCTCCCTCTCCCTCTCCCTCTCCCTCTCCCTCTCCCTCTCCCTCTCCCTCTCCCTCTCCCTCTCCCTCTCCCTCTCCCTCTCCCTCTCCCTCTCCCTCTCCCTCTCCCTCTCCCTCTCCCTCTCCCTCTCCCTCTCCCTCTCCCTCTCCCTCTCCCTCTCCCTTTCCCTTTCCCTCTCCCTCTCCCTCTCCCTCTCCCTCTCCCTCTCCCTCTCCCTCTCCCGCTCCCTAATCCTTAACCACACCCCTTCCCATCCCCGACCTCTTAACAAAAATTTGAGCCCCTATTTCACCTTTTTAGGAGCTGAATCTGTCCACCGTGTTGCACTTAAAAATAAATGTCATATTCGCAATCACCATCCCATAAAACCCTAAGAACGACATCCATATCGATTTTTATGAATACTTACCCATATTACCCCCTAAGGGATGATTTTCAAAATAACAAATTATGTGTTTGCCTATTTATTTTTAGACGTGCTCCTACGAATTTTAAAGTTGTAATTTCGATTTTAGATTATTTTTCCATACAAAATTTGAACCCCATTTTCACCCCTTTAGGGGTTAAATCATGTCCACCGTGTTGGACATCAAAATAAATGTCATTTTCGCAATCACCATCCCATAAAACCTCAAGAATGACATCCATATCGATTTTTATGTTTACTTACCCAATTTACCCCCAAAGGGGTTGATTTTAAAAATCACAAAGTAATTGTTTGCTTATTTATTTTTAGACGTGCTCCAGCGAAGTTTAAAGTTGTAATTTCGATTTTATATTCTTTTTCCATCCAGAATTTGAACCCCATTTTCACCCCTTAAGGGGTTAAATCATGTCCATCGTATTGGACTTCAAAATAAATGTTATTTTCGCAATCGTCATCCTAGAAAACCCTAATAACGACATCCATATCGATTTTTGGGTTTTTTACCCCATTTCACCCCCATTTTTTATCCCCATAGGGGTCAAAATACTAACAATAACGATATACGTTGCGTATGATTTCCATCCATAAGCTTAAATAATAAATTTAGCTATTTTTACTTCGTAAATGAAGGATTTTCTTTACACAACTTCATCCCCCTTTTCATCCCTTCGGCAATAGAATTTTCAAAACGCTGAGACACGTGTATATTATTATTCAATCGTTAGCCTAAACACAAAATTTTAAGATCCTAGCTTCGAAACTGAGGGACTTTCATACAAACTTTGGACCCCCGTTTCACCCCCTTGGAGGGTGAGTTTAGAAAAATCCTTTCTTAGTGCACCCCTAGACCTCATAAGGAACCTACGTGCCAAATTCGGAGTCTCTAGACCCAGCGGTTTGGGCTGTGCGTTGATATGTCAGTCACCAATCAGTTTCTTCTTTTATATATTAAGATTAAATAATTATCTATTTTACGCCCCCCGTGCCAAGACACACGCCTTCCTTTTTTTTCGTATGTATGCCATGCCATGGCTACAAATAATTTGAATTTTTGGAGGCTGAACAAATAATTCTTAGAAAAAAACACGGTCACTATAAAAACATCTTAAGGAATTTATATTTACAAAACCAGTTTTATTTTTAAAATAGGTATTTCCTCTTCTTTATAAGACGCGCACTATCATCCTGTGATGTTTTATGCATGAACTAAAACAAGCACTTGTATATTTTAAGGCTAGCATATCTGTATTATGCAGTTAGTATAACAGATACTTGTAAACTATCATAAAATAGTTACATTTTAAGAAAATCGTCATCACACAATCTTATGTAACCTTACTGGAATTACATTTTTATTAATTTCATTATTTACCTAATAATTTCATTTTTCGTTATATTTTGTTAATAATTATTAATTTTCTAATAAAGTCAATTAAATTATTATATTGTGCATTATTTAAAAGTAAATTAATTTTATTAATTATCTTGAAATAACTTCTTTTTAGATTTAAATTTTATCGACATGAGAAAGAGAAAAACACAGTAAAAAGAAAACTGATTTTAAAAGCTAATTTTTGCATTTTAATTACGATATTTTTGGTTGGTTCGAAAAGTAGCTGTTATTATTGGGGAAAAAACGAAGCATTTCGTGTCTGGAATATCAAAGAAATCCATTACAACCTACTATAAGTAATAATTTAACTCTCAGGGATTTCCGGTTTTCCAGGAACTTTTTGGATTATTTATAAGCTGAGCTTGCGCACAACATGTTGTTTTACTTTTTTTATTTTTATTTAAGCCTTGCTTCCGCCCGCTCCGCGGTGGATTCCATTTCCCGTGTGAATTCCGAGAATTTTTCAACCAAATCTTTGATTTTAGCGCAGATAATAGAATACAAATCTAGGTTTTAGCTTCGCGATAATGAAGCAGTCAGCATTATTTTTTAAAATATGAAAATTAAGTATTTATCTGACAACAAAAAATGTATTTTACTCAATTATATTATTTGTTTGGTTCTTTTGCCTAATATTTAGGTATACAAATTCTTAAGAGCCCATCGTGCATATTGCTGAATAATTGCGTCCGTTCGAGTTATTGCTATTCCGTTATTACTATACGGTTAAGATGTAAGATATTTATTCACTTTCGCAGCCCCTCAGTCGAAGTCAAACGTATAAGTGTTTTGTTTCTTTTCCTCTTTCGAGAAATGATAAAGAATAACTAAAATAGATTTCATCATCTTCATCATATCAGCCGCACGACACCCACACTGCTGGGTATAGGCCTCCCCTAAGGATCACCACGACGATCGGCCCTGCGCTGCCTGCATCCACTGCAAAATAGATTTATAAGGCGTTAATGAATAAGGCCGTAAGTTAATTTTCCGCTTCCAAGATCCGAAATAGTTTAATTTCCTTTCTCATACTTTATTTGAACTCAAATTGAACCAAAATAAGATAATTCCATTACTTCAAATATTCAGAACATTTTGCTTCTGTAAAAGTTTAAAAAAGCCAACAGCAAAGAAACTTTTCCTTACGAATACAATATATTCAAAGAGAACGCATTCTCTCTAAACGGTAACATATTGAATTTGTCTGCATCCAGACGGAACTCGAGACTGTTCCATGGAATAAATAAGCAACAGAATTTTATCCCTCCCAGTCCCTGTGTCTTTGAAATAATAAAATTTTCAAACAATGGCGAGCGGAGGCAACTAGACTATCTCTCTTGTATTTAAAATATAAAAGTAGATGAATTTAAAACATTAATACAATGTTTAAAAGAATCTATATACCGTCCGTGCCCATAAGGTTACCGCTGCGCACTCGAACTTGTAAATAACTATGTAGTTGTAAGGGAGGATTTTTTAAAATAAAATTTAATTTAGATAAACCAGTTATCTGGCCATGGTTATCTCCAAGGAACAAGGGATCGCGGCTATTGTGTTGTCACGTCTTCATAGTTGGATAATTAAAAATAATTTGTTCGAAAAAAATGCATTATATGCTACAGAGCTTGATATCATATCGAGATTACTTAGCTTCGCACGTTATCGGTCTACAAGACCGACTCCGATTCCAAAGTGTGCTATACTTAGACCACAAACAAGACGATATTATTCCCGCAAGCATACAACCCAGCGATATTTAAAGACCGAGTAATAGGCTTCTTCTGGGCAAGCTCGCTCCATCTTCGGCCTCTCTTAGCCTTATGGTTCAGCTCGCTCAATCTTCGACCTCTTCTTAGCCTTTTTGGTTCTCGAATTTGGCCAAGAGTAAGCCCATTTAATGTAAAAAATGTGTCAATTTAAAAAGTTTGTTTTTAAATTGACCCAACCGAGGATCAAAATTGGAACATCGAGATGCAACTAAGAATACTACGATGCACTTGCCACTCAACCACGGAGGTCGTAATGAACATACAATACTGATAGTTGCTTATTCTGTGACTGTACGGAGTCTCATTTCCGTGCCGTTCGCCGTCTGCGCGCCGGACGGTAAGGGAACTGAGATACGTTTGTACTAGGTAATGAATAGGGTAGGGATGCGCCTAATAGCGCAGAATAAATAATGGTATGCAAACGCAACCTTTAATAAAAAAATATAAAAGAATTAATGGTTAAACAAACTTACCTGAAGTGAAGTTTGACCGTAATTGTACAAGACGTTGCATCCGAAGAGATTTATATTCACCAGGTAGTCCACTATTCTATGTACCGGGCACCGAACACATATTCAGAGCTAATACTTAAAAAAAATAAAAAGTCACGCACTAGTTTGCCTGCCGCGCTGTCAGATCTGTCAATGTCATTCATTTTAGAGCCATTTTCGCAAAAAAAACCACAAGGGGGAAACATTTAAAGGGAAGGGAGGGAATGTTTTATAAATCTCTTCGGATGCAACGTCTTGTACAATTACGGTCAAACTTCACTTCAGGTAAGTTTGTTTAACCATTAATTGTACTTCGACGTTGCATCCTCGAGATTTATATTCACCAGGTAGATGTTTAGAACAACATTTTTGCGAAACAATATAATTTTATTTGGTTATTCATTGAATAAACAACATAATAGTCGATCAACTGTGTTACTTATTTACTTATTTCACAATCAGTCATTAATACCTATTTCACAACTATTTATAATATTATTTTTAACATTAACTATTATAGATAGCCTCTGCAAAGGCTGTAACGGTTGCTAAAAACCTACTACTTATAATTAATAATTACTGTCGAACTATTCTTAAAAATTCATTACATCACTTCACCTGTGGAATGTGGGAAGTTCTGACCTCTGCCTTATTCCAAATCGCGACTCGGAACGCGGCCGTAGTGTCACACGGTGACAGATGATGTCATTGTTAATAATGACATCCACCTTCGTTATGTCAAGCTCGACCAATAGGATAAGACCGGGACTTCTAGATGATTCTCGCTGTTTTGAGGTGCTTCTCGATATTTATCTTGCTATAAATACGAACGATTCGCAAAAATCCTTTTCTTCTTTTCAAAACATTCGTAACCTTAACAAGTTACATTAATTTCATTTCATTTCTTTGTGTTGTGCAACCCCGTTTCTAGGGGTCGTACCTACGGGCAGGAGTTCCCCTACCGGACCCTCTCCTGCGCCGCCTACTACTACACCTCCGGGCACCTACCTGCCCGAGTCACCACCTGCTGCTTCCGGCCTACCCCGGAGCAACACCCACGCCGAGCCTGCGCACCCGCTTTTCTCCGAGCACACCCTCCTACTGAGGCTGGACCAACCGCTCCCTCAGCGAACGTAGCGCTCGTAATTGTGGTCCTTATAATCTTCGTCGTAAAAAGTTCGAATTCAACGTAGATGATATTGTCTGGCGAAAAACTTATTATCAAAGCGACAAAGATAAGAAATTTTCTAAAAAACTTGCTCCTAAATATATTAAATGTCGTATAAAATCTAAATTGTCGCCCTTGGTCTATGAACTTGTCGATATGAAAGGGAAAAATCTGGGTTCTTGGCATATCAAAGATTTTAAATTGAATTATTATTCTTAAACTTGTTTTTAATACTTTAAATTAAAATAATAATAGACAAGCAATATAAGTATACATTTTTAAATACTTATACTGTTTCCACTACTATAATTTACATTGCATGAAAATTTTAACTATTGTCTTTTAATTTGAATATAACTTTTGTTGTCTGAATGGAAGGGTCTTATTCACTTGTTTTGGGTTGTTATCTGGTTGGTTGGTCGTTTTTGTTTTTAACTGGATTTCGTCCAGGCAAAATCCTACTCTAAGAGGGGGGATATGTAACGGTTGCTAAAAACCTACTACTTATAATTAATAATTACTGTCGAACTATTCTTAAAAATTCATTACATCACTTCACCTGTGGAATGTGGGAAGTTCTGACCTCTGCCTTATTCCAAATCGCGACTCGGAACGCGGCCGTAGTGTCACACGGTGACAGATGATGTCATTGTTAATAATGACATCCACCTTCGTTATGTCAAGCTCGACCAATAGGATAAGACCGGGACTTCTAGATGATTCTCGCTGTTTTGAGGTGCTTCTCGATATTTATCTTGCTATAAATACGAACGATTCGCAAAAATCCTTTTCTTCTTTTCAAAACATTCGTAACCTTAACAAGTTACATTAATTTCATTTCATTTCTTTGTGTTGTGCAACCCCGTTTCTAGGGGTCGTACCTACGGGCAGGAGTTCCCCTACCGGACCCTCTCCTGCGCCGCCTACTACTACACCTCCGGGCACCTACCTGCCCGAGTCACCACCTGCTGCTTCCGGCCTACCCCGGAGCAACACCCACGCCGAGCCTGCGCACCCGCTTTTCTCCGAGCACACCCTCCTACTGAGGCTGGACCAACCGCTCCCTCAGCGAACGTAGCGCTCGTGCCGCGCATGCGCTTCTGCCTCTTCTAGGCAAAATATAAGCTAAGTGCTTTCTATACTACAAGGCGACTACCACGAAACGAAGATCCGTGTACCCCCCTTGAGACTTTTTTTTTCAATATATCTTGGTAAATTGTAACATTGACGTTTCATTTTCCACCTTCTGCGCACTGGTCGTGCTTCACACTTCCAGCTGTGGCAAGGCGTTATCGTCATCCCCAGTTATAAGGGGCCTATTATAAAAACGCGCGAAAACCAAAGAATTTCCTGTCCACCCTGCGGTTCTTTTTATAGCGTCTATTGATAGACCCTTCCTATTTGCTGCGGAGGTGGACGCGTGTCTCACACTATGCGCTGAGAACACAGGTGTCAATACCACTATTGAATAATGTATCTTTAATCCAACGACTAATGGTCGAAGCACTAGCATTATGAACTGGTTTCTTATAAGTGAGCAATAGTCTTTCTGTTTTATTTCTATAAGTCTGGGTCATTTCTAAGTAAGACAATAAGGTTTTTGCAGGGCAGATCTCCATCTTGTTCGGGAAAAAGGGTATAAACAAACGAGGCGTAGCTCGCCCTGGAGCCGAAGTTTTGATGAGATCATCTACAATAATTACTATATTTGTATTATTAATTTTAACATTATTTACTTTGATTAAGGACAACGTCTGTACTCGTTGTGCGGTTGACAATGCGAGCAGAGTTGCTAATTTTTTAGTTATCAACTCCAGGGCAAGTTCCTCATTTGGGTACAAATTACTAAGGTGATTTAGCACAATATTAGGATCCCATGTTTCCGAATATTTTGGGTGGCTGGGTTTGGTTCTATAAACCCCTTTAAAAAATCTAGTAACTAAATCAGCCTCACTAAAGTTTTTGCCGTAAATAAGAGCTAGAGCGGAGCGATACATATTTAATGTACTATAACTAGCACCAGTTTCTAAGAGCTGTTCTGTAAAGAATTTAAGAAAAATTGGAATTGGAGCTTTAAAATAATCTATTTTGTTACTCGCGCAAAAAATCCACAATTTTTTGAAAGCAACGTTATACTGCTTTAATGAGGATGATGATAATGAAGAAATCATTACTTCAATAGTTACATTACTTAATAATTGCTTTTGAAATGCTTTCCTGACAATTTGTATGCAACCAGGGTAAGCGTCTTGCAAAGGGGGTGCTGGGTCCTGAAAGGAGATAATAACATGTCGTTATTTGGGCCAAATTGTAATGGTGGTGCGATTGACAATGACTTCAGAAGGGGATACCAAGGCTGACTCGGCCAGTGTGGTACTATCATTATACCAGTAGCTTCGTCATTTATTATTTTCCTGAGGCATTTTAATATAAGCGAGAAGGGAGGAAAGGCATAAAAATAAAATTGGTTCCAGTTTAAAGTGAAAGCATCTATCTCAAAGGCATAAGGATCTCGTTTCCAGGAAACGTATTTGTTGCATTTGGCATTAAGGTGAGTTGCAAAGAGACCTATATCAGGTTTGCCGAACGACTGAGTGACGTTTTCGAACACTAGTGACGATAACTGCCACTCTGTGTCGATATTAAGACGTCTCGATTCCTCATCAGCCTCGACATTGTCTTTGGATTTTATATATGATGCGAAGACAAATAAGTTGCGTTCCTCGCACCATTGCCAAATGCGACGAGTGATGTCATTTAGGTGTACATATTGCACACCACCCATGCGATTTACATAGGATATTGCGGTTGTATTATCAATACGAAGCAAGATCTCCTTATCTTTCAGGTTTCTACAGAAGCATTTAATACCTATTAAGACTGCTTTCAACTCTAAATAGTTGATATGTTTTTTTGCATCGTTGGGATTCCAAAAGCCGCTAGCACGTTCACCATTACAGTAAACGCCCCAACCGGACAATGAAGCGTCAGAGAAAATTTCAAGTGCAAAATGATTTTGGCGAATAGGGCTTATTGAGGTCATAATATGGTTTTTCCACCATATAAAATCCTCTTTCAGGTAATGTGCTAATTTCATATCACTATCGTAATCATCATTGCAATTTTTCAAAGCTAAAAAATTTTCCCTTTCAAAATTTTTTGTGTACAGCCATCCATAGTTTATGGCTGGACACACTGAAGTCAAAGAGCCTAAAAACTTAGCGAAGTCTCTGATTTTCATACATTTCTTTACTTCAATGTTTCTAATTTTATCAAAAATATGTTTCCGTTTTTCTAATGGTAATTGTAAGCACATTACTTGTGAGTTCAATTCAAAACCCAGAAATTTACGAATCTGATGTGGTTCTAAGTTGCTTTTTTTTAAATTAATGAGAAAACCTATACATTGTAGTAAGCTAACTGTTTCTTGAACACAATTTTTACACTCCTTATAGGAGTTACCAAAACACAAAATGTCATCCAAATATATTACAATTGTAAATCCCCTATTCCTAAGATAAGTTCCCACTGGTTTCAAAAGTTTGGTGAAAACATATGGTGCTGAACTAAGTCCGAACGGCAAGCATTGAAATTCATAAGTCTTTTGTAGGAATTTAAATCTCAACAATTTTTTGTAATTTTCATGAATATGAACTAAAAAATATGCTTCTTTCAGATCGATATTAGCCATAAAACAATTTTCAGACAAGAGTTTGCTTGCTGTTCGGATATCTTCCATTTTAAAGTGAGGTGTGTGAACGGATTTATTCAACGTTTTTAAGTTCAATATAAATCTGAATGTTCCATCACTTTTAGGTGTAAGAAATATCGGAGAGATAAATTGGTCCTCTATATCCTCACAAACAACCACAGCGCCAGACTGACATAGATCAAAAACAGCTAACTTTAAATTTTCTATTTCAGCTGGAGAAAAATTCGGATTTTTAGGTTCGGTTGGTTGTGTTACAAACCTAGTAAATGGTATTTTGTAACCTGTGCCATATTATAGTACTGTAGGGTCATCTGTGAGTGTACACCATTCATGGAAAAAATATTTCAGTTTACCAGCGTGTAAAGTTACCTCATGTGTTACTTGCAAGTCGTCGGTCTGTATGATGGTCTCGTAGTTGTTGTACTGTGGTAGCGGTCCGACGTCGATGCTTGCATGGTTCGCTTCGGAGGTTGATTCGGGTTTCTCTGTTTGTTCCCACCCGGTCTGACAACTCGCTGACCTTGTTGTCTGGGTGGGCCGCGCCAGTTTCCCTGCTGGGTGGAATATTTTCTGGTTCCAGATGAAGTCGGTCCAATGTTTGTGCTATTTCTTATTTGTAAACCGGATTTTTCAGCAATCTTAGCTGCCTTAATTTTATCACCTAGATTTTCTCCGAAAAGGTATGCATCTCTTTTAACATCTTTGGTCATTGTCAAGAATTTCTTATCCAGAGTGGGTAATATTAGCATTCTTCTATTGATGGTCATTTCATAATGTAAGTCCAATAAAATTTGGCCAACTTCTGCTAATTTTTTAGCTGTTTCTAGCTTGTTAATGTCTTGTGTTTTTTCATCCATTAAGGAGGACATAATATTGGTCAGACCTGCGATTCCCACACCTAAGTGGTTTTGTGTCCGTTCTAGTCTTTTATCTCTATTTCTGGACGAATCTGTCATCGTTGATGAAATCTCTTGGTTAAGGGTAGGTGCCTTTAATAGTTGAAAATTTTCAGGTACTAAGATTGTTGTCAGAAGGTCTTTCTTTTGGTCTTTGTTCAACCCATCTAATAGGATTCGACCCCAACGTTTAGAGACCTCTTCGGGTATTTTAGGACCCAATGGTATGTCCTTAACTTTAGAATCTCCCAGAATGTTTAGGAATTCTGATGATATTGGAGGAGTTGTCACTAGTTTTTGGTCTGATGTGACTTGAGAATTAACTATTTCTTCTGTGTCCTGAATAGCCTCGTCAGGGTTGGTTAAGTGCACTTGTGCAGTTGTAACAACAGATCTTATATCGTTCTCAACGTCAGATATATCAATATCGATTGTTTCAAGATCATTGTTCCCTTCCAAATCCTCATACCTTGATGCAGGTGAAAGGTCTCTCGAAGAGAGAGAATTGTCTGGAAGGAATGAATGGTATGTCATTGAGGGGCTGTAATCGCGTCACAGCACAGATAGATATTTCAAGATATTGATCGTAATCTCGTCATGATACTATATGTTATAACAGCACAGACCGTAATCGCGTCACGGTACTATATTAATGTGCATTTTTCTAAATATTTTTATACATACACATTATAAAAACATTTAGGATATATTTTTATTTTTTATTTTACTTTATTAAGAAAACCAACAGCGTATTAACAAAATTACTTAACATTAGGTACATGTTAGTTAGTATAGCCAATAATAGGTTTCCCTTAAATTAACAGTAATAATTTATGTCGTTGGTAAGTAATATAATATAACAGTATTGTTACCAGAAAATTAAACCCTTAAACAAAATTTGAATCAAACAGTTGTAGTACAACATATTGTATTTGCCCTTTGTCTATTTTGCAAACATTATTACATAAAGAAAAAAGAAAAACTAATATTTTTCATTATTTATTCATCTTAATATAAAAATAGCATTGTGAATGCAAAAATCTAAAAGTTTAAAATTGTACTGTTTCACCTTAATTGATTGTCTGGCACCTGCAAAGGTGCTACAACCGAATGTCGAAGTAGTTCTCTTCACATTGGTGAGATGGCGCTGATCTTCAGCGGAAACGTGGAAAGTATTAGAAAATTTCGCCACATCCCTTAGCGGCTTGGTAGCATAATTGGTAGTGCATTGGGCCGGAATCCTAAGGGTGCGGGTTCGAATCCCGTCTAAGTTGCTACGGGTGAGCCGATTTTTTCTAATATTTTTCATTATTTATTCATCTTAATATAAAAATAGCATTGTGAATGCTAAAATCTAAAAGTTTAAAATTGTACTGTTTCACCTTAATTGATTGTCTGGCACCTGCAAAGGTGCTACAACCGAATGTCGAAGTAGTTCTCTTCACATTGGTGAGATGGCGCTGATCTTCAGCGGAAACGTGGAAAGTATTAGAAAATTTCGCCACATCCCTCAGCGGCTTGGTAGCATAATTGGTAGTGCATTGGGCCGGAATCCTAAGGGTGCGGGTTCGAATCCCGTCTAAGTTGCTACGGGTGAGCCGATTTTTTCTAATATTTTTCATTATTTATTCATCTTAATATAAAAATAGCATTGTGAATGCAAAAATCTAAAAGTTTAAAATTGTACTGTTTCACCTTAATTGATTGTCTGGCACCTGCAAAGGTGCTACAACCGAATGTCGAAGTAGTTCTCTTCACATTGGTGAGATGGCGCTGATCTTCAACGGAAACGTGGAAAGTATTAGAAAATTTCGCCACATCCCTCAGCGGCTTGGTAGCATAATTGGTAGTGCATTGGGCCGGAATCCTAAGGGTGCGGGTTCGAATCCCGTCTAAGTTGCTACGGGTGAGCCGATTTTTTCTAATATTTTTCATTATCTATTCATCTTAATATAAAAATAGCATTGTGAATGCAAAAATCTAAAAGTTTAAAATTGTACTGTTTCACCTTAATTGATTGTCTGGCACCTGCAAAGGTGCTACAACCGAATGTCGAAGTAGTTCTCTTCACATTGGTGAGATGGCGCTGATCTTCAGCGGAAACGTGGAAAGTATTAGAAAATTTCGCCACATCCCTCAGCGGCTTGGTAGCATAATTGGTAGTGCATTGGGCCGGAATCCTAAGGGTGCGGGTTCGAATCCCGTCTAAGTTGCTACGGGTGAGCCGATTTTTTCTAATATTTTTCATTATTTATTCATCTTAAAACTAAATTATTAAATTTCTTGAAGTACCTTTTCAACATCTTTTTTAAATGTGCCTTTAGTATTTGAAAAAAGATCGATGCTACGAAAATGTGCGTTATACGTACCTACGGATAAGTCGTAAGATAACCGAATTTCGAAAATAGTTAGTGTGGCATTGTGGGACTTGTAAAAGTGAAGTATTGCGCGTACGACGTTTAGGAGTACGAAATAATATTTTAGATACAAGGAGCGGACAGTCAACTCTACTGTTTATAATATCGTGAAGCAGACCCATATCCAATACTATACGCCTCCGCTCCAAAGATAGTAGACCGTGCTCCTTGCAACTATCATGATAATTATCAATTGCTTTGCGACAGCGAAAGTTAAGGTGCTTAACAAAAATTTTTTGAATTCGCTCCAAACGGCTTATGTATGTTGCGTATTGGGGTGACCATATGGGGCTACAGTACTCTGTATACTGTGTACTGTATACTGTTTACTGTATACTGTTTGCTTATGTGAGTATACTTCTCACATAAGCAAAATAAACGAGCTTAAGTACTGAAACATTAGTGAATGGCCTACACACTCGAAGAACAAAACCCAAATTCCTATATGCCTTATTAATTGTATTTTCAACGTGATCTGAAAGTAATATTTTTTGATCGAAATACACACCTAAGTCCCTCAAACTTTGTTTCCTGTTCACTCGGTCTCCGTTGAAATGATAATCATGAAGAATGGGTTTTGACTTCCGCGTAAAAGTGATGCATTCGCATTTACTAGCGTTAACCGTTATATTATTTTTATTATAATATTCAAATAGGTTGTCCAAATCTCCTTGTAAGCGCAAACAGTCCTGAACAGAGCTTATTTTACAAAAAATCTTTTTATCATCCGCATACGATATATTGAGAATGCTTAAGGGATGAGCCGATATCAAACAGGTAGGCATTATAAAACAGTGGACCCAAATGGTTTACTTTACTTTATAATATGTTCAAACCATAGTTGAATTTATGCAACATGTTATTTAGTCATTTTATCGCCTTATTGTTCATATTTACAAAGGGCATTGACCTTACCACATCATAGTATGTACAACAAATTATTACATCTGATTTATTGTTCATGAAATGTAATCAGTTTTGTGAAGATGTTAATTTTCTATCTATCTTTTAATTGCGAACGAATTTATGAAATTGTTCACCAAAGGTACAAACCAAAATGTGGGTAGTAATTTTTCCATTAAATCAGTGAACAAAATTACATTAAACAACATTTAATCACAAACTAAAAGTTGCGAATCTGTGTAATCTTTGCTTAAAGACATTATTTCCGTGGAAATTAGCATAATAAAGTCAAAACCGAGAGATATTTTAACACTGACCTGATTTACTCGAAGATCGTCGTTTATGTAGTTTTTTCTCAAGTTTACGTATTTTCTTACGTATGTGGTCATCACTAGTCTTGTGTTTCCTTTTTCCCGTGATTTTTTCAAAAAGAAACACTTACAAACACAAGAATATTCACTTTTTTGATCAATTTTGGTTAAACGATGTGCCGATGCCGGGAAACACGAAAAATGAATGACATTGACAGATCTGACAGCGCGGCAGGCAAACTAGTGCGTGACTTTTTCTTTTTTTTAAGTATTAGCTCTGAATATGTGTTCGATGCCCGGTACATAGAAGAGTGGACTACCTGGTGAATATAAATCTCGAGGATGCAACGTCGAAGTACAATACTAGTTTTTCCTACGACTTTGTCCGTGCGGAAATTGGGTTACGATCTGATAGAGGCGTTTTACAATAATATCAACACAGGTATGTAAGTATTTTTTATATTTTTATACAGACAAGGTAAAGTAGGTAGTAAGGTAGACAACACATGCAACCAGAAGTTCTAATATCAAGTATCTACTTGTAATCAATATCAAAGTATCGACTTAGTAGCGTACCTACCTACGCCAAGTTTGTTATAATCAAATACGTGGATTGGAAATGAGAAATGCATATCCGTCACCGCAAGTAAATTGAATCTCAATTTATTGTTTTATCGCAACTTTGTGTATGTATATTATATAGCTATCAATAAATGTAGGCAAATGTTTTTATATTAACTATTTAAGATTAAAAAAAAATAATTGAAAATAAATGATCCATAATATAAAACAAATAAATTACATTTTCTTTCAAGGGAAACTGTGCTGCAGACATAAAACATACTACACTCGACGTCAGAAAAACCGCACCTCTTTGACACTAAGTTTAGACTTGGCCATCTGCTATTGCTAGCTAACGTTTTATTGTGTAAATGTTGATATCTATTGAAAGTACATTTAATGAGCTTTCTTTTGATAATTGTTTGATTTAGTTAACATAACAGTTACCATAATTAAACGATTAAAGCGTTATTGCTAGCGCCACCACAAAAGGGAAATAAAAGGGGTCAGTTCAGGAAATGGGGGTTAATTCGCTATCGAGATGATGGAGAAAACACACTTCAACAGTTCAATTAAAAAAAGGAATACTCAAGATGGATACTATTGCCCATGAAGTTACTCAAATATTGCAATAAAATTAGGCAATGTAATGTGCTCGGAAACTCAATCTCAGTAATTGATTCCGTTCGACGAGTATTCCAATGGTTTCTAAAGACTGTTGGCTATGTCCGAAGGGGAAGAAGTATATAATAACACTTATCATTAAATTATATGGGATTAAATTAACTTTGAAGAAAAGGTGCGGTTTTTCTGACGCCGAGTGTAGTATTCTGTTTAACCTTTATAATTTCCGAACTCCTTTAACTTTGGTACTTATGCATACTCTTCATACCTTTACCCAATATTAAGTAAAACTATCACTTAAGCTTAACTTTGATACGTCACGTTGTATAGTTCTGTACTTTGTCATAAAGTGATAAGTAAGGCAGTTAAGCGACTGATAAGGCTAATGGGGGGAGGGGAGGGGGTCTCCATCCGGGCTTTCTGTGGAGCTATTCATCATATTAGTTCCTATCAGAACTTCGTGTGTTTACTTCGGAACAAAGTTTTCCAATACCGCCTTTTATATTAAATCAATAATGATAAAATGAATTCGTTTTTCCGTCTCCTACGGAATGAAATACAAAATAATTAAGAAAATTGTATATTTGCACTTAGTAATAACACTAGTTTTGTATTTTAAAAAACGCCCTGAAAATATTAGGTACTCGGAAAATTGAGCAGCGAAGAACATCTTTACCATCAAAATTACCGGCCTGAATCTCCGAAAGTATACATTTTAGGACAATTTGACAATCAATAATTCATGTTTATTTTGACGTTTTCTATCGATTAAAATAAAACTAGTTTCATCAGTTGCGATGAATTTATACTAAAACGTTACATGCCGTTTAAAACCGCTATTACCAGAAATTCGGCAGATTCAGCTGTTATAATCTTAGATTAATAAGACCATAATATATTGTTTAACCCTCTGTAGCGTCGTGTGACATTTCTGTCACAATATAATTTTCTGTCTACCAAAATTCAAATAGTTTTACAAATCCATTTTGAATTAATGAAACTTATCTGTGACAAACTGATATATAGACTTAGTTTAACACAAAAAATGTAGATGGCGTTAGTGCTGCGTAACGGCCGTTGTTTGTCGACTGATCGGGTTAACCTGCCTACGTGCTTTTGAAAAATCAGTAAAAAATAGAGAAACGTGATGAATACTCTGTATTTTTGGAAAATTTACAAAGTGAGAACACGTTCTTTGCGGTGTACTATGGGTTTTGTATGTAACTGAATGCCTTTGATGTGTTTGAACTTCTGTCGTGTTTGCACTAGAAATGTCACATTGCCTTACGTGTGGGTAAGTTTTCCTCTTGTTACAAGGCTGATAATAGTATGAGTCATTCGTTTTTTTTTTACATCACTCCCGGGATTTATTTCATTCCCGCTCCCGGTAAATATGCGCTGGGATTCTGGAAATAACGGAAATCAAAAATTTTCGGTTTAAAAATTTCCCGGTTGTTCGTGAAAAACCCGGGAATCCCGAAGCCCTAAGTTACCCTTTTGATGCAGTGTGACATTTCTGAACACTACTTTTAATTCTGCTTTTTTCAAATAAAATAAAATAAACAGTTATTTCCTGAAACACGTGTATTTTTATTTCATCCGATTAACATTATTCGCTACTTATTTTTTAACCGACTTCACAAAAAGGAGGAGGTTCTCAATTCGATTGTATGTTTTTTTTGTTTTTTTTATCGTTGTTCGCGCATATCTTCGTCATTTATGAACCGATTTTGATGATTCTTTTTTTGTTCGATTGAGTTTTCTTGCGAGATGGTCCCATTTAATTTTTTTTCAAATCGGTTCAGTAGTTTTCGAGAAATCCTGAAAATACTATGATTTTCATCAACTCACATGACGACTTTGTTATTTATGAACCGAATTAGATGTTTCTTTTTGTTGGGAAAGGGGTACTTTTAGTGTAGTCTTTTTAACCGACTTCAAAAAAAAAGGTTCTCCCTCAGTTTAACCTGTATGGATGTATGTTTCTCCGCGAATATCTCACGTTTGCCTGAGCCGATTTTTCTACCCAATAATATACCTATAATAATATACCTAATATAGAAGGTACTTACACTAAAAATAATAAAATAAAAAATTGTTTTAAAAAACAAAAAACCGACTTCAAAAACCTGCCTCTAAAAAGCAAGAAATAATATTCAAATCATTAGATACGCATTATCATTGTTATAACAACACATCTATTGAAGTCGGGTGGGGCTTTTAGAATAAAAAAAGGAAGTTGTACTCTAGCCCCACCCGACTTCAATAGACGTGTTGTTATAACAATGATAATGCGTATCTAATGATTTGAATATTATTTCTTGCTTTTTAGAGGCAGGTTTTTGAAGTCGGTTTTTTTAAAATATAACTTCTTGCGCTACAAAGGGTTAACAGCTGAATCTGCTAACATTTTCGAAAGTTTAGTATTACCTCTTGCCAGAAATATAACAAGCAAAATTCAGGCTGAAGCATGAAGAAATGAAAAGGCGAATTTTTCCGACTACCTATTTATTTATAAGACTCAAGCGTTGAAAAAATGTAAAGCTCAGAGTCGAATTTTTATTTCATAAAAATTGTTAATTACCGGAGTAGCATTTTAAAGAGGGTTAAAATAAAAATACTGAGAAGCATTTCACTACCGCAACAAACCTTTAATTGTAACCAAAAACATTTTATGCATAATGTATGCCACATATGAAAATTGAATCACACAAAATGATTATGACAAGAGCATCGCAAAACTCCGCTGAAATAATATAGTCTGCCTTCAAATAATTAATGGCCAGAATGTGGAGACCCCTCAAAGTGAGTCTGTTGAAACGAAGTAGACTTGATTTGTGAGGGGGCGGGGTTTCAATTTAAGTTGGTCATTGAGAAAGGTCGGGAAATATTTATTTGGTTCCAAACTGGACACGATTTTGTTTTCTTAAGCTTTTGTGTTCATATAGAGTTACAATATTGTGTTGAAAGATTAGGTATTATTATTATGTTGCTTTTGTGTTTTTGCGTTTGCTTATATTTGGTTTGTTATTCTTAAGTTATTTCTTAGATTATATAATCTAAGATTTATTTATATGTGTAGCCTGTCTGTAAGTTTCGCAGTTTAGCGAGTCAATATGCAAGAATTATCATTTTATTTAGACATTTTAAGTTTGAAGAACTTAAAAGAGTTCGATTTGATTTTCAACATATTATTTTGCGTCGCAAATAAATTAGCGATTATGAGCGAATTACGAGATTATACTACGGTAATAAATAATTAATGGGATTAATTGTCGGCTTACCCTGTAAACAGCATTTACCGTTATTATTCTGATTGCGCATATTAAATTGTTCATACATGATTGAACATATGTAAGCAGAGATTGAGTGAGAAACTATAACAAGTAATGTTGGCCTAGTGGTGGAATTGAAATGCGACCATGATAATATGTAATTTGAAAGTTATTGGCAAATATTTAAGAAAACATTGTTTTGAGATTTTTACATTCGCAATGCTATTATTATTACCACGTTTATATTAGGTCGCTCTCTTATTTATTTATTTGTTCGTTCGTTTGTCCAGAAAGCTAACTTTTTTTATATTATAATATTAAATATTAATGTACTAGAAAATAATTGACTCGCCACCAGATCATTTTCAGGCGGGACTCGAACCCGCGCTTTGTTCCCGATATTGTTTTTATTGATAAAGCTTATCTTTGTCGAACTATAGTATATCTATATTTATTTCTTTTTTAAGAAGAAAAGGTTACCTACCTTTTCAGTTTCATATCATAAGATAATTTTACATAATAGGTACCAAATAGTTTACTAGAGAAATTTCGACTAGCACCAGCTGATGTTTCAGGCGGAAATCGAACCCATGGCCTTTGGAAGTTTAGTCTATTGTGCTAAAATCTCAAATTTAAAAAAAAAATTACATGTACACAAATATCATCCTGAAAATGTTGTCGGTCAAATTTTGATCTGCCAACACAATTAACCTGTAACAACCTACGTTATAAAACGACCTACAAACATGTTCTTTGCTTCAACAACGCAACATCGGTGACCCTTTCTGATTTACGATCTAAAATATTTACCCGGCCGCTCGGGACGGTGTGTGATGTTGTTATTGACCCCTTTTAACCCCACAGAGTTCCATTCACATCGGAGATCATGAGCTAAATATTTTTTCCTTTCATTGACAAATAAAATATATAGCCACAATTATCAAAAACTTTGTTACATTATTCTTGAAGAAATATACAAAACTCTTTGCTTCACCAACGTGAACATCGGTGAACCTTTCTGATTCACGATCTAAAATATTTACCCGGCCGCTCGGGATGGTGTGTGATGTTGTTATTGACCACGTTTTAACCCCTCAGAGTTCCATTCACATCGAAGATCATGAGTTAAATAAGAACGTGGACCTTTCGAGTTTCATTTCATTGACAAATAAAATAAATAGCCCAAATAAAAACTTAGATTTTATTGTATAAAGTTTGACCCATAAAAACAAGATTAAGAAAATTACAAATTATGTTAAAAAGGTTACTCATGATTAAAGTTTTTATTAGGTTAATACATTAAGAAAGTAGGTCTTAGATTACAATTATCTTTATTTGTTGTTAAGTATCACTTACACACGCAGAAAAATACGATTTGAATTATTTAGAAGTATGTCTTCAAGTACGAATAAATTATTACATCGCTTCTCTCGATAAAAAGTAATTGAAATATGAAAGTGAAAGTGAAATATATTTTATTTAAATAAGCTCACATAATAAGCATTTTTAAATCGTCAATTCTTTTACCCTACCACCCATTATGACGTCTTTTAACTGACAAGAAAAATTGGCGCAAAAAACTTGTCAGCTTTATCAGATGGAACGATATTTACAAATATGTATATCGTTTCCAGACTTTATATTAACAAAGATTAACAAATAAATAACATTATTGAATTAGCTCATTTCTTAATGAATTTTAAATTTCTTAAAGGCTGGTACAATAAATAAAAATAAAAGAAAAACATACAATTCAATATGCGTTAAGATAGGTAATCAGAAGCAGACCCATTCCCACTGGCAGCACCAGTTCACGAGCATGACGCATGAACCAGCCAGCCATCTCTTCGCTCAACCATATTTGAGGGAAAGTAACGACCCGCCTCATACGACACCACCGCAGAAATGATTAAAGAGAGCATGTCATACTAAGACTACCTATGTTAAGGCATCGAATTGAAAATTTATATCCAAAAGCTTTTCATAAGTCTTTTACTAAACTACTATGTATGACCTCCGTCCGTGGCGTGACCTCAAACATGGGTATTGAGGTTCGCTTAGAAAAATTCACAGAATTTACAGTCCCCGCAAGAATCGGAGCATTGAAAATGAACACAAAAATTTACGAAAAACCCAAAATCAAATCAAATGCAAAGTCCTATTATATTTTTAATGTTACCTAGGTAGTAGGTACCTATTTATTTTTACGATTGTGACACTCGGCTCCGCCTCGTGTCACAAAAGCGCCCGCTGACTGCCTCGACGCAGCTGAAATAATATTAACCAATTTTCAAAATTCCAACAAATGCACTTCTCGTCTGCTTCTGCATCTTTTAACACTATTACCATGACGATCGGTCAATAATCATAAAAGCTACATCACTTTTTATGTACGGAAACAGCCGTTTTTTTACAATTCCAAATCTAAAGGGACCACCTACAGGTCACAATTATTTACCGATTTTCAAAATTATTTCGCCATTTGGTAGCTAAACTAACACCCTAGGACCCTTTTTTTCATTTTTTCTTAAGTCTTTTTTTTTTCCGAAATATTTACAATTTAGTAAACAAACACCGCCCAAAAAATTTTTTTGGAATTTTTGGAATTTTGCAAAATTTCAAAAAAAGTTACCAGTAGATTTTCAAAATTCAAACGTTCTCACGTGTCTCGATAAATTTCTCAACTTTTGGTACTATTTTCATCTCGATCCTCTCAAAATCCTCCGAGATATGGTCAAAAATACGTCTCAGGCGATTTGCATCTGATAACCATTTTCAATGGTAAAAAGTTTTTAACCAAAACTCTCCACGTTCCATTTTTAAAAGTTTGAAATAACACGGTCGCGTCAACAAACGAAGTGAGCAACGAAAAAGTTTTGTTGCGATGCGATAGTCAAATCCACACAAAGGCTTCGTTGCAAGCTTCAACGCTTGGAACTCTCCTGACGCCCCATGTGAGGTACCATTCCATTGCCAACGTTTAGTGAGAAGCGAGTAGAGCTTAGCGATAAGCGATCACCTCAAGAATAAAGTATATGTGGTAGGTGTACATCGTTAATTTTTCATGGTAGGACGAAGGAGTTGATGTTGAACGGCTTTGGCGGGTTGGCGGATCCGAATTTTCTACTACAACTGTCACGTCTCGCGTCTGTGCCGTGTCGCATCTGTGCCGCGTCGCGTCTGTGCCGCGTTGCATCTGGTGTGTCGCGTGTAGTGATGTACAAGACTCAAGTCCTCCGAGTCCTTTTATGTAGAGCTAGGAGTTGTTTTACAGGGCTCGCCTCGTTTGTATGAAGCTCGACGACTCGGGAGTCTTTTTCAGAGCTCGAGCCTTTTTCAGAGCTCGGCCGATTTTTAGCCACTATCATGGCTCGAACCTTTTTGAGAGCTCAGTCAATCTCGAGGCTTTTTCACGGCTCAAATCTTTTTCGGCGACCTAGTTGTGATGGGCTGCTGATGAATGAGGATATGTTGAGCTAAAGCACAATAGATTAAGCATCTACGGTGCTCTTTATAACATAAGACATTAACCTTTTTTAGTTCTAACTTTGGAGACTAGAGTCAGATTTTCAGGGCTTTGCTGTGAGCTCGATAGGCTCGTCTATATCTCCGTAAATAATAACATTGTAAATATTATTATTTACGCAGATATTATAGTCATAAACATAAACTCTATGCTTTTTATGAGGCTCGCGTTCATTTTAAGACTTGAGCTTTGTTGAAGACTCGTGCTCTTTTGAAGGCTTGAACTCTTTTGAAGCCTCGAGGCGTGGCTCAGAGAGCTCGTTTCTCGACTAGGCTCGGGCTTACAAGTCTACCGAGCTCACCGAGTCCTGCCAATCCGACTCGAGTCTTCAAGTTTTGTACATCACTAGTCGCGCGTCGCCCGCCGTCGCGCGTCCGTCCGTCGCGTCGCGTCCCTGCTCATTGTCAGGACCAGCGCATAGCATTCCAAGTGATATAGCATTCTATATCAATACAGTTGGATTCTGAACACGTAGCATTTTGCTGTGACGGCCACTCGTAAACATTTCTTTTGTGAAAATACTCCTTTGAATGGTATACCATTCCGAGACGATTTGTAGTACTTGTTAACTTAAGTACGGAGAGCTTGATATTTCAAATGCAGTGTGTGAACAACAATGATTTATCTCGAGTACTTAAGGCCACAAACATTGTGCTTAGTTTTGAAGTAATTTAATTAGGGAACAATGAATCCCGACCTTATCCCGATTCAGTTAAATTAAACTGACGACCCAACGCTATATTATGAAAAAGTTATACAATTTTAGACATTTATAAGTCTCAAGTCAAAACAAGTAGCTGATCCTAACTTTAGGACAGTTCTTCACAACACTAACAAGTTTCTAATAAATATAGTTGGTAGCACGGTAATGAGGATCAGTTTTCTATCTTCAAATCAATCGGACGAAAGTGCACCGACATGATCCGTTAAAGAAACTCGGTATACTTCGGTAGCTTCGGTAAAAAAATCGACGAGTTTCGATTCCTGATTAAGGCAGGCGATTTTTCGAAAATCTTTGAATGCAGTTCCAATTATTACTAATTCTCAAATGCCCGCGAGGCCGCATGCGGCTGGAGTAAGTACAATAGAAAATCTATTGTCTCATTTTCCGGGCCTTGAAATGTTAAAATCAAAATGAAGTCTTCTCTTTCAGAAAAAAATATTACCTTCAATATTTCAGGTACCTACTTTCCCTTTGTGTGGCAAAGTTTTGGGACATTTAGTATATTTTATTTTTTCTATACTTGAAGAGATAAAATACTGGCTACTTACTTATTCTGTGACATCACTAATAACCTATAATAAGGTACTACTAATAGAGATAGTTGGTGGCACCTATCTGGTCGTGATCAGGGCTGTCGCCACGGTCGCCGCCGATAACTTTTTGATTAATCGCCCTCACGTCCGGTACAGGCTTCCACCATTATCTACGTTCGTTACTGTTCAACAGGGGCTCTCAACCTTTCGGTAGCCGGGACACATTTTTAATCAAACTTTTATGATAAAATCTAATCTAAGAACCGTAGGTGGGAAGAGACGGCAAAATGCTTTGTTAACAGAGCTTTCGATGCTTAATTTATTTTTTATTTAGTACTATCGAAGATTATAAAGTTTAATGTTTTCTATATAAATTATGACATTAGGAACAAACACCGAGACACCACACCATACACATTAATTTTGTAAATGATGTATTCCATTTAATATCCACAAAACTATTTAGAAATATTATAATAATTTGTGTCAAAGGTAGAAAACGGAATAAATTTTAGGTAGAATGCGAAATTAAATATTCGTAGGTAAAAAAATTGGTAGAATACGGAATATATCTTATAAATTACTATTGACAACCTTTAAAGCTGTATGAACTTCAATCTAATTTTCATTTATTTTTATAATTAATGGGTTTGCTCTATGACAGTCTAGCCTGAAAGCAAAGACAGGGTTTACGATGGAGCGAGCTTGCCCAGAAGGTGCCTTTCCACTCTGGTCTTGAAAAGAGTCAGGTTGTATGCGCTTGGAAACACAGCCGCCAACAGGGAATAATTCCATTCCCTAACTGTGCGCATTATAAACGACGTTGAGTAGCATTTGGTACGCAGAAAAGGTATATCAATCAAGAACGGGTGGTAAGCCGCAGTGCGTCTGGATGTCCGATGATAGAAAGGAGAAGGTGGAATGAGCTCATGCAGTTCTTGAGCACACTCACCGAAGTAAAATCTACAAAAGACCGATAGGTAAGTAACTTTTCAGCGGTGAGCCAAACTATGAAGCTTAGCTGTTACCAGTTTTCCATCGCCTATTAATCTCTTGTCTCTGCGTTCCACCGAGTCCAGTGTAGCAAGTTTATATTTCGCCGAGACGTCTCAAAGGTTGAGCTTTATAAAGGGTTAAAAGCTGCCCCGGCGTAAAGTACCGCTTGACTTTATTTAGGAAGCTCAGCTTCCTAGCAGCAGTTTGACTCGATGGAGGTGCCGAAGTTAAGGTCAGAAGAATTTTCATACATATCTACTAAGGTCATAAAATATAGCAGGTGATTGCAAAATCACTTTACACATTGTTACATTTGTCACTCGTTATCACGCCCGTCAAGTTGACTTTTTCTGTAAAAGTTCTATAGTTGTCGACTTTTGCTCGAAAAGGGCCCAAATTGAATCAGTCACCCTTTATTATGTCCCGATTTATCAGTCCGCATGTTCGATAATATCTTTTCTTATGGCAGCACTGAGTTTATAAATCGAATCATACTGCCTTTGTAGACTTGAAAGACATAATATATCACTTAGTTAAGCTTCACATTTTATATGTGCTTGCAGGCTTATAAATAAAGAAAGTGTATATGAGCTCAGTACTATAGTATAGTAGTATTTGCTCTTAGAGTCAAAGTTCATTTGAATGTCATCAGGTTTGCTATATTGAGTTTTTTAACTAAAAAATAAAAATACTAAAGTTTAGGTAGTAAGTTGAATAAACTTTGAGAACACCTGACAGCATTTTATGACGTAGACATCAGATTAATAAATGTTTTATTGATATCTTATTACTTTGACATGATTACTTTGAATTCGCTTGAACGAAGCTAAAGATTAATTCACATACAAAACATAATAAAAATACTCTAAGTAAGTACTATATTTTTAACTAGCGTCCGCACGCGGTCTCACCTGCGTGGTTCCCGTTATCGTCGCAACATCGGGATCAAAAGTATCCTATGTTTTATTCTAGGCTATCTACTATTTGTGTGCCAAATTCCAACCAAATCCGATCAGTAGTTTTTGCGTGATTGAGGAACAAACATCCAAAACCAGAAACTTTAACATTTATAATATCACAGTCATCATCATCATCATCATTTCAGCCACACGACACCCACTGCTGGGTATAGGCCTCCCCTAAGGATCTCCACAACGATCGGTCCTGCGCTGCCTGCATCCACTGGCTTTCCGCGACCTCCACCAGATCGTCGGTCCACCTTGTCGGGGGCCTACCCACGGAGCGTCGTCCGGTGCGCGGTCGCCATTCCAGAACCTTTCTGCCCCAACGGCCATCGGTTCTTCTCGCTATGTGTCCCGCCCATTGCCACTTCAGCTGAGCAATCCTTCGAGCGATGTCGGTTACTTTAGTTCTCCTGCGGATCTCCTCGTTTCTGATTTGATCACGTAGGGAAACGCCGAGCATGGCTCTCTCCATTGCACGCTGAGTGACCTTGAGCCTCCTTATGAGACCCATAGTTAGCGGCCACGTTTCACTGCCGTAAGTCATCACTGGCAACACACACTGTTCATAGACTTTCGTCTTGAGACACTGAGGTAAGTCGGACGCGAAGATTTTTCGAAGCTTCCCGAATGCTGCCCACCCGAGTTGGATTCGACGAGAGATCTCTTTCTCGAAGTTAGACCTACCTAACTGGACTGCCTGTCCTAGGTATACGTAATGGTCAACAACTTCAAGTGTAGTGTTCCCAACATGAACTGGAGAGGGTACAACATGGGCATTTGACATAATTTTCGTCTTATCCATGTTCATCCTAAGACCCACTCTTTGGGAAGCACTACGGAGATCTTCGAGCATTGTGTTCAGGTCTTCCATGGTCTCAGCCATAAGGACTATATCATCGGCAAAACGAAGGTGTGTTAGGTACTGGCCATTAATGTTGATGCCGAGTCCTTTCCAGTCCAAGAGCTTAAAGATGTCCTCCAACGCAGCTGTGAACAGTTTCGGAGAAATAACGTCTCCCTGTCTCACACCACGCTGCAGTTGGATAGGATTTGTGTTCTGGTTCTGTACTCGGATCGTCATGGTGGCATTTTGGTACAAGTACCTCAACACCTCGATATACCTATAGTCCACTTGGCACCTTTGGAGAGACTGCAGCACCGCCCAGGTTTCAATCGAATCAAAGGCTTTCTCATAGTCCACGAACGCCAAGCAAAGTGGCTCATTATACTCCTCAGTCTTCTGTATAACCTGCCGCAGCGTATGGATGTGGTCTATGGTGCTAAAGCCTTTTCGGAACCCGGCTTGTTCGGGAGGTTGGAAGTCGTCGAACTTGCGAGCGAGACGATTCGTAAGGACTCTCGAAAACAACTTATAGACATGACTCAGAAGCGAGATGGGTCTATAGTTCTTTAAGAGGGAAGTTTTCACCTCACTTATGTTCCATGTCTTTGGCGTTCTGCCCTGGACGATGACGGAATTAAAGAGCTTCTGGAGGACTTTGAGTATCGGCTTACCGCCCGCTCTCAGAAGTTCTGTAGTGATACCATCGTCACCCGCCGCCTTGTTGTTTTTCAGCTGTTTGAGAGCAATACTAATCTCGCACAGGCTGACGTCCGGGATATCTTCGGTATAGTGTCGGGTAAGCTTGGCTCTGGGGTCTTTAGCCTTGCTTTCAACAGGTGTCTGCGTGGAATATAACTGCCCATAGAAGCTCTCGATCTCCCTCAGGATTTCAGGCTTTGATGAAATGATGCGTCCGTCGTCAGTTTTCAGCTTCGTCATCTGGCTTTGCCCAATAGACAGATCTCTCGCGAACACTTTGGAGCCTTTATTCCGCTCGATGGCCTCTTTAATACGATTCGTATTAAATTGGCGAAGGTCGCTCGTCAAAGACTTAGATATCTGTCTATTAAGCTGCCGATAACGATTAGCATCTACTGAACTCTGGAGCCTCATTTCACGTCTCTGATCCATGAGTAGGAGTGTGTGGTCGGAGAGTTTCTTTATCTTGGGACGGCGGGTCTTAAAGAGCTTGGACCCTACCGTACGGACAGCATCCACCACCATGTTGTTTAGATCGTCCACATCTATGCTGTTCTCAAGGGCTTCGAAGCGGTTTTGGAGTTCGAGTTGAAAGCTCTCGGGGTTTTGAATATGGGCCGGCAATGGTCGAATTGTTGATTTTATCAGTCGAGATCTTTCCAGCTTTGGGTTGATATTCAATGTGCCACGTACCAATCGGTGATCGCTCCCCGTCTTAACAGCGTTGATCACAGTGACATCATTGAATATTTGCTTTTTCGTTGACATGATAAAATCTATCTCATTTCTGACTTTACCGTCCGGACTGACCCAGGTCCACTTCCGGCATTCCGGCTTTCTGAAGAAGGAGTTCATCATAAAGAGGTTCTCCTTCTCCATAAAGTCAGCCAGCATCTGGCCTCTGTCATTCCGTTGCCCAACTCCAAATTGCCCCACTCTCAGCTCATCACCGCATCGTTTCCCCAACTTTGCATTGAAGTCCCCCATCACAACAGTGTAGTGGGTTTTGAAGCTATGCATGGCTTTAGAGATCTCCTCATACATAGCCTCCACTTCGTCATCTTGGTGTGTCGAGGTCGGTGCGTAAACCTGTATAACATTCAGCGAACACCGTTTGGATATTCTGAGTATAAGGTACGCCACCCTGGTCGACACACTTCCGATGGTAGTCACGTTGTTGACAAGGGACTTGTGGACGATGAACCCGATACCACCTTGGGACTGTTGGTCGCCCTCCCGGTAGTAAAGCAAGTTACCGGAGTTGAGGATTATCGAGTCCTCTCCCGCTCTTCGGACTTCAGATAAGCCGATAATGTCCCAGTGTACCTTGCTGATAACTTCTTCCAACTCGGTTAACTTCGCGTCGGTCCTTAGTGTGCGCGTGTTATAGGTTGCCAGGTGCAGTTGTCGAATATCACAGTAGGATTATAAAAAATAATGTAATTAAAATGATTTTAAAACCTGCTAGGTGGGAAGGAATTTAAATAGGTAATTAACAACGCAAAATGAGTTCTGAAAGAATTTTAGTACAGAAATAAAAGATCAGTCAGTATACAAGCATTTCCACTTAACAATATTTTTATAAACGAGTCTTTTTTATTTTGTTCAAATAAAAGGAGCTGTTTTGCGGGTTCACTGCGAATTAATCTTCTCGAGCAACAAACGTTAAATTAGTTGGTAAAGAGTTAGTGACAAGTTAAATTAAAAACGATAGCTAGAGGTATTCGCTTATTTAATCTTCTTATAACGGAGCTAAAGGTTATTTATTCTTTTTTTACGAAAGGGTGGTATTTCACTACATAATAGGTATCATTGGTATTTAATGAAATCATTGTTATATCATATTAAATGAATTTTTCATTTGTTTTGTGGTTTGATTTTGCGTTTTGCAACGTTCCGATACGTTTTTTTTAATAAATACTAATGTATTTCTTATGCGAGCGTATTATATGTGTAATCACATTTCCTTAAAAAAAATGCACCTATTTAATTTACAAAATTTTAATAATGTGAAATTTCAAACTATCGTAAACGAATAATTCAATTCAAATTAAGTCATTGTGTTTCGAGTTTATACTGCACTATCTTTCTCTCTAAACAAAAACTATCAAATACAAAATTTTACATTATTAGGTAGGTAACTCAATCCGAATTCGATTAGATTGTGAAAGTTTTTCGTGTCTTGGGCTTATTCGGAGTTTATTTTTTTATATAAAGTTTTAAATTGAAAAGCTACTAACACCATCTTTTCCATTTTAAGCCGTTAAAGGGTATAATTTCATCATCAGAAAATTAAATTGAATTCACGCTCCGTTAAATCGAAATCGCAAATTCAATACGTATTTTTTTATCGAATGTTCGAGTAACACAGATCAAAGAGACTTAAAAAAATGTGATTTCGCTCTCAAGTTTTTCCTGAAAATTGCTAACTTGAATGTTCAATACGTTTCTTTAACGGAAATATTCACTTGTATTTAGCTTGAGGGCGTCTCGCTCCAAAAAGGAATTTTATTCTGTTAATGGCTTACCTACCAGTTTGTTTTTACGATCAAATCGAACTTATTTTTTACCCAACTATGGCGAAGCAAATAGGAAAGTTATGATTTTGACCGGTATGTATGTGGCTTATGTTCATCTGTTCCCTCTATTACTACTACTTATCATAATTTGACAAAAATGAGGTATCGTTAGAATCCACTGGTTAAAAGCTATGATGACATGGCACCCTCTAGAAGACAAGTCGTGAACAAAAAAAATAAGTATTTTCTAATGATGCCGTATTGGGTATTAAATGAAAGGGCTTATTATTTAGCACTTTTCAATAATCGCACATGATAATTAACATAGTATTAACTCAAAAAAATGCATTTTGAGTTATATATTCAGAATCAACATTTTTTTCTCTACATCTGGTAAAACAGTCTTAACTCTAAGTCGTTTGGATTGCATTTTAAGACGGTTTTGCCTGTAAAGCCAGGGTTTCCTAGGATGACGGTGTCGTCATATTACGGCCGTAATGTAGCGGCGTAGAATGTTTTCTATGCAAACTATACGGCGCGCCATATTGTTTACATAGACAATGTTCTACGTCGCTAAATTACGGTCGTAATATGACGGCACCGTCATCCTAGGAAACCCTAGCTTTACCGAGGCTACCGAAACAAGTTTGTGTTGCATCTCGAGTTAACACACCAAATCAGAAAATTATTTACAAATGTGAGCGTATTAACTGTGACTTGATACTGTTTTGCCTGTCAACTTTTATATAAAATTAATTATTATTTTGAGTTATTCCTGTTTTGCTTGTTTATTTTAACTCGTGTTTTTAGTTAATTCTAGTGTAGTGCTAGAAAGTAACTTGTATATCCTTATATATTAGTCCCAAAGATATGTCGCACACGATATTCAACATAGCCTTAACTCAAAAAAAGATAATGAATATTTTACCAGATTGTAGAGAAAAAAATGTTGATTCTGAATATATAAATTACTCAAAAAAAATTTTTTTTTGAGTTAATACTATGTTGATTATCATGTGCGATGTTTACTTACATTGCAATTTTGGACTCGAATATTTTCTTGTTTCGTACATTTTAGAGTGCATTTTTTCCGTAGTTGGATTTTAGTTTTTATACTTTTTATATAGCAGTAGTTTTTTTTATAACATCACACATATCCGTAGGCATGTGGGACGAGTTGGCGAATCATTCGATTAAACAAAGTAACCAAAGCAGTGTTATGGAAATCGGAGACAATGGTGGTACCACAAACACGCAATAGAGTAAAGTTAGTTTTTTTTATAAAATAGACTCGGCTAGGGATTGAACCCGGGACCTCAGAGATGGTGACACCTCGAAAACTAGTATTCGAGCCACTCGGCCACGGAGGTCATCGATATGCTAAAGCCTTAGAATAATTACACCTAGAAGCCGTGTCCTTGTATGCAAAGTGAGGCAACTTATACTGAGCCAAGATGGCTCAGTTTTCAGATTTATATCCTTCATACGTTACCTAATCGTTACTAAAATCCAATAATATAATAATTAATCTCTTTAAGGTAGGGAAATTGAAACTGTTTTGTACTTATTAGGCATAATTATTTAATAATGGACAATAAAAATCTGAAAACGGCGCCATTTTGGCTGTTTTTGTTGCCTCACTTTTGACAGCGCGCTGTGTAGGGAATTATCGTTCTAGGTGTAATTATTCTAAGGCTAAAGCATTTTATCATCATGGATAATTTTAAGGCTCATGACACAGCCTTTTTTATGGATGGATAAGGAGGATAGGCCATGACCAACCACGAGAGCCAGCATTATCAGCAAATATAGCGGCGACCAACAGTTATCATGCCTTCTGAAGCACTTCTGAGCTGAGATAAAAAATCTTAAATACCCAAGCAATGTTGCTTCACCGTTGCTGTCGCAAGCAGGATGTGCTTTTTATTTTTACCATTGAAAATGGTTATCAGATGCAAATCGCCTGAGACGTATTTTTGACCATATCTCCGAGGATTTTGAGAGGATCAAGATGAAAATAGTACCAAAAGTTGAGGAATTTATCGAGACACGTGAGAACGTTTGAATTTTGAAAAACTACTGGTAACGTTTTTTGAAATTTTGCAAAATTCCAAAAATTCCGGTTTTTTGGGGGGTGTTTGTTTACTAAATTGTAAATATTTCGGAAAAAAAACTGACTTAAGAAAAAATTAAAAAAAAGGTCCTAGGGTATTAGTTTAGCTACCAAATGGCGAAATAATTTTGAAAATCGGTTAATAATTGTGACCTGTAGGTGGTCCCTTTAGATTTGGAATTGTAGAAAAACGGCTGTTTCCGTACATAAAAAGTGATGTAGCTTCTATGATTATTGACCGATCGACATGGTAAAGTGTTAAAAGATGCAGAAGCAGACGAGAAGTGCATTCGTTGGAATTTTGAAAATTTGTTAATATTATTTCGGCTGCGTCGAGGCAGTCAGCGGGCGCTTTTGTGACACGAGGCGGAGCCCAGTGTCACAATCGTAAAAATAAATAGGTACTACCTAGGTAACATTAAAAATATAATAGGACTTTGCATTTGATTTGATTTTTGGTTTTTCGTAAATTTTTGTGTCCATTTTCAATGCTCCGATTCTTGCGGGGACTGTAAAATCTGTGAATTTTTATACACAACGGGATAGTGCTTGGCCTTCACCTCACCTGATGTTAAGTGACAATAAGGCCGAAGGTGGAAGCGCACTACACCTGGAATCCCCATTACTGAAGAACTGGCTCTCTTACCTCTAACTGCCGGAACACAACCATTTTTAAATTGTTGTAATGGCGTCAGACTTAGGTAAGATGGCGGTAGCTAACCAGGCCTTAGAGAAGGGAAGTAAGGGGAGCAGGCATAAACTACAATAACATTCGTTATTGTAGTTTATGCCTGTAAAATGCATTCGTGACGTCAGGCGCGTGCCGTGTCCGCCATTTATTGTTCCTGTCACATGTTACAATTTCAACTCTATGCTGTTAACATAAGGTGTATGTACACTAAGCTAAGCCGCCATGTTTTGTACCATTACAATGGAGAACAATGAAGTAGGTATGCACGCTTTTTTCGTAGGTATGCCTGCTCCCCTTACTTCCCTTCTCTAAGAACCAGGCGGACTTGGAATAAACCGGGTACTAATTGAACCTTGGAATCAAACCCGGGACCTCTGTGTCTTACACGGGTGGGTGAACCTCTAGACCACACAGACCTAGCAACTTAACTGTGCCATCGAGCAATTGGGATGTTGACTAATTAATAAAATAACGAAATACTAATAAAAATCGTAAACATATTAAAATTTTAGAGTAGCTTGTATACCTCTTGGTTTTATATATTGCATATTATTTGTTTTATAACCCTTCAAAGTTGGGTGGACAAGTCCATTTAAAAAGTATAAAATTTATTAAAATAAATGATACCTTTAATTAGTTCGTAAAATGTATAGCAAATTTGTCTAAGAAACCATTTTGATAAACACAATATTTAATATAGCTGCCGAACAAATTTTCTACGCGTTGCACACAAACTACTGAGGCGTGACGTTATAATTCAGTAGCCGTTAGTATGGAGCGTTTTTGGGCGAGTCCATTTGTGTGCATTTCACACTGTGATATCTCGGGCAGTTTTCAAGCTAGCGAAATAATTATTTTACCAATGTTTCTTTTTGGAGAGGTAATGTATGTAATATAAAATAAAAAAAGTTGTCAACATCCCAATTCAATCGAATATTCATCAATCATTACTGTATAAAATGTTATTAAATGTCAATTTTCATAGATAGATACAGCGCTGTTGTCGATGTAACTTAATAAGTGGTAACTTTGATTTGTCCCTTCGCGTACCCAAAAGGAAACATCAAAGATAGTCTCGAAATATGCTCCCACTTTGACAGGGCAGATATATCGTATTTTTATTTCAGACACAAATTCTTTTGATGTCATTGCCAATCTTGATATTCGAAAAGATATTCTGAGCTTAGCAGACGCCCAAGTCTGCTAATGTTAACGTCATAATCGTGTTTCAATCGTGTTTCGGTTATGGGTTTAAGAAACAAGAACCTGTACTTGCAAGGACGTCGCCATCGCCAGCCCATGGCCCTCGGGGGCAAGTTAATATTAAAGAGGATGAGAAAAATATGAATTGTAGGTACAGTCAAGAGTACCTAGTGAATTTATTCAAGTTTTGAGATGGGGTGGGATTTATCGGACAAGCAAGTCAATTGCACGGCCTTAGGACTTTGGTTATTTTGCAGTTGGCTACATTTTTTAACCTCTAGGGGGGGCAGCTGCCCCTCCTGCCCACCCTTGGCGACGCCCTTGTGTACTTGTACTATTATGTATTCTGTGGAACTGTGTCAAAAATTTTTACAATTCAAACACAATTGAAAGACGATTATAACGTTAACAATAGTAGACTTGGGCTCCAGGGCCTGCAGTCTCGACTTAGATAGCGATCGTAAAATTAACGAATTCGGTCGATATGTCATTTTAACAACTTATTTTCGATTTTTGGTAGTCTCTACAATCATAGCTACCGATAATTTTCGGTACCGTATCGATTACCACAGAGGAAAAAATCACTACGTGTCGGTACTCTCATTTTGACACTCAACCATTGACACATATTTTATATTATATTAGATTTAATATATGCTGTGGCACTGGGTTCTGTCTAGTCAGTGTTACAAGTAACAGTCATTTAATGTCCACCATTGCCCGGCCAAGCCAACACAAATACAATTTATATTGCATTGTTGCAATATGGCTGCAATTGGTGTCAATAGTATGGCCAACGATGCAGAATCCCAAATTTACATGAAAATGTTTTGACTTACCAAAAATATGTGGCTATAATTGCCGGGCCATACTTAAAATATTGCTTTAGTGGTATTGCTAGCAAAATTGCCGCCTGCCGGCCACAGGAAAACCGCTAAAAATTGCCGGAAAATACTTAGAAGCATCTTCACAATATTTATAATTAGTTTATTTTATACCTATCTCTCTAAAGAAGGAATGTTACAATTATTAACTTATGATGAATAAAGACAAAAAAATAAAATACTTAATAAAATAAAAATTTTTGTAATTTTTTGTTAAACACGGGTAGTTTTTAAGTACCTACCTACTTACATCTAAAAAAGTTAAATGAGCGTATCTCTTTTCCCTTTACTAATCAAGTATCTACCTATGTGCAGTGAAAAGTTTTAATCCTTATCCTTATACTTATTCCTTATATTCCTTACTCTTTATTCCTTATATAATATTTATATTATTAAAATGTAAATAAGGCGTAAATAATTATTTTATTATGTTGTTTGAGTTTTTGCCAGTTAGTCAAGAAGTGTTTTTTTTTTGTTTTATAGGTATTTAAGTTAATAATAATGTATAATAAACTATAACTTCAAAGAAAGTTGATGATATTTGCTATAAAACGTTTTTTATTTTACAACTCGTAACTTTTATAGAAGAGAAATTGCAATTTGAATAAGTTTTAAACGTCGGTGTAAGACAGTTGCATTTTTGCATATTTTTTAAATTTCCCTAAATCGGAGGGACAGTAATTCAATGGCCACACAATGATTTCGGTTATAGCAATAGCGGGGAAAATCGCTTGCCGTGACGATCGATAAGGCAAATGCAAGTCTCTACTATTACGTTATCGCACAAAATCGTAAAAATTTTAGTCGATAAGTTACCGAAAATTTTAAGCAATTGTGTGGCCATTGAATTGCCCTCCCTTTGATGAAGGGAAATTTAAATATTATGCTTATTAAAAAGCAACTACTTTATTTAACCAAAAATAATAAAAAAACATCTCTTATTAAATTTTCTCAATTTATCATCTGATATAAAATTCCTTCTTTTATTATTACATGAATAACCACTAAAAATATGTATCTGAACTTGTGGACATTACTATAATTTTACTTGTAACACTGTGTCATAGCCAACGGTTATGGCGTTGTCGTGCCAACAGTCATATGTCAATGAAATCTGTGTTTACTTATTACGATTGATAACTAAAACTGTCAAGTGTATGGTGTTGATTTATTAATAAATAAATTCATTAAAGAATAAAAAATCTCTATAATAGTGGCTTCAACTCAAAGGAGTAATAATTATTCGGTTTCGGGTTCGGTCCACTAGCTAGACGCAAGCTAAGCTGCTGTCTGCTGTGAGGAATATGCTGTAAGTACAAATACTTTTCTTTGAGTTTTCTTTGGATCTTTCAATATTTAATTATGTTTGTTATACCTTCTATACCAATGCATTTATGTTTAGTTTTACATAATATAGTATTGAGGTCAAAAATGTATTTTAAAATCTGCTCAACACGCGTCACACGGGTTTGGATGCTTGTGATTTCTTTGTTGTTTTCGATCTTTCATAGTCACATGTGATTTAAAATAGTTATTTACTTTTATGATCAATGCAATGAATTTGCTGATGTCCACTACTTACTTAAGTATTTAATTAATATCTGTCTCAATATTTTAATTTAAGAATCTATTTTTTCTAATTTAATTTATATTTTTTATTTCAGAGATTTAATCCAAGAATTCAAAGGCTCCCATGAGAAATGAGGCTACGGAGACTGAGGCATCAATGGCGTTTGGCCCCTGCATGAACTAACCAGTATATCAGTGATGGCGTGGCATACAAGCGATTTTCAGCTCACTAGTAAAGCGCAAGTATTGTCGATAGTATCTATCCATGAAATAAAAGGATATGTTGTTAACAATAATAAATACCTCAAGTTATTTGATTGTACTCTTTTATTTGATTAAACTAGCTTAAATAATTGCAATTAGTGTCCAGTGTAGATACTCATAAAGTTGGATACGAGCGTTTACACTGTGAAACTGATGATAGTCCAGGCAGTAGTGTGTGATCTGTGAGGAATTCCGTCATCAACCGGATTTCGGTTATAGCGTCAGTTCTTCCCCATCTTCGACGCCACACCATAATTTTCTTGACACTCGATAATAAGCGAATGCCATACCAATTAGCTGCTGATGATGATGAACGAAGAGCGGTTAGTATCTAAAACAAACAGTAAAAAATAGAAAAACATGTAGTACATAAAAAAAATCCAAATGTAATTTTAATTTAAAATAAGATGATGATGGTAAATTGCAAATTCTTACTGGGTAATATCATAAATGCGAAAGTCCGTTTGTTTGTTTGTTTATTCGCCTTCACGTCTTAACTACTGAACCGATCATCATGAAATTTTACATACACGTTGTCAGGGGTACAAGGAAAGATATAAGGAAGGTACTTGTACCTTTTATTCCGAAAAAAACTATTGTTCAAAGAAATAACTGACCACGCAGACAAAGTCACGGGTGGTTGCTAATATATTTTATTAATTTTAGCTCAAACAAAACAAAGATCTTACATTTCGAGTTTAAAATAATTACAGTTAGGTACCTACTCACTTGCGATTGTATAGGTAGAGAATCCCCAAGGCCGCTGTCTTTAAAGATAAGGCCATATGGCCGCAACTCTTCGACGAGCTCAGCTCCATCAGCTCGGTGAACATCTTCTTATCCACCCTATAAAGTCTGAGGAACTCGTCATCCTTTTACTGGGTTTGTTTATACAACATAGAAGTCTTTGGTTTGTTTTGATTATTGCGTCTATTCCTCGCCACTCTTCGACGCCTCACCATTTTAGCTCGATGCTTGAGAGCAACTAAATCCTACGCTAAATAGGCCTACACTGAGAAAAACGGGCTACTTAAAATTGGCAAATTTGTAATGCACTGGCAGCCAGATACGTATAATGTGCTTTTCACATGAAATAAATAAGAGCCATACTTATAATGAGCCGACACCATGTCCAGTAAGTATGCGGCATAATGCCCTGTAAAGACAATGTAAACGAGTTACTTGTAATGAGGCCGAATCCTTAATACGTAAGCCGCATCATGAAATTACTGTGCCCGCACTGTTAACGTTTACGTATGCGGTTTAATGATGCCGCATATGTATTAACGGAGCAGCATACGTAATTTACTTAACCCGCAACAGGAAATATATATGCGCTATACGTACGAAGTTATACAGCCGCATTATTTCAGTATCCAGGCTCTTTACAACAGTAACTGGTTGCCAAATCATTGTACTGACTCCGTCTCATTAAGTAATGGTCCCGGTTACGTACATAATGTACGAGCAGGGTCGGAGATATGCCGATACATTTTACGTACACGGGATAATTAATAATGTCTCCGCCTACATAAACATTTACGTATCCTGGCTCATTTTACGAACTCCGTTTACTTACTGGCAGTGTTCGGTACATAGAATCTTTATGACGTCAGCCGCATCATGAAATTACTGTGGCGCACTCTTTACAGTTACGTATGCGGCTTAATGATTCTGCACGGAGCAGCATACGTAATTTACTGTACCCGTAACATGAAATATGTATGCGCTATACGTACGAAGTTATACAGTCGCATTATTTCAGTATCCAGGCTCTTTTTAACAGTAACTGGTTGCCAAATCATTGTACTGACTCTGTCTCATTAAGTAATGGTCCCGGTTACGTACATAATGTACAAGCAGGGTCGGAGATATGCCGATACATTTTACGTACACGGGATAATTAATAATGTCTTCGTCTACATCATCAGTTTTTACGTATCCTGGCTCATTTTACGAACTCCGTTTACTTACCGACTGTGTTTGGTACGTAGAATCTTTATGACGTCAGCCGCATCATTAAATTACTGTTGCGCACTCTTTACAGTTACGTATGCGGCTTAATGATTCTGCACGGAGCAGCATACGTAATTTACTTTACCCGTAACATGAAATATGTATGCGCTATACGTACGAATAGTTATACAGCTGCATTATTTCAGTATCCAGGCTCTTTTTAACAGTAACTGGTTGCCAAATCATTGTACTGACTCTGTCTCATTAAGTAATGGTCCCGGTTACGTACATAATGTACAAGCAGGGTCGGAGATATGCCGATACATTTTACGTACACGGGATAATTAATAATGTCTTCGTCTACATCATCAGTTTTTACGTATCCTGGCTCATTTTACGAACTCCGTTTACTTACCGACTGTGTTTGGTACGTAGAATCTTTATGACGTCAGCCGCATCATTAAATTACTGTTGCGCACTCTTTACAGTTACGTATGCGGCTTAATGATTCTGCACGGAGCAGCATACGTAATTTACTTTACCCGTAACATGAAATATGTATGCGCTATACGTACGAAGTTATACAGTCGCATTATTTCAGTATCCAGGCTCTTTTTAACAGTAACTGGTTGCCAAATCATTGTACTGTCCCTGTCTCATTAAGTAATGGTCCCGGTTACGTACATAATGTACAAGCAGGGTCGGAGATATGCCGATACATTTTACGTACACGGGATAATTAATAATGTCTCCGTCTACATCATCAGTTTTTACGTATCCTGGCTCATTTTACGAACTCCGTTTACTTACCGACTGTGTTTGGTACGTAGAATCTTTATGACGTCAGCCGCATCATTAAATTACTGTTGCGCACTCTTTACAGTTACGTATGCGGCTTAATGATTCTGCATGGAGCAGCATACGTAATTTACTTTACCCGTAACATGAAATATGTATGCGCTATACGTACGAATAGTTATACAGCTGCATTATTTCAGTATCCAGGCTCTTTATAACAGTAACTGGTTGTCAAATCATTGTACTGTCCCTGTCACATTAAGTAATGGTCCCGGTTACGTACATAATGTACGAGCAGGGTCGGAGGTATGCCGATACATTTTACGTACACGGGATAATTAATAATGTCTCCGTCTACATCATCAGTTTTTACGTATCCTGGCTCATTTTACGAACTCCGTTTACTTACCGACTGTGTTTGGTACGTAGAATCTTTATGACGTCAGCCGCATCATTAAATTACTGTTGCGCACTCTTTACAGTTACGTATGCGGCTTAATGATTCTGCACGGAGCAGCATACGTAATTTACTTTACCCGTAACATGAAATATGTATGCGCTATACGTACGAATAGTTATACAGCTGCATTATTTCAGTATCCAGGCTCTTTATAACAGTAACTGGTTGCCAAATCATTGTACTGTCCCTGTCACATTAAGTAATGGTCCCGGTTATGTACATAATGTACGAGCAGGGTCGGAGGTATGCCGATACATTTTACGTACACGGGATAATTAATAATGTCTCCGTCTACATCATCAGTTTTTACGTATCCTGGCTCATTTTACGAACTCCGTTTACTTACCGACTGTGTTTGGTACGTAGAATCTTTATGACGTCAGCCGCATCATGAAATTACGGTGGCGCATTCTTTACAGTTACGTATGCGGCTTAATGATTCTGCACGGAGCAGCATACGCAATTTACTTAACCCGTAACATAAAATATGTATGCGCCATACGTACGAATAGTTATACAGCTGCATTATTTCAGTATCCAGGCTCTTTATAACAGTAACTGGTTGCCAAATCATTCTACTGTCCCTGTCACATTAAGTAATGGTCCCGGTTACGTACATAATGTGCGAGCAGGGTCGGAGGTATGCCGATACATTTTACGTACACGGGATAATTAATAAAGTCTCCGTCTACATCATCAGTTTTTACGTATCCTGGCTCATTTTACGAACTCCGTTTACTTACTGACTGTTTTCGGTACGTAGAATCTTTATGACGTCAGCCGCATCATTAAATTACTGTGGCACACTCTTTACATTAACGTATGCGGTTTAATGATATTAAACCGATTTTTGTTTTTCGGCCGATTTCATTAAACTTGGTTTTTAGTATTATTTTAACAAGGAAATAACAAGGCAATGTTAAAAATAATAAAAATCTCCAAGATGGCGGCCAACTTTTTTTGTTTTTGGGCCGATTTACATGAAACATGGTTTTCGGAATTATTTAAACGAGAAAACAGCAACGCAATGTTGAAAATATTGCAAAGTCCAATATGGCTGTTAACTTTTTTGTTTGTGAGCCGATTTCGATGAAACTCCGTCTTTTGGTACTATTTTTACAGAAAACAGTAACGCAATAATAAAAATATAAAAAAAAGATGGCAGCCCACAGTTTGTTTTTGGGCCGATTTTGATGAAACTCGATTTTTGATACTATTATACAAAAAAACAGCTTGGGAAAAAAGGGATCGTTTTCGTGTTATTTGGTTAAAAAAAACAAATAAAGAATTTGGCTGTCATCTTAGGTGTTTTAATATTTTAAACATTGCATTGCTGTTTACTTGTAAAATAGTACCTAAAACCAAGTTTCATCGAAATCGGCCCAGAAACAAAAAAGTTGGCCGCCATCTTGGATTTTTTTATATTTTTAACATTGCGTTAATATTGCCTTGTTAAAATAACACCATAAACCAAGTTTCATCGAAATCGGCCCAGAAACAAAAAGTTGGCCACAATCTTGGATTTTTTTATATTTTTAACATTGCGTTGTTATTGCCTTGTTAAAATAACACCATAAACTAAGTTATATCTAAATCGGCCGATAGACAAAAAAGTTGGTCGCCATCTTAATTTTTTTTATATTTTTAACATTGCGTTGTTATTGCCTTGTTAAAATAACACCATAAACCAAGTTTTATCGAAATCAGCCCAGAAACAAAAAAGTTGGCCGTCATCTTGGATTTTTTTATATTTTTAACATTGCGTTGTTATTGCCTTGTTAAAATAACACCATAAACCAAGTTTCATCGAAATCGGCCCAGAAACAAAAAAGTTGGCTGCCATCTTGGATTTTTTATATTTTTAACATTGCGTTGTTATTGCCTTGTTAAAATAACACTATAAACCAAGTTTTATCGAAATCAGCCCAGAAACAAAAAAGTTGGCCGCCATCTTGGATTTTTTTATATTTTTAACATTGCGTTGTTATTGCCTTGTTAAAATAACACCATAAACCAAGTTATATCCAAATCGGCCGATAGACAAAAAAGTTGGTCGCCATCTTAATTTTTTTTATATTTTTAACATTGCGTTGTTATTGCCTTGTTAAAATAACACCATAAACCAAGTTTCATCGAAATCAGCCCAGAAACAAAAAAGTTGGCTGCCATCTTGGATTTTTTTATATTTTTAACATTGCGTTAATATTGCCTTGTTAAAATAATACCATAAACCAAGTTTTATCGAAATCAGCCTAGAAACAAAAAAGTTGGCCGCCATCTTGGATTTTTTATATTTTTAACATTGCGTTAATATTGCCTTGTTAAAATAACACCATGAACCAAGTTTCATCGAAATCGGCCCAGAAACAAAAAAGTTGCCCGCCATCTTGGATTTTTTTATATTTTTAACATTGCGTTAATATTGCCTTGTTAAAATAACACCATAAACCAAGTTTTATCGAAATCAGCCCAGAAACAAAAAAGTTGGCCGCCATCTTGGATTTTTTATATTTTTAACATTGCGTTAATATTGCCTTGTTAAAATAACACCATTAACCAAGTTTTATCGAAATCAGCCCAGAAACAAAAAAGTTGGCCGCCGTCTTGGATTTTTATATTTTTAACACTGCGTTAATATTGCCTTGTTAAAATAACACCATGAACCAAGTTTCATCGAAATCGGCCTAGAAACAAAAAAGTTGCCCGCCATCTTGGATTTTTTAATATTTTTAACATTGCGTTAATATTGCCTTGTTAAAATAACACCATAAACCATGTTTTATCGATATCAGCCCAGAAACAAAAAAGTTGGCCGCCATCTTGGATTTTTTATATTTTTAACATTGCGTTAATATTGCCTTGTTAAAATAACACCATAAACCAAGTTTCATCTAAATCGGCCAAAAGACAAAAAAGTTGGCCGCCATCTTGGATTTTCTAAGTTTTTAACATTGCGTTAATATTGCCTTGTTAAAATAACACCATCAACCAAGTTATATCTAAATCGGCCGATAGACAAAAAAGTTGGTCGCCATCTTAATTTTTTTATATTTTTAACATTGCGTTAATATTGCCTTGTTAAAATAATACCATAAACCAAGTTTTATCGAAATCAGCCTAGAAACAAAAAAGTTGGCCGCCATCTTGGATTTTTTATATTTTTAACATTGCGTTGTTATTGCCTTGTTAAAATAACATTATAAACCAAGTTTCATCTAAATCGGCCAAAAGACAAAAAAGTTGGCCGCCATCTTGGATTTTTTTATATTTTTAACATTGCGTTAATATTGCCTTGTTAAAATAACACCATAAACCAAGTTTTATCGAAATCAGCCCAGAAACAAAAAAGTTGGCCGCCATCTTGGATTTTTTATATTTTTAACATTGCGTAAATATTGCCTTGTTAAAATAACACCATAAACCAAGTTTTATCGAAATCAGCCCAGAAACAAAAAGTTGGCCGCCATCTTGGATTTTTTTGTATTTTTAACATTGCGTTATTATTGCGTTATTAAAATAACACCATAAACCGAGTTTCATCGAAATCGGCCTACAAACAAAGAAGTTGTCAATATTTTCAACATTGCGTTGCTGTTTTCGCGTTAAATTAGTTCCAAAAACCGTGTTTCATAGTAATCGGCCCACAAACAAGAAAATTGGCCGCCATCTTGGATTTTCCAATATTTTGAACATTGCGTTATTATATCCTTGTCAAAATAGAACTATGAACTTAGTTTCATCGAAATCGGCTCAAAAACCAAAAAGTTGTCCGCCATCTTGGATTTTTCATATTTTAAACATTGCGGTGTTATTGCCTTGTTAAAATAACACCATAAACCAAGTTTCATCGAAAACGGCCGAAAAACAAAAAAGTTGGCCGCCATCTTGGATTTTTTATATTTTTAACATTGTGTTGTTATTGCCTTGTTAAAATAACACCATAAACCAAGTGTCATCGAAAACGGCCAAAAAACAAAAAAGTTGGCCGCCATCTTGGATTTTTTTATATTTTTAACATTGCGTTGTTATTTCCTTGTCAATATAGTACTATGAACGGAATTTCATCGAAATCAGCTCAAAAACCAACAAGTTGGCCGCTATTTTGGATATTTTTATATTTCTAACATTGCGTTGCTGTTTTCTTGTCAAAATTGTATCATAAACCGAGTTTCATAGAAATCGGCCCAAAAACAAAAAAGTTGGCCGCAATCTTGAATTTTTATATTTGTGACATTGCGTTGCTGTTTTCTTGTCATAATTGTGCCAAAAAACAAGTTTCATCGAAATCGGCTTACAAACAAAAAAGTAGGCTGCCATAATGGATTTTTCAATATTTTCAACATTGAGTTGCTGTTTTCTTGTCGAAATAGTACCAAAAAGCGAGTTTCATCAAAATCGGCCCACAAACAAAAAGTTGACCGCCATAACGGATTTTTCACTATTTTTAACATTGCGTTGCTGTTTTCTCGCTAAAATAGTTCCGAAAACCGTGTTTCATGGAAATCGGCCCACAAACAAGAAAATTGGCCGCCATCTTGGATTTTTCAATATTTTGAACATTGCGTTATTATTTCCTTGTCAATATAGTACTATGAACGGAATTTCATCGAAATCGGCTCAAAAACCACCAACTTGGCCGCTATCTTGGATATTTTTATATTTTTAACATTGCGTTGCTGTTTTCTTGTCAAATAGTATAAAAAATCGAGTTTCATCGAAATCGGCCCACAAACAAAAAAGTTGGCCGCCATCTTGAATTTTTTATATTTTTAACATTGCGTTGTTATTGCCTTGTTAAAATAACACCATTAACGAAGTTTCATCGAAATCGGCCGAAAAACAAAAAAGTTGGTCGCCATCTTGGATTTTTTATAATTTTATTATTGCGTTGCTGTTTCCTTGTCAAAATAGTAACAAAAACCGAGTTTCATCAAAATCGGCACACAAACAATAAGTTAGCCGCCATATTGGTTTATAACATTCTTAGTAGATATGTAGTTATATACCTACCTCGAATATAGATGTCCCGAAACACTTTCAATAGTCGCATTAGTTAAAAAGATATTCTGGCACCGGAAAAAAACAGAGCCGCTATACTTAACTGTAGTGGCATACATTATACTGCAAGCCTTATACTTAAAATAAGTAACGAGCTACATTATAAATAACGCGGCTATTTATAATGAACCTACTTACTTATTACCTAAAGAACGTCGTACCTACTGCGCATTTTACGCAAATTTGGGGTTGCCATCACAATTAAAGTTATGTTGTTTGGTGGTCATTCATTAGCTACTTCATAAGTTTATTAACCATGTTTGTGTTTGCTCTTTTTTTAGAACTAAGTGGGCAACCACTTTAGTTGTGTAAAAATATAAGCGAAACAAAATTGTAACGTGTAAGATGCACCGGCTACTTTCTAACCTTACAATTTTGCATTATATTAGCCGAACGCTGTATTTATTTTGGATTACAAGAATCGATCGAAGATAAGTTACAGATAGGACATGACAGGCAGCCGCGCGTAGTAAGATTATAAAAAGTATGGAATCATCTAATAAGATTTAGTTAAATTATTTTCTGTCCTGCACTTGACTTAATTTGATTTTTTCTTGAGATAAGTTGATACTTGTCTTTGTGTGAAAAACAATTAATAAGCACACGGATCGAGAGAAAAATCGATGTAAATGTTATAACAAGAAATTCCACTTTTTGTTGAAAATCTGCGTGTTTTTAAGCACAGCTACCGCATTTTCATTTTGCTCATCTGGCAACACTGAAGCAAGCAGAGAGCGGCCGGCCGGCGCGGGCGGCCATTTGTTACAGCAGAGTTAGCACCAGTGTGACCATATGTGGCAGGATCCTGCCTTTTCGGCAGGTTTAGCCCTTTATTTTACTCTCTGGCATATTTGTTTGACGTTTTAGAAATCTGGCAGTATTTGGCAGTTTATAGCAATATAAGCATTTTTTATTATTTGGCAATACATCCTTTAGAATTAGTCGGGTGCGGATCGACAAAAGAAAAAACAGTAGGTAGGAATTTTTAAACTTTAATATATTTTAAAGTTTATTTTCTTTAAATATGACAATTGTGCCCAGCCATAGAGTGCACAAACGAAAGGACGTGAAACTAGGCTCAAAATTATCGATAAAATCAGAAAAAGGCGTTTTATAGCATTTTATTGATACTCAATGGTCAAAATCCATTGTCATTTGACAGTTTAAAGTGATAAATCGCTGTATCAATTATCATATCTTTTTTTGTATGGGGCATGTTTTTGGCATTTTCTGGAGTCAGGTTTGGCAGATTTTGGCAGTTTTTTTGCCAGTGTCCGGCAGATTCGCCATTTTTGAGATGGTCACCCTGGTTAGCACTCATTGCAGCGTTTTGAGACGCTTTTGTTTTCTTAGTTTTATACCTAGGTACAAAACTTGTTTAAGAGTGAGTATCGTGAATACAGTTATTTCGAAAAAACACTCGAGAACTTTTTCAAAATGCCGTCTTGTGCTTTTTATCTGTGCAGTGCACCAACAATTGTAGAAATACAACATTTCACGTGTAAGTATTACTTATTTAGAGTTTTCTCCATAGACTTATTATTATTATCATTGGTTTTCTCGTAGGTTTTTAAACGTGTTTGACAAAGCATTTGTTTTATTGAAAAATCTGCATAATACTAATGACAAACAAGTTTAAAACCTTATCCATTGCTTGTTGGCTAAAGTCGTAAACTATAATGAAGAGACAGAAATTTTTTCTTATTGAAAACCGAAAAGGAGAAAATATTTTCTTTTCTGCCGATCTTTTAAATCTTTTTTTTTTTTACTTTTGAGCTCTAGCTTGTTTATTAGAGCATTCATAACTTAGAGCATTCAACCAAAGAATGCTGTACAAGATTCCACCACTCCATTATGTAATACCTAATTAAAGTATAAAACATTAGATCATGAACATCTTAGAACACGTAGACAACTAGAAAATTTGAACATGTACTTAGGCAATAACAAGTAGGTAGGTACGGTCGAGTCCATTAATATGTTGGCACTTTTGACAGTTCGTCAACCTTTATGCCTTTGTAATAAAAGTCAATATCCTGCCAAACGTGCCAACATATTAATGAACTCGACTGTATCTACACGTAAGTACTTGTTGTATGGTTACCTACATAACAAGTTTGTGTTTGCATTTTTCAGTCAACCTTATTTAACTAAATTGAAACTGCCATTCTGCAAAACGATGAAGAATAAAAAAATATATTCCAAAAATAGAATACTATAAAAATTGGCCACAACATCTTAAAGCGACCGGTGTCAATGTAAGTACGTACTTGTTTTTATACATCTTGTATTTAGGTAAAATATGAAAATGTAAACATAAAAACGTTTTCTTTGTGTTTTCTCTTGGAACTCTGCTGTGTACTTAATAATAAACCTTTAAATTATTATTCTAGAACCTTGAAATTAAGAACGCTGAGCTAAACAACTCAAAAAACTTAAACGCTGTATTGTACGCACAGACCATACAACAAGTACTGTGATTGTATGGGACATCGGATCGGTGATAATGAAAAAATATTCACAGATTTATTAAACTGCAGCTAATAACACTGTGAGTTATCATAACATTATTTTTTTACATTGTAATCATAACATTACACAACCTCGAAGTCATCTGATCCACGCCAACTATCACAGATGCCTGCGGCCTGGAATATCTGGGAAGTGGTGAGCAAATAATAATTACTAGTCAAATTCGAGTCGGGCTCGCACCGCGATGGTACCAGTTAAGTATACCGGGTGTAGCAAGACACTTAACGAAGCCGAGGTCTACGTATTCTGCCATAGCCTTCTTTATTTCCAAGCCGTGAACATAAGTTTGGCAACGTCTGTTACTGTCAGTTCGTGGTCATGTCGTCCGCCAGTCTCCATAGTAAATGTATGGGAATATTTCAATTTTAAGAGGTCGATATTTTTTTTCATAGTAATTGTGTGAGGTTTAAAATATGAAAATAATTTAGTTCTTTTATTGAAATGCTTTGTATTTTAAACAATAAGAAAAATATTAATGTTAACCAGGAAAAAATGGCTGTCAAATATGTCATCTTTTTTGTTGTTTTTCTTCAGCAGGGAGTTGATTAACACGCCCTCTAGCAATAAATGATATATCATTAGAAAGGTCTTTTAAAGACAAATATTTGCTGTTAATATACTTTATATCAATTGTTAATACTTTTGGAATTAAAGGTTATTAAAGTATAAAAGTGGTTTATTGTCTATGGGAGTTGATCTACCACACCTATAGAAATGAATAATATATCAAAAGAAAGGTTTTTATATGACAAATATTTGCTGCGAACATACTTTCTATTAATTGTTAGTATTTTCGGAGTTTTAGGTAATTAATGTTAAAAAAATTGGTCAAGTTTAGAGCGTTATAACTCTCAAAGTACTAATAGTTGTTGTTTATAGTCATACAATAAAGTGTTTCAAATTTAAATACCTTTCCAATGATGTAAGATTTATTGCTAGAGGAGGCTTAGATCAAAATGCTCATCGTACTAAAGGACCCCTGAAAAGTTCAAATAATTTGACTCAAACCTTATGTTCTAATAAATAAATAATAATAATAAATATAAAACTTTATTGAAATAATCTTACATCACAATTTACAACTAGTTTAAACATAGATAATATAGGAAAAAACAAATAATAAGTAATTTTTAATATGATTGTATACTATGTGCTTGACCACATGCGATGTTGCCGTTCTGCTCAACTTCAGGGCTTGGAAGATATAGAAGGCTATGATTCTGCCCATCATCAGAACCATTTCTGTTTAAAATTATTGCAGGGAAACGATTTTAATGTTTGGTGTTAAAAAGCATTACCACGCAAGGTAACTTTATAAAAGACCGCGCCTGCGATTGAATGCTACAGAGCTGCGTGCGGCCGAGTTGAAAAGCAACGTTTATGTGCGTGCTCATGAAATACATTGAGTGATAATATTTTGAAGCCATTGTTTGTTACGAAATACATAATATTTGATAAATGTTTCTGTAGACAAACATTAGGAAATAACGAATAAAATAAGATTTCATATTTTGAAAAAAAAATTTTTGACTTGACCTTCAATAAATTCGTAGCTATTGGTTTCCCAGGTATAGTCTAAAAGACAAAAATTAACCTGATGATGGGCGGAATGCGTGGACTTCGGCTTCGTTGAGTGTCTTGTTACACCCGTTTTGTGTTAATAGTGCCTTCCCTCAAGGGAAAAAAAATGCGCTTGATGAAACTAGCGACATAGTTTAGTATGTTGTTAGGCATGGTATTCTGACTAAAAAACCATCGGGAGACAGTTCTTAACGGGGGGGAGGGGGTTCATATCGGGTTATGACGTCATAAAAGTTGCTGTTGCCGCTTTCAGAATATGGCGTATACAACAGAAAGTATGTAATTTATAAGCTTGTGTGGGGTGTCATAAAAAGCAAAATTAAATGCGCTACAATGTTGTTTTTCCTTTTGACCTTGTAAATGCTACATTTGCGAGAAATTTAAAGTTTTATTTTAAACATTGTAAATTTTGTAGGTACCTATCCGTCTAATATGACATGGTGAATGTGACAAACTTTGGTTAAATCATGAAAAAAATATAACAATAACCGATTAAAGTAAAAAGAACGAAAGTTTTTATGGGATTTTTTTATTACCTCGTAAGTCCTAGCGCACTTCATAAAGTACAAATTGACGCTAGTATTTCAGACCTGACAATTGAATTCTATAGCAAGACGTAACTACCTAATGTACTACGTAGAGTACAAATTCTAATCTCCCGTTTTCGACGAAGTTTTTTCTAGAATGGTAATATCGAGACAGCCATTTACTTCTGTAATCTATGGCCAACCTTGCCACCTTAAACCAGTACTGTCAACTGCCACTGTCAGTGTCATTTCTTTGAAAATGTCCACGCAGTCGGTTTCCAGGCCGATACGAGGTAAGTATAAGTAAATCCAGCTATATTAACGTAATCTTATGTCTATTTCATTGTTTTTAATTTAAAAGAGTAAATTTAAATAGTAATTAATACAAATAAAACAAAATTTAGTTGATAACTCCATATCACCCAAGTTAGATGATTGGTTGAAATAACTTGTATGATGATGATGATGATATACTTGTTACATTTCAGCTTTTGATGATGAGCATATTGCAAAACTTTTAAACAATTTCATTCACGATGATTTTGGTGGTGAAAAGGTGTTCATACCTGAATAAATCATCATCATTTACTCAGATGAAGACAAAAATGTTCAAGAAATTGAAATCAGGATATCTACTTAAATTAAGTTTATTAATCGACAGTGGGACTGTTAACTTTGTTAACTAACCGTACATACTTTTATATTTTAATTTTCTCTCTTTTAGTCTTACACCGATGTGTGTAAGTGAGCTTAAAGGATCATTCCCACAGCTCCGGCGCGTCACCGGCGCGTCACCGGTCCGTCCGTCAACGTCAAAAATGTGTGTGAACAAGCAGTTCAGATCACCGGCGCCGGCACGTCGCCGGCTCGTTTCAGTCAAGTCAACGTCGCTTCACCGGTAAGGCAAGCAGGGTTGCCACTACTTTTTGTTTTAATAAAGTATAGGTTGCTATAATAGGTAGAAAAAAGTACTTTGTGGTATGGAAATAAAGTAATATTTATTTATTTCAACTTTAAAGTTGTGGGCGGCGTGGTTACCTACTTGTCCAAAAAATTGACTAGATTCTATTTACTTAATCACTTGCCCACTAAATGGCCAATTTACTACTTATTGGCTGTTTACATGCGAAAATTTAGTAAGCCGACAACTTAATTTTAACTAGATTACTTTACAGCTTGATCCGTGTAAACGACTAAAAAATATTCTTTAGTGGAAAAGGTGAAAAAAGTCTAATAAAGTTACCAAAATATTACCAAAAGCAAAAAGTATTAAAAGTTGAAATAAATTAATAATACTTTATTTCCATACCACAATGTACTTTTTTCTACCTATTATAACAACCAATACTTTATTATAATAAATAAGTGGCAACCCGGTTTGGCATGTCGGGGACGCGCCGGTGACGTGACGGCCGGTGACACGCCGGTGACGTGACGGCCGGTGACGCGCCGGTGACGTGACGTCCGGCGCGTCACCGGCACGGCGCGTCGCCGGCGAGTCACCGGCAAGACAAACAGGGTTGCTACTTTTTTGTTATAATAAATTATTGGCTGCTATAATCGGTAAAGAAAAAGTATATTGTGATATGGAAAAAAGTATTATTTATTTATTTCAACTTTGAAAAAATTTTTTTTATTACTTTTGTTAATATTTCAGTAACTTTATGAGACTGTTTTTTTTTACTAGAAAACATTATCTAGTGATCACTAGTTAAAAAAATGAAAGCAAGCGATTTTCGACCTTATTGACATTTATCGAAATCACGGTTTTTAATGAAAGATCAAATATAGGAAACGAGAATACGGCAAAAAAACAACCGAAATTCAAACGTCAATAAGGTCGAAAATCGCTTGCACCTGTTTTTTTAACTAGAAAACGTTGTCTAGTGATCACAAGTTAAAAAAATGTGTGCAAGAGATTTTCGACCTTATTGACATTTATCGAAATCACGGGTTTTAATGAAAGATCAAATCTAGTAAACGAGAATATGGCAAAAAAACAACCGAATTTCAAACGTCAATAAGGTCGAAAATCGCTAGCACCTGTTTTTTTTAACTAAAAAACATTGTCTAGTGATCACAAGTTAGAAAAACGAGTGCAAGCGATTTTCAACCTTATTACGAAACTTATTTTCGAACTTATAGACAGTTCTAAGCTCGAAAAGTATAAAATGGTGTTCATTAGTTTACATTACTTCTTTATTTTATTTAAGATTAATGTTTTTTAGTTAAAAAAAAACAGGTGCAAGCGATTTTCGACCTTATTGACGTTTGAAATTCGGTTGGCTTTTTGCCATATTCTCGTTTACTAGATTTGATCTTTCATTAAAACCCGTGATTTCGATAAATGTCAATAAGGTCGAAAATCGCTTGCACACATTTTTCTAACTTGTGATCACTAGACAACGTTTTCTTGTTAAAAAAACAGGTGCAAGCGATTTTCGACCTTATTGACGTTTGAATTTCGGTTGTTTTTTTGCCGTATTCTCGTTTCCTATATTTGATCTTTCATTAAAAACCGTGATTTCGATATATGTCAATAAGGTCAAAAATCGCTTGCTTTCATTTTTTTAACTAGTGATCACTAGATAATGTTTTCTAGTTAAAAAAAACAGTCTCATAAAGTTACTGAAATATTAACAAAAGTAATAAAAAAAATTTTTTCAAAGTTGAAATAAATAAATAGTACTTTATTTCCATACCACAATTTTATTTAAACAAAAAAGTAGCAACCCTGTTTGCCTTGCCGGTGAATCGCCGGCGGCGTAACGTGCCGGTGACGCGCCGTCCGTCACGTCACCGGCGCGTCGCCGGCCGTCACGTCACCGGCGCGGCGCGTCTCCGGCAAGGCAAACAGGGTTGCCACTTATTTGTTTTTATATAAAGTATTGGTTGTTATAATAGGTAGAAAAAAAGTACATTGTGGTATGGAAATAAATAAAGTATTATTTATTTATTTCAACTTTAAAAACATTTTATTTTTTGATTTTGTTAATATTTTGGGAAGTTTATGAGATTAAGTCTCATAAACTTCCCAACCCTGTTCAACTAAGTTCTAGTAATGGTAAAAATTTTCGATTTTTAATAAAAATACAACAATGTGGGGGAATTTCGGGTAAAAAAATAAATGTCGTAAAACAAGTGAAGGTAGGAAAACATAGTCTAGTGATCTGTAATTAAATCCTAAACTGGTGGTGTAAATTAAGTCTAATAAATTTACCAAAATATTAGTAAAAGTAAATGTTTTTCAAAGTTGAAATAAATAAATAATACTTTATTTCCATACCACAGTGTAATTTTCTAAACCGATTAAAGCTACCAATAATTTATTTAAACAAAAAAGTAGCAACCCTGTTTGCCTTGCTGGTGAGTCGCCGGCGACGCGCCGTGCCGGTGACGCGCCGGCCGTCACGTCACCGGCGCGTCGCCGGCATGCCGCCATGCCGTAGCAATATGCGTTTGACGTTGACGCGCCGGTGACGCGCCGTTGACGCGCCATGACTGATGTGTGTGAACAGTGTAGTACAACTTGTATGTAACTATATTTTTGACGTTGACGGGCCGGTGACGCGCCGTTGACGCGCCGGAGCTGTGTGAATGATCCTTAAGAATTAAGGCTAAATTGTTAATAGTACTGTTTTTTACAAGTATTTTTATGAAAATTAGTTAATTATTGTTTATGTTTGATAGAAGATATGATTTTGTTGATAATAATAATAACTTTTAAATAAAAATGTAAAATGAATTTTGTTGTTTTCGTATTCAAAAACTATCAAAACCTAACATACTAAATTTAGTACCAAATATTTTTACTTTTTGCTTCAAAATATAGTCTGGAGCATATCAAACATACCAAAAAACATAAACAACCAGGTTCCACATCTAAATTCGCAGAAAATGAAACTTTTCTGTCTCGGTCTGAAGCACTAATTTTAGTTTGTACTTCATACAGTACATCAGGTCGTTGGAACTACACATTTCAAAAACACAGGACTTACGAGGATAGAACTTAAAATTCTCGCAAACTATGGTATTTACAAAATCAAATGTAATCAATCAATGTAAATGGTCAAATGTAAACGTGAACGTAAACGGTATTTACTTACCTACCTTGTAAAAAAAATAAAAAAAAAATTTTTTTCATGATTCGACCAATGTTTGTCACATTAATCATAAACGCCACAAATTGTAAACACCTCAATACACTGTTGTAAAATATTTGTCGGATAGGTAGGTACTATGGGCAACAGCGTTGATTAACCAGTTAGCAACAAAATTCGCGTGCAAGCGATTTTAACCTTAGCAGTGGTTAAGCGACGCTGTTGCCTATAGTTCCTACACAATTTACAATGTTTAAAATAAAACTTAAAATTTCTCGCAAACAGTAAATTTACATGGTCAAATGTAAAAACAATATTGTACCACATTTAATATCATTTTTTTTTTCATTTTTTTTTTTTCATTTTGATTTTAATTTTTAATTTCATTTCATTCACTTTGACGTTTGACAGCTCGACTGCTGTCATCTCATTCTGCCTTTGATGCGCTTCCTCTTGTTAACTCATCCCACCATAAACATTTATGTGGTTTACGTGTGTATTACAGGTATTGTCTAAAGAAACATTAGTCTGGCTGAAAAATGAAATATCATGGAAATCTGGAAACCATGGAAATCTGTTGAAGAAATAAGTGGGCAGAAACTGCCTAAACCGCATCCAATGTGGAAAAAGTGAAATAGTGGATTACTTCAAGGATTTCACAGCCTTGAAACAATCACAAGGCTATACCTTGGTAAGCATATACCGCAGTCCGCAGCCTTATTTTTTACATAATCTTTGTAGTTTTTTTATAAAAACGTACGCAATGACATATAAATGACAAAAGTTACTTATTCTTTTTTCAGCTAATGAACGATTTCAGTCGTCTGTATCTAGGAATGGAAAACAAATTATTTTCCTCTATCACCCTCAAAAAAGGGAGAAATTATAAAATATTATGCTTCATCAAAATTGCGAAAAAATAGAGACACGAGAACAAAAATAGCAAATATAATTGCACTGATTGACGGTAAGAATTTTTTCTCAAATATTAGTTCTTATTATTAAACCTTGATAGAAATAACTATACCTTGGTAAGCATATACCGCAGTCCGCAGCCTTATTTTTTACATAATCTTTGTGGATTTTCTATAAAAACGTACGCAATGACATATAAATGACAAAAGTTACTTATTCTTTTTTTCAGCTAATGAAGGATTTCAGTGGTCTGTATCCAGGAATGAAAAACAAATTATTTTCCTCTATCACCCTCAAAAAAGGGAGAAATTATAAAATATTATGCTTCATTAAAATTGCGAAAAAATAGAGACACGAGAACAAAAATAGCAAATAATTGCACTGATTAACGGTAAGAATTTTTTCTCAAATATTAGTTCTTACTATTAAACCTTGATAGAAATAACTATACCTTGGTAAGCATATACCGCAGTCCGCAGCCTTATTTTTTACATAATCTTTGTAGTTTTTCTATAAAAACGTACGCAATGTCATATAAATGACAAAAGTTACTTATTCTTTTTTCAGCTAATGAACGATTTCAGTCATCTGTATCTAGGAATGGAAAACAAATTATTTTCCTTTATCACCCTCAAAAAAGGGAGAAATTATAAAATATTATGCTTCATCAAAATTGCGAAAAAATAGAGACACGAGAACAAAAATAGCAAATATAATTGCACTGATTGACGGTAAGAATTTTTTCTCAAATATTAGTTCTTATTATTAAACCTTGATAGAAATAACTATACCTTGGTAAGCATATACCGCAGTCCGCAGCCTTATTTTTTACATAATCTTTGTGGTTTTTCTATAAAAACGTACGCAATGACATATAAATGACAAAAGTTACTTATTATTTTTTCAGCTAATGAAGGATTTCAGTGGTCTGTATCCAGGAATGAAAAACAAATTATTTTCCTCTATCACCCTCAAAAAAGGGAGAAATTATAAAATATTATGCTTCATTAAAATTGCGAAAAAATAGAGACACGAGAACAAAAATAGCAAATAATTGCACTGATTAACGGTAAGAATTTTTTCTCAAATATCAGTTCTTACTATTAAACCTTGATAGAAATAACTATACCTTGGTAAGCATATACCGCAGTCCGCAGCCTTATTTTTTACATAATCTTTGTAGTTTTTCTATAAAAACGTACGCAATGACATATAAATGACAAAAGTTACTTATTCTTTTTTCAGCTAATGAACGATTTCAGTCGTCTGTATCTAGGAATGGAAAACAAATTATTTTCCTCTATCACCCTCAAAAAATGGAGAAATTATAAAATATTATGCTTCATCAAAATTGCGAAAAAATAGAGACACGAGAACAAAAATAGCAAATATAATTGCACGGCATTGCATATGATTGACGGTAAGAATTTTTTCTCAAATATTAGTTCTTATTATTAAATCTTCATAAAAATAAGTATTAAAAAATTAACCGAAACTTTTTTCTTTGAATACAGAAGATAAACCAGAGAAATCCTGCAATATTGCTTTGATGTTGCTGGCTTATGTCATCAACATTTCACTTGCACGGAATGCGACGGCTACATATCGCAAGCTGCTTCTGAATCCGACGTATCCAACAAGATCATTCAAAGAAAGCATAATGTTTCACGGGTACGCCAATTTGACGACCATGTAATTCTAGAATAGTATGATTAATTAAGCTTGTTGTGGTTTTTTTGTAACTAAGTATGTCTCAATTTTTGCGATTGAAAATAAATAATATGAATCTTTTATGTCTATTTCCTTTTAAGCATGTTAAGCTATAAAACTTGTACAGGGTTTGAGAACGGAATTTCTTCTGTTAATAACCTTGTAAAAGTTAAAAAATAAAAAATGTTGTATCATGGCTGTGTACACTAAATGTATAATGTATCGTGAAGTATGATTTTATCTAAATTACCAATTATTATATGCTTTTCACTTACAGGTCTGGACTTTGGTGCTATATCGGTGCAGCTGTTAAGTTTGCTTTAAAATTATTTTGCATAATAATAATAATAATAATAGCCGCACTAATATCGTACAAGTTCAACATAAGTACATAAAGCCTGACCAGAGTTTAAAAAAACCCTGCAATGAGGACGCGACCTTTGTGATTTATTTATACGTAACTATTGCCAGTAAAAGAAATTAAATGTGAAAAATGCCGCATGCGGGTTTTTAAAACATCTGGTCAGCTTTAAAATGATACATCATTCTTTATCGTACCCGCACCAATATTTATAAATAGATATCTACGTAACCAGTGCAGGTTATACTACAAAGAAGCATAATGTTGTATAAAACTTATTAACTGTTATAGTAGAGGTATGAACGGGAAGTCGAAGCGTGGGCAGACCGCCATTCCTAAGATGTCAGGTCCTACCTCAACCAGATACGCCGCAACAAGGACGACATAGAAAAACCATGGGAGAAGCATATCTCCAGCATTGGACAAATATATATGCTGAGAAGACAAATAGAAGGTATGATACTAGTGTGGGACAATAAGGCACCATACCATTCACCATACGTATGTACATAGATGGACGGCTATTAGACATACTTTATTTTTAGGGTTCCGTGCCTCAAAAAAAGAAAAAACGGAAACTTAAAAATCAAGTGTGTCTAATTAGACTCACGCCCGAGTACATGCGATACTGCTGCGGGTATAAGGCATCATGCACTATTGCACTACGTGTTACGTGTTGCACACTATGCCTTACGATAATTGCACCTGTATTTTCCTTATGTTGGCATGGTACAGTCAGTGTCATTCATATACATATATACAGCCATGAGTCAAAATATGTAAACACCAACCTTATTGTCAGTGACATAGAGGTGTGTAGATATTTTTGAGCTCTTGTTAACGTATATATATTTATGACGCTGGCCGTACATACATAGGTGTTCAGATAATTATTTTGAATATTAACCAATCAAAGTCAATGGGGAATGTCTGAAAAAAATCAAATTGGCTGAATATTTTTTTATAGGTAGGAATAAGCTCCCTTAGTAATAAAAAAAAGTTTCAGAATTTCCCGTTGAGTAAAAAATGTAAAAAAAAGTTAGTCTTTTCGACTATACAAATGTGTAAAAGTAACAGCAGAATGGAGATATACCTTTGCCACCACCTGCCACAACAACAACATGAATAAAAAATAAAAAGTTTTGACATTTGTCATTTTTGAAACTTTTTTTTAATACCATGTTGTGGTTGTGGCAGGTTGTGTCAAAGGTATAATTTCCATTCTGCTGTTACTTTTGTATATTTGTGAAGTTGAAGAGACTTTAATTTTTTAAATCTTTTTCACGCAACCAAAAATTCTGAAACTTTTTTCTATTACTAAGGGACCTTATTCCTACCCATAGAAAAATATTCAGCCAATTTGATTTTTTTCGGACATTCCCCATTAAATTTTGTAGATATGGTCTAGCTAGAAAGTAATACCTAGGTCTGTTTAATACATTTTCGTAAAAATGTATAGTTTAAATATTACAGGGGGTTTTCATATTTTCATTAAAAACTCCCTGCAATATTTAAACTATACATTTTTACGAAAATGTAATAAACTATAGACCTAGATATTAGTTTCTTGATCGTGTCTACAAAATTTCATTGAATTTGGTTAATATTCATACTAATTATCTGAACACCTTTGTATGTACCATGCCAGCATAAGGAAAATACAGGTGCGAGTATCGTAAGGCATGGTGTGCCATACGTAACACGTATAGTGCACCATGTCTTACTATACCCGCAGCAGTATCGTACGTACGCTGGCGTGTTACATAAGTATGGTTCACCGTGCTTTACTGTTCCCGCACCAGTATCGTACGTATGCTGCCGTAGTATATACGCACGGTTCATCATGCCTTACTGTACCGGCAACGGTACCTTACCTCTACTACGACAGTTAATACGTCTGGCACATCATGCTTTACTGTGCCTGCCACAGTATCCTACCTATGCCGCCATGGTGCACACGTATGGCGCACCATGATTGACTGTGTCCGCCATAGTATCGTAAGTATGCCGCCGTGGTGCAAACGTATGGCTCACCATGCTTGACTGTGCCCGCTACAGTATCATACGTATGCCACCATGGTGCACACGTATGGTGCACCATGATTTACTGTGCCCGCCACAGTATCGTACGTATGCCGCCGCGGTGCACACGTATGGCTCACCATTATTTACTGTGCCCGCTACAGTATCGTACGGTTGTCGCCGTGGTACACACGTACGGCTCACCGTGCTTTACTGTGTCTGCCACAGTATCGTACGTATGCCGCCGCGGTGCACACGTATGGCTCACCATTATTTACTGTGCCCGCTACAGTATCGTTCATATGCCGTCGCGGTACACACGTACGGCTCACCGTGCTTTACTGTGTCTGCCACAGTATCGTACGTATGCCACCGCGGTGCACACGTATGGCTCACCATTATTTACTGTGCCCGCTACAGTATCATACGTATGCCGTCGCGGTACACACGTACGGCTCACCGTGCTTTACTGTGTCTGCCACAGTATCGTACGTATGCCGCCGCGGTGCACACGTATGGCTCACCATTATTTACTGTGCCCGCTACAGTATCATACGTATGCCGTCGCGGTACACACGTACGGCTCACCTTGCTTTACTGTGTCTGCCACAGTATCGTACGTATGCCGCCGCGGTGGACACGTATGGCTCACCATTATTTACTGTGCCAGCTACAGTATCGTACATATGCCGTCGCGGTACACACGTACGGCTCACCGTGCTTTACTGTGTCTGCCACAGTATCGTACGTATGCCACCGCGGTGCACACGTATGGCTCACCATTATTTACTGTGCCCGCTACAGTATCATACGTATGCCGTCGCGGTACACACGTACGGCTCACCGTGCTTTACTGTGTCTGCCACAGTATCGTACGTATGCCGCCGCGGTGCACACGTATGGCTCACCATTATTTACTGTGCCCGCTACAGTATCGTTCATATGCCGTCGCGGTACACACGTACGGCTCACCGTGCTTTACTGTGTCTGCCACAGTATCGTACGTATGCCGCCGCGGTGCACACGTATGGCTCACCATTATTTACTGTGCCCGCTACAGTATCGTACGTATGTCGCCGTGGTACACACGTACGGCTCACCGTGCTTTACTGAGCCCGCTACAGTATCGTACGTATGCCGCCGCGGTGCACACGTATGGCTCACCATTATTTACTGTGCCCGCTACAGTATCGTACGTATGTCGCCGTGGTACACACGTACGGCTCACCGTGCTTTACTGAGCCCGCTACAGTATCGTACGTATGCCGCCGCGGTGCACACGTATGGCTCACCATTATTTACTGTGCCCGCTGCAGTATCGAACGTATGCCGCCGTGGTACACACGTACGGCTCACCGTGCTTTACTGTGTCTGCCACAGTATTGTACGTATGCCGCCGCGGTGCACACGTATAGCTCACCATTATTTACTGTGCCCGCTACAGTAACGTACGTAAGCCGCAGTCGTAGTTTCAGGAGTATTCAGTGCGACTTGCGCACTACGTATGTACGTAGCCGGATGTCGGGCTACGTACGTACGTACAAAAATCGACCACTCGTAAATTACGTAACCCGCTCCATGATGAGCGTCAGTATGCCGACTACGTATGACTGACTACTTACGCGTAATGTAGCGGGTTACACACGTCATAGTGGTCGATTTTTATCCTTATTTTACGTAGTGCGGCAGAGGAAATTTTTCTCAGTGTATGCCTTGCCATTTCTTGCTTTTTTGGATTTCCTAAACACACAATAAACACCACAAAAGTAAATTATATTTTATAAGTCAGTGTCACAAAAACATTAAATGGCCGCCAAGTACCTGTAACGATGAATCGCAAAGTTTGCGGGCTGTCAAATTTCGCCGCAAACTAAACAGCTAAAATCGTTTGGGTGACAATTGATATCAATACGCTATCGAAAATTATCGGTAGTTATGATGGTAGAGACTACCAAAAATCGAAGAATAATTGTTCGTTGTGACTTATCGATCGAATTCGTTAACTTTACATAGAAATCTACGTCGAGACTGCAAGGAAATCGTTACGGCAAGCGTTTTTTTTCGCTATGGTTATCGATCGGTTAGTAACGATATTATCGCTAACTAATGTAGAGACTGCATGCCCTGGTCGGGCCTACTAGATAAAAACAATTGCGATAAGCGACGATGTTCGTCCCACTCCGTGACACTATTAACTTACGAATAAGGTCCAATATCAAGTAAATTGAAAGACGAATTGCGTCCGATTACCGCCATTCTTTTTATGTAATAGGCCTGCTGTTTTATTGGACGAAGTAAGAAAATTATATACTTACATTAAGTAAAAAATATACTTTGAAAATCTAACATCATCACGTAGAGCCATTATAAAAAAACTGCAATAGAAAAATATTTGCGATTTTCTTCTAGCCTCTTCTATCAGTTCTGGCAGATTATTTTTGGACCATATTTTACTAATAACCTACATGTATTGAGAGATAATTCTATTTATTTATCTCCTTTCTCCTCACTTGAGGGCTTTTCAAAATGACAAAAAACTGTAGGCCCAATAGATGGCGTTGATAAAAATGTATGTGTGAATGTTATTTTTCAAAGCCAATTAGACACTTCTCTTTCCATCAACACCACCTAGTGAGACAAATAGTTACAATTTAATTTAATGTTTGAAAAACCCTCATTACTTTACACTACCTATTTTAAAAAGAAACAGCGAACTAAAATCATGGAACATATTTTAGTACTTACACATTACACATTCTTGTATTCTCGTTTTATTTTTCATTTCAGACTTTCATGGAAATGAGTTCATCAACCCGAAACCCATTAACCCGAATTAATTTCATAACTATGAATGTGGAAATGTTATTCCAGTATAATGAAATTTATTTAGTCCAACCAGTGAACTAAAATCTATGGAAGTGTAATTGCAAACGTATTTTGCATAAAAAATGGCACCACATGGCTAAAAAATGACAACTCGCACAGCATTTAGTTGGGCCAGCCACACGCTGGTGACAGCGTTAGCGTTCTTTACATTAATTGTAGTTTGTATTTTAAATGAAATAGAGAGTTTATTAGAAATTATGTGTTGTGTAGCCAAATGCTATCGATGACGCAAAGAAGTCAAAAAGGGGCAGAGATAACGCATTATAAGTATTAAATATTATTTAAAAACTATATTATTATTATTATTTAAGAACAGAAAATATCTATGAGTATACAGATTATGGTCGCTATTGTACTTGTTGTTTGGTCTGTGGCAACCAGTGATCAGTCGCTTTGTAATGCATTTCTAAATGCCAGCATTTTTAGTCCCGCCCACTTGGATGTCCTTTTTGTGTGGTGCTATTTTTTGAGCAGAATGCTTGTTCCATAGGTTTTAGTTCGCTGAGTTCAACGCATTTCAACGAACTTTTCCTAACTTATTTGTTTTATTCGGGACGCAATAGGTTTAACTTATAATCAAATGAAATATTAAATACAAACACAAATTTTGCATTTGCAACTAACAAACCAAAACTCTGTGGCTTAACCATGGTTTTAAGATAAATGAATCTGATATTTCAGATATTGACAATATTGCCTTATAAAATTTAATATTTTTTAAACTATATTTTTATCTTAAGGCTCCCTTACGCGAAATCATTTGTCTCTGTCTTTTTCTTTACGTGTAAAGAGTATGGGAAATAACCTCACTTCTGCACTTTTTCAATGTTTTTCGTTGTTTTTTCATCATTATCTTGAGCACAATTATCTTTATTGAAAAAAAGTTATTGGAGCAACTGAACAGTACGTTAAAGTGTATTTTGATGTAGAATTCAATACGTTTCCGTTATTATTTACGCCAAAGATTTGGCCCGCGACAAGCGCTTTTGGTGATATTCAGATTTTTTTCTACAACCATCTGTTAGAGTTATACACAATTTTATAATTGTAGCAACTAGATAAACTCTTTAGCTTGTTGTATGATTTTTTTGGTGACTACAAGTTTACGTTTTCTTTATAAAAAAATGGCCCGCGCAAACCATGTTTTCCTATTACCACCCCTTAAAACCATGTTTAGGCCACAAAAATTGTAAAAATGTACCTTCGATAATTATACAAGCTGTATTTGTAACCACTCTCCAAATTTTATAGATGTGTTCAGTTCATGAAACTGAACAACTTTTCATGAAACATGTGTCGAAATACGCCAAAAAATGTTGGTCATCTCATACTAAACTGATCACGTGATCTCTTTGATTTGAATGAAATTTTTTTTTTACATATTTGACCCTATGTTCCTTAGAGAAAGATGTTAAGTTTCATAGACTGAACACATCCTTGAAATTTGGAAAATGGTTACAAATACACTTGTTACTTTTTCGATTTCTTTCAAAATGGTGGAGATTATGCTAAAGCGAGGTCTACAGCTCACAGAGCCACTAGTCATATTATGGGCCCATTCAGCATCGAACCTAAACTTCGCATTCAAAAGCTGGCTTTTTATTTTTTCATGCCGACACAAGACGTAGTTTCGCCTTTCACCCCCGCCTAGAAACCTACAAGAGGAGGCATACATTTAACCTACAGGAGGCATACATTTCCACCTTTTCACATAGACTTATACAACTTAGAAGTCTTTGCCTTTTCAGTGCATCTGTCAACAGAGCTCCCGAGGGGAACTCGGTATCTCGCATTATTGAATCGACGTGCAAATATAATACTTTCCGATTGCTCTTTATGGACTTTATGTAGAGACGCGTAATAAGTTTTTTCATAAACGACGGCTAATATTTGACATTTTCGGTATTAAAAACGTCATGTCACTTGTAACTCCAAAAAAAAAATCTAAAACATAGTAATATAAGGCCCTTCTTAAATAGTGCACATAATTTTAAGGGTTCAATGTACTCATCCATACAAACAACTTTTACTATGGTACCAACATTGAAATCGCGAAAAAAAAATCTGCTGTTCCATACATTTTGATCTATTCGATTTTAAATTTTCTATGGAACAGCTGATTTTTTTTTTCGTGATTTCAATGTTGGTACCATAGTAAAAGTTGTTTGTATGCATGAGTACATTGACCCCTTAAAATTATGTGCACTATTTAGAAGGACCTTATATATACGTCAATGATCTAAAATTACCCAATTGAATCTAAGTTGCTGCCGATTTGTTATAATTTCTAGGTAAAGAGACGGTATAGGTCGATTTTTTAATTTCTAATCGATATTCTCTATAGTTTTCTCTATAATGTGTTGTCATCATGCGATCGCATTTATAATCCTTAAAAAAACATTTGAAATTAACCCAAAAAAGGTGCTAAAATTATTCTTGAACGTTGTGAACTTATTCCATAAATAGTTTTACAGTAGTAGGACTTAGCACGCAACATAAACGTCAAGTCGATGCGACCTTATCTACGAGAAAATCAGAAATTCATACGCTTAATTTCTATTAAAAGTGACTTATTAATTATTATGATTTGCTAAAATATTTATTAAATTGACTGAATAAATTAAAACTACGCAACATAAACTTAACAGCTTCATTATTATTCGTATTCTTATTCGGCTACAGGAATAAACAAACACTGGTTGAATATTCATCACAAGTCTTGTTGAACATCCCTCTTCTCACAATAAAAGCAACAATGTGCAAGATTTTAAAAATACACTTCAACGTTGCATCGTCTGAAATTCCCTTAAATATTGCAATAAGTTGTTCGAATATCGTGCAAACGGGAACTTCCACGGCGATCCAGTACGAACTTCTAATTTCAAATTCATGAGCCACTCGATCTCCCGCGGAAGTGAGGAATATTTCCGCAGTTTATTTCTGTACCACTATTATGAAGTTTATAACTCTATTGAATTTGATATTTTTATTGATTAAAAACAAAGTTTTGAAACTAGAAATAATAATCAATCCAATGTTAATAAGTCATAAGAGTTTCACGATTCATTCACCTCAAATAAAGTCTTGTGCTTTTATTATAGTATACGAAATTGTTACGGCTTTGCTTTTAGAATGAACTCAAGCAGTCAGAATCAAGTCACGATTTTAAACACATTTCCTAAAAAAATTCATCATCTTTTCCTCTTAATGATCCCTGCGTCACATCTGAATAATATCCCAAACCGTATTTATCATATAACGAAATCCCCAAAGAGTAGGAAATCCCAAATAAAACAATCCCTCCAAATGGTCTTAACTAAACAATCAACACCAACCAGGATCAATTAGCAAGATTTGAACGGCAACAAAAGCGTGAGCTTGGCAATTGGCAAATAATAGGCGCTCCGATGGTGACGCAAACAGACAGACAAGCGAATAATCAAAACGCACGTTCATTAGCCCTCGATTGTGTTTGCAAGTACACGAACAGACGGGATGAATGAGAAATATTTTGAAACACCAATATAAAGTAGAACTAACAACTACGAGAGCAGAACGTTTCAAACGAACGAACAGAATAAGTATCTAGTGAAGATAAAATATTGCACGAACTTTCTTCTTTTGAAGTTTGTATCATTAGTGACATGCTTTCATTATAATTGAAAAACATACCATATTTTTATTTTCCGATGCCAAAAGTCCTCCCTACATAAACAGTTTTCGTTTTAAGTAACGAATGACAGATTAAATTGCAGCCTAACGTTGTGTAGGTGGCACGGGATTTCGTTCCATCATAACTTAGTTTTAATACCTACAACATGAATAATACTGCGATGTTATTAAAATATCATTCATGTGAAAATCAGTACGTTATTTCTTAATTAAACTTTTTTTGTCTTAGTTTTTTTTTCTAATTACTAACTGAATCTAGTCTGGTCTGCACGGACAGTAATCAGTGTGTTTGCTTACTTCTCGTAGGTAACATGTGTTTGCAAATCGAATAATTGGATAATTACCGCATTTCCAATACGTTCCTCGTGGCAATGCAGTACCTATGTTCGAGTATATATTCTATGCTTCTGTACTGTAACAGCAAACGATTGTTGAAAAAAATCAATTCTATTAAAGTTTGAAATTAAAAGTTTCAAGATAAATAAAATATTCAGTTTCATAAAACAGTAAATGAATGGGCAAACTTTTTGAGAAAGACGGGCCATGTATTTGAATATTTTGGCTTTATTTTCTTTGAAATAAAAAAATGGTGCCTATATATTTTCTGGAATACAAATTTATTGTGCAAGCAATATTATGAAATAGAAAATAAGAATCGTCTTTTAAGTTCACTGCGAAATTTTTAATAATAAACGAAGACTGTACTTGATTTTTGTTTGATTGGCGCGGGCTGGATTACATCCATTCGCGGGCCGGAGAGGGCCCGCGAGCCATATAGTTCCCCATCTTTGTTAGTCTTCATAACATAACCGCCCATTGTAGTCCAATCCAGGATCTGGGAAGTCCCGTGGGAGAATGTTGCCATAATCTTGGTAGGCGGGTTGGAGCAGTGCAGGCCGAGTATCTCGCGGCCTAGGGGCGGCAAGGACCTAGGGGGGCGGCAGACCAGTAACGCCATTCACACGCCCGCCTGAGGGTCGGCCTAGGGTAGCCAAGACTGTAAATCCGGCACTGGGTGGAGTAGAGATCGCTGTCCACAAGATGTGACCAAAAGTAATATCTCTTCTTGTTTCTTTCATGTTTCTAAATTCGTTATTTCTGATGCAATGGCGTCAGTCGTTAAAACCTGTAGACAGGCTTACCGGCAAAATTACCTAGTTCGTAATAATATTTTTATGACTTATTATGACCGCCTTCTCCATGGCGTCATCACAAACCAGAATAATTCGTTAAAGGTGTCTTGAGATATTGGTGGAGCAATTTATAAGCTGAAGCGTAAATAAAATAGGGGGTAGAGTTTGGTCAACGAAAGATGGTCGGAAATGGAACTCGGTTAGAAATGAAACTATTTTTGAGTCTTATTTTAATGTTCAGTTTCCAATAACATAACCATTAAACGTTAATTGAACAGGGAAAGTGGCGCCTCCATTTCCGGTTTATCTGTCGTTGACCAGACTCTAGCTTACATTAAAGTAAAATCTAACAACACTAACTGTACTTTAGCAGTCGATGCATAATGGGTTAAACCATCTTATTAAAAGCTTAATCAAAGTCACCAGCCCTCCTACTCAAATGGCCAGTATTCTAGCTTTTGAATAAGCTTAACTATAAAATTACGTGCCAAAAGGTCCTCAATTCCATACAATGCATCAATGTCTGTGATTTACATAAGTTTGCGACATGTGATTAATCATCTATTGCTCATGTTTAAGCTTTAATTTAGCGTAACGTTTAAACGAATAGAATGTTGGCCGTTGGTAGGGGGCCAGAACTACTATCTTAGTCCAAAAAACTTGAGGTGGGAAATATTTTCAGATATTATGGTAAAATGTTAGAATATGACCGCACAGTGCTGCTTCTTTTTCTTTTGAAGAAGGAAAGAAGAAGAAGATCTTGTCTTTGATTGTTCTTTAATAGTAGATTATACACCAAGGGGATAAAGCAGTGTTTTATGTCACGGGCGCTACATTGAATCATGAACGTAACGAAGGACTCCAAATTTAACTCCCGAGCGCAGCGAGGGTGTTACAAGGTAATTCCCGAGCAAAGCGAGGGAATTAAGATTGAGTCCTGAGTGCAGTGAGGGATTCAAGCGCCCAAGAAAAAAACAGTTTTATCCCGGTGGTGTATACTCTACTTTTCTCACTTTATGCGAGACAATAAAAAACCAGGCTTATTAGATAGTGTTTATTACAGCATATTAAAAGTGCAGTTTTCCATGTGTCAAAATCTTTATAGGCTTTCAGGTATTTTTCCTTTGACTTTTCTGGGAGTAGATTATTGACAATGCCTATGGCATCTAATTTAATAGCCTCTGGAGACAAAATACTTTCATCACTTGAAATTTTTTATTTTTTCTTTGAAATATTTATAGAATCTTCTAAAGCTAGTAGTACTACTAGCTACGGCTATAGCAACTTCTTTCAGCTGGCGTGGCCTACTCGATTTGACAAACAAATGTCGATTTGACAAACAAACGTCTCATGCGAATCTAGTGGGCCACGGCCTCGGTCTTCGAAAATCGAGTTGGCCGCGCCCGCTGAGGACACATTCTGTTTAGTGAAATTAGACTTTATGTACATAGCAATAAGAATTATGAAAGTGAAAATCACATTATTGACCAGCGGGTTATAATATAACATTATAACCCGGCTAAAGCCAAGAGATATAATGTCTTGCTTTCGGTAAGGTTTACATGACATATAATTCGGCATTGTCGAGCATGTGGTGTGAAAATAATATTATTTTCTTTTTCACTTTCTTGCACCCTTATTGTTCACGAGTGATGCTTGATCAAACTTTCCATGCTGTAATGTATCTGAAAAAAAAACTTTATCGACAAGATCACCAGTAGGAACTTTCAACAGGACCCTAATCTATTTGTTTACTTTTGCTAATTTCTGAAACTATTCTTTCTCAGTTGCGGAAATTGTATTTTCAGTACAATTTTTCTATATACTTAAGTCGTAAGCGTTATGAAGGCCATTCTTAGAATAATAACACATAGAACGATAGTTCTCTATAAAACGCTCTGTCACAAGTGAGGCAACTAAAACAGCCAAAATGGCTCAGTTTTCAGATTTTTATTCTCCACTAGCGGCCGCCCGCGGTTTCACCCGCGTGGTTCACGTTTCCGTGGAAATATCGGGTTAAAAAGTATTCTATGTTTTAATCTAGGCTATCTACTATCTGTGTGCCAAATTCCAACCAAATCCGTTTGTAACACCTGCACTGTAAATTGTTTTTAGCTTAGAAACTAATCAATAAAAATATTTTTTTTTTTTAATCCGTTCAGTAGTTTTTGCGTGGTTGAGGAACAAACATCCAAACCCACAAACTTTCACATTTATAATATTAGTAGGATTATAACCTAACCACTCGCATGATCGGCGGTAAATTTTTGCCAAAATGCTGTAATCGAGACGTGATTCACGGATATAATTTATCCAAAACGACAGACCGTTAAAAAAGTGTTGTCTCGTTCAAACACATTAAACTGTGCGCTTATTTTAATGTTCCTGTCTCTTTCTTACTATCTGACGGTCATTTCGTTCATATATCACTCCTATGTGCAGCCAATCGTTTACGAGGTACTGACAGTTGAAAGTGGACTTTGTTGACGACTACATACGGTACACCTTTGGTCAACTTTTTTTTGTTATTCAGTGATCTTTACCGAGTTTGTTTAACAAATATCTTTTGTGGTCGTCAATTTAACAAATAAACACAGTGCGGGTGGTGTAATTTTGCGAAAATCTAAGCATTTACGTGTTTTTTCAGTTATCAAAATCGAAGTGCCCGTCTGTGCCCTACTAGCCACGTCCCAAAAGTAGTTTTGTTCGTAGTTTATGGACAATAAACTACAAGAAATTAAGTTTTAAATGTTATTTTGTTATCTTAAGAATCCATCCCAAGCATAAAATCTGCCAAATTGCGGACGATTTTTAAATGATTGCAGTTTTAAAAGTGAGCGAGGTTCGAATTGTAATGGTTGGATAAATTTATACCAGGTGTCAAGGTGTATTTTTCTTAAGGGTAGGTCGTCTCACGGATTACAGGGAGCGATTTGTTTTGTATAGAAATACATGGATATCGTGTTTTTTTTAATTCGCAATTTGTAACAGGCTGATTTCGAAAAGGTAAAATTTGCTAAATGGTGGCTGTATGTATTAATTTCGGTGCTAACCCCAAAAATATCACTTTTTTTAATTTTTTAATACTTTATAATTAGCTAGAAGTGTAAAAGAATAAAATGTTATTTCAAATAATAAACGTTTCTTAAATTACTTACTTATTTTTGTTTTCATTCAAATAGGGCTCGTTACAAACGGTATTACGACCCTTAGAAAATCCCTTATTGATCCTCGTTTAAAAAATATCCGAAAATATTAAATTGACATTCGGATAAGATTTATCCGAGAGTGGATAGGGTTTAAAATTTTATGATATTTTAAACTATAATCTTTACATTTAAGGTATACAATCGTATGAAATGGCTTGGCTAAATAGTATTCTTCACCAAAGCATACATAACCAGACACCCACACATACAAACAACACTGGTAAAAACGAAATGAAGTATGACTACGCACACTGTCAAAAATTGGTGTTCGTTTCCAGAGCATATTTTAAAGTGCTATTTTACTTAAGTGTAATAAATCTCATGTCAAAATATTCATAATATAGTCTAGTTTTAGTGTAAATGTCTATTTTTGGTATAAAATAGAAACAGTAAACATAGTAATCGATAAAATCAAAACTTTAGCATGATTTTTTGAAAGATTTCTCCAATAATTTTCAATTGATGATATTTTTTCTTTTTGCTATAGAGCAATGTTTAAATAACCTTTTAATAATATTAAGCAACTATTTTTAATTCCAAAGTGCATAAAATATCCATGTGTTACCGATTTAGATTTCGTAATAATCTGAATATTCTGAACAAAGATTAATAAATTTTCCATGCCTACGGTTTGAACGCTCAAAACAAAGAAACTATCATTCTTGTGAATAGGCTTAACAACTTATTAGAACAATCGGAACATAAATAAACATTCCACGGTGGTGAAAAAAGTGCTCAAATGTAACCTGACGAAAAGCGCGCGCTCGCGGCGCAGAGGCGGATCAGATGACCATCCCCGGATATTTTTTGCAGAACAGGTGAGTGGCTAATCATACCGAATAAGTACAAAACAGTTTAAATTTTCCTAAATTCAGAAGATTAATTATTTTATTATATTAATGGATTTAAGTTACGAATAGGTAACGTATGAAGGATATAAATCTGAGAACTGAGCCATTTTGGATTAGTATTAATTGCCTCACTTTGCATACGAGGACACGGCTTCTAGGTGTTATTATTATAAGAGGCGAATGTATAAAAATTAATAAACATAATTTTGCACGAACGAACTGAAGATTGAACTCTGGCTGGAAGGAGCCTTGAACACACATTATTTATAGGTATTTTGTTTAACCGTTCTGAAATTAATGTAATCAGAATCGTAATTCTGTTATCCCTTGTACCGTGATCCTAATGATCAGTTGGCTCGGTCGTAAAATTTTTATTACATATTTTGACAATGGGTCACCAACAATATATTTTCTTTCGTTTGACTTGACATTTATCACCAAGCTATTTCAATTAAGGCTAGGTATTTGCCTCTGCAAAAAAATGAAGGTTTTATCTCACTTTGATTGTGAAAAACCTGAAAAGAATTCGTGGGAAACCATTTTTTATTTTTTCAACTGTGGTGGATTTATTTGATGATGGAAGTCGAAAAAATATCACCTATTGTCATACAATAATTTGATTAATTTGTTTTGTATTTAATAGGTTTATCCACAAACCGAATGCTTCCCGAATGCTGAAAAGCAGCATTCGGGAAGCTTCGAAAAATCTTCGCGTCCGACTTACCTCAGTGTCTCAAGACGAAAGTCTATGAACAGTGTGTGTTGCCAGTGATGACTTACGGCAGTGAAACGTGGCCGCTAACTATGGGTCTCATAAGGAGGCTCAAGGTCGCTCAGCGTGCAATGGAGAGAGCCATGCTCGGCGTTTCCCTACGTGATCAAATCAGAAACGAGGAGATCCGCAGGAGAACTAAAGTAACCGACATCGCTCGAAGGATTGCTCAGCTGAAGTGGCAATGGGCGGGACACATAGCGAGAAGAACCGATGGCCGTTGGGGCAGAAAGGTTCTGGAATGGCGACCGCGCACCGGACGACGCTCCGTGGGTAGGCCCCCGACAAGGTGGACCGACGATCTGGTGAAGGTCGCGGAAAGCCAGTGGATGCAGGCAGCGCAGGACCGATCGTCGTGGAGATCCTTAGGGGAGGCTTATACCCAGCAGTGGGTGTCGTGTGGCTGATATGATGATGATGATGATGATCCACAAACCACACGTTACACAATCGAAAAAGAACAAAATTAAAAAATAAAACCACACTCCGCCTCAAAATAACATAGTCTGTGTGTTTTAGTTATAGAAGCGCCACATTGGGCTTATTCTAATACATTTCAGTAATTTGTTTTGTTTTGGCAAGGAACGGCTAGGGAACTGCTACTTTTATGGCCCGGTTTGGCCTGAGATCGACTGTGCGTAATGTCTATGAAAACCCCCCATTTGTTCCGAGTGGCTTTACTGTTTACTTTACATTTTGTGACCACGCCACTCACACATTTTTTCATCCACAGTTTAAAAAATGACGGCGTTTCCGAAGGTTCAGTGGCAGGTTGACGCAGCTTTCAAAACGTCACTGCCTGAAGGACCCTTGTCACTGTATAGGGCTAAACCACACACGGCAGCTATCACATATGACAGCACGTTAAAAGTAAATCGTTACGTGTGATTCGGGTGTTAGGCCTAAAAGTCGAAAGGTCTTTTGGGATTCGAAATTAAATTACAGCCCGCGTAGATAAAGAATGGGATTAAAAATGGCGACTCACCGCGTTTAACACAACAAGTAAACGATAGGTTTGGCGTTTCGTGTACGAGTGAGAAGTGAATATAAGCGACGCCATTTTTTATCCCATTCATTATTTGCGCGGTTTGCATCTTTTTTTAAACTAGAACAACTAAAGAAACTAGGTTTTTGAATACTATAAGGGTGACTTCAACACAAAAAATCTGCGACTTCGAGGTCATTATTTACAAGATAGACAGATAGCATAAGAGCGAAAATTCTCTGTCCCAATAAATTAATAATCATAAGAAATTCATTGAAACATACCAACTTGCAAGAGAATATTTCATGCACATGACCCGTTTTCCCAAAGTTGTACGCAACCTTGTTAAATTTAATAGGCTGTCGTGTCATAAGGAGATATGGGTAAAGTACTAACAAATAACTTTAATTAGTACTTGTCGCGAATGGGACGTGTTTGTATTTACTTTAATGTATGACTTATGACTGGTGTTACAGAAACTTTCATTGTAGGTACAGACTACGGAAGGTAAAATGCTTTTATTAAGGGCCCTATCACATGGATTTTAGCGATACAACCTAGAGAAACCTTTGGGTCTACTAAATACATTTATATGTGTCCGCGACAAAAAGTAATATGATGATTCACTGGAAAGTTAAAGGGTTAGAAAGGAAAATGAAAGTTGGTGAACGATTTCTTAGAGTCAACTTTAAATATACACAGAAAGACAAACAAGTTTAAACAACAAATAAAAGTATTAAATTTGATTTTCTTATGAAGTAAAGATTATTATGATATAATTTTTACGTAATAATAATGATGTATCTAGGAGAAATCCACCGTTAATTCTGAGCTTTTTTAGTAGTTTTATGGTTTTCAATTGGGATTTTTTTCCACATATTCCATACATAATTTTGAAATTCCGAGGCCGCTATGAACTATTCGACTATATAAGAGATAACATTAAATTTTTTTTATTTCAATTGTTCAGTACAGTTGTTCAATCCATGAGCTCAAAAAAGTGCCTTCGCGCATTTTATGAAAATCTTTTTCTGCAATTTCGGGTTTAATTATAAAGTTAAGCATATTCTCAAAAAAACGAGGCCGCTATGAACTATTCCAATAGCTATTCTGCACTATTCAATAAGTCAAAATTGTTAATGTATTTTTGTTTCTGAGATCGGTAACGCCAAAATTGGCCATTTTACGCAAAAATCACTGTCGAAATGTAATATGCCTCTTAACATTGAAAATGTTTTTTTTTGAGGCATCTGTATAGGCTCGATTTTCAGCGACAGTGCGATATAGCCCTGTATCGTGAGTTTTAAGGCTATTGTGTTTTAAGCTTAGAATAATTACACCTAGAAGCCGTGTCCTTGTATGCAAAGTGAGGCAACTTATACTGAGCCAAAATGACTCAGTTCTCAGATTTATATCCTTCATACGTTACCTAATCGTAACTAAAATCCAATAATATAATAATTAATCTCTTTAAGGTAGGGAAATTGAAACTATTTTGTACTTATTAGGCATGATTATTTAATAATGGACAATAAAATTCTGAAAACGGCGTCATTTTGGCTGTTTTTGTTGCCTCACTTTTGACAGCGCGCTTTGTAGGGAATTATCGTTCTAGGTGTAATTATTCTAATGTTTTAAGGCGATCTACGATGAAACGCGCTTGCCTAGAAGTTACTAATTCACATAGAAATTGAATTCTTCCTTGTACGGTCGAGTCCATTAATATGTTGCCACTTTTGACAGTTCGTCAACCTTTATGCCTTTGTAATAAAAGTCAATATCCTTTCAAACGTGCCAACATATTAATGGACTCGACTGTACCTAACGGGAAACACTAATCCTATCCTACTAATATTATAAATGTGAAAGTTTGTGGGTTTGGATGTTTAGATGTTTGGATGTTTGTTCCTCAATCACGCAAAAACGAATGAACAGATTTGGTTGAAATTTGGCACACAGATTGTAGATAGCCTAGATTAAAACAGAGACTACTTTTTATCCCGATATTCCCACGGGAACGGGAACCACGTGGGTGAAACCGCGGGCGGCCGCTAGTACTTTCATAAACTTGTTTATCTTACTTGCGCATTATCTTTCACAAGCTGATCATAATCCTTAAAATAATTAGAACTAAAGTAATCCTTCATCTCTTTCCTTCGTGTGTCCCGCGTCCTATCGAGATAATTAAAAAGTGCTCGGCGCTTTTAAAATGTAAGAGGATTTTAAAACTGCAGACTAGTTTTCTCTTGTAAGACAAATAATAGTTTGTTTTAATTTGGGCTTTAAAAATAACTTTTCGAGATTGAATAAACTAAAAAAATAAATAATGAAAAACAATGTTTTTTTATTACGTGAGTAATATTTTGCTCATGCCACCCAAAAGTTATTTTAAATCGATAAAAAATAGGTACTGAATAATTTGGTAAATATTGTTTGGCATTTATACCATGTTTATATGTATAGTGGATAGTAAATTAAATAAAATATTTACCTCATAAGACAATCATATTAAATCAACTCAAATCAAAGTGGTTTATTCATATAACCTTTATTTTTTTTGTTATTTAAACATATCATATACATTGGACATTGCTTTCAAATCTTTTAAGAACGACACAGACTGAACCGTTTGCTTTTCATCAAATTATTAAAGGTTGTTGCCCTTATTCGAGACGTCAAGTAATTTACTATGGTATGGACCCATGGGATAGGTTCCTTAAATTGCCCGAAAAAGTAATTTCGTCAACGGTCAACATTGAGCTTAAAAGAACATAATAATATATTAAGACTCTATTCCCAGGATAATTGGTCCTGTATGAAAATGATAAGGGTTTTTATTAGCTAAATGTTTTTGGTGACACTTTTTTATTACTAGAATAATGTTAGTGACAATACTGAGTTTTAGATGTTGGAATTCCTTTTGCGCAGTGAAACCCTGTTCATTATCTTTTATTTATCAACTTAAAAGCTGAAATGTCTGTACGTACAAGTTTTGAGGACTGAAAAGATCTTTCTTTTCAGTGCATAACTAAAATACATAATAGTACAAGAATATAGGTACATGTTTATGTTTAAATAATCGTTTTAAATAACTGTTCATTAATATCTTTAATCACTTTTAAAACACTTGCAATTAACTTTTGATTTTGAAATTGTACCCAAAAAATTAACCAAGAAATAACTTACCTACTTATTTTTGAAGAGCCTCTTAGGAACGTTTGAAACATTTTTTTTATAAAAGTATTAAGCGTGAAATTATTCACAGAAACAAATTGAACGAAGTATTTTAGCGTACAAAATGGGATTATTAGCCCTTAGTATTCTGAATCATTTGAATGCAAAATGGGGGAACTTTCAGACACGTCTGCGGAGTTGAAGTTTAAACTTGGCAGATCATGATTATTGGCAGTGGCTGACTGCTTCTTTAATTCATGATCGCCTGGTAGTTTTACAATTAAATTTTAGTACTCCGTTAAACTAACAGCAACTGAAACTTTAAATTCTGAAATTTAAATGTTAAAATATCGTTGACTGGCATTTTAATGAAGGTGCTTTGCTTAATTTTTGCTTAATTATATTTCTTTGCTAATACAAAGTATTATAATGCTATAGAAATAAAATATGACGTAAAAAAAGTTATATAATTTTACTGTATTTATTTATAATTTATTAAATTTGCCTTGGGAATTTTGAAGTTAGTTGCAGGTCAAAGTAGGTATTTTATTTGTATTGTATATCTAACTAGGTAGAGGTAACTTGATCAAGGTTAAACAATAGATTTCAAGAAAAGAAAAACCAGATGGTAATTTTTTTGTTAATCCTGAAATCAGTCCAAGAGAAAATTTGTATTTACTAATAACATACGTCCGAATAATATGCGACGTTGCCATTCTGTAGTCATTCATCGTCTTATCACAAAGTGTCCGTGAAAGTAGAGTGTTTATAGAATAGTTAAAGTTTAAGAGTTTCCGAATTAACCTGCAGGGCTAAGATGCGCGCCGTGACATATCTCGTGGGTGAGACGAAAAAAGTTGTCGATGTCGATTCATTTGTCATTTTTAACCGACTTCAACAAAAGGATTCTTTTCTCATTTCGAGTTTTTTTTAATCGTTGTTCGCACGTATCTTCGACATTTATGGACCGATTTTGATGATTCTTTCTTTGTTCGATTGAGTTTGCTTGCGAGATGGTCCCATTTTTTTTAAATCGGTCGAGTAGTTTTCAAGTAATCCTGAAAATACCATGATTTTGCATCACAACTACCTTGACGACTTTCTTATTATGAACCGAATTGATGACTTTTTTATTGGAAAAGGGATACTTTAGTGTAGTCTTTTTAACCGATTTCAAAAAAGGAGGTTCTCAGTTTGACCCGTATGTATGTATGTTTCTACGCGATTATCTCACGTTTGGCTGAGCCGATTTTTCTACCTAAATAATATGCCTAACCTACACTAGCGAATACAGAAGGTACTTACACTAAAAATAAAAAGAATAAAAAAATTGTTTAAAAAAAGAAAAAACCGACTTAAAAAACATGCCTATAAAAAACAAAAAACCGACTTCATAGACGTGTTTTTATTATTACGAATATTATTTCTTGCTTTTTAGAGGTAGGTTTTTTGTTTTTTTTATAGGCAGGTTTCTTGAAGTCGGTTTTTTTGTTTTTAAACAATTTTTCCCTATGCACACCACGACTGAGAAATCTTCGTAGTGATTATTATTTAATCTGTGTTGCTTTTGTCGACAGACTCTAACATACGCGCCAAATTTTATCGAATTCTGACACTTGAAAATGACATGTTTATCGACATAGTATTTCATTGAAGACTTCCGGCGACAAAAATGTGGTTTCTGATTTTGTGTGTTTTTATCATGGCAGTGCCTTGTTTTAATTATTTATTAACCATTTATGAGAAAAGAACGAATGGAAACCGTTTCGATGGATAAATAGTAGATTGTACAACAAGGGCATAAAACGCATAATTTTCAATATATAGGTATATATCCTAGCCGCAGGCGAGGGTGGATAGACAAGTCGAGGGTAAAATGGGTTTTATATACGAGTTATATGCTTTTCGCTTCGATTGTGAGGAAATTAAACAACAATATTGAAAATTGAAATTATGAAAAAAAAAATGTTTTTTTCTTAAATTTAGTGACAAATTATATAAGTACTTTTGAAATGTGCTCATCAAGGCCTTTCATTTGATACCCATATTCAAAAATTGAAAAAAAAAATTTTTTTTTTCTTAAATTTTAGTGATAAGTTATATAATTTTGGAATGTGCTCATCAAGTCCTTTCATTTGATCCCCATATTCAAAAATTGAAAAAAAAAAATTTTTTTTTTCTTAAATTTTACTGACAAAAATTATATAATTTTCTAATGTGCTCATCAAGGCCTTTCATTTGACACCCATATTAAAAAAGTGTTATAACATGGACTAAGTATAAAAATGAAGAAAATAACAATTTTATTTAACGAAGTTCAATTGCGTGTGTGGCTGTTTAGCTGACGACCTTTGTCTTAGAGTCTGACCTTAGACGAAGATTTTACTTTATGCTCTAGAGCATGAAAAGCGATTTTATGCATTCTATACCCAATGACGAACTTTACGAGCATGAGAAGTGAAAAAATAATTGTAGAGTGCCCTAAACGGCAACATCGATTTCTCGTGTCGACAAACCGAACTCATGACGAGATATTTGTTTATTCTACTTTTGTCCCACTTAATATTGAGACGGAAATCGGTCCTGAAATTTTCTTGGGTGATAAAAAAAGTAACCGTGTTGTACTTTAACACATTAACGGTTACCTATTATGAAACATTTAACTTAATCTACGTCAAAATTGAACACGTAGTCCCGTAGTCCAATGCTCCATATAAAGTCTAACTAGAGTCTAAACAGTAAACTATTTATTAAAGCTAAAGAATTTTATTAAATTATCTCATCTGATACATTATTTAGTAAATACAACAATGTTTATGAAATTCCAAATCATGGAAGTAAATTCTCATTTCCTAATACAGGCAGTTAACGCCTAAATAATATCAAATCTATATTAAATCTGCGGCACATCCACACATGATCGTACCTTGCGTTAAACCAATCAACAGCCGCCAATGCAATTTTAACTCAAAACTGATGTGATAAGGTGTAAATTGTTCTAAGGGTCGACCACTCGCTCCGATGAAGGCATAAATTTACAACAATACAACTGGCTTATTGGATATTTAGATCTTGTATTGATAGCACAATGATGTTGTTCAACGTATAAAGTCATATTGTCATGAAGTTGTAATAACTAAAATGAAAATTTAAGTAGAAGCACGAATTGTATTGACACAAAATATTAGTTTACTTAATACTTACTATTATTTTGTGTTTGATTGTATTTATAATATTTTGAGAGTATAATATTTTGCGAACGAAGGATAAGAAACTACTAAATAAGTACTAGTAACAATGAACTAGTACTCGGAACGCGTCGCGGCTTTTCTACATTGCCACAACGCATTGTGGTCGTTTGGTATGATGACCACGATGCGAATTTTGCTTTGTGGTCTTTCTATGATTACCACAACGCATCATGGGCGTGTTTAGAAGAGCCACAACACGAATTTCGCGTTATGGATTCTCGGCAGTGACCACAACGTGTTGTGAGAGGCACACCCATTCCCCCCTCCTCCCACACGCACGCACATACACACTATCAAACTCCAATAATATGTAGGTAGGTATTTCAGTTTTTAGTATTTAGATGTTCACAGTTGTGAGTTTGTTTTAAGCCCGTCTGACTAGTTAGTCAGACGGACTTAAAACAAACGATAATCTACCTAAAACTAAACTACGCTATGCTTTTGTTTGCATTTCCTTCAACTGTCAATCAATGTCACTGCCAAAAAAGCCATGTCGTTATTTCTCCATTAAGGTGGTATCTTCACGCAACCACGTGCTATTTCAGTATGCAATTCGACAACGGCGTGACGGAACTCACGGACTACTTCGCGTTGAGATGGATGTCACGTATAATTTTACGTGATCCCTCATGTTCGCACTCTATTAGGTACGGCGACAAACGCTCCTTGTAACGTAAGGGGTTGGCTTAGAAATAAGGTACTTCTGGGAGGCTCTGAAGGTATAATTTCTTATAAAGTCTGTTTTTTTACATATTATGTGTCACCGGTTCTTTCTTCTACATTATTATTTATTATTTTACATTAACAAAAAATAATTACATGCGCGGAAAGAGAAGCCAAAGTTATTTATAAAATAATTATATATTTTTCATTCTATTTTTATTGAATACTGTAAGTATAAAGACTTGCCGTGAGTTTTGGGCTTATCACCCGAAGTAAATAAATAGGTAAAAAGTTTGATTTTGACTCTCTTTGACTCGTAACAATAAAAAAACTTTAAATAAAATTGTGGTATGAACAAAATGTGATATAACAAAATGTGGTAAATTGTTGAAACTGTCTCTCTCTACCATTTCTTTTATTTCGAACGCAATAATAAAAGCCTTTGATAAAATAATAAAAATCTTATTAATATTTAAACCGCCTCAGTGGTCTAGTGGTTCAGCCATACGTGTAAGACGTAGAGGTCCCGGGTTCGATTCCCAGGATAGAGGAAATTTGTACTCGGTTTGGTTGGTGGTCTTACTCTTACCTAAATCTGACGCCATAACAACAATTTACAAGTAAAACCTAAATAAATACTTATTTTGCTTGCAATACAAAATCTTAACACTTAACCCTTATTAGCGAAACATACTTTATCTCAGCGAAACCAATCTCGGTCTTCTCTAACCCCAAAGTGCTCGCGCCAAACGCTCCGTCAACCGTGCGATACAGCCGCGGGTACAAAATGACAGGGCCTCCCATCAATCACTTGGCCAGCAATACGCCGTAAGAGCCGCCCTTTGAAGATAAAAATGCTTGGCTTGTTTTGATGTAACAAATTGTCTTATGCTTGAGATCGACTCTTTCCTGCCTAATGTCGCGTTTTATTGAAGTTAAAATTTACTCTTTCGAATGCTGTCTTTTGAAACGTATCCAACACAACTGAATCGAGTATCATAATTTCATGAACTCAATTAGGATACTGAAAATCAAAAAATTCAGTATAGAATTTTCAGATTTAAAAATGCTACAACGTTAAATTCAGTCAATGATCAACATTTTAAGTACCTATAACTAACGTGAAGTTAACTTCTTTAGTCATAGGTATTATATTAGAGGTAGATACGAAAAACAGTGTTATAGGCACAAAGCGATTTAAGAAACTCCGTTATTTCAAAATGCTGTGTGTTCTTTTATCCAGAATTCCATCGTTAATTGACGATTAAACTTACTAATTAAACACGTTTTAATTGCTGCACAGCCAGAAACCTTTCGTATTTAAAATAAACACGGTTGGGTGCGGACGTGACTCGGTGTAAGGTGATACCATACCCATCAATCAGAGTCCAGTTTCGCCGGCACGGAGGGTCTATAAGACCCGTTATGTGATTTTGAAGTTATAGAGGGTTGATTTTGCAAATCTTCTAAGTAATCGATCGATCAACTTTATAAAGAAGCTGAAGGGAATGGATTATTATGAAACTTACGAGTCCCTTACAGGTTTATTCCTCCAGTGTAGGCGTTCCTCCAACGCAAAATAATATACAACGTGTTACAAGAAAAAGCCATAAGCCGAATATGGTAGACTAGCTTCTGCCCGCGATTTCGTCCGCGTGGATGTTAGAGAAAATCCTAAGAGAACCTTCAACCAGGATCCGACCAGTAATTTTTATGCTACCCGTTCCGGTTCCCGTTCCCGTTCTGGTTCCAGTTCCGGATCCGATTCCGATGCCGGTTCCGCTCCCGTTCCCGTTCCCGTTCCCGTTCCCGTTCCCGTTCCCGTTCCCGTTCCCGTTCCCGTTCCCGTTCCCGTTCCCGTTCCCGTTCCCGTTCCCGTTCCCGTTCCCGTTCCCGTTCCCGTTCCCGTTCCCGTTCCCGTTCCCGTTCCCGTTCCCGTTCCCGTTCCCGTTCCCGTTCCCGTTCCCGTTCCCGTTCCCGTTCCCGTTCCCGTTCCCGTTCCCGTTCCCGTTCCCGTTCCCGTTCCCGTTCCCGTTCCCGTTCCCGTTCCCGTTCCCGTTCCCGTTCCCGTTCCCGTTCCCGTTCCCGTTCCCGTTCCCGTTCCCGTTCCCGTTCCCGTTCCCGTTCCCGTTCCCGTTCCCGTTCCCGTTCCCGTTCCCGTTCCCGTTCCCGTTCCCGTTCCCGTTCCCGTTCCCGTTCCCGTTCCCGTTCCCGTTCCCGTTCCCGTTCCCGTTCCCGTTCCCGTTCCCGTTCCCGTTCCCGTTCCCGTTCCCGTTCCCGTTCCCGTTCCCGTTCCCGTTCCCGTTCCCGTTCCCGTTCCCGTTCCCGTTCCCGTTCCCGTTCCCGTTCCCGTTCCCGTTCCCGTTCCCGTTCCCGTTCCCGTTCCCGTTCCCGTTCCCGTTCCCGTTCCCGTTCCCGTTCCCGTTCCCGTTATGTGTCATGTCCACCGCGTTCAGTAGGATTAATCCAGGCTTTGAACTACCTGTAAGTATACCAAGTTTCATCAAAGTCTGTTTAGCCGTTTTTTGCGTGATTGTGTAACAAACATCCAAACCTCGATACAACACCAACTAATAAATACTCCATTTAGTTATGAACTTGAACAATAACCGGTTACCGAAGAATACTCCTTAGCTCCGCTCAACTTTAAATTGCTGAAGTCAACTTGATACAAAACCGTAATTGACTTTCAGACGAAGTTACTTGATGAAGAATTAATTAGTTTTATGCTAGATCCACTTAAATCCATTTGTCACGTTTCTTACGGATTTTCACTTCGCAAAAAGTTTTATTTTGGTAAAATCAGCATTTGTGAAGACGAAAAACATCTAAATTATAAACTAAAAAAATCTAAAAACATAACTCTAGAGTATAGAATAGACAGAGTACAGTTTTTTTAGATGTTTTTGTCGTCGTTAGTATAGTCTACACATAACGAAGTAAATAGTGCCCTCGCTAAAGTTTTATACTGGTTTAATAGCAATAATTTAGCACTTAACCCCAAAAAAACTAAATGTGTAAAATTTTTGATTACCTAATGTTGAGCAGACAAAATTAAATATTAATTTAAATAACGATGAAGTCTATTGAGAGTACAAAATTTCTAGGTATTACACTAGATTCTCGACTGCAATGGGATCCACATATTGAAGCCTTGTCAAGTAGACTTAGTTCAGCAGCATTCGCTGTTAAGAAAATAAAGCTCTTAACTGATATTGAAACGGCAAGGTTAGTATGTTATAGTTATTTTCACAGTGTAATGTCTTATGGACTGCTATTGTGGGGCTCAGCTGCCGGTATTGAAAATATTTTCGTACTCCAAAAAAGAGCTGTTCGCGCCATATACAATCTTCGGCAGAGATAGCTTGAGAGAATTTTGTAAAGAAATAAACATCTTAACTTTGGCAGGCCAATACATTTATGAAAATTTAGTTTATGTAAGGAAACACTATAATTAATTTCCTAAGAACAGCAATATTCACCAATTTAATACAAGAAATAAAGATAAACTTGCCGTTCCAAGATTTAGGCTTGCAAAAACTAGAAGTTCATTTATGGGGAAAGGCATAGCCTTTATTAATAAAGTTGCGCAACAAGTGATTGATCTGCCTTTGCATGAATTTAAAATCCATGTTAAAAAAACGCTCATGGGTAAAGGTTATTATAAAGTAGATGATTATCTTAAAGATCAAAATGCGTGGAAATGATGTAACACATAACTTGCTACTATAAGTACTTTGATGAAGTAATATAATAAGTCTATGTTGTTGCCAATAATCCTGTCACCCTGTTGTAATTATCTGGTAACGATATATTCAAGTTTGTAAATATCGTTACTTATGGCTGTTACAGCTGATAAGTTTCTTGCGCCCGTTCTTCTTGTCAGCTAAAAAAGTCTGGAACGGGTGGTAGGAAAATATAGACGATTCAAAAGTACTTAATAATTAAGTTCATTTGAATAAAGCTTATTTGACTTTGACTTTGACATACTTAAATCAGAAAAAGTTTTAGTCTTCGAATGAAATTAGCAATCATCTTAAAGCGGTTTGTGTTTTTGGTTACTAAAAAATGCAAACAAATAACTATTGTTTATTAATAATCATAAAAACGGTGACAATTTATTTACCATCATTATCAAGAAAGTTTAACTACTTTTCTCGGTAAAGAAAAATGTTTGAGTAATGAATTCTCACCTGCAACATTTTAGGATGCATCAATATAACCGCCTCTTTGAGATACCCAGGGGTAATTTAACTCCACCAAAGTACGAGATAACTTCCAAACTGAATTATGAATTTAGAATAATGCCCTGTCTACAAAGTCACGAAAGTCACGGAACTTTTTAAAAGCATGTTGTAATGTTTCTTACAATGGAAATGTTGGAAAACAACAAAAGGAAATGATGTTATTGCGACACATTTTTGTTATGAAAAGATTTGATTAGGTATTGAAGTTTTTTGGAAGATTATACTTACGTCGTCGTAAAATTTTAATCATTTGGTTCTCGCAGTGGGGTGGTTAAACTGATGATTACAAGCAACCTTTTATTAGGGGGCCAACTCTGATATTGCGAAACAATAGTCAGCTGTTCCATATATTAAGGTCGAGTAGGTAAATTGCACTTTTGTGTGAAACAGCAGATTGTTTTACCATTGAAAATGGTTATCAGATGCAAATCGCCTGAGACGTATTTTTGGCCATATCTCCGAGGATTTTGGGAGGATCGAAAAAAAAATATTACCAAAAGTTGAGGAGTTTATCGAGACACGTGTGAACGTTTGAATTTTGAAAATCTACTGGTAAAATTTTTGGAATTTTGCGAAATTACAAAAATTCCGGGTTTTTTGGGGGATGTTTGTTTACTAAATTGTAAATATTTCGGAAAAAAACCGACTTAAGAAAAAATAAAAAAAGGGTCCTAGGGTATTAGTTTAGCTATGAAATGGCGAAATAATTTTGAAAATCGGTTTACAATTGTGACCTGTAGGTGGTCCCTTTAGATTTGGAATTGTAGAAAAACGGCTGTTTCCGTACATAAAAAGTGATGTAGCTTCTACGATTATTGACCGATGGTAATAGTGTTAAAAGATGCAGAAGCGGACGAGAAGTGCATTCGTTGGAATTTCGAAAATTGGTTAATATTATTTCGGCCGCGTCGAGGCAGTCAGCGGGCGCTTTTGTGACACGAGGCGGAGCCGAGTGTCACAATCGTAAAAATAAATAGGTACTACCTAGGTAACTTTAAAAATATAATAGGACTTTGCATTTGATTTGATTTTGGTTTTTCGTAAAACATTTGTGTTCATTTTCAATGCTCCGATTCTTGCGGGGACTGTAAAATCTGTGAATTTTTTTGTGATATCAGAGTTGGCCCCATAGTAAAAGTTGCTTGTAATCATGAGTGGAACCACCCCACTGCGGGAACCAAATGATTAAAATTCCAGCATGTATTTTGAGCGATTGCTTAGATAACCCTTATCTTCTGCCTCCTCACTCAATAAGTTTACTCACCACAGATATAGTAGAGTTTATTGAAACAAGACGGTCAAGTGTGTTCCGTTAACTGCTATGATCTATAATATGAATGAATAAATTGGATAAGTTTAAGTCTATTTTCCTAATTCTTAAACTTTACATCATGCAAACATACAAGATCGTGTAAACTAGTTATCGCCTGTGTAGGCCCGAAAGCACGGAATTGCTTATCATTGGTATGTGTGCGATAACCTTGCTCAAAAATGTATAGGCTTACTACTCATACATAACTTACACTCATTTAATATTAAAAACGTAACCGCCTCTATGGTCTAGTGGTTCGCCCACCCGTGTAAGACGCAGCTAGGTCCCGGGTTCGATTCCTAGGTACAATTTGTTTTTGATTTGGTTGGTGGTAGGGGTTATGTCAAGTCCGCCTGGCTAGCTACCATACTATCTAACCTAAGTCTGATGCCATAACAACAATTAAAATTATTGTATTCCGCCAGTTAGAGGTAAGATAGCCAGTTCCTCAGCACTGAGGATGCTCAGTGCTGAGGATTCCGGTGGCAGTGCGCTTATCGTCACTCAACATCAGATGAGCTGACAGCTGAAGGCCAAGCTCTATCCCGTTGTGGATAAAAAATCAGTTTTTGGTAAATGTCTTTTAATAATTACAATATTTCATTTCGGAAGTCTTAATTAATCACGAGTTTTAGTTTGATTAACGTTAATTAACGATTCCAGCGAAGCTTAAAAAATTTCATCCGATACAGAAAATAACGTTACAAATTAAATTGCAACATTAATGAGTAAAAGTAATATCGTTAAGTCGTCGCTGGCATTTCATTAAAAGTACTAATAAAGTTATTTGAAAATATTTTACGAAATAATGAGCTTCAGTTTAGTATAAAAAAATGAGAGTATATACTTTAATAGTGTATGTTAGTAAAACGTATGTATGAATTTAAATTTGTAAACACTTTACTTTTCAAAACATCTATTTAAAAATAAACGATATCAGCTAAACTAATATGAGAAAAACCATGTTAAAAAAACGCTCATGGGTAAAGGTTATTATAAAGTAGATGATTATCTTAAAGATCTAAATGCGTGGAAATGATGTAACACATAACTTGCTAATAAGTACTTTGTTGAAGTAATATAATAAGTCTATGTCGTTGCCAATAATCCTGTCACCCTGTTGTAATTTTCTGGTAACGATATATTCAAGTTTGTAAATATCGTTACTTATGGCTGTTACAGCTGATAAGTTTCTTGCGCCCGTTCTTCTTGTCAGCTAAAAAAGTCTGGAACGGGTGGTAGGAAAATATAGACGATTCAAAAGTACTTAATAATTAAGTTTATTTGAATAAAGCTTATTTGACTTTGACTTTGACAAGTTAGCTTAGGTTGCTCATTACACACAAGGCTGTGGGTTGCAGCCCGAGCCGCAGGCGAGGGCGTAACTCAGCCGAGTGTGCAATAGGCGCTCGCTTTCTGACATCTGCCCTAAGAGAAACATTTTAGGGTTACATCTGCCTGTCTACTTGAGTACTCTTCGAAGATTACTAAAAAAATACATTGAGACATACATTTTTACAACGCCTTCTATTGAGCACCTTTTTGTTATTTTGAAAAGCCCGCACTTATCTCTTACTGCATAAGGGTTGCCAGATCGGAAGTCCAAAATAGCTGGAGAAAAATTGAAAATGTCGGGATTTGTCGGGAGTCGGATACCACTTGATATTCCGGGAGAATCCAGGCGAATCCCGACCATCTGGCAAGCCTACTGCATGGATTTGTCACTATGGCACAGGCAGGTGTGTCAACGTCTCCAAAGTTTTCAACGATAGAATCCCTTATAAACAGGTTTTAGCAATTATAACGTCCGCGAAAGTTCGCTAACAAAAATTACCTCCTGATTTATGGTTGATACTTCAGAAATTAACTTATGCCTGCTGCGAGAGAGAATTTGTTTTTAATTTTTTTTATAACTTATGAACATCATCCTTTAGTGTAAATAATAGAATTTATTAGCTAATAATTGTAAACAATCAACGTAGGTACCTAGTTTGTGATTAATGAAAGCATTAAAATTTAACACAGGCGAATAACGATCATGTTATTTTTTTTCTGATGCTTATACAAATACAACATGTTAATGTTGTTTTACCAAAGAAATAATAATATTTGTACTAATTATATAATTTATCATTTTAGTCAATTAAAACCATTAAAACTTAAAAGCACTTAGGTATACAGTCAGTAGTAACATAGAGTAACATGCGTAAATCGTAAAATTAGTCTTTTTCAAAAATTAGTATTTTCCAAAGTAATTCGTTTTTAGAAAAAAATAAAAAACGGTTCCATATACAGAACCAATCTATAAGTTAAAAATATTAAATATAAAAACCTTTTAGCTTTTCCTTACTAAACACTATTTTTTAGCGGTTTTTCGGGATTTTCTCAAGAAATGTAAAATTATAAAAAAACTAAAATTACCATCATGTAACCCTTATTAATACGCATCTTTTGACATCTCAACTATTTATCTACACTTGGAAATAACAACGCTAGAGCGAATTCGCACTTTCACCGAAAACGGGGCCCCTACTGGTGCGATCGAAAAAACATTTTCAATGTTAAAACCTTCATGATAGTCTGCAGTTAACTCAAACAAAAGTACCGTAACATGATATCACTCGTGTTTTCAGCGGAAATCCTTATCCTATGAGTCACACGATACGAAGAGGAAAATATTTTGAGTCATATTTTCTAAGCGGGTTGCTAGAGGGCAACAACTATGATTTTATTATTTGCTACTTCTTGAATTTTTTAACAACATAATGAAATACGACCTAAGCCCGGTTTCTGAGGTACTTTGACAAATATCTTTTCGATAAGGGGTTTGTAACGGTTCAAAACTGAACATGCTATTTTATCTCAAATATTTTTCGAATTTTGTTTCATATTGAGCATAATATTATTTAACTATCGAACAAGTTATTATAATAAAGAGTAGTTCAGGTTTTGAGTTAGCAATAATGTCGGAAGTTCTTTTAATCTTTCACGGCGCTAAAATTCAAATATTAGTCTCTGCGTAGGTAACGACGCTAATAGGCTTAAAATTTATTTATATTTATTATTGTTTATTTATCAAATTTTATTAGAGCCTCTCGAATATCATTATAATAGTTTATTTTAGAAGATTACTTAAAAAAGGATTGAATTCGGTGTTAATTATTTCTGTAAGTTGTCAGTAGTGTCACACCACGTGATGTGTTTTAGCTAAAGAACGAAATTAAATATAGTAGGTCATTCCAGTGGATCAATCGATGAGAAATCGATTGCCAAATGGTAACTGAGGGTCGCAAGGCAAGTCCCATATCCTTTGCCAAATCATAGTTGTAAATTTAAATTTTGTTTTAGGAAATATTAGACATTAGTTAGATTTGGGGGATAAATGCAAGTTTAGTTGGTTTGGAGAATTTTGTAGCGGATCTAGTACATTTTGTTAATCGTAGGCGGTATTTGTTTAAATTAGGGTATTTTGTTATACCATGCCTTTGCTTCATGACACAGTTAAATTGGAGATTTTAAATTAAAATTGAAGTTTAATTTGATTTTATAATATGGTTTGATGTTCAGAGATAATACAGAGAGAGAGAAAAGAAATGGAACAATGTTTTATTCTGGGCGGAGTTTAGTTGACAGTTTAGTGGTAAATTGAAGACTCGAATTGTAAAATAAAAGGGGAGATAATTAATTAATAGAAATATTGTAAGGATAAATCTAGAAATATTATTAAAAAACATAAACAATAGTTATTGAAGGTGTAATAAGAAAGTATTTCATGGGAAAATGTGGATGGAGCCTAATAAAGTTTGTCTTGTCGTTGGGTGTTGTACGAAGAAAGATTGATATGAAGTTTCTTCGAAAGCGGGATTTTATGCTGCAGGTTTATAACTCAAATGAGGGTAGGCATTTAGAAAATGTAAAAGTAGTCGGATGAGTGTTGCCAGTTAGGGTTTTTAAAATACCAACATTGTGATGCTAAATTGATCGGAAATTTTAGGTTTAATTGGACCAAATACTTAATGGAAAATGTTGTAATACGTATTCTAGCGAATGGATTCTAGAGGTTATGATATTTTGGGGAAGGCGAGATAAAAAGATTGAAAAGATTGGATTCTAATGGGGGGTTCAATTTGTTGTGAATATAAAATTCGTATTAATCAGAGTTCTATGATTATAGTACAATAATTTCATATGATTCTGGATAAATATGCTGAATATTATTCAAAGTTGTTAGTTTTGTTAGAAATGATGTAAGGGGGAAAACTTGTTGATTTATTTATGATTGAAACGTTGTTTCATACAATTGTATGAATTGCTTAAATCAAATGTAGCTGAAAATGTCAGTATAGAGAAATATTTAGGTAACAGCTTAATTTTAATTTGGTTACAAATTCAGTGGCATTGTGCGCTTGAGTATAAAGAATCTTGAAGATAGGAGGTTATTAGTTAGTTGAATTGTACGTTGGAATTATTGATTAGTATAGGGGTTCATTTTGTAAGATTAGTAACTTAAATATTATATTTACAAGTTGAGTAAGACAAAACTGAATTCTCCCCATTTTTGAAGGAGAAGGGAAAATTTTAGGAATAATTTATGTAAAGTAGGGAAATGAAGGTAGGTAAAAAAGATGCTTAGGTCGTGTGGGGTGAGGTTCCTGGAGTGAGTGAATGATTTTGGGGGGCTATAAAAGACGTGGCTCGAGGGGAATCGCTCTTTTACTTTCCTCGTCGTCAACGTAGCATCAAGTGGAACCTCGGTAGAAGCCGTCAATACCCTCTTTGTAAGATAGCTTCGAACAAGTAGTATTTTTATAACGCAAGAAAACAGCAAGAAGTCAGGAAGAAAGTGTTTAATTGAGGTTTTGACGTATAGGTCCGCAACCGGGTGCGAGTCTTTTGCATATACGCTTTAATTAGGGCTTATATGGTATAAGTAAGCTTGAAATTAAAGTAGGTAGATTTTGTTTGCGAATTTTCATAAAGTAAAGTAAATTTCCCAATAAATCTAAGAATTTTCCGAATCAAATTTGTTTGAAATTTATATAAGTAGTTGGGAAACGATAAAGGGGGGTTTGATTTTGAATAAATATCATTAGTGTTGTGTCTCTAAGGGGCGTTCGGTCAATCCTCAAGGGGTTAGGTAAAATAGTCTGGTATGTGGCGTATCAGACGGGCATCAAAATTTCTAGATTGCCTAGCTAGTCACATAAGTGTACCGAATGTGTCCCATCTCTAGCAATCCGACGGTCCGAAAGGAGTTGAGAATCTAATTCCGTGCTAGCGTTGGTGTCCCGAGGATTCGGTATACTTATTCCGCTGTAGGTGCCTATTTGTTCCCTCCCAATCAAATTTGGCCACGTACAAGCTGCTAGGAGAGAGATAGGCGAGTCATGCTTGCTCACGCTGTACAGATTCAGGGCTTCGGTGATGGGGTAAGCATCACAAATATTGCATAGGAAATCTAAATTTAGTCGCTGGTAGGCAGGTAAACTCATTAGGTTTATAAATTCATTGTTAGGCGCGTAGGAACAGTAGGTTAGGTTTGCATCTCAAGGCGGGAGGGAAACTTGGATGCTGGTAAAAGATTGGACGTTCTCAAGAAGGTCGAGCTGTCAGCAAGGTAACAGCAGTAACGTTAGATAAGCTAGGAACTCTTATATAGGCGAAGGAGAGGTAGGTCAATTCGCAGTGTATCAGGTTTAGGTAGGCCGCAATTAGGTTGGTGCATGACAAAATGGCGGTCGCGCGAAACGTAGGCAAGTGGTGTCGAGAATGGTATCAACAAGATGGCTGCCGCAGGTCATTCAGTGGTACTTAGGAACTTAACTAGGAAGTGATGAGGTAGGATGATTTAGGAACGGAATCTAGGAAGCGCAGAAGTGTTTAAAATAGTGAATGAAAGGTTATGTGAAACTACTGGGTAGGATCCGAAGGAAAAGTATCAATCTTCCATAGTAGGCGCCTTAACAAAGATCTATTAAGGCTATGACTCAGTGTTGTGAATAATTACTATAATGTGCTCAATTGAGTAGACTGTGCAAGCTTCAGTAAGTACCCACAAGTGTACCGATTCGAAGGGAAAGTATCAATCTTCCATAGTAGGCGCCTTAACAAAGATCTATTAATGCTATGACTCAGTGTTGTGAATAATTACTACGATGTGCTCAATTGAGTAGATTTTGCAAGCTTCAGTAAGTACCCACAAGTTGACCGATCCGAAGGAAAAGTATCAATCTTCCATAGTAGGCGCCTTAACAAAGATCTATTAATGCTTTGATTCAGTGTTGTGAATAATTATTATAATGTGCTCAATTGAGTAGACTTTGCAAGCTTCAGTAGTACCTACAGTTTGATTTACTATTAATTAGAGCTAGACAAATTCTTCTGTTAATATTGGATAATGATTTAATAGTGAAAGTTGAATCATAAATAAAGAATGATTATTCATCCTTGATTTGGATTGGTAAAATTGAGCCTGTTTTCAATTGGTCGTTTACAGTTGAGATAATCCGTTTTGGTGATTGTGGGAGGAATACTAAAACAAGATCTGGGCGTATGGAATAATCCCGTGTTACCATTAGACTAATGTTGAATCACATTTTATGGAACACTAGATCATAGTTTGAGTAAACCTTTCAAATTAACAGAATGAAGGATATGACTAACAGTGAGATAATACTTTGAAAAGTATCTACCTACTATGAAAATATTATATTATTTAGTGAATACATTAAATTCACAAATAATAAGTTCAACATATTATCTGAGTTCAAATAATACAACTAGGTTCAACCAACTCAATTTGAGGATGAAAGAAATAGAATTTTATTGATATCAAATATTGTCTAGTCTACTCAACATTTAATTGAAATATCGCCTTTAACTTTAAATGAAATGAACTGAAGTCAATTCGGTTTATGGTTGTATATTTATAATTTAGCCGAGATTAAAGTATGAAGAAGCCGTCATAGAACTTTATTACCTTGTTTAGAATTGTCTTTCCTTCAGAATATGAGAACTATCAGTGTCCCAAGTAAATGGATAGTAATGTTGTGTCCATCTGTTATAATGTTAAACAATCATACTAGAATTATTTATTAAAGAAAAAAAATTGTAATTCAGCCATCACAATTGAAGGAGAATTCTTCATTGTGAAAACTGATAGTTCGCTTGGGAGCATTTTGCTCCGTCCTCTTTTGTAGAAACAGACTGACAAAGACCAAATATCTTAATATAATAAACTTACTAAGTAAAGTTATCATGAAAAAAATATGGCTGGCCAGAAGGGAGTTGCCCACGTCCGGTGTCGAAACTCATTGTATAGAGCGGGGAGGAGCTTTGTACCTTAGCTGGCAAAACCACAATTGCATATCCACTACTTGTACAATAACTTAAGAAAGTAAAAGAATCCTTATTTAAAAGCGTTGAAGGTTTTATTATACTTTGATCTCAGGCGACTAAAACTCCTTAACTTACCTGAAATAATCTCTCTTATCTTAATGAATTAAGTTGACAATAGATAATTTACATTATTTAGAATAACGTCATACATGACCTATAATTTGACACTTGGCAGCGGAAGAGAATTATCCAAATTTAACTTTTCTCTATAACCCGACTTACCTATTTTTACCTTACAGCCTATTATGGTTGAACATACCCTCTTTTACCTTATAACAATACTCCATTTAACTCATAAATTCACTTTGATCATTTCCTATCAACGTAGGTTTATTTCACTCATACTTACTTCATCAACGAAACGTAGTTGGGAACGTTTTCCTCTCTATTTATAGTATTCCCATTTATTGACACTAAAGAGCTATGGGGTTTCCCTTGGCAGTATGACAAATATTAAGAATTAATATGAAATTAAAGTAGGCTCACTTAGGAAAAACACAGACTTAATTTCTATTTCTCTGGTTGTATCAATAGAGCAATAACTTTCCTTTAGTGGTATTTTCATTTAGAAATAAATGTAATAGCAGGAATAATTAAAATCTAGTAATAAAAGCGAATACTTCTATTGGAAAATGAAAATCAATACTAATCACACTTTTAAAAGAATTTGGGTTCACTAATTATCACAACCAGGGTTCCTCCATTAGACATTCACAGGTCCTCTCAGATCACACAAAGCTTGTTAGTAAGGTTCTTTGTAGGTTAGTTAAGGTTGAATAAAGTAAACTTAGTAAATTGCGTTTTGGAGGTTATTTAATCCAGTAAAATTAGGTTCCAGTAGTTTAGTTATAATCAACGGTAAATAGTAAGCGGATTTTGATTGTCCTCCTGTCCTGTAGGTTATTAGGTTTCCACTTAGGTTTTAGTCTTCTTTCATAGGCCGTGATCATCTAGATTTATTCCATTCTTGTTAGGGCGACGGTTACATCATAGGTGCCGTGAGACCAGGATGTCATATTATTGCGAATCTTCAGGTTTTGTGTGGTTTGGGAGTGAGTGACTGTTAACAAGTGAGATTGTGACAGTCACATTTTGTTGCGGTGAAGTGGGTATAAAGGTTTGATATGTTAAAACACTGATTTTCTTTTCCAATGGTTGTTAAGTTATCATTCTGGTACGAGTTATGGCGATTAACTTGTCACTTTGGCTGGTCCTTGAAACTTTCGTTTTGCGAATCATTCTTAAGATCTTAGTTAAATATCTCTGAAAACAAATACACAAATAACCACTGTTTTAGGACAAATTTTGTAAAATATTTTCGATACATATAATGTTTTCATTGTCATTATAGTGCTGCCAAAACTATCGACGCCTCTGATACCTTATCGATATTTACGTAAACTATCGACACTTAGGTTAACTGTATTGCATTTGGTTCTATAGTCATTTTACACACTACGTTTGGTTACAATGATACAATTATGCAGCTAAATTATTACTTGTTCATACAGTATAGTCTCGTTTAAGGTAAATTGCGTAGTTAATCAAACCGTATCGCGATAGTTTTTATTGATATACACTATCGATAATCGATATAATTATTTTCCCAGTTCCGGTTTATCTATTCAAGTCAAATTTATTTTACTCTGTTCAAAGGTCCGCATCAAGGTCCGACCGAATCCATTTTTCGGCCATGGACCGAGATCGATTTAAAAATTGAATTTTGACTCGGATTTTATTCACTGATATGATTAAGTTAGAAAAAAAAAGGGGACCTTTTTATAGATTACCACATATACGATTTTAAATGTATAACTAAGGACGACGAGAGCTTGGCGGTTTCTTATCAATCATATGTCAATACGCATCAATATTGTCATGAGGTGTCAAAGATGATTGACAAAATAATAGCATAAATCACTTTGGGGATCAATACTTCCAAACTATTGACTTTGAGGGAAAGTGAAGTAAGAAACTTCAACGTTATTTTTAAAGACACGTTATAAAAAAAATAAAAATAAAACTTTTGTTCTTCTTTTGTTTATACCTAATAAATAAAGCAGATCATAGGATATGTTCGATTATAAAATTCTAGTCGTGTTAAATTGATGAATGCGAAGTAGGATGGCGGTGATAGGTGGACTGTCAATTGAATTTACGGCTATAGCGAAATCATAGGTGCTTTGTTGTGTCAAAGCTATGATTCTTAAAGAAAAAAAATGTATGGTCACACGTGTGCACACTTTTATTTATTTTTTATCACTCGTAAAATCGAATAAATTGCTCAAAAGTGTGGTTGATAGGACACGGGATTTGTAGTAATTTTAGTAAATGTATACGCACGTGTGCGTAACATCATCTGTGTGAGTTTTAGTAATAGTGTGTTGTTACGTAAATGGCTGAATGTGAATAAGGTCAGGAACGCGGCCAAAGAAATTACATGTTATCGATTTCCGAACGAAACGTCAACTTGGGTATATTCCGGATCGGGATAAAATCGATGTCAGCGCTCACGTTATCTGGCAAACCCATACAAAATCACCGACTCGGAACGCATTTTAGTATGCTGTCATCGATTTTGGTGTGATTCGGAATGCAGCCCTTGACAGATTCCTACTCTTTGATTTTAATGACATATATAATGAGTTTTTGTTTATGCCAATAAGGTTAAATTATATTTTGTAAGATTTCAGCGTTAATTAACAGTGAAAATGATAAGAAGGGTGTTAAAGGGGAGCGATGAGAAAACGAGTAATCCTTTGTTTGTGTTGTTTCGTTAATCGGTGGTTTTTTTAACAAAAATACTTTGCTATTGTTGAATAGTTTCATATTAGCGATTCAGGTTGTAGTTCTGTTTGAGTGACAAAGTGCATTGGAATTTTTACATTGAACAAATGAAGAGGTACATAATTGTGTTCTCGAGTTGAGGTCAATGGTTGTAAGTTCTTTATTCGGTGAGTAAAATTTCAGTTTCAGTCATTTCAGTTAACTAGAATAACATGTAAATACCATTGCAAAGAGAAAGATTCAATTGCGTGTTTACAATTTGATTGTGTGATAGGAAATTGATAATGGCAAGCTTGATATGAGATTAGGGGTTAGTGACTGTTACTTTATTATTAACTGTACGATAAAAGGGACATAAGGGTAATGGTGGCATATGCCAATGGAAAAGTAACTATGGAAGTAGACATGCAGAAGGTTCTGCCCATAATTACTTTATAGATATACGATAACCGATTAACTCTAAGCAATTGATAGGGATTAACGTTTTGTCATTGGCAGTTTGAGAGATGAAATCCGTCGTTGCCTTTATCACGTTTGTGGTTAACTTAATATTATACGATTGATGCGTTAGTTAATAGGAACGGCAGTAAAGTTTAGTAATACTGAAGTCGTGGAGAAATTTAGGGTTAGTGAGTGTTGTAAGATAATTCTAGATTCAACTTACAAAGTTACAAAAAAAAAATATTAGCGTATAATGTAATAAATAGTTTTAGAGTTTGGGTGTTATCGCTAACTTCTGAATAGTAATAGTGAAGCTAGAGGGATATTAGTAGCATAGAATGATGGGGTCGTGAAATATTTTCATAAACTTTTAAAATTGAAACTGGAAAACTTAGTATGTGGTGATTAGATTTTAGTTTAACTTAGTAACCTACCTTTGAGATTGTACTATTGAAGGGATCGTGATCGTTTAAAATTTAAGTTAGTCATTTATAGATTATCATTTTGAAATATTTATCCGAGGTGAATTGATTTTGAGACTAATCGTCATGACTTTCGAAAATTATCTAACTGGGGGTCGTTGTAGAACTAGTTACTAAGACATTTTAGTTGTGGAAACAATGTTGAGAAAGTTGGCTAGGGAGGTATAAGGTGTTGGGATTTAATGATAAAAGGAGAGTTTAAAATATTTAAATCATGTAGAATAGTAATGGTAGCAAAGAATGTGATTGATGTTTTTCTGTGAATTAGATATTTAATTCGAAATGATTAGTTTCAACATTTACATAAGTCGAATATTAGGGAGCGTGGTTTTGTGGAATCCAAAGCGGTGGATTTTTTAAAAACCAACTTAGCATGGTTACTATATTTTAATTATTTAAGGATCTGACCTTACAACAAGAAAAACAAGAAGAGTTGCAAGAGCCATCGTAGACATTAAGTTCATTAGGGTAAACCAGCTATAGTTCGGACTCGAGCTGGTCGCGCACTCGAGTGTTGTGACTCATTAGAGAAGTAAAGGTAGGGTTAGGATATAGTTAGCCAGAGGTTTTAGTTCGATTCAATCCTAGACTAGTGGTGGAGATGTTAAGGTTAGGAATGGGGTAATGTTTGGTTGATACTAACATTTATGTAAGTGTAATTTTTGGTGAGGAGACTATAAGTAGAATTGATATGCGGGTATTTAGGTCGGTATTGTTAGTTTAAATATTTCGCACATGATATTCGGCATGGTATTGACTCGAAGGAATTGAATTTTGAGTTATTTATATATTCGGAATCGGCAGTTTTTCTGTACAATCTAGTAAAATTGTTGTAGCCTTAAGTCGTTTGGATTGCATTTTGAGATGGTGTTGTTCGGTACCGAGGCAATTAAAACATAAGTTAGTGTTACATCTCGAATTAACACATCAAATTAGAAAATCCTTACTAATATTGTAAATGCGAAAGTTCGTTTGTTTGTTTGTTTGTTTGTTTGTTTGTTACGCCTTCACGTCTTAATTACTGAACCGATCATCATAAAATTTTGCATAGGCGTTGTTAGGGGTACAGAAAAGAATATAGGGTGCTTTCATCCAGAAAAAACGTACAGTTCCCGAGGGATAGCAAAAAAAAACTGTCCACGCAGACGAAGTCACGGGCGGCCTCTAGTTATTTATAAATGTGAGCGTATTAACTGTGACTTGGCCCCGTTTTGCCCGTCAAATTTAATATAAAATCAATTGTTATTTTGAGTTATTACTGTTTTGCTGGTTTTGGCCTATACCCAGCAGTGGATGTCGTGCGGCAGATATGATGATGATGATTACTGTTTTGCTTGTTTATTTTGAATTTAGTACTTTTCTTTAGTTAATACTTTTTGCACTCTAGGTGGTTCTAGAAAGTAGATTGAGTAAGTTTTTTTGAGTTGAGACTATGTTGAATGTCGTGTGCGGTTTGATGAAGGTCTTGTAGCTTAACTAGATACAGGTAGTGATTTAACATGTGTTTCGGAGCTTTGCTAGTTTTAGGTAGTGGTATAGAAAGTAGTTTGGAACACTTTTGGTATAGTTTAAGAGTAGAATAGTTTAAGACTTTAGGTATAGTTTAAAAAAGAAAAGCCACCAACACACAATTTCTTTTTCCGGGGGGGAATTTTTTTTGATTAAATATAGGTCTAGGCAGTCGTTAAGATGATATAGAGCTAGGTAGTTGGCAGGAGGTCCGACTGTGTTTAGGCAGGGTTATGAAGAGGAAAAGGCATATACAGTTAAATACACCATAATTAAAATTGATAATGAGTCAGTTACATGAAATAAGTTCATATATAAAGGGGTAGTTTAAAGTTTTACGTTAACGTAAGTTTGAAATGCGTTTTGATAGAGTTGATCGTGAAAAAAAAAAAACTTTGTATAATGTGGGAGGAGTGTAAAGCGTAGTGTATTAAGTGCGTGATATAAGATTTTTTTTTTCTCTCTCTCTTTTCTCTTTCGTAAAGTGTTTGAGATAATACATTATTGCAAATGTTACATATAATTTCATCGAGTGACAGTCAGCGTATTGAGTCTAACACGGTATAATTAATCTCTATACAATTTAGTTATTTATATTTGCATTCAGGGTGTAGTTATGATATAATCTTAGGTGGCGTGAATGTAGGCTAGTGAATGAAGACAGTGAATGCAGCGTAATAAGAACAGATGAATAGAATGAGAATCTAATATAGGTTATGAGTATGATTGGAATATTAATTTTAAAGGTTGATTAGAATGAGAGTTAGTGTGAATTAAGAGTAGATGCTAAATTTAGATTCTATATGGAGGGCTTTGGATTATAACATATGTGAAACCTGAATGCAAGCTTTATTATTGATTCAAGAGATAAGACCACCACACTGCTTTAGCGCTTCGTTTGTGCTTGCGGCCGGACTGGCGTTCTAGAGTTGACAACTTGAATTTTGTACAGTAGGACTTTTGGTGTTAGGATAGAGAAAAAAAAAGATGAGAAAAACGAACACTGTTGATGTTTGTGATTGTCCTGGTGTGAACAACTGTCCGAAATTCGTACTACACAAGAAGCTAAGAGCTATGAATTGAACTCGACAACTGCACACTCTCCAAGGCGATATTAGGGTTGTTCTAGAGTCTTAAGTAAGCTTTTGGAAATATAGGGTCATTGTATAGGCTCACTTCGAACCGACGGAGTAGGCCCTGTTGGCAAGGAAGGAGTAATACTTGATTGTGGAAGGGTACAATGCACAAATATGTAGCGTCATACGCAGACTTTTTCATAAGGTTAGAAAAAGACTTATTTGTCCATGTAGGCTTACTAGGAGCTGTGGATTCACAACCCACACCTTACCGTGATTTTGTACGACTCTGGTGTTGAATATGCATAAGACGGAATTGGCAAAAGTCACATAAAACTTAAAACTCGCTTGATAACTTTTCAATATTGTCTTGGTTTAAATACACTCTACAATCTAAATCTCATTTACATTAGGGTTCACCCAACAATTCTTTGATCTTGGAGAAATAATAATGGTTAGGGTTATTAGGGGGAAGGGTTTTTTTTTTTATACAAAAGGGATGTATGAGTAAAAATTGAGGATTAAGAGTAGAGGCGGAATAAATATTTGAGAATTGAGAAGGAAAATCCTACTCCGGATCCAATACGTAGTCTTGTCACCTGTGCAGGATTTTGGGGTCGAGCTGTAACGGTTCAAAACTGAACATGCTATTTTATCTCAAATATTTTTCGAATTTTGTTTCATATTGAGCATAATATTATTTAACTATCGAACAAGTTATTATAATAAAGAGTAGTTCAGGTTTTGAGTTAGCAATAATGTCGGAAGTTCTTTTAATCTTTCACGGCGCTAAAATTCAAATATTAGTCTCTGCGTAGGTAACGACGCTAATAGGCTTAAAATTTATTTATATTTATTATTGTTTATTTATCAAATTTTATTAGAGCCTCTCGAATATCATTATAATAGTTTATTTTAGAAGATTACTTAAAAAAGGATTGAATTCGGTGTTAATTATTTCTGTAAGTTGTCAGTAGTGTCACACCACGTGATGTGTTTTAGCTAAAGAACGAAATTAAATATAGTAGGTCATTCCAGTGGATCAATCGATGAGAAATCGATTGCCAAATGGTAACTGAGGGTCGCAAGGCAAGTCCCATATCCTTTGCCAAATCATAGTTGTAAATTTAAATTTTGTTTTAGGAAATATTAGACATTAGTTAGATTTGGGGGATAAATGCAAGTTTAGTTGGTTTGGAGAATTTTGTAGCGGATCTAGTACATTTTGTTAATCGTAGGCGGTATTTGTTTAAATTAGGGTATTTTGTTATACCATGCCTTTGCTTCATGACACAGTTAAATTGGAGATTTTAAATTAAAATTGAAGTTTAATTTGATTTTATAATATGGTTTGATGTTCAGAGATAATACAGAGAGAGAGAAAAGAAATGGAACAATGTTTTATTCTGGGCGGAGTTTAGTTGACAGTTTAGTGGTAAATTGAAGACTCGAATTGTAAAATAAAAGGGGAGATAATTAATTAATAGAAATATTGTAAGGATAAATCTAGAAATATTATTAAAAAACATAAACAATAGTTATTGAAGGTGTAATAAGAAAGTATTTCATGGGAAAATGTGGATGGAGCCTAATAAAGTTTGTCTTGTCGTTGGGTGTTGTACGAAGAAAGATTGATATGAAGTTTCTTCGAAAGCGGGATTTTATGCTGCAGGTTTATAACTCAAATGAGGGTAGGCATTTAGAAAATGTAAAAGTAGTCGGATGAGTGTTGCCAGTTAGGGTTTTTAAAATACCAACATTGTGATGCTAAATTGATCGGAAATTTTAGGTTTAATTGGACCAAATACTTAATGGAAAATGTTGTAATACGTATTCTAGCGAATGGATTCTAGAGGTTATGATATTTTGGGGAAGGCGAGATAAAAAGATTGAAAAGATTGGATTCTAATGGGGGGTTCAATTTGTTGTGAATATAAAATTCGTATTAATCAGAGTTCTATGATTATAGTACAATAATTTCATATGATTCTGGATAAATATGCTGAATATTATTCAAAGTTGTTAGTTTTGTTAGAAATGATGTAAGGGGGAAAACTTGTTGATTTATTTATGATTGAAACGTTGTTTCATACAATTGTATGAATTGCTTAAATCAAATGTAGCTGAAAATGTCAGTATAGAGAAATATTTAGGTAACAGCTTAATTTTAATTTGGTTACAAATTCAGTGGCATTGTGCGCTTGAGTATAAAGAATCTTGAAGATAGGAGGTTATTAGTTAGTTGAATTGTACGTTGGAATTATTGATTAGTATAGGGGTTCATTTTGTAAGATTAGTAACTTAAATATTATATTTACAAGTTGAGTAAGACAAAACTGAATTCTCCCCATTTTTGAAGGAGAAGGGAAAATTTTAGGAATAATTTATGTAAAGTAGGGAAATGAGGGTAGGTAAAAAAGATGCTTAGGTCGTGTGGGGTGAGGTTCCTGGAGTGAGTGAATGATTTTGGGGGGCTATAAAAGACGTGGCTCGAGGGGAATCGCTCTTTTACTTTCCTCGTCGTCAACGTAGCATCAAGTGGAACCTCGGTAGAAGCCGTCAATACCCTCTTTGTAAGATAGCTTCGAACAAGTAGTATTTTTATAACGCAAGAAAACAGCAAGAAGTCAGGAAGAAAGTGTTTAATTGAGGTTTTGACGTATAGGTCCGCAACCGGGTGCGAGTCTTTTGCATATACGCTTTAATTAGGGCTTATATGGTATAAGTAAGCTTGAAATTAAAGTAGGTAGATTTTGTTTGCGAATTTTCATAAAGTAAAGTAAATTTCCCAATAAATCTAAGAATTTTCCGAATCAAATTTGTTTGAAATTTATATAAGTAGTTGGGAAACGATAAAGGGGGGTTTGATTTTGAATAAATATCATTAGTGTTGTGTCTCTAAGGGGCGTTCGGTCAATCCTCAAGGGGTTAGGTAAAATAGTCTGGTATGTGGCGTATCAGACGGGCATCAAAATTTCTAGATTGCCTAGCTAGTCACATAAGTGTACCGAATGTGTCCCATCTCTAGCAATCCGACGGTCCGAAAGGAGTTGAGAATCTAATTCCGTGCTAGCGTTGGTGTCCCGAGGATTCGGTATACTTATTCCGCTGTAGGTGCCTATTTGTTCCCTCCCAATCAAATTTGGCCACGTACAAGCTGCTAGGAGAGAGATAGGCGAGTCATGCTTGCTCACGCTGTACAGATTCAGGGCTTCGGTGATGGGGTAAGCATCACAAATATTGCATAGGAAATCTAAATTTAGTCGCTGGTAGGCAGGTAAACTCATTAGGTTTATAAATTCATTGTTAGGCGCGTAGGAACAGTAGGTTAGGTTTGCATCTCAAGGCGGGAGGGAAACTTGGATGCTGGTAAAAGATTGGACGTTCTCAAGAAGGTCGAGCTGTCAGCAAGGTAACAGCAGTAACGTTAGATAAGCTAGGAACTCTTATATAGGCGAAGGAGAGGTAGGTCAATTCGCAGTGTATCAGGTTTAGGTAGGCCGCAATTAGGTTGGTGCATGACAAAATGGCGGTCGCGCGAAACGTAGGCAAGTGGTGTCGAGAATGGTATCAACAAGATGGCTGCCGCAGGTCATTCAGTGGTACTTAGGAACTTAACTAGGAAGTGATGAGGTAGGATGATTTAGGAACGGAATCTAGGAAGCGCAGAAGTGTTTAAAATAGTGAATGAAAGGTTATGTGAAACTACTGGGTAGGATCCGAAGGAAAAGTATCAATCTTCCATAGTAGGCGCCTTAACAAAGATCTATTAAGGCTATGACTCAGTGTTGTGAATAATTACTATAATGTGCTCAATTGAGTAGACTGTGCAAGCTTCAGTAAGTACCCACAAGTGTACCGATTCGAAGGGAAAGTATCAATCTTCCATAGTAGGCGCCTTAACAAAGATCTATTAATGCTATGACTCAGTGTTGTGAATAATTACTACGATGTGCTCAATTGAGTAGATTTTGCAAGCTTCAGTAAGTACCCACAAGTTGACCGATCCGAAGGAAAAGTATCAATCTTCCATAGTAGGCGCCTTAACAAAGATCTATTAATGCTTTGATTCAGTGTTGTGAATAATTATTATAATGTGCTCAATTGAGTAGACTTTGCAAGCTTCAGTAGTACCTACAGTTTGATTTACTATTAATTAGAGCTAGACAAATTCTTCTGTTAATATTGGATAATGATTTAATAGTGAAAGTTGAATCATAAATAAAGAATGATTATTCATCCTTGATTTGGATTGGTAAAATTGAGCCTGTTTTCAATTGGTCGTTTACAGTTGAGATAATCCGTTTTGGTGATTGTGGGAGGAATACTAAAACAAGATCTGGGCGTATGGAATAATCCCGTGTTACCATTAGACTAATGTTGAATCACAGTTTATGGAACACTAGATCATAGTTTGAGTAAACCTTTCAAATTAACAGAATGAAGGATATGACTAACAGTGAGATAATACTTTGAAAAGTATCTACCTACTATGAAAATATTATATTATTTAGTGAATACATTAAATTCACAAATAATAAGTTCAACATATTATCTGAGTTCAAATAATACAACTAGGTTCAACCAACTCAATTTGAGGATGAAAGAAATAGAATTTTATTGATATCAAATATTGTCTAGTCTACTCAACATTTAATTGAAATATCGCCTTTAACTTTAAATGAAATGAACTGAAGTCAATTCGGTTTATGGTTGTATATTTATAATTTAGCCGAGATTAAAGTATGAAGAATCCGTCATAGAACTTTATTACCTTGTTTAGAATTGTCTTTCCTTCAGAATATGAGAACTATCAGTGTCCCAAGTAAATGGATAGTAATGTTGTGTCCATCTGTTATAATGTTAAACAATCATACTAGAATTATTTATTAAAGAAAAAAAATTGTAATTCAGCCATCACAATTGAAGGAGAATTCTTCATTGTGAAAACTGATAGTTCGCTTGGGAGCATTTTGCTCCGTCCTCTTTTGTAGAAACAGACTGACAAAGACCAAATATCTTAATATAATAAACTTACTAAGTAAAGTTATCATGAAAAAAATATGGCTGGCCAGAAGGGAGTTGCCCACGTCCGGTGTCGAAACTCATTGTATAGAGCGGGGAGGAGCTTTGTACCTTAGCTGGCAAAACCACAATTGCATATCCACTACTTGTACAATAACTTAAGAAAGTAAAAGAATCCTTATTTAAAAGCGTTGAAGGTTTTATTATACTTTGATCTCAGGCGACTAAAACTCCTTAACTTACCTGAAATAATCTCTCTTATCTTAATGAATTAAGTTGACAATAGATAATTTACATTATTTAGAATAACGTCATACATGACCTATAATTTGACACTTGGCAGCGGAAGAGAATTATCCAAATTTAACTTTTCTCTATAACCCGACTTACCTATTTTTACCTTACAGCCTATTATGGTTGAACATACCCTCTTTTACCTTATAACAATACTCCATTTAACTCATAAATTCACTTTGATCATTTCCTATCAACGTAGGTTTATTTCACTCATACTTACTTCATCAACGAAACGTAGTTGGGAACGTTTTCCTCTCTATTTATAGTATTCCCATTTATTGACACTAAAGAGCTATGGGGTTTCCCTTGGCAGTATGACAAATATTAAGAATTAATATGAAATTAAAGTAGGCTCACTTAGGAAAAACACAGACTTAATTTCTATTTCTCTGGTTGTATCAATAGAGCAATAACTTTCCTTTAGTGGTATTTTCATTTAGAAATAAATGTAATAGCAGGAATAATTAAAATCTAGTAATAAAAGCGAATACTTCTATTGGAAAATGAAAATCAATACTAATCACACTTTTAAAAGAATTTGGGTTCACTAATTATCACAACCAGGGTTCCTCCATTAGACATTCACAGGTCCTCTCAGATCACACAAAGCTTGTTAGTAAGGTTCTTTGTAGGTTAGTTAAGGTTGAATAAAGTAAACTTAGTAAATTGCGTTTTGGAGGTTATTTAATCCAGTAAAATTAGGTTCCAGTAGTTTAGTTATAATCAACGGTAAATAGTAAGCGGATTTTGATTGTCCTCCTGTCCTGTAGGTTATTAGGTTTCCACTTAGGTTTTAGTCTTCTTTCATAGGCCGTGATCATCTAGATTTATTCCATTCTTGTTAGGGCGACGGTTACAGGTTCACATAAGTAATAAGACTTAAAGTAATAAAATTAACTTAAAACCAGATAATGTAGACCCCTTATCGAACAGATATACCTCCAATAGAGTACTTCAGAAACCGGGCATTTAAAGTGAATAAATAAGGACCAACCGTGATTTTTTTTTATAAATAAAGAAATATTAGATTAATACTCTTTTTCCCATCACTCTTTTTAAACCAATCAAGAATCATGGATCTCGGAACTAAACAAACGCGCCGTTTTTTCCGTCATTTGTTTTAGCATTAATTATATATTGTTTCCATAGCAACGTCACATTTGACATATCAATAGAGATAAAAGAACTATAAAAAAAATCTTTAACATACAGTCTGGGATTTTATTGGGTTTAAACCCAGTGGTCGGGTTTAAACCGGGTCTTTTGCCCATCTCTAGTCGGGAGTAACCCCCTTAATTATAAAGATTGTCTGTAATACCTATGTGTGCGTGGAAAACTGCAATTTGTCCCAGGTTCCTTGATATAACTTTGTAAATTGCTTTATTTCATTTTTATTTACAACCACAACGAGACGGGTCTCAGAATGAGCGCAGCACTGACAAGGCTGTCGCCATTTTTCAAGAGAATTACACTTGTAACTAGATTAGCTCCACTTTTTCTGGTCCGCAATGACATTAATGTGATGTCTCTTGTAAACTTATGTTTTACAAGATTAATATGAAAAGTATTGTGTTGCTTTCATTATTATTAAGATGTATTAAGTTGGTAAGAATATTATAATGTCAGGAACATGTTGAATAGGGATTTTTAAATAATATTATGAGTAAAATTAAGAAATAGTATAAATAACGAATAATTATATGTTTACATTAGAAAAAAAAATAACATGTTTTTTTATCAATAATTGTGTTTAAAGTAGGCACCTAATACGAAAATTATATACAGACATTGAAAATATTTATCTGTTGTTTACTTTTTTTGTGAAGCAAAAAATCTCTATAAAAGTAAACAACAGGAAAGAAAATCTTGTTTAAGCGATAAAAAGTACCACAAAGCTTCTTCGGAGTGCACTAGAAAAACACAGTTCACAATTTCGTCTTTGTAATAACACACCGTGTTATTACAAAGAAGATTTTTAAACACTGTTTAACTAAACACCTGTTTAAATGTGACGATGTCTATATCAAAAAAGTGACAACATCACATTTGAACTGGTGTTTAGTTAAACAGTGTTTAAAAATATTTTTTAATATCACGGTATGTTTTTTTTCTAATGGCTGCATAAGTATGCTGTATAAACGCAGCGGACGCCCTAACAAAATAAAAATAAAACTATCGAATCTTAATATATAAAATCGTAAACTGAATGACTGACTGACTGACTGACTGACTGACTGACTGATCTATCAACGCACAGCCCAAACCGCTGGACCTAGAGACTTGAAATTTTGCACACAGATACTTTATACAGTGTAGGCATCCACTAAGGAAGGATTTTTGAAAATTCCATCCCTAAGGGGATGAAATAAGGGATGAAAGTTTGTATGAAAGTCCCTCAGTTTTGAAGCTAGAATCTTCAAATTTTGTGTTTAGGCTGACGATTGAAAACTAATCAATATGGGTCTCAGCGTTTTCCAAAATTCTACCCCCGAAGGGGTCAAAAGGGGGATGAAGTTGTGTATTGAAGAAAATCCTTTATTTTCGAAGTAAAAATCGCTAAATTTATAACTTAGGCTTATGGGATGAAAATCTAACGCAACGTAATATACGTTATGTTTTTGTTAGTATTACTACCCCAATGGAGATGAAATGGGGGTAAAAAGGGGTAAAAAACCTAAAAATAGATATGGATGTCGTTATCGAGGTTTTCTGGGATGACGATTGCAAAAATGACATTTATTTTGAAGTCCAACACGGTGGACATGATTTAACCCCTAAAGGGGTGAAAATGGGGTTCAAATTTTGTATGAAAAAGTAATATAAAATAGGCATTACAACTTTAAACTATGTAGGAGCACATCTTAAAATAAATAGGCAAATATATATTTTGTTATTTTGAAAATCAACCCCTTAGGGGGTAAATTGGGTAAGTAAACTTAAAAATCGATATAGATGTCGTTATTGGGATTTTATGGGATGACGATTGCAAAAATGACATTTATTTTGAAGTCTAACACGGTGGATATGATTTAACCCCTAAAGGCACCCCTTTCAAATTTTGTATGGAAAAAGAATATAAAATAGACATAAATTATAACTTTAAAATTCGTAGGAGCATGTCTAAAAATAAATAGGCAAACGCATATTTTGTTATTTTGAAAATCATCCCTTAGGGATGGGGTAAGTAAACATGAAAATCGATGTGGATGTCGTTCTTGAGGTTTCATGGGATGGTGATTGCGAAAATGACATTTATTTTCAAGTCCAATACGGTGGACATGATTGGACCTGGACATGCACATCTGGGGGACGGGGACAGGGACGAGAACGGGAATGGAAACGGGAACAGGAACGGGAACGGGAACGGGAACGGAAACAGGGACGGGGACGGCAACGGAACGGGAACTGAACGGGAACGGGACGGTTACAGTACGGGAACGGGAACGGCACGGGAACTTAACGGGAATGTAACGGTAACGTAACGGGAACGAGCCGGGAATGGGATGGGAACGGATCGGGATGGTAATGGGACGGGAACGGTACGGGAACGTTACGGGAACGGTACGGGAAGGGGACGGGAACATGATGGTAACGGGACGGAACCGGGACGGGAATGGGTCGGGAACGGGACGGGGACGGAACGGGACGGGACGGAACGGGAACGGGACGGGTAAGGGACGGGAGCGGGGCGGAAACGGGACGGAAACGGGACGGAAACAGAACGGGAGCGGAACGGGAACGGAACGGGAACGAAACGGAACGAGAACGGAACGGGAACGGAACGGGAACAGAATGGGAACGGGAAGCCTCGTGCTCGCCTCGGCCCGCCACACGCGGCAAATGTAAGGCAAGCCTCGCGAGGCAGCGCGCTTGATTGGGCCGCCTAATCGCGTAAAAATTGCTGGACGGATCCTGGTTGAAGGTTCCCTAAGGATTTTCTCCATTATCCACGCGGACGAAGTCGCGGGCAGAAGCTAGTCTATTATAATCATAATGTTCAGACGATCATTATTCGTATCATACGAGTATTTATAAAGTGCTAATGTTGAATAGAATTCAAAGTTATAACGATATACACTATGTCATCACTGTCTCATATTTTATCGAAGATGAAAGGAATAACGGGTAATTGAACTTGTGAGGAGTATTCAGATAGTTTGGCCAAATTTCAGACATCATTTAACTCCTTTGAGACTTACTTCATTATGTATGCGGTTGAATAAAGGAAATATTGAAACTTCTATGTTAAATTTTTCGGAATTTCAGATTTCTTTTATGCTGAAAGTTTTTATTATAATAGGTACTTAATATACAGACAGAATCATACACCCGATTGTTAAAAATCTCGTACAAGTTTTTATGGGTTTTACATGGGTCTTACACTTAGGTTAAAAAATAGATAGGTAGGTAATATTTTCCGATTCTAGTAATAAAATAAGTAATTTTGTTGTGAGCGCACGAAGAGTTTGCAAAGCTGCGTTCGATGTAAAAATAATTCCACCGAAAACATTTTCATGTATAATGTTGCCAAGACTTCCATATGACTGGCACTGTCAAAAAGTTATCAGACCTCATGTAGAGCCAAGCTTCTAACTGTATCTACGCGCCCTAACTCTACAAGACCTATCTTAAAAAACTCTACACCTTAGTCAAAATATGTGACTTGGCCCTTTCGTTACTGTTGTTTATCAGAAAGGTTTCCATGTAGCGAAATGGCCAAGCCACATATATTGACTAAGGCGTAGAGTTTTTGAAGTTAGAGCTTGTAGAGTTAGGGCGCGTAGAGATAGAAGCTTGGCTCTACATGAAGTCTGATAACTTTTTGACAGTGCGAGCCATATGGAAGTCTTGGCAACACTATACCTACATGATACCTCTTCGTCTGTGGACCGCAACTAAAGTGGACGTGTCTGAGGTCGTTTAATTATTATTTATAAATTTTAATTTCGAGATTGTGTCTCCGTCGTGGTCAGTGAAGGTGTCTTTGGGTGCTCCAAGAAAGGCCGGGGCTTCGTAAATTACGGGTTGTGCTCGGCGTATTGGCGGTGATTTGAACCTACGCTGACAGAGTCAAGAGTCCGTCGCCCTGTGCACGGAGCTAGCGCGACGATCATTCGAGCGCCAAAATTGAACTACACTACCGGTAAGCGGTGACGTCAGTGGCTGTGCTACGAAATTACTACGACTGCTACGGTTCTACGCGCCGCTACGACATCAGTTTGTCGCTACGAAATTGATTAATACATACCCCACTATTGTTCCAATCTGTTATATTGCGCACAAGTGTATCCTCTGGCTCGCTCTGATAATATAAGCAGAGCAAACAACGATACCGTTTGGAACGCTACGCTACGATTCGCTCCGCCCCCTAAATAAGTCCCGCATCGCAAGCAACTACTCCTGCGCTGTCGTTAGGTCTTGCATCTTTGTATTTTATTTATAAGAAGACTATTTGAAGATGAATAAGTCATTCTCTGACCCTAATCTTAAGGAACAAGTTGGTGAACAATCATCACCAAACATCATAAGTAGACGCCAAAAAAGAGGCAGAGAACAACACGACTTTGAGGATGAATTTAGAATGTTTAGAGATGAAATGAAAAACATGATTTCATCACTATTATCTTCGCAACAGCAAGAACTAAAAAAGATATGTTCCACGCAAGTTGAAATAAAAGAGACTAATAATAATATTGAGAGCGCTCTTAACTTTGTTACTGAACAAAATGAAGAACTCAAAAAGAAAATTGAAAAATTAGAGCTGCAATCTAATAAAGACAAGGAATATATAAATATGTTGGAGGAAAAAATTGAGGAAATGCAACGTATAAATCGAAAAACCAACATAGAAATTAAGAATATGCCAAAGGTTCCGAAGGAAACAAAAGAAAACTTAATAGAAATGGTGAAGAAACTTGGAAAAACTATAAGCTGCGATATTAATAAACAAGATATAAGAGACATTTACAGAGTGCCGGGAAAGAAAATTGATAAAGGTGAGAACACACCAATCATCGTGGAATTAACATCAACAATGTTACAAACTGATATTCTAAAAATGATTAAGGTATTTAATAATAAATATAAGGAAAAACTCCGAGCGAAACACTTAGGTGCAACTAAAAATGAGGAAACTGCCGTGTTTGTTTCCGAACAACTCACTGCGAAAGGGGCTCGACTATTTTTCCTCGCTCGTGACCTCGCTAAGTCAAAAAATTTTAAATTTTGTTGGTCATCTTACGGGCGTATATATCTACGGAAGGAAGAGAACTCCTCTGTTATTCTTGTTAGAAGTGAAACCCAGGTACATAATTTAATGTTAGCCGGCTGACTAGGCAAAGTTGTCAATTTGTTTTCTCACACCAGTAAATATAATGATTACGGCATAATTTTGTTAATTTTGTTAATTTTATGTTATCACACAATTCACACACAGATAATCACAAAACAATCACTCATACACACACATCGCTCATTTATTCCAATTACGTTATACTATGCATTCACACACACCTACACAAATCATACAACTACTTATTATTATCTAGCATATAAAATAAACGCTTATGCTTACATTGTCATATTTCCACATACTAGCTGGTACCACTACTCTCAGTTAATTTCTAATCAATTAATGATGTTTACGCTAACCATGATCTTAACTCTAATTACTCTAAATGAATAATTCTTTAATTAACATAAACGAAATAGACCACACAGAAATTGCCGTAGCTCATGTATGTCAGATTAATGATCTATCGTCTGTCAATACAGTTGAAGCATCAGATTTTACAATAATCTCACAGAATATACGTAGCATCTATTCAAATCTTGATGACCTACTTATTAACTTAGCAACATTTAATTTTGAAACGGATGTAATTATCCTTAGTGAATGTAGAATAGACCTTAATAAGAATATTCCCCAAATTGAAAATTATACATCTTTTCATACAACTGGGCACGTTAATAAAGCCGATGGTGTCGTTGCTTACGTAAAGAACACTCACAAAGCTTCGATTACAGAAATTAAGTTGATCCACGCATCTGGCCTGCAAATACATATGGGTGATACTGTTATTATAGGCATATATCGTTCTCCATCGAAATTGAATGCTGATGAATTTATAGATTCCCTGAACTCACACCTAGACACCATTAATCGCAATAAAAATGTTATTCTAACGGGTGACATAAACATAAATTTGATAGTCGATCCCAATGAGACATCGCAGACTCGCTCAAATAGAACTAATTATTTAAATATGCTTGCCACCCATGGTATGCTTCCAGGTCACGTACTACCAACAAGAGGCTCAAGTTGCCTTGATCATTTCATAATTAAATTAGATAGGTGTAAGAGAACTGCTACCATTGCTGTACTTAATTCTACAATAACCGACCACTTTTTGATTCTCCTAAAAATACGTATCTCAAAAGCTGTACCTGCCAATATAAATAAAAGAGTTAAAACTAAAATAAATTACGATAATGCAGTAGAGCATTTGAGACATGAATTTAAATTACTTGCTATCTCTTAATGATCCTAATTTAATAACTCAGATATTAATAACAACTTTACAGCAATGTCTAGCCTTAAATACCATTACGATTTCAATCCCAAGAAGAGAGCAATTAATTAAACCATGGATGACGGTGGGTGTTCTACGTTGCATCAGAAACAGAAATATGATGCAAAGCAAATTGAGATTGGATCCAGAGAATCACACGCTTAAAATTACATACAAAAGATATCGAAATTTTTGTATTAAAATAATCAAAAAATTAAAACGTAACTATGACAGGACTCAACTAGAAAAAGCAATGAAAAATCCTAGAAAGCTATGGAACACAGTTAACAATATAACACAACGTAAACCACCTAAATCTCGTAACCAAGAACTTTTATATATTTCCAATTCCCCACAAGAGTCTTTAGACAAAGTAAACCAATATTATGCTACTATTGGTAAGCAGTTGGCTGAAAATATTACCACTTCCAAAACAAATATTGGTGAGGAAATTATCGTACCGCTGAAATCGTCGTTTGCACTCTTTGATACGGATCCAGATGAAGTTAAAAGCATTCTCTTATCAATGAAGTCGGATAGCGCTCCTGGGTGGGACAAAATACCGACTCACTTCTTAAAACTAGTACGCAACGAAATTGTACCTATCTTGGTACACCTGACAAATCAATGTTTTGAAAACGGAATTTTCCCCAGACTTTTAAAGCAAACGATTATCACTCCTGTTCACAAAACTGGTGAAAAAACTGATCCATCTAATTACAGGCCTATATCTGTTATATCTATTTTGGCTAAGATCCTGGAGAAGTTGATAGACATCCGGTTGGTTAGATTCTTTACTAAATATAATGTAATTTCTACATCCCAATATGGCTTTCGCAAGAATTTGTCCACTGAGGATGCCGTTTTAGCCTTGACGTCACATATTGTTGAAAATGTAGATGCTGGCAATAAATGTTTGGCGGTATTCCTTGATCTCAAAAAAGCCTTTGATACGGTGTCCATACCAATCCTTGTGCGTAATCTTCAGGACATAGGCATAAGAGGTACCCCACTTAAACTACTTGAAAGCTACCTTACTGATCGTTGCTCGCGTGTTGGTGTGGGGTCAACATTGAGCTCTCAATGTACAGTCAATTATGGAGTGCCACAAGGTAGTGTGCTCGGCCCTACTTTGTTTCTTGTTTACATAAATAATCTTTGTAACATGCAATTGGATGGAGGTCGCATTTATACGTATGCAGATGATACAGCCATCGTTTTTTCAGCTAAAGACTGGGAAAACCTAAAAATACGGGCTGAAACAGGACTGGCCAGAATTGCTTCCTGGATGAATTCTCATCTTTTATCGTTAAATGTACAAAAAAGCAATTACATCTGTTTTACTAAATATGATAAAAGTCAGCCCTCACCTAATTTCAGGATGGCTGTCCATCAATGTGATAGGGATACCACTACGACTTGTTCATGTGCTGAGCTAAAAAGAGTGACTAATACTAAATATCTGGGTATTATACTCGATCAACGATTGTCATGGCATAGTCACATTGAACTTATTATGAACAGGACTAGAAAGCTCATATGGACATTCAAAACATTACGATATGTGGCCTGTGAGCGCCTTTTGCACCTAACTTACGTCTCTCTAGCACAATCAGTTTTAATGTATTGCTTATCTGTGTGGGGCGGGGCGATTAAAACTAGATTTCTCGATGTGGAGAGAGCTCAGAGAGCATTACTGAAGGTTATGTATTTCAAGCCACGCAGATTCTCAACTGAAAACTTATATTCTTCTTCTGGAATATTATCGGTCAGAAAATTATATGTACTAGTCACTATATTGAGAAAACATAAGTCTCTTACGTACAAATGCAATCTCAATAACTACAGAAGGAAGCGAAACGTGTCGACTGTAAAGCAAGTAAAGTCAGTTTTTGCTAAAAGGCAATTTGCGACGAGGGCTGCTGTCCTGTATAATGAGGTCAATAATGAGCTAAATCTCTACCCTTTGACTTATAAAAAATGCAAAATGGCGCTTACTGAGTGGCTAAAAACAAAAAGTTACGCAGAAATTGAATTACTAATCTGACTCAAATTGTATTAGTTACAATAGTTGTGGAAAATCCATTGTAGGTATCCGATCCCAAGGCAATGCCGTAGGGCAACATTGAATTGAATACACATACGTACGCACGCATACACACACACACACACATACATATACACACACACACGGTCATAAACAATTAGATGATAATAATATATAAAAAAAAAACTTGCTTATCTTGTTTTTATTGCAATCAATTAGGTAATAGGGGTGTTTCCAATATATATTTAAAATATTTATATAATATACCTGTATTAGTTTACTTTTAAGTTAAATAAAAACAAAATGTACTATGTATTTAAGAAAACTCAGGTAATTTAGATAATGTTATTACTTATAGATAATAAGGCGGTTTTAACTATTCTATCTGTAACAGTTACTATGCTAAGGAAGAGCGAGGCAACCTAACACAAGCAAAATATTTGCTTAAAAGGGAACCTCAACCACGGATTATTGTAGTAGAATATGTTTTTACCGAAATACATAATTTTGTATTTTGTATTTGTATTTTGTATGAAAATGTTTTTGGTGGGATTTCACTTTTTTTTTGTAGGTATCCATAAACCGGAGAAGCAAGGTGAGGTGAAGAGAGGAATTTTGGGCAAAAACACTATTTTTTATAGGTTAAAAAAATAGATAAGTAGGTAATATTTTCCGATTCTAGTAATAAAATAAGTAACTTTGTTGTAAGCGCGCGAAGAGTTTGCAAAGCTGCGTTCTATGTACAAATAATTAGCAAGAAATTACTTTAAAAATTTTAATTGCCTTTCTCACGGATTAAGCTCGGTCAATTCCGAGATAAGGTCGTTACGTCACTGTCAATGCCGATTCTCTTCGAAATGACATCGGTCACACGTGACGTCACGGCTTTACGTATTAAGTGGCTTTTGTTTTCGAATATAACCGAAATCCGCAAACGCTTTTAAAACGAAACGTTTTTTTAAGAGAGCTTTTAGAATGTAAACGAATTACCAGCTAGCGGGTTAGATATAAAAAATGTATATAGATAGATGGTAGCAATCAACCTTTTTTTATCCGTATACGTTTCATTTGTGCTGCACGCATGTTATGTTTTCCTAAAAATTCAGCCAATTTGTAGTTGATACGAATTTTTATTTAGAATTTTCGAGATTTTATCTGCAGTAAAATAATCGTGCAGCTCTAAGCTATCGTTTTTGTTCTTAAATTATAAATACTAATGATAATATTATACCAAAGCAAAATGTTGGTAAAAGTTTAAAGTTTTTAATAAGACATTGTGTTTTTTTTCACTTTATTGTTCATAAAAAGTATCAATTACCTTCTCATATGAAACACATTTTTTACCATTGAAAATGGTTATCAGATGCAAATCGCCTGAGACGTATTTTTGGCCATATCTCCGAGGATTTTGGGAGGATCGAAATGAAAATAGTACCAAAAGTTGAGGAATTTATCGAGACACCTGTGAACGTTTGAATTTTGAAAATCTATTGGTAACTTTTTTTGGAATTTTGTAAAATTCCGAAAATTCCGGGTTTTTTGGGGGGTGTTTGTTTACTAAATTGTAAATATTTCGGAAAAAAAACCGACTTAAGAAAAAATGAAAAAAAGGGTACTAGGGTATTAGTTTAGCTACCAAATGGAGAAATAATTTTGAAAATCGGTCAATAATTGTGACCTGTAGGTGGTCCCTTTAGATTTGGAATTGTAGAAAAACGGCTGTTTCCGTACATAAAAAGTGATGTAGCTTCTATGATTATTGACCGATCGTCATGGTAATAGTGTTAAAAGATGCAGAAGCAGACGAGAAATGCATTCGTTGGAATTTTGAAAATCGGTTAATAATATTTCGGCTGATTCGAGGCAGTCAGCAGGCGCCGGCTCCGCCTCGTGTCACAATCGTAAAAATAAATAGGTACTACCTAGGTAACTTTAAAAATATAATATGTAGGACTGCATTTGATTTGATTTTTCGTAAATTTTGGTGTTCATTTTCAATGCTCCGATTCTTGCGGGGACTGTAAAATCTGTGAATTTTTGTATTATTGGTTAATGATTCCGATAGCCGATAAATCCAATCAAAAAAGTTATATATTCCAATCAACTATACGCGTAAATACACAGTATAATAAGTACACTTTTTATTACTGTCTGCGTTTTTATTTATTTATTTCAATTACCTAACTGCACTTACAGTGTCACACGAAAGCGTTATGGTATGTACATACATACATACCATTAATACCCATTGACGTAAATAAATCTGATGGTATTATTTGAATCATCATCATCATATCAGCCGCACGACACCCATTGCTGGGTATAGGCCTCCCCTAAGGATCTCCACGACGATCGGTCCTGTGCTGCTCGCGTCCAGTGGCTTCCGGCAATCTTCACCAGATCGTCGGTCCACCTTGTCGGGGGCCTACCCACGGAGCGTCGTCCGGTGCACGGTCGCCATTCCAGAACCTTTCCGCCCCAACGGCCATCGGTTCTTCTCGCTTTGTGTCCCGCCCATTGCCACTTCAGCTGAGCAATCCTTCGAGCGATGTCGGTTACTTTAGTTCTCCTGCGTATCTCCTCGTTTTTTGATTCGATCACGCAGGGAAACGCCGAGCATGGCTCTCTCTATTGCACGCTGGGTGACCTTCAGCCTCCTTATGAGACCTATAGTTAGCGACCACGTTTCACTGCCGTAATTCATCACTGCGGCAACACACACTGTTCAAAGACTTTCGTCTTGAGACACTGAGGTAAATCGGACTAGAAGATTTTTGGCAACTTATTATTTGAATGTATTACTTAATTAAATAGAGTTGTCTACAATTTTAAAATCGTTAATGAGTATATTTTTACTCCATTCTAAATTACGTTCCGCTTCAATTTGAAATCTGTAGAGAGGACAAAAGGTTAAATAATTGGTTTGTGCACTTACTGTTCATGTTCAATTAATTAACAGCAATCAACAAAGGGATTGGTTAACGTAACCAAACGCTAACTCCGTTGTTCATAACGATTGGTTAACCAAACGCAATGAGAGTTTATTGTGCGGTTGTGATCGGATTACTCATACACATTTTAAATTATTACGCCACAGAATAAAAAAATCTGACATGTTAAAAAATTGTGCTACTTAGCAACGTGAAAGCTTGCTGTAGCTGTATGGCTTCCGGCAGAGTAGGACAGCACAACCCTTTACCACCCTTTACTCTCAAAGGTGTTGTAAAACGCGACTAATTACTTAGAGGTAGTAGGTACATCTAACGAGGAGCTCGGTGGACGCCTGGCCCAGCGACTGCGGAGGTTAAGCAACTTTCGCAACGGTTGGTCATGGGATGGGTGACCAAAAGTTTATTATCTTGAGCAGCTCCGTGCTTCGGAAGGCACGATGCCGTTGGTCCCGGCTGCGTTTGCACTCGTTAACACCCATTAATCCGAATTGGGACCGCGAAGTGGGTTATGGCCCATCCTCCTTATCCACCCATAAGGAAGGCCTGTGCCCCAGCAGTGGGGACATTAAAAATGGCTAGTGGTCAGTACATCTAACATCTACGTGGACCGGAAAATTATGAGCTACTTTTAAATTTCGGCACCTGCTCTTTGACCTAAAATAGTAGATTCCAGTAATTCTAGCCATTGTTAAAATTTATTAAAGTCTCTTGAATTGAAAATTTGTTTTCTATAAATGTTGTGAGAATTAACAAGAGCTGAAATATTCAATTATAAATTGTAGAGAAGCCCTGAATACTAATAACTGAACAATGCGCAAAGACGATTAATATTCTACATCGGAATAAAATTTAACTTTTCAGACATCACACTAAAATATTGCTCGAATAACACAATATTTAAGGCGGTATGACCGAAAGTGGCGCCCTCAGAGGTTATTATTTAATAAGTTATTAAACAGAAAAAGATTTAATAATGTTTTAAGTGGAGTTTTTAGGTCCCATGGTCTAGTATTTTAAGAAGGTATCTCTACATGCCCTCGTAGTCTTTCGTAGTAGTAGATAGCAAATGTGTCAAAAACGGCCACTTTTTCTACTTCTTGCAGGACTACGAGGGAATGCCGTCTGAAAAAAAATATCGTCGACTTGAGAACCTCCTCTTTTTTTGAAGTCGTTAAAAATACTATACTGTGGGCCCTAAAATTCCGCGTAAAACATTATTAAAATTGTGTATTGGAATTATAATAAAACCTCTAAATAAAATTCTCCGCGGCGCGCGGCGCGGCGCCACTTTCGTTCAGGGTGCCACCTTAATAAGCTTACGCATTTCGCAAGGGAATATAAAATGACGATTCACAGAAATGTCATAAGATTCTGTATATACTGAATTATAAAGATTGCCGGTAACAGATAGGTATATTAGTTTTGTTTAGTTTTAACCAGAAATTTTATATAAAAAATCTTGATGTGTCTCTATAATATAGAAGTAATTAAAAAAACATGTTTTAATTTACTTTAGATAATTTCGCAGTTTTTATTGACATTGAAATAAAATTTAAAATATTTTTTTCTACTTACGTTTTGTATTAAAAGACATGTAAAAATTCACAATTTTCACATTTGATTCTCTCGTTAAAATTAATACGTTAAACCTGAACTCGGTAAGTTCACGTTTTGTACGAAGGATCAACCGATTTCAAAAAGTTGGTTATTGTATTTTTTTATTGAACCTGGGAAAGGTCATCAGCTACAATCCTATACCCGAATTCCCACAGGGAAAATAATTCCACGAGACAAAATTGCGGGGAAAACGCGTTTCCTTTAAAAACCCCTTCACGTAGTTCAAAATAAAAAATACCACCACACTCCTCCCTGCAATATTTAAGCCTCGTTAATCTCCCCAAGTTTAAAAATTACCCCATTTTGTTCTTGAGCGTTGTGTGTACCCCACACACCGGATGCACATGTTAATCCCTTTATTAATTACGTCACGTACCGGCACGTCGTTAATATGAAAACTCTGAAATTCATGTTACAGCGAACATAGAGTATGTTTTTTTCAAAAAATAAATGGATTTAGTAGAAAATTCACGTGCGTAGAAACGTTGGTGAGTTGTGCCCACAGAACGAAATTTTTTTTTGTTCTGTGGTTAGTAATGCGCCTGGCGGCCATGATTTTAACCTCAAAAACGAAAAATAATAGTAATTTTCTCATATACCTGGACCCTTTCTTATTGAAAATAAGAATTCAATAATAAATATATTATATTACCTATTAAAATTTTACTGTCTTTTGACATTTTTAGTTGCGGATGACGATGATGTGTATGTTTATTTGTCAAGGTTCCAGCGCATTACCAATTGACGGGGATACTACGTGAATTCTTTAAAAAAATGGGACTTAAAGCAGCCCCTTTATATACCTCAAAGTGGCTGGCACCCTCATCATAATTAAATTAATTGCTCGCAAAGTACATAATTTATCTAAAATTCACATGTACAGATTGAAATTAAGGTTCTATAGTTTATTTACAAACAATAACCTTAGTAAAATATAGTTCGTTGTAATAGTAGTTAGCAAATGTACTAGTAGTAGTTATGTACTTTGTGAGCAATTAATGTAATCATGATTGATGAGGGCGCCACTTGGGAGTGATAGTCGTTTTATGTAACATCTTGTAAATATACAGCGTGATGCCAAATAATAAGCAATGAGCAAATTAAAAAAAAAACGCGAGTCGGACTCGCGCACGAAGGGTTCCGTACTAAAAAACAGCAAAAAAACACGTTTGTTGTATGGGAGCCCCCTTAAATATTTATTTTATTTTGTTTTTAGAATTTGTTGTTATAGCAGCAATAGAAATACACGATCTGTGAAAATTTCAACTGTCTACTTGTAATCTTCATCAATATCGAGCAAAAAACGGCAAAAAAATCACGTTTGTTGTATGGGAGCCCCCCTTAAATATTTATTTTATTCAGTTTTTAGTATTTGTTGTTATAGCGGCAACAGAAATACATAATCTGTGAAAATTTCAACTATCTAGCTATCACGGTTCATGAGATACAGCCTGGTGACAGACAGACAGACAGACAGACAGACGGACAGCGGAGGCTTAGTAATAGGGTCCCGTTTTTACCCTTTGGGTACGGAACCCTAAAGAGGTTGCATATTTCGCTATAGTTTGTCTTTAAACAAATACTATTTGAAAAACAATGTTATCAAAGAAAACAGTCTCATTTTCAAAATCCATAACGTTAGTTATTTAATAAAGTCTAAAACACTCAAGTGTTATTTTAACGCAACAGTTTCGTTTACTAAGACAACGAATCACACTGAGGTTGTTTTCATTCCATTAATGTTCTCATTCCAAGATGAGATAGAACTGTTTTGAAATTTCAAAACCCTTTAAATATTTATGTTTACACAAAGAATAAATAGAATTAATAAGCAATGTAAAGATGACGTCCTGAATTTCATTGAGATAAGTTAAATAATTTTTGAAGCTAGAAGCTAGCTATTTAAAATAGCACGGAATGTATTTTATTATGTACAGATATACTAATAAAGTAAACCAGAGGGCCTATTAGTACAAAAAATTCACAGATTTTACAGCAAGAATCGGAGCATTGAAAATGAACACCAAAAATTTACGAAAAACCAAAATCAAATCAAATGCAAAGTCCTATTATATTTTTAAAGTTACCTAGGTAGTACCTATTTATTTTAACTATTGTGACACTCGGCTCCGCCTCGTGTCACAAAAGCGCCCGCTGACTGCCTCGACGCGGCCGAAATAATATTAACCAATTTTCAAAATTTCAACGAATGCATTTCTCGTCTGTTTCTGTCATCTTTTAACAGTACTGAACCGATCATCATGAATTTTTTTCATACCTACACATTGTCAGGAGTACAGAGAAGGACATAGGGTACCTTTCATCCCGAAAAAAACTACTGTTCTCGAGAGACTGAGAACAGATGAAGTCGCGGGATTCGGATTGATTGACGGGTATCCATTAATTTCTCACTTCATGATATTTGAAACTAAAGCATAGATTTCTATTTCACAAAATACGAGTATGTCCATTCATTGAATGCTCATTACTAATCCTTCTTCTTCTTAACTGCCTAACTAATATACCTAAATATATTATAAAATAGTAGACATTACTTTTGTTTGTCAGTCATGTGGCAGTTAACGAGTAAAAGTTAAATCTGAAAACCAATTCCCAGTCTCTAAATAAATCCAAATGATTTCTATATCTCATACGTTGGGTCAATTTCAAATTCAGGGGTTTTAAAAAAGCAAGACTGTGTGATTTATAATATGGTTCATTTCATGAATCCTAATGGATTTTAAAATTAATAAAATTAACTTAAAACTGTATTGATATCTCAGCATAAATGATTCCAATATGAAATGTTTTGCAGATGTCTCATAAATTGTTACTAATTTTGGGTTTTCAAAGGATTTATTTGCTTATTAGAGGATCAACAGACAAAATAACCATTACAATTCAATTTGAATTAACTAATACCATTTACTTGCTGTTAAAAATCAGTAAATGTTTCATTTAGAAATGTTAAATTCGCACAAACTTGCTTTTTTAGATTCCCATAGTCCCAGATCATTATACCGTTTCAGAAATTGTTCCCAATATACAGCGATTGATTTTGAAACCGACATGCGAGCAGATATGGAAATTAGTGACAAATTGAATACGCCCAAATCAATTAATGGCCCGCCGAGGGCCATTGTGGCCGACCGGCGGCAAAAACCAAATTGATTTAATATACAGATGTAAAGATAACTTTATGATTAATACAATAGTCATATTCTATAATATTAATGTATTTATTTGCATAATATTTCGACATCAGACATTTTTATGGCCCCCATTGCTGGGGCACAGGCCTTCCTTAAATAGATGAATAAGGAGGATGGGCCTTAACCCACCACGCAGGCCCAATGCGGATTGGATTGATTGGTGTCAACGACTTCAAATGCAGCCGAGACCAAACTCGAGATAATTCGGTCACCCATTCCATGATCTACCCCCACAATCGCAGGGTCACTAAACCACTGCGCCATCGAGCTCCTCGTAATAATATAAATATTAATAATACTACTTTATTATTATTATAATTTATTACATCATCATATTATTACAGATTCAAGGTGCAGTCCGTCAGTATGAAGCTTAACATAATTTAAACAAAACATTTTATACATAGATACACTGCATTTAATATGAACTGCACAACAGGAAGATAAGTGAAATTAAGAGCCACTGCATTTTCGGACAATGGTGCCCAAAATAAGCTGTGGCAGGTTTACAACGGTCGAGTTACTCGCTCAATTTATGTACATAAAAGACTGGATCAATCAATCGCGCTAATTCTTTGGCATCTTAGGCTTCCTAGGCCTAGCTTTTAACAATTTTCATAAAGCTAAGTGAATATTTTTCTGTAAACAAAACTGAAACGGTAACGATTTAGTTTTGGTTTTATCGTTGAAAATTAGGGCGATTGGGCCGCTGGTTTATCACATTGTTTACATATTGAACAATGCCATGTTACATTAAATAGCTTTTACAAGTTCCCTTCTAATTACTAGCCATTGTTTCTGAATTTCCGCAAATCATTTAGTCATGTTTAAGTGAGGCGCAAAAAGCATATTCCAGTTTCTTGACCAAATATAAACCTGGCTGCAGAAAAAATAAATATATTTCCTTAATGTTGGTCGCGTTGTTTGTAAATTCCACAACATACGTGATTTTAAGCTGTGATGTTATTTAATATTTTTTATAGGCCAGCATCATCATACTAGTAAGTGCACCAGTTACTTGACCAGTGTAAACCCCCCTGAAAGTCCGTCCAACAGATGCCAGGAACAAAGCAACGCCGCGCCTTTCAGGAGGACAATGCTATTCGCGACCGGATAATGTTTTTCATAATATATGTACCGAAAATGTAGTAACACACTGCAAGCAGCCGTACTATTCTCTAACATCTTCACTGTGGGTGATCGTTTTGTCGAGTTTCTGACAGATGTCATGTCCCGTCCCATCCTGTCCCATCCCGTTACTGATTCACAGGAAAAATTACATAGATTCCAAAGAGTTTAACCAGTAATGTCTGTTTTAACCTCTTGTCTGAGTTTAACCTGTCAGACAACGCTGCCGCAGTGACGAACTCGACGTTGCTAACTTTAGAGAATAGCATAGCTGGGTCGGGACAATTGACATAATAATGTCAATCAGTGTAGCAGTAGTGTTTACACTGAGCAGCCCATGATCAATCAAAACAGTGTTTTTATATTACGACTGATTCGGAGTCGCGCTGGAGTCGGATCGTAGCCGGACCGACATTCACGCTCGCTTGGTCAATAATAGCTCTATTCTTATTGGCTTTTGTACATGAAACTAGAGTGAAACCGCTATGGATATGGATAGACACTCAGACGCAATTTTTATAGTTACAAATAGAAGGCTCGGTGCACAAAACAGGGATCCTACCACCAAAGTGTCGTAATCGCTATCGGCTTCAATTGTAGGATGGAAGTGAGAGATTGCTACTTCTTTTTGACACAAATAAAAAATTACTAAAGAATAGGAGCAATGACATATATATGTCAATGACATTTGTAGGATGGAAGTGAGAGATTGCTACTTCTTTTTGACACAAATAAAAACTTACCAAAGAATAGGAGCAATGTCATATATGTCATATATGACATTGCTCCTATTCTTTGGTAAGTTTATATTATCCATCTTTTAAATAGAGCCGATAACGATTCCGATGATACATGCACGGTAGACCCACTGATTAGAATACCGTCAAAATGAAGCGAAAGATTTTCATTTCAACCGAATATGCTGTATTGAGCACACAACGACGACGTGTCATATTGAATAACGAAAGCGTGCACCGAATTTTCCTACGAAATAGTATTGCGTTGTCTAGAGTCTAACATAATATCTTTCCACGTCGCTACCAGTGAGTTCACACCCTCAACAATTCTAGTGAGTCGCGTTTTCTGCAATGATTCAACGTTTATTCTAGCACAATAGAAAGTTTTAGCTGGATAATGGTTTTTAACGCTAGTTCCTATATCGGCGGGCATCCCTTTGTTGCACCTAAGTGGTTTCATATTGTGGCGGTGTTTTAAAGAGAAACGTAACATCCGGAAAATGGGAATGAACATACATTATCATCAGTTTCATATTTCATCGGGAAGCTCTTTGGAAATGTTGTATTTGTTGTTTTCGGGTTATTGCTATTGTTATATTATCTTTATTTTTTTATGTATTCTGAGAGTATTATTATTATTATTTGAATTATAAATTTTTAGAGTAAGTAATAAAGTCAGTGCTAGTTATCTGGATGAAACAATATCTACGCACAACTTTAGGTCAACTGCCTAAATATGTAGCAGTAAAACTAAAACACTGCCTGTCTATAAAACTAGACGGTATACATTGACGATTTTAAAGCAGGAAAATAAAATACGCATTTATTCGTTTGTACAAACAGAAAAATCCCCGCTATCAAACGAAACGGACTGGGTGCCAATCATGTTTTACGGTTTTCTCCACACTCACGAGCCAGCCAAAGCGAATAATTTTCGCAGCACTAAGCGTTTGAGCTACCGATATTGAGCTATAAATATTACTGAAATAGTTATCCCAAAATGCACATATTGAATTCAACGAATTTATAATTTGAATCGTTCGATAAGCTACGATGATATTTACGCGACAAATGTAATCGTCTAATAAAAAGTTAGTTGCAGTTGGGTTTATCCCAGTCTTCATAGTAGGTACTTTGTTTTTACTTAAATAAATGAGTTTTACAAACAAAATTGATTGTTTATTATTCATAACACTTTAAAATATTTATAACGTATTTGGATTAAAGGTAGATTTACATTCGATTTTTATCACCCCTAAACATATTTTTTTAACAAACATCAAAATCTGCAAACGTCGTCAATTTACTAAATAAACTCTATTTTTTATTTCAGAATTCAATCTAAAGTTAATCTAATTCATTTAGGTATCAATTATTCAACTGAATCTCGTTTGCTATTGTGTTCTTGTGAAAAGCTAGTAAAAGTAATTTCTGTTATAGAAATTTCCTAGAGTACTATTTATAATTCTCCAGAATTACGAGTTTATTACAGAAAGATATTGTTATATTTCATATGCTTTTTCCTAGAACATAATATTATAAGTTCTTAGAAATAATTATAGTGGGCTCCAAATATTTTTTATGACGGGAGCCTATTTTATTGCGATACGTGATATTTGCCTAATTCAGACGAGTATTTCTCATGCCATATTTTCAATTTATACCTAACTTAAATCTAAATAATACTTAAATCTAAATTACTTTTAATTAATAATTCCTCCTTCATTAGCATAACACTCAACATTAATTAGTAATTGAATCTGTTATCGGAAACGATACGATCGCCAATCGAAGATCGTGGAAACGTACTTTTATAATTAAGCTGTCGAAAACGATACTGTCTGAATATTAAATTTTCCTTTCTATTTTATTATTCATCATACCGTGTTTTATTAATCAAACATTACATTTTCACGTTTCGATCAGTTTGACACGAATTTAATTAGTGTTAAGTAAACATATATTTTTATTTCAATAATTGGAAGATTTGTCTTAACAAATATTTAAGGTTGTTGAATTTAAGTACTTATGTAAAAACATAATATTTTTTTGGTTAAACTTAATTTCAACATAAACCAAAGGGTCAGTTAACTAGATGAGTACTAAACACATGACCCGCATTCGTAATGTCCACGTAAATTTTTAATCACTACAGTAATTTTACGGTTTACGGCGTAATTTCGAGAGTGCCCGACTTGCATACGACTTTGCTTATTATTAATCATTAAAACTCTAATTGGTCCAACGTCGACAACTTTTAACCCTTTGACCGTTCTAGCGAAAAAAATATTAAGGCCCTCCGCTGCCTTGAGCGGGATCCCGGCGCGGGCGTCCGCTCCGGGTGCTGTTTCCTGTATTTTCATAGAGCAGCGCTGCGTGTGGCGGATTGCCCGCCGCGCGTGTCGCGGTCGGCGAGCACGCTCGCGGGTCCCGCGCGACGGGTCACGCGAGCGGGGCTGTTTCTTGTATATTCATAGAGCAGCGCTGCGTGTGGCGGAGTGCCCGCCGCACGCGGCGCGGGCGGCGTGCCCGCGCCGCGGGGCAGGAGCGCACGCTCGCGTGTCCCGCGCGACGGGTCACTGCTACGTGATCCGTATCGCCCGCGCCGTGCCTGTACAGTCATGAAGGAAATGCAATCTCACCATTTGATATGGAATGGGATTAGTCAGGCAAGAAAGAATTTAGTTAAACGTTTTTCTTATCAGGGTCGCTCTCTTGTTTATTTATTTGTTTATTTCTTTGTTTGTCCACGAATCTTACAAACCATTTTATTGACGGAGCGAGCGCGAAGTGCGAGCGATGCGTCTCTGTTTCAGCTTGGGCAAAAATTATTTCGTATGTCCTTCCGCCTGTCCGTTGGCTGTCCGTTTGTTCTCCTCTACAGTTCGTATTTCTCAACCGATTCTCGTGAAATTTTGTGAGCATGTTTAAAAAATACATAGTTTTTTTGTCGAGCCAGTTTTTCGAAATTTGTTTAAAAACAATCACCATAACATTTCAAAAAATGTTCAAAAGTAGAAAATCTGTGAATAAACCCCTGAAACGTGCCGTTCCGTCTTCCGTCATCAATCTAGCGATGGACCGAGTCGATTTTTTTTCAACTAAGCTAGGCGATTGCGTAAAATCAATCGTATTCATTTGACAGTTCATATTGTATCATAATATATGTCATCCCATACAAATTGCAGCCGATTGAATACGATATGAACTGTCAAATGAATACGATTACCTTACGCAATCGCACCGCAGGTCGATTGCGTACCTGGACCGAGTTGAAATTAATGTTGACCCGCAGGCTGATTATCTTATTAAAAACCACCTAGCGACCGGTCATAATTACGGAATCGTCGCTGTTAAACTCGATTTCGTACCACCGATCGAGTTTCTACGCGTGCTGCTTCCAACGGACAACTAAAGAACTATAATATACGAGCACTTGCAAGGAAATGCTCCGAAATTCGTATTATCTAACTCAGAAACCGCGACGCGACCGCGACGATTTCGCGATTTCTTCTGTCAAACAGAAACCAGACAAAACGTAATTTCTGATTGGTTTTCGGTAAATTCTTAGCCTTACCTTTAACCAAAATAAAATAAAATTGCTATAATGTTAAACAAAAGGCCTGTCCTTTAATACCTACACGGAATTTGCAATTTTGAAGACGAAAAAATGTAAACAAAATTCGAAGCGAAAACAAAAAGGTTATGTTCACAGAGCACATATGGTCAGACAAAACAGTCACAGACTACTTTCGGTAAAAAGACTTTTCAGTCGCTCCCACCGGTTGCCAGTGGCGCTAGTTTTTATGAAGATCTTCACGAGCATAAACCGAGCATAAACTAATCAGCAATCGCATACGTAATACCAAATCAGTGACTCGGTCGCGCGACGATTTCGAAATAATTCAGGAATCGAGATAGGTTAAAATCTGTTAAAATCTGTTCTCATCTTCTCTCAATTTTGAAAATTTTGTAACAAATTCTCCACATGTCAATCTAGTCGAGACATATGGGCTGATTGGTTTTCTACATCTCTCTTATATACGTCTTCTCTTGGCCAGGTAATAAAGCATCAAATAATCCATATTCGACTGCTCACCCGCGTGGTCAAGATTGTACTGGCGGGCGGCGCGGCGGCGCTGGCGGAATTCTGTCGTGGCAGCCCGCGACGGGCTATTTGTCCGCGACGGAGCACGGTGCGGGAGCACGGCGCGGGTTCCCGCGACGGGCTATTTGTCCGCGACGGAGCACGGCGCGGGTCCCCGCGACGGGCTGTTTATCCGCGACGGAGCACGGCGCGGGCCCCCGCGACGGGCTCCCGCGCCGTGTACCCGCGCCGGGACCCGCTCAAGGCAGCGGACGGCCTAAGGCCGTCCGCTGCCTTAAGCGGGATCCCGCCGCGGGTACACGGCGCGGGAATATAGATTGCTGGTTTTTGACGGACAGATGCTTGCGCAGTGCATGAGTAAGCTCTAATCTATGTCGCCCCGCGCGCGTGTACCGCTCAAGGCAGCGGAGGGCCTAACCAGTTCCCGCGAGTGATGTAGAAATATCAATTTGCTAAATGCCAAATCTAGTGGTAGATTTATATGAAAAAAAGGGATAATAACTTTTCTTGTGATTACCTTAAAGTGGAATTGAAGTGGACAAGAGATAATGTTAATGTAGTTACGTAATTTTTATGTATTTATGTACTTGTCTCGTGTTTTTGTATCTAATGTTTTTTAATGACCACGTAATAAAACAAGCCACACGAATAAGTACGTACAATAGGGTATTTTCCAATTTTTTGAAAACTGCTTAAATTTAAAGCTTGGGACGAACGATTTAACAGAAAAATAAAAATAAATTAATTAATGTCTTTTTTCTCTATTAAAACAATTAAAGTCTAATTTATTTTTAATGGTTTTGAATTTACCGCCAAAACGCTCGGTTCGATGTCGTCTACTGTGAGACGTCAACTTTGTGTAAACAATTTGAACACCTATGTAGTCTGTGTAACAATTTACTCTATTGTTTACACAAAGATGACGTCACACAGTAGACGTCGTCGAACCGAGCGCTTTGGCGGTAAATTCAAAAATATTTAAAAATAATTTAACATTAATTGGTTTAATGAAGAAAAAAGACATTAGTTATACTTTTAATATTTTTCTGTTAAATCGTTCGTCTCAATCTTTAAATATAAGTAGTTTTAAAGAATTTGGAAAATACCCTATTTGTAGTTATCCTTATAATAATATATCATTCACAATGTGGATCGTTTTGGTAAATATAATACTAGTATAATAATAATAATACTTCATCGAATAGATTTGTAAGCACTATAACAGGCAATGGTTTTTATTGTGTTCCGAAAAGCTTTTTTCTGACAAAAGTATTACTTTAATGAAAAAGAAATTGAGTAATGGACTTTTTCCTAATTGATTTTTAATTATTATCTAACTTGTTCTAAAACGGTACTGAAATACACAAATGATAAATAAACAAATAATATTCTTCATATATTCAAGGACCTTTATCACGTCGCTTAATGAGCTCCTTACTCCTTCAAAATATATTGATTATTATTGCTACTATTAATTATTAAGTGAAAGATAATTGGAATATCAAATTAATATCAATATAATAAAATTAAATTACCTGATTTCAGCTTTAATTACTGAATCTGACACATTTCATTTAAGTATATCGATTCGATACATCCGGTAATTGGATTATTTAATTAGGTAGGAACTTACCTACTCTACGATAAATTTCTTTGATAGGTACCTGTTTATCAGATATTTTCTCAAGATACACAAAACAATAAAGTGGATCGTGAGCTGTCGACTGGGAGAGGATGGCTAAGCCCAACGTCATTCACAAGTCGACGTAATTACAAAAGTCTGGCTTGATGACAGCACCCATACTCGCTACCTGTCTCTCAGAGACATGATATACTTACGTGGTGTACAGAATACACCGTGGAAGTGTGACGTCACACGGAAGAGTTTGACATTTAAGATAAAAACAAACGTCTGAAGCAACCTAGTTTGTCTTCTTGAGACTTGGAATTACACCCAGGACCAAAACAATACGGCACAATACTTATTCCTTACACCAAAATAACTGAATAATTTGTTATTAAAGCAAGAGTGTCACGTTCTCGTCTTTGTTTTGTGGCTTCTAGTCATTATTTTACTCGTACAACCGGTCAGCAGGTGATTTAAAATCTAAGATTAAACTTTATCAGACATAAATATTATATGGCCCTAAAATTTATCCTTCAGATATGCCAGAAATAGATAAATATGGAAATAATTCGTTAAAATACTTTGCAATAATTTAAATAATATTGGTATTATATAAAAGAAAATATACAATATGCGAAAAGAAGCGACACTTACGTATATGTGCTCATAAAAGTGCTCGCGTCTATGTGTGAATGGCAAAGGTGAGCGCGGGGGTGCCGCGGAGCCATCGGAGCGAGGATTGACTCCGTGGAGTCGCGGAGACATTAGATATGAGCGCCGATGGGTAAAAGGCCGGCGGCGGCGCGCCGACTTTTTTGGGTCGGCGGCGGCGGCGCCATCGGCGGCGTGACCTCTAAATGGTTTTTTATTTATTTATTGACAGGAAATAATAAAAAGACATAGATTTATCGATCAGAAATACTTGTTTTTATTAGAATTTTAAAAACGCACATCAATCATCATATCAGCTCCTACTGCTGCGTATAAGCCTCTCCCAAGGATCTCCACGACGCCCGGTCATGCGCTGCCCGTATCAAGTGAGTTCCTGCTACCTTCACCAGATCGTCGGTCCACCTTGTGGGGGCCTACCTAGAACCATTCCGCCCCAACGGCCAGCGGTTCTTTTCACTACGTATCCCGCCCACTGCCACTTCAGCCGAGCAATCCTTCGAGCGATATCGGTTACTTTAGCTCTCCTGCGGATCTCCTCATTTCTGATTCGATCACGTAGGGAAACGCCGAGCATGGCTCTGTCCATTGCACGCTTGGTGATCTTGAGCCTTCGTATGAGACCCATAGTTAGCGACCACTTTTCACTGCCTTAAGGCATCACTGGCAACACACACTGGTCATAGACTTTCGTCATCATGAGACACTGAGGTTAGTTGAACACGAAGACTTTTCGAAGCTATCCGAATGCTGCCCATCCGAGTTGGATTCGACGAGAGATCTCTTTCTTGAATTTGGACATACCTAACTGGACTGGCTCTATACGTAATCATCATAGGAGCCGCACGACACCAATTGCTGGGTAAAGGCCTCCCCCAAGGATCTCCACGACGATCGGTACTGCGCTGCCCCCATCCAGCGGCTTCCCGCGACCTTCACCAGATCGTCGGTCCACCTTGTCGGTGGCCTACCCAAGGAGCGTCATCCGGTGCGCGGTCACCATTCCAGAACCTTTACGCCCCAACGGCCATCGGTTCTTCTCGCTATGTGTCCAGCCCACTGTCACTTCAGCTTAGATATGAGCGCCGATGGGTAAAAGGCCGGCGGCAGCGCGCCGACTTTTTTAGGTCGGCGGCGGCTGCGTCGTCGGCGGCGTGACCTCTAAATGTTTTTTTTATTTATTGACAGGAAATAATAAAAAGACATAGTTTTTCAATCAGAAATACTTATTTTTATTCGAATTTTAAAAACGCACATCATACCAATTACCAGCCGCATGCACCTACTTCTGGGTATAGGCCTCCCCCAAGCATCTCCACAACAATCGGTCCAGCACTGTCTGCATCAAGTGGGTTCCCGCAACCTTCACCAGATCGTCGGTCCACCTAGTCGGGGGCCTACCCATGGAGCTTCATCCGGTGCGCGGTTGCCATTCAAGAACCTTTCCGCCCTAAAGGCTATCGATTCTTCTACTATATGTCCCGCCCACTAATCAGCCCAGCAATCCTTCGAGCGATGTCGGTTACTTTAGTTCTCCTAAGGATCTCCTCATTTCTGATTCGATCACGTAGAGAAACGCCGAGCATGGCTCTTTCCATTGCACGCTGGGTGATCTTGAGCCTTCTTAAAAGACCCATAGTTAGCGACCACTTTGCACTGGCAACACACTCTGGTCATAGACTTTCTGTCTTGAGACACTAAGGTAAGTTGGACGCGAAGATTTTTCGAAGATTTCCGAATGCTGCCCATCGGAGTTGGATTCGACGAGAGATCTCTTTCTTGAAGTTGGACTTACCTAACTGGACTGTCTAGTCCTAGGTATACATATGTAATGCTCTACAACTTCGAGTGTAGTTGATCAACAACTTTGGGATGGCTCCGCAAATACCAGCTCCAGACGCTTGAATCCATTGAGCGCAGGGCCAGGAAGCTTATCAGTAACGATTTTTTTTGTAGTAAGCTGAAAAGCCTCGGGCATAGACGCAAGTATGCAATTTCCGCCATCTCCCTTCCATCGGACAACCAGACGTACGAATCAGTGCCACCGTTTTTGGTGGATATTCCAAAGCGTTTTGCTTCAAATTTTATCATCCGTACCACTATTGAGTGGAACTCCTTGCCTGATTATGTGTTTTCCGATAGGTGAAATCGGAGGGGCATTCAAGTCGCGAGTGAATAGGTATCTTCTACGCAAGCGCGTCCCATCGTAGATCATCGCTTACCACGCTTACCATCAGGCGTGATAGCGGGCAGGTCAAGCCCTTGCCTATCTATCACATCAGAAAAAAGTGTTCCCAACATGAACTGGTCGAGTGGGTGTACAACATGGGCATTCGACATGATTTTCGTCTTATCCATGTTAATTCTAAGAATCACTCTTTGGGAGGCACTACGGATATCTTCGAGCATTGTGTTTAGGTCTTCCATGGTCTCTGCCATAATAAGAACTATATCATCGGCAAAATGACGGTGTTTTAGGTACTGGCCATTGAGGTTGATACAGAGTCCTTTCCAGTCTAAGAGCTTAAAGATGTCCTCCACCGCAGCTGTGAACAGTTTCGGAGAAATAACGTCTCCCTGTGTTACACCTCGCTACAGTTGGATGGGGCTTGTGCTCTGGTTCTGTACTCGGACCGACATTGTGGCATTTTCGTATAAGTACCTCAACACTTCGATATAACTACCTATAGTCCTCTCTGGAGAGACTGCAATACCGCCGGTCTCTATCGAATTAAAGGCTTTCTCATAGTCCACAAACGCCAAGTAATAATTCCAACAGTAACTGTGTTTATAAGACTTTAATTTGGAAATCGAAGACATGGTGATTTTATCTAGTTTCGTTTTAAAAACGCCTACATTTTGTTCTTCTAATGACGATGTCGATGTAGGCGTGGCCATTTTGACGCAAACATGTAACGCGTCCTATCCTACCATAACAATGAGCTCGTTCACACTGATTCATTAAATTTTATCTCTCGCTCGGCGCGCCGATGCCTTTTCGCGGCGGCGGCGGCGCGGAAGAATTGGCGGCGGCGGCGGCGGCGCGCCGGCGCGGCGCTCATATCTAATCGACATACACGATACCACAAAATAAAGAGATACAAAACTAGTCCCCGACGCAACTCAAGCTCAGCTCACACGTACAGGAGGGGAATGTCGCCGCTCTGTGACAATTACATTTTAAGGTTGTCCGAGTGTTAAATAGACACTCATTACTGGTGGCTATGTAATTTTTATTATAGTATATTATATTGTCTTCTATCGAGTCGAATGCCTTTCTTATGAACTATCTGCTAGTGTAAACATATAATAATGCATAAGTTTAACTCAAATTATCAAATACCGTGTTGGATACGTTCTTCCTCTGTTTACGTATGGCGGCGGCGTGTAATGCTGAAATGAATGGCACTCATCATTATTTTTCGGTGGATGTGCAAGTTATGGAAGATATTCAGGTCCGCTAAAAACATATTGAAAGTATTGAAACATAAGCTAACCATTAATTTAATGAAAATAAAGAGGCACTTATGTATAAACTAAAAACAAGTAATAACCCTTAGGCCACGTATGCACATTCCCTGGGCCCCCATACAGCGTAATGGCTGGCGGCTTTGGCGGCGAGTGGGCAGGTGCCGGAGGTTTTTAGTTGGTATTCCCTCCTCCCGTGATCCCATCGAACCAATGGGTTGGGTGGGATCACGGGAGGCAGTCGTGGAGGGAGCTGCAACGCCGAAGTTGCGGTCCCCTCCTGGCGAGTCCTACATGCCCCCCTCTCGCTCACCTGCGGGAGGGGATGCGCGTAAATGCGGTTACCTTCGGCATACAAAAAAAAAAAAAGGCCACGTATGCACTGACAGGCGGCTTGCCTAGCGCCTAGAGCCTAGCCGAGTCACTTAGCGTGTAGTGACTAGAGAAGACGCCAAGCACGCAGTGCAGCTGGTTGCGAATATATAGATCGTTCCTTTCACGTCGCTACACTCTAGGTGACTCACTAGTCTCCATCATCTACTAGGCCTCTTTGGTGGAGGTGCGCTAGTGTTTCGGATCGCCACACGGAGGAGACGAACTACGTCTGTAGAGCTGAAGTAGATATCAGCAAGCTTATGGCATTGGCTTATCGGACCTGTACGGAGGAGAGTCCTGGACTCGCCGGATTTACTCCCAACATCCGGAAGTCTATAAAAGAGTCCCCCTGCGTCAAAAAAAGGGGACTCACTAGGCTCTAGGCGCTAAGCAAGACGCCTGTAAGTGCGTACGTTGCCTTGGGTACTTTTTCAGGTGGGTTTCGTGTGCGATATATAAATATGGAAGAAGAAACTGACTAACTGTTAAGAAATCTCTGTGTACCAAATCCTGAAGACTGCGTGAGCAAAGCTGTGGGCAAAAACTAGTAATTAGACTACAGCATTTGGTACAAATTCAATATAACGTGTTATTGTTTGGGTCTGTCCCTATGATAGAAAGAAAAATATTTCATTTATCCAACACATCTTTTAAATTGCGTTTAATTGTGTTGCGTCACCATGGCTCTTTAATCTGTTTTTGGACAGTTGTATGAAAGGTCTGAAAGAACGTGACTGTGGGGTTGTGATGAATGGGACTCAAATCAAGTGCCTCCTCTACGCTGACGACCAAGTTATACTTGCGTCTTCTGCGCAAGAGTTGCAGGAAATGATGTCGGTTATGAATGATGATTTTGTAAGAAAAGGGATGAAAGTGAATGTAACTAAGACTAAAGTGATGGTGTTTGAGAGAGATGAAGAAATGACTGACTGTACGGTAATGTTAGGTGGCGAAAAAGTGGAACAAGTCCGTGAGTTTGTATACTTGGGGAGTTTGTTCACAAGGGACGGAAAGAGTGAGGAAGACATAGAAAGACGAGTGAAGAAAGGAAATTCGGTGAGTGGTGCTATACACTCGGTTATGAGTAGCCAAATCGTTTCTGCAAAGGCGCGAATGGCTATTCATAACGGAGTGCTGGTACCGACGCTGATGTATGGAAGTGAATCTTGGGTATGGCAGAAGAAGAATGAAAGCAGAATAAATGCGGTAGAGATGCGATTGTTGAGGAAAATATGCGGAGTAAAACTGAGTGATAGAGTGAGCAATGAGATGATTCGCAAAAGGTGTGGTCTGAAAGATGATATAGTGACAAGAATTGAGAAAGGAATGCTCCGGTGGTTTGGTCACTTAGAGAGGATGAATGAAAAGCGAATCACGAAAGAGATATACTGTGCGAATGTGGAAGGAACGATTGCACGAGGGCGTCCCAGAAAAACCTACGCGGACCAAATAGAGGTTATTATAAAAAAGGCTGGTGTACGCAGTGACAAAAACCGCAGAACATGTATGAAAAGATTGATGGATATGAATGAAGCGAAAGAAGTGTGCAAGGATCGTAGCAGGTGGCGATCCATAGTCTCTGCCTACCCCCATGGGAAACAGGCGTGAGTGTATGTATCTTTTAAAATTGTTTTTTTTTAATGTCAGGCTTATTCATTTATATTACAAGTTCTTTGTATTTCGTACCTATCGTAGTCGTAGCAATTTCGTAGCAGTTTTTGCTACGGTTGACGAAATCCTTGAATAATACAAAAATATAGGTAGGTCTTACATACCTATTATTGTGGTTATGTATGATAAGTTGTCCAAATTAGAGTGCCATATGTATACTTACAGACATTACTTACAGATAGAGATATAAATACAAATGACACAATGTTTTAAAAAATAATAAAAAAAAAAAAACAAATCTATTTTACTTCTATTTAAAGTAAATAAATAATTCAATTTCTGATTTTTAGTCGCTTTTTCTCGTGCTTTGCGCTTACCTCTTAATCGGGTGGGACAAACAAACGACTGGTGACCCCAATTAAAGTCCAATGACGGGCGAAAAACAGGGACAAAGTGCGCACGTGCCTTTATTAATATTCATCGCGAAACTCGCCTTTATTTTGAACGGCATTGAGATTAAATTTGAATGGCGATAATTTTGGGAAATTACATAAAAATATAATATGTTAAAAAGTCATGGCTTGCCATTGTGACTAACACTCCGCGAATTTGAAGTTTAATTTGTGAAAAGGTAGTGTTTACATAATATCTGGACCAAAAAGAATTATTTTACAGAATCAGTTACTTCATCCGAGTTCTTAATGGCAGTAAAAGTAGTTTTACGAGATATCTAAGCCTAAGGTACAATAATTTAGTTTAGCTTATGAGTTAGCTAAGACCGTGTCAGAGATTATTAATCTTTGACACGTTCTTAGGTTGGCCCAACTTTTCTGCCTAATAATGTTATTCCTATGTAAAAATCTTTTAGTACAATAAGGAGTAAAATAATTATTTTAAGATCAGGCTAAGTGGATAAATATTTCGCTGTAGAAGATACTTACTTAGAATAATTTAGTTGCCCGTTGCGAAAAATAGATAGCACTCAATTTACGTTATGCTTACGTAAATATAAAAAGTGGCGTCTGACCTAAAGGTTGCTTTTAGTATTATTTTAAAATACTACTTAATAATGGATTCAGTAGGTACTACTTTTTTAAGAAAACCGTCGGAAACCAATTCCAATTTATTATGCAGATACTTAAATCATGGGTATGTAAACAAATATATGAAAATATAGAAACAAAATAAAACAAGGGTCATTAACTAAAGCAAAACATTTAGCAAAAAGTGCGAAAACATCCGAAGTGCCACCCAAATGAGTGCTGTGAACAAATAGCTGGTATAATAAAGGCATTATTCAGTTGTCACATGAAATATACATGAGTGTGGAATTAGCTTTACCCATCCAAATGAGACGCGCTTTACATTTTTATGTGATGCCTTTCAAGCCTCGATTAGATTTAACGTGCGGCTGGCCAACGTGTCACGTTTATGCCTATATTCTGGCCATTCTACCACAAAATATAAACAAAACAGAGGAGCCACTCGGAAACTCGGTTTTCCGTGCACGCACACATAGATAATACGCACAGGCAATATCAGGTCAAACCTATAGACTGAACCTTATCGACTACTATAGCAGTTCTCTAGCAATAGCGCAACAGCAATGCAGCACTTCATTTTAACTTAGATCATAAATATTCTCATTAAAAAATAATGTTTATGGTGATTTTTACCGTTTCAATATATTATTATTGAAATAACAAACTTCGAAAAAATTTAACGAGTATTTTCAGACTAAGTATGGAATGTGATATTTACAGATATTTTAGACCTCCGAAATGTTTTAAATATCAAGGATATTCGTATTTTATATAAATAGTTAATAAAAAGCCTTATTCTCTATTAGTTTGACGATATTTAGATTATTACCTTACCCTGATCCCTCCAACCCGACTTACCTCGTACGAATTTCTAGTAGATGCAGCTTCTTGAAATTTTATCATATATTGTGGGAACCAAATTATTTAAACCCAGAGTTTGGTTACGTTATTAACTGAGCTTATCTTACTTGAATACTAATTTGAACAATAGTTCTAGTTATTTCATAGAAACTCGTAATAGTAATTATAGTGAACAAATTTTTGTCTCTGCTGTATTTATTTAGGTAGTTACTGTTTACTAGTAGCAGTTATTTTTTATTTAATTTAATAAATGTTGATTAAGTGTTAATTATAATTTATTCTACCTTATCGCAAAATGTATAACACCAATCATAATTTTGCTTAAAATAGTTGAGCAAAATTCACCCCTATTACTTACAAGTTTGAATTTATGACAACCAATATTTCTGCTCCTCAAACAAGTTGTTTGAAGGAAACTCATCCATACCTCATGTAATATGTATGACGGAGTCTTTACTTCCTCTCAAAATGAGGCTGCTATAGACACCACTCCGTTATAATAAGAGATGAAAATTAGGTAGGTATTCTACCTGCGATTCACAGAGAATTTTTACGGACTCGATACGATTCACAGAGAATCTTTAGAAAAAATACATATTTTTTTCGGTCTATCAGAGTTTTTAATTATTCTAAAACAAAGATTTGTAAAAATAAAAAGTAACAAGCCTTTTTTCCGAAACGTTTCGCAAATAAAATACTAGTTTCTTTATCACCATTCGAGGCTCCTTTGTTCTCGCATTCAGATATGAAATTGTAATAAAACAACAAGATAAAGATTTCCTTCGCAGCTCTAACATTGAACCCCAAAATTGGAATTTATTGAATCCCCTATAACATTAGCATTTTTCTTTGTACCAGATTTGTTTTTTCTCGCTCACAGACGGAACAAATGGTTCAAATTACGGAAAGAAATAGAGGCTTAAGTTTGCCTCAATAACAGGACATTTCGTATACGTTAGCTGGAGTAATATGAACAAATTTAGCTTTCAACTTGAGAAATAAGAGCTATAATACCATACGGAACAAATGCTTAAGGAATATCGATTTACTTTGAGAAATGTTTAGGCTTACTATCAAAGAAGGTAGGAAAGTTTTGAACGGTTTATCAGAATATTTTTCAACTATTTTCCTTATTATTATTTTATGTGTTGAGCAAATATGCGTTTAAGTTGGTGGTGAAGAGGAAATAACTATTAGAGTAAAGTTTAACAGTTTAACGAAACGAAGTGGTGCATTATGAATTGACTAAAACCAGTGATTAAGTTAGTAAAAACCAACCACCAATAAAGATTTTTATTGTATCTACCTATATTAAAAATTCAAATTGAACAGTGTTTGAGTGAAATATATTTTTTCACTAAAAATGGTTGCTTGGTTGACTGTCAGCACTCGGCACCAGTTACTTCGTACATACTACGGTTGGTTACCCCAAAACATAATTTGGCCGGAGTCCGGAGCTGCCCAAATACGTAGAGTTTGCCCAGATTAGGTTAACATCGTCATGTTAGTTTTATTGGATGTTACTTTTCTGGTAGGTATTTGCTTAGGACTGGACTCTTATTTACGTAGTAAAGTTTGGACTTATATTTAGAGCCTAATAATTATACTCTTTGATGGAAAATTGAATTCCAGTTTTAGAGTTTGTTTCAAAAACCTTTACGTGGTTAAACACTAATATCATTATCGAATTTCATTAAACTAAATAAACACTTCTCATCGTAATAAATCACCCTTTAGTGCTAGTAAAATTATGTTTGTTTTCAAAAACTTCATACATTAAATTAATGTTAAACTTCACCTCCATAAAACATATCTCGAAGCGTTCTTACCACCGATATTGAATTATTATTAAAGAAACGACGATATTAAACTCGCTTCTGCCTCAAGAGACCTCTCAATCTGATAAAAAGACTTGTTGTACTGAAGAGGCAAATTATCTCCGACGAGCTTGGAGAAGCCAATGTTGGAAATTTCATATAATATAATTAAATATATAAGCTTCGCGCAAGGGAAGATTGATTTTTAATACTTGCATTTTTAGTAAGCTATGCTTGGACGAATTAATCGTCCAAGAAGCTATACATGCTTCACTCCTTTAAGAGATATGCCTATAAACATTAATTATTATTTCTGTTAAATGACTGAAAATGTATACAAATGGTTAACTGATCCCTAGTGACTTGTTTTACTGAAGACAGGTTTTGGGAGGCGGAGAAGATTTCCTAGGATGACGGTGCCGTGATTTAAGCTAGGGTTTCCTATGATGATGGTGCCGTCATATTACGGCATATAGCGGCGTTGAATGTTGTCTACGTAAACAATATGGCGACACCATAACGTCAGAAACCGCGCCGTATATAGTCCGTGAGCCCACGACAGTATTGCCTACGTCATATGACATCACGATGAAATGCATGGCACACGGTCGGAAAAGTTGTGCTGAGCGAGGATCAGAAGATTATCGCAAATAAAATTGGCCGGAAGCTTGAGAAAATCTTCCACTTTCGGTCAAAATTTTAAGATTATATTTACGTCATATGACATCAGTAAGAGACCGGTGTCATCATTTAGTTTTCAATCGCATAGAGAGTAAACATCAGACAGACATCAGACAGACTTATAAGTCTGGTCAGACTTATAAGTCTGGCAATTTAAGTTTAAGGTATTCCGGCCATTTCAGAACTGACAGACTTATGTTTACTCTCTCTATGATTGAAAACTAAATGATGACACGGGTCTCTTACTGATGCCACATGACGTAAATATAATCTTAAAATTTTGACCGGAAGTGGAAGATTTTCTCAAGCTTCCGGCCAATTTTATTTGCGATAATCTTCTGATCCTCGCTCAGCACAACTTTTCCGACCGTGTGCCATGCATTTCATCGTGATGTCATATGACGTAGGCAATACTGTCGTGGGCTCACGGACTAATAGTTTACATAGACAACGTTGTACGCCGCTAAATGACGGCCGTAATATGACGACACCGTCATCCTAGGAAACCCTAACTTTAGCGGCGTAGAACGTTGTCTATGTAAACAATACGGCGCGGTTTCTGACATTACGGTGTCGCCATATTGTTAACATAAACAATATTCAACGCCGCTATTTACGGCCGTAATATAACGGCACCATCATCCTAAGGAACCCTAGCTTTAAAGGTGATTCGTTAGAGAAATGAAAGTTTAATATTGAGTGAGGCCGATTGACGGTTTGAAATAAGCCTAATTTTACTAAGTATTTCAATATCAGGGATCGTCGTGGAGATCCTTGGGGGAAACCTATGCCCAGCAGTGGGTGTCGTGCAGCTGATATAATGATGAAGATTTCAATATTTAAATAATTCATTTTAAACAAGTGGGTAAAATATATATTTAATATTTTACCCACTTGTTTAAAAAGAGTTTAAAGCTGTTTTAAAATGAATGTGCCGAAAAGATACAGTTGATTTAAATTAGCTCCTTCTTGAAATGTAAAGAACCTTAGTTATTTTCTTTAGTAATCAAACGTAGTACCAATATTAATTCCTTTCCTTAAAAATCTTTTTTATTTTGAAACTTCACCTAACTGAAGATAACTACTTATTGGTAAATGTACTCGTACTGTACGGTCTTACGTAGTTATTGCTTTCTCTGTGCTGTACGGTATGTAAGTAACTTGAAAATATACATATATTTAGATAAGTAAAATAAAGTTAAAAAGTGTTATAAAATGTAGTTTAGATAAGTACTTTTATATAATTTCCACTTTACTTGCATAAAAAAGTTGTAAAAGCATCTTTTGACCGTTTGCGAAAAGAAAGTAAAAGACGATTGAATAAATAATTCAGTGAAGATCTTCAGGCACAGGTGTTCCTCGGAAAGAAGATAGGTGTAAAACATTTTATTTGTCTGTATTCTTACGCGACCGGTATAAAGTTATGTAGTAAAACGAATGTTTGAACTATGTAGGTATAGCGGTACAGTGTTTCCTTTGTTCAGTTAATTTTTCAATCGAGAAAACCCCACACTGTTTCTTATAATGGTGGCCCTTACCTATTATGTTTACTTTCTTCGTTATATAAAAAGAAATTGAAAAATGAGATATCGCCTGCTAACTATAGACTAATATTACACGTACACGGATAACAATCGACTACGGATTTTGTCTAAAATGTAAATAAAAAAAATATTATTCAAGTCAAGAGACTAAGACCCGAGTTCACCAACTACCTAAAAACAGCCGATTAATTTTTAATCATCTGTTTTTGACATTTTTTCCATACATAAAAATGACAAAAACAGACGGCTTAAACACCTGTTTTAGTGTTGGTGAACTTCAGCCTAAGCACTTACTTACCTACCGTTACGGTGTATTTTGTAAATAAAAAAAAATGTTCTAGACACTTAAAATGAAATCATCAAAATTGCGAAGTTAGTCACAAAATATTACTAGCCCGAGACTCAAACTAAATATAGTTATTTTTTTCGTCTAAAATAAGATTAACTTGTTTATAAAGTAATTCAATAATAATCCACTAATATTTAAAACAGCGCAATTAAAAATAAATAAATACAAAACTATATCTTCTTCTTAAGACATTAGTTTCCCTTTTTAAATATTTATGGATTTCGATGCTGGTACTTAAAAATGGTGAATATCGGTGATAACATTTTTGCTGTAAAATTCCATCGTTTTTAGGCTAAAACTTATTTTGGTATCTTCCAGTGCGCAATTTTGTTGGATTCAAAATAGAGTCTCTTATATTTAATTAAATATTTAAAAGCCATTCACAAAAAAAAATGGTCTAATATCGATTTTATTCCATAAATATCCTATATTTATGGAATAAAATCGATATTAGGTCTACGAAACAGAATCGACCAATATTAATTCAAAACTTTACGAAGGAATTTGGAAGCAAAATTATATGGTAAGGCATCTCGAGGCAGTCATTATTTTAAACCATACTCGTGTTTGTTCACTAACTTGTGATAACACGCGAATTGTGACACATGTTCCGTGAAAGCGGTTTACGGGAAATTCGATAGGGAGAGAATGATACGGGAATTTATAGATGGAACGTTCAGCGAAGTAATGAAGTTACAACTTTACTAAACATTGCCATTCTAGGAGCACAAAAGCTTATGTTTACACCGCCACAAGGAGGTTACAATCTTGTGTTATTGGTGTAACGGTTCAAAACTGAACATGCTATTTTATCTCAAATATTTTTCGAATTTTGTTTCGTATTGAGCATAATATTATTTAACTATCGAACAAGTTATTATAATAAAGAGTAGTTCAGGTTTTGAGTTAGCAATAATGTCGGAAGTTCTTTTAATCTTTCACGGCGCTAAAATTCAAATATTAGTCTCTGTCTAGGTAACGACGCTAATAGGCCTAAAATTTATTTATATTTATTATTGTTTATTTATCAAATTTTATTAGAGCCTCTCGAATATCATTATAATAGTTTATTTTAGAAGATTACTTAAAAAAGGATTGAATTCGGTGTTAATTATTTCTGTAAGTTGTCAGTAGTGTCACACCACGTGATGTGTTTTAGCTAAAGAACGAAATTAAATATAGTAGGTCGTTCCAGTGGATCAATCGATGAGAAATCGATCGCCAAATGGTAACTGAGGGTCGCAAGGCAAGTCCCATATCCTTTGCCAAATCATAGTTGTAAATTTAAATTTTGTTTTAGGAAATATTAGACATTAGTTAGATTTGGGGGATGAATGCAAGTTTAGTTGGCTTGGAGAATTTTGTAGCGGATCTAGTACATTTCGTTAATCGTAGGCGGTATTTGCTTAAATAAGGGTATTTTGTTATACCATGCCTTTGCTTCATGACACAGTTAAATTGGAGATTTTAAATTAAAATGGAAGTTTAATTTGATTTTATAATATGGTTTGATGTTCAGAGATAATACAGAGAGAAAGAAAAGAAATGGAACAATGTTTTATTCTGGGCGGAGTTTAGTTGACAGTTTAGTGGTAAATTGAAAACTCGAATTGTAAAATAAAAGGGAGATAATTAATTAATAGAAATATTGTAAGGATAAATCTAGAAATATTATTAAAAAACATAAACAATAGTTATTGAAGGTATTTCATGGGAAAATGTGGATGGAGCCTAATAAAGTTTGTCTTGTCGTTGGGTGTTGTACGAAGAAAGATTGATATGAAGTTTCTTCGAAAGCGGGATTTTATGCTGCAGGTTTATAATTCAAATGAGGGTAGGCATTTAGAAAATGTAAAAGTAGTCGGATGAGTGTTGCCAGTTAGGGTTTTTAAAGTACCAACATTGTGATGCTAAATTGATCGGAAATTTTAGGTTTAATTGGACCGAATACTTAATGGAAAATGTTGTAATACGTATTTTAGCAAATTGATTCTAGAGGTTATGATATTTTGGGGAAGGCGAGATAAAAAGATTGAAAAGGTTGGATTCTAATTGTAGCATATGGGGGGTTCGATTTGTTGTGAATATAAAATTCGTATTAATCAGAGTTCTATGATTAAAGTACAATAATTTCATATGATTCTGGATAAATATGCTGAATATTATTTAAAGTTGTTAGTTTTGTTAGAAATGATGTAAGGGGGAAAACTTGTTGATTTATTTATGATTGAAACGTTGTTTCATACAATTGTATGAATTGCTTAAATCAAATGTAGCTGAAATGCCAGTATAGAGAAATATTTAGGTAACAGATTAATTTTAATTTGGTTACAAATGGAGCGTCATTGTGCGCTTGAGTATAAAGAATCTTGAAGATAGAAGGTTATTAGTTAGTTGAATTGTACGTTGGAATTATTGATTAGTATAGGGGTTCATTTTGTAAGATTAGTAACTTAAATATTATATTTACAAGTTGAGTAAGACAAAACTGAATTCTCCCCATTTTTGAAGGAGAAGGGAAAATTTTAGGAATAATTTATGTAAAGTAGGGAAATGAAGGTAGGAAAAAAAGATGCTTAGGTCGTGTGGGGTGAGGTTCCTGGAGTGAGTGAATGATTTTGGGGGGTTATAAAAGACGTGGCTCGAGGGAAATCGCTCTCTTTACTTTCCTCGTCGTCAACGTAGCATCAAGTGGAACCTCGGTAGAAGCCGTCAATACCCTCTTTGTAAGATAGCTTCGAACAAGTAGTATTTTTATAACGCAAGAAAACAGCAAGAAGTCAGGAAGAAAGTGTTTAATTGAGGTTTTGACGTATAGGTCCGCAACCGGGTGCGAGTCTTTTGCATATACGCTTTAATTAGGGCTTATATGGTATAAGTAAGCTTGAAATTAAAGTAGGTAGATTTTGTTTGCGAATTTTCATAAAGTAAAGTAAATTTCCAATAAATCTAAGAATTTTTCGAATCACATTTGTTTGAAATTTATATAAGCAGTTGGGGAACGATAAAGGGGGTTTGATTTTGAATAAATATAATTAGTTTTGTGTCTCTAAGGGGCGTTCGGTCAATCCTCAAGGGGTAAGGTAAAATAGTCTGGTATGTGGCGTATCAGACGGGCATCAAAATTTCTAGATTGCCTAGCTAGTCACATAAGTGTACCGAATGTGTCCCATCTCTAGCAATCCGACGGTCCGAAAGGAGTTGAGAATCTAATTCCGTGCTAGCGTTGGTGTCCCGAGAATTCGGTATACTTATTCCGCTGTAGGTGCCTATTTGTTCCCTCCCAATCAAATTTGGCCACGTCCAAGCTGTTAGGAGAGAGTTAGGCGAGTCATGCTTGCTCACGCTTTAGAGATTCGGGGCGTCGGTGATGAGGTAAGCATCACAAATATTGCATAGGAAATCTAAATTTAGTCGCTGGTAGGCAGGTAAACTCATTAGGTTTATAAATTCATTGTTAGGTGCGTAGGAACAGTAGGTTAGGTTGCATCTCAAGACGGGAGGGAAATTTGGATGCTGGTAAAAGATTGGACGTTCTCAAGAAGGTCGAGCTGTCAGCAAGGTAACAGCAGTAACGTTAGATAAGCTAGGAACTCTTATATAGGCGAAGGAGAGGTAGGTCAATTCGCAGTGTATCAGATTTAGGTAGGCCGCAAATAGGTTGGTGTACGACAAAATGGCTGTCGAAGCGAGACATAGGCAGGTGGTGTCGAGAATGGTACCAACAAGATGGCTGCCGCAGGTCATTCAGTGGTACATAGGAACTTGACTAGGATGTGATGAGGTAGGATGATTTAGGAACGGAATCTAGGAAGCGCAGAAGTGTTAAATATAGTGAACGAAAGGTTATGTGAAACTACTGGGTAGGATCCGACGGAAAAGTATCAATCTTCCATAGTAGGCGCCTTAACAGAGATCTATTAAGGCTATGACTCAGTGTTGTGAATAATTACTACGATGTGCTCAATTGAGTAGACTTTGCAAGCTCCAGTAAGTACCCACAAGTTGACCGATCCGAAGGAAAAGTATCAATCTTCCATAGTAGGCGCCTTAACAAAGATCTATTAATGCTATGACTCAGTGTTGTGAATAATTACTACGATGTGCTCAATTGAGTAGACTTTGCAAGCTCCAGTAAATACCTACAGTTTGATTTACTATTAATTAGAGCTAGACAAATTCTTCTGTTAACATTGGATAATGATTTAATAGTGAAAGTTGAATCATAAATAATGAATAGTTATTCATCTTTGAATTGGATTGGTTAAATTGAGCCTGGTTTTCAAATGGTCGATTACAGTTGAGATAATCAGTTTTGGTGATTGAGGAAGGAGTGCTAAAACAAGATCTGGGCGTATGGAATAATCCCGTGTTACCATTAGACTAATGTTGAATCACAGTTTATGGAACACTAGATCATAGTTTGAGTAAACCTTTCAAATTAACAGAATGAAGGTTATGACTAACAGTGAGATAATACTTTGAAAAGTATCTACCTACTATGAAAATATTATATTATTTAGTGAATACATTAAATTCACAAATAATAAGTTCAACATATTATCTGAGTTCAAATATTACAACTAGGTTCAACCAACTCAATTTGAGGATGAAAGAAATAGAATTTTATTGATATCAAATATTGCCTAGTCTACTCAACATTTAATTGAAATATCGCCTTTAACTTTAAATGAAATGAACTGAAGTCAATTCGGTTTATGGTTGTATATTTATAATCTAGCCGAGATTAAAGTGTGAAAAATCCTTCATAGAGCTTTATTACCTTGTTTAGAATTGTCTTTCCTTCAGAATATGAGAACTATCAGTGTCCCAAGTAAATGGATAGTAATGTTGTGTCCATCTGTTATAATGTTAAACAATCATACTAGAATTATTTATTAAAGAAAAAAAATTGTAATTCAGCCATCACAATTGAAGGAGAATTCTTCATTGTGAAAACTGATAGTTCGCTTGGGAGCATTTTGCTCCGTCCTCTTTTGTTGAAACAGACTGACAAAGACCAAATACCTTAATATAATAAACTTACTAAGTAAAATTATCATGAAAAAAATATGGCTGGCCAGAAGAGGATTGCCCAATTCCGGTGTCGAGATCCATTGTATAAAGCGGGGCGGTGCTTTGTACCTTAGCTGGCAACACCACAATTGCATATTCACTACTTGTACAATAACTTAAGAAAGTAAAAGAATCCTTATTTAAAAGCGTTGAGGGTTTTATTATACTTTGATCTCAGGCGACTATAACTTCTTAACTTATCTCAAATTATCCCTCTTATCTTAATGAACTAAGTTGACAATAGATAATTTACATTGTTTAGAATAACGTCATACATGGCAGATAAACTGACACTTGGCAGCGGAAGAGAATTATCCAAATTTAACTTTTCTCTATAACCCGACTTACCTATTTTTACCTTACAGTCTATTATGGTTGAACATACCCTCTTTTACCTTATAACAATCCTCCATTTAACTCATAAATTCACTTTGATCATTTCCTATCAACGTAGGTTTATTTCACTCATACTTACTTCATCAACGGAACGTAGTTGGGAACGCTTTCCTCTCTATTTATAGTATTCCCATTTTTGACACTAAAGAGCTATGGGGTTTCCCTTGGCAGTATGACAAATATTAAGAATTAATATGAAATTAAAGTAGGCTCACTTAGGAAAAACACAGACTTAATTTCTATTTCTCTGGTTGTATCAATAGAGCAATAACTTTCTTTTAGTGGTATTTTCATTTAGAAATAAATGTAATAGCAGGAATAATTAAAATCTAGTAATAAAAGCGAATACTTCTATTGGAAAATGAAAATCAATACTAATCACACTTTTAAAAGAATTTGGGTTCACTAATTATCACAACCAGGGTTCCTCCATTAGACATTCACAGGTCCTCTCAGATCACACAAAGCTAGTTAGTAAGGTTCTTTGTAGGTTAGTTAAGGTTGAACAAAGTAAACTTAGTTAATTGCATTTTGGAGGTTATTTAATCCAGTAAAATTAGGTTCCAATAGTTTAGTAGTAATCAACGGTGAGTAGTAAGCGGATTTTGATTGTCCTCCTGTCCTGTAGGTTATTAGGTTTCCACTTAGGTTTTAGTCTCTTTCATAGGCCGTGATCATCTAGTTCCTTTGGTGCTTAGCCGGACGGTTACATTGGGAATACTGATTAAAATTGCTATGTGAAATATACAAGGTGTTTCTTTTAAGGTATCAAGACGGCACGGTGTATATATATATATAGCTGAATGCCATACTTATCGCTTGAACTAAACCCCCATGTATGTTCCGCGATTTTTTGTAGTTTTGGAGTTATAATAAACTCCACATAGACATAGACATAGACATAGACATGTCTATGTCTATGTCTATGTGGAGTTATAATTATTTTTTCATTATTTTTTATGATGCGGCTTTAAAAATATATCTTTTTTTGGGTAGGTACGCTTTTCTCGGTATTTTTTTTTTTTTTTGCAAAACAATGCCTGTTGATTCTACAACCAACAGGCTGTCTTGCAAAGTTTTGCAATGTTAGAGTAATAGAAGGAGATTATTTTACTCATAAAACTACTTTTATGAGTAAAATAATCTCCTTCTTTACAAGATACAATTTTTTTTATCGATAGTAAAAAATGGGAACAAACAGAATAGAATGGATACTTCAACTTAAAAAATAAATTAATTAATGATTTTTCCATAACTTTTGACTATAACTTTAAAAACTGCGCGGCAGCCTAAGCTTTCATACTAATCCAAAAAAGGATTTACTTCATTGGGCAATATTTGCTGAAATCAGCCCCTGAAAATGGTGAATTATATTTTATGATTTGTTATTATTTTCGCATATTTTTGTCGTACCTAAGATCAATTATCCATTTAAGTTTAAGTTGAGCACAGACCACAGTTGATGGTAAAAACAATCATTTTATCACTCGTACTATCCAATAACCAGTTTGACATTGTGTGAGTGACTCGTTGACAATTATTGACAGATAATAATTGTTTTCTTTTGCGAAAGATGTGAATATCAACAGATTTGCCTGTTTTGTTTATGGATTCGTCAGAACGACAACATGACGACAACATGCATAAAGTAGCTAAAAACGTGCGCATTTTGTAAAAATTATCACCAAATTGTCTTTAGCATACGCCCCACGTTTTTAGGTTTAAAACTTTTGTAGGTTTTTTTTATACTTTTTAGTCTGTTTTTACTAGTCCGTTTTAATGTTTTTAGACTATTTTGTGTAATAATTTAGTCCGTTTTAAAAACGTGTTTTAAAAAAGATTTTTATTTCATAAATATCATAATCAAAAATCATGCCACTGTAAATCTGCCGTCGTATCAGAGAACACAGTAACTTTGAAAAAGTCGTTTCGAGAAAAACGCGCGAAAAGTTTTTTGGAAACTATGTTCGATTGTGACAAATTTATGAAAGTTAGCAAACTAACTAGAATGTAGAGTGATTAAAAATAACGTTGCGCTAAAATGTGTATTTTTATTTTTTATGTATCTTTATGATATTTCGTGTTAAATGCATAACTGTGTTCTTGTTGGTAAAAAGAAATAAGAAAAATTATTTGTACTAGACTAAATGACAGTAACTGACATAGTTACTGTGTACTAGCTAAGATTTACTAAATACTGTGATTAAGTTAAGTAAAGAAGCTGCTAAATTCTTTACTTCATCACAGTAACTGTTAATATACTGTTTTTTAATCTAATTTACTTAACAAAATTTAGTTGACTGTGAATCTAGTAAGTCAAGTTGCTGTATTTTAAGTTAAAACGATAAAAGCTAGCGATGGTTGTCTAATCCAGTATTTTACAATACTGTGTTATAGACTAAACTTTGCAAGTTTTTGTACTAAAAAGGATATAATTTTTTTAGTAAAATGAATTGAAAAAACATGAATATGGTCCAGGTAAATAAAACAAATAATTACTAATTATATTTTACTGGTAAAACAGCTAAACTAAACAAATCAGTCTCAAATCAAATGCCTTTCTAGGCTTTTACATTAAATAATAATCTTCTAAAAGTCTTATACGGACGGGAACATGATCTGGTGCGAGTCGTGTTTTTTCTAGTATATTTATTTGTATTGTAAAAATCTCATTGTGAATGCTAAAATCTCAAAATTGAAAAATTCTAAAAGTATTTTTAATCACTATTTGGAAAAAGTTGTCCCTACAAAAAAATAAAAAATTAGCAAACTTCTAACAAATTATAAAAATATCTAGTTAAAACTTTTATTTATTAAAAACATGAAATCAATCAACCATAATATTTTAAAATAATTATAAAAACAGTAACTTAAGGCTCCGGCGAACGGTGAGCTTCCCATACAAACGTAATACCAAAATGATTTTCAATTTGAGCACAATTTACTATTCTTGTGATATTATTTGGAATAATATAGTATTTGTCTAGGTTTCTATTAAATAAAAATTCCAAAATACTAACCCAATTCAAAATAAATGCCAATTACATTTATACATACAAAATTGTAAATCGCATACATTTTTATTTGTATTTGTATTTATATTATGTTTAGTATTTTGGATTTTTTATTTAATAGAAACCTAGACAAATACTGTCTTAATATGAATAACATCACAAGAGTTAATTATGCGCAAATTGCAAATCATTTTGGTATTACCTACGTTTGTATGGGAAGCTCACCGTTCGCCGAAGCCTTAAGGAATATGTTTGTAAATAACGCAAAATCTCTTATTTGGTAGCTCAACCTTTTTTACTTTACGACCTTTTAAAACTGATATTGTTCGTACAAACTAACTAATAGATGGTATTAAAATTATTTAGTTTTATGCCCCCCTAGCATGACCACCGTCCTTCGGCTGGAGTGAGCTATCACTCAAGAGATCTTGCATTATTAACATATTAAATAAGGGTTTCGAAAAACAACAAATAAATGTTTACATAAACTCAATAAAAGATCAAATACAAAATTATATAAAATTTTACATTATTATGTAATCCTATTCACAGCCATCTTCAATTTCTGTACACAGATCCAGAGCCATATCATTTGTGGGAATATAAGGCGACTAGAAGGCATGAGTGGTCCCAATTTACCAATAATAGCATTTTTTCGTTGTGTGGTAATTCCTCGCGGGGAAGATTTTAAAACAGGACATGGAATACCATTTTTTTCACACTTCGCTTTCAAAAACTCAAATTTAGTATAATTTTCTTCTTGAAATGACTTTTTAATATATAAGCTTTAAGAATTTCGTTTGACTTGTACTTCTACCAATTCACGCAAATAAATTCTAGGACATAGTTTCTTGAGGCGTTGAGCAGATGAATGGTCTTCGAAATTAGCGAAATCGCTAACATTCATGACCTTGACGTCGACTTTTCCAGAGTTGTATGATTTGACAACATTCTCAAAATCATTAAAATCGTATATTTTTGGTTTGCGCTTCATTGAAAGTTCCACTTGGTGATGGAAGGAATCAGCTGACATGAAGCTGTGTCCTGGCTCAAAGTATTTGAGGGTTATACTCTTTGTGGATATTTCATCGCTGTTGATTATGTAAATGAAAAAACAAAAGAGCATCCAGCACTTATTTTGTGAAGCACAGTCCCAAATCACACACGCCCCTCACCGCCCACCTACCCCGCACGTCCCTTATACTTAGTTAAAACCCAGTAAATATTGTTTCCGCGCTCGAAAGGTCTAGGTAAAAAAACAGTAAGTAGTTAAATACTGTTATTTTGTTAAGGAACTTAAATAATCTATTGCCAGCATAATTCTCTTATAACACAGTATCTTAGATACTGTATTGTTGCTAGGTGATATATTATAATCTTGAAATCTTGAGCTAATCTATAACACAGTATTTAGAAAAAATGCTGTGTTTTATACTAGCAAGAGCGTTTTACTGTGTTCTTATCTAAAGTGTATTTCTTACGGTATTTATTGTTTGTTACCATTATCACAGTAACCTCTTACTTACTGTTTTCAAATTATGTAATACCTACATGCTGTGTTTTGTTTTAATAATTGGTGTTAGTTCGTAAAAGTTACTGTGTTTTTAGTAACCGTATCTCTGGAACCATAAGTGCTAAAAATAAAACAAAAATTTTGCCGGGTAGAGCTCTTGCTCATTATTACAGTAATACAATAAAAGTGAAAACACAGTAAGTAAAGATACTGTGTTCTCTGATACGACGGCAGAAATATGAACTTCATGTCAAAAAGTACATAGGAAGTACCTAAGTACGAGAGTACATGACTTGGTAATGAAGAAACACTTTTTTCGGAATACCTATTTTGTTTTATTTCTCTACATAATCTTATTGCAGCTCTGCGTATTTAGTCAAACGAAGTTCCTACCTACATCTTTGACCCATTTTTTTCTTCATCGCCTTAAAACTGGTAACTTAAATGAGGGCCCGTTTCAGACACCACCTGAAATTCTTGATGAAAGGCTTGATGAAAATCTTTGCCCGCCAAGATATTTATTCATGTTTGGTAGGAGAAAAAATCTGAGTGGGTTGAATCTAGAGAATAGGAAGCGGATTCGCATCTTCATTCGATGAGTTTTGATTGTCATAAGTGCCGCCGAGAGGTTCGACAGGGTCCTTAAGAAAAGTTAGAAGTAATAATCGCTTACCGATTTTTAAAAATGTAGTGTAAAGATTCCTTAAGGAGTTTCGTTTTAAGGTTTTAATTAAATGTGATATAGCATTTTATCGACACTCAACTGTCAAACTCCTTTGTCATGCTTTGAGCGATATTTGGTATGGCTATTTCGCAGCTATCGCGGTATCGCGATGCGTACCGTGTACCCATTGGGATATCGCTACCGGCCCCTATTTTTGAATCGTTCGGCTGGCGTCGAGCGATTGGTTTCTACTGATTTTCGTTCGACATTTGACTTTTCATATTTTTGAATCGCTCGACCGCAACGAGTGCCCTCACCCACTCGTTTGCAGGCGAGCGATACGGTACGGCGAGTGATATTCTTTTCTTCTAAAAAGCAAAGATTTTTTGTAACAGCCATTAGAAACATGGATATTACGTTCCGTTTTCGTTGCGGTAGTTACCTGTTTTCTCTAAATTCTGCGTGGAACGGATAAAACCCAACATTTCGTATTATGTTGGCAGCACGGAAACGAACGATTCAAAAATACGGAAAATCGGCGTCATGCGACTTGGAAGACGAGTGTGACTTAAGTCGCATGCGACAAAACTATGTCATACGAGCGATTCAAAAATAGGGCCCCAGATTCGAGTAGGCCCATATATAGGCGCTAGCGCTTGTCCGCCGCTGAATATACGCCATGCCCGCCAGCCGACTACTGGCTGCGCTCACGCTCGCCGCGCTCCTCGCGTGCGCACTCGCGAGGCCCGACCTTACCTATCCAACTAACTCTAGTGAGTAAACATTTACTTTTACCTATCCAACAAAAATAGTGAGTAAACATTTACTTTTACCTTTCCAATTAAAACTGACTTGATCAGTTACTTGCAAAAGAAACAAGACAGCGGTGTTTATAATTTGATGTATTTTTGCAACTCTGAGCTACCTACAATTATTTGTGCAATAATAACAAGCATATATGTTAAGAATGTTTTTAAAATCAAAGAATATATTGGGTGTAGATACGCATCACGTTCCATTTTAATGCAAATGATCAAAACAACTCTGCGCGAGCCGTAATGAGGGCGAACTTTGAAAATTCCTATTAAATTATTAAATAGATATATGGATATACGAAACGCAATACATTCGACAAATACTTAATTATTCCTAAAAAAAATAGAAAATGACTTTAGAATCTTTAAATACCAGTAAAAAAACATGTCAAAGTGTTCCGATTTGAGCATTATTTAATATTTTATTTTCTCTGTGATTATAAACTCTTTTAAATTTTCTCTTTATAGTGTACCTATGACAATAGTAAGTGAAAAAAAAATTATGAGTCGTACCTATTCTTATTTGTTACCGCTATAACTTTTGTGAAAAATACTTCTGACAAGCAAATTTGAAATTTTACTTGAACCGATTGTCTTCGTTTTAAAATACCTGATAATTAATTGTTTTTCTCTCTATACCGCACTAATTTAAGATTTTTTCTTCCAAAAACTAAAGTTTATATCAATAGTAATGCTTTCATTCTTTAGATAACTTCTTTAGAAAAACGCCAATTTCTTTGAAATGCAGATATACAGTCTTATCGTTAAATGTATTTACATTTCGTGGAAAATTATATCAATAATATTATCGTTATTTACCATTATAACTCATTGGCATTGTTAGTCAAATAACTTCGATTGTGTTTGTTTGTTTACCACAAAACTTTACGTGCTTTAACGTACAGAATTTGCTCCGCTAAACATTATATCTCCGGATGCATTGTAATCATACTAGGTACCTATATCTGAGAAGGAATACCTATATTTGAGATTATTTTTTGTTGTAAGTTAAGGCTCCTATAGCCCTCATATGGCGCCCTCATCTTAATTAAATTTATTGCTCGCTAAGTACATAATGTATCGAAAATTCACATGTACAGTTTGGAGCTAAGATTCTATAGTTTATTTACAAACAATAACCTGGGTAAAATATAGTTCGAAGTAGTAGCCAAAAGTGCCTAAAGTGCCCACTTTTTGCTCTTTTGCCTACTACGACGACTCTTTTACGCTACTTTGAGGGCTATAGGAACCTTAAGTAGCTACCTGATTTCAAAAGTCACTGACACCCAACCAGGGACTCACAGCTACCGAGACAGTAGGCTTTCGTATAGTTAATCCAACCAAGTGAATACTTAGCCAGATATCTTTATGGAACTTATTTCTTTGGCACGCTCAAGAAACTTAACCTCAACTACATAGGTTAACTTCGAGTATCTGACGTATTTTTAAATACACTGTTAATCTCTACCTAAATGAGCTAAATATATACAGTGATAGTGATAGTGTACTTCTTAACCAATACTTATTTCAATTGTATTTTTACCCGACTGCAAAGAAAGGGTTATGTTTTTCGCGCGTATCTTGTATGTAAGTATGTTTATTTGTTTGTATGTGTGTTTGTATGTAATATTCTTAATTCCCTCATATCTTTCAAACGGCTGAATGGATTTCTGTAATTAAGATATCGTTAGATTTGTCTCGTCAGCCCAAGTGTTCTTAAGAAGGTGGCGTTATAAAAAAACCAACATGGCGGCTGCACGGTGCTATTATACGTAGTGGAAAAAAAAATTTTTTTGCGTGTCAAATTAAAGGGCTTATTATAAGGATTTCAAAAAGGTATATCATGACCGTAATATATTATAACTAAAAAGATATAAATAAAAAAAAATAAAAAATAAAACATTCATAACGTCACTTTCTTTATGCATGCCTCCGACTGCATGTTATTATGTTGCCTTTAATATTTAATCTTGTTTCCATCTTTTCAGTTGACTTGTCTTTTCATGCAGGCGGGTTTTTTAATTTTTTTTTAAAAACCGAAAGCTATTTATAAAAAATCACACTTTGATTTATACCTTATTTCAGGCCACAGACCTGTTGAAGAAGAATATCACGTGGAACCAGAAATAAGAAACCCTCCAACAGCAGAGTGCAATAGAGTGGTAGTTTCGATAACCATACCGGCACCCGTCCTTCAGTTCGCTGTAGCTGTTACCGACAAACAGAATCTAAAAGAGGTTCAAAGTCTCGATGACCAAGAAAAAGACAAAGCACTCAATCCAAGTTCTAACAATATAGCATTTAACGATTCCAACTACACACGTTACGTCCATAACGTCTCTGTCAACCAGAGGTACCCTCACGCGGTGCTGTTCGGAGGCACCTGCGGCGGCTCCATCATCAGCCCCAAGTGGATCCTCACTGCGGGGCACTGGTGAGTGTAATGAAGTTTGATTTCCATACGTGGGGCATGCCAAAAGTTTTTAGATACTCTTTACTCACTAATTTAATCCTGGAATAGTATACAACATCGTATTAAACATGTTACATACTTGAATTCAATTATTTTTCTTAAAAATGATTTCATCTCAGGTAAATTTTATTATCAATTATTCAATTAATAGTTTTAATTATGTAGAAGACATTTGAAATAAAAATATTAAATACAATTCCGCCGCGCGACACAATAGTAGATTATTGCATCGAGCACAAGCCACAATAGTAGTTTATGAAACTGACACATAAAGAGGGGTATTAAAACACGAGTGTGTGTCTAAAAACCGAGCCGTAGGCGCGCGTAAGAGAGATAACTAGGTATTAAAACACTCGTATCACACGAGTGTTTTAATACCTAGTTATGTGCAGTTTCATACACTACTTTATCAACACTCATACATTTGGGATTGAACCTACTAAATAAAAGATCAACGTTAGAAAAGAGAGAGAGAGACTTTGTTTGTATTACCTTGTAATAAGTCAATTCCTTAGCTGCATCTAAACTAAAATATCGGGCAGAGTAAATTTTTTTCACATTTTAAAGCAAGAATAAAAAAAACCTACAAAATTCAGTAAGTATAACAAAATGTAAAAATTGAAATCAAAACTTTATCGGAAATGCTTGGCGCGCATTCCATAAGAAAAAAAAAATAGATCAGTGCATTCCAACAAACTAATCGCACTAAAGTCATCGATTACCATAGAGTGCATTTTAATCATGAAAAATATGTGGGAAAATATCGTTGTTTTTTTTTAATGTTACGGCACTGCCTTCTTTTTGGATTTTCCCTGTATCGTAATGAGAAAAAAAGTTATTTTATGATGCAGTTGACTGCATCGTAATGAGTTTATTTTTTAATTTTACCTATCCACGAAAATAAAGTACGTATTTATATTACCTTTTTTGAATTCATATTTGGAACATTACGTTGTGAGTGTAGATAAAGTAATTTATTACTTAAGGCGAAGTGCATAATCTGCTTTTTTTCCATCGCCACTCTAAAAAGTGTGTTTAATTCAACGATAAGAGTGAATAATAAGCGATTTTATTCACCGAGTAAATAAAAATAATTTGAATTTGGAACAAGCGCGCATCATGAATTAGTACAAAAAGTATATATACCTACTGGCTGCTATGGCGCTATTCCATAGAGCCGTAGCCTTCTATAATGATAGAGCCATAGTTACACAATAAAATTACACGAAAAAAAATATCCCGCCAAATTTAATTAGGTTCTTTTTAGTGTCTTATCTTTGGGTTCTTTTTCTATCTATTAGAGGGAGATTGAATGTTCAGCCTTGCATCAGTCCATTCCATCAGTCTGGTACGATATTCAGTCAGCAAAAATTCAAAGTCTATGCAGACTGATGAAATGGACTGATGCCAGACTGATCATGTAATCTCTCTCTTGGCGTGGTTGTTTTATGTCATTGGAAAACTTCTAATTTCACGCATGGGCCGCATGGGTCGGTCATGGGATGGGTGACCAAAAAAGTTTTATCTCGAGCTCCTCCGTTTTAAATGGTCTAAGCCTCAGTGCCTCGGAAGGCACATTAAGCAGTTGGTCCCGGCTACATTTGCAGTCGTTAACACCCATCAATCCGCATTGGGCCCGCGTGGTGGGTTACGGCCCATCCTCCCACTCATAAGGAAGGCCTGTGCCCCAGCAGTGTGGGGACATTAAAAATGGCTGATGATCAACTATAAATACTAAGTATAAAGTACTGTCAGTTGTACCTTTTTGTTTTCTCGCAGTCAATGGTAAAAAGTAGAGTACACAATTCGTGAATAAAAAATTTCATCTCGGTCAAAGTCAAAGTCAAAGTCAAATAAGCTTTATTCAAATAAACTTAATTATTAAGTACTTTTGAATCGTCTATATTTTCCTACCACCCGTTCCAGACTTTTTTAGCTGACAAGAAGAACGGGCGCAAGAAACTTATCAGCTGTAACAGCCATAAGTAACGATATTTACAAACTTTAATATATCGTTACCAGAAAATTACAACAGGGTGACAGGATTATTGGCAACAACATAGACTTATTATATTACTTCAACAAAGTACTTATTAGCAAGTTATGTGTTACATCATTTCCACGCATTTAGATCTTTAAGATAATCATCTACTTTATAATAACCTTTACCCATGAGCGTTTTTTTAACATGGTTTTTAAATTCATGCAAAGGAAGATCAATCACTTGTTGTGGAACTTTATTAATAAAGGCTATGCCTTTCCCCATAAATGAACCTCTAGTTTTTGCAAGCCTAAATCTTGGAACGGCAAGTTTATCTTTATTTCTTGTATTGAACTGGTGAATATTGCTGTTCTTAGCAAATGAATCATAGTGTTTCCTTACATAAACTAAATTATCATAAATATATTGGCCTGCCAAAGTTAAAATATTTATTTCTTTGAACATTTCTCTCAAAGTATCTCTCCGCCGTAGATTGTATATGGCGCGAACAGCTCTTTTTTGGAGTACAAAAATATTTTCAATACTGGCAGCTGAGCCCCACAATAGCAGTCCATACGACATTACGCTATGAAAATAACTAAAGTATACTAACCTTGCCGTTTCAATATCAGTTAAAAGCCTTATTTTCTTAACAGCGAATGCCGCTGAACTAAGTCTACTTGACAAGGCTTCAATATGTGGATCCCATTGCAGTCGAGAATCTAGTGTGATACCTAGAAATTTTGTGCTCTCGATAAACTCGACTTCATCGTCATTCAAATTAATATTTAATTTTGTCTGCTCAACATTAGGTAATGAGAATTTAACACATTTAGTTTTTTTGGGGTTAAATGCTAAATTATTACTATTAAACCAGTATGAAACTTTAGAGAGGGCACTATTTACTTCGTCCGAACAGTTATTACCTCTGTTTACTTTAAAAACTAAAGAAGTATCATCCGCAAATAGCACTGTTTCACATAAATTATTCGCGTAGTTGGGAAGGTCATTTATATAAATTAGAAACAGCAATGGGCCCAATATTGATCCCTGTGGCACACCCATATTGATGGGGGCTCCAGTAGATTCAGTTCTATTAATCACTACTTTCTGAGTTCTATTGTACAAATACGATTTCATAAGACTAACTGATTTATCAGAGACACCATAATGTTCTAGCTTCTTTAATAGTGTTTGATGATCAACGCAATCGAATGCCTTAGAAAGGTCACAGAAAATGCCAATTACATCTTGCTTTTCTTCCCAAGCATCAAGAATATGTTTGAGAAGTGCAATTCCAGCATCAGTAGTACTTTTACCCTTGGAAAAACCAAACTGATTTTTATGAAGTATATTATTGTATGTGAAGTAATCTAATAATTGGGAATATATAATTTTTTCAAATATTTTACTAAGTGCTGGTAGTATAGATATTGGCCTAAAGTTAGCTGGGTCACTTTTATCCCCAGATTTAAAAAGAGGAATCAATTTACTATTTTTCATTAGATCAGGAAAGACCCCTTCGTCAATACATTTGTTAAAAATAAAAGCCAAATAAGGGGCTAGTATATCAATTATTGATTTAATTATGCTTGTTGACATGCCCCAAAGATCTTCTGTTTTTTTTGACATTAATTGTTTTAAAAGCTTTAATGATATCTGCACTATTTATATATTTAAAGGAAAAACTTTCATTGCACTTATCAACACTTGACTCCAGAAGGGAGACAGCGATGTTGGGACAAGCACTAAGAGTACTGGTAGTTTCTACAGGTATTCTAGCAAAGAAATCTTCAAAAACTTTAGCGACCTCATTGTCAGATTCAAAAGTTTGATCACCAGTTTTTAAACAGAAGGAATTTATATTGGATTTTGATTTGCCCGTTTCTTTGTTAATAATATTCCAAGTAGCCTTAATTTTATTGTCTGCTAATTTAATTTTATTTGCAAAGTACTTGGACTTTGCTAAGATACAGACTTCTCTGAATGTTTGTGAATACTTCTTGACAAATTCAATGAAGTTAGGATCACTAGAAGTAGCTTTCTCTGCATAAAGTTCGTATAATTTCCTTCTGCTCTTATATATGCCGGGTGTGGCCCAGTCACTAAATTTCGTACTATCATTACATTTGATGACTTTTTGTTTAAAAGTTTTACTAAATTCAGTTTGAACTATGCTAAATAAATGATTATATAGGTTATTGGCTTCAAAATTTGGTTCTGGTAATGTTTCAATTTTACTTGTGACATTGGTTCTGAATTTTTCAATACAGTGTTTTTTTACTGGCCTACACATTATTTCCCGTTTAGGCGGAACATGATGGTGCTCAATGGAGGCTAATTGTCCACTATGGTCGGATTTAATACAATTTAAAATTGATTTTTCAATGACATTACAGTTACAGAAAATATTATCTAAGCAGGTTGCCGATGTGGGTGTGATACGCGTTGGTTCATTAAAGATATGTAGCAAATTAAATGATTTAAATAGGTTTATGAACCTACTTGACAGTTTGGCTATTTTAGGGTCTAAGATGTCGACATTAAAATCTCCGCAAATTGCGACTTTTTTATTCTTCCTACAAGTTATTTTTAAAACTTCCTCCATAGTGGACTCAAACTCAGAGTAATTCGCTTTGGGGGGTCTATATACGCATACTATAATTATTTGATCAAGTTCCACGCACGATAACTCAACGGTTCGTTCAATTGAGAGGGATACTACATCTCTACGCTCTTTACATTGTAAACTATTGTGTAGAATAATAAGTGAACCCCCTCTTATAGTAGATTTCCTACTAAGCGAGCTAACAACTTTATAATTATCTAAACTTAAAAGACCTTCGGTCCTTTGTATCCCTCGAACTAAATTCCCTTTTTATTCACTTGTTGTATAATCTACTATTCTTTCAACTATTACCAATAGGAATAGTAGATAAAAGAAACTCATATCAAACAGTTAAAATAGAAGTTTAATTATTGAAATTAAAAGTTATGCTTGAACAATTATTAAACGTATTAAACATTTTCTATAACACTCTCGGCTTCATTTAGAATGTTTTCCGGAGTTAATGTGTCGCTAGATGATTCCATTTTAATTCGAAGCCGAAGCACTCAAAATAAGATAGTATCACACTTTATCGTTTCCAAAAATATTGTCAAGCAAAATTAACAAAGTTCCCGCCAAATCACTTTTTTAAATTTCTTTCATTTTTAAATCAGAGTTAGCAGCAATCATTTTTTAAATTTGGAACAAGTAGGATAGAAACGAATAATACGTACGTAAAAAAATAGTAGTTTGTTACACAAGGGACGTAAGTGAGCTATTACAGAACTAGATCCAATTTGGCGCCCGTGCGAGCGCAGCTCGCAAAGGGCGCTAATGGATCGAGTGCACCCGAGATATTTAGACGCACGAGCGCGAGTAGCGAGCGAGGGCGAATATAGTTCGAGGGTGTAATAGCTACTTACAACCGAGGTAAGCATACTACTTTACATCATTCATGCGAGGTAAATTTAATAAAAATAAAAATATAAATAAAAATAAACATAAAAATTAGTATGAAAATTAAAATTAAAATTTATATAAAATAAAACATACAAGGTTATTTTAGTTCATTGAAAACTTCTCGTGGGGTTTACCATTAAACTGAACATGAACAACTTTCATTATGGGACCAACCTCGAAATCACGAAAAAAAAATACAGCTATTCCATACAAAAGTACAATGCCTACTCCATCAAAATGTATGAAACAGCCGATTTTTTTTCGCGCTTTCAAAATGAATCTTATCGTTTTATGAAAAAGAATTGTTTGACCAAGGAGTTTTGCATAGGTTGAACTGAAATGAAATGGCACCATATTCATTGTTTTTTTTTTCAGTAAAAAGTTTCGTGAGTTTATAATATAAGAAAAGAGATCGGTTCACTAAGGAGTTTTAAATGCTTGAATTGTAAAGTGTACTTTACAGTTAAAGCATTCACCATGCTTGAATTGTAAAGTAATTTGAAAATGGACACCTAAACAATGCACTGTGTTGCACATGCCAACTTACACAGCTTCATACTATATTAGTAAATCCTAGTTACCGAGCAGTATGATGTTAAAGTATTGATATCGGCTGGCTGAATAGAGCTAATCCATTGAGATTGGCACCTTTTGGTGCGATTAAAAAAAACTGTGCAATAATGAAATTTCATACATTTTTATTGCTCTACTAGAGCATTTTAGTGTGATTGTGATGAAATTAAAGCATAGTTGGAAGAAAAAAATTTTTTAACACATTTTCTAGGCAAAAATGTTTAAAAAGTTTATTATTCTATATAGTGGGATAACTGGTTTATTCACCATTTTTTTCCAGGCAAATCCTCATAGTTTTAATTCTGTAGAGGATTTAAAAAAATGGTATATTAAATTCCACCGCGTGACAAGATATTTTTAACACAGTTGTTAGACAAAAAAAATGATAAGTTTATTGTTCTATATACAACTGATCTATTTATCATTATTTTTTTCTGACGCAAATCCTCATTATTTTAATTCTGTAGAGGATTTAAAAAAAATTAGAGGAAATTCCGCCACCCGTCTCAAAATATCTATTTATAACATAGTTACTATAGAAACAGTTTTGACAAAGTGGAATAACTGGGCTATTTACCAATATTTTTTTCTTGGTCTCAATCTTCATAATTTAAATTCTGTGGAGGATTTTCGAAACAAAATGGTAGAAAAAATTCCGCCGCGTGACAAGATTTTTTTAACACAGTTATTAGAATTTTTTTTTGATAAGTTTATTGTTTTGTATATTGGAATAACTGAGCTATTTACCAGTACTTTTTTCTGGTGCAAATCCTCATAGATTTAATTCTGTAGGTAGATGATTAAAAAAAAATTGACAAAATTCCGTCTTAAAATATACATATATTTTTAACATACTTAGTTACTACAAAAAAAGTCTCTATGGAATAATTGGATTATTCACCAGTATTTTTTTAGGGCTAAATCTTCATATTATTAATTCTGTAGAGGATTTTCGAAACAAAATCGTAGAGAAAATACCGCCGCGCGATACAAAACATTTTTTAACACAGTTACTAAACAAAAATGTTTGACAAGTTTATTATTCTATAAAGTGAGATTATTAGAATGTTTACCTGTATTTTTTTCTGGGGCAAAACCTCGTTTTAATTCTGTAGAGGATTTAAAAATATATGATAATATATATGGTAGAGAAAATTCCGCCCCGCCACAAAAAACATTTTAAACACAGTTTCTACTCAAAAAAAGTCTGAAACGGGTGGTAGAAAAATATAGACGATTCAAAAGTACTTAATAATTAAAAAAAATTCACAGATTTCGCAGTTCCCGCAAGAATCGGAGCATTGAAAATGAATACAAAAATTTACGAAAAAACTAAATCAAATCTAAAGCAAAATCCCATAATTTTTCTAAGGTATACTAGGTACCTTTTTATTTTTACGATCGATTGTGACAAAAGTGCCCCTGACTGCTTCGACGCGGCTGAAATATTATCAACCGATTCATAAAAATCAACTTATGCACTTCTCGTCTGCTTCCGCATCTTTCAATACCTTTACCATGACGATCGGTCAATAATCATAGAAACTACATCACTTTTTATATACCGAAATACCCGTTTTTCTACAATTCCAAATCTAAAGGGACCACCTACAGGTCACAATTATAAACCGATTTTCAAAAAAATTCGCTATTTTGTAGCTAAACTAATACCCTAGGACGCTTTTTTCATTTTTTCTTAAGTCGGTTTTTTTCTCGAAATATTTACAATTTAGTAAACAAACACCCCCCAAAAAACCCGAATTTTTCGAAATTTCAAAAAAAGTTACCAGCCGATTTTCAAAATTCAAACGTTTACACGTGTCTCAATAAATTCCTCAACTTTTCGTACTATTCCCATCTCGATCCTCCTAAAATCCTCGGAACTATGACCAAAAATACGTCTCAGGCGATTTGCATTTGATAACCATTTTCAATGGTAAAAGTTTATTTGAATAAAGCTCTTGTTGACTTTGACTTTGAAAAATGTTCGACAAGTTTATTATTTTATTATAGTGGAATAACTGGACTATTCCCCTGATTTTTTTTCTGGGTCATATCCTTATAGTTTTAATTAAGTAGAGGATTTTAGAAAAGAAAAATGGAAAACAAAATTTTTGTTTTTTTTTTAATTTCTCGTTTATTTTGTATGGGTGGATTTCTATTCCTTTGGCTGTCACTCCTGCTTAAACTACTGATCCGATTTTGATGATTAAGGTATCTTAGAAAGTATATTAGAAAGGGAATTTTATATACTTTTATGTATATAATAGCTATCACCTAGCTTTCAAATAATATTGTAGTGAGTAAGTATTGAACCACAAATGATAGGTCCGTGATGAACAATTTGACCTCTATCATCTGTTAGGGGTCAAATCCAGCTTGCCTCCACATCTTAAAATGATCACTGTAGTGTATAATCTACGAATGGTAGAATAATCACGCTTTCATCACAATGTGCACAATTTTAACTAAACTATGATATTTTCCGCTCTACTATGACTCAAAATAACTCAAATAAATGATTGAAAAATAGGACCCCAGATTTTTACAAAAGCATTTTTAAAGAAAACATATTATAATTCAAGTATGATCCATGATTACGATATTAACTTGCCTGTATCAAATTATTGAGTGAAGAGTATCTAAAAATTTTTTGGCGTGCCCCTCGTATCAGTTTGCTTATCTTAGGTCAAAACCAATTTCAAATATTACGGATTTATTTTACAATCGTGTATTTAAAATGAGTATTTACAATACCGTTCCTTTAAGTACAGTTAAATAGATTTAAAATCCATAAACACATAAAGTACCTAATATACCTAATACCTATAGGTATTTCGAGTATTTGCAAAAAATATACTACTATGGACCCGCCCTCGTTTCGCTTCAGTTACTTCCTTTTTTTGCCAATCGCGTGCTTCCAACGACACCCAAAAAAAAAACAAATAGGTACCATATAGTCTTCACCCATTCGCGCCAAAAGTCTGTTTCCGTCCCGTCATCGCATCGGTGATGTAAGAAACGCACTTGAATTTATTTTTGCGCGCGTAATTTTTTGCGACATCTCCTAAGATATTCATTCAAATGGTATGGTGTAAAAGGGTAAAATAATGTGCATCAAATGCTTAAGGTAACTAACGTATTTAAGTTGATAAAGATTAATACTGTATCTTAAATAGCTTCGAAATTACCGCATTGTACCTGAACAATTTTTTAGAAGATATAATGGGTATAATAAGTTATTTTTAAACGATGGATATATGCCATCGCATACTTTTTTGTAGACCTATAAAAGAGGAACAATTCCATCATACATTATTTTGTTATAGCTCAAAAGGTTTATGCAGCGTTCTCGATGCAAATTTAATTTTTACCGACTTCTTCAACAATAATAATTATCGACATATGTATTTCTACCAATTTACATAAAACCTCAACTTATTTATACACCTAAACCTTCCTCAGGAATTACTATATCTATTGATGAAAACCGCATGCAAATATGTTCAGTAGTTTTTAAGTTTATCGCGAACAGACATACAGACGCGGTGAGGGACTTTGTTTTTATAATATGTAGTGATGCGAAAGTCTGTTTGTTTGTTTGTTACGCCTTCACGTCTTAACTACTGAACCGATCATCATGAAATTTTGCATACCTACGCATTTTCATTGTTACATAGAAGTACATAGGGTACCTTTCATCCAGAAAAAAGTACTTTTCCCGAGGAATAGCAAAAAACTTTCCACACAGACGAAGCTGCGGCCGGCCGTTAGTTATTCATAAAAAACTTAAGTATTTTGTCTTCTTCAGTAAAACTACGAAAGGAAATCGGTTCAAAAGAAGTTATACCTAAAAATCCATAAAAACTCGTGCGATGCTAAGCAAAACTATTGATATTTTTCAAGATTATGAAAAAAGCTGCTATCTCTGTAATGATGAGAATGATGGGAAAAATATGGGATCACACCTAGGCTATGTTATTTCAGATAAATAAAGAATGATTAAAATCGGTTAACGACTGCCGAGTAACGGTACAACGACAAAAAAATATACCGTCGACTTGAGAGCCTCTTCCTTTTTTGAAGTCGGTTAAAAAAGACGACTGCAACATGAAATAACTTTTTAAATTTTTATAGCATACTTTTACTTTTTAATTTATTGGTGCTTATGGGCTCATTGTAGTCGGCGCGTCATTTTTAACGCAATACAAAAAAACCGACCAAGTGCGAGTCGGACTCGCGCACGAAGGGTTCCGTACCAAAAAAAGGAAAAAACACGTTTGTTGTATGGGAACAAAGCCCCCCTTAAATAAATATTTTTAATTATTTTTAGTATTTATTATTATAGCGGCAACAGAAATACATCATCTGTGAAAATTTCAACTGTCTACCTTTTGTCGTTATTAATTTCGAGCAAAAAACGACAAAAAAAACACGTTTGTTGTATGAGAGCCCCTCTTAAATATTTATTTTATTCTGTTTTTAGTTATTTGTTGTTATAGCGGCAACGGAACCCTAAAAATATTCGAGTTACCTACACCGTCATTTTGTAGTGTCATTTTAATTAACTTAAGGGAGTGTTCTACTAACGGAACTAAACATTTTTGCCAATGAAACATGGGTCGAAAAACGACAAAAAAATTTGACTTTACCATACTAATAAAATGTTTTAGCTGTCTACTTAGTATGGGAGACCCAAATTTTTTTGTCGTTTTTCGACCCATGTTTCTTGGGAAAAAATGATTATTTTCATTGGTACAACACACCTTTAAGTTAATTAAAACGACTACAAAATGACGGTGTAAAAGTTTCCGCTTGTATTTCGTTATAGTTTTCGTAATCGTGTGGAAGAGTGACTTATGGACTATGGTAGGTCTGTAGTTGGTTGTGTGACTGTGTTGTGTTGATTCCAGCACGCAGTTCATGAGCGTACCGCCGTACGTGCTCGCCGGTACCAACAACTTGGAAGACGGCATCGGCGTCGCCAAGCGAGTCAAGAATCTCTACGTTCACCCGCTCTTCTCAGTCGAACCCAATGCTGACAACAACATTAAACAGGTACAGCTACATAAACAATTTCTTCAACCTTTTCTTTTCAATTGGTGAAATACTTATATGCAACGATATTGTGCATTAATGATGTTTTTCGAGAAGTTTAAAAGAGGATTAGGACGTCTTGTGCTTCACGTACAAGCCGTCCTCATCCCAAATTAAAGAAGAGACAACCTTTTACAAAGTTTCTATTATATGAGGACAGAATTAGAATATATTTGAGCAACTAAAAGTCAGGTAGCCCACGCCTTTTTGCCCCTAAACTTGTTAAAAGTTTCACTTTCAGGTGGCAGCTCGCTGGGACTTCCTGCTGGTAGAGCTGGACGAGCCACTGTCGCTGGACGGCAGAACTATGGCCGCCATACCCCTCGACGAAGATATCAACGTCGCGCCTGAAACATTCGTCGGTTACGCAGGCTACGGGACAGACCACCACGGGGTAAGGCCACTTATTTTGAACTGGTGGTGAGGTGACACACACTTCATGATATTTAAACTTTGTTAATTTCTCCGATTCTATAACGTACCTACTTAATAATAAGAACAAAATTTACTGAAAAATAATCTTTTTTAAAAACATGTTTTTAAAACACTACGGACTAAGGACTATATTTTTACAAAAAAATCGGACTAAAAATATTAAAACGGACTAGTAAAAACAGACTAAAAAGTAAAAAATTAATTCTTCTGTAAATATTTCCTCACTTTTGACAGAGTGGTCGTGGTTGATGACAATGCATTTTCATTGGACAAAGCAGCCCCTGCGATGCGCCTCCACGTGTTGCGGTTCTCAGCGTCTCGGGAACTCTGGACTATGGCTATGATGATGGTGATCGACCAATGTAAATATTTACAGAAGAATTTATTTTTTACTTTTTAGTCGTTCGTTCGTTCGGAACTAAGTCAAAAACGCATATCGATGAAAAATTTCACTTCGCTTTTCGCCGCTAGATGGCGCTGTACAAATTTCCCATTCAAAATTACTCTAACGAATATTTTTACGCGCGTTATTTTTTCAATAGATGTTTTTGCTAAGGGTACGGCCCCCTACTCAAATGGCCAACATTCTATTCGTTTGAACGCTACGCTTACTATTAAAAATTTAAAATAAGCAGTAAACTATAAAATTACGTGCCGTAAAAATACATCGAAGTCTGTGATTTACATAAGTTTGCGACATGTGATTTAATCATCTATTGCTCATATTTAAACTTTAAAAGTAAGAACGAATACTTAGAAAGTTGGCCATTTGAGTAAGGGGGCAGATGTCTTCAAGAAAACTTTTATCAGCAGCAACATAAAAAAAAACACTTTGCTATTCTACTTTGTAGTCGAAAATCGAAGTGATTCACCGACACAAGTCTTCGGGCATTTAAGTTTTTATTTGTTTTACAGGGTACCATGAGGTTGGACATGCACGGGATGGATCTGATAACCAAGCCTGATGAAACCTGCCAGAAACTGACACAGTACAACAAAGAAGACATGCTGTGCGCTCAAGGTTACGCGCCTGAGGACAACTCCGCCTGCATTGTGAGTGCCATGAATAAATTACCTGGAGTTCATGAAATTAGTCAATTTTACATATTCATTTGATTAAATATCACGAGCAGGTTAACTGGCAGAGAATGCTAGTGGCAGTACGAGTCCGCTTTTTGTACCATTTTCTAATGTAAGCGGTGTGGTGTGGTACGGTGATATTAGCCTATGGTACGGTGCACTAAGGGGACCAACTATGCAAAAAGCGTTTTCTTCTCTAAACTGGGTTATATTTTGTAAAATACAAACAAACTCGCAGGAGTAGATTACTAACATCATAAATAACAACATTTGAAGATGAGGCATAATATACAGGGTTATGCCTCAACTTCGTTGGAATGGTGGATACTATACTTCTTGTGTTAAGAACTAAACTGAACCTAATGACCCGTTATATCAATAAGCTCTTCAAATCGGTACTCTTCATATTGCCCCCAGGATGACAGCGGCAGTGGTTTGGTGGGCAATGGGAAGCTGATAGGAATCGCCTCGTACCACGAGAACGACGCCCACGACTGCAAGGCTGGAAGAATTGTAGTGTTCTCCAAGGTAGCTGCTGTGCGGGATTGGATCCGACAGGTGGCTGAAGTATAAGCCACCTTAATTCAGTAGTACGCACTTTTGCGGAAACAGTGAACAGAGATTTGTAAATATCACTCACCATAATATATGTCCCCCTAGTGTCTCAGGCAACAAATCCAAAGACCTCCCCCCTCCTACTTTGCCCCTCCAAATCTCCCACAGGCACAGGTGGAACGATGGCATAATTTGTTTTTCTTTCAAGTCAACTTTTCCCAAAATGTCTCTATTACATATTTCATTTTTATACGTGTCAATGAATGAACCCAAAATGGCAAAACCATAGCGAAAATTTATCTAAGTCTATGGGCAAAACCGTTTTATCGGACCATCAAACTGCAGGACGATTCCGTAACGAAACTCGCAACTCACTTCGAAAGTCACCTCACTTCGCATTAGTTTGATATTGGAAATGAGATATTTGTAGGTTACTTTAATTATTTCGGAATAGCACGGCTGAACAACTTTTACTATGGGACCAACTCTCAAAAAATACTGTTTCATACATTTAGAAGAAACTCATACTCATTTTATTAAAATCTGTCTTAGGTACTTGTTCGAATCTCAGTTGTTACTTCAAAAATGTTGTTGTTAAACGTACCAAAGCATAATACGGTATTTAGTCATAGCCTTAAAGTTGTATTAGTGCGACAAGCAAACTTGGCTCTTTCCATGTTATAGTACCTATGTTTTGTTATTGAATTGTATTGCTCGATATCCCGAAGGGTATTATAGTCAACTAGCGGCCTCCCGCGGTTTAATCCGCGGTTTTACCCGCTTGGTTCCCGTTCCCGTAAGAATATCAGGATAAGAGTATCCTATGTTTTATCTAGGCTATCTACTATCTGTTTGCCAAATTCCAAGCAAATGTGTTCAGTAGTTTTTGCGTGATTGAGGAAAAAACCTCCAAACATCTAAACATCCAAACTTACAAACTTTCACATTTATAATATTAGTAGGATAATTCGTTAGTTTTCCCACCACGCGCAACTTTCAATTTATGCACTTGTAAATTATTAAAAAAACGGAATATGAGACTCGGTTTAACTCCCGTGACCGTTTCTTTGGTGCTACACTGGTAATTTTCGGCTGTGCAGTAGTGGTCTCATCACTCCAGCAAGCAAGAACATTCCATTTATAAACCACTTTCCACTTGAGATGCTCTTCTTATAGGAACAGCATCTCGGGTATGATCTCAAGATAGCTCTCAACGTCAAGAGTGGTTTATAAATACGGACCCTAGTGTGGTGGCTTGCTTGCGCCACCCACCTTTCTCACTACTCCTAAGCTCAATGTTGTGTTGGTCAATATTCAGTCACAAATCCTAAAATGCATCAACAATTTCTAGGAACTTTTCAATACCATTTTGTATTTCCTTTATAAATCTGTAACTTTCTTTCATAGTTAGTCTAGTCTAGTCTCTGTGTAATGTACAATATGAAAGTTTGTGGGTTTGGATGTTTGGATGTTTGTTCCTCAATCACGCAAAAACTACTGAACGGATTTGGTTGAAATTTGGCACACAGATAGTAGATAGTTTGGATTAAAACATAAAATACTTTTCATCCCGATATTCCCACGGGAACGGGAACGACGCGGGTAAAACCGCGGGCGGCCGCTAGTCATAAATATAAGTAGGTACTAGAACATAGCAATAAAAATGTTTTTATGTAAGAGTGCTATTATAAGGGCGCAGTCTGCACACTAGCGCCGCCAATCGAAAAAAAATCATAGTGCTTAAATAAAAACGAAATAGTGAATTATCTCTCTGGGGTGCACTCCGAACAAGCTTTGTGGTACTTTTTATCCCTTAATCAGTATTTTCTAGCCTGCCGTTTAGTTTAATGGACTTTTATTGCGAAAAGTGGCCACTTTTAGCAATAAAAGTCCATTAAACTAAACTACAGACCCAAAAATATTGTTTGAGTGATAAAAAGTACCACAAAGTAAGTTCGGAGTGCACTCCAGAGAGATAATTCACAATTTCGTCTTTATTTGAGTATTATGATTTTATTTCCAATGGCGGCGCTAGTGTTCAGAATAAGCGCTCTTATGATGCAAGTAGAAATTATTTAGTTCGATGACTTAACCAAAATATCGATGTTTTCATTATAATTACTTACAATAAATCATTATTCTTTAAATTCTACAGAGTTTATGTAATATTCCAATGCAAAGATGCTATGTATCATTTTACGTTAATCGTATGATGATGGCAAAGGACCGGATGTTTAAATAAACGCTAAGTCTGCTTTGTACCTAGTTGGTACATTTTCAATTTCAGGGTTATCAGTGGTCGATGCACTGGTGCCCTATTCACGAACTCATTTTCATGTTTTCTTGATCTTATACAGAGTGGATTTTTGAGACGGTACATTAAAGGCAAGTACCTTACCCATTATAGTTACAGGAAAACGTTCCTGGGAGACCTTCCATAACTTTTTAAGATATTCTGAACTGCATTTTCAGATTTTGGAAAAAAATACCGTTACCAAAAATAGTTATTTGTTATACAAGTGACCAAAATCAATTTGTGCTGCGAGTGCCGACTTTAAATCACGAACTAGCAAAGAACGGTGAACTTCCCTTTTGCACGTATTTAGAAAATATGAGTACGTTCAAACAAATAAAACCACAACCCAAAACGAGTCATTATTAACACCACACTTCTGACAAAGATGCATAAGTGTGGAAATTATTGAAAAGCTAAGTTAATATTGTAATTATAAATTGATAGAGTCTGCACGAAAAAATCAACGTCTTGCGCGCTTCTAAATTGACACCACAATATGAAACAAACTTTTCCGCGCTCATATCTGCTTCACTTTGACTGCTAAACGTAGACCCCCTGGCCAATATATCAATAGAATATTTGCAGCTGTATATAGCAATAGCTAGTCCACCGGCCCCATTACATGCATGCTATGCTAAGATATAATTTAATTTTATCTTGATTTTGATACCTAATAGAGATAGCGTTGTACCTAATACATTAATATGGTTTCTTACGGCTAACTTAGAATGTGTTAGACTTCAAGTCTCGATTTTTATGTCACGTTTCTAAGGCTGTTTGTTGCAGACTAAATGACGGCTTGACTTGCGTCGTTTCTTCTATGGTTCTGCTCTGGTTCAGCTCTAGCTCCGAAGCCACATCACTTGCCAAGTTCAAATATATAGGGAAGTGATCGGAGTGATCAATCTAGCAGTGTAGTAACAGTTTGAAGATACTAAAGTGATCGCTTGCTAGATGGTCGTTATACTCGTAAGTTTCTTTCATCAACTGAAAGTGAAATCCAGGATAGGTATTAAACCACGCGGTTTAATTCATAAAAACATCTTATTCTTAGGTAGGGTCAAATAGTACGAAACAGGTGAAAGTGAAAGTGAAAGTGAAATATATTTTATTTAAATAAGCTCACATAATAAGCATTTTTAAATCGTCAATTCTTTTACCCTACCACCCATTATGACGTCTTTTAACTGACAAGAAAAATGGGCGCAAAAAACTTGTCAGCTTTATCAATCAGATGGAACGATATTTACAAATATGTATATCGTTTCCAGACTTTATATTAACAAAGATTAACAAATAAATAACATTATTGAATTAGCTCATTTCTTAATGAGTTTCAAATTTCTTAATCAATTTACAGATTTTAAGCTAAATTCAAAGTTTGAACTTGTTATTCAGTCTAGGCTGTTACAATAAATAAAAATAAAAGAAAAACATACAATTCAATATGCATTAAGATAGGTAGTCAGAAGCAGACCCATTCCCACTGGCAGCACCAGTTCCCGAACATGACGCATGAACCAGCCATCCCTTCGCTCAACCATATTTGAGGGAACGTAACGACCCGCTTCATACGACACCACCGCAGAAATGATTAAAGATAGCATGACATACTAAGACTACCTATGTTAAGGCATCGAATTGAAAATTTATATCCAAAAGCTTTTCATAGGTCTTTCACTAAACTACTGACTATAGAAAGTAAAAAATATTGCAATTAAATAAATCAAAACAAGGTAACCTATTAAGAATTATATTTTTTGAGTAAGAAGTGCCATACATACAGACAATATAAAACAGATCTTTTATATACGAGTTATACGACGCCCTTAATACAAGCAGACAGAAGCAGACCCATTCCCACTGGCAGCACCCGTTCACGAGCATGACGCATGAACCAGCCATCGCTTCGCTCAACCATATTTGAGGGAACGTAACGACCCGCCTCACACGACACCACCGCAGAAATGTTTGAAGTGAGCATGACATACTAAAGCTACCCATATTAAGTCGTCGAGTCAGGAAGCCAGAAGTACGTTTTTAAGTAGGTAGGATACTTCTCACAATTTTATACTTAGAAAAGAAAATCACGATTCGAGTTTAATTAAAGGACTTTTATCTAGACCTATGAAAGAACCCCGGACTTTTTCTAATCAATACTGAGGTATTAGAGTAATAATTAACAATACAAAAGCTATGCCCATGCCTTTTTATCCTTCAAATAATCGTCAACAGTGTAATAACCTTTACTCATTAAATTGGATTTAACAGTATTTTTAAATTTTTCCAAGGGCAGTTCTGTGACTTGTTCTGGTATCTTATTATAAAAGGTAATACATCTACACAAAAAAGAGCTTCCGGTTTTATGCAGTCTGCGCCTTGGAACAGCAAGTTTGTTCTTGTTTCTTGTATTGAGTTTATGAACATTACTATTTTTTACAAAGCTATCTAAATTTTTCTTTACATACATTATATTTTCATAGATGTATTGGGAAGCTACCGTTAATATTTTAATTTCTTTAAATAGGTCACGAAGAGTATCTCTAGACCGTAAGTTGTATGGAAAAACCAACATCGAAAACAAAAAGGTAGGTACAATTTTCATCTTTTAAAATTAGTGAAATTGGGTCCCATAGATTCTGTCACCAGTATCTAAAAGAAACTATGATATTTACCATCAAGTGAATTATTCGCTAGCTAAAGTAAAAAAAAAAAATCACAGATTTCGCAGTTCCCGCAAGAATCGGAGCATTGAAAATGAATACAAAAATTTACGAAAAAACTAAATCAAATCAAAAGCAAAATCCTATAATTTTTCTAAGGTATACTAGGTACCTTTTTTATTTTTTTTTTACGATCGATTGTGACACGAGGCGCAGCCGAGTGCGAAAGTGCCCCTGACTGCTTCGACGCAGCTGAAATATTATTAACTGATTCACAAAAATCAACTAATGCACTTCTCGTCTGCTTCCGCATCTTTCAATACCATTACCATGACGATCGGTCAATAATCATAGAAACTACATCACTTTTTATATACCGAAATACCCGTTTTTCTACAATTCCAAATCTAAAGGGAAACCGATTTTCAAAAAAAAGTCGCTATTTTGTAGCTAAACTAATACCATAGGACCCATTTTTTTCATTTTTTCTTAAGTCGGTTTTTTCTCGAAAAATTTACAATTTAGTAAACAAACACCCGAATTTTTCGAAATTTCAAAAAAAGTTACCAGCCGGTTTTCAAAATTCAAACGTTCACACGTGTCTCAATAAATTCCTCAACTTTTGGTACTATTCCCTCCTAAAATCCTCGGAACTATGACCAAAAATACGTCTCAGGCGATTTGCATTTGATAACCATTTTCAATGGTAAAAAATCGTAAAAGAAAAAAGTACAATTTCACATAATCTGCTACTTTTCCATTCGCCCTCGTGAATAAAAAATTGCTTTAAATATTTAATCGTGGCGCTCAGCAGCTCGTTCAAAGTTGTAATTTTTTTTTTGCGACGTAAAGTGTTACATAGAAGGTACATACTCAGAATTTTTAAAGTCTCGTAAAATCTTTAGTGCCGCGAAAAAACGTTTTCTATACTAAAACGATTGTTGGTTGTAAAAGGCTCGTTTTAGGGATCACGTGATTGTTGGTTGTGTTTTCATATTTTATTATTTATACTTAATGGTAGATAAAAAATATAAAAGGGGTTAAAATGTAAAGTAAACTATAAAAAAAATTGTCAAAAGTCTGTCATGACAATCGAAAGACGATGAAAAGGAAAATAAGTACGAAGAATCTATAACTAATCTAATAATGAGGATCAGTAACGATTTTTTTTAATGGCTAATTAGAAAGCTAATGCCACCATATGATTAACTGTGTAAAAATGTTTACGATATCTTTTGAACCTGAGAAGGTACGGACGCGAACCTTATGTCGTACGTGATAAAGCACATATTGCATTGAGCTTGGCATTTCCTTTAAACCCTTTTAAATCAATCATTTCTAAACGGATTTCAAAAATTCTTTCACTAGGTTTCATAGCTATCAAAATGTGTTTATAGTTATTATATCAATAAAACTATAGGATTCAAACCTGTTACTGATCCTCATTGCTTGTGTTCATTTCGTATCATTAACAATCCATCATGTTAATTATTATTTATCTTTATCTTCATACATTAATATTATTTATTAGTTATCTTCATACATCAACAAGATTAATTATACCAATAAGATGCGCAGAAACAAGATGTGTATAATTCCAAACTAATTTAGGTTTTCCAGTATTCTGACTTCCATTATTGGCCTTATCAACACTTCAAATTATTATTCTTAACCAAACTTCGTTTTAATTAGAAAAAAAGTAGCTTTGTCATTTTAAACTAGGTAGATAAGACACAAAATGCACAAGTTGTACGATGTACTAAGTTTGCATTTTATTTGAAAAACTACGTTCCAAAACTTCCATCACAGAATAAATAATAGTACTATAGCTTCTCTGCAGCTTAATAAAGAATGTTAGCATACAAACTTTCCTCATTTTGATGCTGAGACTAGCATTCAAAAGCTATTCCGAGACCGTACGACTCAAGAATTCCAGTTGAATCATTTCGATACTTTGAGAAAACTATTTCTTGAGTCTTGAGCCACGTCCATATTTTTTCAACGTAATATAAAACGAGTTTTTACCACATCCTTTACATTTTTAACTATGAAAAGTACTTATAAACGTGTTAATAAAGTCCCTACGATACATGTATATTCAGTAGATTTAAACATTTCGGTGAGTGTGCAGCGGAATTGCACAACCTGATTCGGCCATCTCTCTTTTTCCATCGGACAACCATGCAGCTTTTCTACTTAAATTATTGATTCTATTGACTATTTTCAAAATCTATCGCAATCGCTTTTAGGATGTAACACATTGATGCTTCTTTTTGGCACAATAACAACATACCCAAAGAAATGCAGCAATGTCTCACATCCATCTGTCAAATGAAAGCGATTGCGATAAATTTTTAAAACTAGACATTTAGCCCCCAGATTTTTGGTGAATATCCAAAAGACTCGAATTTAGCGTATGCTTCAAATTATATCATCCGTACCACTAGAGAGTGGAACTCCTTGCCTAAATCTGTATTTCCTAAAAAATACAATCTGGGGGCCTTCAAGTCGCAAGTGGATAGGTTACTTCTAGGCAAGCGCGTCTCATCGTAGATCTGTACCTTGATTACGTAAAGCTGTTGCTAACAATTCTCGATTGAAATCGATTGAAAGCGCGGTTGCATTGCTGCTTTAAGTAAGATAGTTGTCACATTGGTTCTTACTAAAGCAGCGATGTAACTGCGATTTCTGTCAGAGTTGATTGCAACAAAGTTACGTAATTACCCCCCAGGTCGTCGCTTACCACCAGACGTAATAGCGCTCGCGCTTGCTTATTTAACATAAAAAATGGTGCCACACCATTATTTTCCCCCTTATTATCCGATTTTCCCGGGAGCCGTCACTACCGATCGTGATAAACACGCAATAATTTTGTGCGTACGAACCGATTAATAACGAACGCAGCGGGTCGCCGCAGTGAACGATGGAACGTCAACTCGATTACAACGGAGCATTATTTAACAGCTTTTAGGAGTAGGGGCTGTGGAAACATACGGTAAGTTTAACTGCCAGACACTGATAATAAGACGAGTGAAACTAATACGGGAATTAGGGTCAGTAAATGTGAAAAAACACACACGAAACATACTTTCAGTTTGTCGTCGTCGTTAAATCTAAAAAGTCTTCGCCACTAATTTCTTTCATCTCTCGTTTTCTCTTTCACTCCTAACGTTCCGGTGTATTCTCACTTTACTTTCAATAATTTTATTCTACTCTCTATCATTCAAATTCATTTGTACCCACTGACCTGAAAAAAAATTTACAGGTCAATATTTGTACCCCACAAAAATGAGACTTAATTTCTACTGGTCTTAACTTCACTATTGGTACAGTACGAGGCATATATCTTGAAATCGAGTGGGGATTGCGGGGAACACGTATTTTGGGTATGCGTAGCGGTGAGGAATGCGGGCGGCGGGAGAGGGGCGCGCGCTATTGGTCGCTCACAAGAGCACATGCGCGAACTTATCCCCACTCCGTCGAAAAAATTTCAAGATATATGCCTATCGTTGTACACAAGCCATGCTATTAGGTTTGGCAACGTTGCGCGTGAACCTATAGGCTGTTGATTTAAGATGGTCAAAAAAGCACCATGACTTCTAGTAAATGGCGTCTTTTTAATTTGTCGTAGTTGCTATTTGTGTCATGTGATTTGTGTCAAATCGGTTCACGCCTAGTACCGAAATGCGACGTTGCCAAACCTAATAGCATGGCTTGTGTACAACGATAGAGAAGGCTGTGCTCGTACTGTAACTTCCTTAAGAGGGTTTATGCGCTACACTAGCGCCGCCAATGGAAAAAAACATAGTGCTTATTTAAGCAATCATTATTTAATGACGAAATTGTCTTATTCGGAGTACACTAGAAGAGCACAATTCACAATTTCGTCTTTATCTTAATTAACACTATGATTTTTTTCCATTGGCGGCGCTAGTGTAGCGCATAAACCCTCTTAATGAAACTTAATTATTTCACTAGAATTATCCAATGCGAAATGGTCAGACAATTCATTGAAAAACTAACCTACACCTCATAGAAGACGGAAATGTATGATAATACCAAAATTTGGCAGGCTTGCTTTTAAAGTCTTTCAAAAACGTCCATACGTTTTTGAAAGACTTTAAAAGCAAGCGTGCACGAATCATGTCAAAATTCACTAACAATCTGAAAACTTCGACTTGGAAATACAAGAAGCTATCGTTTCAAATTTCAAATATTTGTCATGTCAATGCACGTACATCCAAACGTTAGAATATTCACGATAAACGTGCACGTAACATCCGCAATTATTTTATAATTTGAAGAGAAACTTTGGAACAATACGACAAAAGAGCAATTTAGCAACTTTTAGACATAGGGGACTTTGAAAACATACGGCGGCTTTTGTCTCACGTGATTGCTGTTGATATGTATCATTTTATTTTATTTAATGGTCTACCTTTAATAATTGTACCATTGATTAAATATTTTTAGAAACTTAAGATTAGGTACCTATTATGCTAAATGTACAATTACTTAATCATCATCGGCTTATACAGGGTTATTTGTAAAACACCAACAACCTCGCAAGAATAAATTACTAACATCATAGTCTACAACATTTACCTACTCTACGACTTTTCCGAAAACCGACAATAAAATATCGACTTTCCATAGAAATTTCCGAACAAACTGATGAAAATGAGTTTTGTATGAAAAGTCGAGTTTTTACTGTCTGTATTCGGAAAAGTCGTAAAACAAATGTTGCTGTTTATCATGTTAGTAATCTACTTCTGCTAGGTTGTTGGTGTTTTATAAATACTTAACCCTTTATAAACGTTCCACTGCTGGGCTTGTGCCCAATTACTTGTATAAATAAAGCCTACAGGGAGAACAGATCAAAATAGTTGCCCTGCCGAGGCCTTCATCTGATCTACCGGGGTCCAGCGTGCCAGCCTCGTGCGCCTCCTTCACCTACATGGCGTGACGTTCCCGTGCACTCGCCGTCCCGACCCGCCCTAACTTAATCCTACCTTCGTTAGTCCTACTTGCTTAGCTTAAGTTAGTCATAGTTAGTTAGTTTGGTTAGCCTGTGCCCAAATTCCTGTACCTAGGACGTGATATTTTAAAAATAAACTCTTGCATTTCAGCTCTATCTTTTTATTTTGGTTTCTTCCTCTAGCTTTCTTCCAAATTTTGCTCCGTTACTTTCCGTAACTTGACAGGTTCGATAATTATCTAGAATTGTTGAGTCGAGCCAGTTTTTCCAAATTTATCAAAAAATATGTCCACCCATTTCGAAAAATAATCTAAATTAGAAGCACCATCTAGCTGCGAATACTCCAAATAATATACCGAACAGCACGAACTGTGTGCTTTGAAAACTTCATGGCAAAAAAATATTTTTGTACAATTTGAGCCACTTCGCGAGGTCTACAGCTCACGGAGCCACTAGTAATAACGTGTTACAAAACAACCCCTAATGCCGACCATCAAACTGAAAAAAATACTATGTTGCCAACTCTGAAATCGCGAAAAAAAATCAGCTGTTTAAGGGAGAGCGCACACGGGCAACTTAGTCGCCCAGCAACTGTTTTGTCTCTCACATCAAGTCCACGGGTTTATATGGAAGCGCGCACACGGGGCGACACCGTCGTCGGCAACTTTTCATACAAATCATGTGAGAGACAAAAAAGTTGCGGAGACAAAAGTTGCCTGTGTGCGACAGCGCTAATAACATCTTGATATTTTCGTATGAAAATTTCGCGAATTCAGAGTTGGTCTCATATTAAAAGTTGTTCTGTTTGATGATCCCTATATAATTACCATATTCGGCATTAGGGTGTATAGTCATTATGAAGATATTGAAGTAAGGTAATGGCTAAATTCCACCCGTATGTCATCAAAGCCAGAGTATGCGAAAGTTTCTAAGGTAGTACCGGTTTTGATTCTTGTGATTTCACGACAGTTGTTCAGCAGTTTCTTAACTCAATTATATTTCAGAATTTATTATTTTACGGCTTACATCGTAAAACATATGGTAATTTTTTTAATTTAATACTAATATAATCGATTTTATTAATCAAACAACATACTGCGAGCGCATAAAAATAAGAAAAAAACTGTTGATGTTGCACACTGTAACAATATAAAACTTTACACCAATTAAAAATATCTAATTGTAAAATGGGTATAGAATAGGCCTATATACCACGCCTAAACCAGCAGTGTGTGGATGATATTTTGATGAATATAAAATGCACATCAAGCCCGGCCATAAATACATTCGGAACCCAATCTCAAAAAGATCAACATAATTTCGTTTTTTAATTTTATTTACACGCACGTACTAAATAAAGTAATGCTCTCTCCAAATAAAAAAAACCGGCCAAGTGCGAGTCGGACTCACGCACGAAGGGTTCCGTACCAAAAAACAGCAAAAAAAAAAAAACACGTTTGTTGTATGGGACCCTCCCTTAAATATTTATTTTATTCTGTTTTTAGTATTTGTTGTTATAGTGGCAACAGAAATACATCATCTGTGAAAATTTCAACTGTCTACCTATTGTCGTTATCAATTTCGATCAAAAACGGCAAAAAAATCACGTTTGTTGTATGGGAGCCCCCCTTAAATATTTATTTTATTCTGTTTTTAGTATTTGTTGTTATAGCGGCAATCGAACTGCATCATCTGTGTAAATTTCAACTGTCTAGCTATCACGGTTCATGAGATACAGCCTGGAGAGACGGACAGCAGAGTCTTAGTAATAGGGTCCCGTTTTTACCCCTTGGGTACGGAACCCTAAAAATGGTCAGATAAGTATCATGTGAGGTAAATTTTAGCTTTAAAATTTTCATAACAAAGAAAATAAAATATAAAATTGCAGAATATTAAAATAAATAAAATAATTTTATTTTAAATGGCAAATAATAAAACGCTGTAGAGGTCGGATTCCTCAGTTCTAGACCAGAAACCTTGCTAGAGCCTACCGTATTTCACGGAGGGCCTACAGGATCTTGGATTAATCTAGCCTGACGATAGGGTTGCCTATTTTCAAGAAAAAATATAATATCCTATGTTTCTTTCCGTAAGCAGAAGCAGTACTTTTTTACATATTATGAATATTTGTAATAGCTATATACTCGTGTTTATAAAGCGAGAAGCTTTCTCTCTCTATCTTTCTTCGAATTAACTAGTTAATCTGCACATTAACTTATCGAATCAGTTAAAGTGCGAATTTTTTCATAAAGTAGCAGATTTCCGCACTTTAACTAGTTAATTTGCACATTAACGGATACCGTTAAAGTGCCGAAGACAGTGAGTGAAATATATGGCTTCAGGAAATTTAAGTTAAAGACCTAGGTATATTGAGTGTACTTTTTACAAAAACGTCGTTTCTGGCGCTTCGCCGGCCGCTATCGTGGCACGCTCGCTCCGCTCTCTCGGCTCGCGCGTTTTTGGTCGCAATACCATAGTAGAATCAAATAAGTAAGTCGTCTTACTCATTATACGCCCGAACGCGGTTTGTATGTGAGCGCGGCCGTACGTATGCATCGTCGCACGCACACACTGACACAATTTAAAGGTGATAAAGGTGCGTTAGTCGTGGTTGCGCCGTACTTAATGCCGCCGCGCTCAGCCGCTCACGCACGCCCCGCCGTACATGTACACTACCTACTTACCTCCTTTAAATACAAATTCGTGAAGATGAACAGTGAACTGTAGAAAATATTGCAGTGTTAATGGATGTCTAAATAGCAGTTTGTCTGATCCGGAATTGTCCTTCTTCGCATTACCTAGCGAACAAGAACGGTGAGTACCTATCTAATCTACTATCCTACTTTATCATACGTAGGAACGTACATAATTTAGTGTTAGCTATTACTATGCGCGCCAAATAAGAATAGTATCGACAACTTCACGGCACTGGACAATTTTATTACTGCTTGGTAGAATTGATAACTTCATAATGTATAGGATGTGCATAAAAAGAAACAAAATAGATAAAAATATGATTTTTATTCTTGCTGGCATCGATCAGCATGGCAAACTACAAACGATCATTGGATTTTTATTTAGCTATACATACAGGGTAACTTTTAATTCAATAAAAAGCTCACGTGGAGTTAATGAGACCATCAAACTGAACAACTAAAATATCATAATAATAATTTTATTTTAATAAAAACATGATTTAGTAAAGCCACGTTTTAATAAATCCTATTTCCATCGTAATTTTTCAAACCACTAATCATATAATATGACGTAGGTAATGAAAACAGTTTAGTCAGCTCCTGGTCTATGTAAAAAAAAAATAGAAAACTTTATATTATGGATCCCTGATGCTTACCCTACAGGGGAAAATTGTTTTACACAAAGAATGCCTACATATGCATTTTGACGATTGAATAAACTATAAGCGACAGCCTTACCAGTCAGCCAGTGTTTAGGCTATTATCGCTCGCTCACGGCTCCAGTTGGCCTACTTATTTGATTCTACTATGGCAATACTAACCTAACCTAACATGATGAACTCTTAAAGACTTTTCCATGGCGGGGGGCGCTCCCCCTTTTATGTGATTACACTATTTCTTTTCAATTAAAGAACCTGTTTTCGAACTTAAACTGATCCTTGGTCGTTAATCTGCAGATTATCTAGGGAATCTGCAGATTATTTAAATAAAGTACGAAATGAAAATAAATTCGCACTTTAACCAGTGAATCAGCAGATTAGCTAGTTAATGTGCACTCTAACTGATATCCGAACTTTAACGGTAACGTATTCAACTGTTTATTTAGGTATAACAACAAGACAGTGCTTGTTATTGATATGAAAAAGTAAATTACTTACTTACAAACTTAAAAAATACTTAATACTTCCATGTGTTTATCAATATGATAAGTAGACAGGGAGCAGTATTAATCTGCTCGTTCACTAGCATGACCGCATGAATCAGCCATCGCTTCGCTTAATATTTTAGAACATGTGATACCAATAACGAAATGTTCATGAGGAGCATGAAATAATATTATAATAAGTAGTTGACAGCCCTACCTGTCGGATTCCGCTAGGGTAACATCCGATGAGTTCCTCGTCCAATGATGGCGGATTTATAGAAATGTCTACGGTAAGCGCTTGGATTTCTATTTGAACAACCAATATCGGTGTGTCGTATGCTTGATCTGACATAAATATCATTGTATTTGTTGCTATAAAAACGAAGGAAACAAACATTTTTTTATATATATGAGCATGTTATTTTAATGCCAAATTGTGCAAAGAGTCAAGAACAATAAGTTTTTTATGGGCAATAAGCAGCGCGCCCATAACCGACATGATAGAGATTTCAATTCTTGTAAAACACGCCACTGACAAAAAATCTGACCTACAAAATATAAAGAAAGTAACAGAATAATACTCCAACAAAAAATACTAATTACCCTGAAAACTGTAAGCAATTAAGCAGTGCCCTCATCTTCTGTAACTATTGTATCTTTGGTACAAGGTCGTCGACCGCGCCACAGACCTGCTAACAATAACTTTGATTTTAATTAAAACCGGGACCCTGTTCCGTGATCAATCCAGATTTGGCACGTCGATATCACGCTACGAACGTGAGAAATATCCCATCACTTTTGTAAATTACTTCCAATAAAATGAAATGTTGATGCCTAATTTTAGATTTTCAGGTATTTTGTGAAAAGGTACTAAATTATAAGTATTAGGTAGTGGGTTATTGATTGTGAAATTATCTGCAATTTTGAGGAATAAAGAATTTCAACATTGAAGCTTTTTAATTCGTTACTTAAGTACCTACTTATTTTGACTTTAAAAAAATACTTATTAGCCAAATCGATGCATTGAGAACTTATGAAAATACGTATCTTTTCTATTTTAATATTTCTTCTATCACCAAAACTCGTAAAAATATCGATTTGATAATTTCTCGTTAGATAAGTCCAGAATAGCAAGCACCCCGTTCTATTATTTTACTTTTTTTCCAAAATAATCGTCCTTTTTTCATCAGCAAACAAGGAAAATAGGAAGCAGCAAAACATACTTCGGTTTATTATTAAATACCAATAAGTTATGCCATAATAATTATTCAGTTAGGTATAATAATGTACCTACAGACCGCTAATGTAATTAATTCATCAGGCAAAATGGTGGCCAATTTCTAATTATATTATCCATTTCATTGTAAAGAAGTCTTATTAGTTTCACCGGCACAAATTGAAACATTATCTAGGCTCAAATTGTAGAAAATTGAATTAACTTTACAAAAAATATGAAGAAAAACCCTGAGAAACGCTTCCGAACGAAACGAAAAACCTTTTTATTTCGAAAAAATGCCTATTTTTGACTAGCTGTGTCTCCGCAAACAATTGACCTAAACTAGGGTTAGGCTCAAATTGTATAAATTAAAGTTAGCACTACAAAAGTATAATAATATAACAAAGTAACCCAAAAAATGCTCCTATAAGTTTTTGTAAATACTGAAACAAGTACCAAGACCTAAAAAAAACGAACGATAAAAAGTTGGTTATTTTGTAATTTTCTGCATTTCTTATACCAGAAATGAATTATACATAATTGATTTATCCGAAAATCATACCACATTAGACCTATTAGCTAAATCTGGACAGTTATAATTTTTAGAATTCATTCTATTTTCCCGGCTTCAGCCGGGAAAAGAGAGCTATTCGCCGCCGCGCCGCCGTATGGAATTGTTTGTAAGGACACAGGCCCGCCGCAAGCGGGCGTGCAAGGCGTACGCCGCACGCGGGCGGCACGTCTAGGGGGGCGGCAATCGACCGATCCAAGCGTCGAAGCTAGGGTCGAAGAAGGGTCATGACATATCATGCGCTCATAAGCGCTCCTGGCAAGATTTGAATTTTGCGCCCCAAGGCTTATTTCTAGGATCTTGAGCGACACTTGCAAGATTTGAATTTTGCGCCCAAAAACTAATTTCTAGGATAATGAGCGCCCCTGGCAAGATTTGAATTTTGCGCCCAAAAACTAATTTCTAGGATAAAGAGCGCCCCTGGCAAGATTTGAATTTTGCGTCCCAAGACTTATAGAGTATTTTCTAGCTATGGGTCAGCAAATTGAGGGTTGCGCCCCTGGCAGACGCCCCCCCCCCCCCTTGCCAGCCCCTAACCTAGCTACGACGCCAGATCCATTACGTAATATTTAGGAAGCTTGAATGATGTACAGCTCCCGGCATATAAATTGGCAAGAGAAAGTTGAGACAAAAGATGCGCAGTAGCTGCAAACACTGTGTTTGTAGCTACTGCGCCTCTTTTGTCTCAACTTTCTCTTGCCAATTTAATAAATTTATTAGAAATAAATAATTTATTTCTCTTGCCTTGCCTATACCGCTTCGCATCGTGTTCTGGCAGCGGGGATAGATAGGGATCTAGACTGGATTTTATGAGTTTAAACCGAACTCCGCTCGGATTTCATTCAAGACCTGGGGCCCTATTATTGAATCCTTCGGCTGGCAAAAATTTAAAGATTACCCCTTAAAATATAAAATATTACTTTTAAATTAATTCTATAATTAATTAATTCATATAATAAATTGAAAGTAAAATTTTTGGCGTCGAGCGCTCTTTTCTACTGATTTTCGTTCGACATTTGACTCAAATGAATGAGAAAATTTGCCGAAGGATTCAAAAATAGGGCCCCTGATTTTCCATCGCGCTTGGACAAAATCATTGCACCATCCAGGGGCGTAGCTACCGCCGTATCAGCCGTATCAATTATACGGGGCCCCCAGGCCTCGGGGGTCCCCAACGTGCGTAACCAAAAATAAATAAAAACTTTTTTTTAATGGAAAAGTCAAAAAAAGCAATTTTTTTCCGCTTAAAGCGTGCGCATAAATCAGTTGGCCGAAAAATAGGCAAGGAGAGTATACAACGTGTAACAGAAAGGGGGTATCAACCCCTAAGGAGGCAGGGTTGCCACCCGTCCCGATTTTGCCGGACAGTTCCGATTTCGATCATATTGTCCCGCGTCCCAACGATCCACCAGTTTTGTCCCGATTTTTGATGTAACACGCGATCAAAACCAAAGTGTTGATAAAAAATGGGTCCAGATGTTAAAAAGATTAAAGGACCATTGATTTTGAGTATTTTAATTACAAACAGCCACATACATTCAATATGTCTTTCATTAATCAGTTACCGTCTCTCCAGTAGTTTTACTGCCAGTAAACATTTAAAAAAGACGAAAAAAAAATTCGCGGCTCGCACTTCGCGCTCGCCACCGCTGCGCCGCCGCCGCGGGTTGGGTGAAGGAAGTTAATGTACTCGTGAAACTGAACACCACCAACAGAATTAAAAAAAAAACTTTCCACAAAAAATTATGGCGGCAAATTCAAATTTTCTTTGGAAAAACCTATTTTTTTTTTCGTTTTTTTTTTCTGTTTGAAGGTGTTCAGATTCACGAGTACATTGACCTCCTTTCGGGTTGATACCCCCTTTCTGTTACACGTTGTATATTCAATTTGGATTATTTGTAAAAATTTTGGAAAAAGTATCTTTCATTTAATTTTATTCATGTTTTCTTTTCTTTTGTGAGAAATCTTTACCCTTCCTAAGGGCCCCCAAACAAATTTTTATACGGGGCCCCGCCAAGGCACGCTACGCCCCTGGCACCATCCATTGATTGTAATGATTTTGTCCAAACATAATTGTTGGCTCCCTCAAATATGGTTGAGCGAAGCGATGGCTGGTCCATGCGTCATGCTCGTGAACGGGTGCTGCCAGTGGGAATGGGTCTGCTTCTGAGTGCCTATCTTAACGCATATTGAATTGTAAAAATTGCGTTTTTTTTTTTTTTTTTTTTATGTCATTGTAACATGTGTTTTTTAGTAAGTTTTGCCTACTTAGGTGAACTTTCGAGTAGCAGACTGAGCGATTTCCTAACTAGTTGAAAGTTATTTACTCTCACAATTACCTATCCGATATGTAGTAGGTATTTAATTTCAACCTACCTACCCATTGTGTGCAAACTTTTGTTAATTATTGTGATGGAAAATGACCTCACTTTAAATGTGGAGCTCATTTTTCAATGTTGACGACTCTGTATGAAATATACAGGGAGAAAAAAGCAGCCCTTGACGAGTTTCTTGCCGGTTCTTCTCGTTACAAGGTCTCCCGCTTAGGGTTTGCGAACCGATGGCGTAGCTTCTATGACATTCACAAGTGCTTGTAACAGCCTAGACTGAATAAATTATTTTTGAAATTTGAAATTTTGAAATTTGAAATTGAAATTTGAAATTTGCATGTCCTAGAGCGCGCGGCGCGCTTCGCACGCCGCGACTAGACTTCTTTCAAGAAACCACCTACTTGTGTAAAATTTTGCAAGAACTAAGCGCGGGGAAGAGTCAAATCGCCATATGTCCCGGAGTGCGCGACTAGACTTCTACATAAAGAGTGGGTACAAAAATAAAGGCATCTTTCAAGAAATCACCCACTTGTAGTAGGGGGCAGCAAAATTGGTCTCTTGCACGCGGGCGCTCAAACAGCTAGCGGCGGGCCTGTAAGGACAGTTTGGTCCAGCTCAATATAACTTAGGAAATCAGTTTCCATCATGCGGCCAAACTTTATCACGACTTGTAACCCCAACTTTTTTTTGTATAGACGTTCATACCTACTAATAGTCTTTTGACAGGTCGGAACACAAACGGATTATCAAGTCGGTTTATGCAGTGGAAACGCAAAAATTCAAAGTAGATGTTAGCGCGCAGCCAGCTTACTACACAATGTTTCACAGTCAAAAGCTACTCCAAAATAGACACAGAAAAAGAACAAGATATCTCAATCACAACCCGGAAATATACCTCACCTACACGAGACCTTAAAAGCCGAAAAAAGAAAATAGTTGTGAGATGGTTGTTTGTTTTGACAAAAGGCACAATACGCCGCGCGCCCCCGCACACAATGGGGCCCATCGAACTATGAACGTGTGCTCTGCTTTTGTTTGGATTCACAGCTAAAGGGGCGGTTTTACAAACACGACTTGCAAGTCTTTTCAAATCTTCAAATCTTAAAAAAACTTTTTTTGAAGCTAATTTTCTAAATGAGGATTACATAATTTCTACGCGAGAATAGAAGTGTAAATGAACATAAAATACCCACATCGATATTGGCTACAAAAATCACTAAAACGTAATTTCCACACCTCCTACATAAAGACGAGCAAACTTTAGTGCTTATTCTAGCTTCGTTAGATAATAAAATCAGAAAAGCTTTCAGTTACCAACGAAAGTTAATTGCTATCTGAAGTTTTTACGCCGATAAGTTTTTAGGTTTCATCAAGAAACTATACACGTAAAAACAAAAACATAACTATAGCGTTTGCTAACACTGTTGGTTTTCTTCGATAAGATAGATAATGGTCGTTAAATGAAGATCAATCTTGCAAAATAAATAATATTTGAATAGAATTTATTTTTATATCTTGTACTCAGTATGTAAGGTATATTATATAGTTCTTTTTACTTAATTTTTTTCTGTAATGGTAATAAATTAACACTCTTTTACTTTTATGACCAAGATATTTTTAAACATTTTTGTACGAAGTGTTCATAAAAAATTTAATGATACTTTATTGTAAAACTTAATTTCTATTACTTGTCGAGCAGCTCGTCACATCGTACCTGTTGACCAACATCCGTTAACATTTAAAACGTACGTTTTTCGCCGAAAAGTCGCAGCAGCGCAAACACACCCAATAAAAGCCTTTGCAGACTCCACTCGGTACTAATGAGAGCTCCAAGACGTAGCAAAGAACCTTTGACGACTTTGGAAAATGAACACACAGATTATTTAGTCTTTACAATAACGTAGACAGCGTACTCTTCGGTATTTACCTAGGTACCTACTTGTAGTCTAGTCTTACTATAGGTACTTGCCTATGAAATTGACGTTTTGTATGGAAACATTTTTAACATATTGCATTTTCCATACTAGCACTTTCATAATTTATTTAACAACCGTGAACGGTATTAACAAAATGAGGCAACATAAGCGAAAAAATAAGTTTAGGCTAAGTTACAATACAACAGATGTGGTCATTTTCGCTAACAAAAAAGGGAGTAAATTTTAAGGTATTTTTTAATGCTAAGAAAAACAATATAGATTTAATTATCCTCCCAACTAACAATTTATCGTCGTACAATCGTCGTACAAACGTTATCTTATTACTACTGGTCGCAAAAGCTAGGTCGCACTAACGTTATAATAACGTTTGCTCAACGCGAAAAGGGCCCCATTTATACGACCAACATTGTTGTTTAATGGTCATACAAAAGTCACAAGATGACTTTGTTAACGTCATTCAAAAGTCGTATGAACGTTATGGAATTACCGCTCATCGTACAGTTGTCGCATCAAAACTTTACAACGACTCTCTCATCGTACAGTAGTCGCATCAAAACGTTACAACGACTCTTTCGTCATATTGTGGTCATACAGATGTTTTTGGATGACGAAAACGTTTTATTTGAGTCAAGTCACAACACCTGTACAACTGATTTTTAATGTTCGTTAGTGGCTCGTGTTTGTGGTTATGTTTCGAGATCTGAGTACAAAATAAATCAATAAGTACAAGGATATAACAGGTGAGTACTATTTAACTTTCATATTATCTTACTGAATGTCTCTCATACCGTTTAGTTCGACTGGGAATTATTCGGTTTTATGATAATATACCTATGTAAATACTATTCATATTTTCATGCCCCTTCGTAGTTTTGCGTTTAACACATAATATTTTAATTCATAAAATTATGTTCGATTCTAAAAATGACAGCCATGTTAATTTTGTCGCACACTTATCTCTTTATGACGTTATAAAGACTAAAAGTCGTTCTGAGGTTATTTGATGACCAAGTAAAGACATACAATACGCCATTGCCGCTAACTATTAGGGTTCTTTAAACAATTAAAAACCCTTTTTTGATTATGTCAATATTAACCAAAATAATTATTTTAAATTTATTTTTCAGGCAAAAACTGGTCATTGTATAAGTTCAGTGCAGATTATATTCAAGTACTTATCTAAATTTATCTGAAACATGATTAAAAGATTAAAGGATCTCTAAGGATTTTCTCGAATGTCCACGCGGGCGAAGTCGCGGGCGGAAGCTAGTACCTACTGGTAGGTAATACGTTACGAAAAAAGCTTACCATATGTTACCATAGCGGATCCACCAGGAACACTTTTAACAACGTCAACTGTAAACCAAATTAAATTCACTTTCATATAAGAACATAAATCATTTCAACATTTAGGTAGTTACCTACCTACTATAAAAAAATTCAATATCGGAAAAAATCATAAACAATATTTTTTATAGGTAGTAAATAAAATAAATATTGATACTGAACCTTCTTGTTGTTCATGTGTTGTACACTTTTATTCTTCAACATTTGTGACTAATGCCACAGTTGTTGGTGTTGTACTTTTTAATAACAGGAAATTTCGTTTTACTTTCCTTTTGAATGCTCCTCTACGTTTTTTTGTTTTCTCCAAGAATTTTTTGCTTCCAATTTTCGTATTTGATTTATCATATGTTCCGTAAATATGGCGGCCAAGTCGTTTTAAAGTCAAAACTTGACTCAAATGCGACTACAAGGTTTATTAAAGTCAGGGCATGGCATTAAATGGACATCACGTAATACAAAGGTTATATTTGAGTCGTAAAAAAACCACCAAGTCATATAAATGTCTCAAATTGACTGCTGTATAACAAAATAGTGATAGTTTTATAAACGTCACTGTAAAAACGTGTATACAACTGCCACATTATATAAAGGTCGTATATAGGTTTTTCAAACACCTAATTTGGTCAGTTGAAAACGTCTAACGGACTGTAACGTTAGTACCATAGTACGACTATTGCGTTGTCGTATAGACGTTTTAGCTAAAACGTTAATGTAACGTCGTATCAACGTCGTATAGTTTAGTCTTACCGACGTTGCTATGACCAGTTTATTATGACATATTCGTCGCACGACTAAAAAGTTAAATTTAAGACGTCTATACGACCTAGAAGTCATCTCATTACTATTATAAGACTGCTATCCAACTTAAAGTCGTAAAAGACAGAGCTTATATGACGTTTTTGCTTGTTGGGCTGACAGTAGACGGTTGGTGGACGGATGGTCATAATCTGATGTACGTAATATTAAATCACAGAGAAATTATGAGGTTTTTTGTGTGTGAGAAAAATACATAAATTTCAAGGACCATTGGAAGTTAGTAAATCAAATTAGTTTCATTATTTTCCCATAAATACCTACGTAACTAGGAGTAACTATCTAGAAGTTCTAGTTTCTAACTCTGAACCCGAATTATATTCCATCATAACCCAGCGTATTCTGGAACTAAACGCACAATAATTCCGTCTATTCTTAATTTACAAGAGCATTGACTATTAATCTAAAGAGAAGACGAAACCATTAATTCAACCCGAGCGTAAGGAGTGGGATTACGACGTTCAATGCAACTGCGCCGCAGATTTGCATCACAAGGGTCGTGGATTCAATTCCCCGTTGAATGTAAAGCAGGAGTAAATCCAATTCTCTTTTTTTTACTTTAACTGAACTTAAATAATATCGTGTGATTTGAACCTTTGAAAATGGTGATTTTCTTCTCACAAATAGAGAGCCTCGTCACTTTTATGATTTACAATATAAATTAATTGCTTGATTATTATATCGTATATGACCATCATAAACATCTACCAATAGTAATTGTGTTTTTTTACTTTAACTGAACTTAAATAATATCGGGTGATTTGACCTATGAGATTGGCGATTTTCTTCTAATAAATAGAGAACCTCGTCACTTTTATGATTTACAATATTAATTAATTGCTTGATATTATAACGTATATGACCATCATAAACATCTACCAATAGTAAAAAATCAATATTATAGTTATCTATACAAAAAAAAACCTTATAAATTACTCCTCTTTTTGAAGCAGAAATAACTACTTCATTTGTTTTAAACTTACCCAAAACATTATGTTTATTAACACGTTTTTATTAGGTTGCTTTCTCGTTTGTTTGTTTGTTTGGTTGTTTGTTTGTTTGTTTGTCCGCAAAGTTTGCGAACGATTTTATACGAGCTTTCAGATGAGCTAGAGACTTGAAACTTTAAACATATGTCAGAACTTGAAAGCAATGCAATATTATGGTGTCATTGAGCTGATCTGATGATGGAGCATGAAGAAGGACACAGGAACTCTTTAATAAAACCACGCTACCCCGTCGAGATTGGGCTCGTTAGAATCGTCTTGACGAGTATTCTAATGGGAGACGAAGTCCAGGGTCTGATGATGACGTCGAAAGGCCATGCCATAGGAACTCAATATTGAAACCGTGCAACCATATCGAGTTTGGGCTCGTTTGAATCATCTTGACGAGAACTTTAATGGGAAATAGTGTCCGAGGATCTGATGATGGAGCCGGAGGAAGGCCATAGAAACTCCTTAATAAAACCATGCAACCCCATCGAGTTTGGGCTCGTTTGAATCGTCTTGACGAGTGCTCCGATAGAAGATGGTATATTTTTAGTCTTAGCTCGTGTTAACTAAAAAGCAGAAAATAATAATTTACTGAAAAAAAAAAACGTTTTTAAAAACACGTTTTTAAAACGGACTAAATTATTATAAAAAAATCGGACTAAAACATTAAAATGGACTAGTAAAAACAGACTAAAAAGTAAAAAATAAATTCTTCTGTAAAACCTACAGAAATTTTAAACCTAAAAACGTGGGGCGCATTTTGTAAAATTTGTCATCCATATTGTCTTTAGCTTGCGCCCCACGTTTTTAGGTTTAAAATTTCTGTAAGTATAGGGGTTATAAATATTTACAGAAGAATTAATTTTTTACTTTTTAGCCTGTTTTTACTAGTCCATTTTAATAATTTAGTCCGTTCTAAAAACGTGTTTTTTAAAAAAGTTTTTTTTTCACATAGACTTACCTATTATATTTTTTTCAGTAAATTTTCGCTTAACCTAAATTGCATACCTTATAATTATAACATAAGTAGTACCTACATAATTTTTTTAAAACATTAGCGTGAATGGTTGTTAAATAAATTAAGAAAATGTTAGTATGGAAAATACAACTTCTTTAAAATTCTCATACAAAACGCCGATTTCATAGGTGGGGACCTAATTTATTTCAGAGATTCTTAATCAGGGAAAAAGCACTGAGTGAGGTAAGCAAGTATGGCAGAGATTGGTTCTCGTATTGGATTAGTTCAAATAAGTAAATATAATTGGTTAACAATCTGAATTTCTTTAGTTCGACAAGGAAGATCTTGGAAATATAATGTTATAGATAGAGATACATTATACTTATTTGTAATCAAAAACGTTCTTGTAAACAAAGCAATTCGTTACAATTAGAACACTGACATGCAGTTCACTAAAACGCTTATTATACTGAAAATAAAATGCAATTTAAATGGACTATGCTATGTCTGAAGTCAAATTAAATTCATTCATTCATACAAATAATAAAACTGTAGGTAAACTGTCGGTACCAATTTATTCTGAGAAATGGATAATGTCGCCGCTTATTTACATCTAAGAGTCAGACTTGCTTGAATAAAATTGACTCGCTTTGTGCAGTCTTGAGATGAGGTCTTATTGCAGCACAAAATAGTACTACGCTTTCACTTGATATGGTACGCGTGAATAAGAGAAATGTGACCAAATTGCCACTGCGAATTGACAAATATAAGCTACGACATTTCACCAAAACTCGGGGAATTTCAGAACTACATAGTTACTACATATAATTTATTTAACCAACCAAGGTAAGATACCAATTCGTAAGTTTTGTCGCCCTTATATGCTAAAATCGGAATATAGTATTTAATAATTCGGAAAAAACAGTACATTTCGAAATATTCACATAATATAATATTTTAGATTTTTCCTGTTACTATAAGATGAATGTTTTAAACCACTCTGTTATATAGAAAGGAAAATAGTATGTACAGTACAACATCTTAATGAATGAACCAAAAATGGGAAAACTATTTCTTTGGGCCATCAAACTGAACAACTTTTAATATGGAACCAACTCTGAAATAAAAAAAACTCTGCTGTTTCATAAAAAACGAAAATATCAAAACGTATGAAACAGCTGATTTTGGTTTCGCGATTTCAGAGCTGGTCCCATAGTAAAAGTTTTTCAGTTTGATGGTCGGAAGAAACGGTTTTTCCATTTTTGGTTCAGCAGAAAGAAAAGCAAGTAGGTAGTACTTTAATTACAAAACTTGAGATACACTTCTGAATAATTAATTAAGTGGGCAAGCGTACGACACGTGCATGTATAAGTTTGCGTCAAAAGTTACGATATTTTTATAAGGAACTTATTTTTTTTTAAGAAGTTCTTACTTTTTTCGAATATAGAACCAACTTATTTACAAACAGAAGTACTTTTATGTAGATTTTTGAATATGTTAGATCATACGTCTCAAATTAAAATCAAAAAATCTCTATAATAAAAGCGATCGACCAGAAAGGCCTTTTTTCTTTCTATGCAAGTAGGTAAAGTTTCTCTAGAGGAGGTACCTACTAATCAATCAAGAGATTACGGCAAAGCATTTTCACGATACGGGCCCAGCGATCAAGAGACGGCAAATCAAAATATATTTTCTAATGAGTGTAAAATAATACCCAATCAAATACACTCCCAAAAATATACAGAATTCACTAAAACCTTAAATAAAAAACCTGTACCTGTACAGTAAACCCTGTAAAACTTGTACAGTATTCAACTTTCAAACTATTTCATGGCATTGGATTTTTTTTGTTGTAGTAGGTATAGGCAACTTATCTTGAAAAAAAAAAGATTTATAGGTACATTTTATAGGTTGCTCGTAAGAACAATAAACGTACAACATTGGACCAACCCCCCTAGCATGACCGACGAAACACGATATACAGGGTGTCACAAAACTTTGCCACAAGGAGGGAAAGTACCTTAAATATTGAAGATAAAAAATTTACTGAAAGAAGACTTCAATTTGTTTTTAAAAAGAAACGGAACTGCATTCAGACTTTTTTTTAACCACATACGATTCCATACAAATTGATACAATCCGTAATAATTAAAATTTAAATGTTAAATTTCATGGTCTTCCTTTTGTATAAGATGCTGTGTTACTTAAGAAAAAAATATCCTTATAAGTAACCCTTTCGATTGGTATCGTGAAAATTAATAAAAAAATGTTTTCGTTTTTGGTAGGTTCGATTCCTGGTTAAGGCAGGCGATTTTTCAAAAATCTTTGAATGCAGTACCAATTATTTTTAAAAACAAAATGAAGTCTTCTTTCAGTAAAATTTCCCATCTTCAATATTTACGGTATATTTCCTCCGTGTGGCAAAGTTTTGGGACACCCTGTATATCGCGTGATATAGCGTTTTATCGACACTAAACTGTCAAAATACATCATGTTTTGACAGTTAAACGTGATAAATTGCTATATCATATCACGTTTCAGTGGTCATGCTAGAAGGCCATGTATGCCTTATGTTTACACGGTCTAATGTTGTATATTATTGCTCGTGATTGTACTTATTGGCATTTTACAGCGTCTTACAAAATAAACCCTAATGCCGAAAAAAACATTTGTATCATACATTTTGATATTTTTGTTATTATTTTTTATGAAACAGCAGATTTTTCAGGAAATCAGCTGTTTCATAAAACAAAAAAAAATTAGGAAAGAAAAATCTCTAAAGTTGGTCCCATACAGGGTTACCATATCTCAGGATTTGTCCTGAGATCTCAGGATTTTCGGACTCTTCTCAGGATTGCGGCTGGATTTTGCAAATCTCAGGATATCTCAGGATTTTCAGAATTTTCAATAAAATACAGAGTATTTTAAAGATCTTTTTAATAAAAAGTTAAACTAAAAATAATATTTCTAACTTTGGTAATAAATTGCACAAAAATCATAAATAGGTATCAACAAAGAACTGATTATATAAATAAGCTTTCTATTATACTTAATCCCCCTCCCCCACCACACCTCATTCTCAAACAGCTACAAATCTCAGGATTTTTGATTTTTTCATCTGGTAACCGCCTAGTCCCATAGTAAAAGTTGTACAGTTTGATGGTCTCAATCTACCATTTTCACCATTAGGTGTATTTTTGTAACACGTTGTTTATGCTCTATGTCAGTGTGACCAGATACAGTATTTTAATACTTTTTCGGTATATTTTATAGACTTTTCCGAGCATCAGTATTTTTATAGGTATATTGGCGGAAATTAGTATTTTCGGTATATTTTGGTTATAAAGTTATGATAACTACGGTGTTCCAACCCCACGAACATATTAGCGTATAGTTGGCAGACTCACCATGGAATTAGAAGGTTTTGACTAGGTCAAAAAATTGTTAATAAATAGTGATAAATAGTGAACTATAGCATATAAATAGTGATACTATGATTCAAAAGATATTTGAATATCTTGGTGAGGCTGCAAACTTGACGTCAAGTTGGCAGACACCTTAAGAAATACAGTTCGTATCAATATGATTTATATGCCAAAAAATTGTTAGAAAATATTGAATCGTATACGCAAAATTTCAATAACATTGCTTCAATACAAGCCGAGATATTACGGTCTCTAAGTGGGCTGCTAACTTGACGTTTCAGGCGATAGCGATTCCAGAGAAACGGGTACAAGTTTTAAACAAATAAATATATCAAAAAATTGTTAGTGAAATTGTGATTCCTACGATATAAATAAAACAAGAATTCATCATTGCTATTTTCTAAAAATCAAACGTTAACTTTTACATAATACTCTGAATAGGCTGTCGATCAATATTGAACTTTGCTCCACAGTAATAAGGTTCCAACTTTATTGCAATCGTGAGGTGAGTACTATCAAGCAAAAAAGTGAGATTTATATTTTTAGCCATGTCCTCCAATTATTATTACACTTGTTTTATTAATTAATTGTTGGTATCAAACAATAACGATATTTATTAATAACAATCATAGCAATAGCGCCATCTCTCGGAAAAGATTGTTATAATTTAACGTTAGGTAGTATCTATTTATGTATTAGGTAAAATAAAGATATTATTATTATTTGGTAAGATTTATAGTAAAATGAGTATCAGTTGGTATGTGAGTAGGTAGGAAGTAATATAAGTAGGAAATATTAATAGTTTCTCCTGAATTAATAATATTGAATTAAGAGTAAGGTATTGACCACAGCACTGCCTACTAGTCTTTATACAGTCGATCATCGCCTTTATTGTTGGCGCAAAAGCCACCGTTCGTAAAAATAGACAGTTGACGCAACGACTAAAAGTGTAAGGGTTGGCACGCTATGATTTGCCTTTTTGAATTTCAAAAATAATTAAGTAAAATAATACCTAATACATAAATAGGCACCTAACGTTAAATTATAACTGAGAAATTGTCAATCTTTTCCGAGAGATGGCGCTATTGTTATTAATGAATATCGTTATTGTTTGATACCAACGTTTAATTAATAAAACAAGTGTAATAATAATTCGAGGATATGGCTAAAAATATAAATCTCACTTTTTTGCTTGATAGTACTCACCTCATGATTGCAATGAAGTTTGAACCTTATTACTGTGGAGTAAAGTTCAATATTGATCGACAGCCTATTCAGAGTATTATATGTACAAGTTAACATTCGATTTTTAGAAAATAGCAATGAAGAATTCTTGTTTTATTTAAATCGTAGGAATCACAATTTCACTAACAATTTTTTGATATATTTATTTGTTTAAAACTTGTACCCGTTTCTCTGGAATCGTTATTGCCTGAAACGTCAAGTTAGCAGCCCACTTTGAGACCGTAATATCTCGGCTTGTATTGAAGCAATGTTATTGAAATTTTGCGAATACGATTCACTATTTTCTAACAATTTTTTGGCATATAAATAATAATGATACGAACTGTATTTCTTAAGGTGTCTGCCAACTTGACGTCAAGTTTGCAGCCTCACCAAGATACTCAAATATCTTTTGAATCATAGTATCACTATTTATATGCTATAGTTCACTATTTATCACTATTTATTAACAATTTTTTGACCTAGTCAAAACCTTCTAATTCCATGGTGAGTCTGCCAACTATACGCTAATACGAACATTGATGTTCAGGGAATATTTCATTCAGAAGCAAAGATCAGTAAGTTACAGATAAGTCATGACAGGCAGCCGCCGCCGCGCCACCGTAGTAAAATTATAAATAGTATCTAAACATCGTAACGTAAACAAAATAATTTATGTTCTGCTCTTCACTTAATATTTGTGGTTTTTCTTTCGATAATTCGGGAATTTTCCCAAAAGTACAGTCAGTGGCACGAATCATGAAATTGGGTGGGGATTGCGCGGAACGCGTATTTTGGGTATGCGTTGCGGTGAGGGGCGCGGGCGGCAGGAGAGGGGCGCGCGCTATTGGTCGCTCACAAGAGCACATGCGCGAACTTATCCCCACTCCGTCGAAAAATATTCATGATTCGTGCCACTGAGTACTGACTGTAGTAGTATGTTTTTGTCGTCATAATAAGAAGAGCGTTCTTTTTTCTTTGGTTTATTTTACTTGACGCATCCATCCGGAAAACATGTCTAGTTTTGCCTTTAAATATAATGTTAAAATACGATTTCTTACATTTATTGTGATGATAAATTAATAAAACCTGTTTTGAGAATCAGTATTTTTATCGGTATATTTTGCATGTGCAATTTGGTATATTTCGGTATTTTTTTTGAGGTGCTTCAGTATTTTCGTAAAATTTAATCTGGTCACACTGCCTATGTTACGGCACCAAAAGAACAATAATAATTACGGTTGGTTCAGTTCGATGTTTGCCTGCAGATTTGCAGGTTATTTATCGTCCAACTTATGGGGCCATGTGGCACTCTAATGTTTTTACGGGGTTCCAGAGGCTGTTGTGGAAGTTTGTATTGTTTGACCAGTATTATTAATGGTTTCTTAGGTAATTAAGGGCTGAAGTCAATAGATTGAAAACGCAGAGATGCGGTAAGCAAGTGTTACTCACGTGACTTCCTCTGTCTCGGAATGCGTATGTGCCCCCAAGCATGTCCACCACAATATAGTGGTGGCTGGATAATTAGAAACACTAGTCGATTTTCATACAAACGAGATAGAATAGAATAGAATAGAATAGAATAATTATTTATTTTCCATAGGTGCAGATTCAATGTTTTTGTACACAGTTTACATATATGAACAAAATAGTACATTTGCCTGAACTAGGAAATCCTGTGTTTCAGGCGATTTGAACTAAAAATATTTACAAAAATTAGTTAATCACTAACTTGTTGGTTAAGCAAATATTTTTCCATTACACAATAAAAGTTTAAGTTAAAGTAGTAATACATAAAAAAAAAGATAACTTTGAAGCCTTGGTTCTCCGCCAGGGATTGACCTAGTTGTGATCTGATGATGGCCATCCAGGGTGTGTTAGTCGTTGACAGCGTTTTGGTGCAACTCACACTGCACCACCTAACTTTAACGATAACAAGCTTGTTTAAGTACCGGTTACGCACAAGTTAGCCAAAAAAAGAGGTTGCCAGTCAGCATGATGTCCTTTGACAAGTTTGACGTGACAAATAGGTAGCATTATCATTTGACGATAACTTTAACTTTGACAGCGTTTTGGTGCAACTCACACATGGTGTTAATTGGTTTTGGTGGTGGTTGGTTGGGTTAGTGGTTGGTTGGTGGTGCAACTGAGCCGAAAAAAGTACCTCATCTCATTTACGACTTCTTTAAAGTCCGAGTGTTTGACTGTAGCAGTGCGCATAAACAGAAAGCTCTTTTGGATTGGGCGACTTCGGTTATAATTTTTTTCCACTCAACCACGCAGATATCGGTCACTCATAAATCAAACTAAGAACACTTCTTATCGAATGAGAAAAAATATATTCAAAGAACTATTTTATTAAGCTTAGCAAGAAGTTTACCAGATTTGTCCACGTTCCAAAACCAAGAAATGGAAATGATGAAAAATGAAATTTCAGACTTAAAAGTAAAACTCCAAGCTACTGAAAATGAAATGGATAATTTAATTTTAGAAAACAAAACAATGGCGTTAAAATTGAAAGAACAAGACCGAAAAATAATGGATTTGTTAACCATATGTTCCAAAACTACAAGTAATAAAAATCAAAGTTTTAAACAAAAGGACAAAGTAAAAGGCCGGAAACATAAGCTACGCCAAAGCTTACAGATTCAAGATTTTAGTAAGGGAAGTACTGCCAACACCGACTTATCAGAACAAACAATTAATGAGGAGCAAACTGTACTGAGTAAGGAACCTAAGTACACTACTATAGATACAACAACGGTAAAGAAGAAGAGGGTCTTCGTGATTGCTGATCAGCAGGGCAGAGGCTTACAACAGTCGTTGCAGCAACTACTCGACGAGAACTATGAGGTAACGTGCTTCTGGAAGGATGGAGCTTGCCTTCAGGACGTGCTGAACACTTGCAAAACAGAATTAACGGGCCTTACTTTGCAGGACTTTATTATTGTGGTTGCGGGGATGAATGATAGCGATCCCCTTAATTTAAAAACAAAACTTCTAAAATGGTTAAGCAGTACAAGTCATACTAATATTATTATATGTGGTTTACCTAATAATGCTTACTTAAATATTTCACTAAATAAGGAATTAGAATTGATATGCAGGGGCTTTACTCACTGCGTATTTGTAAAACACAATTATAATAAATCTCGTCTAGGATCCAAATATTTTTTGCCAAACCTAAGCTTTAGTATCATTCGAGATATTACACATGCATCACATCATAGACAATTATCGTATGAATCTCAGGGTCACACAAATATAAACAATGAAGATTTGTTCTGCTCACCCACCAGTTCAAGGCCACCCGTAAATATCCCTCGAGAACGTAGTCAGACTCAAGCCTCGCGAGCGCACAAGACTCCTGCTTTTTTATAAGTAACGATTCTTTGTTTTTCATGCATCAAAACATAGGTGGTTTCTTGAGTAAAAAAGAAATATTGGCAATAACTTTGAACGAAATGTCAGAAAATAAAATAACCCCGGATTTAATTTGCCTTAGTGAAACTTTTGTCCAACAACATAGTGAATCAAATATACAACTCAATGGTTATAAACTAGGTGCTTCGTTCTGTAGATCAAAGCAAAAACGTGGGGGTGTATGCATCTTACATAATAACACTGTTAAAACAAAACAACTATCCTTTCTCAACGACCTCTCAACGGAACTTACTTTTGAATGTTGTGGTTTAGAATTAACAGAATATAAAATAATACTCATATGTATTTACCGAACCCCAACATCAAACATCAGACTTTTTTTTGATAAATTGCAACTTCTTCTTGACAAATTAAAATCTTTTAAGAAAAATATTATCATTACAGGTGATTGGAATATCAACACTCTAAATAAAGACAAATTATCAGAAGAATTGACGGATATACTAAGTTCTTACAATTTAAGTTTACATATTAACACACCTACACGACTAAAATCGTGTATTGATAATTTTGCCAGCAATATTGAGGGAGCGATTGGAAATACTAAGGCCTTGTGCTTATCAGATCATAATACTGCACAATTTTTGAGTGTGCCGATTAAAACTCGCAAAGCCCCGCTTGTACATTGGTTTGAAGTACGGCGAGATTACAGTGCTGATAATATCAAAAAGTTCAAATACTTCGTAGAAAATTATCCATGGAAAAGCCTTTTTGACTTCAAAGATGTAGATTTTGATTTTACGCGATTTCATAAAGAATTGGCCCTGTTATATAATTTATGTTTTCCAACGTACAAAATTAAAATTTTAAATAAAGAAAGTATAAAAACTAAATGGTTGTCCAAAGGCCTAAAAACTTCATGTAAAACTAAAAGGAAACTCCGTTTATCGTATTATAAAAAATCTAATAGTATAAATAAATTAAAATATAGAAGTTACTCTAAAATATTAAAAAAGTGCATAGAATTGTCCCAAAGGTTAAGAAACGAAAAAATTATCAATTCTGCAAAAAATAAGTGCTTGGCAACTTGGCAGATTATAAAAAATAAAAGTAACTTACATAATAAACATAATATTGAATGCTTAAGAATTAATGATAAACTAATTAATAATCCCACCGAAATAGCAACGGTATTTAATAACCATTTTATTGATTCCACTAATTGTAAATTTGACTCAAATGTAAATAAACAAAAATTAATAGATAGTAATCCCGTATCTTTATTTTTATATCCTACTGACGAAAAAGAAATAAGGGAAACCATAAAATCCTTAAACAATACAAATTCTACTGGTTTTGATGATATATGTACTAAAGTAATTAAAGCTAGTATTAATGAGCTGGCACCGTTACTCGAATATTTTGTGAATCAGTGTTTTGTGGAAGGTAAATTTCCAAGCATTCTTAAGATCTCGGTTGTCAAACCACTGTTTAAGCGTGGCGAGAAGCACGACTTAAATAACTATAGACCAATTGCCCTCATCGCAGTACTCTCAAAGATATTTGAAAAAATTATGCTAATGAGACTGATTTCATTTCTAACAAAACACAACATAATCAGAGAAGAACAATATGGGTTTCGTAAGGGTAGATCTACGGCACTCGCTTGTTACACCCTCATTAAGAACATATCAGTACTAATGGACAAGAAGGTTCCCGTATCCACCATTTTGTTTGACATGAGTAAGGCTTTCGATTTTGTTAGTCATAGAATACTTCTAACAAAACTTGAATTGTACGGTATACGCGGCCTTGCCTATAATTGGCTAAAAAGTTACCTAAGTGAAAGAAGTCAATTTGTGGAGATTTCACAGCTGAATAATAAGTCTCAAAGCGTGACATACAGGTCAGAGAGTAAAGTTAACTATTCAGGTGTTCCTCAAGGCAGTATATTAGGCCCTTTGCTATTTATCTTATATATAAATGACCTTCCTAAATGTAGCCAATATCCAATAACCCTCTATGCTGACGACATATCCGTAATGATTTATAAAAAGCCCAATATCGATTATAATAATGAAATTAATAATGTAATTAGAAAAATAACTAAATGGCTAGAAGATAATAATTTGAAAGTAAATGTTAATAAAACTAAATTCATCCAATTTTACAATAAGAATGCTAATCCTCTACAGTTATCTATACATCATAATAATGAGCCTATCTCAGAAACAAATTCAGCTACCTTTCTTGGTATAGTGATAGATTCAAGGCTTACATGGCAACAGCATATTGACATGGTATGCCAGCGGATAAATAGGTTCGTATACGCTCTGTACCATCTTTCAAAAGTAGCAAATCTAAAGACAGCTCTGATGGCATACCATGGATATGTAGAATCTATACTAAGATATGGGCTAGTGATGTGGGGAAATTCAACTAATTTAAAACGTGCTTTCATTTTACAAAAAAAATGTGTAAGATCTATTTGCAATGTTGGACAGTTAGAATCATGTCGTCCTCTCTTTAAACAGTTAAACATTCTTTCTCTACCTTCGTTGTACATACTCGAGATACTGACATTTATAAAGAAAAACTTGCATCTTTTTACAGAAAAACGTGAACAGTGTAATTTTCATACAAGATATCCCAATCAATTGGTTGTACCTCTTTCAGCAACTACCTGTTTCTCAAGAAATTGTTACAGTATGGGGATTAGATTATACAACTTGCTTTCTAATGATATCAGAAATATGCCATTTAATCTCTTTAAAAAGACAGTTTTTGGAATCCTTGTGGAAAATTGTTTTTATGACATTAATGAATTTGTTAACTTTTGTCGTAAAGGACATCTAAAATTGGTAATTTAAATTCTATTGACATCTTAAATACTATTGACATCTTATTATTATTTCTTGTTGACATTCTATCATTATTTCTCTGTGGACGATGGCTTTGAACCTGAAATTAATCATGAATATTTTAAATTAAATTTTATCTTAATTTTGTTATATAATTTTATAAATTGTTAATGACATGGTCACACATCTAATGTAAGTAAATATTGTAACCTATCATTTTTTTTTTTTTTTTTTAATATTATGTACCTAATTAATAATTATTATCAGAAGCATGATAACAAAATATTTGCATATCGACAGATCGATGAAACATGTATAGTGCTAAGCTTTAATTTACATCCTTGTTACCGTGTTTTATGCAAATAAAGATTTATGATTATGATTTTATGATTACTGTAGGTGGGTCATTCTATTACATGAGTAAAAAAGTGTTACTTTGTAGAACTACACATTAAAATCAAATAAAGTTTGCAATATTTAATTTAATTATAAAGATTACACATTAAAGTACACGTCTGCAAAATTTATACATTAAAAAAATAACATTAAATTAGAAAAAAACACTAAAAAGTGTCTGAATTGTCATGTCCTGTGTATGTTACTTTCTCCATTTTTAGGATTGCTCTTACTGAAAAAATATAAATAATAAATTTTTTAAACATATATTTTATGATTTGTTTTCAGAGAAACACGTATTAATTGCACCGTGATTAAAACAAAATATCATGGCTATAAATTTTCCAGTAAAACATTAGTAAAGGTCTGTTTCGAGTTTAGTCGCCATTCCTGTGTATGTGTACGTTTTTGCATAAAAAAGTGGTAATACTTTCTTGTGAGATTATAATTTTTCTATTTCAGCAACACTGGACCTTTCCGATGTCAACTGTCTTGTGCTTGTGTTGTGTTTTTTTCACCGAGATAAAAAAATCTAGTTTATGTGTTCAATGGGGAGGCGAAGGCAAAGTGAATTACAGATGGCGCTTAGTCTTTGGAACAATTGTCAGTTTGAGCTTATATTGTCTTGACTGTGTATTACGTGATTTTACTTTCTTAGATTGTATTTTTTCGGTTTTTTCGATTGTATTTGCGGACAAACAATGTATTCTATGCTAACTTTAGCTCAGATAAAAGAAGAATTACGGAAAAGAACAGCCAAAACAACAGGCAAGAAAGTTTATAGCAACTTACAAAAAATTGCTAACAAGCATTACATTTCTTTAAATTTCGTGTAAGATTTACAAGTAATCTTTTTATTTCAGATTAGAAGCATATGATTTAAATTTTAACAAAGCAACTGAGTGTGAATTTCCGTGTTTATAGTTGCCTGATGATGCCTTCTGTGCAATAGTAATTTCAGGTTTCTGTACTGGAATTTCTGTACCATCCAAAATTACACGAACCGTTTTATCATATTTATTTTATTATTCTAAGTTTCTTGAATGACTCTGGCATATAAAATTCTATTAATTCTCTGTTTGGCCCCAATATTGGGCTTATTCCATATTTGATATACCTATCAAATTCATCCAAGTTATAAATATGTTAGAAACTGCTGAGGTTGAAATATTAAAGAACAAAGCTGTTATAATTCAAATGTTGTTTTATTTTGGCGAAGCTTCATCAAATTCATGAAACATTCCTTTTGATTTATAATGTTTCTCAGGCTCAGCAAAGGAGAAAATCGAGGAAAAAGCATATTTTTTTTGATATTTTTTTGCCCACTATTTTTTTTGTTACTGGGAAATCGATGAACTCCAATATTTTACAAGTTACATGCATAACAATGCGGCATTTTCTCAGTATAAAATTAAAAAGTGCAATACTCCAAGAGATTCCCATATGTTTTGACAGTTTCTTTGAGGCGGCTCGGTACCAACGACAAGACGCCACCTATCGGGATAAAATTGCGCTTTTCCTCCCCATTCTGGTCTGTAAAAAGTTCAAGCGTCATTTCTAAATTTGAAAAATATTAGGTAACTACGGCATATGAAAATATTTTGTTGTTCAAAAACAAAGATCTAATTTTGTAAAAACATTACCTCAAAATTTGGCCACTATCTTGTAGAATTCTTACATTCATCATTTCTATGTACCGTCATTTCTGGGTATGATAGTACACAGAAATAATGATTTTAGACTTTCCGAGCTAATCTATCCCATTTTCTTAGTTTTGGACAACATTGAACTCTAAAGACGCCAATTTAGTTCAATATTGAACTCTAAGACGTGCGGTCGGACTGGTCAAACATCCTAAATTGGAAAGTAAGGAGAGCTTAGTACACAGAAATGACAATATTTAATAGTACTGTTAGAAACATATAGGTAATTTTGTTTTTTAATCGGAAAAAATATTTAAATAAATAAATACAGTATACTTACCAGATTTGGCATATATTTTCCATATTGTTTTAAGTTTTTTTTCATAAATTCTGCTGCGGTTGAGTTGGCTCAATTGGTAATCTAAATCATGATGATAATACATTTGATTTTATTTAATTTAGCATTTTGATGTATCATCATCATCATCACCAGAACTCACTCATACACTCAAACATCACGCATCTTTGTAATTCTAAAATCAAACACAGCCTTTCAGCCACACCTCACATAAAGAATAAAAGTTTTATGACATTGAATAATTAGTATTTAAAGTACCATACACTATGATAACTGCTGATATCTATTCTACAATAATAATAAGTACACAACGAATTGATTATAACAAAAGACTAATTGAATTGTATGTTCTAAGCTTTTGATAGTTTGATACTTTTGGTAGATTTTGATAGTACACAGAAATGACTATCATTTCTGTGTAAAATTTGATGGATTTTTTGTAGACAACATTTTAAAATTGTATCCTATAAATATTCTTTATTATTAATAAGAAATACGTTGCTTTTTCATCTGTGTTATAAAAACGAGTAAAAACTGGTTCTCATTATGTTCTTTTATTAATCTGATAATTTCTGTGGACATATTGGTCATTTCTGTGTATACGATTTTATAGTGTTTGATTTTTTTTAATTAATTGTTGATTTTTGAGCTGTGTTTCTATTTGTTTTGTATGAACCTGATTAAAATTAATACATTGGTATAAAATAAATAAAGTTTTCGTTACTTTGTTTATTTTTCATGCTAGAATAGAATAACCCAGGTGGAGAAAAACTGAACTCTTGATTAAATATTGAAGGTGTTTAAATTAATATCGATCCAATAGTATGATGAGAAGAGAATTCAAATCTCATGAAAAATCATTTTTTTTTAAATAATATTTAGAGTACGTACCTTTTAATATAGTTTTTGATACATTTACAAAACTAATTAATCAACATAATAAAAATACGATGATTTGGCTACAAGTCCGTCACAGAATACATATAGTAAACGTACCACGTACAACAGAATACATAAAGTAAGTTGGCACGAATAAGTTGTTGTGTAATGAATAACAGTATTCTCCGTGCAGTCTCATTCAATCATAATGACAGGGTATTAATTACTTAACTTTATCAGTCGCTAACTTCAAAGCAGCCCATTTTGAACATTAGCCGTTCTGAATTACACGCCAATCTTTTTAATCCGACTTCGATCTCGGCTGAACATCCCAACTCGGGACTTGCAAAGTTTCCATTTGCAAGACTTCCCTCCTTTGTAAGAAGGGTTCAGTTTGTCCCCAATATTTATGACTTTGGCTTACATTTCTGTTGCTCACCGACATTCGGAATTTGCTAATTAAAGATTTTAGGGCAATGCTTCAAAAATTACCGCATAGTAAGCCAATAGCACCTTCGATGGAAAACGTAGACTACTTAGGTATTATAAAACAGGTTTTCTATGATTTACTAATAATTATATTTTAATTCTTTTCGACCATAATAATAATAAGAATTAACCTACACTTTTGCCAAACGATATAAATTTTAATGGTAAATAATTTTTTCCATTTCTTTTTTGGCATTACAACAATTTTAAATAGCCAACCATTAGGTACTACATTATTCAGTAAATAAAATTATTCCATTCTACCAATGTATGTAGAAATATAATTCAAATTATATTAATAAAAGATTACTGTCACGCAATCATTAATTAAATAATTTAACTCTAAACTGAAATAGTAGGTGAACTCAAAATAATAATTGCTGCTCGTATTTGGAATAAGTACGTTTGTTTATGAAATATTAATACAAACTTTATTGTGAACTACTTAATTCATTGTGGTTTTGAAATAGCATTATTAGCTTTCAATAATTCCACCAAAATGTATTTTTTATTAAGAAAAATCAAGTTGTTATGAAAAAAATATGAAACACACTCGCCAACGTATTTATCCATAGTTCTGAACATATACATCACACAAGTAAAGATGGATTGCGCCCTAAATCCACAAAATATGTATCAGCCACGTTCACTAGAAACTTTGCCACAACATATGACCTTGTTTACGAATAAGTAATTTTCTTTGCTATTTTTTCCGGCATCCACATGACTCGGTCTTGAGTGAAAGGAAAATTACAAGAAGGTTTACCTAAAGTATTTTTAGAGACGACAGCGGCATGACTGGAAATTTTTATAATAACTTTGAAAGTATAAGTAATATTTTTATCATAAACTTAATATTCCACTAGCGAAAAATTTTCTAAGTCTATGATTTTTATACAGAAATATTATTTTTCACCTCTCCAGCACGAAAAGGGCGCCTTTGGCGCGTAAAAACTCGCAGCAAAATCGATTTTTGCTGCGAGCGTGAGGCAAAGTGCTTTTTTAATTTCTAACACCAACTTTTAGAATAATAAAAAAAAAGAAATAGAGTGACAAGGATGCGACTTGTAAAAATAATATGTGAGAAAAGGATAGATAGAGTGCTTTATGGTGTCATACATGGATTAAAAAGTAAAAAAACAAAATGCACGGATATACCAAGGAGTTTTAAATAAGATTTGTTAAAAAAGAAGGTTGATAATTCGAAATAAAGAGTATGGACGAAATGAAATAAATATAAAATAAGAAAAAATAATTAATAAATAATAATTAACAAATTAGTGTTTTATGATTATACATAAATAAATAAGATGGGTTATTAATGAATAAGAGAAAAGCACAACGTACTAATGTAAAACAAAACAGCGGGAATCTACTTTATGAATAAAAATTTTCAGCATAGGTTTGATCGAACTATTCCTACGATGAAGATTTGGGATAAATTACAAAAAAATGTGCGTCCAACGATGAAGATAGTTGTCTAACTCCATAAGAGTTGAGTGAACAAGTTCTTAATGCTAAATTTAGCTTTTTACCAGGAAACTCACGTAAAATTTTCTCGCTGGTAGAGGTAAAAAGTTGTATGTTTTACACGAGACCAAAATTTTGATCTGCCTCGTGACTTTAAATCACTCACTGTGCTCAGTACCCTTAGCACGAACAGCCATCGAGAAATCTTACGCGCGTAAGAAAATACTACTCGAAAACGGACTCGATTCGAATGCAAGCAAAATCGGCAGCACGAATTTTACAGAGCTGGCTAACGTCAACTCGATAGTAGCGATAAATAAAGCTAACCTGACACAATCCAATTATCAATCCAATTGAAGCAAGGTGCGTTCAAAAACCATGTTGTATATCTATGTAAATCATAATTATGTAAATTAAAATTCAATCAAGTTGTTTATCATCATAATTTTACATTTATTATTCTTATTATTAATAATAAAACTGTTAACAATATTAATTTCATTTAATAACTTAAATTAATTTGCAAATATTATAATAATTTTTAAAATGTTCATGATTTTGCCCATGCTTTTGAACGGTCATTGCACCTTCCCGTGATTGGTTTGAAAAAGAAGAGTGTCTCTATTCTTTCTCTCTTTCTTTCTCATCCTGTGATTTAATGAAAAATATAACCTAAAATAATAAAAAGCCGTGAAGCCATTTCTTTATTTTGTTTTTGTCTAAAATGATTTATCTGTGTCGGCTAATAAATAATACAATTGCGAGGAAATGATATTATGACCTAGGAGTAAACTACAATGTTTCATAGTTTCGTCAAATTGTTCTAATTGAAGATTTTTTATGAACTTGAAGAATAACAATGGAATATCGTCAATGAATAATAAATTGTTTACACATAAACAATAAAACCTTTGGACGTGCTATGAAAATATGTGAATTTCATCGGAATTAGTGCCTAGTGTTTGAAGATTCGACAAATTAGAGACTTTGTTAAGTTTGCATTGTTATACCTAGTTAGTTTTCATCATAATTTTATGGTCTTATTTTTTTAATATCTACTTAAATAAAACAATAATTAATTAACTGTATCCAAACTGTGTGATGTGTTGTCTGAAAACAAATATTATACTTATAACACCGTATTCTATAGTTTTATTTGAGTTTTGTAGGTAAGTTCTAAAATATTGCTAAAATAAAGGTATGGAGGGTGTGGCCGGTGTGGGGGACACCGTGGATAGCGTAAAATGACGAGATTTTTATTTTACAAATTTCTATGTTTAATGAGAACAATTTAAGTAATATTGCCTGTGGATAATTCAGTGGACATTTCATAGTTCTCAAATTTAATTTTTGTTACTACATAAATGCTTTTAAAATTTAATAATAAATAATACAAAGTCACTCGAAAAGTCTCTCACTGAAAAAATGTCAGTGAGTAAGTTGTCGATAGCCAGCTTGCGAGTGTCTCGATACCGTATTTCAAAAGTGGGTTCGTGCTACCGATTTCCATACAAGTTGTAACTTTACTATTCGAACTCGATTCGAAGGCTGCTCGATACCGTAAGTCAAAATGTTTCGTGCTTCCAAATCTTAGTTCCGTTTACGGACGTAGTGGCGCTGTACAAATTTCCATACAAAATTGTAGGATTCGAGTAGTTTTACGCGCGTTATTTTTCTCGATAGCTGTTCGTGCTAAGGCTACAGTAGTCTATATTAGAATCACTCGCTACGCTCGTGATTCAATTCTAGACTACTTCGCTAGTTCGTGATTTAAAGTCGACACTCGCAGCACAAATCAATTTTGGTCACTTGTATAACAAATAACTATTGACAGAACAATGGTAAAAACGACCGTAGTGGATAGCTACTAGCATAGAAATAGAATGCTAAAGAGCAACAATGTCAATAAACAGGTGATCCGAAAAACAAATGTATACATTTTATACGAGATACGTAAAATATGACATACGAACATAAAATTTGACTATATTATGGCAAAGGAAATTAATAAACTATGTTCCATAATATTTTCTTCGTTGATAAACGAATAAATGGAGCGAAATTTGGTTTTATAGAAATGTGTGGCAAAATCTTATTTATCTTTGAAAAGTGTGATTACTTGGATTGTTTCTTTTTATCACATCACAATTACGTAGAGTACAAGACACCATGGCTCCACGATACATTTATTTGAAATTCTAATAAGGATTAACAAATATTTTAAACAAACTGTGATTGCTCATTTGCAAGGGGCTCTTACTGTAAAAAATGTTGGCACATTATCACTTGATTCTTTGACTCTTTTTTTCCCAGACCGTGTCCGTATAATGTTAACTTCTCTTTTCCACGCTTTGTTGGTCTTCTTGAGCGCAGCGAAAATTTTTCTGTCTATGGCTACTAGCGACACCATCAAGCCACTCCATTCATTGACCCATATCCCGTAATCTATGCTCATTACTTACACTAACTAGCTTTCCGCCCGCAGCTCCCACGTGGACTAGGTACAGGTTATATCGTGCGAACGCAGACCTCTGCCCAGCAGTGGGATAAAAAGTAAAGTAGCCTATATCCTATCCTTCCCCATCATCCCATCTATCTCCGAACCAAATTTAAAATCGGTACAGTAGTTTAGGCGTGAAAGCGTTACAGACAGAATTACTTTGGCATTTTTATTATAATATTAGTAGGGATTATGAAAAAAACTCTGTTTGGATTTTACGTTGTCCCACCCAAACTGCTGAACCAATTCGATGAAATTTTAAGTAGCTCGTTCAGGACCGACGCGTACTTTTCCGAATTGGACTGCTATCAGGATAATTTACACGCACCGCAAACTTGGAGTTAGTGTAGATTCTCTTATTTTGTTGTTTGCTATCAATTTTTGGATGTTGGAAGCGAATTTTCGTAAGTATCAATTTGTCTTCCAAGCTTCCAACACATTTTGGTTTTCTTCAATTTTTAATTCGTCATTGTAATCTTTAAGTCCATTTTCCATAAATATTATATTATTACCTATTTATTGAAAATTAACCGAGAACATAACCCATATACAAAAGAACACGTACAAAACGACTCCACCTACAACAGCGCCACCAAGCGGGATAATTTTCTGTCATCCTGTTTCTACTAAAGGTCCGGCAATCTCGTGCGCGACCGTCCCGCGGGGTGACAGATGGTGGCGGGAACGAGGCAGATGCACGAGTTTCTCTTCCCCGCTACACCACCCGCTACCCGCTGACATCTTGGATACCTCGTCCCCGCCACCGTCTGTCACCCCGCGGGACGGTCGCGCACGAGATTGCCGGACTTATATACAGGGTGTTTGGTAATAGCCTTATAAAACCGAATATTAGGGACCATCAAACTGAACAACTTTTATTATGGAACCAACTCTGAAATGGCGAAAAAAAATCAGCTGTTTCACACATTTTAATATTTTCCTTATAATGTTTTGTATGAAACAGCTGATTTTTTTTTCGCGATTTCAAAATTGGTCCCACAGTTAAAGTTGTTCAGTTTGAATCTCCCTATCTACCATATTAGGCTTTATAAGGCTATTACCCAACAACCTGTATTTTAGATAAGTATTAACCGGTACCTACACTTTCCAAACTAGTCAAGTTTAATTTTCGACAGGGAGAGAAGTTGAAAACTTGCAATAGAAATGTACTTATGTAGTTTCTTCCTCGTCAACTATTGAATGTTCGTCTATATTTTCTTCTCAATAATAGAAAAAAAAACATTACTTAGCTATTTCATCCGTCCAAACTACGGCCCCCACTCCAGAACTGTCAGGAAGTCGCATTAAGGCGTCACACACAAGTAAGTAGTTGGAACAATAAACTTTTTTCATATTCGCATCGCAACTGCTTGGTGTGACAAGCCCTTTATTGGCTTATGGGTCATTTATCTTAATGCCACTGTAATTGCAACATTTGAAACGTTAACCGCCTCTGTGTAGGTACTAGTGGTTCGCCCAACAGTGTAAGACGCAGGGTCCCGGGTTCGATTCCCAGGTTGTACATATTTCGTTTGGTTGGTGGTAGGGCTTATTTCAAGTCCACCTGGTTAGCTACCACCATCCTTACTAACTAATATTATAAATGCGAAAGTCCGTTTGTTTGTTTGTTTATTTGTTTGTTACGCCTTCACGTCTTAACTATTGAACCGATCATCATGAAATTTTACATACACATTGTCAGGGGCACAGAGAAGAACATAGGGTACCTTTCATCCCGAAAAAAAGTGTTGTTCCCGAGGGATAGAGAATAAACTTTCTACGCAGACGAAGTCGCGGGCGGCCGCTAGTCTTACCTAAGTCTGACGCCAAAACAACAATTTAAACATTATTGTGTTCCGGTAGTTGCAGGTAAGATAGCCAGTTCCTCAGCGATGGGGATTCCGGGTGTAGTGCGCTTCCACCATCAGCCTTATCGTCACTTAACATCAGGTGAGGTAAAGGCCAAGCACTATCCCGTTGTCCATTAAAAAAAACTTGTTGAGTTCAAGTTTAGTGATAAAAAAGCTTACCTAATAATCTTCATTGAATCCACCAAGTTAATCCTTCGGACTAACTATAATAGGGTACTTAAAACTTAACTGATTGCCACTTAACTTACTCTATCTACATAATTGTAAACAATTCCAATTTCCTAGAAACTCGAATTTAAATGAACTTTGTCTTTTAACGAGTCCGCAAGAAAGATCCCAGTTATTTAGTCTCAAAGCCTGACTATCAATTAACCCACAAACCGCTAAGAGCTACAACAGACTCGATACTTTTAGCATCGGGGCGGGCGGTGGATATTCTAGCTGCTTTTCAGAAGCTAGATGTAGCGACCAAAATGTTACCAAAATAGCAGTGTAACGGACCGGCCACAGCCAGCGCGGCAGGCGGCGAGGCAGGCGACGCGGCAAGCGAATTTGGTAATCACTGCGCGGTCGTGACGACAAGCTAAGAGGCCGCCATTGAGATAGCGCGCAGTGATTATTGAACGCCTGAAAAGAGGGAATTGCGATCATTCAGACTGATACAGGGCCTACTATTTTTGCTAAGAAATCCTAAGAATAAATCGTACAAATAGCAGCCCTGTATCAGTCTGACGTCTGTCTGCAAGATCGTGTAATCTAATTATTTTATTTGTTATTAAAAACAACAATCGCGGCAATCGAGTTACTCAATACAGCGACTGAACGCTATACCTCGCACACGTTTAAATTTAAACACCGGTGACAGCAAGGGTGGATCAAGGGGAGAGAGGGAGGGTCCATGGACGCCCTACAAAACCGATTACCTTTGCGAATTACATTGAACTTGCATTGAAAATGTTTTATGTAGGTTGTCAGCTAACCCTATAACTTTTTTTTTATTTTAAAACTAAGGCCCCCAAATTTAAATCCTAAATCCGTCCCTGGGTGACAGCTACATTTTAGATACTGCTACTAAACGCAAAGAATCGTGCGATGATGCAGCATCGACGAAATCGGAAAACGCTAATCGTTGCGGCCCGATGCTGAAAGTATCGTGTCTGCTGTGGCCCTACTGAAATAGAACAAATTCATTTCGCCGCAAAACATCGCAAAAGCAAGTTGTTGGATTTATTACTTAGCTTCCAGTTACGAAGACGTTTTTTGTCAGTTGAAAGTTGCCGTTTTGAATAATGTTCTGTAAAGTTAAAGTTCAGACTAAAGTTTGCTTTATTTTGAATCATAACTAATTGAAGTAAGTACCTATGCGAAAGAAGATTTATTTGTTAGATAAGTATTCTTAGAGAAAAAAAATATACTCATATTTTTTGCAAATTACCTAATCATTAAAATGATATAATTATTGCACTAAAATTCATCTACATGCTCTACTTAGGGGTCGTCCATTAATCACGTGAGCCTCGAAAGGGGGGGGGGGGGGGGGGTAGTTGAAAACATCACAAAGTATCACAAGGGGGGACGGGGGGTGTAGTGAGATATCACGTGTATTAATTTTTTTCGTTGAACGTGTGACTTTTAACCGAAAACTGTGTGTGATTTTTGACTCACCGTTACCAGGACGATATCCCCGCCCACCGCGACATATTCGTACTGAAAATTGTTGAGATTATTTTGTACCAAAAAATACACGTGATTTAGAGGGGGGGGGGGGGTTAACGTAAAACCTCACCATGTATCACCAGGGGGGAGGGGGGGTTAAAAATTGGCCAAAAAAAACATCACGTGATTAATGGACGCCCCCTTAAGTGCATTGACAATTTTGCTAGTAACTATTATTTCTAGGAGCTAAAGATTTTAATTATGTAAAAAAGGCGAAAGGATAATTAGTTTCACATGGGAATAGATAATACCTTAATTTTTTTCAGTAAGTAATCATAAAAATATTCACCTATAATTTGTATATGTGACTAAGGATTAAATTATACTTAATATAATTCTGTGATAATTAATTATTTTACTGATACATATTTTAATTATTTTATTAATTATTTTACCGCTTTGTCAGACTTTTTTAATATCGAGATAAAATCCGAATATTTTTTTTGCAAACTTGTTTTTATAATAGAGAGTTTTTTAATATTCGCCGAACAAGTGTCAACAAAGTTGGATGGAGGAGTTGCATATCGGCTCTTTGTTCGAAACTACTTAGCATTAGCGAAATAATTAAATTTTATTAATCTTTAACATTTTAAGTAGGTATCGTTAGAGTTTAAACAGCTTCATAGTTTTGTATTATACAGTGTGAGTCTTTATAAAGTGCACAAATGAAAATCAGTGAAACTATATGCTTTAATAAACTATCTTAATTTTAATGACGGGCAAAATATTTAAGAAGATCTTACTTTATTGTGAAATTTATTATTTTTTTGGAAAAATCTATTTAATAAATAACTATATTTTGATGAAAATGTATGTTATTGTAAGTTTCATCATAAATTTTATTAAGATGACCTATTATTTCCAATCATTATTTTTTTATAGTGATAGATCGCTTAGTTTAAAAGTTACAACGTTTTGTTCACAGGAGCAAATAAAAACAAAAAAAATCAAAATTATAAAAAAACCCGTCTATAAAATCAAGCATAGTTTCACTCATTTCATTTGTGCGCTTTATTAAAAACGCACACTTTAATGAAATAATGTTCTAATTCAACGTTAAGTCACTTTGGAATAGGTTATAATCTTTTTTAGATCTAAATTCTAAAACAAAGTCAACCACTTAACAAAAGTTAATTTTCTACACTGGATTCTGGTAGGTAGGAGATCGAAATATCAGATATAAATTTTTGAGTAACGATTTCACACAGTATTACTTGATTTATCGGTGCCAAAAAATAATGGAGAAAGTAGATTATAGTACTCAGTTTTATGTGACTGAAAGAAACATGATAGCTAAAACTTTTCTTGATAGAAAAAAAATCGTAAAGTGACTTCCAATTTTGTAGTTTTGTGATTGACCCCATAAGTAGTTGGTTAATATTTTAATCTCCGCTATTCTTCTTACCAATATTACTAAAGCTAGGGTTTCCTAAGATGACGGTGCCGTCATATTACGGCCGTTATTTAGCGGCGTTGAATGTTGTCTATGTAAACAATACAGCGCGGCTTCTGACGTTACGGTGTCACCGTATTGTTTACATAGACAACATTCAACGCCGCTATATTACGGCCGTAATATGATGGCACCGCTATCCTAGGAAACCCTAGCTTTAGTGATTAATTCAATTCGAGGTTTGCTTTAGTTAAATTATAGGTACCTCAAACAAACCTCGAATTAATTATGCAATCTAGCCAAAATCTATTCCAAGCTAGCCAACTCTAATTTGTGCAAAAACAAGAGCATTTTGCATATAAAAACTTTAAATTACCTTCTCGAATTTTAGACCCTTTTTATTTCTAAGAAAATATAAGAAGCTCTATTACTCACGGTTATAAAGTGAAAAGTATCATTTTAAATAAAAGCTGGAAAACAACTTGTTCTAAATTGTTTCTCAAGAAGAAGGACAACAAAAAATATAAATAAAACAAGGCAGACAGAAAGTCTTATGAATTTTAAACAGAACTTTTATTTCTATAAAAGCTCCTGCAATCCCGTATAGCTTAGACGGCATAATTCAAGGTAACTTTAAAGAAAGTCTTGCTGCAGAAGATACCTAGTCAAATTTTAAACACGAATAATAATTTTAAAGATTTATAGCTTCGTGTTTAGCTTTGAAAATAACTCTTTTGAACAGGTTTTAACTTTGATAGAGATTCCATTCTTTAAAAATGTTTAAGGATTTTTGGGATCAGATGTAGGTAATTGATATAAATCTATTTTAAAAATGTTTTATTTTCAGGACTTCCCTACCGCAAAGGGGAACTAAGTTTTGGAGTATCAAGTCGTCGGTAGTTATGTAACAGCTCCGTATCACGATCTCTTAAAACTTGCTAGTTTTCTGAATGGCTATCAACGCGTCTCTTGTATTTACAGTGAGAAAGAGACGTAACTATAGCAATTCATAAACCGGGCAAGTTTTTGTAGTACCCTCCCAGGGGTGCCAATTTGTTCCAAGCCCTATGGGACAAATGACCCACAGTCACGTGTTGTGGCTATCTATGGGTTCCTATGTTAACTACGAGATGTCTCTAGAACGCGTACATATTAAAAACAAGACACTCCTACTCAACGGATTTTTATAGTCACCGATTATTAAAAAAAACGGGGAATTGCAATCTCTTAAAACTTGCCAGGTTTATGAATTGCTATGGTTACATCACATCACTTTTTCGCTGTTCCTATAACAAATGGAAAAATGCATTGATAACTTGATAAATGATTGTTTGCGAAAATTGTTTCAATGTTATTACCTACCTTCTATTTTCGTACTTTTAAGGGACAAAATTCTACAAAAAAAGGATTACCTACCTACCTTCAAATATTTTGCGTAGAAGGGTGCCCTGAATTCCGGGACTCCAATTCCACGAATATTCCTGCATTTGCCTGCATGACTGGGTTCCCTTCATAATGTGAGTACCGTTTATAATAAAAGCCTTATCAAATCGAGGCTGGCTGGAATCCAATTTCGTTGAAGCAAGCTCCTACTTGTGCCAGCCAGTGCATGAGAAAATCGCTTTTGAGTATGACACGCCGTTACGGAGTTGGGTGGACTTTAATAATGGGATTGCAGCGAGAGTTGTCATCTCAGTATGGAATGGAAGATAAAATATGGAGAGAATGGGCTAGTAGTATGATTATTAAATTATTTAACCACCTCTGTAGTCTAGTCCAACTTCGAGAAAGAGATCTCTCGCCGAATCCAGCTCGGGTGGGCAGCATTCGGGAAGCTTCGAAAAATCTTCGCGTCCGACTTACCTCAGTGTCTCAAGACGAAAGTCTATGAACAGTGTGTGTTGCCAGTGATGACTTACGGCAGTGAAACGTGGCCGCTAACTATGGGTCTCATAAGGAGGCTCAAGGTCGCTCAGCGTGCAATGGAGAGAGCCATGCTCGGCGTTTCCCTACGTGATCAAATCAGAAACGAGGAGATCCGCAGGAGAACTAAAGTAACCGACATCGCTCGAAGGATTGCTCAGCTGAAGTGGCAATGGGCGGGACACACAGCGAGTAGAACCGATGGCCGTTGGGGCAGAAAGGTTCTGAAATGGCGACCGCGCACCGGACGACGCTCCGTGGGTAGGCCCCCGACAAGGTGGACCGACGATCTGGTGAAGGTCGCGGAAAGCCAGTGGATGCAGGCAGCGCAGGACCGATCGTCGTGGAGATCCTTAGGGGAGGCCTATACCCAGCAGTGGGTGTCGTGTGGCTGATATGATGATGATGATGATGATGTAGTCTAGTTGTTCGCCCACCCGTATAAGACGCTGGAGTCCCGGGTTCTATTCCCAGGAGGGGGGTACAATTTCTACTCGGTTTGATTGGTGGTGAGACTGGTAAGTAGGCCTTATTTCAAGTCCGCCTGTCTAGCTACCACCATCTTACCTAAGTGACGCCATAACAACAATTCCAAAGTTGTTGTGTTCAGGTAGTTAGAGCTTCCACCTTCGGTCTTATACTTAACATCAGGTGAGGTGAACCGTGAAGGCCAGGCACTATCCCTTTGGGCAAAAAAAATAAATAGGTACAAAAATAGCCCTTTCTACCCGTTCAAATATTACAATAGGTTAGTTAGTTTGATCTCAAAACTCAAAACAAATAGGCAATACTTTATCCATATTATTTACATGTGTTTCATCCCTTAATTAAAAAATCATCGAAGTTCTATAAAAAGTATCAAAAAATTCAATTTAAATTAAAAAACTCAACAAACCATGGTCAGCGCTTTGTTCAAAACTAATTAAATCAGTGTTTATAACAAAAAAATTATGTCTTTTATTTTTTTGTGTTGTGAAAGCACTCATTTTCCAGGTGTAGGGTAGGTGCCTACTATGACGTGCATTAGTGCAATTGGATTTTGTTTCTCCGTGTTTTGGGCGTGGAGAAGTGTGTTCACTTTGGGAGAGTAACTTGCTTTCAATTTTTACGCTCGACGCGTGAGCATCTAAAGTTTATTAGAAAAGCGTTTGTACCATGAATTTCTTTATCTAACCGCTATTAATTGTCTTGACATTAATACATTTTGCCTCCCGATTCCAAACCCCAGTTCATTTTTGTAAACCCCAATAAATGAAAAAAATCTTCCCACAACTTGAGTTGAGATCTTTCAGATAAATGCGAAAGAATCGAAAGGCCACCGTAGCACCCGTAGCATGACCACCGTAGCACCCGTAGCATGACCACCGTAGCAGCCGTAGCACGACCACCGTAGCAGCCGTAGCACGACCACCGTAGCAGTCGTAGCATAACCACCGAAGCAGTCGTAGCATGACCACCGTAGCACCCGTAGCATAACCACCTTATCACCCGTAGCATAACCATAGTAGCACCCGTAGCACGATCACCGTAGCACCCAATACACGATCACCGTAGCACCGGTAGCATGACCACCGTATTACCCGTAGCATAACCATAGTAGCACCTGTAGCACGATCACCGTAGCACCCATAGCACGATCACCGTAGCACCCATAGCACGATCACCGTAGCACCGGTAGCATGACCACCGTATTACCCGTAGCAGTCTTAGCATGACCACCGTAGCAGTCGTAACATGACCACCGTAGCAGTCTTAGCATGACCACCGTAGCAGTCGTAACATGACCACCGTAGCAGTCTTAGCATGACCACCGTAGCAGTCGTAACATGACCACCGTAGCAGTCTTAGCATGACCACCGTAGCAGTCGTAACATGACCACCGTAGCAGTCTTAGCATGACCACCGTAGCAGTCTTAGCATGACCACCGTAGCACCCGTAGCATGACCACCATAGCCATAGCACGATAATGGCGTGTGCAGGCAATAATAAATCGATAGGTAGGTAACATGTGATATGATAACATGTTTAGGTGGTCACTCTAAGGGGGCGGGCGGTTAGGTATAGTGGTGATATGATAGTGATAGTAGAATTATTATTGTCTGCCGTTTTGCTATGATACCTCTAGCGTCAATTTAAAGCGAACAAGTAAGGTAACTAGGTACCTACCCAATAACTTTGTAGTAGCCTACTTCATGCTACTTCTTAATACCGGTAACGCCAACTTACTGGCACGATTCAAACGGTACCTACATACAGGTCGACAGACGTGCGGTTGTGAAATAACGTACATGTTTCAATTTAATTAAAATCAGCGTCCGTTTTGGTTGGAGATATTTCAGTTTCAGAGTTTTTCATGCTTTTGGTACTTAAGTAGGCTGTTTTAAGCCGGCGACTGACCTGTAACATTTCGTAACGTAACGTTACGTTACGAACGAAATGTTATAGGTCAGTACAGCGAGCCAAGCCGCTCGCTGCGAGCGCCACGTGCTCCACCCAACTGTCGGTATTTTGGCGAATTCCTTTGAGTATTAAGTTACGCCTTCATTTTAGGTCAGTGCAACCCCAAGCGTCCGTCGTCGCGAGCGCGTGTAAATCGGACATCGAAGTGCCTTTTAATTTTGAATTTTGTCATCGACGGTAGTTATATTATAGTAATAATTAAATAAAATCACAGAATCCAGAAACACGACCTCGTTATCCGACGCGACGAGCGACGTTTCGATCTTGACTATTCTCCGTTGCGGAGCACAGTCGAGCGCAGTGCTCGCCACGAGCAAGGGTACATATGTCAGTCAGGCAATGCCGTAACGTAACACGCTCGCCTCGAATGTTACGTTACGGCAAAATTCTCAGATCAGTCGCCGGCTTTAGATATCTACAGTAAAATATTATTTAGGTAAAGAAATCTTTTGTAGGCTTTAAATCATATACACTGAAAAAAATGATCAACCAAACTAGTTGTGTTATTTGTAAGTATTGTTAAAGGGAAATAAACTTTAGTTAAATTTAAACAGTCTTTTCAGTAATCAGTCCACAACTAGTTTTGTAAATTAATATTTGGTATGTAGTAACTTAATTTTTTGTTACTGTTTACTGATTTTTCATAGACAAACTAGCGCAGTTGCAGCAACAAAATCAGTTTCTACATTTAACTAAACTTTGTGCTTAATATCAATCAAAGTGTGTGTTATTTTTAACAAATTCGTAAATTAAATAGTAATTAATCAACACGTATCAACCAAGTACAAAACTTATGTTAAATATTCAATAAACAGTTTTTTTCACAATAACTAATTGATTTTATCTATTAATAACAATAGTTTTGTTCGTAGTTGCCCACAAGTTAAGCACAAAAGAACTATGCGAACAGTTTTGTTAAATTAACAAAATTTTCTTTAAGTTACGTAATGACTTTTGAAGTAGTTAATCATTTTTTTGCTGCCACCAACAAAAACAGATTGTTTATGTGTCCCAAACCTCATGCGGTGCGGTTTAAGTGGAGGGACCTTTGCAGTGTGTGACAAAGCAAAGCAAAACGAGTTCATTCCTGCGCCGGTATTTTCATCAGTTGATAGAAGTCCTTCCGGGAGTGCAGGGTGTGGTGTGAGGCAGACAATTTTTAGAAGATTTTACAAACCTGCACAACTTTCTACGGGGCAGAAACTTGGACCCTTACACAAAAACATATCCAGAAGCTGCAGGTAGCCCAAAGAAAGATGGAGCGCGCCAGGTTGGGTATCACTCTACGCGACATAGTTAGAAACACGGTAATTCGGAGTCGCAATAAACTGACGTGGGGCGCATCGTTGCACAAAGGAAGCGGCGATGGGCCGGTCACATATTATGTCGCAGAACCGATGACCGGTGGAGCAGAAAGGTGCTGGAGAGGAGTGGAGACCCCGGTACCAGAAGCGTTGGCCGCCAAAAAGTTGGTGAGACGACATCACCAAAGTAGCGGATGAGAAAAGGACAAGACCGAACGGAATGGCGTGCACTCAGCAGTGGGTGACTTAAGGCTGAAGAAGAAGAAGAAAGCTACGCAAAGGCACCTCAGATAAGAACTTGCAGTTTATGAGGTATCCACTAATTATTTAATTTGATGGAAGTATTTTATAAATCGTTAATAAAATCGTAATTCATATTTTTCTCTGTATTTTATTATTTCGCCTTTACCTTACACCTTTTTAAACAGTATAATACAAAGTGTGAGAAATGGCTTGGCAAAAACTTGACAGACGTAATTAGGCCATGAAACTGAACAAGTTATAAAACCTTATACTACTTTCCCAAAGGAAACCCTTGGGGAAAGTAGTTCAGTTTCATGGGCTAATTGCGTCTGTTAAGTTTTTGCCAAGCCATTTCTTACACCCTGTATTTTTGTTACTAATAATTACTTAACTGGGATTGGCTACTAATAACAAAATGGTTTTGTTATATATTGTCAAACCGAATCTGTAACCTGTAAGCAAACAGTAAAATAAAATTGAACTAACAGATTGGTTCCCAACAAGCAAATAGTACAGATATCGATAACTAAACACTTCAGTTAGTTACAGCCTTAGAATAATAAAGCCAAGAATGATAGTATTCTAAAAGGCGGTCTGTCAAAAGTGAGGCAAAAATGAAATTTATGTGTGCGTAAGCTGCTTGTGTTTACGCTCGACGAAACGCACACAGCAAAAAACTAATGTTACCAGTACATGAAATTTTCCCTTAAAAGTAGGGAAATTGAAACCATCGTCGTACTTAGAGTTGCGATTGTGTAGATTTCACCATTTACATGTAACTAGAGTTTGCTTGTCAAAACTAGAGATGGGCTAGGGTTTAAACCGAAAGTCGATATATTATATATATTTTTTAAATAAGATGTCGACTGTGCAATGCTAAAAATGTCAAAATTAAAGATGGTGCGATCTTTTTTGTTTATGTACCGGCGGAAAACTTTTTTGTTTGAGAGCCGATTTCGATGAAACGCGGTTCGGGGTATTATTTTAACAAAAAAACAGCAACGCAATGGTAAATATATAAAAAATTCAAGATGGCGGTCAACTTTTTTGTTTGTGGGCCGATTTCAATGAAACTCGATTCGAGGTACTATTTTAATAAGATAACAGCAACACAATGTTAAAAATGTAAAACATCCAAGATGGCGGCCAACTTTTTTGTTTGTGGGCTGATTTTGATGAAACTTGGTTCGGGGTACTATTTTAACAAAAAAACAGCAACGCAATATCAAATATATATAAAATCCAAGATTGCGGCCAACTTTTTTGTTTGTGGGCCGATTTCGATGAAACTCGGTTCAGGGCACTATTTTCACAAAAAAACAGCAATGCAATGTTAAATATATAAAAAAATTCAAGATGGCGGCCAACTTTTTTGTTTGTGGGCCGATTTCGATAAAACTCGCTTCGAGGTACTATTTTAGCAAGATAACAGCAACGCGACGCGATGTTAAAAATAAAAAAAACCAAAGATGGTGGCCAACTTTTGTGTTTGTGGGCCGATTTCGATGAAACTCGGTTCGAGGTACTATTTTAATAAGATAACAGCAACGCAATGTTAAAAATATAAAACATCCAAGATGGCGGCTAACTTTTATGTTTGTGGGCTGATTTTGATGAAACTTGGTTCGGGGTACTATTTTAACAAAAAAACAGCAACGCAATATTAAATATATAAAAAATCCAAGATGGCGGCCAACTTTTTTGTTTGTGGGCCGATTTCGATGAAACTCGGTTCAAGGCACTATTTTCACAAAAAAACAGCAACGCAATGTTAAATATATACAAAATTCAAGATGGCGGCTAATTTTTTTGTTTGTGGGCCGATTTCGATGGAAATCGGTTCGAGGTACTATTTTAGCAAGATAACAGCAACGCAATGTTAAAAATATAAAAATCCAAGATGGCGGCCAACTTTTTTGTTTTTGGGCCGATTTCTATGAAACTCGATTTGGGGCAATGTTTTAACAAAAAAACAGCTATGCAATTGTGACGTTTTGTCGTTTGATAGTAATAAATCCATTTTATTGTTATGATTTTGAATCAAATTGAAAGGATAATAGTAGTATTTTAGTTTAATAGCCTGGCAACACCGCCGCTTAGCTCCGCCGTTTCCCGCCATATTTTCCCGCCATTTGTAGTGGAATGGGGAGGTAAGCGGTGGGGATAGGCGGCAGAACGGTCGACGAAAGTCAGTTGCGGGCGCAGTCACTGTTCAACCGTCGAGAAGCCAAGTAGTTAGGGAAAACTGCTAACGTATCGTTGCTATAGCCTAGTTAATAATATTCATGGTGTATTCCAGTGAAGAAAGTAAAAGCGGTTTACCTTTATTACTGTAGTTTCATTATAAATCAGCAGTGGAAGAACCAAGGTATGTACGCTCACGATTTTTAACGTTTTAAACCGAGCTAAAATTACGAAATTCAGTTGGGTAGTTTCAAATTTTATTGCATTGAAAGAGATTCTTACTTTTACTATTTGCACTGCCATGCATACACAACTCGCACTCATTGCACGTGGCCGAGGCTACACTTCGGCCGTGCATACACAACTCAGTCATTGCACGTGGTCGAGGCTACACTTCGATCGTGCATACACACTCGACAATCATTGCACGTGGCCGAGGCTACACTTCGGTCGTGCATACACTGCACATGCACACAAAACTACACTCAGCGTCGTCAGCATGATGAAATAGTGCGTTGATATTGGAATAGTAATGTCCATGATTGTAAAGCGAGGTCATGAAATGAAAGTTTTTTTATCTGCCCAACTGTAACTTTCGTGATTTAAACTCTGGGTATGCATTACATAATGAATTATGAAAATAAGAACTGTGTATATTTTAAGTACATATCTATGTTACTGCGTATTTTTATTTCGGACAATGTGTTCCGCAGAGGTTATTAAGTTATTTTTTATATTTCATACCATTGTAATTGTCGTTAGTAGTCGACCTTGACACTGTACCCTGGGGATGTGCGGATACGGAGAATAAAACGGATAACGTGATACCTTATGTAGAATTGGCACCAAGTTATGTCGATCTTCAAAAGGGTTTTAGTAGTACCATGACGCTATAGTCGTAGTTTAAAGCTCGGTTACGCGTAAGAATTTGTCTGTCTTTTACTTTACGTGTAAAGAATATGGAGGGTAGCCTCACTTCTGTACTTTTTCTGTGTTTTTTTTTGATCACCTTTATCTCAATTATCTTTTTTTTTTATAAAGGTTAATGGAGCTACTTCACAGTATGTTAAAGTGTATTTCGATGTAGAATTCAGTACGTTTCCGCTATAATTTGCGCCAAAAATGTGAACCTACGCAAGCACTTTTGATGATATCCTTATTTTTCTTGCAATTGTCTGTGAGGTTCATACGCAATTTGATCTTTTAGCTACTAGAAAATCTCTTTAGCTTGTCGTGTTTTCTTTTTGTTTGTTTTTGTGGCTACATCTTTACGCTCTCTATATAAGGGTATGACCCCCGCAAACCATGTTTTCCTATGATGGACCCTTAAAGAGTTTTATTATAATTCAAGAAGTTAATTCTTATTCTATTAAGAGGCCGTTTACAAAAATTGCCGATTTCACTAATTAACGTGATTTCAGAGAAGTGATCTTACAGTTAAAAAACTGTGTCTACTTATCTTATACGAAAGATCTGGTGTACGAGCTACGTTTATTTTTTTTATTTTTTCCATGGTGATGCGCAGTATGTTTACTAGTAAAAGATTATAATTTTGATTTATGTGTTCCTAAATGAATGATTTAAGTTTACTTTGAAGCACATTATTTGTCCTATATTAGTTTTGAAGAAATATAACTTAAACTTCGGTTTACTAGTAAAAGGTTATAATTTTGATGTCATTTTTATGTTCCTAAATGTTTTTTTAGTTTTGTAAAAAATATAACGCTTTTAAAACTAATCGTTGTTGGTAGGAAATATTTCGCTACTTTGAAATTTTATTTAAAGAGAACCGGCTCTTAGGTATTTCTATTCTAGGCATATTTGTTTTCTATAAATTTTTGAGACGAGGTTAGACGCGCCTTCGGTTTACAAGGCTAGACGTGCCTTCGGTTTAAAAGGCTAAACGCGCCTTCGGTTTAAAAGGCTAGACGCGCCTTCGGTTTGAAAGGTTAGACGCGCCTTCGGTTTACAAGGCTAGATGCGCCTTCGGTTTACAAGGCTAGATGGGCCTTCGGTTTGAAAGGCTAGACGCGCCTTCGGTTTACAAGGCTAGATGCACCTTCGGTTTAAAAGGCTAGACGCGCCTTTGGTTTGATATGCTAGACGCGCCTATGGCTTAAAAGGCTAGACGTACATTCGGTTTAAAAGGCTGGACGCGCCTTCGGCTTACAAGGCTAGACGCGCCTTCAGTTTACAAGGCTAAATGCGCCTTCGGTTTATAAGGCTAGACGTGCTTTTAGTTTACCAGATAAGATTTATTTATGTTGTATTAATTAAGTACCTACATTAAAGATGTACATAATATTTGTAAATACCGTCACTCCTAGTCCCTAGTATATTTGAATTTACTTATATGAAATTTATGAAATATTTCAAACTAAAATGAAACTTAGTCTAAATATTTCACCCAGCCCTATGTAATTAAACTAGATATTTATATGAATGAAAATTTATTATAACATTGACTTTCGAGGCTAGATGCGCCTTCAGTTTGGCTAGATGCGCCTTCAGTTTGGCTAGATGCGCCTTCAGTTTGGCTAGATGCGCCATCAGTTTGGCTAGATGTGCCTTTGTTTTGGCTAGATGCGCCCTCGGTTTGGCAAGATGCGCCTTCAGTTTGGCTAGATGCGCCTTCATTTTATAGGGTTAGATGCGCCTACATTTTATAAGGTTTAATGCGACTTTATTTTATAAGATTAGATGCGCCTTCGTTTCACAATCACAAGGCTAGTGCCTTCATTTCATAAGTTTAAATGCGCCTTCATTTTATAAGTTTAGATGCGCCTTCATTTTATAAGTCTAGATGCGCCGTAATTTTATATAACGTTGGATGCGCCAACATTTTATATGATTAGATAAGCCTGCGGTTTGGCTAGATGCGCCTGCGGCTTATAAGGCTAGATGCGCCTTCAGTTTGGCTAGATGCGCCTTCAGTTTGGCTAGATGCGCCATCAGTTTGGCTAGATGTGCCTTTGTTTTGGCTAGATGCGCCTTCGGTTTGGCAAGATGCGCCTTCAGTTTATGCGCCTTCAGTTTGACTAGATGTGCCTTCGGTTGGCTTGATGCGCCATCAGGTTACAGGGCTAGATTCGCCTATGGTTTGGCTAGTCGTAATTAATATCTTATTGCTTTAATTTAAATTAACATTGTACTGGCAGGCAATTATTATAATTATTAATGTCATATATCATATTTGACATTAAGGTTTAACATTTATTTTATGGGGATTTTAAATTATTTATTGGAATGATGGGTAATGAAAAGTAGTTGTAAAAATTAATGATTATCGATTTTCAAATTTAAATTTTATAATCACCTAGCTACTGACAGATTTCTACGCCTAACAAAGGCAGGATAATTATACAGATTTTGTTATATTATAATGTCATCAATGTATACTACCATATTCTGGGAAATAAATGATTTGTTTATTATTTAGATGCAAATCCAGTTTGGCTAGATGTGCCATCAGTTTACAGGGCTAGATGCGCCTATGATTTGGTTAGATGTGCCATCAGTTTGGCTAGATGCGCCTATGGTTTGGCTAGATGCGCCTATGGTTTGGCTAGATGCGCCTATGTTTTGGCTAGATGCGCCTTTAATTTGGCTAGATGCGCCTGAGATTTGGCTAGATGCGCCTACGGTTTGGCTAGAAGCGCTAGCGGTTAACAAGGCTAGGTTGTTATATGCTTATATTACATGTTTATGTGAGTACATAATGCGATTTCAATTTCATATTTGAATCGTCATCTGCAAACGATTATTTAAGTTGTTGTTGTTTAGCTTAGTGCACAGGCCCTTGAATATTGGAGTACTTTCACAAACAATCAGAAGTCAATTACGAACGAAGATCTATCAAAAAATAAGTTTTGAGACTTTAGTCCGCGTTCTTCTTTAAGACACAACTTCATTTTACTTGGTTATCTCTTGGTTTATAATATATTATTGCAATTGGATGCTAATGTAGTTATGGTTAATTTGAATAAATTATATTTATGTTTGAGAAAATAAGTCTTACAATATTAGGTACCTAGCAGTGCGTAAGCTACTATTATATGAACCATTTGTCCTTAAGTGTGGTGTTTAGGCGACTAGGTATGTTGCGTCAATGGGCCAAGTGTGTTCTTGAGTGTGGTACTTAGTAAGCGGCAAGTGTATCGCATCTATGGGCCAGACTAGGTATGTTGCGTCTATGGGCCAAGTGTGTCCTTACGTGTGGTACTAGTACTTAGTAAGCGGCCAAGTGTGTCGCGTCTATGGGCCATATGTGTCCTCAGTTATAGCTTTGGTTTGAATATAACGTCTTGACAGGCCGTGTCCACATAGTGGCAAACGGTGGCCCCGCGAGTAATGACATTTATATTCATAATTATTTATTGCATCTACTAATTACATTAGCAATTACTAAAACTGAGCGCATTACACATAGACTTATTATATTGACATTACATAATAAAATGCAAGAGAACCACAAATTGTGGAATAAAATGAATAAATTGTCATGATAAATTAATGTTTAATAACTATGCAACTAGATATGATTAAGTATATAAATATGTGAATGTGTAATGTCACATAATATTTTTCTTATCTCATAAAGAAACAGTTCTCATGAATAGATTCAAATATTATTTCCTTTTGACTCTGATGTTTTATTTTGTTGACGTTTGTCCTATGATTTAGGGACGGTTACTGTCGTTTATGTTTTATATATTTCAGAAACATATTGCATCTGACAAGATGCCGATGCGTTATATGTCGCTAAGGTGACGACGGCGCGATGTGCGATGCCTGACTGGATGGTAGAAACGACTGTTGCGTTATTGGTCGATCCTAGTTTTGTGACACGATGACAACAGGCTGCGACGGCTAATAGGTTTCAGCTGCAATTATCTGGTTGAACATAGAAACGGACCCAAATTCCTATGCATTGATTTATCAAATATATTTAAATCTTATTCAGAACCTGTTAAAATAGGTAGTTCTAGTCTAGCTAAATTAAATATTATAAGTACCTAGCTCATGGTGTGAATTGTGAAATAAATAAAAATAATATATACTCATAATGATTGTTGCAACGCAACTTTAATAATTAAACGATTACCTTGCGTTTTACATAGCTAGCAAGTGTAGTAAATTGAAATTGTATACCTATTGTGGGTTTAATAAGTTGATATCATTGATAATTTCAGTTAGGTAGTCGGCAGCACGTCACGTTATCTGTTAAAAGTCGACAATTTGTAATTGAATTTGTTTACCCTTTCATGGTAAATAGGCTGTCGACTGTTATATTTACTTTTTGTACTTTTCTCTTATTAAATATTTTAATAAAATTTATAATTTAGTAGAAAGAACTAATAAGAAATGTTGTACTTTCATAAATAATTTGATTGCTTATTGTGGTAAAAATTTTTTAATAATTTTAAGATGTTTTAGAGTTAATATTTGTGTCACAATCTTACTGGCTGTTAAAAATGTTATAACTTTATGATCTCATGATCATACTAGGCGCGATAAGTTACAACAGTTAGTTCCTCTTGTAAATAAATTATTAAATATAAAAGACGGAGGTCGACAACCCTCTCCAAGTTTTCTTTCGCCATTTCTTTCTTGGAGGGCCTCCCATTTTTGAAATGGTGGCAGATTCAGTAGATTCTCTCTTTTTAGCATTCATTAATCCACAAAATTAATTATAACAATTAAGTAAATGAGAATTCTCAAATTAAAAAAATATAACAATACGTTAAACCCAATAAGTTTGTTTAATAGAATGCGGTATTAGTTAACATACAACCGGCCGAATGTGACGATATTATTATGAAAGTATTGAGTTGACAATTATAACCTATAATATTGTTGAGTTGACCGTGCACGAGGACATGCACGAGGTCAGGATGGACGAATGTGACGTTTTGTCGTTTGATAGTAATAAATCCATTTTATTGTTATGATTTTGAATCAAATTGAAAGGATAATAGTAGTATTTTAGTTTAATAGCCTGGCAACACCGCCGCTTAGCTCCGCCGTTTCCCGCCATATTTTCCCGCCATTTGTAGTGGAATGGGGAGGTAAGCGGTGGGGATAGGCGGCAGAACGGTCGACGAAAGTCAGTTGCGGGCGCAGTCACTGTTCAACCGTCGAGAAGCCAAGTAGTTAGGGAAAACTGCTAACGTATCGTTGCTATAGCCTAGTTAATAATATTCATGGTGTATTCCAGTGAAGAAAGTAAAAGCGGTTTACCTTTATTACTGTAGTTTCATTATACAATGTTAAAAATATATAAAAATCCAAGGTGGTGGTCAACTTTTTTGTTTGTGGGCCGATTTTGATGAAACTCGGTTCGCGGTACTATTTTAACAAAAAAACAGCAACGCGATGTTCCAAATATAAAAAGTTCAAGATGGCGGCAAACTTTTTTGTTTTACGGGCCGATTTTAGTGAAACTTGATTTAGGGCACTATTTTTCCAAGAAAACAGCAACGCATGTTAAAAATATAAAAATTCCAAGATGGCAGCTAACTTTTTTGTTTGTGGGCTGATTTTGATGAAACTCGTTTAAGAGTACTATTTGAACAAGAAAATAGCAACGAAATGTTAAAAAAAAATCCACGATGGCATCTAAATTTTTGTTTGTGCCTGATATCGATGAAACCCGGTTTCGGGTATTATTTTTAAAAGAAAACAGCAACGCAAAGTAAAATACCGGCCAAGTGCGAGTCGGACTTGCGCACGAAGGGTTCCGTACCAAATGAGCAAATAATCACTTTTGTGGTATGGGAGCTTTTCTTATTTGTTTTTCTTTTTTTCCAACCGAGTTACATCGAAATAAACCCAAAAACATAGTTCACCGCTATCAACCCTTTGTCATTTTTAGGGTTCCGTACCCAAAGGGTAAAAACGGAACCCTATTAGTAAGACTCCGCTGTCCGTCTGTCTGTCTGTCACAAGGCTGTATCTCATGATCCGTGATAGCTAGACAGTTGATTTTTTTACAGATAATGTATTTCTGTTGCTGCTACAAGAAAAAATACTAAAAAAAGAATAAAATATATGTTTAAGGGCTGCTCCCATACAGCAAACAGTTTTTTTTGCTGTTTTTGGTACAACACCCTTCATGCGCGAGTCCGACTCGTACTTGGCCGATTTTTAACATTTTTATTTATATTGATATTGCTGTTTTCTTATCAAAATAGTACCCTGAACCAAGTTTAATCAAAATTGGCCCACAAACAAAAAGTAAGATGTTATCTTGGATTTTTTTATGGTTTTAACATTGGGTTGCTGTTTTCTTATCAAAATAGTACCCCGAACCGAGTTTCAGCGAAAGCGGCCCACAAACAAAAAAGTTGGCCGCCATCTTGGATTTTTTATTTTAGCATTGCGTTGCTCTTTTATTGTTAAAATAGTACTCCGAACCGAGTTTCATCGAAATCGGCCCACAACCAAAAAAGTTGGCTGCCATCTTGGATTTTTTATATTTTTAACATTGCGTTGCTATTTTCTTATCAAAATAGTAACCCCGAACCGAGTTTAATCGAAATCGACCGATAAACAACAAAGTAGGCCATCATCATCATCATCATATCAGCCACACGACACCCACTGCTGGGTATAGGCCTCCCCTAAGGATCTCCACGACGATCGGTCCTGCGCTGCCTGCATCCACTGGCTTTCCGCGACCTTCACCAGATCGTCGGTCCACCTTGTCGGGGGCCTACCCACGGAGCGTCGTCCGGTGCGCGGTCGCCATTCCAGAACCTTTCTGCCCCAACGGCCATCGGTTCTTCTCGCTATGTGTCCCGCCCATTGCCACTTCAGCTGAGCAATCCTTCGAGCGATGTCGGTTACTTTAGTTCTCCTGCGGATCTCCTCGTTTCTGATTTGATCACGTAGGGAAACGCCGAGCATGGCTCTCTCCATTGCACGCTGAGCGACCTTGAGCCTCCTTATGAGACCCATAGTTAGCGGCCACGTTTCACTGCCGTAAGTCATCACTGGCAACACACACTGTTCATAGACTTTCGTCTTGAGACACTGAGGTAAGTCGGACGCGAAGATTTTTCGAAGCTTCCCGAATGCTGCCCACCCGAGTTGGATTCGGCGAGAGATCTCTTTCTCGAAGTTGGACCTACCTAACTGGACTGCCTGTCCTAGGTATACGTAATGGTCAACAACTTCAAGTGTAGTGTTCCCAACATGAACTGGAGAGGGTACAACATGGGCATTTGACATAATTTTCGTCTTTTCCATGTTCATCCTAAGACCCACTCTTTGGGAAGCACTACGGAGATCTTCGAGCATTGTGTTCAGGTCTTCCATGGTCTCAGCCATAAGGACTATATCATCGGCAAAACGAAGGTGTGTTAGGTACTCGCCATTAATGTTGATGCCGAGTCCTTTCCAGTCCAAGAGCTTAAAGATGTCCTCCAACGCAGCTGTGAACAGTTTCGGAGAAATAACGTCTCCCTGTCTCACACCACGCTGCAGTTGGATAGGATTTGTGTTCTGGTTCTGTACTCGGATCGTCATGGTGGCATTTTGGTATAAGTACCTCAACACCTCGATATACCTATAGTCCACTTGGCACCTTTGGAGAGACTGCAGCACCGCCCAGGTTTCAATCGAATCAAAGGCTTTCTCATAGTCCACGAACGCCAAGCAAAGTGGCTCATTATACTCCTCGGTCTTCTGTATAACCTGCCGCAGCGTATGGATGTGGTCTATGGTGCTAAAGCCTTTTCGGAACCCGGCTTGTTCGGGAGGTTGGAAGTCGTCGAACTTGCGAGCGAGACGATTCGTAAGGACTCTCGAAAACAACTTATAGACATGACTCAGAAGCGAGATGGGTCTATAGTTCTTTAAGAGTAGGCCACCATCTTGGAATTTTTATATTTTTAACATTGCGTTGCTGTTTTGTTGTCAAAATAGTACGCCGAACCAAGTTTCATCGAAATCGGCTCTCAAACAACAAAGTTGGCCGCCATCTTGGATTATTTATATTTTTAACATTGCGTTGCTGTTTCCTTGTTAAAATACTACTCCGAACCGAGTTTCATCGAAATCGGCCCACAAACAAAAAAGTTGGCCGCCATCTTGGATTTTTATATTTTTAACATTGCGTTGCTGTTTTCTTGTCAAAATAGTACCCCGAACCGAGTTTCATCGAAATCGGCCCACAAACAAAAAAGTTGGCCACCATCTTATATTTTTTATCATATAATTTTTTTCAAATGAGAACATTGCGTTTTTTCAATGCTAGCAACCATTTTAGTAGATAAGTAGTTGTCGAATTGCGTGGAATCTTAATTATGTAATTGAGATGTGTTTAACTTTTAATTGATCAACTAAGTAAATGCGGGGGAAATTTTTTCCCCGTACTGGCAACATTTTCATAAAATATGAAGTGACAAATATAGTTATTTTTGATGAATGATTTACGTAAAAATGTAAGTGAAAACACGTTAATTAGACGTGAAATGTTATCTACAATCTTTCTAGTGTTTTTTCGATGTAATGTGACCTGATTGTGACATCCGTTCATTGCGCAAACCCTCATTTTTATTGAAATTTTCGGGAGTTGTGTTCGACACGAATATCACTTGAGAAATGGCGGCCATGGCGGGCCGAATAGTCATACTTAGCCATTCTGGCTCAGTTTGAGTTGCCTCACCATACGGACGCGGACTAGGTATCTGGTTACAGCAAAATCCTTTGTCTACTTTTTTACAAATAGCATTGTAATTTTTAGACTAATAGTTAGATTAAAAAAAGTCAAATTGTTAGGTTAATTTAAACGAAAAAAGTTAGGCTACACGTTACATAACACAGTTAAACGAACCTAATTTTGTTACTGATAACCAGTAGTTCGCAAGTCCGTAGATTAGGGCCTACTAGTAACCAAATTTTGGTAACTGTTAACTAATCATTTTTTTCAGTGTATAAAGCCAATTTGAATGCAGAGATACGAGACGAACGACGAATGAGAAATTTATACGATCGTTCTGTGTGAATATTGCGTAGAGAAAAATAGTACTTACCTCAACGATATGTTAAAACAACTTACCTACTTTGTTTCTTAGCTTTTTTTCTAAGTAGTGAGCTCCTGCCTTTAACACATTATTTTTATTTTAAAGTAATTTTGTTCAACATAAAACCATTACAGACCTACTGCACGTTTCGGGATTCGAACCCCTAACTACCGCTGCATCTTACGGTAGTTACAAGATTAACCATTTACCTACTTACATCAATAAAAAAACAATAGTTATTTGTTATACAAGTGACCAAAATCAATTTGTGCTGCGAGTGCTGACTTTAAATCACGAACTAGCGAAGCACCTAGTCTAAAATTGAATCACGAGCATATTAGCGAGTGATTCTAATATATATATATATATATATGTCGCAGGCGTATTGTATATTTAGCCGTATTACATAGCAACTAGCCGTTTTAGAAAACGGCGCCGTATTGTAATGCGGCGGATTAAAAATACGCCGTATTCAAAACGGCTGATCAAAAGTACGCCGCATTGAATAGTGCGCTTTGCGATTTTCAATACGGCTAGCCGTAATGTAATTGGGCGGTTCATAAGCCGCTTTTCCGTCAGTTTTTAGTTCTAATTATCAACACTTGCGGCGCTGCCTACCATAACAATAAAAATGGCGTCAAGATCGGATATTGCATCGAAAATAAGTAAGAATACGGATGTATTAAATCAAGAAAACGTGCCAAATGTGTACAGATAATTGTTTTAAGGACAATTTATAATGTGCAGTTAAATAGTTTTTACGCAGCTCAATGCGGAAGTGTGAAAAAACCGTGGATTAAAGAACGAGATTAAAACTGCTAAGGTGGCAATGGTTTCTGATGTTGTGCGGAATCCTACGCAATATTATTGGTGTAAAAATACATCGTAATGAGTGTAGCCAGTGAAGATTAAAGAAACATATTTCGTAAGACCCTACTTTTTGAGCAGTGCCCAAAGAACAAATTTTTTATGCATTACATTTACAAAAAAAAGTGAACTTTTAAAAAGATTTGAAATTATTTAAGGGGCCGTAATAGGAAAACAGGGTTTGCGCGGGCCATTTTTTTATATAGAAAACATAAACTTGTAGTCACCAAAAAAATCATACGACAAGCTAAAGAGTTTCTCTAGTTGCTACAAACATAAAATTGTGTATAAACCTTACAGATGATTGTAAAAAAAAAACAGAAAATCTCTAAAAACGCCTAAAAAGCGCTTGTCGCGGGCCATATTTTTGGCGTAAATAATAGCGGAAACGTATTGAATTTTAAATCAAAATACACTTTAAGGTACTGTGCAGTACCTACAATGATTTTTTTCCCTTAGATATACTTTTATTTTGTATAAAATAATGGTTAAACTTCTCTATTTTTTCGGCCGAAATCCCCATACAAATTTGTATAGCGCTGCGTTGCAATTATATTAGCCGCGCTCACGCGCTCCGGAGCTCAGTGCCAGCCCGATCGTCAGAGTAGGAGCACGTCGCTTTGAGCCACGACCGCACCCGCGTATTCAAGCGTATCCATATACAAATCTCGTGCACAGTGTTTCGATTCACAATTTGTTTGATCAAAATTGTATAGTGGCAAGTATGAAAGTTATAGATTATGCTTCGAATTTACTGTGTAACTTATTATTATGAATAACTTCACGATATCTTTTATTATTTGAATTATTAGTTATTACTTGACTGGGTCCAATCCAGGGCCTGATGATGAAGCCGGAAAAAGACCACAGGAATTGTATGATAAAAACATGGTATGCCATCGAATTTGGACGCGTTAGAATCGTATTGAAAAGTACTCTGTCGGGAAGTAGTTTCCAGGGCCTGATGATGGAACCGGAAGAAGGCCACAGGAAGTCTATGATAAAACCATGCTACACCATCGAGTTTAGACTCGTTTGATTCGTCTTGACGAGTACTCTGTCGGGAAGTAGTTTCCATGGTCAGATGATGGAACCGGAAGAAGGCCACAGAAAGTCTATGATAAAACCATGCTACCCCATCGAGTTTCGGTTCATTTGATACGTCCAACTTTTTGTTTTTGGGCCGATTTTGATGAAACTCTGTTTTTTAGGGTTCCGTACCCAAAGGGTAAAAACGGGACCCTATTACTAAGACTCCGCTGTCCGTCTGTCTGTCTGTCTGTCACCAGGCTGTATCTCATGAACCGTGATAGCTAGACAGTTGAAATTTTCACAAATGATGTATTTCTGTTGCCGCTATAACAATAAATATACTAAAAACAGAATAAAATAAATATTTTAGGGGGGCTCCCATACAACGATCGTGATTATCTGCCGTTATTTGGTACGGAACCCTTCGTGCGCGAGTCCGACTCGCACTTGGCCGGTTTTTGTTACTATTTAGACAATAAAACAGCAACGCAATAATATTTAAAAAAAAACCAAGATGGCGGCCAACTTTTTTGTTTTTGGGCCGATTTCGATGAAACTCGGTTTTTAGTACTATTTCGACAAAAAACAGCAACGCAAGAATAAAAATTGAAAAAAATCGAAGATGGCGGCCAACTTTTTTGTTCTTGGGCCGATTTCGATGAAACTCGGTTTTTGGTACTATTTCGAAAATAAAACAGCAACGCAAGAATAAAAATTGAAAAAAATCCAAGATGGCGGCCAACTTTTTTGTTCTTGGGCCGATTTCGATGAAACTCGGTTTTTGGTACTATTTCGAAAATAAAACAGCAACGCAAGATTAAAAATTGAAAAAATCTAAGATGGCGGCCAACTTTTTTGTTTTAGGGCAGATTTCGATAAAACTCGGTTTTTGGTACTATTTCGAAAATAAAACAGCAACGCAAGAATAAAAATTGATAAAAATCCAAGATGGCGGCCAACTTTTTTGTTCTTGGGCCGATTTCGATGAATCTCTGTTTTTGGTACTATTTCGACAATAAAACTGCAACGCAATAATAAAAAAATAAAAATTCAAGATGGCGGCCAACTTTTTTGTTTTTGGGCCGATTTCGGTTAAACTCGGTTTTTGGTACTAATTCGAAAAAAAACAGCAGTAGGTGATTATTGGGCGTTCTGGAACACATTCACTCCAGGTCTCTCACGTCCGTTCGATCCCTGTCGTGAAGTGTTCCAAACTGCCCAATAATCAACTCGATCGCTGTAGTAAAAATTGTTTCAGGAAGCCCAGTAATCAGTTTTAAAAATCGTGTTAGCCAGTGAAGGCCTGTTCTATAATATTTCCATGCCACATCACCTAATTCCACGAGCTCTTATAAAAGATTAGTGAAACTGCACGATTGGCATCCTCTGTGAAATTAGATCGTCTGTTTATATAATATCTATGCATCATTATTTTAAACGCATTCAATTGCAAACCTCGTAGCTCTATAGTCTTGTAGAACTGTCAGCTGATAATGAAGTTTGTAAAACAAAAACAATCTTTAAAGTTAGAGTGCCTATGTTCTCCGTTACCGACTGACTCAAATCGACATGGTAGATTACTACCAAATACAATACGCTGTGTCGTTTGTGGTCCATCAAACTGTAGGAAAACAAATTTAGTCATAAGTTTATTGCTGCATAAAGAGGGTCTTCATTTTCGAAACCTGTATGTTTATTCAAAATCCTTGTACCAGACAAAATACTTATTTCTAGAAAAAGTTTTAGATAGGGTGCCCGAAATATCATATAATAAATATAATCATAATAGTGAAATATTGAGTCCGCATGAGGCTTTACCTGATTCTATTATCATTTCCGACGACGTTGCTTGTGAAAATCAAAGTAACATAAGGGATTATTTTGCAATGGGACGTCATAAGAACATTGATTGTTTTTATATAAATCAGACTTATACTAAAATACCCAAACAGCTTGTAAGGGACAATGCAAATCTTGTTATATTATTTAAACAAGATGATATTAATTTAAAACATGTTTATGATGAACATGTTGGTTCTGATATGTCCTGGGCCCAATTTCGAAAAATGTGCTCAGCTGTTTGGAATAAGCCTTACAATTATCTTGTGATAAATAAGGATTGTGAAAGAAACAACGGATGCTACAGATTGACATTTGATACATTTATAATACTGGACTAAAATACATAACAGGTTGTTACACTACGAATAAATCACTCTCATTCGTGATTCAGAACCAAGCAGTATCCTATCTAAAATGGAGAAAAATCTGAAGCAAAAAATCGTGAAATCTGCTGCGGCTGTAAAAAGAAAAGTTAAAATGATAAAGGAAGCAAAAAATTCGAATAATATTGCCCTGGAAACCATATTTAAGCCCATAGTCGAACCACTTAACTTGTTAGCAAATAAAAATGAAGAAAAGCATCAAGGGAATGAAAAACAGTTTATGCCTTCTGTGAAAAAAAATAAGAAAAATCATTTCGATAGTTCGTCCTCATCTAGTGAAGATTTTCATGAAGATTACAGTGAAGAAGATGAAATAGAATCTGATAACAACTTACACGAAAACAAAACGCTTACAGTATCGCCTTCTGAAACTCACAATATCAGCGAGGGGTCATTCAAGTCTTTGCAGTCATCGCCAAACGTTAAAGAACATACACTATCGTGGTCAACATCTTCGGATGTAATGGGTAATATACCTTTTGGAATCAGAAACGAACGCGGAAAATTGATGCTTGGTAAAACCCGCGTCTATGATGATGGCAACATCTTAAAAATAGGAACGTACACATTGAATAAAACAGATGGATTGAAAGAGCTTTTGTTTAAAAAGAAACCAAATTTAGATATAACTACTGAAGAAGATTTACATAACTATAAACTACTTTTATTAGAAACCAATGCACACAGACGCAATTATGATTCATCCAAACCAATAAACAGCAATAAAGGTTTTAAGTACATGAACGTCATAAAACCTCTATTTAAGTTTGCTAGAAATGCAACTACAAGTGTGGAGAGTCTTTCGCATGGAGAAGGTATTAAGGTACTAAAAAAAGTTAAAAAGAATACTGATTTGGTTTATTGGGATGATCCGAATGAGTTAGTAGAACGATTAAAAATATTACTCGCCTCACGAGATGCGGGTAACACTGGCTTAGACAATGAAATTGTCGCAATTATTGAAGAACTGTGGGAAGCAGGAATAATCAAGAATTTAAAATATAAAGAACGCTTGACAGGGAAATGGATCAGTATGAAAAAGTCATCAGAGCAGCAATGAACATTGACAAGTTTGGCCATCATGTTCATAAGCGTCTACGATTAGCAGAATATATTGATACCTTCAGCGATACATTAGTGAAGTCAGATACAGGACACTACGATTTAAAATCATCAAAATTGAAAGGTTTAACGTCTCCAGACGAAGACGACGAAGCAGTAAATAAAGCTTATTTAGATAAAACAGTTCATGAACTAAGAGACGAAATAAAAAAAGTATCTCTTGATGTTAAAAAATATCTCAATAACTTGGAAAAGGTGACTTCAAATCGTTTGGGTAATTTATATTATACTAAAACAGAGATAGATAATTTGATTAAACTAAAAAATAAAAATGAGTAAAAAAGACATCGTCAATGAACTTCACAAAGCAGCAAGAAGAAATTTCCCGCGGCGATGTACAATCATAAAAGGAATAGATGATTTATGGCAAGCTGACCTTATGGATTTCTAGAAATTTGCACATTCCAATAAAGGATTCAAATACATTTTGATAGTAATAGATACTTTATCAAAATATGTGTGGGTAAATCCTTTAAAATCAAAAGACAAACAATGTGTGACACATGCGCTGCAAGAGATACTAACAAATTCATCACGAAAACCTAAATATTTACAAACTGACTTAGGCAAGGAATTTTATAATGATACTTTCAAAAAATTATTAGAAGAATATAATATAAATCATTATTCTACCTACTCTGTAAAAAAAGCTTCTATTGTAGAACGAGTAATACGTACTTTAAAACATAAAATTTACAAACTTTTTAGTTTGCACGGTCATTACCAATGGTTGGGGCAAAATTTAAATTCAGTTGTAGAAAACTATAATAATACTACTCACCGTATAACTAAATTTAAACCTATTGAAGTCAACAAAGAAAACCAGATGGTTATAAAGTCTAACATTATTAAATCACAAAGACCTAAGATAGATCGCAAACCTAAGTTTCAACTTGGTGATCATGTTCGTATTAGTAAATATAAAGGAGATTTTTACAAGGGTTACACCCCTAACTGGTCCACCGAGATATTTGTAATAATTAAGGTAAATCATACGAATCCACCTACTTACCATTTAGAAGATAAACACAAACAGAGGATTTTAGGATCTTTCTACGAATATGAATTACAAAGAACTAAATTTCCTGATCTTTATCTCATCGAAAAAGTTATAAAAAGAAAAGGTAGAAAACTTTTTGTAAAATGGTTAGGTCTCAGCGATAAAGAGAATAGTTGGGTTGATAAAAATGCGCTAGTTTTGTAATATAAATGAAGCGATGTAATTAGATTGAACTCACTTTAAGAACATCAATGAAGGAAGGAAGTGGTATTATAAACGACTTAATAAATAACTTACCGATTGAGTTACATATCCCTGGTTATCAGTTTTGTGGCCCCGGAACAAAACTTAAAAAACGGTTACTAAGAGGTGATCGAGGTATAAATAAATTAGATGAAGCTTGTATGTATCACGATATCGCCTATAATAACAGTGATTTGAGTGTTCGACATAAAGCTGATTTACAACTTTTGAATATGGCTAAGAAAAGATTGAAATCAAAGGATGCTGGGAAACGAGAAAAAGTAGCTTCATGGATTGTAAAAAATGCAATGAAAGCAAAACTTAAAGCTGGTGCTGGTGTTCGATCTTTTATGTCAATTGTAAAAAAAATACAAACACAAATAAAAAAATTAAAATCTAAAGACAATCGTACAGCTATAAAATATGCACATGCAGCCGCCAAAAAATTGTTTACAAATAAAAAAGGAATACGGTTGCCACGGTGTATTCCTATTCCAAAAAGTGGAGGTTTCTTACCTCTTATTCCAATCTTCGCTGGATTATCAGCTCTAGGTTCACTTGCTGGAGGTGCAGCAGGTATAGCAAAGGCTGTCAATGATTACAAGGCTGCTCAGAAAAATCTTCAAGAATCTGAACGGCATAACAAGATGATGGAAGCTGTAGCTTTAGGAAAAGGACTGTATATCAAGCCTCATAAAAAAGGAGCTGGTTTATATCTGAATCCTTCAAAAAACGAATGAAACGGCTACCCAGACGCCCTCTCACTAATTTAGATATATTAGAGCATGCTTCTGATATTCCACACTTTCGAGGAGTTTTCATGAGAGATGCACTACCTTTAAAACCACGAAAGATCGAGTGTGCTATAATAAATTTAGATAGTTCTGATAATCCCGGAACCCATTGGGTAGCCTACGTTAAGCATAATGACTACTGTGAATATTTTGATAGTTTTGGCAATCTTAAGCCACCGTTAGAATTGATAAATTATTTAAGGTACATGTCTATAAACTATAATTATGTACAGTATCAAAAGTTTGGAGCTGTAAACTGTGGTCATCTTTGTTTAAAATTTTTAAGAGACTATTGGAAATAACATTTAAATTGATAATGAAATTAAAAAACTTATCAGTACAAAAATGTCTTTCACTGTGTCAATAACTGGCAGAGGAGAATCTTTAATAACAAATTACTCGCCAACCTTGCAATTACGCGGAGAATATGAGTGTGGGCTCTTATATTTTTCAACTTTTAATTCTATCCCGAACATAGATGAAAGAAATAATAAATTTTATTACGGTAGTGATAAAGTTATCGAAATACCTGAAGGGTCCTATGAACTTCAAGATATTTGTGATTTTTTGAAAAGTAACATTAAAAATGCTACGCTAAAATTAACTTGCAATAATAATACATTAAAAACTTGTATATACTGTTCCGAAAATGTGTACTTCGATAAAAATGATTCTCTTGGTAAAATTTTGGGCTTTGGTATGGATACAATAAAAGCTAATATAAGCACTGAGTCTCGGTATCCTGTCAGCATTTTATCAACAACTGTAGTGCGCATCGAATGTGATGTCATCAGCGGGTCATTTGTGAACGGGAAAGCAAGTCACATTATTTACGAATTTGTGCCTAACGTACCACCAGGTTATAGAATCATCGAAATACCTAAAAACTTAATTTATTTTCCCGTCAATCAGAGTTCAATCAACGCTATTAACATAAGGTTGTTAGACGCTGAAAATAAGCAGATCAACTTACGTGGTGAAGAAGTACAGCTGTATTTACACTTTAGAAAAAAATGATAAATTTTAATAAAACCCCATCCGCATCTACTGTTCAAGTCAGTTCTAAAAGATCCTCTCAGAAAAGAACACCGCTTCGTTTAAATAAGAAGCTAACCAAAAGCAATAAGGATTTTTTAAAACTACTGGGCTTGTTAAAATGAATATTTTAAATATTACTCAACCGGCATCGTACGATAACAGCATTGAAAGTTTCGAATATCATTCGTATAAACCATATGTAACGAGTTTTAACAAGAACGATGAAATACGAATACCTATTAATCAGCAAGATTTGTATGTGTTACCTGCACTCAGCAGTTTGTACATTGAGGGCGTAGTCAATGTGTATAAGTATAACAGTACTACTAAACAAAAAGAAAGAGTGACAAGTGTGCATTTTGTTAATAACCCAGCATTGTTTCTTTTTCAAGATATTCGTTATGAATTAAATGGTGTAGAAATAGATAAGGTAAAAAATGCAGGGATTTCTACAACTATAAAATCTTATCTTTCGTTGAATGAAAACGAATCGAAATGTGCAAAAGTTTGGGGCTGGTCACCTACAGGTACGACCAATGTCAACAATGGAGTATTCTCTGCATCAATACCTCTGAACAAAATATTAGGCTTTGCAGAAGATTATGAAAAAATTATAATTAACTGTAAACATGAGTTAGTACTATTGAGAAGCAATACAAATCTCAATGCTTTAAAACTAAATACCGATGAAGTTGTGGAGGATATAATAATAAATAAAATTGTCTGGCGAGTTCCGCACATTAAAGTATCAGACCGCGAAAGAATTAATTTATTAAAGCATTTAGAAAAAGATCGTCCCATTACAGTAGCATTTCGTAATTGGGACTTGTATGAGTATCCATTACTACCCAAAACACGTAAACACGCGTGGTCTATTAAAACCTCATCACAGGTTGAAAAACCACGATTTGTAGTTATTGCTTTTCAAACTAATCGTAAACATAATGCGAAAGAGTCTATGGCAGAGTTCGATCATTGCTTTATTCGTGATGTAAGAGTATTTTTAAATTCATCATATTACCCTTATGAAGGACTGAATATAAATTTTGCTGACAACAAGTTTTCGTTAATATACGAACAGTATGCAAGATTTCAGCAGTCTTATCATGGTCGTAGACCAGAGCCGTTGTTGAGTTTGAAAGAGTTCAAAGAAATTTCCCCCTTATTTGTTGTTGACTGTTCTCGCCAACACGAAATGCTAAAGGGATCAATTGACGTTCGTGTGGAAATAGAAGCAGATCAAGAGATACCTGATCAGACCGCCGCATATTGCCTTATACTGAACGACTGCATATTTGAATATAAGCCTCTGAGTAACATCGTTAAAAAACTATCATGAATAAAGATATTATAATAGTGGATGTGCAAGGTTTTAAAAATGATAAAAATGAATTCATATTAAAAGAATTAGTTATAGGCACATCTGAACACACTCAAATCTTTTTAATTAAACCTCCATATCCATTCTCTACACTGACTCTCGAAGAAAGGAAACATGTTTGGTGGATAGAAAGAAACAGAGGATACCGATGGAGTGAGGGATATATTGACTACAGAGAATTTAAAAGACTCATTAAACCTTACCTTAGAGAACGCAAAATCATAGTGAAAGGAGAAGAGAAAGTTAAATGGGTGCGTGAATTATGTGGTCATGAAAATGTTTTAGATATTAGTGTTAAGGGTATACCTAATCTAGAAACTCTAAGTAAACTTTACTGTAAAGATATGTTTGCATACAATTGTTTTAACCATATAAAATATTGTGCTTTGAAAAATGTAATTTGTATAAGAAAATGGATATTAGAAAATAAAATACCAATGTATGATTTTTTTCAATAAATAAATAAGTGTACATTTAAAATCTTTTTTTCATTTACCTACCTAATTACGTTTTATATAGAAATAAAACGACATAATTCCTTTAAAGTTTAATTCATTAAAAGGTAATTTTATTACATTCTTATTTAATAAACACACAATTACACAGTAAAAAATGTTTTTACATTTGTACAACTAAATCTAGCCTTCAAAAATTTTAAATGTAAGTAGGTATTATCTTTAAATGTATCTCTATAGGTTTATAAGTAACTAGAGATGTTACGCATAAAACCTACATGAGAACTTTAATTTACAAAAATAATTTGATTCAAAGCTTTAAAAACTATAGCTGTAACCACATATTTTTTTTGATATGTTGCTTATTAGACCTTCCGCCTGGTCCATAATCTGGTCCATGTCTTCCGACACCACATACTGCGCAGACAGTAGGGCATCCTCCGACGAGTCACCCAGCGCTTCTTGTTCTAGGTCTACTATCTCAATTTTAATTAGACGTCGTCCTTTCTTCGGCGGGCTCTTCACCACGAAGGACTGCTGCGTGTTGTGTGAGTGCTTGAGGAAGGACGATCTCTTCTTTCGCTTCCTCTTCTGCGTGTCATACGCCGCCTTCCGTATTTTGAGCTCCAACGGCGTTTCTTCGTGTGGTGGCTCTACAACCCAAGGCGGGATCATCTGCGTCCATCCTTCTAGAGGGTCCTGCGCGTTTTGTAAGACCGGAGATGGTGAGCGCAGGTCTTCTACGAGAAGCTCGGTGTTCACTGACATGGCCTGAAACAAATAATATGAGTCATATATTTAAAAGCGAACAGATTCCTATATTTATTGTGTAAATACATTCAACTTATATTTAAAAAGCAACTTACCATCGACTTTGTTGCAGCCGGTGCAGATGACTTTTTTGATGTTGGCGCCTTCCTTTTTACCGCTTTTGCAGGTTTCGGCTCTTTCTTGGAACTAAAAAAAACTGGATATAAATAAACGACCAAAGATACGCACACATCACATATCATATCATAACTCTTAAAATATAGTGTACGTCAAGATTACATGTTGAATAAACTTAGCCATAAAATAGTAAGTATGTAAAATGTAAAGGAAAAAATATAAGTACCTAAGTAATTGTTGTAAATGTAACTATAAAAGTGATATTTTAATAATAACAATCTAAGACTTAAATTTTAAAGTGTAAGTAAGTTTAATTAATACATACGTTACTTTGGAAGTCGTTTCCCCATCGGTGTCCGATTCGACGAAATCTTCCACGACCTGTTTTCTGGCGCCTTTGCTGCGCTTATTGTTGTAGTATTCGGAGTCCGACCTGCAAGTTATTATTACTAACATTAGATAATTAATAATTTACAGAATTTAAGATAAAATTTACTCCCGAATGAATTTAGATTTGATAAAAAAATATTTCCTTTTTATTTGTTACGTTTGAAACTCAAATTGAACAGAGGGCCGAGTGTAAGTTTGCAAATATGCAAACGTTACCATCGCGTTTGATATCATTGTGGTAAAGTAATAAGATCGAGATTTAAAACTTTTCACACAAACACGATAGTAACTTAAGCAGGTTTACAAATTTACCTTATCGGATTAGTATTCATCACTAGAAAATCATTTAGTAAAATAACAACTTACGAACATTATGGCAATAGCACGGATCCTCGTTTTGCTCGTGTGAGTTGTACAGTGAGCTTGCGGTGATGGCAGAGCAGCTGGCTGATGGTCAGCGTGTGGGCGGGCGGGGCGCTGGCGCTGGGCAGGGGCTGGCAGAGTGCTCACGCAGAGAGAGGATGGAGCAGTCGGATGGATGACTGGCAAACCGCTGGTGACGGAGAGGCAGAGTGTCTTTGCTAATAGTGACGGAGCAGCACCACAATTTGTAACACTTATTGATCGGAAATTGTTTTAAATAGGTTGTTTTTGCTGAATCTTCAATAATTTCTTAATCAGGATTGAAAAACATTTTATTATATTCGTGTGTTTATTATTTGAAAAATCTTCAGTTTAATGGAAAATTATATTGTAAGTAAAAAAAATGCGAAACTTTTTGTTGTTTTTTAATATTAAATATTTTATTTGACAGAGCACCACAAAAATTTATAAAATAAACTGGACCTGAAACTGAAACAGGTTCTTGTCACTCCTCATGTGATAATGATATACTTAAGTTAAACTACAAACTAAATTTGTTCAGGATTATTTAGTTCCAAACTTTCTATTAAAATATAATGTATTAAATATAAATACGTGACGGTTTACAACCACTGGAAATCGTTATTACATATTTTACCAAAGTTAATTGTAATTATTAAGTATTTGCAAAATAAACATTTTATATTACGGAACGGAAGTAGTATCAGTTTAATGTCGCAAACTTGATATTCAAATAAGCCGACAATATGTAGTTAAGGCTATGTACATAATGGTTAAAATGGTAATGTCTAACTCTATTGATTTATTTTCACATTTGTGTATTTGAGGTATTTGAATAGTTTAAATGATTATTTTGTAATGATATCTAAATAAAGTTAAATTAAATAAGTATGAATTTCTCGTAGTTCTTGAAGTAATGAAGTTTTGAATGATTAGGTAGGCATTTAAAAACTAAGAAGCTACTAAAACAACGTGAGCCATCCTTAAATAACTACCTATCTAAAAACAATGACTACTTAAAAAATGCAAAATTTTATCTTCATCACGAAATATCCACACAAACTCGAACCCACAGCATGCATTTAAGTCAGAGATAATAACCATGCGACTTATCGCAATCATCAAATAAAATCAAACACCAGAAGCATGTTTAATTTTATGAAACTATACCTATATAATAATATCCGTAAGCGCACTAATATTACAATAGGTTTGTAATTCAAAACAAAGCTGCATTGTGTACACACGGCTTTATCAGAGCTAAGGTCTAAATCTGCATCGTTGGTTATAATCGACTGGCTTAGCGGTGGTAGTAAATTAAACTTCAACGGGTTCGATTCCCTCAGATATAATATTACAATAATGGTTCAGAAAAGTTGAGATGTTTTATGAAACTATGTTTTATATATTTTATAATTATCATTAAGTTCGCTGCGCTTTTGTCATCGTTTGTTTTAGCTTATTGATATCAGAAAGCAAGTTTAAGTAAAAATATTTATTTCAGTAATTAGCACAGTTTACTAAGCTTTATGTACCTTAATGACAAAAACTTATGTTTTTCAAAAGTATTATGTAAAAAAAATGGATCAACGGATTAATTTATTGACTTTGTTTAACTTATTCTGATGTTTTGCATAAATATTTCATACTGATAACAAAAAGGTCATTGGGCATTTTGTTCGAACATTTGACCTACAGCGTACACAAACTAAATCGGGCTAGGTATGTAGATAAATGTGTCTGCTACTCAGTGGTATGGGTCACATTCTTGCAGGACACGTTTAATTTTTTATCATTATGTCACAGCACTTTAATTAAAAATAAAATAAATAAAGATAATAAAACGTTTATTATGCTTGTACCACACATTTTCACAATGCTTAAAGTAAAAACTTCTGTTTTATTAACAAAAGTTTAATAACATTAAACATACAATAAAACACTTAATGTAAAATAACTTTTTTTCTGCCGGTCGGTACATAAAAAAAATAATACATATTTTGAAAAGTGGGATTGAAACTTCAATTTGAAACTGGTTTGGTCTCTGTACGCAAACATTCATCAAGTGGGTCAAATATGCCCAATAACCTTTGTTATTTCGGTTTACAAGAGCTCTAAAAGTCAATTTGTGCCCAAAAGAAAAAAATACACTTTTAACGAAACTGATTATTTTATTTATTATTAACTGGGCTTTTTGACGATATTCAGAGAATATGTGTTTATGAAATCAATGATTGTATTTCATGAAAAATTAAATCAAAAACCTTAAAAGATAATAAATATAAAAATAACGAGACAAACCGTGTGCTCTAACTAGTTTATGTTGCGAATTTATTCTCACGGTGGTAATGTGGCTTTATGGCTTACCTATTTGCTTACCTTACAAAAGTCAATACCACTGCATAGATAAACGTGATAAGTGAATTATAATATTCAATTTAAACCATTCCTTAACTCAATGCATTATGTGCGATTTTTTTCAATCACACAGTTTGAACCATGACGCAATGCACTTGCATTCGAGTCATAGTCTTGTCGTCCGCGTAAGTGAACAGTGCAGTGCAGGTTATGAGAAAACCCGAAAACTGGATAGATGGGCGGTCACCCATCTCTCGATGGCAGCATAAAGTGGTAATCTTTTCGTTGTTTTAGGTGTCGCCAACCTAATTTGGTCACCGGCACCAGTTACCTGTTGAGTTCTTTGGAGGTATATTTGCCTTATCTTTTGAATTATCATATCTGGGTGCCAACAACCACTAGGTGAACGGCACGAGCAATCAGCCGAAGAATGATAATTTCCTCAGCTTTGGCATTGACTATTATCCGATGTTCTTAATCGTATCGTATCGTGATGGAAATTCATTTCTGAGGTGCCACCAGCCAATGGGCGATGGGCATGAGCAATCGGCCGAAGAATGATATTTTCCTAAGCGTTATGATCGAAATTCGACTTCAGGTGCCATCGACCAAATTTGGCCACTGACACGAACAATCAGTCTAAAACAAAACGATAAGTTCCATAATGTCAGCCGCCGAGTGTGATCCATTATCGGTTTAAGCATCGTGCATAAATCAGTGTTACTATATTATAATGAGTGCAATACAAATGATTTGGTGTGCAGTGAGCTTAGCAGCATGTAAGTTTTACATAAAGTATATTTTATATTTATTCATCGCGAGTAGGTAGGAACTAGGGAGTTTAACCATATTTTCATACATTTAACTGGTCTTCCTGAAACAGTTTTTACTACAGCGATCGAGGTGATTATTGGGCTGTTTGGAACACTTCACGACAGGGATCGAACGGACGTGAGAGACCTGGAGTGAATGTGTTCCAGAACGCCCAATAATCACCTACTAACAGCAACGCAAGAATAAAAATTGAAAAAAATCCAAGATGGCGGCCAACTTTTTTGTTTTTGGGCCGATTTCGATGAAACTCGGTTTTTGGTACTATTCCGAAAATAAAACAGCAACGCAAGAATAAAAATTGAAAAAATCCAAAATGGCGGCCAACTTTTTTGTTCTTGGGCCGATTTCGATGAATCTCGGTTTTTGGTACTATTTCGACAATAAAACTGCAACGCAATAATAAAAAAATAAAAATTCAAGATGGCGGCCAACTTTTTTGTTTTTGGGCCGATTTCGGTTAAACTCGGTTTTTGGTACTAATTCAAAAAAAAAAACAGCAACGCAAGAATAAAAATTGAAAAAAATCCAAGATGGCGGCCAACTTTTTTGTTTTTGGGCCGATTTCGATGAAACTCGGTTTTTGGTACTATTTCGAAAAAAAAACAGCAACGCAAGAATAAAAATTGAAAAAAATCCAAGATGGCGGCCAACTTTTTTGTTCTTGGGCCGATTTCGATGAATCTCGGTTTTTGGTACTATTTCGACAATAAAACTGCAACCCAATAATAAAAAAATAAAAATTCAAGATGGCGGCCAACTTTTTTGTTTTTGGGCCGATTTCGGTAAAACTCGGTTTTTGGTACTAATTCGAAAAAAAAACAGCAACGCAAGAATAAAAATTGAAAAAAATCCAAGATGGCGGCCAACTTTTTTGTTTTTGGGCCGATTTCGATGAAACTCGGTTTTTGGTACTATTTAGAAAATAAAACAGCAACGCAAGAATAAAAATTGAAAAAATCCAAAATGGCGGCCAACTTTTTTGTTCTTGGGCCGATTTCGATTAAACTCGGTTTTTGGTACTATTTCGAAAATAAAACTGCAACGCAAGAATAAAAATTGAAAAAAATCCAAAATGGCGGCCAACTTTTTTGTTTTTGGGCCGATTTCAATGAAACTCGGTTTTTGGTACTATTTCGAAAATAAAACAGCAACGCAAGATTAAAAATTGAAAAAATCCAAGATGGGGGCCAACTTTTTTGTTTTAGGGCAGATTTCGATAAAACTCGGTTTTTGGTACTATTTCGAAAATAAAACAGCAACGCAAGAATAAAAATTGATAAAAATCCAAGATGGCGGCCAACTTTTTTGTTCTTGGGCCGATTTCGATGAATCTCGGTTTTTGGTACTATTTCGACAATAAAACTGCAACGCAATAATAAAAAAATAAAAATTCAAGATGGCGGCCAACTTTTTTGTTTTTGGGCCGATTTCGGTTAAACTCGGTTTTTGGTACTAATTCGAAAAAAAACAGCAACGCAAGAATAAAAATTGAAAAAAATTCAAGATGGCGGCCAACTTTTTTGTTTTTGGGCCGATTTCGGTTAAACTCGGTTTTTGGTACTAATTCGAAAAAAAAACAGCAACGCAAAAATAAAAATTGAAAAAAATCCAAGATGGCGGCCAACTTTTTTGTTTTTGGGCCGATTTCGATGAAACTCGGTTTTTGGTACTATTTCGAAAATAAAACAGCAACGCAAGAATAAAAATTGAAAAAATCCAAAATGGCAGCCAACTTTTTTGTTCTTGGGCCGATTTCGATTAATCTCGGTTTTTGGTACTATTTCGAAAATAAAACTGCAACGCAAGAATAAAAATTGAAAAAAATCGAAAATGGCGGCCAACTTTTTTGTTTTTGGGCCGATTTCAATGAAACTCGGTTTTTGGTACTATTTCGAAAATAAAACAGCAACGCAAAAATAAAAATTGAAAAAAATCCAAGATGGCGGCCAACTTCTTTGTTCTTGGGCCGATTTCGATTAAACTCGGGTTTTGGTACTATTTTGACAAGAAAACAGCAACGCAATAATAAAAAAATCCAAGATGGCAGCTAACTTTTTTGTTTTTGGGACGATATTGATAAAACTTGGTTTTTGTTACTATTTTGATAAGAAAACTCAGAAAACTAAAAATTTCAGGATGCGGCCAAATTCTTTAATTGTTTTTCTTTTTTTACAACCGAGTTACATCAAAATCAACCCAAAATCAAAGTCAAGTTAGTTCGCAGTCATCTTGACCTTTTGTCTTTGTTTACATTGCGTTATTCTTGTCCTTTATGGGAGAAATTAAGCTTGGGCAGTATTAAAGTACAGTCAGCGTCAAATTGATATGAGCGTCTAGAGTAGTCAAAATGATCTGAAAACAAAAAATCTATTTGATCTACGCAGTCAGAATCATTTTATTGTTGTAAGCACACAAGGTGTTCAAAATATCTTAGTACTCATTATTTTATATTCATATGAGAAGTCAGAGTGTTCAAAATTATCTTAGCAAACAAAGCTGTCAAAGTTATCTGTGCATATGCATTATTAAAATGTTGACGGATAGTTTTGACAGATTTGTTTAATATTTTGAACACTTAGACTGCTCAAATAAATATTAAATAATGAGAAGTAAAATATTCTGAATAACTTTTGTGCTTACAACAATATGATGATTCTAACTGCGCAGATCATTTTGAGTACTCTAGACGCTTATATCAATTTGGCGCTGACTGTACCAAAATCCGAGTTACATTGAAATCAGCCCAAAAACAGAAATGTTGGCCGCCATCTTGGATTTTTTATATTTTTATTATTGCGTTGCTATTTTCTTGTCGAAATAGTACCCATAAACCGAGTTTCATCGAAATCGGCCCAAGAACAAAAAAGTTGGCCGCCATCTTGGATTTTTATCAATTTTTATTCTTGCGTTGCTGTTTTATTTTCGAAATAGTACCAAAAACCGAGTTTCATCGAAATCGGCCCAAGAACAAAAAAGTTGGCCGCCATCTTGGTTTTTTTTCAATTTTTATTCTTGCGTAGCTGTTTTATTTTCGAAATAGTACCAAAAACCGAGTTTTATTGAAATCTGCCCAAAAACAAAAAAGTTGGCCGCCATCTTGGATTTTTTCAATTTTTATTCTTGCGTTGCTGTTTTATTTTTGAAATAGTACCAAAAACCGAGTTTCATCGAAATCGGCCCAAGAACAAAAAAGTTGGCCGCCATCTTGGATTTTTTCAATTTTTATTCTTGCGTTACTGTTTTATTTTCGAAATAGTACCAAAAACCGAGTTTCATCAAAATCGGCCCAAAAACAAAAAAGTTGGCCGCCATCTTGGTTTTTTTTCAATTTTTATTCTTGCGTTGCTGTTTTATTTTCGAAATAGTACCGAAAACCGAGTTTCATCTAAATCGGCCCAAGAACAAAAAAGTTGGCCGCCATCTTGGATTTTATATAAATTTATTATTGCGTTGCTATTTTCTTGTCGAAATAGTACCCAAAAACGGAGTTTCATCGAAATCGGCCCAAGAACAAAAAAGTTGGCCGCCTTCTTGGATTTTTTTCAATTTTTATTCTTGCGTTGCTGTTTTATTTTCGAAATAGTACCAAAAACCGAGTTTAATCGAAATCTGCCCAAAAACAAAAAAGTTGGCCGCCATCTTGGATTTTTTCAATTTTTATTCTTGCGTTGCTGTTTTATTTTCGAAATAGTACCAAAAACCGAGTTTTATCGAAATCTGCCCAAAAACAAAAAAGTTGGCCGCCATCTTGGATTTTTTCAATTTTTATTCTTGCGTTGCTGTTTTATTTTCGAAATAGTACCAAAAACCGAGTTTCATCGAAATCGGCCCAAGAACAAAAAAGTTGGCCGCCATCTTGGATTTTTTTCAATTTTTATTCTTGCGTTGCTGTTTTATTTTCGAAATAGTACCGAAAACCGAGTTTCATCGAAATCGGCCCAAGAACAAAAAAGTTGGCCGCCTTCTTGGATTTTTTTCAATTTTTATTCTTGCGTTGCTGTTTTATTTTCGAAATAGTACCAAAAACCGAGTTTTATCGAAATCTGCCCAAAAACAAAAAAGTTGGACGCCATCTTGGATTTTTTCAATTTTTATTATTGCGTTGATGTTTTATTTTCGAAATAGTACCAAAAACCGAGTTTCATCGAAATCGGCCCAAGAACAAAAAAGTTGGCCGCCATCTTGGATTTTTTTCAATTTTTATTCTTGCGTTGCTGTTTTATTTTCGAAATAGTACCGAAAACCGAGTTTCATCTAAATCGGCCCAAGAACAAAAAAGTTGGCCGCCATCTTGGATTTTTATCAATTTTTATTCTTGCGTTGCTCTTTTATTTTCGAAATAGTACCAAAAACCGAGTTTCATCGAAATCGGCCCAAGAACAAAAAAGTTGGCTGCCATCTTGGTTTTTTTTTCAATTTTTATACTTGCGTTGCTGTTTTATTTTCGAAATAGTACCAAAATCCGAGTATTATCGAAATCGGCCCAAAAACAAAAAAGTTGGCCGCCATCTTGGATTTTATATAAATTTATTATTGCGTTGCTATTTTTTTGTCGAAATAGTACCCAAAAACGGAGTTTCATCGAAATCGGCCCAAGAACAAAAAAGTTGGTCGCCATCTTGGATTTTTTTCAATTTTTATTCTTGCGTTACTGTTTTATTTTCGAAATAGTACCAAAAACCGAGGTGTGAAAAAAAGAAGATTCATTCAATCACCATAAAAATATATTATGCATTCAGGCCACAAGATTTTAAGCAATTTAGGTACTACTGGTACGATGTTCAGGGTTTGGTTAGATTGAGATTTGAGCGCAAGCGGACCACTGTTAAAGCGTAGATGTGTGCGTGAACCGCGCAAGTGCGTCGATCGCTGTGTGGGTAGCGCTTCGATACCTAATTTTCTCTCGCGCCCGCGGCGTAAGCGCCCCTTAAACAAAAAAACTAGCTAAATGATCTAGTAAGTCTAACTAATATTACAATTTTACAAACAAGAACCAAACCGTTTTTGTACCGTACCTACTTATTTGATAGAAGTAGTACTTATACATTCCTTAAAACTAATAAAAAGAACACATGTTTCCCACTACTTAGGTACTAGGTGCTTTAAAAGTTACTTAAACCTACCTTTTTTCATAATTATTAAAATTAAATTATTTTTGATTAAGCACTGTTTCGTTTTGTTAGTGTGGTCACCCTACAATAGAACTTTGATACAAAACGGCTAAACGTGCTCCGCCGTATTGAACAACGTATCACATTAACAATCTGGCGTATCGTTGACTCGCCGTATTACAATACGGCGCCGTTTTCTAAAACGGCTAGTTGCTATGTAATACGGCTAAATATACAATACGCCTGCGACATATAGACTACTGAGCACAGTGAGTGATTTAAAGGCACGAGGCAGAACAAAATTTTGGTCTCGTGTAAAACATACAACTTTTCACCTCTAGGTACCAACCTCTACGCAAGAAAATTTTCACGTGACTTTCCTGGTAAAAAGCTTAATAATTCAGCATTAGAAACTAGTTCACTTAACTCTTTTGGAGTTAGATAACTGTCTTCATCGTTGGACGCATTCATTTTTAACCGACTTCAAAAAAAGGAGGAGGTTCTCAAGTCGACGGTATTTTTTTTTTTATTTTTTTTTTTTTTTTATGTATGTTTTAACATAGCTTCGTCAGTTGTTACCCGATTTGTACAATTCTTTTTTTATCTCAAAGAACATAGTTCGTGTGTGGTCCCATAAAATTTTTTCAGAGATCTGGCCAGTAGTTTTCTCATAATCCTGAAAAGTATCAATTATTTAGCTCGCCATCGTACGAGTTTTTATGGAATTTCGGACATAACATCTTTGTTTATGAACCGATTTAGATGATTCTTTTTTTATTTGAAAGGGTATACGTCAAGAGTGGTCACAATTTAATTTCATCGTTATTGGACTTCGAAATTCGAAGATACACAAGGGAACTCCTCAAAGTCAAATAGTATATGTAAAGTGATTTAGGTTTTGGTAAGTTTATGGCAATCCAAAACAAACCAAATCATGGTTTGCGATGCAACGTTCTGGACTAGATTTGGACTACGAAAACACAACGGAACTCCTCAAAAACAAACAGCGTGAATTTGGAAATTGAGTTCTGGGCATTTTAGCATTGAAAATGTTATAATATAAAGTTAAACAATATTTACACGCTGCGCTTACATACCTACCACTAAAAAGTTGAAAATAAAAAAGCTTTTTAAAAAAAAAGAAAAACCGCCTTCAAAAAACCTAAAAACAAAAACAGCTTAAAAATTAAATACCTCTAAAAAGCAAGAAATAATATTCGAATCATTCGTTACACATATCAATATTAATAAAACACGTCTAATGAAGTCGGGTGGGGCTTTTAGAAAAAAATTAAGTTGTCCTCCAGCCCCACCCGACTTCAATAGACGTGTTTTATTAATATTGATATGTGTAACGAATGATTCGAATATTATTTCTTGCTTTTTAGAGGTATTTAATTTTTTGTAATTTATTACAAAAAAAAAATAATTCGATCAAATCTGTGCTGAAATTTTTTATTCATAGAGTAGAGTCAGTAAAGTAGATTCCCGTCGGTCGTTCTGATTACATTACGTTGTTTTTCTCTTATAAATTCATTAATAACCCATCTTATTTATTTATTAATTATCATAAAACATATACTTCGTTAGTAAATTTCATTAATTTTTCTTATTTCATATTTGTTTCATACATGCGACCTCATTACGTCCATACTCTTTATTACGAATTATCAACCTTCTTTTTTAATAATCCTTATTTAAAACTCCTTGGTATATCCTAGGTCAGTAGGGTAAGAATTTAAATCGGATTTAATTCCTACAAAAGGTTTTATTGTTTTAATAGCTTCATTTGTTGCCAAATATGACTGTCCTAGGTTTTCCCCCCCAGCGGAGTTGTGCTTAAGTGGTGGGGGGGGTAAAAATGCACCCCAAAAGGGGTATTTTTGCGGTGTTTTTGCTATATCTCGTTTTTCATCAAGATTGTGTAAGAAGATTTTAAAGTTGGGTAAATTCCAAACAATTTGAGGGTAGAACGGTTTTGATACGAACGATAGTTTTGGAGCCACAAAGCATACCATATTTAATACCACTGTCATTTTTCGTTTGCAAAATAACTTTGTTTTTCATAGTGTTTGTATGAATAACAAAGTTATATTTGCGGTTATGGAAAATGTGCTATATCTCTAAAACTGCTGACTATATCTCGCTCAAACTATTTTTTGTTGAAAACGTTTATTAAGATTTACAGCATATATATTTTTTAGATTTTTCACTCTCTTATTTCAATAGTTAGACGTGGGGGACACACAGGAGAAATTTTGGTAGAAATCGTGTAACTTAAAAAATTGGTCTAATTTCGAAAAGCTGTGTCTCCAAATCTATCGCTCGTATTAAAACCGTTCTACCCTCAAATTGTTTCATATTTAACCAACTTTAAAACCTTCTTACACAATTTGATGAACAACCAGTCCTTCCAGGTCAAATCCCCTTTTGCGGTACACTTTTACCCCCCACCAGTTAAGCACAACTCCGCCGGGGGGGGAAAACCTAGGATAGTCATATTGGGCAACAAAAGATGCCATTAAAACAATAAAACCTTTTGTAGAAATTAAATCCGATTTGAAGTGTTTCTTGGTTTAATGCTACTGAACTATCCGTGCATTTAATTTTTTACTTTTTAATCCATGTATGACACCATAAAGCATCTATCCTTTCTGACATATCAATTTTACAAGTGTCATCCTTGTCACTCTATTTATTTTTTCTTTATTAATTTTAAAGTTCGTGTTAGCAATTATTAAAAAAGCACTTTGCCTCACGCTCGCAGCAAAGATTGATTTTGCTGCGAGTTTTTACGCGCCAAAAGAGCCCTTTTCGTGCTGGAGAGGTAAAAAAGGTATTTTTCGACCGGTTCGCCTAGGTTCTGCTCGGGTTTTCTAATAGCATTTTTAGTAGCCCTCTCTATATTCTCTGGTAGCCGTCTCTATATTCTCTGGTAGCCGTCTTCCAACAGCTCAGCGAGGAAGGACACGCTCTCCACCATTAGCGGGAGTTAAGGCTGATTTACATTAACTTAGCTGGTAGAGAGAGTATAGTCGTAGTAGACGCCTGTACCTTGATTACGTAAAGCTGTTGCTAACAATTCTCGATTGAAATCGATTGAAAGCGCGGTTGCATTGCTGCTTTAGTTAAGATAGTTGTCACATTGGTTCTTACTAAAGCAGCGATGTATCTGCGATTTCTGTCAGAGTTGATTGCAACAATTTTACATAATCAGCGGGGCTACTCAAATGGCCACTTTTCTATTCGTTCGCTTACTTAAAAATTAAAAATAAGCCATAAAACACCAAAATAACGTGTCGTAGGCTTGTCAATTCTGTACAATACAACAATGTCTGTGATTTACATAAATTTGCGAACGTCTGACTTGATCATTAATTGCTTATTTTTAAGATGTAAGTTAGCGAACGAATAGAAAAGTGGCCATTTGAGTAGCCTACCAGAGGGCCTAGCCAAAGTAACATTGGCAAATCTTCGTTATCGCTTCGCTTTCGAAACATGTATGGGATTGACATAAGGTTTCGTTAACTATCGAATTTTAAAACGTCAAATCCATACATGTTTCGAATCGAAGCGATAGCGAAAATTTGCAAATGTTACTTTGGCTAGGGGGTCAGTACCCTGGTGAGTTGGACGTTCGTTTAAAATCTACATGTACCTTTACTCTCTACTAACAGCTATGTAAACTAGTCATTAGCTGCTGCCCAGCTACGTCGCCATGCTGTGGCCATGCCCACCAAGACTTTCATACTGCAATGCACTACGGGAATGAGAGCTAGGTATGATCTTGCGATTACGTGCGAATATTTAGTCTTGGTGCGTGATTGCAGTGAACACCTGTCTCACCTCTCGCGTATAGACTTGAATCCTATCTGTGTAAGCACGCACACGTAGCACCCCGTATAACTTAAGACTGCAGATTACTTTGACGCAAAGACACATGAAGCGAAACGCGTCGCGCAGTATGAGAATCACCTTAGGACTACCCCGCATTGCAGGTATAGCCCGATTCTAACTGAATGATTACTCTGAAGCTAGCTACTATACGCGTAGCTATGCCCCACCACAAGTCTCTCTTACACACTTAAATCGAATTTGTGTTCTGGGCATCGTCTCACGCAACATTCACAAACGTCATAAAGTTTGAATCGAGCTATAAGTATAGTAGATCAAAACAGCTATCAAAACTTAACATCGTTTATTTTTAAAGAAACATTTGGTTAAAAGTATTTTTCCAGCGGTTCGCCTAGTATCTGCTCGAGTTTCCTGATAGCATTTTTGGTGGAGGTCTCTATCCTCTGGTCGCCGTCTTCCAGTAGCTCAGCTAGGAATGGCACGCTCTCCGCCAGCAGCGGCAGCCAGCTGCTGCCCAGCTGTGTGGCCATGCCCACCAAGCAGTCCAGAGCGATCAACCTGGAAAGAAACAGTTTCTATACCACCTGGAGACGAGAGAGTAAATTAAAGGTCGTATAGCCGATAACGCTCCCAGTCAGCATAAAAAAGAATAATTAGAAATATCCAATAGTTTCACAGGAAATATTTTTCAGTTACTGTTTTCAGTACAATTAATTTTTGTGCTTATTTAGTCTGCAAAAAAAATATTTTCGTTCCTGGGAATTATTTGATGATTTCCAAACTCCTATGGACTGTGTGACCAATGTCTTCATATATTGTCGCCTTGTCGTCATAACATCATCTGCCATTTTAACGACCACCGTGGTTGAGTGCTTTGTTCACCGGTTTTCATGGTGTCGCCACCCCTGAGGGTTCGATCCCGGGTTCGATCCCCAGCTGGGTCAATTTAGAAAACGAACCATAATGTCAGGTCTGGGTGTTTGTGATACCATCGTTGTCTCTGATTTCCATAACACAAGTGCTTTGGCACTTGTACTATTATTTATTCTGTGCTTTAGCTACTTACTTTGGAATCGGAGCAATGTATGTGATGTTGTGAAATATTTATTTATATTTATTTTACTTATGTTGAGGGCTGGAAAGTAAGAGGAAGACCGCAGAAAAGATGGATGGATTGTGTGAGGAATGATATGAATGTGAAGGGAGTGGATGAGGAAATGACGAGTGACAGGAAGGAATGGAAGAAAAGGACGCAATGCACCGACCCCAAATAAATTGGGATAAGGGTAGGAGGATGATGATGATTTATTTTACTTATTTTGATAACCCTACTACTAGGGCACACCCACCGTATTACAATATCTTATAACTTGTCAGTTTTCTGAATGACCATCAGGCTCTTTTATTTGCTATACAGCGTGAGAGATATAACTATAGTAATTCATTATCCCGGCAATTTTTAAGATCGCGTGATATAGCATTTTATCGACACTCCTGTCTTTTTGACAGTGAAACGTGATAAAACGCTATATATATTGTTTTATGCTGGTCATGCTAGGGGGGTTGGTCTTCTTTATGGGTGGATAAGGAAGAATGGCAATAACATTCAAAAACATAATCTGGGGGGTAATTGTCTTTCAAAATCTATCCTAATCGCTTCCAATAGACAGATGGATGTAACACATTGCTGCATTTCTTTGGTAAATTTTTATTTGTGCCAAAAAGAAGCATCAATGTGTTACATCCTGAAGGCGATTGCGATAGATTATGAAATTAGACAATAGATATAGGCTGAGCTAAAGTCAACACAAAATAAGAAGCCCGTTTTGACAGATAACGTGTTCAAAGTAAAATGTTACTTATGCTAAAGGAATAAAGCTCAAGAAAAATACCGTTCCGCCATTTTAGTGAAAAATTATGTTCGAAAATATACTGTATTTCTTTGCCGTAGACAATTTTTTTTTGAACACGTTATAGCTATCAAAACGGGCTTTTATTTTGTGTTGACTTTAACGATAAAGACGATTTATCCCGCTTTGTGGCGTAGAATGCAAAAAGGCTTATTTTGACTTTGTAACATAGCTGCAGTATGCGAAAAATAACTTGGCGGCTCGGAAGTTAGCCGCAAGTGATATTTCGCGCGGGGTACATGTCGAGTTCCATAGTTCCAAGTGCTTCCGCCCGCGCCCCGTCCCCGCGCAGAAGTTCAGAACCGCCAAGTTATTTTGCGCATACTGTACCTGTGTTTGAGAGAGTTAACAGTCTTAAAAAAACTATGGTACCTTCACTAAAATCGCATAGATATGATTTTTGATAAAATTACGTGGTACCTACTTAGACAGTAAGTTTTTCATTTATATTTTATTTTTATTAATGAGGGCGCCACTGAGTACAATACTAAACATAGAAATAGAATGTCAAAGAACAACAATGTCAATAAACAGGTGATCCGAAAAACATTGTATTCATTTTATATGAGATACGTAAAATATGACTTAGATTCATAAAATATGACTATAATATGGCAAAGGAAATTAATAAACTATGTTCCATACTGTTTTCTTCGTCGATAAACGAATAAATGTACCGAAATTTCGTTTTAAAGAAATGGGTGGCAATATCTTATTTACCTGTGAAAAGTGTGATTACTTGGATTGTTTCTTTTTGTCACATCACAATTACTTAGAGCACAAGACACCATTGCTCCACGATACCTTTATTTTAAATTCTAATCAAGATTAACAAATATTTTAAACAAACTGTGATTGCTCATTTGCTAGGCGGGACGCTAGGGGCTCTTACTGTAAAAAATGTTGGCACATGTCACTTGATCCTTTGTCTCTTTTTTACATAGACCATGTCCGTATGATGTTAACTTCTCTTTTCCACGCTTTGTTGGTCTTCTTGAACGCAGCGAACATTTTTCTATGTCTATGATACTAAATATCACTTCAATGATAGGCACTGACCTCCATTAAACAAGAACGCTGGACAGGCGAACGTCACCAATCAATTGATCCGATTTGAAAATCGCCATATTGGCGCTGAGAGCAGTAGATTCTACTATGGCAGTAGTGAGTTCCAAGTCAACTTGTTAGTTCCAAGTTCAGTCACTACTGCCATAGTAGAATCTACTGCTCTCAGCGCCAATATGGCAATTTTCAAATCGGCACAAAAAATTGCTGTCATTTCATGACAATAGCCTGTCCAGCGTACTTGTTTAATGGAGGTCAGTGATACTAGGTTTCAAGAAAATCCATATAAAATGCTACTAGCCTGGCCAGCGAGTCGTGTCGTCTCAAACCACCGTTTTTATAGCGTATTTTATAGCTGCGTTCTGATTTTAATAATAATATTATTACTAAATTAAATTGATTAAAGTTTTTGAAAACAAGACTAAGCTACTGAATCTACCACCAACTCACAAATCGGGAGGCCCTTCCGAGAAAATAAAAAAAACCATTATATCCTAAAATAACACCTGAATGATTCTAAAATAACACCTGCATTGATATATATACGCGATGTAATCCGTAAAAAGTGTTTTATTTCTAACTAGCTTCCGCCCGCGACTTCGTCCGCGTGGATATTCGGGATAAATCCCTAGGGAACCTTTGACCGGGTTAAAAAGTATCCTATGTTTTAATCCAGGCAATAGCTATCTGTGTGCCAAATTTCATCTATTTCCGTTCTGCCGTTTTTGCATGATTGAGAAACAAACATCCAAACATGTATAATATTAGAAGGACGAACTGTACGCGCGGAAGTCTTAGAAGTGTATGTAGGTACTTAGGATAAAATTTATATTTCGCAGTAATTTTGAGTTTATAAAGCATAAACATTTTAAATTTGGCGGCGGTTTGAGATGACACAACTCGCTGGCTAGACTAGTAATCTTAACAACTAAGAATAATAATAATTTTATAAATACCTTATGTCAGCATCATTATGCCTCGTCTTCAAAAGAATCTGGTAGTTCAGAAGTTTCCATAATGAATCGTCTTGCGTAGCCACGGCAAATTGCGAAATGCACGGGATTAACATCTCTGTTGCCCTTGTTTTAAGGCCTTGAATGCCCCCCAACGTGTTTTCTAACTGGTCAACCATGGGTTGCATCAAAGTTTCGAATCTTTCCTTGTTCAAGAAGTTCTGACTATCATACAAGAATACGATATGTAGAGTCTTTATTATGTACTTGATAAGTGCCAGGCACTTTTCTTCAGAATCGAAAAATAGGTCTTCAGTTTTGCTATTGTTACAAGAATCCAGAAGTTCTGAAGCATTCTTAATGAAATGTCCCGCAAATAGTACGAATAAGCCTTTTAATTGGTCAGCAATTGCACTGCTTAATCTGAAAAGACATATTAATGATTAGTAAATTGCTAAAATTGTAGGCTGCATTGTGATAAGTGCACCGAAATAACTAAAGTTTTACCTGTAAAATGTAATAGCTCGTTCTTTGTGTCCACCAACATTGGTTCTTATTGCCCAGTCATAAATCTTAAAGTAGAATGGCCTAAAACTGGTCTCAGAAAGCTTAAGGACCAAACGGACTAATGCATTGACGATTTCATTCTCCGCTTTATCAACGACTGCGCTATCAACGTCTTTTTCAGACGCCTCACTTCGTAGTTGCAACGCCGATAAGAAAAACGTCGTCAAATCATGTTGTAAAGCTGTGAAGTCAGCAGTAGTCACATTTGCGAAGCATTCAGCCAACACTGACATTATCGGACCAACAGCATCGAAATTCTCTTTCTCTATCAGCAAATGATGCGTCTCATTTGCCACAGGTATTAGAACCCTAGGCGGAACAGAGTTGGCAATCTTCTTCTTGATATTCACCAACTTATTTACAACAGCTGACACTTTACTGCACTCTTGATCATAAGTCTGCCACTTAGCTAATAATATGGCATACTCATACAATATCTTTTGCAAGTATGGACTCAAGAATAATGGCAAACTTTCCACAATCTTTGATATGGCAGTAACAGTGCTGAGAAGAATTAGTTCAGGAGTCTCCGCCTTTCTCTGCTTCTTTAGCACCTTAATAAGAGCTGGCATGAACTTCCTTAGACTTGCCAATGCATGCGCTTTCAGATTACTGCAGAGTTCCGCTAAACATAACACAATGGATGCCATGACATTACCAGTTATGTTGGGGTTGCATGTATAATCTGTAACAATCTCCAAAACTGGCTTGAAAGGTTCCGGATTTTCTGATGCCAACATCCTTGTAAGCAACTTCAAAGATAAAAGGGCGGTTTGTTGATTCAATTCAATTTCTTGAGCAGGGACATCAGTTACGCTTTCATCCTTTGTCTCAATAGTCTTTATAATGTCCAACAAGGCCGGTAGCAGAGAAAATAGCAATTCTTTGTCAACATCTTCAAACATTTCAGCGCTAAACTGGATTTTGGAATTCAATAGTTCCATGGATTTACGTCGTACTGCATGCAATGTGTGTTTTAAAAGCCCTCTTATGACTGACAAGAACATAGGGGCCGATAACAGGTTATTAATATGATCCAAAAGATCGTAACTGTGGTGTAACATCACTCGCCAATATTTAGACGTCTTTTCGTCAGTAAATTTAGAGATGGCCTGGATAAATGTCAAAATGTTGATGATAAACGTTTTGTAATGAACTTCCATCGCTTTCACGTCGGTGGCTTGACTGTTGTGGTAGACGAATCTTGAAGACGCTAAACAGTTGTTCATAAAAGTAATAACAACATATTTGTACTGCCGGAGCTGAACAGCCGAATGGCCATTTACGCTAAATATATCGCTAGGATCCACATCAGTGTCCATGGAATTTTCGTCCTTTTGTATCGGTAATGATTTTATATAACCCATAAGTTTGATAAGATTTTCGAAACAAATTTCTGGAGGGAATTCTAAAAGAATACTCTGACCGAAATCTAATCTATTCATGGGTGATTCTTGATCAGCCAAAGTTCTGTTGTTAGGCTTATCTTTCTTCTTGTCATCATTGAAATGAGCGATATGTGTTTCTAACAACAAAGCCAAGAAAACCCAAAGGAATTGATTGGGTCCAAGTGTCTCTATCAACTTTTTGTATAATGGAAGGCGTCTGTGTTCTGGCACGTGTAAAACAACGTCAGCAAAAATCCTCAAAACTGGAACTACACGGTTCTGAAGTTGTTGGAGCTCCTTCTCTGTGTATTCCTCGACTTCTTTATCTAATTTCACCAGGATCGGTATAAGAGTTTCTATTATTTTAATGATGATTTGAAAACTATACGCGTCGTCATGTCTTAGGACTGATGAGCCCATGAATGTGAATATCTCCATAGTGTGGTGGAGCACTTGTTCTGGAAGCATGTAAGCAGCATGTGATAGAAGAATCAATGCATGATGCTGCGTTTGAGGGTTCTGAGTTCCTCTGATACATTGAACAACCAACTCAACTTTGAAATTGGATTTGAAAGACCTCATTTGGTCTTTATCACTATCCTTGATGAATTTTTTGCAATAGTACCACAGTGAAGAAAGTATCAGTTGCTTAGTATATTCCACATATGACTGCTCTTCAAACCTCAGGCACTTACTCAGCAATTCAAACAATAGGAATACTAATGTGTTATCAACAGACATTTTCTTCTTATTCTGCACATATTCAAGAAGAGTAACTCCTAACCTCCATTCATCTGTTTCGGTTAATTGATAAGAAATCATTGTTGTTGTTGACGTTTTCTTCTTTTTCTGCCCTGGTAATGATGGATCTTTAACATTCAACATACCTTCCAAGATAGGTTTGAAGTCAGCAAATGTTAATTGAATTTTCTTCATTGTTTTAGCGGCTACACTAGAAATAGTCGGATTATTACTAAACGCACCAGCAGATGCTATCAAGCGCACCAAACTTCCAGTTTTATCTTCTGGGACTTTTTTGAACACATCTTCATCCAGTTGCTTCATAATTAAAACGCAAGGACTTGTGAATGTTTGGGCCTCATCCAAAATACATTCTCTATACTCTTTCAGTCCCAATTCTATAGAGTTCCAAACTGGTTCCTTATTAAATGTGGTTGCAGTTGAGTCATTGATAAGACTGTAAAAAATTTTTAGCAAATTGGATTCGTAAATGTTGAAATTGAATTTCAAATTGAGCTGACTTTTCACTAACGCCTTTTCTAGTGAATTAAGAGCTGGCGCGAAAGAGGGGAAGGTATTAGCACTATTAATATTGTACAATAATTTAAGAAAACTTGAAGATACATGTGGTGGGGTGTCAGATGTTAAAATATTTGAAAATTTGATGAGACAATTCTTTCTGAATATTTTCTTGGCTGGCGATGTTTGCGACAAAATTGTGTTTAAAACTTGTGGAATCTGCTCATGATCTAGTAACAGCTCTTCTTTATGTTTTGTTAGCTCTTTCAGTAATTGCACATAAATGTTGTTCTTGTCTGGATCAAATCTTAAAATAGTATTTATTAAATCAATCGCACATTGACGTATAGCCTGAATCGGATTATTCAAGTTGAATATAATCATCAATATGACAACATCAGAGTCCAATACCCACTCAGAATCATTAACAGAAAAGAAGTTGTTCAATAGTTTCAAACTTCTGATTTGAAGCTCTGGGCTGATGACATCTTTTGGATCAACAGCATACAAGATATGACCACAAGCAAAATTAGCTATGAATTCACACTTTTCTCTGCCATTCTTGAAAAATTTGGCAAGTAACTGTTGCAACAACTTCACATACTTCTTCTCATAAGTAGGGATAGCACATCCAGTAATACAAATTTCATATAATCTCCTCACAAGAATAGTTTCTGTATTCTCACATACATTACACCAAGGCTTAGGAAGAGTTTTAACACCCATGTCTTCAATAACTCTGGAAAATATATACTCAACTACTTCGAATAGTATTTTATTCTGTTTAGATAGTTTAATAAACTCTGACATAATCTTGTTTGAGAACACGTCATCTTCTGAACTAGACACAATTAGCCTATTTTCAACTTCAACAGATTCAAGAAGCAGATCGAGAGTACCGGTGATTTCTTCTACTGTAGAAGACTTGAAAGAACATGTCTTCAAAAGTAAGTAGGTGTAAATCTCAAGAGTATTGCTTTTATTCAGTTGGTTAACATCAAGCACTGCATCAAAGTTCACCTGGCTGTCAACAAATAGAGATTTGAATATAACTTGATTTAAAACTTCAAAATTATCCTTGTATTTACTAAGTTCTTTCCTTAGTGTTTTTGTTAGATCAAATTTTTGTCCCCATGATGAATTTACAATATCCCAGGTGATTTTTGCCGTATTTTCGTCATAGGGAAATAAATGTGGTATCAATGCAAAGACTGTTTCTTGATTGACAGGTAGCATATCTAATGAACAAAATTTATTTATAGCAGTATTGATAATAGGCTTCCACTTCTTGGAAGTTTTTGAAACAATGTTTACAAAAACATTGGTTAAATCTATCTCATTGAGAGCTTCCTTCATATATTCATTAGGTATTTCTAGTGCTGCAGTTACTACATCAATATTATCATCATTAAATCTATTAACTATTGAGTCTTTAACAAAGTCTACATTCTCCAGCTTTAGAGCTTGAAATTCTTTACTGATGTATTTCACTGCTTCAGCTCGTAATTCAGGGTTGACATTATTGAGATTTTCAAATAGATATGTGTCACCAACTTTGTGAGCGACAGCAGGTTTGAATCCAAGAATTTTGGAAAGTTGTAGCCTCCTTTTGGAAGTAGTCTTATTGTTTGAGCTCATCTCTTGCTTGATTACTTTATCAAATGCATTGGGATATTTAATTTCTAAATTTTTAAGTAAGGATGAGTACCACTGCATAATTTCAATGGAGAATTCATCTTCATCATCAATGATTTCAATGTCACTTTCTTCTCCATTAGGGTTTTCAATATTTTTTTGTAACTGGAAAGAATCCAGAATACACCTGTAAAGGATAATTATTTATAGTTAAATTAAATGATAGTATTCAGTCTGGTCAATGCACTGACATGAAAAAAAATTTTATGGGTCAATGCACAGCCTTCTCTATCGTTGTACACAAGCCATGCTATTAGGTTTGGCAACGTTGCGCGTGAACCTATAGGCTGTTAATTTAAGATGGTCAAAAAAGCACCATGACTTCTAGTAAACGGCGTCTTTTTAATTTGTCGTAGTTGCTATTTGTGTCATGTGATTAGTGTCAAATCGGTTCACGCCTAGAACCGAAATGCGACGTTGCCAAACCTAAAAGCATGGCTTGTGTACAACGATAGAGAAGGCTGTGGTCAATGACTTAAAAATATTTTTTTTTAGAAAAACAGAGTATTTATTGTTTTGGGGGTCTGTGGCAGTTGACGTATTAAGTTTTTATAATCAGCATAAATATAAATATAAATTTTCATTTCAGCATTTATAAAAAGTAAGGTTTTTAAAATTAAAAAGGGTGTAAAAATATTTTCAACGAAGCCGTAGTCTACGCATTCTGCCAATCATCAGGATCATTTTCATTTTTGTCTCATTTTTTATACCTGAGCTAGCTACTGATTTAGCTATGAAGTTATTAAAGGTCAAAGTATAAAAAAAAAATTCAAGATTTTTATGAAAAATCCTTATATAAGGCCTATACCCAGCAGTGGGCTGAATATGATGATGATGATGAATATTATAAATGCGAAAGTCCGTTTGTTTGTTTGTTACCCCTTCACGTCTTAACTAACCGAATCATCTGAACCGATCATCATGAAAATTTGCATACACGTTGTCAGGAGTACAGAGAAGGACATAGGATACCTTTCATTCCGAAAAAAAGTATTGTTCCCGAGGGATAGCAAAAAACCTTTCCACGGAGACGAAGTCGCGGGCGGCCGCTAGTTACTTAATACATTAAGTATTTCCTAATTTTTTCCACGAAACATTACCAAAATTTTAGTATTTCGTAACTACGCGGCTGTGTATCACGCACTCGCAGGCACGGTCTGTTGCGCCCGTTAAATTGCGTGGTGTTTGCAATGCTTTTTAGGGTTCCGTACCCAAAGTGTAAAAACGGGACCCTATTACTAAGACTCCACTGTCCGTCTGTCTGTCTGTCACCAGGCTGTATCTCGTGAACCGTGATAGCTAGACAGTTGAAATTTTCACAGATGATGTATTTCTGTTGCCTCTATAACAACAAATACTAAAAGCTGAACAAAATAAATATTAAAGGGGGGCTCCCATACAACAAACGTGATTTTTTTGCCGTTTTTTGCTCGTAATTAATAACGACAACAGGTAGATAGCTGAGATTTTCACAGATGATGTATTTCTGTTGCCGATATAATAATAAATACTAAAAACAATTTAAAATACTTATTTAACGGGGGCTCCCATACAACAAACCTGTTTTTTCCCGTTTTTTGGTACGGAACCCTTCGTGCGCGAGTCCGACTCGCACTTGGCCGGTTTTTTTTAACACCAAAAATAAAAAAGTCCTGTGGGTCTACCGGCTAAAAAATTAAGTTAATGTTAACTGTAAAATTGATACATGTATGTGTTACATTGCTACTTTGTTTAGGAACAAATAAAAACTTACCAAATAAAAGTAGCAATGTATCACATCCATCTGTCAAATTACAGTTAACATTAACTTCATTATTTTTGCCGGTAGACCCGCTGATGATTGGCAGAATACGGAGACCTCGGCTTCGTCGTGGGTCTTTTTCTACACCCTGTATACTTTTAAAATTATCTTATGCCGTCAGTTGTAGCTGTAATAAAGTAAATTATCCATTCCAACTCCAAAAACTGCAATTAATTTTACTGATTCATTACAGGGTTAAGCTTATATCATCCTTACTAATATTATAAATGCGAAAGTCCGTTTGTTTGTTACGCCTTCACGTCCTAACTACTGAACCAATCATCATGAAATTTTGCATATACGTTGTCAGGGGTACAGAGAAGGACATAGGGTACCTTTCATCCCGAAAAAAAGTATAGTTCCCGAGGGATCGCAAAAAACCTCTCCCCGCAGACGAAGTCGCGAGCGGCCGCTAGTAAATGATACAATAATGGTAAGGAAAGAAATAATTTTAACTTACTTGACTATTGTTTCTGGATGCTGATGTTTCAAATCAACTTCATCAATAAGTATCTGTGGCGACTGGCAGTATCTCTTGAAGTTTTCAGTGTCACTTTGAATAAGAGGCAACACACTCGAGAGAAATGCTAATGTAAACGGTTGTATGTTCTGCTTCCCTTCCACAGATTTCTTAAGGAAACCACACAAATTATTCAAAGTGTCTAAGGATATATCATTTAATATTGTATCAGACATTTTAGTCATGTGTGTCTGATAATTGAATACCATCGTAATCAATATTGCAACGTCATAAGTCATATCGAATTCTGTAGTTAACAGTTTATCAATTATTTCATTCAGTGTGTCATTCTTGAGAGTTGCTTTAGTGAATAAGAATCCAAGTACAATATATGCTGACGATCTGAAGTCAACAATCGGTGAATCTATAGCTTTCATAAGAGTTGGCAATATTGCATTTATTGTCGCTTCCGTTACACGCTTACTGCTTTCCAAAACACCTAAAGCAGTTTGACAGAAGAAAGCAAACACGGTGTTCAACTGAGATGATCTTTCACCAAACTCTTTCACATACTTCAATGTTGTTTTAGCAGTAAACTGCAATGTAGCGGAATTGGACGCACACTGATTATACCAGACTTGATTCCCCAAAGGTACTCCATGTTTCTGTATTGGCTGTAACCAATTCCACCGATTATTAGTCGACTTGATGTCCATGATTTGAACAAAACGGACAAAAATTTTGGAACTGTGATAAGGCAATATCAATGCCATTATTGCATTTTGATTGTATTGATGTATGTGGTACCTGTTCACGAGCCATTCTAAAGCTTTATGAGCAGACTGCAGAAGAAAATAAGGAGACAATTGTAGCAAGAACTTTTCGATTGTTTGATCCAGATTTTGATTCACATCCTTGGTTTGAACAGCTCTTTCAAAATCCTTTGAGCTCTGGCTAAATAGTGAAGTTTCATAGACGCGGAAACCTTCATATAAGGCTATAAGTTCATTGAGTCCACTGATACCTATTTCATAAAAGGTATCTCGGTCTTTCAAACCAGCTTCTTTGGGATCGAATAGAAGGGAAGCTCTCTTTTTATCTTCTTTGTAGATAGACGACTGGGGTGCTGACAGCTTTTGTAGCTGTTCAGCTAACGATGTTGAAGCCATTATATCAACGCACAAATGCGCGTATTATCTGCAAAAACAGCACATACAAAAAATTATTATCAATATACCTAACCTGTAAAAATCTTTTCATGCCAATAAAAAGTATTTAGATATGTGTGTACCTTTATCAAAAGATACTTTGTAGCGAAACTATCCTACAATAACCAATTTGAATTAACGAATTTGACGATAAGAACAAAATCTTTGAATTCTCTCTCAAATTAATCATGTATGACCGACCACACCACACACACGTGTTTTTTTGTTTACTAAACAAAACGTCATTTTAGAGATGGGTAGGTCCGGTTGGATACGCATCAGTGGACCTGCATCACATGCCACAGTGGTGGATGTACATCCAACGACCAGTTGGATTCCGCTCACCCCGGAGCGGATTGCACAGCGGTTCATAGAGTAACTTATCGGTTGTGGAACTGAATCACGGGATTACGGACCACGGGGGGAGGTGCGGTGCGGCGGGGTGGCGGCGGCGGGCCGGAGTCGGAGTGTGACCCGCTCGTGGGATCTGCATCGTCGGCGTCGTTCGCGCGGGTGTGAGTGATTCAGTTCATTTCAAACTACTCCTGTTCTCAAAATTATCTAGCTTCAAACTTGTTGTTAGGCGTATTTATTTTGGTTTTTCGTAATTAGTATTATAGGTGTTAGTTAGATTTTTCAATTGTTATCTACCCAATGGGGGTTTTTGTTTATGTTTGATCATTAGATTTTTCAGTTATGTTCAAGTTATGTTACCAAATTAGGGGATATTTGTTTTTTTACTTTTTAATTAGAGATTATAGATAATTCATGATTATTACAAAATATATATGAGACTGATTTTTCCTAGAAGTACTACTTTTATTTTTCATTTATCCTGCTCTATTCGCATTTCGTCCCAATTCCTACTCCGCCTTAGGGAACTTGAACCTGAACCTGTATCGGTTCACGATCACGACAGACGCGGACGGTTGGTCTGCCGCCCGGACCCATATGGGTCCGACGGACACGGGACCTGGATGTACATCACCAGAGCTGGATGTACATCTTGATGCAATTCCTAATTAAGAACGGACCTACCCATCTCTACGTCATTTTGACATTGACATTGATGTTGATAAATTAAAGACAATGGGTCTATTCCAGCAGACGTACCGCTAAATCATCCTTACTAATATAATATTATAAATGCGAAAGTCCGTTTGTTTGTTTGTTACGCCTTCACGACTTAACTACTGAACCGATCGTCATGAAATTTTGCATACACGTTGTCAGGGGTTCGGAAAAGGACATAGGGTACCTTTCATCCCAAAAAAGGTACTGTTCCCGAGGGATAGCAAAAAACTTTCCACGCAGACGAAGTCGCGGGCGGCAGCTAGTCAGTCATATAGTTGTAAATCTACTGTATGTAGCCTACGAAATCGTTAGGTAGCCTACCGGTAGGCTACTTAAGCTACAGTAACAAATATAGATTATTTTTAGGAGAGATTTTGAAAAGTTTACAATATCTAAGTATTTTGTATTTGTTACAAGGATGGTGCAAATAATATGGTAATCGTATAAATAAGGTAACTGTAGAACCCTGAACTGCGCGTGGCCCGACATGCACTTGGCCAGTTTTTTCTATATCGGTAAGATTATAACCAAAAAAGTCTTCGATGATTTGATTTGAGTTCGCATTATATTATTATTAGCTAATGCTCATTTAATGCGAAGTTCTTTCGTTTTTGGAAATCATCTTTCGAAAAATGATGACGAAGAATCAGATCCAAACCCATCGTCAATTATTTATGTTGCAGCCAAATAGTTTAACCAGCCACAATTAACGTCATAATAGTTTAATTGAACAGTGCCGTTTCATTACTGGCCTAAATGATATTTCGCTGCGTCTAATACAACTTTAATTAACGGGCTGGCACATGCTTAGGCCGTAAAAACACAAATCAAATTCATATTTTAAACTCGTGACAGTATCTTTGTTTGTTTTACCCACATATCGTTTAAAAAATAATAAATTGCGAGAAATTAGAGAAAAACACCTTTACCTACACAATATGCTATCATATCATAAAATCGTTACCATTATGACGATATTGAATTGCTTTTAAAATCTGTAATTTAATTCCATTTAAGCATATTTTTTCACAAAACTCACCCTCTCTACACACATCCTCTCTACACACACTCACTCACATTCACTTTACACACCGTGAGAGGATTCACTACACTTTAGAATTATTTTAAGTTTTTGGCAATGTTTTTGCGCTGTTTTAACTATTTCCATCTATGTAATCGAGTCCTAATAAGAGTGCTGCGCCTGAGATACAGTTTTTACTAGTTTGGGTGCAGATGTCATTAGATCGTCACACAGGATCTCTAGTTCATTTAAGTTAGATGTTTAAAAACTTGTATTGCCTTATTTACATGCTGGGCCAGCCACGACCAGCCACCACCAACGCCCAGCGTGTAGACAGGTGTTGGGCTAGAACTTATTAGATCATCCTGAATTAAGGATCCGGAATGAAGTCGCTCCTTAATTCAGAGAAGTGTAATTGCATTCAGGAAGCTAGGATCCTAGTTAGCATCCTAGTTAGGATAGGAAATGGTCTCCGGCGTTAAGGATGCTAAATCGGAAGCACTTAGGACAGTGTAATCGCATTCAGGATGCTCTGCTCCGACACAGTAGTACCACAGCTTAAAGAGTATACAGTCAGTCAACGCTTTTTATGTTGGTGAAAAAAAAACCGCCGTTCGTCTAGATAGACAGTTGGCGCAACGACAAAACTAAGTGTATAAGGGCATAGGTAATCACTCTGTGATTTGCTTTTCTGAATTAAAAAAAACCGGCCAAGTGCGTGTCAGGCCACGCGCAGTAGGGTTCCGTAGTTACCATACATATATCATAACTAACTATTTTAAAACCATACATGATTTAATACCACTATCATTTTTCATCTGCAAAAATAACTTTGTTTTTCATAGTGTTTGTATAAACGACAATGTTATATTTGCGGTTTTGGAAAATGTGCTATATCTATAAAACTACTAAATATGTCTCATTCAAACCAATTTTCGTAAATAGTGTTTATAAAGATCTACAACATATTTAATTTTTTCATTTTTCACTCTCTTAGTTTGAAAGTTAGAGGGGGGACTCACACATTTTACCACTTTGAAAGTGTATATTTTCCAAACGGTTGACTTTGAGAAAAAATACTTTTAGAAACCTCAATGTCATTTTTAAAGACCTATCCATAGGTTAGATGATTTTTTTTCCGTTTCAGTTCCATGTATTTCATTTCCATCCCCCCTTAATCTTTTATACTTTTTATATTTTGTGTAAAAATCGTTTAAAAGTCGTTAAAATTGCTGTTTTAAGTTTGACAGTGTTGTCATCTGTTGGTATTTGCTTTTAAACTTGATTTTAGGTACCTATGTTATTAGATGAGTTATTCGCAAATTACATACTAGTACCTACATTAATAAACCTAGTTCAGATTAGCATCGAAAATGACACGTACCTACTACCTACCTATACCTCCTACCTACATGTATTTTACGGTCACTGTATTTTCCCCTCCGTTGCTCTGCGCAAGTACATTCGTGTAACTACTGTATGATCGTTAAGCTGTGATATCGGATCCGTTATTCAGGACGGTCTAATTGGCGACTGAATTTCTCGTCCTAAATCGGACTCTGAATTCCGTATCCTTAATTCAGGATGATCTAATAAGCTCTTTAGCTGGCGTGAGCTCGCGTGAGTTGGCCGCCGATCCGCGCCCGTATCGGTTTTTTAACACAGATCAAAGGAGCTGGCGGCAAGCGCTTGCGACGTTTTTACACGTTGGCCCGTATTCAGTGTCGCTCAAGAGCTCGCGATATTCTCTTTGCTCGCGCCGTACGGGTGTATTTATGCTGCGCTGTGTATGACCGCGTATCAACAATACGAAATAATACTTCATAGCTATATAATCTATTCGTTAAGAAAACATATTTTGAATTTGATTCCTAGTTACCTGTTGCGGTTTATATGGATTTTTATCATCCACCATCTTCTACGACGAACTTTTCGCTTCCTTTGTTTTTTGTTTGTTTGTATTTAAAATAAAAATAGGTTTATCCATAAGCAATCTGCTATGTGTGTATGCATCAAAGAGTACTTTTGTGGTAAGATAAATATATTAGAACAATACTAGAAAAATATGTTGCATTCGAATGTCGAAGAAACGCCGCTCCCACTGGCGGCGGCTCGATAGCATAATTCGGAATCATCTATCTAAATAATGGTGCGGGTTCAAATCCCGTCTGAGCTGCTACGGGTGAGTCGATTATTTCTAGTATTCTAATATATTAATATTATCTTAATACAAAAAAGCACTATGAATACCTAAAATCTAAAAATTCATTACTTAATTTTGTGGTCTGCACAGCTTGGCTGTCCGGAACACGCTGATGCATCTGCCAGCGTGTAAGGCCCTCCGCTGCCTTAAGCGGGATCCCGCCGCGGGTACACGGCGCGGGAATATAGATTGCTGGTTTTTGACGGACAGATGCTTGCGCAGTGCATGAGTAAGCTCTAATGTATGTCGCCCCGCGCGCGTGTCCCGCTCAAGGCAGCGAAGGGCCTAAATGGCATCCAAGCGGTGGCCGTGGCTGGCCGAAGCTGGGAGCTGGCGGTCGCTTGCCAAGCCATGGCCAGCGTGTAAATGAGGTATATTATTTATGTCAATAAACGTTATTATTATGATGCTGTTTGTAATAACCATTTTCTGTTAATACTTTCGATAACAGATAATATGGTACATATTTACACTATTTTTATAACCACACACTTCCGTTGAATGAACATATATTATTGTAAAAACGTAATTAATCTCGTTAAATTCCAAAAATATCATAGCTGGTGAGCTGGTCGACGCCATATTGGCAGCTCTGCATACAGTGCATTAGGTGACAGAAAACGGAACTATACAATATCAATGTGTTGGCTAGAAAAGTTATTAAACGTCTCATTGAACCTAGTCACATGCCTAGCCATTAATTAGATTGCTAGTTATCATTTAGGCCATTGATTGAAAAGTGCCGATAAATGAAAAGGCTAGGCCGTTAATTGAATGACTGATTAAGCTAGTTGGCTGCTTCATTTACATAATAAATAATCAACTACAGAAAACGATTTAGATATGGGCGTAAAAGATCCCCTATCGTTGACTTAGTATGATTTTTTATTGATTTATATCCTTATTTTGATAAATATATATTTAAAAAATTAGAAAAATGATAATTATTTGAAACCTACAAAACCTAGGGTATGAAATGGATAGGCTACTTAAGCTTCCGTAGTCTACCGGTAGGCTACGGAATGACTTGGTAGGCTTCGATACACTTACATTCTCTCGGGTCACCACAGTCATCTTTGTCTTGCCAAATTACGTGCCCGTAGTAATACACCCGCAGAAATGCAAACTAAAGAAATAAATATGACTGAAGACTTGGCTGCATGATCAAAGTTTCATTTGCCTTACCTATATAGCCTTGGCTAGGGAGGCAATCCTTAAATTCCCCAACTAGGATAAGTAGGGGTTTTGTACCTACTGCAGTGCTACCTATTTATATAGATTCGCGTTAATATCGATATTATCGCTATGTGGACCGCAGCCGGTTGCTTCCTCGCGAACATAAAAGCCCCTACTCACGATTCAATTTCTTTTTCAATTTGCTGACCCAATCTGCTGAGAAGTGACAGATTGAATAGTCAGTAGTCGAGTTGGGGGTGCAACGCAACGTCAGGGGGCTTACCATCAGCAAATAAGAAACCATCCTTAAGCCGTTCAGTTCAGAAGCAGGCCCTAAACAAAATTGCTTAAATCGGTACCATGACCGTCTTTTAGGTGAACGGCTTAAAGATTGTTTTGACTCAAGGTGAACGGTTAGTTTGTCTCTGGTATGCTTTGTCACAGAGCACTAATGCTTTGTAGACGATGCGAAAACGAGCTAGCCTATACAAATCGATGGGTGCATTCTGTAAGACAAATCTCTGAGTCATCGATCGCCATAAATTTGTTAACCATGGAAAGTAATTTGTTTAGAATATTCATTTACTTTTCATGGTTAAAATGTACTTTATGGCGTTCGATGACTCAGATATTTGTCTGGCAGAATGCACCCAATTTATCGCTTATTATCCCCGCCAATTGGTAATGCGCCTGGCGGCCATGTTTTTAACCTCAAAAACGAAAAACAATTTGTAAATTTTTGATATACCTGGACCCTTTCTTATTGAAAATAAGAATTCAATAATTAATATATTATATTACCTATTAGAATTTTACTGTTTTTTGTCATTTTTAGTTGCGGATGACGATGATGTGTATGTTAATTTGACAAGGTTCCAGCGCATTACCAATTGACGGGGATAGTAATAAAATGTCGCAAGTTAATAAAACAAATTAAAGTTTTGTTATTTCGGTTTTTTTATTTTCAATATCATTTCACACCATTAGTTCGTTAATTACTTACATCGATATAAAATAAATCATTTTCTTCTTTATTTGATTATTATTATTCATAATAACATAAAATGTAATACAATTTACTATCCGCGTCAATTGGTAATGCGCTGGAACCTTGTCAAATTAACATACACATCAACGTCATCCGCAGCTAAAAATGACAAAAAACAGGAAAATTTTAATAGGTAATAATAGTGTATTAATTATTTAATTCTTATTTTCAATAAGAAAGGGTCTAGGTATTAAAAAAAATGCAATTGTTTTTCGTTTTTGAGGTTAAAATCATGGCCGCCAGGCGCATTACCAATTCAAGGGGATTGTAGGTACTTATTTATGGGGTCTCATCTCTCATCATTTCTTTTTATTTTAGTGATATTCAACAACAAGGAAGTCGTCGCGTTGCCTTTATCAAGTTACATAATTCACTGTTAAATAATAAACATTAAAAGAAATTCACAAATCTTAAAATTCTCACGCCAAACTTATCTAAATACACTAAACAATTTTGAAAAAGCTGATCACGTAGGAACTTTTTATGAATTGCTTTATTTGACATTACAGACGCTATAAAACAGCTCCCAAACTGTCAAACGGAGCGTCGTGGTACGCTTCGTCCATACATAAAAAATGGTGAACGGTTTAAGAGCGTGTATTAAAGCAGGCCCTCCGCAGGCCTGCTAAATCGAGGTCATGGTACGAAAAAGTAATGCCATTCAGTATAAGTCCTGCTATAAGAGCTCATAGTAAGGCCCCTGTAGAGCACAGCCAACCGCGACTTCAACAAATTGTATGAGCAGATATTTCATTCAGAAGCAAAGATCAGTAACTTACCGATAGGTCATGACAGGCAGCCGCCGCCCGTAGTAGAATTAGTATCGAATAATATACATTTAAGTAAAATGATTTTCTATTCTGCACTTCACTTAAACTTTGAGGTTTTTCTTTAGATAATTCGGTGATTTCCCCTAAGTACCTGTATACTTTTTTGTCGACATCATTATTTAGAACATTTTTTTCCTTTGGTTTTATTGTAGGTATTGTAGGTACTTGACGTATCCATCCGGAAAATATGTCTTGTGCCTTCAAATAGAATGTAAATAAAATTCTTACATTTATTGTGATGATGAATGAATAAAACCTGTTTTGAAAATCAGTATTTTTATCGGTATATTTTCCATGAACAACTGTTGGTATATTTCAGTATTTTTTTGAGATGCTTCGATATTTTCGTAAAAATTAATCTGGTCACACTGGTCTGTGCTTTGTTTGACTGACACAGCGTTGCCAGAATGTTACTTTTGTAACATTTTGTGTTACTTTTGACCCTCTCATTTTACCTCCATGTTACACGACTCAAAATGTTACTTTTACGTTCCTTTTCAAACTTGATCAAAAATACTAAAATATTTTCCAGCAAACAAAAAATAATCGTGAGACAGAACGCATCAAAGGAAGTTTTCTTTCGTTGTGTTGGCACACACACTTAATTTTAAGCCGTGTCGTCGGTAGGAGAGTCAGGTTCGGGCACAGCGATAGCACGAACTTTGATTGAAGACAAAACTTATTTTTAATAATCTCCAACCAACTGAAAATTTGAACCGTGGAGTTTTGTAAAGTGGTTGCAGTGCCATAAATAGGGCGGTGCCACCGGTGCCCAGGCTCAGGGCGTGGACTCTGGGGGCGCAAAAATCCCAGACCAGGCCTATAATTTGTTCGGTTTGCTCCTGATAAGCTCCCCCTGCGGCCCTAGTGCTCGATTCCAACACATACGTACATGCCAGTATCATCAAAAACGTCTATTAAAATTGAAGAAAAAAGATTTTTCTTCTAAAATATTAGATAATAATTGGTTCACCAACACCAAGTTCCTTATGCTTTACTTTATCACCCTAAATGAAATTAAAGTTGTCCTATACATCGGATACGCTCTAGGGCAGGCCCGTCCAATATACAGCCCATGGGGCACCATGCGGCTCGCATAAGTCCTTTATCGGGCCTGCGATCTTGCCAAAACCTTAGAACACACAAATAGATATTATATTGCTAAAATATCCCTTAAAATCTTGGCCTTTAATTATTTATATTATCTGGATGAATGAAACTGACCAAAAATCGCGCTATGCAGCCGTTTTTTAACACGTTTTTATTAGGTTGCATTTTCGTTTGTTTGTTTGTTTGTTTGTTTGTTCGCAAAGTTTGCGAACGATTTTAAACTAGCTTCCCGATGAGCTAGAGACTTGAAACTTTGAACGTAGGTTAGAACTGGAATACAATGCAATATTATGGTGTCATTGAGCTGATCTGATGATGGAACTGGAAGAAGGCCACAAGAACTTAATGATGCAACCATACAACCCCATTGTGATTAGGCTTGTTAGAATTGTCTTGACGAGAAGTCTAATGGGAGATAAGGTCCAGGGTCTGATGACGAAGCTGGAAGGCCATGCCAAAGGAACTCAATATTAAAACCGTGCAATCCCATCGAGTTTCGGCTCTTTTGAATCGTCTTGATGAGTACTTTGTTGGGAAAAAGTGTCCGAGGATCTGATGATGGAGCCGTAAGAAGGCCATAGGAACTCTATGATAAAACCACGTTACCCCATCGAGTTTGGGCTCGTTTAAATCGTCTTGACGAGTACTTTGTTGGGAAATAGTGTCCGAGGATCTGATGATGGAGCCGGAAGAAGGCCATAGGAACTCTATGATAAAACCACGCTACTCCATCGAGTTTGAGCTCGTTTTAATCGTCTTGACGAGTACTTTGTTGGGAAATAGTGTCTAGGGTCTGATGATGGAGCCGGAAGAAGACTACTGGAACTCTATAATAAAACCACGCTACCCCATCGAGTTTGGGCTCGTTTAAATCGTCTTGACGAGTACTTTGTTATGAAATAGTGTCCAAGGATCTGATGATGGAGCCGGAAGAAAGCCATAGGAACTCTTTAATAAAACCACGCTATCCCATCGAGTTTGGGATCGTTTGAATCGTCTTGACGAGTACTTTGTTGGGAAATAGTGTCTAGGGTCTGATGATGGAGCCGGAAGAAGACTACTGGAACTCTATAATAAAACCACGCTACCCCATCGAGTTTGGGCTCGTTTAAATCGTCTTGACGAGTACTTTGTTATGAAATAGTGTCCAAGGATCTGATGATGGAGCTGGAAGAAGGCCATAGGAACTCTTTAATAAAACCACACTATCCCATCGAGTTTGGGATCGTTTGAATCGTCTTGACGAGTACTTTGTTGGGAAATAGTGTCTAGGGTCTGATGATGGAGCCGGAAGAAGACCACTGGAACTCGGTAATAAAACCACTCAACCGCGTCGAGTTTGGGCTCGTTTGAATCGCCTTGACGAGGAGTGTGTTAGAAAATAGTGTCCAGGGCAGACCCTGGAGAAAAACTTTATCATCAGAATGATGGAGCCGGAGGAAGGCCAATGGAACTCTATAATAAAACCATGCAACCTCATCGAGTTTGGGCTAGTTTGAATCATCTTGACGAGTTTTTTGTTGGGAAATAGTTTCCAGAGTCTGATGATGGAGCAGGAAGAAGGGCACTGGGACTTTGTAATAAAACCATGCAACCCCATCGAGTTTAGGCTCGTTTGAATCGTGTTGACGAGTTCTTTGTTGGGAAATAGTTTCCAGGGTCTGATGATGGAGCCGGAAGAAGAGCACTAGGACTCTGTAATAAAACCATGCAACACCATCGAATTTGGGCTCGTTTGAATCATTATGACGAGTGCTCTGATAGGAGATGGTATATTTTTAGTATTAGCTCGTTAACTAAAAAGCATAAATAATAATTTACTGAAAAAAAATATTTTTTAAATTACGTTTTTAAAACGGACTAAACTATTACAAAAAAAAATCGGACTAAAAGTATTAAAACGGACAAGTAAAAACAAACTAAAAAGTAAAAAATAAATTCTTCTGTAAATATTTATAACCCTAATAACCTATACCTACCTACAGAAATTTTAAACCAAAAAATTTTAAACCTAAAAACGTAGGGCGCGTTTTGTAAAATTTTATTTATCATCGATATTGTCTATAGCATGCGCCCCACGTTTTTTTGGTTTTTTCTTGTGTTACTCTTTTGACTATCGGCCACTGGCAACACTGGTTTGACATTTTTTTCTGCTGTGCTGTCTGTAGCTATTCTCTGTTGTGTCATCATTAGTGTGTGTCTGTGTTTTCGTATTTTTATTTTACAAAATATTAAATAAAAGTTTATAATGTCCTTCAAACTCTTCATTTAGTGTTTATAGCGCAGTGCAAACGGGACGTAGAGATTATTCTTTCAGTATCTATCGCGCAATATTTCGCCAGTTCTTTAGCGTTTTCTTTGTTCTTTAAAGTTTTAATAATGGAAACGAGATTGATAGCTGTTCAGCTTTTACTATTCTTGAATGGTGCCTTTTCTTATAAGCCAGTAGTTTTAATACACGGTATTATGACGGGGAGTGGAAGTATGGAAATGATATCTCATAGGATTCAAGAGGTAACTTTTGTTTGTTAATAGCTCTAGTGCTGTGGTCAAAAATTATTATTTTAAATACACCTGTGAGCAGAAAAATTGAATTTATTTCAATGGAATCACAGGCCTATTTTCATAAAAACAAGGAGACTTTGAAGCCTTTGTTCTCCATCAGGGATTGAACGGAGTGTGATATAATGATGGCCATTTGAAGAGTGAGTAGAGGAGGCCCAGATCACTAGAAAAACCCAATGGAACAGAATAGTCGTTTACACCAGAGACTGTATAGTTAGTTTTTAGTATAAATTTTTCCATACTCTATTGTAATTTTTGCTTGTAATTTTTTTCAAGTTCAACTCTAAGCTAAACGACTCATCTATTTGGTATTGGTATTGGTGATGGGCTCTTTTTCCGCATTTAGACTCTCATTTGGTCCGTTATGCGTGAACACAGCATTGGTGTGGCTAGTCAAGCCATCCCAGCTCCTTCCAGAAGCGCAGAAGCCTCCTGGGGCGTTCACAGGCTTCTAGGAGCGACCTCACGTCTTTGAGGATTTCTGCCCGGTGTGCGGCCAAACCCACGCACTCCAGGATCACGTGGGCGGCTGTTTCCTCTGCGTCCAGGCATCCTCTACATAGGGGACTGTCTGTCGCATTCATGATGATGTCGGTTTAAGGCAAGGTGACCTGTAAGTGTACCTACAACTATTCGGAGGTCTGGACGATTAAGGCTGAGCAGTCTACAGGTCAACCGCGGCGAGACTGCGGTCATCGCCAACTTGGACTGTCTACAGCTTGTTAGATTTACCCAACGAGTATTATGTGCAGCACGAGTACGTTGTCTCACCCATGAGCGCAGTTGGCTGAACGGGAGTGGCAGAATGGGTAAGGGTCCTGCCATTGTTGTGGAAGATCCCTTTCTAGCCAGCTCATCGGCGGCGTCGTTCCCGTGTGATCCACTATGCCCTTTAATCCATTGTAGGATTACTTTGTTTTTGGATGCTAAACGATCCAAAACTTGGTGGCATTCGTAGACGATACTGGAGTTGATCGTGTTGGCCTCCAGTGCTGTTAGAACGGCCATGCTGTCTGTCAGTATGCGGATGTTTAGTTCCTTCATACCTCTAGACAGGGCCGTGGTAGCGGCATTTATTATTGCAACACATTCGCATTGAAATATCGAACTGTATTGGCCTAATGCTTGTGATATTTTGATATTTAGGTCTTGTGAGAATACTCCAGCACCAGTGCCAGTCCCCATCTTGGAGCCGTCCGTATAAATTCGGACTTCATGTATGCCGGAGTAATCTCGGTCACTTTCAAATAACTGTATCTGATATTTCTTTTCGAAAATGTATTGTTTTGGGATCCTGTCGCATGGGGCAGCGATTAGTGGCTCATGTTTCACTAGATTATTCCACAATGTGGAGTGAGGACCCTCTTGGTTGTACCACAGACCCAGGTGCTTAAGCCTTATAGCAGCCATGGAGGCTTCCTGTTGTATAAACAGGTCCAGTGGTGTTAGGTCCAGAGCTACTTCTAGGGCGGCTGTGGGGGTAGTTCGCATGCAGCCGGTTATCGCAGAACATGCCAATCTTTGGAATTTCTGCAGCTTGTTGATGACGGTGCTTTGCTCTGTTTTGGACCACCAGGCAACGGCTCCGTATGTGATTATGGGACGTATAACGGTTTTATACAGCCACATTGTTATTTTCGGTGATAGCCCCCAGCTTTTGCCGAGTAGTCTTTTACATTGGCAAAAGATGATGGTGGCTTTGTTTAGTTTCCCTTCGAGATGTCTATTCCAGAGGAGTTTGTTGTCTAGTATCACTCCTAGATACTTGACTTCCTTGCTAAGGGACAGACTGGTGTTGAAAAGTTTAGGTAGTTTAAGATTGCCTAGACTTCGTTTGTTTGTGAACATAATTAATTCCGTCTTTGTTGGGTTCACTGTTAGATTGTGTTTATTGCACCACTGTTCGACGACCTTCAATGCGGACCTCATTCGGTCACATATCACACTCTCAACTCGTCCGCTGATGAGTATGGTCAGGTCGTCTGCATAGCCTACTGTGAGGAAATTGCGGTCGTTGAGCCAACTAATCAGCTCATTGACCACAATGTTCCATAAGAGAGGTGAGAGGACCCCCCCTTGGGGACATCCTTTAGCTACTACCCCTCTGGTAGTACCATTCACAGTAAATTGTATAGCTCTATCTCTTAGCATGCTGTCAATCCACCCGGCAATAGTGGGATCGACACCATGTTTAGAGAGGGCCTGGCTTATGCTGGTAAAATTGGTTTTGTCAAAGGCTCCTTCGATGTCGATGAAGGTGCCTAGTGTTGATATTTGGTGTTTGAGATTGCCTTCTATATAAGAGACCACCTTATGTAGGGCAGACTCTGTTGATTTGCCTGCAGAATAGGCATGTTGGTTTGGATTTAAGGGGTTCCTGACTAAAGCTGTGCCCCTTATCTCCTTGTCTATTAGTCTCTCCAACACCTTTAAAAGGAATGATGTGAGGCTAATTGGTCTGAATGATTTAGGTTGAGTGTAGTCTCCTTTGCCGGGTTTAGGAATAAAGACTACTTTGACTTCCCTCCATTTCAGGGGAATATAGCGGTGTGCTAGGCAGCTTCTGTAGATGGCTACGAGGTGGTCAATAAGACCGATAACGACTCATCTAATCCGTTAGGTTTCCTTAGCATTATGACCCTCCTCCATTCATTCTCTAAATTGCCATCATCAGATCACACCACATTTAATCCTGGGTGGAGAACCAAAGCTTCAGAGTTACCTTGTGTGTATGAAAAAAAGGCTGTGATTCTATTTTTGTGCTCAGGAGTATATTTTGCGTATCTTTGGAATAAATTAAGTATCATGTTTGTATATGTCACGGGTCACCAATTAGTTTCGTTCGGGGTCCGTTTTAAGAAATGAAATGACCATCCCGGTCCGCACAACTTTTTATAGAAAAGAATATTTATTACAGAAATGTAATTATTAGGTACTTTAAGTAGGTATTTTTGTAAGTTCCTGTGTTCTCGTGGCCCGCACAAAATTTAGTGTTGTCTAATTATAAAAAAATATGACTTTTAAGTAAATGGTTTCTTTGAAAATAATGATGTCACATTTTCAGAAACATCCAGGAACCAAAGTATATAATATAAACAGGTTTGAAAGTTGGTCCAGCTTGGAGACTATGTGGCACCAAGTTCTGGAAATTGGCTTGGACGTAGCAAACATTTCCGCCCAGCATCCAGAGGGTATCAATCTTATTGGTAAATATTAAATCTTTATTTTACATTACCATAGCAAACATTTCTGCCCAGCATCCAGAGCAGGGATTCCCAAACTATTTTGGGCAAGAGTCCCAAAATATTTTTTTTTCTATATTAACTGATACCTCAGACCCCCATAGTCAAATTACTTTAAAAATCCTATCAAATATCATGTGTAAATAATATTGATCATTATAATTATTTGTTTATGTTGACCCCTGGGAAACTGATTTCGACCCCAGGAGGTCGATATTGACCACTTTGGGAATATATTAATATATAATAAATTTATATAAAATCTTTTTATACCTCACGCGACGAGTTAAGAGCGCTCGGCCGTGTGGAGGGGGTATGCGCAGTATTAATTTTTAATAACAAATTTCTACTGCGCATACCCCCTCTACATTTGCCGAGCGCTCTTAGCTTGCTGCGCGAGCTTTACATTACTTTTAGGGCCAAGTTCACAGGTAAGTACAGCTTGACCATAAAGAGTTGACAAAAATTGAGGGCACCACTTTCTATGTAAAAAAAAATTTTAGTTCCATTTTATTTAATTTCAACTCTTTATGGTCAAACTGTAAGTAGTAGATTTTCGAAAACTTAAACAGTTATTTAAATAATTATAATTTTCTCTCCAAAATTGCTTAATGTTAACTATATTAAGTTGTATACTATGTTGAATAGAATAATATTGGAAAGAACTGGTGCCTGAACTAGGTGGGATTAGACCAGTGGGTATTTCCCTTTCCGAGATCCCACTGGGCCACTTGGCTCACATTCACCCCTGTTCATTTGGGGATGCTTAAATGTATTTTCTTCAGCATAAAAAATGTGAGGTTAGACCTTTGTGTATGACAAGTCACCAGGCTCACTCCACCTTTCAAATATATGCAGAGTATTAAATTTTCCAACCAGGGACCGAAACCCTTTCATTTTGATCTATGGTATCTCATATTCTCATGATGCTATGATTATAATGTTTGCGTATCGAATAGGGTTTTCCTATCAATGAATCTGTTTATTGTATTTTTTTTATTTTCATGCTGTAAATAATAAAAACCCAAATGAACAAAAGGGTTTTTAGGGTTTAATCGGGTCCCTGTTTCCAACCTTTTTTGGGACCTTTTAAAATCATTTCAATAGATAGTAGGAAGATAGACGTTCATACAATCTCATTTGCTTCCTTATTTACTATATTTTATAATAATACCCAGTTTCCGATGACGTAGAATTAATCAGTTCATGGTTAAATATGACACAAATCATCAGTTATCTTACTCAGTGATGTAAAATATAATAATTCTTATCACTTTGTTTTGATATAAACGATTGTTTTGAATTAGTTTACACAATATTTTTATCAACGTCATATTTTTTCAACAACCTCTGTGGTCGAGAGGTTTGTACAGACAGTTATGTCTTAAAATATATGTACACATAGAACTTTGTCACTTTGTTGTAGTTGTCATTTGTCAATAGATTTCTATTCGAAAAAGTTATAGCTTTTAGAGTGACAAAGTTCTAAACTGTATACATATTTAAAGACGTGACTGTACACTGTTTTTCAAGGTGTCGCCATCTTTGAGGTCATTCGATCCCCGGCTGGGTCAATTTAAGAAAAAATTTTTTTCTATATTGGTTCAGGTCTGGGTGTTTGTATTTCCACCGTTGTCTCTGATTTTCAAAACACAAGTGCTTTAGCTACTTATTTTGGAATCAGAGCAATGTTGGTTTTGTTGTCTAATGGGCCCTATACATGTGCAGGCCTGGCCGGAAGGCCGAAAAGGACAGAGCAATACAAAAGAAAGGACTTACAACAACTTTCCCTTTTTTTTCGTATTGCTCTGTCCCTCTTGGCCTCTCAGACTCTCCGGCCATAATATTTATTTATTATTTTCAGGGTATTCACAAGGTGGCCTTATTGCAAGGGGTATAGTACAAACCTTTGCCAATGTCAGTGTCGACACGTTTATTTCCTTGAGTTCACCGCAAGCTGGACAGTATGGAGGTTAATTCATTAAAAAATATACCTACCCACAGCCTTCTCTATTGTCTACAAGCCATGCTATTAGGTTTGGCAACGTCGCATTTCGGTACTATGCGTGAACCGATTTGACACAAATCACATGACACAAATAGCAACTACGACAAATTAAAAAGACGCCGTTTACTAGAAGTCATGGTGCTTTTTTGACCATCTTAAATCAACAGCCTATAGGTTCACGCGCAACGTTGCCAAACCTAATAGCATGGCTTGTAGAACAATAGAGAAGGCTATGACCTACCTCATTTGATTCAAAATTGATCATTGGTCTCAATTCGGTTGGCAATGACTTAACTAAATTGACAGGACTAAACTGAATTTAGTTTTCTATCCTTTTCTTTCTGTATTGCTAAAATTAGGTTTGGTCCTGTCAATTCAATTAAGTCGTGCCAACCGATTCGACACCAGTAATAGATGAAATCTTAATCATTCCATTGTTGGCACAGAATACATAATTGTATTGGTTGTATTTAAGCAAACAAATATGTCTTTAGCGACAGACAATTTGAGTAAATAAATGTCATGAATGTACACATAACTGCATATCAAATAAAACAGTGGAACTGCAAAAATAGATTTTATTACGTACCTAGTGCATAAAGACAATCTCAAGGTCAATATACTCTGATGTGCTGTCGCGTGTATAAAGTGACTATAAAGATACCAATTAAAATGTGTTTGCTTAACTTGACAACAGCAACTAATAATCCTTTCCTTATTATGACAGATATATCAGGTTAATAACGTAGGTCATCGTTGAGAAAAAATATTGATAAGCAAGCTGGCCTTACTTCCATCTCACATTTTTTTTACAATAAACTTAAAAATGATTACCAAGCAACTGAAATTAATTAAATTCATTAACATAGAACTTTGGATCAAATTGATTTGCTGGATACACTTTAACACATGCCATAATATCTAGACCTATACCACAGTCTTACTAGTTACTGTTAACAATACATTCTGAACTGAACATTACATCACACCAAAAAAATTACTATGTATCAATAAATTAACCAAAAATGGGAAAATTGTATCTTTGGACTAACAAACTGAACATTTTTTTTACTATGGGACGAACTCAAAAATCACGAATAATATCTGCTGTTTCATACATTTTGATATCTACGTTATTAGTTTTTGTATGTAACAGAATAGCTGATCTTTTTTTGCGATTTCAGAGTTGGTCCCATAGCACAGAATATATAATAGTACAAGTACAGAAGATCCACTCCGCAAAGTCATTTAAATAAATAACGATTCTATTCCATACCCAAAAAAGTGCAATTCAGGTTGCACGCCGCTCTCTTGCCTACAGTTATATTCACCTAGAAGTTGCCTCTCTTTCTATCGCGTAGCTCTTATCTCTTCTAACGACTTCAGGGTTTCTTCTTTTAAATAATAATTAAATAACTGGTAGTTAATTTATTACAAGTTATGTGTTTGTGAAATAATGTGTAGTTAAATACGTTTAAAAAAACATAGGCTAGGTACAGTCAACGCCACATCAGACTATACATGCTGGCTTTAAAGCAATTGGCTTTATTACGAAATGAAATTGTAATTATAGTTAATTTTATTTCGAAAGTAGGTAGGTAAGTAAGTACCTACCTAATCAATAAATTATTATTTCAATAAATAGTTGGGCGAAGATTGTTTAGCAATAAGAATAAACGGATACTAGTTACTAACTAGGTACCTAGTAGACAAGCACTTCTTACGTTTTGATGTCGTTTGGAACTTTTGGAAGAGTGAAAAACATGAGGTTCGGATTCGGATCCTTTTTATTCGTATTAAGGCATACTATCGAAATCGAACTGCTAATGTGTGACCCAGCCGGCACGCGGTAGCCCTCTGAAATTGGTCCTTCCGGACGGACCCGCTACCTACTTGTAGCTTTGTACCTTAAGCGCGGAGTGCGCCTAGCCTGCCCATAGTAAAAGTTGTTCAGTTTGGTGGTCCCAAGAAACAGTTTTCCCATTTTTGGTTCATTCATTAACACATTGTATAACATGTCCAAATGTACAATTAATTAATAATGCATGTTCCAGCTGGTTTCCTCCACCTGGTGTTCCCCGGGCTGGTGAAAGACACTGTATACGAGTTGTTCTACTCGCGAGTGGGCCAACACACTTCAGTGGGGAACTACTGGAACGACCCTTACCACCAAACGCTCTACGAGACGTATAGCGTATACCTGCCTTACATCAATAACCATATCAAGTAAGTTTAGCAATAGAACACAGCTGGTTTTCTGCATCTGATTGAGAAAGTGAAAGTGAAAGTGAAATATATTTTATTTAAATAAGCTCACATAATAAGCATTTTTAAATCGTCAATTCTTTTACCCTACCACCCATTATGACGTCTTTTAACTGACAAGAAAAATGGGCGCAAAAAACTTGTCAGCTTTATCAATCAGATGGAACGATATTTACAAATATGTATATCGTTTCCAGACTTTATATTAACAAAGATTAACAAATAAATAACATTATTGAATTAGCTCATTTCTTAATGAGTTTCAAATTTCTTAATCAATTTATTGATTTTAAGCTAAATTCAAAGTTTGAACTTGTTATTCAGTCTAGGCTGTTACAATAAATAAAAATAAAAGAAAAACATACAATTCAATATGCATTAAGATAGGTAGTCAGAAGCAGACCCATTCCCACTGGCAGCACCAGTTCCCGAACATGACGCATGAACCAGCCATCTCTTCGCTCAACCATATTTGAGCCTCATACGACACCACCGCAGAAATGATTAAAGAGAGCATGACATACTAAGACCACCTATGTTAAGGCATCGAATTGAAAATTTATATCCAAAAGCTTTTCATAGGTCTTTCACTAAACTACTGACTATAGAAAGTAAAAATATTGCAATTAAATAAATCAAAACAAGGTAAGCTATTAAGAATTATATTTTTTGAGTAAGAAGTGCCATACATACAGACAATATAAAACAGATCTTTTATATACGAGTTATACGACGCCCTTAATACAAGCAGACCCATTCCCACTGGCAGCACCCGTTCACGAGCATGACGCATGAACCAGCCATCGCTTCGCTCAACCATATTTGAGGGAACGTAACGACCCGCCTCACACGACACCACCGCAGAAATGTTTGAAGTGAGCATGACTTCATCTGACTCAATAATTTTATTGTCTGATACTAATGAGTATTCACGGTCATTATTTTTAGTTTTCCCAGTCTCTTTATTTATAATATTCCAAGTGGTTCTTATTTTATTATCTGACTGATGAATTATTGTAGATATACATTTTGCTTTTGCTAAAGTACATACTTTATTAAACATTTTTGAATAGTTTCTTACATATTCATGAAATTCGGGATCATTTGAAATTGTTTTCTGACCATATAATTCAAACAACTTATTTCTGCTAACATATATGCCTGGTGTTGCCCAATCACTAAATTTCTTTTTAAAGTCTTTGGATTTAATAGATCTTTGCTTAAATGTTTTATCAAATTCTACTTTAATTAAATTAAATAAATCATCATAATGAGTATTGGGATTATCATTACTAGGTAAGCAAAGAGTTTTGGCAGTGACATTATTATGAAAATTTTCCAATTTATTTTTAGTTAGAGGTCTGCAAATTATATTACACTGATGAGGAACATGATGGTGCTCAAGGGAAGCTATTTGTCCGCTATGGTCAGAACGAATACAATTTATTATTTCTTTATCAAGTACATTACAGTTGCTAAAAATATTGTCTAGGCAAGTTTTAGATGTAGCAGTGATTCTTGTAGGTTCACAAAAGGTGTTTGCTAAATTGAAGGACTTAAACAAATTCAGAAACCTACTTGCAATTGAGGACGGCTTTAAGATGTCTACGTTAAAATCACCGCACACCACAATTTTTTTATTCTTTTTGATGACTAATTTTAGAGCGTCCTCCATAGCGGACTCAAATTGAGGGTAGTTACCAGTTGGTGGGCGATACACACAAATCATTATCAACTGATCTAATTCCACACATGACAGTTCAACGTGTTGTTCAATAGAGAGGGATATCACATCTTTTCGTTCCTTAAAATTCATATTGTTTTGCAAAATTATCAAAGATCCCCCTCTAGTGGTGGATTTCCTACTGAATGAACTAGCAATTTTATAACATTGAAATCCTGTAATTAATTCATATTCCTTAAGCCAGTGCTCAGTGACACATAAAATATTAACATTTTTTTCAGTTAAAAAAAGTTCTAATTCTAATTCTTTGCCAGAAAAGCCCTGAATGTTTTGGTGAACTATAGTTAAATATTTAGGCTTTTCCTTAGTCATTACACGGCTAGAGACTTCCTCTATTGTCTTATTATGTAATTTAAATTACTAATAAAATAATTACTTGGGACAAATGCCAAAGTGTTATTTTTAATGTCAACAATTTTTTGCTCAATAGGAGCAGGAGTAAAAATTGTATTATTATTACTTGGAACGGATTCCAAGGTCACATTTAAAATGTCAAAACTATTCTGCTCAATAGAAGCGGAAGTGATAGCCAAGTTCTTGGCTAAATGTTTAAAATAAAATGATAGCGCTAAAGCTACTTGTCTTTTAAAATAATTTGTAAGATAATATTTATCTTTTGTCAATTTAAAATTAAATATCCTGTGGCAAGCTAGCACTGTAAGGTAGTGTAAACAATACAAATTTATTTATATTTAAACTGCATAACTTATTGTAGTATGAAATGAGATCCTTCTTGTTTTACATTACCTCTTTGACCAACTAATATAATTAAATTGGTATTTTCATTTAAGTTTAAAGTTATTACTTTTCTCCAACGAACTAAGGTCTAAGGAAGCCTAACTCCTAACAAATATTGCATAAAAAATGGCACCTTCACATATTCTGTAACACAAAAGGTCGCAAACTCAACAATGAACTAGTAAAAACATACCTTATTGCAATGCACGCATAATCGGCATTAGACTGTATTCTAACGCATATGACGTTTTCTATTGGCTGGGGTTTGAACGCAGATCAAACATGATTGGATATTTGACTCGCCTCGTGTCACTCATTGGGCCGTTGTCGTGCCTTTGTCATTGAGGCGAGGACGGTGTAACGTAGAATGCAGTCAGTACACCTAACCTACTACGGCGCGCTGGGCGGCATCATAAAATTGTTTTATGAAATTAGTACATTATTGTTTGTTAGATATAATGTTTGTTTTATTATGTAGACGGACGACTTGGTAAAGACCGCTCGAATACGCTTGATGCAAGTCGCCTGTAACTAGTCGCTCTAAAAAACTAAAGGAGACCTATGTCAGCAGTGGACGTCTTTCGGCTGTGATGATTTTATTGTTATTTTATTTTATGAAAATTATAAAATGATGATGTTGATGAATGATGATCATATTATTTGTCACGAATTGGTAAGACATATGATTTCAAGAAGGACTAAAATTAGGCAAGCTATTGAAATAAAATAGGTATGCTTGATAAAAGACAATGTATTCTGTAAAGATTTTTTTTTCATAACATGTAAGTACATATTATGTAGATAATTATCACATTTGCGCGAGCAACACCTTAATACGTCTTTTAGAGGTGTGACTGATAAAGAACAACAGTATTAATACGTCGCTTTTTTTTTTAAATTGGCAATACAAAATTCTTATAGCGACACCTTTTTAACCGACTTCAAAAAAGGAGGAGGTTCTCAGTTTGTCGTAATGTATTTTTTATAGCAGCGTATTCCACCAAGTCAAAGTTTATTCTTGTCAAGATCTTTTTCAAATGCAGACTATTTTAACATGCTTATTGACCGGTGCGCAAATACCTAAACTAGCAATATGGGTGATGGGTGACGGTGGATTGGAAGAGGTGGACCAACTCCGTAGCCAGCGCGATCTCCAGATTTGACACCCCTTGATTTTTATTTGTGAGGTCATGTTTACAGTTGATGTTTAAAAACATTTGTGAGAGTGAATCCGTAATGCGTTTGCGAATAATAGCCATATTTGTACTAATTAAGTGGAATACAGGTGTGCTGCAAAGTGTTCGGGACAATCTAGTGCACCGTTGCTAGGCATGTATTTCTATAGGTGGTGGAAATATAAAGTAGCATTTTCGCAGCAGATCTCACATTGGGGTTCCAGCAGAATGATCCGCGGATCAAACTCCATATTAAAAAGCTGTTTTCAGAGCTGCATAAAATCATAGTTTCTGGAAATTGTCATTACTTTGTGTTCTGATCTGACGGTCTTGACCTCATGACGTCACTACTTGTCGTGCCACTCTGCTGCCTTCGGTGTTGCAATGTGAGTTCTTCATTTTTTATTTATTCTATTTTAACCAGGGATTTTTACTCGTTAATCAAAGAGGATTGCGTGAATAGAATCTTTATAGGTACCTACCTAATCATCCCTTCACGGATTGGACAGCGTTTTTGTTACACCCTGTATAATAATAAAAAACAAGGAGATTACATCAGATTACTCGTTTTCTATGTATTGCATATTGCAGGACGCGCCATTTTTAGCATTACAAAATTTTGATTTAAATTTTCCTTTTTTTTGTTGTACTGAATTCCATGAGAGAGTTTTATTCTTGTTTAAAAATGTGTGATAGCAGTGAATGTGAAGATTTGACTCTGCCCCACAAAGCGACTGAACACTTGTTGCATAATAACGACCATATTTTGTATGTATACGCTCATAGATATTTCTAAAAAACGAAAAATATGTTACTTTCCTATGTTATGTTATGTCTGTATAGTTTTGCTGCCTTCTTTTGGTCTTTTTCACCAAATGACCACACATGACGTCATTTTAATCATTTTTCTAATTATTTTTTTGTGGTAACACTAACGACTGTCGCCGAGCGCGTGGCAGACATTACTAAATCGTGCTTCACTAGTACTTTTTTAGCCCCGCCCACTCTGTGTTAGTTTGCGTGGTGCTATTTTTTGAGCGGAATTACACTTCCTTAGTATCTTAGTTCGTTGACTTTTCTCATAATGTCATGTAGGGTCGCACCCGGTATACAAAGGCTCCAGCACACCGGATGCGTAAGCGTATGCGTAAGCGTGCACGTAGACGTATCATGACGTTGTAATCTCTGAAACTTTATGAGACATGGCACACCGCTTGCGTAACGTACGCGTGCACGTAGACCGATGCGTAACCCTACGCATTGCAGCTCTCATGAGACAACCAGGTTGCGTACTTACGCAGAGCGGAACGCATTGATGACGTTGTACTCAATGACATTCCCTATTGGACGTCACACTGAACAAATACGAACACGCACGTATCTTTCCTGCGCGTCACTACGCGCGTAACCACGCGCGTGACTACGCATTCAGTTGTATTTGTTTACAAATATTACTGGTACTACCGGTAGTAAGTGGTGTTTTATTTTGTTTTTAAGTAATGAATAACGACATTAAAGAAAAACTAATTGAATAAGTACGAAAAAATTTACTCAATCTTCGTCTGACATCGCGCACTAGAGTCGCAAACATGGCTACGACAGCGGCTGGGTACGCAAGGGATAGGTTGCGTTGCGTGCCGCGTAGACGTATGCGTAACCCGGTGTGTCAGGGGGTTACGTGCGTGACCACGCGCGTGTACACGCACGCGTAACCACGCGCGTGTCTACGCATCCGGTGTGCCCAGGCCTAATTTAAAACTTTTTCTCCCAATTGATTATTGAATAAGTAGCCTAAATCTTTTCCAATTTCATCACACAACATAATGTTTGAACATTTGTTAGTGGCAAAGGAATTATTTTCACTTGTGCTTGCTAAAATATTTACATGTTCTGAGATTAAGGGCTCATACACTGTTTGGTCTTGTAAATGGTCCCGAGCATCTAGGCCTGACGCTAAGGAGCTATCATTATGGGTTGAATGGTTTTCTGACAGAGAGGGGGTGGATAAACATTTAAGTGCCAGTATATATTCCCCTATCTCTTTTTTGGAACGGTCATAATTTTGGGTCATCCTGGATAATGACTCCTGTAATGAGTGAATTTTAGTATTTAACATAGCAATGTTATTTTCATATGTCAGTCTATTCTCATTGATTATAATTTGACATGTATCCAGCTTTTCAATTAGTTGTCTACGCTCTCTAATGTGACTAATATTTTTGAAAAAGTGTTTCTGCTTATTTAGTAACTTTTTTGTTTTTGAAATATAAGTACTTGTTAATTTTTACATATTTCTTTAGCTTGTTTCTACTACAACCAACCATTGCCTGACTCATAGTGCAATTAATTGAGTCTTCAGAAGTTAAATCAATTGTGATTGTTGGCTTATGGTTAAGTGAGGGAGAAACAAGTTTTGGGTCACAGCCGACTAACTCATCGTAAAGACTCAAGTTCTGAGTGACTACCGCTTGGTTTTGTTCTGACTCTAACTTATAAATACGGTTATTAGCGTCATGTAGCTGCTTTTCCAGTCCAGAGATGAGTCTGAGGGCCTTCTCATACTCATCTCTGCACTGGTTGAACCCATCGATTAAAGTTTGTAACCTATTAGTTACGTTCCTCAAACATATTCTGTTGTGACAAATGTAACTCAGACATTTCCTTTTTGAGTTGTGTATTGCTTTGAAGCACATCTAACAATTCCTTTTCATTCTCATCTCTTTCCAAATGCAGTTGCTTAACCAACTCCTTGGTGGCCTTTAGTTCCTGTAGGGTTTGATGGAGTTTAGCCTCCTCCTGGCGAGATGCGGCCTTACGGGTCAACATTGTGAAAATAAAAAGGAGTTTGTTAAACCTAAGTAATTCCAAGGGGATGTTTAATCAACTATAGTGAGGTTATCCAAATGATAACACTACACTATCGGCTTTAAATGTAGCCTTACTAGTTATAAACTGAACAGCGGGGCTACTCAAATGGTCACTTTTGTATTCGTTCGCTAACTTAAAAATTAAAAATAAGCCATAAACACCAAAATAACGTGTCGTAGGCTTGTCAATTCTGTACAATACAACAATGTCTGTGATTTACATAAACTTGCGACGTCTGACTTGATCATTAATTGCTTATTTTTTAAGATTTAAGTTAGCGAACGAATAGAAAAGTGGCCATTTGAGTAGCCCCCCTGATTAGACTAAAAGCACATACAAAAATTACTACTTTGAAAGAGATAACAATGATTTACAGATAAAAATGCAATGTCATGTCATACCGGTAAGTGAAAGTGACCGTAGTTCGACGTCACAAAACACACAAAATACACAAACAACTCACTGTTGGTATTCACTACACTTAATTTTATACGTAAATGTTACGTGATTCAATGGAATTAGCCACAATTATTATGCTAATAATTAAAATATTTCAAATTTAAATACGGGAGCAAAATTTGACAACTGGTGCCGTCGGTGTTGCCACAGGAAAAAAAAGGAAAATACCTCTAATCCTACTTCCTACTAATGTTTTAAATGAGATGTTTGTTCCTCAATCACGTAAAACGGCTGAACTGATTTAGATGAAATTTGACACACAGTTTATAGCCTGAATTAAAACAGGATACTTTTTTATCCAGGTCAAAGGTTCCCTAGGGATTTTCCATTGTCCATGCGGACGAAGTTGCGGGCGGAAGCTAGTATTATATTTAAACTTAATAATAAATAACTTTGGCACTCAATATGTCAGTTGTAGGTCAGCGCCATCTCTCGACTGGTAGTGGAACTAATTTAATTTTTGATGACTTCTGAAAAAGTGTGCCATTTAGAGACATCGTTTTAATCTTGCTGTAATCTTTACATAAACTTCTGTCACATAGAATTGTTTCAGATTTTTCTCTATGCAAACTTCGGAGATTGGGGGGAACAGTATTTATTTTTGAGCACAAGTCGAAAACTAGGCACCCTACAAATAAAAGAAACAGTCTTTGACAATGTGGAAACAGGAAACAGCGTTCTTTCATATTATGATACTTGCACTAGTAGCCCCACTTCGATTTTTTAAGACCCCCTCTTATATTTAAAAAAGGGTTCCTTTTTATTTTGACATTTTGCCACAGAATACATAATAGCATAGCCTTCTATAGTTGCAAGCCGTGAACATAAGTTTGGCAACGTCTGTTACTGTCAGTTCGTGGTCATGTCGTCGGCCAGTCTCCATACTAAATGTATGGGAATATTTCAATTTTAAGAGGTCGATATTTTTTTTCCTAGTAATCGTGTGAGGTTTAAAATATGAAAATAATTTAGTTCCTTTATTGAAATGCTTTGTATATTAAACAATAAGAAAAATATCAACGTTAACCAGGAAAAAATGGCTGTCAAAGATGTCATCTTTTTTGTTGATTTTCTTCAGCAGGGAGCTGATTAACACGCCCTCTAGCAATAAATTATATATCATTAGAAAGGTCTTTTGAAGACAAATATTTGCTGTTAATATACTTTATATCAATTTTTTATACTTTTGGAGTTAAAGGTTATTAAAGTATAAAAGTGATTTATTGTCTATGGGAGTTGATTTATCCCACCTCTAGCAATAAATGAAATATCATTAGAAAGGTTTTCATATGATAAATATTTGCTGCAAACATACTTTCTATTAATTGTTAGTATTTTCGGAGTTTTAGGTCATAAATGATAAAAAAATTGGTCAAGTTCAGAGCGTTATAACTCTCAAAGTACTAATAGTTGACGTTTATAGTGATACAATAAAGTGTTTCAAATTTAAATACCTTTCCAATGATGTAAGATTTATTGCTAGGAGAGGCTTAGATCAAAATGCTCATCGTACTAAAGGACCCCCGAAAAGTTCAAATAATTTGACTCAAACATTATGTTCTAATAAATAAATAATAATAATAAATATAAAACTTTATTGAAATAACCTTACATCACAATTTACAACTAGTTTAAACATAGATAATATAGGAAAAACAAATAATAAATAATTATTAAAATAATATAATACTATGTGCTTGACCACATGCGATGTTGCCGTTCTGCTCAACTTCATGGCTTGGAAATATAGAAGGCTATGATAATAGTGATTTTGCTACGGAACCCAAAAAGCACTATAATTTAAGTTTCTCGATTATTTATGATTGATGACTTTATATTGATGAATGATTCAATATCAATACAGTCATGTTTTTAATACAATTACTTACATTAGGTACTGTTATAGAAAACACAAAATTATATAAGTACTTACTTGAATGAAGATGGTAAAGTTTTGTGTAAACAAACAGATATATTAAACAAACCAACTGAATCATAAAATTGCTGTAAGTATAGGTATTAAATAAATATTGTCAACATAGTAAATCAGTAATTATTTTCGATGTTTTACAATCCACTCGAGTAGGTAATCGAATCGTGACGTCATTCGGTTATTTTTGTATAGTTAAAAGAAACAATAATTTGGGCTGCCGTATATCTCAGTAGATCGTGATTTTAATTTTCGCCACTTCTCTCATCGGTTCCATGGTGTAACGGTTAGCACTCTGGACTCTGAATCCAGCGATCCGAGTTCAAATCTCGGTGGAACCTGACTTTTTTGTTATGCAATTTTTATTTCTGTATCATTTTCATTCAAAATTTGTTGAAATTAATTTTATTTATTATTTATTTATTTATTTTTAACTTATTATTTTTATACCTAATAATTTGAATTTGATAAGTTAACCAATAATAACTGGTGAATCATTTTTAAGTTAAAGAACGACCTATTTATAATTATTTATTTTGTTATTGTTAATGTTTTTTTTTTCAGATCAGCAAAATCTGCCGATTTCAAGAGTAATTTAACTAAGGTCAAGAGGCTCGTTCTGATTGGTGGTCCCGACGACAACGTTATAACTCCCTGGCAGAGCAGGTAATAAACATTGTTTACATAAAATTAAACATTATTATGACTGTTTATTTTAGCAAATAAAAATGTTTCACTGGATTAAAAAAATGAAAATTAAAGCAGGGGCCTATTGCATAACAAAATACAAGCTAATCTTATTAGTGATTTTCCATAGAAATTCACTAATAATATTAGCTTGTAATTTGTTATGCAATAGCCCCCTGGTTTCGTGCTAGACCGAGCCGTGCCCAAGCTACGTTGGTCGCATCAAAGTTCTGTACGAGACTCCAGTCTTCGTTGAGCCCCGGTTGCCGCTCGACTTCTGAAGCCACGGGGCTCAAAATGCATTGGTCTTTACAAATAATATTAGAACGACCAACGTAGCTTGGGCCCCGGACACGGCACGGCCCGGTCTAGCATGAATCCTGCTTAAAGTATCAATCTGAATGCAAAAATATTCAAAAATATTAATTTTTGTTCTGTCGATTCAGTTCATTGATAACCCTCTTGCAGTCGGGTAAAAATAAAAAAAATCATTTCAGTCATTTCGAAAAATGTTCAGAAATCTTACGCGAGGTCTACCAGCTCACAGGACCTGCTAGTAAATACTGTGTTTGTTGTTTGATATGCCTTTAGTTAAGCCTCCACAGGCCTGCACTGATCCGCATCGCAATGTACGTATTGCTCAAAGAAATGAAACTGTCTCTGCGTTTGGTACGATCTATGGACACGTTTTTATTACTTTCTTTAAATCTTTATTTTTTTTAGGGTTCCGTAGCCTAACGGCTAAAAACGGAACCGTTATAGATTCGTCATGTCTGTCTGTCCGTATGTCACAGCCACTTTATTCCGAAACTGTTAAGATTGCACAGTTGAGACTTGGTAGGTAGATGTATTCTGTGAAATGCTTTACGATTTTTACACAAAAATAAAAATAAAAAAAGATTAAGTAAAAAAAAACAGTTTCAGTTCCATGTATAGGGAGCCCCCCATACATGGAACTGAAACTGATTTTTTTTTCATCAAACCAACAGACAACTAGAGACAACAGATAGCTAGAGACACCGCACGTGTCTCTAGCTAGATTGGTCTTTAAAAATGACATTGAGGTTTCTATGGCTATTTTTTCTCAAAGTCAACCGTTTGAAAGATATACTCTGCCAAAGTGGTAAAATGTGTCCCCCCCCCTCCCCCTAACTTTTAAAATAAGGATGTGAAAAATCTAAAAATAATATATGCTGTAAATCTTAATAAACACTTTCAACGAAAATTAGTTTGAACGAGATATATTTAGTACCTAGGAAGTTTTAGAGATATAGCATATTTTCCAAAACCGCAAATATAACTTTGTCATTTATACAAACTCTATGAAAAACTAATTTTTTTTGCAAATGAAAAATGATAGTGGTATTGAATAAAGTAGGTATGGTATATGGTAACTACGGAACCCTACCTGCGTGTGGCCCGACACGCACTTGGCCGGTTTGGCGGTTCCTTAAGTGGTCTGAAAAGATAGAAAGAGAGCTAGTTAGCTACATAGCAGCTACGCGATAGAAAGAGTGGCAACTTCTAAGTGAATATAAAATGAAGGGAAGGGGTCACTGTGCGACCTGCCTGCCTAGCATGACCGATTTACATCGCGTGATATAGCATTTTATCGACACTCAACTGTCAAATTCCTTTGTCTTTTTGACAGTTAAACGTGATAAAACGCTATATCACGCGATATAAATCGGTCATGCTAGGCAGGCTGAATTGACTTTATTGAGTCGGAGCAAGAGTCGCTATTTATTTATTTAAATGATTTTGCGCATCACCTTATGCGTGCTCGCAGACTACAGACTTTCTATCGACCGCCGACTTTCAGTCGGGCTCTCAATCAGTATGAAGGTGTATGCAAGTGCCCACACTAGAACGATTCGGTATCGGCCGATTCTTCATACAAAACCAACTACCGGCCAACTATCGGCTGACATGACAGTTTGGTCTGTAGTCCTGGGACTTATCCGTCACTTCTTTAAATATGTGACTGTGCGTATGTTAAAGAGCGTTTTCACATGCTTTCTTTGCGTTTTTACAATGCTTTCTTTTCCATTTTCATGTTTTGATTTATATAATGCTCAAAACTTGCGAACTCTCATGGGCACACAAACCCTAGTGGTTTTGCCAGTGAGTAAATGTATAATAGAATCTGTATGTAATATGTCTAACAATAAACAAACAAACAAACAAACATGTGGGCGTTCAAAGGTCGCTGTCGACGTGACGGGATAATATCTCGGACTGGTCGGGGACGTGCTGTGCTCCAAACATTTCCCTGTCCCGTCCACGTTCCGTCCCCGTCCCGTCCATGTTCTCGTCGCGTTTATTTTTTGTTATTGTATTTCAATATGCAACGATGTTAAAACATCGTGTTACGTACGTACAGCGAGCGACCTTTATTTATTCTTATGCTTTAGACGCGCGATAGCCCAGATTCAATAAATCAATCCACAGATAAGGATAGCCTAATCACAGAATAGTATAATAATAGTAACCAGGGTTGCAAAAATCATGATTTTTTTATTTTAATCAAAAAAATCAGATTTTTTTAAAAAATATCGTGATTTTTATGATTTATTTGATTTTTTTGATTTTATTAAGTTTTACGACTATTACCCTAGTTTTTCTTGTGGGCAACATTTCTATTTAGGTAGAATTGATGTATAGTGCTGGCAACACCGCCAAAAAAGTAAAATGTCACATTGAGCAGAAAAAACGATTTGAGTAAATTTAAGTTTCGAGTGTTTATTTGTATATACTTCCGAAAATGAATTATCTGTATGTCTATGCTACTTGCATTGCATGTAATGAATGAAAGTACCTAATCATTATTGTTATTTACTGACACAAAAATCGAATATTTGATTGTTGGTTTTTATTGCGATAAATAACTTAGCTTACACCTATCGTACTTTGTATTAATATTGTTTTCGAACATTACAGTTCATTAATATGCACTCCCAGCGGTAAATTAATTCCTTTTTCGGATTTTGATTTAAATCAGTGATTTTTATTTAAAAAATCATGGTATAAAAATCGTGATTTAAATCATGATTTAAATCAACTTGATTTAAATCATGCAACCCTGATAGTAACGTAGCCTAATCCAGATTAATCTGGATCAGGGCCAAGGTTGAAAAAACATGATTTTTTGGAAAAAAATCGAAAAAATATCGTTTTTTTTTTTGCTTGAGCCTTTAAAATAGTGCGTGAAACCACAGCACGCATTTGTTTTACGTATTTGACACTTTAATCTGAGTTTTGTTCAATAAAATAGTTAAAAATGCTTGGTGAAAAAACATAAGGAGAAACATAAACACAGTGATTTTTTAACATACATTTGTATAATAATAATAATAAGAGCTTTATTGCACACGAAAAAAACATAAAATAGAAAGAAACAAAAATGACAAAAAGAAAACATAAAAAGGCGGCCTTATTGCTAAATAGCAATCTCTTTCAGGCAACCTTGGGTGAGAGAAAATAAATAAGTAGAAGTAGGGGAAAGGGTGCAAATTTATTAGAGGACAGGTAATGTATTTAGATAGAAAGAGAAAAGAGATATGTATTATAAGTTACGATCACAAGAAAGGAAATGACTTCTAACTTGATCGCCAAAGGATTTTAGAGTCTGAGCCTTTCTGATACCCTCAGGAAGTGCATGTATGTATCTATCCATTATCTAAAATTAGGAATTATATTTTTTTTACAAACATGTAAGAAAAAAGCGATTTGATTTAATCCATGATTAAAATCACTTGATTTAAATCAAAGTGATTTCATCATGCCAACCCTGATCAGGGCTATCCCTATCTGTGGATCGATTATTGGGTCTGGCCGTAGATCGATACAGTTTTAAACCTCTTTCCTTAAACCTTCCAGCCAGTTCGGCTACTACAACGGCAGCGAGGCGGTCATAGAGATGCGCGGCCAGGACATCTACTTGGAGGACCGCATCGGGCTGCGCGCGCTGGACCGCGCCGGCCGCCTGCGCCTGCTCACCGTGCCCGGCGTCAGCCACTTCAGCTGGCACATGAACGTCACCATCGTGGACGACTGCTTGCTGCCATATCTGGACTGAGTAGTGCCAAGCGGCTGCCATATTTGGAATGAGTAGTGCCAAGCGGCTGCCATATATGGACTGAGTAGTGCCAAGTGACTGCCATATCTGTAATGAATATTATCAAGTGTATATATCAATGTATAGATAGTGTAAAGAATAAGATGAAGTGTCAAAATAAATGATGAATCATAGTTAGTGCAAATATAAAAATACGATCAATTTCAATAATAAAAGACAAGGCTTATCAAAACAATCGATCTCCAAAGGAGGTCATAGAAATGCTCGCCCAATACATCTACCTGGAGGACCGCATCGGGCTGCGCGCGCTGGACCGCGCCGGCCGCCTGCGCCTGCTCACCGTGCCCGGCGTCAGCCACTTCAGCCAACGTCACCATCGTCGACGACTGCTCACTGCCATATCTGGACTGACTCGTGCTAGTGGCTGCCATATCTGCCAAGTGGCTGCCATATCTGGACTGAGTAGTGCCAAGTGAATTAATGTCAAGAATAAGGCTTATCAGTGTAAAAATATAATAACGTCAGACCCAAATGTCGCTCAATGGCAATATTATTAACAAAACACTCTCGATCTTCAAAATCGTCATAGAGATGCGAGTTCAAGGCATCTATAAGAAGGACCACATCAGGCTGCAACAGCTGGACTGCGGTGGCCACCTGCTGGTACATTATCATCACTACTGGTGATGACTGCTTGCTGCCATATCTGGACTGAGTAGTGCCAAGTGGATTAGTGTTCATAATAAAATGAAGTATAAAATAAATGCACTACCGTTTTTTCTAAAGGATATTTCAAAGACACGCATTACACTTTGCTTCAAAGTTTATCATCCGTACCACACCGCTAGAGAGTGGAACTCCTTGCCTGAATGTGTTTTCTGATACAATATGAGGGCCTTCAAGTCGCGAGTGAATAGGTTAGTTACTTCTAGGCAAGCGCTATTCATCATAGATAGCAACATCGTTTACCAGCAAGCGTAATAGCGGTCAAGCGCTTGCCTATCTATATCTATGATAAAAGTGATGAAAAAGTCACTGCAAATATAATAAAAATAATTACAAAGTATCAGCCTGTCAGAGTCAAAAAGAAAATTACTCTTACCCAGTGTAAAATAGTTCTTAAACGTCAAAAAGAAATTATAAAAATGCGTGAATAATACAATTACTAATTTAAATCAGCTATATTGCTTAGTACAGTCAGCGTCACATCAAGTTATACAATACTCTCAAATTCCTCTGATTGATATTGATTCGTATATTCCGTATATTGTCAATTTTAAAGTTCAAAATCGATTGAGAACATGTTGTGGTCATCTAGCATGCTATGCTGCTGACTGTACAAAGAAATGAAGTAACGTTATAGTTAAATGTATTACTTACATAAATCATTTTGTAAATGCTATGTTTATTTGTGTATATTGATTCTGAAGATTATATAAATATAATTTTACATCATACTGCTCGGCAACTAGGATTTACTAGTATAGTAAGAGGCCGTGTAAGTTGGCATGTGCAACACAGTGCATTGTTTAGATAGAACGTTCCATTTTCAAATCACTTTACAATTCAAGCATAGGCGAATGCTTTAATTGTAAAATACATTTTACATCATACTGCTCGGCAACTAAAATTTACTAGTATAGTAAGAGGCCGTGTAAGTTGGCATGTGCAACACAGTGGATTGTTTAGATAGTAGAACGTTCCATTTACAAATCACTTTACAATTCAAGCATAGGTGAATGCTTTAATTGTAAAGTACACTTTACAATTCAAGCTATGTCAAACTCCTTAGTGAACCAATTTCTTTTCTTATAAAATGAAGAAACTTTTTACTAAAAAAAAACTATGAAAATTCAAGCAATGCAAAACTCCTTGGTCAAACAATTTTTTTCATAAAATGATAAGATTCATTTTGAAAACGCGAAAAAAAATCAGCTGTTTTACATTTCGATGGAGTAGGCATTTTACTTTTGTATGAAACAGCAGATTTTTTTCGTGATTTCGAGGTTGGTCCCATAATGAAAGTTGTTCAGTTTGATGTTCTGATCAACCCCACGACAGGTTTTTAATGAAATAAAAATATCCTTGTAAATGTTTTATTTACCTCGTATGAATGATGTAAAGTAGTATGCTTACTCGTCGACTAAATATCTCGGGTGCACTCAACCCATTAGCGCCCTTTGCGAGCTGCGCTCGCACGGGCGCCAAATTGGATCTTGTTCTGTAATAGCTCACTTACGTCCCTTGTGTAACAAACTACTATTACAATTCAAGCTATATCAAACTCCTGAACCAATTTCTTTTCTTATAAAATGACGAAACTTTTTACAAAAAAACTATAAACATTCAAGCTTTGCAAAACTCCTTGGTCAAACAATTTTTTTTTCATAAAATGATAAGATTCGGCATTTTACTTTTGTATGGAACAGCAGATTTTTTTTCGTGATTTCGAGGTTGGTCCCATTATGAAAGTTGTTCAGTTTGATGGTCTGATCAACCCCACGAGAGGTTTTTAATGAACTAAAAATAACCTTGTAAATTTTTTATTTACCTCGCATGAATGATGTAAAGTAGTATGCTTACCTCGGTTGTAAGTAGCTATTACACCCTCGAACTATATTCGCCGTCTAAATATCTCGGGTGCACTCGATCCATTAGCGCCCTTTGCGAGCTGCGCTCAAACGTCTTGTTCTGTAATAGCTCACTTACGTCCCTTGTGTAACAAACTACTATTATAAGTTACGGTTTCAAATCTCACTGCAGAATAATGTGTGTCCTACATCTTGGCATGGACCACTTTGAAAACCGCAATTCTGCCTACATAGAAAATTTCTCCCCAATTAGTCCTAACTAGTCCTACTTTTTCGGAATTAGTCCCAAAAAGGACTGAAGGATATAAGCGATTTAAATGGTCCATGCCAAAGCAAACCTTCATTTTGGCAGGGACAGGCTATATCTAGTGAACCACAACACCTAGCCAGGATCTGGTTATTAAAAAAAAAGTCCCTTTTTTATGAATCTCGCAACGCCTAGAATCAAAACGAAATGAAGCGCCGTTCAAAAAATATAAAGGAATGATTTGGTCCATGCCAAAATCAACCTACATCTTGGCGAGGACTTTTGAACCAGGTCACCCAGAGAAAATCTGCTTATTGGAAACGATTCGTGTAAATTAGTCCCAATTAGTCCCAAAGCCACAAAATTAGTCCCCCTTTGGTTTAGGAGATAATCGGAGTAAAAATTTGGTTTTTATAGTACAGGAGCTGACTTCCTATTCAGTGACGATGTTTTGTAACATGTTTTTTTTGCGTATTTGTGTTAGAATAACGAAGTGTAATTAGTAACACAAAAGTATATCGTAAAGTAATACGTAACATTTATGCATTTTCGAAACTCAAATCAAATTTTTTAAGTCATAAAATAAAAATGTTTTCTTAGAGATATTTTGATCCTGGGGCTCCTGGACTATATCAAAATAATGGACAGTCGCGGAAAAAAATAATTTCAAAAGAAGTATAAAATGGTTTTGAATTTTAAAATTATATTGCTTTCTTTCGAAATTATTTATATTTGGAGTGGAGTGTTTTTCTTCCTTCAATGGGTTCACTTGAAACTTTGTACCTATACAGGGTTATTTGTAATTCATTTAAAACCTCTCGTGAGGTTGATCAGACCATCAAACTGAACAACTTTCATTATGGGTCCAACCTCAAAATCACGAAAAAAATCAGCTGTTTCATACATTACGATGGAGTACTTACGCATTGTACTTTTGCCCAGTTTGATGGTCTGATAAAGTTCGTTTAAAAGGCTGCAGCTTTCACAAAGAGCCGCAAGATCGGATGCTTAATGTTTTACAATCTGAACACTGCGCATTACTTAACGGAATAGCTTTACGTAGATACTTAATTAATTTTTACTATACGCTTTTGTACGTGACTGTACTTATATAAAAAAACGGAATTTCTCCTAAACCAAAGGGGGACTAATTTTGTGGCTTTGGGACTAATTTACACGAATCGTTTCCAATAAGCAGATTTTCTCTGGGTGACCTGGTTCAAAAGTCCTCGCCAAGATGTAGGTTGATTTTGGCATGGACCAAATCATTCCTTTATATTTTTTGAACGGCGCTTCATTTCGTTTTGATTCTAGGCGTTGCGAGATCCATAAAAAAGGGACTTTTTTTTTTAATAATCAGATCCTGGCTAGGTGTTGTGGTTCACTAGATATAGCCTGTCCCTGCCAAAATGAAGGTTTGCTTTGGCATGGACCATTTAAATCGCTTATATCTTTCAGTCCTTTTTGGGACTAATTCCGAAAAAGTAGGACTAGTTAGGACTAATTGGGGAGAAATTTTCTATGTAGTCAGAATTGCGGTTTTCAAAGTGGTCCATGTAGGACACGAATAATGTAGCTAAGAATCTTTTGCATTAATTAGTAAATCTCATTTTATGATCTAGTTTTAAGTAGCCAATGTCTAAATAATAATACTTTTTTATCATTTTCTTAGCTCATGAGAGCTGTTTAATACTATTTATGGTGGTATTTAATACTATTATGCAAATCTTGTACAATAGCCATGGTTTCTAAATTACTTATTTGTTTTTTTTTATCAAAATCATTTTTCTTCTTTTCTACATAGCGTATCAAAAAGACAAAGTTAGTATAAATAATATTGTAGTTTACTTTTTAAAAGTTTGTTTTTATATTTAAAGTATCAAGGTTCCTATCTCCATAAAACGAGAAGGCATAGGTTTTTGTAAAAAAATATAAACATACAATGCCACTCTTTCATAGTAATCTGGCCAAAAAAAATACATGTGTTGTATAAAACAGTGAGTGATATCAGTGAATTGAAGTAAAACCCTGTAACTTCGCCTACTAAACTAAACTTCGCCTAAAAAAAGAAGTTTCCATATCTCGGGAAATTAAATAGCAAACTAACTTTTTTTAATTTGGTAATAATCTCTCGTTTGTTGTGGCAAAACTGCTTTCTGCTGTCTATGAAAACTAGCTCAATTTGAAGCAGTTGCAAAAAAATTCGGAATTTTCGCGCGTGATTTTCGACAGTGTCCCCAAAAAGTCGTCTATTGTGTTAATATTTGGAAAGTTAAGATTTTAATATTTGTATTGTGCATTGTAACATATAGTCAGCTAAATACAAGATATCATTTCATTAACTATCACATATCTTGGACTAAATTGGTCAGGCAATGTTAGGTAACAACAACAGTTCCAAACTTCGCCTGACTATATTTTGCTATATTCGTTGTTTTATTACTGCAATAGAGTATTAGAGCATTTAACTACTTTTTGATAATCATAGAGTTATGAAAATATGTTCCTTTTTTAATTTGTGTTTAGTGTCAACCAAACCTGACATTTGTATTTTTTATTGGTAAAACGTAACCAAACTTCGCCTACTTGAAAAAAGTAAAAAAATACTTTAGCGATATTTAAATATGGTTCATATTCCTATGCAACTGCATATAGTAGCTAAGCCCTTTTATTTTAATGCTACCAATCCCAATAAGTACCCTTCCGATGGTAGGCGAAGTTAGGATACGTTACTCAACTTCGCCTGGATTTTCAACCGTCAATTTATTTCAATTTTCTCACTGTACATAGTTATTGCAACCATAGACAACAAGATCATCATTGATTTGATAACATGCAACCTTTTCGATTCAAATATAAACAATGAATTGGCGAAAAATAAATAAAAAAACTATTAAAAGCAGGCGAAGTAAGGGGGTTTGACAGTAGATATTATAGTTAGTAGTAACTTTTACTAAGGTACAAAGAAAATATATCCCGGAGGTATTAAGATATAGTCACATAAAATATAAAAAAGTATACATTTAGGTACTACAGTACAAAAAAAAGTTGAAAAATAATAATATCTCGCTATACCGGATCCATGCGACACGTATCGTCTATAGCTTTATTTTTTATAAAGAGACCATACAAATATGACTCACCCATAAAAATATATTTTTAGTCAAAAAAGTTAAAAATAGGTAGGTATTTTGGCAAGTAGGTACATGCACTTATTTACTAGCATCACAAAACCAGTGTTCAGCTAGCTTTTTCTGTCCATTTCTTACGCTAGCAAATATACCTGTATCAAGCTATAGCTTTATATTGTAGTAGACAGATTTAATTAAAAATAAAAACTTTGTACTTACTGTTCAAAATATGTTTTTAATAAGTATTTTGAATAACTATAACTTTTTATCCAGGACAGTTACTACTAGTTACAATAATATCTATCGATTGATATAGGTTTCCTTTTTATAAACAACACATCAAATTTTTTTAGGCCAGTTAGCTGCGTTGTCTTTTTATGGTTTTAATATTATAATGTTGCCAGAATGAAAAAGCCCAATTTGTGATTAGTTTTATTTCATGGATAACGATTCTTGCTATAATCTTTTGTAAAATATATAATTTGTTTTTACTATGTAATACAATCGTGCAAATAATTGAATAAGGTTATTTATGAATGTTTAAATGAAATAGTCGTGATTAAGTGACATTATACATCACTTTTTTCACAAGTGATATTTTTTGAATAAGTCCAAATATTACACCTATTAAATAATAAAAGCTGTGACATTAAAGTTACTTTTAATTTTGATTCCTTTCAATAAATCATGAATATTGAACGGAGACGACCATTCGACGATACCAATAATACAATAAGCGAGGTAAAGTGGGGTAAATCAAGAATATCCTAGATGTCGCTTCACGTACAAAACAGCACGTGAATATGGCACCGACCATAGACATTGAAAAATTTTCGTTGCGCTCAAGAAGACCAACAAAGCGTGGAAAAGAGAAGTTAACATCATACGGACACGGCCTTTCGGGGCGTTAGGACCAAGGTGCTAAAATGACCAACGTTCTAAAATGTCCAAAGTTGCAAAATTACTAATATTCTCGGATCCTAATGACCAAGGTGCTAAAATGACCAAAGTTGCAAAATGACTAATATCTTTTTGAAGTCAAATGACCAAGGTGCTAAAATGACTAAGGTTGCAAAATGACCAAGGTTGCAAAATGACCAAGTTTGCAAAATATCCTAAGTTATTGTCAAAGGGACAGATTCTCAAAAAGACAGATTCGCATATTTTCTTATTTTTCGTAATACAATACATCACCAAAGTACCAGGATCTCATAAATACGGAGAAGGTTAACTTCTATATTTTTAATCACTTTTTTATTTATTTTCTCCGTAATAGGTGACGTAGGCAGAAAAAAATTTTACAATGACCCGCCTATACTCGCTCGTGCGCTAACATATTGCCATTGCGCTCGCACAGGCACAACAATAATGTTAGCGCGAGAGCGACAGAGATAAAGTACCTATAGACGGGTCATTGTATAAAATTTCTTCTGTTTCGCGGTAACCTCATCTACATCTATGCTACCCTGGTACTTTGGTAACGTAATTTAAATTTTATTTTTCAACTGCAGCAGTCCAAAAAGAATTGAAAATGGCGGCTCACAGCACTTCTCATAGCAGTCTTAGGCGTGAAATACACAGAAGAGATGCGGCGGATATAAGACGCAGATACGGCGGCGATACGTGTATTTCCTTTGCCGAAAGCATCCGAAAGTTTCACATCTGCACCGTATCGCCGCCGTATCCGAGCCGCGTCGCTTCTGTGCATTTCACGCCTTAAGCAGATAAGCCATTTTGGTACCTTGGTCATTACAGCACTTTGGTCTTTTCAGCACTATGATCAATTCAGCAATATGGACATTTCAGCACCTTGGGCATTTTAGCACCTTGGGCATTTTAGCAGCTTGGTCATTTCAGCAACTTGGTCATTTTATCACTTTGGTCATTTCAGCACCTTGGTCATTTTATCACCATGGTCCTAACGCCCCGAAAGGGGACACGCCTTGTCTATGTACAAAAGAGACAAAGGATCAAGTGACATGTGCCAACATTTTTTACAGTAAGAGCCCCTAGCGTCCCTAGCAAATGAGCAATCACAGTTTGTTTAAAGTATTTGTTTAAAACAAACGTATCGTGGAGCCATGGTGTCTTGTGCTCTAAGTAATTGTGATGTGACAAAAAGAAACAATCCAAGTAATCACACTTTTCACAAGTACCCAAATAAGATATTGCCACAAATTTCTCTAAAACCAAATTTCGCTACATTTATTCGTTTATCGACGAAGAAAACAGTATGGAACATAGTTTATTAATTTCCTTTGCCATATATAGTCATATTTTATGAATCTAAGTCATATTTTATGTATTTCATATAAAATGTCGGATTTTTATAAAAATCCTATTTTTACAATTATCCTACGACATATGCATTCGTTTTCGGATCACCTGTTTATTGACATTGTTGTTCTTCCCCGACTGACTGACAAAACTAGCATTACCCACCTATAAAAATATTCAGCCTATTTGTTTTTTTTTTCAGACATTCCACATTCAGAGAAATAGTAGAGGTAGACTTAAAAAAACAAAGTTAGATTTGTATAATATTTTTTTATAAATACCATTACATTAAAAACTTAGAAAATATAGTTTCTAACTCACTAACTAAAGTATTAACCTTAACTTATTCAATAAATCAGTAAGTACTATATTTTCAGAACTTAATTTTCAATTGTTAACATTGTACATTAATTAAAAAGGGGCACGTTTAATATACTTATGGCTGTATGTGAAATAAGTCCTTTGCGTAGATGTATTTATTTATAAAATGAAATATCACTTTTGTACAGTTCTCTCTCTCTCTCTGTCATGACCTCCTTACTTTTATCATAGATATAGTATATTAAAAAGGGGTAGATGCGCCACCGAGCGACCGGGTTTAAAGCCTCGATTACATACGCCGATTTTAAGCCTCGATTACATACGCCGATTTAGCTTCCTAGCTAGGAACCAATTTTGGGTTGCCACCCGTACTTGACAATAAAATATTGTAGAATAAGTTCGATTTTAAAATTGAGTTTACACTATTCCTAACGGAAAAGTAAACCTTGTTTAAGATTGGAGATGAGAATTGAATTTAAAATATCATAAAAATGTTGACTTTCTGTTATTTGTGCAAATTTACTGTTAAAATTTAACTTATTTATACAGGTGGCAACTCTAAATTGGTTTGCTAAATCGGGATATGTAATCGCGGCTTTAGGAACCAATTTCGGGTTGCCACCCGTACTTGACAATAAAATATTGTAGAATAAGTTCGATTTTAAAATTGAATTTACACTATAACGGAAAAGTCAACATTGTTTAAGATTGGAGATGAGAATTGAAAATAAAAAATCATAAAAAATTTTGATCTTTCTGTTATTTGTGCAAATTCACTGTTAAAATTTAACTTATTAATACGAGTGGCAACTCTAAATTGGTTTGCTAAATCGGGTTATGTAATTTCCGTAGTGAGTGAAAGTCAACATTTTGACTCGCTTATTAAACAAAGTATTGCAACCGAAATCGCGAAAATAAATGATCTCGACCGACCACTCTTTTTGTGATAAACTATATTGAATTTTTGACAATTACACCCTGTTATAATATGTGACCTTAAAATTATGACCGGAAGTAAAGGATTTTCTTAAACTTCCGGCCAATATTATTTGCGACAATCTTCAGATCCTCGCTTAGCAAAACTTTTCCGACCGTGTGCCATGCATTTCATCGTGATGTTATATTATGACGTAGGCAATATTGTCGCGGGCTTACGGACTACAATCGTTTTTGAGTAAATTAATTAATTTTTGAACCATGAACAAGTTTAGAATGCAGCTTAAAGTAACAGTGATATAGTAACAGTGATTGTCGTTTTTCAACCCATGTTGCTTTGGCAAAAAATGTTTAGTTTCATTAGTAGAAAACTGCCTTAAGTTAATTAAAACAATGGGATGATGATTAATGAATAAAATAATGAAATACTAATAAAAATCGTAAACATATTAAACTTTTAGAGTAGCTTGTATAGGTACCTCTTGGTTTTATATAATAATAATTATAAATAAATAAATGCTTGGACAATTTCACACAGACAGCGCCATCTAGCCCCAAACTAAACAAAGCTTGTAATATGGGTGCTAGACAACTGATATACTACTTATATACTTTTTAAATATATTATACATAATAACACCCAGACCCGTCACAGAAATTAAAATTCATCATTTCAATTTCTGCCCGGCCGGGATTCGAACCCGCGACCTCTTGCGTGGTAGACCGGCATGTAGACCACTGCACTTAGTACACCACATACCTATATTGCGTATTATTTGTTTTATGACCCTTCAAAGTTGGGCGGACAAGTCCATTTAAAAAGTATAAAATTTGTTAAAATAAATGATACATTTAATTAGTCCGTAAAAATAGTCTAAGAAACCATTTTGATAAACACAATATTTATAGCTGCCGAACAAATTTCCAGACATAGACAGGCAGGTAGCCGTGTGAAATTTTGTGCATTTCAAACTGTGATAATCTCGGGCAATTTTCATGCTAGCGTAATATTTTTTTTACGAATGTTTCTTTTTTTGAGAGGTACCTAATGAATGTAACATAAAATTAAAAAAGTTATCATCCCTATTTTATAATCATTAAGTACTTTTACAACTTAATTAAGAAATTCGAGACTCAAGTACCTAACTAAGACTACACTATTTTACTGAATGAGATGAATATTTCGATAGGTTATTATAAAATATGTTAATAGAAAGAAAAAAAACCGTAATTTATGATTATTAACTATAACAATAAAGAAAAATAGCATATAATTACAGGAAATTAAAAAAAAATCTGTGTTTTTTGTGAAGTTTTTTCGCCCTGTCAATTTTGTACGGTGCGGCGATGGTGATAGGTACAGGAACTTCTTTTGTAGGGTAGACTGGGTACGGTTGTAACAATTGTTCACAAATTTTTCACAGCACAGCTATTACAACTGCAAACAACCACCAAAGCTTTTGAAATGAAAGCATACTCATTTGTCTTTGAATTAATATCAAATCAAGAGCTTAGGCAAGAAAGTTTAGCAGGAATAGGTCATTTTAAAGAATGTGTGCGATTGTTACTACCGACCCCATACCAGGGGCGGTTGTAACACCCATGGGGGGCAGTTGTAACGCTCAAAAATAATATATAAGTTGCTCATAATAAATCAGTTTTATTCATAAAAAAATAACAAAATGCACTTACTACAAATTAACAATATTTAAGGCCCATTTAAGTAGTCTTTTCAGATAGTTATTAGAACTAAACTAAAATAGATCAACAGAAATAATAAAGTGTTTTAATCGAATAGATACTTTTATAATCAAACTAACCAAACAAAAGTAATCTAGTAATAATTATAATTAAACAAAGTTAGTCAACAAAATCTGAGGTTATACAAAATAGTTTTTTTCTATATTTAATCAGACTCATCGCAATTATGGCATATATAATATCTATCTCCATCAGTACAAGCTACGTGAGACCATTGTTTGCAGCGTCCTTGACACTGAATCCAACTCTCTCCAGACCGACTCGCAGAATACGTCTCTAGGCAAAGAAGGCAATAATATTCTTCTTCTTCTGATGATTCTGGAGGTGTATTAGCCTTTTTTTTCTTTGCTTTACCTTTCCCTTGCCCTTTATTTGTCTTTCCTGGAGATGATTCTAGAACTTTTTTCTTCGTTTGTTTATTTTTCAATCGTTTTTGTCGCTCTTCATAATCTTTTCTTACAGCTTCCTTTTCAGGAGTATCTGTGTAGATTGCTGACTTTTTGGTTTTTCGACTCCTGTTTCCTATTTTTCTAGGAGGAGCTTTAGGGTAGGGCCGTAATGCCTCAGGCGAGAACACAGACTGGTTGCTTGTAGACGGACGAGGTTCTAATTGCTGACACATAACAGCTTCACAGGGAGAGATGTCTGGTTCCCGATCGAGTGCAACAGCTTGCGACTCCTGGTTAGCTTCTAGAGATGTTTGTCTGGGCGGCGTTTTTGCTGCTTGGAGCTCAACGATTTCACGTGGTGTAGGTAATTGACTGTCAATTTCAAGATTGGCTGGACGTACTATGCTGTTTGAATCCCTGTTAGCCAATGTAGGCTGCAAAGGAGATTGTTCAGTTGCTGCTCTATTTTCGAAAGAAGGTGTACCCGCATTCAATATGGAAGGTGATAGAGGTGGGGTTTCATCATCAGGTGCAAGTCTAATGTTATGCTGATTAGAAGTGATCACCTCTTCAGTAGCATTTGGATTAGGCCTGTCTGTCACGAACGATGGTGCAAAATCAATTTCTTGGAATAAGTTGCGGTTGAATGGGAAAATCCCTGTCTTTCGAAATCCGGCCTGTATATTCGCCTGAGTAAGAGCAAGTGGCATTGCGGTGGTTATAATACTCGGTATGTCATATATAGTCATAGTCTTGCCTGGATGGTTTCGCATCCAGGCGTCACAGGCAGTATTAATGGCTTTTTTGAAAGGCCCATAAACCGATCTATCCAACGGTTGTAGTTTGTGTGAGCAGTGGGGCGGAAATGACAGTAATACTATTCCATTCTCCTTACAAAAGTCTAAGGAGTTGATATGTATATGTGAGGAATGATTGTCTAGCACCAATAATACCTTATGCGACAGAGAGGCATTCGTATGTTTTTGAAAATGTTTAAGAAATACAATAAATGTATCATCTTGCATCCATCCTGATGGATTGCCGGTACCGATAGATCCCACTGGTCCGTCTCTAATGAAATGCTCTTGATATCTAATTCGAGGAAATACGAACATAGGCGGAATGGCGTTGCCCAATGCGTTAGCTGCAAATGCTAGTGTGACCAAAGTGCCTCGTTCGGCAGAGGTTAGTGCGCCCACCTGCCTTGTGCCACGTCTTGCAACAACTCTGTCAGGTTTCTGCACTGTAGTAACGCCAGTTTCGTCGACATTATATATGTCTTGAGGTTCAAAGTGGTCGCGATCCATAACAATTTGAAGATTATCATAAAACGCATTGACATTATTTCGGTTGAAACTGGTCGCTCTAGACAAACTAGTGGCTTGAGCAGCGCGCACAGATAGTTCGGGATTTCTCTTCATGAATGAAAACGAAACCACTCTTCTCCAGCCATTTCATTATCCTGCCACTTGGAAGGAGCGTTTAAATTGTATTTTACGGTAAGTTCAAAGGCCATCTTTCTTACCTCTTTTGTGGAGAGACCAAAATATATGTCTGCGCAACGGATCAGGTACTTTGCTAATTGCCGCTCTTGGTCTTCGCTAAAAACTCTGTTATGAGCTACATACCCCATGCTAACATTTTTAACCTGTCCTTGGTCATCTTCATTAGCTGCTTCCCTCTTTCGCTTGTATCTCAAAAGAGATACATAGTTAACGCCGTATTTCTCTGCAGCTTGCCTTAAAGAAGCCCCTAATTTAACTTCATCGTAAGCGTTTGTCGTATATGAATACATAATATATTATATATAAAGCGTGCACTGATGTAATAGAATTAGTAATAAAGTACACTCAACTTAAACGGTCGTTTCACTGGGCGTCTCCCGCTCGATATGGCGTTGGCTCCCGCTCGTTGTTAAGAAAAAAAAGCACGTTTATTCTTTATTTTTTTTGTACCTATAGATTGAACTTTTTTTTTCTGTTTTTTTTTTATTACCCCGGTGGTGTCGTATATGAATACATAATATATTATATATAAAGCGTGCACTGATGTAATAGAATTAGTAATAAAGTCATCTTAACAAACAACGGTCGTTTCAGTTCTCGATACGTTCTTGTACGACAAAATGTCACTTTCACCTCTCGAAGTCTTTCTTATGCGTTTCCTAGGCATCTGCAATACAAAAATATTATAAAATTAATGTTACAACCGTCCCCATGAAAGTCGTTACAACCGTCCCCACCCTCCCATTTTGATAATAAGTCTGTCATAAGCACGAGTTAGCATAACCTATACAAAAACAAATGAGCTTATTTTAATCTCTGAAATACGACGATTACATAAGCACATTTCGAAATACGATACTTATAATAATATTTAAGCTATATCATAAAGAAATACGTCAAAAAAACTTACTTTTAGTTGACAAAACACAATAGGCTTCCCTGTAAGCGTTATTACTGCGCGAAAGGTGACGCAACACTGGCGATCGTGTCGAGACCTGTAACCCGCATGCCCCTCCCCTTTTACCCCTCACCTACCGTTCATAGCTTCGACGATATTTGCGTTGTTACAATCGTACCCTATTACGACCGTACCCAGGCTACCCTACGCGTTCTATTTTACTCATAGATATAGTATTTTACTTATTGAATGGAATTGACTTCATAGAATGGGAACTCTAGGCAGGCCCGCCGCTAGCTGTTTGAGCGCCCGCGTGCAAGAGACCAATTTTGCCGCCCCCCTACTACAAGTGGGTGATTTCTTGAAAGATGCCTTTATCTTTGTACCCACTCCTTATGTAGAAGTCTAGTCGCGGCGTGCAAAGAGCGCCGCGCGCTCCGGGACATGTGGCGATTTGACTCTTCTCCGTGCTTAGTTTATGCAAAATTCTACACAAGTAGTAGGTGGTTTCTTGAAAGATGCCTTTATCTTTGTACCTAGGTACTTCTTATGTAGAAGTCTAGTCGCGGCGTGCGAAGCGCGCCGCGCGCTCCAGGACATGCGACAATTATGTTTGGACAAAATCATTACAATCAATGTGCAATGATTTTGTCCAAGCGCGATGAAAAATCAGGGGCCCTATTTTTGAATCCTTCGGCTAATTTTCTCATTCATTGGAGTCAAATCTCGAACGAAAATCAGTAGAAAAGAGCGCTTGACGCCAACAATTTAACTTTTAATTTATTATATAAATTAATTAATTATAGAATTAATTTAAAAGTAACTAATATTTTATATTTTAAGGGGTAATCTTTAAATTAAATTTGCCAGCCGAAGGATTAAATAATAGGGCCCCAGGTTTTGAATGAAATCCGAGCGGAGTTCGGTTTAAACTCATAAAATCCAGTCTAGATCCCTATCTATCTCCGCTGCCATAAAACGATGCGAAGCGGTATAGGCAAGAAAAATAAATTATTTAGCTATGGGTCATTCTCGGCCTAGCCTCACAGAGGGAGCCAAAGAGCTTCATGCAGCTCGCGAGCCGCGGTTTGCCGTTGCCGCTTCTTCACAAGTGGGTACAAGGATAAATACAACTTTCAAGCTTCCTGAATGCTACGTAATGGATCTGGCGTCGTAACCAGGTTAGGTGCTGGCAAGGGGGCGTCTGCCAGGGGCGCAACCCTCAATTTGCTGACCCATAGCTAGAAAATACTCTTTAAGTCTTGGGACGCAAAATTCAAATCTTGCCAGGGGCGCTCATTATCCTAGAAATTAGTTTTGGGGCGCAAAATTCAAATCTTGCAAGTGTCACTCAAGATCCTAGAAATAAGCCTTGGGGCGCAAAATTCAAATCTTGCCAGGAGCGCTCATATCATGACCAAAGAGAATATAATCACTAATCATGACCTTTCTTCGGCCCTAGCTTCGACGCTTGGATCGGTCGATTTGCCGCCCCCCTAGATGTGCCGCCCGCGTGCGGTGCACGCCTTGCACGCCCGCTTGCGGCGGGCCTGACTCTAGGGTAGATCTGACTAGGCTATACAGAGGAACTTTGCGACCTCCTTACAAAATCAAATATTAGTCAAGGAAGTAATTAAAAAAAAAATATATGGTGAGATAATTATGAATTATTTCTTTTTTATTTAATTTACAGTTTTCAGCCACTTTTTATATCCAAAAAATTTAGGTGCGCACGCTCACCCTCGCGCAAGCGACGCGAGCGGGGAAAGGCGGGTTAGTCAGGTGGCGACGAAGCATTTTGAGATTTTTCGTCGGACTCTCTTCTATATACCTAAAACTGGTATGTATATGTTCCTTGTGCTCTATGAAACACGAAACTGACGGTTTTAAGAGGAGGAAGTGGGGACACGCATAGCTGTGACGTCACAAAGATGGCGGCCGACCGTAACAAGTTTTTCTTCATTTCTCAAGTTCTATTGCATCAATTTCATTGTTTGATATGTCATTTGAAAGCTTATATAACTGTCTATGATTGTTCTTTTGACACCTACTAACTTAGTCTTGTCATTTTTGAAATATTAACAAAAGTATGTTTTTTTTTTCATATTTACAGGTATAAGCTAAATAAAGAAAAATATTTGTGTACCTACGTTTGTAAGTTTGTAATAAAAAATAAAGTCCGTTTTAATATCTTCTCAGAAATATAAACATCATTGTAGTGCAATAATAAACAAACAAGTTGTTACCAATTCTGTAAGAAAAGTACTCATCTATTTTTTTCAATTTCTTCTTTATTTCATCAAGTTTTTCTGCATTTCTCGAGTTCTACTGCATCAATTTCAATGTTTGATATGTCATTTGAAAGGTTATATAATGTTCTATGATTATTCTATTGAAACCTACTAATTTAGTATTGTTGTTTTTAAAATATTAACAAAAATATGTTTTTTTCATGCACTCTTTCTTATTTACCGCTATAACTAAATAAAGAGAAACATAAGTGTATCTTAGTTTGTATGTTTATGTATAAAAAAAAATGTCCAATTTATTACCTTTCCAGAAATATAAAGGTGATTGTAGTGCAATAATAAACAAACAAGTTGTGACCAATTCTGTAAAGAAAGTACGAATCTGATTTTTACCGCTGTTTTCACTATTGATTTGAAAATGATAAGTATTTAAGAGAAAAAGCTGTGCTTTTTACAAATTAAAGTATAAAATATCTAATATGTGTTTACTTTTTTATTATAATATCAAATGTAATATAATTTTATACCAGCGGCCGCCCGCGGTTTCACCCGCGTGGTTCCCGTTCCCGTGGGAATATCGGAATAAAAAGTATCATATGTTTTAAATCTAGGCTATCTAATATCTGTGTGCCAAATTCAACCAAATCCATTCAGTAGTTTTTGCGTGATTGAGGAACAAACATCCAAACATCTAAACATCCAAACCCACAAACTTTTACATTTATAATATTAGTAGGATATTCATATTATGATATCACAGATCCAGTAAATAAGAAGTAATATAAGCTAAGCTATTATAGAGACAATGTTCAAAACAAAGTATTAATAATAGTGCAAATAAAAACTATTCCCAAGGTGTAATGAAAATTACTTATTTTTACGTAAATCACATTGTACAAAATAGAAAATAGTAATGAAATAATGAATGAGATAATGTTGACATAATTGAATTATCGAGTTTAGTGAACAGAGCATAGCAAGCAACATATACTACTCATCAACATCCATAATGTTATGCTGATTAAAGTATTTCTTTTCTAATATGGCATACTCCTTTCAATATACGTTTTTGCTTTGAGCGTGCACAGTCGCATTTCATTGTCAGGCAGTCTGTCTTACACTGGCACGATATGAGCTTGATATCTTGGTAATTTCGATTTGTCTAGGTTTTTAACATTTGAGAAAACTGGTGGTAATTTAATTACCGCCTTCTAGAGAAGTTCAGAAGCACCATCTACACAGCAAATTACCAGACTTATTTGGAAAACTGCGAATATCCCGATCCAAACCTTACTCTTAACAGAAAAATGTGGCTGGGGGTTATAAACAATTCCCTAATTCCCATCACAAGCTTGAAACCTCCATCCAATATGTCTGCAAGATATCGAGCTCATATCGTGCCAGTGTAAGATAGACTGACGTATGATAGGACTGGAAAAGAATTAATTATGTTTTAATCAGTATTACTTTCTTGATGTTGATGAGTAGTACTTATATGTTGCTTGCTATGCTATGTTCACTAAATTCGAAAATTAAATTATATGTCTACATTATCTCATTCATCATTTCCCTACTTAATAAGTGATTTTCACTACACATTGGGAATAGTTTTTATTTGCACTGTTATTATAGGTAATTATAATAAATAATACTTTTGTACATTGTTTTTATAATAACTTAGCAAGTACATCTAAATTGCTTGATGTGTGATATTATAATACATATAGTAAAAAGTAAACGTATATTATATGTATACTGTAATTTGTAAAAAGCACAGATACTTTTTCACAGCTCTTAAATACTTATCATTTCAAAATCAATAGTGAAAACGGCGGTAAAATCAGATGAGTACTTTCTTTACAGAATTGGTCACAATTTGTTTGTTTATTATTGTACTACAATAATGTTTATTTTTCTGAGAAGGCAATAAAACAGACTTTATTTTTTGTTATAAACATACAAAATTAGGTACACATATGTTTCTCTTTATTTAGTTATACCGGTAAATTTATAAGAAAAAGTGTATGAAAAAAAAAACATATTTTTGTTAATATTTTAAAAACAACAAAACCTAATTAGCAGTTTTCAAAAGAACAATCATAGGCAATTATATAAACTTTCAAATGGCATATCAAACAACAAAATTGATGCAGTAGAACTCTAGAAATGAAGAATAACTTGATGAAATAAAGAAGAACTTAAAAAAAAATATGAGTACTATCTATACAGAATCGGTCACAACTTGTTTGTTTATTATTGCACTTCATTCATGTTTATATTTCTGAAAAAGTAATAAAACGGACTTTAATTTTTGTTATAAACTAACAAACTTAGGCACATTTATGTTTGTCTTTATCTATAGTTATACCGGAAAATAAGAAAAAGTGTATAAAAAAACATATTTTTGTTAATATTTCAAAAACGATAAACTTAAATTAGTAAGTGTCAAAAAAGCAATCATAGACAATTATATAACCTTTCAAATGACATATCAAACATTGAAATTGATGCAGTATAACTCGAGAAATGACGAAAAATTTCATTAAATAAATAGAAATTGAAAAAAAATTTATGAGTACTCTCTTTACAGAATTGGTCACAACTTGTTTGTTTATTATTGCACTACAATGATGTTTATATTTTTGAGAAGATATGAAAACGCACTTTATTTTTTATTATAAAATTACAAACTTAGGTACACAAATCTTTTTCTATATTTAATTTAAACCTGTGAATAATAAAAAGTTTATGAAAAAAAACCATGTTTTTGTTAATATTTCAAAAACGACAAAACTAAATTAGTAGGTTTCAAAGAAAGCAATCATAGACAATTATATAACCTTTCAAATGACATATCAAACAACGAAATTGATGCAATAAAACTCGAGAAATGAAGAAAAACTTGTTACGGTCGGCGCCATCTTTGTGACGTCATAGCTATGCGTGTCCCCACTTTCTCCTCTTAAAACCGTCAGTTTCGTGTTTTGTAGAGCACAAAGAACACATACATACCAGTTTTAGGTATTTAGAAGAGAGTCCGACGAAAATCGTGAAGGAGACGACTTATTAAATATTTGCCTCCTAACTAGGTGGCGGGAGGGGGGCTCGCGCGGGTCGACCGTGCGATGGGCAAACACTGACAACAATTTCAATTTGTGTAGGGAAAAGTTTGGGACAAAAATGTAAAAAAAAATTTTTTTTTACTTCATAAATCGATTGTAGCTGCTATAGTATGACCTGACAAAATTTGAAAAGGGGTCCAAAAATGACCCTGTATAGTACTGTTATTTTTCCTAAAATATTTAGTGTTTTTAATAATGAACCTTGAATATCTAGATATTTTAGTGCTTTAGAGACATGATCATAACCTTATTTTTTGGACTAGTAAGTATGACGCCAAGTTCTCGAAAACTCTCAATTTCCCGAATAACTGACCTGGCTAATAAATTAAAACAGATTTAATTTACGTATTCCCTTAAGTCCTTTCGACTAAGCATCAACAAAATGTAATGCTGCGTCCTCACCATTGCGCTTTCAAGTTCATCTTGCATCTTCATCTTTAACACCTGTAGCTTTTATACCTTATCTAAACATAAAAAGATGTATTATTAAATCGTTACCTACCTAATTAATGTTTTATACTTTGTCACCACATGATATATAGACAAATCTGGTGAAATAACTAAATAGTAGGTAGGTATTATCAAATGCTTTATTGATAGCATTTGATAATCATCATCATCATATCAGCCGCACGACACCCACTGCTGGGTATAGGCCTCCCCCAAGAATTTCCACGACGATCGGTCCGCTGCGCTGCGCTGCCCGCATCCAGTGGCTTCCCGCGACCTTCACCAGATCGTCGGTCCACCTTGTCGGGGGCCTACCCACGGAGCGTCGTCCGGTGCGCGGTCGCCATTAAAGAACCTTTCCGCCCCAACGGCCATCGGTTCTTTTCGCTTTGTGTCCAGCCCGCTGCCACTTTAGCTGAGTAATCCTTCGAGCGATGTCGGTTACTTTCGTTCACCCGTGGATCTCCTCATTTCTGATTCGATCACGCAGAGAACGCCGAGCATGGCTCTCTCTCCATTACACGCTGGGTGACCTTTAGCCTGCTTATGAGACCCATAGTAAGCGACCACGTTTTACTGCCGTAAGTCATCACTGGCAACACACACCTGGTCATATCAGAGACTTTCGTCTTGAGACACTGAGCGGTAAATCGGACATGAAGATTTTTCGGAATGCTGCCCATCCGAGTTGGATTCGACGAGAGATCTCTTTCTCGAAGTTGGACTTACCTAACTGGACTGACTGTCCTAGGTATAGGTACATATATATATAAGTATATATATATATATATATATATATATTTATATATATAAGTCGACGAAGACAACTGTCAGAAGCTGTTTACTATATAGGACAAGCAGCAAGATAAACACACTGTATCAATATAACTCATCATAAAGTCTATTTTTTTTTAATCAATCAATATAATCAGAAAACAAACCCACTAAAACAAGTATTTGGTATGGTAAGATCGATCATGTGGCTTCATCAATTTGCAAATAAATTATCATAACCATTATCATCATCATTATTATCATCATCATTATCTTTAACCATCATCATTATAATCATCACCATCTTAATTATCCTAATTAGCATAATTATCATCATTTTACATAATCTAAATCGAAATCATAATGTAACTCGAAATCATAATCAAAATCATAATCTAAATCGAAGTCATAATCCAAATCTAAATCATAATCTAGATCGAAATCATAATCCAAATCGAAATCATAATCTTAATTGAAATCAGAATCAGACTCGAAATCGAAATCAGAATCTAGATCGAATCAGAACCTAAATCAAAATCAGAATCAAAAACGAAATCAGAATCCGAATCGAAATCAGAATCCGAATCGAAATCAGAATCCGAATCGAAATCGAAAACAGAATCAAAATCTAAACCAGAATACCAAAAATCAAAATATAAATCGAAACGAGAGAGAATTCAAGTGTAAATTGAAAATCAAATATTATAAATCAAAACTCAAAATCGAAACTAAAATGTAAAACGTAAATGGATATCAAAATGGAGATTGAGATCAAAATGTACATCGAAATCAAAATGTAAATCAAAATCAAAATGTAAATCAAATCAAAATGTAAATCAAAATCAAAATGTAAATCAAAATCAAAATGTAAATCAAAATCAAAATGTAAATCAAAATCAAAATGTAGATCAAAATCAAAATGTAAATCAAAATCAAAATGTAAATCAAAATCAAAATGTAAATCAAAATCAAAATGTAAATCAAAATCAAAATGTAAATCAAAATCAAAATGTAAATCAAAATCAAAATGTAAATCAAAATCAAAATGTAAATCAAAATCAAAATGTAAATCAAAATCAAAATGTAAATCAAAATCAAAATGTAAATCAAAATCAAAATGTAAATCAAAATGTAAATCAAAATCAAAATGTAAATCAAAATCAAAATGTAAATCAAAATCAAAATGTAAATCAAAATCAAAATGTAAATCAAAATCAAAATGTAAATCAAAATCAAAATGTAAATCAAAATCCAAATCAAAATGAAAACCCAAATCAAAATGAAAACCCAAATCAAAATGAAAATCCAAATCTAAATGAAAATCCAAATCAAAATGAAAATCCAAATCAAAATGAAAATCCAAATCAAAATGAAAATCCAAATCAAAATGAAAATCCAAATCAAAATGAAAATCCAAATCAAAATGAAAATCCAAATCAAAATAAAATCCAAATCAAAATGAAAATCCTAATCAAAATATAAATCCAAATCAAAATGAAAATCCTAATCAAAACGAAAATCCTAATCAAAACGTAAATCCAAATCAAAACGTAAATCGAAAGCAAAACGTAAATCGAAATCAAAACGTAAATCGAAATCAAAACGTAAATCCAAATCAAAACGTAAATCCAAATCAAAACGTAAATCCAAATCAAAACGTTAATCCAAATCAAAACGTTAATCCAAATCAGCAAAATGTAAACCAAATCAGTAATTCAATTTGTAAATCGTAATCAGCAAAATGTAAATTGAGATCGTAACCTAAAAATCGAACCCCTATCGAAATCTATACCTTAATCGAAATCTAAATCATCATCCTCCTACCCTTATCCCAAAATCTATACCTCAATCGAAATCTTAATCATCATCCTCCTACTCTTATCCCAATTTAAATCTAAATTGAAAATAAAAAAAAAACTAAAATCGTAATCTGATTTTCAATCTTAACCTAACCCTAGATTGAAATCTAATTTAAAATCTAACCCGAAATCTAATTCAAAATAAAAACCGAAATATTAATATCAATCATAGGTACCTAAATTTAAAAACAACATCGAAACCGAAAATCAAATCCGAAAATCTAATCATAAAATCAAATTCGAAAATCAAATCCTATAATCAAATCCGAAAATCAAAACCAAAAATCCTTATTATAAAAACAAAACAAAAAATCGAAAATAATATCTATAATCAAAATCGAAAGTATAAATTTTAAGGTCAAAACCTAAATCTAAAATCAAAACCGAAAATCAAAATCTAAAATCAAAATAAAAATCTAAACCAAAAATCAAAACCAAAAATCAAAATATAATATTATCATGAACCCAACAAAACAAAGTCTCTAAATAAATTACTCAAAACATACTCATCTGTTGCAATTTAAACCTACCCAATCGTAAATAATAAATCCAAATGACATCGAATTACATTTTAAACTTTTAACTTCATGGCGTAGCAAGAATTTAGATACCTACACCTGAACAGGTTGACTAACTGTCGTGTTATCAATAACAAAATTATTGAAAATTTATAAAAAAATTACCAAAGTTATAACAAGTACTTATATAAAGTAATTAATATAAAGCACAATTATTAATTATAATTTTTAAGTAATTATGATAAATAATTGTGTTATTGTGTGAACATTAGTTTAGCATTTTAGCTTATTTCTTATCAGAAGAAAGCACAAATTAAAAAGAAATAATATCAGCCTTTTTAGTTACACATAAATTGTTTATCATTATTACTCTGCGCAAACATTACTGAGCGGGATTCTATTTTATAGCTAACTTTTCTAAGTAAAAGAAATATTGGTCACCATCATATTATTATACATTGCTCCGATTTCTAAATAAAGAAACTAAAAGAATTTGTGTCGCCCAACACAGCGCCTACAGAAAAGTTCGTTTTCTAAGTTGAGACAGCCAGGAATCGAACCCGGGGAGCTCGAGAGACGGACACCATGAAAACCAGTGTACTATCATCTTAAATGTTACTACCTACTTTGCAATTCGAAACATACGTAGAAAGTAAAAATCAACAAATGATGTAACTATTGAAAATTTGGTAGCAATGAATAATAATAGGTAGTAGTGCAGAAGTAAATAGCTGTGCTTCAATAAAATTTGAATTTTCTAAGGCTAAAGTATCTACAAACCCAAATGTTTCATTGTAAACTTTATACAGACTTAGTAAAAAAAGATCTACCTACTTATTACGTACCTACAAATGAACAATTTAAACGCCAGACCAATTACTCAGGCTTTTGATAAAACCACATCAGTATCACAAATAACGTCACAAATTAATTTTATAAACATCTTTAGTTAATATTGATTTCTCGATGTTTTTCATGTTAATTTCGTCGCAACAAATTTTATTATTTTTCCACATCAAAACAATAAATAAGTATTGAACTAACAAAGTAGCAATCTCGTAAAATAAATTATTAAAACACAGCCACTAATGGCCTTACCGGCTAGCAGACTTTGAAGGAGGATCTCTGAAGACTTCTTCTTTACTTCTCATTCTTCTTTCACTGACACCAGCTGGCTGCTACTCAGGTCTCAGGATCGCAATGGCAGCGGAGCGAGGTCTCGTCAGCATCCACCCTGAAAATCATCAGGAATTGGTGTTAATATTTTGTAAATGGACCGAGTCGATACCCACTTCTGATGTCAGAAATGGTCAGAAACATGGAGAGAATTAAAACAAAATAAATCAATCTAAGTAAAGTAATGTTTATTAAATTAAATCGTCCAATTTCTTTTAACCTACCACCTGTTCGGACGTCTGTTTTTAGCTGAGAGAAGAACAGGCGGAAGAAACTCGTCAGCTTTATCAAATCAGATAATATTTACAATTAAATCGTTACAAACTACAACAATGTAAACTTAAAAGTTATCAGTTAATCTCTTTAATAAACTATGATACTAGTTACCAAGCAAATGCAAAAGAAATCTGTCTATAATGTAATTTACTTATTATTACTACAAATAATCAGAATAATCATAAAATTGGGAATGAAAATTAACAGCGGATAGCCTTTGAAAAACAATCAACTCACACACAAAATAATTAATTCAAAATAACACAATACAATGAAGAATTTACTTAACTTAAATCCCGTAGTGCTCCAAACTTAAAAGTGAAAAGTATGCTCCCTGTTCCATTCCTTAAATACCCACTAAATTCAACACAAAAGGTTTACCCCTCACACCATTTTTTCAACCAATCATAATCGACCATACTATTTGTACGAAAAAGTAATATCAGATATAATATTTTATAAGACAATTACGTTGTAATCTTTTTGAAACTAAATCCCAATGAATTACAATAATTGTGATATTCATTACTGTAGTCTTACTTGCTTAAATTCTTGAAAATACGTTCAGCCAATGATAGGCGTTACAACTAACTATCGTGAAATTATCAAATATAATAAATGGTAACTCTTTTAAAACTTGCTAAGATATAAGATATTTACATTATTTTTATAAGAACTGAATCAAAATAAAATGTTAAACAATACATGATTTGATCATACTATTACCAAACATTATTTATCTGAACGTAAGGCAAATGTTCATACAGCCAAAAATACAATTATCGGAAAAAAGCTTTACTTAAAATCCGTCACGCGCTTGTGATCTTTGCCTTTTTTTGTCGGTATTGACTGGCATTTTTGGTTTATTTTTTAATTCTGCGTTATACTTTTTAAGTTTATTTCAAAACAGTTTCATAAAAGTATTATAATGTATATATATTTGGAATTGGCTATTTATTACCTTTCATTTGATACCCATATTGTTATGATAAAAAATATTAATATTTCCATAGGTGTAAAAGAAATTGACGGCACGCGACAGTGAAATTTTTTTTTCGTATTAATTGTTAATAAAATAAAATTTAGTTATAATTTTTTAAATTTTCATTCTATAAGCTTTGTTAACGTATTTTTTGTTTACAAATAAGAACATCAGTTTAATATTTACGGTGACTTAAAGTAAAAAAATGTAGTTGAAAATATTGGTTATTGTGTAATTTTTAGGATTTTTTTTTAATTTCTTTATACCAGAAATGAATTCTACGTCATTGATTTATCCGAAAATGATACTTAACTTGGCTTTGTATCTAAACTTAGGCAATTATTAACCTCGGACTTCGTTAAGGCAGAATTCCCCCCTCCCCCCCCCCCCCCCCCCGCCTGCTTGAAAAAATTAAATTTGAGAAACCCAATGATCAATCCTACCGAAGGAAATCTTTGGTTCATGGATAGCCGTATTCTTCGTTTTTTTGCTTCCTACGACTGGGGCGGGCGTTTATTTTTAAAAGCTATCAACGCCGTCTAGTGAAGCGTTGTACGAAATACTTACAATTTCTTTGACCTTGAGTGAGGCAAGTAGTTACTATTTTTATTTTTAAATGTCACTTTTAAAAGCACTCGTTGAACTACAAAGTACTAGTGATGCGCGATTACTACTAATTTCAACCTACTAATTTCTTAGAGCAATGCTCTTAGACTAATTTTCAATAATGTAATGCTTAGACTATAAAATAAAATAAAACAAAAATAGTATTTATTTATCTTATACTAAGAGGAACCTAATTACATAATATTCAGTTTCTTTATCTTATGTTTAGTATGAGATCTGGCGCCTGAAGAAAGTTTAAAAAAAAAACCTGTGGTGTGGTGGTGTGTGGTGGCTTAGACTTTAACTTAGGCTGGCCCCAGACCTACCGGTTCCGTTTCTTTGCTTTGCTGTTCTACCATGGACCGCCGGCCAAGAGGCTCATTTTCAATCTATCGCATATTTTGACCTGACCACATTGGCAAGATAGCCATTAGTTTGGTGTTATCAAATATCGTCGTCTGGGGTGCGATGAGAAGTTTTAGTTTTCGTTTTAAAAAAAAAACTGCTGTTTTATACAAAAATTAATAACGAAATTATCAAAATGTATGAAACAGTTCATTTTTTTTCGCGATTTCAGATTTGGTCCCATAGTAAAAGTTGTTCAGTTTTATTATGGTCCCTATCTACCATATTCAGTTTTATAAGGCTTTACCAAACATCTTGTATAAATAAGCGATCGAGTTATTTTTAACGATCGGAGTCCATGTTCAGGGTGGCATATCTCCTAAAAGCTTCCTACTTCGCAATCCAGGCGATGACATTTGATAAAACCAAGCTAATGGCTATCTTGCCAATTTGGTCTAGTCCCAAAATGCGATAGATTGAAAATTACCCTGGTTGGCCGGCGGTCTTTCAAGCAAGGTAGCACAGCAAAGCAAAGAAACGGAACCGGTAGGTCTGGGGCCAGCCTAAGCCTTAGTCAGAGCATAAAGATCTAATTTTAAATTAGTAGGTAATATACTAATTTCAATAATCGAATAAGTATTACCTATTAATTAGTGATACTTTTGAACATCCTTACATATAATAAAACAGTAGAAAAAGTGTGTCCTGTACATTACATATATTTAAAAAAGAAATATCTGGGGCGATGGAGACATAGTAATAGAGTAAGAATTTGAAAAAAAAATGTGTCTGTTTGTCTGTTTGAACACGCTATTATAATTGAATTTGAAAAATGGAACACCTGATGCAGAACCATAATGGTCCAACAACTATAAGGAATATAAAAATGACACCTTTGCAAAAGTTGTTCAGCCTGATGAGCATTTTTTTGTTGAGGTATAAAAATTGAAGATCTTGAACACCTGATGCAGAACCATAATGGTCCAGCTGAACTTTACAAAATATAAAAATGACATCTTTGCAAATGTTGTTCAGCCTGATGAGCATTTTTTGTTGAGGTACAAAAATCGAAGATCTGGAACACCTGACACAGAACCATAATGATTCAGCTAAACTATACAAAATATAAAAATGACATCTTTGCAAAAGTTGTTCAGCCTGATGAGCATTTTTGTTGAGGTATAAAAATCGATGATCTGGAACCCCCGATGCAGAACCATAGGTAATGATCCAGGTAAACTATACAAAATATAAAAATGACATCTTTGCAAAAGTTGTTCAGCCTGATGAGCATTTTTTGTTGAGGTAAGTATAAAAATCTAAGATCTGGAACACTTGATGCAGAATCATAACTCTGCTACAAGTATTTTCTTATGCAACACATTAGTTCATTTATATGCGTACGCCGAAGTCATAAAGTCCACGCGTACGAAGTTGCGGGCATCAGCTAGTTATTGAAATAAAGAGGCTCTACGCAAAACTATGCCCTTAATACAAGTATAATGTTCATTATCACTTGGCGGGCGCGAAAGTTATTAATCCAAATGAGTACCTACTTAACTCATTAGTATCGATGATTTGAAAAAAAGAAGTTTATATTAAAATCAAAATAAAAACAAAAGAGGCAGTCTGAGGCTTCCTTTTACACCAAAGTATCTACCGCAGTAGGTAGGTATTGCACTGGGGTGTATCAAATCAAGCCAAAAAAGTATCAAATCAATCATACTAATATTATAAATGTGAAAGTTTGTGGACACGGGAGCTAAAAATGCCGAATTGCAGTGTTTTTTCATTTAAAAAATCATCGGAAACATCTAGTGTGCAAAAGGATAACGTTATTTTCCATCTATTATGTATTCTGTGCTATTAGCATCATACTTTTTGCTCTCAAACTTTTAACAGGCGCTGGGGACTTTTAAACTCGTACCTAGTTTATGGAGAGAATAACAGGCTCTAGGCTTGCAAATTGTAGAATAAGCAATTCATAAGCAATTTTTGGCCCATGAAAATTTCAGTAATTCTACATAGTTATTACTCTTCAGGAGGTTGACCGGCCATTCTGATGTGAGGATGGACGGTCAACCTTAAATGTTTTATTTCTTTTAAATTATGCTAGTACCTGGGTGAACCAAGCAGGCTCGGTTATTAGTATTTATTGTAATATGGTGGTGTTTAGGTGATAAAAAAATGCTTTAGCTACTTACTTTGGGATCAGAGCAATGTATGTGATGTTTTTGGGACGTATTTAATAGCACTTTAAATTTGATGAAAACAGCTATAAAATTGTATATCAGCACTTTAAAATAATGATAGACCTGTAATTTAACCTTATCACTACAAAAATGATGGTTTGCACTTTAAAATAATAATAGATCTATAATTAATATTATCACTACATAAATAATGGTTTGCACTATAACTGAGTCCCAACTCCGAAATCATTTAATTTCTGTCAAACCATGTCACACTAATGAGATAGCAAGTCTCATCAAGTCGGTTCTAGGTTCTAGCGTTGTTGGTCGCAATGGAACCTAACCTCCTCCTCAGCTCCTCTCTCGCTCGTCGTCGCACCTAGTCGTCTGTTTACCAGTACTAAAGTTATAAAATTAGTTTGTATGGTGTAAATTATTAAATTTAAAGCTAAACAATTTTATTAATTTTAAAGCTCAGCATATTTAAAGTGGAAACCATTATTTTTAAAGTTCATTCAATAAATTTTGAAGCTAAACATTTTAAAGTGTGTTACATTATTTCTAAAGTGCAATTATATATTCCCCGATGTTTTTTCGATATTTGTAATCTCAACCTGACATTACTTGTCTTTTCACAACGCAACGCCTTCTATTGTCAATTTCTGTAGTTAATACATAATAATTCCGCGAGGCGTAGTAGTTAGTTTTTATGGCATTATCCGAGAGATGGCGTCAGAAAACGTACCCGAAAAACTGTTTAAAATTCGTATCGGTAAATTTTCGTTTTGCACTATTGCTTCATAAGTCTCAATAAAATAAAAACTCGAAAGCAACATTAACTACATTTTTTTAAACTTGTCTAAAAACAATAAAATATATATATTATATATAAACTTGAACATAAAAAAAGTAAGTCACCGAGCGGGATTCGAACTCTGAACACTCGTTTCTTGTGTTCCACTTCCTAACCCGCTGAACCAAACGGACATTGGCCGGCCGCGGACGAAATTAGCGACCATATTCTGCGTCGAAAGAAAAACGCATGAAAACGCGAAAACGCGCATTTTCCCAAACGTAAAACCAATCTAGATCGATTGTTTACCCCCGAAAACCCCCTTGTACGAAATTTTAACGAAATCGTTAGAGCCGTTTCCGAGATCAAGGAAATATATATATATATATACAAGAATTGCTCGTTTAAAGATATAAGATAAGCAATTATTTCATTATGATAAGCAAATATAAGCAAAACAAAAACAAATTTTAGGCATTATTTCAAAATTAAATAGGACGGTTGACCGGCCATTCTGACGTTCACTATTATTTTGTCCATCTGTTATCAAATAATGCACTAAAAATGAAAAAAAAAAAAATTGTCAATCAAACGTTTTAGCCTAATTTTTAAAGTTGAGAATGTATGAGACTTAACACATCACGTTCTTTACCTGTTAATACAGGCATATAAATTGGCAAGAGAAAGATGAGACAAAAGATGCGTGTTTGTGGCTACTGCCATAGCCTTCTTTATTTCCAAGCCGTGAACATAAGTTTGGCAACGTCTGTTACTGTCAGTTCGTGGTCATGTCGTCGGCCAGTCTCCATACTAAATGTATGGGAATATTTCAATTTTAAGAGGTCGATATTTTTTTCGTAGTAATCGTGTGAGGTTTAAAATATGAAAATAATTTAGTTCTTTTATTGAAATGCTTTGTATATTAAACAATAAGAAAAATATCGATGTTAACCAGGAAAAAATGCCTGTCAAAGGTGTCATCTTTTTTGTTGATTTTCTTCAGCAGGGAGTTGATTAACACGCCCTCTAGCAATAAATGATATATCATTAGAAAGGTATTTTAAAGACAAATATTTGCTGTTAATATACTTTATATCAATTGTGGATACTTTTGGAGTTAAAGGTTATTAAAGTATAAAAGTGGTTCATTGTCTATGGGAGTTAATCTACCCCACTTCTAGCTAGCAATGAATGATATACCATTAGAAAGGTTTTCATATGACAAATATTTGCTGCAAAGTGCAAACATACTTTCTATTAATTGTTAGTATTGTCGGAGTTTTTAGTCTTTAATGTTAAAAAAATTGGTCAAGTTCAGACCGTACTCTCAAAGTAAAGTATTTGACGATTATTGTAAAACAATAAAGTGTTTCAAATTTTAAGACCTTTTCAATGATGTAAGATTTATTGCTAGAGAAGGCTTAGATCAAAATGCTCATCGTACTAAAGGATCCCCGAAAAGTTCAAATAATTTGACTCAAACCTTATGTCCTAATAAATAAATAATAATAAAAAATATTAAATCTTTTTGAAATAATCTTACATCACAATTTACAGCTAGTTTAAACATAGATAATATAGGAAAAACAAATAATAAATAATTATTAAAATAATATTAAACTATGTGCTTGACCACATGCGATGTTGCCGTTCTGCTCAACTTCATGGCTTGGACAATATAGAAGGCTATGCTGGGGCTCTGCCGTTTGGCCAAATTATTTTTGGTCAAATTTCACTTCCCAAAAAACGTATCGCACTATAGTTTCATTTCCTAAATGAATCTTTAGCAAATTTACATTTCGCATTTTATTCACATGGTCAAATTATCATTTGGCATATTTTTACTTTGTCAAGTTTTATTAAGTCAAATGTCTACTAAGCAAACGTTTTATTTTGGCAAAAAATATATTCCAAAAAAATTTTTGGTCAAATTGTCACTTCACACGCTTCACACACTTTTATTTATAGCGTTAGTTTGGCAAATAATTATTTATTTTTACTGATACAGGAATACAGGATAGGAGTATAGGAATTCCAAGTATAAAAATATTATTGATAATTATAATAGGATGATGGTAAAATTATATTTATTTTCATAAATGAAGAATTTTTTTTTAAACTAAGATGATTTACTATGGTTTTTATTTGAAATCCGAATAAGTAAGTATTTTATAAACTTAATATTTTAAATTACGAAGTCGCGGGCGGCCGCTAGTAGTACAATATTGCGTTAGGACATTTTGCTCGTCCATGCGAAATTGTACTTTATGTCGATTGGCATAAAAACTAAAAATAGCCAAAAACTAAGGTAGGAGGTATTGGTACTTCGTCGTCGATTTGTATCTTATGCACTACCTACAATCAAATTGATATGTAAATCGTATGCCATGAAATATTTTGGGAAGAGTATGTTTTGCCAAACGATAAATTTTACTAAATAATACTTGGTAAAATGAAACTTTGACCAAGTAATTATTTGCTAAACAATAATTTGCCAAAAAGAGTTTTGCTAACTGAAAAATTGCGATAAGTTGTTTTGCCAAACGTTTTTTTCCAAATGAAAATTTGCATAAAATAGTTTGCGATGTGATATTTTGGGAAACGTTTTTTGCCTATACATTAGTAATCCGGCTATGCTACTGCGCATCTTTTGTCTCGTTTTTAACACGTTTTTATCTTGCCAACTTACGTGCCGGGCAATAGGTATACCTACCATTCATTACTGCTGTAGATGCGACTGCTGACTTTTTGCAAAATTATTTATTGTTATTTTTTTCTTTATCTTTATTTACCTATCTTTTACTTAATACTTTAAAAAATAGCAGGACTAATAAACTAATGTTTAAAATAGGTACCTAGTGTAGCGTCCTGCCTGCCTCTGCCTGTCTTAGCTACTTTTAACTACCTAGACCTAGTCTAAATTTTCTATAGAATAAGTAAGTATTTTTGGCTAAATCTTTCAAAATTTTGCGAAAATAAGCATTCGTTTGGTAGCAAGCAATATACCTAATCGGGGTTCTGCCGTTTGGCCAAATTATTTTTGGTCAAATTTCACTTCCCAAAAAACGTATCGCACTAGTTTCATTTCCCAAATGAATCTTTGGCAAATTTACATTTCGCATTTTATTCACTTGGTCAAATTATCATTTAGCATATTTTTACTTTGTCAAGTTTTATTAGGTCAAATGTTTATTACGCAAACGTTTTATTTTGCCAAATATTATATTCCAAAAAAATTTTTGGTAAAATTTACACTTCACACACTTAACTTATTTATAGCGTAAGTTTGGCAAATGATAATTTATTTTTACTGATACAGGAATGCAGGACAGGAGTATATGTATAAGAATTCCAAGTATAAAGGCAACAAATGGCAGAAATAAAAAATATTGATATAAGCGTAACAGGATAATGGTAAAATTATATTTATTTTCATAAATTAAGAAACTAAAAACGATTTAGGTACAATGTTTTTTTTAAACCAAATAAGTACGTATTTTATAATCTTAATTTTTTTAATAAGTTGCGATACACATTAGTAATTTAACGTCTGAATAAAATTTTAGAAAATTGGGAGGATTATAGCATGTATTAATAATTATGAAATAGTGTAAAATTCAAGGCTTATTAAATTACTTTATTTACAGTAAATAAAGTTAAAAAATATTTGCTCATTTTTTGGCAATGTTTTTGTAATTTTTTGGAGTACCTAGATAGGAGGTTTTCTAACATATTTTTTTTAAGATAGGTAATTACATAGGAGCTATTCCCTATAAAGTTAGGGTGAAATTGGTGTCGATTAAATAGTATTAATATTGCGTTAGGAGATTTTGGCCGTGACATGTGAAATTGTATTTTATGTCGCATAAAAACTAAAAATAGCTAAAAACTAAGGTAGGAGGCATTGGTACTTCATCGTCATTATGCACTACTCAAATTAATATGTAAATCGTATGCCATTGCCATGCAATATTTTGGGAAGAGTATGTTTTGCAAAACGATACATTTGACTAAATAATATTTGGTAAAATGAAACTTTGACCAAGTAATTATTTGCTAAACAATAATTTGCCAAAAAGAGTTTTGCTAACTGAAAAATTGCGATAAGTTGTTTTGCCAAATGTTTTTTTGCCAAATGAAAATTTGCGTAAAATAGTTTGCGATGTGATATTTTGGGAAACGTTTTTTGCCCAAACATTAGTAATCCTACCACTAATCACCGATTCACGGCGATTCTTATATGTACCTACTTATCTAGGTACCTATTTATCTTAGATTTATTGATATGTCTAGATCAGGGAATCCCAAAGTGGTCGATATCGACCCCCTTGGGTCGACACCCCAGGGGTCGACATAAACGAATAATAATTATTATTATTATTAATTACAGATGATATTTGATAGGATTTTTAAAGTAATTTGACTATGGGGGTTTGAGGTATCAGTTAATTTTGGAAAAGGGGTCTCTTGCCCAAAATAGTTTGGGAATCCCTGGTCTAGATGGACAGTCAAAGGTCAAAGCTACGAACGCGTCAAAAAAATGGTCACCCAACTGTCGGGTGATGAGTTTTTAGTGTCAATTGTGACATCATTAGATACGTATACATCTCTTTTGGATAAGAAATATCTTTGGGGCATCTGTGCTGTTTCCCCACAAAATAATGCCATAACTTATCCAGGAATGGGCGTATGCATAGAACCCTTTTTTTTCAGTTATTTGGTTAGTTGACTTTTTCAAATGGTATAATGCGTAGGTGAAGCTAGATAATTTTCCTGCTATTTTAATTATATGACTCTTCCAGTTTATGTTGGTATCTATATTAATTCCTAGTAGATTAAAATCCTGTACACATTCTAATTTATTATTATTACTAGCTTATGCCCGCGACTTCGTACGCGTGGACTTTATGACTCCAGCATAGCATATAAATATGAACTAATGTGGTTACATAAGAAAATACTTGTAGCAGTGTTAAAAGTTGAAAAAATGATTTTATTTTATTTTTTATATGGTACAATATTAAATTGTAAACATAGTTTAAAAAAATCTTTATAAACTATGTTCGGAGTCTTTCCTTCGGGAGCTAAAATGAAAAGACCTGAAGCGTTACTAACCCTGGAAAAGCCACATAAAGTTTGCCATGCGAAAAACAATCAGTCGTTAGATCGACACTAGGCTTTAAGCGTCTGACCCGTATTTAGGCAAGTTGATACCTAAAATTACGCCCAAACTGTTACCGCCTTCACCACGTCACGTGAACTACTCTTACTTGTACCCAGCTTATGTTATTATATTACGCTAAACATCTTAAACCAGATCTTTTAGATTTCCACATCAGATGATCTTCGATTATTTGCACATAAATTGAACTTGGTTCTGCATCAGGTATTCCAGGGGCCCTATTTTTGAATCGATCGACTGGCGTCGAGCGCTCGTTTCTATTGATTTTCGTTCCAAATCCCATACATTTGAGTCAAATGTCGAACGAAAATTAGTAGAAAAGAGCGCTCGACGCCAGCCGAGCGATTCAAAAATAGGGCCGGGCGCGGGTCAACCGTGCGATGCGCAAACACTGACAACAATTTCAATTTGTGTAAGGAAAAGTTTGGGACAAAAATGTAAAAAAAAATTTTTTTTACTTCACTAATCGATTGTACTGCTGTTATAGTATGACCTGACAACATTTGAAAAGGGGTCCAAAAATGACCCTGTATATTTATAGACTGCTAACGTAGTGGACTTGTTTTTCCTAAACCCATTTTAAATTTCATCTAGAATTTTATGTTTATTAGAATAGGAGTAAACACGTTACGTCATCGCAGATTCAAATATTTTTGAGAAGACCGATAACAATGAGATAGGCCTATAATTTCGCTTATCTGTAGGATCCCCTTTTTTAAATACAGGTCGTACTATAGACGATTTCAGCAAATCAGGAAAGCTGCCCTCTTCAAAGGATTGATTTATTAGGATCATTAGTGGTTGGGCAGTTCTTCGGCGCAATGTTTGATTGATATGGGAGGGAATTATCAACACTTAATGCAGCTGCTTCGATCCCTTGCGCCATCGGCTATACTAAAAAAGGTATATTATGCTGCTCTGACCCATACGATAATTACCCTACTGCATAACTTGTTGGGGAAGTGCACTGAATTCCTTTCTAATGGGGAATATATAAATGCACTTTAAAAATAATGTAACACACTTTAAAATGTTTAGCTTCAAAATTAATTGAATGAACTCTAAAAATAATGGTTTCCACTTTAAATATGCTAAGCTTTAAAATTAATACATAAATAAATTAATTTTATAACTTTAGTACTGGTTAACAGACGACTAGGTGCGACGATGAGCGGGCGCAGCGAGAGAGGAGTCGAGGAGGAGGTTAGGTTCCATTGTAACCAACAACGCCAGAACCGACCCGATGGAGTGTATGCAATATGCCACAAGTTGTTATCATTTTTAACAGTGGTCAGTCTGACATGGTTGGACAGAAACTAAATGGTTTCGGAGTTATAGTGCAAACTACTATTTTTGTAGTGGTAATATTAAATTATATATCTATTATTATTTTAAAGTGCTGACAATTTTTTTATAGTGCAAACCATTATTTTTGTAGTGATAATACGAGGGTGGATTGATAAGTCCATGATTTTTTAATATATTTTGTTTTATTTCTGTACATAATCTTATTGTAGCTCTGCGTATTCAGTCCAACGAAGTTCCTACCTCTTTAACCCATTATTTTTTTCTTTCATCGCCTGAAAACTGGTAACTGAAATGAGGGCCCATTTCAGACATCACCTTTTGGCTTGATGAAAATCTTTGCCCGCCAAGACATTTATTCATGTTTGGTAGGAGAAAATATCTCACTGGGGTTGAATCTAGAGAATAGGAAGGATTCGCATCTTCATTCGATGAGTTTTGATGTCATGAGTGCCGCCGAGAGGGTCGACAGGGTCATTAAGAAAAGTTAGAACTTGCTTGAGCTTTTTGTTTCCAAAATTAATAATCTTTTGCCGAATTTGAAAAAAATGTAGTGTAAAGATGCCTTAAGGAGTTTATTTTTAAGACACAAAAATAAATTATGAAAAAAAGTATTTCTTCTTTTCAAAGTCATGGACTTATCAAATCACCCTCGTATCAAATTATAGTTCTATCATTATTTTAAAGTGCTGATATACAATTTTATAGCTGTTTTCATCAAATTTAAAGTGCTATTAAATACATCCCCTTTCTAATTCAGCTAGAAAGGGCCCAAAGATTAGTGCTAAAGACCATGTTTGCAAAACCTTTTAGGTACCCAACTCAAATACTGTACCATGGGCAACAGCGACGCTTAACCACTGCTGAGGTCAAAATCGCTTGCACGCCGCGCCGTCACAACCATACGTTTAGTTCGTGTAGGGGCGATACGCGCGCACACGAATTTTGTTGAAAACTGGTTAAGCAACGCTGTTGCCCATAGTACGAGGAAAGTAAAGTTCTTAGCGTGCGCCAGTTGTTTATATTAAAACCTTCCTTAAACATCGTGTAGTTGTAAATGGAACCGATTATCATAAAATGCTTACCTACCCGTCGTCGTGTGTTCAAGGTTGACTATAAAAGCAGCAATAAGAAAGTCACACAATGGCTGACTACTATGTCATAGGTAATATAACGCGAATTGAATAGAACCTGCGTTATAAGGTTTGAAACACAATAAACATGTTTTATATTAAATTGATTACTTATAAATTATATTTATTTATATTTTATACATATTTCTTAATTATTGTTATAAATACTTATCTATTCTTTTAACTTATTATTATAAAATATTAATATGTTATTATAAATTATCATCTAAATTTATTTAAATTCATAAGTCCTTTTTTATCTTGTGTTTTACTTAACTGAACTGAACTTGGTTAAAATATAATTGTCAAAGTTAAACGTAACCGGCACCCACAGGACAAGCCTAGGCTGTTGTGGGGCAATTAGATATACACACGGCGTCAGAAAAATCGCATCTTTTCAAAAATTTCTTCTAAGTTTATTAAATCTTATCTTATTTAATAGTAAGTGTTGTTATATACTTCTTCCCCTTCGGACATAGCCAACAGTCTCTAGAAGCCGTTAGAATACTCGTCGAACGTAATCAATCACTGAGATTCAATTTCCGAGGAACATTACATTACCTCATTTTTTTGCAATATTTTGTGCAAATTCATGGGCAATAGTATCCATCTTGAATATTCCTTTTTTTAATTGAACTGTTGAAGTGTGATTTGACCCCTTTTATTTTCCTTCTGTGGCGGCGCAAGCAATAACGCTTTAAGCGTTTAATTATGGTAACTGTTATATTAATTAAATATATACAGTTATGTTAATAATTGAAAGCTCATTAAATGTACTTTCAATAAATATCAACATTTACACAATAAAACGTTAGCTAGCAATAGCAGGCGGCCAAGTCTAAACTTATTTTCGAACAGTAGGGTTATTCACGATTGTCGGAAATCTACCCGAAAGCATTTGATTTGAATCCGTATGCTCCGATATTACAAAAATATAGCTATTCACAAATACATTCGACTGGCATTCGATCCACTTTCCGACGGGAAAGAGCAATGCATTTATAAAGTTTGGTAGCATAAGGTAGAAAATAAGATCGAAGACTATAGACTTTCCGATTCGATTCGGAAAGTTGGTTTCCGACAGTCGTGAATAACCCCCCAGGTGCGATTTTTCTGACGTCGAGTGTAGTTGAAATTGTTCCACATTTCTGTCGATAAACACATTTTTATTCATTTTAATTTATTTAACACTATTTGTGTGTGCGTTACCTCGTCCCCCTCGGAAAGTGGCAGACTTTTTCTTAAAAAAATAAAGAAAAAAATTTTTTGAAGTCGGTTAAAAGTTAGTGCTAGTGGAGTCTTCTTACTTGGTTGAATGCTCAAAGCCTCGTACTTTTGTAATACATGTTTATGGTTATTCCATTCGAATTTTTGAAGTAATCGAATGATTCAGTTAGTATCATTCATAATCGCGCATCACTACATACAATACAAATAAACAAAGTAAAAATAAATGAGTCGCACGCAGCCCGCAGCGCAGTTATTCTGTGCCGCAGCGCAGTTGTGTGTTTGTTGTCCAAACCCAATCCAGTTAATTGATTTTTATGACATCAGCCGTTGTTTTAGAAGTGGTTTTCAATCTAGAACCTAAGCCCAGAACTAAGCAGAAGAACAGGTAACTTCAAGATATCTCTCAAATAATTCTCTTGCAGTTTGTTTTATGTGTCATTTACTTATGAGTCATTTTCATAATTATTGAAGAAAGTATAGGAAGTATTAATAACTACACGTTTTTAATATCAGCGCATGCGATTCATATTGTCTGTGATCATAGTTATGGGACCATAATAGGGATGACGACTTTTTTATTTTATGATTACATAAATTACCTCTCAAAAAAAAGAAACATTAAAATAATTATTTCGCTAGCATGAAACCTGCCCGAGATATCACAGTTTAAAATGCACAAATTTAGCAAATTTTATACTTTTTAAATGGACTTGTCCGCCCAACTTTAAAGGGTCATAAAACAAATAATACGCAATATATAAAACAAAGAGGTATACAGGCAACTCTTAAAGACTCGTATTATAGAATCAAACTCAAACTCAAGTCTTTGCTTGAGTACAGTTCGAAAGGGATGGTGCTATTCATTGCATATAGCGCCATCCCTTTCTAACTCTACTCAAGCAGAGATTTGAGTTTGAGTTCGATTCTATAATAGTACGAGCCTTAAAGTTCAATATGTTTACGATTTTTATTAGAATTTCGTTATTTTATTCATTAGTCATCAAGTCATCATCCCTTGACAGTGAGCGTAGGATCATATTGGTCGCCCAATACCTATCTAGTGATTCTTTTTTGAGGACGAAAAATAGGTAACGTCCGTACAAGCCCAAAAGCCCGGCTTGCCGTAACAATAACTTACTAACATTAATAATGAATCGTTTACCTTTATCTACTATCGAACTTTATTAATGTCTAGAAATCTTTAAAATTAGCTTATAGACGTTCTACGTAGAATAGGATATGTGGAAATTGATTCGTTCAGCACTTTTTACTGAGTGAAGTAAGTAGATAAACACACACATCAAAATATCTTTTTCACCTCTCCAGCACGAAAACGGTACTTTTGGCGCGTAAAAACTCGCAGCAAAATCGATTTTTGCTGCGAGCGTGAGACAAAGTGCTTTTTTAATTTCTAACACCAACTTTTAAAATAATAAAGAAAAAACAAACAAAGTGACAAGGATGACACTTGTAAAATTGATATGTGAGAAAAGGATAGATAGAGTGCTTTATGGTGTCATACACGGATTAAAAAGTAAAAAAATAAAATGCACGGATATACCAAGGAGTTTTAAATAAGGATTGTTAAAAAACAAGGTTGATAATTCGAAATAAAGAGTATGCAGGTAATGAGGTCACATGTATGAAACAAATATGAAATAAGAAAAATTAATGAAATTAATTAACAAATTATATGTTTTATGATTATAAATGAATAAATAAGATTAGCGTATAGTTGGCAGACTCACCATGGAATTAGAAGGTTTTGACTAGGTCAAAAAATTGTTAATAAATAGTGATAAATAGTGAACTATAGCATATAAATAGTGATACTATGATTCAAAAGATATTTGAGTATCTTGGTGAGGCTGCAAACTTGACGTCAAGTTGGCAGACACCTTAAGAAATACAGTTCGTATCATTATGATTTATATGCCAAAAAATTGTTAGAAAATAGTGAGTCGTATACGCAAAATTTCAATAACATTGCTTCAATACAAGCCGAGATATTACGGTCTCTAAGTGGGCTGCCAACTTGACGTTTCAGGCAATAGCGATTCCAAAGAAACGGGTACAAGTTTTAAACAAATAAATATATCAAAAAATTGTTAGTGAAATTGTGATTCCTACGATATAATAAAACAAGAATTCTTCATTGCTATTTTCTAAAAATCGAATGTTAACTTTTACATAATACTCTGAATAGGATGTCGATCAATATTGAACTTTGCTCCACAGGAATAAGGTTCCAACTTTATTGCAATCGTGAGGTGAGTACTATCAAGCAAAAAAGTGAGATTTATATTTTTAGCCATGTCCTCCAAGTATTATTACACTTGTTTTATTAATTAAGTGTTGGTATCAAACAATAACGATATTCATTAATAACAATCATAGCAATAGCGCCATCTCTCGGAAAAGATTGTCAATTTCTCAGTTATAATTTAACGTTAGGTACCTATTTATGTATGAGTTAGAATAAAGATATTATTATTATTATCTGGTGAGATTTATAGTAAAACTAGCGGCCACCCGCGACTTCGTCTGCGTGGAAAGAGTTTTTGCTATCCCTCGGAAACAATACTCTTTTTCGGGATGAAAGGTACCCTATGTCCTTCTCTGTACCACTGACAACGTGTATGCAAAATTTCATGATGATCGGTTCAGTAGTTAAGACGTGAAGGCGTAACAAACAAACAAACAAACGGACTTTCGCATTTATAATATTATATTAGTAAGGATGAGTATCAGTTGGTATGTGAGTAGGTAGGAAGTAATATAAGTAGAAATTATTAATAGTTTCTCCTGAATTAATAATATTGAATTAAGAGTAGGGTATTGACCACAGCCTACTAAAGAGTAGTCTTTATACAGTCGATCATCGCCTTTATTGTTGGCGCAAAAGCCACCGTTCGTAAAAATAGACAGTTGACGCAACGAATAAAAGTGGTTGGCACGCTATGATTTGCCTTTTTGAATTTCAAAAATAAATAAGTAAAATAATACCTAATACATATATAGGCACCTAACTTTAAATTATAACTGAGAAATTGACAATCTTTTCCGAGAGATGGCGCTATTGTAATGAATATTATTGTTATTAATGAATATCGTTATTGTTTGATACCAACATTTAATTAATAAAACAAGTGTAATAATAATTCGAGGACATGGCTAAAAATATAAATCTCACTTTTTTGCTTGATAGTACTCACCTCACGATTGCAATAAAGTTGGAACCTTATTCCTGTGGAGCAAAGTTCAATATTGATCGACATCCTATTCAGAGTATTATGTAAAAGTTAACATTCGATTTTTAGAAAATAACAATGAAGAATTCTTGTTTTATTTATATCGTAGGAATCACAATTTCACTAACAATTTTTTGATATATTTATTTGTTTAAAACTTGTACCCGTTTCTCTGGAATCGCTATTGCCTGAAACGTCAAGTTGGCAGCCCACTTAGAGACCGTAATATCTCGGCTTGTATTGAAGCAATGTTATTGGAATTTTGCGTATACGATTCACTATTTTCTAACAATTTTTTGGCATATAAATCATAATGATACGAACTGTATTTCTTAAGGTGTCTGCCAACTTGACGTCAAGTTTGCAGCCTCACCAAGATACTCAAATATCTTTTGAATCATAGTATCACTATTTATATGCTATAGTTCACTATTTATCACTATTTATTAACAATTTTTTGACCTAGTCAAAACCTTCTAATTCCATGGTGAGTCTGCCAACTATACGCTAATTAAATAAGACGGAATATTAATGAATAAGATAAACACAACGCAATGTAATCAAAACGACGGACGGGAATCTACTTTACTGACTCTATGAATAAAATTTTTCAGCATAGGTTTGATTGAATTATTTTTGTGATAAATTACAAAAATGAATGCGTCCAACGATGAAGATAGTTGTCTAACTCCAAAAAAATTAAGTGAACAAGTTTCTAATGCTGAATTAAGCTTTTTTACCAGGAAAGTCACGTGAAAATTTTCTCGCTGGTCGAGGTGAAAATTTGTATGTTTTACACGAGACCAAAATGTTGTGCTGCCTCGTGCCTTTAAATCACGAACTAGCGAAGTAGTCTAGAATTGAATCACGAGCGTAGCGAGTGATTCTAATATAGACTACTGAGCACAGTGAGTGACTCGCAGCACAATTTGATTTTGGTCACTTGTATAACAAATAACTATTTATGACATAAATAATCACAGTAAATTGGGCTTACTCAATTTCCAGATAATTCCATAGCTTTGTTATTGTTATCAAAGTTTCAAATATAAAACACTTTCCTGAAAAGTAACGAATTTATAGATCTCACCTTATGTTTTGCTGCTGTCGATCTGGATCTGTGTATATTTTTTTTATTATTTTTGTTTTAAAAACAAATTGTAGATTACTCTGTTTATAAATCTTATAATTATTTTCACAGTGACCAACGCTGGACTTCAAAATGGGAATTAATATGAAACTGCTGCCAATTCATTTGCATTTCTTTTTATTACATGCTGGTAAGTGATATCCATTAATTTGTTGATACAAAAAGTGATTTAATCTATATTTGACGATGTGCACACGCATCAAAATCTTGGCTTGTCCAGATAATTATTATTATTGGAGTGTTAGGGGCTATGCAGCTCAAGATGAAGCTGTAGTCACTGCGACCTAAAAGATCTATTGTAACTCGCCACCTAGTTATAGTAACTCTTTAAGCCCAATGGCTTCCAGGAAGTCTAGAATCTTCGTGGTTTTAAGAGTTTTTATTTCCTCCGGGTCGATAATGTGTCATCCCAAATGGATGCTTCGCCTGTGGATTAGAGGTCCACAGTCACATAAGAGGTGCTTGGGTGTTTCCTGCTCCTCATTACAATATCTGCAGACGTCAGTATCACTCAATTTCATATGAAACAGGTGTATGTTTAATTTGCAGTGTCCAGTTAAGGCTCTAACAGTCGCGCTGACGTTCGATCTACTGAGCTGTGTAAGCTCATTCGTCCGTTTTCGCGAGTAGCCTTCTACCAAGGATTTGGCGTGTCTTAGTCCTGGTTATTTTAGCCAGAATTTTTTTGACTCGTCCAAAAGATTATCTTTAAGGAGTTGCATAGCCTGGTTTTTTGAGATAACTAAATATGTAATACTAACGGCCTTACAATACCACAAAACACTGGGTGGTATAGGGTAAAAAAAGATTTGACGATTTAAAAATGCTTATTATATGTGAGCTCATTTAAATAAATATATTTTCATTTCATTTCACTGTTCTACAAATGATAAAAGTGCTTAACTTAGACACTGTTTAAATGTCATGCTGTCACTTTTTTATATTATTGTTTAAACTAATTCAAGTCAACAAATCCAACAAGAATTTAAAACATAAAATTGGGTAGTGATATAAATTTATAAAGTAAGGCCATTAGTGTTTCAAAGCCAGATGACGAAGCTGAAAACTGACAACACTTTGCTTGGCGTTCGTAGACTATAAGAAAGCTTTTGATTTGATTGAAACCTGGGCGGTGCTGCAGTCTCTCCAAAGGTGCCAAGTGGACTATAGGTATATCGAGGCGTTGAGGTTCCTACTTATACCAAAATGCCACCATGACGATCCGAGTACAGAATCAGAACACAAATCCTATCCAACTGCAGCGTGGTGTGAGACAGGGAGACGTTATTTCTCCGAAACTGTTCACAGCTGCGTTGGATGACATCTTTAAGCTCTTGGACTGGAAAGGACTCGGCATCAACATTAATGGCCAGTACCTAACACACCTTCGTTTTGCCGATGATATAGTCCTTATGGCTGAGACCATGGAAAACCTGAACACAATGCTCGAAGATCTCCGTAGTGCTTCCCAAAGAGTGGGTCTTAGGATGAACATGGATAAGACGAAAATTATGTCAAACGCCCATGTTGTACCCTCTGCAGTTCATATTGGGAACACTACACTTGAAGTTGTTGACCATTACGTATACCTAGGACAGGCAGTCCAGTTAGGTAAGTTCAACTTCGAGAAAGAGATCTCTCGTCGAATCCAACTCGGGTGGGCAGCCTTCGGGAAGCTTCGAAAAATCTTCGCGTCCGACTTACCTCAGTGTCTCAAGACGAAGGTCTATGAACAGTGTGTGTTGCCAGTGATGACTTACGGCAGTGAAACGTGGTCGCTATCTATGGGTCTCATAAGGAGGCTCAAGGTCACCCAGCGTGCAATGGAGTCAAAGTCAAAGTCAAAGTCAAATAAGCTTTATTCAAATAAACTTAATTATTAAGTACTTTTGAATCGTCTATATTTTCCTACCACCCGTTCCAGACTTTTTTAGCTGACAAGAAGAACGGGCGCAAGAAACTTATCAGCTGTAACAGCCATAAGTAACGATATTTACAAACTTGAATATATCGTTACCAGAAAATTACAACAGGGTGACAGGATTATTGGCAACAACATAGACTTATTATATTACTTCAACAAAGTACTTATTAGCAAGTTATGTGTAACATCATTTCCACGCATTTAGATCTTTAAGATAATCATCTACTTTATAATAACCTTTACCCATGAGCGTTTTTTTAACATGGTTTTTAAATTCATGCAAAGGAAGATCAATCACTTGTTGTGGAACTTTATTAATAAAGGCTATGCCTTTCCCCATAAATGAACCTCTAGTTTTTTCAAGCCTAAATCTTGGAACGGCAAGTTTATCTTTATTTCTTGTATTGAACTGGTGAATATTGCTGTTCTTAGCAAATGAATCATAGTGTTTCCTTACATAAACTAAATTATCATAAATATATTGGCCTGCCAAAGTTAAAATATTTATTTCTTTGAACATTTCTCTCAAGGTATCTCTCCGCCGTAGATTGTATATGGCGCGAACAGCTCTTTTTTGGAGTACAAAAATATTTTCAATACTGGCAGCTGAGCCCCACAATAGCAGTCCATACGACATTACGCTATGAAAATAACTAAAGTATACTAACCTTGCCGTTTCAATATCAGTTAAAAGCCTTATTTTCTTAACAGCGAATGCCGCTGAACTAAGTCTACTTGACAAGGCTTCAATATGTGGATCCCATTGCAGTCGAGAATCTAGTGTGATACCTAGAAATTTTGTGCTCTCGATAAACTCGACTTCATCGTCATTCAAATTAATATTTAATTTTGTCTGCTCAACATTAGGTAATGAGAATTTAACACATTTAGTTTTTTTTGGGTTAAGTGCTAAATTATTACTATTAAACCAGTATGAAACTTTAGAGAGGGCACTATTTACTTCGTCCGAACAGTTATTACCTCTGTTTACTTTAAAAACTAAAGAAGTATCATCCGCAAATAGTACTGTTTCACATAAATTATTCGCGTAGTTGGGAAGGTCATTTATATAAATTAGAAACAGCAATGGGCCCAATATTGATCCCTGTGGCACACCCATATTGATGGGGGCTCCAGTAGATTCAGTTCTATTAATCACTACTTTCTGAGTTCTATTGTACAAATACGATTTCATAAGACTAACTGATTTATCAGAGACACCATAATGTTCTAGCTTCTTTAATAGTGTTTGATGATCAACGCAATCGAATGCCTTAGAAAGGTCACAGAAAATGCCAATTACATCTTGCTTTTCTTCCCAAGCATCAAGAATATGTTTGAGAAGTGCAATTCCAGCATCAGTAGTACTTTTACCCTTGGAAAAACCAAACTGATTTTTATGAAGTATATTATTGTATGTGAAGTAATCTAATAATTGGGAATATATAATTTTTTCAAATATTTTACTAAGTGCTGGTAGTATAGATATTGGCCTAAAGTTAGCTGGGTCACTTTTATCCCCAGATTTAAAAAGAGGAATCAATTTACTATTTTTCATTAGATCAGGAAAGACCCCTTCGTCAATACATTTGTTAAAAATAAAAGCCAAGTAAGGGGCTAGTATATCAATTATTGATTTAATTATGCTTGTTGACATGCCCCAAAGATCTTCTGTTTTTTTAACATTAATTGTTTTAAAAGCTTTAATGATATCTGCACTATTTATATATTTAAAGGAAAAACTTTCATTGCACTTATCAACACTTGACTCCAGAAGGGAGACAGCGATGTTGGGACAAGCACTAAGAGTACTGGTAGTTTCTACAGGTATTCTAGCAAAGAAATCTTCAAAAACTTTAGCGACCTCATTGTCAGATTCAAAAGTTTGATCACCAGTTTTTAAACAGAAGGAATTTATATTGGATTTTGATTTGCCCGTTTCTTTGTTAATAATATTCCAAGTAGCCTTAATTTTATTGTCTGCTAATTTAATTTTATTTGCAAAGTACTTGGACTTTGCTAAGATACAGACTTCTCTGAATGTTTGTGAATACTTCTTGACAAATTCAATGAAGTTAGGATCACTAGAAGTAGCTTTCTCTGCATAAAGTTCGTATAATTTCCTTCTGCTCTTATATATGCCGGGTGTGGCCCAGTCACTAAATTTCGTACTATCATTACATTTGATGACTTTTTGTTTAAAAGTTTTACTAAATTCAGTTTGGACTATGCTAAATAAATGATTATATAGGTTATTGGCTTCAAAATTTGGTTCTGGTAATGTTTCAATTTTACTTGTGACATTGGTTCTGAATTTTTCAATACAGTGTTTTTTTACTGGCCTACACATTATTTCCCGTTTAGGCGGAACATGATGGTGCTCAATGGAGGCTAATTGTCCACTATGGTCGGATTTAATACAATTTAAAATTGATTTTTCAATGACATTACAGTTACAGAAAATATTATCTAAGCAGGTTGCCGATGTGGGTGTGATACGCGTTGGTTCATTAAAAATATGTAGCAAATTAAATGATTTAAATAGGTTTATGAACCTACTCGACAGTTTGGCTATTTTAGGGTCTAAGATGTCGACATTAAAATCTCCGCAAATTGCGACTTTTTTATTCTTCCTACAAGTTATTTTTAAAACTTCCTCCATAGTGGACTCAAACTCAGAGTAATTCGCTTTGGGGGGTCTATATACGCATACTATAATTATTTGATCAAGTTCCACGCACGATAACTCAACGGTTCGTTCAATTGAGAGGGATACTACATCTCTACGCTCTTTACATTGTAAACTATTGTGTAGAATAATAAGTGAACCCCCTCTTATAGTAGATTTCCTACTAAGCGAGCTAACAACTTTATAATTATCTAAACTTAAAAGTAATTCGTGCTTTTTCAACCAATGCTCAGTAACACATAACACATCAATATCTTCAGAGTTTAAGAATAAGCTTATTTCTAAATCTTTGCCAGAAAAGCCTTGCATATTTTGGTGTACAATTCTTAAACACTTTGGCTTTTCTATTGTTAAGTCAGGGCTAGAGGACGCCTCTATTGTCCTAAATGGTAATTTAAATGTGAAACATTATTATTACTTGAACTAAGTAAAATGTTATAATTATTTTTATTTGGAACAGATTCCAAAGTTGAATGACTAATGTCAATAGTTGACTGCTCAATAAAAGCAGTTGTTTTACTAGCCAGATTATTGGCTAAATGTTTAAAATAAAAAGATAGCGATAATGCTATTTGTCTCCTAAAAGAACTAGGCAGATAGAACTTATCTTTTGTCAAGTAAAAACTATTAAATAATTTATTGATGTCAATTATGTGTAGCTGTTCACTATTATGAAATGCTACCGTATTCAATGTTACGTTCAACTGATACCTAAAGTTATTTTCCATTTGTGACACACTTTTGCAATAAGGGAATGTGAACAAAATCACTTTTTTTACTTTTAAAGACATTAAGGAATTACAATAAGCTATCAGTTGGTGTTTGTTCACATTACCCCTATTTCCTATCAAAATTATCAAATTAGTGTTTTTATTAAATGTTTTTTTAACAATAATTCTCATCAAGTCATCCAAAGTTGACCCAGGCATACAATAATTAATTATGTTTTCCTTGGTGTGTTTTTGAATTAATTGGCCTAAATTCTTACCCATCTCATCGCAGAACATAATTGTTTCACAACAGTTTTTATCAGAAGATCGATTATTTTTTGTTGAGTTTTTCAAATCGTTACAAGTGTATGAGACCTCTGGTTCTGGTTCACATACTGAGTGGGTAGTTAAGTTAGTTGGGTTATTATCAGAAACTTTAAGCTCACACACTGAGTGGGTAGGTAAGTGCTCTGGGGCATCCTGGACAACTGCATCACACTGCTGTCTTACAACAACAGTATTTTGGTTAAAACAGCTACAATTCTGTTTTTTGCCAAGGGATTCGAACCGGTCTGTATTATAGTTACACATGTCAATCATGTCATTTGCAGCTAGCTTTTGGTAATTTAGCTGTTTGCGAGAAAAATCACTTAAATTATTGTACATTTCCCTGAGTGAAAGTTCCAAATTATCAATTTTTTCACTTAATTGATTATTTACCTTTTCACATTCTTTACTGTTATTACATGATGCCCTATTAATTACATCTAATTGCCCTAATAATTGCTTACGCTCTTTCCTCAGCTTTGAAAATTGGCTATAATAATTTTGTCTTTTTATCAACCTTTGAGTTTTCTTAATATATCTATTTAAGCGGATATTTTTTTTGATTTTCTTTCCACTATTAAGTTGACAATTATTTCTAATGACAACAGATTTGTCATTATAGTTATTACATGCCAAGGTTGAATTGTCATAATATATTGCAGAATCACATTGGTGTAACTCGCTAAACAGGCTTTGAGAATGCTTCTCTTCTACAAAAGTTTTATTTTCTTTTTCTAACTCTAAAATGGTCTTTTGAGCAAGAGACAAACTAATTTCAAGGTCGGTAATGCGACTCAATGCCTGTTCATGAGTGTAGTGACATTCTCTAAATTTTTCTATATACAATTGCATCTGGTTGTATTTATCTACAATCTCAGAATACTTTGTATGAACTTCAGCAAGCTCATTCTTGAGGTCAGTGTTCCGGGATATGGTCTTAAGAATCTCGCGTTCACTGTCTTCACGTTCCAGCAATAAGGTGTCATTTAGCTCTTTGGCTGCCTTCAAATCCTCTAGTGCCATTTTGAGTTTGATCTCCACATCCTTTGCAGTTGCCTTACGGGTCATCATGTTGTTATTGAGCTAGATGGAACTTGCAATCCGCAATCACTGCAAGTATACAATAAGTGATCAATAATCAAATATTATTACAAGTTGTCAGTGTGATTCCTATGTTACAAAAAAATAAATAAAAAAAAATAAAAAATAAACTAAGTTAAGCAAAGTGAGGGCAGTAAATTATAACATATGTTTATTATTTATAATAGATTTGATGTGCAATTGTAGCAAAGGTTTATCTATTACTAGGTATCAACTTTGACTATAAAAGCAAGGTCAAACCTTTCTTTTTAATGTATAAGTCAGTCAGTTCCTATGAATTTAGTAAACAAATGTAGGTACCTATCTATACTTAAACTATACTTAAATGAAGTTAAAACTGAGTGACTGATAGTCTAGAATGAAAATTAATTAATACCTGAACAATATTATACCTATATAACTAAGTTATATTGTAAGAAAAGGAGCAGAATGGTTGCCCAAAATTATTGTTTAAAAGTGAAGTAGATCTGACGTGTTTATGTACAAATATAATGCTTGTGAAGTGTAACAGTATATCGAATGTCTGTGACAATAGTAGCCACCGTCTACATTACTTCCACGAATTGTCAAGTAAAGAGAGGTTATATCTGTGCCAGATTGTATTGAGTTGTGACGTTACTCACTATTAGTGAGTTTTGTACAAGTGGAATGGTCAATGTTTTAGTTTAAATTGGGAAACAATCCGCCACTGTGGTTTTAGGTAGGTATAAGCAAATTCAATTCAGTCACAAAGTTTTGACTTGATATTTTCCCATATAACCTATACCTATGGGTACCTATTAATAACTAAAATTAAGGAATAAAAGTACTCCCCCGGTTTAATATGCAGCAGATCACAAATTGTCGTTTCTTCTACGAAGTTTATTCGCTTTTTATATCTTCTCCAGTGACATTTGGATGCCGCCCCGCCGTTACAAATTTGAGATCACTTGTTTTTCAATTTATACCACACCGATTGTACTTATAACACTTTTCACGACTATTTATACAGTAAAGAACAATTTAAGCACTACTTATTAAAGAAATTGCTAAGTTTAAACAATTTAATTTAATTAAAATATCAACTGGTTTATTTGACAAGTGTATCGGCCAGGGTTGCCAGACCAAAAAAAAAGGAGAGAGCCATGCTCGGCGTTTCCCTGTGTGATCGAATCAGAAACGAGGAGATCCGCAGAAGAACTAAAGTAACCGACATCGCTCGAAGGATTACTCAGCTGAAGTGGCAATGGATGGGACACATAGCGAGAAGAACCGATGGCCGTTGGGGCGGAAAGGTTCTGGAATGGCAACCGCGCACCGGACGACGCTCCGTGGGTAGGTCCCCGACAAGGTGGACCGACGATCTGGTGAAGGTTGCGGGAAACCACTGGATGTGGGCAGCACAGGACCGATCGTCGTAGTGGGTGTCATGCGGCTGATATGATTATGGTGATTATTAGTGTTTCACTAACGTGTGTCAAGTCTCTTATGTCCAGTTGGTGAATAACCCAATCAATCCAGTGTTACTATTTATTTATGATCATTCATGGTCATCAAGGAGCTTTATTATTATCATTACTGGAGCAGACAATTACTAAATTACTAATGTATGGGCAAAAAACGTTTCCCAAAATATTACTTACATCGCAAACTATTTTATGCCGTGTATGTGCCGGCCTAGAATAGCACTACCCCCTATCATCCCGTGGGTGTCGTAAAAGGCGACTAAGGGAGCATAGCCTTCAAGAGACGGGCAGCAGCGTCTCCAAAAAACCTTGGCCTACTGCGATCGCCAACCCGCCTGCCAAGCGTGGCGATTATGGCAAACCCCCCCCCCCCCCCTCCTCATGCACAATGGATCAAAAAATTGGCCCCCAGTCCCCGGCAGCCCCGCTATTCCTAGCTACGGTAGCGGCTACGGTAACGGCGGGGCAGGGGGTGCTAAGAATCCCCAGGTGCGGCTCGGCTAGTCGGGAGACGTTATTTCTCCGAAACTGTTCACAGCTGCGTTAGAGGACATCTTTAAGCTCTTGGACTGGAAAGGACTCGGCATCAACATTAATGGCGAGTACCTAACACACCTTCGTTTTGCCGATGATATAGTCCTTATGGCTGAGACCATGGAAGACCTGAACACAATGCTCGAAGATCTCCGTAGTGCTTCCCAAAGAGTGGGTCTTAGGATGAACATGGAAAAGACGAAAATTATGTCAAATGCCCATGTTGTACCCTCTCCAGTTCATGTTGGGAACACTACACTTGAAGTTGTTGACTATTACGTATACCTAGGACAGGCAGTCCAGTTAGGTAGATCCAACTTCGAGAAAGAGATCTCTCGCCGAATCCAACTCGGGTGGGCAGCATTCGGGAAGCTTCGAAAAATCTTCGCATCCGACTTACCCCAGTGTCTCAAGACGAAAGTCTATGAACAGTGTGTGTTGCCAGTGATGACTTACGGCAGTGAAACGTGGCCGCTAACTATGGGTCTCATAAGGAGGCTCAAGGTCGCTCAGCGTGAAATGGAGAGAGCCATGCTCGGCGTTTCCCTACGTGATCAAATCAGAAACGAGGAGATCCGCAGGAGAACTAAAGTAACCGACATCGCTCGAAGGATTGCTCAGCTGAAGTGGCAATGGGCGGGACACACAGCGAGTAGAACCGATGGCCGTTGGGGCAGAAAGGTTCTGAAATGGCGACCGCGCACCGGACGACGCTCCGTGGGTAGGCCCCCGACAAGGTGGACCGACGATCTGGTGAAGCTCGCGGAAAGCCAGTGGATGCAGGCAGCGCAGGACCGATCGTCGTGGAGATCCTTAGTGGAGGCCTATACCCAGCAGTGGGTGTCGTGTGGCTGATATGATGATGATGATGATGAAACTATTTTATGCAAATTTTCATTTGGCAAAAAAACATTTGTTTAGTTTAGTCCCAACAACTTATCGCAATTGTTCAGTTAGCAAAACTCTTTTTGGCAAAATTATTTAGTCAAATAGCAAAACATACTCTTCCCAAATATAAATCAGTATGTATTAAGACATGTTTTTTTTTACTTTATTTACTGCAAATAAAAAAAAATCCTTGAATTTAACACTATTTTATACTTATATTCCATTCTATTCTATTTATACCTCCATCATCCTCCCAATTTACCAAAATTTTATAAAACTAAAACTAACTTTAGGTAACTCGGTAAGTAATGTAAGTAATGCTTTAGAGTAAAAACGAATCACACACCATATTTACAATCCAATCATTATATTATTTCGTCAATAAAAAACAGAATCTTAAAAAAATGAGACTCTTTTTCGTTTCCTGAAAAGTTGCTATTTTTAAGATAGGAGTTTATTGGTACTTCCTACTACTTTACTAATGTGTATTACAACTAATTAAAAAAATATGTTTAAGAAATACTATAGTAAATCGTTTTTAGTTTCTTAATTTATTAAAATAAATATAATTTTACCATTATCCTGTTATAATTATCAATAATATTTATTTCTGCCATTGGTTCCTTTTATTCTTGGAATTCCTGTATACTCCTATCCTGTATTCCTGTATCAGTAAAAATAAATGATTATTTTCCAAACTTACGCTATAAATATGTGAAGTGACAGTTTGAACATTTTTTTTTGGAATATGATATTTGCCAAAATAAAACGTTTGCTTAATAAACATTTGACTTAATAAAACTTGACAAAGTAAAAATATGCCATATGATAACTTGACCAAGTAAATAAATTGTGAAATGTAAATTTGCTAAAGATTCATTTGGGAAATGAAACTAGTGCGATACGTTTTTTGGGAAGTGAAATTTGACCAAAAATAATGGGACGTATTTAATAGCACTTTAAATTTGATGAAAACAGCTATAAAATTGTATATCAGCACTTTAAAATAATGATAGACCTATAATTTAATCTTATCACTACAAAAATAATGGTTTGCACTTTAAAATAATAATAGATCTATAATTAATATTATCACTACAAAAATAATGGTTTGCACTATAACTGTGTCCCAACTCCGAAATCATTTAATTTCTGTCAAACCATGTCAGACTAATAATATCTCATTAGATAGCAAGTCTCATCAAGTCGGTTCTAGGTTCTAGCGTTGTTGGTCGCAATGGAACCTAACCTCCTCTTCAGCTCCCCTCACGCTGCGCGCGCTCGTCGTCGCACCTAGTCGTCTGTTTACCAGTACTAAAGTTATAAAATTAATTTGTATGGTGTAAAGTATTAAATTTAAAGCTAAACAAATAATTGTATAGTGCAAAGTATTAATTTTAAAGCTCAGTATATTTAAAGTGGAAACCATTATTTTTAAAGTGCATTCAATAAATTTTGAAGCTAAACATTTTGAAGTGTGTTACATTATTTTTAAAGTGCAATTATATATTCCCCAAAAATAATTTGGCCAAACGGCAGAACCCCATTTAGAACCATTATACTAAATAAGTTAATTATTTTTCAGGCATTGCCCCGTTAGTCCCTTATTTGAGCACATATGCTCGACAAATGGGCTTCTCTTCATCAGCTGTGGGACTCATTTACACATTCAAGCTTTTTGGTGTCATTGCCTTCGATCAGAAGGTCATTGCCTTTATTGCTGCTGACAGGTAATATAAATAAAAAAATTATTCGCCGTAATGTAGGTATGTATTCGCATAACTTTATAACGACTGCACCAAATTAGATAGCTATTTTTTTACCCGACTGCAAAGAAAGGGTAATGTTTTTCGATCGTATCTCTGCCCTGTGAGGCACAATTAGTGTATCTTGAGATACACTAATTAAGCTTAACAGGTCTTATTGAGATCGTCTAGCCCCCTTCTATATGGGGCACTTTAAAAAAAATGGACTTTGTTCCTGAAATTTTTCAGGAACAGGCCTGCCACATTAGTGTAACTCTGGAATTTTAAGCGCGAATTACGCGATCGCCGTGTAATTGAGTTACCACAGATAGGCATAATAGGCGCGGGCGCCAGCCAAACGAATCGATCTAGACTATCTAGAGTAATTATAGCTACACGATATTGGCGAAACAAACCAACAAACCAAGTCATTCCTTAGCTATTTGATTTATATTTATTTTTTGTTTAAAATGGGCTGTTTTAATAACTATAGAAGACTACAGATTTTTTGTTTTGTAGCCAAATAGTCTGTTCATTGTTGCGATTGAAGACAATTTTTTGTTATGTAGGCATAAGATTTATTAATTGTAGTTAGTAAGACTGATTTATTTTTCTAAAAAATATAAAATAATATTATATTTTTTTACTGGACTAAGTAGACTTATAAAAATTAAAAAACAGGATTTTTTCTTATTTTAAGAAAATATACTTAATGAATATACATTTTTAATATTACAATTTAAACTTTATATTTATTATATTTTTCTAACTTTTAATATTATGTTTATTAACTGGACTGAGTAGACTTATAAAAATTAAAAAAATTAGGATTTGTTTTCATTTTTAGAAAACATACTTATTAAATATACATATATATTATAATACATATATTACAATTTAAATTTTATATTTATTATATTTTCTAGAACTTAGGATAACTTATGACTTATAAAGGATGGCAATTTACTGTAATACTTGCCTAGTTTCAACTTACGTAAATAGAAAAATAATCTTCGGAATGTTTTATTTTTATTTTTGGAAAATTTACTGGCCTTTTACTTTTACTTTTTTACTGGGCTGAGTGGATTTTTATAAAAATTAAAAAAAACAGGATTGATTAATTTTATTTTTAGAAAATTTAATAAAATAATTTTTTAATAGTAATAAAACTTTTTTACTGGGCTGGGTGTACCTACTACTATAAAAATTTGGGTGTATTGTGTGTATGTTCTTTAAAAAATAATACTTTTATAAAGGTTTGATTTATTTTTATTTTTAGAAAATTATAAATATGAATTTTAAAAATTACTATTTAAATTTTATATTTATTTCATTTTCTAGGATGACGATTAACTGTAATACCTGGTTTCAACTTACGTAAATATAAAAATTATAAAACTTGGGAATGTTTAATTTATATTTTTAGAAAATTTACTGGGTCTTTATTTTACTTTTTTTACTGGGCTGGGACTTAGTTTGGATTATTTTATTGTACTATATTTTTATAAAATATCATAAATATACATTTTAAACGTTACTTTCATTTAAGTTATATTTATTATCTATATTAATCTATTTATATTCATTATGTTTTATAAAATATATAAATAAAACAATTCTAATTGTTTGAATTTTTATAAAAGTCCAGAAAGTAAAAGTAAACTTTCAAATTAAAATGAATAATAAATTTCCTATTATAATAATAAAAGTTGTATGTTTTTATTTCTTAAATATTGTGTTTTCTTTAAAATTTCATTGATTTTAATACCATTTCTATTTTGCCGACACCTTGTAACTATAATTACAACTGATAGATTTGTTTCAGTAGACATACAACTTATTGCACGGATCGCGTGTAACTTAGATACACGCCCTCGCGTAACACGATTTGTATGGAATTTGAATTAAGCTATAATTTGAAATCGCTGTTAGCAATTATTTAATTAAGATATTGTTAAAAAAACATGACGGCCTTGTTTTAAAATCTATACTTTATTTATTGGCTATTTTTAATAGTTAAATTTATACATAGTTTGGAAATAAGAACGAAAAAACGATTTTTACGTTTAAACGCGTTTTTCTCAAAACATGATGCAAAAAGTTACACGGAATGCGCGTCACAGGGCAGATCTTGTATGTAAGTTTGTATGTTTGTTTGTTTATATGTGTGTTTGTTTGTATGTAATATTCTTTATTATTATTATCATTTTTGAAATTTTTGTCTTGTTGTTTGTCTGTTTATCTGTTTGTCTGTATGTTTGTGCGCTAATAACTTAAAAAGCGAATAAGAAAAATGCACGTGCATGCAGTAAAATCTAAGCCCGCTTTCTATTATATTATTTTATACTGCTAGCTTCCGCCCGCGACTTCGTTCGCGTGGACATTCGATAAAATCCTTAGGGAACTTTTAACCTGGATAAAAAGTGTTATATATTTGAATATCCTGCCTTGCTAGGTAGCCCGCTTGGTGTCAACGAGCCTTGCGTGCAGGAGGCCTCTGGTAAGCGCGTACTATATCGACCGAGTGCAACGAAGCGAGTGCGATGTCGGGCCGCATCCTCACGCGCAAGTGGCAAACGCCCTGCCTCGCAAGCGAGGTACGTCCACACCAAGCGTACTGTCTAGCCAGGCAGGACGTTAGAACAAAGAATACTTCGTATCCTGGTTAAAGGTTCCCTTAGGATTTTCTCGAAAGCTAACTAGCTTTCGCCCGCGACTTTCGAGAAAATCCTAAGGGAACCTTTAACCAGGATACGAAGTATTCTTGTTCTAATCTAACGTCCTGCATAATAACTAAAATATATAAATAAAAAAAATCCTTAAATAAATTAATAAACCCGCCTGCATAAAAAGACAAGTCCAACTGAATAGATGGCAACAAGATTAAATTAAAGGCAACATAATAACATGCAGTCGGAGGCATGTAATTAAAATCATTCATAAGGTCACTTTCTGTATGCATGCCTCCGACTGCATGTTATTATGTTGCCTTTAATTTAATCTTGTTTCCATCTTTTCAGTTGGACTTGTCTTTTTATGCAGGCGGGTTTTTTTTAATTTTTTTAATGTATTTTTTGTTGTATTTGTTTTGGACAAGTTTTGTTTAAAAGAAAATTCTCAAAAAATTTTACGGAAAGACGTAAAATATCATTTTTTTCTCTTTTCCGTCATTTTAAATCACAAAAAGTAAAAGGTGGCGCCACACCTGCGAAGCCGGGACCGGGCAGTTAGTAATTATTAAATTTATAAATATCCACTAAAGTTACTGCATATTACTTCCAATCAACTGGGGTCATCCATAACGTCACACGTTAAGGGGGAGGGAGGGGGGTCGACGAAGTAGGACATTACATGACATTGTGTGACAAGGCGATGGGAGGGGACATAATTTGGTGACGTCACATTTCATCAAACTATTTAAATTGAAATAAATCAATTTTCGGAACTGCTGTTTTAATTCAATAATTATTTCTAGACTAGCTGATGCCCGCGACTTCGTACGCGTGGACTTTACGACTCCGGCGTATGCATAAAATATGAACTAATGTAGTTACGATAAGAAAATACTTGTAGCAGTAGTATAATTTAAAAGTTAATACATTATTTTTATTTTACTTTTTTATTTAATATGTGACGTAAAAAAAAATCTTTATAAACTATGTTCGGAGTCTTTACTTCAATATGTAAAGAAGTTACTAACTAACCCTGGAAAAAAGCCACATAAATTTGGCCATGAGAAAAACCACCAGTCCTTAGATCGACACCAGCGGTTTTAAGCGTCTGGTATTTCGGCAAAGTCGATATCAAAAATTAATTAGGCCCAAACTGTTACCGCCTTCATTATGTGAAGGCAATCCCAGCGTATGTTATTATATTATGCTAAACAACTTTAACCTGATCTCTTACATTTCCACATCAGATGATCTTCGTTTTTTTGTAAACACATGTTTATATGCAAATAAATTAAACTTAGTTCTGCATCAGGTGTTCCAGATCTTCGATTTTTATACCTCAACAAAAAATGCTCATCAGGCTGAACAACTTTTGCAAAGGTGTCATTTTTATATTTTGTATAGTTTAGCTGGACCATTATGGTTCTGCATCAGGTGTTCCAGATCTTTGATTTTTATACCTCTCACATGTGACCCTGTGACTGTGACAAGGATGAGGGAGGGGGGTCAAAAATCATGAAATTCGTGTGACGTGATTTATGGATGGCCCCCTTTTAGAAGTTTAAAAGTTTAGAATCTCGCATCGAAATGTACGTAGTAGTACATTTCGATGGAACCTCGTCGGGACTTGTTCGGTTATTCCTGGGTTAAACCAACTGGATTCGAAACTATAGGCCAAATAGATGACGCTGATTTAATCATAGTGTGGTTTCCCAGGATTTAAGCTTGTACACAATATATTTTAGTGTGAGCGAACGACAACTAACACCTTTTCCAATCCAAAGCAAAATTACTTATTGTATGAGCGCCATCTCAGCTGTCAGCATGCTGATTTTTAACCCTAAACAACAAAAACGAGTTTGTACCATAGACTTAGAATTTTTTTGCTATTACAGTGGAATATATGGTTTGTACCAATGGGGATGGCAACGCAAAGCTAATTGTAGATGTCACTGCGTACGCTTGTTCAGAACAAAATGTATGGGAAAATAGGTATTTATTTTATGGTTTTTTTTTACCGAAAAAGACCAATGTGGGCTTTTCAAAATGACAAAAAGCTGTAGGCTCGATAGATGGCGTTGAAAAAAATAGGGGATTCAATTACTACCAATTTTTACTATATATATAATTTTTACTTTACTACCAAATTTGTAAGTGCCAACATTTTTAAAGCCACAAAACACAGAATTTAATCATTTTAAAAGTCCTTTGTTTTCATAGTTCTCGTGGAACAAGCGTACGCAGCGCTATTTTGACAGTTGGCTTCCCCATTAGTTTGTTTTATTTGATAACTAGCGGCCGCCCGCGACAACGACTGCGTGGAGTGGAATGGGAATCCCTCATACAAAGTTTCATCACCCATATACTGCATACATTGTTACTTCCAGCGTTGTACGCCCTTTTAACTCGTCATTAATTAAATATACTGCAATCTAAATTTATTTCTTTTTCTTTGCGACACCAGCTGTTAAAACCTCACAAATAACTCAACATATGTTTTGGTGCGTCTTGTCTACAGATAAGAAACAAACTTGACCGAATATAAAATAATATAAGTAATAGAAAGCGGGTTTTCATTTTACTGCATACACATGCATTTTGTTTCTGAGAAATTACAAAAGAAAAGACCCTAAACTCGATATATTATTGTTTATTTTTGGCCGTTGACCATTATCAGTGCCAGATGTAAATACCTACTGAAACAGCAGGTCATTCAAACAGAATATTTGCCATTAAGATACGCGATATCTCCGACTGTATCTTCAGTTAGGTATATTGTAAAATGCTCTATAGTATTTAAAGTGTTAACCAGTTACTTCTTTGAAATAAGTACCTAGGTACTTGTTGGTAATCCAGACTTTCTAATTCACCTTCACGAACTTCACTGATTCAATCATCTCATTTGTGTTGCTCATCTTATTATTTTCCACAGAAAAATATGATCTTTACAAATCAATTGTATAATATTATACAAATAAAACGGTCTGTTTCTTTCGCTATTGCGATTCACCATAATCCTTATAAAATTTTTTTTCAGGTTCTGGAAGGTAAAGCCAATGTTTATAGTCTCTCTATTAGGAGCTATAGTTAGTTTTTCTGCAATGTATGTCATACCCCAAAATGAATCCAAAGGGACTGTAAATCTAGACTGCTATCAAAATATTACAGTATTAAGAAGTTGTTATAAAACAGCTGAGTCAATTGATCAGTGTAAAATTGACTTTTTAGGAAGTCAGATCAGTAGCGCTAACTGCAATGTAAGTATTTTTTTAGGAAATAATAGTACATTACATCTGAGAACGGGAAGCTAGCGATTTAATCATTCGAGGCAATGCAAGTAGCTTCCAGTACAAGGTTTGTATAATACTTTTACTTTCAACTATGCTTTAATTTCATCACAATCACACTAAAAACTCAGTACAAAGCGAGTCTTTAATGCTAGAGCAATAAAAATGTATGAAATTTCATTATTGCACAGTTTTTTTTTAATCGCACCAAAAGGTGCCAATCTCAATGGATTAGCTCTATTCAGCCAGCCGATAGCAATACTTTTTTTTACGTACGTATTATTCGTTTCTATCCTACTCACAGACCATACAACAAGTAGGTACTACATCCTACTTGTTCCAAATTTAAAAAATGATTGCTGCTAACTCTGATTTAAAAATGAAAGAAATTTAAAAAAGTGATTTGGCGGGAACTTCGTTAATTTTGCTCGACAATATTTTTGGAAACGATAAAGTGTGATACTATCTGATTTTGAGTGCTTCGGATCATCTAGCAACACATTAACTCCGGAAAACATTCTAAATGAAGCCGACAATGTTATAGAATATAAATTTGCCCAACAAAACTCTTAACCTTACGTTTAATAATTGTTCAAGCATAACTTTTAATTCCAAAAACTTCTTTTTTAACTGTTTGATATGAGTTTCTTTTATCTACTATTCCTATAGGTAATAGTTGAAAGAAAAGCAGATTATGCACCTCGCCTTAAGAAATAATTAATTACTTTTTGCTCGATGCAATAATCTACTATTACTCACGAAAAATGCGAGGAAATAAAGTTTTCTTAGTAAAAATGTTTATTGTGATATTTGAATTGGTTCGTGTCGTGTGGCCATGTTAAATGACCAGTCATGCAACCATTAAGTTTTATAAAAATAATGCTACCGATTTGAATTTGAAATACTTACTTCCCGCACAAGTGTAAAATTATTTTACTCACTTATGCTCTGAAATGTTATCATTCCATTTGAAAAAGGAATGCTGGGCGTTCAACATTTCCGTGGGGGTCTGGTTCATCACAATCTAAATTTGAAATTCAGTGCGGCAATGAAATTCAATACTTTTTATTCCAAATTCAAATCGGTAGAACTCATCAGCTAGCATTATTTTTAAAATTTTTATGGTTTCCTGACTGGTCATTTAACATGGCCACACGAACCAATTTAAATATCACATTTTTACGAAGAAAATTTTATTTCCTCGCATTTCGTGAGTAAATGATTATACAAACCTTGTACTGGAAGCTACTTGCATTGCCTCGAAAAACCATCCTCGACAATGCAATCGCTAGCTTCCCGTTCTCGGATGTAATGTACTATTCTCACTTATGCTATGAAATCTTAACATTCCATGTGAAAAAGGAATGCGGGGCGATTCACATTTCCGTGGGGGTCTGATTCATAAGTGTGGAAATGAATTTCAATACTTACTTCCCGCACAAGTGCGGGAAGTACGCACTACCCGCACTGAGCCGAGAGGGCCGATTCACATGGCCACATAAATCGATAAAAAAACATTTTCTTTGTTTTCTGTTTTATTATTCTTTATACAAATAATCTATTTTGTTTTTTCTTAGTTCTTTTCTCTTTTTTTTTCCTTTAAAACAAATATATGTATATTTTTTATTTTTTCAATATGGGTATCAAATGAAAGGTCTTGATGGGCTCATTCCAAAATTATATATTTTATCACAAAAAAAATATGTTTTTTTTTATTTTTAAATATGGGTATTAAATGAAAGGCCTCGATGAGCACACTCCAAAATTACGTAATATTTCAGTAGAAATGAAAAATAAGTAAAAAAAAATATTTTTATTTTTTTAAATCGAATTTCCTCGCATTTCTTGAGAAAAGCACTATACAAGCCTTGTCCTGAAAGCTACTTGCATTGCCTCGAATGATTAAAGCCCTCGCCTGCGGCTCGGGCTTCAAACCATCCTCGACAATGCAATCGCTAGCTTCCCGTTCTCGGCTGTAATGTACTATATTTAGATACGAAATATAATAATATTTAACTGCATTATATACATTTCAGATGAAAATTGACATGTCTCCCAAAATGTGGCAAACTGTATGTGAGAACTGGCATATACCACAGTATTGTTACAGGGATACTAACAGTTTTAATTATGTATCACAGATCAGCAATGTTACTATGGGAAACGACAACTGTGCTTACATATCTGTTAGCTTTGTCACTTTAGATGGTAAGTAATTAAAGACGTGGAGTGACGTGAAATCTAAAGATTACCTACTTACACTAACTGAAAGTGCGGTACTGTAATACTTACTACTAAGTCGTCATTTGTCTGCATCAACGCGCGCGGTATCAGCTATTTTAATATCCCTACTGCTTCATATTCACTTCTCAAGTTTACGCTCTCACTAGACATGAAATAAAACAATTTGAAACAATTCAGTCCCCCGTGACAACGGCAACTGCAAAGGCGCCGAAACGTCGGGAAAATCAAAAATCAAACCAAATACCAAATCGTCGTCCATTAATCACGTGAGTCTCGAAAGGGGGGGGGGGGGGGTAGTTGAAAACATCACGAAGTATCACAAGGGGGGACGGGGGGGTGTAGTGAGATATCACGTGTATTAATGTTTTTCGTTGAATTTACAATATAACGGAAAAGTAAACATTGTTTAAGACTGAAGATGAGAATTGCAAATAAAAAATCATAAAAAATTTTGACCTTTCTGTTATTTGTGCAAATTCACTGTTAAAATTTAACTTATTTATACGGGTGGCAACTCTAAATTTCTTTGCTAAATCGGGATATGTAATCGCGGCTTTAAGGCGCTGCACTGTCCCGGATAGTTTCCAGTTAACACTTTTATGAAAAATAATCTAACACTCGTGTTACGTGTATAGTAGGCGAATTGGAATGCGAACTCCTATGTCGAAATAATTTGCAACGTTAATATTTAAAAAAAATATTATATGGGTTGGCCTCCAACAACACAAGGGGATTCATATACAGACTGTTAACAAAATGCCAGATTTTTCTGAAAATTTTAATCAATTCATCTACTTATCTTGTAATCTTGCCTACATTATAAAGGTCATCAGCATCATCATCATATCAACCACACGACACCCAGTGCTGGGTATAGGCCTCCCCTAAGGATCTCCACGACGATCGGTCCTGCGCTGCCTGCATCCACTGGCTTCCCGCGACCTTCACCAGATCGTCGGTCCACCTTGTCGGGGGCCTACCCACGGAGCGTCGTCCGGTGCGCGGTCGCCATTCCAGAACCTTTCCGCCCCAACGGCCATCGGTTCTTCTCGCTATGTGTCCCGCCCATTGCCACTTCAGCTGAGCAATCCTTCGAGCGATGTCGGTTTCTTTAGTTCTCCTGCGGATCTCCTCGTTTCTGATTTGATCACGCAGGGAAACGCCGAGCATGGCTCTCTCCATTGCACGCTGGGTGACCTTGAGCCTCCTTATGAGACCCATAGTTAGCGACTACGTTTCACTGCCGTAAGTCATCACTGGCAACACACACTGTTCATAGACTTTCGTCTTGAGACACTGAGGTAAGTCGGACGCGAAGATTTTTCGAAGCTTCCCGAATGCTGCCCACCCGAGTTAGATTCGACGAGAGATCTAGCTTTCTCGAAGTTGGACCTACCTAACTGGACTGCCTGTCCTAGATATACGTAATGGTCAACAACTTCAAGTGTAGTGTTCCCAACATGAACTGGAGAGAGTACAACATGGGCGTTTGACATAATTTTCGTCTTATCCATGTTCATCCTAAGACCCACTCTTTGCGAAGCACTACGGAGATCTTCGAGCATTGTGTTCAGGTCTTCCATGGTCTCAGCCATAAGGACTATTATCGGCAAAACGAAGGTGTGTTAGGTACTGGCCATTAATGTTGATGCCGAGTCCTTTCTAGTCCAAGAGCTTAAAGATGTCCTCCAACGCAGCTGTGAACAGTTTCGGAGAAATTATAAAGGTCGCGCAGTGTGATTTTTAGTCAGTTTCATCCTTTAATTTGGAAAAAACGGCCGCGTAGCGCGATTTTGAAGTCAGTTTCATCCACTTGTAATCTTTCTTGTCTATAGCAAAAAAAACGAAACGGCTGCGCAGCGCGATTTTTAGTTAATTTCATCCACTTGTTACGAGTATCTTGCATGTCTATAGCAAAAAACGGCTGCACAGCGCGATTTTCAATCAGTTTCATCCATTAATATTGTAATCTGTGATTTTATCCGCAAAATTCAAAAATGCCTCCCTGGAAACCTACTTGTATGATTAACTTTTTATTAGCGTCACGCTCTCTGTCCAGCTTAATCTGAATCTCACTCTGTCTGATCAACCATTCATCGTTAAGCTCTGATGTGTGCGTCCTAACATCCGCAAGAGCGCTCGTCACTACGGATACAATCAAGTGTCAGGTCTCACTGTGTCGACCAAAAACCTCGGCTCCCTTGGCTAAGCGCTGCAGCTCCTCATCCACGAAATTGTTTAAACGCTCAAGCTTCTCCGCATATCTCTCTTCGAAGCTTTCCGTCTCGTCTGGTCCTCCCACTTCTTCGTCTTTTCCTGCAGCTTTTGCAGGGAACTCCAACTTCTGCTTTTTCACTGTCGGCAAACTGTTGGCACATTTTTTTCTTCGGACCCGGTGCTCTGTCCTGCTCCTTTCCACCATTTTTATTCAGATTTATATTATAAGCTTTCTTTATTCTTAACCCACAAGTATGGGTAAAACGGCAGTCCACCCGGGCAGAGATTCCAATACCCGGGCAACCCTTCTACACCTTGGGGGGCGGTAGGTACACAAAGGTGGCGATCCAAGGTTGACTACCTTCGTCAACCACCTGAAACAGGCTTCCGGCACCTTGTCCTCAAATACCAGAACTTTAAGGATTTTTTATAGAGGTTGTCTCCTCGTGGTCCCCATGAAGGCGACCCCAGTTCTTGTACCACGTACAGGTCTACGGTTTGAGATTTTTATTGGGGTTGTCTCCCCACGGCCCCCCGAAGCGGTTCCCTGGTCCTGCACTACGTACAGGGTAACAGGAGGGTCGGACTATTAGCCATCACTGCAAATGAAACCAAAGGCGTAATTTCCAGTGATACCCAGGGTGCACCATCCCTCCCACTATCGTTCCCAATCCACGGATGAACGGGGACAGACAGTAGAGGGAACACGAGGAGGTTATCCGACTACGCACCCCACGCGGTAAGGCCCTGTAAATTGTTCCAAAGTTTTAAAAAGGATTACCGTTCCTATGGTCCAACTAGCAACGTAATGTTACGACTAATACCCAAAGTGCGTCTAAACCTAATTTTAGCCGGCTAAAACTAGGTGTAGCCGATAGCTCGTTGTTTAAACTAGATGTAACCGATCTGCTTTACTCCTGTAGGTCCCGAATATAGGTTAGAAAAATAAGGCGAGCACGAAGCGTGAACCTTAATTTTCGTGGTTTTTTTAACAAACAACATAAATAACTTTGTATACCCCTCATTATTGTACAGTTGCATAAATAACTATAACTATTATAATTATAAATCTATTTCAGATAGTAATTACAAACCCCATTGTCGTATTGGAGACGGTCATGTGGACACCAATGGTCCATGCAAATTGAGATGCACAAATCAGAAATTGTTTGAAGCCTTAAAGGATAATGAAGCGAATATGACATGCTTGGACAACAATTTAAGTTACAGATTATGTTTGGACACTCCAATACCTTTGCAAAAATTGAAAAGTTCATCACAATTGGGTCAATGTTGGGTGAGCATTAAATGAGCTGATCAGTCCTATGTTTTTTTTACAAAATAAAAATAATAATTAATGCTTAAGACGCCGTAGGGTCTGAACTTTTTTCTGAAGAGGGGGTGGGGTAGCCACGCCCATCCCCCCTCTAATGAGAACATCGCGAGTATGGCGCCACATTTCAATGGGCGCCACGTACATACTGTAGCCCCCGGACATCTAAATCACCAAAAAGGTTACCGCTTGTCTTTGTGTTATTGTTATACAAAGACAAGCGGTAATGAATGGAATATAATGAAATTTTTCACATTTTAGTTTTAGGTAGATACCAATCCAAAGTAACTTTAACCACGGTAATAGGATACTAATATTACCGTGCTTTAATAAAATTTACTTCTTCCGCAAGCAACATAAAGGTACTTGCAAAGTTTGCCCGTTTCTTTATTTATTAATATTCCAAGTAGCCTAAATTTTATTATCAGCTAATTTTATTTTATTTGCAATGTACTTGGACTTTGCTAGGATACAAACTTGTCTGAATGTTTGTAAATATTTCTTGACAAATTCAATGAAGTTAGGATCACAGGAAGTATTATTATTATTATTTGAGTGTTAGGGGCTATGCAGCTCAAGATGAAGCTATAGTCATTGCGACCTAAAAGATCTATTGTAACTTGCGACCTAATTATAGTAACTCTTTGATCCCAGTGGTTTCCAAGAAGTCTAGTATCTTCCTGGTTTTAAGAGTTTTTATTTCCTCCGGTCGATTACCTGTCGTCCCAGATAGATACTATGCCTGTGGATTAGGAGTCCACAATCACATAAGAGGTGCTTGGGCGTTGCCTGCTCCTCGTTACAGTATCAGCAGATGTCAGTATCACTCAATTTCATATGAAATATGTGTCTGTTTCGTTTGCAGTATCCAGTTAAGGCTCTAACAGTCGCGCTGACGTTCGATCTACTGAGCTGTGTAAGCTCATTCGTCCGTCTTTGCGAGTAGCCTTCTACCAAGGATTTGGCGTGTCTCAGTCCTGTTCTGGCTGTTTTAGCCAGAATTTTCTCGACTCGTCTAAGAGATTGTCTTTAAGAAGTTGCATAGCCTGGTTTTTTGAGATGCCGCAGAAAGGTTCTGGACCGATTTGTTGGCCTCGCGCTCCAGTTCTAGCAAGATCGTCGGCTTTTTCATTACCAATGATGCCTGAATGACCAGGGACGCAGGGACCCATTTCAGAATAATTTTATTCATATGTCCCAGTTCATTCAGTTTGTCTACGCAGTCTTTTACCAGTTTCGATCGTATTACGTTCGAGTTTATGGCGTTAAGTGCTGCTTGGCTATCTGAAAAGATATAGATGATCTGATTTGTGTAGTTTCGTTGGCGGTTAGTTTCTGCACATTCTATAATGGCATAGACCTCTGCCTGGAATATTGTAGCGTACTTACCAAGACTAACACTAAGGCTCAGACCAAATTGACTCTTGGTCTCACGCCATGTATACCACAACCTACATTATGTCATGACCCATTTTGGAGCCGTCCGTGAACCGACTAGGCTTCCAGCCTTACAGGAGCTTTGGTCATCAGACCACATCTCTCTGCTAGATAGTTCCACAGAGTAATTTCTAGTGAAGTTACAGGGTGGAAGCGATACTACAAAAGCCTGTTGATTTCGGCCAGGTACCTAGACAAAACGCTCTGGCTTTTGTAGTAAAAAATTTTACTACAAAAGACTGTTGATTTCGGCCAAGTACCTGGCCGAAATCAACAGGTTATTGGAGTGATTTTTTGCACAAAGCGAAACTACAAAAGCCTGTTGAATTCGGCCCGCTACTTGGACGAAATTAAGAGGCTTTTTAAGTTGGAACAAATTACCTTAAAGCCCAGGGTGATTGGGCCGAGTTGTGTGTTGTTTGTTATAGCCCCAGTCGTAGGAGGCAAAAAAACGAAGAATACGGCCATGCATGAACCAAAAATTTCCTTCGGTAGGATTGATCCTTGGGTTCGTAAAATGGGTGTACGAAGTGGAGCCACCTGGATTTTTCAAGCAGGTGGGGGGGAGGGGGGAATTATGCCTTAACGAAGTCCGAGGTTAATAACTGCCTAAGTTTAGATACTAAGCCAAGTTTGGTATCATTTTCGGATAAATCAATGACGTAAAATTTATTCCTGGTATAAAAAATGCAATTTATAAAGAAGTTTCCTAAACATTACACAATAATCAATATTTTCAACTACATTTTTTTTTACTTTAAGTCACCGTAAATATTAAACTGATGTTCTTATTTGCAAACAAAAAATACGATAACAAAGCTTATAGAATGAAGAGTTGAAAAAATATAACTTACAAATTTCTTTATTAATAATAAATAGCGAAAAAAAATTTCACTGTCGCGTGCCGTCAAATTCTTTTACACCTATGGAAATATTATTATTTTTTATTATAACAATATGGGTATCAAATGAAAGGTAATAAATAGCCAATTCCAAATATATATACATTATAACACTTTTATTGAACTGTTTTGAAATAACCTTAAAATAAATAACGCAGCATTAAAAAATATCAGTAAATTATTAGAAAAACAAAAAATGGCAGTCAATATCGACAAAAAAGGCAAATATCACAAGCGCGCATGTAACTACGATTTTTTCCAGATGTTGTTAGGTACCTTGAGAGTACTTCTGCCCAAGTTTTAACCCTTGGAAACCCTGTACTGCTGGAAAAACTTGGCACTTGTTTCAGTATTTTCGAAAAAACTACCTTAAGGAAGCGTTTTTCGGGTATCTCTATTCTATACTTTTATAAAGCTAACTAAATTTGCTACAATTTGAACCTATCACAAACAAGTTTCGAATTGATATTTATAATTTTAATATTTAATAAAAATTATAACTTCCTTACAACGGTAACGAAGTAATTTTTTTTAATTAGCTAAAACAAGAATATTTTCTTTTATTATTATTTTAAAAATAAAAGGATATTAGAGCTCCTACCAGGTATTTTTCTTTTTCAAATATTCCAATTTCTGTATTTAATGGCAATTTTTTTCTACAATCAAGCGAGTTTTTTTTTTTTAAATAGTTTAACAATTGAATCGTACAAATATGAATCCGAAATCGAATTCGACACCCTAAATTCATACGAATATGATATCAAACTGGGCATAGCAGCTTAACTAATACATCTATCGAGATTGGGCTGAAAGCCAAAACTTCAAAAAATTTACTACAAAAATCGAGGTGGCTCCACTTCTTATATCCATCCTAGGGTCCTAAGGACCAATCCTACCAAAGGAAATCTCTGGTTCACAAAACGCCGTATTTTTCACCCTACTGACGCCACTATTACGCTTTCATGGCTCTTAACTACGTATGTGGCTACAGTCAGCAGCACGTCAGGTTATACAAAACTGTCAAAACTGTGAATGGGGAGAAGGAGAGGGGAAGGTTAGATTGAAGGATAGGGGGAGGGGAGAGTAAGGGGGAAGTACAAGGTCAAGTACAAAGTTAAGGTCAAATACACGGTCTAATACAAAGTTAAGGTCAAATACAATCAAGGTCAAATACAAGGTCAGATATAAGGTAAGATAAAAGGTCAGGTACAAGGTCAGGTACAAGGTCAGATTCAAGGTTAAATACAAGGTCAGATACAAGGTCAGATACAAGGGCAGATACAATGTCAGATACAAGGTCAGATTCAAGGTCAGATACAAGGTCAGATACAGGGTCAAATACAAGATCAGATACATAGTCAGATACAAAGTAAAGTACAAGGTTAAGGTCAAAATATTTAATAGAGGATACCATACCATGGCTGTAGATATAAAGTTTGTTCCAACTTAAAAAGCCTGTTGATTTCGTCTAAGTAGCTGGCCGAGTTCAACAGGGTTTTGTAGTATCGCATTGTGCAAAAACATTACTCTAATAACTTGTTGATTTCGTCCAAGTACCTGGCCGAGTTCCACAGGCTTCTGTAGTCCCACTTTTTCAAAAAAAAAATACTCCAATAACCTGTTAATTTGGGCCAGGTACTTGGCCGAAATCAACAGGCTTTTGTAATCTCGCAGAGAGGAAGCATGACATCAGACGACATTGCAAGTTGTTTGAATTCAAGCACTACTGATTCATGTAAAGATCTCACTCAGTGCTTGAGAGTGCCAACCTACTCTACCAATGTTGCCCACTCTATAGATGCCTGCTTTCGCCTCCTTCACAATAAACAGGTGAAGTGGCGGTAGGTTTAGCAGAGCATTGAGTGCTGCTCCTGGTGTTGTAGACATGGCCCCGTCGCCATAAGGCACGCTAATCTTTGCAGGCTAGTTAGCTTGTTTATTACTGTCGTTTGAGTTACTTTTTTCCACCATACTACACACACAGGCATACGTTATCATCGGCCTGACTATGGTAGTATACATCCTTGCACGCGCTAAATTTGGATCACATTATCTATGTGTGTATTCCATGTCAGCTTTTGGTCGATTGTAACGCCCAAAGATTTGACTTCCGTAGAAAATGGAATGGGAGTTCCCTTAGTACCTAATAGCGTTTTAAGTTTGTCCAACTTATGCTTCCTAGTAAAAGGGACTATTGTTGTTTTGTTCGGGTTTACTGACAAACTGTTCTCAGTTCACCACTTATTGATACATTGAAAGACCTTTGAAGTATGGATGATACAGTGCTCTGACAGGGGCCTATCACGTAAGCTACCACATCGTCAGCATAGCCCTGTTATCCAGGTCTTTTTTAGAGGCTTGCTGTCAATGTTTTTGTCACTCATTCCCCTAGAAAGGGTTTCGATAGTGACGTTATTGAAGGCTCCCTCAATATTAGTAAAGTCGAATTAGCAAAAAAATTTGAAGTAATTCGTGTAGTTGTATTTTTTTATGGAATCATTAGAAGACATGAATATAAGTTTCCTCTGAGTTTGTACCATTCCTATTATGTACGGAACATCGTATGTTAGGTATTAACATTAAAGTCCCAATATTTTTTAAAATATAATACCTACAATAATAGTTGCTTTCCATGTTTTGTTACAATTTTAATTACCTATAATTGCTTATCTAGCTTGCTTAAATCAGAAGAAAAAAGTTACCGAAATACCGTCCGCCCACATTCTCAAAACTTTTCGCGTGCTGCGATAGATTTTTTTGCGAGTCTGACGGTACTGCTGTCCGAGATTGGCTCGGAGTGATTCTTTGGGTGTCTCTAGCAGTTTTAAGTTTTGTTGTTGATGAGCTCTCAAGTTGCAGTTGACATCCAGTCTTCTAGGGTGCAAGTTTTGTGCCCAAAGACAATGAAGCTAAGAGCCCGGAGAAATGATTACGAAATACGATTTTAAACTCATTGCAGGTGTTCGGGTCACTGGGTTTAGAATTTTAGATACTTCAACGTCAAACCTCCTACCGCGACATTAAGATGCAATTTTATTTATATTTATTTTATTTCATTTTTTATTTCATGGAAAACAAACGGCTATTTTACTTAAACATTAGTACAGTGTTTCTTAAAAAACAAAAAGCCTTAAACAGCTTTCACAAGTAGAAGAAATTATTTGTATTACAATCACATTTATACTTTTTATGAACGAAAAGTATTGTAACGGTACTTAAATACATATAAAATGTTATGATAAGCCATGATTGCAAAGAGTGAAAATAAGTTATAAATTTATAAAGCCACATCAACCCTAAAATATGTTATATTATTGTTTGAAAAATTTTTCATTCATCACTTTCGCAAAGTAACTTTTACCCGCCGTAAATAAGTCACTGTCACGAGAATAGTCGTTGTTAAAACTAGTAGTTACACGATTGAAATGAGAATTATGTCTATAATTAGTTGAACAGAAATCGGTAAGGAATTTCAGATAGTTACGCCTTGAAACCGTACGAAAAGGCACCTGTAGTTTAACCTTGGACAGGAGATGACTACAGTCAATTTTGCCGAGTACCAAGTCGTGAAAATACGCAAGGTCAGCGACCTCTCTCCGTTTCTCCAGCGGGAGCAGATGGTGGCGTCTGCAGATATCATCATAAGCAATATTTTTGTTATAAGTAGTAAATTTTGTACTTATAATTAATATATCTCAAAAACTTTTTTTTTTACGACAACCATCATTGGTAGACGGTTGATGTCTATATCAGCACCTCTACGGTTAATTATTAATCAAATATTGCTTTTGATCTGACTGTTTATGCATGTGGTAACTTAATAAGTATTAGGTACAATGGTTTGGTAAACATAGATTACAAAGAGTTTACACTCTTTGTTTTATTACGGTCACTGCGAAGTGCATTCAATCACTTACATTTAGCATAACATAACAGTAAAACATAAGTTTAAGAGAAATTTCGTAAATTAAAAATTCAAACTTTGAAAAATCCGGATTATCCGGATTTGTATGTGATGATTACTCTTAAATCCGGATTTGAAAAAATCCGGATTTTTCAATCTCTAATTGTGTGGTGTAAATGCGCGCTTTCTTACTCGATTTCAAGACAGTCTTGAAATCGCATGCTTAAAATTGTGTAGTGTAATTGAGCCTTTACGAGGTTAACAAATAATCGATAGCGTATTGTTTTAGGTATCTTGTGAAATTGATGAACCTTGGAGGCATATGGAAATATGCAAAAGATGGGGTGCAGACGCTGCCCAGTCATGTCAAACAAAGAGTACGACCGGAGAACATTTCCCACCAAGCTTGTCTTTCGTCGGCAAAATCGAATTGGCTTCAACTAAAACTGAACATGACTGCGTTAATATACGATTACTTCAAATTGAACATAATGGTAAGTTTTCTCTTAAAAAATACGCAGTCATGATCCTACTTTATATAACCTCATTTGAAGATATTTATTTGTTTTTTTTTGTAAATTCAGATTATTTTTACAGGCTCGTCCTACTATCCAAATTGCAAATCGAAAGCTCAATACCAAATGGAGTCAACCCTGTTCCACATTTCTAGTGCCATAAAATGCGACAATGTTGTTGTAAGTAAATACTTGAGCTACTGTTCTCTTCTGATACTGTACGATTTCGTTTAGGAAAACAATGCGATGTGTAATAAAGTCCAACCATTTTCAGTTGCTCTTAAATCTATGGCAAGCGAACAAAGCTGTAGAACACGGAACACGACAATAGCTAAACCCTGTGGTAACCTCGAAAAAAAACCTCTTTGGAAATCAGATAAAATAGGTTAAGGCGGGTTGCGATATGTTAAACTTGATAATAATAAACCCGCAGGGCAGGGCACACTGTCCCATGTACAGTGGGTAGAAAACGGTGCACACCTCTCTACATCCTGCAGCCGAAGACACCGATGTTGCTCTCTTGCCATCGCGGCTATTTTTTGGACAGCCCATTTAGTCCTTGGCTAGTCACCGCCTGCCAATTTTTCAGTCTGGGGGACTATGATAAGGCAGGTGTCCGTTAGTCTCTTTCCATAGCCCAAACCCTAGTCCATCTCAATCTCAAACCTAATAGCCTACTAGGTACTCCTTAACCAGTAAAATTCCATAGTTCCTGTGCATTTGCTGGGGATACTCTCTGTCTGAGTATATCAAACTGATGTAGTCAGAGATTAGATCCGGCAGGTGTACCACACGCATATTAGATTAAAGTCGCTAAAAATGGCCTCTACGTGTTGGATCCATATCCCCACGTACACAATATAAAGAGAGTAGGTACAGTACAGTAGTTAGTACTTCGTGCGCTCGAGCAACGCACACATAGACACCTCTCACCGACACGGAATCTTTGCCACGCTCAAAACACTTCACGCGCGAGTATCACGTGACGCAGTTGTAGCACGTCCGACCCCCGCGTCGGTCATTTGTACGTGCTACCCGATTTCAAGATATATGCCGCGTACTCTACAGTATAACTCCAACCATTGCCTTGAGTGATCTCAAATTATCATCCCCAGAGTAAAAGTAACCCACTTGTTCGTGTAATTTCAGGTAAATGAAGTCATTCAAGCCGCTTCAAAAAGCCAAAATGAAGCGACGACACAATATACTACAATATGGTTTTGGTTATTTTTCATGTTTATGGTAATTAGTTGGATTTGCCTAACTGTCGTCGCCACTTTTGCAGATACTGTTGTTTTTGATCTTTTAGGTAAAGTATAAAAAAATAAAGTGAACCAAAACTGACAAACTAAAATACTTGAGGTCAAAACAAAATTATGGTCCCGCAGTTCTTAAATATTCTTCCCTTAGGAGAGGAGTTATGATGTCGTCTTTTTTTTTGTATGGCGAAAAAATTCTTCTAAAACCCTTCGTGTATGGTATCGAATCGAATTAAAGGGCTTGCTGAGCCGGTTTCATATTTTTTATTTTGTACCTGAAAACGTATTTTTGGTAAAAAAAACTTAATTTCACTTATCTCAAAAACTAATTACTTTTCGAGAAAAAGTTATCTAACAAAAATATTTGTTTTGACTTCGTCTATAACCCCTAATAGCCCCATTCCTACAAGCCAAAAAAATTAAAAATACTATAATACTATATGTGTAGGCTATATTATGTGAACCAAAGATTTCCTTCCTTAGGTAAGATTGATCCACAGACTACAAATGATGCGATTAATCCTTGTGTTCCTAAGGCGTGAAATACACAGAACAGATGCGGCGGAGATAAGGCGCAGATACGGCGGCGATGCCGGCGATACGTGTATTTGATTGGCCGAAAGCATCCGAAAGTCTCACATCTGCACCTTATTGCCGCCGTATCCGCGCCGCGTCGCTTCTGTGTATTTCACGCCTAAGATGGGTTTACGAAGTGGAGCCACCTGGAATTTTCAAGCAGGTGGGGGGAAGGGGGAAATTCTGCCTTAACGAAGTCTTAAGTCCTTAAGTTTAGATACTAAGCCAAGTTTGGTATCATTTTCGGATAAATCAATGACGTAAAATTCATTTCTGGTATAAAAAAGCAATTTATTAGGAAGTTTCCTAAACATTACACAATAACTGGTATGGCGGTTTCCGTGGACTGTAGTTTGCGGAGCGGGGCGGCTGAGATAATGTGATGTGGAGACTTCTACGTTTCCATCACGATTAGCGTGTGAAAACAATAAAATAAGCAAGTTTTTGGAAATAAATGAACACCTAATTAGGTAAATTATAAGCGGCGCGGGAGAAGGCGGGAAACGCGATCGACTCGTACGATCGACGTGTAATTACAATACAAGATGGCGGTTTGATTTACGTGCAAAACTATCGGAGTTTGGCACTAAATAAGTATGAAATAAGCGGGTTGAATACGTGTAAACTATCAGAGTTTAACACCAAAAATAATGAAAAACGCGAAAGGAAGGTCCTATTCGGTTCGAAGTGACCAACAAATGGTATGGCGGTTTCCGTGGACTGTAGTTTGCGGAGCGGGGCGGCTGAGATAATGTGATGTGGAGACTTCGAAGGTAGTGGAAAAGGCAAAGGGAACTCACCAACGCACGTTCTGCATCAGCTTCTCCTTCAGGAAACGCCGTAATTGAGCGTCTCACAACCAATACCTCGGATGCACAGGCACTTGAGTTCTTTCACTGCCAGCCGGCGTATTCCACACCACACACAATGCACTAAAGCGCTAATTAAAGTTTATAACAAGTTTATGGAAGCGGTAATAGTATATTTTGCGGTTTACTTAGATTTTAAAGCGGAGATGAAAAATCACTGCATCACGCTGAATTTGGTTCTCGATAACGTGTGTATAGCGGTGGTCAAATAGTTCATCACTATTGGCGCTATTGTAGGCACAATGTTCTTTCTCGTTCACTCGGCGTATGGTGATGTATGAGGAAATGGGAAAGGAACAACCTGAAGGACGCCACATCACGAAGAGCGCGAAAATGAAATTAGCCAAATGGCGTAAACAATAACCAATATTTTCAACACATTTTTTTTTACTTTAAGTCACCGTAAATATTAAATTGATGTTCTTATTTGCAAACAAAATATATTTTAACAAAGCCTATAGAATCGAAGACTTGAAAAAATATAACTTACAGGACATGGCCAAAAAAGTATATTCCATTTACACACACTTAATAAATAATTTATTAACAATAAATAGCGAAAAAATTAACTGTCGCGTGCCGTCAATTTCTTTTAAACCTATGGAAATATATTATTTTTTATGATAACGATATTGGTATCAAATCAAAGGTAATAAATATATATAAAATAATAATATATATATATATATATATATATACATTATAACACTTTTATGTAACTGTTTTGAAAGGAATTTAAAAAGTATGACGCAGAAGTAAAAAATATTAGTAAATTATTAGAAAACAAAGAATGCCAGTTAATATTGACAAAAAAAACGCAAATATCACAAGCGCGCATGTAACTACGAATTTTTCAGATGTTGTTAGGTACATTGAGAGTAGTTTTACCCAAGTTTTAACCCTTGGAAGCTCTGTAATACTGGAAAAACTTGGCACTTGTTTCAGTATTTTCGAAAAAAACACCTCAAGGAAGTGTTTTTCATGTATCTCTATTCTATACTTTTATAAAGCTATCTAAATTTGCTACAATTTGAGCCTATCACAAACAAGTTTCGATTTGATTTTGAAAATTTTAATATTTAATAAAAAAAATAACTTCCTTACAACGGTAACGAAGTTATTTTTTTTTTAATTAACCAAACAAGAATATTTTCTCTTATTATTATTTTAAAAATAAAAGGATAATAGACCTCTTACGAGGTATTCTTCTTTTTCAAATATTCCAATTTGTGTATTTAATGGAAATTTATTTCTTTAATCAAGCGCGTATTTATTTTTGTTTTTTTTTAATAGCTAGTTTAACAATTGAATCGTACAAATATGAATCCAAAAATGAATTCTACACCCTAAATTATACGAATATGATATCAAACTGGGCATAGCAGCTTAACTAATATATCTATCAAGATTGGGCTGAAAGCCAAAACTTAAAAAAATATACTACAAAAATCGTGGTGGCTCCACTTTTTATATCCATCCTAGGATCCTAATCTCTGGTTCACAAAAAGCCGTATTATTCACTCTGCTGACGCCACTATAAGCAGGAAGATAAAGGTAGATTTTTTTTGCAAACGCCTATAGTTTTCGTATTTTTTTTTATTTGTTATCAAAATTTAAAATATTTTCTGTCCCAAAATAATAATATAAACGAAATCGAAAGGAGTTTTTTTATTTTTTTGTACCTAAAAACGTACTTTTGGTAAAAAATCAATACAAATTACTTTCTCAAAAATCGACAAAAAGTTAACTTACAAAAAATATTTGTTTTGACCTCATCTACATACACCGTCATTTTGTAGTTATTTTAATTAACTTAAGGGTGTGTTGAACCAATGTAACTAAACATTTTTGCCCAAGAAACAGGGGTCGAAAAACGAAAAAAAATTTTGGTTCTCCCATACTAACTAGACAGCTAAAACATTGTATTAGTATGGGAAAGTCAAATTTTTTTGATGTTTTTCGACCCACGTTTCTTTGGCAAAAATGTTTTGTTTCATTAGTAGAACACTCTTTTAAGTTAATTAAAACGACTACAAACGACGGTGTATAACCCCTTAGCAAGAATACGTCATATTTTCAGTAACCCTGTATCACTCTGTAAAAGCTTAAAAAGTCCTTAATGTCAATATTTTCAAAATTGCTTTCTTGAGGTTAAATTTGAGAATATTACATACCTAATCATTTGAGATATATTTTATGAAAAATAATTTAACCATATCTGTAGGATAGGAGCCTAAACTTGGTATGTTTTGAAAATGTTTTTTGGTTTAATTTAAAACAAATGGCTGAAGTGTAACGATGTGATATATTTTTAGAACCAGCTCAGCAAGCCCTTTCATTCGATACCATACACGATAGGTTTTAGAACAATTTTTTTCCCCATATACAAAAAAAGATGACACCATAACTCCTCTCCTACGGAAAGAATTTTTAAGAACTGCGGGTCCAAAAATAAGTTTGACTTCAAGTGTGTGTGAAAATATGTGTACCAAACAGCTATGCTGTACATGGATTTGCGGTTTTCCATTGATTTTGAGCTCGTACGCTGACCACTATAAGTGCTAGTTTGAGGAGCCGCGCTTCACGTTAGGGGGTGTCCATTAATCACGTGATGTTTTTTTGGCCAATTTTTAGCCCCCCCTCCCCCCTGGTGATACATGGTGAGGTTTTACGTTAACCCCCCCCCCTCTAAATCACGTGTATTTTTTTTGGTACAAAATAATCTTAACAATTTTCAGTAACACAGTTTTCGGTTAAAAGTCACACGGTCAACGAAAAAAATTAATACACGTGATATCTCACTACACCCCCCCCCCCCCGTCCCCCCTTGTGATACTTCGTGATGTTTTCAACTACCCCCCCCCCCCCCCCTTTCGAAGCTCACGTGATTAATGGACGACCCCTTACGTGGCAGTAATGCTGACATCAGACGAACTGCATCACAGCTACCGCGCGCGGTCGATATATTTAACTGCATGCAGCTGTACATTCGACTTCGTGCAGTCATGATGTCAACTGCACGCGGTCGGCTGCAGTCGAGTGAAGTCAATATCAACTGTATGCAGTCGTGCCTTCAACTTCGCGCGGTCGGCTACAACTATAGCACTTGAAGGCACGACTGCATACAGTTGATATTGACTTCACTCGACTGCAGCCGACCGCGTGCAGTTGATATCATGACTGCACGAAGTCGAATGTACAACTGCATGCAGTTAAATATATCGACTGCACGCGGTAGCTGTGATGCAGTCCGTCTGATGTCAATTAAATTCAAACACAATTATGGAGATTTATAAGAGAGTTTACGGAGAGGTGAATTTACACGTGTTTGCTTGAAATGCAGCACTTACGGCTAGACGCCCCGTGTCTCCGTAAACGAGCACCATTGACCTCTATATTCCACTGGACTGGCTGCTGTCAAACTGTTCGTGTGCCTATTTGATTTCCGCCATTTTGGCGCTGTAGGACGTAGCGTGAGCATAGCGTGAGGGACATGGTACTAAAGTCTGGAGTCTGGAGATTCACCATTTTCATTGTACCATGGGCAACAACGACGCTTAACCAATGCTAAGGTCAAAATCGCTTGCACGCCGCGCCGGCACAACCATTACGTTTAGTTCGTGCAGGGGCGATACGCGCGCACACGAATTTTGTTGCAAACTGGTTAAGCGTCGCTGTTGCCCATAGTACGTCAAAATCAAATAGGCACAAGAACTTTGCTGTCAAATCATACAGACAGCCAGTCCAGTTAAATAGAAAAAATAAATCAGGTCAGTGACGAGCACTAATGTACCCCCTCAACGGTCAAGCATGGCTTGTCAAGCACGCAGAAAATAACTAAACGGGCTACAAACTGTGGATTACAAAAAATATGTAAAAGGAGCAACTACATTTGGGTGATAATTATTAAACGAGTGGCGAAAATACTGAGTTGGCGACTATTATATCAGGCAGGTAACCATAACTGATTTAAGCTGCCCAACATGGTATTTACCTCATATTTGTCACCTCGATTAGGTTAATAGTCGCCTTTTTAATGTTTTGTGTGCAAGACGGTTGTAACGCCAGTGGCGGATTTGCCCTAAGGCCAAATAGGCCCGGGCCTAGAGCGGCCAGATATAAGGGGCGGCCAAGCGTGGCGAAAATACACTGATGATAACAAGAAACGACCCAAAATTTGTCGCATTTGACAAGTATTTTACGGTTTAGACAGGCGTGCGGCCGGCACTAAGCTGAGACACAGGCATTTTTGAATTTCGTGGATGTAACCACAAATTACAATATTAGTGAATGTAACTGACTAAAAATCGTGCTGCGCGGCCGTTTTTTTTTACAATAAAACAGGCAAGATTACACGATAAATGATAAATGGATGAAACTGAATAAAAACCGTCGGCTGTTTTTTTTACTGTAGACAAGCATTTTTTAGAAAAATCAGTTTTTGCATCCTAGACAGGCATCCTCTCTTACATAGATGTTCGCCCTACCTGAGGTCCCCCCCCCCCCTCCCCATGATGGGAGCTGAGAATGGGGCGGCTTGCACTATTCGGCCTAGGGCGGCCAGGACTGTAAATCCGCCACTGTGTAACGCCCAAATAGAAATTTGGTCGCCCGTTCTGAATACCTAACTAGTTAATCAATTTGTATTTTAAAGTCACCCATTTTCAATTTTTGTAGTCGCTCTTAGTCCGTCGCCCACTTAGTATTTCAGTATGCTATATTCAGTATTTCTGATACCCAAAATGGGAATTTATTGTTACCCCATTGATTACTACCCCATTAAAATTGTCTAATGATAATAATTTAAATTTCAGTTGATAAAACGGCTCTTTACTCCAACCAAAGGTTGTGCAGCTCAGTAGGTTGGGGCGTTATTTCTCTATCGACTGGTATACTGATTGATCTATTCAGTGACGGTGCCTATAAAAACTATACTATAGCATTTATACTTATGTTCATCTTCCTACTTGGTGATGTTGTTCTAGTTCGTTTCCTAAACGTGAGTAATCAACCTACATAATTATAAGTACTCTTTTTTACTCATAAGTATGTATATGTAGTTATTTTAACGATTTCACGTGATTTTTAACCGACTTTAAAAAAGGAGGAGGATATCAATTCGCCTGTTTTTTTGTATGTATGTATGTTGCTCGATATCTCCTCGAATTGAGAACCAATTTTCAAATATTCTAAAGGGTATATACCTATATGCTTTTGTCTAGATGGTCCCATCCCGATTAGATTAATATTTTTTTTGTTGGTACCATCTCAAGTGTAACAAACACGCTTCCATACCACAAAAAATTTTGATACTAAAAAAGCTTTTTAAAAGAAAGAAAAATCTCCTTCAAAAAACCTGAAAATAAAAACAGAATCTTAAATATTTATCTCTAAAAAAGCATGAAATAATATTCAAATATTAATAAAACAATTAATTTTGATTAAACATGTCTTATGAAGTCGGGTGTTGCTTTTAGAATAAAAAAAGAAGTTATCCTCCAGCCCCATCTTGCTTTTTAGAGATAAGTATTAAGGTGCTGTTTTATTTTCAGGTTTTTGACTCAATGAGTTAATTTCAAAATATATAATAATTAATTGAATCTTTTCTGATAGGCTTGAGGTACAGTTGGATGATAATTATGTAAAAAAACGGTATTAATAAATAGGTATATCTATTTTCTCTCATGTAAAAATACCAAAAGAAAAATTTCAAATTATTAAAATTTCCACAAAAATTCTTAAAGTAGGTATCCGCAACATTCATTATAAATAATGTGTATGTATTTAATGTATTTTACTTTGTATGTAAAATCAAAAGAGCTTAACTCATGTTCGCTAGTTAAATCATAAAATATAATTATGTACTTAGGTAAACGTTTTTTTTTTTCATTTTCAGGCCAGAACCCATATAACCACTCAAATGTCAATGAGCATTGTAGCTGATGTTGATTTCCTTATGTCGTCATTACCCACTGTAGTTTATATGTTGTGGATGTTGGCCATGGGACTATGCAATGGACTCCTTCGGCAGTTCTTGTCCTGGCATTTAGAGGATATAGCTGCGACCTGCGACGGATTGGAATATATTAAAACTCTTCAAGGCCTAGTCATTGCTATTCAGACATTTCTAGGAGACATCCCATTATTTTTTGTATCAGGTAAGATTTGCTACGGTTAAGAGCGTTTACAGCACACTAATGCCGTCATTTTAATAAAATTCTAGTCCTTAATTAAGTGGAAATAAAGAACTGTGTTCTTCTACTGCACTCCAAAAAGAGGCTTCGTGTTACTTTTTTACTAAAAGTGACCTTTTCACAATAATTTAAATATTGGGTGTTTATGAATAAGGCCGCGTATTTTTGTTACAAATACGTTAAAAATCTAGGTTAGGTCACTGTCCCGTCCAGCCGGGGTAAATTTTGTATGGGTCGTGCATGCGTGGGGTTGCCAACTTTTTTTGGATCAAATACAGTAGTTTCAAGATTTTTAAGAGTAAAAATATAGTAGATGGCGAAAAGTCCAAAAAAATATAGTAGGTTGCCGTTTTGTATGGAAGATTTTAAATAAGTTGCATTTTTCTTCATATTTAAATAAGTACTGACATTTTCATAATTTTTTCAACAACCAAAAGACAAGTGTTTAATCACAAAAAAATATTATGTAATTACATAATTATGTGCATTTAAGTAATATTTTTGTTGCTTTTGTTTAATTTTTTCACTTGAAAAAATATAGTAGTTTTGCCTACTATATATTTTTTCAAAAAATATAGTAGGCGAGCCCTCAATATAGTAGGATACTATATTATATAGTAAGGTTGGCAACCCTATGCGTGCGTGACCATTTTCATTTCTTTTTGATTTTTCATCATGTCGTAAGCGTGTATTATAAGTATTGTAAAAAGGTGCAACTAGTGTTATCAAACTTTACTAAATAATACTAAATAATATAGGTACTAGAAAAAATACGACTCGCACCAGTTTAATACTCAGACGGAAATCGAACCCGCGACCTTTGGATATCCGGTCCAATGCTCTGACCGCTGAGCTACCGAGTCACTAGTGAAATCGTCGCATTTCTTCTAGTATATCCTACTCTTACGCTGCAAGCCAGCGTTATTTCACCAATGTGAGGAATTACCTCGACATTCAATTGAAATATCTTTCCAGATATTTAGACAATTGATTAAGATGAAATAGCTATATAATTTTTAAATTTGAGATATTTGCATTCACAATGCTATTTTTAAACAATAAATAAGTTATCAAACTTTGCCGAAGCGCTAAGTATTTTGCTGTCCCGTTTGCCTAAGTTATAGCCATTTTAAGATAAACAACCAAACCGATTCACCATTACTCGTCTTTACAGGTTACATTCTGAAAAAGGTTGGTCATGTCAACATGATGACTTTTGTTTCATTCGCATTCGGTCTTCGATTTATCATATATTCATACCTCACAAAAGCTTGGTGGGTTCTGCCTATTGAACTGTTTGAAGGATTAACGATTGGCATGTTTTACCCTATCATCATGTCATACGCCAATGCGGCGCCGGCGTACTCTACAGGAACAGAAAATATAACTACTAATCAAGTAAGTGTTTCTATTTATTTCAATTCAGAGTTCATCCCCAAGAATCTTTCACTTAGGTGAGTGAGTGACACCAGAGAATTTAGGTACTTGTATCAGAAAATCGAGCCTGTCTTAGGTGTGTCTTTACTGAGTTGCTTCAACTTTAAGTCACTCCCCAAACGGTGCGCTTTCCATTTTAACTTTCAATAAACTTGTGTCAAACGCATGCAATATTGATTGCCTCCAAACCGTGCACTTCCTTTAACTTTCAGCCATACAAAATTGTTGCTTTTTTTTAGAAATAAATAGGGCATGAGCTATTTCATGCGCAATCGCATGCCCTAAGGCATGATTTTGTAGAAAGCGCAAGAGAAAAGCGATAGCGCACGGTCAGCGTGCGCTATAGATTACGTTAGATGAAAGTGAAAGGGAATGCGATCGTATGAGTTCATTTCATACACACCTATTAGGCGTGAAATACACAGAGGCGACGCGGCACGGATACGGCGGCGATACGGTGCAGATGTGAGACTTTCGGATGCTTTCGGCCAATCAAATACACGTATCGCCGGCATCGCCGCCGTAGGTATCTGCGCCTTATTTCCGCCGCATCTTTTCTGTGTATTTCACGCCTTAGGAATCATTCCGATCTTAGCGGTCGCGACCAGGCAGCCGCGGCTCTGCAGCGACTGGCTTATGTCAGATCAAAGTGAAAGGGAATAGGAAAGCGATCGTATGAATGCACACCTATTAGGTATCATTCCGATCTTAGCGGTCGCGACCCGGCAGCCGCGGCTCGGCAGCGACTGGCTTACCTCAGATGAAAGTGAAAGGGAATGGGAAAGCGATCGTATGAATGCACACCTATTAGGTATGATTCCGATCTTTGGCGGTCGTGACCCTGCAGCCGCAGCTCGTCAGCGACTGGCTTACGTCAGATGAAAGGGAAAGGGAATGCGATTGTATGAATACACACCTATTAGGAATCATTCCGATCTTAGCGGTCGCGACTCGGCAGCCGCGGCTCAGTAGCGACTGGATTACGTCAGATGAAAGTGAAAGGGAATGGGAAAGCAATCGTATCAATGCACACCTATTAGGTATCATTTCGATCTTAGCAGTCGCGACCCGGCAGCCGCGGCTCGGCAGCGACTGGCTTACGTCAGATGAAAGTGAAAGGGAATGGGAAAGCGATCGTATGAATGCACACCTATTAGGTATGATTCCGATCTTTGGCGGTCGCGACCCTGCAGCCGCAGCTCGTCAGCGACTGGCTTACGTCAGATGAAAGGGAAAGGAAATGCGATTGTATGAATACACACCTATTAGGAATCATTCCGATCTTAGCGGTCGCGACTCGGCAGCCGCGGCTCAGTAGCGACTGGATTACGTCAGATGAAAGTGAAAGGGAATGGGAAAGCAATCGTATCAATGCACACCTATTAGGTATCATTTCGATCTTAGCAGTCGCGACCCGGCAGCCGCGGCTCGGCAGCGACTGGCTTACGTCAGATGAAAGTGAAAGGGAATGGGAAAGCGATCGTATGAATGCACGCACACCTATTAGGTATCATTCCGATCTTTGCGGTCGGGACCCGGCAGCCGCGGCTCGGCAGCGAGTGGATTACGTCAGATGAAAGGGAGTGGGAAAGCGATCGTATGAATACACACCTATTAGGTATCATTCCAATCTAAGCGGTCGCGACCCGGCAGCCGCGGCTCGGCAGCGACTGGATTACGTCAGATGAAAGGGAGTGGGAAAGCGTTCGTATGAATGCACACAACAACAAAAAAAAAATTTTTTCGAACAAACTAAATACCACAAAAACAAGTACGAAATTAAACACCCTTTGTAAATATTGGTTACTTACATGGTAAGAGCGGCAACAGCGCGATGTTAGATCACAGGATCACAGAATAGTATTGACAGGTGACAAGCCGCGAAATGAACTTTTGGCGCCATTTAATGCTGAATTAAAACAGTGTTTTTCTTGATATCTACGGCAGCGACTCGAGCTACGGCATCATGTAACAACGCTGTCCATATGGCAATTTTCATTGCTGAGATTTTCCAAAACCATGGCAATAAATTATTATTTTTTTTGCTTTTTACGGTAACTTTTTATTTTGCTAAATTTGTTTGAATCCTAAATCACTGATTTAAAGTTATTCTGTCCACTGAATACCTAGTCACAAATTGAATATTTCTTGTATCCTTTGGACAGCGGACAAATACAAATGTTACCATAATATCTCTCTCGGTATGTCCGTAGAGCTAAAAATAAATTAAAATCATGTAGGTGTACTCGAAAACTGTGAAATAGTAGAAGTAATACTTATTCGTATTATATCAGATTTTAATAAGACTGCGTCAATGAGACGTCAAGTCATCATCGACATGCTCTTTGGGCGTTTTTGTGTTGTGTTGTACAAAAAGTAAACAGAATAAAAATAAAATATTAAAAAGTCACAGACAAAAAATTACAGTATAATAGTGAAAACATTATACCATAGTTGAATGAATTTTCTCCACTACTAGCACTTAGAGAACACATATCGTCATGTCTGTTGCTATGAAAAATAAAAAACCGGACAACGAGCATTCACAAAAAAATCTGTCGCTGTCAAGTGTCAACATATTTTCCGCTTGTGCTTTGAATGTTTTGAATTGAATTGAGTATTTTAGGTTATTTTAACTTATTCGAAAATAATATCGGACTTGTAATGGCTGTTGTAATGTAACAGTCCCTAAGTGGAGTTCATGATACTACTAAAACCGCAGTTTTCAGCGAAACGATATTGTTAACGTTTGAATCTGTTTAATAAAATACAGGTTGGTTTGAAGTGCATTTATTTCAATTTCCATAAAACTTTAAAGAAACATCACTGTAGGTAAACGTGTAGACAAGGTGTAGGACTTTGGTACGTAAAAAAGTGTTTAAGTAGTTTAATTAAAGTAAGTAATTTAATCATAATAAATACAGGTAAAAGATTTCGAAACGTTGTCAACTTTATTGTTTGTTCGAAGTAGATTTTGTCTCATTCGCACATTTTTAGATGACACGCAATTTAAAATGACTCTTACGGCTTTAGCATAAGGTACAATTCAGCAACAGTGTGTTAATTTATACTGATGTAGGGGTTTTTAACTTGTCGGCAATAGCTTAGTAATAGATACAGCATGTAGAAAATGTTAAAAACGAAAAAATGTTTCTTGTGACTAAACTACTGGATATTTTTCATTGATATTTTACAGGCAGACTGGGAACGTTATTAGATATACGAAATTTAATTTATTGTTGCATTGACCTCTCCACTTTGTATATGAGTAATAAAACTGAAATCAAACAAATAAGGTTTTTAAAAGAAATCTGAATTAATAAAAGCTCTAGCTTATCGCTATCCTTAAAGTAGGTATACAATATATCAGATCAGATATAGGTTATTAATCAATAGAAAATCATTTGACAAATACACAAGTGCACTTTAGATTAAGGTGGTAGATTACAAATTAAAAGTAAGTTATGCGGTACTTATATGCATATAGCTAGGCTAAACTGATGACAGAAGAGAAGAGTAGAGATGATTACTGGGCACCACACGCTTATGGGTAACTCACAAACGTGAATAGTAGAAGAAGGTGTAGCAAGATAAAAATATAGGAACGGTTACACCTGAGATTCGTGTTCTAAGGAGGGCTTCTGGATCGCCGGTCACTCAAGGCCAAAGGTCAGCGAACGAGAGCTTGGCGATGTTGTAGTCTGCTCAGCAGCACTCGTTTCGGATGGGTGATCCCGTCAGAATTAAAAGAACCGGACGCCGAGAATTCGAGGACCAATGTAAGAAATTGCGGTGCTCACGGTGATGCAGCTTAGGACGCAATTTGTGTGGTTTACCAGGGACAGATGACACACACAGCGTATGAGAAATACTTTCAATCACAGTACACAGTGGCGCCCTCACAGCAAGTTAGGTAGAAGTTCAGAGAAAGCGAAAATCCTCACTGGAGAAAGTCGGGCCCTATTTATATGTTTCCTTTTCAGCCGTTCAATTTCACAACCAATCTACCACTTTCCCGAGACAGTAAGAATAAACCATACAGACTTGCACACTTCTAGAATGATCAGATTATAGTCTATGGTTAAGAAAATTAGTTAAAGATAAATGAAGAATTATATGAAATCAAATAAAGGAAGATTTGTAGATTCTAAATAACTAATTACTCCCATTGTACATTAGATATTTATGAAGTTATTGATAAAAGTTTTTAGGAACCATAGATAATCCAAATTCTTTATCTGTGAATCCAGATGTGAAAGAAGGAAGCTACTTCACGCTAGATGTCAGTTTTGAGTGCTATTGTATGAACGAGATGACAGGATGGTTATGCATTTAGGTGTGAGAGAGATGGTAATATACGCGCGACAGACTGCCACTATTTGACACTAGATAGCGCTAAAGTTTTGATGAAGTGTGGAATCCCAACGCTAGGTGGCTTTATGAAAAGAAGAGATACAAACAGCTAGACATCCCTGCCAGAATGAGAAGGCGTATATATTTGGATACTTGCTCGTGGTTTTAGTTCCGCTATTCCTCGCAAGATTGAGCCAATAGTCCGAAAATTATGATGTTTATGCTGATAAAATTAAAATGTCAAACGTCAGACTGAACTGTTGTTTGTTGACGAATCTAAGTCTACATAAAATGTAAAAAAAATAGCAATTGTTGCGTGGAATTGAGTTAATGAAGATGTATGTACCTTGCAATGTGGGATGTATAAAAAAGTGTTGTGTAATGATGTAAAATATTGGATAAAAAAAACATAAATAAAGGTTGGTATCGTCAAAGTATATTATGAATGTAACATATCAAAAATGATATGTTACAACCTATTAGGTATCATTCCGATCTTAGCGGTCGCGACCAGGGGGGTAATTACGTAACTTTGTTGCAATCAACTCTGACAGAAATCGCAGTTACATCGCTGCTTTAGTAAGAACCAATGTGACAACTATCTTAACTAAAGCAGCAATGCAACCGCGCTTTCAATCGATTTCAATCGAGAATTGTTAGCAACAGCTTTACGTAATCAAGGTACCGGCGGCCGCGGCTCGGCAGCGCCTGGATTACGTCAGATGAAAGGGAGTGGGAAAGCGTTCGTATGAATACACACCTATTAGGTATCATTCCGATCTTAGTGGTCGCGACCCGGCAGCCGCGGCTCGGCAGTGACTGGCTTACGTCAGATGAAAGTGAAAGGGAATGCGATCGTATGAATACACACCTATTAAGCTGCGGACAAACCAACGCGTTCATCTTGAGTCCGCGTCCGCGTGCGCAGTGGCGACTGGACCCTTGATCACGTAAGTCTGTTGCTAACAATAGGGATGTTGACTAATGAATAAAATAACAAAATACTAATAAAAATCGTAAACATATCAAACTTTTGGAGTAGCTTGTATACCTCTTGGTTTTATATATTGCGTATTATTTGTTTTATGACCCTTCAAAGTTGGGCGGACAAGTCCATTTAAAAAGTATAAAATTTGTTAAAATAAATAATACATTTAATTAGTCCGTAAAATTTATAGCAAATTTGTCAAAGAAACCATTTTGATAAACACAATATTTAATATAGCTGCCGAACAAATTTCCTACGCGTTGCATACAACGTAGGAAGGCGTGACGTCATAACTTGGTAGCCGTTAGTATGGAGCGTTTTCGGGTGAGTCCAATTTGTGTGCATTTCAAACTGTGATATCTCGGGCAGTTTTCATGCTAGCGAAATAATTCTTATACAAATGTTTCTTTTTTTTGAGGGGTAATTTATGTAACATAAAATAAAAAAATAGTCAACATGCCTATTCTTGATTGAAATCGATTGAAAGCGCAGTTGCATTGCTGCTTTAGTTAACATAGTTGTCACATTGGTTCTTACTAAAGCAGCGATGTTACTGCGATTTCTGTCAGAGTTGATTGCAACAAAGTTACGTAATTACTCCCCAGATACTGCAGTAGCGTTTGAAGTGACATGTTCAAACCGGTGCGTCCGGCCGCTCGAAATGCAGCGTTCGCCCGCGTTCCGTGCAGCGAGAGTAGCTTATTATTTGACTATCCTCGCGCGGATGGGCTTCTGTACGTTTAGTAGTTAGTACCTACTATTTATTAATATCCACTGCTTGTAGGTAGGTACTAAAGATGAAAAAAAGCGCTTCTAAATTCCTCAATTTTTTTCGCAGTTTTTATTGGGAAATACTTTTCTAGTGGTCGGCTCTTCACTGGGAAGCTTAATAAGTGGATGCTTATACGAATTCTACGGAGGCAGAAATACATTCCTATGGTTCGGTATCGGATCCATGGTTATCGGCGTGATTCACGTTGTTGCTCGATGCGAAATCAGCCGCAACCCTGCTTATGCTGGATTTACACAAGGTAAAGGAAGCATTACCAATGATCAGGAATAAAATATTGTTTATGATCGACATGTACTTACCCTCTTTTTAATTGTTTACTCTCAGATGAAGTATTAAGCCAGCATGCATTTTATATTAGGTTGATTTTATAGGAAGTTGCATCTTCTATCTCCGTGCGTTTTAAGAAAATGTGTAGATCAATTTTCCTATAAGTAGTCTCTCTAAACCCTCCCAGTTGGCAAGCTTGTTATTTAAAAATTCTGGTCTTTCGTAATCATAATGAATTACGGTTGCACTCATAGTCAATATGGCGAGTAAAGGATTTTTGAAAATTGATTTTTGGTTTAATATATACAAGTGCTGAAATGTGAGATATATTTTTAGAAACAGCTTAGAAAGCCCTTTCATTCGATATCACACACGATAGATTTAAGAACAAACATTTGTTTTTATTATTTAATATCACTTTGTAAAAGCTTTGTAAACATGAAAAATAAAAAAAAAATAAAAAAAAATTCAATATTTTCAAAATTGCTTTCTTGTGATTTGATATTATGTTATTACTCTTAAGGTGTATTTAAAAAAAATCACATCGGATCTGGAGGAGCCCAAACTTGGTATGTTTTGAAAATGTTTTTTGGTTTAATTTAAGACAAGTGGCTGAAATATTAGGTCTTTACCTATGAAATTGCCGTTTTGTTTGAAAAAAGTTAAAATATTTTTTTTCGAACTTATTTATTTCTTTTATTCAAAGTAATCACCCCTGCAATCAATGCATCTTTACCAACGCTGTGGCAGTTTATGGATGCCCTTCTTGAAAAAATCAGCTGGACGGGAGACAACAAACTCTTCAAAGGCGTTTTGTACTGCCTCTCGGGAATTGAATTTTTTTCCCGCTAAAAAGTTGTCCAAATTTTGGAAAAAGTAATAGTCGGTAGGCGCAAGATCTGGTGAGTATGGCGGATGAGGGAGAGCTTCCAAACCCAACTCATGCAGCTTAGAGACGATCTGTTGGGCAGTATGGGGTCGCGCGTTGTCGTGAAGTAGCAGTGGGGCACCCATCTATCAAGCTTTTTTATCTTGCCAATCTGTCGCAAATGGACCAATATTGTTTTGATGCTAACATCAAAAGTTGCTGCCAGCTCAGCTGTAGATTGCGATTCATCTGCTTCTACAATCGCCTTTAATTCATCATTGTTGACCAAAGTTTCCGGACGACCACGAGGTTCATTTTTCAAGTCAAAATTCCCAGAACGGAACCGAGCAAACCAATAACGGGTTGTACGTTCGTTTGTACAGTTCTCTCCGTAAACGTCGTTGATGTTACGTGCCGGACTACAGCTGGGCCACAAAAAAAAAAGTTGGAAATCTTACTTTTTGACTATGCCATGATGAAGTCGATAATTTGTCGGAATTTGTCGCCAAAAACCAGATTTTGTCGGTCTTCCGTTTAGGAGATACGTGTGGCTCAGCTGTAGAGACGTCTCTACAGCTGGGCCACACAGATCTCGAAAACGGAAGGTCGTAGCGAAAATCTGATAACTCGTATGTGTAGCCGGTATTTTGTCGGAATTTGTCGCCAAAAACCAGAGTTTGTCGGTCTTCCGTTTACGAGATACGTGTGGCTCAGCTGTAGAGACGTCTCTACAGCTGGGCCACACAGATCTCGAAAACGGAAGGTCGTAGCAAAAATCTGATTACTTGTATGTGTAGCCGGTATTTTGTCGGATTTTGTCACCAAGAACCAGATTTTGTCGGTCTTCCGTTTAGGAGATACGTGTGGCTCAGCTGTAGAGACGTCTCTACAGCTGGGCCACACAGATCTCGAAAACGGAAGGTCGTAGCGAAAATCTGATTACTCGTATGTGTAGCCGGTATTTTGTCGGAATTTGTCGCCAAAAACCAGAGTTTGTCGGTCTTCCGTTTAGGAGATACGTGTGGCCCAGCTGTAGAGACGTCTCTACGGCTGGGCCACACAGATCTCGAAAACGGAAGGTCGTAGCGAAAATCTGATTACTCGTGGGTGTAGCCGGTATTTTGTCGGAGTTTGTCATCAAGAACCAGATTTTGTCGGTCTTGCGTTTAGGAGATACGTGAGGATACGCTGTGGAGACCTTTCTACCTGGATCTTGAGAAAGGAAGGTCGTAGCGAAAATCTGATAACTCGAGTGTGTAGCCGTTAGTTTGTCGGAGTTTGTCACCAAGAATCAGAGTTTGTCGATCTTGCGTTTAGAAGATATGTGAGGATATGCTGTAGAGACCTTTCTACCTGGATCTCGAGAACGAAAGGTCGTAGCGAAAATCTGATTACTCGTATGTGTAGCCGGTAGTTTTCCCGAGTTTGTCCTTAAGTTACAGACTTGGTCGACACCCCTTTCCAGAGAAATAAGGGGTTTGTTTTTTTATGATTATAGTCTTAGAGCCTAATCCAAAATGCGTTAGCAGTATAGTTGTTTTGTATTATTTTATGTACATAGTTAATATTAAATCCAAAATTTATCTGATTAAAAGAATTTAGTGAGGAAATATGAAAGATTTCAATTAATTTTTCGAATAGTAATTGATGTATTCAACGTTTATTGTATCGACAACGTTTGGTATCTGATCTCCTACTCTATATACGTGGTGTATCGTACAGTCGCGTACATCTGTCCTATAAATGTAAGTGGTAATTTAATGAGTACGACATGCTAAGTGAGTTTCATGAGGTTTTATTTGGTTATTTATCGATGTACCTTTAGGAAAATGGTCAATAAAATAAAACAAGTGAAAACAACGTAAAGTATGGTATGATTGATGTGCAATTTATTTATAAAATATAAATTTAATGAATAGTTAATACTTTTTTGATGAATGGTTTTTAAACTTTTCTTGTGATTAACTTTACTAAAGTGAACTGTCACTACTAAGTACTTACCTACTAACCCTTTGGACTGTAGGTTCCACTACATGGTTCCATCAATGAGTCAAATAACTGCTAAATATCGGGGGGGCCCACCGATCGAGCCCAGCATTTGTATAATATCCACTTCACTTACTTCACTCATTGTACATTAATGTCTCTTGATTGATTTGAGCACTCAGTTTTTTTTTTAATAAAAAACGTAAAATTTGAACAAAACACTGGAAAAATATTTGACAATAATAACAATAGACGCAATGAATGTTGCCGTTAGCCAATCAGAGCATCCGTCAGCCCATAACGTTTACGTCAGCCAATCAGCGTGCGCAAAGTGATGATCATTGACGATTTACCTAAGATACGCTGGATTTTTGTAAAAATCCTAAACATCACTCGGACGATTGCAAAAATCTGTCTTAGATTCTAATTATCCGGTATTTTACAATCATACTAGGATTTTTATAAAAATCCTATTTTTACAATTATCCTACGACATATGCAACAACCACGCGTTGCTGGTAAGGACCGACCGAGATCTCGGTCTCGGTCTCGGCCAGTCTCGGCCAAAAATTATGTCTCGGTCTCGCTCGGCCAAAATGGCCGAGAATCTCTGCCTATTTATTAGTACCTACCTATAGTCATAGGTCTTATGGACACTTTTTGACGAAAAGCTGCAAATCATAAAGAAAGCATGCCGCTTTGCACAGTGATAGAGGGGGCAAATATAAGCCTTTTTTGCCCGCAGCAGCAAAAAATTCACCCCTTAGGATAAGAGATGGCGCCACTTCAAAAATTTTTTTTCAGAAATATCTACAAGCCCAACGTGTTCACCGATTTCTATGATTGAGGTGTCAAATGATTTGTCTTTTTATGTTTTATTATAAAAAATATATAAAACGTAACATTTTTACAGAAAACAGACAAAAAAATTAAAATATGTGATTTTTTTATATTAGAGGTAAATGATTGTTTTTATTCAATAAAGATAAATATTTCACGTTTATTATGTTTTTTTATTATAAATCAATTAATTCTAAATCCAAATACGAAAACCGAATCGAAATTAGTCAAGTAGTTTTGGAGTTATATGCCGATTACTTTTATTTGTTGATTGTTTGGTAGTTTTAATTTGAAACGCCTAATGCTGTAAAGCTCAAATGACTACCATTATTACCTATAGACTTTGGGTAATATTATTTAAATTTTATATTTTTTAATTAAGGTTCTTTATTTTTATAAAATAGGTATTAATTTTTCATTCTAGAAAAAACCTATTTTCTTCAGCTCCAAAGACATTGAGCGATCTAAAAGAAAGAAAAATCAATCACGATGAATGTTGCATTTATTATTATTATTATTATTTATAACATCATTAAATATTGCATTTATAGGTTACGTTTCATTCCTACACTTGCCTTTGTAGAATTTGCACTGAGGAGTACAAGGCAGACCGCCACAAACACCGACAGGTGAACCAGAAAGGTACTGGAATGTAAGCCAAGAGAAACTAAGCAAGGCAGAGGTCGTCCACTTGAAAGATAGGTCAACGATCTATGGAGTCAAGCAGGTAGCAACTGGCTCCAGACCGAAGATCGTGGAAGTTTTAGAGGAGGCCCATGCCCTAAGATGGACGAACGAAGGGCCGCTATAAATAGATAGATAGATTGGTCTACGGTAATTTGATTGTGACCAAATCGCCTTCACGTCTGGTCATTTTGGTGTCCATCTGCCTTGGGAGGATTTCTTCCATCCCATAAAGATGGGCATGAGATGAGACTGGCACATCTAAATTCAAAACATTTCACCATGTATGGCCCGTTTGGTAATTGGTAGCTGCACGCAGTGCATCTTGTTCTCAAGGGTATCTGACGAAGGCTTGTCACTAACCCTATTTTTTGAGGCAAACAAGTCCTTGCGAACCCAATTAGCTGTCATATGGTCTGTTTGCGAATTATAACATATGGCAGTGCAGAACATTGCTATTGTTTGGGTCATATGTCCACTGCGGCTGCGCTTTGAGGCTTTCATGCATATACAGGGTGTGATACCAAGTCTTACTTTAATTTTAAAAGGGAAAACACATGTTGAAGATTGTATGTCTCACCGTGAAGTAACTAATCCATACCAAAAAGATTCAATACATGTCGCCATATATGGCCTGCTAGGTAACTGGTAGCTGCACGCAGTGCATCTTGTTCTCAAGGGTATCTGAAGTAAGCTTGTCACTAGCCGATTTTTTTGAGGCAAACAACGCCTTGCGAACCCCTTTAGTTGTTACATGGTCTGTTTGCGAATCATAACATATGACAGTGCAGAACATTGCCATTGTTTGGATCCTGATATGTCCACTGCGGCTGCGCTTCGAGGCTTTCATGCATTTACAGGGTTTGATGCCAAGTCTTACTTCAATTTAAAAAAGGAAAAAACATGTTTGAACTTGGATGTCTCATCCTGAAGTAACTACTGCTTTTGCAAGCATATCGCAGATCCCTTGAGACCCTCTGAGAAGACAAAATTAGCGTTTTGGAATGGTTGGTAATTTTCATTACTGTATAAGGCGCGTATTTATGCGTAAATGTTTGCTTAAGTTTGTTTCACATAATGTAAACTTTGATTTCAGATTCACATGCAAATGTTATGACTTCCGCCTACATCAGCTGCTCTTTGACGACATGCACTGAGTGCAGCTTAAGCGGGCTATATATATGGGGAAATGTTTTGAATTTAGATGTGCCAGTCCCATGTCCATCTTTTTATTAATGGAAGAAATCTTCCCAAGGTAGATGGACCCTAAAATGGTCAGACGTTTGCAGTCACGTCTGACCATTTTAGGGTCCATCTACCTTGGTCTCAATTAAAATTATTAGACCAATGCTCTTGTAATCAGGCTGCAACTCAATGCATTGTGGTTGCCGACGAGTCCGTCTGCCTTGTACATACTTTTCCGTGCAATTCTGCAAAGGCAGCTGTAGGAATGAAACAAAAGTAAGAAAGAATTGCATTTATAGCAATATTTTGTTATGTTATAAATTATTAATTGCGACATTTATCTTGATTTTTTTTCTTTTTCAGTTCGATCGATGTCTTTGAAGCGGAAGAAAAAGAATGGGTTATTTCTAGAATTAAAAATTTATATTTTATAATAATAATTGATCTTTTATTTCAAAATATAAAATTTACATAAAATCAAATAAAAGTAATCGGCATATAACTCCAAAACTACTTGACTAATTTCGATGCGGTTTTCGTATTTGGATTTAGAATGAATTGATTTATAATAAAAAAAAACATAACAAACATGAAATATTTATCTTTATTGAATAAAAACAATAATTTCCCTCTAATATAATTTTTTTCACATATTTTAATTTTATGTCTGATTTCTGTAAAAATGTTACGTTCTATATATTTTTTATAATAAAACATACAAAGACAAATCATTTGACACCTCAATCATAGAAATCGGTGCACCCGTTGGGCTTTTAGATATTTCTGAAATTTTTTTTTTTGAAGTGGCGCCATCTCTTATCCTAAGGTGTTAAACTTTTGCTGCTGCGGGCAAAAATACTTATATTTGCCCCCTCTATCACTGTGCAAAGCGGCATGCTTTCTTTATGATTTGCAGCTTTTTAATCATAAGACCTATGACTATTACGTAGGCCTGAGATTACACTCGTGCGCTTTTGTCTTGCACTTTCTTCTTCGCTGAGGCATGCGTAATTGGAACTAACGCTGTTACGCATGCCACAGGGCATACGCTGACGCATCCTTCACTGTGATTAATAAATAAATAAATAAATAAATATTTGACAACATCACATACATTGCTCCAATCCCAAAGTAAGTAGCTATAGCACTTGTGTTATGGAAATCAGAAACAACGGTGGTATGACACACACCCAGACCTGAGGCAATATTGAAAAGTTCATTTTTCTACATTGACCCAGCCGGGGATCGAACCCGGGACCTCAAGAGATGGTGACGCCTTGAAAACCGGCGTGCGAACCACTCGACCACGGAGGTCGTCAAAATCAAATCAAATCAAAATTGTTGATTTCAGTCTTTTGGTATTTTTTCGATGACTTGTAGTAGGTAGGTACTATGGGCAACAGCGACGCTTAACCAGTTTGCAACAAAATTCGTGTGCGCGCGTATCGCCCCTACACGAACTAAACGTATGTTGTGACGGCGCGGCGTGCAAGCGATTTTGACCTTAGCAGTGGTTAAGCGTCGCTGTTGCCCATGGTACCTAGTTTAGTTTTACCATTTATGAATGTGAACGTTATATTAATATAGTGGTGTGGTTGGCGTACGAGCTCAAAATCAATGGAAAACCTCAAACCCATCTACAGCATAGCCGTTTGGCACAAGTATACTTGAAGTCAAAACAATATTTTGGACCCGCAGTTCTTAAAAATTCTTCCCTTAGGAGAGGAGTTATGGGTAATCTTTTTGTATGGGGAAAAAATTTTTTTGTTCTAAATCATATCATGTATTGCTAAGCCGGTTCTTAAAATTTATTAAATTAATACATTTCAGCCACTGTCTTGTTTTAAATTAAATCAAAACACATTTTCAAAATATACCAAGTTTAGGCTCCTGCAGATCCGATGTGGTTAATTAATTTTTTGTAAAATACACCTTAAAATATATTTAATATCCTAATGTCAAACCACAAGAACACGCGCACGCGAATTTTGTTGCAAACTGATTAAGCGACGCTGTTGCCCATAGTACATCGATTTGCTTTTTTTTTTTGCTATTTTATAGTAACTTTAAAAAAAAAAAACTCGGTCTCGGTCTCGGCCGAGACTATTTTTTAATCTCGGTCTCGATTCTCGGTGAAAAGTGGGTTCGGTCGGTCCCTAGTTGCTGGTAACGTTTTATAAGCAACACTCGGTCCGGTCAGGTGTCGGATGGGTGACCGTTAAAGCTAATTCAGGGCGGCCGCATATTGTAAGAAATAAAACATCATGAAGCTTAGATAGCATGCATGCATTCATTAAAGTAGTATAATTATTTCAAACACAGTTGTACGCGAATGTACATTCGCGAAGGTACATTCAAATCACATTTATCTCGTAAATGTAAGGCGATCAAGCTCTGGTATTTGGCGACAAACTCGCTCGAACTACCGACTACACATAGGAGTTATCAGATTTTCGCTACGACCTTTCGTTCTCGAGATCCAGGTAGAAAGGTCTCTACAGCATATCCTCACATATCTTCTAAACGCAAGATCGACAAACTCTGATTCTTGGTGACAAACTCCGACAAACTAACGGCTACACACTCGAGTTATCAGATTTTCGCTACGACCTTCCTTTCTCAAGATCCAGGTAGAAAGGTCTCCACAGCGTATCCTCACGTATCTCCTAAACGCAAGACCGACAAAATCTGGTTCTTGGTGACAAACTCCGACAAAATACCGGCTACACCCACGAGTAATCAGATTTTCGCTACGACCTTCCGTTTTCGAGATCTGTGTGGCCCAGCCGTAGAGACGTCTCTACAGCTGGGCCACACGTATCTCCTAAACGGAAGACCGACAAACTCTGGTTTTTGGCGACAAATTCCGACAAAATACCGGCTACACATACGAGTAATCAGATTTTCGCTACGACCTTCCGTTTTCGAGATCTGTGTGGCCCAGCTGTAGAGACGTCTCTACAGCTGAGCCACACGTATCTCCTAAACGGAAGACCGACAAAATCTGGTTCTTGGTGACAAAATCCGACAAAATACCGGCTACACATACAAGTAATCAGATTTTCGCTACGACCTTCCGTTTTCGAGATCTGTGTGGCCCAGCTGTAGAGACGTCTCTACAGCTGAGCCACACGTATCTTGAAAACGGAAGACCGACAAACTCTGGTTTTTGGCGACAAATTCCGACAAAATACCGGCTACACATACGAGTAATCAGATTTTCGCTACGACCTTCCGTTTTCGAGATCTGTGTGGCCCAGCTGTAGAGACGTCTCTACAGCTGAGCCACACGTATCTCCTAAACGGAAGACCGACAAAATCTGGTTTTTGGCGACAAATTCCGACAAATTATCGACTTCATCATGGCATAGTCAAAAAGTAAGATTTCCAACTTTTTTTTTTGTGGCCCAGCTGTAGTCCGGCACGTGTTGATGTTACGTGTCGTTTGTGCCGCGTTGGTGCCACGACGGAACTCATATTCCATAATTACACGAAATTTCGAAGTATCCATTATGAGGAAAAATGTTGAAATGTAATGAAAATACAACGCTAATCAATAAACAAAAGACTGATTTTGTAAATAGAATGTCAAATTTTTAAAACAAAATTAATTTGAATTTAGAATTCATAGCCAATCAAAACTTTTTTTTGTTTGAAAAAGTCTGTACTGCAATACGGCAATTTCATAGGTAAAGACCTATTATAATGATGTGATATATTTTTAGAACCGGCTCAGCAAGCCCTTTAATTGGATACCATACATACACGATAGGCTTTAGAACAAAAAAACAATTTTTCCAATACAAAAAAGGTGACACCATAACTTCCCTCCTAAGGGAAGAATTTTCAAGAACTGCGGGTCCAAAATTTTGTTTTCACCTCAACTATACGTGTACCTACCAAACGGCTATGCTGTACATCGATTTGCGGTATTCCATTGATTTTGAGCTCGTAGAACGACCACTCACGCCTTGGTGTCGGGTAGTGTCTCTTCTGGTTTTTGTTTTAATTTATCGGCGTAAAGAGCGCGTATGTTTTTTTCTTTCTGAATCGCAAGGTATTGTTTCGCCTAAGGCGTGAAATACACTGAAGCGACGCGGCTCGGATACGGCGGCGATATGGTGCAGATGTGAGACTTTCGGATGCTTTCGGCCAATCAAATACACGTATCGCCGCCGTATCTGCGTCTTATCTCCACCGCATCTCTTCTGTGTATTTCACGCCTTATGTGACGCTCGGCACTCTGGACTTGTACTATTATGACATGTTTTCTGTGACTCTGGCCGTACACTAAGTTACATTACGCTGGTTACATAGGTAACTGAAAATAACACAACCAGTTTTATGGCCGAGTCTGTCGCGCCTGTCGCATTAAATGTCAAAGATATGACAAAGAGAGCATGATGTTTGAGAGCCGCTCAAAGTTAAGTAGCGTTTGAGTATTCGGCCATTAGTTTCATAATTAATGATCCATTTTTAGGGTTCCGTAGCCTAATGGCAAAAAACGGAACCCTTATAGTTTCGTCATGTCTGTTTGTCTGTCTGTCTGTCCGTCCGTCCGTATGTCACAGCCACTTTATTCAGAAACTATTAAGTTTACACATTTGAAACTTAGTAGGTAGGTGTATTCTGTGAACCGCTTTCCGATTCATACATAAAAAAAATGATTAAGGGGGGCTCCCCATACCACAGAATAAGTAATAGTACAACCCATACATGGAAATGAAACTGAAAAAAAATTTTTTCATCAAACCTATACGTGGGGTGTCTATACGATAGGTCTTAAAAATGACATTAAGGTTCTTAAGGCTATTTTTTCTCAAAGTAAACCGTTTTAAAAATATACACTGCCAAAGTGGTAAAATGTGTCCCCCTCCCCTTTAACTTTTGAAATAAGAGAGAAAAAATCTAAAAAAAATGTATGCTGTAGATCCTAATAAATACTTTTAACGAAAATTGGTTTGAACGAGATATATTGATAATTTTTAGAGATATAACACATTTTCCAAAACCGCAAATATAACTTTGGCATTCATACAAACACTATGAAAAACAAAGTTATTTTTGACGACGAAAATGATAGTGCTATTCAATATGGTATGGTATAGGGTAACTACGGAATCCTACTGCGCGTGGCCCGACACGCTCTTGGCCGGTTTTTTATTATTAGGTACTTTAAAGAAGAAAGGCATTATGGTTATAGGTAAGTGAAATAGCTGAAGTACTTTTGTTGTTTCGTTTTTCCAGTGAACCAGGAGGAAAACAGCAGGAGATCGCTTGAATCCTGAATGTGACCCGCTCTGCCAAGAGCGAAACGACGAAGAAGAAGAATCAAGTTAAATCTCAGTGCAATAATTAACTTTGGTATGATATTTTTTCTTTAAACCTGTCCTTTCCCCTCTCCGATTTATGAAAAGAACATTACTTTTAAATGGGTTTGAATATATTAGTATGAAGAGTGGCATACATACCTACTATTCGCCATTTTTCAAAGTAGCGGCCCGGCCGCGATATTAGAAATGCCTGTGGGGTACAGACACTGCCTGCTCTGTACCGCTCTGGGTTTTTCAAATTAATAACGTCGAAAAAGCCTGTGTGTTTCAGAGCACCGCTTGCTCTGTATCACGCGGGGTTTTTCAACAAAAAATTTAATAATATCATCCTAAAAAGCCTGTGGAACACAGACACCTTGCGCTGTGATCCACAGTGATTTTCTAAATATAAATACCCCGAGCGATACAGACGCGTAAGGCACTAAGTATCGTGAAACTTTGATATTTAACTAAAATATCAAATCTCTCTTATCAAAAAAACTTTTAACTCGTCAAAAAAACATGGGACATAATTTATTTTTGGTAGGTCCTTTTAGAAAGAAATCCCCAAAGAACAGCTGTTTTATCGTAATCGAAAACGGCATAGCACAATCAAACTTTTCATTTTACCTACCTTACCTAAAAATGTGTGTAATGTGTAAGGGAATTGAAAATATCCTACCATAAATAATATTGAGAGTTTTACAAAAATGTATATTTTTATAAAAGAAAAGTACTTATTTTGTTAGTTTTTCGCAATTTCCGAGTGCAACAACTAACAGAAGAACGTTATTTTATTTTTAGGGTTCCGTACCCAAAGGGTAAAAACGGGACCCTATTACTAAGCCTCCGCTGTCTGTCTGTCTGTCTGTCACCAGGCTGTATCTCATGAACCGTGATAGCTAGACAGTTGAAATTTTCACAGATGATGTATTTCTGTTGCCGCTATAACAACAAACACTAAAAACAGAATAAAATAAATATTTAAGCGGGGCTCCCATACAACAAACGTGATTTTTTTGCCGTTTTTTGCTCCATATTGATAACGACTACAGGTAGACAGTTGAAATTTTCACAGATCGTGTATTTCTATTGCTGCTATACTAACATATGCTAAAAACAGAATAAAATAAATATTTTAGGGGGCTCCCATACAACAACGTGATTTTTTTGCCGTTTTTCGGTACGGAACCCTTCGTGCGCGAGTCCGACTCGCACTTGGCCGTTTTTTATTTATTTCGTTTGATAATGTTTGTACCTACAGTCAACAGCACATCAGATTTAGACTATAGGTACTTGACCTTGTGACCGCCTTTATGCCGTACGTTATAAAAGCTGTTTTGGAGTTCAACTGTTTAACTTAACGTGCTGTCTTGTATACCCACATCAAAGAGTACTTTTGTAATATAGGAAATAAAGAATCTTGCTGGCTTTTTCTGTTAACAAGAAAATTATAATCACTGATAATGTGTTTTTTTGTCTTTTTTGTAATATTCTTTATTTATAACAAAATATTAATGAAAAAATAATAAATCGAAATGAAAAACACATTAAGTATCACCAAATATTACTTATGTCAGATTAGTGATACAATAAAACATAATTAGGTATTGTTTATTAATTATCCAAGAAACTTGAAAATGCGCTCTATCAAGCTACCGCCCGCGACGTTCTTAGGAACCAAAGTCTCCTATATTTTAATCCAGGTTAAAAAAAAACTATCTGTGTGCCTTTCATCTCAATCCATCCCATTTAGCATAGCCTGCCATTTTTATGGGTTTAAGAGAAAAAATATTTTAACATACACAATAAATTAATATTATTAGTAGGATATGACTATAAATCACTATTTTAATATTCTACATAATTTACCGAAACATGAAGAAGGAATACTTTAACCACAACTGTAATTTTCTGAATTGTCTGTGTTCCACAGGCTTTTTACGGTGATATTATCCTCCTGAGACCCAGACCCCAAAAAGTTGTCAGATTTTCATGAAATTTACAAATCAAGTTAAGTGTGACACATGTTTCTAAAAAAAAATACGTAAAAAAATCTCCCCCCCTTACATACCCCAAAAAAGGGGGTGTCACCAGTGACACTACGGGTTTCAATGACAATAAAAAGGGTTTGAATTATTGAATATTTTAATTAAATTAAACTGAGGTAAATTCGGTGTTTCTTAATTTCAATTTGAATTGCAATTTTTTATTTTAGTAATATATATGTGTAAGGTTTAGTTTTGATTATTGTGAGGTATAAAATAGGTATAAAAAATTGCGATTCACATTGAAAAATAAAAATATGTTGCAGCCTGAAGATCTAACAAAAGTCCGGTGGTTGCATGAGCTAAGCCGACATATTTTTGACCGACCGCCCTTCATAAATACCTACGCTACGGGTTTGGTGTTGTGCTTCTTTGGGTCTCTTCGCAACGTGAGGAATGGGTTCAAAAGGTCTACGCTTTCGCTGGGAAGGCAGAGTTTAATGTTTGATTTTTCTTGTTCTTTATAAGGACTATCATGGTTCTCCCTCCTTGATACATTTAAAAGTCTGAAGGAAGTCCATTAGGATTAGCTAATAAGACCTTGATCCCGTCTGGATTGGGTTTCCCTCTCACGTCCTGCTTTATTTTACATTTTCCTGTAAGTAAATGAAATAATCTTCTCATCAATTGTCACATTCTGGCTTATTAGATTTTGTCTACATGCAACCGTGTTCAATCATTGAAACCAGATGGAGAATTTTCCAAAATCGGTCGATAGCTTTCATAGGGAGATACTAACTGATCTTCAACGACATGGTGCTTCTCAAATGGAAATATCTATTGGCGAGTCATGACTCGCCATGGCGATGGCGTTAACTACTAGTGCTGCCGTGGTTTCAGCTGCCCAGAACATGCGCATTCGAGGAAGCCCTAGTATACCCATAGCCATTAAAACTCTATGAAAGTTCGCATTTCTTCTGGATTTGTATTAAAAGACCATCCAGCTCTATGGGTGGTGCAAATATTAGTACAATGCGACAGTTGCTCAAAGAATTCTGCTTTGATATATTGGCAAAAGAGCAAAAGTATTTATAAAAAGGTTTTGCACTGGCTGTTGATTCCACTAATGGTGGATCAAAAATTTTTATGAAATTATATATATTTATGAAATTAAATATTTATGAAATTTTTATGATATAAAATTTTTAGTCGAAAAACCCCGCGCGCTCCAGAGCAAGCGATGCTCTGAAACACACAGGCTTTTTCTAACGTTATTAGTTAGAAAAACCCAGAGCGGTACAGAGCAGGTAGTGTCTGTACCCCACAGGCATTTCTAATATCGCGGCCCGGCCACGTATGAAACTGACTTAACCGAAAGGACTTAAGCGAATAAGTTAATGATAATCTGGTGATATAACTAAATACTTAGTACCTATTATCAAATGCGTCAACTCATCGAGGGCAGAACGCCGAAGACATGGAATATAAGTGAAGTGATTTTGTTCTTTAAAAAGGGTGACAAGTCCCTCTAGAACTATCGACTTCTGAGTCATGTCTATGTCGCAGCCAACTAGCTTAATCAGTCGTTCAATTAGCGGCCTAGTCTTTTCATTGACAGGCGCCATTCAATCATCGGCCTAAATAACATCCCGGCATTTCATTTAACGGCTAGGCAAATGTCTTGGTTCGATAACGTTTAACCAATTGCCTAGCCAAGTCATTGTAGTTTAGTTCCATTTTCTATCACCAGGCACGCTGAGGCGATGTTGCTGTCAAATCTGTAAATATGGCGTCGACCAGCTGTGATTTCTGGGGCTTTTCACAATTAAATTACGTTTACACTTCGTTTACACGAAAATATCGTGAAATGGAAGTGTTTGGTGAAAAAATAGTGCAAATCAATCTTTGAACGAACGTTTTAAAGAATGTTTTGAAATAAACTCAGAATATGACCAATAGATACCATCAAAGTGATTGTTTTGTTTTTTTCGTAATTTATTGTTTGTTCCGATGTTTGAGGTAAACAATGTTATTGTGAAGTTTAAATATGAAAATAATTTGTGTTTTCTTTTTAACATCGCACCGTAAACCTTGGAATTTAGACATTAGAAAGAATCTTAGTCAGAGCATAAGAAAAAATATTTATTCTTATGGTTAGAGGTTATAAACGATAAACGAGAAAGCTCAGGTGACCATGAGTTCTGGACAGAAAAAGACTAGGTATTAGGTACTGGATGAACACTTGTGTTTGTGTCGTACTTACGAAGATAATATCGTGATTATGACAAAGACAGCTGCTGGTGAAGAACTTTTAAAGTTAGCAAGGTATCAATTATAACAAATATTTGTTATCAATATCATTGCATTGAAACTTTTGTACATTTAAATGTTTTTGTTGATTTTATATTATTTTATTGATAGTTTAAACATTATCTGTGTTACCTATTCTCAAAAAAATCAAACGCTTAATGAACCTTAGTATTAGAAAAATGAAAATGAATAATTATTTATTCGAAGAAACAGGTAATTAAGTGCTTTTGAATTTTCTATATTTTACTAACATTTGAGACTTTTTTTACACTCGACGTCAGAAAAATCGCACCTCTTCGAAAGTAAGTTTAGACTTTGCCACCTGCTATTGCTATCTAACGTTTTATTATAATAATTTATATAATAATGAATAATTCATATTTGTTTGATTTAATAACAGTTACCATAAATAAACGCTTGAAGCGTTATTGCTAGCGCCGCCATAAAAGGGGTAAATTCAGGAAATGCGGGTAAATTCGCTATCGAGATGATGGAGAAAACCCACTTCAACAGTTTAATAAAAAAATGGAATACCTAAGATGGATACTATTGCCCATGAAATTGCTCAAATATTGCAAAAAAAAATGAGACAGTGTAATGTTGCTCGGAAACTGAATTTCAGTAATTCATTCCGTTCGACAAGTATTTCAACGGTTTCTAGAGACTGTTGGCTATGTATGTGTATGTTGCTAATTACTGAGATTCAGTTTCCGAGCAACATGAAATTGCCTCATTTTTTTTGCAATATTTGAGCAACTTCATGGGCAATAGTATCCAGCTTGGGTATTCACTTTTAATTGAACTGTTGAAGTGTGTTTTCTCCATCACTTCAATAGCCAATTTACCCACATTTCCTGAATTTACCCCTATTATTTCCCTTTTATGGCGGCGCAAGCAATAACGCTTTGAGGGCAGTATATTCCAAATTATCGAATTTGGCCTATCTTTGATTCAAAAATAAACAATCAACTATTCTTTATTTGGAGCAGTTAAAAATAAATGTTGAAGTTTCATAAATGATCTATGGTTAAAAATACGATATTCGTATCTTCACTCGATTAAAAAAATATGCAAAGACAAAGAAAATTTTCATTAAATTTATATTTTTTGGATAATACTTAAAGTTTATGAATCCCTTATCCACGAAAAATATATATAAAAATAGGTAATGACATATATCTTCTATATGTCATTACCTATTTTTATATATATTTTTATATATATTCAACGGTTACTTTTCAAAAAGTGATTTTATGCTCAAAATAACAACATAAACATTGAAAAAATGAAAAAGTGAGGTTATTTTCATTACTTTTCACACGTAATGAAAAAGACAGAGACAGAGTTTTTGGAATATACTGGCCTTAAGCGTTTAATTATGGTAACTGTTATGTTAATTAAATCAAACAAAATATTAATTGAAAGCTCATTAAATTTACTTTCAATAGATATCAACATTTACACAGTAGAACGTTAGCTAGCAATAGCAGGTGGCCAAGTCTAAACTTACTTTCGAAGAGGTGCGATTTTTCTGAAGCCGAGTGTAGTTGACAAGAAGACTTCTTCGTTAAAACTCAGCAGTTAATATTGCGAAAGAAAAAGACAAAACAGGCACCTATGATATTAAAGTACTAGCCTCCGCCCGCGAATTCGTTCGCGTGGACATTTGGAAAATCCCTAGGGAACCTTTGGCTAAGATAAAAAGTATTCTATGTTTTAATCCAGGCTATAAACTATCTGTGTGTCAAATTTTATCCAAATCTGTTCAGCAGTTTTTCCGCGATTGAGGAACAAACATCCAAACCCACCAACTTTCACATTTATAATATTAAGTAGGGTTTTACTTAAATAATAATAAAGAATTCAATTTCAAAATATTTCATTTTCTATTCGTCACGATGGTTATCCTATTCAATCAACGGCCTTAGCATCTGCCAGCCCGTTAATTAGATATTGTTTTGGATGTATTGGCTGGATGTCATTTAGGCTGCTGATGAAACGGCGACGTTCAATGAAAAGGCTAGGCGTCTAATTGAACGGCTGATTAAGCCAGTTGCCTGCGACATCTATAAGCTGTTTTCGAGAGTCCTTACGAATCGTCTCGCTCGCAAGTTCGACGACTTCCAACCTCACGAACAAGCCGGGTTCCGAAAAGGCTTTAGCACCATAGACCACATCCATACGCTGCGGCAGGTCATACAGAAGACCGAGGAGTATAATCTGCCACTTTGCTTGGCGTTCGTGGATTATGAGAAAGCCTTTTTGATTCGATTGAAACCTGGGCGGTGCTGCAGTCTCTCCAAAGGTGCCAAGTGGACTACAGGTATATCGAGGTGTTGAGGTATTTAAAGATACAAAAATGCCATCATGTCAGTCTGAGTACGGAACCAGAGCTCAGGGAGATGTTATTTCTCCGAAACTGTTCACAGCTGCGTTGAAGGACATCTTTAATTTAAACTCTTAGACTGGAAATGACTCGGCATCAACATTAATGGCCAGTACCTAACACACCTTCGTTTTGCCGATAATATATAGTTCTTATGGCTGAGACCTTGGAAGACCTGAACACAATGCTCGACGATCTCCGTAGTGCTTCCCAAAGAGTGGGTCTTAGGATGAACATGGATAAGACGAAAATCATGTCGAATGCCCATGTTGTGCCCGTTCCAGTTTATGTTGGGAACACTACACTTGAAGTTGTTGACCATTATGTATATATATATATATATATATATATATATATATATATAATATTTGTTTATTGTCTTATTAAATCAGAATTGTCACTAATTATTAGTTAATTTCTTTAGTAATATTTATGTGTAAAACCATTAATTGTTATATTTTATATCTAATTGTCATTTCTTTTTATTCTCAATAAAGAGTTGGGTGAAGATTTTTATTAAATGGGACATGTTGGATATTATATTGGTAATAATCATGATGGTCTATTGCTTTATGACTTATGACTGTAATTGCCCACCGCCCAGGGGTAGCGGTAGAGTGGGGATGTTTAGCCTGCGGGCGCAGGTTTTATTTTATTTATTTATTTAAACTTTATTGCAAACAGAGCAAATGGCGGACTTAAAGCCTTAAGGCATTCTCTTCCAGTCAACCGGTAAGGGTGTTTAGGAAAGAAATCGTGGCGGCAATATTAATATAAAATAAAAATATGTAGTAAAATACCAATACATACATAAATATTATGAATATATAATACAATATAATACATATATATACATACAATATATACAAATAAGAATATAGAGCACAAATGTCAGATATGACAAGCTAAAGTGTAGAACTCATGTAATGTTCACGAACCAATCTCTTGAACACGAACTTGCTAGGGGCGCTTCGAACATTCACGGGTAAAGCGTTCCAAAGTCGTATAGCGGAAAAGGAGAAAGAGTAGGAGACGAAACCAGAAGAATGGGCAGGAATTTTCAAACAAAGATTGCTACTTGAGCGAAGGTCACGTTGATGAGAATCACCCAGAAACTGAAATCTAGATTTCAAGTATTCTGGGGTATGTGGATCGAATAAGATGTTAAAAAGCGCACATACAACCCTCAGGTTCCTGCGCTCACGGATAGGAAGCCATTTCAGTTGCTGACGATAGCGAGAAATATGGTCGTATTTACGTAATCCATATATGAAACGAATACAATTATTAAGAAGTCGATCCAATTTGTCAAGAAGGTTTTCATTAAGGTCAGAGCTGCAAACATCAGCGTAGTCAATAATAGGTAAAACCAAAGCATGTATGAGCGCAATCTTGGTGCTGGATGGAAGAAAGTACTTAAACCTGTAAAGATACCTAAGCGCATTTGTCACCTTTTGGGATACATGGTAAATATGCTCCCTCCATGAGAGACACGCATCTATTGTCAATCCAAGGTCCTTCACTTGATGCGAGTATGGTATAACATCGCTGTTATAATTTAATTTTACAACGTCATCCATATTTAATCGCGATAACTGACGAGAGCTGCCAACAATTATAGCTTGACATTTACTTGCATTTACGGAAATACCATAGTTAGACGACCATTGAGAAATCCTTTCGAGATCGCGGTTGAGTGATGTAATGGTATCGTTTAGACCGTGAGCATCACTTTGGACGTATAATTGCAAGTCATCAGCATACAGATGGAAAGAAGAGGTTAGATCAACAGTGAGAGAATTAATAAATAAGGAGAAGAGAAGGGGAGAGAGTATACCGCCTTGCGGAACGCCAGCTTGCAAATAGCACCAGTCGGACATAGTCCGGTCAATCCGTACGGCTTGCTTGCGTCCGCGAAGATAAGAAGAAATCCATGACTGGGCTGAGAAAGATAGATATCGGGAAAGCATGGTTAAGAGAATGTCGTGATCGACTGCGTTAAAAGCGTTAGAAAAATCAATTAAGACTAACACAGTCAGTCGTGAGCCCTCAAAACCATCCCGTATATCCTCTAGTACCTTAGTGAGGGCTGTAGTTGTACTATGTCCAGTTCGAAATCCAGACTGGAAGGAGTTGAGAAGATTGTTGGAGAGGATAAAGGATGTAAGCTGTTTGTGAACGGCAGCCTCAAGGATTTTAGAGAGGAAGGGGAGAATGGAGATTGGTCGGTAATGGTTAAGAGCATTAGGGTTAGGAGTTTTAGGTAAGGGAATAGCGATAGCTTTGCGCCATGCTGTGGGGAAGGTACCAGATGATAAGGAGTAATTTACTATATAGGTTAAGATGGGGAGTACGCATTCAAGCCGCAAGACTATCATAGTTCGACTGACATCGTCACAGCCTACAGCGTTTGACTTGATAGACATGATAATCTTGCGAACGTCATCCTCAGAAAGGGAGTTGAAAGAGAATTGAGGAACAGGAGGAAAGGGCACAGAAGATACATTGGCAATAGTAGCAAGTCTGACAGTGTTAGAAAGTAGAGTTACAGAGGAAAAATGCTTGTTGAGTTCGTTCAAAGTAAAGGAAGGCTTGTGAGGAAGCTGAGACTTACCAATACCGAGCGTGCGAAGAAACTTCCAGGTATTAGCTGGAGAAGATTCTAAAATGTTATTGTGGATGTAGCGGCGTTTAGCTCTTCTTACCATCTGGTTGCATCTGTTTCTAGCGATTCTAAAAGACTCCCAATGGCCGTTGGTGCGGCATCTTTTGAAAATACGAAAAGCTCGGTCCCGCCTTCGCATGGCTATTCGCACACCGGCAGTAATCCAGGGAGCTGGCGGACGTTTTAGCTTAACTTTTTTTAGGGGCGCGTGCGTATCGTATAACGTGAGAACTGCTGAGCTAAAGTAAGTCACCATATCATCCACTGAAGATGTCTCCCGGATAGGAGACCAATCTATGGCACATGCATCGCTTCTTAATTTTTCCACATCCAGCCTAGCAAGGTTACGCATACAGACTTCGGTTGGCTTCGGTTTAGTGGGTTTTACCTTATAAGCTAGATATAAAAGATCATGTTTAGAGAAACAAGGAGCAGACACTTGAGAATATGATCAGAAGAGGATGAAAGAATATGGTCAATCCAAGTATCGTCGGTGGACAGATTATGGTGAGTGGGCCCTAGAGGTAGGATAGAAAGATTGAGGGACTTAGTGAGGGACTTAAATTTACGAGAGGCAGGTGAATTCTTGAGAAGATCGGTGTTAAAGTCACCCATTATTATTTGGTGATTATAGTCAGTGGAGAAGATTTCGAGTAGTGATTCCAAGTCACTGTGAAAGTCAATGGAAGGTGGGCAGTATAATAACTCCTAGAACGACTTTTGTGCCTTTAATATCTAGTTCGAGAATTAGGTATTCCATACAACCAGAGCGAGAAGCGGATGTTGCCAGTATTTTGTGTTGAATATGTGACGCCAAGTAGGTTTGCGAGCCATGTTGGAAAGGTTTGCGAGCCATGTTGGAGAGGCTTGCGAGCCATGTTGAAGAGGCTTGCGAGCCATGTTGCAGAGACTTGCGAGCTATGTTATAGAGGCTTGCGAGCTATGTTGTAGAGGCTTGCGAGCTATGTTGCAGAGGCTTGTGAGCTATGTTGCAGAGGCTTGCGAGCTATGTTGCAGAGGCTTGCGAGCTATGTTGCAGAGGCTTGCGAGCTATGTTGCAGAGGCTTGCGAGCTATGTTGCAGAGGCTTGCAAGCTATATTGCAGAGGCTTGCGAGCTATGTTGCAGAGGCTTGCGAGCTATGTTGCAGAGGCTTGCGAGCTATGTTGCAGAGGCTTGCGAGCCATGATTGAGAAGCTTGCGAGCCATATTTGACTGTGACTGTTTTTAAGACTAATGCCCATTGTTGGCAGTAGTGGTTTTAAAAGTGACTGTTTTGTAAATTTTAAAGACCATTATGATTGTTATTAATATACCTAACATAAGTTTAGAATTGTACTTCGGGAGCGAAGTACTTGTCAGAATGGCCGTGACGGATTTTAAGTAAAGCTTTTTTCCAATTATTGTATTTTTGGCTGTATGAACATTTGCCTTACGTTCAGATAAATAATGTTTGGTAATAGTATGATCAAATCATGTATTGTTTAACATTTTATTTTGATTCAGTTCTTATAAAAATAATGTAAATATCTTATACATATCTTAGCAAGTTTTAAAAGAGTTACCATTTATTATATTTGATAATTTCACGATAGTTAGTTGTAACGCCTATCATTGGCTGAACGTATTTTCAAGAATTTAAGCAAGTAAGACTACAGTAATGAATATAACAATTATTGTAATTCATTGGGATTTAGTTTCAAAAAGATTACAACGTAATTGTCTTATAAAATATTATATCTGATATTATTTTTTCTTACAAATAGTATGGTCGATTATGATTGGTTGAAAAAATGGTGTGAGGGGTAAACATTTTGTGTTGAATTTAGTGGGTATTTAAGGAATGGAACAGGGAGCATACTTTTCACTTTTAAGTTTGGAGCACTACGGGATTTAAGTTAAGTAAATTCTTCAACACAATTGTTATTTTGAATTATATATTTTGTGTGTGAGTTGATTGTTTTTCAAAGGCTATCCGCTGTTAATTTTCATTCCCAATTTTATGATTATTCTGATTATTTGTAGTAATAATAAGTAAAGTACATTATAGACAGATTTCTTTTGCATTTGCTTGGTAACTAGTATCATAGTTTATTAAAGAGATTAACTGATAACTTTTAAGTTTATATTGTTGTAGTTTGTAAAGATTTAATTGTAAATATTATCTGATTTGATAAAGCTGACGAGTTTCTTCCGCCTGTTCTTCTCTCAGCTAAAAAAAGACGTCCGAACAGGTGGTAGGTTAAAAGAAATTGGACGATTTAATTTAATAAACATTACTTTACTTAGATTGATTTATTTTGTTTTAATTCTCTCCATGTTTCTGACCATTTCTGACACGCGCATGTGGCTACGACTTTTTTCAGATATTGTTAGGTACCGTGAGAGTAGTTTTACCCAAGTTTTAACCCTTGGAAACCCTGTACTGCTGGAAAAACTTGGCACTTGTTTCAGTATTTTCGAAAAACCTACCTTAAGTTCACAAAACGCCGTATTTTTCACCCTACTGACGCCACCAAGAAGCTTATACCTCCCTTTAAGCTTCTTGGACGCCACACTCGCTTTCTGACATCTGCCCAAAGATTAACGGCTAGCCGCACACACGCAATATTATTGGCAAACTAAAATTGACAATATTATTTATCAATATAAGGCCCCGCATACTGCAAAATATTATTGTCAATATTAACTAACAAAAACAGGCTCAATCCCGTATAGATCCTCGACTCGCGTGGAAGTGTTGTGATTGTGAGAAATGGACAAAATGAAAAAGCTGGAATATTGTTTATTTATCGTAATAAATTTGTAAGGCTAGCTGCTCACAGGCAATAATATTGTAAATGCAAAATTAACAATAATGTTAGTCAATATTGTGATCCTGCACACTACACAATATTTTTGTACATTTTTGGTAGAACGTAGGTACTTGGAAAGCATACTCAACTGTTGCGCAGTCTATAGCATTATAGGTACTCCTTCGAATGAAAAATAATTTTGTAAATCGGTTCACGGACAGTTATGTTATTGACCTAAAACCAAGAATTGTATATTCATATTCTAAGAATCACGCACATTTCATCGTTGAAATTGAACATCATTATTATGATTAAAAATAAATTATCTCATAAAATGAAGTAATATTACAATGCATAAATTGACCCTCCTATGCTTTTCCATAAGAATAAAGTTTTATTTATTCTTATGGCTTTTCCACGGAAAAACGTTTGAAATGATTGTGGACCGCGGCCCACGCGCTCAGTTGCCAGCGTCAACGACAACACAAAACATTGCTAATTGTTTTTGAAACGCTCTTTCTGGGAGGGGATTTCAAATATGACGCTTTAAAAATGAGCTATTTAGAAAAATATGTTTCCTAAAAATATGTTTTTTTTTCTAGCAGAAAGTAGACCCTTGAAATAGCATATTTTAGTTATAAAAACGATTTCGTTCTATTGTTATTTAGAACGTTGTCATTTGGAGGGTGCGAAGTGTATTCTTTACGCATTTGGAGAAAAGCGCTTTTCAGTCGCTTCGTGCATCGGGGCACAACGCTCGCGTCCCGCGTCATCTCGGTTCGTTCGACCTTATTCATTCGTGCAATCGTCTCGTGCGCCTACCGCTCACCGAGCGAGCGAGCAACACGCCTGCATTGCGTGATACGAGTACAGAGTAACGCGGGAACAGAGACTACTCAACTAAGTGAACATGGCTAATCTTAACAGCACATTCAACACTACTGAGCAAGTGATTAATAGCGGTGATATGAGTATCGACGATGGCTTCCGCATAGATCAGGAGTCACCACCACCAAACATCACATTGAGGAAGGGAAACTCAAACCCTGATTTGAAAGCCTTTCACTTGGAGTTACAATCATTTCAATCCAGCATTGTGTCCACACTCGAAAATTGGTTTTCAAAACAAGACAACAAATACAAAAAAATTATGGATGAATTCAATGAAATTAAGACTTCTATGAAATTTATCAACGATAACTTTGAAGACTTAAAGCAAAGTAATGATGATTTGAAAAATCGTGTAAAGGTTATGGAGAACAAAAGTGAGACAATTGATACAAACACGACGCGAATCAAAGAGCTTGAATTAAAACTAGATATTATGGAGCAACAGGCCCGCCAGTGCAATATAGAAATTGCTAACTTACCCGAAAAGAGAGGAGAAAATCTTGATTCAATTTTGGAAACTATTGGTTCGGTAATAAAGGTGCCTATCCACAAGCAAAACGTAATCTCGGTTCACCGTGTTTCTCAGGCAACCCCTACTCAGCGCCCTAAAAATATTATATTGAAACTGAACAACCGCTCATTAAGGGATGATATTTTAAGTGGTGCGCGCCTTCATAGGGTATTACCTCGGAACAGCTGAATATCGCCGGACCCATTCACAAGATTTATTTGAATGAACATCTTACCCTCAAAAACAAAACTCTCTTTCGTCAAGCACTCGAAACAGCGAAGAAGAACGATTTCCGTTTTGTGTAAGTCAAACACGGAACTATCCTTGTCAGTATCCTTGTCAACGAGACATCTCCAATATTCTCCATTCGATCCGAAAATGACCTGTCAAAAATCGGTGGACAAACCTAGTGACTTCTATTTTAATGACGTAGTCATTTTTTGTGTTTCTCTGTTTGCATGTATAAAAAATGTGAATATAGTGAGCTTGAAGTTATATTATTGTGAAATGCGTAGATACCAATTGTCAAGTTGCAAGAATAAAGGTAATGTGGTTTGCAGTCTCTCGGGCGTGCATTACTCTGCGCATTTTTACGTAAGTTGTTTTCTTGATAATTTTGTGTTGACTACCTGCTTGCCGCAAATATTGTTGTTTAAATGTGATTTCATTTATGATAATGGGGTCTTACTCTTGTGTTTAAAAATACAAATCTCACCTAAACATAACTATAAAATTTTTCTTACATTTAAAAATTACGTACTTATTTACAATAACATATTTATCAATATATTTGACGGGAATGCAATCTTACACTATAATACACAATATTTAACTACTTTATACATATTTAAATGTAAAAATGTGTGATAAAATTATGGTTTACTACCAAAACTGTCGGGGACTTAGGACGAAACTGAATACGTTATTTACAAATATTCTGGCTAATTGTTATGACGTAATCATACTAACGGAATCGTGGTTAATATCAAATATTAATGATTGTGAATGTGTGGATTCCCGATACACGGTGTACAGATGTGATAGGGACCGAATTGCCACTGGTAAGAAGGACGGCGGCGGTATATTGGTGGCGGTGCGTCGCGAATTCCGGGCCAGGCGGGTCCGGCTCGACGCGCACCGCGGCCTGGGCCCGCTGGACGACGCTGGTGACTCGGACATTACTCTGTCACCCTCTATCGATTATATCTTACTTAGGTTTGACGTGGGTAGTAGGCATTGTGTGATATGCGGTGTGTACATTCCCCCAAAGCAGAATATCACAACTTATTCTACCTTTTTAAATACCCTCTACTGTGAATTAATCGACGACGACTTGGACTCATTCTATCTAGTGGGAGACTTTAACGCTCCAGATACTGATTGGTGTGAATACGATCCGAATACAATTTACACTCCGATGTCATCGAGTGAGAACAATATGATAACAAAAGTATTATTTGATTTCGTTCGTTCAACTCACAGCTTTCAATACAATCAAATAAAAAATAATTTAGATTGCATTTTAGATTTATACATATCGAATGTTGAGCCTTGTACTTGTAGTCCACCGCTTAACCCTTTAGTACCCGTTGATAACTATCATCCCCCGTTTTATGTTTTGACTAACTTCATTTCAAATTGCAAAAATATTAGTTCTTTACCAGTAAGTAAATACCGCTTCTTTGAAGGGAATTATAATTTAATTAATGAACAAATTAATAAAATTGACTGGTCAAATATACTGAATTGTGGTCGTCTGGAGGACGCGGTCAGTATCTTTTATGAAAAGATATTTGAAATAATTAGGGAGCACATACCAACAAGCCTCCTGAGATCTAATAGTTATCCAATATGGTTCTCACGTCCGCTTATACATATATTTAATGATAAAGAAAAAGCCTGGAAAAAATGGAAAAAATTTAATAGCTTGACACATTATGAGGATTTTTCTACTCTTCGCCAAAGATTCAAATCACAGTGTCAAAATTGTTTTGATAAATACATAGAAAAAATTGAAGACGGATTGAAGGCGGACGTGAGAACGTTTTGGGCTTACGTTAGAAGTAACAAAGATAAATCAGGTATACCTTCTCTCATGCGTTACAGTGACGTTGAATCGGATAAGCCGGAGCAGATTTGCAATTTTTTTTCAGATTTCTTTAGTTCGGTGTATGAGACTAGCAGCTCGAGTCACGCAGACTATGACAACGTCCCCACGGGTGAACATTGTGACTTTACGCTCTCCGACTTACACGTTACTAAGGAGATGATTATAAAAGAACTCAAAAAATTAGATATCACCAAGGGTCCAGGACCAGATATTCTACCCCCTTTCTTTATTAAACACACTGCAGAATCAATAGCAGTGCCTTTGCACATTTTGTACAACAGAAGCCTTCATGAGGGTATTGTCCCTGAAATATGGAAAACGGCCAACATCACTCCGGTGTACAAAAGCGGAAATAGAAGCGATGTCACAAACTACCGCCCAATCTCCCTGTTGTCGACCTTGGCGAAGGTCCTTGAACGATTAGTACACGATTACATATATCCTAATCTACACAGAATAATAATTGAGGAACAACATGGGTTTGTTAAAAAACGTTCAACTATCAGTAACCTCATCCTGTATACTAATTACTTATTTGAATGTATGGACAATCGTGTCCAAGTAGACGCAATATACACAGACTTCTGCAAGGCCTTCGACAAGGTTGACCATGACCTACTTCTTAAGAAACTGGCATTTAATGGTATTCGAGGTAATTTGTTGAGATGGTTCTCTTCCTATGTCAGGAACAGAACTCAGCGAGTTTCTATCAAAGGACACACATCTGGAACAATTATCGTCCCATCTGGAGTAGCTCAAGGATCAATTTTGGGTCCTCTTCTTTTTGTTTTATTCGTTAACGACATAAGCCAATGCTTTAGAAATAGTAAATACTTACTGTACGCCGACGATCTTAAAATATACCGCAGAATTGCATCGCCAGCTGACTGTCAAAAGCTACAGGAGGATTTAGACCGCTTAGCAAATTATTGTAGGGTAAACAAGCTACAATTAAGTTTGACCAAATGTAAATCCATAACATTCACAAAAAAAATCGACACTATTAAACATACTTATACACTATCGGGCACCCCCTTAGAAAAGGTATCAGTTATAAAGGATTTAGGCTTATTCATGGATAGTAAACTTCACTTTGATGTTCACGTTAATCACATCGTCGATAAGGCTTTCAAAATGTATGGGTATGTAATGAGAATGTCTACTCATTTTAGAAGACCCGCATCGTACCTTCTCCTTTACAAGTCCTTGGTTAGGTCTCAACTTGAGTATGCGTCGTGTGTTTGGAATCCACACTACACCAAATATAAAAGTCAGATTGAGAGAGTACAGTCTAAATTTTTAAAGACTATGCACTATCGATGTTTTCGTTCTAAGTCAAACTACGTTTTGCTTAAAAAAATATACATGATTCCCGCCCTTGACTTGAGAAGAGCTTTATTAGACCAAATGCTTTTATATAAAATATGTCACAACAAATTTGATTGTAACCAGTTGGTCAACCAAATATATATTCGTATTCCGTATAGATCACATCCTACACGAGAGGCTCGCAAACGCTACTTATTTGCACCAGCTCCTTGTAAGACTAACGCTGGTAAGCGCGCACCTTTGCGCAAACTAATGGAACAATATAATACACACTTTGTCAATGTCGAGATCTTCGCGACTTCGCTCGCAACTTTTAGAAACAGCATTAAGTGTATCTACGAGAAAAGTCCTATAGATGAATAATTATTAATTACAACCTACTTAGTTACTGCCTTGATTTATTGATCGTTTGCTTAACATTCTGTATTATTTACTTACACAAATAGTAAAATCTGCTAAATCTCTTTTATAATAATTATGTTACCTTACTAATTTATACTTAGTACTCGTTTTAACGAAAGAATAAATTATCTAAATTGTTACAAGTCGTTCTTATCTTTAAATTCAAAATCTAAATTAGATATCTGTATAAAAAAAAATCTCTCGTTAAAACGATTAGAGTGTAGTTTCTGTTTTAATTATTATTATCACTGCCCCCCTATATGTTTTCATACTCAATCTGCGCACAATGGGGTTGGCTACATTTATAGTAATGTGTTACTTTTAAAACGTTAAAACTATTTGTGAATGTAGTTGTTTATTGTGCCAAATAAATAAAAAAAAAAAAAAAAAAAAAAAAAAAAGGGATATGTGATCGTAATAATTTTGCGAAAGCCAATTTATAGGTGAATTTTAAAAATTCCTCATAAATAACCAAGTAAATATTGATAAACAAAATATGCAGTGTTTTAGAGGTTACCTGTTATTCGCATTAAAGTAGGTAAGGAGACGTCTTTAAAACCTTCGAATGCTGGTGAAAAAACGTGTTAAATGGTACCGATTTAAGCATTTCTTAATATCTTATTTTCTCTGTAATTAAATACATTTTTGTAATTTTTGCTCTATAGGGCACTCCTTGACAATACACACAATAAGTTAAAAATTATATATGAGGCGCATTCTCATTTGATACAGCTGAAACTTTCGTGAAAGATGCCACTGACAGGCAAATTTGTAATTCCGCTTGAACAAATTGTCTTCGTATAAAAAAACTGATCATATACTATTTTTTTACCCGACTGCAAAGAAAGGGTTATGTTTTTCGCGCGTATCTTGTATGTAAGTATGTTTGTATGTAATATTCTTTATTACCTCATATCTTTCAAACGGCTGAATGGATTTCTGTAATTAAGATATCGTTAGATTTGTCTTGTCAGCCCAAGTGTTCTTAAGAAGGTGGCGTTATAAAAAAAACAACATGGCGGCTGTACGGTACTAATATACGTAGTGGAAAAAAAAATTTTTTAGAATACTGCAATATGGGTGTCAAATTAAAGGGCTTATTGTAAGGATTTCAAAAAGGTATATCATGACCGTAATATATAATAACTAAAAAGATATAAATAAAAAAATAAATTATAAACATTAAAAAACCCGCCTGCATAAAAAGACAAGTCCACTGAAAAGATGGAAACAAGATTAAATATTAAAGGCAACATAATAACATGCAGTCGGAGGCATATAATTCAAATCGTTCATAACGTCACTTTCTTAATGCATGCCTCCGACTGCATGTTATTATGTTGCCTTTAATATTTAATCTAGTTTCCATCTTTTCAGTGGACTTGTCTTTTTATGCAGGCGGGTTTTTTAGTTTTTATAATTTTTTTACTCTATACGGCACTAATTTAAGATTTTTACTTCCTAAATCTAAGGTTATCATCAATAATGCTTTCATTCTTTAGATTTCGTGTTTGAAAACACGCTAAATTCTGATAATTCGTTCGAAATCAGATATACCTACCGTCTTAATGAATTCCTAAATATAAAACTTTGCCTATTGACTAAAGGGTATATCGATGGTCTATCGTTTAATAGTAGTTTGTTACACAAGGGACGTAAACGTAAGTGAGCTATTACAGAACAAGATCCAATTTGGCGCCCGTGCGAGCGCAGCTCGCAAAGGGCGCTAATGGATCGAGTGCACCCGAGATATTTAGACGCCCGAGCGAGAGAAGCGAGCGAGGGCGAATATAGTTCGAGGGTGTAATAGCTACTTACAACCGAGGTAAGCATACTACTTTACATCATTCATGCGAGGTAAATTTAATAAAAATAAAAATAAAAATAAAAATAAAAATAGAAATAAAAATAAAAATAAAAAAAAAATAAAAATAAAAAAAAAATAAAAAAAAAATAAAAAAAAAATAAAAAAAAAATAAAAAAAAAAAAAAAATAAAAATAAAAAAAAAAAATAAAAAAAAATAAAACAAAAAAAAAAAAATAAAATAAAAAAAAATAAAATAAAAAAAAAAAAAAAAATTAAAAAAAGAAAAATAAATAAATAAAAAAAATAAAAATAAAAAAAAAAAAATGATAAAGATAAAGATAAAGATAAAGATAAAGATAAAGATGAAGATGAAGATGAAGATGAAGATGAAGATGAAGATGAAGATGAAGATGAAGATGAAGATGAAGATGAAGATGAAGATGAAGATGAAGATGAAGATGAAGATGAAGATGAAGATGAAGATGAAGATGAAGATGAAGATGAAGATGAAGATGAAGATGAAGATGAAGATGAAGATGAAGATGAAGATGAAGATGAAGATGAAGATGAAGATGAAGATGAAGATGAAGATGAAGATGAAGATGAAGATGAAGATGAAGATGAAGATGAAGATGAAGATGAAGATGAAGATGAAGATGAAGATGAAGATGAAAATGAAAATGAAAATGAAAATGAAAATGAAAATGAAAATGAAAATGAAAATGAAAATGAAAATGAAAATGAAAATGAAAATGAAAATGAAAATGAAAATGAAAATGAAAATGAAAATGAAAATGAAAATGAAAATGAAAATGAAAATGAAAATGAAAATGAAAATGAAAATGAAAATGAAAATGAAAATGAAAATGAAAATGAAAATGAAAATGAAAATGAAAATGAAAATGAAAATGAAAATGAAAATGAAAATGAAAATGAAAATGAAAATGAAAATGAAAATGAAAATGAAAATGAAAATGAAAATGAAAATGAAAATGAAAATGAAAATGAAAATGAAAATGAAAATGAAAATGAAAATGAAAATGAAAATGAAAATGAAAATGAAAATGAAAATGAAAATGAAAATGAAAATGAAAATGAAAATGAAAATGAAAATGAAAATGAAAATGAAAATGAAAATGAAAATGAAAATGAAAATGAAAATGAAAATGAAAATGAAAATGAAAATGAAAATGAAAATGAAAATGAAAATGAAAATAAAAACCGAGCCGCCACGATATCAATAATTAAGAACTTACTTATTTTTATGTAAAACATTAAATTTGTAAGGTACAAATTTTCAGAAATCCGAAAGAAGTATCAAATCATACTAGCAGCGCCAAAAATTTTGAAACTCTGATACAAATTAAAAAAGCGAACTTATAAAAACGAAATTCTCTAAGATTCCATTATTGCTTGTTACTTAATTTCGTAAATATAGGTACTTACTTGGAATTGATATTGTATTAGGTATAATAATGTTCTCAAACATGCTTGGAAATTCGAACATTATTTCAACAACCTTCTTCATGCTAAATCGGAGTTACTGGACAGACCTAGGCTAAACCGCTCCGGCAATATTTGTATGAAAATGTACTAATGGATTTTCATACAAAAATTGCGGCGTCTGACCGGCAATGTTTTTATTAAAACTCATTACACACGTGTAATTCAGAAATGGAGCTAACTTTTCAACGAAACACGAATATGGGTATCAAATGAAAGGCCTTGATGAGCGAGCACATTACATTTTTTTTTTAAATATCGTCCCCATTGTGTCAAAATTAAATAACTAATAAAACCAACATTTCGAGATATTCACGTTTTTCTGTTTTTTATATTAAAAATGGCGATACTTTTTTAAGGTGAAGATAATTTACCGTCGGTTTTTTGATAATGTTATACAATATACAACAGACTTTCTTTTATTTATTATATATTTTGCAATGATGTTACTATGTATTATTTTAAATAAAAAAATAAAAAATAAATTATTTATTTTTGCCACAAACGTATTTTACGACCAAGATGCTGTTATAATGCTTTTACACTTAGTATGTTTTGCCACAACCAAGAAATTAAGTTAAATAATAAGTACTAGAATGTACTTGTTTAATAAATGTTTAGTCAACGCAAATAAAACTTATGGGTAAGTATGGTTTTCACATAATTTATGTTAAAATTGAAATAAATAGCTTTATTTAATATTTACTAGCTCCATTTATATTTATTTACTAACTATATAAATAGCTTTATTTAAATCGGCCCCCAGTCCCCGGCAGCCCCGTTATTCCTAGCTACGGTAGCGGCTATGGTAACGGCGAGACAGGGGGTGCTAAGAATCCCCGGGTGCGGCACCAATCACGAAAACTGCACCTGGCAACCTATAACACGTGCACACTGAGGACCGACACGAAGTTAATCGAGATGGAAGAAGTTATAAGCAAGTTACACTGGGACCTCATTGGGTTCTCTGCAGTCCGAGGAGAGGGAGAGGACTCGATAATCCTCAATTCCGGTAACTTGTTATACTACCGGGAGGGCGACCAACAGTCCCTAGGTGGTGTCGGGTTCATCATCCACAAGTCCCTTGTCAACAACGAAAATACCATCGGAAGTGTGTCGACCAGGGTAGCGTACCTAATACTCAGAATATCCAAGCGGTATTCGTTGAATGTGGGGAAATTTGGAGTTGGGCAACGAAATGTCAGAGGCCAGCAGATGCTAGCCAACTTTATGGAGAAGGAGAACCTCTTGATGATGAATAATTCCTTCTTCAGAAAGCCGGAAAGCCGTAAGTGGACCTGGGTCAGCCCGAACGGTACGGTCAGAAATGAGATATATTTTATAATGTCGGCGAAAAAGCAAATAATCAATGATGTCACTGTGTTCAACGCCGTCAAGATGGGGAGCGATCACCGGTTGGTACGTGGCACATTGAATATCATCATAAAGCTGGAAAGATCTCGACCGATAAAATCAACACTCCGACCATTGCCGGCCCATATTCAAACCCTTGAGAGCTTTCAACTCGAACTCCAAAACCGCTTCGAAGACGATCTAAACAACATGGTGGTGGATACTGTCCGTACGTCCAAGTTTTTTAAGACCCGCCGTCCTAAGCTATAGAAACTCTCCGACCACACACTCCTACACATAGATCAAAGACGTGAAATGAGGCTTCAGAGTTCAGCGGATGCTCATCGTTATCGGCAGCTTAATAGACAGATATCTAAGTCTTTGACGAGCGACCTTCGCCAATTTAATACGAATCGTATTAAAGAGGTCATCGAGCGGAATAAAGGCTCCAAAGCGCTCGCGAGAGATCTGTCTATTAGGCAAAGCCAGATGACGAAGCTGAAAACTGACGACGGACGCATCATCTCATCGAAGCCTGAAATCCTGAGGGAGATCGAGAGTTTCTATGGGCAGTTATATTCTACGCAGACACCTGTTGGAAGCAAGGCTAAAGACCCCAGAGCCAAGCTTACCCGACACTATACCCTTCAGGACGTCAGCCTGCATGCAGCATCATTCATGCAGCATCATGGTATCAGGAGCCATGAGAAAAGCTCCCACGGCCGCCTTAGAAATGATACTAGGCCTTAGTCCTATAGATCTTGAAATCGAAAAGAGAGCTACAGAACAATGGTTTAAGCTGAAAAGCATAAACCTATGGATAGGAAGACACACTGATAAAGGTCACGCAGAAATAGGGAAGAAGTACGAAGAAAACCTTTCTATGATACTGGTTAATAATGACTTAATAAAAAAGGAGAGGATATTCGACAAAAAGTACAGAATAAGCATCAGATCCAGAGACGACTGGAACCTAGAACAAGACAATCTGGATAGCACCGCAGTATGCTACACTGATGGGTCAAGAAAAGAATCAACTAAGCTATCGGGAGCTGGGATATACATAGCTAAACCCAACATTAAAAGAGCTACTTTCAATCTGGGCAGATTCGCCAGCGTATTCCAGGCGGAAGTATTTGCGATACTGGAGTGTGCGCATATGATTAAAAGTGAGATAAGCGATCATAACGTAGAAAAAATAATAATATATAGCGACAGTCAAGCAGCCATCAAAGCCCTTGACAAAACGGAGACCACCTCAGCCTTGGTGAAGGAATGCAAACAAAGCATTCAGGAACTTTCAAACTTGGCTGAGGTGGAAATTGCCTGGGTACCTGGACACGAAGGTAATAAAGGCAATGAGGAAGCAGACGAACTGGCCAGAACAGGGGCTGATGAACCTTTCATTGGGCCCGAACCAAGATTGCCAATCGCACATAGAATTACTAAGAACATTATTGAAATTCGAACAATCAAAGAAACTAACCAGAGATGGATGAAAAAAAGGACTGTAGACAGTCTAAGATCTTCATCAAATCTGTTGACAAGAAGAAAACTAGAGAGTTGCTGAAACGAAGCAGGAGAAATATAAGAACGATTGTAGGAGTACTGACAGGACACTGTCCATTAAACAGACACTTGTCAGTGATCAAACGGACAGAAGATCCCATCTGTCCGCAATGCAAGGAAAGAGAGGAAACAAGCTACCACTTCATGGCAGAATGCCCGATGTACGCATCACTGCGCTGGGAGCTCTTTGGAGTGGACAAGCTTAGGACAGAGGATTTAAAGCAGTTAACGATAAGTCAACTCAGCAGGTACTGTAAGCTTACAGGTAGGTTCGAGGGTCCAACGCCGGTGGGGTAAATGATAACCCGCCTCCTCCTGCGGGGATTTGGGGAAATGGGTGAAATGGTTCCGATCAAGGTGACTGATCACCCGTCCGGCTTCGCTGGTGTCCCCCCTTCTAAATAATAATAATAAACGTCAGCCTGAACGAGATTAGTATGGCTCGCAAACAGCTGAAAAATAACAAGGCGGCAGGTGACGACTGACGACGGAATCACTACAGAACTTCTGAGAGCGGGCGGTAAGCCGAAACTTAAAGTCATCCAGAAGCTTTTCAATTCCGTCATCGTTGAGGGGAGAACGCCGAAGACATGGAACATAAGTGACGTGATTTTGTTCTTTAAAAAGGGTGACAAGTCAAGTCCCTCTTAAAGAACTACAGACCCATCTCACTTCTGAGTCATGTCTATAAGTTGTTTTCGAGAGTCCTTACGAATCGTCTCGCTCGCAGGTTCGACGACTTCCAACCTTCCGAACAAGCCGGGGTCCGAAAAGGCTTTAGCACCATAGACCACATCCAAATGCTACGGCATACAGAAGACCGAGGAGTATAATCTGCCACTTTGCTTGGCGTTTAAGGACTACGAGAAAACCTTTGATTGGATGAAACCTGGGCGGTGCTGTAGTCTCTCCAAAGGTGCCAAGTGGACTACAGGTATATTGAGGTGTTGAGGTATTTATACAAAAAATGCCACGATGTCGGTCCGAGTACAGAACCAAAGCAAAAATCCTATCCAACTGCAACGAGGTGTGACACAAGGACATGTTGTTTCTCCAAAACTGTTCACAGCTGTGTTGGAGGACATATTTAAACTCTAAGACTGGACAGGACTCGGCATCAACATTAATGGCCAGTACCTAACCCATATATGCGCAGAACTTTTTTTAGCGCCGATTCTTATGATTTTCAGATATGGCATATATTATGGACCCTAAAAAACAGCTGTAACGTTAATTTGTAATTTTCGGTTCTGAAAGTAAGTTTTTTTCAGTGTGTCGAAAACGACCCCTTGCGCATATATGGTCGTATATGTACTAGTATGGAGTAGTAATAATAAAATTGCAACACAACTTTGTTGCAAATCAGTCTTTATTATTAAGTCTAATAGGTTTAGTCTCAGTGTAATTAGAAACATTAAAATCACAATTTAATTGAGCAAGAATTTACCATTTTTGGAATGGAATTGTGCAAAACACAAGCAAAACAATCTCCCAGTACATGCGCCGTCTTGGTGAGGGCGCGTATCTGCTGAGAATCAATATACCCAATTTCCCAGAAGACAGTACAGTTTATCTTCCAAAAGACTGAAACTAGTACCTATTTTGTTTTTCAACTGCGTACACATCTTCGTTGAAAAATAGTTCAAAGAACTCTGTTAGTTCACTATTTTTATTGATGGTGAGCTCCACTCGTGGGGGTGGAAAAGACCGTCCACTTGTTGGGGAGGCAAATCCCTTTTTACCCACTTACTACTTGTGGTCTAACGTTTCGCTGTCCTCCACGTCGTGTTGATTGCGTACCAGAAATACTAGAATCATAGTCATCATCACTTCTAGCAGTAGCGGGTGGCACAGTTGAGGAAGACTCTTCATCATGACGACGTTTTCATGATTTACGTGGCCTGGCTGGTATCTCAGGCGTAGGAGCAGAAGAAGAAGAAGTAGTAATACTGACCTCATTGGTGGTGGTGACGTCATCATCACATTCTTATCGTTGCAACATAACCATTTCAGCAGGAGCATGTAATTGGTTTCCATTGAACCGTTTACATTGTCACAATCCTCTTCTCCAGAATCGTCATCAGACTCAAGTGCGTCGGCAGGAGGGTCCATGTAAACATCGATGCCCTGGACATCTTCCTCAGAATCCATGTCCTCCAGGGTTTCGATTATTTCATTTATTATGAGCACGCGTCGAGACCTCAGAAATAAAAATAAAAACGTGAAGCATGTTACCTATATGGGCAAAGGGTCGTTTTTGACCCAAATAAAAATTTTGATCGATTCCAATAAGGAAAATAAATTTTATCACTAATCACTATGTAATAATCTCTAACAGACATATTCAACTGACTATAAAACGTATTTAACCATAAAATAACCATAAACACACGAAATACTTACATTTTGCATGCGCTCGGCACGAATTTTTTTCCAGCACTTAACGTGTCCGTATTTGATTTATTAATTAAATCAAAATACTTATCCCACAAGCACTGGTGCTAATTCCTACGCAAACTTAGTTCATTAAACTAGTAGTAGATGACGCAAAAACGTAGAATAGTACAAGTTCTTACGACCTGGGATTATTAATTTATTTTTTATTTATTTAATTTAACCATTTATTTCAGGCTACTGGGCCCATACAATATATACCTTACAGACTAACATACATAATTATTAAATAAAAATACACTTAATTACTCTATTTGTTTACACGTAACGAAGGCGGCGACGTGTTGCGCAATGCAGTGTCCGGTATCCGACCGCGAAAGCGTCGGAACATGACACCCTTCGGCCAAAAATCTTCTTTCATGAAGGTCGACAGATGTTCGGTCGGTACCCTCACCACGAATGAGTTGAAGTTCACATTGTGGCGGGACTCCAACCGCTCGACCCTCAGACTGAATTTGGTCTTCACTCTGATGTACTCTCCGATGTCATCAGGCTTCGTGCTGTAGTGCAGACGAGATACATACACAAGCGTCGTCGGGATAGCCGGACGTAGAAGGTGGTTGTGTCCGGTCGGGGCGGTGCCACAAAGGTTACGGCGGGTGGGCTTCCTCTTCCTTTCCACCTTTTTGAAGCCGTCCTCGTCACACTCTTCATCCAGTCTCTGTGGATGCACAGGCTTAGAGACCGGTCGGCGTTGTTTGTCTCCCTCATTGGTACCCCGCTCGAGTTGTTGAACAGCGGGTCGGTTAGCAGCGGTGACTGCAGCGTATGCACGTTGAGGGGTCGACGTGCTCACGCGTGACGTCTCCGCCGGAGCGGAGCGGGCGGCGGCGGGGCGCGGCGCATCGCGCGCTGTGTCGGCGGCGGCCGGTGACGCATCCAAGTTCGCCGACTCAAAACTGCCGAAAGATGCATTTTGCGCCCCACGACGAGTGTTCACGTTGCATGCCTCAAGTGACCTACTTACCTCAGCGGTGTTGCTTAACAACAACACTTGGGCTCGCAACTCACTGATGGTGTTATCTGAGGCCTCTAGTTTACACTGTACTTCTGCCAGGCACGCTTTCAGGGAGGTGATATCCTTTAGCAGCCTGGTGTCGTCGACGTGGTCGAAAGTGACGGGGGGCAGCTTGTGCAGCTCCTTCGCCACGAATGTTGGCACGTCGTCAGGATCGGTCTCCTTTAGACAGGTGATGATGTCCTGGAGACTCTTCTCACCTCCATCCCTTCGTCGAGATGGCATCGCATCGGCTTTTCCGATGCTCCTGAAGAGCAGCGCCTTGCCACTGCAAATCTCATCTTCTTTGAAGTTCGACTTGCAGATCTGCACGATGCTGACCTCGTCCATAGTATCGATGGCGTTTTGAATAAAAGCCAAGGCTTCGTTCACTATAAGTTGCTGGGAACCCATAGTGATAGCGCGCAGCGGCAAATGCCGCGCGAAACGTGAATTAGAAACAATTCGCAATTAATATTACTCGACTGGCGTCGGCGATTAAAAGTAAGTTGGTACCAGAGGTATGAAAACGACCCAATGCGCATATATGGGCTAATACACCTTCGTTTTGTCGATGATATAGTTCTTATGGCTGAGACCTCGGAAGACCTGAACACAATGCTCTAAGATCTCCGTAGTGCTTCCCAAAGAGTGGGTCTCAGGATGAACATGGATAAGACGAAAATCATGTCGAATGCCTATGTTGTGCCCGACCCAGTTCATGTTGGGAACACTACACTTGAAGTTGTTAACCATTATGTATACCTAGGACAGGCAGTCCAGTTAGGCAACTCCAACTTCGAGAAATAGATCTCTCGTCGAATCCAACTCGGATGGTCAGCATTCGGGAAGCTTCGAAAAATCTTCGTGTCCGATGTACCTCAGTGTCTCAGGACGAAAGTCTATGACCAGTGTGTGTTGCCAGTGATGACTTACGGCAGTGAAACGTGGTCGCTAACCATGGGTCTCATAAGGAGGCTCAAGGTCACCATGGAGAGAGCCATGCTCGGCGTTTCCCTACGTGATCAAATCAGAAATGAGAAGAACCGCAGGCGAACTAATGTAACCGACATCGCTCGTAGGATTGCTCAGCTGAAGTGGCAGTGGGCTGGACACATAGCGAGAAGAATCGATGGCCGTTGGGGCGGAAAGGTTCTTGAATGGTAAAGGTCGCGGGAAGCCGCTGGATGCAGGCAGCGCAGGAACGATCGTTGTGGAGATCCTTGGGGGAGGCCTATACCCAGCAGTGGTGATGATATGATGATGATGATGATGATGAATATTTACTCTGCTTGTTTCATTTTTTATTCACGATACCAAATAGGCAAAACTAACTAAGTGCACTTATTGATTTTAAATTATGTACAACTAGCTTCCGCCCGCGACTTCGTCCGCGTGCATATTAGAGAAAATCCTTAGGGAACCTACAACCAGGATCCGACCAGCCGTTTTTACGTATTTGGCGGGTCCCCACTAAGCGCGCTACCTCGCGAGGCTCAACGTTTGCCGCGTTTGCCGTGTGGCGGGCCTCGCACGAGGCTGCGCGCTTGGTGGGGACCAGCCAAATACGTAAAAACGGCTGGTCGGATCCAGCCTCCTTATTGTCTAATTTTCAAAATCTATCGCAATCGCTTTCATTTGACAGATGGATGTGACACATTGCCGCATTTCTTTGGTAAGTTTTTATTTGCGCCAAAAAGAAACATCAATGTATCACATCCTGAAAGTGATTGCGATAGATTTTGAAATTAGACAATTAGCCCCCTGGTTGTAGGTTCCCTAAGGATTTTCTCTAATATGCACGCGGACGAAGTCGCGGGTGGAAGCTAGTTTATTACAATAATCAGAATTGGGTCCAGATATATCCCTCTCCCTCTCCCTCTCCCTCTCCCTCTCCCTCTCCCTCTCCCTCTCCCTCTCCCTCTCCCTCTCCCTCTCCCTCTCCCTCTCCCTCTCCCTCTCCCTCTCCCTCTCCCTCTCCCTCTCCCTCTCCCTCTCCCTCTCCCTCTCCCTCTCCCTCTCCCTCTCCCTCTCCCTCTCCCTCTCCCTCTCCCTCTCCCTCTCCCTCTCCCTCTCCCTCTCCCTCTCCCTCTCCCTCTCCCTCTCCCTCTCCCTCTCCCTCTCCCTCTCCCTCTCCCTCTCCCTCTCCCTCTCCCTCTCCCTCTCCCTCTCCCTCTCCCCTCTCCCTCTCCCTCTCCCTCTCCCTCTCCCTCTCCCTCTCCCTCTCCCTCTCCCTCTCCCTCTCCCTCTCCCTCTCCCTCTCCCTCTCCCTCTCCCTCTCCCTCTCCCTCTCCCTCTCCCTCTCCCTCTCCCTCTCCCTCTCCCTCTCCCTCTCCCTCTCCCTCTCCCTCTCCCTCTCCCTCTCCCTCTCCCTCTCCCTCTCCCTCTCCCTCTCCCTCTCCCTCTCCCTCTCCCTCTCCCTCTCCCTCTCCCTCTCCCTCTCCCTCTCCCTCTCCCTCTCCCTCTCCCTCTCCCTCTCCCTCTCCCTCTCCCTCTCCCTCTCCCTCTCCCTCTCCCTCTCCCTCTCCCTCTCCCTCTCCCTCTCCCTCTCCCTCTCCCTCTCCCTCTCCCTCTCCCTCTCCCTCCCCCTCCCCCTCCATCCTTGTCCTTGTTCCATTTTTTCTTGCTTTCTCTTGCCATATGACCCGCCCATTGCCATTTTAACTGTCTTATTTTCCTTATTATATCTTCTACTTTCGTTTTTGTTCTCATTTCCTCTGATATAGGCCGGTCTTTCAGCGTTACAATTATTAGGCTTCTTTCCATGTTCCTCTGGCATGTTCTGAGATTCAAATAGTGTTTTTGAGTCAGTGCCCATGTTTCACACTCTGTAATAAAACCATACAAATCCATTGAGTTAGGGCTCGTTTGATTCATCTTGACAAGTATTCTGTTGGGAAATAGTGTCCAGGGTCTGATGATGGAGCCGGAAGAAAACCACAGGAATTCTGTATTTAATTCCACCCTCTCACGGGCTAAGCGGTACTTCTCAGTTCTCACCCAACCAACTGCTTCTGTTATACAACGCGCAGATTCGTTCAATCATGGAGTACTGTTGTCACCTGTGGGATGGTTCTGCTAAGTATCAGCTTAAACTTCCTGAATCAATTGAAAGCAGATTGAAAGCCAGGAGGCTCATCGGCAACTCAAAATTGGCCGCGGCGGAACTTCAGAGCCTTAGTCACCGTCGCAAAGTTAAAGAGTGTGCGAGGGAACTGCACAAGCTTGTTCCTCTAGCCCCTTTCCACCATCGGGGTACAAGACGCAGGTTAGCATATCACCCTTCCTTACATAGTAGATGCTACAAGGGTGCGTACCAAGCGCTTTGCCAATACATTTGACTGCTGAAGAATGGATTACGCTGCTACTCATATGTTCCCCGATAGTTACAACCTTTGTCTCTTCAAGGTAACAGTGAATAGGCATTTCTTGGGCAAGTGTGCTACACCTTAGACCACATCCTGTTTACCAAGCAAGATGGTAGTCAAATGCCTGCCCAGTTTCCAATAAAAAAAGAAACCATACAAATTCATCGAGTTTTGGGTCGTTTGATTCGTCTTGACAAGTACTCTGTTGAAAATAGTATCGAACCCTGGTGTGATGGTGAAGTCGGAAAACACCAGAGAAAAAAGCACAGATTAGACTAAAAAGCAAAAAATAAATATTTATTGAAAAAAACAAAAAAAAAACGCGTTTTAAAAACGAACTAAAAAGTATATAAATCGGACTCAATTCAAAACATACTAATAAAAACGGACTAATAAATATAAAATAATTACCTACGTAAAGATTTATGGCCCTATAAAGAAGTTTTAAACCTAAAACTGTGGGGCAAATGCAAGTCAATTGATGATAAATCTTACAAAATTCGCCCCATTAAACGAAGCATTTAACGTTGGTTTAATTTCAAAAATAAACAATATTTAATAACTACGACCACCTGTTTTACTTTACAGAAATATTCGAATAATATTCGAATATATTCGAATACCTCCTTAAAAAAAATCAAATATTCGAATATTGATTTCGTCGAATATTTGCAAGCCCTAGCCGGGACCAACGGCTTAACGTGCCTTCCGAGGCACGGAAGAGCTCGAGATAATACATTTTTGGTCACCCATCCCATGACCGACCCATGCGTGAAATTAGTCCAATGACATAAAACAACCACGCTAACAGAAAGATTACATGATCAGTCTGGCATCAGTCTGTATAAACTTTTTTTTTTTGCATACTGAATATCGTACCAGACTGATGGAATGGACTGGCACGACCGAACGTTCAATCTCCCTCTAATAGATACAAAAGAACCCAAAGAACTTGTACTATTATGTATTCTGTGCCAAAGATAAGACACCAAATATAAGGAACCAAAATCTGTGCCAAATATAAGGAACCAAAGTTATGCTGTGGGCCTCCTATTAGACATGTCGAAGGCATATGATAGGGTATCTCATTCCATACTACTTTCAAAACTCTCCAGTCTAGGCATCCGAGGTCAAGCTTACGAGTGGCTCAAATCTTACCTCAACAACAGAAAACAATTAGTACAAATAGAACATTTCGATGAAGAAAGTGGTGACCTGCATAGCATAGATTCAGAAATAACAACTAGGTACCAACTGGTCTATACCTCAAGGAAGTGTCGTCGGATGCATCCTTTTCATTATTTACATTAATGACCTTCCCAAAATTTGTAATCAACTTTGTGTATTATTTGCTGATGACATATCCGTATTATTCGAATGTCCTAAAAACAAACCAAATTTAGAGAACATAGACCAAACCCTTAGAAACATAAACTCTTGGCTCCAAAAACATAATCTAGAAACAAATTGCAATAAATCCAAACTAATACAATTCAGACCCTATCAAAAAAGTCCACTAAACCTCAATAAAATATCGAATACACTAAATATTAATGAAGTAACAGAATTTAACTTGTTAGGTCTAACATGTTGCTAAAATAAAAAACAAACTCTCTAAATTTGTTTACGGCCTTAGTGTAATTAAATTAAATACAAATACAAAATGTGCATTATCCGCATACTATGCGTATGCATACGCGTGGCTTAAATACGGAATCGTAATGTGGGGCCATAGTATCGATGTTAAGGATCTATTTATAACTAGCGGCCGCCCGCGACTTCGTCTGCGTGATAAGTTTTTTTGCTATCCCTCGGGAACAATACTTTTTTTAGGGATGAAAGGTACCCTATGTCCTTTTCTGTACCCATGACAACGTGTATGCAAAATTTCATGATGATCGGTTCAGTAGTTAAGACGTGAAGGCGTAACAAACAAACAAACAAATAAACAAACAAACGGACTTTCGCATTTATAATATTAGTAAGGATACAAAAGAAATGCCTCCGCATTATTGTAAACATTCGGCAAAGAGTGAGTTGTAGACCGTATTTTATTAAACACAACATATTAACTTTAACATCAATATATATTTTTTTAGAAACAGCAACATTTGTCCATAAAAATAAAATCCTTTATGAAAAAGTTAAAAGTGAGCGAAGGAAAAACAAACTCATACTACCAGAACCAAAATTAGAATTATTTAAAAGCAGCCCTTATTATAAATCCATACAAATATTTAATAAACTACCCCCATCTATAACAGAAACAAAAGACTCAAAATTATTTACCAACAAATTAAAGTCATTATTATTACAAAAATGTTAAAATGTAAAAAATTTAAGTTAAAATCGATTTAAGAAATTCATTAAGTACAACTATATTAAAATTTGTAGTTCCTACTAGTCTTAAGTATTAACAATATTTTGTAAAATTAAGGAAAAAAATATTGAATTATAATTAAGTAAGTAAAATTTACTAAAATTGCCATACCCTTGCCGGGTGCATGTATAGCTATTATAAGTCTTATCTTGTAAGTGTGTTACATGTATGCAATAAATAAATATAAATAAATAAATAAATAATTAAATTTATTGTGTAACTATGGCTCTATGGAATAGCTCCATACAAGGGTCTGACATGCTTTGATAGAGCGAGATCGTCTTATTGAGATTCCTATAGGAGGAAATAGAGAAGAGTGTCATGTTTTATTTCTATCACCGACCGGACTTTATTTCATGGTCGGGTTATAGGCACAGTTCAACTAGGCAAAACAAACAAGTGGGGTTATATCAAAAGTGCCAAAGAAATTAAAGGTTTTGTGGATTACTACCTAATTTATACATAAAATTTATTAGAAATCGAATGTGTAGTGTTTATGTCCAGCCTACAAAATATGGTGGGGTGTTCAATATTTGGCTGCAAAAGCAACAAATAAAGAAAAGAAGCGGGTGTTACATTTCATGCGTAAGTACACTTTTCTATATTTTGATCACGTATTTCTTTCTCAAATCTCACAGGAACCAAGTTTCTGAGCTAAATCATTAGTTATATCATGAAAAACCTGATAAATAGAAAAAACTAAAAATTATTTCTAAAAATAACCTCGGAAACATTTGACATGCAAACCGGTAAAATTGCGTATTAATCTACGTAATAGAATTGCCAACTTAGCATTGACATCCACTAAAGTCAGTAGGTTTATAAATCGATTTCCGGATGCCTACCCCTATAGAAATTTTTCCCCAAAAATTACCCCATATTTCAGGGAATTTCAAGCGATTTGATTTTTCCAGATTTCCGACGGAAGATAAAATACCTACCTTATAACACCCCAATTTGCGTTGCATCGGGGGTTAAAAATGTCTTATAAAAACTATATTTTAAATATAGTAACCTTTTTTTTCAATAAAGAAATTACCTGTTTTAATTTAAAGTTTATCATTTTATTCCATTAACCACACAATCTCATATCTGCGCATTCTTATCTGCGCGAAGTTACGGGGCGGGGTTTTCTATATACCGACTACATTTTAGGGTAATTTTTTTGCGATCATGGCAGCCCTAAATTTTGACGTCATAATATATCTATCTCATACACCCGGTCGCTCGGTGGCGCATCTACCCCTTTTTAATATACCTACTATATCTATGACTCCATAGAAGCCAGTAGTTTCTTTTTACTCATGTGGTATAGGTACTCTTTTGTACTTGTTCATGATGCGCGCTTGTTCCAAATTCAAATAATTTTTATTCACTCGGTGAATAAAATCGCTTATTATTCACTCTTATCGTTGAATTAAACGCACTTTTTAGAGTGGCGATGGTAAAAAGTTACTTATTGACTTTGTTTGTATTAGCGACGCACTTAGATGTAGTTATTTAATTAATTGAAAAGTTATTCAGTTTTTCCACGTTAATTCTACAACTAGTTTCACTAAACTAAAGATATCTTGCAGATATCTACCGTATCGCAACGAGATAAAGACCAAAATATAACTAACACTTTCTACTTTACAAAAAACGGAAAAAGTGAATTTTGCCAAAAGTGTTAGTTATTTAATCTTGACACGACGGGGAAGATATTCGATATATCGGTATCACGCGAAAGACCTTGATGAGCACATTTTAAAAAAATTAAGAAAAAATTTTTTTTTTGCAATATGGGTATTAAATGAAAGGCATTGATGAGCACATTCCAAAAATATGAAAAAATGTAGTAAAAAAAGTTTTTTTTAAATACGGGTATCAAATGATGAGCACCTTGATGAGCACATTCCAAAAAACTGAAAAAAATAAAATTAAAACGAAATTTTTTTTTGCAATATGGGTATCAAATGAAAGACCTTGATGGGCACATTCCAAAAAAAATCTTTATTTCTTCTTTTTTCAATTACTGTAATTTGAAATAAAAATAAAAAGTTAAAAATACTACCTACTTGGTTTGAATTTCCGCGCATTATTTGAGAAAAGTAATTACTTTCCTGCAACATTTGAATTTTCCCTTTTGAATACATTTTGAAAAGAAAAAGTACCTAAATATCGTTTCAGCCACTCTTTCTTCGAATACTTAAATAAACTTTCTAGGAACATCCGATTCTGATAACAATTTATTTTTAAATGTTACAATTGGCAGTGAGGCCAAGGAATAAAAAGTTGTACTTCCCTATGCTTCTACGCATTTCATGAGTATTGCGCGTGAGTCATGCGTCGCCGACGTTTTTCTCTGGAGCGATCCGCCGATCCCATTTATAAAAATGGCGACAGTCAAAGATTAAACAAAATACGTACAGATGACAGTTTTATTAACAACAAGCGAATTTTGATCTACCCGTAGACCCGTTTTATTGGTTCCGGATAGGATAAGTCACAATTTAAGTGGTCACTTTACCTACTGGACAGATCATTGCATAGAAATTCTGTTCTATTTGAAAAATTAAAACAAGATAGGTAGGTAGGTACCTACTTAGCGCTAACTATTTTCTCTTTACGTTATTACTTTTCTGCAACCGTCAACGAAATCTTTCAACTAAAAATAACTAAAAAGAAAGCTAAAAGAAAACTAAAAAGCTCAAAATATGTAAACGTAGCGTTATGGTACTAACGTTAAGTATTTTAAGATTCAAGCTCTCGATATCTCAGCAATATGAATGTTTCGAAGTTCTAAGAAAAGAATCCTTAAGTGTTTCTAATCAGCTGTCTTTCAAAGGAAATCATGATAAAATTCTAACGCGCCTGCAGCTCGACCGCCGAAAACTATCGCTTTGACTCTGGCTTTCATTTTCGACGCCATCTTGTCTTTTGCGACCGCCGAGGAAAGCTTGAGCAAGAAATAACCTTACTTTTTCTGAAAGCCAGAGTCAAAGCGATGAACGAATGGAAATGTATGGATCTGACAGATAATCGGCACCGCCGAATTTTTTAAGATGGCGGCATAGCTGTCATGAAAGCTTTTCCTTATGTCATGAAAGCGATACCTTATGTCATGAAAGCAGTTGCTGTTTTCTCAAAGCTTTCACTAATAATTCAGTTTTTTCTCATTTGTGAGCTGTATTTATTGCAGAAATTGATTTTTTTAAGGTTTTCAGTGTTATTTTGTGGATACTAAGTGGATACTGCATAAGGTTTGCTATTTTTAACATATTAATATTATGTCGACTTCTCGTTTAGTATTTTTGTTTATTTGTTTGTTTTTCTGTTTTAGGTAAGAAAGTCCGTCCCAAATTTGTTGCTAGTTGAAGCCGATGAAGAAAGAATGAGGGAAATACTGATGCTGTGTAGGAGACAGCTTCGGGAAGACAGCATTCCCATACTATGATGATTCCTATCCCAGCAGCTGTCGGAGTGGACGTTTGTCGACACCTTTCGCTTGGGAAAGGTCCATTTTATGACGCTTTGCGAAGATTTGATGCCTCTTTTGCAACCAACTCAAAGAACAACAGCTATTAAGCTAGAGATCAAGGTGTTTATCATTCCAACACTAAATACAAAGGTGATATTTTATAAACAACTAAACTTTATCATCATTATTACCTGTCATTGCACTGTTGTTACAGATCCTCGCTGCATCTCAATTTTATGCCGGTTCCTACCAAAGGTGTGTAGGCAATGATTTTAGCCTTGGTGTATAACAGAGGTTACAGAGGTCTATATCTGGATCATCTAGCGCAGATAACTGATGCATGAAATCAACTACAGATCCTGAGGCTATATCACTTTCATAAGAACAGTATGTGAACGCAAAGCAGTTGCAATAAGGTAACCATGTTTTAGTTAGCTTTCTTAAGCCACGTTGACATGATCAAAGTATACTTGGACCAAGTAAATTGGACAAAGTAGCTTTGATGAAAGGATACAGGTTGACACCATCCAAGTGTACTTGGACAAAGTAGCTTTTTGTATACGGCGACGTCCAAGTGAACTTGGATTGCACGTTTACATGATCCAAGTAGTGTCCAAGTAGTCGTCAAAACCACTTGGTCCAAGTGTACTTAGATCATGTCAATGCAGCTTTACCAAATACCAACCTACTTGCTTCTAACCAGAGGTCCAGAATTTACAACCTCTGGTATTGTTGTAGGTTCAATGATCATTTTGGATTTCTTCAACAGAAAGATGCACAACTCTCTGAATGTCTCTGTGATAAGAAATAATTATTTTTAAAATGTACCTATAGTTATTTATTATTAAGTAGTTTAAAATAAGTTTGTTTTCAGATGTATGATGCAGATTTACGCATCTTGCATGTAGATGCATTATTTGGTGGTGCAAGCCATGACTCACACATTGGGAACCTATACCATGTGAAAGCTGGAATGCAAAGAGTCCATGAGATGAGACAGTTCTTCTGGTTCTTGGGTAAGTGCCATCATAAAACAATTATTAAACTAATGTTAGGCGGGGATTAGGACTGATCACCGACAAGCCATTCAGCTGAAACTTATTTCACCGATAGTACATTTATTCAAACGCAATTTTATCGAAAGGGAAATAAAATCATGCATGTAAGTAAATCAATTTGTCAAACCAAATCAAAATAATTTGTCATAATTATTTATCAATAAGATTCAGGTACACTTATTAGGCTAAATAAAAATAAAGGTAAAGTCATTATTTTGCTAAATAGGTAATTTGCTTAAATATATTCTTTGTTTTATAGTAATATTTATTATAAATAAAACTTTAATTGAAATTACTTTATTTCCCTTTCGATAAAATGGCATTTGAAGAAATGTACTTGCAGAAGGGCACACAGGGAATTACCAAAAGACTTAATTAACCCTTTAACCGCCGGTCAGATTTATCCAACAAATATTTTTAAGTAATAAATACTAATTAAAAATATTTGTCAGATAAATCCATTCCTATATCTGATAATAATTGAACAAAAAAGAATACTACAATTTCTTATTATTTACAGACGAAAATCAAGAATGCCAGGCCCAGCGCGGAGAGAATAGGAGAAGCAAGACTGCAATATGGATTAGTCCAAGTCATCATCATCATCAGCCTACCATCGTACACTGCTGAACATAGGCCTCTCCGAGTCCACGCCCCTGAGTACGATCCGCGGCTGTACTCATCCAGTTTACGCCAGCCACCTTGCGAAGATCGTCGCTCCACCTCGTCCGAGGGCGTCCCACACTTTTGCCGATACGCGGTCTCCACTCCAGAACTCGTCTGCCCCAGCGGGCATCGGTTCTACGGCTTAGTCCAAGTATCTTAAGTCATTTGTTTCTTGTAAATATTATTAATTGATTAGTGTCTTAAGCCATTTGTTATTGGATTTATATGATTAAGCACACTAGCTTCGCCATTGGATCGAGAATCATAGTTCTTAAATAAACACGAAATTTTGAATTATCTTTGTAGCTCCGAAAAAGCTTTGTGGTACTTTTTATCACTTAAACAATATTTTCTGGCCTGCCTTTTAGTTTATTTATTTATACTTTTAACAATAAAACTCCATTAAACTAAACGACAGTATAGAAAATATTGTTTAAGCGATAAAAAGTACCACAGCCTTTATGGAGTGCACTGCACTACAGACAGAGAGATAATTCACAATTTCGTATTTATTTAAGCACGTTCTAAAGACGGCGCTAGTTTGCAGACTGCGCGCCCTTAAGGCCATCCGCACATGGCTCGTAAGCGTACTCGTCTCTTAAAGACGCGACGAGTACGATACGAGTAGAGTTCTACACACGAATCGTAGCGTAGGCGTAGATATTGTTCCAAAATATAAACTACAGCTTCACGTTGACGGAAATTCATCACCAAACATATAGAAAGTATTTTCTACGTCTGATTTTTTACGCCAGTACGCTACGACGACTATCGTATTGACAATACAACCTCATACGATACGCTTACGCTACGACGCCGTGTTCGGACTTCTTTGGACATGTTCGTGCTCGTATTGCTCTCGTACGACGCGCGTATTACGATACGCTTACGCTACGACGCCATGTGCGGAGGGGCTAAGTAATTTGTTATTATATTTATACAATATGTAGCAAAAACTGTCAGATACTGAAGCAGGTGACGGTGATCCATGGAACATAGGTCACAACACGAAAATAATCACACTCCCATACAAAATGTATTGGTCAGCTGACCAATTACAATGGAAAGGCGAAAAAAAATTCGAAAATGAATTTTCCGAACGACAGCATTCTCTCCTTCTCCTTGGAGAACCGAGGAACATTTTCCTTGGAGAATGTTGTTCAGCTTCAGTTTTAGCAACACTATCACCTGTTTCAGTATCTGACAGGGTTTTTGTTACACCCCCGTATTAGTATCTGAACTAAGTCATTTATTATTTTTATGTAATTCATAGATTTTTTTTGTATGGTTGTATGATTGATTGGTTTCACTTCGTATTCAAAAGTTTTGAGAACGCACGGAGTCTCCAGTAGCGCCGCCAACTAATAAAAAAAAACATTACAACGAAATAACTATGTTTAATACAATTCTAAAACGTATACAAACTAGGTGTAGTAGTAAATTTTTTTTGTATGCTTTAATTCTTAGTATAAATGTTTTCGCTTGTAGTTACAATCAAGATTAACTACACAAATACATTTAAACCAAGAAAAAACGCATACAAAAATAGTTTACAACTTTCCTAGTTTTTATACGTTTCGGAATTTTATTAAACATAAATAGATATTTCGTTAAAATTATTTTTCTTGATTGGCAGCGCCAGTGGTCAAGCTATAATAAGGCCGCGCAGTCTGCACAATAGCGCTGCCATTGGAACGAGAAGAATAGTGCTTAAATATTAGACGAAATTGTGAATTATCTCTCTGTAGTGTGCTCCGTAAAGTTTTTTGGTACTTTTTATCGCTTAAACAATATTTTCTAGTCTATCGTTGAAAATACAAAATTGTATTAGGAAATCCTGTAAGGATACCTGTATTGTGTTAATTTTTTTTAATAAAAAATAAAATTACATTTTGTATCTGTAATTACAATTTCTGTACCTTTTTAGGGATCCGTAGTCAAGCCAACAAGGAACCCTTATAGTTTCGCTATGCTACCTAGGTAAACAGTTTGCTTTTGGATACATGAAAAAAATTGAGGACTACTGTCCTCAATTTTAAACAATCCAAAACATAATAGCACAGAATACATAATAGTATAAGTACAGTAGTAAGTACATAATAATAATAATTGATTTAAAAGCAACAGTATCACTGCTACATCGGCTTACAAGTTTTTGTTGACGAGTATAAGAGGAGTACCTACTACACTTAGTTGTAGACGTAAGTTTATAGCCAATAAGGTATGGTATGAGGTTACTACGGAACCTATATACCACCACACTGCACATGGCCCGACATGCACTTGGCCGGCTTTTTTTATTACAAAACTACTAATCACAAGTAAAACAACTACTCTATGATTAAGAAGTAACGTTACGCAATTGCCGCGATTCTTTTGCATTATATTTATTATTTATAGCTTTTACGCCTGCCTTATTGTGAAGAGCAACGCTTATAGTAGAATTTTGCGCTTAGAATTGGAGGCAGGCGTTTTTGCTTATTTTAAAGATTAATATTTTTACATTAAATCAATATTAGATTTATAAGGGGGGTTTTTTGTGTAGGTACTGTGGAGATTCTATCCCTTAAGGCGATTCTCACACTGTTCCGCGATCCTTCGCGGGAGAAATATTAGTCTCCTCAAGTGGCGCCCTCATTTTAATTATATTCATTGCTCGCTAAGTACGTTATGTACCTATTGAAAATTCAAACGTTGAGATTGATGGAAAGGTTTTATAGTTTATTTACAAACAATAACTTCTGTAAAATATAGTTCGTTGTAGTAGTAGTAGTAGGCAAAAGTGCCAAAAGTGGCCACTTTTTGCTTTTTGGCCTACTACTACTACAACGAACTATATTTTACAGAGGTTGTTTGTAAATAAACTATAGAAGCTTAGCTTTAATCTCAACGTTTGAATTTTAGATAAATTATGTATTTAGGGAGCAATAATTTTAATTAAGGTGAGGGCGCCACGGTAAGAATACTACGATTAGTATTAGGGCGACGAACATTAAAGCGATCTTTAATGTTCGTCGCCCCGTCGTCGCGGAGCCAGTCACCGAATAATTTCTGAAAGCATTACAACTATAATAAAACTAGCGACCGCCCGCGACTTCGTCCGCGTGGACAGTTTTTCCTCTATCCCTTGGAAACAGTTCTTCTTTCGGGATAATAGGTAGGTCCCTTATGAATATTAACATAAGGGACCTACCTACCCACGAGGGTACAGATAAAAACAGGGTTAAATACCCTCTTTCTCTGTACCCCTGACAACGTGTATGCATGATGATCAGTGGCGTAACTTCCATCTCGCAAAATAGTACCTACTGTACTGTACCCGAGGGATAACAAAAAACTTTCTACGCTGAGGAAGTCGCAGGCGGCCGCTAAGGATGTTAGGTATTATGTTATAAATAAAATGTTTGTCTGGAGAAAAGTGAAAAAAAGTTAAAGGAAATGATTGTTTTTATTAAAGTAACAAGTAATTAAATTAATGTGGATAAACATTGCTTGATTTCATTTATTCCCCTAATTTTGTACGTATAATACTCGACATCGTTTAATTCTCATTACATTACAAAAACGTAGTCTGTTCGGAAAGAGAACCGACTTGGGATTTGTGCTTGATCACCGTTTTTGTCATGTTGACGGCACTGTTATACCTACGTAATTAATTATGGTGCGTGCGACTATCTTGTCTTGATAGATACTTGATATTACAGTCGCACTAAAACGTTAAAGTGCTGTCAACATGACAAAAACGGTAATCAAGCACAAATCCCAAGTCGGTTTTCTTTACGAACAGACTATGTACATATTGTGATAGAAATTAAAAAAAACGTCAACAAAACACGCACGGGCGGCGGCGTGCCTTAAAATCAACTTTCCGCACGCTGCTGTACTGTCATCGAAAACACACATTTTTGAGCAACTGTATTGAAAACAATTATGAAATTAGATGAATCTGATGCAAGCTAGAGGTTTAGAAATTAATTTTCTTCTTTGCTCTCAAATCTCTCGCCTTTCAATTTTTCTTTGATTTTGGGAAAGAAGTAACAACTCTGATTATGGCGGAGAGTATATTATATTTCCGCTACGTTCGATCTTCTTCTAGCCGCCGCTCCCCTAGTCCGCGTCGGGCTCCTCCTCGCGGACGCGCCGCTCCGCTCCATCCAGCGCCCCCCGCGCCGCGCCGGAGCCGCTCCTGTAACGATTACATATCTCTTAGTAACTGCATGTGGCAATGGCAGGATCATTTCATACATACAGCCAATAAGGTACTACCCTATTTGACTGATTTTTTAGTAGTGTGGTTTAAGCGAGATTATATTTTGTCATCCTGCTGTTGAATGGTAGGTATCAAAGAAAGGTTACAAAAATACCGAGACAACTAAGTAACGTAGACAAGTTGCCGGAACAGATAGTCTCAGTCAACAAGTTAAACCAATTTAAGAATAGATTGGACAAACATCTACTAAACAAAAGTTAAAATAAAGCAGAGATTGCAGGATACAGGCACTATCAGTTGCAACAACTGCTCGCCTGTTTAATAATAATAATAATATTCCTCTAAGATACACTTTCCTTGGATGAATGGATAATATAGTTCAAAAGACTCACTTTGTGGTCGGGATCTCTCGGCGGGAGAAGCGTCGGCATCCACACTTGTCCTGATAATATTGTGCCTCGTCTTCGCTGAAACAAACACACAATGTCTTAATGTCCTCTGTCTGCCAGTGAAAGTCGGTTAAAATTGGTTCAACTATTTCGGAGATAAGACCCAGACAAACATCAACTTACTTAATTTGTAGATAATGATTTTTTGTTTTGTTTAGAAATTCCTTTTAGAAAACTATGTGAACGGGCGCTGGATGGGCCTGCAGATGCAGCCTGCGACAGGCCTATAAATGCAGCCTCATCAACTGAAAATGAAAATGTATAGATTAAACAATAGCTTATAATATTAGCAGTTTTGGCTGAGTGATGATGAGTCAATCAGTCAGACAGAACTTTGTCTCTCATAATTAAATTAATGAGTTCTCCTAACTAATGTAATCAAATGTGAAAGTTAAGAATATAAATGTGTAGTGGACAGATTACAAAGTACACAACAAAAATTAATATGTAGTGTACAAATTTGTAATATCTTTGTATTTATCTACATTCACAAATAAATGAAATTTAAAATACAGGTAAGTAAGTACTCTACTAAAACGCAAGAATGAAATTGAAACAGTATCATATTAAAATTTCTTTATTCCCATCTGGATCTGCCCCCGCTACCATGGTGGCAAAGCTTGAAGGAGGCAGATAAAATTGATGCATTTGCTGCAGCAACAAATGGGTATCGACTCAGCTTGTATATTAATATTGCTTTGCCCAAGGACAGAGCGTAGATATTTTATCAGAAACAGACATTTACTTAAGTATTCACAAAGATACGTTGTGGGAAATACAAATTAAGAATATCCATATACATAATATATTATTAAGCGAGTGAGGTGCATTTTGCTGAGCTTTCAAACTTTTGACACACTAAATAGTAAAGGAACACTTACTTGTTTCCACTCCTTGACACTTCTAATATTATTTACTGCATTTAAACTTGAGGCCAATGCCTCCCTCATGGCTAAGCTAAGCATTGGTTGCTCAGCCTGCGAGCCACCCAGTTGCGTGGCTCTGGCTGCACTCCATCCATGCCACCAATACCTCCACCTGCGCCTCAGACTCTTAACGTGTTGCAGGCATCTGAAATGCGTTAAAAGAAACTAAAAACCTATAAAGACAAGCAAAATGCAAGTGGTTAACCATCGGCAGAAAAGCTTTACCCTTTTGTTATAAAAGCACCATATACAAAGAAGTAACTTTTGTGCGTAAATCTACGCTTCGATTAGTTCGATTAAATTCTATTCTTTGAAGATAATAATATGAGATCACCTCGAACCTAGTCCCAAAACAAACTATTCGCTAACAATAACAATGATATAAAAGTCGCTAACTTCCAGTTTAGTATTCATTTCAATTTACTGTTTGCCATGATGCTTCTTAAAAAGTAAGTAAGTACGTACCTTAGTTAGTAAAACTGAATCCAATTAATTATAATCACAAACAAAAATATTTATTTTACTATAAATGTTTTTTAGGTTAAAAGTAATAAATGCACAGAGTACTTTCCCCGCGTTCCGAATCACGCTCACAGCGCTGTTAGCGCGTATCCGACCAAATTAAATAGTCACAAAATATGCCACAACTAGGGTATTTGTATACCTTCTTAATTTAATGGATTATACGCTAACAGTGCTGTTGGCGTGATTTGGAACGCGGGGTTTGTATTGAATAAATGTCAACATAACGCGTTTTATTATGCTTATGCAATTTATAACATTTTATTAATGTATCGACAAATTTACCTAACAGAGCTAACAAATGATACATATAATAACCGTTTTTGTTAATTATAGTACTTTTAAAATAAATCCGGCATTCTATTTAGTCGAAAACTGAAATTGATTCAATTGATTCACTATGATTTTGAATCATAAATGCGCAAACGAAACGCAGACTCTCGTCATTCAATAAGGTTCATTCGCGATTGCTTTAGCAAAGCTTTAGCCAGACCCAGAGCACGGGAAATCTCGGCGGTCGCTGAAAGCGATAGCTTTAGCCAGAGCATTGCTTTGGCTCTGGGTCTGGCTAACGCTATCGCTTTGATCTCGGCGGTCGCACTGCAGCTAGCGCGGCGCGCGGCGAGGCAGGCAGCGCGGCGCGCGGCAAGGCAGGCGGCGCGGCAAGCTAATTCGGTATTCACTGCGCGCTATCTCGATGTCGGCCTCTCAGCTCGACGACCGCGCAGTGATTACCGAATTCGCTTGCCGCGCCGCCTGCTTCGCCGCTTGCCGCGCTAGCTGTGACCGGCAGCTCGACCGCCGAAAACTATCGCTTTGACTCTGGCTTTCATTTTCGACGCCATCTTGTCTTTTGCGACCGCCGAGGAAAGCTTGAGCAAGAAATAACCTTACTTTTTCTGAAAGCTAGAGTCAAAGCGATGAACGAATGGAAATGTATGGATCTGACAGATAATCGGCACCGCCGAGTTTTTTAAGATGGCGGCATAGCTGTCATGAAAGCTTTTCCTTATGTCATGAAAGCGATACCTTATGTCATGAAAGCAGTTGCTGTTTTCTCAAAGCTTTCACTAATAATTCAGTTTTTTCTCATTTGTGAGTTGTATTTATTGCAGAAATTGATTTTTTTAAGGTTTTCAGTGTTATTTTGTGGATACTAAGTGGATACTGCATAAGGTTTGCTATTTTTAACATATTTATATTATGTCGACTTCTCGTTTAGTATTTTTGTTTATTTGTTTGTTTTTCTGTTTTAGGTAAGAAAGTCCGACCCAAATTTGTTGCTAGTTGAAGCCGATGAAGAAAGAATGAGGGAAATACTGATGCTGTGTAGGAGACAGCTTCGGGAAGACAGCATTCCCATACTATGATGATTCCTATCCCAGCAGCTGTCGGAGTGGACGTTTGTCGACACCTTTCGCTTGGGAAAGGTCCATTTTATGACGCTTTGCGAAGATTTGATGCTTCTTTTGCAACCAACTCAAAGAACAACAGCTATTAAGCTAGAGATCAAGGTGTTTATCATTCCAACACTAAATACAAAGGTGATATTTTATAAACAACTAAACTTTATCATCATTATTACCTGTCATTGCACTGTTGTTACAGATCCTCGCTGCATCTCAATTTTATGCTGGTTCCTACCAAAGGTGTGTAGGCAATGATTTTAGCCTTGGTGTATAACAGAGGTTCAGAGGTCTATATCTGATCATCTAGCGCAGATAACTGATTCATGAAATCAACTACCCTGAGGCTATATCACTTTCATAAGAACAGTATGTGAACGCAAAGCAGTTGCAATAAGGTAACCATGTTTTAGTTAGCTTTCTTAAGCCACGTTGACATGATCAAAGTATACTTGGACCAAGTAAATTGGACAAAGTAGCTTTGATAAAAGTATACTTGGATACAGGTTGACACCATCCAAGTGTACTTGGACAAAGTAGCTTTTTGTATACGGCGACGTACAAGTGAACTTGGATTGCATGTTTACATGATGCAAGTAGTGTCCAAGTAGTCGTCAAAACCACTTGGTCCAAGTGTACTTAGATCATGTCAATGCAGCTTTACCAAATACCAACCTACTTGCTTCTGACCAGAGGTCCAGAATTTACAACCTCTGGTATTGTTGTAGGTTCAATGATCATTTTGGATTTCTTCAACAGAAAGATGCACAACTCTCTGAATGTCTCTGTGATAAGAAATAATTATTTTTAAAATGTACCTATAGTTATTTATTATTAAGTAGTTTAAAATAAGTTTGTTTTCAGATGTATGATGCAGATTTACGCATCTTGCATGTAGATGCATTATTTGGTGGTTCAAGCCATGACTCACACATTGGGAACCTATACCATGTGAAAGCTGGAATGCAGAGTCCATGAGATGGGACAGTTCTTCTGGTTCTTGGGTAAGTGCCATCATAAAACAATTATTAAACTAATGTTAGGCGGGGATTAGGACTGATCACCGACAAGCCATTCAGCTGAAACTTATTTCACCGATAGTACATTTATTCAAACGCAATTTTATCGAAAGGGAAATAAAATCATGCATGTAAGTAAATCAATTTGTCAAACCAAATCAAAATAATTTGTCATAATTATTAATCAATAAGATTCAGGTACACTTATTAGGCTAAATAAAAATAAAGGTAAAGTCATTATTTTGCTAAATAGGTAATTTGCTTAAATATATTCTTTGTTTTATAGTTATATTTATTATAAATAAAACTTTAATTGAAATTACTTTATTTCCCTTTCGATAAAATGGCATTTGAAGAAATGTACTTGCAGAAGGGCACACAGGGAATTACCAAAATACTTAATTAACCCTTTAACCGCCGGTCAGATTTATCCAACAAATATTTTTAAGTAATAAATACTAATTAAAAATATTTGTCAGATAAATCCATTACTATATCTGATAATAATTGAACAAAAAAGAATACTACAATTTCTTATTATTTACAGACGAAAATCAAGAATGCCAGGCCCAGCGCGGAGAGAATAGGAGAAGCAAGACTGCAATATGGATTAGTCCAAGTCATCATCATCATCAGCCTACCATCGTACACTGCTGAACATAGGCCTCTCCGAGTCCACGCCCCTGAGTACGATCCGCGGCTGTACTCATCCAGTTTACGCCAGCCACCTTGCGAAGATCGTCGCTCCACCTCGTCCGAGGGCGTCCCACACTTTTGCCAATACGCGGTCTCCACTCCAGAACTCGTCTGCCCCAGCGGGCATCGGTTCTACGGCTTAGTGATACTTGGACTAAGCCGTAGAACCGATGCCCGCTGGGGCAAGTAAGTCATTTGTTTATTGTAAATATTGTTAATTGATTAGTGTCTTAAGCCATTTGTTATTGGATTTATATGATTAAGCACACTAGCTTCGCCATTGGATCGAGAATCATAGTTCTTAAATAAACACGAAATTGTGAATTATCTTTGTAGCTCCGAAAAAGCTTTGTGGTACTTTTTATCACTTAAACAATATTTTCTGGCCTGCCTTTTAGTTTATTTATTTATACTTTTAACAATAAAACTCCATTAAACTAAACGACAGGCTAGAAAATATTGTTTAAGCGATAAAAAGTACCACAGCCTTTATGGAGTGCACTGCACTACAGACAGAGAGATAATTCACAATTTCGTATTTATTTAAGCACGTTCTAAAGACGGTGCTAGTTTGCAGACTGCGCGCCCTTAAGGCCATCCGCCGCACATGGCTCGTAAGCGTACTCGTCTCTTAAAGACGCGATGAGTACGATACGAGTAGAGTTCTACACACGAATCGTAGCGTAGGCGTAGATATTGTTCCAAAATATAAACTACAGCTTCACGTTGACGGAATTTCATCACCAAACTATAGAAAGTATTTTCTACGTCTGATTTTTTACGCCAGTACGCTACGACTATCGTATTGACAATACAACCTCATACGATACGCTTACGCTACGACGCCGTGTTCGGACTTCTTTGGACATGTTCGTGCTCGTATTGCTCTCGTACGACGCGCGTATTACGATACGCTTACGCTACGACGCCATGTGCGGAGGGGCTAAGTAATTTGTTATTATATTTATACAATATGTAGCAAAAACTGTCAGATACTGAAGCAGGTGACGGTGATCCATGGAACATAGGTCACAACACGAAAATAATCACACTCCCATACAAAATGTATTGGTCAGCTGACCAATTACAATGGAAAGGCGAAAAAAATTCGAAAATGAATTTTCCGAACGACAGCATTCTCTCCTTCTCCTTGGAGAACCGAGGAACATTTTCCTTGGAGAATGTTGTTCAGTTTTAGCAACACTATCACCTGTTTCAGTATCTGACAGGGTTTTTGTTACACCCCCGTATTAGTATCTGAACTAAGTCATTTATTATTTTTATGTAATTCATAGATTTTTTTTGTATGGTTGAATGATTGATTAGTTTCACTTCGTATTCAGAAGTTTTGAGAACGCACGGAGTCTCCACTAGCGCCGCCAATTAATAAAAAAAAACATTACAACGAAATAACTATGTTTAATACAATTCTAAAACGTATACAAACTAGGTGTAGTAGTAAAATTTTTTTGTATGCTTTAATTCTTAGTATAAATGTTTTCGCTTGTAGTTACAATCAAGATTAACTACACAAACACATTTAAACCAAGAAAAAACGCATACAAAAATAGTTTACAACTTTCCTAGTTTTTATACGTTTCGGAATTTTATTAAACATAAATAGATATTTCGTTAAAATGATTTTTCTTGATTGGCAGCGCCAGTGGTCAAGCTATAATAAGGCCGCGCAGTCTGCACAATAGCGCTGCCATTGGAACGAGAAGAATAGTGCTTAAATATTAGACGAAATTGTGAATTATCTCTCTGTAGTGTGCTCCGTAGAAGTTTTTTGGTACTTTTTATCGCTTAAACAATATTTTCTAGTCTATCATTGAAAATACAAAATTGTATTAGGAAATCCTGTAAGGATAGCTGTATTGTGTTAAAAAAAATAATAAAAAATAAAATTACATTTTGTATCTGTAATTATAATTTCTGTACCTTTTTAGGGATCCGTAGTCAAGCCAACAAGGAACCCTTATAGTTTCGCTATGCTACCTAGGTAAACAGTTTGCTTTTGGATACATGAAAAAAATTGAGGACTACTGTCAAATGAAAAAAACTAATTTTTTTTCATGTATCCAAAACATAATAGCACAGAATACATAATAGTATAAGTACAGTAGTAAGTACATAATAATAATAATTGATTTAAAAGCAACAGTATCACTGCTACATAGGCTTACAAGTTTTTGTTGACGAGTATAAGAGGAGTACCTACTACACTTAGTTGTAGACGTAAGTTTATAGCCAATAAGGTATGGTATGAGGTTACTACGGAACCTATATACCACCACACTGCACATGGCCCGACATGCACTTGGCCGGCTTTTTTTATTACAAAACTACTAATCACAAGTAAAACAACTACTCTATGATTAAGAAGTAACGTTACGCAATTGCCGCGATTCCTTTGCATTATATTTATTATTTATAGCTTTTACGCCTGCCTTATTGTGAAGAGCAACGCTTATAGTAGAATTTTGCGCTTAGAATTGGAGGCAGGCGTTTTTGCTTATTTTAAAGATTAATATTTTTACATTAAATCAATATTAGATTTATAAGGGGGGTTTTTGTGTAGGTACTGTGGAGATTCTATCCCTTAAGGCGATTCTCACACTGTTCCGCGATCCTTCGCGGGATAAATATTAGTCTCCTCAAGTGGCGCCCTCATTTTAATTATATTTATTGCTCGCTAAGTACGTTATGTACCTATTGAAAATTCAAACGTTGAGATTGATGGAAAGGTTTTATAGTTTATTTACAAACAATAACTTCTGTAAAATATAGTTCGTTGTAGTAGTAGTAGTAGGCAAAAGTGCCAAAAGTGGCCACTTTTTGCTTTTTTGCCTACTACTACTACAACGAACTATATTTTACAGAGGTTGTTTGTAAATAAACTATAGAAGCTTAGCTTTAATCTCAACGTTTGAATTTTAGATAAATTATGTATTTAGGGAGCAATAATTTTAATTAAGGTGAGGGCGCCACGGTAAGAATACTACGATTAGTATTAGGGCGACGAACATTAAAGCTATCTTTAATGTTCGTCGCCCCGTCGTCGCGGAGCCAGTCACCGAATAATTTCTGAAAGCATTACAACTAAAATAAAACTAGCGACCGCCCGCGACTTCGTCCGCGTGGACAGTTTTTCCTCTATCCCTTGGAAACAGTTCTTCTTTCGGGATAATAGGTAGGTCCCTTATGAATATTAACATAAGGGACCTACCTACCCACGAGGGTACAGATAAAAACAGGGTTAAATACCCTCTTTCTCTGTACCCCTGACAACGTGTATGCATGATGATCAGTGGCGTAACTTCCATCCCGCAAAATAGTACCTACTGTACTGTATCCGAGGGATAACAAAAAACTTTCTACGCTGAAGAAGTCGCAGGCGGCCGCTAAGGATGTTAGGTATTATGTTATAAATAAAATGTTTGTCTGGAGGAAAGTGAAAAAAAGTTAAAGGAAATGATTGTTTTTATTAAAGTAACAAGTAATTAAATTAATGTGGTCATCACATTGCTTGATTTCATTTATTCCCCTAATTTTGTACCTATAATACTCGACATCGTTTAATTCTCATTACATTACAAAAACTTAGTCTGTTCGGAAAGAGAACCGACTTGGGATTTGTGCTTGATCACCGTTTTTGTTATGTTGACGGCACTGTTATACCTACGTAATTAATTATGGTGCGTGCGACTATCTTGTCTTGATAGATACTTGATATTACAGTCGCACTAAAACGTTAAAGTGCTGTCAACATGACAAAAACGGTAATCAAGCACAAATCCCAAGTCGGTTTTCTTTACGAACAGACTATGTACATATTGTGATAGAAATTAAAAAAAAAAACGTCAAGCGTGCCTTAAAATCAACTTTCCGCACGCCACTGTACTGTCATCGAAAACACACATTTTTGAGCAACTGTATTGAAAACAATTATGAAATTAGATGAATCTGATGCAAGCTAGAGGTTTAGAAATTAATTTTCTTCTTTGCTCTCAAATCTCTCGCCTTTCAATTTTTCTTTGATTTTGGGAAAGAAGTAACAACTCTGATTATGGCGGAGAGTATATTATATTTCCGCCACGTTCGATCTTCTAGCCGCCGCTCCCCTAGTCCGCGTCGGGCTCCTCCTCGCGGACGCGCCGCTCCGCTCCATCCAGCGCCCCCCGCGCCGCGCCGGAGCCGCTCCTGTAACGATTACATATCTCTTAGTAACTGCATGTGGCAATGGCAGGATCATTTCATACATACAGCCAATAAGGTACTACACTATTTGACTGATTTTTTAGTAGTGTGGTTTAAGCGAGATTATATTTTGTCATCCTGCTGTTGAATGGTAGGTATCAAAGAAAGGTTACAAAAATACCGAGACAACTAAATAACGTAGACAAGTTGCCGGAACAGATAGTCTCAGTCAAGAAGTTAAACCAATTTAAGAATAGATTGGACAAACATCTACTAAACAAAAGTTAAAATAAAGCAGAGATTGCAGGATACAGGCACTATCAGTTGCAACAACTGCTCGCCTGTTTAATAATAATAATATTCCTCTAAGATACACTTTCCTTGGATGAATGGATAATATAGTTCAAAAGACTCACTTTGTGGTCGGGATCTCTCGGCGGGAGAAGCGTCGGCATCCACACTTGTCCTGATAAGATTGTGCCTCCTCTTCGCTGAAACAAACACACAATGTCTTAATGTCCTCTGTCTACCAGTGAAATTCGGTTAAAATTGGTTCAACTATTTCGGAGATAAGACCCAGACAAACATCAACTTACTTAATTTGTAGATAATGATTTTTTGTTTTGTTTAGAAATTCCTTTTAGAAAACTATGTGAACGGGCGCTGGATGGGCCTGCAGATGCAGCCTGCGACAGGAATATAAATGCAGCCTCATCAACTGAAAATGAAAATGTATAGATTAAACAATAGCTTATAATATTAGCAGTTTTGGCTGAGTGATGATGAGTCAATCAGTCAGACAGAACTTTGTCTCTCATAATTAAATTAATGAGTTCTCCTAACTAATGTAATCAAATGTGAAAGTTAAGAATATAAATGTGTAGTGGACAGATTACAAAGTACACAACAAAAAATAAATATGTAGTGTACAAATTTGTAACATCTTTGTATTTATCTACATTCACAAATAAATGAAATTTAAAATACAAGTAAGTAAGTAAGTACTCTACTAAAACGCAAGAATGAAATTGAAACAGTATCATATTAAAATTTCTTTATTCCCATCTGGATCGGCCCCCGCTACCATGGTGGCAAAGCTTGAAGGAGGCAGATAAAATTGATGCATTTGCTGCAGCAACAAATAGGTATCGACTCAGCTTGTATATTAATATTGCTTTGCCCAAGGACAGAGCGTAGATATTTTTTTAACGAATAAAGAACTGATTGAGAAAGTTATTACGAGTTTAATTTGTGAGTACGATTTATTGGACAAATCAGTGACAACTAGACAGGACATAATCACAAAGAGAGTACAGAGACATAGCATAACATTCAATGTCACAGTGTACAATCATAGAGTCGACTAATACAAGAAAGTGCGTAGCCTTACTTCTTTACATCCCGTCTTGTTTTTCTAGCTCTATGCTAGGCCTATAAGAGCGCTTAGCTCTTTGATCCGTGGCTTGAATAGCGGCTTGGTTAGGAAGTCGGCTAGCTGTTTCGCTGCTTCCACTTTCAAGACACTGAGGAAGAATATAGGCAGACCATTCCGGAAGTAGATTGCCCTGTAGTAGGATCTCCCCCATGATCTGCGTCACTATAGCTTTGAAGGCATTTCGTCGCAGTGGAAAATTGATATGTAACCTTTCTTCGGTTTCAGTGCTTTCATCATTGACAACTTTTTCGTCACTGACTACTTCCTCTTCGCCATTGACTACTGGTTCATTATCGTTGAAGACTTCTCTTTCTCCTTCCACAACAGTGTCTTTGCTAGATCCATACTGGAATCCCAAAAACTCTAGATTGAATTTGTTGTTTTCTGACTGGCTACAACTTTTTTGCTCTGTTTTGTTCTCAGGCTCAGTCGGCTTCGATTTTGTCTTTCCCAAATCTTCTGCTTCTCTAAGCAAAGGGTATTCTTGGAAGGTGACGTCACGCGACCGGATTAATTTGTGATGTTCCCCATCCCAAATGCGATATCCTTCATCACCGTCATATCCGATTAAGATTCCCCTCTGAGCCTTTTTATCCAACTTCTTCCGTTTCTCTTTTGGAAGGTGAGGGTAGCATGTAGTCCCAATCACACGCAAGTGTTTTATTCTTGGTTTTCTGCCATGCCATGATTCGTACGGTGATTTCCCATCAGGTCCTGGTCCCGTTCTATTCAGGATATAAACCGACGTCAAAATCAGTTCAGCCCATAGGCCCGCTGGCATCTCTCCATGGGCGTACATTATGGCTCTTGCCATCTCCACAACAGTCCTGTTCTCTCGCTCAGTAGGATTCTGCTGTGGTGTGTAAGGCATCGTCAACCTCTGTATGATACCTTCTTTTTGCAGTATGCGTCGAACTTCGCCATTATCAAATTCACCTCCATTGTCGCTCAAAATCTCTTTTACTTTTACACCTGCTGCCTTGACTTCGGCTAGCATCAGTGATAGCTTTTGGTGGACTTCCGACTTTTCTCGCATCACATATACCCAACGGTACCCGGTATGAACATCTTTAAATAGCACAAAGTATCTCTTATTTCCATAAGTGTACGGAAAAGGGCCGCAAACATCTGTACAGATTAACTCTCCAGGTCGGGTTGCCTTCTCTCTGGTTCCAAATCTCAGTCTGTGAGATTTTCCATAGACACAACCTTCGCACAGATCCTTGTTTATCTCTGTTTTAATGTTCATTTCCTTCTCCAGTATCTTCTTTACATGTGCTTTACTTTGGTGTCCAAAACGCTCATGATAGAGTTGAAGAAGGTTCTGCGTTGATAACTGATTAACTTCTGCAGGCTTCAAACATGTTATATCTAGTTTATACAGGTCGCCATGCTTTGCTCTTTTACCAGTTAGTCGCTTTTCACCGTTCACTTTAAAAATGCAAGTCGTTGGAGTGGATTCGAATGTACTGTTCTCGATTGCATCGTGCGCCGCAAGAACTGAGAAAAGATTTCTGCTTATGGTGGGTACATACCATACATCTTTTAGCATGATTTGATGTATTTCACCATCTACTAGTGCCTGTGCTCTAATGGTGCCAATCCCAACAGCTTGGATTTCATTTCCATTTGCACCTCGTACTGTGTGCTTGCTCTTAAAATGGCTGAACTCAACGAAAAGATCGACATTGTTTGATACATGGCTGGTTGCTCCATTGTCCACGTAAAAATTTTTCGCATCTTTAGCTTCGTCACCAGTTATGGAAAAGATAGTCATGTTGACATTTTTGGTGTCCTTTTCTGGCTTCTTTGGTCTTCCATCACTGATCCATTTCTCACATTGTCTAACAAAGTGACCGAGTTTTCCACAGTATTTGCACTTTTTCTTATCTTTTCGTGTCTTTTCCTTGCTTTCTTCTTTGTTAGTAGATTTTGCTTCCTTCATTCCTGTCTTTACCCGTAATGCTTCGGCAGTGCTGCTGCCTTCATCGTTTTCCTCCTTTCCTCTCGCAAGAATCTGTTCATGGGAGCACAGCTGGACAGTGAGGTTATCGACTGTACGCTCATTCTTCGTCATCAAAAGCCAGCTCGATTCGAACGTCATGTATTCCGGCGGTAATGTGTCAAGAATTTTGTAAATCAATAGCATATCTGGCAGATCCTTTTCTAGGTCCAGAGCACTATGTAATTCGTGCCATAAGTTCTTGAGCGTCGAAATATGAGTCGCCATATCATGCGTAGCATCTTTCTTATATGAGAAGAAAGTCTTGCACATCGCGTACCTTCTATCTACGGTGCAGCCTCCGTAAAGTCTGTGTAGTTCATCCCACATGTCCTTGGAGTAAGTAAAACGCATCATTTTTTCGAGTATGTCATCTGGTAGGTTTGACGTTAACAGGACGGAAATTATGCTGTCGAGTTTGTCGTACTCACAAACATCTGTTTCGTACTTCTTCGTGGCTTCTGCTGTAGCACCAGGCAGTAATGTTGGCCTCGATGTTCTTCCTTCCAACACATCTCTTGCCCCAGGCAGCCCCTTAAGTACCATGAAAACTCTAAACTTCCACGTGTTGAACTTTTTGGCATCTAAATCCCCAAGTTGAATCTTCGAAACGTCTGCAATGGATCTATCCATTTTGACTGCAGGTCTCGTTCCGTCGAATTTTCAATGTTAGATTTTTTTTTTTTGGTTTTGCCACCGAAACGAAATTTGCCAATCTACACCCTCAGTTCAATTTGAAAATTGATTCTCTGCTACCATTTTAACGAATAAAGAACTGATTGAGAAAGTTATTACGAGTTTAATTTGTGAGTACGATTATTAGAGACAAATCAATGACAACTAGACAGGATATAAAACATAAAGAGAGTACAGAGACATAGCATAACATTCAATGTCACAGTGTACAATCATAGAGTCGACTAATACAAGAAAGTGCGTAGCCTTACTTCTTTACATATTTTATCAGAAACAGACATTTATTTAAGTATTTACAAAGATACGTTGTGGGAAATACAAATTAAAAATATCCATATACATTATATATTATTAAGCGAGTGAGGTGCATTTTGCTGAGCTTTCAAACTTTTGACACACTAAATAGTAAAGGAACACTTACTTGTTTCCACTCCTTGACACTTCTAATATTATTTACTGCATTTAAAATTGAGGCCAATGCCTCCCTCATGGCTAAGCTAAGCATTTGTTGCTCAGCCTGCGAGCCACCCAGTTGCGTGGCTCTGGCTGCACTCCATCCATGCCACCAATACCTCCTCCTGCGCCTCAGACACTTAACGTGTTGCAGGCATCTGAAATGCGTTAAAAGAAACTAAAAACCTATAAAGACAAGCAAAATGCAAGTGGTTAACCATCGGCAGAAAAGCTTTACCCTTTTGTTATAAAAGCACCATATACAAAGAAGTAACTTTTGTGCGTAAATCTACGCTTCGATTAGTTCGATTAAATTCTATTCTTTGAAGATAATAATATGAGATCACCTCGAACCCAGTCCTAAAACAAACTATTCGCTAACAATAACAATGATATTAAAAGTCGCTAACTTTCAGTTTAGTATTCATTTCAATTTACTGTTTGCCATGATGCTTCTTAAAAAAGTAAGTAAGTACGTACCTTAGTTAGTAAAACTGAATCCAATTAATTATAATCACAAACAAAAATATTTATTTTACTATAAATGTTTTTTAGGTTAAAAGTAATAAATGTCAACATAACGCGTTTTATTATGCTTATGCAATTTATAACATTTTAATAATGTATCGACAAATTTACCTAACAGAGCTAAAAAATGATATTTATAATAACCGTTTTCGTTAATTATAGTAATTTTAAAATAAATCCGGCATTCTATTTAGTCGAAAACTGAAATTGATTCAATTGATTCACTATGATTTTGAATCATAAATGCGCAAACGAAACGCAGACTCTCGTCATTCAATAAGGTTCATTCGCGATTGCTTTAGCAAAGCTTTAGCCAGACCCAGAGCACGGGAAATCTCGGCGGTCGCTGAAAGCGATAGCTTTAGCCAGAGCATTGCTTTGGCTCTGGGTCTGGCTAACGCTATCGCTTTGATCTCGGCGGTCGCACTGCGGGCCGTTTTGACGTAGGTACCTACTATGCTGCCTAAAATTAAACTATGTCTCAATGTTAGCACAACGACAACGTTATCAGTAAGTAGGTATCAGTGGAAACGAATGTTATTGTGACAATTTCTTAACTCTTAATCGTATGTTGTTAAGAATGATTCACTATGAAATGTTTTTCCCGACCATGACCGAATATGGTAAAACAAATAAGAATACTGTCTTATGATAAGTGATCGTCATTTTGTCAGTACCTACCTGATATTTTCCGTCCAATTTTCTTTTGATAGATAGGCGTCTTGATTGACTTGGAAGATGCTTATGGGCCTATTAGGTCACACTTTTTTAGAAATGATCAAATTTCTAAAAAAGTTAACATTAGTTCCACTATCGGTCAATAGATGGCGCTGACCTCAAATTGCAATAATAATTTTATTATTCTACTCTTCAGTGTATTTATTATGATGGTACGGAAACCCTCGGTGCGCGAGTCCGACTCGCTTTTGACCGGTTTGTTTTTACAAAAGAGATTCACATTCATCATCATATCAGCCGCACGACACCAACTGCTGGGAGTATAGGCCTCCCCCAAGAATCTCCACGACCGATCTTATATTTACTCATTTACTCTTATTTGCCGTCTTAAGTTCAATGTTTAAACGTGTTTGCATCTGATTGTTTATCTATGTCCCGTGCTCAACATGGTGACTCACGACATTTCTCGATTACATCAATTGGGTAAGAGGCAAGCAGGTGACTCACACACACACTATACTGCTCAAGCAAGATGGACCTTGATTCCTCTAAAGTCGTGTCTCAATTGTATTTCAATAGTAGTGTTTATACACAGTTCTTGTTACTAAAAAACCGGCCAAGTGCGTGTCGGGCCACGCGCCGTAGGGTTCCGTAGTTACCTTATACCATACTATATTTAATACCACTATCATTTTTCGTCTGTAAAAATAACCTTGTTTTTCACAGTGTTGGTATATGAATGACAAAGTTATATTTGCGGTTTTGGAAAATATGATATATCTTAAAAACTAATTACTATATCTCGATCAAACTAATTTTCGTTGAAAGTTTTTATTAAGATCTATAGCATATATTTTTTTTAGATTTTTAACTCTCTTATTTCAAAAGTCGGGGGGGGGGGGGACACATTTTACCACTTTGGCAGTGTTTATCTTTCAAAGGGTTGACTTTTAGAAAAAAATGTCTTAAGATACTCAATGTCATTTTTAGAGACCTATCTATAGACCCCGCACGTATTGGTATGAAGAAAAAAAAAATCAGTTTCAGTTCCATGTACGGGGAGCCCCCCCTTAATCTTTTTATTTTTTTGAGGTTGAAAACAATCGCTGTTGCTACAATTCCAGGTTTTGTTCCTCCGGTTAATTTGTTGTGTAACTAGGATTTCTGATCGAGACTTCTCGGAGCTAGAATTCAGCGAGCATCCCTGGGAAATCTGGTTTTACTCGAGATGAGGAAAATAAAAACCTTGAAAGAAATATAAAAAAAATAGTTAAAGAGCATTTTACAAAAACATTAATAATTTTGTTTATACAGAAGTTAAACTTAGACGAATTAGTCTCCAGCCTCAGCTATTGCCACAGCCAATGTGTGACACTCATTTTCAGGTAAGGCCAAAATTAACTAGTGGCTCCGTGATCTGTAGACCTCGCAATAAAAACTGGCTCAAATTGTACAAAAATAAAATATTGCCATGAGGTTTTCATAGCACACAGTACATGCTGTTTGGTATGTTATTTGGAGTATTCGCAGCTAGATAGTGCTCCAATTTAGATAATTTTTGAAATGGGTAAATATTTTTTTAGCTAAATTGGGAAAAACAATTTAGATAATTATCGAACCTGCTCACAAAATGTCACCAGAATCGGTTGAGAAATGCGCCCTGTAGAGGAGAGCAAACAGCTGGAAAGCCGGACTGAAATATTTTTTCTGACATATCTCCGTCATTTAAATACATTTCGAAAATCTGTCTCGACAAAAAAAATCGGTATATTTATCAAACTTGCTCACAAAATTTCACCAGGATCGGTTGAGAAATGTGACCTGTTGAGGAGAACAGACAGCGCCGGAAAGCCAGACTGAAATATGATTTTTTTACATATCTCCACCATTTTAGAAAAGATTGAAAAACTGATTTGATAAAAAAAAACTATACTTTTTTCGAACTTGCTCACAAAATTTCAACAGAATCGGTTAGAAAATGCGACCTGTGGAGAAGAACAGACAGCGCTGGAAAGCCAGACTGAAATAAGTTTTTTTTAACATATCTCCACCAATAAAAAAAATCAAAAAACTGCCGTGACAAAAAAAAAATATGTTTTTTTCAAATCTGCTTACAAAATTTCACGAGGATCGGTTGAGAAATGCGACCTGTAGAGGAGAACAGACAGCGCTGGAAAGCCGGACTGAAATCGGTCTTTTAACATATTTCCGCCATTTTGAAAAATTTCAAAAACTTGCTTGCCAAAAAAAATTTAAATCATTTTTAAACCTGCTTACAAAATTTCACGAGAATCGGTTGAAATGCGACCTTTAGATAAGAACAGGTAGAGCTGGAAAGCGGACTGCAATCTGTTTTTTAACATATCTCCGCCATTAAAAAAAAATCAAATAGCTGGCTCGACAAAATAATTCTATATAATTTTTAACTGAATACTGCAGATTTTCCGTAAGAAAATTTCACTGAATTTCCAATAATTCAACTTGGTAATTTTCCAAGAAATTTTAAAATATCTGTCATAAGTAATTAGATATCGTAGACGAGTTCACTTTTATAAAAACGTCAATGTGCAATAACAATAAAATGAATAATATAGGAAAGCCTGGGGTTTTCCGAATACCTATCACTGAAGACAGACTCATGCAATTTCTTATTACAGGTGTTATCAAAGATAAGATATAATGTAAGTGACTAATTCCTTAGTGTCAATTGTTCCGCGGAAGAAATTCGGTGAAATTTTGTTGTTGTCATCTGTAACGCCAACTTATCAGGAAGCGTTGAGGAAAATTATGGGAAACTAGCGGCCGCCCGCGACTTCGTCTGCGTGGAAAGGTTGTTTGATATCCCTCGGGAACAATACCTTTTTTCGGGATGGGAGGTACCCTATGTCCTTCTCTGTATCCCTGACAACGTGTATGCAAAATTTCATGATGATCAATTCAGTAGTTAAGACGTGAAGGCGTAACAAACAAACAAACGGACTTTCGCATTTATAATATTAGCATATACTTATGATATTAAGTAAGGATGTATCACTTACTTTTTGTTGTTACATATTTGATAAATACAAGGTGTAAAGCTAGGGTTTCCTAGGATGACGGTGCCGTCATATTACGGCCGTAATTTAGCGGCGTAGAACGTTGTCTATGTAAATAATACGGCGCGGTTTCTGACGTTACGGTGTCGCCGTATTGCTTACATAGACAACATTCAACGCCGCTATATTACGGCCGTAATATGATGGCACTGCTATCCTAAGAAACCCTAGCTTAAGTACACAAATGTAATCTTTCGTCAATAAAGTTTATTCCTTTCCTAATCGTAAACCAAACCAAAAAAATGTGTTTAAATATCAATTTCAACACAATGACATTAAAATTTTAATTATTACGTATTGTATCAATTTGTATTGTATCCAATTGTATGCGATTTCTAAAAATATTTTAATGCAGTTCCAATCATTTTCACAAATAAAATTTAATCTTATTTCAGTAAAAAATCCTATCTCCAATACCTATTTAACTTCAATATTCGGTGGTACCTAGGTACTTTCCCTACGTGTGGCAAAGTTTTGGAACACCCTGTGTTTACTAAAAAATATATTTACTTACTAGTAAAAAATCGACTCGCCACCAGTTTTCTTTACTCACTTGTTGAAATTTCACCTATTTGCCTAGTTTTGATGTAATTATAACAACGATATTTTTACGTTCGATAGGTACTATCAACAAATAAAATATCAGATTAATGTTCTGGTTATTGACTTATGATATGACTAAACATTGTTTTCGTAATAATTCATAATAATCGTATTAAGTATAATATTTGGTTTCGTATTGCATCAAAATATGAATCACATTTTTAGCATTTTATGAATAGGTAATAATTAATTTAGCGTAACAGTTGTAGTAGTAATGTTTCTGTTATTTAATTTGCCTACTTTCGGATGTGTGACACATTTTCAAGGCTTTGGTACGAGGTAAATCACCGTGTAGACGGTGCCAGTGTTTCCGATATTATTTGGAGATCCTCATATAAGAGGATATAGGATGAAGGTTACGAAACCGGAATGTTGCTGACCTTTACAAATTTCTTTAAAAATTGGGTCAAGAATTTAGTTTTTTTGTTGGATTAGCAGGTTTTTGGAATGTTTGATATTTAAGTAATTAAAAATGTTTTGTTTTTTGGGTTTGTAAAACTATCTGGTTTTGGTGAAGTCCATTGGAAACGTTGTGAAAATAGTAGATTATACAACAAGTGAAAAAAGAAGGAATTTAGTTCGAGGTACTATGTTGGATCCCGAGAGCAGCGAAGGATTCTAGAGTTGAATCCCGAGCGTAGCGAGGGATTCAAAAGTAGAATCCTGAGCGAAACGAGGGATACAAAGGACCGAGATGAAATTTTTTTTCACGAGTTGTGTACTCTACTTTTTACCATTGACTGCGAGAAAACATAATAGCAGTACTTACACCTAAAGTACCTATTTATAGTTATCAAATTTTATTATTTAGATAGGTAATCGGTAATTTAACCGTTAGAAAATAGTGAAACTATAAGTTTTCCAATGACATAAAACAACCATGTTGTGAGGGAAATTACATGATCAGTCTGACATCAGTCCATTTCATCAGTTTGTATAGACTTTGAATTTTTACACACTGAAGATCGTACCAGACTGATGGAATGGACTGATGCAAGACTGAACATCTAATCTCCCTCTAATATAAAGAAAAGAACCCAAAGATAAGACACTAAAAAGTACTTAATTAATTTGGCGAGATATTTTTTTAGAAAAGAAACCAAAGATAAGACACTAAAAAGAACCTAAATAAAATTGGCGGGTTTTTTTTTAATGGGGAGGCGAAGGCAAAGTGAATTACAGATGGCGCTTCATTCTTTGGAACAATTGTCAGTTTGAGCTTATATTGTCTTGACTGTGGATTACGTGATTTTACTTTCTTAGATTGTATTTTTTTCGGTTTTGCGGACAAACAATGTATTATATGCTAACTTTAGCTCATATAAAAGAAGAATTACGGAAAAGAAAAGCCAAAACAACAGGCAAGAAAGTTTATAGCAACTTACAAAAAATTGCTAACAAGCATTACATTTCTTTAAATTTCGTGTAAGATTTACAAGTAATCTTTTTATTTCAGATTAGAAGCATATGATTTAAATTTTAACAAAGCAACTGAGTGTGAATTTCCGTGTTTATAGTTGCCTGATGATGCCTTCTGTGCAATAGTAATTTCAGGTTTCTGTACTGGAATTTCTGTACCATCCAAAATTACACGAACCGTTTTATCATATTTATTTTATTATTCTAAGTTTCTTGAATGACTCTGGCATATAAAATTCTATTAATTCTCTGTTTGGCCCCAATATTGGGCTTATTCCATATTTGATTTACCTATAAAATTCATCCAAGTTATAAATATGCTAGAAACTGCTGAGGTTGAAATATTAAAGAACAAAGCTGTTATAATTCAAATGTTGTTTTATTTTGGCGAAGCTTCATCAAATTCATGAAACATTCCTTTTGATTTATAATGTTTCTCAGGCTCAGCAAAGGAGAAAATCGAGGGAAAAGCATCTTTTTTTTGATATTTTTTTGCCCAATATTTTTTTTGTTACTGGGAAATCGATGAACTCCAATAATTTACAAGTTACATGCATAACAATGCGGAATTTTCTCAGTATAAAATTAAAAAGTGCAATACTCCAAGAGATTCCTATATGTTTTGACACTTTCTTTGAGGCGGCCCGGTACCAAGACCAGACGCCACCTATCGGGATAAAATTGCGCTTTTCCTCCCCATTGTATTACTATGGCTTTATCTATGGAATAGCTCCATACTTTCAGCACGTTTTATTTTTTTGTACATAATGGGGAGGCGAAGGCAAAGTGAATTACAGATGGCGCTTAGTCTTTGAAACAATTGTCAGTTTGAGCCTATATTGTCTTGACTGTATATTACGTGATTTTACTTTCTTAGATTGTATTTTTTTCGATTTTGCGGACAAACAATGTATTTTATGCTAACTTTAGCTCAGATAAAAGAAGAATTACGGAAAAGAAAAGCCAAAACAACAGGCAAGAAAGTTTATAGCAACTTACAAAAAATTGCTAACAAGCATTACATTTCTTTAAATTTCGTGTAAGATTTACAAGTAATCTTTTTATTTCAGATTAGAAGCATATGATTTAAATTTTAACAAAGCAACTGAGTGTGAATTTCCGTGTTTATAGTTGCCTGATGATGCCTTCTGTGCAATAGTAATTTCAGGTTTCTGTACTGGAATTTCTGTACCATCCAAAATTACACGAACCGTTTTATCATATTTATTTTATTATTCTAAGTTTCTTGAATGACTCTGGCATATAAAATTCTATTAATTCTCTGTTTGGCCCCAATATTGGGCTTATTCCATATTTGATATACCTATCAAATTCATCCAAGTTATAAATATGTTAGAAACTGCTGAGGTTGAAATATTAAAGAACAAAGCTGTTATAATTCAAATGTTGTTTTATTTTGGCGAAGCTTCATCAAATTCATGAAACATTCCTTTTGATTTATAATGTTTCTCAGGCTCAGCAAAGGAGAAAATCGAGGGAAAAGCATATTTTTTTTGATATTTTTTTGCCCACTATTTTTTTTGTTACTGGGAAATCGATGAACTCCAATATTTTACAAGTTACATGCATAACAATGCGGCATTTTCTCAGTATAAAATTAAAAAGTGCAATACTCCAAGAGATTCCCATATGTTTTGACACTTTCTTTGAGGCGGCCGGGTACCAAAGACCAGACGCCACCTATCGGGATAAAATTGCGCTTTTCCTCCCCATTAATACGACGCGCGCTTGTTCCAAATTCAAATTATTTTTATTCACTCGGTGAATAAAATCGCTTATTATTCACTCTTATCGTTGAATTAAACGCACTTTTTAGAGTGGCGATGGTAAAAATGTTTTTTTTTTGTATGTAGGTATAGGTATAAGTATTATTAGTTTGCATGAAACTTTAATGCGTCACACAAAGTTAACGCAATTTATAGTATTTTGTTCTACGAGTTTATAATGGACAAATTGTTACACAAGTATGATTTTTTATGTAGGTAGGTACTTATCTGAATAGCCGAAATAAGCTACCGTAGATTAAGTGTCTGTCGAACGTTAATTGCATAGTTCAAATCCTATTCCACATTCACAAATAATTCTGTGTTTATAAAGTGTTTTCGGATTAATTCAACGCTATATGAAGCAACAACTATCTATATAAATAACATAGCTACACAAACTTGCACATCATTGCGTTTGATGCTTGTCTAGGTAATAGGATCATTATTTTCTTATCTAAGTTTCAGGTTATCCCCCGAACAGAAATCAATCAGATACCAGCAAATCGCTGACAAATTACAATTCAGATTAACCTTGATTGAGCGTTTGAGCGTTGTTATGTGAACAATACCTTTTTGTGTAACATCATCTATTTATACGTAACGTAATTACAGAGTGGTTTGAATGGTTGCATTATTCTAATCTTGAAACATGTTTGTTACCTTATTAAAAAAAGATAATCAGATGATATGGTATAAAACACATTAGGAAAGTAATTTATAGTACGTAATCTATATTCTAACTTAAGGCGCTGTAGGTAGTGAAACTAGCGCCACCACTACATTTATTTTTATTACTCGTAAACCAAGTCAATGTTTAAAAAAAGCTCAAGTAATAATCTCTTAAATAGTCTCTAATATTTTTTTATTTAACTCTTCAACAGTTTTCATTCTTTCTGTAAGTTTTAATATCCATTTTAGCTCAAAGTCGCCACTTTTGGCAATTATGGATTTTAAAACTTACAGAATGAATGATAACTGTTGAAGAGTTAAATAAAAAAATATTAGAGACTATTTAAGAGATTATTACATGAGCTTTTTTTAAATATTGACTTGGTTTACGAGTAATAAAAATAAATGTAGTGGTGGCGCTAGTTTCACTACCACCTCGCCTTAATGGTAAACTGTAGTTTAATATGTAGGTTAGACTTGTAGTTTTCCAACGAAATAAATTACAATAAATAATTTTCCTAGAACTTTTGCTCTGCTCTAACTTCGGTATAGGTATTATTTGAATTAAAAGGTAGGTAATGATTTATTGCAAAACTAACAAACAATTTTTATGATTTTTCCGTCTATTTACAATTTTTATGATCAAAATACTATAAAGCATGCACTTAGCAACAGTTTCGAAAAAATACAAAATCCTACCTGAGAATGTATGACTCATAATTCCTGCGGGAGCATGCTTCACGGGATGACTCATCCATGAACCTGTAGGCATACCTGGCTATGTGCACCATAAAAACAAGCAAACCGCCGCGCCGCGCATACCAAAACATAATCATTAGTTGTGAGGCTTTACTTTTTTATTTCAAAAGAAACGCATATTGCAGAAAGGGCATAGATCCAACAAAATATAAAAACAAACTTGATAAACGGAACGTTCCATAATCATAGCTGAAATAAATTATGCATGGCATTAGTCCGACCGAGCACTCCACAACAATCTCTCGAACATCAAACCGCACAGTTGCAGAAAGGACAAAAAGTTTTATTCTATCCCCTTTTTTACTTAATTTTCTGAAGTAACTTGGCTAGCCAGGTGTTGCAGAAGTAGGATTAAAAAGGCAACTCCGTGGACTAGAAAATGGACAGTTCTGCAGCAGCGTTTTATATTGCGATCTCCAACCAGCCTGGAAAACGTTTAGATTCTGGCAACCAACGAGATAAATATACTGGCAACTACTTCCATGGGTGAAGTCTACGCTACGGCATGCAGTTTATCAGGATGGGTTGTTATGATGGTGTAAAATAACTCTTCAATAGACCCTTTTGAAGACGACCTCCGTGATCGAGTGGTTTGTAGCCAGTTTCCAAGGTGTCGTCATCTGGTTCGAGCCCCGGTTGGGTCAATATAAAAATGAACTTTTCTTTAATTGGCTCGAGCAATGTTTGTGTTGGTTGTGATGTTGTCAATTGATATTTGTATCCTTTTAACAAAGTTACATTTGTAAATAGATAATGAACTTTGCACTATGAAATATCATGGACTTTGCACGGTAAAGTAAGATAACAATAAATTGAATATTATAACATGAAAAGCTTTTAAAGTAAGAAATAGGGGCCAACTAGTAAAAACGTTAACTGCTAGAATAATAAACAATAATAAGGAAAAATGATGATTATATCAACAGATTTTACAATGAATATCCTTGTATCTTTTACAGTTACTTAGATGCGTAAATTTACGCTAAACAAAATAGTAGAAATATTATATAATAAAAACAAAATACAAACATTCCAAGTAGTTTAGTTTCTCTTAATAACCACATATTTAAAACTAATCAAAAAAACCTAGGTACACCTACCTACATTACCTATATTATTTAGAAATCCATTTTGATATAAAAACATAATTATTATAAAAACTGAACTTGACGTGTTATGTTTTGTACCCATTAAGAGTTAAGTCTCAGACCAAGTTAAGTGGGAAAAAACTACATCTAGGTATTTTTTTTATTATAATAACGGCTTTTCATGCTTTATAAGTGAGCGTAAGCTAAACTTGAGTTAGAGAATTTTACCTACTTGTAAGTTACACACTGAAATAATCTAAAAAAAACTTTAAAGGTATTTTTGTATTTTTCTTAGCAAATCTTATTAGGTGAAAATCATAGAAAAAATTGTCCAAAACTTTGAGTTTTCTTTGCAACTGTTTTAATTTGAACGAAATCTTATTTTGACATTTTAAATTATTCAATAGGTGTGTTGGGTTCGACTTATACTATTTCATCTTTATATTTCCTTATAAAGAAATAAATAACATCACGAGATCGTAAACCAATATTCATTCATGTTAGAAATATAATATAGACTCTACCTACCGGTAAATTACTCTTTACCGACTAAATAAACAAAACCGAACCAAGGACGTTCACATCAGGTAATTTTTGTCCACTCGCCAACCTACTGATAACCATTCAAGTGTTCACACTACGTAGCCACAAAACTCATCAATGGGTGACGCAGCGCGAGGGGACTCCCTCCCGCGCCCGCGCGAGCACGCGTGCGCGCGCGCATATAAAATGAACACGCGTCCGCTATCGGATCATTCAACCTCAACCAACTTACCAAGCAACATCTCTAATTTTTATTCTCAATTCAAATTAAGTGTTCCAATTTCAAGTCTAACTGCCAGTACGTTAGTTAAGTGTGAAACTTGTAAAAACTTTTTACGCTAAAATGAAGAATTATTCCGTTGTGGGAAATAAGAAGAAAGTGACGATGGAGACGAACGCGACCCGTTTAAAGGTCGTGGGAAATAATTGCATCGTCAGAGTGAACTGCAACCAGGGTGACATCGAAGTCATCGGGAACGACTGCTCCATCGAAGTCAGGGACAACTACGGGGTTATTAACCTCGTCGGAATGAACGGGATCGTGACTATTGTGAAGAGATGGAGCGGCGACAAAGTGCAGATGGTCGGACCTTGCTGTCTCTTGAATGTAGCTGGGAAATCCAAAGCTACGACTTACGAAGCTCAGTTATCACCATTCAGCAAGAACTTGGATGAAGTTATCGAATCTCTTTTCACGTTTGTCATGCGTTGATGCTAATTATAAACAGTATAAGGTTCAAATTGTGTTGTGAAGTGCTTGAGTGGCACCTTTTCTTGAAGTGATACAGACTGATATGGTGATTGAAGCCGCGATATCGAGATCCAGCTACCGGATAACGACATGCATCACTGAGTTTAACCCAATAAATGTTTAACGGTGAATTCTGCTCGTTTCATTATGATTGCTTTCATCCGCCTTACTTAGGTAGGTATGGTTAAGTTTTTCCCCGTGTAACAACCACATAGTTTTATACGATTTCCTGAATAGTATACTTTGTTGCTCCCGTTACGATGGAATCCTTGACTTCGACTTAGTTAATCACGGAATATATAGATTAAATAAAAAAATATAATGATGTGTAGTGTAGTAAAGTGAGATTTTCTTATTTTATCTAGGTAGGTACGTACGTACGTATGTTAGGTATTACTTAGGATACCATAAAAAAAATATTATAAGTTTTCTATACCTATCTTTTTACAGATCAAAACTAATCAAAAGGTCAACAATGTACGCACTATTTACATAAATCCTTATCACACATTTTTTTAACGTAAATACTATCAGTAATGTTTTGAAAACAAATAAATCTCAAGTAACACATTATAGGTAATTCAGAGAATAGTGATAAATCTGATAATATATCTTCATTTGATAGGGAAAGAAATTATCTACCTACCTACCTTATCTCCATCCGCGGAGCCATCGCGCATCCATCCTACCTTATCTATTTTATCAGCACTCGCACCTAAAAAGGTCAATAATAACTGTACAAACCAAATGTTTGGAGATTTTAAGTTATTCATAAAATTATCAGTATTATTCAACGTTTTTGTTTTGATATTAGGTAAGTTATTACTTTAGACAACCTGAGTATCATTATTGCATATAAAAAGATAACTAAATTATTATCGAAATACCTCTTTTTTAAGGTTCCGTAGTCAAGTCAGCAAGGAACCCTTATCGCCATGTCCGTCTATCCGTCTGTCCTTCTGTCCATCCGCGGCATAGCTCAGGGGTCCTTAGTGCTAGGAAGTTGTAATTTGGCTTAAAATTGGTAGAATAAAATCTTGAAAAATATTTTTTTCACTCCTCTTGCTCTAAAAGTCCGTCATTGTAAGGTACAAGAGCCAGGATAAAATAGCAAAATTACCCCTAGGGGATAAAGTTTTTTCTTTTTTAATGTTTGTCTATTACCAATGAGCCTACTAAAACGAAAAAGTCTTTATTCATAATCACGAATAAAGACTCGCTCGACTTAATACTGTTTCTCATTTTTATTTTTGAAAATGGAACTAAAAGCAGCGATCTCTTCGGTGAAATCATAGACTTATATTTATACTCTGTGACTTTAAGTTTGATCGTAGAATGCGTGCATTGTGTTTCTTAGCTGCTACAGTAGAAATTAAAAAAGGCGCGAAATCTTTAGAATTTTTCTCTAATACCAAACTGATTGAATTGTGTGACTGTAAGTAAGTAATAGGAAAGAAATAATTTTAATCTTTTGCCGTCAAGCACAAATCATTTATTTAAATACTGTATGAAAAGTTTATGAAGTGGAGGATAGAAAAATGAGTGGATTCGTTTACGTAAGTATAAACTAGGTATTTAATATTGTATTTTATTTTCTCGCCTTCGTAGTGAAAAGTAGAGTGTAACACACGACGCTAAAACCCATTATAACTCGGTTTCTATTTATTCCCTCGCTAAAGCTCGGGAATAAAACTACCTCGTATGCAATGGGTCATTTTAGCGTCTTGTATAACAATCTACTATTTAAGGTACCTCCTTGATATATAAAAAGTGGGATTTTTTTTTCTCTTCAATCAAATAGTGTCGTTTGTTAGGTTTTTCAAAAATATTGTCATGATAGATTTGTGAAGACTAATTTTCAATTCAGGGATCCGCTTGCGAAATATTAAGCTTTAAAGTGCTAAATTTAGTTAAGAACCAAGTGTCCGTCCCCGTCCCCCCCCTTCTACCAAGAAAACGGTTGCTTTTGAATACGTGAAAAATTTCAGACGGTAGTACATAATGAAGTTAAAAAAAACCTATACACTGCTAGGTAGGCTTTACAATTTGACAAGTATTGGTCGACCAACTTATAAATATTGTAAAAACAAACAAACGGACTTTCGCATTTATAATATTCGTTATGATATTAGCACAGAATACATAATAGTACAAGTATATTAGTTAGGATCTAATATTAGTAAGGACGGTAATTGTATAAGGTAACTGTGGAACCCTACACTGCGCGTGGCCCGACATGCGCTTGGCCAGTTTTTATACATCTGTAGTCATCCAACGCCAACGGTCAAAAATAAAAATAAAACTTCATTAGGTACCCACATACTTACCAAAAAAACGTTAAACCTGCCGAGACCCATATCTTTCTGTCATTAGCCTTTCAAACCTTTGTAAATGATTAATTGACTACAAATGAAATTAGACAAAAAATATCTGTTTGAAATTCGCTTTATAAAAAAATTGTTAAAACTCAGTTTGGTATAAATAAATAATAACAGATTTCTCTTCATTGAGATCCGGTTTGCTTGTGGTCAAATGTGGTCACTTTCATAAATAGAAAATCTATAGAAACAATTTTAAAATAAAATTCCTGAAAAATATTTTCTTACAGGTAACTAAGTGTATAACAACTAAGTGATTAAAGTATTTTAACTCTGTACTTTTTAATCCCCTGATTACGTTACTCTGTTGCTAACAATTGTTGTTTGAAATCGATTAAGCCGTTTTAAATTAATTAAATTAGACAGTTTTAGTCTAAAACACAGTGCTTTAATAGCACTTAATTAAAATTAAACTGTAAAATTTAATATTTTGCAAATTATTTCAAATGATTCCAATCAATTTCAAACGGTTCAATCAAGGCACCCATTACACGGTAGGTTTTGCTGTCAGTTTAACCACAGTCACGGGCTGTGACTGACGATTAACCTACCGTGTAATGTAGTGACTGATGGTTGCATGATGTGATTTGTTCTTTCCATCAGTCAATCAGTCAAACGTAATTCATGACTGATGGAATTTGACTGACGCTTGCATGACCATGTCATGGCTGCCTTAGCGTTACGTAAACGGCGTTACGTAATAGGGGGCGGAACCGGCGGCAGGCTTAGCGTGGTAAGGTCATAATAAAAGATTTTAGGCAACAAGTTTTCCGCAGGCTGATTATCTAATTAGAAACCACCTAGCGACCGGTCTCATTTGACAGATGAATGTGATACATTGCTACTTCACTTTAGGGTAAGAAAAACCACACCAAAGAAATGTAGCAATGTATCACATTCATCTGTGAACTGAAACCAGTCGCTAGGTGGTTTTTAATTAGATAATCAGCCTGCGGAAAACTTGTTGCCTAAAATCGTTTATCACCTTACCACGCTAAGCACTGACGATATTTTTATATCTAAGTCGAAATAAGCTCTCTCGATTTAGTTATGCTTAAGGGGCAAGCAGCCCCCTACTCAAATGGCCAACTTATTCTATTTTAACTTAAAAATTAAAACGTTTGCTAACTTAAAAATGTAAACTAACTAACTAAATAAAACCTGTAAAAATGATTTCATTTCATTCAATATAACAATATCTGTAATTTACCATATCTTCGATATGTGACTAATTAGTCAATTGATCGTCTAAATGCATATTTTTAAGCTTTAAATTATCCAGCCATTTGGTTAGGGGGCATGCTTCTACTCTACAAAAAATGCTGTCTCTAGCACTCTAAACGCCAATATCACTTCACCCTAACATGAATTGTACTCCGAAAGCTACCACATAGAAAATTACGTGGATTAAGTGTGTCGTGACTGTGAGCAATTTGTCCAGCCTAGTTAACACATTTGCAGTAATTACTGTAAAATTTTAACGGCTGTGTGTCGCACCCTTACCATGAGCAGAGTTTATGATATTGACACAAAGTCAAAATTCTAATTTAGTTCATGTTATGTTGGCAAAAAGTTGATGATAGACTGCGAAATGAGCAAGATAACTGTGGAGACCTAAGTAAAAATTAAGTAAGGTGATGTTTTAATTTTAGTCGCGTGGTAAAATTTTGTAAATTTTTAAATTTCAGATTTTAGCATTTACCAACAATGCTATTTTATATAAAAAATAAACGTTTTGTAGATTTATTCCACTGTAGTGGTAAGGGAAACGTGGTGTGACCATGTTTTCAGCAATTGGATAATAACAAATATTTTCTTGAAACCTTTGAAAATGTCAGTAGGTACATAGGTAAAGTTCCCACTGAAATTTTCAAAGACCGAAAAAGACTTGTGGATTTAGATATTATGATAAAATCTATTCTGAAAATTTTGATGTCATGTAGGTACTTTATTTTGTCAGAAAGAATGCAAAGATATGAAAATAATCAGTACTTAAAACCGGACGTAGATTTAATCATTGACGTTCATACCCAAAAGATCAAAAGGCAGTTTGTTTATTTGATAAGAGCGTTGACTCAAAAGAAATTCCGGCTCCCTTCGATAATACTTCGTCATAATGAAGTAATTGAGTCATTTCCATGTCATTTCATTACATACTCGGTATCGTTATTTCATAACCAAACGGAACTAATTCATAAGACGGAATTCGATAAAAAGTTAACTTTGAATTTCAAACTATATACCTACCGTATTTAAATCAGAATTGTTGCAATCTTGACATGTATTTTAATACTAAACGAATTAAATAGTGTGAAATATTATTTCAATGTAAATAAACATCGAAATTAATACAAATAATTGAACATGTTTATATTTTATTTTATTTTTATTTATTAAAAAAAATAGGTGCTATTTTAAGGTCACATCACAACGACACATAAAAATTGGAGTAGCCTAACTAGTTTTCCCTTAAGTATGTTCATTACAAAGATACCCTACTGGGGACATAGTTAGGATGACGTTTAGTTTATGAAACTGAAAGGATATCCGATTTCCCGTTTCAATTCTGAATAATTATCCCATTGATATTGGGGAAAAACTCAGCCCGGTTACTATTAAACAGGAAAAATATCCCTAAAACAGTAAAATAGCATTGAGACGCATTTTAAATATAATGGAACTTGGCATGGCAACAGGCAGCGCTTTCCGGATTCCCACTTTTCCCTTCTTGGGTTTAAAAAAAACTTGTTTATGTGCAAAATAAGTTCGTAGTCCCAATAGATTCACTGATAAATATATCATTTGTCAGTCAGTTTATCTATACATGTAATACTTATAGGTAATCTATTTCTATTAACATGAAGAATACTCGATGAGTTGTCACAAAAAAATTGTTCTATTTTTAAATAGTGATGATAGATAGTAAAAAATGGTAAAGGCCGATAAGCACATGAAATGTTTGCGAAAAAAATAATGTTACAAAATAATAGCCTATGCGTTATCTTTTTATCAATAGAGTAAAAACCTCGAATTTGGTTAAAAACCACGCACATTTACAACGCGTTACAAAATTCCCGTAATGCTGAAGATAGGGACCATCCAACTGAACAATTTTTATTAAAGGACCATATCTGAAATCGCGAAAAATATCAGCTGTTTCATACTTTTTGATATTTTCATTATTTTTTTAAAGAAACAGCTGATTTTTATTTCGAGATTTCAGAGTTAGGTAGATACAATACATGGTCAGTTTGTGGTTACAGATTTTACCATTGAAAATGGTTATCAGATGCAAATCGCCTGAGATTGTATTTTTGGCCAAATCTCCGAGGATTTTAAGTGGACCGAGATGAAAATAGTACCAAAAGTTGAGGAGTTTATTTAGACACGTGTGAACGATTGAATTTTGAAAATCTACTGGTAACTTTTTTCGTAATTTGGCAAAATTCCAAAAATTCCGGATTTTTTGCGGGGTGTTTGTTTACTAAATTGTAAATATATCGGGAAAAAAACCGACTTAAGAGAAAATGAAAAAAATTGTCCTAGGGTATTAGTTTAGCTACCAAATGGCGAAATTATTTTGAAAATCAGTTAATAATTGTGACCTGTAGGTGGTCCCTTTAGATTTGGAATTGTAGAAAAACAGCTGTTTCTGCACATAAAAAGTGATGTAGCTTCTATGATTATTGACCGATCGTCATGGTAATAGACTATTATGTATTCTGTGGTAATAGTGTTAAAAGATGCAGAAGCAGACGAGAAGTGCATTCGTTGGAATTTTGAAAATCGTTTAATAATATTTCGGTTCTGTCGAGGCAGTCAGCGGGCGCTTTTCTCTCTCACTCGGCTCCGCCTCGTGTCACAATCTTAAAAATAAATAGTAACTTTAAAAATATAATAGGACTTTGCATTAGATTTGATTTTGGTTTTTCGTAAATTTTTGTGAAAAATATAATAGGACTTTGCATTTGATTTGATTTTGGTTTTTCGTAAATTTTTGTGAAAAAGTAGTAACAGGATTTTGCATTTGATTTGATTTTGGTTTTTCGTAAATTTTTGTGTTCATTTTCAATGCTCCGATTCTTGTGGGGACCGTAAAATCTGTGTTTTTTTTTGTAACACCGTTAATCAACATATTCCACACGGTTAAATAAAATACGCTCTTACTCTACAGCAATAAGTTTATTTATGCGTTGTCATTTTTTTTTCTTAGGGAATGAATCTATTCTCATTCCCGTATTTTCAAGGCGTTTTTTCAGAGTCATATGTAATAGTTTTTAAGTTTTTCTGGTGAATTTTGTAAACGTTGCGTCATCTTGTTTATCAGCTTTTCACAAGAAATAGTTCTTTTTTCGTCAATGATTACTCAGAAGTTAGTGGTCCTGTCGTCGTCCAGTAGTGATAAGTTTCAGGAAAAGAGAAAATAAAAGTATTCAAATGAATAGATATTTTTTGGTAGGTATTTTCTTTTGGGATACGAGTTTTTTTAATATACTTTGAAATTAATGAAGTATAATAATATTAAGTACAGTATAATACTGTAGTGCTGCGACACAGATTTATAACTTTTGCAGTTATTAACGAGTACTCAGTGTAGCAATGTAACTTGTTCCAAATAAACTGTTATTTTATATTATTGCGTTCTATTTTTTCTAACACAGATAGCATTCTATGACGTAACCTGTGTTATTTTCATAAGTCATAATTAAATAATGTAAGTTTGATACAAAGAATTTGATTAAGCATTATTAAATACTTAGATAAATATGAACAATAGCATTAATATTCCTGTTAAATGACTCACAAACAATAGATAGCATACGTGATTTATTTAATACTCAATTTACGTGTAAAATATTACAAGAAAGTATAATGGTATGTATATTATTATTATTTATTTCCGAAACACTTGCCGGCAGAGCATTCATTGGTTGAATGCTCTAAGTTTGTCGGCTTTGGACTTATCTTTGGCTGAATCGAAGACTAGACCAACAGGTTTAATTGATTGATTGTATTTTTTTTATTTGTTGTCCGTTGCGAAATTTTAAGCTGCGACCGTTTGGCAGTCAAGGTCAGTAACCGTCTTTGATAATATAAATAATAAGTACCTACAGTCCCGTCTGAACTGCTACGGGTGAGTCGATTTTTTCTAATATTTTTTCAATTATATTAATAATCTGAAAAAATAGCATTGTCAATGCATAAAATCTAAAAGTTAATAAAAAGAAAAGTACCTACATTATTTATTTCACTATGGCTTATTTGACGAGTCTTTTACACGACTGCCCAAAAACACAGAGAGTGTAAAACCATATAATTTATCAGTAAAAGGTTGCTTAAAGGTGTGAAATAAAAATAAATAAATTGAAAACATTACACTCTCTGTTTTTGGGGAAGTCGTGTAAAAAATACACGACTGCGTCATTGCAGTCGGAGACCATTTTGTAGAACAATTTTTAATCAAAGAGGTCCCTCGACTGCAATGTTTGACACTTGTTATTTAACTTTTTAGTTCGTTTTTGGCAAGGATCGTGTTTTTAATTTATTATTTTATACTTTTTTAGTACTGTGGTCACCCTGAGACACTTGTTAGTCCGATTATTAGGTAAATGGGTATCAACCCAGACGGACGGACGCATGATATCCCCATATTTGATGACACACTAACATGTCAAATTGGCTTGGACTTGAACGTAGGGTTTAGGGTACATGTGAGGAAAAAATGTTATACTTATTTTAGTTATTCTAATAACAACCCCTTGTTATTAGAATAACTAAAATAAGTATAACGTAGCCGATTTGCTCGCGACTAATACTAGGTGTAGCCGGCTAAAACTAGGTGCAGCATGGGATATAAAGAAAGTTTTTTCTGTTGTCTGTTAAAATAAAATAATCTCGAAATTTAAGGAGCGTGAGGCTCCGCTGCGCTTTGCGCTCGCCTTAAATTTCTAACCTAACCCGGGACCTACAGGAGTAAAGCAGATCGGTTACACCTAGTTTTAGCCAACAGCTATCGGCTACACCTAGTTTTAGCCGGCTAGAACTAGGTTTAGCCGCGCTTCGGGTATTAGCCGTAACATATACACTTTTTACATAAAAAATATGGGTTCACTGTAACCAACTAGTCCAATGATTTATTATTCAAATAAAGATGTAGGTACATAGGTAGTCAGTCATTTAATAATACCAATATGCTGATCATTATCAACGAATAAAAATAGTGTTATCATTTCCGAATGTTAGAGGAGCTCGGTGGCGCAGTGCTTTAGCGCCTGGCCCAGCGGTTGCGGAGGTTAAGCAACGTTCGTAAGGGTCGGTCATGGGATGGGTGACCAAAATGTTATTATCTCGAGCTCCTCCGTGCTTCGGAAGGCACGTTGAACCTTTGGTCCTGGCTGCGTTTGAAGTCGTTAACACCCAACAATCCACATTGGGCCCGCATGGTGGGTTATGGCCCATCCTCCTTATCCACCCTTAAGGAAGGCCTGTGCCCCAGCAGTGGGGACATCAAAAAATGGCAGATGGTCAATCCGCATTGGGCCCGCGTGGTGGTTTATGGCCCATCCTCCTTACCACCTATAAGGAAGGCCTGTGCCCTAGCAGTGGGGACTTTAAAAATGGCTGATGGACGAAATGTTAGTTCTGACTAACACTTTAATTCACTATTGTATCCGTCTGTACTTTATGAAACAATTTGACGATTGTCAATTTGGAATATGGTGATTGTTTATCTAGCAATAGAGCACTTCAATAAGCAATTTTACACAATCGTGAAAACATTTTACAAAATAGCCTTTGATATCGTGAAATTTCAGTAAATTCAAGGTTTCAGCGACAAAGACTGAACATGAATTCATAGGAATCTGCTTTTCACGAGAATTTTATGCAAACAAGAAAAAAATTGGCCAGTGTCCAGTGGACGCTCTAAAATGATAAAATTGGAGCAAATATTATTTCATTCCTAGAACTTATTAATCATTTTATGAAATAAATTTTAGTTTACGTAATTTAATTAGTTTCTTGATAATATGATGAGGTTTTTTTATTTGATTTTTGTATCTCCTAACGTTTCAGAATTCTTAGCAAATTTCTTGTTACCGTAGTATTTGTAACTACCTGGGAGCTCGGTGGCTGGCTTTGCGACTGAGGAAGTAAAGCAACTTTCTAAGAGTCGATCATTGGGATGGGTGGCCAAAATTTTATTATTTTGAGCTCCTCCGTGCTTCAGAAGGCACGTTAAGCCATTGGTCCCAGCTGCATTTGCATTAGTTAAGACCCACCATTCCGCATTGGGCCCACGTGGTGGGTTATGTCCGATCCCCTTTATCCACCGATAAGAAAGGCCTGTGCCCCAGCAGTAGGGACATTAAAAATTGCTGATGTCGATAAGTATTTTGTTATTGTTTAAAGTACTAACTCTGCTTATTTTTATTAGGTTTTCAACTAAATGTTTTTCACTGAATGGTTCAATGAATGCTTATTTATTTATGGAAAGATCTGCAAATAAAGGCTTGAAGGTTGATTAAACATACGATAAATATTTGAAGATAACATTTAGCTAGCTGGACTTTGTTCATACCTACCTTATTCTAAAAACATAATACTTATTGCAGTCATCATTTTATTTGTTGTGAAATGTACATTATCTCAGATAGCGTTGTTATTCTTACTTTCAAAACATCTGCATTTTCTTTTTCTAGAAAATTGGTAAAAGTATAACTTATTTGCCAATTTTAAATTCACTACCTGTAGATTTTTTTAAGAAACAGCTTAGTGTAGTATAGTAAAGAAAGTTGTTAGGAAGAAAAATAAATTATGGTTTTACTTTTTGCATTCCTTTTTACATGTTCAATAAAAATAAAACTGTTCAAACAGATGCGATGAATTTTTTTAATATGTAAAGTTTATGAGATTTCAAGTAAAAATATAACGTCACATATTTACTACCTCAACAATTTTATCTTTCAGTAAAATCGAAATTTGCATTATCAAACAAAGTATTACTTTTCGATCTGTAATCAATTACCATTCATATATCAAGTCAGTAGGTAACTGTGTGACCTCGATAGTTATTAAAAAGTATGTCTCCTAATACGGTAAATTCAATTACTGTAGCAGTAGGTATTAAATACGAAATACGCCGTTAATATTATTAAATTACGGTACCTACCTATGTTCTATTATTTGGATTGAAGAGTTACTTATTCTAACGTTTATATTATGATGTTTTATGCATTAGAATATAAATTAATTAGACCGAATTTTAGACGAGCAAAATACAAAATTAATACCTTGCAGTTAAGTAGGTTTCCGTATAAGTAAAATGTAAAATTATTTCTATGATATTTTTTGTGCAATCCTGAAGGTGTTAACTAAAAAAAACCGGCCAAGTGCGTGTCGGGCTACGCGCCGTAGGGTTCCGTAGTTACCTTATACTATACGATATTTAATACCAGTATTATTTTTCGTCTGCAAAAACAACGTTTTTTTTTCACGGTGTTGGTATGAATGACAAAGTTATATTTGCGGTTTTGGAAAATGTGCTATATCTCAAAAACTAATTATTATATCTCGTTTGAAAGTGTTTATTAAGATCTACAGCATATTTTTTTTTTAATTTTACACTCTCTTATTTCAAAAGTTAGAGGGGGGGGGACACACATTGTACTACTTTGGCAGTGTTTATCTTTCAAACGGTTGACTTTGAAAAAAAATTGTCTTAGGAACCTCAAGCGGTTAACAGAATACATCTACTTACTAAGTTTCAACTGTATAATCTTAATACTTTCGGAATAAAGTGGCTGTGACATACGGACGGACAGACAGACAGACAGACAGACATGACGAATCTATAAAGGTTCCGTTTTTTACCCACGACGGACGGAACGGAACGGAGGCGGTATATGCGTTTGGGGTTAGAGGTTGTGCGTTTGTTTGTTTGTTTGTTTGTGTGTTTGTCTGTTACCATTTTCCTCGGAAACTACTAAGCCGATTTCGATGCGGTTTTTTGCATTCAAAAGGTTTCATTTCAGAGCAGGTTCTTAGACATGTTTCATAGTAGTAGACCACCAGGGGGCTCTGCAGTAACCAGATAAGTCAAGTTTGTCTATAACCATTTTCCTTGGAAACTACTAGGCCGATTTCAATGCGGTTTTTTGCAGTCAAAAGGTTTCATTTCAGAGCAGGTTCTTAGATATGTAACATGGTGGTAGACCACCAGGAGTGGTAAACCAAAAATAAGCGGAGAAGATTGACATGTCATGTCATTGTCATGAAAGTAAACAGATTACTGATCGCAATGACAGTAATCTGTTTACTTTCATGACAATGACATGACATGTCGATCTTCTCCTCTTATTTTTGGTTTGGCAATCTATCTACTCTCTTCTTCAGGGAGTAAAGATTCAATGTTAAAGGAGTAGTGAACTTTTTGTTACTCTTTTTACATTATGATCTTCTTTTTAAAAAAAATGTAAAAAATAATTTTGATAAATAAAGTCAAAATGCTGTCACGAGAATTTCTTTGGTTTCAGTTTTCAGTATTAATTTTAATTTAATATTGGAATTAGATATATTTACACAATTTGTAATGTGAGAATGGCTAGACCATTTGTGGATATGATATTATTGTGCGGAGAAGCTCGTGGTATAATGCATCACGTGCCCTGGCGTTGTTTCCAAAGCAAACAGAAGGCACCCGAGGAATGTTCGCGTGATTGCAACGCTTATGTGATAACCGTGCTCTTGTCCCTGGACATCAATACGAGGGCAACACAGACCCTAAATTTTTACATGATGCTATTTAACGTGGATTTAGGAACCGTTCACAATAACATTATCAGTCGGTACCTACACTACTTGCATACAGCAGAGCGGCAGACATGAAAATCGTCCTATGTAGCGAAGCGACGTGCTTTCCGCTTTGTGTCTGTTTTGTTATTTGTACAATAAATAATTTACTACTGACGAGAAAGTGGTACATTTCTATCAGCCGATACAAGTTGTGTCAGACAACCCATAAATTGTCAAAAAGACGTTCCGAGTAGCTCCGAATAAGTACGATGAGTAGTACGCGTGTTGTCGATTGAGTTGAGCGGAACTGTTGTTTGCATTACATCGAATTTACGATTAAGTTTGTTAGAAAAAATCAAAAAGTTAAGATTTTATTTGAATTAGTTGGGACCTTAATGATTCAATTACTAGTGACCTATAGAGGCTCCGTTTTTAATATTATCCCCGATTCTAGGCCACACACTGTATAACTGAAAAATATTTGTTCATTTGGGGGAGGTAATGATAGCCCCAACGGATTTTTCTTGCGTTTGTAATTTATGAATAGGTAGATAAAGTATGTATAGTACCTACCTACATCACTTTTAGTCGAGGGATTTTTGTGAAACATATTTTAGTCTTTTTAAATAAAGAGTTACAATTTTAACCGTCGTGGGTTTTTTGCCATTTTGGCTACGGAACCCTAAAAAGTGGGCGACTAGCTAATTTTGGTTTCAATTTGATTTCATAAATTTCAAATACTCAATGTGGATTTTGATGTTTATAACTGTTTTTTCTCGCTTACGAAACAAATTGTTCCATATTCGTTGAACTCGTTTCATTGATCGCAACGTGACGAAAAGAAGAGCTGTTAATATTGAATTGAATGTGTTCTGTGCTACTTAAGAGATTGCGTATGCGCACACATAATCATCTACGTAGCACAGAATAAATAACTTTAAACGAATTGGCATCGAATCGATAAATATGCGAAGTGATTAATATCACTGTCGGTTCCATGGTGTAATGGTTAGCACTCTGGACTTTGAATCCAGCGATCCGAGTTCAAATCTCGGTGGAACCTCACTTTTTTATTTTTCATGTCATAAAATAAATAGTTAACGCTATGCTTTATTATTTGTATTAAAACCCTTGAGTATAATCATTTCGAATAGGTATACAGGGTGTCCCAAAACTTTGGCATACGGAGGGAAAGTACCTTAAATATTGCAGATAGGAAATTTTACTATAAGAAGACTTCATTTTGATTTTCAAAAGAAACGGAACTGCATTCAAAGATTTTTGAAAAATCGCCTGCCTTAACCAGGAATCGAACCGAACAAAAACGAAAAAAAAAAATATTTTTACGATACCAATCGAAAGGGTTACCCCTAAGGATTATTTTTTCTTAAGTGACACAGCATCTTAAACAAAAGGAAGACCATAAAAAATTACATAAAAATTTTAATTATTACGGATTGTATCAATTTGTATCGAAACGTATGCGATTTAAAAAAAAACTTTGAATGCAGTTCGGTTTCTTTTTAAAAACAAAATGAAGTCTTCTTTCAGTAAAATTTCCTATCTTCAATATTTAAGGTACTTTTCCTCCATGTGGCAAAGTTTTGGGACACCCTGTATATTTGACATCTTAATATATAAAATCGTAAACTGAATGACTGACTGACTGACTGACTGACTGACTGACTGACTGACTGACTGACTGATCTATCAACGCACAGCCCAAACCGCTGGACCTAGAGACTTGAAATTTTGCACACAGATACTTTATACAGTGTAGGCATCCACTAAGGAAGGATTTTTGAAAATTCCATCCCTAAGGGGATGAAATAAGGGATGAAAGTTTGTATGAAAGTCCCTCAGTTTTGAAGCTAGAATCTTCAAATTTTGTGTTTAGGCTGACGATTGAAAATTAATAAAGATGGGTCTCAGCGTTTTTCAAAATTCTACCCCCGAAGGGGTCAAAAGGGGGATGAAGTTGTGTATTAAAGAAAATCCTTCATTTTCGAAGTAAAAATCGCTAAATTTATAATTTAGGCTTATGGATAGAAATCTAAAGCAACGTATATTGTTTTTGTTAGGATTTCAACTCCAAAGGGGATGAAATGGGGGTGAAAAGGGTTAAAAAAACCTAAAAATAGATATGGATGTCGTTATCGGCGTTTAGTGGGATGACGATTGCAAAAATGACATTTATTTTGAAGTCCAACCACGGTGGACATGATTTAACCCCTAAAGGGGTGAAAATGGGGTCCAAATTTTGTATGGAAAAATAATATAAAATAGACATTACAACTTTAAACTTCGTAGGAGCACATCTAAAAATAAATAGGCAAATATATATTTTGTTATTTTGAAAATCAACCCCTTAGGGGGTAAATGGGGTGAGTAAACATAAAAATCGATATAGATGTCGTTATTGGGGTTTTCTGGGATGACGATTGCAAAAATGACATTTATTTTGAAGTCTAACACGGTGGACATGATTTAACCCCTAAAGGGGTGAAAATGGGGTCCAAATTTTGTATGGAAAAATAATATAAAATAGACATTACATCTTTAAAATTCGTAGGAGCACATCTAAAAATAAATAGGCAAATATATATTTTGTTATTTTGAAAATAAACCCCTTAGGGGGTAAATGGGGTGAGTAAATATAAAAATCGGTATAGATGTCGTTATTGGGGTTTTCTGGGATGACGATTGCAAAAATGACATTTATTTTGAAGTCCAACGCGGTGGACATGAGACATATGGACCTGGACCTGGACATGCACATCCAGGGAACAGGAACGGGAACCGGAATGGGCACGGGCACGGGCACGGGCACGGGAACGGGAACGGGAACGGGAACGGGAACGGGAACGGGAACGGGAACGGGAACGGGAACGGGAACGGGAACGGGTACGGGAACGGGAACGGGAACGGGAACGGAACGGAACGGAACGGAACGGAACGGAACGGAACGGAACGGAACGGAACGGAACGGAACGGAACGGAACGGAACGGAACGGAACGGAACGGAACGGAACGGAACGGAACGGAACGGAACGGAACGGAACGGAACGGAACGGAACGGAACGGAACGGAACGGAACGGAACGGAACGGAACGGAACGGAACGGAACGGAACGGAACGGAACGGAACGGAACGGAACGGAACGGAACGGAACGGAACGGAACGGAACGGAACGGAACGGAACGGAACGGAACGGAACGGAACGGAACGGAACGGCGCGGAGCGGAGCGGAACGGAATGGAACGGAAAGGAAAGGAACGGAACGGAACGGAATGGAACGGAACGGAACGGGAACGAGACGGTAACGGGAACTAGAACGGGACGGATCGGAACGGAACGGCGCGGAGCGGAACGGAACGGAAAGGAACGGAACGAAACTGGAATGAAACGGGAACGGAACGGGAATAGAACAGGATGGGAACGGGAACGGGAACAAGCACCGGACGGGAACGGAACGGGAACGTAAGGCGTACGGGACGGTTAGGGGACGTTTACGGGACGGGAACGCAGCGGGAACGGAACGGGAATGGGAACGGGAACGAAACGTGAACCGAACAGGAACGGAACGGGAATATAACGGGAAGGGAACGGGAACGAGAACAGGATGGGAACGGGACAGGAACGGGATGGGTACGGGAACGGAAACGGAAGGGGTACGGGACGGTTACGGGACGTTTACGGGACGGGAACGCAAACGGGACGGGAACGGAACGGGAACGGGGAGCGGGAGCGGGAACGGGAACGGGAACTGGAAGCCTTGTGCAAGGCCCGCCACACGCGGCAAATGTCTTGCCTCGCGAGGCAGCGCGCTTGATGGGGACTCGCCTAATCGCGTAAAAATGGCTGGCCGGATCCTGGTTGAAGGTTCCTTAAAAGGATTTCGTCTAATATCCACGCGGACGAAGTCGCGGGCAGAAGCTAGTCTTTAATAAATTAAAAAGCGACAGGAATTTTATTTACTTACTTCGAAATAATTTGCTCTTAGATTTTTTCAGGAGTTAGCGACAATGGAGAAAATAGTAAAAGTTATCGTCACATTCAATAATAAACTGACAAATGCAATTTAAAAACCGGCCAAGTGCGAGTCAGACTCGCGCACGAAGGGTTCCGTACCAAAAACGGCAAAAAAATCACGATGTTGTATGGGAGCGCCCCTCAAATTATATTTTATACAGGTGTCTAGCTATCACGGTTCATGAGATACAGCCTGGTTGCAGACAGACGGACAGTGGAGTCTTAGGTATAGGGTCCCCTTTTTACCCTTTGGGTGCGGAACCCTAAAAATGATAAACTATTTAGATAAAATTATGCAATAGTGTGATGTAAACAGTTTGGATAAACTATGAAAATTGTGTACCTACCTACTCACTACCTATGGAATAACCAACATTATTTTTTAATTTAGCGCAATTTTTCAAAATAATTCATTGATAATGCAGTATACCTAGTATTAGCGTGCAAGCATATTTTTTTAACACGAAGACCATACATGACATGAATCCAACACGCCCAAACCCACAAAGGACTTGCCATGGTAATGAAAAACCATCAAATTCCATAATTGATGGGAGCGTGTCGCGGTCTCACCTCGCCTCCCGGAGGACTGGCAATTCACTAATCAGAAATAATAATTCACTGGCAACGGACGTGCGCGCGCTGCGATAAACATCTATAGGAAGGGTTAGGGCGGGTGCTTATACGGGCTTACGGAAGTTTAACTAGACATTTTTTAATATTATTAATAAATTATACAACATGACATTTCTATCGACTGTAAGTATATTCATATTTTCGTGTTTCCTTTTAATGAGTTAGCAATTATAATTTGGAAATTTGACATCAACATTCAATCAAATTAGGTAGCTGTAGCACTTGTAAATTAGAAAAAAACTAAAGTACTACAAGCATCCATTATTGTACTAGTACGAACGCAAATTATTTGGTAAAACTTTATTGTGTTTGGTATAAAACTGGTCTGTGTGGTTTCATGTGATTATTTCCTCTATGGTTTCATATGGCACAAAAGTTTTTTTTTTTCAATAAAATATACTTTTTTGTAACCAAAAATGCATAGCTCAAGGTTCACCTAGTTTACTCACGTTAAATCATTAGTTAGCTACCAGTTAACAGTAAAGTAGCATCGGACAGACATAGATTTTTAATCCTGGGCGCTCCCCGCCCACAAATCCCAGGGCGGGCGGCAGCAAAGAGTTAGTTTTTAATTAACCTAATCAGTTAATTCGCTAGGAGCGGCCGCACATCGGCTTTTTTAGTTTCTGACTTACAATGTTTTTAAAATCTAGATGGGTTTAGTTGTGTAAAAGACAATTTAATTGTCCCTGAGATCCCAAAACAATGTACAATAATTATACAATTATTGTACATTGTTTCCATATAAGAGTTTTGTCGAAGATTTTGCCTGGAAAAACCTTCTTAGTATTCTTGGCAAATTAAATGTTTACATCGGGGAAAATGTTTACAACGAAAAGCCGAAAGCCAAACACTAAGGTTCCACCGAGATTTAAACTCGGATCGCTAGATTCAGAGTCCAGAGTGCTCACCATAACATCATGCAAGCATTTACTAGCAGGACGTTGCTGTCACTGTATAATTCTCCTATTTGCCATGTCAGTTACAATAATAAAAAAAAACTTTTTTGCTTATTTTTTTATAAAAACTCCAAATTATTCCTATTCTAGAAAAGCAGAAATTATACAGTACCTAATTCGACAGTAAAGTCCTCAAGCTTTCGAACAATATCAAATTTAAATAAACTCAGATGAATTAAATAAAATACCATTCAGAAATAAGCTCGTTTGTATGGAAAATGATAATAAGTAGTGGCCCCTATTTTCTTACGACTAGTGTTTAAATTACACCTAGATAAACAAAGATTATAAATCATTATTCATTTATGGGTAATTTATTGAAAACACCTCATATCGGTTCCATGGTGTAATGGTGAGCACTCTGGACTCTGAATCCAGCGATCCGAGTTCAAATCTCGGTGGAACCTGAACTTTTGCGATATGTTAATGTCTAATTAGCTCAATTAGATTGACAAAGAATATTAAATAATACAAAAATACCTACAAAAGTTTATGTTTTTCAATGCGTTACACATAATCACAAAGTATGAGAAATACGAAGGCTTGGTTTTATCGAAGTTTCTCCATAAGGTTAATGATTGAAAGAAAAAAGAAAGATAAGTAGAGAGCTGAGCAGTACAGAAAACGTTTTCAATTTGACCACGTCTAAGAATATAAAGCTAAAAAACTTCTTGAATGAACTATCTAAAAGACTTCTTGAAAGGGTGGATAAAACATTTCACGATTTAAAAATTCTTATAATAATAATAAAAGAAATTTATTCACTTCTCACAAGGTTTACATTTTTTACATTCAAAATTAATTTAACGCGTATTTTTCTTGTCCTTGTGAGAGTCTGGAGTCCGAAATAGGACGAACCTGTGCTACAGATCTCCAGGCTCTCCCGGGAATACATATATTGCAACAGTCTACGTAGTTATTACAATTTGTTATCTGTGAGGTGATTAGAATACTTAAAGTTAAATAGATTAGATTAGGGATATTCTAAAATACTATAGTTTTGTGGGTTGAATGCACATACGTGTATTGGCACGTGTGATTATATAGTAGTAATTATTTATTTAGAACTGATATTACTTACATTATAATTATAATTTATACTTATACATTTTATAAACTGTCTATTATGTAGGTACTAATCAAAGAAAAAGAAAAAGAAAAAGGTAGGTACAGTATTGGTCTACCAGTAAGTTAATTCTACTGTGTGTGTGTGTGTGTGTGTGTGTGTGTGTGTGTGTGTGTGTATGTGTGTGTGTATGACTCTGTGTGTTAAATTTTATATATTGTTATAATATTATTTACTTTAATATATTGAATAGGTTTTCTGTCTCATCATATGACAAAGTGAGTAGCCACATCATAAGCTTCTTTTTACATTGAAATTTAGTGTTAGAATAAATTGATAATTGATGGTTTGCTTTGTTATATAGATATGGGCCTAAGAAGCCATAAAATCTCTGAGCAAAGGATGTGTGATATTTAGTTTGTTGTTTACATACATTATAAGTATTTCGCTTACGCAGTAAATCTGGGTCAAAAATAGTTTCCCCATGTTGCTTTAAGATTACGGTTAAAATATATAGTTGTCGAATGGTTAATACTTCGCATTCCTGATATAAGAGATTAGTTGGATAGAGAAAGGGACGAAAGTGTGATATTTTAAGAATAGCTCTTTGTGATACTTCAAGAGGCTTCAAAATTGTTTTACCAGCACCTCCCCATATTAAGATGCAGTAAGTACTAACTGATTGGCAGAGGGCAAAATAAACTGATTTCAAGAGTCGCGCGTCAAGAACGTGTCGCAAATTTTTGAAAATTACTATAAGTCTACGTATTTTATTAGAAACTGATGCAATATGTTGTTTAAATGATAGGTTACTATCTATAATGACTCCTAAATATTTTAAGTGTGTAGATTGTTCGAGCAAGGGACAGCAGCAGGGAGTCGTACCATCACACTCATGGACACGTAATTCTAAATTAGTAGTAGGCTGAAAGTTTCTAATCGAGAAGCAGAGATACTTTGACTTTATGGTATTTAGTGATAGGACATTTTGCTTCAACTTTGCTGACACTTGGTTTAAACCCCTTTGGGCCTCTTCATAGACTTTGGCCCATGTATCAGCAGCAAAGATAATTGCAGTATCATCAGCGTATGCTAATAGCTTACCATTGGTAAAATTTGTTAGGCAAAGGTCGTTTACATATACAAGAAACAGGGTGGGACCCAAAATGCTCCCCTGAGGAACTCCATATGTAACAGACACATCTGAACTTGCATATGAGCCTATATTTACCCGTTGTGATCGATAAGACAGGTAGCTTTCAAACAATTGCAGCTGTATGCCTCTTATACCAATATCCTCCAGTTTCTTTAGTAGGATAGGGATAGAGACCGTATCGAATGCTTTCACTAAATCAATAAAAATGGCTAAACATTTCTTGCCTTCATCAATATTTTCAGTAATAAATTCCATAAATTTATGTACAGCATCTGTGGTCGATTTTCCGCGACGAAAGCTAAATTGATTGTCGGATAGTAAGTTATTTTTTTCAAGATAATTGATTAGTCGTAAGTTTATTATTTTTTCTAAAATTTTAGATATAGCCGGTAACAAAGATATAGGCCTGTAGTTTTCGATACGATCTCTATCCCCATTTTTATGTATAGGTATTATTACTGACTTCTTAAGAGATGACGGGAAAATTCCCTTGGTAAGACAAGCATTGAAAATGAAAGTAAGAGGAGGTACTAAAAAAGATTTTAATTCTTTCAAAATTCTATTTGATATTTTGTCCCACCCCACTGAACATTCATTTTTTAGCCCCATTAATATTTTTTCCACTTCATCCTTGCTTGTTTCTTCTAAAACAAATGAGGAGAGCATTGTTTTACAAGAATTTGAGTTTGTATACCTCGAAGCATCTGTACTATTATTATTTAGTTTTTTATGTATTTCACAAGCTAAAGTTTTTCCCACATCAGCGAAATAATCGTTAACTAAATTTAATGAAGTTTGGGGATTTGTAGCAACTCTCAAGAGTTCGTTAGAGACATTTTTATTTTTATTCGAACAGTTTGTCACGTTTTTTATCGCTTCCCATATTTTTTATTGTTTTTCCCTGCTTTTTCTATTTGTTCTTTATCATATGCTATTTTTACTTTTTTTAAGAGATTATTACAGAAATTTCTGTATCGTTTATAGGTAAGTGATAGGGTACTATTTTCTGGATATCGTTTACACTTAAGATGCAACTTGTCTCTATTTCGCATGCAGCGAAGTAAGCCCTGTGTGATCCAAGGTTTTATTATTTTCTTACGTCTTGGCTTTTTTGCTGATTTTGTGTTTCGCTCTACTGCTTGTGTCATTTTTCCGAGTAAATAGTTCATACTGGTTTCTGGATCATTGGTGTTATAAACTGGCGCTAAGTCAATGTTGAGGATGTCGTTTTTTAGCCCTTCATTATCTACAATTTTATGAAGCGATGTATCATTATTTTTTAAAATTTCATCAAATAAATATGTCACAACCGCTTTGTGATCAGTAATTGTTGAGTTTGGTACTAGGGTGAGAGCGTTCTTTTTTGTTTTTAATAACACATGATCAATGCAACTGTGTTCTCTCGTCACTATGGTATGTGCAGGTAGAAGACCATGAAACGCTACGAGATTCAAATATTTTTCAGAGTTTTGATCACGTTTCTCAGGGTTGATAGGAATATTTATATCACCAATAATAATTATATTATGAAAAGAAGACAAACTTGCTAAAATTTCATTCAAAGATGTTAAGAAAGGTATAATGTTACTATATGAGGGAGATCGATATATCGCTACCACAACTGTGTTTGGACTAAGTTTTATAATCAGGCAGTTTGCCTCCACAAGTGTAGGCTCTTCAACACACGCGTTTAAAGTATTTTTAATATAAAGTACAACACCATCGTTCTGTTTATGGTTAATTTTTGTATAAAAGTTTTGATAATTTTCTAATGAGGGCAGTGAGGGGTTAAGAGCAAGCCAGCACTCGGTAAGAACCAGAATGTCTATATCTATTTTAATTCTCTGCAACAATACTTCAAAATCGTTAAAATTATGGTTAATACTGCGTATATTTTGCGTCAATAAGGCTAAGTAGTTCTGTGATGATGGAACATGACAGCTAGTCATTTCTACTTCACAAGATAGGGATTTAAATTTAGAAACAGTTTCTATTTCTTCACAAATATCTATTAGATCCAGAATTGATACGATTTATTTATAGGTTTATATCTAAAATGTAGTGCTATAGATTTTTTTTGTATATCATGAACAAAATATGCATAAATAAATAATGTAGGTATGTACTTTAATTCTATGATTTCAAAAATGACTTTTGGTAATAATTTGATTTGTAAATATTGTATTACGTTTTTGTCATATTTTGAGCAATATACTTTTATTTTTAGCACATGGTGCTTAAATAGTATTATGCTAGCAAAATATGTATGTGGTTGACGTTTGGTTGACGTATGAATTAATAAAAAGATGTAAAAAAGAGATGAATAAATGTACATTGGAAAAATAATTCTAAAGCAGTTTAGTACAATTATTTTTACAGTAATGATAGATACGTATGATATTAATGTATTTTTTATATATGTAGTTAGTCTTGTAGTATTCTTAATTTTATAAGTAAGTTGAATAATGTATTAAGTAGATAGATGGCATGCATTTTTTTTTAAGTATTTTGGTATGATGAAATAATAGCAGGGTATTACATTGTATAATTATATTTAGTGTAAAATTATCGTAATATAGAATAATTACTCGTGTTTTTATTATGTGTTTTCTTATGAAATAAATGTTGTGTCGAAGTATGTGTATTTGAAAGGTATGATATTGGTTTCTTAAATAACACGCAATTGAAGCAAAAATACAAAATAAACCCACCAAAACTATACAAATTATAGTACATATTTTCACATCATAAGCCAACGTTACACATAGACAGATAAGTGTAAAACATTTTGATATAAAGCAATCGCAACTACAAAATATTTTAAATAGTGAATTTATACATAAAGCTAGTCACTTCATTTGTAATTTATTTAAATCGTCCTCCGAATTAATACTAATCACTTTAGAGTTTTCGTTCTTGGTATTTTTGATGTATACTTTGCCGTATGATGTCCAGCAGCTGCTGGACATCATACGGCAAAGTATACATCAAGTAGTAGTACGTATGTTGTTTTATGAATTGTCTCGTCAGATAGAACAGGTTATTATTTTGTTTAGTTAACACTTCATCTATAAAAATTTCTTTTTTCTGACCAGTCAAACCAATTTGCTCGGTATTAAGCGTATTGTTTTTATATTCTTTGTTAAATAATCGACATTTTTTTATAACCGAGTTTTTTAATCCAATGGTTGTAAATTCGACTAAGATGTGGTTGCTGGATTCTTTTTTTGTTTTGAGTCGGTATACGTCTCGAATATCTGAGCACTGGATATGTTGACCTATTTTCTCTCCAATATTTTTCACAATGTTGCCCAAAATTTCCTTATTTTCGGGTACTTGTTTCGGGATATTTTTAATTTGAATCATCGAAAAACTTATAACTACTTTAAGCTGCGATTGGTGCTATAAAAAGACATGAAATAAATAATAATTCGTAAAATGATAAGCATGAAGAAATAACGATGGAAGAAACGACAAAAATGTGTAGATGTGGAAGGATTAAACTTGTTTACTAAAGAATATTGGAATATTGTTACTATAGGTATAGGGCGTTCTTTCAGTATAAATAGCAGTATAGCATCTGTATAAACAAAGTTGGCTTTAAGCGAATGAATAATCAGTAAATTACTAATTTATTCAATTGGCTGAATATCGGTTCCATGGTGTAATGGTGAGCACTCTGGACTCTGAATCCAGCGATCCGAGTTCAAATCTCGGTGGAACCTGAACTTTTGTGATTGGTTATTCTCTAATTAGCTTAATTAGCTAAGAGTAAAAGGGGAAATATTATTTCAGAATAAGATTCTGGACTGGTATCTCTTACTCAGATTATTTTATAATAATAATAAGTAATGATGAGAGAAAAAATTAAATAGAATATATAATAATTCTTTAAATCAGACACAAGATCCATAAAAAATGTACATAAAACAAGACAATACAGAACAGTAAAATCTACTTAGATTTTAGCTTATTTAAACACAAATTGAAATTGACAACATTTCATTTTGAGAAAGTACTAAAATTAGAAAACCATTACGAGATTTTAGTGTTCTAAGCTCATATATTTTTTTTTCAGAATTTTTTGATCAGTATTTTTTACGTTAATTAAAAAAATCTAAAATAAACGCGATATAGGGAGTCTGAGATGAGTCTCTTTGCCTTCTATTTAAAAAAAAACAGCGGTGCCAGCCAGGGTAATTTACCCTAGATTTAGGGTAAACATTATCCGGCACAATAATATCAATATAATAATAATATTTATTTATTTCCCAGCATAAATAACAAAGTAGCACAGTACAAATATTTCAGGTATATTGGCGAATGTTACGTATATATTACGGTCATCTGTTTCCGAATTAGGTTGAAAAACTAGGGGGCCTATTACGAAAATAACGTACGCAATTGCGTAACGCAGTCACTTGGCCACGATAGTCGTCCGCAGTTCGTTGGTTGTAGTTATAACAAACATTTTGAATTTGGCTATTGTAGTCCCATCTCTATAGACATCACAATTCACATCATTGACAGGTTTTTTTTTATTTGACGTTTGAAGAGGCAAGGCAAAGGCATCGCTTATATTCTCCCTATATCTTGTACTTACGTCCTTTTAGAATAAACCATTTTCTATGAATTAATATCTCAGTAATGTATGAAAATAAATGGAAAAGAAAAAATACGTGTTGCCTAAAAAACGAGAAATTTTCATTATATCCATAAAAACACGTACCTTAATATTTTGAAATTACAACCTTCGTTCATAACAACAACACTTAATTAAATTAAAAGTTACAGTCAATATATATACATATGCTAAGTATATTTATACTTAGATTTTTTTTAACATTAAGTGGCAGTTTCCACCCATCTTTTATATACTGATTTTTGTATAAGTCTTTCCGCCAGCCCCCTATTAATACAATTGTTACACGACTTATTCTAAAGTCGACATATTTTCATTAAGCACAATGACAATTTTCAACACTCACGGTATATCTTCGTGATTGGATTGTCACCAACCACGGGTTAAATAATCGTTTACTTAGAGAGATTAGTATCTCCGTCGTCAACAATAACACAGTATACAGGGTGGTCCAGACAGTGACGTCCAAGTTTTTTTTTAGATAACTCACACCTGGGTGCATCTCAAAATACCCTATGTATGTTCCGCGATTTTTCGTAGTAGAGTAGAAGAAGTTATGATTTTTTAAATGTGTTTTTGCGAATTTTCTACTAGACGGACCAAAAAAATTTATAATTCCTTTCATATTAAGAATTTTTTGGGTTTTATTTTTGCAACATAATTGTCTTGAAACACTCTTCCATACATAACACAACATCCAGATAAGTTCCTGAAAAAAGGGTCAAAAGTAAAAACTTTAGGTTTTACTTCGACGAAGTAACATTTTAACAATTCTTTTAATAAAAATACAAAATGGATATTTCATCAATTCAAACTGATTTTAAAAACTTAAGTGGCTTCTTAGCTTAGTAAATAAAATAAAAAAGTGACTCTTGATAGAGCATTTTATGCTAAAATCGGCTTTCAAAGGTTGTAAGGTGAAAAATCCGTTAACATAATAAGATTGTTTGAAAATTTGTTTTAACAATTTTATTCATTCTTATCGCTAAAATTAGTAAGATATCATTGAAAGCATTAAATTAAACTCAAATGGTCAATGAAAAACTTTAAAATATCACAAAAAGTAGGTAAGGTTAGGTTGAAATTGTAAATATCGTTACTTATTCTATTCTACTTATTTATAACCCTTTATAAAGGGTTTTGAACTTGAATTTGACTTTTACTTTACTTTGATTTTGACTTTCCTCACCCTCTTCGTCATTATATCATCCGAACGATGATGGTTATAATGTTGTACTGAATTTCATAATGTAACTCATCGGGCGTGGGCGCCGGTAGTGCGACATCCTCTTGGAGGATACAAATCATGGGTGTAGATAAATATCATAGGTATTTTTAATCCATATGTGTTAAAATATTGTTTGTTTTCCAAATAAAAATAAAAATAAAATAAAAATGGGTGTACATAAATTCTTGTGTACCAATAAATAGCTTACATTATTTTCTTACTGTCTGTGTGAATTTTAGTTTTATTTAATGCATTCGACGATATCTTACAATTTTTAGCGCTTGGAATAGAAAAAAGTTCAATATTGGGTGTTTTCAAACAGTAGGATATTTTTCATCCTACAAACTGCCAATTTCAGCATAAAATGCCCTATCAAGAGTCACTTTTTTTGTTTTATTTACTAAGCTAAGAAGCCACTTAAGTTTTTAAAATCAGTTTGAATTGATGAAATATTCATTTTGTATTTTTAAAAGAATTGTTAAAATGTTACTTCGTCGAAGTAAAATCTAAAAATTTCACTTTCGACCCTTTTTTTAGGAACTTATTTGGATGTTGTGTAGTTGATTATTTTATGTATAGAAGAGTGTTTCAAGACAATTATGTTGCAAAAAGAAAACCCAAAAAATTTTGAATATAAAAGGAGTTATGAATTTTTTTGGTCCGTCCGGTAGAAAATTCGCAAAAATACATTTAAAAAATCATAACTTCTAAACTACGAAAAATCGCGGAACATATATAGGGTATTTTCAGATGCACCCAGGTGTGAGTAATCTAAAAAAAAATCTTGGACGTCACTATCTGGACCAACCTATACTGTGACAATAACGTCATCTCTACTGCATCGGAGTCGTACGATTAAAATTATAATTTAAGTGTGATGATCTCATAAAATGAATAACCGAATTTTTTAAAAAATAATTTTGAATACAACATCATGAAAACATTATTTTTTTGGTTTTATGGGATACACTTGGGTAAACAAGAAGATTTATCAATAATAACCTCTTTAAATAAGTAAGTAAGTAGTTGGAAAATGGTTAATTTATCTAATTGGTCATATATCGGTTCCATGGTGTAATGGTGAGCACTCTGGACTTTGAATCCAGCGATCCGAGTTCAAATCTCGGTGGAACCTGTATTTTTGTGTTTGACTGTCATCTAATTAGCTAATAACGAAATTGTAATGAGCGACGAAGGAATCTAATTCTTGAATGGTTGGCAAAGCCTAGGCCAACGATTAAAAACTGTTTAAAAAATTTAAACAAGGTCATTCTTCAGATCCACTTCGTCCATGTCTCAGATCTAAAACCAATCAATAATGTTTGTCTAGAATATGATCAATGTATGCATTTTCAAAATTTCATGAAGATTAAACATAATTAAGTAGATAGCATTTAAACCTACTAGAGATAGGACCTACCTACATTTTATATATAACCCTTGGATTTGAAACATAGACCCTTAGATCTGAAGAATGACACAAAAGTAAAAGAACAAGCAGATGACAGCTCTTTTTAATCAAGCAGTAAAAATAGGTACGTCTAATTACTAAATTTGAATAAATTGTTGGAAAAAAATAAAAATGTGGCATAAATAATGGGCTATAATGTTGGTAATAGGAACTCAACGGCGCAGGTAGGCTAGCACATTCATTAGGATCGGTAATTGGATGGGTGACTAAACATTTATGATCGCGAGCGCCTCCGACCTTCAGTAGACACTTTAAGCCGTTGGTCCTTTGCAATCGCAGTCATTAACATCTAACCAGAATCTGATTTGGGTACGCGTGGTGAGTCATAGTCTCATAATCCTTCCGCCTTATCCATCCATAAGGAAAGCTTGTAACCACTGAATATGACTGATGATGAAGTTTGCCGTAACTGAAAGAGACCACATACGTTCAAGTTTATTACTATTAAATTCAATAATGTTTTTCTTTCAAAACGTCATCAAATAGCACTTGAACAAACATCACTGTTTGATCATAAATTTAAGTTACCATGTTAAAATCCGATAACACTAATTTATTTAATTGGTTGATTATCGGTTCCATGGTGTAATGGTGAGCACTCTGGACTCTGAATCCAGCGATCCGAGTTCAAATCTCGGTGGAACCTGAACTTTTGTGATCGATTATGAACTAATTAGCTTATTTAGCTTTGTGTCGTAACGTAATGTTAATGTAATAAAGAAAAAGCTTATAAAGTAAAACTAATTTGTAGTCTATAATTTACGTACAAACAAACGTACTTAAGTAGTTCCTTAAAAAAATCTAATAAATGATGTGTCCTTAAAATAATACTAACATAATGATAGCTTATAAACATCTCAGTGGCGTTAAATAATTTAAAACAGTAGTTACTTAAAGTGACGACAATAAACGAATAAATACACGCTACATGGCTACTTGTTGACTGTTTAACACTTGAGTAAATAACAAGAGTACCTATTAAATTATTACGAGAAGGAAATTTAATAATAGCTGATTTATTTAATTGGTTGAGTATCGGTTCCATGGTGTAATGGTGAGCACTCTGGACTCTGAATCCAGCGATCCGAGTTCAAATCTCGGTGGAACCTGAACTTTTGTGATCGATTATGAACTAATTAGCTTATTTAGCTTTGTGTCGTAACGTAATGTTAATGTAATAAAGAAAAAGCTTATAAAGTAAAACTAATTTGTAGTCTATAATTTACGTACAAACAAACGTACTTAAGTAGTTCCTTAAAAAAATCTAATAAATGATGTGTCCTTAAAATAATACTAACATAATGATAGCTTATAAACATCTCAGTGGCGTTAAATAATTTAAAACAGTAGTTACTTAAAGTGACGACAATAAACGAATAAATACACGCTACATGGCTACTTGTTGACTGTTTAACACTTGAGTAAATAACAAGAGTACCTATTAAATTATTACGAGAAGGAAATTTAATAATAGCTGATTTATTTAATTGGTTGAGTATCGGTTCCATGGTGTAATGGTGAGCACTCTGGACTCTGAATCCAGCGATCCGAGTTCAAATCTCGGTGGAACCTGAACTTTTGTGATCGATTATGAACTAATTAGCTTATTTAGCTTTGTGTCGTAACGTAATGTTAATGTAATAAAGAAAAAGCTTATAAAGTAATATTAACTATAATGAAATGCGTACCGTTTCTAAGTCTATAACCGGGTATAATTTACAAGATGTATACAAACAAATAGTAGTTCCTTAAAAATAATCTAACCAAATGGTATTTGTCCTTAAAATAAGGCCTTCTAAAGGCCTACTTCCGTTGTTACCCACTGTTTGTCCACCACTGGGGGAAATCGGGAAAAAATGTATAGAAAAAATAAATCCCGATATACCTACTTACGTCGTGGACAAAGGTGGGGGACAACGGGAAGAGGCTATTCGGTCATGAAGACAGCTTATAAACTTCTCAATGGCGTTAAATAATTTAAAACAGCAATATACATACAGACTTTAAACGACTAAACATAGCTACTGTTGACTGTTGAAAGATGTATACACAGTAAAACATTAACACTTGAGTAAATATCAAGAGTTTTAAATTAGTACGAAGAGGAAAAATTAATAATAACTGATTTATTTAATTAGTTGACTATCGGTTCCATGGTGTAATGGTGAGCACTCTGGACTCTGAATCCAGTGATCCGAGTTCAAATCTCGGTGGAACCTGAACTTTTGTGACCGACTGTGTACTAATTAGCTTAATTAGCTTTGTGTTGTAACGTAATGTTCATGTAATAAAGAAAAAGCTTATAATTTAAAACAAACTATAGATATGAGTTATCGTTGTAGAAGTCTATAATTTATAAGACGTACAAACGTAAGTAGGTCCTTAAAAAATCTAATAAAATGGTGTTTCCTTAAAATAATACTAACAAGAAGATAGCTTATAAACATCTCAATAGCTTTAAATAATTTAAAACAGTAATTACTTAAAGTGACGACGATAAACGACTAAATACATGCTATATAGCTACTGTTGACTGTTCAAAGAAATCATTAACACTTGAGATTAGTACGAGAAGAAAATTTAATAATAGCTGATTTATTTAATTGGTTGAGTATCGGTTCCATGGTGTAATGGTGAGCACTCTGGACTCTGAATCCAGCGATCCGAGTTCAAATCTCGGTGGAACCTGAACTTTTGTGATCAATCGTGAACTAATTAGCTTAATTAGCTTTGTGTCGTATCTAACCAAATGGTATGTGTCCTTAAAATAAGGCCTTCTAAAGGCCTACTTTTGTTGTTTCCCACTGTTTGTCCACCACTGGGGGAAATCGAGAAAAAAATATAGAAAAGAAAATCCTGATACGTATACCTAATTAACGTAAGCCGTACTACAAAAATGTTACGATCTGCATAGTGGACTGGTGGGGTGGGATTTCTTAAAGGTAAGCCGATGGGAATCGGCTTGTATGGACCCTTCGCCACTGCTACTTACCTACCCTAGTCGTGGACCAAGGCGGGGGCCAACGGGAATAGGCTATTCGGTCATGAAAATAGCTTATAAACTTCTCAATCGCGTTAAATCATACAGCAATATACTTACAGTGACGACGTTAAACGACTAAACATATCTACTGTTGACTGTTCAAAGACGTATACACAGTAAAACATTAACACTTGAGTAAATATCAAGAGTTTTAAATTAGTACGAAGAGGAAAAATTAATAATAACTGATTTATTTAATTAGTTGACTATCGGTTCCATGGTGTAATGGTGAGCACTCTGGACTCTGAATCCAGCGATCCGAGTTCAAATCTCGGTGGAACCTGAACTTTTGTGATCGATTAAGATCTAATTAGCTTAATTAGCTTTGTGTCGTGACGTAATGTTCATGTAATAAATAAAAAGGTTATAAAGTAACGATGGTTACTATATAGGTAGATTTAAGATGCTTACCTTAAGTGAAGTCTATAACTCGGTATAACTTAGAAGACGTGAAAATAAAAGTTAGTAGTTCCTTAAATCTAACCAAATAGGATGAACTTCTAAATGGCGTTAAATAATTTGATTTGCAATTACTTAAAATGACAACGATAAACGACAAAACACCTATTAGATATTGTTGACTGTTTAAAGAACTTATAAACTGTAAACCATTATCACTTGAGTAAATTACAAGAGTTTTAAATTAGTACGAAAAGGAAAATTAATAATAGCTGATTTATTTAATTGGTTGAGTATCGGTTCCATGGTGTAATGGTGAGCACTCTGGACTCTGAATCCAGCGATCCGAGTTCAAATCTCGGTGGAACCTGAACTTTTGTGATCGATTATGTACTAAATTAGCTTAATTAGCCTTGTGTCGTAACGTAATGTTAGTGTAATAAATAAAAAGTTAAGAAAGTCAAAATAACTATATATGAGTTGCTTACAGTTTTTGAAGTCTATAACTGGCTATAGATTTATAAGACGTGTACAAACAAATATTAGTAGTTCCTTAAAAAAATCTAACCAAATAGTGTGTGTCCTTAAAATAATTCTTACATGAAAATAGCTTGTAAACTTCTCAATGGCGTTAAATAGTTTAAAACAGCATTTGCTTACGGTGACGACGTTAAACGACTAAACACACGCTATATAGCCACTGTTGACTTTCAATAAAACCGCGCTAGTATCCGTTAAAATTCATGTCTAGTGAGCGCGTTAGCTTGAGAAGTGAATATTCAAAGAACTTATAAACAGTAAATCATTACACTTGAGTAAATAGCAAGAGTTTTAAATTAGTACGAAAAGGAAAATTAATAATAGCTGATTTATTTAATTGGTTGAGTATCGGTTCCATGGTGTAATGGTGAGCACTCTGGACTCTGAATCCAGTGATCCGAGTTCAAATCTCGGTGTAAACTGAACTTTTGTGATCGATTATGTACTAAATTAGCTTAATTAGCCTTGTGTCGTAACGTAATGTTAGTGTAATAAAGAAAAAGTTAAGAAAGTCAAAATAACTATATATGAGTTGCTTACAGTTTTTGAAGTCTATAACTGGCTATAGATTTATAAGACGTGTACAAACAAATATTAATAGTTCCTTAAAAAAATCTAACCAAATAGTGTGTGTCCTTAAAATAATTCTTACATGAAAATAGCTTGTAAACTTCTCAATGGCGTTAAATAATTTAAAACAGCATTTGCTTACGGTGACGACGTTAAACGACTAAACACACGCTATATAGCCACTGTTGACTTTCAATAAAACCCCGCTAGTATCCGTTAAAAAGTCTTTTATTTCATGTCTAGTGAGCGCGTTAGCTTGAGAAGTGAATATTCAAAGAACTTATAAACAGTAAATCATTACACTTGAGTAAATAGCAAGAGTATTAAATTAGTACGAAAAGGAAAATTTAATAATAAGCTTATTTATTTAATTGGTTGAGTATCGGTTCCATGGTGTAATGGTGAGCACTCTGGACTCTGAATCCAGCGATCCGAGTTCAAATCTCGGTGGAACCTGAACTTGTTCTACTAATTAGCTTAATTAGCTTTGTGTTTAAGTGTTAATATCGAAAACATATATCTAGTTAAATTATGCAATTCGTTCCTCCTCCTCGCGTCGTGTTCCTCATTTCTGAGGGTCGTGAATCCCCCGATGATGGGAAGTTATTTTTTCTTTGACGATGCCCCTCCGTCGCTGTCTGTCCTTAGCCTCATGGAGTGCATCGTGTAGCTTGGTGTTCAGCATTGAGGGGATTTGGTCAGACCACCTAGTTGGGCTTCGACCTCTTGGTCATTTGCCATCGACCTTGCCAGTGACCATCAGTTGTTCGAGGTTGTGTCCATCCTTTCGGGCGATGTGACCGAAGAATTCCAGAATCCTTTGGAGACAGGAAGTGGATAGCCTGTTGTTAAAGGATAGATTCGTTTGTTCGGAATGCAGTCCACGGTATTTGTAGCATCCTCCTCCAGCACCACATCTCAAAGGCGTCAATACGATCTCGGTCGGCCTTCTTTAATGTCCACGTTTCCGAGGCGTAGCTGAAGGTGGAAAACACTAGAGAGTTAACCAATTTAATCTTTGTTTTTCGAGATATGTTCCGGTCTCTCCATATTCTCTGCAGTTGGGACATTGCGCTCTTGGCCATACCGATACGCCTCCTGATTTCTTTTTCACAAGAACCCGAATTGCTGATTGTAGCACCCAAATAAATGAATACGTCTACCTTTTCGAGGGGCAAGGCGCCCGTCATGTGGAGTGAGTTGGTGCGGTCTACTACCATCAGCTTAGTTTTGGAGTGGTTGATTTTCAGGCCGAGCTCCCCACTAACTCTTTCCATTTTGTCAAGGAGGCTTATCATTTCAGCTTCATTCGAAGCCAAAAGAGTCGTGTCATCGGCGTATCGGAGATTTGTAATTTTGGTGCCACCTATTGTGACGCCACCCTCCCAGTTTTCAAAAGTTCGTCTGATGATGTATTCTCCGTATACGTTGAACAAAATGGGGGACAGGATGCAACCCTGCCTTACACCTTTTTCAAACATAAAAGGTTCCGTACGCGACGGTGAGCGTGCGCGCCTAGATTTTTAGGATATAAAAAGTGGCTTAAAACTGTGTATTTAAAAATAAATGAAACATAATTTTCTCATATTTTTTTTATTACTTCTTGGCCTTATATTTGATTTTGTAAAGAGGTCACAAAATGACCCTGTATTGCTCGAGTTTTTACGGATCTACAGACATAACTTCTTTGTTTATGAACTGATTTAGATGTTTCTTGTTTTGTTGGAAAGAAAATACCTTAAGGGTAGTCTCATGTTAATTTCATTGGCATTGAACCTTTGACTTCGAAGATACACATGAGAACTCTTCAAAATCATATAGGAAAGTGTACTAGTGATAACATTAAGGCTTGGACGAATTAACCACTGGACACGAAACGTAAGAAAAATGTATGAAATCAAGAACGACCAATTTTTTTGGGGTGAGGGGGGATTACACTTGTCAAATAATGACAATGTTATAGGGTGATTTGGCCAGTTTTCGGCCATTTGCCGACCGCCGGCCGTCGGCCCACTGCTAACCATACAAACAAGAATTTATCATAGACACTATTTAATTTTATAAAATGAAATGAAATGAAAGGAAATTAAATGAAATGAAATAAATTTATTTGCGTTAATTGTGGTTACATATTACAAGATGTTCTGTAGATCAGTTGGAATCACACAATTAGCTGTTTCCAGCATGCAAAATTATTTTACAACACAAATACCTACAATACTACAATTACTTTACATTACATACAACAGTTTAATACCATTTAATTACCTACTATTGAAATATTCATCAAGGCAGTAAGGGCTGAGAGCAATCAGCCATTTGCGCAACTTCCTGAGAAACAATTTTGTGCGTAGTTTTTTTCTTATCTCTTCAGGAATTTTATTTTTATTTTATTTTATTATATTTGAAAACCAACAGCGTTACAATTTATTTTTACTTCTAATTCTAACCATTAGCAAGGCCAATTACAGGTTTTCCATAAAATTACCTTACTTAGTAAATTCCAAACAAGAAATTAATACAATAATGCAATGATAAGACAACAGTCGCAAAGTTATTAGTCAACACTCTATACTTCATTAACTTAAAAAAGAAAATCACTTGTTATACTTATACTAGGTACTTATATCATTCACTTTTTTACTATAAATACCAATCAACATTGCACAACAATTTTTTTCTATACAAAGCACTATTTGATTCAGGGATTTTAAGTCTATTTTAATCTCGAGGACGGAGTCTCGGATTTTGGTTGTTTAACTTTTCAAAATATTGTGGATGATGCCGTATAAAGTTTGCTACTTCCATGACGTATAAACCTGTTAACGTCAATAATTTTAGTTGACTAAACAAAGGGCGACAACTCTCTATAGGGCCTACGCTACAAATAGCTCGTAGACATTTTTTCTGTAAAATGAAAGCCTTATTGATATCAGGGGATCTACCCCCCAATATAAGACCGTATCTTAACCGCCGTATCTAAGCCGTATAAAACAACAATTTGCATCACTGCAGTCGGGCAGGCAAAGTGTTTGTTTAAAATATCTTCATTATCATTATCTAAGCTAGATTTTTGGGTATAGATACAGATATATCATCAGTAAATAATACGGTTTGATACTCTATGTTTTTGGGTGAGTCATTAATGTAAATTATAGACAAGAGTGGACCCAGCACGTACACTTTGGTCACCCATTCCACGGCTGACCCTTGCCTTGCCTTGCTTGACCTCCACAATTGCAGGCCAACCGGACTTCCAAAGGTCGCGGGTTTGATTTCTGCCTGAGAATATGATCTGGTGCGAGTCGAATTTTTCCACTATATTATAAATAATGCTTCTACTTATTTAATTGTCATAATATCTTCTGACAAACCTACCACAAAAAATTCACAGATCTCTACGCCTCGGGCCTCAAACTACTATATATATATATATATTTCCTATTCAACTTTCGCTCAAGATTCGTTTATCCGCCCGCTTACCTATACACAAAAAGAGTGTTGGTTGGGTATCATAATCCCACCATGCAGTGCTTTTGTTTCGCTCAATAGTCAGAAAAAATATTCAAAACAATAGAAACTTAGATAGATTTTTTTTCGGCCCCACCCACAACGACTCACCACGTGCCATGCAAGGCGCCCGGTCCTTGGCTTTTTTTGCATAAAGAAACGTACCATACCTAATGTTCATTACTGATATCGTATTCTTTCAATGTATAATATTAATGATTTTTATTTAACTTAGTTGTTTTACGTTATAGTGATTGTATACGTATACGCCAACGATATAATAATTGTAACTTCTTTCATACTTGCGTACAGACGACATGCTACTTGGCCAATAACGGCCGAACAACTGATAAAGAGGTAATTAGTATTACCCTTTCGCTACATAGTTAAAGAGACAATTCACATCCCGCGGCGTTGCGCTATTTTGCGCTCAAATAATGTGCATGGGTATAAAGTATAGACGCGTCTCGGTACGGTGCGGGGCTAAGAAAATTATAGTTAGGACCAGATCGGCTATATTGATTTAGACATAAGGGAAATATCGCACTTTGGTAAAAAAGGAATAACCTACCTAAGCGATCGAAAAACAATTCTAATTTGTGTATGAATTCCTTCCAAGATACTTACAAGTTAAAGAAAAGTCCTATACCAAGTTCGTCTGAAATAGCAATTATACAAAGCGGAAAGACTTTCGCTACAACGAACGTCGCACCTATCAGCACCATCATAACGTCATGTTTTAAAATAAAAAATATTTATTTATTTTACGAATTAGTAAATATTTACAAAACAACAGAATTACAAACAAAAATATACTAAATAAAATCCCAAACTATTTATCGACAAAAACTCCTATAACTCGCGCGCCGAGACGCTCAAACCTACAGTTTAAAGTCGTCTTAACTCCTAAAATAATAATTATTTTTTCATAATTCGAAAAGCATCCCGAGATATAACCTACCTCCATAAGAAAATCTAGATTTTATTTAAAAATTATCACTATTAAGACTAGATGTTGGGTACATTACGTACTTCAAAAAAATTACCCATTTAGAGCATTTTTTTAAGTTTAATAGATAAATGTATGACTTATTCAATTTATTTTTTTGGTACATTGTAGGCCTTGTAAATACAATAATTTGACATATCAATGAACTATATTGACCTAGAAATAAGGGAAATATCGGCATGTCCCACTCTTACCGAAAACGGGGCCCTATACAGATGCGATCGAAAAAACATTTCCAATGTTAAAAAGTTAAGAATAAGAAAAAAAACCTCCGGGTGGGGCTGGAATACCACTTTTTTTGTTCTAAAAGCCCAACCCGACTTCATTAGACGTGTTTTATTAAAATTGATATTATGCGTATCTCGTATCTAATGATTCGAATATTATTTCTTGCTTTTTAGAGACAATTTTGATGCGGTTTTTGTTTTTGTTTTAAGGTTTTTTGAAGGAGGTTTGTCTTTTTATTCTAGTACTTATCTATATTATTTAGTATTGTATAAAAATAGCATTGTGAATGCAAAAATCTCAGTTAAAAACTTACTTGAACTTTTGCCTACGAGAAAACGTTACCAAAAAGTATTAATCTGAATAAACCTTGAATAAACTTTGCACGAAGATAATTTGAAGTAAACTCATAGCGTAAATTAATTAATTACGTATTAGAATTTCGATAAATACTTGTAGTATGATTGCGTATGCTGACGTCATTTTTACGAATTCATGATACCTATAATAGCTATTGTTATACACTTGTATTAACAGAGAACAGTGTAAATTAGTAATAATAAGAAATTGAAAAATGGCAAATCTATTTAACTGATTAAGCACCGGTTCCATGGTGTAATGGTGAGCACTCTGGACTCTGAATCCAGCGATCCGAGTTCAAATCTCGGTGGAACCTGAAATTTTGTGGTTGATTATTCGCTAATTAGCCTAATTAGACTAATTAGCGAATAATGTAATTACATTGGTTTATGTGTCGTAGGTATATTTTCCTAAAAAATTGTCGCAAATAATATTCAAATCCCTAATCATACCAAACCAAACTTTAGATCATCATCATCATCATAACAGCATTGTTACAATCTCTCTGAACGGGTGACTGACAGACTAACGCCCAGCCCAAACTACTAGACCTAGAGACTTGAAATTTTGTACATAGATACTTTATACAATAAAAACTTACTAAGAAAGGATATTTGGAAATTCAACCCTTATAAAAGGGTGAAATGGGGGTTCAAAATTTGTATGGGAAAATTTAAATAAATGAATATTTCGACCTGAAACTTCGTAGGAGTACTTCTAAAAACAAATAAGTAAACACGTGTTTCGTGGTTTTCCGAAACCCAACACCGGAAGTAAATGGATAAAAATCCTAAAATCTATATGGGTGCCGTTATTTATTAGGTTTTATGGGATGTTGATTGCGAAAATGGCTTTTTTTGGGGTCCAACACGACAATGTAAAGGACTCAAATGGTTCAAAATTTTAATGGAAAAATAATACGGGAACGGGAATTACTAATATTATAAATGTTAAAATGTTTGGATGTTTAGTTTTTGATGTTTATTTGGATATTTGTTACTCAATCACGTAAAAACGGCTGAACTGATTTCGAATGACACACAGATAGTTATAGCCTGGGTTAAAATATAGGATACTTTTTATCCCTGTTAAAGGTTCAATAGGGATTTTCCGAATGTCCACGCGGGCGAAGTCGCGGGCAAAAGCTAGTCAATAATAACTTTGATAGTATAAAATCAGTTCATAAACAGAAGTAATGCTACAAAGTATTTTCGTTTGATCACATGACAAGGTGTTGAAACTCTGTTGATTATTCAGCTTTGCTGAAATTCCGGCGGATGCTATTTTAGCAGGGCCAAAAATTCAGGTTCCACCGAGATTTGAACTCGGATCGCTGGATTCAGAGTCCAGAGTGCTAACCGTTACACCATGGAACCGGGTGTAAGTTCTCGCAGAAACAAGAAATATACTTTCACCAGCAACTTTTGGCAACTTATGCACATAACACATTTGTTCTCAATACGACTGGCCTTGCATTCGCTTGGCACGAATTCAAAATTAATGACGTTTATCTCTTCCGACTGAAGTTAATGTTAAAACACAATATATGCTAAAACAAAACACAATACAAAAACAAACGAAACCGAAAAAAGTAATCAAGGCGATCATAATAACTACAAGCTTGAATTTAATATTATAGTATATAGTTAAGTATTAGGTACTACTAATATTTAAGGCTTGGTGGTGATGTATGAAAAAAATTACTTTTGTATTTTTTTATTTTCATGTAAGTGACTAATGTAAGTCTTTTTTGAAAATAAATTCTTTAAACCTAAACCTATTTGCTGTTAAATGGAAAAAACACGTTCAAACTTTTATTTTATTTTACACCAAAACGTTTGCATATAAGTAATAAGTTTTAAGTTTAAACATTTTTGGAATGGTTTGTTATAAAAACCTTAAACTGATGTCTGTACGTATATAAAAAGGATTTCAAAGAAAAACTTTTCGTCAACTATTTAAAAAAGGTTTTTCACATTTTTCCGAATGATAAAATTCTTCCAAACAATTTTTCAGAAAACTTACACTGCCCGATTCCTTGAAGCTTGTACGTCAAAGCTCACAGAATGACTTCCAATATGCCAACCCAAGTTTAGGAAAACCATCCCCTTTCGAAAGAGTTGAAATAAAATATTCAAAACATCAATCAATATGTTACCTGGTATGCTTAGCATGGCATACTGTTTCATATTTCATATTGCCACCTATCTCCACAGATATTAGGCTAGGAGACTGACATAACTCTTAACGTTCTTAATTTTTTTCTTATAATTTGATATAGGTACCACTTGCACGCATAACTATTGAAATTGAGAAAAGATTATATTCTGGGCGTCAGAATATATTAAAGAGTATATACTTCAAAATAAATTCATCTATAAAATACATGAATTTAGGGTAGTGAGACACGCTACTACATGAAACTTGGGTGAAGTTTCTTAAATCTGGAATGAAGAAATTGTCAAAAAGATCAGGTTCCACCGAGATTTGAACTCGGATCGCTGGATTCAGAGTCCAGAGTGCTCACCATTACACCATGGAACCGGTTAATTAATATTCTTATTGAAGCCGATTGTATAATACAGTAATTAGCTCAACATTCAATTATTTACACAGCTGTTAAAAAAAAAAGAACAAATTTTCGTTATTTTGCTCATTGATAAGGGAACGCCAACCAGTTCCATAGTGTAATGGTGAGCATTCTTGACTCTAAATCCAGCTATCCTAGTTCAAATCTCGGAGGAACCTGAACTTTTGAACTATGGTATAAAAATATATACACCGTCATTTTGTAGTCGTTTTAATTAACTAAGTGTTCTACTAATGAAACAAAACATTTTTGCCAAAGAAACATGGGTCGAAAAACGTCAAAAATTTTTGACTTTCCCATACTAATACAATGTTTTAGCTGTCAAAAAATTTTGGTTCTCCCATACTAACTGTATGGGAGAACCAAAATGTTTTGTCGTTCTTCGTCCCATGTTTCTTGGGCAAAAATGTTTAGTTTCATTGGTACAACACACCCTTAAGTTAATTAAAACGACTACAAAATGACGGTGTATTTTAGAAAAAATATTATTGAAGAAATTACAATTATTTTTATATGTATTTCATACAGATATTAGCGGTTGCATAATTATTAAAAAGTTTTGTTTTGTAACATTTTATCAAAAGTACACCGATCCTTTGAATGTATTTATTTATTTCCTACAATTTCCTACATATAAATTACTACTTGCCGTTGCTTTGCCATTCTCATTGACAACATTACGTCTTTAACGAGCTTCTAAAAAATTTGTCCCCAGAGTTAGACTACTAGGCGAATGAGTTTACCCCTTTTTAGGGGAAATTTACACACAGTGTCCTGGCCTAGCCGACTCGTACTCTGTGCCCAGTTCGGATATTGGCAAAAAACAATATTTTATACCGGTCGCTAAGCGCCCGTCGCAAATGTATGCTCGTGGACGAGAGCGTGGGATGGTCGCACACGGTCTTATCTGTTCGGTGATCTATCTTACGAATTTAGATTATTAAGATGCCATAATTTTTCTGTACTTTTACGGGAGATAATTAATTACTCAATCGATGATGTATAGTTAGAAAATGAAATGTAGTTTAGGTATATTGTGAATAGTTTTAATTATTTTGACCTAAAATCAAAATTAAATTAATGATTTTGTCTTCAAAAGTATCGTCGCTATCGCTTTACCAAGTCTCTTTAATTATACTGTGTGTTAGCATTCAAGAAAACTCATTTCGTCACATAATATAGTTAAATAACATCAAAGATTTTCTTAACTTTTTCTTACTGGTTTTTTTCCGCCCCTAGTGCAATGTTAATATCCTGAGATAACCCACTTCGTTATAATATCATGTAACTATGCACACTCGGGCATAACATTAAATATTTACAAAATAAAAATGTAGAATGTCAGGAGACGCGGGCCGTTACGGCGACGGCGGCCAACCGCCGGGAGCGATTCCATTTTCAAACGTTTCCCGCCAATAAATATCTTATCGAGTTACAATGAGGGCGCCACGGGAATATTCGACAAGTTCTTCGTAAGTATTTATGTTTCATCTCTGACGTTGTCCATCCAAAGTTTGATCCTGAAAATAGGAAATTTTTGTGGAGGATTTAAGAGTTATTTTCATGTGAACCTCTTTAAATAAACAGTTCAAAAGTTACGATTATATAGGTACGCACTTTCTTCTATATTTCTTTGTTATTATTCTCATAACACCTAGAAGCCGTGTCGTCATATGCAATTTGAGGCAACTAATACTAAGCCAAAATGGCTTAGTTTTCAGATTTATATCCTTCATACGTTACCTAATCATAACCAAAATCCAATAATGTACATATTAAAGTAACTATTCTCTTGAATGTAGGAAAATTTATACAGTTTTGTACTTATTTGGTATGACTAGGTAATAATGGAAAATAAAAATCTGAAAACGGAGCCTCTTTGGCTGTTTTAGTTGCCTCACTTTTGACAGTGCGCTTTGTAGAGAACTATCGTTCTGGGTGTTATTATTCTAAGGGTACGCAGTGTTTTGGATAAAACCATAAAACAAGGTTACGTATACTCTGTTTTTTTTAATTCAACCCTTAGAAGATTACTTATATCAAAATCATAAAACTAAAAGCTAAATCATTCACAATGAAGAATAGGAAAATAATTTAGTCAATTACTTACGAAATAATTTTCATTCATAATATTGTTAGACGTCATTGACAATCGTTATAGTAAAAGAAACTACCTACACTAAATAAGCAAAGAATAATTATAATAACTTCTGTATTTTAAACCAAGAAAATAAATCTAATTAAACTATAATCGATCACAAAAGTTCAGGTTCCACCGAGATTTGAACTTGGTCGCTGGATTCAGAGTCCAGAGTGCTCACCATTACACCATGGAACCGATTAGTTAAAATTATCATTAACTGGATTTTAATTGAAAAATGGTTTTATTTAATTGATTTGTTTATACAATTCAATTAAAAACGATAAAAACGATTTCAACTTCAGCCGGTTCCATGGTGTAATAGTGAGTACTCTGGACTCTGAATCCAGCGATCCAAGTTCAAATCTCGGTGGAACCTAAATTTTTGTCGAATTACTGTCGAAGGACAATATAAATTCTTGTATGATTTTGAAATTATCATGGATTGAGCTCAAATACCAAACCGATCATTTTTAGTACAACCGAGTTCCATCGGGCAAAGGTTTTGACGAATATCGTCATTTTCGCAAATGGTCATCGCGAAAAATTTGGTCCTTTTCGCAAAACGTCACTTTCGCCTAATGTCATTCATTTTTTTTTCTCAAAATTGTGAGTTTGAATAAAAATGTGAAATGACATTGACATTGACATTTTGCGAAAGTGACCAGTTGCGAAAGTGCGTTATGAGTAAAAAAAAAGTGTCATTCTGCGAAAGTGGCCAAATTTTCCGCGATGACCATTTGCGAAAATGACGATCTGCGTCAAAACCCGGGCAAAGTCGCAGTTGGAAACTAGCCTATTCGGTTTTCCAAAATAAATGGTGTAACTTTTTATATTTCAGGTGTTCTATGACGCAGTTTTATCTAATTTATTCTGTGGTTTTATTAACAGAAGTAGATTCAGTTGGCAGTATTATTAAATTATGTTATTTGGTTATTTCAGCACGCGTGGCTTAGTTCCATGAGAAAGGATCTTATGACGTCGTTCGTGTATTTGCACAGATGAAATTGATCAATAACAAATTGTTAAAAGGAAATTATAAGTGGCTGTCCTTTCTTGTGATATTTCCAGCTAATAATTGACGTCATAATAATATAAATAAACTTGTAACATAAAATACAGCTGAATGAACTGTAACTTCATAATGAAAAGTAAAAACCCAGAATATATTACATGATTTACATGTAACCGTCCGTCCGTTTATTTTACTGAAATACCTTCTTGATGAACTTTTCTAATGAATGAGCGCCAAAATAGCTTAGTCCGGTTTTCCAAAATTCTATGATTAGTCTAACTAAACACAAAACAAAAGTGTTAAAAATATATTTTACAAAAGATAGAATAGGTTCCACCGAGATTTGAACTCAGAACTCTGATTCAGAGTCCAGAGTGCTCACCATAACACCATGGAAACAGTGTTGAAACTATTTTCATCATACTTGTTTGTATCGGAACACTTGTGCAATGATCCATAAATTCTAATTGTCAAATTAACCATAAGATAGTACGGAAATTAACTTATCGGTTCCATGGTGTAATGGTGAGCACTCTGGACTCTGAATCCAGCGATCCGAGTTCAAATCTCGGTGGAACCTGAACTTTTGCTAAATTATTTCCGTTTTAACGTTGGCTGGGAAATTGGAAGCATTTATTTTATAAGTAAGTATTGCAACAGGAATTTATATCCACAATTATTTGACACCTTTTTAAAATATAAAATCAAGTTTATTTTCGAACTTTGAATGTCCTTTCTTGTTTTAGTTTAAGAGCGTTGACAAAATACGGCATTTTATACAAACTTTCAAGTCCTTGTTTTTCGAAATGAATAAACCAATTTTAATGAAACTACATATATATACGCAGAATAAATTGGTCTAGAACTTTAAAAAGTTAATTGATAACATTTTCGATAAATAGTGTTACATTACAGCTAACTCAGACTGATTTTAAATTTTCCATAGAAACAGTCATTTCTATTGCTCTGCCGCTTTTGCCGTGTTCAAAAACTCTACTGTTATTTATTTTTGATGCGATAGGAACACTTGCGAAAGTACTAGATATAAGTAGTCTGGATCAGCCTGACATTCGCTGTACGCTTAGAGCAACACGGCTTCCGTTCCGGACGGAAATGTTTATGTGTGCGTGTTTAGAAACGCGATTTTTTCCGAGTGACTCTTTAGTCTACTTTATATGTTGTGATTGGCTGTAAGTAATGTACTTACATGTGTGCGTGTTTAGAAACGCGATTTTTACCGAGTGACTCTTCATTGTACTTTAAATATGTTGTGCAACCGTAGTGCATATTTTATTAAAAGGGCGCGTCGCATCATCAGTCTTGTCGCGCAATATCGCGACGACGCCGCGACGGAGAACAAATCGTTGCGTGGCGATGCCGTGGAATGCCGGGGAGTTGGTAACTCTACTTGTGGACTTGGGCTTTACTATTAATAAGAAAGTAACTCCGTTTGTTTTCATCCCTACTGAAACAATAAAAAAATTAACAGTTTATTTTAATTAAGTATTCAAACACAATATACATAAGCAGGCAAATCTTAAGATTAAAGATTGTGAAGTCCTAGTTGCCCTTTTATTGGTTAGTTTTTAGTAAGCTTGCATGGTATCTTTATCTTTGATTTTATCTACAAAGGATTTAGGTAGGTAATACATTTAATATCTTGGGAAAGTTACTCATTTTATTACACATTTTGATGTATTTTGTTTGAAATTAAGTCTTTTTTCTCAGTATTATGTATGTAAAGAATTTGCGAATTTTCTCATGGGGAAAAATAAATTCCTGCGAAATGTTTCAATGGACTGAAACACAATATATGGTAGGGTACTCCTATTGCAAAATTTACAAAAATATCACAATGGATTAGCGATAAATAAGTTCGGGAGCAATGTGAAAATGAGATCAAATTTTTTCATTTTGTGTTTCCACTAAGGTAGAGACAATCATAGTAAAACAGTTTTTCACGAAAAATGCCTAATTACTTACTCATTTATGCTTTAAAATACAAAGTTTTAGTGACTTAACAAAACATGTGAAATTCCTTTTAATTCCGAAAGTTTTAAAATCTAAAACGGAATTAGCAACGGCAATCTTTTGATTAAAAAAAATTGCTATAACTTTTCAACTAAAAGAATGTTAATTCAACGTAAACAAAGCTTAAACTTTTCAGAGCAAGCAAACTTGTTCCTCCAAAGATAAATCGAAAAAATACGACCGTAACACGAAAAGAGGTAAATAACTACGAAGAAGCTGGCACTCACAAAAACAAAAGACAACAGTCATGTCCGAAGGCGATTTGTCGTACCGCGAAGTAGATTGCGTTCGAAATGAAAAGTGGGTAGTTTTCAACTTTTTGCGTCGCGCCAGTCAGTCGTAAATACTTGTCGGGGTCGTGTCAACCCCTTGACTGATTTGCATTGTGGTGAAAAATGACCTGTTGGGTGAGAAAATGACTTTTAGGGACGATATTATTGTTTTTTTAATAGTGTTCCTTTTGATTGTGCAAGTGTTCTAATGATATGAAAATTGATGATTTTTATGAAAGAAAATGTGATAAAAGTTATTGCAATTTGTAATGTGTGTAAGTAAATGACTTTTCTGTTTAACACTTTGTCATTACGCTACACAATTTCCACTCAGTTATTTTTTTTCTGATTTCATACGTGCAAATGTATGGAAAGTTTTAATTTTTATATTGTTTCGAATTAACTTAATTAATAAAACCTTAACAACATACGCTACTTAAGTTCATAATATAAGTAGCGAATGTTTTACATTTTTTAAAATGCAGAATAGCTTTTCACTTTTCATTTGTTTTCGATCACGATACGAAAACTTATGTAAGGTCGTATAAAAAAGTAATTTTCATTTTTTTTGTTCCATCCGTTTTTCATCAGATATATTTCAGATAGAATCCAGCTAATGGATCCATCGTCACCATAAATCACTTGACTATAAGACTAATTACCGAAAATCGAAAGTGGAGCTGTAAAAAATCCTTCCGAGAGCGCTCGCTAATGTGATTGCGCCCAGGTGCGCGCCCGAGTAGATTGCGATACGAGTATGGGGGCGCTAAGATGACGCTGGTCGGTGATTTGGTGGTATGTGATTGTTTGTTGACCGAGTGAGCGCGAAGCGTCTCTGCTTTAGCTTGGGCAAAAATGCTTTTGTATGTCCTTCTGCGATCCGGATGTCCCGCTGTCCGTTTGTTCTCCTTAACAGCCCCCGTATTACAACCTTATACATCAATGCGTCTCTTTTATTTGCTATACAACGAGAAAGAGATGTAACTATAGCAATTCATAAGCCTGGCAAGTTTTAAGAGGTTGTAATACATTCATAAACCCCCAGGCTGCATTTTTCAACCGAATTGTCATTAGATTAATTTGTGAGTAGGTTCGATAATAGGGAACATGCATAAGTCACCGATTTTGATAAATTTGAGCTTGATCGCTGCGGACACGTATAAAAACATGATAGAACAGAAAAATAATAAATGAAATATATTATTTTAGTTTTATCACACAGGGGAAAATATCGATTTTTTTTAATTTTTGGATATAATGCACTTAACAGTCGGATAGAATATCGAATAAGAAATAATATTTTGTATTACACATATGTACTTAAACACAATATTTATAGAGATATTTGAAAATTCTTGGCTAACTCGCGCCTGAAACGTGACATAAGTGACGTCACAAATATATTATATTATATAGTATATTTTTGTTTTTGATAAAAATATTTTCCTTTTTAATTGAAATAATTAATAATCAATAATTTTACCATATTATGAGAAATATTAAATCGTTCACTCATTGTAAAATGTTAAGATAATAATATTATATCAAATATACAAAGAAAACGATGTTATTATACTATCACAAATTTCAATATAAGAAAGAAAGAAAGAAAGAAATATTTTTTATTAGCCTCAAAGAAAACATGAACATATATAAAATTAGAAAAAAAAACAGAAAAGAGATTACTAAATTATAATAAGGTACTTAAAGATTACGGGTGAGACCAAAGGGTAGCTGTCTCAGCTGTGCTTCTGCGGCATTGCGTAGAATGCCGCAGAAGCGCTGGTTTTCAGCCAGCTCCCTGGACGATGTGGTGCGGTGACACAGTAGAAGAAGGAAGAAGCGGATTAAATTACATAAATACTTTAGAAAAAGAAGCACAACATAAAAATTAAATAAATTAAGTAAATAAGCACAAAAAGTATCCCTTTGCCTATTGTGTGGTGGTATGATGTGATGAAAAAAAAAAAAAGTAAAAGTTTTCTGTGGTTCTTGATCTGCGGGCTGATTATCTAATTAGAAACCACCCAGCGACCGGTCGCAGTTCACAGATGAACGTAATACATTGCTACTTTTCTTTGGGGTAAAAAAAAAACATACCAAAGAAAAGTAGCAATGGATGTCAAATGCAACCGGTCGCTAAATAGTTTCTTTTTAGATAATCAGGGTGCGGTACTGTGTTGTGTGACAGTGACAGCTGCTGACTATAAAAAAAAAAAGAAAATTCAGTGTCACTGTCAGTGTCATTATGGTTTTGTTGTAAAAAAAACATTGGACAAAATATTACGGTCTTGATATACCTTTTTGAAATCCTTACAATAAGCCCTTTAATTTGACACCCATATTGCAGTATTCTAAAAAAAAAAAATTTTTCCCACTACGTATATTAGTACCGTACAGCCGCCATGTTGTTTTTTTTATAACGCCACCTTCTTAAGAACACTTGGGCTGATGAGACAAATCTAACGATATCTTAATTACAGAAATCCATTCAGCCGTTTGAAAGATATGAGGTAATAAAGAATATTACATACAAACACACATACAAACATACTTACATAGTTACATACAAGATACGCGCGAAAAACATAACCCTTTCTTTGCAGTCGGGTAAAAATCTTACCTAGTCACCCCAAAGCGTCATTTTAACCGCCCTGATCAGCGGCTCGGCTTCGAATATAAATCATTCGCTGTCGCAGCGTATTGGATTAAGATTTCCTCCGATGTATTGGATGGAAGGCCTCATCTCGCCGAGTGACAAGGAGGGGGAGGGGGGGAACACTCGAATTTCCCCGGGGGAGGGGAAATGGACGATGTATCTTGCGTTACATGGAAACTATTCTTTGAATACATTATCATGTTTTGAAGTCGCAGAATTTGAAGTGCTTTTGTTTTTCATTTAATCTGCGAATGTTTTTAGTAGTAGCAGTAGTTTTATCACAGAATACATAATAGTACAAGTACAGAAGATCCACTCCGCAAAGTCATTTAAATAAATAACGACTCTATTCCATACCCAATAAAGTGCAATTCAGGTTGCACGCCGCTCCCTTGCCTACAGTTATATTCACCTAGAAGTTGCCTCTCTTTCTATCGCGTAGCTCTTATCTCTTCTAACGACTTCAGGGTTTCTTCTTTTAAATAATAATTAAATAACTGGTAGTTAATTTATTACAAGTTATGTGTTTGTGAAATAATGTGTAGTTAAATACGTTTAAAAAAACATAGGCTAGGTACAGTCAACGCCACATCAGACTATACATGCTGGCTTTAAAGCAATTGGCTTTATTACGAAATGAAATTGTAATTATAATTACCTATTTTATTTCGAAAGTAAGTAGGTAAGTAAGTACCTACCTAATCGATAAATTATTATTTCAATAAATAGTTGGGCGAAGATTGTTTAGTAATAAGAATAAACGGATACTAGTTACTAACTAGGTACCTAGTAGACAAGCACTTTTATGTCATTTGGAACTTTTGGAAGAGTGAAAAACGTGAGGGTCGGATCCTTTTTATTCGTATTAAGGCATACTATCGAAATCAAACTGCTAATGTGCGACCCAGCCGGCACGCGTTAGCCCTCTGAAATTAGTCCGTCCGGACGGACCCGCTACCTACTTGTAGCTTTGTACCTAAAACGCGGAGTGCGCCTAGCCTGGTTTTATATTCTTTTATGTTATGCATTCGTTGTCTAATAAGGTAATTGCAATGCATATTTTGTAGGCAATTCAAAAGTTTAATAAAAAGTCTTACGATTTTTTTTAGTTTGTGTACTTAATAAGTTCTGTATTAACGGTGTTTACAAAGCTCATCAAAATACATTCTAGAGTCTGTCTAAAAAGTCTGTGTACATGGGTAATTTTATAACCCACCTAAATTCCCAACCACCCATATAAATATACTAATATAACTATATAAATTAATATATACTAATATAAATTCCCACCACCAATACCCATCTAAAGAAATAAATATGTTTACAATTAGAATTTTGACAACACCAACAAGGTTACCAGTATAAGTTATTATAAATAGTTTAATAATTTCTCATCTAAACAGACTTTTTAGACAGACTCTATTTGAATTTACAGCATATCGGACCTACGCTAAAAGGCAGAAATAAATCAAAACTTTGTAGATGAGGCCGCTTTTTCTAAATTTAAAATTTAAACAAATACAACGAAAAATAATATTGAAAAGGCAGCTTTCAAAAGAGGTCAATCGAGTTCCATCATCGGAACTCCGCGAAGTTTAATCGGCGCTTTATCGACTGCGTTCTATATTTGAAATATGTCCGGCGTAACTCCTAGTTCAATTAACGGAGTGCCGTTATTAATGGGATGCTCCCGGGCGTCCGATTAAACTCAATCTCCGGTAATCCGCGGCGCGGGGCCCGGTGACACTGTTTTAACTGTAGTTAATTCACAATTGGATTACAGTTTTAAGCTAACTTTTAGTTAAGTGACATCAACGTTATTATAACGGTGACTTATTACGATATATAATAATATATAATCTGTCACTACGGAAAAAAATACTTATCTTAACATGTTATTTTAAACTTATAAATATACACAATGTTTTAAAATACAAAAGAATTATTTTAAAACATTGTACCAACTTAAATTAAGTACTAGATTTGTAGGGTTCTGCATCAAGATATAACCGCATTTGTCTGACAACAAATGCGGTTGTTTCTTGATTCAGTTGTTGTCAGTGTCACCAAGTTACATTACGGAGGTTTAAGTTACATATCCTTGGTTAGCTTATTTTAAACCTTGGTCACACTTACAAAATTATAGTACCTATAATCAACGGCGCTGCAAAACTTAAAAAATCCTCCCTATCCAGTAAGATTTCTAAGTCTCATTGACCAAAAATATTGGGCAAAATGCTTTAGTATGTCAGCCCCGCTGCCCTTCTGTCCGGCTGTTCGTTTGTTCTCCCCTACAGGTCGCATTTCTCAATCGATTATGGTGAAATTTTGTGAGCAGGTTCAAATTAGATATTTTTGTAGATTCACTTTTTCGAAAATTTTCAAAATGGAATAGATATGGGTAAATATTATAGCTATTTCGAAAAAAAAAAACAAAAATGTCACAATGAGGATCAGCGACAGGTTTGAATCCTAAAGTTTTATTGATATAATATAGAAACATATTCAGAGCCCTATGAGTAGCCCTAGTGTAGATTTTTTGAAATCTGTCTAGAAATGGTTAAATAAATAAAAAAAAATAATAATAAATAAAATAAAATAAAAATATTTTATTTCAGACAAGGTCCATATTGCATAACATAAAACAGCTCAAATACCTATCAAATCAACATTAAATCATTGAATTAAAATAATATTATAAAAAGTTCATAAAATTAACATTTACATTAAAATAGAATTAGAATAAAAATTGATAATTAAAATTTTAAATAAAATTAAAAGTAACAATATTCGATTTGATTGTAACATTATTAACAATTTGAATTAAAATAAAATAAAATAAAAATATCAGTCAACGTCAAACAAGTTTACATTATTTAATTTAAATACCTGTGCCCCACCGGAACACCTGGCACATGCGTGTGTATACGCATCCAGTGCCCCGTAATGGGGCAATCAGGCTTGTCACTAATGACCCTCAGGATGGTGTTGGCACTGCCCCGCACCCTATACAACAGCGACGCGACTCGCTTGCGCACCACAGTATGGAACCCATCCGTGTGCGCATGCGCAAACATCGCTGATGCGCTACAGTAGCGGGGCAGCCCCATCAGCACCCTGAAGGCATTGTTGTACTGTACTCGGAGGGCGTTGAAGGTCCCCTGCGTATAGTTGACCCACAGATTACACGTGTATAAAGTTTGGCAGAAGGCTTTAAAAAGGGTTAGCTTTACCTCCATGCTACAACGTGCAAATCTGCGGGCCAACATATTACAGCGGACCGCCATCGCCCTCCTTTCCCTCTCAATGTCACTATCATCCTTTAAATGCTCTGTAACGATATGTCCAAGGTACTTGAACTCTTTCACCCTACCAAGAGCAACGCCGTTAAGTAGTACAGGTGCCACACTAGTCAGCTTACGACCCCTAGCTTGAAAGATCAAGAGTTCACTTTTTTTAACATTATACAGGAGACCGTGCAATTTAGCATACTCCTCACATACACCCAGTAACCTTCTGATTGACGCTATCGATGGGCTGAGCAACACCATGTCATCCGCATAACTGATACTATTGATGCAGTGACCATTAATTGAGCAGCCGACATTAGTGTTGCTCAGCTCAACGATCAGCCGATTGACATACAGGTTGAAGAGCGCAGGTGACGTTAACCCCCCCTGTCTCACTCCGCACTCCAACCTGTACTCATCAGATAGTTCACTACGCCATTTGACCTGGTTAGTTTGATGCCCATACCAGTATCTGAGGATATTAATCAACTCACCGGGCACCCCCGCGTCTTTTAGTTTGCCCCAAAGAATGTCATATCTAACCAGATCAAATGCCCTAGAGAGATCTAAAAAGGAAGCATATATAGGCGTATTCCTATCAGTGTAATACCTAACGGTATGCTTAAGAGACAGAATAGCGCATTCGGTTGAAAGCCCGGCTCTAAAACCGAACTGTGCGTCGTGTAAGTGCAAATGTTTATTAAGCTGTCTCTCAAGCAAGCCGTCAAGTACGTTTGATGTTATTGTAGCCAGTGAGATTGGTCTGTAGTTATCCTTGTCGGATGCGTCTCCCGTTTTATTTTTAATTATGGGCACCACAACCGTTCTCATTAGCTCATTCGGTAGATAAGAAGGTTAAGTATAAGGGTTTAAAGGAAATGCCAAGCTCAATCCAAAGTGCTTTATCACGTACGACGTAAGGATCGCATACGTGGTGGATGACGTCATTAGGACCCCAAAATAACAGCGTTATAGCTCGTATAACTTCTGAGGTTTAAGAGATACCGTGAAAATATCATCAACACGTGGTGGCATGGCATAAGCTTTCTGATAAGCCACTAAACAAAAGCCGTCGCTGATCTTCATTGCGAGGTCTACAGCTCTACAGAGCCACTAGTACTTTAATCATTTTTATCTTCTCAGTTCGTAGCGACTCTTCTTTTATTGTAGAATGAATTTTAAAACTGCGATAACCACCAGTTGAAATTAAGCCAGGTTCAGTGGGACCGGGCCCATAGCGGGTTGCGCGGGGAAGGCACGCACTAATTGCCGACGAGAATTCGATGCCATAAATCACGGACATAATATAACTGCGAGCGGCAGTCGTCGCGCCGGCTCGGAATGCACGCCCCAAATCCAGTGGGGCACGTTACCGAATTCGAATTTCACCCGGGATTTTCCAAATTCGAACATGAGAATGTTAGCTGATTGCGTTCATTTGTCTATGTTTACTTTTTTCTGTGACATGTGCTGAAAAAAGTTTGCATACTGCCACTCTACTAGCCAGTTTGTGTTCACCAGCAGTGTAAATGCATCCGAACACCATTGTCAATGATTAAAATATAATTTCAAGTTTACAATTTTAATAGATCGTTTTCTCAATAGGTTTTCTTTATCAAAGAAGGAACTCTAAGGTCTTTTATGTCAAATAAAATATCGAAGTAACAGTAATGACCTACTGGATAATCATTTAGATAAAAATGAGATTTCTTTCATGAGCGTCGACAAAATACGTCATTTCATACAAAATTCGAAATGAATGTATCGATTTTAATTAAACTTCATACCCAGAAGCAAAATACATTGGTCTGAAAAGTTAATTGAAATCATTTTCGATAAATAAAGTGTTATAGGTAATTAGACCGATTTTAAATTTTCCATAGAAACAGAAATGTCCAATTATCATTTCTAAAATAAGTAATTTAAAAAATGTTTTAACTTCCTTTTTAGACTTACGTATTCTGCTTATGCGTATGAAGTTTAATTAAAATCGGTTCATTAATTTCGAAAAATAAGGACTTGAAAGTTTGTATGAGACGCCGAACAACAATTTTAACTATTAAATTATACTTGGACTTGTCCGGTTTCCCTATGACAAGTACGGGTAAGCGCCCCCGGACCCTCAGCCTCCGCTGCTGCAACCTCTCAACCCCCCCGCAGCAACGGTGTCCTTTTTGTACCCTGATCCGTCCCATTTTACACACTCCTATACCCACCGCTAAGGTCTGCCGTGCCGATGGCTGCATGGCTAGGGGCGTGCCTAGTCATAAGCGTGCCACCCTGGAAATTGGTGCCCTCCAGGCGTAAATAGCCTTACCACACACGCGGGGCTCTGTGTGGTGGACAGTTGTCTTTCCCTAGCTAATCGTGGGAACAAAATGGTTTCAAATTTTTTTAATAAACCTGGCTGCGGCGATAGAGCTCGCCACTCATCACGCGTAACTTGTTTCTCTCGGGGCGAAAAGCGGGCATCGGAGACCCGTTTTGCTACGCTGAATGTATGTGGAGCGATGGAGGAGAAAATGGATGAGGTGTGTTTGATTATGGAAGAAAAGAAGTTGGATGTTTTATGCGTGAACGAGACGAAAAGAAAGGGCAAAGGAGTCTCAGAACATGGCCCGTTTAAAGTTCTGTGGTCGGGCGTTGCCGAAAATGAGCACGCGAGTATGGGCGTGGGACTCCTGCTGTCGGAAAGGATGATAGAATGCATGACTGAGTATGAGTGTGTTAGTCCCAGACTTCTCTGGGTTAGACTCAAAGTAGGATTACTTCGGATACGCGTCATTGGCGTGTATGCTCCCGATATATCCAAGTCAGCAACGGAAAAGGAGGATTTCTGGAAAAGTGTGGAAGATATCTTGAATGAATGCAAAGATAATGAAAGGATAGTTATGCTTGGAGATTTTAACGGATGGGTAGGTGTGAGAAGAGAGGGATGTGAGGGAGTTTTAGGAATATATGGAGACAAAAGAGTAAATGATAATGGCAGGAGTTTGATTGAGGTATGTTTAGAAAAGAATCTTGTGGTAACGAACACCATGTTTGACCACAAGGAAATTCATATGTACACTTGGCAGAGAGGGGAAAAGAAGAGTATGATCGATTTTGTGATTGTTGATGAAAGACTGAAGGGCAGAGTTGTAGACACCAGGGCCTTTAGGGGTAGTAACATTGGAACAGACCACTTTCTTGTAGTGTCTCGGGTTAGTGGTCTGTTCAAAAGTTGGCGTCATCGTCCCACAGTGTCAACAACGGAGCTGACTAGAGTAAAAGTTGAGAACCTGGATGAAGTGGAAGTGCAAAAGACATATTTGTGCAAATTGAAAGAACGATTGGGAAATGTGGCTGAAGTGAAAGATGGCAAGCTTGAGGAAGTTTGGGAAAAGTTTAAAAAAGGTGTGACTGAAACAGCTGAGGAAATATGTGGAGTGAGTAAAAGGAAGAATGCTCCCCCAATAAACTGGTGGGATAGTGAGGTAAGACAGATAGTGAATGAAAAGAAAAAAGTATGGCAGGATCTGCTGGCCATCAAAGCCAGTAAAAGAGTGAATGCAAGTGTTACAGAAGATGATGTTGATACAGTTGCAAGGGAGTTTAAAAGGATTAAGAAAGTAGTGAAAGAAAAAGTAGACGAAAAAAAGAGAAAGATGAAAGAAAAGTGTGACTTCAAACTCTGTGATAACTTTCGAGACAATATAAAATTGTTTTGGAAACAAGTGAAAACGTCTCGAAGTGGATCACATAAGTCTAAAATGAATGTGATAAGAGATGAAAAAGGTGAGCTAGTGACAGATGAAAAAGGTGTACTACAGTGTAATGGGAAAAATTTTACCCCGGGGTATAGATGGAAATTACCCCACTGAAAATGTTAGTCGGTAGAGCAAAGGGGTTATGTGGATTCGCGTGGCTCAGTCATCCATGGAACAATTATGATTTTGGGCGCCGTTAATATCAATGAAAGTTAAAAATTAAAAGATAAATTGTCCACGGATCGAAACAAAGTGAGTTTAATAAATCAAACCAATATTTACGTTGAAACAAACATTTATTTAACACGTTGTATAATTAATACCAAGTTAACAACGATTCGCAGAAAATAAGTCATAAAAATATTTAAAACCACATGGGGTATAAATGGTTTAACGAAGAATCTGAAGGGTTAAAATGAAGTCACACATTTTATATTAATACATAATACCTTGAGAACCCATTATAATGTTAAAACCGCACGAAGGGCAAATGGTTTAACAGGGACCCTTAACAGGTTAAAGTGAGACCATACATTTATTACAAAAAACAATACCCTTGGGTTCATTAAAAAATTAAAACCATATAAAGAAGTAAGGATTTTAACTATAGACCCTTAAAAGTAAAGGTGAGGGCATATCTATTCGTTTCCCGTTAGTCAGACAGATTAAGAGGCCGGTTCCGCATTTGAAATAAGTTTTCAAACATCACCATATCTCTCAAGTTGGATGACCGTCAAGAACCGAACACATATGTACTCAAAAAAAAACTTATGCTAAAATACCTATTACTTATCATCTTAACACAAGACATTCATAGTAAAATAGAATTATTTATACATTCTGGCTCATGGACCAGAGTTACGCTGAAGCTAAATAAATTTGAAACAGGACTATAGGTACATTTATTGGCTGTAGACCTGCTCCGGGTTGAGTTTGAACATGTCATCAAATAACCATTTTGTACTTGATATGAACGTTAATTACTTCACCGGGTACATACTACAGAAACACTGCCGCGATGATAATAAAAGAAAGCTGCGGAATACCTTGGTTAGTTTTATAAATCCATGGCAATGGTATGGTTTAACCTGTGCTCGTCGCGCTGATTTTAATGAGACATCACAGCATGGAATTCTCGCCAAGCCGCTGCACAGACGACGTTACATCGAAACAAGCTCAAACCATAACCTTGGAAGTATTCCCTGGACTAAACCTGGAAACCACTTATATCTTGAAATTTTGAGGTAAACCTGGAAACAACCTGGGAGAAACCTGGAAGCCCTGTAATAAAAAATCAAAGTCACCAAATTGTCCAACATTGAATATGAGGTTTTCCTTACAACTAACATTATAACAAGGTTGAGAAACTTACCAAATTTGGGCTTTTATTATCACAGGTTTTTATCTCATGAAAGACATGATGAAATATAAATTGATGAGCTGGAGCCCTGAGAACAATACGACACGAGGTTACAATCTGGATACCACTGGTATAAACGGACAAATAATTAGATTCGTATTATTATAACACTCACCACTTAAAGGGATGCTCAACGCATCATTAAATTAATAGAAACCCACCAAAAAAAATAGATTGGGTTTCACTTCACATGACGAAAATTTCCTGCATCTACACGACACAGGCGAAATACCACGAATGAGACAAAGACTTCCGTCCGTCGAAGTACGTCGGTCATTGTTGAAACGACTCGAAAAGTCTAGAATGCCATAGACAATCGCACTCCCTGAACTTACTTACCTTTTGTCTGAATATTAATATTAAAACGTTTAACTAGCATGCGAGACATGGGTATTTACTTTATTTAATTAAAATAACAAATAGGATTTATTTGATTTTATCACCAAAGTGTAAATTAATTGGTCCGAAACATTCAGTTAGCGGGAATCGGAACGCTAAACGTCACATCTGACAGTTGTCACTTGTCAATTGAAAAGACAGCTATGAGATATGTAAACAAGAAAGTTTATTTGCTTTAATTATTGAAAAGTGCTAAAATTCTTTATGAATGATGTTTTAAAATGAATTCAAGTGAATGCCCGAATGCCGAAGTGTGTGGTACAATCACCGACATTCGTTAAACTACTGGAAATTGACGCATACAAAGGTAGAAAGATTCATGCATTTCTCCTACACAAATTGTATCAAAACAGCACACTACTTATTTAACAAACCTACTTAAGCTTAATACCTAATGTTCCTTGTCCAACCTAGAAGACTATAGCGAGAATTTCGCTATAAAAAGTACTTTAAACACAAATGTTGGTTACCAACTACCTATGGGTATATAAAAAAAAAGGTGTTACAGTACCGTCTTAGTTGGGAAAGAAAAATTTTATTCAAAATGAATATTTTGAATAAAATTTTTTGTCAGGAGGAACGACGAAATCTAAAACTACAACCTAAACTAAACAAAGCAGACCTTAATCCTACTTTACTTAAAGATAAACCACCTCAAGACTCAAAACTTAGACAAAAAAGCTTGAGTCATATCAAGGGAAACCTAATAAATAACTCAAAAGAGTGATTATGGAAAAAGGTAGAACCGTTTCATAGACCCAATAACACAAAAGGAGAGCCAATCCAGGTTCTAGCCATAACCAGTGTTAAACACAGGTTGGTTAAACAAAAACCAGCACGTAATTTACCGAACTGCAAACATGGGTAAATTACATGAAAAATTGAAGTATGCAAAACAGTGACTTCTAAAAGTAAAGTGCGAGGAGTGGAAATCCAACATACCTTAAAACACACCATAAAGGCAAAAGCAAATCATCACACAGGACGACACGCCATCATAATAAAGAAAACAGAAATGTTACCATCCTTGGTATCATTTGCGGTTTACACAAATGCGACAAGACCTACGGATGTAACACGGATAAAATATACCCTAAAAACTAACAAAGTTATAACTTACTTAACAACAATGATAAACCAGCATCGTGCTAAAGGTAACACAAGGGCAGGCTTGAAACTAAAGCCATATAAAGGGGTTTCAAGCGCCACTACTGTGACCCTGCACGACAAATGAACCACCGACAGGAACGCCATATGCCTAAACGGACTAGTATGACCTAATGTCCCCCGAATTGGGTTAAAAAATTTTGAACGCAGTATAAATACACCAAAAACCAACAAAAACATAACCCACCCAACTAACAACGACGAAACAGCATCATGCTAAAGGTAACACAAGGGCAGGCTTGAAACTAAAACCATATAAAGGGGTCTCAAGCGCCACTACTGTGCCCCCGCACAACAAATAAACCACTGACAGAGACAACATATGCCGAAACGGACAAATATGACCTAGTGTCCCCCAAATTGGGTTAAAAATTTTGAACACAAATATATAAAACACGAAACAGCATCATGCTAAAGGTAACACAAGGGCAGGCTTGAAACTAAAACCATATAAAGGGGTCTCAAGCGCCACTACTGTGCCCCCGCACAACAAATAAACCACTGACAGAGACAACATATGCCGAAACGGATGTCCGAAACGGAGTGTCCCCGCAACTTGGGTTGAAAATTTTGAACACAAATATATAAAACACAAAATTGGGTGAGATGCATTGCAACGAGACGTAAGGTGCTCATTATCTGGCATATGAAATAATATGTATACAGAACCCGTCTTATAATTGGAATTCTAAACTAAACAGACGCGAGCGAAAACTTTTTATTTAAAGGTTAGCAGTAATTTTAAATTCGGAACTACTAAAAACAGCCGCAGAAGAAATTTCTAAGCTACCCCTACGAGCTAGTACCAAGGTATTCATTAAAAAGTGCCGTAATTGGTCAGCACTACTATGCGCATCAAAAGAGACTTTAAGAGCGGATAATTCATGTTCAAGTTCTTCCCCGAGCAAGAAATCAACGTTACAATTAAGTTCAGCCATATTGAAATAAAAATTAAATTCACGTTATATAAAGCACTAAAACATTGAATTATTAATCTCACTTTTCTGGGCCACACGTTGGGTACGCCACTGTAATGGGAAAAATTTTACCCCGGGGTATAGATGGAAATTACCCCACTGAAAATGTTAGTCGGTAGAGCAAAGGGGTTATGTGGATTCGCGTGGCTCAGTCATCCATGGAACAATTATGATTTTGGGCGCCGTTAATATCAATGAAAGTTAAAAATTAAAAGATAAATTGTCCACGGATCGAAACAAAGTGAGTTTAATAAATCAAACCAATATTTACGTTGAAACAAACATTTATTTAACACGTTGTATAATTAATACCAAGTTAACAACGATTCGCAGAAAATAAGTCATAAAAATATTTAAAACCACATGGGGTATAAATGGTTTAACGAAGAATCTGAAGGGTTAAAATGAAGTCACACATTTTATATTAATACATAATACCTTGAGAACCCATTATAATGTTAAAACCGCACGAAGGGCAAATGGTTTAACAGGGACCCTTAACAGGTTAAAGTGAGACCATACATTTATTACAAAAAACAATACCCTTGGGTTCATTAAAAAATTAAAACCATATAAAGAAGTAAGGATTTTAACTATAGACCCTTAAAAGTAAAGGTGAGGGCATATCTATTCGTTTCCCGTTAGTCAGACAGATTAAGAGGCCGGTTCCGCATTTGAAATAAGTTTTCAAACATCACCATATCTCTCAAGTTGGATGACCGTCAAGAACCGAACACATATGTACTCAAAAAAAAACTTATGCTAATATACCTATTACTTATCATCTTAACACAAGACATTCATAGTAAAATAGAATTATTTATACATTCTGGTTCATGGACCAGAGTTACGCTGAAGCTAAATAAATTTGAAACAGGACTATAGGTACATTTATTGGCTGTAGACCTGCTCCGGGTTGAGTTTGAACATGTCATCAAATAACCATTTTGTACTTGATATGAACGTTAATTACTTCACCGGGTACATACTACAGAAACACTGCCGCGATGATAATAAAAGAAAGCTGCGGAATACCTTGGTTAGTTTTATAAATCCATGGCAATGGTACGGTTTAACCTGTGCTCGTCGCGCTGATTTTAATGAGACATCACAGCATGGAATTCTCGCCAAGCCGCTGCACAGACGACGTTACATCGAAACAAGCTCAAACCATAACCTTGGAAGTATTCCCTGGACTAAACCTGGAAACCACTTATATCTTGAAATTTTGAGGTAAACCTGGAAACAACCTGGGAGAAACCTGGAAGCCCTGTAATAAAAAATCAAAGTCACCAAATTGTCCAACATTGAATATGAGGTTTTCCTTACAACTAACATTATAACAAGGTTGAGAAACTTACCAAATTTGGGCTTTTATTATCACAGGTTTTTATCTCATGAAAGACATGATGAAATATAAATTGATGAGCTGGAGCCCTGAGAACAATACGACACGAGGTTACAATCTGGATACCACTGGTATAAACGGACAAATAATTAGATTCGTATTATTATAACACTCACCACTTAAAGGGATGCTCAACGCATCATTAAATTAATAGAAACCCACCAAAAAAAATAGATTGGGTTTCACTTCACATGACGAAAATTTCCTGCATCTACACGACACAGGCGAAATACCACGAATGAGACAAAGACTTCCGTCCGTCGAAGTACGTCGGTCATTGTTGAAACGACTCGAAAAGTCTAGAATGCCATAGACAATCGCACTCCCTGAACTTACTTACCTTTTGTCTGAATATTAATATTAAAACGTTTAACTAGCATGCGAGACATGGGTATTTACTTTATTTAATTAAAATAACAAATAGGATTTATTTGATTTTATCACCAAAGTGTAAATTAATTGGTCCGAAACATTCAGTTAGCGGGAATCGGAACGCTAAACGTCACATCTGACAGTTGTCACTTGTCAATTGAAAAGACAGCTATGAGATATGTAAACAAGAAAGTTTATTTGCTTTAATTATTGAAAAGTGCTAAAATTCTTTATGAATGATGTTTTAAAATGAATTCAAGTGAATGCCCGAATGCCGAAGTGTGTGGTACAATCACCGACATTCGTTAAACTACTGGAAATTGACGCATACAAAGGTAGAAAGATTCATGCATTTCTCCTACACAAATTGTATCAAAACAACACACTACTTATTTAACAAACCTACTTAAGCTTAATACCTAATGTTCCTTGTCCAACCTAGAAGACTATAGCGAGAATTTCGCTATAAAAAGTACTTTAAACACAAATGTTGGTTACCCCATAGGTATATAAAAAAAAAGGTGTTACAACAGGAGTGGATGAAATATTTTGAGAGTTTGTTTGAGGCGGATGGCTCTATGCTAGAAGCCTCGGATAAAAGGGTGGAAGACGAGGAAGAGACAGAAGTGGATGAAAGAGATATATATATGGATGAGATTATTAGTGCAATGAAGAGCATGAAAAAAGGGAAAGCAGCAGGATATGACAGAATTACTGTTGAAATGCTGAGAGGTGGGAAAGAGCTGGTTGCGTCCTGGCTGTGCCTGATCTTTAATAAATGTTGGAACAGTGGCAAAGTGCCGGAAGATTGGCGTAAAGCCGTGGTCGTGCCGCTGTACAAAGGGAAAGGGTCACGGCAGGATGCTAAAAACTACCGCGGGATCAGTCTTCTCAGCATTGTCAGTAAATTGTATGCAAAGGTACTGATTGAAAGAGTGATGCAAAAAACTGATCAGAGTATTTGGGATGTGCAAGCGGGATTCAGAAAGGGAATGGGATGCACGGATCAGGTCTTCTCCTTGAGGTGCTTAACCGAAAAACACCTGGCTAAGCACAAAAAGGTTTACTGTGCCTTTGTGGACCTGGAGAAGGCCTACGATCGAGTTGACAGGAATGAGCTATGGAAGGTGTTGTCCGAATACGGATTGGAGAGCAGACTGATTCATGCACTGAAATCTCTCTATGAGGATTCCCGTGCATGCGTCAGGATTGACGGCGTATACACTGACTGGTTTGGCATCTCTAGGGGTGTCAGACAGGGATGTGTTGCGTCACCATGGCTCTTTAATCTGTTTTTGGACAGTTGTATGAAAGGTCTGAAAGAACGTGACTGTGGGGTTGTGATGAATGGGACTCAAATCAAGTGCCTTCTCTACGCTGACGACCAAGTTATACTTGCGTCTTCTGCGCAAGAGTTGCAGGAAATGATGTCGGTTATGAATGAAGATTTTGTGAGAAAAGGGATGAAAGTGAATGTAACTAAGACTAAAGTGATGGTGTTTGAGAGAGATGAAGAAATGACTGACTGTACGGTAATGTTAGGTGGCGAAAAAGTGGAACAAGTCCGTGAGTTTGTATACTTGGGGAGTTTGTTCACAAGGGACGGAAAGAGTGAGGAAGACATAGAAAGACGAGTGAAGAAAGGAAATTCGGTGAGTGGTGCTATACACTCGGTTATGAGTAGCCAAACCGTTTCTGCAAAGGCGCGAATGGCTATTCATAACGGAGTGCTGGTACCGACACTGATGTATGGAAGTGAATCTTGGGTATGGCAGAAGAAGAATGAAAGCAGAATAAATGCGGTAGAGATGCGATCGTTGAGGAAAATATGTGGAGTAAAACTGAGTGATAGAGTGAGCAATGAGGTGATTCGCAAAAGGTGTGGTCTGAAAGATGATATAGTGACAAGAATTGAGAAAGGAATGCTCCAGTGGTTTGGTCACTTAGAGAGGATGAATGAAAGGCGAATCACGAAAGAGATATACTGTGCGAATGTGGAAGGAACGATTGCACGAGGGCGTCCCAGAAAAACCTACGCGGACCAAATAGAGGTTATTATAAAAAAGGCTGGTGTACGCAGTGACAAAAACCGCAGGGCATGTATGAAAAGATTGATGGATATGAATGAAGCGAAAGAAGTGTGCAAGGATCGTAGCAGGTGGCGATCCATAGTCTCTGCCTACCCCCATGGGAAACAGGCGTGAGTGTATGTATGTATGTATGTATGTAAATTATACTTAGAGGCGTCAGCTATAATTGACAAACTATCCAGATCATCTAACCTTTACCTATTATAAAACTTTTCACCAGTTAAAAGGGGAAAATTAAATAAATCCGCCATCTTTGAAAGCCTGCTCGTTTGATACATTTTCGTGCCTCCCTACGGGTTATTTATGAACAGTCACTGAGCTATGTAATAATCTGACGTCGGATTTAATTTGTCGGACTGATTTCACACTACGGTGCGAGGGAGACGGCATTGTATAAAATGCAATTGAAAAGAGGGGGACAGAGGGAGATCGTTAGCGGTTTCGGGAAAACTGGTAAATCGGCCTGTGCGAATTTATTCGACGGTTTTTTAAGAGAAAATGAATGGATTTGTTTCGACCCGAAACTTGGGTCTTGTTCTGTTTGTTAATTATATTGAGGTCTAATCTGATTTGGATTTTGGCCAGTTTGATTTTGCTGTAATTTAACCTCTCCAAGATTGAACCTTTTTTTGTGAAAAAGTATCGTCTATTTACCGTATTTTCTCTTTCGTACAGTGATTTTCTGAAATTGTATATTTTTTACAAACAAAAACATTTTTAACTTTAAAAACTTACGGTATTATTACAAAAAAAAATTAAACATCTATTTAACCTTAGATTATTTATTTAACTTAGACAATGTTTGAATTGATGCTGTTTCTTTCAAACAATATTGTCAAAAAAGTGACAGTCTCACATTTAAACAGAGTCTAAGTTAACCCTTTCAGGCCCGTCGAAAACGATCGTGCATTTTTACTTTAAAAATTCCCGCGTCTTGTCAAATCAACTTTTCGGGCCGAAACCCGAGCGCAGCGATCGTGCATGAATTGCGCTACGCACACATTGTCATTTTTCGTATGATTCATTAGTCAGTGGGCCATGGTCGTGTGACAAAGATAGCTGCGTTTTTTGACGATGGGATCATGTGCACCGCACATGAATTATTAAATTTCTTTTATTTTCTAACATTTACGACAAGTAGTTGTTGTTATTTTGTTGGTGTAATTATGATACATGCTTTTAACTGGTTTCTGCTGGTAATCTATGCATTTTGTAAGTAATATTCTTATCGAAAAATTGAGTCACGATAGTGTCGTTTGGGCTCAACTCCACCTTAGTCCAGTTTAGGTTATTTCATTATTTTCATTAAGAATTAGTTATTTTTTACGTTTTATTGGGCAGAGAGTTGATTTCAGACAGGTATTGGTTGGACTACGACTATGTCGTGGTCGTTAAATGGATGAACAATAAGTCTGTTTCTAACTGTTTCGAACTGCACGTCTGCAGATGACTCGACTTTAGTACGTCGATGGGTCAAAAACAGAGGGGTTTTCATAGGATTTGTTCCCGCGCCCAACATAATCGACAGCTACAACAAACACATGGTGGTGTGGAAGTACTAGACCAGTCAATACTACCGCACTTTCATTAAAACCAGAAAATGGCCACTAAAAGTAATTCTCCACTTCTTTGAAATTGCAGTATCAAACGCCTGGCGTTTGTTTAACTTAGAGTGCAAGGTATGCCATCCCAAGCAATAAAGTAATGGTCTTGCAAGAGTTTCGCGGATGCAAGTTGCTGATGGGAAAAATACCCCTATACTCGTTAAAGAAGAGCTAGCGAGAGCGATGATGAATCTGCCCTAGCACTAATAACTAGTTCGAGGTTCAAGCGATCAAACCAAAGATCGCAGGCCTTGGTCATACCCATCGTACCTTTTGAACTACGACGGGTATGACCATCTTCCTTGTTTTGAAGAGATCGTCAATCCTCGCGCTTGTCGATTGGAGGGGTGCAAAAGTCGACCAAAAATAAGATGCAAAAATCTGATGTGTACCTGTGCCTCTCAAGAAAACGAAATTGTTTTGCAGGGTATCATTAAAAATAAGTAAATTAAAGATATTTAAAGTCTGATTGAAGCAAATCGAAAGACTGATGACTAATTACTAATTAAATGATTATATTCTTGTTTGATCTCAATTAAAGCGTTATCAAGTCTATTTGTCAAATCTATGTATCTCGTTGATATAATTGATTAAAATAGTTACAAATACCTACAAATAAAGTATTAAACGTTGATTTTACGATACATTTTGTTTAATTTCTAATTAACAGCACATTAATACTCTTAAACCCAAGAACGTCACGACCGTGCACTGGTACAGATAAAGCCTGAACGTCACTAACATGCAGGGGTCGTGTGGACCCCTGGGGGGTAACTAGATTTTTTTCAGAATTTTTTTCAAGAGCAATTTAAGGGTCAATTTCGTAACATAAACAGAAAAAACCAAATTTGTAAAAATAAATTTTTGGGCCTGAAAGGGTTAATCAGGGGTTTAAAAATCTTTTGTAATAACACCGTCAATATTTTAGTAATGTATAAGTAATTCACTTAATTTATTTTACATTAATTATAATATTTACTGAGCTAAAGCTGATGAAAAGAACTAGCAGGCGTGGTCGGGGTATGAAATTAGGTTTCTGCAAACACTAGTATAAAATGTACCTAATTGAATATTTTTATATTCTATGGTGAGTTATTAAGGCCCAGCAGTTAATATTCAGTTGGGTTATTAAGGCCCACCTCCCTTAATTGAATTCTTAACGAAACAATCAACTTTATCATGGACACTTTCACTTACTACTGTTTTACTGAACAGTGAAAAAAATATTTACGGGACTGTAATGTTACAAATTTTATGATTTTCAGGATAAACACTGTAATGTTTGGCTTTGCTCATTCACTGAATGCTTGTATGACATGATGACATCGTAGGCAAGATATTCCTGGCGAGGAATCTATTAACGAAGAAAACCTTTATTAGCTTTTACAATGATATTAACTTAAATAGCCTTGTTGCCACAAAAAAGTTCGCTAAAGTAGATATCACATCTATCAACCGATGAAAAATTAATATAACATACACACAACACATTCAGATAGTAAACACACACACTACAGATCACTTTAAAGCAGATACAATGGCTCTTAATCCCATTGTCACGGGGGGATGGCGATTTCCACTGATTAATTACTCTACAAACAATATACCAGACGCCATCATAACCTGACCTACCTCCCCTTCTCTTACAATAGAAACGTGTATTTCGGGGTGGAGATGAGAGGGATTCTAGGGGTGTTTGTAAAATGGTGGTTGTAATAGGGGATAAGAAGGGGACAATTAAGGCCACTAATGAAACAGCCACTTGAAGACGTAAGATGAAAAGTGTTTTGCTTGTCGGACTGATTAATATTTAGGCTTTAAAGATTAGTCACTTGGCTGTTTATTTAATGTTGTTTTTCAAATGCTGTATCGTTTTAATTAGTTTCTATCGATTTTAAAAACGCGTGTCTATATAGCGAGTTTCTTATTGAAATTAAATGCCTACAAAACAATATTACTCTAGCTTGGCTCACGTTATAATATTTTCAACACACTTGCTCGTAAAGTGAGCCCTAATACATCGCTTTTATGACCATAAACCGTGCTATAACAAACACTGTGCGTAATATATAAAACACTAGTGCGTTATAGAATTATCTCTACAAAGTTAAATTACCTATAGTACCTTACTGCAACTTCTATGCGAGTAAACAGAGCATTCCCGATTTAACCGGGTAATACAGTTATTTTTTTAGTAACAACAAAGAGGTTTTATGCCGCAGAAAATTCATATGCATATTTGAAATAATTAAATGTGTAAGCCCTTAATTAAGTCAAACAAATATTTATTATTATCAAATAATAATTCAATATTTAATATTTTTTAAAATCATTTAACAAAATATTAAAATATTTGTACTTTATCATTTAAAATTATAATTTTGAAATAGGCTATATGCTCTATATGTATGAAAAAAAACCTGCTGCGCGCCTTTTCCCATAATTTTCATATTTAGTTTTTGTCGTATTTCTTGCTGTGTGGTAAATTACTTTACTTCTTCCTCTCAAATGTGTTGAAAAACGTCGTATGAAACTCGTGAGCTCTTGCTTATTGCACACTCGGTTGAGTTACGCCCTCGCCTACGGGTCGGGCTGCAACCTTTGATTATATACCTGTATATAATCAAAGGCTGCAACCCACAGCCTCGTGTGCTATAACCAACCTAAGCTGACATGTCTCATAATGTACTATTGTTTTTTCCTCGTAAATGTGTTGAAAAACGTAGTATGAAACTCGTGAGCTCTTGCTTTTTGCACACTCGGCTGAGTTACGCCCTCACGTAGGTAACACGCACGCGCGTTATGATTCTGTTCCTACTTATAATTTGTTTTTCTTTTTTTTACCTGTCGTCAATTTAAACTTAGTTTTACTTCATAGGCCGTTGGAAATAGACAAAAAAAGAGGCTTTCCAACAGCCTACCAGCTATTTCATTAAAATCAATCCTACACAGTTAAATGGTAGGTATTATACTATTCTAAATTCTTACTTGCGTTAATTGAAATCCCTTAAACGAGGGTAGGTGCTAGTACAAAACACTTGCTCACTCGTAACACGCAGTCCATTTGTTTGCCGCAAGGCGACCTAATCTCGCGATTGTACAGGCATAATCCGGGATCACGAATCATGACACTATTGTTGTAAGTGTGAAACCGACACAAATAGGCCTACGGCTTTGCGCGACCCTAGCGTACCCCAGCTTTACACCTCACCATTCGTAATTCAAATCTATTTTTAGTGGGGTAAAGTATAGAGTCGGTTGACAGAACAAATGGTTTGAGTTTTAGATGAAATATGATTCCTTTTTCAAAATTTCTTTGAACGAAATGGAGCGAATACAAACTTTAATCTGTAATGTTTTCGTTTTATTTTCCTTTAGAGGTTTGAATAGTGTTGTTACCTTTTTGGTTTGACGGTATTTATTTGAGAACAAATGGATGTGCATTTTGAATTTTTATTTATAAATGCTCATTGTGCTTGTTTATTAACGAGATTATTATTTGCACGCCTTTTGGGGTGGTTTGATCAAATATTGGCGAGTTGGTTTAATGACACGTTAAGTTGGTTCTACTCATTTGGTGTACCTAATAATGTTTGTGTTTATTTTATTGCCCATACTCTATAAGGGTCACAGTTGGTGAATATTTATGTTTTTTACCACCTTCATTTTTTTACTTTTGTATAAAAAGAGCACACAATGTTCCTAAATCATACAGTTCTGTTTTATTACTTACCTGTCTTCTTTTAACTAAATGTAGGAAATAAAAACAATGAGAGCTTAAATGTACCTAAAGTTCTGAAAAGACAGCTTTTTCCAATAAACATATCGACGCAATAACGAGCAAAACAAAATTTTGTTTTCATATTCATATTTTATTAAAGTATCGATATGGTATCAGTCGCAAATCGAAAGCAATTCGAGTAATGGCCGTCGACATTTATCGGGACAAATAAAAGTGAATTTACATCGTATTAAAGTGACTGCCATCGAGCCATCCCGTGGCTTATGGGCCCGCCGGGGACTGTTAAACGGGACCTGTAATTATTGGAAGGTTATTGTGGATGGGTAGATGGGTTAGCAACCATTATACGACCTAGAAGGTGTAAAAGGCGACTAAATGTCTTAGAGCAGCTATTCTCAAAGTGTGCTCCGCAGATTCCTAGGGCTCCGCAAAGCCTTTGTAGGTTCTCTGTCCGTTTCCCGTTTGTCGGCCCTTTGTTCGCTTCCCAAAAGGGTTCCGTCACCAAAAAAGTTTGAGAACCGCTGTCTTAGAGGTTTTTTTATCTCATTTTTTTTATCTACGTCAGGTTACTGCTTAGCCTTCATCTTACCAGATGTTAAGCAAAGATAAAGCCGATAATAGTAGCACACTGCATCCGGAATCCAACCATAGAGGTTAAAAAGGAGATCGGTGGTACTTACCCAGAAAATCGGCAGAAACGTGATAAAAACGGGCTGAAACTGAGAACTCCAAATCGCCTTCCAATCGCGGAGATTATGACAACATTCTCCTACGGGACAGGCCTACACGTCCTACAGGCGACTATAGTGTGCTGTGATGATGGGATGTAAGTACCAACCAAGAACTCAGAAACTATTGAGTAGCCGTAGTTGGAGGGGGAAAGGTTCTGCAATGGCGACCACGCAACGCACAACGCTCCGTGGGTAGGCCCTCGACAAGGTGCGACGCGACGATCTGGTGAAGAACGCGGCGCGCCGCTGGATGCGGGTAGCGCAGGACCGATCGTTGTGGGAGGCCTTTATCCAGCAGTGGGTGTTGTGCGGCTGATATGATGATGATGATGACTTGTTTCTTCCACTATACCAATGGCACGAGGCCCACTGCTGGGTATAGGCCTCTCCCAAAGAGGGGGTTTCCCATAATCAAAAACTTCACGCAAACCGAAAACTCACCCTTTAGATTTAATGTGGCGTAGTTGTTATTCGTGAACTTACGTTGTTAACGTCTCATCTCTGTATTTACTGAACAAAGCTGGAAGAAAATTTATATCTTGAAGTGTTTTGGGAAAACTTTGTTTATGATCACGTAGGCCCTTGTACTAGCCATGACGATTCATACATTATTATGCTTATTTATGTCTAAGTAGATTATTAATAGGCTAGTGCTTAATGCTGAATTTTGTTCAGCATTAGCAATGGTGCCAGATCGACCTCTTATTCCCAACAATAACAGCTGCATTAAAGTCATACTCTCTTTCCCTTAACTATGTAGTAAAGTTTGTTTGCATACAGCTCCAGAATAGCTGCAGTTGCATGACTTTATTGGCGAAACACCGATCATAAAGCGTACCCAATACCACAGAAAACTTAATGGCACTAACGTCCAATGCTTAGAATGGCTGCACCAAAGAGTTTACGATTAGATCGTACATCCTTCGTGAAATAACGCTGTAAAAAGATAAATTGCGATGCGACTACGGGTTTAAATTCAAATAAAGAAGTTTCAGGCTATTTTTAAAAATTTAACCATCATAACAATGAAATTGATTGTAGTGTAAATACGGGGTGGATTGTTTTTTTTTTTTTTTTTTTTTTTTTTTAATCTCTGCTCCCCAGTCGAAATGAGTGGGCCTTTCTATATCTAATATCATCATTCATTCCAGTTCTCGCTTATCATGCCTCTCGCACTTTCATACTTCATACGAGATCTTTCTTTTATCCATCCACATTTATTCTTTTAGCTGGTGGGATGCCAGCCTAACTATATCAACATATATTTTATACTTTTTATTTATTTATTTTAACAGGGTAAATAAGGTCACACAATTTATCAAATTTGTTACAATTTTCTTTCTTTCTTATTTGCTAGTTTTATTTCTATTCTACTTTGCATAGTTTACAATTTCAATTCTGTACTTGTTCTTATTTGCTATATCTTTTTTAATTCAATTCATGTTTTCTTATTATTTTATCTTACATTTTGTTGTTTACTTATAAATTATCTTTATTTTATTACAATGGTCACATGGTGATTACATGTCTTACACTCTTATTTATTAGTAAACAAGACTTGTTTGTTTGCTATTTCTTATTTTCTATACAATATTTTATATAGTTTTCCAACTCTTATTATTCTTAAGCTTACTTATTATTATGATTACATCTGTTTTCTTATACTAATTACTTTTATTGTTTTAAATTTTCTTACAAACAGTTGTGATTACATATAACATTTTCTTACTACATTCTTCTTATGGTCTATTTATCTTAACTTGCTTACTGGATATAATTAATATACCTATTTTATGTTCTTATTTGACATTCTAATCATTATATACTTATTTTCTATTGAACTTAACTATTTCCTGTACTATACTTTTATCCTTAAAATTTGTTATCTTTTATTTCTAGGGCAGATGTATATATATTCTGCAAATATATATTGCTTTCCCTTTTCTTAAGCTTATTTTCATAGTTTTACTATCAATATTTGGAGCTTCTCTTTTTATCAAAACACTAACATATTATTATTAACTGTATTATTAAATATTGAAAAGTTTTATTATCGAATTTATGAATTTTATTTATGGTACATCAAAGTTACTTCTTTATATTTAGAAATATTTTAGGTTATTTAAAAAGAATTTTATTGCCAAATTTAAATTGCAATCAAATCGGTATATTATCATAATATACTAATTTAGATTTTATATTCTATTTTTAGGCCATGACTACACTTAAAATCTCAGATTTTATTTGCGTCATTATATTTGTGGTTAGTGTATTGTGAATGTAGAGTGCCCTAATTTGTATAGTATGCCGTTGTTGATCTGGCGAGGTAGTCCCACTTTCTGCGGATTGTACACTCCTCACTGTATGCGCTATGGTTGGTAGTCTTCAGCTTAGCATGTGCACAATTGCAGCATTCCGGGGGGGATGCGGCAATCCAAAGTTCACATTTGGCCCGCAAATGTGGTCCCCCGCAGTGGCTGCACTTGTCCACATCCTGTGTGCAGTATTTCCTCCCATGACCATACGCCAGACAGCGGGAGCATTGGATAAGTGGAGACTGGTCCTCCACCTTAACCCTCTGGAGGTCTATGTGGAGTGCACCAGCCTCGACCATCCTGTGCCAGACAGCGGGACTTACCTGCATAATTATGTGAACCATCTGTGGGTTTCGTGTCCGCTTTTTATATTTTATTTTTAATCTTATTTCTTCTTCTTTTAAGCTTCCAAAGATATTATCGTTCTGCCTGAGCACTGCTGCGATGATGGTCTCATCATCGTCTGACAGCACGTCCTTTGCAATCACCAGTGGGTCTTTGTTAGGTATATGTGTGACCCTAAGTTCTTTGTCTTTTCTGGCAATCCTATCAATCACCTGATGTAAATCGTCTTTCGTCCTGCACCCTATTATGACTTTCTGATTCTTGGCTTTTCTTATCTTTTCAACCTTAATGCCTTCTGTTTTGGCGTCGACCGCACGTTTCACTCGCTCGAGGACCTCCCCGCTGGATTCCGTAGCGTCCTCGGTGGTCACTACGATCGAGTGAAGCGCTGGTGCCGGTTGAAACTTAGGAATCGAGGCAACAGCGGCGTAGGTTGGTTTGTTTCTAGGAGTCGCTGTTGTCGGCTGCTGGTCTGCCTGCTCGACTCGGGTTTGGACGGTCTCTACCACTTGTTTAATCGCCTGCTGTTCTACCCTAGCACTTTCTATAATTGCTTCTATCTTTTCTAGTTTTTCTACAACTGGCTCTTTATGGTTTTCTCCATCAACATATCCCAACCTTGCCCTAATATCATCTGTATTAAGTCTTATGACCTCTTGATCCTTTTCAAATTCAGTCAATTTAGATTGGATTTCATCCAAATTTAACTCTTCTGGTATGTTTTTCATTGCTTCATGCACTATGCACACATTTTGGTTGGTCACGTCCGCGGTCTTAAATATATCTTCTAGCCTTTCAGAGTGCTTGACATTTGTATAGGTGATATCACCCAAGCTACTCTCTATTTCGGCTAGTTTCGCCATGACCACCTCTATGTCGTGGCTAGGTGTTGCTGCCATTTGTGTGGTGGTTTGCTGGGCTGTGGTTGGCTGGACTGTGGTTTGGAGTGTCTCTATTTTCTCTTGTAAGTATCCGAACCGGTTGCCCAGTTCGAAGAGAATGGTGAGGCTTCGGTCAGCGCTCTTCTCCAGGTAGGATCTAATGTCCCTCCGCATGTTCGGGTACTCCTTGATCTTTTCTGGGATGTTCTCCATTATGAGCATCATTTCCTGGATAAGATCGCTGACCGAGTTACCCTGGACGTTGCGTGCTCCTTTTTTATAGATGTCCATGATGTCAATGGATCTCCGTTTGACTGCTGCACGCTGTATGAAAGTCTGGCCGAGGTCCTGAGCCCTGGTGTTTGGGTCTAAAGAGCCAGATGTTGGGGTTCCCGGGGTTTTCCGTGGGCTCTGGGACTTCGTCGATTTGCCTGCTGGTGTGTGTGCGAGTGGCATTTTGAGATGTGTATTTTAGTGCAGATGGAGTGTAAGATGGGGAACAGATCGTCAGTTTGTATAATTGTATAAAATAAATTTGTAAAACTTGTCAATATATATAAGTATATTTGTCCCTTTTTTTACTAGCGCCCTGCGCGGTCAATAAAAAGTCAAAAATGTACAAAAGAAGTTTAAAATTTTAGGTACTTTACCTAATTTTATCAATTTTTGGTTTTCTCTATGTAGAGTTGCCAAATGTAACTCTACGTCTCTACCTACTATATGTATTCCTAAGGGGTAGCAAAATATACCCTCTAGTGAAAACAGAATATTTCTACGATTTTTTCCCTAAAAGTTACCTTAAAATTACTTAAAAACAAAATGGCGGCCAAAATGGCGGCTCCAACCGAGTCGCGTCCTAGGAGGCGATTGTAGGCCTTGAAGAGACCTATCACTGGACACCAAGCTTGTCTCTTTGAGGCCGGTAGTTCCCGAGTTAACCCAAGGGTAAATTTAGGGTAAATCGTACCCTATTCGGGGTGGATTGTTGAGACGGGACATTAAGGGCAGGTACCTTAACCGTTATAGTTACAGGAAAACGTTCCAGGGAGACCATCCATAACTTTTTGAGATATTCTGAACTGCATTTACAGATTTTGGAAAAAAATACCGTTAGCAAAAAATGCTAAAATACCAAAAAAAATTTTTTTATACCAATCGATCCTATTTTACGTGGGGATCAAAAGACTCTATGGGACCACTTAAGGTATGAGTACTAGAAACGTCGGAAATCGCCAAAAACTTTTCACATACATTTTGTACGGAAAAACAAAAAATTTACTCGAAATATTTTTTAGAGCCAAACGATCTTATTTCTTACTGTGATCAAAATACCCTTTTTAGGCCAACTGAAATTTGAGTACAGAAACTTACTGCCCTTAATGTCCCGTCTCAACAATCCACCCTGTATAGTAAAGGGATCTCTCTTCCTTTTTGGTAGACCCCCACAGACCCTCAGTCAACGAAACTTTACCACAGAATAGATAAGGAAGTAGCATAAATATTTTGAAAATTAATAAAAAGATGAGTACCGTTGATATCTTTTATAGGAAAAAATCTACCAAAAATTATTCACCAAAAGTACTCATGTAAAGTATGAAAACAATATGTGAAAAATCTTGATTATGACTGACTGCAACTAAGATTTTTTCTGCTTTTAATTAAATTTCTGTATTTTATGGTACTTTCCTATAAAGTTATCATCTTTGGTAACTGGTTTGGTGCAGGATAAATCATTCAGCATTCAACGATTTCTGTAGTGAAACTGAAATAAAAGCTTATCTTTTCATTTCTTTTGGTTACTCTTTACGTTAGCACTAACCTTGTATTCCTATAAGTATTAAGATCCCTCCTTATAACAGAGTTCATTAAATACTTAATTATTAACCCTAACAACCACTAAAATGTTGCCATCTACAAATCAATGTGGCAAATTGGCGGGGCGCGTACAAATCTTCTGTGCGCGTTAAATCTTCGTTAGTTCGACTAGATGGTTCTCAGCACGCGATCGTGGAAGAAACAATGTTTGTGATTCTGTAAAAGTACTTAGAAATAGCAATGCTTGGAATCACTTTGCTGGATCTCAAACACAATGAATGGATTAGGCGCAACACGAGGGTCATCGACGTCATGAGCAATAGAAAAAGGAATGATTTTTTTAAGTACTTACACAGAATAAAATGTTAAGTGCTACTCATAGGTACACTACACCTACTTATTTTTTGTGTGTATACTTTGCTCTATTGAAAGTATAGGAGTAGAAACAATGATATGTTTCGACAAGCGCCGTAAATGGAGATGGGCAGGACAAATTGGTCGCATGAGCACTGAGAGATGGACCAGGAAGGTACTGTAATGGAAGCCAAGAGAAACTACGCGAGGTAGAGGTCGTCCACCTGAAAGGTGGGTCAATGACCTAAGGAGTCATTCTGGTAGCAATTGGCTTCAGGTGGCGCAAGATAGAACATCGTGGAAAGCTTTGGAGGAGGCCTATGTCTAAAGACGGATGAAGGAAAGGCTGATATGGATAGATAGATAGAAAAGTACTTATATTTTCAACTTTTTGTCTATTAGTTGGACCCACGGTATCTGGATCTTGTATTAACTACTTTTAATGATTTAAAGAAATAAATGAAAGTCGCGGGAAGCCACTGGATGCGGGCAGCGCAGGACCGATCGTCGTGGAGATCCTTGGGGGAGGCCTGTACACAGCAGTGGGTGTCGTGCGGCTGATATGATGATGATGATGATGATGAATGATTTAGATAAAATAAAATGTTAAGTTAATTTGGATTACATGTTTTTTTAGCATTAACGTTTAACAATCCCACCTCTAATATGGAGTCCGAGGTCCTGGGTTGGACACACATACAATACAATACGTTAGTGTTAGAGCTCGTTCAAAAAGCCATGAACAATAGAAAAAGGAATGATTTTTTTTAAGTACTTACACAGAATAAAATGTTAAGTGCTACTCATACACAGGGGTACACTACACCTACTTATTTTTTTGTATATATACTTTGCTCTCTTGAAAGTATAGGAGTAGAAACACCTTTATGTTTCGACAAGCGCCTGAGACAATAAGGAAGGCAAAACTACATAGAAGTGAATACATTCAATAAATTAGGAAACAGTTTGAAACATTTTAATAAATAATAAATATAAAATACCTACGTGTGTATATTTTGGTCAATGATGATGTGATGAGTCGTATACTTGGACGAAAGGTCGTATAATTACTAAATAATTGAATCTCATTATCAAGATTTTATAGCAAATAAATTTTAGGTAACCATCATATTTAAAGGTGCTCCCTCACCGGGAACATTTGCGTGTAATGTAACATTAAAGATTCGACTTTGAGCATTACATTACAATAATACCTCCCTGACTGACGAGCATTCGCGTGTAATGTTATATTATATCAAGATATTACACATTGTATCATTACAAGGTGCGCATTGTAATGCTCGGTTCACCTTCTTCACTGATGTAATGCTCAAATCTGTAACGTTACATTACACGCGAATGCTCCCGGTGAGGGAGCACCTTAACACAAAATAAAATAACATTGTGTTCTGTGGCTCAAAAGGCTTTGTGCATGCTCTAAGATTTGTGCAACTTCTAAAAGATATTTTTAATTATATATGAACCATAGACTTATTTTGATGTACCCTCTTTTTTAATGTGACCTTTACGTACTGTACTACTAAGATTTATTTTATTTTTAAATAATCAATAATATTATTATTTAATAATATAAAAATGCTAGTTATACAAAATTAAATGAAAATTTTAGGAAAGGCGGCATTAACTGTAGTCCACCAAAACTAAAACTAGAGATATGTTGTTATGTATGTACGTGTACAAATATACTTTATGTGGGGAAAAGCCCTCCTTGCGTCCTATACTTATGTGTTACTTCATATAAAATAGTTTCAATTCAATCAACCTTCTAACAAAACAGGAGTGAATCACTTGTCGTCAGTTCGCGTGGCTCAGCTCCATGCGCGCTCCCTAGGGAGCCAAGATCCAGGCATCAATTATGCACTCTAACTGTTGCTGTTAACCGTATCGGTTAATGCCTTTATATGTTACCATTTGCACACAATTGGAGAAAGAATTATCGATAGTCATAGTTAATTGGATGCTTTGGTCATCATTTATGTAGAAAAAATAATGGTTATTAAGCCAGGGGGATAATTTCGGAACTCTTAATTTACCGCTCTCAACTAATTAAAACTTATAAAAACTAGTTTTAACTCTCAATAATTCCATAGGTATTATTAGCATTATAATTATTAACGTTAAAGAAAAAAGTAAGAAAGTTGGGGCTAATTTCGTAACTCTTCATTCGCTCCAGTCAATTTGACATGCATAATTCCAAAGTTGGCTTTTAAAAAAAAATAGTCAGGAAATTGTCACAATGTTGTCTTGCTGCATCAATAGGTAAGTATGTTAAACTGATGGTTAACATGGTATAACAGATTATGATCGTTAAGAAAGAATAAAAACATGCATAACAATAACATGAAAAACGTTATTAATTCTTTTTCGTCAGAAAATATGACTGATTGAGTCTTAAACTCTTTTAACATAATATTTTAAATTATAATGACAAAAGTTTAGGTTCCACCGAGATTTGAACTCGGATCGCTGGATTCAAAGTCCAGAGTGCTCACCATTACACTATGGAACCGATGTTTTATAGTCTAAATAAAATTATCTTAATCTCAGTAACGTTAAATAAATAAAAGTGTGATAAAAGAGAGAGGTTAAGATTTATAACCTAAGTAAATCGTTTCGAAACAGTTGAATAAATATCGAATTAACAACGTGTTGAATGAACATTTGGCCTTTTGTTTCAGTAATCAGTGTACCTGTATGAATATAGATTCTTGACCTGTGATTAAATTGACAATAGACAGTTATTCGCTGCAACTTCACTCTAGAATCTATGGCAAAGGGTAAATTTTATAGATTAAAATACGTTTTGCACCGCAAGCGCTCTGAAGTTGTCACTTTTGTTCCAAATCCAAATGGAATAATACGAAGGTAAGGCAATTTTTGTAAAGAGGTAAAGACACGTACCTAGTACCCTACCTATTAAAAAAATTAAAAAAGAAGGATTTCTTATTTTATATTTTTTCCAACTTTTAAAAGCAGTCTGTCTGTCATAAAATATGGAATACAAAATATCACTCTTTTCATATTTTATTAAAATACATGATTACTTTTTCATGTGCCACATAACCCTAAAAAGCCCCCGGAATGATTGATTTTACAGTAACGCGCGAGGTGTCCCGTAAAATATTGATGGGACATAACCCTCTCACTGGCAATGGTGACCAGCCTCTTTGCATAATTTTGTCCCACCTTGATTCTCCCGGGATATTTGATAGTACCTACTCCGCACTCGGAAACGGATATATTTTTTATGACTCAAATGGACTGGAGTTATTTTGCAGAAAAGGTTGTGCATATCGGGTGAAAGAAGCTTTTATTTGTTGGTTTCTCCTTCTCAAGGTTTCCTCGAATTACAGTAGAGAAATGTAGTTCAGTGTACACTTTGAATTATACAGAAATTATTAACTTATTTTTCACAAAGAATTTGATTTTTCACTAACAATTTTTCTGTTTACTTCCTATGAAATAATGATTTATTTAATAAGCTGAAACCCTACCTAAAACCATAGGGGGCATAGGCATACCTAAGTTTTACAGTGTACCTTGTAAATTTATGTTGCTAACAGTATTTAATGCAAACTTCAATTTTAATTGATTTTCGGAAGGCGATGGCAATGATTTTCAAAAATGAATAAAATGTAAAAGCTTTTTTGTTGACCAGAGATAGTAAAGTAGTAAACACACTAGTAGTGAAAACCTACCTCGTTTTAATTACTAAGTGTGAGTTGCACCAAAACGCTGTAAAAGTTATCGTTAAACGGTAATGATACCTATTTGTCACGTCAAACTTGTCAAAAGACATCATGCTGGCTGGCAACCCCTTTTTTTGGCTAACTTGTGCTTAACTGGTACTTTAGCAAGCTTGTTATCGTTAAAGTTAGGTGGTGCAACTCAGCCTTAGACTTTTTTTTCCGAGTTTTTCATAATCATTATAACATATTACTTTTTCAAGGCAAATGATATTACAAACGAAGAGTGATTACTGCTGTAAAAAGTCAATGCGCATTTTACGCGTGCCATAAATGCGACAAGCCTCTATTTACGACCACCAATTTGACGGTAAGTGATAGCAGATAAAACGCGTCCCGCTGAGCGTCACCGTATTAAATAAAACGTATGATTGGTTTCATTATATGATCGTTTAAAGGGTTAACCTTTATTGATTGCGTCTTTATTTACTAAACGATTGGTAGGATTGAAATTGAATGGTTTTATTAGAATTTTCTTTTAACATTTTAGTAGGATTGAGCAGCGTTTTAAGTTAATCATGGATAATTAGATTTCCATATTTAAGGTTCGATTAATATTTCTACCCTAGGTAAGGAACGATTTCTAGTATCACTCGAGCCACATCAAACTCAAATAACTCGGTGACACCTTCTCTGTTTTTTTTTTAGCTATAATATTTTTCGTGGATTTTTTGTTAGTGATTATAACAGTCGTCCTAGGCATGATAAATTGATAACATACTATACTAATTAATTTCAAGCAATTTTTACGCCAAGATCAGTATGAAATTTTGATAAACATCAAGTTAAGCCAAACACGTAGGTACGTATTGAAAAATTCCAACTTTCAGCAGGCATTTCTCGGCTCAACCAATGAGTTCGATCACCTCATCGCACGATCATGATTTGATTTCCAAGACCCACCACGTCTCAATTCTCCTCTTATATCAATTTAATCGTTCCAATTGAAATTCAAACGGCGGTGCGTCGAATCAATTACCGCCCGCCCTAGCATTCAAATACCGCCCTCGTGCGATAGAATTGTTCGAAGATGCGTGTGACAATGTGAGCCAATACGGTATACGTGTTGCTTCGTACTTCCGTTTATGTATTGAAGATATTGAACTAAAATGCAGTATTAAAAAAATTGCTGAAAATATTAGGTAAATGAGTAAGGTGGGCTAAGTTGATCTAGTAGTCTTGCACCAAAGATTTATAAATTTTTTGACAGCGTCTGATGAGTGCTGTACTGTAGTGTTTTGATTGTTAGTAATTATTCGTATGAATATTATTTTTTGAGTGTCAGTGGCTTTGTAGCTCCGACAGAGCTGTAGTCACTGCACGTAAAAGATATACTGTGACTCGTCACCTGATTATAGTAACTTTTTAAGCCCTGCGGTGTCCAGGAAGTCTAGCATATTTCTGGTTTTATGAGTTTTTATTTCCTCCGGGTCGATTACGTGTCGCCCCAGATGGATACTACGCTTGTGGATTAGGGGTTCACAATCACATAAGAGGTGCTTGGGCGTTTCCTGCTCCTCATTGCAATATCTGCAAATCAGTAATTCGTACGAGTAATTCAATACGTCTTGATTTAGAGATAGCAAAAAATTTTTATGTAACTTTGCTCGTAAAGATCTTGCCATAATTTTCTCATAGCATAATTTATCCACAAAAACAAATATTTTCTCACAGTACCTCAACAAATCAATTGTCAACCTCCAAAGTAAGTGCCGTCGAAAGTCATTACCATTCCAGTCCTTCTTGCCACAATATTGAGGTATAAGCAGGACCGACGCCGGGCCACTCCCGAGTGCCATTATGTAAATATCAGGATTACTGTGTCTCGACCGGCGATGGGTATCATAATAGCCCGGCTGATACGATTGGGCCCGCGACAGGGCGCGTAACTCAATACGCAACTTGCCCTCCTTGATAGTGATGGGAAAACATCGATTTTAAAACTCTTTTTGATAAATCTTAAAAAGGAGTTTGAAACTTTCTAACTTAGTCGGTTAGAAAGCACTCGATTAGTAACTTTTTATAAATACTTCTATACAAAACCAAACCTAATTGTCTAACTCAAAATGTAGCTAAAGTCTATCGTTTATGTATTCATTGCATTTAAGTAAGAAAATTAAGTCCCTGGTCGACTTTGCTAATGTAGCTACAGATGTTAAGTCTTATTTAAGATTTTTAAGGTTGGTTGATAAAGTTCTAAGTAATGCAATAAATGTAATGAAATTAGAATTTGAAATAAAATTATTGTATATTTTTCATATATCTTAAAAATGTAATAGCCGTATCTAAAAAAAACGATAGTAAGTAATAATCTTGTCCTTTGCGGACAAGAGAAAAGAGAAAGATTTTTGTTTTTTGAATAAAAGTATAATAAATTTCTACAATTGGTTAGATCACAAGGCAAATACGAATATGACAATGTAAGTAAGAGAAAGTTAGTGTTTTATTTTTACCATTTTGAAAATTATTCGTTGAAACGCGAAAGTTCTATACAAAAATTGACGTTTAAGAGAAGGGATTGCGAGAGGGGCGCACGACGTCCACAGATTCAAAAAAAAAATTCAAAAATTCAAAATTATTTATTTGTGTCTAAAAATTTTAACAAAATCAGATTAACGTTAATAACCACATTAGTCATAGACTGTGTCGCAGCTATTAGCGCCCGCCTCGAACTTAAAGAATTCTAACAGTTAAACACAAAATAAATTTACTGAATCTAAAAGGTTACTATTATATAAAAGAAAATTAGTGTGTTTGTGTGTGTGTGAGTGTGTGTGTGTGTGTGTGTGTGTACAGTGTGTGTGTGTGTAAAGTGTGTTGAATGTCATTCGTAGTTGTTAACAAGAGACTCGATATCTTCATATTTTAGGCTAAAAAGCCACTCATACAAAACTTTCTTACACTCGCGTTGAGATACGTTGTAAATATGCAATTTATAGTTAATTTTATTATATAAGATTGGGCGTCCCGCCAGCTTGGTAGAACAGCTCTCGACTTTAAAGATTCTATTAGACATTCTAGTATTTAAAGCCAACTCACGATCGAAGGTACAAAACTTGTGTTTACGTAGGATAACATGTAAAACGAAAAGCTTACGCACAGAAAGAACCTTCCATAATTCATAAAGCTGTACAGTTGGATACCAGATGGGTTTGAATGCCATTACTTTCAGCACCGCTCGCTGAGCCCGTTCCACGACGATGAGATTGGTTTTTGTCGTGGAGCCCCATACAGTGATACAATAACTCAGTATCGATTGAGCTAAAGTTATGTAGGCCATCTTCAAGGTGCCTTCATCAGCACTACCTCGCAGTTTACGAAAGACAAAAATCAGTTTTCTGATACGAGAAGATACTGACTGGACATGCTCATGCCAGGACATAACACTGTCGACGACAACACCCAAATATTTCACATGGTTTAAACGTTGGATCTTAAAACAGTTGCAAATAGTACATTGGTGATTGCCCATAGTGGGACAAGAAGTCTCATGCGCAGATATATGAAATGTGCTGTCAGGTAGGGAATTAAGTCTAGGAGCGAATGTCACGAAGCAAGTCTTTGTAAGGTTAAGAAGGAGGTGATTATTCAAGAGCCAAGCAATGACTGTTTTTAAAGCATGCTCAGCATGTGCACGAGCCTCTTCCCAATCCTGCCCATGGACAAGAAGCGCTGTGTCGTCAGCGTATGTCAGAATTTTACAATTGGGTAATGACAATTGACACAGCCCATTGATAAAAACAAGAAACAGTGTAGGCCCGAGCACACTACCTTGGGGAACCCCCGATGTGACAGGTCTCTCATCACTTGTAATACCATTAATTGTAACACTTTGACTTCTGCCGCAGAGGTAACTTTTAAACAAATTGAGCGCCAAGCCGCGGATCCCCAAGTGTTCAAGTTTGCATAGTAAGATTGGAACGGACACAGTGTCAAAAGCCTTCGAAATGTCCAAAAACAGGCACAAAGACTTTACTTTTTTGTTGAGGTTTTTAACTATAGACCCAGTTAGTTCGAGAACAGCATCCTCTGTTGATTTTCCTACTCTAAAGCCAAATTGGTTTGCTGAAATAATTTGTTTGGTATCAAGAAAGCTAATCAATCTTTTGTTTATTAATTTTTCCAAAATTTTAGATAAGATAGAAAGTACAGAAATGGGCCTATAGTTTGAGACACAGTCCCGCTCACCATTCTTAAAAATAGGGCGTACAACTGCTTTTTTAAAAACACTTGGAAATACTCCGGTTGCAAGACAGAGATTGAAAACATGGTTTAATATTGGAAGCATGACAGGCCTAGTGGCCTTTAAGAGAGATGTAGGAATACCATCCCATCCAACAGCACTATTTAATTTGAGACCCATGATTATCGAATCTATTTCCGATTCATCAGTTGCGAATAAACCCATAGAATCCTGTGAAGATATCTCAGAATTACAATCAGGCTGATATGAGGAAAGGTTAGCTGGCCTATCACCAACACCGATAAAAAACTTATTCACAGCATCAACCGAACTTTGCGGATCACCAGCCAAGGATAAGAGAGCATCGGAGGTGTTCTTTTGTTTTAAGTTAGTAAAATGAGTGAAAAAGTTAGATCATTGAATGGAGTGAAATTGACAGCTCAGCAGACTCATCGCTTGACCATCGCGTCGCGGCGTAGACAAATCTTTATCGATAAATACATTGAATAGTCGCAACCCTAAGTATCTTGAAAACTCCCAAAAACTCTAAACGGATTCGACGTCTCAACTTAGCGACAGTTTTAAAGTGCCCCCGCCTCTCTAACTCAATTTTGATGCTGCTCTAACTCTCACCGGTCGCCATCTTTATGTAAATTTCCCGCCAAACTTTTCTTTCCACGCGGCGTAAACTGGAACTACCTACTTTTCATTGTTGGTCGTAAGACAACTAGCGCCATTCAGAGGGTGGTGACAATTTTGCAGACTTTAGCGGCGCTCCCAAGACACTTCGTGTTGTGTCGTGACGAGTTTTTTAAATGTTCGAGTGAGATCCGTGTGTAAGTTGATTTGTAACGGCGCGGCGGGGAAATTGAGCTGATATTTATTTGCAATATGGTTTCCGTATCTCTTTTGTTGTGTCTAGGGAAATGAATTCTATAATACTCTTGAAATTATAAAAAAGTGGTATGGTTTGTGTATTTCTGAAATATTTGATATGCATAAGTTTCTTATCATAATTATTATTTACTAGCGGCCGCCCGCGACTTCGTCTACGTGGAAAGTTTTTTGCTATGCCACGGGAACAGTACTTTTTTCTGGATGAAAGGTACCCTATGCCCTTTTCTGTACCCCTGAAAACGTGTACATGCAACATTTCATGACGATCGATTGAGTAGTTAAGACGCGAAAGCGTAAAAAATAAACAAACAAACAAACGGACTTTCGCATTTATAATATTAGTAAGGATAAGGAAAGGAAGGATTAGCCTTTTCCCGCGACTTTGATCGCATTGAATACCTATCTTGATTTCAATTCAATATCTGGATTGAATATCGGGATTTTGAAAAAAAAGTTGCATATTATGTCCTTCTCTAGAGATCCACGTTCAGATTCAGATTAATTTCGTAGAATAAATACACCTAGAAGCCGTGTCTTCGTATGCAGAGTGAGTCAACTAATACTAAGCCAAAATGGCTCAGTTTTCAGATTTATATTCTTCATACGTTACCTAATCGTAACTAAAATCCAATAATACAGTAACTAATCTCTTTAAGGTAGGGAAATTGAAACTGTTTTGTACTTATTATTATTAGGTATGATTATGTAATAATGAACTATACAAATCTGAAAACGGCGCCATTTTGGCTGTTTTAGTTGCCTCACTTTTGGCACTGCGCTTTGTAGGGAATTATCGTTCTAGGTGTTATTATTCTAAGATGCATTATTTATTCGCAATCCAAATTCGTCAATATTGGATTAATGGTTTAGGCATGAAAAAATAAAATCTGAAATGTATGATGACTTGAAACTGGCTAGGGTGTTGCTTTATCTTTTAACTCAACTAAAAACTAAAAGTACATCGTAAATAGAAACAAAGTACAAATTTATGTTTAATTAGAATACATAGGTCCATCATGCGATTTAGTTTTATGAATTTATGAGAGTAAGTACTAGTTTTCACCGTGACTTCGTCTGCGAATATTGGAAAAACCTCTACGGAGCCTTTGACTGGGATATAAGTACCCTATGTTTAAATCCAGGCTCGAGTTAAATTTCATCCAAATTTGTTCAGCCACTTTGGCGTGATTGAGTAACAAACACCCCGAACTTTTACATTTATAATATTAGTAAGGTAGAAATTTAAGGGTCGAGGTGATTGCTTGTTACTTGAAGTTATCGAGCAAATATTCAATATTATTTACTTACCTATAATTTTCATGGATACAACTCTCCAAAATAGAAGATTTTAACAACGATGACTAATAAATAGAAACAAAGCCAACATTGGTAAAAATAAATTTGCTAAGCCTCGGAGACCTAGGAATTAACCAGCTAAAAGTAGAAATCGCTCCTATATCGTTTATGAGACGATTATATATCCTACTTAAACAACAACTAAGACAACTTTGCCAATATCAGTCTTAGAGATCAGCAATAAAGTTGAAATTAGATTTCAAGACATTGTCAAAGCTAGTGAACCTCTGTTAAGATAGAACCGATGTTATTTTGAGTGGAATAAGAATTTCTGTCCGTAATCATACATTGAAATGTTCGGAATTGGCGCTCCCGAAGATAGGAAATGTCCACCTTAGTGCAAGACGAATAGAGTATGTTTTCCCTTGTTTGTTTTTAAACCAGGTGTGACAGAAGTGCGGTGGAGATACACTGCAATTTGAATAAATTTGATCGTGTTGGCAGCATTGCGGTCGGTATGCGAAAGTGATACCCGAATGGAATTGGTCACTGGATTACGTTCGGAATTTTTATTGGCGCGAAAAAACGTGTGTTACTGATTGGTTTTCGCGCTTTTCTCGTTTTCCAGCTTTGTATGATTGGTACTGTGAGTAACAAAACGAGTGTCCCACTTTTGCCCACTTTACCCTGCTCTTTTATAACATTTTAATATTTTTTTGTGGACAACATTAAAAAAGACAGGCAAAATGTTGCATTTAATAAACAAAATGTACTGTAATCAAAATAAAACGATAAGTGATTCAATCTGGATAATACCAAAGATTACATAATACTATAGGTAATACCTATCTATTTTTACTGTTAGCCCAAACCAAAAAAATCATAAGTAAATTAAAATATTTGATTGACCAATCACAAACGATTACTTATATTCATGAGAAAATATCTTGATCAAAGGAAAACAAAAGAAAATCTACAAGACAATTGAGAAAAGATTCAATGAATTGAATTGGATATGTGTACATACTTAGTTTATCAGACTGATTATATTAATGAATGTTATTCATCATTGTTTCTTAAATCAATTTATTTAAAAAAAACTGGCATTAAAATTTAAAAAATGATAACAATGATAATGTCCACCTTAATCCATATATTTGACAATTTTATTTTCTTTCATTTATCGAATAAAAAAACAGGTTCCACCGAGATTTGAACTCGGATCGCTGGATTCAAAGTCCAGAGTGCTAACCATTACACCATGGAACCGCTTGAGAGAGTGCTCAAATTACGTCTGCCGAGCATCAAACTCGTGACGCTCCGTCACGATGGGTCATAGGCTCAGACCACACAACAGATACTATGGTCATAGGCCAGCGATAAGTGAAAGGCAGATAATTATTTGTGTGTGTTTCATATTTATTTAGTATGTTGCAATGTTTAATAGATGTAGAAAGTGTGTATTAAAAGATGCGATAATGTGCGCGTGGGCAAATGTGATGTTTTATGCTACAGATTTTGTAATAAGGCCATTAAACGGTTCTTATTGATAAAAATCAACAGTCATACGCCCGATTGCATAAACTTAAGGATCGCCTAAGTCTTTTCCTAACTACAACACGACCAAATTAAAACGGTGTCATAAACTTAGCCGTCATGTAGCTGTCATTCGCCTAGTTATCTTGGTCGAGTTGTAGATAAGGCAAGACTTAGGCGATTCTTAAGTTTAGTGCTTTTGCACCATAATGCATTACTTACAACTATTTTTTAATGGAACCACATCTACACTAAAGCGAACTCATTTACAATTAATTAAATAGTTTCTAATTTAAACTACATTCCATTTGTAAACTTTCCTAAACTGCAATCGGCGCATGCATTTTTTTAATAATGTAATAATATGATTTTGCTGTTCTTAAGGCGACGTACACCATTAGTTAAATATTGTTTAAATACCATTTAAACATAATTTTGTGTGTTGATTGGCTGAATTGTGTTTAAGTCAGGGAATGATAACGTTATTTTTTAATATAACGTTATTTCTTACTTTTTTTACCGTTAATTTTAAAATTAACGTTATGTCAATAAATAACGTTCATTAAGATAACGTAACATTAAAATTAACGTTATTTCAGTAAATAACGTTAATTTTAACGTTATATTTTACTTTTTTTACCGTTAAACTTTAAAATTAACGTTATTTCAATTAATAACGTTATTTTTTTAGCGATAATTTTACCAGTATATTGTACCGGTAAAGTTTAACGCTATATTTAACGCTAATTTTACCGGTAAAATATTTTTAACGTTAGTTTTACCGGTAAATTTACCGATAAAATGTTTTAACGGTATTTTTAAAGTGATTTTTTATTTATCGTTACTTTTTTTAACGATATTTCAATCCCTGGTTTAAGTGGTACTTAAACAATATTTAAATAATGGTGAAAGCCGGGGTTAGTGTTTATATTGGGTACCTAGTTCCATATTCATCCTATGACGTATCTCATCCCAATAAGGCCTAACTTTTCTCACCTTTATGAAATTTAACAAAAAAGATTTTATTTCGATCTTAACATTTTTATGTAACTTAAAATAAAAGAAACAAATTTTTTTTATCAACTCATAATGACAAGCCAAATCCACCAGGGCCGGGCTCAGAAATCTTCAATCTCGCGGGGCCGGGACAATGATCGCGGCATCTATTATTCACAATACTGATTGCGTCCGAGACGCACGTGGACGCCGCTGAATTATAGATGCGCGGCGATCCTGGCCACGCGGGGATGGACTTGGGGCATGTTATTAAAATAAAATAAATGGTAAGCTGTTACAAGCATTTTGAATGTTACAGAAGCTATATATGCCTTTGGAACGCAAGCCTGATGATCTTGTAACAAAAAGAAGGAATTTGTTGCATTTTAATACTCTTTTTCATTATCTTTCTTATTAAGATTTTAGTATTTCTACTAAGAGTGCGTTTTTAAATACTGAGAAAATTAATGATGGCTTCTACCTAAGGGACATTATGAAAATTTTCAATGGGATTTGAAAGAGAAACATAATCGCTCTTCAAATATCAACTCGAATAATTTTTATAATGAGAAAGACTAAAAAAGCAGGTTCCACCGAGATTTGAACTCGGATCGCTGGATTCAAAGTCCAGAGTGCTCACCATTACACCATGGAACCGGTGATTAAAGATTTTTAATAACCATTTACACAGAGAAATCACGAATTTTGTTGAATCAGGTGGCTCAGATGGTTTGTATAACAGGTGTTTAAAAAAAGAAGAACGAATCTCAATATTCTATTGAATTTAGATCTCCGTGACTTATGAAGCTATAATAGAGTACCTATTTAAAAATAGTCTTGTAAAACATAGGGTTATATGCATATGCCATGCATATAACCCTGGAATATTAGTATGAACCCTGAAAATCACCACATGGCTGAGAAATTTAGTTTTATATTGATATGGAAAACTGCTAAGTGACAACCCTAGACGCCAATATAATATTGTTTTAGAGGTTCAATCCCATTCATAGACAAAAGCAAAACAAATTTCGGTCTAGTGTTGCAACTACGCAGTTTATCATAATTATATAAAAAAGGGTATGCATTAAAATGTCGAAAATTCATAATACATACGACCGAAATATCGACGCATAAAACACCTATTTTCCAAATACCGAACATACTAAATGTCGAAATCCGATACACCGAAACTTGAAAGACCGATTATCAAATGACCGAAAGTTCGAAATCCCAAAAGTTAAAATGTCGATACTTATAACTTACTCTACCAATACAACCACATACATTTATGAAAGTAGGCGTTGCGGTTAATTTGTTGTACTCAAAAATGCTTGTAAAAAGGTCATTATTTTGACAAAATCCACCAATTCAGTTTGAAATAGTTTGTTTCTGGCGCTGGGTTCATGCCAACCTAACATGCTCGTCGTTACGCTCCTCGCATCTATCTCGCAACCTGTCTACGATTTCTAAGTCCCAGTAGACTAGTTTAGACTCATTTCCGGCAGCTAAATTTGCTATAAAGCATTTAAGGCGATGCCCAAAGACACCTTTACAGCCAATTCGGTATTAAGTAGTTCGGGGTATAGAACTTAGGTATATTAACCTTCGGTTTTTTAAGCTTCGGGATTTAGTATTTTCGGTAAAATGTCCATTCGTGATTTTAAACGTACGGCCAAACAACCATTCGACCATTTGATTTTCGGTCTTTCGTCCATAGGTCTTGTACAATTCGGTCTTTTCTACTTCGGAATTGTAATGCATACCCCACTCAAAAGGCAGCATGTGCCAATAATGTTACAGAGTTGGCAGAAATAGAAAGAATATAAAGAAAGCTGAAACAGTCCGTCAAAAATGTGTCCCAGTCCATCCCTGTGCTTGGACAACAGGCAAGGCCGGGGGCCCCAGTGCGTGCTAACAGGCGTTTAGCGACCGGCCTGCTCCCCAGGGCCCGGCTCCTTACCGCTTTGCTTCTAAATCTAACAATGTTTTTTCGGCGAACAGTAATCAAATAGAACAAAGGTCCGAAACATTGAATATTTTATAAGCATACGGCTTTAGCACGAACGCTTGATTTTGTTGCAGATAAATTTAGTAAAAAAAAAGTTCAGGTTTCTTAATCTTCATTCATTTCCATTCACGATATTATTTACATAAGTTTCAACAACACAGAGACAACTTTTATATAAATAAAAAACAAATAGTTCAGTTTACATTTTAGTCATTCTGCGTTTTGGTCATTTTGCCCTCATAATGTTTTTGCTTTTTAGGCAGCGTAATCAGCCGCACGACACCCACTGCTGGGATGCCTCCCCTAAGGATCTCCACGACGATCGGTCCTGCGCTGCCCGCATCCAGTGGCTTCCGGCAGCGTGATCAGGAAGGGAAAATTTGCGCCATCGGGCCACACATACTGAAAGTCTTACAAAACTTATTTGATTGCGTATCACATCTCCATTACATTTTTTAAAGTTTTTAAAAAACATAGAGAATTAATAGGTAATCTCTTAGAATAAAAAAATAGCATTGTGAATGCCTAAAATCAAAACTTTCAATAATTTTTATAAAACATTTTTTTAACATAACATTTTGTTTGAGTCCATGTTTTTAACGCCATCATGGACTCCCCTGGCCCCATGAAAGTGAAATTTCTCATCGTATCTTTAATTTCTAGGATAATAAGGCGTGAAATACACAGAAGCGACGCGGCACGGATACGGCGGCGATACGGTGCAGATGTGAGACTTTCAGATGCTTTCGGCCAATCAAATACACGTATCGCCGCCGTCGCCGCCGTATCTGCGCCTTATCTCCGCCGCATCGCTTCTATGTATTTCACGCCTAAGGAAGTTGCAAGATCATCTAAACTTAATGCGGAATTGATCAAGAACTCCAACTTTTAAGAACCAAAAATTACTTTGACCACCTCGCTGTGTGTGCTGAAAAATTGACATCGTGCAAAAGGATGTCATTTCTTGGTAGTTTTTTTTTTTAAAGAGTTGGGAACCAAATGGTAGTGATCTACTCAGCATAACTGTGTTTTGTTCCTCAAGTAGGTTATTTCAGATAGGACCTTTCTAGGAGAAAAATAATGCAGTCAAATCCTTGCCTGCGTTCCCGCCAGTCTGATTTTGTCGGTAAACAGTCGACTTCGAAAATCCATATACATGACATTGCTATCTTTCTGACAATCCAACTGTTTAAATTTATGTGTTGTCGTGTGTACATGAAGTTACTTACCTACACCAAGTACGAACATGAGCTCGTTCCTCTGTTTACCAATAGCATGATTGAAATGAAACCATTAGCTTAATAATCGATCGATCATGACACTCCAAACATTGGCGCAGCCGTGATAGGTGCACAAACATTGGCCCTCAATCAAGGTGAGCAGTTAATTAATTAAGATCTTAATGCAATAGTTAAAAAAATAAAATTGATAGGTTATGCAATAAAAGAGGTAGAAATAGTGCTTTACGGTTTTCAATATTTAATCCAGCAGATGAGTAATTGCAAAAACTGAAGTCGTTGAATGACCGACGAAATAGCGGTTCTTTTCTAATTTTTATTTATTCGAATACTGTCATAATAACATTTATCTTATAATTATCAAAACTTTGGAGTTAGGTATTTTTCTCGATCACAGTCAATCTTGAGTACGAGACGAATCAAAAAGACAGGTTCCACCGAGATTTGAACTCGGATCGCTGGATTCAAAGTCCAGAGTGCTCACCATTACACCATGGAACCGGTAATATAAACAATTGAACTATTTATTTAAAACGCAGGAAATATAAAATATTTGGTGAAATAAAATTACTTACACCTGAACAAATAATCGGTCATAACGACGACCTTCGTAGTCAAGTCTCAAGGCTTTGTATTGTCGTCATGGTGTCGCCAATCGGTTAATTAGAAACGTCATATCTTATTGTCTCAGGTCTGGGTAGTGATGTACAAGACTCGAGTCCTCGGAGTCCTTTTGTCTAGAGCTTGGAGTCGTTTTACAGGGCTCGCCTCGATTGTATGAAGCTGGACGACTCGGGAGTCTTTTTCAGAGCTCGAGTCTTTTTCGGTGCACTAATTGTGATGGGCTGCTGATGAATGAGGATATGTAGAGCTAAAGCACAATAGATTAAGCATCTACGGTGCTCTTTATAACATAAGACATTCATCTTTTTGGGTTCTAATTTTGGAGACTAGAGTCAGATTTTTAGGGCTCTGTGAGCTCAATAGGCTCGGCTTTAACATCTCCGTAAATAATAATATTGTAAATATTATATTATTATTTACGGAGATATTAAAGTTCAAAAACATAGACCCTAAGCTTTTTATGAGGCTCGCGTTCATTTTAAGACTCGAGCTTTTTTGAAGGCTCGAGCTTTTTTGAAGGCTCGAGCTCTTTTGATAGGTTCGAGCTCTTTTGAAGGCTTGAACTCTTTTGAGGCCTCGAGGCGTGGCTCAGAGAGCTCGTTGCTCGGCTAGGCTCAGGCTTACGAGCCTACCGAGCTCACCGACTCCTGCCAATCCGACTCGAGTCTTCAAAAGTAGAACTCGACGACTAGTATTTTGTACATACTAGGTCTGGGTGTTTATGGTACAGTCAAAGGCACATCAGACTATAAATGTAAACCTTAGGGCCTAGCTAGACAAGTGGCCAACACTTGGCTAATTGATTATTCGAATAGAATTAGGTGTATGAAATAGGCATTTCAAAACGACGTGATTGTCTAAGGTCAGCAACATTTACGTCAACCACATATTAATTTCTATTCTAATTATTCAAATTGTAGAAAGCCACTTGGCTATGGAGTCCTGTGACCGATTTTATGCCGTACCTAATAAGAGCTGTTTTCGTAGTTCAACTGTTTAAACTACCTTGCTATGATGCCTACAACCTGTCTCTGATTTCCATAAACCCAGCGATTGCATTTCTAGTTCCATTTCACCATGAAAATAATCACGACACAAGATTACCGTATTTTAAATAGCACAGAAATTCAAATCAGCTTCTTTTAATATTCCATTATGCCGTCTTATAACAAAGTCCCCTTAGCCACAATGTAACCGAAAACCGAAGACATCTTAAATCGCACCGCATTTCTACTTGATAATGGATAAATTAAATTAAGCCGTCTTTTCATTTCAGCCGTATTACCATAATGTTGATTTTCATAAGCTTTCGTATCAGTTTCTGAATAACGAAGTGCTTTTGCGGAAGTGGATATTTTTATTGTAATATTAAACCGGTATAAAATCGAAGTTATAATGTTTCAAGTCTGTGGAATAATAAATGTCGCATTTGTGCACAATTTGTAAAACTTTTTAACTATTTATGATTTTCAATAATGTTTAGATGAAGAATTTTAATAATTATTGCGATATTTGCGAAGTTAGACGCTAAGTAGACGTAAGTTCTATAACGTTTCGAATACTTATGTATTTTCTATAACTCACTTTTCATAAATAATTAATAATGTTACACTATTGTGCATGAGATTGAAAGATATATTTGCTCTTTGTTTTGCAAATAAACAAAAGAAAATACAAGCGGTAAAACCAACAAATTGTTTAATAGAGGTCAGTGGGTAAAACACAGAATTTTCTAGTTTTTGAAAATCGGTTAAAATGTATCCAGAAATAGTAGTTTATGAAACTGACACATAAAGAGGGGTATTAAAACACGAGTGTGTGTTTAAAAACCGAGCCGCAGGCGAGGTTTTTAATAGTATCACACGAGTGTTTTAATACCTAGTTATGTGCAGTTTCATACACTACTTTATCTACACTCATACATTTGGGATTGAACCTACTAAATAAAAGATCAACGTTAGAAAAGAGAGAGAGACTTTGTTTGTATAAGCTAGGTACCTACATTGTAATAAGTCATTTCCTTAGCTGCATCTAAAATATCGGGCAGAGTCCATTTTTTTTTCACATTTTAAAGCAAGAATTAAAAAAACCTACAAAATTCAGTAAGTATAACAAAATGTAAAAATTAAAATCAAAACTTTATTTGAAATGCTTTAGAAATGGCGCGCATTCCATTAGAAAAAAAAGATGAGTGCATTCCAACAATTTAATCGCACTAAGTTGTCGATTACCATAGAGTGCATTTTAATCAATGAAAATATGTGGGAAACAAGGGAAAATATCGTTGTTTTTTTTTAATTTTACGGCACTGCCTTCTTTTTGGATTTGCCCTGTATCGTAATGAGAAAAAAAGTTATTTTATGATGCAGTTGACTGCATCGTAATGAGTTTATTTTTTAATTTTACCTATCCACGAAAATAAAGTACGTATTTATATTACCTTTTTTGAATTCATATTTGGAACATTACGTTGTGAGTGTAGATAAAATAGATTATATTTAAATGAAAGAAGAAAAACCCTTTTTTCAACATAAAATTATCATTACCTATTATGTTTTTTTTATATTTTTATGAAAGAATTTTTTTTTCATTAGAAGAATACTTACATAGTCATGATCATTAATCGTGATAGTACTTTTAGACAAGTAACAGTAGACAAATAAGGGATAATACCTATGTCAAAAAAATATTATTGCAAGTAACACACAAAAAAAAATTTGCATATTTTTTTTCAGTTTTTGTATTCATATAACTCAATATCTAAGTTAGTCTCCATTTGTGCTAATAAATTTTTAATGCTATATTTTTATTTTAGTATGGTTAAACAAAAACACAATATTTAATACACCATCATTTTATTGAAGTGACGTGTTTAATTATAATAATCACATAACTGGTAAATAGACATAATGATTGCACGTTGTCTTTGGATTCGTTTATAAAACTAGTTTTATACAATATTTACATACATTATAATTAAGATAAAATAAAACTTTATGTTGAGATGTTTTAACTAATTATAATAAAATATTTTGTACGTGTTTTAGTTAACGGCTAAACATTTATGTAGTCAAATAATAAGCAAAATAAACTGTTTTCAAATTATACAACTGAAAAAAAAATGTAATCATACTCTAGTGTGCACCAATCGAAAAAGAAAATGTTTAATAATTTAATTACATTAACCACTATAATTTTATTAAGAAACAGTTTCCATTGAAATATTGATCAATTATTTACACTTTATCTAATTAACTACTTATTTGGTTTTGGCATGAAGGATTTCACGTTTCAGATTTATTTTGTAATATAAATCTAAAAATGATTGTATCAAATGTGAAATTTCATTGATATAATAGCATTTAGTAAAAAAAACAGAAACGAAGAAAATGTTTCCCGTAAAATAATAAAAAAAATATAGTCTTTTTTATCCTTACTTGTCCTATTTAGTAAATAATCTTCACCTAACTTTTATTGAAATGTTTCTTTTCAAAATAAAACAAATTGTCTTATTTGTTTTCTACACACAAATTACGAAAGTTGTTGATAATTAATAATGAAAATTTAATTGATTAAAATAGTTTATTAAAATATAACGATTAAAGTATTGAAGAATTTTGAATATCTGTTTACTTAATAAGACAAATAAGGCAAAACAGACTATATTTACATGAGTACGCTTACGCTTACACATATGTACTACAGTATATATAAAAAAAACTTATATATATATACTGTGTATGTACGCTTTGGTCTTCTTACAAATGAAATGGCATAATAAACAACGTATACAACAGAAAAAGTGACATTGTTGTTTTGAGCTCTATTGTTTCAGGAATGCATCTTTGGAATGAAAACTGAAAAACACTGGAATGATAATTTGTGCTAGAGAAAATGTAGTGACAGTTTTAATTTTCATGGAATGATTTTGATCAGTCCGTAAAATTATGCATAACTTATTTAATAAACAAAAATGAAAGCTTAGAAATTACGCCTGTTTACATGACTCTACAATTATACAAATATTTTTATTTAATAACTGTCACATTTAACAACGTTCGTTTGAAAGAAACAGCCTTTTTAAATAATTTACAATGAGATCAAAAACTCACAATAACAAACTTTATTTACAATAATTATAAAACCTATCTAAATACATTGAGTTTGTTTTTGCTTTGGAATATAAGTGCTGTGTTTGTGAAACTACAATTTACTGTCTAAGAAATTACTTAACATATCCACATTTATTTTTTGTGCTAATGGCTCACAAATTAAGCTATAATGTCAATAAGTCAATTACGTCTAAAATAACACGAATATGGCATCATTAATAAAACAATAATGTTCAATGTTTTCCGGTCGTTAAAGATTTTCTTTTCAGTACCTGCATAAGAATGTTTTCTCGAGTTTCGCTTTGTAAATTCGCATACGTGTAGATTATTGATCATGAGGTGAAATTCTTTACACCTGTCCTATTTTTTATTAAGTTTGAAAAAGTGACATTGTTATTTCCATTATCCGTAAAGGTTTTCAGCGGTAGCAATCAAGCTTTTCCCTACACGTTCAGTATACAACTTTCTCGGCCAGGATGCCTCTAAAATCAGCTGATAAGCATAACTCAAAGAAATCCTGAATTGCCTTTGAGTGTTAAAAACGTCAGACAACGAATCTTAGGTGTTACGTTTTCGTCATATTCTGAATTGCCCTTGAGTGTTAAAAACGTCAGACAAGGAATCTTAGGTGTGACGCTTTCGTCATATTCTGAATTGTCCTTGAGTATTAAAAACGTCAGATAAGAAATTTCAGATGTGACGCTTTCTTCGAGTATTAAGCACTTCAGACAAGGAATTTTAGGTGTGACGATTTCATCATATTCTGAATTGCCCTGAGTGTTAAAAACGTCAGACAAGGAATATTAGGCGTGACGCTTTCGTCATATTGGAGTTATTAACTCTATGTGCTTAAGTTATGGTGGTAAATGCCTTAGCGCCAGGTGGGGGGCGCGAAGGCTGTTGTCGTTCAGGAGGGGAGGGCCTGCAGGGGGGGCACGGAGGTGCTCATGTGCGGGGCTCTGAAGTCTGGATGCGGGGCCCGTAGTTCTGCGTGGGGGGGTCGGAGATCTGTCAACAACAACGATGATGAAAATGGCTGCTTGTAAAAGTTCCCTTTATTGAAAAAACTGTAATGGCAATAATATTAATTAAAATTGCAATATTATAAGGGAATTACAGATTGGAATTTAAAATAAATTATTTCACTAGCTCAAATAAAATTGTTTCTACAATCTTACCTAAATGTACCCATTGACATAACAATAAATTATTTCTAACGAATTAATAAAATTATAACAATGCTATTTAAAATACAAAAAACGGCAGTTATTATTTTATTTTATTGTAACTTGATTTTTGATAAATTTATTTGTCGTAATTGGTGGATCATGCTGAAATTGTACCTTTCCAAAACTACAAACAATACAAACTACAAACAATACAAACCTTTACAAACAACTATTATAAAATTAATTTGTGCCGTGTTTCGAACGAATACTTTTCTATTTTTATGGTGCTTTATTATGCAAAGAATAATGAGCTTATATTTTTGTAACTTTTACTTCACTTAATAAAATCATGACACGTATTCGAAATTTCTTTGTTGGCATTAATTACGCGATTCATTTCAATGAAGTTGTAGTACCTATTTTTAAAATATTGTAGGTACTATTATTGCCGATTTTTGTCAAATTCCCGTTGATTTCATGGGCATTAATTTTTGAGACAAAAACGAAAAATTTGGCAACGCACATGTGTTACACATTGAAGTCATTGCTTTGAACTAGGAAATAAAAAGTGCCTTGAAAAAATAATTAGCAACGGTGTAGAAACAAGTAGGTAAGTCTCACGTTTAGTCAATTGTTTCCCACTTTACAATCATTTTCAATCATAGGGCCTGTAGCACAGGTTTCTTTCTCTGAAACCTATTTCGGGCACCAGTCCCTCACAAATATAGAAACCTTCCATGTTGTAGCTTAGTGCCACGTTGTCTATATAGACTTAAGTTCCTTCTTATTTCTGATGGGAAAATAAACAAAATAAACATAAGTCTCACCTATTCTATGGTCCGTGACAGCATGCATATCCGGCGCATGCATAGCATGGACATCCGTGTGCGGTGGCTGCATATGCGCCTGTGGTGCTCTCAAGTCCGCATGCTGTGTCTCCCTGTGCCGCCTCAGATCGACCTTCCTCTGGAATGCTCGCCCGCACAGCTCGCAAGCAAATGGCTTAAAGCCAGTATGCTTGCGAGAATGAGTGATCAGGTTCGAACTCTGGCTGAAGGCTTTTCCGCATACTTGGCATTTGTGTGGCTTTTCACCTGCAGGGCAAAGGAATACAATTTATTATTAGACCTTCAGACACACTGAAATTTACACTTAGTCTTGGGAAACCAGTTCAATTGGATTCTTAAGTTACATTAAACAAGGTTATTTGTAAAACACCAACAATCTTTGACGACCTTCGTGGTCAAGTGGTTTGCACGCCGGTTTTCAAGGCGTCACCATCTCTTGAGGTCCCGGGTTCGATCCCCGGCTGGGTCAATGTAGAAAATTAACTTTTCAATATTGTCTCAGGTCTGGGTGTGTGTCATACCACCGTTGTTTCTGATTTCCATAACACAAGTGCTTATAGCTACTTACTTTGGAGTTGGGGCAATGTATGTGATGTTGTCAAATATTTATTTATTTATTTATTTAATCTCGCAGGATTAGATTACTTACATCATAAACAACAACATATTTTGTTCTACGACTTTTCCGAAAACAGACAAAAAAAACGACTTTTCATACAAAACTCGATGAGCTGTTCCGACTTACTGCGAGGTAATTGGTGTTTTACAAATAACCCAGTAGAAGTCACAATGCAGACGGCATTATGTCCGGTTCACATTATTCCGGTAGCATTCCAGAGCACTGGATTCGATCGTTGGTCTTACCACCTGACCGCAAACTGGAATAATTTGAAATGGATATGGTTAATGTTATAAAACCAAAGTTTTTCCAAAACCGTATTTAAATGTCAACGTAATTATGATTAATGTCATAAATCGTGCCGTATCCGTATGAATCCGGATATGATCCGCGTCGCTTCGTATCGATCTGCACCTTCGCGACGTGATGACCCGACACGGCCACGCTGCCAATATATTTAGGGTTGGCACTTTGGCACATACTTACACCTTGGCGATAACATGTTCACTTTTTCAAGTTATTAATTTGTGCTAAAGTTAATTTGGTGTGAAAGTTAAGGCCAATAGATGAAACAGGATCCAACATGATGGACAATAATATAATAAAAAAAGGTTTCTCCTTTTTAAATTTTTTCATTTTTATTTTGTTTTCAGTTTCATCATGTTTTTATGTATATGTTCTATTAGGAATAGGAACGTCTAGGTTTCGAATGCACCTTCGTTTAAAAAAATTGTATCTTAGCTTGACTCATTGTGGTAGCTACTCATTTAGACTGGCAAATAGTTTACTTTTAAGTAAAATTTAAGCTTTGTATTTTTTGCACTCAATTTGAAATGGCGTCATAAGCACCCAAAGCAGCCTTAAAGCTGGTTTTCAACCCCAACCTCAACTTATAATTAAAAACAGCTAATCACGTCGCTGGCAGCCCTGCTCAGTCGCCGGACCACGTGCTCTCGTATTAATACACGTCCGCGTAATCTCTGCGAGTCCGGCCCACATTACGCATGCGGCGCGCCTCTGAGTCCGGCCCGCGAAGAAATTTACAAGCAATCTCATGAGCTTTGGAAATATAATGATAAGTATTATTTTAGTAACGCACTCTATAGAAATTTTGTGAGTGAACACAGATTTATACAGACAGTCTGCGGAATTCGTTAAAGAACTTTTGTGTAAAACTTTTATGTCATATGTAGTATTTTTGTGAGCTTTTGAATGCTACTTTAAAAACGTCATTTGCATCCTATGGTTATATTTGTGTTTTAAAAGTTTTTTTTTTATATTTTATGCACTCGTAATATTCACACTTCCTTCGTAATCTTCCAAGTCCGGCCCATAAGGTACCTTCACTTGCGGCGCGTCTCTGAGTCCAGCCCATGAAGAAATCGGACGATCACATTTTCCTCACCTGGTTTTGATTTTGGAAATAAGCGGTTTAGCTAAGTTAGGCGTTAGTGTTTTTATGGCTAACGAAAGTGTGTCACCATTTTGTGAGCTATTTAAATACAGCTTCGTATTTAATCTGTGATTTTCAGTAGAAACGCTTTTAATTTTTGCTGTTAATAAGTCTATTTCTCTTTCTAGCTACACCAGAGGTTTAGGCTTGTTTAAGAATGTGAGTTAAAGAAGTTTTACATAGAGACGTGAATGTGACTCTTTTTTGTTATGGAGGCTAAATCTTAGTTGAGCTGAAGCTCATAAGTTTTTATTTCCATTCACTAAGGTTTATTTCAGTTTGACCAGTTTACATTTTTCCTATAGAAGGCCTTTCTCTAATGGAGTAATAGTCGTTAAGTATAGATATCCTTTGCAATAATGCTATCGTGATTCCGACGCTGAAAGAATTTAATAAGGTATTGTGAACGAACCTTTTGTTGTTATTGTGAGATGGTTTTCATTTATTTCAGCTTATTTCTTTTTCCTTTTTAGATGTTTATTGGAAAAAGTTTTTACCGGCAAGATTTTTTGATCAAAAACGAGTAGGTTCCCAAAAATTGACTGCCTATGACAAGCTTGTGAAGTGTTATACAAAAAGGAGTATTCTTTTAGGTAACATTACTTATGTTATTGTTTTAATTAACATTTATAGGTACTTATGTTAATCAAGTCATATTATTTAATTCAATCTACATAAACTCGAAAGGGAAATAATGTCGAATGTTGTATAACAATGGAAAATCAGCGACCAATGCGACGCGTCGCGACCGGTAGGTAATTACCTTCACAAATCACGGCGCGTATCGGCCGAACTTAGGTACAGCGCCGAAAAAGGGCCGCACTCCGTCAATCAAGGGGCTGGCGAGTGGCGACTTCATTACAGACAGGGACGGCCGTCACCCCTCCCGCTCGCGCATCAGACTCGTGTCGCGAGAGCAATTTATATCCGTCGTGCCATTGGGCCGTGATTGCGGCGGCTCCTCCCCACGTCGCGTAGCAACGGTGGGGGGGCACCCCACCCTGCCCCCCTCCCCTTCCCACTTTATGGATCGCAATTTTCCTTTGAATTGGAAATCAGAGCGCTCGCCGCGAGGCTCGCTCGTTAGCCCTCTCTCCATCTTCACGATACTTCCGACTACAGATTTTTACTGCGCCAAGAAAGATGTTCTCTACCCGCGGCCAAATTGTGATGTTTGCGTCTGAGGCCTCCTTTTTTGCCTCCGCTTCGTATACGCGGGGTGAATACGTATTCACTCGTGAATTTGGGGAATGCTTAAACGAGCCTTTGAATGAAGCAGTCGATAATATACTACGTATCTGGTTGCACGGTTATTGCTCCATTTGTTCTTATACGCATACCTCAATATCAGAAGGACTTATTTTACTGACACCAATACGAGTAGGTAATCGTTTGCCGTTCTACATCAAAAGATCATCAACATTACCCTCAGGGGTTTATGTAAAAATGTTCCATCTTACACCTAATTTACAAAAGAAAAACTTCAGGCATTCCAGTTAGAAACACTCATCAAATCTTAACTCCAGAACAAAATAAGTGTACTCAAATGTGGCAAACTTCAACAATTACAAGAAATTACAATCCCTCACAGAGTCTCTGGAACCGCGTGAAATCTTCGCATCCCGTCCTTTAACAGCGTAATTACGCTTCTATATTACTGGGAGTAAGGGTAAGTGGGGTAAAGGAGGGAGTGAAGGGGGCGCCACTTAATTGTTTTGGGGATGAAGTGCGGAAACTGAATGAATTGAAAGACGATCGTCTATGTATTATTGATTTATGCTGAAACTTTGGAGATTGATTTATGGTGATTGGTAGGGGTATTCTGTATTTGGCGTATTTGTTAGTCCGTTTGGCAGTATTGTAAAATTACGATATATTTTTGATCATGTTTTTTTTTTGGTTCGAACAGAAACTAGCTCTGAACTCCTTTAAACTAATTTGAAGAGATAAACAGCTGATTAAGTACTATGTATGAAAGCCAACTGAACTATGAAAATGAAAGTTCCTTTAACTTACAAAAACTGCAGTGAACTAACTTATATTATGCTTGTGTTATTTTATCACCGATGGTTTTTGCTTGAGTTATACTTAAATGCATAAAGTCAGGATAGCATTTAGAACTCAGCGAATAGTGTCGTAAGTTCTTTTAGGAAGTAATGGTTCTTATTTTGCTATATCTAAGTTAGACGAATCAATGCTATATAGGCCCAGTACAAAACCAAAATATTACCTGTAATTTTGCGCAATACAGTTGCTTGCTTGGCTCAGCATTATAAGAATATAATTACTTCATAAAATATTCAGTGACTCGAAATTCTACTTCTACTAATAAAACTCTAGCACCTCATCGTTACGGTTTTAATTCCATCGTTTCCACGTGTATTGCGTACTTAGCAGGTTATGGATGATAAACTAGTTATACGTTACGCTTTGTGAAAGCTTCACAGATTTTTACAGGTACTAACTTTTATTTGTGCACATAGGTAATATTAACTTTATGGTGCACACTTTGTTTCGGTTTTTAACTCTAACGACTAGAATTTAGGTGACCATGAAAAACTCAACAGTTTTTGAGGAATTTTTGTTTACATTTTAAATTTAGGTACTAGGAAATGCTAAATTTCTATGTATAATAATTAATCAAAAATTATCTCAAAACTTCTAAAGTTTGCTTTGCTTCCATGAATGAAACAGAACACTTTGTTAACGCCTGAAGATATAAAAAATTTGATAGTCCTTTTGAAGAACTTTATCCAAATATCGAATCGAAAAATATGATACCGTTAAACCTAAACGATTTTCCTACTAAACACCAAATCGGGGAGTTTCTCACGGAATCGATATATGAAACGCGAATATCCATTGAAACGGCGTAACAGTTTGGTAGAAGCGTTAAGTATTAAGTTCCCGGGTTGTGATTGAACGCATCCCGGCGAGCGATAACCGTAAATCCCGCGATTCCCGGGCTTCAGTCCAGGGTTGTTGCAAGGATTTGTTCGGTTTTATGAAGCCTCTTTTAGTGGGAAAACTAACAGCTGTGGAGATGAGGATGTAATGTTCGAAAGTTTCGAAGTGGCGTGTGGGTATTCATCTTTTGTTGAAGGTTTATTTTCGTTGTTTATTACTTTTAACATTGCAATGTCTTTTACGTCTTCATCATTTTCATAAGAGCGAGATAACGCAATCAGTGTCACTAGGGCACTTATGCTCATAATACCGTTCCACCCCAATCCGATATCGATAAACAATAAGTACCCCATTAAGTATAATCACCTAAATTGCAATAAACCGAAATATAATACCGCCCATTAACCGAAGACAGAGATTGCCGCAAAATCATTCCAGGCCATTATCAGACACTAAACTCGAGATTCGCAATAAAACAGACATTAATATAATTAAATTATTGCCGGAATCCGGCCCTGGGTGGCTCATCTGCACAGTATCACACAGCCGGATTTTTATGGGGACGTACTTTAGCCGGCTCTGAATTAAATATATGATGCCTCCAACTTAAAGTGCTTCCACCGGCAAGATTTCACGAAATATGGTGTAGCCGTTTTGAGTGGCTGAGCTAGCTTTGTTTTTAAGAATTTTTGTGACTTTCGTGATGCATTTGGTAAGATTTCACTTAGAACGGAATCTACTTTTTGATTAGACAAACAAAGTTTGGTATCATAAAGAATCATAACGATAATTAAATTTTGTTAGCTTTATAAATCTTATGGAGAAGTTACGATCGTCTACCGAAAACAAAAATGAACAGACCAACTCATTTTGACTTTATCTTCTATGGGAAACAGTTAATCTCTGTTTTTTTGTGATTTTGTGTTTATAAAAATAGATTACCTATAGAGCTTGAATAAATGAATGCTTTACAAGTTTAAATAATATTTTTTTTCACGTATAGATTAGAGCTTGAATAAATGGATGCTTTACAAGTTTACATAATAATTTTTTTCACGTACTTATACAGGCAGTATTTTTATCCACTCTCCAAATTTTAAGGATGTGTTCTGTCTATTAAACTGATAATTTTTCCTTAAAAAACATAGGGCCAATTAAGTAAAAAAATACTATCAGTGATCAGTTTAGTAAAGGATGACCAGTTTATTTCGACACAATGACATGTTTCTTGGAGATTTTTTTTTAGATTCATGGACTGAACAGGTGACTAAAAATTCAGCCTGTGTTTGGAAAATTACTTAACTAATAACTTCGTAATGTCACACATTCCGGTTAGCACCTTTAATTTTAAAGTAGAACAAAATTCCTATTAAATTATACATCAAGTCAGATAAATGGAACCTTATCGGATCCTGTTAAATTGGCCTCTATTGTGCATTTAGTAATTTCAGAAACTGTTATTTATTCTTAAACTTTGAAACTATAACGATAAAGAATATACTATCCCCGCAAATTGGTAATGAACCCGGCAGCCTAGTTTCTCTCCTCAAAAACGAATAACAGTTGTATTTTTTTTTTATATGATTACCTAGAACTTATCTTATTAAAAATAATAATTAAATAAGTAATATATGGATTACTTACATATTAGAATTTTATTGTAACATGTAATTTTTTTTGTTCCGGATGACGTTTACGTTGTGTTAATGTGACAAGGTTCCATCGTTTTACCAATTTGCGGGGATAGTAGAATCAAAAACATTCCAATTACATTTTCTCTGCCCTAACTATAATCAGCTGCAGTATAAAGAATCAAGTCACATCCAGTAGCAAAAACCATAACAATAATTTAAGGGTCTACTTGGGACCGGTTAATAATTCACTGCCTTATAAAAAACGGCGAGCCAAATGAAGGGAGGGCTGAAACTGAGGCCGCATTTACATGTACATCGATTATTTAGCTTTTGGCCTAAGGTGTAGACACACTGCTTGAAAAACCTGTATTTTAAAGTTGCAATTTCAAGTTTAGTTTATTTAAACTCGTATAACGCACATATAATGTAGAATAGGATATGTATAATCTATATTGTTTACACTAAAGTTACAAAAACCAATAAAAAATAAAAGGTTGATTTTGAAATTGGGGCTACCCATTCGAGACAGAAAAAAAAGAGAAAGAAATAAAAGAGACCACTACCTCACTCATTGACAGCAATTTATCAAAAAAACATTTAGTTTAAGTGCAGTTTTGCTTCTTATTAAAAATAAAAAATGGTTTCCTTTCAGTAAAAATCATCATCAGTATTTAGGGTACTTTCCCTCCAACTACCGTCGTTTTTCCATCCTATAGGTAAAACTAAATGATGAGGTAGGAAGCATTACGCTATAATCAACCCAAGTAACTAGGTAGTTTCCTTCTCTTTGATTTTTCCATGATACCGCTATTATCTTTCACAAAGGTAAAAATAATATTTTTCGTCAAACATAAAAAGGGATTTATAATCGATCAGTCAATCTAAATCCACGTTACTTTAATGCGCAACCGACAAAACTAGGCGAGTCTTAACTCTTAACAGATAAAAGCCGCAGGGTATTATAAACGAAATTATAAAAGAATTTACGCTTTGATTGTTCGCGTAATGTTTTTGATTTGTTGCCGCCAAGATTTATTAATCAGGTGTGGTTTACTGTTATATATCTACCAGATTAATAAGTGCAAGGTCTTTGTGAGACTGAAAAACATGGAATCATAAACGTTTCATACGAGTTATTGAGTCCAAATTACTTCTGATTAAAGGAAAAATACGTAAAAGATCTACTATAAAATGGTAACAATATTTGATATTTTTCCACTTGTTACGGCTTCAATTTCGGTGGCAAATCAGCTGATCCATACATCCTTTCTTTGGCAGTTTACTCGCATATAAGAAAATTTATAATTATGCCTCTTGAAACAAATCACTAACCCTTTTTCACTCATTGTAGGAATTAATTTCTGAACCTGCACATACACATATCCCAGACAGGTTTTCTTTTTTATTTTACAAACACTATATATTGCATAGTGTATGTTAAATTTTATAGTGTTAGTGTTCTCAAATAATAAACCGTTAATTTGCGGAGGTATGAAGTAGGTGGCACTTAACTGAAACCAGGTGCAAGATTAAAAGTAAAGTCTTAAGGCTGCTGCAACTTAAATAGTTCTCGGTTAGTGCTCGAATTTAGGGGCTGTTCTCAACATGAACATGTCAAATTTTAAACAACTTTAGACCTTATGCACAGGTGTCATAATACCATATTATTATGGGAGATAAAAGAAGTTGTAAAGAATAGAAAGTTGGTTGGTTAGAATAGGCATGTTGACTATTTTTTTATTTTATGTTACATAAATTACCCCTTAAAAAAAGAAACATTTGTATAAGAATTATTTCGCTAGCATGAAAACTGCCCGAGATATCACAGTTTGAAATGCACAAAATTGGACTCACCCGAAAACGCTCCATACTAACGGCTACCAAGCTATGACGTCACGCCTTCCTACGTTGTATGCAACGCGTAGGAAATTTGTTCGGCAGCTATATTAAATATTGTGTTTATCAAAATGGTTTCTTTGACAAATTTGCTATAAATTGTACGGACTAACTAAATGTATTGTTTATTTTAACAAATTTTATACTTTTTAAATGGACTTGTCCACCCAACTTTGAAGGGTCATAAAACAAATAATACGCAATATATAAAACCAAGAGGTATACAAGCTACTCCAAAAGTTTGATATGTTTACGATTTTTATTAGTATTTCGTTATTTTATTCATAAGTCAACATCCCTATTGTTGTGATTTAGACGCGATCGTATTTGAAAACAAGAAATTTTCGTATTTTTGATACTAACAGGAAAACCATTAACATGTTGCTTTTACTATAACTTGAAACTTGACAAACATATTTTGAACAATCAATTCGAAGACTACAGCTCCTACCCTCCACAAATACAATTTTTGACAACACAGTTTTTTTTAGCCAGACATTTTAAATGATCCCAATGCCAACATATACAAACTTTCCACCCAAACACCAGATGAAGCATTTCCCAAGAAATCCTCGAGCTCGGACGACGTGATTACCGCTTTCCGTGAAGTGCGGATTTCCCGGGAATCCCGGTTTACGATCCGCGACCCACATCACCCCACAGGGGGGTGACCGAGTACCAAGGATAGCCGCAGCGGATTTACTGACCGAGGACTAAAGAGATGGGAGATTTTGTTTACAATAACGCAATAGTTGACATGTGTTTTTTGTGTTAAACAGAGGTAAACATCTTTGAGAAACAAACTAAAAATCTAGAGTTCCTCAAATGAATAGTCGATTCGCCTCTACAGTATTCAAAGTTTCTAAGTTTTAAACATAGAGTTTCTTATAAGGTCAATGTATAAAGTCATAGAGTTTTGTAAAATTCGCTAGCACTAAAATATGTTACTTATCTTGAGATAAATAAAATGTGATATTTCCCTATTGTAAAAGTGTGACGTCACAAATCTGAAATTTAATACAGCAATTCTTATATCATAAAAACACGATAATGTACGATAAAATGAGGTTGTGAGTTATAGGTAAGAACTTTTTCTGTTTTACAATGGGGAGGAAAAGCGCAATTTTATCCCGATAGGTGGCGTCTGTCTTTGGTACCGAGCCGCCTCAAAGAAAGTGTCAAAACATATGGGAATCTCTTGGAGTATTGCACTTTTTAATTTAATACTGAGAAAATGCCGCATTGTTATGCATGTAACTTGTAAAATATTGGAGTTCACAAAAAATATGCTTTTCCCTCGATTTTCTCCTTTGCTGAGCCTGAGAAACATTATAAATCAAAAGGAATGTTTCATGAATTTGATGAAGCTTCGCCAAAATAAAACAGCATTTGAATTATAACAGCTTTGTTCTTTAATATTTCAACCTCAGCAGTTTCTAACATATTTATAACTTGGATGAATTTGATAAGTATATCAAATATGGAATAAGCCCAATATTGGGGCCAAACAGAGAATTAATAGAATTTTATATGCCAGAGTCATTCAAGAAACTTAGAATAATAAAATAAATATGATAAAACGGTTCGTGTAATTTTGGATGGTACAGAAATTCCAGTACAGAAACCTGAAATTACTATTGCACAGAAGGCATCATCAGGCAACTATAAACACGGAAATTCACACTCAGTTGCTTTGTTAAAATTTAAATCATATGCTTCTAATCTGAAATAAAAAGATTACTTGTAAATCTTACACGAAATTTAAAGAAATGTAATGCTTGTTAGCAATTTTTTGTAAGTTGCTATAAACTTTCTTGCCTGTTGTTTTGGCTTTTCTTTTCCGTAATTCTTCTTTTATATGAGCTAAAGTTAGCATAGAATACATTGTTTGTCCGCAAAACCGAAAAAAATATAATCTAAGAAAGTAAAATCACGTAATACACAGTCAAGACAATATAAGCTCAAACTGACAATTGTTCCAAAGACTGAGCGCCATCTGTAATTCACTTTGCCTTCGCCTCCCCATTTTATATTTTTGTATAAGCCGTGACCACTCTCCTTTTTATTTACCACAAGATTTAAGTAAAGCTAGGGTTTCCTAGGGTGACGGTGCCATCATATTACGGCCGTAATTTAGCGGCGTAGAACGTTTTCTATGTAAACAATACGGCGCGCCATTTTGTTTCCATAGACAACGTTCTACGCCGCTACATTACGGCCGTAATATGACGGCACCGTCATCCTAGGAAACCCTAGCTTAAGAAGGTATTTATTTTATGCCATATTATTTCAATCAAATCTAATGAACCTTCATAATTTGTTACCTAGAATCATCGAAATATGCCTAGAATAAACTATCAACATGCACATAATTGCACACTGCAAATTTTAAATAATAAAAATACGCTTATTAAAGTAGTCAAAAGAATTACAAAGCAGATAAAAAACAGATTGTTCCGAACAGACCCGGAGCGGAAAACGGGAACATCAAATTGTCGCCATTTCTGTCGCGAAGCAATAAACGGGATGACTGTGACATTCTTGCGACTGCGGCGCGACAATGTGGGGAATAGTCTGTGACTGTCGGAAGAGCTGTTTTAATCAAGTACAAATCATTGTGATTTTTATTGTGATTGTGATTATGTGATGAATTTTAATCCCAACAGGATTAATATTCGTAAGATTTTAAAAAGTTATGTCTCAATTATTCATTTCTATTTGAAATTAACACAGCTGTAGGTGCGTTGTTAGTTATAAAGTTATTATTTAATGTCACAGCTGTATATATTTTGTTCTTGGTCTATTGTAAGAAAGATTCGGTTCCTTTTGATTTTCAATTATATAAGTGATTCAAATCTATTAGATTTTTTGGCTGCTATAGGTATTCATTTAGTTACATCTTGTATAAAACAAACCTATGTTTCAACACCCTTTTAAGTTTCAGTTGCAACTCGAGCGCAAACAATTTCCGCCGCCACAAACTTGAGCTCTAAACTTTTATCTCCAGAACAAAACACCTCACAGCCCCGACAGGCGAATAGCCGAAAATCCCGCATTCCTCTCCGTATAACGGTCACAAATACATCGCAATAAGTGAAGTGACTCGGACATTCCGGAATACTTGCGAGCAATCCCGACGGTCGCGGCAATCTTTCTGCATTCCGTGTACGGCCGGCGACAAATGACGCGCCGCCATTTTGTCTAGCTAATGTCATGAAATGGCGGATCGATAAAGTAGCAAATTATTTGGCCGTGATAAAACTAAACAACCGACTTTTAATTATTATTTCAGAAGGATTACTTATCAGCTTGTTATCTTATTTGCCGTACAGGCCTTTTAATTAATTTAATTGCACGTTTTTATGTATGTTCGGATAACATATTTCTTTTGTAATTTCAAGGCTGTGTGATTTTTTGTGAACCTTTTTTTCGATAAAAGGTCAGATTACGGGGTCATTATTATCGCTCAGGCATATTTGATTAGCGTCAGCAGCGTAATTAACCACATTTTTGGATTTTTTATGTGGTTAATTTTACTGATTACGAATAAAAAAGTGGTTACATGTACCTAATACTAACCTAGTTTTACTAATTAATATCGTATTTAAATTATATGAGTACCTACTTTATGTGTGATAATAATAGCACAAGAGATAAGTATTTTTGGAACGACACATTAAATATAGAAATCTCAGTCGGAATCTCTCCCCTACACTAGTTTTTGTATTTCAATCCTGATTGTGGTAGTAATTTTTATTTGTTAAAACTAATATGCCACAAAAATTATAAAATCAAAAAGGAAGTAGGTATAGCCACGTCCCGCTTAATATTAATTCAGAGGTTATATTAAAACTGAGCCCATTAAAAACAGGAAAAATATATTTTTCTCTAATCACTGCATTGAGTATATCTTAACTTAACATAAATTACACTCGTTAATATAAAACAATGCAAAATATTCAGCGAAAAACATACGATTAGGTTATTTTATTTTTAGTATTAAAGAAACATTACATATAGCTCTTAAGCTCTCTCTTAGCTCTGCCAAAACAGTTTCCAACGATGAGAAATACATAGCGAAGACTATAATGAATTTAACTTAAGATAATAAAATATGTAATTTAGTTATTATATATTATATAATTATAAATTAATAACCAACTTTGTATAAGCCTTTGCTATAACTTGATAAATCTGTCTTAATTTGATATTGATAATAACAACATTTGGAAAATATTAACTTGGTTTAATTATAAAAACGTAAACAAATGTGTGCAAACAGAGAAAAGCTGAACAAAAATTACATGTTTATAAATAATTAATTACGATCGATGACGTGTGATACTATTTTGCTGACGCTAAATATTCGTACAAACTTAACTGCGAAGCAATTTGGTATTTCTTGAGTACTATCCCCGTCAATTGGTAATGCGCTGGAACCTTGTCAAATTAACATACACATCATCGTCATCTAAAAATGTCAAAAAAAGTAAAATTCTAATAGGTAATATAATATATTAATTATTGAATTCTTATGTTCAATAAGAAAGGGTCTAGGTATATGAGAAAATTACAATTGTTTTTCGTTTTTGAGGTTAAAATCATGGCCGCCAGGCGCATTACCAATTGACGCGGATAGTACACGCATGAAGAGCCAAAAGTTTTCGTGAACAACACTAAGAAATCACGTGTAGAACCGAATTCCTTGCAAAATATCCCCCTTCCTCCAGACCCTTGGAGGAATTAACGAATTTGTCAACTGTCAACGCGAAGGACCGTATTAGTTTTTCTAGGGGGTAATTCCGGACATTTCCTCCGTAGTACGTCAATCATGCTCGAACAAATAACATTATTAGGGTGTGTTTTGGGCTAATTCGGTTGTTCATACTAAAGGGAGAGTACGCTTGGACGAAAACTAGATGCAACATAAGTGAGGCAAAAATCATGTAAGTTATGCTTAAGTTATGTAAAAATAAAATTAATGCTGGTCAAATGCGGCATAAGTTCTTTTTCACGGTAAGCTTGTTTTCTTTGAAATTATGTCTCAATCAAAAAGTAACTAAGTATTCTTAACATAAAGAAAAATTATTACAAAAAAAAATCGGACTAAAAACATTAAAACGGACTAAAAAGTAAAAAATAAATCATCTGTAAATATTTACCTATATAACCCGACAGAAATTTTAAACCTAAAAACGTGGGGCGCATTTTGTAAAATTTAACATCGATATTGTCTTTAGCATTGATGACCCCAAATTTGATGGGGTTGCACGGTTTCAATATTGAATTCCTATGGTATGGCCTTTTAGCTTCATCATCAGACCCTGGACCTCGTCTCCCATTAGAGTACTCGTCAAGACGATTCTAACGAGTCCAAACACGATGGGGTTGTATGGTTTCATCATAGAGTTCCTGTGGCCTTCTTCAGACTTCATCATCAGATCAGCTCAATGACACCATAATATTGCATTGCCTTTTAGTTCTGACCTATGTTCAAAGTTTCTAGTCCCTAGCTCATCGGGAAGTTAGTATAAAATCTTTCGCAAACTTTGTGGGGAAATAAACAAACACACAAACGAGAAAGCAACCTAATGAAAACGTGTTAAAAATAGATAGCAACACATTTTCAGGAATTTTCATATTCATTATCAAAAAACTCAACTGCTAAAGAAAAATCAATAATTGCATACGCACACACAATCTTGCAAATAAAAACCAATTTCTTTTTACTGACAGTCAAAAATCCTTTTTCCAAACCATTTGCAGTGCTGTACCTAGAGTAGATACGTTACGCAGTAGCCTCGCAATAAATCTTCCGTCTAAGTGACGTTTACACACAACACATCCCCGTAAGAACCAAATCGTAAACGGCCGAAATGCTCAACTCTGTGGAGCCAGAAGTGGTTACGGATAAGAAACATATATCTTGAAGTTGTATCGTAAATTTTGAAAAATAACAATTTCAAGGACAACAGTGGTTCGGTAGGTATTATCCTACTTTCTCTCTATATTTTTTTATTTATTTAACTAATTAAAGGAATTTTAATTTAAACAGACTTGACCGACCTGTCGTAAACATTTTGTGGTACTTACTTGTGTACTTACAAAAGTTTTGTACAGCACATTTAATGTTTTTTTTTAGATTAACTCTTAAGACAATTCATGAAATAACAGCTCTGTGAACTTTTTATATTTAACAAACCAAATCACAAAAAAATACAGTTGTTTTAAAGAAAAAAATATTTGAACTCTGTTAATTTGTATGAAACAGCTGAAACTTTTTTGGCAGTTTTAGCATAATATTATTAGTTTTTCATGGCGATAAACTCAACAAAGTGTTTTCAGGTTTCGTATAAAAAAAAATAACGTTGTATCTTGTACCCCTTTTCAAGCATCTGTCTATGGAATTTTGGGCGGCAATTTTCACCTATGTTTTCCAACCAAGATGGCTGTTTGCCTTCTCCTCCAATAAGATTGTGCAGCCTTAACTTTCCATTAGCATTAGTCGAGCAACAACATTGACACAGTCACAGACAAGAGGTTAAATCGTTGTTCAGTGTTATTCTCTGCTCTGTGGTTTGTTGGTTCAATCAAAATTTCAAGATTGTTCGGAGCGCTCAGTTAGATTTTGTTTTCATTTAATTTTGGAAATTAATTATTAGGTTTGAGTGTAGTTAACTTATCTTGAAAATCAATTTGATGGCGAGAGCTTTGATGATAAAGCTAACCAACCAATCCAATCATATGCGGAAATAGTTGGTGCTATATGGTTCCAATTTTGTTTTTCAAACAGCAGATTTTTTTTTAGAGTTGGTCCCATTGTTAAAGTTGTACAGTTTTATGGTCTTTATCTACCATATTCGGCATTAGGTAAGAGTTAGTGATGGGACTCGAATCACAATTGATTCGAATGATTCGAATCACGTCAATCTGAGCTCGATTCGAATGAGTATTTATGCTGATTCGAATCAACACCTGATTCGAATTGGTTAACTAATTCGAATCATCGCCTAATTCGAATCGGTTGCCTGATTCGAATGAACGTTGGAATTCGAATCAGTTTTTTTGATTCGAATCTTTGATGGCGTAACAATTATTATTAACATTGAGTTGTTTTTGTTTTATATACCATCATTGAGAACATTGCTTGTTTGTCTCTTTAATTTATATTACTTTACCTACATCTACCTACCTTTTAAAATTCTAAGATATTTTCAATTGATTCGAATCGTCACATTGATTCGAATCATTCGAATCATCACACTGATTCGAATCATTCGAATCATCGTCAAAATCGAATCGACGATTCGAATCACTAACGGGGGATTCGAATCAATTCGAATACATTTTTTTGATTCGAGTCCCATCACTAGTAAGAGTTATTTTGTAACACGTTGTATAGGTAATTAGGTACCTAATTAATTATTCCAAACTTTTTCATAATAATTAATTATACCTACATCTATAATGCTTTGGCTACATAAAAAGGTTTATTTTCAACTTAGTAAGTATACCCATGGTTCAATTAAATTTTGAATTCTGAATTAGTATGAAACCAAGGGTATCATACAAGGTGCTATACTATGCCCCAGTTTACTCATCTATTATGAAAGAAATAAGTTTTCTTATAATGGATTTTTTCTTAAACTTACTAAAGTATCATCGGCTGAGTTAAAACTTTCGCAAGTCGCCCTGAAGGAGAAAGTCGGTAAATCTGCAAGAGCTACTATGGTCATCCCGTCTCCCTGAAGGGGGTGGATCGTAAACCAGAATGCTCCCAGGAAAATCCGCACTTCACGAGATCGCTTTGGAAATATTGCTAGGTGTTGTATAACAGTGACAAGACGCAGAAGTTCTGTAGACAGGTAAGGTACTTAACACTAAACTAACTGCTATTTTAGAACACTTTTAGTGTCAATTATTAGGTTTTTATTGTAGTTTCTTTCTGAAGAAGTGATATTAGTTTAAGTGTTTTTAACTACTTTTGAGATAGAGTACAAAACACTTGAAGACACTTAAGGAAATGTTTCACAAAGCACTAAATGGAAGATATCGATGGATTATTCTTTCGAATCTAAAATCAGTAAAATATAAATGTTCTCTTCGAATTTAACGGCCTCCGTGGTCGAGTGGTTCGCACGCCGGTTTTCAAGGCGTCACCATCTCTTGAGGTCCCGGGTTTGATCCCCGGCTGGGTCAATGTAGAAAATGAACTTTTCAATATTGTCTCAGGTCTGGGTGTGTGTCATACCACCGTTGTTTCTGATTTCCATAACACAAGTGCTATAGCTACTTACTTTGGGATTGGAGCAATGTATGTGATGTTGTCAAATATTTATTTATTTATTTATTTTAGTTAAGTAACAGTAAATAGTTGTAATCATGGAATGGCAAAACTTATGCCTAAACTAATATATTTTAACATCATTAGAATAAATTATGTCGGGATTTACACCATGTACCTGTTTATTTTTGAGACTCTGATATTTCGGCGCAGTTGCATGCTCCATTGATCATGAAAGAACTTTACTGTGAATCCCGACATAGTTTATTCTCATAACGTCAAGAACCATGGAAACTTAAAACAATATATTTTAACATTATTTCACACCATGTTTTAAGAGAATAAATGATTATTGATTACTTATAAAAAAATCTTACTCGTACATATAAACATTAAATAATGTCTCAAATACCAACATTCATTTAGTCGACAGTAATCCAAAATGCGACGTTATTACGCATCAAATCCAATACAGAATTACGGATGACAAATAAATTGCTGCTCGAATGGCAATAGACAATCATAGAGAAGGGTTGGGCTATCATTTTGCGGGATTATAAATGTAATACCAATGAGTGGGGCCCTTTACACTCGACGATATCATTTTTGATTATTTTCTGAGTTTATTTGAATTGAAGAATTGAATGGGCTGTAGGTACTTTCAAAAAAGCTTTTCTCACTGACTGAGAGCTTCTAAATTATCGTGGATATTTGTTTTTGTTTATACACTTCTAAGGCTTCCGCGCGTACAGTTCATTAGAAATAAAACACTTTTTACGCGCTTTTATCCGTAAAAAGTGTTTTATTGTTTTTGTTTTTTATTTTTTATGACAGTATCCGTTTGCACTAATCTTAAGAATCGCCTAAAGAAGTATTTTCCAAACTACAACTCTACCAATCTTGATAAAGTCTAATAATAATGATTTAATTAGAAGAATGACATCTGCATCTGCACGAAAGCTAAGATTATGACATCGTTTTAATTTGTTCGAGTTGTAGTAAGGAAAAGACTTGGACGATTATTATGTTTAGTGCAAACGGGTATAAGTGAATTGATGGTATAAGTACCGAATGTAAGTAAAATTTTACTAAAAAAAATTACCGTTTCTAACTGTGATCTGATTGTTTTGTAAAATTGAGATTAAACTTTCCTAAATTAATGGGAACTACCGTATTTAATAAGACGCTTTTATCGAAATTAGGTCGTGACATGTAAAAAAGTTTATTTTATCATATAAATCTAATATGACAGAAGGGTGCGTGGCTACTTGCGCTCTTAGAAGCTTTGAATTATTTAAAATATATTATTGCGAAACAATTAAAATCAGGTTAGAGGATTTTATGATATTTAAAATCACTGTAATACGTCCGAACGTAATACGAATCCTGAAAAGTAGGTAGGTATTGTATGCAAAAACAGACTTAACAGTTTATAAAAAAAATAAAAGTGAACTTGAAAACTTAAGTTTTCCTCCTAATTATAATTCGGAGGTTAGCCAAAAATCCGAAACAAAAGTCAGCTGCAATAATCTTCTTATTATTATTATTTTTGTATTGACAATACTCTCCTTTTCAGGGAATACTTTTGCCAGTTTCAAGTGTTGGATAGGGTTCAGAGATATTGTTTTGGTTTGCATTAGAATGCGGGTGCATCGCATTCCAATGCTTCTTGGAGCATTTGGAACATAGTACATCAAGTCAGTTAACTCGGTAAGTCCTGGTAAGTAGTTACCACTACAATAAAAGTATTAGCTTCAAACGACCGAAATCGCGCCTATTTCAATGATTACACATGTTGTTCAGTTGCGTAGATACTTGTAACACAAAATTACATCAATTCTAAGATACAATATCCACTATGAATTAATTTGCAAATAAATAATTAAAATACCCACCGAACTGAACTGGACAAAATGACGCCAAAAGATACTATTGTAACCAACTACTACCAACTAATATTTAAACTAAAACGTCATTAATACTCTGTGGTAGAGATTATTCTCTACTCAAGTAAAGGAGGTTGGCTATTTTTAAAACTTTTTTTGCGAAACCTCGTCGAGAGGTCAGCGGCCGCGCGCCAAATCTGCCTCCCACCCGGCACGTGCGAGACGTGCCTTACAAGAAATCTCTTTAGCAGAAAATGGGTAGGTTAGGTATTAGATTAGTGTCCAAAATAACCTAGTAACTACACTGAGTTATAAAGTTACCTTAACTTTGAAGTTAATGAAGTGAAAAAAAAAACCGGCCAAGTGCGAGTCGGACTCGCGCACGAAGGGTTCCGTACCAAAAAACGGCAAAAAAACACGTTTGTTGTATGGGAGACCCCTTAAATATTTATTTTGTTCTGTTTTTAGTATTTGTTGTTATAGCGGCAACAAAAATACATCATCTGTGAAAATTTCAACTGTCTAGCTGTCACGGTTCATGAGATACAGCCTGGTGACAGACCGACAGACAGATAGACAGACAGACAGACGGACAGCGGAGCCTTAGTAATAGGGTCCCGTTTTTACCCTTTGGGTACGGAACCCTAAAAATATTAACTAAGCTATGAATATTTTCTTGGAACAATGACGCAATTTGTAACCTCTATTTATTTAATGTTCCACTTAGACTTGATACAAATCTACATCGTGTATCAAAAAACCCTGTCAGATCCTGAAAAAGGTGATAGTGTTGGTGAAACTGAACAGCTTTCTCCATGGAACACAGGTCGAAAAACGAAAAAAAAAAATCATACAGTACGAGGCACGTATCTTGAAATTTTGTCGACGGAGTGGGGATAAACTCGCGAATGTGCTCTTGTGAGCGACCAATAGCGCGCGCCCCTCTCCCGCCGCCCGCGCCCCTCATCGCTACACATGCCCAAAATACGCATTCCGCGCAATCCCCACCCGATTTCATTCAAGATATATGCCTCGTACTGTACTCCCATGTTGGTCAGCTGAACGACTTACTATGGAAAGGCGAAAAAAAAATTCGTTTTTCGACCTATGTTCCTTGGAGAATGTTGTCCAGTTTCAGAAACAGTCACCTTTTTCAGGATTTGATAGGGTTTTTTGATACACGATGTATATTCTAAAACACTTTTGCCAAATAAAATCTAACACGATTTTATGTTATTCTAACAAATGCACTTTAACATTTGTGGGTATATTATTCTTGCTCTTCAAATGCACCGGTTCACATTTGACCTGCAGAATGCCAAACATTGAGCTTTATGAAATTCGCCTCTATAACGATAGAAATAAAGTTCACGGTTTATATCCCACTCCGTATGATGGTTTGTCAAAACACTTCGGCAACTGGCACCATTGTCGTTCTGGCGAATCAAAACACTTGAAAGCGCGCAAACTGAGCGCTGGCCAATCAAAATACGGTAATTTGATTATCAATCCCGCGGTTTATTTTGAAAATGGAACGCACGTGCTTATTTGTCTATTATCCCTTGTGAATAATGAATGATTCGATTTCGGCAAAAAATCAAGTCACTTTTTTGTGTTCATCTTCATCATATTAGCCACAAGATGCCTTCTGCTAAACGATCATCAGACTTTCTTAGTGTTACAATATCTACCTATACAACGTGTTACAAAAAACCCCTAATGCCGAATATGGTGAATAGGGACCATCTAACTGAACAACTTTGTCTATGGGACCAACTCTGAAATCGCGAAAAATGTATCAACTGTTTCATATAAAAATTAATAAGGGTAATATCAAAATGTATGAAAGAGCTGATTTTTTTTCCCTTTTTCAGAGTTGATCTTATAGGAAAAGTTGTTCAGTTTAATAGTCCCTATCCACCATATTCGGCTTTAGGCGTTATTTGTAACATGTTGTATAAGTATTATAATTATTTATTAATAACTTTTTAGTCCGAGTAGGAATCGTATGATATTATTGATGTATTAAGTACCTAGTCAAATAATACGATAAGAATTCATTTCATGTCCCTACATGAGACAATTATTTTTTTCATTGGTTTCATTAATTTCATTTTTTCATTACAGAAAGTCAGACCACGAACGAAACACGTGAAGTATGTGTGTCATACATAACATAAATCAACAAATTGCATCAATTAGCAACTCGCGAAATACATGTGCGACAAAAAACTTAGGTTTTTTAAACGCTTTAAACAAAAGGGCAGCAAAGCTTCTAATAAATTATAGAACGACTGGCTTCTTCTAGTTTTATTTTAATAAAAGATTGATCTCAAATATCTTTAATAAAAAAAACACTATCTAGAAAGCTCTCATTCAGGATTCTCAAATACTTTATCATATTCCAAATGTTCAAAGATGTTTATGGGCAACACTAGCGGCCGCCCGCGGTTTCACCCAAGTGGTTCCCGTTCCCGTAGGAATATCGGGATAAAAGTATCCTATGTCCAGGCTATCTACTATCTGTGTGCCAAATTTCAACCAAATCCGTTAAGTAGTTTTTGCGTGATTGAGGAACAAACATCTAAACATCCAAACCCACAAACTTTCACATTTATAATATTAGTAGGATAGAGGGTCATTTTGTAATAAAGTTTACTTTTGATCTTAGAGCAACGCCGGCTTCGTCCCGCATTGCTCTAAGCTTTTGATGAACGAAAAACGTATGAACTTTTGGTGGTTTGTGAAAATGTAAAAAGCCGAACAACGAATGAACGAACAACAACTATCAAAAAAGTAACCAAACCTAATCGATTTCACTTCAAAAGCTTAACTCGAAATTAAGTTAACAATGACACCAAATAAAACCGTGCACTCTAATCTAACGAGCGCGCACGCACACCAGAAGTCGGCTTACAATTAAATTTATTGTTTAAATAATGACATCCCATTGCAATGCGCATGCGTTTGCCACGTGTCGTGCTGTCTATTAACCATCCACGCAAGACCTTACACCCAAACCAGAACACTTCAAAATGCAGGTCATTCTTAATTTGACACCCCTAAATTAGCCACACGACACCCAAGCGATTTCAATTTTATATCTTACTGCACAGAAAAAAAGGTTGTATATCTAACGGACTTAATAAAGTTTGGATGCCCAAAAGATTAATAAATGAGTTTTTTATAAAGTAACGGACTGTTTCCCTTGACTGAGTTTTTTAAAAGGGAAATGAATGCAGCCATAAATTACAGCATTAGTCAATGAGTTAAATGGATGTAACGATCCCAGGATCCCAGTAAACATTACGACTAATGAAAGGAAGATGCGATAAAAACTTGCAACTATGTTATTGAATGGATACAATTGATTAAAAGCACCGGATTTCGTTGGAAATGTTGAATCTGGAAATAATTATCATGATGATGCACATCCCTTTACAAAGAAGTACTTATATTAAGACTCAGAAAATATGGAAAGGCGGATTGTTACAATACATAAAATATGGCAAGGGACCTAATTCAGAGGCTTTGAATCTCATGAAAATTCTTTTTTTGAGGTTAAGCTGTGGTTCAGCTTCTCATATTTAGCTCTATTTTTAATTATGTAAACTAAAAATTTATCAAAGTTAACATTATGGGTAAAACAATTTTATGAAATTATTAAAGTCGTACATAATAAACAGATGGCTTCACAAAGGTGTGAAATTTTAATATATGCACAGTCCAGTTTCAACCCTCTCATTTGAATAAAAAACTAATGATTAATATCCAGAAATCGCCCGCCGAAATCTTCTGTCCTCAGGGATTTGGGTAGTTCAGAGCGGGTCGGTAATTTCGGCAGTTGTCGGGTGGGCTCGGCAATTTCCGTGCCCCTCGGGGGCTCACTAGCTAATCGCGATAATGTGTTTATTGAATTAGGTGGCGCGTGCGACGATGGCACGCCGACGTAGCATCTCCGATTGCACCGGTTAAAGTGCTTTCGATGGGCTTTTTAAAAAAAAATACTTTGATTATGTTTTGATTTGATCAACGAGTAATGTGAGCAGGCATTTAACGTTATTAAAATTGAAAAAAACAGAAATGACGTCAAACCTATGCCTAACAGTGGGTGTAGCGCGGCTGAAATGATGATGATGGTGATAACGTCAACCTCAATATAGACGATGTAGATAGAATTCATTCACGGAATAAAATTATTAGTCTTCAATCAAAGTCCGCACTTTCTACTGGAATAGAACATGAAAGCAAAAAATACAAAATAAAGTTTTCCCAAATAGTTCGCTAATAATTTCACTAACACACTCGCAATTTCTTCTCATCTTTGTTACTGGCATCTCTAGTACAAAATAGCAAAACCAAACATCGAGTCCAAGACAAAACAATGCAGGTGTCGAATTACAGGCAACAGAACAGGGGCCAGAGGGCTGAGGACATTAATTTAATTATCCCTCTCTCTTGGGAGTGCCTAATATTGTATGGGAGTGGAACACTCCGGAGCTACAAAAATTCAGCTGTCATTTTATCGCGTGAGAAAAAAAATCTCGAAACTGATTTTTACATCCCCAGCGAGATCGTGTTACGTAGCCGTGGAAAAACAAAATATAAATCTGTTTCGGTGTTGCCATCATATTATTATGAATAAAATCGTGCGAAAGCATAAGTTTTTTAAAATACGAAATAATGAATCATTAATTTTGCTAACTAGATATGTCTCCTCGAACTCTGAGCCCTTTTTAAAATGTATTTTTAATAAATTTGAAGTTAGAAGTTAGGATTTCAATAACTTACAAAGGCAAAACATTTTATAAACTCTTAAAAAATATTTAAAATCTCAACATTCAGCTATACGTAAAAAAAAATTCCTCAATTTTACATAAGACGAGTTACGTGCGTTAGCACAAATTCAGAGTGACGACGTAGAGACTTGAGGTTGAGGGGTACTGTCAAAATGGCTATGGGAGAGTGACAACACTACGAAGAAAAATCTCTGAATTTCCCATTGGGACTGACATGTGTTGAAATATTCATACGAGATGAAAGTTGATATGATATTGCGGGACCTAAGAATCTTATTTCAAAATATGATTTCTGGTTACTAAACCAATTTAGAAAATTGTAAGCTCTACGGGATCAAAAGCGATAGTAACCTACACAAAGCCAAGTAATTCAGTGTTTCGACCAAAGGCGATAGCAAGCGTTAAGAATTAAAAGAAAACTTCACTAAAATCGAAGTGGCTAAGACTCTCAGGGGTCCTTAATTAAACTCGAGGCACGTAACACTCCTTGATTCAGTCCCCCCAGGCGGAGTGACACCCTCCCCCCTTGTGGACGCCCACCTTCCTTATGGACCGCTTAGATTTCCACCCCCCAGGTTGTGTGGACAGAATACTTGAAGTCTGGAATCTTGTAGAATTGGTTTTGAGAGATTGGACAGTTTTATCACTGTTATTTTTGTTGGCTAAGGTTAATGTAGTTTTTCTTTGTGATTTTTTTCGTTACGTTTCGTTGTATCGTTTTTCTTGAGTGAGCAAAATTCAAAGTGTTCTTTTATGGCTAGTTAGGAATTTTGTGAAGTCTGCTTTTTCTAAAATTTCTTAAAATTTTAACTTTGTAGGTACTTTATCGTCTTTAACAAACAAGCATTTATTTTTTATTCACAATAAGACCACCCTTTTCCACAAATTATATTTTAATACAACGAAATCAAGGATTTTTTCCTGCAATGTCATTAGCATATTGCCAGCATTATCTCCCGGAAATAGCGCTTTTACAAATCCAATTATGCGACGGAAGTCGCTATAAGAACTCCCAAGATGTCTTCTGCTATTTGAAAGTGGAAAAAAGGCTTTAAAATGTAATCAGAGGGGCTGAAACTTAAATGCATTTGGCAAAAGAGCTAATTATAAAATGCCTTTTTGTACTACGGTTTACATAATCACTTAAAAAATAATGTTGCTTCTTAAGAATGGATCAGGAGAGCATGATACTGTTTATTGTATAATTGATGCAAACCAATTTTGTAAATGCTTTTAAAAAACTTACCGCAAACCGAAATGGGGAGGTAAGTAATGCAAAAATAAAAAAGAAAGAGGCTGGAATAGCCTCCGAGTAATTATTCCAAAAGCTAATGTGCCACTTGTTTATTCCCCGACTAATTAAGAGAAGGTAGGAGTTTTAAAAAATGCTTTAGAAATGCGTTTGGTAAATCAAACATTCATGGAATAAGATGAGCCTCTTCAAGCTCATCATACTAATTGTTATGTTTATCTTTTATAGATCCTTTTTTATCTTTAGGGGCTCCACAAACAAGGTATTTTGGGTTCCCGATTCTTTCCCCTAAATTGTTTCTTACTCTTATCTATGTGTAAAGTATTTTTTTAATTTACTTCCCTTTTATTTAATAGCTTAGTACTAACTGAACAATTCAAAGCACCTTACATTAATTATCTTACAGTTCTGTAACTACTGTAACTGCTAACTTGAAAATTGCCGTACTAACAGCAGGTAGTTTAAGTTCAGGGGTTCCAAACTTCCGGGCTCAATTAGCGTCGAATTAAACAGGTTCGGAGAGGTGACAAATCGCGGGCCGCGGTCCTCCGTCTTGACGTTGACTAATTGTCGGCCATTTAATTTCGCGGCGGTAATTATAAATAAAATTTCGACGATAAATTGTTTGGGGCACATTAATCAAGAAGTTGGGACACTGATTAAAATGCCGTTCGTGCAACTATTCGCGAAGTTGATATTGTTAATTTACACGTAGGGGTTGGAAGGGCTTGCTTGTGCATTTAAGTTGAAGTAGATTAAAGTGATGGTTGGGTTGACAAATGACGTATCACATTTATTTGCGACTAGCCTCCGCCTCGCCTTGTCCACGTGGACAGAAGAAAAATAAGGCGACCAGTTTAAATGACCCCCTTAGTGTATGAAAACTAGTAACTACGGAGAGTTCAAGCTGTTTCCCTGTTTCTACCCACTCAAATTAGAAGAAACATAGCTTAATTTTGAAGTTGGACCCGAGCTACTAAAACGTAAAAAGTTCACCAAAATCCATTCAACGATTTTTACGTGATGCGCGCACAAACATTTGGAATTTACAGTTTTATTATAGGGCTTAGAATAATTACACCTAGAACGATAATTCCCTACAAAGCGCGCTGTCAAAAGTGAGGCAACAAAAACAGCCAAAATGGCGCCGTTTTCAGATTTTTATTGTCCATTATTGAATAATCATGCCTAATAAGTACAAAACAGTTTCAATTTCCCTACCTTAAAGAGATTAATTATTATATTATTGGATTTAAGTTACGATTAGGTAACGTATGAAGGATATAAATCTGAGAACTTAGCTCTTTTGGCTCAGTATAAGTTGCCTCACTTTGCATACAAGGACACGGCTTCTAGGTGTAATTATTCTAAGTTATAGGGTATGTATTGATTTACCTATTAATTAGATTATTATGAACTTTAAACGTAATCTAAATAATTTTAAACGTAATCTCTTGTCTTAGTGGTGAAACGAATCAATACAATGCCACATAAATAATTTATATATAAACAAGTGTGGCGCATTTCTACGTACATCATACAAAAAAGGAACGAGACCCTTACACAATATGTAAAGTAACCCATTCAAGAAAATTCACCCATCACTAGCATACGTACTTCTATATAGAAACACGAACATGTGCCCAATAACTAACTCGACCCTTCAATTTGCCGTCTTCTTTCAACCCCTTTCAGCAAGTTGTTCCCTCTCTTTCGCACACACTGTCAATGCAATGAAAACGGCGAATCTATGCGTCTGAATCTCAGACGTGGGAGCTCCCGCCCTCACCTTAAATGAACTGGGGAGATCTTGGGTAGGTACAGTCAGCATCAAATTGATATGAGTGTCTAGAGTAGTCAAAATGAACTGAAATACAAAAAATCATTTTGATCTACGCATTTAGAATCGTCATATTGTTGTAAGCACCAAAATATCTAAGCACTCATTGTTTCATATATATATATGAGCAGTCAGTGTTCAAATTATCTAAGCAAACAAAGCTGACAAAGTTATCTGTCAACAATGTAATAAAATAATGCATTATGCACAGATAACTTTGACAGATTTGTTTAAGCCTAGATAATTTTGAACACTGACTGCTTAAATATGAAACAATGAGTGCTTAGATATTTTGAACACCTTGTGTGCTTACAACAATATGATGATTCTAACTGCGTAGATCAAATTGATTTTATGTTTTTCAGTGACTACTCTAGACGCTTAAATCAATTTGACGCTGACTGTACTTGATGAGAAACGAAATCGGAAAAGATAAAGGTACGTACTCTTAAGTTTAGTTACAAGCTAAGAAAGTTTTACTGAAACTATTCTCGTATTTCTAAATTGAAATTGTTTATCTTTCTGCTAATTGTTTTTATACAAGCTATTACAAAACAACCGGCAGTGCCGAATATGATAGATATAGGGACCATCAAACTGAACAACTTTTACAATGTGACCAACTCTGAAATCGCGGAAAAAAGTCTGCTGTTTCATACATCTGTTTTACCATTGAAAATGGTTATCAGATGCAAATCGCCTGAGACGTATTTTTGGCCATATTTCCGAAGATTTTGGGAGGATCGAGATGAAAATAGTACTATAAGTTGAGGAATTTATCGAGACACGTGTGAACGTTTGAATTTTGAAAATCTACTGGTAACTTTTTTTGAAATTTTGCAAAATTCCAAAAATTCCGGGTTTTTAGGGGGGTGTTTGTTTACTAAATTGTAAATATTTCGAAACAAAAACCGACTTAAGAAAAAATGAAAAAAAAAGTCCTAGGGTATTAGTTTAGCTACCAAATGGCGAAATAATTTTGAAAATCGGTTAATAATTGTGACCTGTAGGTGGTCCCTTTAGATTTGGAATTGTTGAAAAACGGGTGTTTCCGTACATAAAAAGTGATGTAGCTTTTATGATTATTGGCCGATCGTCATGGTAATAGTGTTAAAAGATGCAGAAGCAGACGAGAAGTGCATTCGTTGGAATTTTGAAAATAGGTTAATAATATTTCGGCTGCGTCGAGGCAGTCAGCGGGCGCTTTTGTGACACGAGGCGGAGCCGAGTGTCACAATCGTAAAAATAAATAGGTAGGTACTACCTAGGTAACTTTAAAAATATAATAGGACTTTGCATTTGATTTGATTTTGGTTTTTCGTAAATTTTGGTGTTCATTTTCAATGCTCCGATTCTTGCGGGGACTGTAAAATCTGTGAATTTTTTTTCTCTCGATTTCAGAGTTGGTCCCATTGTAAAAGTTGTTCAGTTTGATGGTCCCTTAGGCCGGCCACACACAGACGGAATCACGTAACGTAATCCCGAAACGGAATCCCGATTTGGAATTCCGAACGCAGCAATTGCATACATAATATATGAGCCTGCTACACACATGCGTTAACTTTCCGTACGTAATTTTATCCGTTACGGAATTCCACATGAGGGCCCGTGCATTCGGAATCACGCACGGAAAAAAGCCATTCCGAACGCAAGACTTCCATAGGTTTTGTATTGGTACGCCGTACGGAATACTATTTTTTTATTACAGCTCTGGATACCAGACTTTTGGCCATACTTTTTTATTGTTTTGCTAAGTTATTAGTTCTATTTTACCAAAAAAAAACAAAAGAATTGACCTAAGCGTAATGTAAATAATAAATGGTCTATAATTATGCATTTTTCCTTTATTTTTAGAAGATAATTTTAGTTGAATATGCACTTGGCCAAAAGACTTGAAGCCAAGTTTATTTTAATTCTGATATCGAACATTTAATAATAGCTGTTGTAGGCTACCCATGCACAGCTTTTTTTGCACAGGTAAAGTAAGAGCGAAATCGGTATTAAAATAGTACATCGTCGTCAAAATAATTCATCTTCATTCAATGTTTACTCTTCAAAGTCCAGCATCTGACTGAGCCGAATGTCCGCATGATTCCGAACGAAAAAAAAAGTCTGTGTTTGGTGGTACGTAAGGAATCACGTAGTTACGTACGGAATTCCGAAACGGGATTCCGTCTGTATGTGGCCGGCATTATCTACCTTATTCGGCATTGTGGGTTGTTTTGTAACACCCTATATATCGACTAGTTCAGAATTTAGGATTGCTTTGATTTTTACCAACATTTGAATTTAAAAATTAAAACAAAAAGGTACAAACTTGAGCAAAAGATCTATTGCTAAGTTTAAGAAAAGAAAACCGACTAAAAAGTTCAAAATTGTTTAGATTCAAAACTAGGATAATTGATAATATCCAATACAATACTTTTTAAAATTAATTAAAATTCTCAACTTTATCAGCAAAAGGGAGATAATAAACGGTAAAATATCAGCCGTCATCATTAATGAAACAAGGGTTTGTTGAATTGTTTAGTTAAAAGCACCCCGCTGTGATAAATTGCAGAACAATTTCGTTGCATCAACACCAATTAATTCAGTTTGCAGGAAGTTTCCTAGAAAATAGATTATGAAGATGTAGCATTTAAGTACCTATGCATGTTAAATATGTTGAAATATTTCACAGTTGCCATTTTATTATGACTGCATTGTCATGAAAAATATCACGGTAGAAAATTTTCTCAAAGATTAATGAAACTTTTTCGCTCAAGCGAAACAACGAACTACAAAAAATCCGATATGACCTGTTTAGCAGTACATGAAGAATTCAAAGTCCACTTGTGTCTATAAATGACAACAGCTCATGAAATCATGATAGCACTTGAGGGTTAAGCAGAATACGGTCCCGACGAATCTTATCCGGCGAGTTAAGTGTTAGTGAGACAGCGCCATACAGACCGCAACATCTTATATTCATGAAGGGCCTTGTGTTACACACGGATTCAAAAAATGGGGAACTATCTGATAGTTCGAACAAAAAAATGAGATAGCCGCGTGCCTCTAAATAAAAAAACTCGTTGACACGTTAACCGACACGTAGGTGACCAACGTTTTAAAATTATTTTATAATACTTTTTATCCAAAAGGAATTTCTCGTTTAATTTTGATATTATGTTTGAAATCTGAAATTTTCAACAAACGACTTTTCTTATTGTTCATTTATTTTTAGTGATTAATTAATGAATGATAAAAAATATGTTTTTATGGCGGCAGTAAAGGTGTTAAGAACATAATTTAACAAAAATCCGCACACGTCGATTGAAATAAAGGTAATGAGGCTATTGAGAATGGAAATGTATTAAATAAAAAAAATATAAGTAGGTAGTCTGATATGGTTTCAAAGCGTCTGTGTTAGCAGAGTTTGCTTTGATTTGCATAAAATTACGAAGCTTTATGCCAATTTGCATGGAGCTTTTAGACGTGACTAGAGACGATCTTCAAGAATGATTTTAAGAACTTGTTCGCTATTCGTCAACACAATGTGTCGCCGTAACCCAATCGTCCCCTATAACGTAACCGCAAACGCGTCAGGCGCATCCTCACCCATTACCCGATTATTATAAAACAACTTCTCGTCTTAGGTGTTAATGCACATTAATTATGAGGGGAGCCTTAAGGAACTCTGACAGAATCCCCTCTTTAGGTAATTTGCCCGTAAGTTATTGTTGCTAAAATGTTTTGTCCTTGTTTTAGATAATTTATTGTATTTGGGAGTCCTTTGTCAACACTGTTGGAAGTGGATTCTGATTTACATGTTCCTCATTTGATTATATTATACCTAACTACTCAAACAAGATCTAACGTAGCTTTTGACATTCTTTAAATATGAAATTTCATAATCAGAAAATTTATTATTTTCGTTTTGTCCGTATCTCTTTAAAAGCCAGTTTCAATCTATAAATTTATTACTCATCAGTGACGAAGGGTCCATACAAGCCGATTCCAATCGGCTTACCTTTTAAAACTCGCCACTGATCCACTAATGTATACCTAGATCATAACATTTTTGTAGAACGGCTTACCTTCGCCATAATTTCACCCCTCATTCAATTTTAGGAGGAAACTAAAACCACAAATAAACATTATAATTTATAATTGAATGCGGTGTTTAATTAAATAGATGATTGGACACCGCAGTTAACTATAAATTATAGTAGAGAAATTATCCTTATGACACTACCTTACCTACTCGGATGTCAAGATAATTGTATCTTGTTTAAAAAAGCTTACGATTTATTTTAAAGCCAAAAACTAGATTCTATAGTCTCCGAAGCAGAGTTACACCTTAAACCACTCAGTAAGATCAAGTTACATCAATGCGAAAATTAATCTTACCTGTATGTATATAAGTGTGTTTCTTCATATCCGACTTCTGATGGAACCTCTTCCCGCAGTACTGGCAGGGGTACGGTCTAGTGTCGGAGTGGATGAGCAGGTGTGTGGAGAGTGTGCTGGATCGCTTGAAGGTCTTGCCGCACTGCTTGCACTCGAACACCTTCTCGACACTGTGCACCGCCCTGGTGGAGGGTCTTTCGTAAGAAACTTAGAAAAAAGAAATTCTGAATACGTTACATAATAAATTGAAGTTTTTAACTTTTGTCCAACATAACAACTGCCTACCTAGTCAAACTATGTGAAAATGTTTACTGACCTGTGTTGGCTAAGGCTAATTTCGTGTCCAAACGTCTTACTGCACATCTCACAAGCAAAAGGTCTTTTTCCATTATGTGATCTTCTCGCATGCACTTCCAGTCCATGAGGAGTGCTGAACATTTTTTCACATTTCACACACGAGTACACATCTCCGATGGGAAGGGGTCTTGACAACGGTCCTTGAGCCCCAAGAACTGCAGCCCTAAGTCTAAGTAGTTCTGGTCCAGCCACAGCATGAAGATACAAATTGCTATATCCTCCCCACCCAGGCAGGCCCAAGCTACCATTATCTCTTAAGAATTCCGCGAACGGTAGAGGGTTGTATAAATAAGGTCTTTGGGGATGCACTCTTGGGGCGTCTGGTCTAAGGAGAACACTCATTGAAAAAGCTTCGGATCTTTTCGGAGGTGATAAGGAATCAGGTGGCCTTCTCGGTGACGATGGTGGAGAATCCACTTCAAGTTCCGGGGACGATGAGCGCACTGATCTTGGTGACTGAGGTGATGGTGCCCAGCAAGGGCTCTCGCAGCGTGACCCAGGTGAAATATTCTCGGTTTTATTAATGTCATTGTGATGGGATTCCTCTTCCTCTTCATTTGTCTTGTCCCCGACCAAACGATTGATCCCAAACTTGATTTCATCTGAAACAGAAATAAATGTAAGTAAACATTTGTATCGCTAGTCGAACCGAAAAGAATTGTTTACTTTCATCACGGGCTCGCTCACACAAGTGTGGTTCTATTGTTTGGCAAACTGCACAAAGGGTATTGTTACGCCCCAGGGCGAGTGAAAAAGCGCAGGTGCCTCACTTGTCACTCTCGATGAAATGAGCCGTATCATGTCGCAGCAGCAAATTGACTTTCATCTGTTCAGCCCCCGGCCAACCCCCGTAATTAACACGTCGGGTCGGAAGAACCCCAACCTTTTTTACAATTCACTAATCCGCGGGCGCGACTAAACAAAACTACTCATTGTTCGGAATTGTAGCATCATGGGTTAGCGTGTTATACGGTATTGAGTTAGGGCGACATTATTATAGTATTTATTGGGCATAAATTGTATTTTTAGTAAAAATTCTAATATCAGTTTTATGTTTATAAAATACAATTTTGTCATGGATAAATAATGACTTGTTGTATGATTAGTGGCAAAAGCATCACATAAAGGTATGATAATAGATTTATATTTCGGATGTTCGTTTATTCAACGATGGCAGATTTCAGCCATTAATGGTACGCTTAGCTTACACTAGCATATGATAATTCTGGTAATCTAGTTAATGTACTTTTCCTTTCCTTCCGATCACGTCTTTGCATGATTATCTACGAATTTATTATCGTCATCGTCTAAAGGATTTCCGACACCATAATCGTGCATCACTAAAACAAATGAACACTCTTAAAGAAATTGTCCCTCCGATAATAAAGTTCATACATCATCAAGTGGCCATCAACGAAGACTCACGCTGTCCAAAAACAAACATCCATCTCTGGCCGAGACAAGTTGCTCTAATGAAGAGCGACCCCTATATCTGAAACGCAGCAGCTGTTGGCATTCGGAGCGGAACCAATCGGCCCGCTTCGGCAAAATTCGGCTCTGACTTCGGCCTCAGCGACCCTCGCATTTCACGCCCGGGCCTCGACAATGGCCAGCAGTTAAGGGTTGTCCCGCACTTGTTTGTTTGTTCCCTATGCGACACGGTTTTATTACCCCATAGTATTTATTACATATTAATGGTTATTTAGATTCATTGTTCCGCCCCGACAGTATGCTCGAATTTATGGCTTTGCAAAATATTGAATAGGGCCCAGAGGTAATGGAGTGAAATTTAAAGAATGAAGGTATTGATCATGAACTATTTCGTAATAAGATGCTACAATTATACTGATTTGAGTTTTTGGGTCAACAATTAGAGCTATTGTTAGACTAAAATTATTGATTTGTAAGCTTTTTGGCAGTTTTGTAATCGATTTAGACGTTACAGTCTTTTCAAAATGATTAAAATGAAATAGGCAATTAATGACAAAGAAAGACTTACCTACTGATAAGTTTCCACCAATACTCTATACATTAACCAATTTGTACCATTTATCAAAATAACCCCAATATACATGAATATAGCTTTAATGCAAAAACCTGCAGACCGGTTTTTTATTATTTTTAATGTGGTTATTTAAGGTTTTACTTTATAATCCCGTTATAAAATATAAAGTGAACAAAGAAGCCCCAAAGTCGATGTGAATAATTGATCAGCTGATTTTTGTTTTGAGAAATGGATATTATTTTTTCAGTTTTTCTAATAATACAAGAAAAACCTATTTCTGTTTTTTTTGTTTTCTCGGTACGTTTGTTTTTGAGACAATACGGCCATTTGAATTTCATAAATAATCAAAGTATTCCCATTTTAAGGTACTTAAAATTAACGGTGTAAAGATCATTAACTCTTTCCTTCACGAATGCACCTCATTGTCATCTATACACCTCATGAATATCATTTAAAACAAGCAAGGCCTACATGCCACTCCGCGGTGTAGTTACGGCATTTAACCGGCAAATTGGATTACATGCCGTCAGTCATCCGCATTTTTTCTTCGCAAACAGTGCATTAGCATCATTACCGTCCGACTATTGCGGGCTTAATGCAATTTTAATTATAAGAGGCGAGGCTTCTGCAATTTGCGCTTGCAATGCATTCAGATTGTTATTTTTCAGGCTTTTAACAAATTAAAAATACTCGCTACTAGGCTCATTGCTCGCAATTTACATACGTAATTATTTCAGATAGCGGAATCGTTTGGACAATCGATTTTCCCTGGTTTGAATGCAATCATTTCCAGCATTATTAACAGGGCTTGGTTTGATTGTGAATAAAAGGTATGTCGAACTCAAATGTACTTTTTTAAGGAGAGTATAAGGGTTGTTTGAGTAATTTATTTTATATCTAATGAGGCTAAGTTGAAGTAAGTTGTGGTGAAATTTATGCAAAAATTAAATGATACTTATATGGTTCTGTTCTTACAAATAAACCTTTTGCTAAACGGAAAAACTAGACAAAAAAATGAAAAAAAAAGCTTGCATTCTACAATATAAGTAGTTTTATGAGAAACTGTATTTTTTAGATTTTATACAAAAATATCCTTACTGAACTAACACTCTTTACGTTTTAACCCCTAAATCTGTATAGGTATATAGTTTTTTTTACCACATACCACATTCATAATTTGGAACCACGCTAAATCATATGTAGAGATGGAGAGTAGAGTCAAAATTCCATGTTTATTACAAACTATTGTCAAAAATGCAAGCTCACGCCGAAATCGTTAATCAAAATAGCTCTAATAAATGTTGAATAACAACCAAACTCATACGGGGAGCGTTGATAATTAGAATTCTTTTAATAAAGTGTGGCGGGTCTAAGCGGCCCGGCTGGGGCTTAAGGGTTGATGTCTCGTGTTCAGCAGATTTATGAGTGCAATTAATTTCATACCAGTTTATGTCACTGCAGTTGTCATTTGGATGTTTATTAATAAAATTAATCCCGTAAAGGCATATATTAGAATGTAAGTTGTTAATAATTTTTCAATATCCAATCTGTTATGAAAAGCCAATCAAAGAGCAGTTACTTATAGCAGCATTTTTATCAAACACTTTATGGTCCACTATTTTATAATATTTTTCAGCTTTAATCTTTAATTTCATTGACATTATGCTTCTTATCTACAAATTAACATTAATATCTTCAAAATAAACACGAGAAGCTTTGACAACATATTTTTTTATTAATTACCTGCCTTCTCGTGCTATTAATTGTTTTTTTTTAATATGTGGAATTAGAATAGAATAGAAAAATATTAATTGAGAACCTGTTACTTTTTTGAAGACGGTTAATAATGTAAAATAAATACTTGCACTTACAGCTAAGACCAATGTACCCACAAATTCCTTTAAGCCAATAATCCCATTTTTCAGGTAATTATTTAAAACCATAAAGTATGTTACTATTAATCTATATTTAAGCAAGCGAAAACAAATTCTATTACCATAGACATAACGAAACGAATCGGATGCAATCAATGAAATCCTATTAAATTATATCATTTAACTGCTTATAAATCAAATGTTATCATTCTTTATTAATGCCATTTATCGCTTGTAAATACATTTATAATCAGTTTATCGATACAAATTATCAAAATCATGAATCCATAAAATAACGACTATCGTCGTAGTATCCTATATTAAAATTAATAATAAAAAACAGCCTTTCTATTGTCTAATTTCAAAATTTATCGCAATCGCTTTCAGGATGGAATACATTGATGCTTCTTTTTGGCACGAATAAAAACTTACCAAAGAAATGCAGCAATGTGTCACATCCATCTGTCAAAAGAAAGCGATTGCGATAGATTTTTAAATTAGAAAAAATTAGCCCCCAGATGAATTCCGCAATTCTAGACACTGTTTTAGTTTCATTCATCCTTTGGTTTTCGAGCACTGTGCCTTATTCTGGTAGTGCGATTGTCACTAGAGCTTCCGTACGCGCTCGGTTTTTATTTCCTGTTTTCCTTCCTAGTGATGGGGTTCCTCGCTTTTCGCCTTGCACCCTCAGCTCAGCTGCAAGTTGAGGTAGTGATAATCCATCACCTGCCTTGCACGGTCTCAACCGTTGGCGAGATGCAGATGGTTAAGCTTGCTCGGCCATCTCCTAACTATTATCAGCCAATAATTTATTGCCGTTGGGCTGTATTTTTTTTTTATTTTAATTTATTTTAATGTGTAATTCAAATAAAAAAATATTTTGATCTGATTGATTGCAATCACTGATCCAGTATGGTTTGAACGGTCAACTATCTACCTAATTTGCAGAATATAAAAAAAAATGAAAATTTAAATTTTAACATTATTTTTTAGAACCGGGAATTCATTATTAGAACCGGGAGCTGCATGTACGAGTATTAATATCAAAATACAATGCTTGCATAGACACAAATTAATAATTTTTTTTAACAGACACTGACATGAAGAACATAATGGAAAATGTTGATGATGACAAAAACCTTATGGGGCATTTACACGGATAAATTTTCCAGGCGACTTGCTATCGAATAGGGCTTTTTATTGAAAATCGCTTGTAAAGCATTATGCCGATTTTTCTATACAAGCTAGGCTATGATGCGCTTTGATGAAATTACCAATATACTATAGTAATTTTATACTGATTGCGTGGGAAGAATGTCATTAAAATATAATGCGGGAGAAAAGAGAGATCTCAATCTCAAGGAGCTGTTTACAGTTATAATTGTTTGACATTTTCCTATTATATGACATTTCAAAGTTAAAGTCAATGAGATATGTATGGTTAATGCGCATCATGGCCCAGAATCCGGCATGATCCTTTAATCGCGAACCTAATTTCAATGCGGTGGCGATTCGATTTTACAAGCGATTGTCGATAAAAAGCCTTAGTCGCCTGAAGTCGTCTAGCAAGTTGCCTGGAAAATTGACACGTGTAAATGTCCCAATAACCAAATAAAGCCAAAGAAAAGAATTGAATGATTTTATTACAATATAACTAACTAATCTTGACTCTGGATTAAGGTAATCAAAGCTATATTTTGAAGGTCTTTACAGATTAGATTTAGTCCATCTTTATGAAAAGTCATGATTGATGAACCATAAAATAATTTGCTGATTGTACCTACGGCTTAAATTCAGTAATGAAACTTCGTTTTTATTTTCCTATTTACTTCTTTTACTTCGTATCGATTTGTAGAGTTCTATGTCAAACAATAACTGTTACTCTCTAGAGGAAATATATTTTATAATAATAATAATAATAAATCACGCTTTATTGCACACAAAACAAAATATTACAGAAAAGAGGACAAAAATACAAAGAATACAAGAGGTGGCCTTATTGCTAAGCAGCAATCTCTTCCAGGCAACCTTTGGGTGTAAAATAAATAGAAAATAAGGAAAAAATAATAATAGGAGAGTGGGTGCAATTTTAAAAAGGGAAGAACAAGTATGTATTTATTGAAAACAAACAATAGTTATATCTAAAGATAAATACAAATAAGATAAAGGAGAAAATAAATAAATAACTAGTCAATCAGAAGAAGAGGAAAGGAAATGACTTCTAACTCTATCTCTAAAGGACTTGAGAGTCTGAGATTTTCTGATGTCCTCTGGTAGTGAGTTCCATAGACGAACAGATTATTAGGTATATATTATTATACTGAAAGAGTAACATCTAAGATAGATTAGATTTCTTCAAATGATTGCACATTCCTTAAACATAGAAAGTACTTATTAAAATATCGTAAACTAGGTACTTAAAACTATTCATCCTTTGATTGTAAAGCAGAAGAAAAAAAAGTTAAAAATCTTGTGACGACCCCGCGTCTAGTGGATTTTTATTACCAAAAACCTAACTACTTATGGTTTTTAGATAATAATAAATCAAGGTCTAATATTTTTATTTTGAGGACCATTCATCTTTGATCTGATGCTCTTTTGCATTTACCGCGCGTGATAAAATATTTGACGGGATATACTGTGGATAACGTAAAGATAAAAAAAATGGATAGATGTGACGTCAAATAAAAACCATCGCTCTACCAAATCGTGACATAAATTACATAACACATTCTTTTATAAAGTTTTTAACTAACTCTTCAGTTTCAGAAAACTTCTAGAATATACATTTACATAGCTTTACTTGCAATAAGGTCCACCTTTTAATTCAAACTTTAAGTATTCTACTCTTAACATTAATAGAAATAAACTCCTAAGTCAATAGAGTTTTATAAAGACAATCATTTTACAATTGATTATTGAGTGCAATGTTTATGGAAGAGTTTTTGGCGATAGCGTGCTAAACTAATCTCGATATCGGCACAAAAGATTTAAATGAGTATTAAGGTATCATTGGCAGAGTTGATAAAGTTTGATAAATCTGGGTACAGAGCGGCAACATCAGAAATTTTTGGAGTTTTATTAGAAAGGGGATTAAAGTGACAACGTCTTGCTCTCCAAAGGGGATTTCTACGTCACAGATATGAAGATGAAGATGCAATGATTTTCAATAAAAATACTGGAAAAAGATGTATGGTTAGAGCAAATTACCTATATACGTGTATCTATACTGTGCATTACTGCCTGTTAAGAATTTACGAGTTTTACATCTTTGAAATTGTATCCTATTTAGCTTAAGTTACACAGAAGAAAAGGTTATCTGTTCTAGGAGCAACGGAATCCCTAAAACTAGGTTTGGAATTGTTAACCTAACCTAAAACCTAATTCCGTGGCATTTAGATATTTTTTATAGGATACGGATTATTAACTACTCTTTATCTTAGAAAGCGTAATTTCAATTCAATGTGAATATCATCAGTATATTTAGTGCCAATGGTCACCCTACACCACACACCACGCCTTGTCCCGATTTCTCTTCTCAATGTTTCTACGAATTATTTGCTGAAACAATAGCGTGTTTCGTGTTTGTGCCGTAAACAATCATAAGACGTTCCCAAAGTCCACTCCAGTAGACCTTATACTGTACACATAAGAACTAAAATTGCTCGTGCTCTTGGAAAAATTGAAATACTGTCTTTGTATGTAAGTAAACATTGACGAAATGTCACGTGCGGTGCCTTTGAGATTAAGGCGCGTTTGATAATTGCAGTCAACAGTCTAGATTTGTGATGAGGCTTAACGATGTTTCCTCAAAGCCGTCGCCTTATTGGGAAAGATTTCACCATGACATTAATTAAATGTTATTTTAGATGTACGTAAGAGCATTACTGTTTTAGAAACCCATGAAATTTTGCATTAAATCGGAAGATTATTAGGCTGTTGTGAAGTAAATTGTGAATGTTGAAATGGTCACGCCAAATAAAGGAAATCAGATAAATATGCCAGATTTTTTAAAGAACAATAGGGGTTAGAAATAGAAACTATATTAGAAACTCATAGTTTAATTTGAAAATATCCAAATATATTGATTTTTCATGCTTTCAGCTTTTGTGACGAATAAATTGAATTTTTGATTCAATGTTCGAATAAGAAACAAAAAACATAATTCTTTACCGTATTCCGTGTCGCATAAACACTGTTTACCTTCAACTCTTGACAGGCAGGCAATTCGAAACTGTATTCTATTGTCATAGGGTCACGCAAAGTGACTTGACCGGTTTAGCAAACAGAGTTGTGAATAACAGGGCAAACATAGATGCCGTGACAGAAACCGGACAAATATTGGTGTTGCGACTTTGCGTGCTGTGGTGTCCTTTGATTGATCGCAGTTTTTGGTTAACGTTTTCTATTTAATGTTTGGTACTTGAGGGTTTGTTTGCTTTTACGTCTGGCTGTATTTTGTTTGCATATGGAAGTTTATACAGTTCTAAAATGAACTGTATTGTCGGTTTATAGGTTTGTCTTTACTTTGTTAAGGTGTTTTTGGTGTGCCTTATAATACAATTACTAATTAACTTGTTAAAAGAGAATGGGTCTCCATTTCGTAGACTCGTCCTAGAAATTGATTACCTGTGAAATTATTAGTACAATTTTAAAATTCAGCCAGAGTTGTGATCTATTAAGGTTTTTTTTTTTCGGAAAATACATCACATCATATTACTTTCGTTTGAAATCAGCGAATCGAAGTATTTCAAACAGTTCGACGACAAAACCTTATCTTGTAACCAATGTTTACATACAAGAGTACACATGTCCAAATCCGATTTACGAGTAGGACGAGGGCAAGGTACGGTGTGCAACATAATTATAGCAAAACCATTATTGGAAAATAAAATTGTTGACAAATGAATTTATGGGAAAAATCATAATTCAGGCATTCCAAAAAAATTAAAAAAAATGTCTGTCGCGCTCACAGGGCCACTAGTGAATAAATCGTGTTGTTTGCTACGAATTTGAGGCACTAGGAAAATATTTTTTATTGGCAAAGAATCGACAGCTAATTTATTAGTTAATGAATTAAAAATGAACTTATTTTAAGTGTCAGTTTTGATTTCTATTACTTTCTATTAACAATTGATTGAACTGGAAATCAAGGCCAATTTTACCATTGTGCGCAAATGTACATAATTCGCCGTTTTTCTTTTCAAGCATTATAGTAGTCAAATCGTTTCGGATTTCAAGCATTTTGGGATTAGGGGTTTTTTTAGAATTTGTCATTTTGACATTCATGTGTTTTAATACTAAGATCGTATAATCCCCGAAGGGAGATAAATATAACGAAAAAATTAGATGGTATCATTTAAACATCATCAATATTCTGTATTGTTTCTTCAATCAATGTCTAAATGATTAATATAATACTTTCATGGGACACTTAAGTAATATTAGCCACTTGTATAATACAGCACTAAAAATTACGTAACAACCTTACCAACGGTACCTTATCACCTTTTATCGAAATTCGTGTTCGACAGAAAAATTACAACGATCATAACACGACAAACGTTTAAACATTCGACAGATACCGGCTCTAGATATCGCACCTTTGTCGCCGCCGCCGGCAAATCAAAGTCATAAAACAAACGTAATTTTGCTGGTGATAACTGAACCGTCGATAAGATATGTCAGCCCCAAATCTGAAGCCATGGGATTTAGGATAGTACTGTTATTAGAATTTTCGATGCTGAATATTGAATATGAGCTGGCCCCCGGTAAATCATTTGGCTGTTTCGGAAGGTTTCGAGTTATTGATGAAGCTAGATTAGGCTTTGTGCATGCCGCTATAGAAGAACTTGCAAAATATGGCCAGTTAACAATTCCGTCTCTATAACTCAATGCAAGTCGAGGGAGAATTTTGTTTTAAGTAGCCTTCCTACTCAATCCCTGAATAAGTCATTGGAAGCCCAAATGAAATGTAAGCTTAGTGATTTTAATATTTAGCTAGCAAAAGCTTTTACTAATTATAATGCTGGCACAGTTTGAGTCGAGTATAGAAAATATAGACTACCTATATCGTATCGAATGGCAATCGTTTGGTTATTGATATCCAATTATAACGAGTATTGCACAAAATAAGACCAATTAGTGAATCTAAAGTTCTAAACAAGCCCAAGATAGAACGCGACGATATTTTATCTGTTACGAATATGTTTGTACGTACGGTCATTTAGAAAATGTATCAATTTCCGCAATCAAATAGACCACGAGTTTACGAATTTACTGCTAATGATTCAAAACTATTATATTGCTCGTGTCAGCAAAACAGTCGATGCTAGTAAAACCTTAGTATACCTATTTTGAATTTAGTTTGTAAAATCGTACTAGGGGTATCGAGACTTACCTCTATGGTAGATGTCTAGACTTTGGCAAGGAGGGGGAGAGGCCAGCCTCGGCTCTGGTCGGCTGGTGGGAGGCCCCCATAGCGACTGGCAGAGGCCACTACGAAGTGCTTCGCTAGCTGATACTCCTGTTGAAGAAGATTTGCTTTTATTATTATGAATACTGAAAAAAATCAATTACAAGATGAAATAACTGACTCTCGGTAATAGGCACAGTGAATGAAGAGTATTTCTATAAGCTCCATAAAGTTAATACACCTAAGCGGAACTAAGTTTATGACACTCTATGGGCACAGAATAAACAAAACCTTTTGTCTATGAACGTGTGTATCTTTATTATCACAGTTTCATTCATTACGTAACAACCGTGATGATAATCAGAATGATACTAAAATACATTATTTAAGAAGTTACAGACATCGATATATTATGAGATACCTTACAGATTTTCTCCGAAATTTGTATTTTTAGTAAATTAGTGCAGTAGTTACCTACTTAATCAAAACTTTTTTCTACGTTTTTTTAAAACTGTTATTAACTTGGCAGTGTCAGCTATTTCAACAATTAATTTGGTCCGCTATGAGTTAATAGGGCACTTCCTCATTCGCGCGACAGTCAACTGACTCATCGGCAGCTGTCGCTCGTCTTTGATTTAGGTACTCTCAAATGTTGAAGTATTCCTCAAAGCGCACCTATTTTGAAACACACCTAATGAAGCGCACCTAAAATATTCCTCGAAACGCACCAAAATATGTAATTTGTTTGGTTAGCCTACATATATAGGTGCGTTTCGAAAAATAGTTTAGGTGCGCTTCATTAGGTGCGTTTCAAAATGGGTGCGCTCCGAGGAATATCTCCAAAGTATTTTCCTATTTACTTCTTTTACTTAGTATCGATTTGTAGAGTATGTCAAACAATAACTGTTACTCACAGGAGGAAATATATTTTATAACTAGCGGCCGCCCGCGACTTCGTCTGCGTGGAAAGTTTTTGCTATCCCTTGGGAACAATACTTTTTTTCGGGATGAAAGGTACCCTATTATGTCCTTCTCTGTACCTCTGACAACGTATATGCAAAATTTCCTAATGATCGGTTCAGTAGTTAAGACGTGAAAGTGTAACAAACAAACAAACAAACGACTTTCGCATTTATAATATTAGTAAGGATGTTTCTTGGAGTTTACTTTTATTTAAAAGCATACCTTAGTAATAATCGATCATTATAGTTAGTGATTGATTAGAAACAGTGTTTTTCCTCTTTCTTTATAACGTCAAAAAGAACAAACCAAATTTTAAGTAGGGTCAGGGCAGATTATGATAGGTAAAAAGGATTCCTTCAATATTCGTTTTTATTTTAGGTAGTATCACAGATTACATAATGTTTCCATAGACAAAATAAAAAACTCCCACTGTATTTCAATCTGTTTTAAACTAGTTACAGCTTAAAAAGGTAGAGTGGGTTTGAAGCATCTTCTTAATATCAATAAATACTAATAGGCCAGTCATCGTAGACACAAAAATCGCGTTAGGTCGCAAAAATTTGCAAGGTTGTGTGTTTTTGGGATGTTGTTAGGATACATACGAATAGTGTAAATCCAAATTTGCAACCCTGAAAGACCTGTGCTCACTTCGTAGTGCGCAAAAAACATCGACGTTTTTCAGTTTTTGGCTCACAACTTCTAAAAAATGCATTCTACGGCAAAGTCGTCTATGACATTTTCAAAGAAGATAAAATTACAAACAATTTGAGTGTAAATTCAGCTCTGAGTATCTTATGTATCTCGAGATACATACTTCAAAAACGGGCCATTTTTGACAAAAAGTTATAAATTTGTAGGAAAGCTAGTCTTTCGAACAAAACATCGTCTAAAATACTCATTCTACGAGGAAAGATATAAGAAATAAAGTTGTAGAACAGTTATTTAGCTCTACTTTAAGAGTAAGAAAAATGCTTAAGGACCAATAATTTTCTTGTCATCAAGTAAAAGAAAAATATTAGAAAATCGGATTTTTCAAGAAATTGAGCTTTGAATGTAAATTGTTATCAACATTGCACAGTTATCTACTAATTATTAATTTATTATCTATTTATACACCTTTTTGTTGTAATTGATGAATAAATACTAGGTAATTGACGTGTTGCGTGTTTTTGTCGCAGGTGTAAGCTGAGGTCTTTCCATCACTTCGCCACTGTGACATTATTAAGAAAATTACGTTCAATTTTATTTTATAGGATAAACAATTTAACGCTGATTGGTGTCTTTCTTACTATTTAAAAGAGTCCTACAAGTCATAAGGCTTCTTTTTTTGAAATTTCCAATTTTTTATTTTATTTTTTACCTGATACAAGAGAACTATTATTAGTGCTAGAGCATTTTTCTTAGTCTTGAATTAAAGCTAAATAACTGTTCTAGAACTTCTTTCTCATGTCTTTCGTCGTAGAATGAATATTTTAGTCAGTATTTTGATCACAACACTAGCTACTATAAATATCAAACTTTTTTTGAAAAAAATACCCAATTTGAGGTGTTGTATCTCAAGATATATATGACATACAGAGCTAATATTGCACTCAAATTGTTGATAATTCTATTGTCTTATGAAATGTTTTCATAACTTTGCCGTAGAATGCATTTTTTTAGAAGTTGTAAGCCAAAAACTGAAAAAAGACGGAAAATTTCGTGGTTCTTCCATCATTTTGCCACTGTGACTTCATTATTGAGAAATTGGCAGCCTACTCAGGCTTCGCTTCGATTTCTTCCCTTGTTTTACCAATAACACCTTCCATAACCCCTAAAAAGAAAACAAATACCTTCCAGTCGGCACCTCCATTTGCGCCAAAAGTCTTTTAATTATAGGAGGGTATTCGCTCGGCTAATTTTTTATTTCAACTAATTTACATAAAACCTTAATAAATAATATACCTAAACCTTTCTCATAAATCACTTTATCTGTTAATAAAAACCGCATGAAAATCCGTGCAGTAGTTTTTGAGTTTATCACGAACAGACAGACAAACGCGGCGGAGTACTTTTTTTTATAATGTGAAGTGTTTACATGTTAAAATTAATTGTATTTAATTTTATTTTGCATGTTATACAGTTTTCCGCTGATTGTCATCTTTTTATCCTTTAAAAGAGTCCTACCGCTCGAGGATTATTTTTTTTGAAAAATCAGATTTCCAATTTTTTTTTATCTGATAACAAGAGAACAATTATCGGTCCTAAAAAGGTTTTCTATATCCTAAATTAAAGCTATATAGCTGTTCTACAACTTTGTTTCTTACGTCTTTCCTCGTAGAAAGAATATTTTAGACGGTGTTTTCTTCGAAAGACTAGCTTTACTACAAATTTAGTCAAAAATGAGCCGTTTTTGAAGTATGTATCTCGAGATGTATATGACACTTAGAGCTAAAATTGCGCTCAAGTTATTCGTAATTTTGTCTTCTTTAAAGATGTCATAAATTACTTTGCCGTAAAATGCATTTTTTAGAAGTTGTGAGCCAAAAACTGAAAAACGTTGAGGTTTTTCGCGCACTACGAAGTTAGCACAGGTCTTTCAGGGTTGCAAATTTGGATTTACACTATTGGTATCTATCCTAACAACATCCCAAAAATGCAGAACCTTGCAATGGGGAGGAAAAGCGCAATTTTATCCCGATAGGTGGCGTCTTGTCGTTGGTACCGAGCCGCCTCAAAGAAACTGTCAAAACATATGGGAATCTCTTGGAGTATTGCACTTTTTAATTTTATACTGAGAAAATGCCGCATTGTTATGGATGTAACTTGTAAAATATTGGAGTTCATCGATTTCCCAGTAACAAAAAAAATAGTGAGCAAAAAAATATCAAAAAAAATATGCTTTTTCCTCGATTTTCTCCTTTGCTGAGCCTGAGAAACATTATAAATCAAAAGGAATGTTTCATTAATTTGATGAAGCTTCGCCAAAATAAAACAACATTTGAATTATAACAGCTTTGTTCTTTAATATTTCAACCTCAGCAGTTTCTAACATATTTATAACTTGGATTAATTTGATAAGTATATCAAATATGGAATAAGCCCAATATTGGGGCCAAACAGAGAATTAATAGAATTTTATATGCCAGAGTCATTCAAGAAACTTAGAATAATAAAATAAATATGATAAAACGGTTCGTGTAATTTTGGATGGTAAAGAAATTCCAGTACAGAAACCTGAAATTACTATTGCACAGAAGGCATCATCAGGCAACTATAAACACGGAAATTCACACTCAGTTGCTTTGTTAAAATTTAAATCATATGCTTCTAATCTGAAATAAAAAGATTACTTGTAAATCTTACACGAAATTTAAAGAAATTTAATGCTTGTTAGCAATTTTTTGTAAGTTGCTATAAACTTTCTTGCCTGTTGTTTTGGCTTTTCTTTTCCATAATTCTTCTTTTATATGAGCTAAAGTTAGCATAGAATACATTGTTTGTCCGCAAAACCGAAAAAATACAATCTAAGAAAGTAAAATCACGTAATACACAGTCAAGACAATATAAGCTCAAACTGACAATTGTTCCAAAGACTGAGCGCCATCTGTAATTCACTTTGCCTTCGCCTCCCCATTTTTGCGACCTAGAATGTTTAAGATGACTGACCTATAAGGTTGAGAAACACTATTTGTTGTATAAAAAGGGTTGCCAGAAAGTGTTTATAGGCATTTAGTTTCGTTTGCCAACCTAGTTAAAAAAAATCTAAAAAAGGCTTCGTAGCCTTAAAGAACATTCAAACTAGCATTCTAGTAGAAAGTATTTCACAAGCTAAAATCTCAATTTTATAATTATCCTGTTAAATTGAACCTTAGTACCTTAACACAGGCAATATTTTATCTTGAAGGAACTTACGTAAAGTGTTAAAGTGTTATACAAATAAGTCGTCCGAGAAATAAAAGATATAGTGTAATACGATCTCTTCTGGATTAAGAAGATCACCGCAATCGATCTTAATGAAACTGTTGAGATATGAAGCGCAAACACCACTTGTTACGGTTTGTTAAGCTACGGAGCTTCCAGTGTCCTCTGGGTTTGAAGGACAATTTCATTTTGACGTAAATGCGTATAAGAGGACTTAGTGCGTTATTCTCAAAATATGACATGGCGGGTTGAGGGTTAATACTATGTATAATAGTATTTTAACTGTATAAGATAAGTTGAAGAGGAGCTCGGTGGCACCTGGCCCAGCGATTGCGGAGGTTAAGCAACGTTCGCAAGGGTCGTTCATGGGATGGGCGCCCAAAAATGTATTAAATCGAGCTTCTCCGTGCTTCGGAAGGCACGTTAAGCCGTTGGTCCCGGCTGCATTTGCAGTCGTTAAACCCACCAAACCGCATTGGGCCCGCGTGGTGGGTTATGGCCCGTCCTCCTTATCCACCCATAAGAAAGGCCTGTGCCCCAGCAGTGGGGACATTAAAAATGGCTGATGGACATAGGATAAGTTGATTCTTAGTTAGATATATGGGCTATGGTTTAGGTTTAAATGACGTCCTTAGCAAGCAAACGAAAAAGCATTTGAATATTTAAAATTTTTCGAACACAAACATTATTACTTGAAATGAACTAAATTTAGACCGAAAAAAGTATTGCACGAACTACAGAAAGCAAAATTATTGACACGTCTAGCACAGCACTTCTTACTTTTCCATAGTTACTTATCTCTTGTGTAGATGACAACCTGATGTTATATCGATTGAATCATTTTAATCGGTTCAGCCGTCTTCGAGTGACAGTGAACCTCCTCCTTTTTTGAAGTCAGTTTAAAATGAGTGACTAATCTTAACACTGAACTTGTATTAAAGTCTTATTTGCGATTCAGTTTATGAGTACGAGTGTAAGCGGCCGGTCAACAATTTGTCCAATTGAATGTTTGCCTTATCAACGAAGTGGTCCGTCATGATTTGCTCGACTTCTGCCCTCACGTATTAGGGCTTCGCAATCACTTTCGAGTCGCATGAAATGTCAGTAATAGTTAACGGTAGATTGATCCTTATAGCATTATTAAATAAATAGACAGTGTAATTTTTTGTTTACAATAAACCTGATTTATTATGATCAACTTTTTGTTGAAAAGCCCTGTATTCATAAAAAAACATGTTCATTTATACATCATGTATCAAAAAACCCTGTCAGATCCTGAAACAAGTGATAGTGTTGCTAATACTGAACAACTTTCTCCAAGGAACATAGGCCGAAAAACTATTTTTTTTTTGCCTTTCCATAGTAAGTAGGTCAGCTGACCAATACATTTTGTATGGGAGTATCTTTTTTTTCGATTTTCGACCTATGTTCCATTGAGAAAGTTTTCAGTTTCAGCAACACTATTCCCTGTTTCAGGATCTGAAAGGGTTTTTGATACATGATGTATAAAATATTGAAACTCTGCAAAGGCAGAAATATTAAATCTGCTGGGCTAGAAACTTTACAAAAACAAACTAGAAACATTCGAAAAAAAAAACGGGTTCACGTTGAAAAACTTTATTTGTTATTTACTCTTTTCCATTTCAAACTTGAAAGCAACTGTTTCTTAAAGTACCTACCGACTGGTTTTAAAATCATAGCATTTTGAAATAAAAAACAAAATACATATTCATTATAAAACACTTTTGCCTTAAATGCAACCAAACAAAACATAACACCATTACTACAAAATACATAATAGCCCTATTACTATAAATTACACAACCAAAATGACTAATTACTTCATGAATTATGTTACTGAGACAATTTATTGAGGAATCTTCAAGTGGATTAAAAGATATGGATCGATAAACATTATCGATATGTGTAGTCAAATAATCAGTGCCAAAGTTACAAGATATTACTTGTTTAATTACATTTATCAGTCACATCAGCTTGTAATGTTGTCAATAGTTTTTTTTCTAGATACGATCATAACGTGATTGAGCGCAGATCATAAAGTTTTAATATTTGATCGTTAGTTTGTCGATCATAATTTTATGTTGTTTTTTATTCCACTTTTATATGGAATTTCTTCAAATATTTTTTTTTTCTCACCAATTTTGTAGTTTTCACTATAAAACTTAATAACAAAGTCCTAAAATTATAATGAACCTTGCTATTACAATTATGTAAAAAGTAATTTGCTCACATTATATCAACAGCTATAGGTATTTATTTCACTTATGACTGGCCTAGATCCTACCTCTATCACTGTAGAGGTAGTCACCGTCACCAAACAACATTCTAGTACCTAGCTTTATTTCTCTAATTCGATTCTTTAAAATTGACAAATATTTTCTAAGGTGGTTCTAACCTTCTTTACCTTCACAGCGTTTATCAAACAACTAAAACACGTTCTGAAATAAGTCCACGGTTGATCTCAACAGGATAAGATCTATAAGCGCAAGGGCAATCAGTGCTGAGGAAGAGACCGATTGGGTGGCGCCAGCGCGGCGAACCAAGCAGGAACTAGGTGACTAGCGGAGGATGCGTATGCACACCACACAGGTCACACTAGCTAATGTTTGCGCTTTGATTCTCTTGATATCAGTGTTTTGTTTTTAACTTTATTTTCCAGCACCCATAGCATGACCACAAAAATACTAAGCATGACCACAAAAACACGACACGTTATGGAGATTTATCCCAAACAGATAACAGTATACAGTAGAATTTGACAGTTGTGTGTCCGTCCACAAATGGTCATAATATGACCATTATTCCGTGTGTAGGTAGGGTTGCCAACCCTACTATATAATATAGTATCCTACTATATTGAGGGCTCGCCTACTATATTTTTTGAAAAAATATATAGTAGGCAAAACTACTATATTTTTTCAAGTCAAAAAATTAAACAAATCAACAAAAGAATATATAATTACTTATATGCACATAAGTAATTGCATCATATTTTTGTGATTAAACACTTGTCTTTATACTTGTTGAATAAATTATGAAAATGTTAGTACTTACTTAATTATGAAAAATGCAACTTCTTCAGAATCCTCCATACAAAACAGCAACCTACTATATTTTTCGCCATCTACTATATTTTTTACACTAAAAATCTTGAAAATACTATATTTGATCCAAAAAAAGTTGGCAACCCTATGTGTAGGTGGCCACGCTAGAGGGGCAGTACCTACTTGTATGAATTAAATAACCATAAGTACATTTTGTTCAAAATTTTAGTAAAAATACGCATACCTACCTATTAATGTCCAATATTGAATGGCTCTGCATTGTATAAACAATATCTTTAACACAGTTATGAATAGCGACAATAATATTTTAAGAATTTGGCTACTCAATTTAATACTTAATGGCTTTCATAATAGTCTATTTCAAAAAGTAGGTCAAAATAGACCAATTTCAGAAGTGAGTAGTTGTCAAATACAACAAGAAACGAAAAATGATAGCCTCCTACGAACGTGCCAATTTGACAAAACTGAATTATGTAATGATACGCGTTGAAATGTTTATGGGAGCAATTTTGTAATCAAACCAATAAGACATTGGCCGGCGACAATATCAATCTGAGCAGAGGAAGAGAGTGATTTCGGTGGCGCCTCGCGAATGCCACACTAGACAGGATGTGATCAGCTGATTGTGACGGGCGTTGGATCTTTTTATTTATTTTCATTTATTACTACACACAGAGTACATACATATTCACACAATTACATATTTATTTTAAAGGCCATAGCCATAGCCATCAACCACAACAACACCACTCTAGCCGTCTTCAAAAACACGTTTCTGCTAGGAACTGCTATAGGTGGATATAGTCTAACTATAACCCTGTTTGGAATTTTTAATATGAGAAAAGTTATGATTTTTTTCTCTAAATAATGGATAACAACAGGCATTTGCTGGATAATACAATAATGTAAAGATATTTTTTTTATCATTTTATGTTTTGTACTGTATCGAATTCTATGGAAGAGTTTTGATGCAATGACTCAAAAGAAATTTTCTTCATCATTTTATCATAGTTTCATGCGTTTTTGTTAGCATAATTTTTTATTCTGAAAGATAATACAAATGGACGAATGTACTAAAACAATCTAAACAATTGAGGACTAACTATTTTAGGACAAATAAATGCCAATCCCAAAATAGCTTACTTACGTAACTACAATAATTGAAAAGCTAACAAAACTCAACTGGAGCTTACTTTCAGGCTCATCCATTTGATCCATTCTATTAATAGCCAAGGACTTTAATAGATCTATTTTTATCAAATAACTGAGTCAGTCGTGATGTATCTTTGTTGCCGATTTTGGAAGCTGAGTTTATCCCATTCCTTTCTTAATTGATACAATTTAATTTTAACTATGGTATTCCTTAATTATGTGAAAAATGACTCAGCAAACCGAAAAACTAATAACAAAAATATTCCAAGACAACAAAATATTATGCTTCAGTTCAAATTGTTCTAATTTTTGGAAACTAGGAATTGTAAAGATTTTTATGGACTTTAGGTACTATCTGATAATTAATTAATTGCCGATTAATTTACAAATATAAAATCAAAAGGTAAAAACACGGTTTATTTTTAAGTAACTCAATCTAACTATGAAATAAGTGCATCTCTTCTCTATTTTAATGAGGTTTGTTTAAGTCCCAAAATCTTGCCTCAAAACCTCATTCTGCCAAAACCCTTGCAGGGTGTCACATGTACTAATTAACCTAAATATTATCAACTTTATACCATGTGACTGTGCAATAAAGGAATTATGAAATCTTACTGATTTCTGGATTTAGAGCTCATTCATAGAATTACACGCGCGTAATTAAATAAAAGAGACTATCTTGTTTACCTACGTAAATAATGAAAATAGTGAATCTACGCACGCGTCTTGCTATTTTTGTGAGTTTGCCGATTAATCAAGATCGATATTTAAAACTATTAATTTTTAACTTTTAACTGCGCCTTCATATTCAGGAACGTGGTGTGATATCCCTATTTCATTTTTAGATATACTTAAAAATTCACGGTGTATAATATAAGGCAACATGTTGTAAGCATCGCCAAAATGTTGTTTACGATCATAAATGTTTAAAACTTTAGCGATGCGGCCGAACGGCGCCTGCGCATTCAGAATCAATGGCCGTCGTCCGGAGCTCATCACTAAATTGTCGTTGACAACGCCAATTGTACCACACCACCACTTCCTGTGCGAAGCGCCGGCTAACGCACAAACGGTTGTTTTGTTCTTCATATTGTTTGTGACGATCTCGATTGTCTGTCGATTATATACTTGTACAAGTAATGATTGTTTTAATTTTATTTAGCCAAGCACTGACCGTGCTTGGCTTTCTCTCACTTGACGTTAAATAACGATAACGTCGAAGGTGGGAGCGTATTTCAACCGGAATTCTCAACTACTGAACTGGCGTTCTTACCTCAACAACAATGATAAACGTCTGATCAGTAGGGACATGTTGTTGACCATTCCACCTCCGATAGGTAGCTCTATTATCGACGCCATTGAATATTATTCATAGTCAAGTACAAGTTTTTTTTTAAACTCTTGATTTTATGTAGAGATCGTTTTATTCCCTAGGTACTAACTACGAATGATGCAGAAATCTGAAGTTAATTACCTACATTTTTCTCAATCACAATCATACTTATCCTCAAATAGGACAAATTATTCGTCAAAATATTACTCCTCTAAAATAAACATTCTCTCAAATAGAATGAATGATCGAAAGGACCTGACTAAATTTGATTATCACTATCAAGAGGACATCGGTGTCCAACTTTATCGTTATGGCTTCAATTGATCGACTAAATCGATTACTGGGCGACAAATTCATTATCATTATATTCAATAAGTAACCTCATTGTCATGAACGCATAAAAACTTTAAAACTGTTCAGTAACTATATTAAGGCTCAAATTTTTCATAAATAAATGAATTGTTTCCATTTACCCACCTATACTTATGTCAAAACCAATTATAGGTAAATTGACGAAAAAATTTTAAGCTTGTTATTTTAAATGAAATTGACAACATTGAAATCAAGAAGGACTACAAAATTCAGGCATACTATCCGCGTCAATTGGTAATGCGCCTGGCGGCCATGATTTTAACCTCAAAAACGAAAAACAATTGTATTTTTTTCATATACCTAGACCCTTTCTTATTGAAAATAAGAATTCAATAATTAATATATTATAATACCTATTAGAATTTTACTGTTTTTTGACATTTTTAGTTGCGGATGACGTTGATGTGTATGTTAATTTGACAAGGTTCCAGCGCATTACCAATTGACGAGGATAGTACTTACATCCACTACAATAGGCTAACGTCTTGTAATGATTCAGAAAAAAATACCAAGAAGGTTGTAAACTTAACACAAGAATACCACCAACATAGGTTCATTTATCAAGTTGAAAGGACTCGCCGACTATCAATTAGGTCCAGTTGTCAAGACAATAGTGCATTGACTAATCATCAATGGCGCTGCCTTTCATTCACTAGAGTTATTATTAAGTAGTGATGTGGAGGAAATCGGTCGATATCGGATGAATAGACAGTGAGGAGAGGACGACCTATTTTTAGGTTTGAACGGAGTGCATCGTTTGATAGTGTTATATGCGATTATCATGGACTTAGATCTTGCTTTTTAACCGCCGACGCGAAAAGAGAGGGGTGTTATAAGTTTAACGTGTTTGTGTGTCTGTGTATCTGTCTGTGGTATCGTAGCTCTTAAACGGATGAACGGATTATCGTTTAGTTTTTTTCGTGTTATAGATAATTTTATCCCGAGTGTTCTTAGCCATGTTTAATGCTGTTTAGCCGTTTGAAGATCATCAGCTCTTTTCTAGTTGATGAGGGGATCTGACTAACTTCCTTATGTCCGATCGATTCGAAATTTGGTACCGTGTGTCGGGGTTTTTTTTTTTTATTTTTGTTATAAAAAAAACTATTTTGAAAATAAGTATTTTACATTTTGTATTTAAATACTTTTTTGAAAATCATTCTGTATTTTTATTCTATTGAAAAGTGTATATTTGCAACTCTGTGAAAGGAGTATATCTTTGTCAATGTTATTTTTTGTTCTAGAAATTTATAGAGAAGAGCCTTTTTAGGTTCCATGCATTTTTTGACTAATTTAAAAAGTTACAAAATAAAACTAAATAAAATGTAACGAGGCACCACAAAAGTTATAATAAAAAATTCCGAAGAATAAACTCAAAATCAATTTTTACCCCTGGTGGGACTCGAACCCACAATCCCCGGCTTAGGAGGCCGATGCCTTATCCATTAGGCCACAGGGGCTCTGAGTGAGAGTGACCGAAATTAGTTTCGAATTCGATACGGACGTTCGTCCGTTTCAAGTTATTTGTAAACCCAAGCACAAAGAAAAAAGCTTTTTGAACGAAATCAAAGCATAGACTTATTATATTACTTGATAAAGATATTTTTTATCCAAAAAAGTACTTATTCATGACTAAAAACTACACTAGGTTTTTTTGTACCTTAATTTTATTTATCGATACAAGTAGACTTGTAATAGCGACTCTACAGATTCGAGTTCCTAATCCCCGGTGTCATCTTTCGCTCTCTTGGGTGGTCATGCGGAGCACAGAGCATTATTATGAGCCACAGAGCGCATTGAGTGACGACAATCTAGAGAATTCAAGCGAAATCAATCCGGGATCAATGGATGCAATTAGTGTTATTGCACTTAATGATGATAAGCGAGGAGTTGATAAAGTGCATGTGGCGGATGATGAAATAGTACATGTTGTTGGTGATGATTTGTTTGGTGATGGCGATTCAAATATAGAGCCGAATACAGTAAGGTAAACATAACTCACCGGAAAAAAAGCTGTGTGATTTCTTGACATTGTTGCATATAAAAATATAGTAACAAATACGTGACGAGAACACGGACGGGACGGGATGTGGACGGAACGGGGGAAAATGTATCGTGCACTGCACGTCTTCTGCGTCCCATCCGAGTTATTTTCCCGTCACGTATACAGCGACCTTTACTTAGGAAAAAGTTGATCTTTGAGTGTCTAAAAAACGCACAAGTATAGTGGATTTCCTTAAAGGGGACTACGATTGTCAAAATTGTTGGAAAATATATCTAAAATGAAAATTTTCCATTCAATATTTATGACAAAACTAGAGACCGTCCGCGACTTTGCCCTCGTGATCAGTTATTTCTCTATCCCTCGGGAACAGTACTTTTTTCGGTATGAAAGATACCGTCCTTTTCTGTACCCCTGATAACGTGTATGCAAAATTTCATAGTGATCAGATGAGTTGTTAAGACGTGAAGGCGTAACAAACAAACAAATAAACGGACATTAGCATTTATAATAACTAAGGAATAAGGAAGGATTATGTAAAGGTTTTTGAATTTTTTTTTTCACTATCTAATTACTGACATACAATAGAAGACTAGTATTCTATGCTATGCTATGTAAAATATTTAGCATTCTTCGCGATGTCCATAAAATACTTTTCGAGATTGCAATAAAAATAAAAATCATCGTTAATCATAAAGGCTTATCGAAATGATGCAACGGTTATGCATTTGAAGAATTCGTTCAAAACAAGCAGTTAACAGAAATGCTTAAAGTGTATAAAGAAAACTGTACTCATTATCGTTCGGTGACAGGCAGTCTACCGAGTATTCTCTTATCAGGTCAAGAACAGAGCCCTTTTGTACCCAGACCCAACAAATAAAAGGCACGTTCATTTTTATTTGCAAAACTACGACCTGCTAAGGTCAGATCTTGATATTACTACTTCCTGACTTGGAATTTTATTAACAAACCCATGTTTTTTGTTTTAGATAACAAAGTTTCGTATTAATTATATAAAACTTATAATGCTTTCTCGGTAACGTAACTAATGGAGGAAGTAGCTGATTACGACGTTTAATAAATTCAATGGTAATATTAGGAACTTGGTTAGCAACTGTGGCGTTTCAAATGGTAGGTATTTACGCAATTTTGGTTTGGAATTGAGTTTAAATCGTTTCGGTAGGATTATTAGGGAAAAGATAAGCAAAAATATTCAAATAATATCTGAACTGGATATGGTTTCACATGGACATGGTTATACATGGTAGCTGTTTAATAATTATGGTTAGACACTTTTGTATCAAAATATAAGAAATGGAGAAATGCCACAAACCTTTAGGCGCATATAAATAAATTAATAATACATAAAATATTGTCGACATTCACAAGGGGCGAACTTTCATATATTAACTGCATTTTTCATTTTATTGTACAGTCAACGCCAAAATGATTTGACCATCCAAACCAACCAAAATACTTAATCATTTTACTGTCTGTTCACCATGTTCACTCAGTCCATTCATCTAAACTCCTACTTTCCCAGGTACATCTATCCAAGTAACCGATTCTCTCTAGCTTGTTGGCATGGAGTTATCTTCTGACCTTAACTTCGGCATCGCCGAGTCCAAGGCTCCAACTGCAGCTAGGAAGCTGAGCATCCTAAATAAAGTCAAGCGGTCTTTACGCCATGGCAGATTTTAACCCTTTATAAAGCTCAAGTCCGATCTTGCATAGAGTACTGCTGCTACCTTTGGGACGACTCGGCGAAATATTAACTTGCTGCACGGGAGTCGGTGGAACGCAGAGCCAAGAGATTAATAGGCGATGGAGAACTGGTAGATAAGCTAAGCTTAACAGTTTAGCTCACCGCCGAAAAGTTGCTTGCCTATCGGTTTTTTATAGATTGTACTTCGGCGAGTGTGCTCAAGAGCTGCATGAGCTCATTCCACCTTCTTCTTTCTGCCACCAGCACCTTCATCTTTCAGACATCCAGACGCACTGCGGGTTACCACCTGTTCTTGGTTGATTTACCTTTTCTGCGTACGAAACGCTACTCATCATCATTCATAATGTGCACAGCTATGGAATGGAATTCCCTGCCGCAGTCTGTGTTTCTGAGCGCATACAATACAACCTGACTCTATTCAAGGCCAGAGTGAATAAGCACCTTCTGGGCAAGCTCGCTCCATCGAAGACCCTGTCTTTGCTTTTGGGCTAGACTCGGGTCAAGAGCAAAACCATTAACTATTAAAAAAAAAAGTAAACCTATGTAGCGCCTATTTTGTATAAAGGTTATTAGCACTAGTATATTTGGTACAATATAACTTGAACCCAACCATACAGACAATGAGGCTTGCGCACTAAACATTTTTGTACCTAAAATTGCTTGCTACTGCGTAAGTCATGACGTGGTACTAAAATTTGGGTCAAGTTATTTGCATCTACTGTATGGCAAAGAAGCAAAATTAGGCAACTTCCAGAGCTAACACTTTTTTCAAAATTTTCTTCAGCTCAGTCTAGCCATGGATGAAATAAATTTGTCCATGGTCTAGCTTTGCGTCTGCGCAGTCACTGTCATTCTGAACTAGATCAGTTCCCACGGAACACAGCTCCTACGCATGCTCTTAGTCATACTTTGTCATCGTATAATTGGTCCACAGATCTACGAGTGAATTAAATCGTGGCTCGCCAGTTGGACTGTGTGAACTTTTTTTGTAACTAATGCTTTACGACCTTGGCAATGAAACAGTTTCGGTTGATGTTCAGTGTGCGAAATGAGTTGTCAAACATATTGAAGGATTTGTGAATGAGGGCTTTTCAAAATGACAAAGAGCTGTAGGCTCGATAGTGACGTTAATAAAAATGTATGTATCAATGTATTTTTTTTACTAAGCTTCGAATAGTACTCAGGTAGACAGGCAGATGTAACCCTAAAATGTTTCTCTTTGGGCAGATGTCAACCAGCGATCGCATACTTGCCTCTTTGGTACAGGCCGTTTTTTTTAAAAGCCTATTTTGACACTTCTCTTTCCATCAACGCCATCTAGTGAGGCAAATAGTTACTATTTTAATTTTTTAATGTCACTATAAAAAGCCCTCAATATAGTTTGTAGGACATAAATCCGATGGTTTCTTAAAATATTGGATGTTAATGTTAAAAATTAAAGTGTTGATTACAGTGTAGCGAAAAAGATACGTATTTCATTAACCACATTGACACGAAATCAGCTCGACATAGAATGTAAAAACCGCTCACGCGCACAATTGCGTCCAATTGAAATATTCTGCCCTGAGAAAACATTCAATCTCGCACAATTAACACCTCTTAACCCGATCCGCTGTTCGCACGACAATCAACCCAGTACTGTTTAATCGCCCCGTTTAGATACAACGTTTGAACAAAGGCTTTTTGAATGAAAACACTTTTGTTGATAATTATCTTGTTATACTTATTTCGATTTTCAGGGATATTTATTTATCTGCTATTCTTTAAAGTGCTGTCGCAGCGACGAATTAGATGCAGCTAGCGTTTAATTCATCGCTGCAACAGCGCTGTATGACACTAGTAACTCTTTGGAAGTTAGGTATAAACAGCTCGAGGAATCGAAGACTAAAAACAAAATTGCATTAACAGAGAAACGCGCGGGTGTGCCATTCGACGATACCGAGGGTCGATTTCAAAAAAGAATCACGATAGTCGGACGCAATTCGCCGTTCAATTTACTTGATACTGAACCTTATTCATGAGTGAATAGTGCAACGGAATGGGACGAATATCGTACGCTTATCGCGATGCTTTTTCGTAAAAGGCCTTCAGCTTTGGCAGTCCCATTTTTTTTTTCATAATTATGAAATTAAATTAAAATGTCTTCTATAATGCTTGAAAGATGAATAAAATCAGTTCGGTAACTGATGCTCGTGGGACTGATTGCGAAGCTCTTCGAATTGAGGTCAAAGTCGTTTCGTATGGTACCTACTCGTTGCTTTATCGGTTCACTTCAAGACCATAATAGCTGAAGACCGCCGATTAATTAGCGTTTTATTTAACTATTATAAAATAAAGTGAGTCAGTAGCCTATTTTTAATTCAATTATTATAATTATACAAAAACAATATGTTATTGCTGCCTGTTTTTTTTGCATTATTTATAGTGTAGTTTTAAAAAGTTTCCTTATGAGCTTGGCTGGCATCTGAATTTTAGATTAGAATTAATTTAGATTACAGGTATAGACTATAGACAAGTTTCGAATTAAGCGTCGGAGCAAAGTCTTTGACATTCAGTTTCCTCCAAGGTCCTAAGCCGACAATTTTTTAATCTAAATCAGGCCGAAATCCTTAATCGGCAGCGGTCCCAATCAATTCCATTGGCAATGATTCACCCGGGACCCACTCATTGGTCCGAGCTGCGCGCGCGCCGATTGAAGATCGCCGCCTATTTCGCAAGGCACAGGAAGAATCTAATGAGGTTATGATTTAAGGGTCAGAAGTCTATTAGGCGGTTGTTGGAATGAATGTAGTTGGAAAGATTTTAAACTTCTTGATAAGAGCCGATAGCGGTTTTCCGTGCACACACACATAGAGATGACGTTCATGCAATCTTGGGTTAAACAAATGACGGAAGAACAGAACAATTTTTTCCAGTACCCAAAGGGTGAAAACGGGACCCAATCACTAAGGCTGAGTTGCACCACCTAACTATAACGATAACAAGCTTGTTAAAGTACCGGTTAAGCACAAGTTAGCTAGAAAAAGAGGTTGCCAGCCAGCATGATGTCCTTTGACAAGTTTGTCGTGACAAATAGGTAGCATTATCATTTGATGATAACCGTAACTTTGACAGCATTTTGGTGCAACTCACACTAAGAATACACTGTCCATCTGTCTGTCTGTTCTTATGAATCGTGATAGCTAGACAGTTGAAATTTCCACAGATGATGTATTTCTGTTTCCGCTATAAAAACAAGTACTAAAAACAGAAACAAATAAGTGGGGCTCCCATACAACAAACGTGATTTTTTTACTGTTTTTTGCTACGGAATCCTTCGTGCGTAAGTCCAACTCGCACTTAACTGGTTTTTTTACCCCGTAACGAAAGACTAACATTTTCATACGTCCTTTACATTTTGTTATTATTATCTAAGTTTATTAAAACTTGTTGCTTTTACTAATAATAGTGGGATGTTTACGCAACTCTCTGTATTTTAAATGAGTTTGAATTTAATTTTAATTCCTTAAAACTAGTTTTAAGTAATTGTGCGAGCTAGCGCAAAGCGCGAGCGAAGCGTCTCCGTTTCAGCTTGGGCAAAAATGCTTTCGTATGTCTGTCCGGCTGTCCGCTTGTTCTCCTCTACAGGTCGCATTTCTCACCCGATTTTCTTGAAATTTTGTCTTTTTCGGAAAGTCGCAGAACAAACGTTGTGGTTAATGATGTTCTACTCTACTCCTGCGAGGTTGTTGGTGTTTTACAAATAACCCATTATTCTATTCTATTCTACTTCTTAAGTTTGCATGGCATTGAAAACGATAACACGCCGCGCCGCCATAAACTAATAGTAGTGTGTATTCTGTTAAAGTTAAGGTTATTTTTAACCGACTTCATCAAAAGGAGGAGGTTCTCAATTCGATTGTATGTTTTTTTTTATTTTTTTTATCGTTGTTCGCGCGTATCTTCGACATTTATGGACCGATTTTGATGATTCTTTTTTTGTTCGATTGAGTTTGCTTGCGAGATGGTTTTTTTTCAAATCGGTCAAGTAGTTTTCAAGTAATCCTGAAAATACTATCATTTTGCATCAACTACCTTGACGACTTTCTTATTTATGAACCGAATTAGATGATATTTTTTTGTTAGATAAGGGATACCTTAGTGTAGTCTTTTTTAACCGACTTCAAAAAAAGGAGGTTCTCAGTTTGATCCGTATGTATGTATGTTTCTCCGCGATTATCTCACGTTTGGCTGAGTTGTTTTTTTTTACCTAAATAATATACCTAATGCATAAGGTACTTACACTAAAAATAAAAAAAATAAAAAATTGTTTAAAAAACAAAAAAACCGACTTCAAAAAACCTGCCTATAAAAAGCAACAAATAATATTTAAATCATTAGATAGGCATTATCATTGTTTTAATAAAAACACGTCTATTGAAGTCGGGTGGGGCTTTAAGGCCTGGGCACACCGGATGCGTAGACACGCGCGTGGTCACGCGTGCGTGTACACGCGCGTAGTTACGCACGTAACCCCCTGACACACCGGGTTACGCATACGTCTACGCTTACGCATACGCATACGCAACGCAGCCTGTCCCCTGCGTACCCAGCGGGCACACCGGATGCGTAGACACGCGCGTGTACACGCGCGTGGCTACGCACGTAACCCACTGACATATACCCAGCCGCTGCGGCAGCCATACTTTTTATGTTTGCAATTCCTGTGCACGATGTCTGATGATGTGATTCAAGAGTGATTCAAGAGGAAGGTTTATAATTATGTCATCGTGTCAAATTTAGTAGTTTTTGAGTTTATCGCGAAGCGCATACAGACAGACAGACGTGGTGAGGGACTTTGTTTTATAATAATGTATGTAGGTAGTGATATCAAGCAATAGATGACTAGTTTAAATTCATAGAAGTGACGAAGTTCTCTATTTGTAAGAAAAAAATTAAATTTCATAGGTGGGTCCCGAACAAAACAACTGAATGCGTAGTCACGCGCGTGGTTACGCGCGTGGTCACGCGCGTAGTGACGCGCAGGAAAGATACGTGCGTGTTCGTATTTGTTCGGTGTGACGTCCAATAGGGAATGCCATTGAGTACAACGTCATCAATGCGTTCCGCTCTGCGTAAGTACGCAGCCTTGTTGTCTCATGAGAGCTGCAATGCGTAGGGTTACGCATCGGTCTACGTGCACGCGTACGTTACGCAAGCGGTGTGCCATATCTCATAAAGTTTCAGGTATTACAACGTCATGGTACGTCTACGTGCACGCTTACGCATACGCTTACGCATCCGGTGTGCTGGAGCCTTTAAGAATAAAAAGAAAAAGTTGTACTCCAGCCCCACCCGACTTCAATAGACGTGTTTTTATTAAAACAATGATAATGCATATCTAATGATTTAAATATTATTTCTTGCTTTTTATAGGCAGGTTTTTTGAAGTCGGTTTTTTTTTAACAATTTTTAAATTTGAGATTTTTGCATTAACAATGCTATTTTTATACAATACTAAATAATATACTAGAAAAAATTCGACTCGTACCAGATCAATTCTCGGACGGGAATCGAACCCGCGACCTTTGGATATCAGGTCCAATGCTCTGACCGCTGAGCTACCGAGTCACTAGTGGTATCGTCGAATTTCTTCTAGTATATCCAACTCTTTGGTACGCTGCTGCGTTATTTCACCAATGTGAGGAATTAACCTCGAAATTCAATCGAAATATCTTTCCAGATATTTTGACAATTGATTAAGAAATTTGTGATTTTTGCATTAACAATGCTATTTTTATACGGGTTCGATTCCCGCCCGAGAATTGATTTATTGTGGGTCGAGTATATTATTTAGTAAAGAATTCATCTCTATCATCAAAAGACTAAAATAAAATAAAATAAAACTTTTAAATATACCTACAATAAATCAGTTATTGGAAAAATATTTCTTTTTCATCCAAAACATCTTTCCCCAAAACATCTTTCCCCAAAAGTGTGCAAAATCTCTGGTTGAAACGTAAATTCGACCTTATTCAAAACCCTCCCGAATGTAAAATCCGTGTGCAGAAACTCGAGCAATCAGCTAATCAGCTCAGTCAAAGGGCATGTTAATATTGTATTCTGGTATTAAATCTCCTTTTATACGGAGAAGGATTTGGCAAATTTACCGCCACGTGTCAACCATTACCCTAATGGAGGCCCTGGAATCTTCAGAGGTACAACCGACGACGTGTTGTGGGTGACAATGTCAATTAAAATTAAACCCTAACTTTGATGGGTGAAGAGCTTAATGTGACGATGACAAAGTGTTCGATGAAAGTTAATAATGAAGCGGTTTTAATTTTGTAATGAGTGCAGTAATTTATTCGGTTATTTGACAAATAGTGTTGGATTAGGGTCCCAAATTATTTCTCATAATTTGAACGAAATAGTTAAAAGTTTATTAGTAGCGAATACAAAGAAAACCATAATTAGTCATTATAATGAAAAATACATGTTGATATATTTAAAAAAAAATGTAATACAATTTTTTTTCACCATATCATAGAAGACCAAAAGCTCTGATTTGATAGAAATAAAAAACAAGTTAAAAATTAACTTACTTGGATTGCGAAAGCCGAATTTTTCGAATTTTGATAAAAAGCCGGAAATTCTCATTACCTACGTCTGTATAAATAAATAGTTAAACTATGTATATGATCAATGTTACAATTCTAACGGTTCTTTATTAGATTAAAGAAACAGGAAAACTTTGCATTCCTCTATTTTTACGTTAATTAGGTAAAATGTGGTTAAGCTGAGGATAATCTGTTAAAATTATCCTACTAATATTATTCTACTATTCTACTACTAATATTATAAATGTGAAAGTTAAAGGGTTTAGATGTTTGTTACTCAATCACGCAAAAACTACTGAACGGATTTGGTTGGAATTCAGCATACGTATAGCCTAGCCTAGCCTAGCACGTAAGTATTTTCGAAATGAGTGGCGCTGCTTTCGTAATCCTTACTGATATCTCAGTGTGTTCACTTTGCTGTCTTTAAACTACTCAACCGAACATTATGAAATTTGTTTGTTCCTCAATCACGCAAAAACTACTGAACAGATTTGGTTGGAATTTGGCACACATATAACTTAGCCTAGCCTAGCCTAGCACGCAAGTATTTTCGAAAAGAGTGGCGCTGATTTCATGATCCTTACTAATATCTCAGTATGTTCACTTTGCTGTCTTTAAACTACTCAACCGAACATTATGAAATTTGTTTGTTCCTCAATCACGCAAAAACTACTGAACGGATTTGGTTGGAACTTGGCACACATATAACTTAGCCTAGCCTAGCCTAGCACGCAAGTATTTTCGAAAAGAGTGGCGCTGCTTTCGTAATCCTTACTAATATCTCAGTATGTTCACTTTGCTGTCTTTAAACTACTAAACCGATCATTATGAAATTCTGCATACTCACAGGCACACGAGTACCCTTTCAGCCAGAAAAAAGTACTTTTCCCGAGGGATAGACAAATAATTAACCACGCAGACGAAGCAGCGGAAGGCCACCAGTATTAAATAAGATTTTTAATAATCATCCATATGATTTAACGGTATGTGTGGGAAGTTTAAGTCGGATGCTGTCAAGGGCGTGCGATTTTATGTCGTTGTTTTGTCGCGAATGACATGTGTTGCTCGTGTGTGACGGCCTTTTTGTATTTATTATGTAACTTGCGGATGTAGTGTTACGAGTTCACACATTAAATTATGGTGCAAATCTTTTTGGTTGTTTGGCTGCCACTTTTATGATGGGAGTTTTATTTTTAATATTAATTTATGACTTTGAGACGATATCTGAGTTTGTTTTTATCTGAATTGAGAGAGCACTAAATAAAAGTTATTTAAGCGTGGGTACTTCAATTTTTCAACTCAGAAACCGGCCTTATGGCTGGATTTATATCTTTGAGTTTTTAACTTAGCGAAGTTATTTGTATCAATTTTCCTCAATTTTTGTTAAAATCGAGAGTAGTAATATTCTATCACTACTTTGCATTTCAATTCTAAATAAATAGTGAATAACTATTGGAGCGATTCGCAAATAAATACATATTTTTAGCAATATTTATATTATCAATAGTACAGACTCAATATACAATAGTAAAATAAACTTAACTGTGAAAATAAAAACATAACAATTTTAAAAGAAAAATATATATCAATGAAGTGTATAAAAGCTTACGTATTCTTTATTTGTAAAAGCATTATTCCAACCCCCTACTACTCACGTAGGGCCAAAATATCCCCAACAATACTAAAAGCGGTAAAAATAAATCGGTTTCCGAATAATCTTGCCATGACGTGTCCCCAGTAATTCATTTAGTGGAGCGTGCACACTGGCAATGGGGCAAATTAGATTTACATCGGCAATGATGGATAGGGCCTAGATCTGAAATTGTGACGGAAAATCAGAGAATTGGAGGTGCGAATTTGTTGCTGTGGTTACGCTGTGACTTTATTTTTGTAAAAAAAAAATACAAATACAAAATGCTATTTAACCTTCTGCCCTGTGAGTGATCACCATTGTTTTTGAATTTAACGAATATAAGCAATAAAATTAAAGTTTTCAACGCCCTTTTGTGGAAAGACCTAATATTATTTTTTTGGGAAAGTTGGAAAGATATAATCAAAATTTTCATTACTTTTCCCAAATTAAAAAACCGAAGGAAATTATTGTAATATTAAAGGACTTACAAGAAATTTAAATCACAAATGTAAATAAATTCTACACAATTAATATTTAGATTTGTTACTTGGAATATGTTTAATGATGTATTTTTCTTTAATCAATTTATATGAAATGCAAAATTTCAGAAATATTAGTCATTATTATGTACACAAACGATAGTTTGATGATGAGATTGGTGTAACTTTTTTTTCGAAACTGCAATAAAAACAACATAACTGATTTATAATGATGATCCTAACATCTTTAAAAATATTAATAATGATCTCAGGATATTACTACTGATTCCACAAAACTACACAAAAATCAATGTTCTCGTATGTAACAGGAGTGCAGAAATAATGGCAAACTTAATAATGGCCGTGTTCGATCAGGCAAATCCGATTACGGCTGGGATCAGATGTCTCAACTTGGTACGGAAAAATTATTAGCAATCCGGCTTATAGATATCCTCTATGATATTAATTGTTTTGCTATCTGAACTTGGATATAAGAGATTTTCTCCTCTGGTTAATTGGAGATTGCAATGCAACATAATAAGTATTTGTTACTAGATTGGATTTAATTTCCAGAAGCTAAATTAAAACGGTTGTAAAATATCTGATATTTTCCACTTGTTCTGTCTATGACAATTAATAAGAAATAATAACATTATTAGTACTTAAAGAGGAAATGAAGAGGTGTGAAATAGATTCTTTGAATTTTTGACTACTTAAAAAACAGGTGTATAAGATATTGCTATTTGGTTAACTATATGCTTAAGCGTTTTATGTAACAAAAATATACTTAGTTATTATTATTTTTGCAATTTTTTGTACTATTTTGTTATTTAAATATTTATCTAGCTTTTGCAAGTAAGAATAATCACAAACACGTAAACTTACTTTTTTTAAAAGAAAAATAATTTGTAGAAAATAAAAGCAATTGCGCAAAACAAAAGAATACATTTTCCTAGTGCGCTGTCATTTCAAGAATTAACACCCTTAACACTTGAATGTTCAAGAGGGTCGATGGGTAGGGACCGTGGATTACATTTATGGTGTTATTGTCTCCACTCGCCCCGTCCAACACCGCTTTTTGCCCTTTTTAAGCTTTGGGTTCATTTGACCCACTGTTTTGGGGAATCCTTTGATTGTGATGCATTTTAGAGTTTGTTCAGAGTTCTTTTGTTTTAATTGAGTTTTTATTTGCCTTGGAATTCTTCTTTTATACATTTTTATTACCTGAGGCCCTACTCAAATGGCCAACATTCTATCCGTTTGAACGCTACGCTTAGTATTAAGCTTTGAAATAAGCAGTAAACTATTAAATTACTTGTCGTAAGCTTGTCAATTCCATACAATACATCAAAGTCTGTGATTCATATAAGTTTTCGACATGTGATTTAATCGTCTATTGCTCATATTTAAGCTTTAAAAGTAAGCGTAGCGTTCAAACGAATAGAAAAGTGGCCATTTGAGTAGGGGGGCAGAAGAGTTAATTCTTCTTTTTTATCAACAAGAAGGAAATTTTTTATGAAAATTAATTCCGTTTACTAACTTTTTACAAGCTTTAATTTAGTTTAACTTGTCTAGTGTTTTTAACCGACTTCAAAAATTTGAAAAGGATGAGGTTATCTATTCGTCGCGTATATTTTTTTTTATATGTATGGGAGGTCAGCTCAATGCGGCCATAGGAGGCAAAGCGGCCATGCCATATTTCTCGGCAACTTATAACGATAGTACAATGTTTTATGTTCTGGTGTGCAGCAAACCTACCACCCCGCCCCGAGCAGCCACTTGGTAGTGGTCGGAACCAGCATGTGGCCGCAGCAACATGCAAAAGATTTTTGTTCATTTTGTTAAGAAAATCCAGGGTAAAACTCAATTTGTTTTGATCAAAACTCTATAAAACTCAATGTTTTTATTTTACGTCTATTATTGCTTATCTATTTGGCTTTGTTTGTGTAACATTGGTTCCGACATGAGACAAATGTTATGAGCACAGTTAATTTTTAAAACAAAACGGTGGGAAAAGGCAAAGCGGTCCGGGCAAAGTGGCCAAGTGCTTTGCCTAGCTGTTAAATATTATAATTTAAGTAGAAGAACTGTTGGAAGATAAGTATGAGAAAATTGTTGCGTACCTATAACATAACTTAAATAATTATTAATTTAATAATTAAAAATAAATTTAGGAAGTATTCAAAGATTCTAAGACTGTAATAATAAATGTCTCATTTGAAACTTAAGAACATTATTTTTTTCATTAGTAAAGTTTTATTTAATTTATTTTTGGTCTTCTCGTTTTTTTAAGCACGATGTCTTTCAACTTTAAATGAATTTCTTGTAATCTTTTGGAATGACCACTTTGCCCTTACAGCCATGGCCGCTTTAGGCGCTCACTTGGGCAAAGCGGTTTTTTGACAAGTTTTCGTAATTTACGAATTAAAAGAAACCATTAAAGTTTTCACGGAATGCGATTACACTTTATAAAAGTTTAATAAATTCCCTATCTATTGGTATAAATTACTTTTCCAAATTCTGTTTTTAACAGCATTTTTTTAAAGTCAAAGTTAAGGTGGCCGCACTGAGCTGACCTCCCCTACACCGATTACTCGAAGACGGCTGAACCGATTGAAATGATTCAAACGTTTTAACATGAGGTTTGTTTCCAAGTTGGTCCCATTTTTTGAAATTTTGAAATCGGTTCAGTAGTTTTCGTTCCCTTTTTATATGAATTGAGACGGATTTTCAACCATTACTTTTTTTGTTTAGGAACCGATTTAGATGATTCTTTTTTTGTTTAAAAGAAGACACCTTAAGAATAATACCGTATTAATTTCATTGGTATTAGACTATGGGTTTTGAAGATACACGAGGGAACTCCTCAAAATCAAATAGGAACTGTACAGTGATTGAAATATTGGTAGGTTTATGACAATCAAAAACAAGTTAAGTACCTACCTATTGTAAATTCAACTGGATTTTTAAAACCTTGAGACATATAGTTCCAAAGAATATGTCGATAAGTGCTGGCATATCTAGAAATCTATTGAACAAAATATATCTCCCTGGTTCAATCCATAATAATTTACTGCATTCCTGTATGGGGCGGCGCACTTAAAACGCGTTTCCTGGAGGTCGAACGAGCCCAGCGTACACTATTGAAGATAATGTACTTTAAGAATAGGACTTTTTCAACACAGGAGCTTTACCAAATAACCAATTTACTATCTATACGTAAACTATACATCGTGCACATTATACTAAAAAAACATAAAAACATAACCTTTAATCCAGCTAATGAGGGTAGAAGGGGAAAGAAAAATGTGGTACATCTTCCTTATAATAAAACAATGTTTGCAAAAGCACAGTACGATACACGTTCAGCATATTTATATAATAAAATAAATAAAGAGACATATATATATAATAAACCTATTTACGAGTGTAAATCAATATTAACAAATTGGATACAAAATTTAACCTATATTGAGATAGAAAGTTTATTGGAATATATAAAGTAAATCAAAGTAAATTAATATACTACTTATATATAACCTTATTTAAATCTTTAACATAGAACCATTTAATATAGAATACATACATAAACATACATAATTAACATTAGTAAGTACTTATCTTTAATTTATTCTAAACCTCCTTTTTTTTCTCATTTTTTAATTAACTAAGTACAATATTTAGATAATCTTTGACTGTGTATAGAAAATAAGTAAATAGAGCGGAGTCTCCTGGCATAGGCATCTTTTTGCTTAATAGAGGGCTTCAATAATTTTTGTTATTTTAGTCATAAGAAAGTGAATAAAAATTATTTTATTTTTTTTATTTTATTTATTTTATTGTCAAGGACGTTCTGGACTAGAGTTGAACTGCGAAGGCTCAACGGAACTCGTGGAAATTGAGTTACTCGGGGTATACCATTGAAAAAATTTAAACATTATAACGTTTTATTTTATAAAATCATCTCTTACAAAGGTACCTACCACAAAAAAGTTTAAAATAAAAAAGCTTTTTAAAAAAACCACAACCTCCTTCAAAAATCTTAAACGTTATACCTATATTTATTTTAACCCCCGAAAATGTTTTTTTAAACTAGCTTTTATTAGTTGTCAATCAAAAAGGAATTCAAAACCGAGGAGCTTGGTGGCGCAGTAGTTGAGTGCCTGGCCCTGCGATTGCGGAGGTAAAGCAACTTTCGCAAGGGTTGGTCATGGGATGGGTGACCAAAAATGTATTATCTCGAGCTCCTCCGTGCTTCGGAAGGCATCTTAAACCATTGGTCAATTTGGTTAGTTGGTTGCAGTCGTTAACACCCACCAATCCGCATTGGGCCCGCGTGGTGGGTTATAGCCCATCCTCCTTATCCACCCGTAAGGCCTGTGAAAAATGGCTGATGGTCAATGGTATGCATGTAATTCAATATAATAATTTAATTAATGTTTTACTGAAAATCTTATAATGATTTTATTAATATTGCATGTTACCCAAATGTTACCTTAAGTTAGCTTAACACGTTGACCTCATTAATGTATGTAACATCAATTTTCTTTCAATATTTTTAGGTGTAAATTATTTAGAAAGTAGGTGTAGTTTATAATAAAATTAATGAGACTTTTTCGCGGTACAATTTTTTTTTTCATTAATAATGTAGAATAATACAAAACAGGCTGCTGATTTTTATATGAAGGCTTTTAACATTTTTAGTCTTTCATTCAATTGATAAAAAAACTAAAGTTAACTAATTTTCAAGGGTTTAATTTGCAAATATCGCACATACAGAGCTGCACAACCCCTGGTCTACATTATAGTGGATTATTTTTTACTCCTAACGGAAAGGGCGGGAAAGAAAAAAAGACACCTCACACCCCCGATGAGAGCAATGAGAAATTGAAAATTAATATTTCAGTTGAATTCCTCTTTGTTTCGACGAGTGCCTTTGAAACGTATGGCTGTAGACTTAATGGCTCCATCAATGTATGGCTGATAGACTATGGCTACATCAGCCATTAGATGCATTGTGAAAATTATATTCTAATCAGCTACGTGCTACGGACTACGGACTACGGTTGCTACGGATGTTCTTTGAAGAACGTTATTAGGTATATAATTTTAAAGTTGGATCTTTTTGATCTATTTTATAGTGAAACATTTTATGAAATTGCAGATACGAAAATTCTTACATGAATATTTCAGTTCAATCAAATCGATCAATCAAAATCAAAATCTAATAATTTTGACAACGATTCAATATTTTATAAACTTTGATCGTTTAAAATATATGTTGAAGAAAAAAATAATCTTACTTTGTATGCAAATATAAGGCAAATTTAATGCTGTTGTTTTAAACATGTAATGCAATATTTCATAAATATTTGAAGTATCAATTTAACAATGTATTCCTTTTTGGGCAGTCGTGTAAAAATGAAATATAAGTATTTATATGAAACTTAAAGATAGATTTTTTAAAAATGTGCACGTGCAAAATTCGTCTGATAATTAAACTTAAAAAAGATCCATTAATATAAATATTCTTTTTTACTTATAAAAAGTTCTTAAATTTTAAAAGTCTTTACTTTTAAAATTTAAGAACCTACCTATTGTATAAAAAAATATAACAATTAAGAGACAAGTGGTCCATAGCTGAACATCATTTGGTTTTCATGATGTTAGTTGCCCATCTCTGTCGTCCCGGGTTCGATTCCCGGCTGGGTCAATTTAGAAACGTTCTTTTGTACAATAATCGCTGTAGCTGATTTCCATAACACAAGTGCTTAAATGCATCCCATACCGAAAGTGGTGCCCTCGTTGTAAAGTTATTCGTAGAAGTAGATAGCAAATGTGTCAAAAACGGACACTGAGCATAGTCTACGGTGAGGTCTGACTGGTAGGTCTAAGCACAGTACTAGATTCTTCTAAAAATTATTATGGGGGAATGTAATGATATATATAGTTTTATTTAAATGAAATATTATGATTACAATATTAAATAAATTCACCGCGATGCCACTTTAGGGCTGAGTACTGTCTTAAGCTTAGGTACTTATGTGTATGATATTGTCCTTTATTTATTACGTTATTTATTTAATTACAAAGAAACAAATTTAGAAAGTAGGAAAAATTATCAAGACAGTCATAATAGAAAAAAAAATCAGTACATTTTGATGAAAACAAGAATATAACTCGGGAGCTCCACAAATCTCAGTTATTTATTATTATAGAAGTTTCAGTATACCTAATATTGTATTATTAGTTCCTTACGAAGATTTTAAAGACAGTTGATGTTTCTTTTATTGATTTTAACAGCCACAAAAGCTAATGCTTCAAATAAAAGCTTAAATAAAAAATACACAAAAGCTTAATAAACTACCTAATTTTACCTTTATTGTGTACCTTTTTTAAATTTGGTTTTTTTTTTTTTTTTTATTTCCGCAATGCTATATTTAAACAATACAATACCTATATTATTATATACGTCTTGTCACCAGATCATATTCTCAGGCGGAAATCGAACCTGCGACCTTTGGAAGTGCTGTCCAATGCTCTTATTCTAACTGAGCTACCGAGTCACTAGTGGCTTTGTCGAATTTTTCCTAGTAGGTATATCCTTTTCTAACGCTGCAAGATTTATTTCATCAATGTGAGTAATTACCTCGATATTGAATTGAAACATCTTTCCAGTTATTTTGATACCTAATTGATTAAGATTCATCAGCTTCATGATTTTTAAATTTGAGATATTTTTAGCAGTAATTCACAATGCTATTTTATATAATATTAATAATATAGGGGAAAGGTGTATAAAATGATCCCTGGAGGTAAAATGATTCCCCGCCAGTCTCAGCGAACTACTAATGCCATCTATCAAATTCATTAGCAAACACGTCCCCCGCTCTCTCTTCAGTCACCTGTTGAAGTGTCATGGTGGTGTGACTGTCGTGCGTCGACGCAGAATTATTTATTTAAAATTGTTGGTTTCAATGTAATTTTACTCAATAGTCAACCTAAGGTATATTTCTGAGTGTTAATTATTTCTAAAGTATTGCTTAATTTGCTGTTCAAGTACATATTTACTTTCATCCTGGACATATTTTGGTGGACGCATGGTGAGTTTTAAGGTTATGTTTTGAGTGATATATGAGAACACAGTATTTGGGGTCAAACGATCCCAAGCATTAAGTATAAAATGATCCCGGGATCATTTTACCCATATTTATTTTTTTGTTTATAGATCATGCCGCGGCATTACGTTAGGAAAACCACACGACAAAACTGGAGTGAGGATTCAATGCGTTTGGCTCTAGATGCTGTGAAGGATGGAATGGCTTTCAAAACAGCCAGCAAACAGTTTTCAGTACCTCTTATGTCCTTGAAAAGAAGAATCAAAGGAAAAAATAAGCTAGCTGTGGGTGCGGTTAAGATTCTAGGTAGTAAACGAACAGTTTTTACAACTGAACAGGAAGAAGAACTGATCCAACACATAAAGGAAATGGAGATAAGAATGTATGGACTGACAAAACAAGAGATTCTTTCTTTAGCTTATCAATTAGCTGAGAAAAATAAGATACAACATCCGTTTTCATCCACACGGGGAAAAGCTGGAATTGAATGGCTAAAAGGATTTCGAAAACGACATCCTGACATAACACTTCGTTCTCCCAAATTTTTTTCAATTTTGAAAGACACACAAGCAAAACATTATTTTCCTCTGTACAGAATATTCAATGTGGACGAAACCAGTGTATGCACTGTTCCGACTAAAAATACAAAAGTGTTTGCTCAAACTGGTCGTAAACAGGTGGCTAGGGTCACTTCAGCTGAAAGAGGTGACACGACAACAGCAGTAATTTGCGGCTCCGCTGCTGGAAACTTTATACCACCAATGTTTATATTTCGCAGAGTGCGTATAAAGATGGAGTTGATGGATGGTGCACCGCCTGGTTCTGCTTACGCATGCAATACGACTGGCTGGATGAAATTGGAAGTATTTGAGCAATGGTTCGATAATTTTTTGACTCACGTGAAGCCTTCAAAAGACGATCCAGCAATGTTGATATTAGATGGCCACCTTTCGCATACAAAAAATTTAAATGTGGTCCTGAAGGCGCGAGAGAACAATGTGCTGATTATGTGCCTGCCACCACATTGCACCCATAAACTTCAGCCGTTGGATGTTGCAGTCATGTATCCCCTAAGCATTTATCATAATCAAGCCCTTGAAAAATGGATGAATAATAATCCTGGAAGAGTAGTGACTGTATTCCAAATAACAAGCATTTTCTCAGAGGCTTACCTTAAGGCAGCAACACCATCAAACCTCATAAGTGGATTTTTAAAATGCGGAATTTACCCATTAAACCAAGATGTTTTCAGCGATGTGGACTACGTGGCTGCGGAAACCACTGAAATGGAAGCGGATGTAGTAAATACCGATACAGATGACTCGACTCATTCGGTTTCTATCTTAACATTGTCTGCATCCACTGAAGTTATGCAGACTAGTGATGCTTTACAGGAATCTTTTAATCCAAAACCTTCTTCACAGTTGTCTATTGGAATGGAAACAGATGAGATTTCTGTTATATCTACAAACAAAAAAAATATTTCCAACCCTCCAATGGAATCGAGTGCCATATTACCAGTTTTATCTTGCGAATCTCTTCCAAAACAGACGGATTCTTCTGCTGTGGTTTCCCCCTTAATTGTCACCGTTACCATGCTCTCCGATGGAATTTAATGCTGTTAATTTGCCTTCAACGTCATTTGCTTGTTTTTCACCCCAGGACGTTCAACCGTTGCCAAAGATAGAGGGAAAAAGGAGTAAAATTGTAAGAAAGAAAATTGACACTTCAATACTTACGAGCACACCGTATAAAACATATCTAGAAGAAGAGATGGAGAAAAAAAGACTCAAAGAAGAAAAACAAATTGCCCGTAATATAAATAAAGGAAAAAAGACCATTTCTACAAAAAACCCTAAAGAGAAAGCAAATGAAAAGGGAAAAGAGGCAGGTAAAGTAGGGAAAAATAAAAAACAGAGTTCTGATAGTGTTAAGAACAAAAAACGAAAACCGGATAAGAAAAAGAAAGAAAAAAGGGATGAATCTAAATCTTCCGAAGACGAAGATGATACGGAATGTATGTTTTGTACAGAGCCATATTCAAGAGATAGGATGGGTGAAGGATGGGTACGTTGCGTCGTGTGTCTGAATTGGGGTCACGAAGCATGTGCAGGAATAGACAGTGACGATCCCGATGAATTTACCTGCGACATATGCATAACTGTTTCCCGCGATTTGGCAAGAAAGCAGTTAGAATTTTAAGCCAGTAAGAAGTACCAAATATTAGATATTATGTGATAGTTGGCTGTTGATTTTATAAAACTTCTTTTTTGTAATTGTTCTAGAAGATTGTTAATTTTTGTTATTTTTTATTATGTGACTACATTGTTATAATATTATTAGAATATAGCTATTGTTTTGATGTCAAATTGCAACAAATTTACCTGCGAAATGTTCATAACATAGCTAAAGTTTCGATCTCTAATTATAATTAAAGACTGAGGTACCTAAAGGATCATGTAAGAAGACTGTTTTTTTTTTTAAATATATGATTACAAATAACTGGAAAACTTTTTATTTGGTCTTTGTACAGTGTTTCGTATGCAAAGTATAAAATGATCCCAGGGGATCATTTTATCCATACCCCAGGGATCATTTTGGACACGTAGGTGTCCAAAATGATCCTTTACTAAACTTCTGGGAAATCTGTAATAATTCCAAAAATACATATATTTCTACAAAAATAATTAAGTCATAAGTAAGTCACTTAATGAACTATCCAAACTCACTTTAACAATCTCGATAACGTTAATAGTTTCCGCACTATTTGTATTTTCCCTTAGAGGGATCATTTTGGACACCTTTCCCCTACATACTAGAAAATAAATCGATTCGTTTAATAAATGTTACTTAAATAACTTATTAATGTTTAGTACAAAAAGTTTCGAGAAGTTGGTAACTTAATATTTATTTTAATATTTTAACAACCGAAACAGATTTTTAGTTATCCTTTCTGAATCCTTAACAATAACGACAATAATAATAATCTAAAATCCAAACAAACTTATTTTAGCGGTATTCTGAATCCTCAACAACGATACTAATATTATCTAAAATCAAACTAATATTTTTGGCAGTTTTGGTTCTCGTTTAAAAGACAAATAGAAAAAATGATTTTCACTAATTAAATGTAGAGGTACTTATAAATACACTTCGTAGTTAGATAAGCTTAAGAAGTTAAATAAGTTTTCTATTGTTTTTATTTTAAGTTTTAAAAGCTTAAGTAAGTTACATACCTTTAGGCGTGACGACTCTGAATGCGCTGTTGGATACAGGTCTTGGAGAAGATTCCCGCATACCACCAGGGGAACCATTTCCACTTCTCACCATGGAAAAGTCCAGCGGCATAGGAGGCATTGCACTGATTTCCATTTTTAATAAATGCAAAAAGTCCGCATAACCAAACCCGCGAAAAGAAAAAAAGAAAACTTTTTTAATCAACTTTATCAAAAAGTTAGATTGGAAATGAAAATTTTGGAATCGCGTTCTAATTTCAAAAACGGAACGGCCGCAGAGCGTGCGACCGGCACGGGCGGCGAATATGTATTAAGGCCGACACACACTCGGGGCGAGCTCGTCGGCTTTCCGTTCACTAAAGCCGAAAATCTTCAGAATCTCCATACTGATTTCGACCTTATCGCTGCTTCGTTTTTCTGTGGGCGTGGTGCGATAAGCCCCGCCTCACCCTTGCCGCCATGTGCGGCTGTGACAATCACTTTGTATAGGTAACACAATAATATGATTCGTGATGGATTTTATTGTGCCGGTGCATTGTTCGCAGCAATTCTTTTTTTCGCAAGATGTATTTTGCATTATGTATTACGCGAGTTTTGCGTTCTTATGGTATATTGAGCACTCAGTTTATTGTAAAGGAAATTCTTAAGCATGATTTGAATGTTCTTTGTACGAAAATAGGTGTGAAATAAAGAACAATAAAACAGTAAAATTCAACACATTATTTTAGAACCACACAGGAATCACGTTAGTAAAAACTTAATCGTCTTCAATTAAAAAAAATAATTATGAAACAGGGCCTACTATATCTTTTCGTCACATGAAAAAATACCAGTAGGATAAGTTAAAAAAAAAAAAAATTACTTTACAAAAAAATTTTTTTTTCGTTAGCTGATTTGAAATTAAAATAGTTACCTACTACTTTTAACATATCTTGCCATCCTTACTTCCTTACTGTAATTTTATATGCGGGAAGATATAACGGGTCGCGGGTGGAAGCTAGTAATAAAATAAGGCGACTAGGTCATTATTTATTTGGAATTAAAATGGGTTTAAAATTACCCAGTGACTAAATATTTTCTGACATTGATTTGATTTCTATTTTACACTCAAAAAATATTATTTTCAATAGATTAATAATTCGTATCCCGCTATAAAATTCAATCGAGTTTCTTTTGTCCGAATCATAAGCGTGGAAATTCGTCAGAAGATGATACAATTATCCGGTGTGCGACGAATTAAGCCCGCGAGCCCGTCACGTACCGACATTTAAAACAATGAACGGTTCAATTTTTCACCGGGTGCACCCCCGGACGGATACGGCGCTAATCCACCTCTGTGACAGCCGTATTCCAAATTCGAAAATATTTTCATACTATGAAAGAAATAGGTTAAAAACTTTTGAGCCAGCCTAGAATGGGTTAAATACTTTTGAATTTAGAGCCAGCCACATACAACAAGTACTATTTTTAGTGGAGGCAGCCTAGAGTCTGTCCAAAAAGTCTGTTTACATGAGAAATTTATACTGGTAACCCTGTTAGTACTGTCAAAATTATAATTGTAAACATATTTATTTATTTAGATGGGTATTGGTGGGGTGGTGGTGGGGGGGTAAGTTTATTACCCACCTAAATACGCAACCAGTGTATTTAGGTGGTTAATAAACTTACCTTTGAAATTACCCATGTAAACATACTTTTAAGACAGACGAACCAATTAGAGGCAAACTTGGAACATCTAATCGAAGGGGGCAAACAATAACATCTTGCAGGTCAGCATAATATCAGTGTTTAATTCTGAAATGTTCCAGTTATAAATATAATAAGTTTCTGTCAATGGAATAAGTTTAATAAAAATCGAATCAAGATTATAAAACCCTTCATAATATACGGACATAATAAGGGGTAAAAATTACAAATCAGAGATTCTTTTACTATCTTTTCTGTTGGTAAAATGTATCCTCTGTAATTCAATTCAAATCAATCAAAAGATTAAATCTGTTGAGAAAAGTATTTTTCCTAACAATAAAGTTAGGAGAATTATTTCATTTATATGAAAAGAAGATAATACATTTATATGAACAATTCTTATTCAAAGGGAGACTTTATATAAAGTCACCAGAATAAGGGTGCCGGCTTGCTTTGCGAAAACTAATTACACCACGGGCTTCGCAATGATAAAGCAAAGCCATCGTATACGATATTTTTATTCGGGACAAAATGAAATTCCCTGGCACACCCAACAGGACAACTTCCAACCTTATCGCAAACCCTTAAAACTCAAACTCCCTTAGCAAATTAAACATTCCGGCAATGCTGGAAAAATTTTTAGGACGTACTCCGCGTAAAATAATCCCAGCATAATCTCGTCGGACAAATCCCATTATTTTGATCACCCCCCACCCCATGAATGCATGGACGAAACAAAGAATCGGAAACAGGCGGAAGCCGTAACTTCGGCTATCCGGAATCGAGAATTCCTTTTGATTTTACGGATTTAGCCGTAAAATTCCGCAAGGTCGGAATTTATTAAGCGTTAAGGCGAGCCGATTCCTTACTGATTTACTGTAGATGTTTTGGGTGAAGAATAAAAGAATCATTCGTTCTAATTTTTTCATTCACATTTATGAACTAAATTATAATTAATTCATTTAGTGTTTATCTAATACTAGTATGACCGCTAACGGCCGCCCCGAGAGTGGATAATTATTTTTCTATCCCTCGGGAACAGTACTTCTTTCCTGGATGAAAGGCACTCAGTCTTTTTCTGTACCCCTGAAAATGTCTATGCAAAATTTCATGATGATCGATTTATTAATTAAGACGTGAAAGAGTACCTAACTAACAAACAAACTTTCTTTATAATGTTAGTAAAGATAAGTTTTTTATCGTTGTTATAATTATTTTTGTTTTCATGGTATTTTGAATGTAGCTAATGCACAAAATAATTTATCAATCATTGTATACCAAGTAAACTTTGTCGGAAAAAATTTTTGTTATAAAGACTTACAGTAAAGGATGGTAACTTCTTTCTTCATCATAAATCATCATATCATCCGCACTTTGCCCACAGCTAGGCATAGACAAAAGGCCTCCTTCAAGAATCTCCATGATGCGATAACGCTGCGACAGATCGCAGTATTGGCCTGGGGGCTACTCAAATGGCCACTTTTCTATTCGTTCGCTAACTTAAAAAATCAAAATAAGCCATAAACTCCAACATTACGTGTCGTAGGCTTATCAATTCCATACAATACAACAATGTCTGTGATTTACATAAACTAGCGACGTGTGAGTTGATCGTTTAATTGCTTAATTTTAAGCTTTAAGTTAGCGAACGAATAGAAAAATGGCCATTTGAGTAGACCCCCTGTTCATCTGAAAACACTTCTAGATACCCATATTCTGACACCTAATTGTCTAACTCAAAATCTATTGCAATCGCTTTCAATTTGGCACGCATGATATGGCATTACCAGGCACTATGACAGACTGTCTTTGAAACCCAGTAATGGATGTACACGTTTGCCAAATAAAGGTAATCGAGATATATTTTGAGTTATGCAATAAAGCCACTGATCCACAGAAATCTTTAATGTCTACCTCTAAACCACTACTCGTCTACGACTCACCTAAATGTGAAGTACTAATGTTATTCTACTCTACAATGTAGAGTCTACATTACACCACACGGAATCACACGGCCCTACTTTTAAACTCTATTTTAATTTGTTGACGATTTAACGGTGCAGTTAACGACGATTGAATGATGGGGTTAAAGTAAAAAGTAGATAAGCGTGGGCTTCTTTACCAATGATTACGTTACTAAAGAAAATCAGTGGAGGTTATAATATAGCGCCAGTATGCATTTTTAACCGACTTCATCAAAAGGAGGAGGTTCTCAATTCGATTGTATACTTTTTTTATTGTTGTTCGCGCATATCTTCGTCATTTATGGACCGATTTTGATGATTCTTGTTTTGTTCGATTGAGTATTCTTGCGAGATGGTCCCATAATTCGGTTCAGTCGTTTCCAAGTAATTCTGAAAATACTATGATTTTGCATTAACTACCTTGACGACTTTGTTATTTATGAACCGAATTAGATGAAGTTTTTTTGTGTTGGAAAAGGGATACCTTTAGTGTATTCTTTTTAACCGACTTCAAAAAAAATAATGATCTCAGTTTGACCTGTATGTATGTTTGTTTCTCCGCGATTATCTCACATTTGGCTGAGCCGATTTTTCTACCTAATAACCTAATACAGAAGGTACTTATACTAAAAAATTTTTTTTTTTAAACAAAAAAACCGACTTCAAAAAACCTGCCTCTAAAAAGCAAGAAATAATATTCAAATCATTAAATAGGTGGGCATTATCATCGTTATAATAACGTCTATTGAAGTCGGGTGGGGCTTTTAGAATAAAAAAGGAAGTTGTACTTCCCGTACTACGTACGGTACGTTCGTACCCTACCCGACTTCAATAGACGTTATTATAACGATGATAATGCGTACCTATCTAATCTAATGATTTGAATATTATTTCTAGCTTTTTAGAGGCAGGTTTTCGAAGTCGGTTTTTTGTTTTTTAAACAATTTTTATACTTTACGATCGTCTTTTGTCGGCTGGTGTTGCTCTTTATCTCTAGAAACCTAAGCTAGAAACATCCTAATATCTATTGTGTGACTATCTTTAATTTTGTACTACTAAAATAAAATAAAATAAAAACTAAATTTAAATTATTACAATGAATCATCTCCAGTTTGGTGTTTTTAGGGTTCCGCACCCAAAGGGTAAAAACGGGACCCTATTTACAGAATAAATAATTGCCCTATTACTAAGACTCCGCTGTCCGTCTGTCACCAGGCTGTATCTCATGAACCGTGATAGATAGACTGCTGAAATTTTCACAGATGATGTATTGTTAGTTGGGCTGTGTCGATAGCTGGAAAATGTTTCAAATTCAACGATTTAATAAGCCCCGGGCATTTACGGGTTATAACAAAATTGCTGCATGTTTTACCACTGAGTTTTGAAGTCGTTTGTGTGCAAACGATTCTAGTTTAGGGCCAAAAGATTGTGGGATGCCCTTGGTTATTATTTTATATTGCTACCACGGTTAAGGCTTGATGTTTTAAATTAATTACTTGCGTAACGCTTTTCCCCACTTTTTATGCAAATTAAAAACAGTTATTTGTAAGTAATGAAAGAAATAACACGTGTTAGCAGTCTTCACTATTTAATTCTGTGTTTCCGTGAATAAGAAAAAACCGGCTAAGTGCGAGTATGACTCAGGCACAGGGGGTCCGGGGTCAGGGGTTCCGTACCAAAAAACGGTAAACAAAACAGGTTTGTTGTATGGGAGACCCTCTTAAATATTTTATTTTGTTTTTAGTATTTTTTGTTATAGCTGCAACAGAAATACATTATCTGTGAAATTTTTAACTGTCTACCTGTTGTCGTTATTAATATCGAGCAAGAAACGGCAAAAACACGTTTGTTGTATGGGAGCCCCCCTTAACTATTTATTTTATTCTGTTTTTAGTATTTGTTGTTATAGCGGCAACAGAAATACATCATCTGTGAAAATTTCAGCAGTCTAGCTATCACGGTTCATGAGATACAGCCTGGTGACAGACGGACAGCGGAGTCTTAGTAATAGGGCAATTATTTATTCTTTAAATAGGGTCCCGTTTTTACCCTTTGGGTGCGGAACCCTAAAAACACCAAACTGGAGATGATGCATTGTAATAATTTAAATTTAGTTTTTATTTTATTTTATTTTAGTAATTTTGCGTTTGAAACATACAATTTGTGTTAATAAAATTATATTTGATTCTAAAATGTCAGCTATGTTAATTTTGTCGCACACTAATCTCTATATGACGTTTTAAAGACAAAAAGTCATTTTAAGGTTATTTGAAGACCAAGTAAAGCCGCCATTTTGTTAAACGTCGTTTAAAAGTCGAAACTTGACTCAAATGCGACTACAAGTCGTACAGACGTTTTAGCTAAAACTTTAATAAAACGTCGTATAGTTTAGTCGTGCCGACGTTACTATGACTAGTTTATTAGGACGTCTATAGGACCTAGCAGTCATCTCATTACTATTATAAGACTGCTATCCGACTTAAAGTCGTACAAGTCAGATCTTATATGACGTTTTTGTGCTTGTTGGGATGGCAATGTTTGTATTTTTATGCACAACGGGAAAGTGCTTGGCCTTCACCTCACTTAACATCAGTTAAGTGACGATAAGACCGAATGTGGAAGCGCACTACATCCGGAATCCTCATCACTGAGGAACTGGCGGAACACAACAATTTTTAAATTGTTGTTATGGCGTCAAACTTAGGTAAGATGGTGGTAGCTAGCCAGGCGGACTTGAAATAAGCCCTACCACCAAACAAACCGAGTTAATGTACCCCCCTTATGGGAATCGAACCCGGGACCCCTGTGACTAACAAGGGTGGGCGAACCACTAGAGTCTAGCTGGTGGTTCGTCCACCCGTGTAGACCGCATAGACGATTAAAGACGAGGTAAATGTTATCTACAAAAACATAACACCAATTCAACCTACTCGTAATCCCAAACTAAACAAGTAAAATTCTCCCAAAATCCAAAAAGTTTCAAATTGTGATTTCGTGTTCGATAGTAAATTGTGTTTACTTGGGATTTAATTATCTTTGAAATCTGCCTGAATTTTTATGTTTAACGAAATGAAAAAAAATAAGTGTTTATTAATTTTTAATATACACCCTGAAATTTTTGTCATTTGGTTCCCGCCTTGGGGTGGTTCCACTCATGATTACAAGCAACTATTACTATGGCCAACTCTCCTGCTCGCAAAAAAAATCAGCTGTTCCATACATTAAGGTCGAGTAGGTACTGAACTTTTGTATGGAACAGCTGATGTTTTTTTGCGAGCAGGAGAGTTGGCCCCATAGTAAAAGTTGCTTGTAATCATGAGTGGAACCACCCCACGGCGGGAACCAAATGATTAAAATTTCACGCTGTATATTTATTTACTTACTATACTAAACTTTTTGTCATATTGCAAAATTCGCTCATTAAGTCAAAGATTAGCATGATTGGTGCCCCCGGGTCCGTACTATCAAAAGGTACCTTAATAAAGGTTCCAATGCGAGAGAAGCCGGGGCATAAAAACAGTTAAAGTCCCGAGCCGGGCAGCGCCGCACCACTCTAATTATACAGAGTTAATTAATACAAAACATTAAAGATGGGGCCATGAAAAAAGCGGCCATGTGGATGTACAGTAAATCTACTGTCAAGTTTTTCAGAAACGTAATGATGAATCCATACTCTATTTTTCCCATAGCTAAAAAAACCACGGAACTAAAATTAGCCTTTCTGGTTTCTTGTATAGATAATCATTGCAAATGAACAAACCATTAAGATTAAAAAATTAAATAAATTAAAAAAAATATACCTTGTAGGTATATTATTTAGATAGTTAAATCGGCTCAGCCAAACGTGAGATAATTGCGAATAAACATACATACATACGGGTCAAACTGAACCCTCTTTTTTTAAGTCGGTTAAAGAACTACACAGATATCCCTCTTTCAACAAAAATAAATTAAAAAAATATTAAAAACACGACTGCCCTGCCAAAAACGAACTAAAAAGTTAAACAACAAGTGTCATTGCAGTCGGGGGACCTTATTATGGAACAATTTTTGATCAAAGAGGTCCCCCGACTGCAATAACACTTGTTGTTTAACTTTTTAGTTCGTTTTTGGCAGGGCAGTCGTGTTTTTAATATTTTTTTAATTTATTTAATTTTTTGGCAGGGCTGTCGTGTTTTTAATATTTTTTTAATTTATTTATTTTTATTTCACACATTTTAGTGACAAATTATATAGTTTTGGAATGTGCTTATCGAGGCCTTTCATTTGATGCCCATATTGTATTAATAGAAGAAAATTTTTTTTTTCATATTTGAAAAGTTCAGACATTTAGAAGTTATGGTGGAATAAAGGAACTCACATACCCACAAACATACATGAACCCTGAACACATATACACTCTTTTTGCTTTGGGCAGTCGTGTAAAAAACGTACCCATCAATTGTAGGTTTTGCAAAAAGGTGTGATTTTGTTTTTCACCTTTGAGAGGTTTAATTTTCAGTGCATATTGTGTATTGTTAATAAAATATATGTAAAACTGATGTAGGGATAAGATAGCCATGGGATTGCTTCATTGATGTACTGAAGCGCTTATAGCGGAGCTTGACAGACTGATCGTACTCAATTACGTTTGTTAAGCAACGCTCGGTCCGGCCAGGTATCGGATGGGTGACCGTAAAATGGCATTACAACTGAGCGCTTCCGTGCTTCGGAGGGCACGTTAAACTGTCGGACCCGGCTGTTGTTATCAGATAACAGTCGTTAAGCCTTAACGACTGTAGCTGTCCTCTAACTTGTAGAGGTCTTACAGGAGGCTTGATAAACTCTAACACCAGAGGTGGCCACTACTCCTCATACGATAAGAAGAAGACGAATTGATCTACTGCCATAAGAATAAAAAATATAAAAAAAATATGTTTCAGTATAGAAAGAAAGAAAGAAAAACTGTTTATTGACCGCATCAGAAGTGAAAACAATGAGATGGAATGTCCATCAGCCATTTATAATGTCCCCACTGCTGGGGCACAGGCCTTCCTTATGGGTGGCGGGCCACCACGCGGGCCCAATGCGTATTGGTGGGTGTTAACGACTGCAAATGCAGCCGGGACCAACGGCTTAACGTGCCTTCCGAAGCACGAAGGAGCTCGAAATAATAAATTTTTGGTCACCCATGGGATGGAATGGGAGAAAACAATAAACTAAATATTCATTTCAAAGTAGATCGAAACGCTATACCTACATATCAAAATACTTCGTGGCCCCACTCTTTAACCCGAAAGCTTAACTACAAGCAGGTAGTTCGCATCAAAAATCATTTGGCGTTTGGCTTACGAAAGGCATTTTACAGAATTACCGCTCCTAATGTTTACTTTTAATTCACTGCCAAATTTTATTTCTAGCCATTTGCGTTTGAAGCGCTCCAGCGCTTTGAAGCTTATGAAAACAACGATAAAGCGCTTTAGGGTTCAGCACTTTAATGCCATTTTGAAATCTTCAGACAAGGCAAGGTGTATAATAATGTTTTAGTAGATTTGTAGAACCTTATTTTCAGGAAAATGTAATAGGGTTACAAATTTAAAATATTAATTTTTATAACTCACGAAGTCGAGATATGTTGATTTCATTAACACAATATTGTGTTAATGAAGTAACCATATGGTTACTAAAAAAAATCTGTTAACAAATAAGTAAAATATCGATTAAGAAACTTAATCGTATAATTTATTTAATTTAATATAATAAATTAAATTTAACCCCTAAGAGGTTTCGATTGACATAAACTTGCATATTATGTAGAGACAGAGAAAAGAAAAATAATAGTTCGTGAGCCCACGACAGTATTGCCTACGTCATATGACATCACGATGAAATGCATGGCACACGGTCGGAAAAGTTGTGCTGAGCGAGGATCAGAAGATTATCGCAAATAAAATTGGCCGGAAGCTTGAGAAAATCTTCCACTTCCGGTCAAAATTTTAAGATTATATTTACGTCATGTGACATCAGTAAGAGACCCGTGTCATCATTTAGTTTTCAATCGTAGAGAGAGTAAACATAAGTCTGTCAGTTCTGAAATGGCCGGAATACCTTAAACTTAAAATTGTTGTTCTTTAGTCATTTCAGAACTGACAGACTTATGTTTACTCTCTCTACGAATGAAAACTAAATGATGACACGGGTCTCTTACTGATGTCACATGACATAATATAATCTTAAAATTTTGACCGGAAGTGGAAGATTTTCTCAAGATTCCGGCCAATTTTATTTGCGATAATCTTCTGATCCTCGCTCAGCACAATTTTTCCGACCGTGTGCCATGCATTTCATGGTGATGTCATATGACGTAGGCAATACTGTCGCGGGCTCATGGACTATAAGAAAACAACTTCGAATATCTGTTACTTTTAACACTGTTTAGACTAAGAAATAAACATTTTTTTTTATAAAGTGTTCGACTCAATAAACAACAAAGGGTTTACTCAACCGTTTTAAAAAGTAATCCCATTGCCTGAAAAAAGTAAAAAGAAATCTAATCTAACACAGGGATCCCTAAACCGCTGCGGTATTTACCGTAGAAAATTAAACTAAATACCGCGCCCGAAACAATTTGCATCTAGATGTGACATTTGAGGCTTTGGCTCGGTGTTTCATCTTTTTGCTGCCGGATAAACGGCTGGCCGGTCCGGCAGTAATTGCCGGAACCGGCGGTGAAATTAGCATGCTTATTTTTGAAGCTATTTCATTTGGAGTCGGACATGTCTTCGTGATGAGTGAGTTTTGATGGGAACCCTTTGCTTTTGGGTTTAATATTTTGTATTACCCTACTGTTATAAAATATAAAAGAAAAATTTGGAAGACACTTTTCACAATAAAAATCGTTTAAAAAAAACAAAAAACCGACTTCAAAAAACCTACCTCTAAAAAGCAAGAAATAATATTCGTAATAATAAAAACACGTCTATTGAAGTCGGGTGGGGCTGGAGTACAGATTCCTTTTTAGGGTTCCGTAGCCAAAATGGCAAAAAACCGAACCGTTATAGATTCGTCATGTCTGTCTGTCTGTCCGTCTGTCTGTTCGTCCGTATGTCACAGCCATTTTATTCCGAATTAAGATTACACAAATGAAACTTGGTAGGTAGATGTATTCTGTGAACCGCTTTAAGGTTTTTACATAAAAATAAAAAAAAATAAAAGATTAAGGGGGGCTCCCCATACATGAAACTGAAACTGATTTTTTTTTCATCAAACCTATACGTGCGGCGTGTCTATAGATAGGTCTTTAAAAATGACATTGAGGTTCTTAAGACTATTTTTTCTCAAAGTCAACCGTTTGAAAGATATATACTGCCAAAGTGGTAAAATGAGTGTCCCCCCCCTTTAACTTTTAAAATAAGAGAGGGAAAAATCTAAAAAAAATATATGCTGTAGATCGTAATAAATACTTTCAACGAAAATTGGTTTGAACGAGATATAGTGATAATTTTTAGAGATATATCACATTTTCCAAAACCGCAAATAAAACTTTGTCACTCATACAAACACTATGAAAAACAAAGTTATTTTTGCATACGAAAAATTATAGTGGTATTCAATATGGTATTGTATACGGTAACTACGGAACCCTACTGCGCGTGGTCCGACACGCACTTGGCCGGTTTTTTTATTCTAAAAGCCCCACCCGACTTCAATAGACGTGTTTTTATTATTACGAATATTATTTCTTGCTTTTTAGAGGTAGGTTTTTTAAAGTCGGTTTTTTTAAACAATTTTTATTTTTAGTGTAGGTACCTTGTAGGTATATTATTTAGATAGTTAAATCGGCTCAGCCAAACGTGAGATAATTGCGAATAAACATACATACATACGGGTCAAACTGAACCTCCTTTTTTAAGTCGGTTAAAGAACTACACAGATATCCCTCTTTCAACAAAAAAATAATTATCTTATTCAGTTCATAAACAAAGAAGTAATACGACCTTTATCATCGAGGTAATTCACACAAAATCATACTATTTTCGGTCTTTTTTCAAGATTACTTGAAAGGTACTGAACCGATTTCCAAATTTTAAAAAAATGGGACCAACTTGGGAGTTTACCTAATCTAATAACGTTTGAATCATATCAATCGGTCCAGCCCTTTTTGAGTAATCGGTGGACATACACAAAAAAAACAAATATACAGACGAACAGAGAACCTCCTCCTTTTTGGAAGTCGGTTAAAAATCAATACAATGAACCTACACCAATACTCTAATTTATGTTTTTTTTTATATGGCGAATGGTGCTTTGAGAACTGAAAATTAGAAAATTCGCTTGTAACATAAGTGACAAACTTCATAGAGCTTGTGGTACAAAACCGCCAATTTTAATCAGTAAAATTTTCTCTTTGCCATACATTCTTGAGTGAAGTTGCAGAGGATCACTGTCTATTGTCAATTTAACCGCATTTTAAATTAAGTTCTATAACAGAGGTGCGTGACAGAGTTGTGTAACAGAGGTCGATCGCGAGAGGTTTTAAGCACAGAATAGATAATAGTACTAGCGTAAGGTCGATCGCCAAGGATAACAGATTTGACAATTTGCACCCAATTTAGTTTTACTTTATTCATTTTTTTCTTGATAAATATTTGGTGGGTATAACGGTAAAAAATGTTGATCTTTTAGTCATAAATCTTTGCTAGGTCGATATCCTTATTATATGAAAAAGTATGGGCACCACTGGATAAGGTATGTGTGCATTGTTAGAATTACGCTTATTTCATTGCCTAGGTACATACCTAACCTACGAATTGTTGTTGAAATATTTCCTACAAAACGTCAACCAGTTATTATTTGAACACGTTAATCACAGGACATCTGTTGTTTTCATTGCGCATGGAAGATTTCTATGACTTACAACATTGATATACATAGTGTTACAAAATAACCCCTAATACCGAATATGGTAGATTAGAGACCATAAAAAAATTACTATGGGACCAACTCTGAAATCGCGAAAAATATCTGCTGTTTCATACAAATAATAATAACAAAAATATCAAAATATATGTAACAGTCGATTCTTTTTCGCAATTTCAGAGTAGATGTTTTAGTAAAAGTTGTTCGCTTTGATGTCCCTTACCATATTTGACATTGGGGGTTATTTTGTAACACGTTGTAGGTATATCAGTAACATTCTAATAATTTTCTAGAAGTTCTCCGTGTTATTACGAGTACAATTATATCACTCCAGGCGATAAAATGGCACGCAATGTGTGTGGAAGCATGGCTGATGTTTATTGTAATGTTCATTCATAGCTTCTTTTTATTAATAATGTAATACGTTTTTTGTAGAGCTAAAATCTTTAGACAGGGCTCTTACTTAATTTTTTTTAAAGAAATCTTTTGATTTGGCTGTTTTGCAAAATATGTAAGAAAGTGCTCTGACAATTTTTGACATTTACTTCGATGCAATACGCATTTTGAGCATTTAAAAAACCAAAAGAATAAAAATCTTCAAACTATATTACTAACGTAATTAACACGTTTTTATAAAGACTATCGACACAGTGCATTGTCAACAATGGGAATATTTAGCCAACATGGTGTTATTTAGGACGATTAAGCCAAAAACCTGCCATACTCTCCAGGTAAAAAACTGGACTAATACTACTTTGTTAGTTTGTTTAAATAGAGACTAGTACCTTTGTTTCATCATCATCATCATATCAGCCGCACGACACCCACTGCTGGGCATAGGCCTTCCCCAAGGATCTCCACGACGCGGCGACGATCGGTCCTGCACTGCCCGCATCCAGTGGCTTGCCGCGACCTTCACCAGATCGTCGGTCCACCTTGTCGGGGGCCTACCCTCGGAGCATCGTCCGGTGCGCGGTCGCCATTCCAGAACCTTTCCGCCCCAACGGCCTTAGACACATAAAACAAAGGTTTAGACTGATATAATTTCTCATAAAATTAATGGGCTGTCTGACGTTTCGTAGGTCTTCGTAGGACACAGCGCAGTGTCAAGTGTGGGACATTTGTCGCGGTCACAAGTCATTAGCCAACATGTGTTGGGACTACTTGGGACGAGCAGACGGACGGGCGCGAATCTTGATACTACACGTTGTTTCTATAAGTATGATTATAATTAGCTTTGAAGCAAACACGATATATTTTTTTGTAATCTCTAGGTGGCAACTTACGACCCTCGCCCACGGCGACTTTTTGTAGTGATGCTGTCGCGCGTTTACGAAACACGAAATTACACGAAATTGCGCGTTTACGAAATTACAATTCAACAATTGAAACACGATTATGACGTTAACAATTACAGACTTGTGCCCCCCGGACGCCCGCTCCGGTCAGTAGTGCTGTTAAGTAACCTAATTTAAAAGTCTTACATTTAACAAACCAAACATAATTATTCCCTACAAAATCTGAGACCAATGATTTCTGATTGGCGTTTTTAGCGATTTTGCGTACTGGTTTTCTAGAAGTCTCATAAAAGTTAAATTAATAAAATCTTACCCACAGGAAGTCTGCTGGGATATGTCATGTGTTGAGATCATTGAACTTGCTAGACTAGGGCTTCTAGATATTAATTACTAAGCTTATTTGCCTTCACATGTGTCGAGCACTGGCGATACGATCTGGCCTGCCAACGAAAAATACGACAAGCTTCGTTTGAATGACAGCTATGCAAATTATATTTAATACTTTTATCGAGCACAAAAAAGAAAAAATAACTAGGCATGGTATCACTACATAGTATAAAACAAAGTCGCTTTCTCTGTCTATATATCCCTAATGCTTAAATCTTTAAAACTACGTAACGGATTTTGATGCAGTTTGTTTTTAATAGATAGAGTGATTCAAGAGGAAGGTTTATATGTACACATGGTGTCAAATTCCACACTACACCGAAGCGAAGCGAGGGCGGGTCGCTAGTTTACAATATAAATAACAGTTTGTTGCGTAAGCGCATTTCAGATTGGTGATCATATAATTTTTTCATCTGAACTGATTCGCGATTTCTAAACCATTGATCCCGATAGGTTTATGCTTTTATTCGTAAATATATTATTGCCTCAATAAAATAGGATACCTCACGTAAACTTACATAGCGTATGTAGGTAGTTCATGATGAATGAGATGATTATTATACATTGCGAATTATGAATGAATATTCTAGCTACTTATACAAATATTTACATAATAAAACAGTAAATTCTAAATGTTTGTATGCGGATCACGCAAAAACCACTGAAAGGATTTCGTTTTTAGTTTTGTAGATTGTAGTCCATCTTAAAATCCCAGCCATGTTTCATCTTATTCGGGTGGGTAGAACCAAGGTAACAGCTCTCCGTAGTACTAGCTTTCATTCACTAAGGAGGTAATTTTAACTGGTCACCATATTTTTCTACTGTCCACGTGGATGAAGTCGCGGGTGGGGGTTAGGCTGCGTTCAAACGATAACACACGACCCGACCTCAACCCGAACTCAAATCAATCTCACCTCAACCGCAGCCCACCTTGAAATACATCGCTTACAATTTGAGTCTTACGACACTTTAATAACCTCCTGTGTAATGTTCATGTGAGTTTGAGGTGAGTTCGGATTGAGTTTGAGTTGAGTTCGGGTTGTGTTGGTTTGAGTTTGAGTTGAGTTCAGGTTGAGCGCGGGGCTTGTGCAGTTGCAATGACAAGATATAACGGAGCTTATAAATGTGTCATAAAACTCAAAATTTTAAGCGCTGTATTTCAAGAAGTGGGCTCCGGTTGAGTTGAGTTCGAGTTGAGTTCGGGTTGAGGTCGAGTCGTGCGTTATCGTCTAAACGCAGCCTATGTTGAATATTTTTCATTCAACAGCCACATTCGCAGCCACAAATCATTCCGCCTCGGATGTGGCACAATAAAAATAACTAACGGCCGGAAGCTAATCATTGTGCGCACACATGGTGCCGAGACGTCTCATACACGCAAATTGAAATGATTTCATTCATTACAACTCATAATTGAGCGTGCTGTATAATTAGCAAGTGAGTGTAGCGGGCATAAAACTGTGGCACTCAACTTCACACGATTGTTAGAAACAATCTATGGTAAAATAAATAAATGATATACTAGAAAAAATATACTTGAAAAAATCGACTCACCCGTAGCACCTCAAACGGACTACGGGTGCTACGGGTGAATAGTTTTTTTCTGTTATCTTTAATTGATAATTTTAAATTTTAATAAAAAAAGAGAAAAATCTAAATTTAATAACAATCTATATAGCTTTTGTAATTCTGTCGTTTTGTAGTGAACATGATTATGTGATCAACAGCTTCACACGAAACATTCCTTACGAATTTTCTTGTGCAATGTTTATATTGAAAACTAGCGGCCGCCCGCGGTTTCACCCGCGTGGTTCCCGTTATCGTGGAAATATCGGGATAAAAAGTATTTTATGTTTTAATCTAAGTTATCTACTATCTGTGTGCCAAATTTCAACCAAATCCGTTCAGTAGTTTTTGCGTGATTGAGGAACAAACATCCAAACCCACAAACTTTCACATTTATAATATAAGTAGGATGACAGTAAAACATTAATGACCCTGACGAAGCTCTTAAGTTTGACATCAATAAAAATGACAAAAGTTTTTTTTTTTATAATTAGCTTTTTTTTAATTAAAAAAGATTCAGCAATGCTTAATTTTTTTGTTAATTTATTGCTAAATAATAATGTGATGAGTTTTCGGAATTCGGACGCTTTATTCGCATTTTTCCATTTCTTTAAATAAAATGGATAAACATTTTATAAAGACAGAAATTCATTTTTCACGAAATACGCGAAAAATGCTCCAGATATTTTTAGAAGTACCAGGAGAACATAAGTTGTAAGAACACAACCGCTTGGCTCATTTGCAGCGTTCAAAACATCGGATTAGATGCTTCAAGAGTTTATAAAATGTTCAGCAAAGAATAATCCGCATAAAGAGAGGTAATGGCGTCGCGCCTCGGAGTTTTGACGATAAACTTTGCGTTTATTGTGGTTTTAAAACGGGCGTTAGGGGCTCGAGGTTCGGGAAACTCGAAATGGTTTTGGAAGTATGAAGTAAAAAGTAGATCTTCAGTTGTTAATTTCGTTGTGAAATTGTGGAAAATAATAAATACAGTGTAGTAAGTAAGTAATTTGAAATTGTTTGACTGTAGGTTAGTACCTAACCTAAGTTAACTAGCAAAACGGTGTGAAAAAAATTGTGAAAATACAAATATATAGGTAAACTGCAACGATTTGTCGACCATAAATCTATGGACTAGAAAATATATTTGGAGGGCGTAGAAATAATATAATATTTAAATAATAAAGAGTAAAATGTTATTAAGTATATAATTTGTTTAATTTTCCAAAACTATTTTTTTAAGCACATAGTAAAACTAACCCACCCTCAATACGTTACGTATACCATTACAATTTACATGACAGACAAACAATAAGCTTTAGAAATATATGTAGGTAGATAAGTACTTATGGTAATAGTGCACGATTTCCCAACACTCATAGGAACTTCAAAATCGTATAAAAGGGAAAATCCTTCCGATTTCCACATGGAAGACATCAAAGAGGAACCCTAAAAACATAATGAGACGCGGCGACGGCAAGTGTGCGCTTTCGCAGGGTCCCGTAGCAATTTTGGGCTCTCATAAATATGTATAAGTCTTCTTTTCCTTTACTTATCAATTATGGGGTCGTTTGGGGAAGGCTGTGGTGTAAGGGTTAACGTTACTTTAGCACTGAAGTAAACTGGTGGAATTTAACATGTGTGTCCCTCACTTTTAATCGCATATTGATTCAGCAAGAAATATGTATCAGAGCTCATCAAAAACTATAAGCACTTCTGAAGATAGGAAGGTACCATGGGCAATAGCGTCTCTTAACCGCGCCTAAGGTTAAGCTCGCTTGCTCGCCGCGCCGCCACAACATAACCTTTAGGTCGTCCAGGGGCGATACGCGTGTTTCATTATTTAAAAAATACCTATATTTTTTCTAAGGATGTATTATTTTTAAGTTTGTCACACTAACATTAAGACATTTGTGAAATATGTGTGCAATATATCAATAATACCAGTTTTAGTCGTTATAATTATGAGAACATATTCTATACCTATTATATAATATTATATTCTATTTACATAATATATTCTATTCTATACCTACTAACACGCGCATAGGAATTTTGTTGATTGTAAGCGACACTGTTGCCCATAGTACTTTATCTATTCGGAAAAACCTTACTACGCGTGATCTTGTACCGGCAAGAAACTCAGCGGGGCTACTCAAATGGCCACTTTTCTATTCGTTCGCTAACTTAAAAATTAAAAATAAGTCATAAACACCAAAATAACGTGTCGTAGGCTTGTCAATTCTGTACAATACAGCAATGTCTGTGATTTACATAAACTTGCGACGTCTGACTAGATCATTAATTGCTTATTTTTAAGATTCAAGTTAGCGAACGAATAGAAAAGTGGCCATTTGAGTAGCCCCCCTGTTAGGACTTTTCTCCTTAATTTTTTTCACACGATGTAGTTTATCAAAAGTGACCTCAGTATAAAAAAGTAGGCCATCTAGGTGGTCAATCAGCTCAGTGTTGACATCTACGAAGGTCTTTGTATAAAAAATCTGTCACATAAGCACTGTAACCACTGTAATTCACATTTCACTTTCACTTTCACTCACGTACAATGCGATTAATTTAACAATGTACGCCTGCGGGGCTACTCAAATGGCCACTTTTCTATTCGTTCGCTAACTTAAAAATTAGAAATAAGCCATAAAAACCCAAAATAACGTGTCGTAGGCTTGTCAATTCTGTACAATACAACAATGTCTGTGATTTACATAAACTTGCGACGTTTGACTTGATCATTAATGGCTTATTTTTAAGATTTAAGTTAGCGAACGAATAGAAAAGTGGCCATTTGAGTAGCCCCCCCTGAAGTGGCTAACTTCAGAGCGCTTGCGGTACAAAACGACGTATTTTTTTAATCTGTAAAATTTACCCTTTGCCATACATTCTCAAGTGAAGTTGCAACCGATCACTCGCATATTTTCAAATCGCATTGCACAAGCACGTACAAGACAACTGTGTAGCACAATGCTACCGGCCATCATATTCTAAATTCCAAGACAAGTTCATTTTCGTAAAATGACATACAATCTCGAACCCAAATAAGCTTCATTGAATAATCAAAATATCCTTTGTCACTCCAAGGTAAACGCCCGGAGGCACGCAAGCTTACAACTACTAATTTCCATGATTATTCCTCTAAGCCCCAAAAACAGGTATTATCCAAAACCGTCATTGCGTAACCCTTAAACGCCGCAGGCCCGATCGACCCCACCGAAAGGGGCGAGTTTTATTGCAAAAAATACTCGGCAATTTCACGCCGAGCACAAAACAACACAAACTCAACCACGTTAAACTATAGGGTTAAAATCCTAAGTTCGTTATACAAACCTCCTCTTCTATGCAACTTTTAAACCTGAGTTTCAACACAACCAGCAATGTATGGATATGAAATTGTTTTTGTTTTCGTAGTCTGTCGTTCGCAGTAGACATGCGGGCCCAAATGTCCCCAAGGTAGTTTCGATTCCCGATTATGTTTAGGGTTAAACGTCATTGATACTGCCGATAGCGGCCTCTGGTGAGCGATTCAGTTTTTTTCCTCCTCCCTAATTTGTACGGTCCATGTGGCAAGGGTTAGATACCATCAATATTATATTGATGATCGTTTAATTGAATTTATACATTACGATATTGGTACGAGTGTTTTTGTATTTTTAATTCTGTTGCTTTTTTGGTTTGGGTTACACATCTGTTGAATCTGATATCATCTGTGGTTTGACTTTATGGTAATAAAAAAACAAATGAAACCAACCTAACGAGGGATCTATTTATACATCCAGATATGTTATAGGTATTTTTCATTCGCAAAAAAAGTATTTTCATATTACGTTTTCTGAGTTTTGGATTTGAGACGAAAGATTTCTTCCTCACTCACATAATTTTAACCCTTTGGAAAAAATATTTTTAAATATTTTTATCCTTTTGCGTACTTTTGCTTATGCGGTACCTACTCAATACTCCTATCAGTCGCAAACACAAATTGACTTTACTATTGGTTAATCAATTATTTTTTAGTTAACAATAGCTCAATTAACACCTTTCGCCCATATACCGATAACAGCAGAAACCCAATTTATCAAAAACAGAAAAATCCGGTGACCCGCATTTATAAAAAGAGCAATCTTTATACAAAATCGTAAACGGAATCAGACTTAACCGTTTTAGCAATTTACTGTGAATTTAGTGGCGGGGGTCTTTTTTACCAATTGTCTGTCGACAGATCGGAGATAACCGTTGTGGGACCCGCATGTGCGCACACGCAACTGGCATAGATCAACTAGTCAATTTGTAGAATCGCCTTCACCAGTGACTTTTGTTATCTCACTTTTTACTTTATACTTAGAACTGTGAAAAAAGAAATATATGTAGCTTACTTCCGCAAACAATATTATGCAAGATGCACCTCCCGCCCGCCCGCAAAAAATGCACATGCACACCACAAAATATCAGTGCACAATTCCTGTATTTAGCCAGACAGCAACACACCTTGCACCTTCATCAATTAGACAACCAACACCTATTCGGTGTTGGTTTACGCACGATCTAACTCCTGAGGATGCTCCGCTTTTTAATTCTGATACCTCCAGCATAGGGTTGGAGTCTATTTTTGCGGGCTATTCTATTCCTATTCTACTCTTTCTCTATTTCTTTTGTTTACATGTTTGTAATAATATTTCTTACTAGTATTGGGTTCAGGGGGTTCTTACAATGTCCCAATATTTCTTACTCATTTTATTTCCTAGTTTACATTATCATATTTACTTACTTTTTAATTACTTATTTAATATTTTGGTAAGTATTTAAGCTTTTCATATTTTTTTTTTGTTTTTTTTTAATTTTCTATCACCTTATGCTAAGCAAAAATATACAACTATATTTTGTTAACATAATTTACTTAGTCTTTATTTCGTTTTATTACCTTACTTGCTATTATTTTACAATACTTAATAAATTCTTCCCTATTTTTACCTATCATTATGCTCTCTATGTTACCTACTTCTAGTTTTATTTCTAATTTTTGTTCAATATCGTATTTTTCTGTTGTAAATACGGGACATTCGGTAAGTATGTGGGGGACGGTTTCATCTACATCGGGGTCACATATACATGATGAGCTCTCCCTCAACTTAAACCGGTTCAAGTATTGGGAGAACCCACCATGCCCTGTCATTATTTGTGTTGTCACACTATCTAGTTGGATTTTGCGTATAATGCCGTAGGCTGTGACTGCGTTTGGGAAGAATATTTTAGTGATTCCCGCTGTTTGGCCCGTTGTGTATCTATGATTCCATTCGTTAAGCGAAGCCTCTCGCAGGCTTCGCTTAATGAATGAGATCGGACATAGATCGTAATCTGGCTTTCGCTTTGTATTTAATGCAGCCTCCTTTGCCAGCTGATCGGCTCTTTCGTTACCTTGCAGCCCTGCATGGGCTTTTATCCAAAATAAAGATATTGATTTATTTTGCTGATGTAATTTGCTCATGTTACTTCTGGCTTCCACGGCTAGGGGGTGCAGGGTATCGAGGTTAGTGATTGTCTGTAGGGCTGCCATCGAATCGCTGTAGATACCAAAGCTATCATGTTTGTATCTGAGGATTTCTCTAGTTGCTCGGCATAGCGCCAGGAGTTCAGCCTGATATACGGTACTGTAGCTTGGCAGTGCAAGCTTGAGGGCCTTGATTTCGGTATCGCCATTCCAAATAGATAGCGAGGCCCCAACCAGGCCCTCAATCTTGCTGCCATCTGTGTAAATTCGAATGTCGAAGTTACTATTACTGTTCAGTTGTTCCTCATTTATCAGGCTTGTGACTCTCCTGGCGATACGCTCAGCAGGATGTGGGGCCTCCAGCGCCGGTGCCATCCGCTCCACTTCTCTGTCTTTCAATTCTGGCTGGGGAACCCCCCTTTTGGCTTCATACAATAGAGCTGCTTCGCGTATGCGAAGATCAAGAGGGAGTATCCCAGCCAGCACCAGTGCCGAGTTTAACGAGACTGTTCGGTACGCTTTGCATAATTTTAGAGCAAAACCGCGCTGCAATGCCGCCAGCTGTTTCTGTACTCCTAGTTTGTTTACGGCCGGTGCCCATGCACCAGCCGCGTACATAACAATGGGTTCTATTGTGGCTGTATAAATGGCGCGGATCACCTCAGGATGCAGGCCCCAGCTTACTTTGGCAGCCCTTGCAAGTTGTTTGTATATCCCTATGGCTTTTTTGCAAACGTTTGTGACATGGGTGTTGAAAGTCAGGCTGCTATCAATTGTGACCCCCAGCAGTTTGATCTCTTTCGACATGCCAATGTTCGTCCCCCCCATGCTCAGACGTGGTGTGTCGTATTTTAGTTTTCTTGTAACTACCATCGCACTTGTTTTGTGCGGAGCAAACTTTAACTTGTTTTCGACACCCCACGCCAGAACACGTTCAAGGGCGGCATTGGCGCAACCCTGTATTTCCTGAGCGGTCTCCCCCTCGAAAACGAGGACTACGTCATCGGCGAATGCCTGTGCCCAGTATCCCTTGGCCTCCAGTTCTTTAAGGAGTGGGTCGAGCATCAGATTCCAGAGAATTGGACCTCCTATGGAACCCTGGACACAGCCTTTATTTGTTTCTTTTGTGATTTCTTCCCCGGCGTATCTTACCTTGACTCTCCTATCACTAAGGTAACTGTCTACCACATTTCTGATGTTGCTAGGGCATCCTTCTTCCGCCAGTCGTACTCTGATGATAGGCCACCAGGCGCTATCGAAGGCTCCCTCTATATCCAGTGACACTAATGTGATGATTTTCTTTTCACTGAGCTTTAACCGTATGTGCTGCATTAGGTTATAGAGGGAGTCCTCGGTGCTCCTTTGGGGCATGAATCCATACTGGCGTTTGCTGATCTTTGGTAGAATGTAATGTTTTACTCTGTTCATCAGCATTTTTTCGAATATCTTGCCCAGCACTGGTAGTAAACCTATTGGCCTGTAGGATTTTGGGGTCTTATAATTGTCCTTGCCCGGTTTACGTAATATTACCACTGTGGCCTCCTTCCATGCTGTTGGGAAGTGTCCCAGGCTCAAGCATTTATTGAAAACATTCAAAATTGTGGCCGGGTCTTCATTTATAGCTTGGAGGCAGATGTCAGCGGTGAATCCATCGGCACCTGGGGCTTTTTTTGGGTTAAAGGAATTAGCAGCTGTTTCCAGTTCTGTTAGAGTGAACGGTGGGTCCTGCTGAGCTTCGTCTGGTTCTTTGTTCACCATTTCTGCCTTTGTTCTAATTTCCCGGTGATGGGCATTATCTTCTTCCTCCTGGTCTCTGGGATAAAAGGTGTTTGCTATAAGCTCCGCCGATTCTTTCGTGTTCAAAACCCGTCCCCCCTCTTCCAGGGGGAGATCCTCTTTCCTCTTTGTTGTTCTTGCTATGACCCTATATATCCCATCCCATACCCCTTCTCTATCTTGTTTAGTACAGAATTCCTTCCAGCTATCCACCTGAGCCTTTTTGGCGGCTAGCTCATATTCCTCTTTAAGTTTTAAATATTCTCCTACCACTTTTGCTCTTCGGACCGGTGCAGCGCATCGTATTCTGTTTTTTCTGGTGGCGACTTCTTTTTTTCATCTCTGCGAGCTCTTCATTCCACCACATAGTGTGAGATTTTCTGTTATTTTCTTTTTCGGCATCGTACTTTTGCATGCTTCTGTAATGGCTTTGGTATAATTGCCTATTGCATCATCTAGTTCTTCTTTGTTGTCAATTTGCACTATTTCTTGTGCCGTGATGTTGTACTCCTGTTTTAATTGGCCTAGTTTCTCACGAAATTGGGTCCAATTAGCTTTTTTAGTATTAAATTGCCTTGTTGTTCTGTTGATTTGTATGCCGCTTGTTCTCTTAAGGTGTATGTCAAATGTGATGCCGTTGTGGTCCGAGCTCGTGAGATCTTCCTGGACTGTCCAGTCTGCCACCAAATCCAGCATGTCCGTTGAGCATGCAGTGACGTCCACGTAACTACTAAATCTTTTACCGCCTCTTACAGTGTCAAAAGTAGGAATATTGCCTCTGTTCAGCACATGTAGGTCCAACTCGTCAAGGGCACTCGCCATGGTCTCTCCTTTCTTGTCGACCACCGGACTACCCCACCATGTGTTCTTGGCGTTGGCGTCACCGCCTATCACCAGATTTTTCGTTTTGACGGTTTCTCTTATTTTCTTTATGTGGTCCAGGTATTCTTCGATGGGTTGATCGGGCTCAAAGTAGTATGACACGAGGGTAACTTTCCAGGCTTTCGTGCGAGCTTCCACCACTGTGATGTTGGGTGTGGTGAGCTGGGTATGCTGAATTATATCAATAGACGGGTCGAATACCACTATTGCAGCCTTCACTCTTGCTTCCCCTTCGTATTGGAATACCCGCACACCTCGACGGCCTCTCATGCTCTTGTCTCCACCCACGTACGGTTCCTGGACCAACATTATGGAAGCTCCCCGTTGCTTTGCTTCTATCAGTGCCTCTTCTGTCGCCAACTTTTTACGTTGTAAATTTGCTTGAATTACACGGTAGGGGGAGCCGGTTGTCGAGGTGCCCTTAACACTGGTAGTTGATGGTAGAGCGCGCCATGTGGTCCCACTTTTTACGGATAGGACAGTCGTCACTAAATGCGTTGTGGTCGGTATGTCTCAGTTTGGCGTTTTCGCAGTTTATGCATTTTGAAGTAGTGTTCAGTTCGTATTCTTTGCAGTCTCTCTTGAGGTGTGGACCTGCACAGTGGCTGCATCGAACACCCTCGTTTTTACAAAATTTTCTGCTATGGCCGTAGCCTAGACATTCCGTGCATTGCACCAAGGGTGATTGGTCTTTAACATATGTTCTGAAGACCCCATCTATGTTAACGATTCCCTTCTCAATGGCCCTTTTCCAGATGGTAGGGGAGGCGCTCATGACAATGTGGCATAGCTGGGCATTCCGCGCTTTCTTCCTATATTTTATTTGCACTCTGTCTTCCTCACCATCGAGGCCAGCGAAGATTCCCTTGTTGTTGGTTCTGAGGGTCGTCAGTATAGATTCATCACTCTTGTCCTTCAGGACATTTTGGAAGATTAAGAGTGGATCTCTGTTCTTCGCCTCCTCCACTGTAAGATTCTTGCTATTTTTCTCTATTCTCTCTTTAAGTCTGTTTCTTTCCTCTTTTGTCTTCATCCCCATTATAACTTTTCTGTCTTTTGCTTTTCTCACTCTGGTTACAGGTATCCATTCGCCTTCATCCGCTTCTATAGCCGTCCTTATGTGATTTATCACTTCCTCTGCTGTTTCCTCTTCGTCCTTAGAGGTCACTATCACCGAGTGCAGCGTTTCCCTCTGTGTCGCTGGTGGTCTTGCGTTTTGATTTACTGCTGCACTCGCGTAGGTCATAGGTCCGCTTTGGTTGTCGATTTTGGCACCCACTTTCCTGATTTCGTTCGCCGCCAGGTCCACTTTGGCTGCCATTCCTTGCACCTCCTCAAGTAGAGGTTTGCATAGTTCTGTCTGTTCCTGCATAACCGAATTAAGACCGCAGATCTGCCCATTGAAGCTTTCTTGCATCTCCTGAATTCGCTTAAGCAGTTCACTAAAATGCTTGGTGCTCTCGACGTGGAGATGCTTTGTTGGCTGTTTCGGTGATGCTGGTGCTGGTTTGAACAGCTCACGGACCACAGCTGCGGGTGAGTCAGCCACCTGTTCCCCATTCAGTCTTTTTCCTATTTCAAACACTTGAAGTAGTGCTAGTTCGGATCCCTTCTCCAAATTTCCCTTGACATCTTTACGGTAGCTGATGTAGTCTGCTGCTAGTTCTTGCGCCTCCTCCAGGTAGGACACAAGTTTTTGGAGGATGGATCCGATCTGCTCATCTCGAAGGTCCTTCCCGGTTAGGCCTTCGTTGAATCTTTTCATGAGGTTTATGGTTTTCGGTTTTCTCCCAGTCATATTTATTGGCGATTTTATGGGCGTTCCGCCGGTATTCTGGGGAGATGGTGATGGGACTGGGGACTTGTTCATGACTGTTGGTACTTTCTCTGCTCCGGGTTAGGGCGTGTAGAGTGATTGGTGAAGGTGCCAGGTGTGTTGCTGTCTGGCTAAATGCAGGTATTATGCACTGATATTTTATGGTGTGCATAGTGTGCATGTGCATATTTTTTGCGGAAGTAAGCTATATATTAGACATATATTTCTTTTTTCACAGTGGTTTGGGACTTCAGCCAAGTGACGCCTGATTCCATCAAATGAATCGGTTTTTTCAGTACAGCTTAAGATTTGAGAGAGAAATGATTTAAGGAGTGAATAACTTTAGGTTTATCTACTCCGTTGTTAAAAACTGTCTGTCTGTGCCAATGTTCCAGTCTAATAAATTTCTTAAACTATTCTAAAAAGATGACGATAGAAAAGAGAATAATATAAGTATTTCTCTCTCTTGCAGCTTAAAATGATTAAAAAATGCAATACATCCGAGATTAAAAAAACCTTATCATAAGATGTACAAGAGAATTTTAAGTAATTTGTATAACACCTTATGCACGCACTGGAATTATTTCTATCTGAAAAAATTACGTTATTTTGTTCAAAGACTTATTATTAATATACCAATTTTTTACCAACGGCTTATGAAGATTCCTTACAGAAAACCCTGGAGCTAGTAACAAATTGTAACATTTTCAGAGGAACTTCCATTCTGCACGGAGTACTGTTACTCTTTGCACAGGATGCGGTGATCAGTGGTTAGTAATTAATAAATCGTTAATGCCGCGTAGACCTCGATTGTTTTTATGGTGGTGTCGCTTCTGGCATGATTGAGGGGCTTTTGAATGATGACACATGCTACTGACATACACACAGACAGCTCTATACAATGCGTTCACAGTTAGTTTACCTCTGAAAAGGACATTTCTTCCACATAACAATTTTCAGTGGAAAAATAAATCTGAACGCATTGTTACAGGAGACCTTATAATGTCTAATAAGCTTAGCTGAAATAAAATGGGTTAATTGATCCATAATTTTGTTTATTTAATTTGAGCAGAGTGGCAAATATTTACTTAGCATGTAATACATTCTACCCTGTGCTTAACCATCTTACTAACAAAGTATTTAACTTTTTTTATAAACAATTTTATTAAGCCTATGAAAATCGAATTGTCTAAATATTTCTTTAATTTTAGATTTACGAATTGTTTGGCTATGGACGAATAATTGCATTCACACGGTAAAAACAGATTTCTTATAAAAAGACGAATTGCTTTGGCTTAAGACATATTTATTAAATCAAGAAAATGATCCTCTCCCTATAGACGCTAGACAATAATTTCTTCGTAATAGTAAATAATATTCTTAAAAATATTTAGTTGTTACAAGAATAATAAATTTATTCCCAGACACGTGTTGTTTCATTCAAGACACCGTTATTTCAACAGTTAGTTGTACAGTCAAGTAAATGTATTCTTGATACGAAAAATCTTATATATCTCTTATAGACTAACCTTACTTAGAGTAAATTATAATTTTACTCATAATAAGTAAATGTTTAGTTGGCCTAAGTAATTACTGATTTTTGATGAAAAAAAATAAATGGAGATTTCGTGTATCGAACGAAGATGTATATTTTGTTGTTGTTGTATATTAAGTGGAGATAATTGGAGAACACTGATGACTTCCTTTTCCTTGACTTCCTGACAAAAATCAAGGTAAAAGTGCTCAAAAGAGGAGTGGAGTCCGGGAAGCCGTTCCAAGTAGGACGCGACACCCAGAGGCAACAAACCCGATTGAGATTGACATAACAAAATTAATTCCGACTACTTAAAGAACTAGATAAAAATCTTAACACCGCGGGTCAGACCATGATGTCAACAAACCCACTAACTTAACTCTAAGTTAAGTCATCTTAAGTTAAATACATTGCTTTCTTACAATTTTTTAAGAAGAAAAGAAAAAATTCTCTCGACTTCAGGATAATAATCTTTGTTGAAGGATAAATTTCTCAAAGTAAAAATGTTATCATGTTTATCGAAAACTATGATTACGTTGTTTCAAAATTTTAGTATTTCTCTGTTTAAAACAAAATTTTCATAAGCCGAACAAAATCATTTCTCAGAACAAGAAATACAATTTTGTTTTTGTTAAATTAAATATATTAAATTCGTACTCCAACTTATTATTAAATTATTTTGGGCCAAAATTGCATGTCTAAAAGTTAGACCGAATGTTTTGATTGAAGTAAATCTTTACTCAATTGTATAATTTCTTATGCTAGACCTAAAACGAAAAAAAATTATAATGAGTACACATTTTATCTTAAATTAAATATTAAATACTTCATAAACAATAAACTTTCTCTTAATCGAAGAAAATGATTTTTGGAAAAAGGTATATCTAAATCCAAGTAACTTGTAGTTGATTTAAGATGATTTTAATTTGATGCAAGAAGATGGACATTTCTTGATTTAAATTAAGTCAATTTAATTGATGTAAGTTGAAATAAGCCTTGAAACAAAAATATTTCTCTTAATCATTAAGAAAAATATTGTCTGAGTGAAAGATGAGCACTATTTTTGTTTTAAAAATATTGCATTGGCCTAAGTAAATATATTTTTAGAATAACCAAATATTTCAAGAAATTGGTCTTTCTTATTTAAAGAAATCCTTTTTTACTGTGCACGGTAAAAACAGATTTCTTATAAAAAGACGAATTGCTTTGGCTTAAGACATATTTATTAAATCAAGAAAATGATCCTCTCCCTATAGACGCTAGACAATAATTTCTTCGTAATAGTAAATAATATTCTTAAAAATATTTAGTTGTTACAAGAATAATAAATTTATTCGCAGACACGTGTTGTTTCATTCAAGACACCGTTATTTTGTACAGTCAAGTAAATGTATTCTTGATACGAAAAATCTTATATATCTCTTATAGACTAACCTTACTTAGAGTAAATTATAATTTTACTCATAATAAGTAAATGTTTAGTTGGCCTAAGTAATTACTGATTTTTGATGAAAAAAAATAAATGGAGATTTCGTGTATCGAACGAAGATGTATATTTTGTTGTTGTTGTATATTAAGTGGAGATAATTGGAGAACACTGATGACTTCCTTTTCCTTGACTTCCTGACAAAAATCAAGGTAAAAGTGCTCATAAGAGGAGTGGAGTCCGGGAAGCCGTTCCAAGTAGGACGCGACACCCAGAGGCAACAAACCCGATTGAGATTGACATAACAAAATTAATTCCGACTACTTAAAGAACTAGATAAAAATCTTAACACCGCGGGTCAGACCATGATGTTAACAAACCCACTAACTTAACTCTAATTTAAGTCATCTTAAGTTAAATACATTGCTTTCTTACATTTTTTTAAGAAGAAAAGAAAAAATTATCTCGACTTCAGGATAATAATCTTTGTTGAAGGATAAATTTCTCAAAGTAAAAATGTTATCATGTCTATCGAAAACTATGATTACGTTGTTTCAAAATTTTAGTATTTCTCTGTTTAAAACAAAATTTTCATAAGCCGAACAAAATCATTTCTCAGAAAAAGAAATACAATTTTGTTTTTGTTAAATTAAATATATATTAAATTCGTACTTCAACTTATTATTAAATTATTTTGGGCCAAAATTGCATGTCTAAAAGTTAGACCGAATGTTTTGATTGAAGTAAATCTTTACTCAATTGTATAATTTCTTATGCTAGACCTAAAACGAAAAAAAATTATAATGAGTACACATTTTATCTTAAATTAAATATTAAATACTTCATAAACAATAAACTTTCTCTTAATCGAAGAAAATGATTTTTTGAAAAAGGTATATCTAAATCCAAGTAACTTGTAGTTGATTTAAGATGACTTTAATTTGATGCAAGAAGATGGACATTTCTTGATTTAAATTAAGTCAATTTAATTGATGTAAGTTGAAATAAGCCTTGAAACAAAAATATTTCTCTTAATCATTAAGAAAAATATTGTCTGAGTGAAAGATGAGCACTATTTTTGTTTTAAAAATATTGCATTGGCCTAAGTAAATATATTTTTAGAATAACCAAATATTTCAAGAAATTGGTCTTTCTTATTTAAAGAAATCCTTTTTTACTGTGCTGCCAAACAATACGTAACTGTATGTATATTGTATAACGAATGTACATGTTAAATTATCATCATATCCTAGCAAAAGTCACATTTGCTTTAGCTATCGAAAACTATGTAAGGGGTACGAACATGCCGAATTGCTAACGTTAATTCTTCTTCTTCTTTTGGTCGGGTAGCAGGCCCATCTCTTCTTGGTACTTTGTACTTGGTGCTTAGTTCAAGTTTTCACTAACAACTAATATTTAAAATGTCAAATTTGATTTCGCACCTCGTTATTGTTTTTTACAAATGTGAGGCTAGGGCTGTTGTAGTTATAAGCAGTATTTCAATTCAGCTGGAAGAATTAAGTCATAAATATCATAATCCAATCTCGTTAACGAAGTATTATTAAAATGGGCGGTTCGTGATTGTGAATTGTAGTTGCAATAATCTTGACAATGATTCGAGTGACAGGATCAGACCCAGATGAAATGTAATAAATAAATAAATAAGTAAATCATTAAATAATAGGGACTTGATATATAATAATACACCTGGTTGCAAATAGCTCCACTAAAAACCGATGTGTTATTGCAAAACACATGTTTAGATGTTTGGATGTTTGTTACTCAATCATGCAAAAACGGTTAAACAGATTTGGATGAAATTTAGCGCACAGACAGTTCATAGCCTAGATTAAAACATAAGTCGGTCAAAGTAACCCGGTCAATGATTTTAATTTTAAGCATTAGCGCTTTAACTTCAGGAAAACGAGACAATAGATATTTTCATTCTTGTTCGGCTAAGCAATGATAAGTGTAACAACTTGTAGAAACCTTTTAAATTATTCATTTTCATTTGTCATATCATTTAATAAAGATGATGGGTGATACGAATCATATCACCCATCATCATTACTAAATGATATACGATGCATTTCATATAACCCTAGCCCGGCGTAAGTATAACCTGCTGTTGACTATGGATGCTTACTTACGTGATATTTTTTACATAAACATTAAAATAGTGACTTCTGATTAACCCATCATCTTAATAAGCAATCTGACGTCGAATAATTAACGTATAATCGGTTAAGTGATAATAATTACATGCGGGCGAGCCTCCGGTTAAAACAATGTTTGTTTTTTTAATCCTACCCTTTTGTCTTTTACACTCAACAATGTCAATTAGAATAAATACTTTTTTTTGATGCATTAATCCATATTAAAAGCTTTTTAATTCCGTAATAGTTTATGGGAACACCGTTTCAGCTTCGACAAAAATGCTTTCATATTATGTCCGGCTGTCCCGCTGTCCTGCTGTCTGTTTGGTCTCCTCTACAGGTCGCATTTCTTAGCCAATTCTCGTGAAATTTTGTGAGCAGGTCCGATAATTATATTTGTAAGGTATATATTGTATGGGCCTAGTTACTTGAATTAAATAAAAAATAAAAAATATAGAGTTTTTGGTCGATTCAGTTTTTCGTAATTTTCCAAAACGGCGGAGATTAGACCTATTTTGATAAATCCTACTCAAGGTGATTTTGAGATTGAGAATAGGTATTATGTCGTAGGTCAATCGTTGAACTGGGCCGACCGCTATCTGCCTGGGCACATCTCGACCGGCTCAGTTCAACGATTGGCCCATGAATTCAACATTTTGAGAATAAAGTCCTTTTATATGCAACTGTGCGTCTTCAATGCGTCGTCGTCTGGTGCGCGATCGCCGTTCAAAAATCTTTCCGCTTCAAAAGTCATCGATTCTTCGCATTGTGAATGCGAAAATCTATCTTTTTATTTTTATCTTACCTATTTAAATCTGCATAATTGTAGTGAAAAATCTAACTATAATAACATTCGCTCCTAGATAGAACACATTCCTTTGCGGAAGCGTGTCTCTTTGCAATAGTCAAAGGGCCGCCGTTGACTCAGTAGAGTTCAACTAATTACATGTTATTCTCTCTGATTAAAGCACAGCTTGGGTCTAATGAGTGACTCACTGGAGTATCGGTGGGCTGCCTTTATACTACCCGATTCTATAAAGATGTTAGTAGAAACTTAGTAATAAACTTAATAATAATAATAACTTCGCATTTCGTTTTGGATATTAGGTTTTAATTGGGATAAAAAATACTATCCCAATTCGTATGGCATTGATTCCGACTAAATCGTAAATATAAAAACCCTGTATCTATCAACCAAATGCTTTCGCTAATCGATAATAATACTAGTATTTTTATTGTTTATATTCTGAATTTAATATTGTTTGTTTTTACTTACTTATAAAATTTTGATAGTTTATTGTTAGTTTCTGCTATTTTAGTAATTTTAGTGGCACTTCGCAAATTAGGAACAGAATAAAGTTTTTTTTAAATCCAAATAAATAAAAACATACCCATAATATCGTACAATATAAACCCCTCATATAACAACGATACGTTCTCACAGAGAGTCTCTCATCTTTCTCAATCAACGACCATCGGGGCGCACGATTTTTATTGTTTTCCTACCAATTGACACGAGTTTTTTTTTAATTTCCTACCAAAACCCATTACCGGTTAATTAGTTTTACAGCCTCTTTATTAGAGTTAACTGTTGCTTTTAAAAATCTACTAAAATTAAGCTAAGTCAGTTTTATTTTTACACTTATTGTGTTTTTATTGCGAATAGATTGGGCTTTGTGATGCTCTTATTTTGTAAAAGCACTCGTTAAAGATTTTATGCGTTTAATAGTGGTGTAAAAAGGTTTTTAATACTTATTATTACTTTTTTATTCTTAGGAAAAGGGCCGAATTATCACAAAATAAAGATGTGTTTGACATTTCTTAACCAAATTCTGTGTCGAATCCTGTCGAATCTCTCAAAACAATACACTTCTTTTTAGGTAGGTATATGTACTTACATCATAATACTAAATGGTACTTTTTTCAATTCCCATCAAACTTAAATATAATCTTTTTTTAACAATAGCGACGCTTTCGGTACCAATTTTACTAAATTCGGTCGCGTTTTCGAAGTCCCTTAAGAGACATAACTAACGTTCGTTTTGTCAACTGACAGCTTGACGGTTAACAAATAGATACTAAATTGGTGTTTTTGGGCGTAGCCTCACCAGTGACTTTGTTTTGCCTAATATTTTATATTAAAAAACAAACAACTTTTTAAAATATGAGTGACTAAAGATCACTTGCTACGTCCGTCATCACAGTTTTTCCTCATTATTACACGTCTGCCTCATTTAATTATTATAAACTATGGTTTAATTAATAGTTATTTGTTATACAAGAGACCAAAGTCTATTGGTGATGCGAGTGGCGACTTTAAATCACGAACTAGACAAGTAGTCTAGAATTGAATCAAGAGCGTAGCGAGTGATTCTAATATAAGTAGACTAATTCTCTAGTTCGTGATTTAAAGGCACGAGGCAGAACAAAAATTTGGTCTCGTGTGAAACATACAACTTTTCACCTCTACCAACGAGAAAAGTGTTATAGATAAGAATATTTATTTTCACGTGACTTTCCTGGTAAAAAGCTAAATTAAGCATTAGAAACCTCAACAGAATTTTATTTTATACATACGATCTCTCTGCAGTATGTCCATATAAAGAGATTTAGTTTTCAACCTTCTTTTTCAACAACCCTTTATATTCGTTTTTTTTTATTCTTTTTAATCCATGTCCGACACCATAAAGTTATCTATCTATCCTTTTTAACCGACTTCAAAAATTTGAAAAGGAGGAGGTTATTATCTAATCGTCGCGTATATATATATTTTTTTATATGTACCTATGTACACCGATTACTCGAAGACGGCTGAACCGATTGAAATGATTCAAACGTTATAACATGACATTTGTTTCCAAGTTGGTCCCATTTTTCTAAATTTTGAAATCGGTTCAGTAGTTTTCAAGTAATCTTGAAAAAACTGTCGTTTTCGTTACCTTTTTTTATGAATTCAGGCGGATTTTCAACCATTACTTTTTTGTTTATGAACCGATTTAGATGATTCTTTTTTTGTTTGAAAGAAGACCTTAAGGATGATACCATATTAATTTCATTGGTATTGGACTTTGGATTTTGAAGATACACAAGGGAACTCCTCAAAATTAAATAGGACTGTACAGTAATTGAAATATTGGTAGGTTTATGACAATCAAAAACAAGTTAAGGTGCCTATTTATTGTCAAGGACGTGCTGGACTAGGGTTGAACTGCGAAGGCCTAACGGAACTCTTGTGGAAATTGAGTTACTCGGGGTATACCATTGAAAAATGTGAAACATTATAACGTTTTATTTTATAAAATCATCACTTACATACCTACCAAAAAAAGTTTCAAATAAAAAAGCTTTTTAAAAAAAGCACAACCTCCTTCAAAAATCTTAAGAAACAGCTCTATAAAAAGCAAGAAATAATGTTCAAATCGATTAATTAAAACACGTCTATTGAAGTCGGGTGGGCTTTAATAGTAGTTTGTTACACAAGGGACGTAAGTGAGCTATTACAGAACAAGATCCAATTTGGCGCCCGTGCGAGCGCAGCTCGCAAAGGGCGCTAATGGATCGAGTGCACCCGAGATATTTAGACGCCCGAGCGAGCGAAGCGAGCGAGGGCGAATATAGTTCGAGGGTGTAATAGCTACTTACAACCGAGGTAAGCATACTACTTTACATCATTCATGCGAGGTAAATTTAATAAAAAAAAAAAAAAAAAATACAAAAAAAAATATAAAAAAAAGTAAAAAAAAAAAGTAAAAAAAAAATTAAAAAAAAAAAAAAAACAAAATCAAAATCAAAATCAAAATCAAAATCGAAAATCTAAAATCGAAAATCGAAAATCGAAAATCAAAATCAAAATCAAAATCAAAATCAAAATCAAAATCAAAATCAAAATCAAAATCAAAATCAAAATCAAAATCAAAATCAAAATCAAAATCAAAATCAAAATCAAAATCAAAATCAAAATCAAAATCAAAATCAAAATCAAAATCAAAATCAAAATCAAAATCAAAATCAAAATCAAAATCAAAATCAAAATCAAAATCAAAATCAAAATCAAAATCAAAATCAAAATCAAAATCAAAATCAAAATCAAAATCAAAATCAAAATCAAAATCAAAATCAAAATCAAAATCAAAATCAAAATCAAAATCAAAATCAAAATCAAAGTCAAAATCAAAATCAAAATCAAAATCCAAGGAGTTTTGCATAGCTTGAACGGAAATGAAATGCCGCCATATTTATTGTTTTTTTTCAGTAAAAAGTTTCCACAGTTTATAATATAAGAAAAGAGATTGGTTCACTAAGGAGTTTGACATAGCTTGAATTGTAAAGTTACTTTACAGTTAAAGCATTCACCCATGCTTGAATTGTAAAGTGATTTGAAAATGGAACGTTCTATCTAAACAATGCACTGTGTTGCACATGCCAACTTACACGGCCTCTTACTATACTAGTAAATCCTAGTTGCCGAGCAGTATGATGTAAAAATATAAACAATACAATAAATAAAAAAAATTACTTCCAGAAAATGATGAATGATGAAATGACTTCTCATTCTTGCCACTCTATTTTTTTTGTTAATTATTTCAAAAAGTGGTGTTAGAAATAAATTAAAAAACACTTTTCCTCACGTTCGAAAAAAAAACTATTATTGCTGCGAGTTTTTACACGCCTAAAGCGCCCTTTTTGTGCTGGAGAGGTAAAAAGAAAATTATTGAATTTTACTGTAACGATAATCGTGATTTTGAAGGTGATAGTATAATGCAAATGACACAATTTATATATCTTCTCTCACACATCTGATAAATCGCGTAAAATAAGACACCTCTGGTATGTATGTTATTGTAGTCACTACATAATTCGTGTAGCCAATCTCAAACCTTTGACCTATAATGTGGCCGTAGTCAGTAAGTAGCTACGGTGTATAAAATAAATTATAATAATTTATCATCATAAATCAACACAGAAGCTCCTAATTAATTAACTTTCATATCACGCCAGTCCACTCGACGCATAATGTAATCCAAATTAATGACGTACAGATATATATTCATATTCGTATTTATATTCGTAATCTCCTCGCGTGTGAAAACTTGGATTTAACGTAATGAAAATGTGTGATTAATGTCGTTACACGTAGAGTTAAATGTGTGATTTTAACTGACTGACATAATGTAAAAATTAATCCTCCAGTTATGTTTGAGTAACATAATGTGATTGCTTAATTTTATTAAGGCTTACTGATTTATACATTTTACTTAGTTCTGTTAATTTGTTTTTTTTTATGAATTATCTGCCCTCTATTATAGTAATTTTATTATTTCGCAGAAAAAGTACATTGTAAAGGATTTCACATTTAAAGCAGTATATCAAAATCTGGAAATAAAGGTACTTATTTTATTTTTAGTCATTTCTAATTGACTTTTTAATCACGGTAAAATATATAAAAATATCAGTTCATCTGACTTGTATAATCATTTTTCCATTTGAAATCAAAATTAAGGGTTAAAAATTCTCCTAACCTAACTTCTTACATCGTTAAACTTATTAATCATTACATCAGTACGGCAAAACGACCTTTGAGCAAATCAACCTAAATGACTAAGCATTCGGGCCTGCATTCAACCCCCGATCGTGGACAAACAAACAGAAAAGTGGACAAACAAGGGTGAAATTACCCCCATTTTAACAATATTTTGATATATGGACGATAATAATACGGTGAGGTGACAGTTAAACTGACCAGCAGTAGGTTCGACTAGACTAGAATTTGCAATAATGATTTTATGACTTTGCCCACATCAAAAAGGATGTGTTTGCTAATTTTTGCGACGATCAGCAATTTAAAGGGTTCATTTTCTTGAGTGTTAAAATTAATTGTTGCTCCCACAGAACATAGTGATTTTTTTTTAATACAGTTGCTCAAAAAGTGGCGTATTGCAGGGACGTATAGCGTTCGGGATGTGGGCTATTACACACTCGAGCTTTTTTTACCTTTTCCGAACTCGTGCGTTTTCTTTCCCAACTGTCAAAATAATGTCTATTAAAAAGAAAAAACCAACCACGAAGTTTTTGCTAAAAAAAATCATAGAAGTTTTTACGATTCATGCAAATACATATTTCTAAAAAGAAGCTACTAATTTGTTTCAATATCAGATTTAAAAGTAATTTTAATTAAAATTTAAACATTAAATTAATATTAGTATCGGCCAAATTACATTTATAAATATAAAAAAAGTTGGCTGTATGACGTGCACTGTCATAGTCTCTGCTTATAGGAGTTTGCGCGGGTAAGTGAAAAGAAAAAGACGGACCTTATTTCTTAATTTCTATAAAAAAAATCTACTGAAGACTTGGCTGTATGGGCAAAGTTCACTTTGCCTACCCAGAATGGGTGAAGAAAACAAAAAAAACTCTGCTTATATTCTTTTACGGTTGGCGACATTTTCCAAAAAAAATCTTTATTAAATTGCTTAATTTTTTCGCAACTGTATTAAAAATAGTTGTTCAGTACACGTGCGGAACCGTCATTGCAACTTATTCAAGTCAAGTCAAGTCAAATAAGCTTTATTCAAATAAACTTAATTATTAAGTACTTTTGAATCGTCTATATTTGAATCGATTCCGACTGTCAACCCTCACCTTCGGCTGCGCCTCGGCTCGGGTAGACATTTGTCGGAACTCTTTGCAATGACAGGCTTTCCGCACTCGTAATGAAATATACTATTGCTCCGCTCGTCCTGCCTTTTTCAATAGATCAATATTTTTCGGACGCGAAAAAAAAACAAGAAGGGGATATTCACTTGACCGTATCAGTAGTGTGTTTGCGCCGGTTCTGGATTTCTGACGTCACCCGGTGTGACGTAGCGCTGAGGTGGGTCGGGTGGGGGACAGTCGGCTAATGATGTTAAACAATGTACCGGCGCTGCGATCGTTAATGATGAAGTTAACAATAGAGTCAAATGATATTTTTAGGTTTACTATGAAACTCAGTCAAATTTTTATAAATCGATATAATTGTTGAATAAATAACAATTTTAAGTAATGAAATACCTATGAATAAATAAAACTGTGGTTTGATAATTCTAATATTTTTATTTACTTTCTTATATTAATTATACATAGAAATGGTCCACAACAACATTTTGATTCTAACGTCTCTTCATTATCAGGATCTGATGATGTTGATTCGCAATATTCAGATTGAGATAGCTGCTCCATTACCCGTGGCTTGGTGACTTTGCGTCGTTCATACCTAGTGTTAGGCTGTTCATTATATGCGTTTGTTTGGGTACTATTATTATCTTTTGAAATATTTGTTGTGGTAAGAAGAGTATCCATTATGTATGCTTAATATGGTACTGAAGTATGAAATCGGAATGATCTTTGAATTATAGTTACATTACCTAGTTAAAATGTTTAGAAAGCTGTTCTTACATTCCAAGTAATTACTAATTGATTATTGACGACTGTTTAATCGTTTCTCGTTACCTTTTCATAATAATTTATTATTATAATCTAACTTTCTAGCAATTTATAAATGGTATTTACACATACATTTAAAAAACTAGTTCACTAATGTTTAAAAGTGGTATAAAACTGTGTCCTTCACATAGTGTACCATCATTGTTTTGTATTACTAACTAGTAAGAGTTACGTTAAATAAAAAGTTTCGTGGTGTGTCACATAGAACCCTAGCAGAAATGGCGGTATGTATTATTTTAATATTTAATAATTATGATAAAATATGTGCTTTAAAATATAGATGTTTATTTATCTTTATTATTTTCAGTATTCTCAAAACCTGATTATCGATGAAGTGCAACGTAATGAAGACGATGAGGTTACCAAGAACATTATGAACCCTTACTATTTTTCTCAAAACCCGTTGGTAGATTATAACTCGGATGAAGAGATAGCTACATCAGATACCAAAAAGAGGAAATGGCGACTGTTTAATCGTTTCTCATTACACTGATCAACTTTAAAGTTTAATAATCACTAAACAAGGGTAATTAATTAATAACTTACTCATTAAGGTTTATAGAAAATATTAATGTAGAGGAAGGGATAGTGTAGTAAGAACATTTATATACTCTATAGACATTCAATTTAAATTACTATTACGATAGTGATACTCAACTTGAGCATTATATCCGATCTAAGTGTAACAATAATGTCGAAGGAAGGAGGAAGTACTGTTCAACCTACAGAACTGTTCACGCAGACTTGGGACGAAGAAATGTACGAGACCTCTGATATTCTGCAAGAAAGTCAACTATTTGAAGAAGAGTTCTCTTTGAGTTCAGTGCAACAAGATTGTGTAAACAAACGTGTTGCAAATATTTACATTGGGAACCAAGCTAAAATTCCTAAATTGTCATCACCAACTACGGATACATCAACATGTGTGGAATTATTATTAACACAGTCATGGGATGAACAAATGTATGAAGTTTGTGATCAAGTGGAAAACGATATTCATCTGAATATAAGTGGTTTCAGTAGCAATTCATGGGAAGATGAAATGCTTGTGCTTTGTGATGATGTGGAAAAAGTGACATGTCAAAACGGTGCCGGTGCTAGTGTCCATGAGGACAGTACATCTTCAAGTTCGAGATCTGACGAGCAACGTTCAACAGAGATCAGTAACGAACCATCAACTTCAGGAGGTCAGTCTAATTTAGAAGATACCGTTTACTGTGATATATGTAAAATATTTTTGAAAAAAAGATACTTTACTAGTCATTTAATGTCTAATAAGCATAAGAACTTGGCTTCTGTTAGTTATTTACACAATGTGAGCATTATAGAATCAGCCTTTAAAAATAGGATTGTCACCTATAGGATCTCACCAAACTCACCTGAAACTTTTAGAACCATGGGTGAGTTCTTTAATAATATTAAAGATACTCTCTTAAAGATTTTAACTGATTCGGTTAAAAGAAATAAATCGATAAAAGTAAATTTTATTTTATCTGGTACTTTCGTTCAACCAACAAAAGATTTGATAAATAATTTTGACTTTCAATCGGTTAACAGTGTCATATGCGAGAGTACTAATCTGGAGGAATTTCACATATCTCTCTGTAATATGTTTTCAATCAAAATTGAAGATTTTGAACAAAAAGACAGTGGATGGTCTTTGGAAAATGTATTACATCTAGATGTGAACATTAATAAGTACAATCCCTTGTCTGGCTCATCCTACATTGATTTACCAATGGATATAAAACATAAAAAAGCAGTCATCAATGTACAAAATACTGATCACATGTGCTTTACATGGGCGCTTTTGTCTGCGTTATATCCAGTTGCTCATAACACTAATAAAACTAATTCTTATAGTCAAAATTTTCATAAAATTAATATGCAAGGTATTGCGTATCCTGTGACATTAGTAGACATAGGTAAAGTTGAAAAGTTGAATGATATTAGCATCAATGTTTTTAAATTAGAATATGAGAGTAATTTAAAAAAACATATTGTTGTTGGACCAATTCACCACACTAAGGAAAGGAAAGAACGACATGTCAATTTATTGTTGCTTTCTAATGGTAGTAATGGACATTATTGTTATATTAATAACATGAGCAGATTAGTAAGCAGTCAAATAGATTCCAGAGAACACAAAAAACATATTTGTGATGGGTGTTTAATAAATTTTACTTCTGTTGAGAAACTTCATCATCATATGCAGTATGATTGTGTACACATTCGTGTAGACATGCCAAAATCCGTTTTGAAAAAAGATAGATATGGTAGGGAGGTTCCATCTAATATATTACGTTTTGAAAACTTCAACAAGCAGATGGAGGTACCGTTTGTCATATACGCTGATTTTGAGGCAGTTTTATCTCCTGTTAATGACAATAGTGCTTCTAGGAACCAGGACGAAAATGAGTCATTCACAAAAAATGTACAAAAGCACGATGTATATAGTTTCGGGTATTACATTAAATGCTCATATGATGATGAACTTTCTCAGTATAGGACTTATAACGGAAGAGACTGTGCTAAAGTGTTTGTAGAATCATTACGTTCTGATGTAAATCAAATATGTTGTACACTACAAAATAATATACCGATGATGGAACTGACACCTGATGAGCATCATAGTTTTATAAATTCAGTTAATTGTCACATTTGTAAAAATCAATTAAATGGTGACTCGGTTAGAGATCACGATCATCTTACGGGTAAATACAGGGGAGCAGCGCATAGTAATTGTAATTTGAATTATATTGTCCCACAACACATTCCAATTTTTCTACATAATTTATCAAACTATGATGCTCATTTCATTGTTCACCAACTGAACTTTGTTGAAGGTGACATTGAAGTGATTCCTTTAAATAAAGAAAAATACATATCATTTACTAAAAACATTAAAGTCAATGGTAAAGTTGTAAAATTGCGTTTTTTAGACTCATTTCGATTTATGAGTTCATCTTTAGACACTTTAGCAAAAAATTTAAAACGCGAAAATTTTGTTGAGCTTCGGAGACTGTATCCAGATGATAACGAATTTAATCTGTTAATACGTAAAGGAATATTCCCCTATGAATTTATTAAGTCTTACGAAGACCTAATAAATATTACAGCTTTGCCAAGTCAAGAACATTTTTATAATCATTTGAATGATTCTACTGTGTCTGACGATGATTATAATCATGCATCAAGAGTTTGGAATCATTTTAAATGCAATAATTTGTTGGAGTACTCTGATCTTTACTTAAAAACAGACGTGTTACTATTAGCTGATGTTTTTGAAAATTTTAGATCACTTTGTTTGAAAACATACAATCTAGATCCAGCTCACTATTACACTCTACCAGGGTTAAGTTGGGATGCCATGCTAAAATTAACTAAAATTGAGCTGGAGCTATTAACTGATTTTGATATGCTTTCTTTTGTAAAAAAGGGTATCAGAGGTGGGGTGTCGCAATGCTCGAGTCGATATGCAAAGGCCAATAACAAGTATTTACCAACATATGACTCAAATGCAAAGGAGTCATATATAGCATATTTAGATGCTAATAATCTATATGGGTGGGCAATGTCAAAACATTTACCATACGGTGATTTTAAATGGGTTGATATTAATACGAATTTTAATGTATCAGAAACATCTAACGTTGGATTCATACTTGAGGTTGACCTTGCGTATCCCTCCAATCTTCACGATGTCCACTCTGATTTACCCTTCTGTCCAGAACTAACTAAAACTCCAACGTGTAAAGATAAAAGACTAATTTGTAATTTAAATTCAAAAGAAAAGTATATAATACATTATCAAAATTTAATTCAGTGTTTAGAAAATGGTCTTATTTTAACAAAAGTGCATCGCATACTTCAATTTAATCAAAAACCGTGGTTGAAAGATTATATAGATTTAAATACTTCTTTGCGAACGAAGTCAGAATCATCATTCGATAAAGATTTCTATAAATTAATGAATAATTCAGTTTACGGTAAGACAATGGAAAATGTTGAAAAACGTGTTAATGTTAAGCTTGTCACCCATTGGGAAAATATTGGCAAAAAGATGGGTGCAACAGGTTTAATACGTAAACCCGAATTTCACAGTAGATCTGTGTTTTCTGAAAATTTAGTTGCCATTCAGTTAAATAAAATCAAGATAGTCTACGATAAACCGATTTATTTAGGGTTCTGCATTTTGGATCTGTCCAAAACATTAATGTATGATTTTCACTATAATTTTATGAAAAATAAGTATAGTGAAAATTTAAAGTTAATGTATATGGATACAGATTCCTTTACATATCAAATTTTCACACATGACTTTTATGAAGACATAAAAGCCGACCTTCCCTCGCATTTTGATACATCTGGCTATGGGTCCGACAATCTGTTTAATTATCCTTTAGTTAACAAAAAACAAATTGGTTTCTTTAAGGATGAATTTAATGGATCAATAGTTAAAGAGTTTGTAGGGTTGAGATCGAAGATGTATGCATTAGATGTTTATAATGAAAATTTGGTGACAAAGGCTAAAGGTGTAAATAAATGTGTGACACGTAAACTCACAATGCTCGATTATAATAACTGTTTACAGAATCAAAAAAAAATTTCGAAAGAAATGTATCGCTTTAAATCTATCAAACATATTATTTACACACAAAAGCTAAAGAAAAATGCTTTGTCGTGTAACGATGCTAAAAGATTTTTAATACCCAATTCCACAAACACTTTAGCATGGGGGCATTATAGAATTAACTCGTCATAGAATTAAGTTTTTATTTTATGTATTTTTTTTTATAAGAATCAGCAAATAAAATAGACTAGTGAAGGTAATATCTTGTAAATATAATAATAATTACCTCATGATTACTTTTGTTACTTTTTATGTTATGAATCCTATCTGTTCAATACTATTTTTTTTTCTTATAAAGTATGTAACAAAATTTCCTGTAAATGAATAAAATAAAAATTTATGTTCTATATTGTATGATGTATATTCTGTACAGTACTATAATAGTTTTTGTGTGTGTGTGTGTGTGTGTGTGTGTGTGTGTGTGTGTGTGTGTGTGTGTGTGTGTGTGTGTGTGTGTGTGTGTGTGTGTGTGTGTGTGTGTGTGTGTGTGTGTGCGTGTGCTTATTGTAAGTAAATTATAATATAATACACTTAATCTTTCATTCATTCATTTACCTAGATTCATTAAAGAAAGACGTTTAATATGTTACACTTTATCCATCCATTTACTACAATCATAGCTGGACCAAGTGGATGTGGTAAAACATTTTTCATAAAAAATTTTTTACTTAACATACATAAATTATGTGATGTGTATTTTGAAGACATCATTTGGTGTTATGATGAAATGCAAACTCTATATAAAAGCTTTAAACATGTCACTTTCCATCAAGGAATGCCAGACTTGTCGTTATTTTCTGGTGAAAAGCCAACGCTAATTATAATTGATGATTTGATGAGAGAAACCGATGGTCGGATTGTAGATATTTTTACAAAGGGTAGCCATCACAGAAACTTAAGTGTATTTTATATTACTCAAAACATGTTTCATCAAGGACGTGGACAACGAGACATTTCTTTAAATGCTAGTTATATTATATGCTTTAAGAACCCAAGAGACAAAACACAAATACAATATATGGCTAGACAAGTGTACCCTGAAAATGTTAAGTTTGTACGTGACGCATATAATAATGCAACTTCACTACCTTTTGGTTATCTAATGATTGATCTCAAACAAAACACACCTGATTGGTGTAGATTTAAGACAAATATTCTCCCTCCTGATGAATACTGTACAGTATATATACCCAAGAAAGGCCTTAAATATAATAGTCATTATATGCCTTGCATTATTTATAAATAATGTCTGATAGTGTACGGACTCATAATCATTTACTACAAGCACTTCATAAATTGAAGCCGAATTATAAAATAGCCTTATTAAAAGCAGCAGATGATTCAGCAATACATTGTATTTGTGAGTGTATTTATAACGTTTTAAGAGGGTCTATACCTATTTCTAAAAAAGAGAAAACAAAATTAAGTAAACATAAAAATACACTACGTGAACTTGTTCGGAAAGGTCATTTAAAGAAGAAAAAGAAAATAATTATTCAAAAAGGTGGTGCTTTCCTACCTATTATTTTAAATACGTTACTAAGTGGAGTTTTAAGTAACCTGATTAAATAGATAAATAAAAAAAATAAAAAAGGAAAAATGGAACATACACGAAAAATGTTACTTGTTGAACCAGAAGCTATAGAGAAGTTAAAAAGACCTCTTGAAACAGTTACTCCACTATCTTCATTGGATCAACAAATGCAAGCTATACTAAAAACTAATAAAAATGACAATGAAAAGTGGAAGTTATATCAACAAACACTTCAGAGATATCTTCATTTTACAAATCGAGATCGTCAACCGATACCGATGTTTAACATTGAAACATACAATACTTTGACAAATTCGATGGATTCTAATAATACAAATGATAATGATATGGAAAAAACACAACCCGAGAGTACTAAACAAATACATAGTTACTCGAAGGAAGATATTTTAGCAGTCTTACCAAAATCATACATTAAAAAGGGTGAAAATCTTTTGAATACTTTAGATATTCATAAGGATCGTATTAAATGGAATGATCAAGGTGTAGTTAGTATTGATGGAGAAATTATTTCTGGAACCAACATTGCAGATATGGTCGGAGACCTTGTAAGACCATTAAAAAGGAGTGAACCTGTGGGTATGAGTAAATTTCTTAATCTTCTTTATGATATAAATTTACCACTTCAATGTATCGGTAACCCCAAACGTAGTGAATTCATACATAAACTTTATATGCAAAAGTATAAAAATCAGTTAAAATCTACACCACAATTAGATTTAAGCGTTCATCAGAAGTCAGTTGACCTCCTTGACAAAGTAAATGAGAGTAGCAGTGACTTAAAATACTTAAACGAATATCATACTCATTCTACTCCCAAGATACAAAAAACTACTACTACTACTGGTAAAAGAATAAAATGGGAGAAGTGGAGTCCTTAAATGAATTGTCTCGAATATATTACACACCCGGACATCCAGGAGGATTCAGTGGTGCAGACAAATTATCAAATGCTGTTTCTAGAAAATTTACAAAAAAGCAAGTTAAGGATTGGTTACACTCACAAGAAACCTACACACTTCATAAAAGTGCACCAAAACGTTTCCCTCGTAACAAATATATCGTATCAAACATCAACTATTTATGGCAAGCAGATTTAAGTGATATGAGAAGTTTAAGTAACTATAATGATGGATATAACTATATACTATGTGTCATAGATGTTTTCAGTAAATTTGCATATGCTCGTCCTCTGAAGAAGAAAGATTCAAATAGTATTATAAAAGCATTTAAATCTATCTTTGCTGAAACTAATTCTAAACCTGAACATTTACAAACTGATAAAGGTACTGAATTTACTTCTAAACAAGTAAGAAATCTTTTTAAATCTTTTAATATTAACTATTATGTTACTAATAATCCAGACATCAAAGCAAGCATAGTAGAACGATTTCAAAGAACACTAAAAGGTAAAATGTGGCGTTATTTTACATATAAAAATACATATCGTTACATAGATGTTTTGAACGACTTAATTTTATCTTACAACAATTCGAAACATTCTAGCATAAAAATGTGTCCTAGTCAAGTTAATTTAGATAACATTTCTACTGTTTGGCAAAACTTGTATGATAGAAATTTGAATAAAAAAATTAACGTAATCAAACCACATCTTAAAATCGGTGATTACGTAAGAATAACTAAAATGAAGTATACTTTTGAGAAAGGTTATGAGACTAATTGGAGTGATGAAATATTTGTAATATCATCCATTATACCCAGAAAACCTTGGTTTGTATACACTTTACAGGATTTAAAAGGAGAACATATACAAGGAACATTTTATGAAAGAGAGTTACAAAGAATTATTATGAATTCAAATTCTTTTTATAAAATAGAAAAAGTTTTAAAATCAAGATATAAAGGATATAAAAAGGAGATATTTGTTAAATGGAAAGGTTATCCTGATAAATTTAATACTTGGATTCCTTATTCAAACGTTACTAATTTAACATAAGTAGGAAGGTTATTTCATAAGCTAAATGTGTTTCAAATTAGATTTTCATTCAATGTTATCATTTATTTATCAACATTTATTGTTAATTAGAAACAAACATAATAAAGACTAGTATATTAAAAATGCTTCAAATTCGATTTTCATTCAATGTTATCATTTATTTATCAACATTTATTGTTAATTAGAAACGTACATAATAAAGATTAGTATATTAAAAATGCATAGTGTTTATTCTTTCGATCCTTCACACTTATTATATTATAAAGATTTTTTTTTTAAGATTCTTAGAATTATTTTCAAATCAAACGAGGAAACACGTTAAAAATGTTAGAAAATGAGTTTTATTTAACTCTTTTAAGTAATAGTTCTATGTCGTATTTTCCTAATAACACTACAACAAATTTTTTTACTAAGCTTCCAAAGTCTATAAAATTGAATGGTGAATGGAAGGTGGGAATAGCTGAGTTTCAATATCCATGTACTATTTATAGTGTACAAAACACAGAAAACTATGTACGTATTATTGAAAGAAAACCTGTAGTAATAGATGGCATTAAAAGTGGATTCTATGATGAGACCATTACTGCTATTATTCAACCTAGTAACTATGACTCAATTGAAGAAATTTTGTTGCTTATCAACGAACATACATTATTAAAGAGTAAAATTAAATTTATTTATAATTTTAATTCAAAATATGTTCAATTTCAAAGATTGAGTGATCACATTATTAATATAGAACTTGCAACAAAACTTTCCCTTCAATTAGGATTTGATCCTAACGATAAAATTATTGTTAAAAATACTGGTACACATCAAGCTAATGTAAAATTAGGCTTACCTTCTCAAATGTTTATTTACTGTGACATAATAAATCCTCAAATTGTTGGAGATGTAATGGCCCCACTGTTACGAGTCGTATCACTGGACACTTCACAATATATTTTCGGAGTGAACAGAATGGCAATATTTTCTCAACCTTACTACATTCCTGTTATGAGACGAGAATTCGATACTTTAGAAATAGATATAAGATCTGATACAGGGAAATTGATACCATTTCAATTTGGAACAACGTGTGTTAAACTACATTTTAAACGTATAACAAAATGAGATACGTCAAACATAGTAATCTCTGTCCTTATGAAGACTACTATATTCATCAAGCTGGATCGGGTGTTGGAACTATTTACAAAGGGACTGTAAATCAACGCGGGCATGGTATTGGAAGCTTTCTAGGTGGTTTGTATCGAACAATTTTACCATTAATAAAGAGTGGAGCTAAAGCATTAGGAAAGGAAGCTTTGTCTACAGGTGTTAGCATATTCGGTGATATGATTCAAGCAAAACCATTTGAAGATTCTGTGAGAGATCGTTTTAAGGAAGCTACTGGTAAATTGAAACGTAAGGCTGATGACAAGATAGAAAATTTAATGAAAGGATCCGGATATAAAAGAAAACAAATTTCACGAAATCATTCAAAATCTTCTCTAACCTTCGGTCGAAAAGGACGTGTCAATAAAATAAGTGACATACGAGATATTTTTTATAAATAAAATGGCTTTTTTACATAGTCAATCATGTGAATGTGCTAAATCCGAACTTGATCTATTTGCTTTACCATCAACTCAAACAAGTATTGAACATGGACAATGGGTTCACTATAAATCAATATCTTCTTTAACCGATGATGGACCGATTGAGTTTTTAGTTCCTGGAAATGGTGATGAATATTTGGATTTATCACATACATTGTTACATGTAAAGGCAAAGATAACAAAGAAAAATTCAACTAACTTAGCTCCGACAGACTTAGTGGCTCCTGTCAATAATTGGCTACATTCTCTTTTTAATCAATTGGATGTATATTTAAATCAAAAGCTAATATCGCCACCTAATAATACGTACGCCTATCGAGCTTACATAGAAACGCTACTAAACTATGGACCAGCTGCGAAGTCATCTCATCTAACATGTGGATTGTGGTATAAGGATACTGCAGGTAATATGAATACTATCGGAGATGCTAACAATGGATTTAAAAAACGTAAACAAATTACCAAAGAAAGTAAGGAAGTGGAAATGATAGGTCACTTACATGGTGATATATTCAATCAAGAAAAGTTTTTAATTAATGGAGTTGAAATGAGGTTAAAGCTAAGTCGATCGAGAGACACATTCAGCTTAATGGTTGATGGGGATGACATTATGCCTAAGATTAATATCATGGATGCTACATTAATGGTGAGAAGAACTCGAATAAATCCAAGTGTTTTAATAGCTCATAGCAAAGCTCTGTCTACAACTACTGCAAAGTATCCTATCACACGAGTAGAAGTAAAAGTATTAACAATACCTTCTGGTGTTCAAGGAAAAACCTTAGATAATGTATTTCTTGGACAAATTCCTAAGCGATGCATTGTAGGCATCATAGAAAATTCCGCATTCAATGGTGCTTTTACTAAAAACCCATTCAACTTTAATAATTTTAATATGAACTTCTTCAGTTTATACATTGATGGTCAACAAATTCCTTCAAAACCTATTCAACCTGATTTTAGTACAGATAAAGACCTGTATACTCTACCATTTCATACTTTATTCTCTGGTACAGGCATACATTTCCTAAACGAAGGTGATGACATATCCTGGTCAGAATATCCTAATGGGTATTGTTTAATGGCATTCGACTTAACACCAGATTTATCAGCTAACGTCTCAACTCATTGGAATCTTATTAGACATGGTAGTCTTCGTTTAGAAGTACGTTTTGACAAAGCATTAGAAAGTACTGTTAACTGTGTAATCTATGCTGAATTCGATAATGTTATAGAAATAGATAAGAACAGAAATATTACTGTTGACTATAATAGTTAAAAGATATTTAAGTTTTTTCATGTTTTATCAAATAGCAGTATTGTATCTTCTCACCACGAAATAACATGTTCCTGTATAGTCATTTGTTGCTCATACTAAAGTTTTTGTAAAATGAACACATTAGAACTTCAACAGAAGTTACAATTCAAGTTAGGACCCTTGAATAATGAAAGAAATGTATACGCTGCTAATCGTTTACCAATGCTTGTGAAGAAACCAACATTTATTATTTCAAATATGGATCCTGATACAAGACCTGGTTCACATTGGGTAGCAATATACATTAATGAGAATAATGTTGGAGAATATTTTGATAGCTTTGGAAGAAAGCCTAAAGGCAATCACAAATTGTTTATGATAAGAAATTGTAAAGTTTGGTGGTACAATGATAAACTACTACAAAATGTACTGACTTCAGTTTGTGGGAAATATTGTTTAGCTTATCTTTATTTTAAACACAAACATTATTCCACACAATATTTTTTAAGCCTTTTTGATAGTACAAATACATTATTAAATGATTTTATGTTAAATTACCTTTATAATAAGATATATGAATAAGTTGTAAGTATATGAATAAAAAAATGAAAGAAAAAAGTACACTTTAGTTTTATTTTATTTTTTTATCAAAGTCAAAAAAGTAACTTTTACATTTCGGGTTCTCAGCAATAGATTTCGTTATTTTAAATACCACATCATCACAATGCTGTTTTAATTCGTCATTAACTGAAGAAGTAATATACTTGATTCTAACATCAGCATGTTTCCATTGGTCAGCCTGTGGAATTCCTCGTATTTTATTACAATCAAATACTTCTATTTTTATAAGATGAGTGGCACTGGCTTCTTCTTCAGCAACTGAAATATACGAAACCCCATTCGAACGAGTTTTTCCCACACTTGAAGTCATTATTTTCTTTAACTTCATTTGGTTTCTTTTGACAAAGAACTCATCAATGCTCTTTCTCTTACCATTCATGATTTTTTGTTCAATTTTCCTCTTTTTGGTATCTGATGTAGCTATCTCTTCATCCGAGTTATAATCTGCCAACGGGTTTTGAGAAAAATAGTAAGGGTTCATAATGTTCTTGGTAACCTCATCGTCTTCATTACGTTGCACTTCATCGATAATCAGGTTTTGAGAATACTGAAAATAATAAAGATAAATAAACATCTATATTTTAAAGCACATATTTTATCATAATTATCAAATATTAAAATAATACATACCGCCATTTCTGCTAGGGTTCTATGTGACACACCACGAAACTTTTTATTTAACGTAACTCTTACTAGTTAGTAATACAAAACAATGATGGTACACTATGCGAAGGACACAGTTTTATACCACTTTTAAACATTAGTGAACTAGTTTTTTAAATGTATGTGTAAATACCATTTATAAATTGCTAGAAAGTTAGATTATAATAATAAATTATTATGAAAAGGTAACGAGAAACGATTAAACAGTCGTCAATAATCAATTAGTAATTACTTGGAATGTAAGAACAGCTTTCTAAACATTTTAACTAGGTAATGTAACTATAATTCAAAGATCATTCCGATTTCATACTTCAGTACCATATTAAGCATACATAATGGATACTCTTCTTACCACAACAAATATTTCAAAAGATAATAATAGTACCCAAACAAACGCATATAATGAACAGCCTAACATTAGGTATTCAGCGGTTACAAAAACTCCCTCACCCACATATGAACGACGCAAAGTCACCAAGCCACGGGTAATGGAGCAGCTATCTCAATCTGAATATTGCGAATCAACATCATCAGATCCTGATAATGAAGAGACGTTAGAATCAAAATGTTGTTGTGGACCATTTCTATGTATAATTAATATAAGAAAGTAAATAAAAATATTAGAATTATCAAACCACAGTTTTATTTATTCATAGGTATTTCATTACTTAAAATTGTTATTTATTCAACAATTATATCGATTTATAAAAATTTGACTGAGTTTCATAGTAAACCTAAAAATATCATTTGACTCTATTGTTAACTTCATCATTAACGATCGCAGCGCCGGTACATTGTTTAACATCATTAGCCGACTGTCCCCCACCCGACCCACCTCAGCGCTACGTCACACCGGGTGACGTCAGAAATCCAGAACCGGCGCAAACACACTACTCGTATCCATACAACACAACACACATGGACAAAACTACACAGGTATAAACTAACTAAAAAAACACAAATATTTTAGCAAAGAATGGTAATGTATGTTATAAATAAGGTCCAGTTACAACCTTCTGCTTTCTATTTTACCTGAACTCAGAAGTGACGTAGTTACCACCTACTATTTTAAAATCGGATATAGAAGTGTGTGAAATTACTTGGTAGCGGTCAATGGATTAAAATTACTAAGACTTTTCGATTGTAAAATATTTGAATTTCAAAAAGGGATATGTAGGTAGTTCTTTTTTATAAACAGTGTGTAATGTAAGCGCAGAAATGAAAATTGTTTCGGATTTATTTTACGAATAAGTATATTTTGTGACTTTATCTTTCTGTTTCAAATGTTTAATTTAATATCAATTTATTAATCTATCAAAGGGTTCCGTACCCAAAGGGTAACTTCGCTGTCCGTCTGTCTGTCTGTCACCAGGCTGTATCTCATGAACCGTGATAGCTAGACAGTTGAAATTTACACAGATGATGTATTTTTGTTGCCGCTATAATAACAAATACTAAAAACAGAATAAAATAAATATTTAAGGGGAGCTCCTATACAACAAACGTGATTTTTATGCCGTTTTTTTGCTCGATATTAATAACGACTGCAGCTAGACAGTTGAAATTTTCACAGATGATGTATAACTATTGCTGCTATAAGAACACATTCTAAAAATAGAAAAAAATAAATATTTAAAGGGGGCTCCCATACAACAAACGTGTTTTTTTGTCGTTTTTTGTTTTTTGAACTCATCGTGCGCGAGTCTGACTCGCACTTGGCCGGTTTTTTTTAAATTCTATTGTTTTTATTCAAACTATCTAACAACAAAGAGAGTTTGAATGGTAGGGGCCAGTTAATAGCTAAACATTGCGTTCTCAAACTTTGTTTGCACTTACATTTTTTATCGTAGGTTACGTGGACTGTTCCCGATAGCGTTAAATAATAAAAAAACGATTATTATTGTTTCGCAACACACGCGCCTCTTTTATTACCAATATGGTGGCACTTCCGTGTTCAATGAGAACAATTACCACACATAATTAATGTTTACTGTGTTAAGGGGTAATTTTAGACTCACATAATAAAAGAAAATAAAAAGAAAATGAAAAAATAAAGCAATAAGTATAAAATAAACCAATGGCCAATAAATTGTCAAATGTTATGTGCAAAAAAAAAAAAAAAATCCTTGATATTTTTAAATAACAAAAAAACTGTGAATAGAATACATTAAAATATTTGTGTTGATTAAAAAGTAAGAGTATTTAAAATAATGACACTTTAATCACAACAAAAATCAAGCTCCAAAATTGTATAAGAGCCCCACCTTATACGCCCTTATAGTCCTTAATAACACCAATGTCTCTATTAAGCCCCCAAATTTTGTTTACTTAATAGAATAATGACCTATCGTATAATAAATTGGAAGATTTCCATACTCGATAGCGGCCTCCGTTTATCATTTTAATACGGGAAAGTGCCTCTAGGGCATCTCAATGACGTCATTAGCAAGCACGTTTGTTTATAAAAAAACAACCCTTACATTTCCCCCATTGGATTTCACAACCGCTCTAAATTGTGTCCTATTTTTACAGACTTAAGAACGGAACATTGACACTTTTTGTTTTGTGCCGTTGTAGAATTAATTTTGTTTTGATGAAAGCATAAAAGGGGACATCAAAAGTTTGACAGACGTGTCGTATTATTAAATTGTGGTGAAATAGCATACTGGAAGGCAATGATTAGTTATTTTACGAGGTTGTTAGGTCAAAATGACAGTTTACGTGATGGCTTAATGCATGATTTTTATTCTTGTAAAAACATACAGTGACATAAATACAGCTTTTGTGTTATTATGGTATAGTAGGGCATAAGTCAACAAGGACTCTTCATAAAATTTAGAAGTTTAGTTTACTCTTTCGTTATTGCAATAATTATGTCCTATTATACCTACATACATATGTCTTACTTTTTACTACTAAATAATTTAAGTTATAAGTGTTATAACATAAATACAATACCTTTTTTTACATCACTAAGAATTTATGGACACACTCTTTCTAGTATCTAATGTGCAAGGGGAAAATTAATTCTTTATTTCGAAAAGAGGCAAAATATTTTCTAGTAAATTGAACTTATTTTTAAAACTGGCCACACTGTTTTTGTTTTGGACTCCGCGAAACATGAAAACATACAGACGCTCTTTCTTACATCAGCAGACCATGCCTAAGGGAATTATAAAAAACATATAAACCAAAACGACCATTTAGAATGTGATTTTGATACGGGATTAAAAGAAAAAGGTACCTACAACATCGTAAACGACAATATTTTGTTTTACGACTTTTCCGAAAACAGACAATCATAATCAATTTTTCATACAAAATTCAATCAGATGTTCGGACATTTATATGGAAAGTCGATTTTTTTGTCAGTTTTCGAAAAGTCGTAGAACAATGTTGTTGTTGTTATTAGACATTTATATTTTGACAACTTTAATTTTCAAAAAGCCAACGAAGAAGCAGAAACTTAATCCTTAGTAAGTCAACTCAACTGCCTGAGTTTGTATAGATGGTTGGATTTTAACATGATATTTAGGCATAGTCAGCTCTAAATCTCAGTTTGATGATGTCTAACTTAGACATGAAACTGTATTTATTTCCTGTTGCATGTGTGTACGTAATTACACACTGTGGTGTGTATTTATTTACTGTTGCGAACTCCGTCAACTATCTGACTTTATCAGCAGGGGTGGTATATAACAACAGGATATTATTACATTACAGCTTCTATTGAAGTTTTGACATTAAATTTAAACTTGATGTTTATGGCGCTGCGACGCTCGCTGGGCCGAATGGTTTATTTTATAATGAAGCAGAGGCCCTGTCCCTCTGCCTAGAGTTTTCATAGGCGATGCTTGACTATACACAGCATCCCGTATGTTTCCCACTGTACCGAAAGTAATTCAATTTTGGACGGAAACGCTATTGTAACAGCGACTGTGCTCTGTCTCACTTCTAGTCTAGTTAACCAAGCTTCCAATTATAATTCAGTTAACTTAAACTTTTAAGTAAATAGTTACCTACCCTAAGCAACTGGATTTTTCAAGTTGATTGCGAAAACAAGCTTTTCTATTAAAATAATAGCTTGTTTGTACAAAGTAGGTATGTTTTGTCACTGCACGTTAATTTTTATTACTTACTTACTTACTAGGATGGCGCAGCGACCCAGAGTGAATCTTGGCCTCCGATAATAAGTGCTTCCATCTGGGTCTGTCCTGCGCCACCTCCTGCCAGTCGTTTTTTGCTATTATTTATATTTTGTTTGAATGATTTGAAGCACGCGATTTGCCATAATATCTTTGATATTAAATTTTTCAAGATTAAACAAACTTTCACAAAATGTCTTTGTTAGTCATTTATTACTTCAATATGTAGTTATTGTCGCATAGATGCCATTATTAGTGATGTAACATGAAAATAAAAATAACTTTGTTTTTTTTTCACTATGTCAACATAGTGAAAAAAAATCATGAAAAAAAACACAGCACCGTTGTTTTTTTCTAATTTTTTTTCAAGAATACAATCTTTGGAAAAGTAATGTTTTATTTAATCATATCAATAATTTTATCAGATTTTTATTCTTCGTCAGTGTCTTCAGATATGAATTTAAATTTTTTCCCAGACCTCATTTTTCCCCAAAATGATACATTTGTATGAAGAAAAGGTAAAAAAATATCCCCCAACGCGATTCTTTATTCCCCAAAATGTTACGTTTTGTATAAAGGAGAGATTTTCTTTTTTTCCCCAATAACTAATTTTCCGCACAATGGGGAAAACCCCCAATATGGAGACAATGTTCTTCGTTCTAACTAAATTCATAGGTACTTAAAAAAACATAAACCGAATGAATATTTCACCGTGCGCGTCTTTAAATGCTGCCAACTTTTGAAAACTTGGTACTTTTCAAACAAAAAAGTAATGTAAGTTCAAAAATGAACAAAAAACTTTAATATGAACCCATACGTATTAATCTTTAACAGAAACTTCCTTAATAAATTTGATTTTTGTACTCTTGAAAAAAACATGCTACAGAAAAAAAACATGTTTAATTTTTCATGTTTTTTTCACTTTTTTTTCTCGTTAAAAAGGGTTTTTTTAAAACACTAGCCACTATGTTTGCACTATGTTTACAAGACTGACATTAGTGAAATAAAAGTCCTCAATATTCTTTTTTGTTTTCTTTCGACACTTAAATACATTCAATCTCGTCTCACAGCTTTCATTTTCAAACAAAACACTTATTAGTACGTATTTCAAAAAACCTTCGTCAAAGAGACGGCAACTCGATGAAATTGGGCATCAGGTGCTAAAAGGACATATCTCGAGATTTCCAGTATAATCAATAGATCAGGGTGATCTCTCAGCGAGCAATTTCTTAAAGTTCCGTAGGCAGGTGCGTCTTCCAGTGATTGCCACTAAATGGAATTACGAAGAACAGCCGATAGACGTAAGTGAATCGGGAAAATGGTCGTATCACGCTTGTGTAAAGTATGTACGTTACATCGGACGAACAAAACATCAGATATTTTTTTGTACGTTTACAAGGTCTCACCAGGCACTACTGCTAGATCTAAGAATACTAGCATCCGAAATGTTCAACTCATACTTATTAATAAAAAAAAATGGGATGTATTGAAACTCAAAAAATGGGTAAGTAATTAAAATTCAGTTAAAAAAACCTGAATAAATAATGAAAAATATTAGAAAAAATCGGCTCACCCGTAGCAACTTAGACGGGATGAGCGATGTGAGTACGGGTGAGCCGATTTTTTCTAATATTTTTCATTATTTATTCATCTTAATATAAAAATAGCATTGTGAATGCAAAAATCTAAAAGTTTAAAAAAACCTTCTCTAAAAGCTTTTCCTTTTCCCACAAAATGTCTCAAGATATTTGAGATTTCATGTTATTAAAAGAAAAGTTAACATTTTGAAATTTAAGGTAGAAATACACTATGTAACAATTCTGAAACAGGCCATAGTTTATGTTTCTCCAAGAAACATAGGTCGAAAAACAAAAAAAAACATACTCCCATACAAAATGTATTCGTCAGCTGACCGACTTACTATGAAAAGGCGAAAATTAAACCTATGTTCCTTGGAGAAATTGGTTCAGTTTAAAAAACACTGTCACCTGTTCCAGTGTCTTATTTTTACCTGTATGTTTCTGTAAAAAACTCATCTATTTTTCACTAGAGACCCAGCGCTGTTACTGGATTTATGATGATAATGAATCAATTTTTGTTTCTTTTTCCACTTTTCTCTGAAAAAAAACCGACTACCAAATCTGCAAACCACCAAACAAGCGACCAAGCCGGTTAATCAACGGCCTCGCATCCTCATATCCCTGATGCGACTTCCCGGGGATTTGTTATGATCGCGCTAATTGCCCACTTCCCGGTCGAGGTTCGAGGTTCCTTCCTCATTAGTGCCCGTGACGTCACGCCTGGAAACAGCGCCGCGAAAATTATGCGCTTCATGTGCCATCTACAACGTGTTGTAACGTGGTCGTGCCAACCTCCTTCTCAGAGAGTAAAAACTTATTTTTGGGGAAATTCGAAACTGTGTCAAATTTTTATTCTGTTCTGAGGGGCTACTCAAATGGCCACTTTTCTATTCGTTCGCTAACTTAAAAATTGAAAATAAGCCAGAAAATCTAAAATTGTCGTTTACATACAATACAACAATGTCTGTGATTTACATAAACTTGCAACGTGTGACTTGGAAAAGTGGCCACGTGGTGACGTCCCATTGATGGCAACGGAAAAAGTGATTCAACCGTGGTCTTATTGAGTAATGGAGCCACCGAAAATAGTTTTTACTCCACTATAGTTTATGGTACCATTAAATTGTAGAGATAAGTCCTAAATGCCGAATATGGTAGATAGAGACCACAAAACTGGTCAACTTTTACTATCTAAAATTAGATGTTTCATACAAAAATTAAGAGCGAAAATATCAAAATGTATGAATGAGCAGATTTTTTTGCAATTTCAGAGTGTCCCATAGTAAAAGTTGTTCAGTTTGATGGTCCCTTATATCTACCATATTCGGCATTAGGGGTTATTTTGTAACACGTTGTATGCGTTGAAGATCTATGCGTTGAATTGAACGCTTACGTAGAGTTGCCCTTATTAAGGGCAACTCTACGTAAGCGCTCTACTCTACGCCAATGGAAAACTTATATGATAGGATAGCCTTTTGCGTGGTCAACTAATAAGAGAACAAAAAAGACATAAGTAAAGTTGAAAATAGTTTACTTATGTCATCGAAATAACCTTAATTCAAAGTGGATAATACTATTTTTTCTATTCTTATCTAATTACTTAGTTATTTTAATCTAACAAAATCCAATGTCTTTCTAATTAATGTTTTCAACTGTTATTTATAATTTTACATTGTTTAATTAACAAGTTCGACACATAATAAAATAACTACGAAACAATTTATCCTAAAGTATTGGTTATAATTGCAATAATAAGATGTACACATATTTCGGTACCTAACATTCAAAATATAAAGCAGTTTTTATAAATATTTTAAATATCATCATTGCTAGAGGAAAATTAAAAAGAAACAGATAGAACCAAAACTAAACATATAACGCTTAGAACACCCCACATGGGTCAGCTAGGCTGGCAGATTGACTGGTAATACATAAAGATGATGTACCAAAGGGTACTGAAATTGAATATGGCTTATGACCGATATTGTGTGGTGCAAATCACAAGCGAAAAATCTTGACTTTGTTCACCTAATTGGTATGCTTTGATGATCGAAGGCTTTTAACAATGGAATAGACTAAGTATGTAAGGTACTTACATGAGTTGCTGATAAGTTCCCATTGTTGCGAATAAATAACTTGTTTTCGTCAAAAAATAATATAGAAAATGGACGAGAAAAAAATCTTATTACATAGAAACGTGAAATAAAAAATAATAAAAGACAGCGCTTATAAGGTTAAGAAAAAAAAGGTTCAAAACTTCATATTTTAACCGACTTCAAAAACTAGGAGGTTTTCAAGTCGGCAGTTTTTTTATGTATTCTTTAAAGATTATTTACCATAAATTCACCTGTTGTTACCCGATTTATAGTTATTTTTTTATCTGAAAGAACATAGGTACTCTAGGTGTTGTTCTATAAATTTTTTACAGAGATTTGGCTAGTAGTTTTTTTATCCTAAAAAATAACAATTATTTTTACAAAATATTGTAGCAAAAGTTTAAATTCTCACATCTCTCTTGCCTTCCACCGAAGATATGAGCCGGGAGCGCTGCGAAACTTAAATTCAAAATCTTTGAGATTCAAATCGGCACAAATTTGTTTAGGCTGAGCCAGTGGGATTTCAAAGGAGTTGAACATCTTTTACCGTATCTATTATTTGAGGTATGCTGCATAATATTGCTTCTGTTTATTCAGGATATGGTAGGAATAGTTTGTTATTTTTTCACGCAAAGGGAAAAGGTTTACGTGAAGAAGAAGATATGTACATAGAATGATAAAATGTTTGTCTATATGCACGTGCAAGATACATTCTGCATTCTGCATCTGCTTATATAAATATTTTTGTAAAAGTTTTTGAATAATATTTGAGTCACAGATTCAAAAATCTATTAAGATAATTTTAAACTGCGTTAAGATGATTAATAATTGAAAAATATTAGAAAAAATCGACTCACCCGTAGCAACTCAGACAGGTTGCTACGGGTGAGTCGATTTTTTCTAATATTTTTCAATTATTAATCATCTTAAAATAAAAATAGCGTTGTAAATGCATAAAAAATCTAAAAGGTTTAAAATTTAAACTGCGTTTTAATACAGTTAAAGGAAATAACAACTATAATATAACTAACAAAGCCATAGTGTATGTCAGAAGTGTTATCTATCACTAACACTTATAATGAAACTACAGTAATAAAGGTAAACCACTTTTACTTTCTTCACTGGAATACACCATGAATATTATTAACTAGGCTATAGCAACGATACGTTAGCAGTTTTCCCTAACTACTTCGCTTCTCGACGGTTGGACAGTGACTGAGCCCGCAACTGACTTTCGTCGACCGTTCTGCCGCCTATCCCCACCGCTTACCTCCCCATTCCACTACAAATGGCGGGAAAATATGGCGGGAAACGGCGGAGCTAAGCGGCGGTGTTGCCAGGCTATTAAACTAAAATACTACTATTATCCTTTCAATTTGATTCAAAATCATAACAATAAAATGGATTAATTACTATCAAACGACAAAACGTCACATTCGTCCATCCTGACCTCGTGCATGTCCTCGTGCACTGTCAACTCAACAATATTATAGGTTATAATTGTCAACTCAATACTTTCATAATAATATCGTCACATTCGGCCGGTTGTATGTTAACTAATACCGCATTCTATTAAACAAACTTATTGGGTTTAACGTATTGTTATATTTTTTTAGTTTGAGAATTCTCATGTACTTAATTGTTATAATTAATTTTGTGGATCAATGAATGCTAAAAAGAGAGAATCTACTGAATCTACCACCATTTCAAAAATGGGAGGCCCCTCCAAGAAAGAAATGGCGAAAGAAAACTTGGAGAGGGTTGGCGCCCTCCGTCTTTTATATTTAATAATTTACTTACAAGAGGAACTAACTGTTGTAACTTATCGCACCTAGTATGATCATCAGATAATAAAGCTATAACATTTTTAAAAGCCAGTAAGATTGTGACACAAATATTAACTCTTAAACATCTTAAAATTATTACAATTTTTTTACCACAATAAGCAATCAAATTATTTATGAAAGTACAACATTTCTTATTAGTTCTTTCTACTAAATTATAAATTTTATTAAAATATTTAATAAGAGAAAAGTACAAAAAGTAAATATAACAGTCGACAGCCTCTTTACCATGAAAGGGTAAACAAATTAGATTACAAATTGTCGACTTTTGACAGATAACGTGACGTGCTGCCGACTACCTAACTGAAATTATCAATGATATCAACTTATTAAACCCACAATAGGTATACAATTTCAATTTACTACACCTGCTAGCTATGTAAAACGCAAGGTAATCGTTTAATTATTAAAGTTGCATTGCAACAATCATTATGAGAATGTATTATTTTTATTTATTTCACAATTCACACCATGAGCTAGGTACTTATAATATTTAATTTAGCTAGACTAGAACTACCTATTTTAACAGGTTCTGAATAAGATTTAAATATATTTGATAAATCAATGCATAGGAATTTGGGTCCGTTTCTATGTTTAACCAGATAATTGCAGCTGAAACCTATTAGCCGTCGCAGCCTGTTGTCATCGTGTCACAAAAACTAGGATCGACCAATAACGCAACAGTCGTTTCTACCATCCAGTCACGCGTCGCACATCGCGCCGTCGTCACCTTAGCGACATATAACGCATCGGCATCTTGTCAGATGCAATATGTTTCTGAAATATATAAAACATAAACGACAGTAACCGTCCCTAAATCATAGGACAAACGTCAACAAAATAAAACATTAGAGTCAAAAGGAAATATATTTGAATCTATTCATGAGAACTGTTTCTTTATGAGATAAGAAAAATATTATGTGACATTACACATTCACATACTTATATACATAATCATATCTAGTTGCATAGTTATTAAACATATTAATTTATCATGACAATTTATTCATTTTATTCCACAATTTGTGGTTCTCTTGCATTTTATTATGTAATGTCAATATAATAAGTCTATGTGTAATGCGCTCAGTTTTAGTAATTGCTAATGTAATTAGTAGATGCAATAAATAATTATGAATATGAATGTCATTACTCGCGGGGCCACCGTTTGCCACTATGTGGACACGGCCTGTCAAGACGTTATATTCAAACCAAAGCTATAACTGAGGACAGATATGGCCCATAGACGCGACACACTTGGCCGCTTACTAAGTACTAGTACCACACGTAAGGACACTTGGCCCATAGACGCAACATACCTAGTCTGGCCCATAGATGCGATACACTTGCCGCTTACTAAGTACCACACTTAAGAACACACTTGGCCCATAGACGCAACATACCTAGTCGCCTAAACACCACACTTAAGGAAAAATGGTTCATATAATAGTAGCTTACGCACTGCTAGGTACCTAATATTGTAAGACTTATTTTCTCAAACATAAATATAATTTATTCAAATTAACCATAACTACATTAGCATCCAATTGCAATAATATATTATAAACCAAGAGATAACCAAGTAAAATGAAGTTGTGTCTTAAAGAAGAACGCGGACTAAAGTCAACTTATTTTTTTGATAGATCTTCGTTCGTAATTGACTTCTGATTGTTTGTGAAAGTACTCCAATATTCAAGGGCCTGTGCACTAAGCTAAACAACAACAACTTAAATAATCGTTTGCAGATGACGATTCAAATATGAAATTGAAATCGCATTATGTAGTCACATAAACATCTACCTAATATAAGCATATAACAACCTAGCCTTGTAAACCGCTAGCGCTTCTAGCCAAACCGCAGGCGCATCTAGCCAAATCTCAGGCGCATCTAGCCAAATTAAAGGCGCATCTAGCCAAAACATAGGCGCATCTAGCCAAACCATAGGCGCATCTAGCCAAACGATAGGCGCATCTAGCCAAACCATAGGCGCATCTAGCCAAACCATAGGCGCATCTAGCCAAACTGATGGCACATCTAACCAAATCATAGGCGCATCTAGCCCTGTAAACTGATGGCACATCTAGTCAAACTGGATTGGCATCTAAATAATAAACAAATAATTTATTTCCCAGAATATGGTAGTATACATTGATGACATTATAATATAACAAAATCTGTATAATTATCCTGCCTTTGTTAGGCGTACAAATCTGTCATTAGCTAGGTGATTATAAAATTTGAATTTGAAAATCGATAATCATTAATTTTTACAACTACTTTTCATTACCCATCATTCCAATAAATAATTTAAAATCCCCATAAAATAAATGTTAAACCTTAATGTCAAAAATGATATATGACATTAATAATTATAATAATTGCCTGCCAGTACAATGTTAATTTAAATTAAAGCAATAAGATATTAATTACGACTAGCCAAACCATAGGCGAATCTAGCCCTGTAACCTGATGGCGAATCAAGCCAACCGAAGGCACATCTAGTCAAACTGAAGGCGCATAAACTGAAGGCGCATCTTGCCAAACCGAAGGCGCATCTAGCCAAAACAAAGGCACATCTAGCCAAACTGATGGCGCATCTAGCCAAACTGAAGGCGCATCTAGCCAAACTAAAGGCGCATCTAGCCTTATAAGCCGCAGGCGCATCTAGCCAAACCGCAGGCTTATCTAATCATATAAAATGTTGGCGCATCCAACGTTATATAAAATTACGGCGCATCTAAACTTATAAAATGAAGGCGCATCTAAACTTATAAAATGAAGGCGCATCTAAACTTATAAAATGAAGGCGCATCTAATCTTATAAAATAAAGTCGCATTAAACCTTATAAAATGTAGGCGCATCTAACCCTATAAAATGAAGGCGCATCTAGCCAAACTGAAGGCGCATCTTGCCAAACCGAAGGCGCATCTAGCCAAAACAAAGGCACATCTAGCCAAACTGATGGCGCATCTAGCCAAACTGAAGGCGCATCTAGCCAAAAAGAAGGCGCATCTAGCCTTATAAGCCGCAGGCGCATCTAGCCAAACCGCAGGCTTATCTAATCATATAAAATGTTGGCGCATCCAACGTTATATAAAATTACGGCGCATCTAAACTTATAAAATGAAGGCGCATCTAAACTTATAAAATGAAGGCGCATTTAAACTTATGAAATGAAGGCACTAGCCTTGTGATTATGAAACGAAGGCGCATCTAATCTTATAAAATAAAGTCGCATTAAACCTTATAAAATGTAGGCGCATCTAACCCTATAAAATAAAGGCGCATCTAGCCAAACTGAAGGCGCATCTTGCCAAACCGAGGGCGCATCTAGCCAAAACAAAGGCACATCTAGCCAAACTGATGGAGCATCTAGCCAAACTGAAGGCGCATCTAGCCAAACTGAAGGCGCATCTAGCCTTATAAGCCGCAGGCGCATCTAGCCAAACCACAGGCTTATCTAATCATATAAAATGTTGGCGCATCCAACCTTATATAAAATGACGGCGCATCTAAACTTATAAAACGAAGGCGCATTTAAACTTATGAAATGAAGGCACATCTAAACTTATGAAATGAAGGCACATCTAAAACTTATAAAATGAAGGCACATCTAAACTTATAAAATGAAGGCACATCTAGCCTTGTGATTGTGAAACGAAGGTGCATCTAATCTTATAAAATGAAGGCGAATCTAATCCTATAAAATGAAGGCGCATCTAACCTTGTAAATTAAAGGCGTATCTAACCTCGTAATGAAAGCACATCAAACCTTATAAAATTTCATTCATATAAATCTCAATTTTTTTTTCATTCTAGTATCAAGAGTTATACCTTATTATAAGTCGAAGGCGTGTTTAGCCTTACACGTTGAACGTGTGCCTAGCTTTGAAAGTAAGTTGTACATTTTCATTCATATCATTTTTTTTTATAATAGAAAACCAACAGTTAATAAAAAAGGCGCATCTCAGCTTGTAAAATAAAGGCTTACCTAACCTTATAAAAAAACTTAATAAACTTCACCCTTATAATTTCTCAAACCTCTTCATACAGGTACCTTACTTAGTCGAAGGCGCGTTTAGCCTTGTCCTAGCCTTACAAACTGAATGTGCATCTAGCCTCGAAAGTCAATGTTATAATAAATTTTCATTCATATAAATATCTAGTATAATTACATAGGGCTGGGTGAAATATTCAGACTAAGTTTCATTTTAGTTTGAAACATTTCATAAATTTCATATAAGTAAATTCAAATATAATTTCATTGAAATTTTCACTGAACCCATCCCTATGTATTATAGCAAACCAAAAGTTAAACCCTTTTGTAAGCCAAAGACGTGTTTAACCTTGTAAACCGTAGCCACCTAAGGGCGTAGGCCTTGTAAACCAAGTTGTAGCACAGTCTGATACCCTAATGAAATAAAGATTAATGACCTTAACTTCTAAGTACTTTTGAACGTTTATTTCTTATCACTCATTTAAGACCTTTTTAGCTGAGAAAAAGGACAGGCGCAATAAATTTATCAACTGCATCAGAAATCGGGACTAGGAGTGACGGTATTTACAAATATTATGTACATCTTTAATGTAGGTACTTAATTAATACAACATAAATAAATCTTATCTTGTAAACTCAAAGCACGTCTAGCCTTGTAAACCGAAGGCACGTCTTGCCTTGTAAACCGAAGGCGCATTTAGCCTTGTAAACTGAAGGCGCGTCTAGCCTTTCAAACCGAAGGCCCATCTAGCCTTGTAAACCGAAGGCGCATCTAGCCTTGTAAACCGAAGGTGCGTCTAACCTTTCAAACCGAAGGCGCGTCTAGCCTTTTAAACCGAAGGCGCGTTTAGCCTTTTAAACCGAAGGCACGTCTAGCCTTGTAAACCGAAGGCGCGTCTAACCTCGTCTCAAAAATTTATAGAAAACAAATATGCCTAGAATAGAAATACCTAAGAGCCGGTTCTCTTTAAATAAAATTTCAAAGTAGCGAAATATTTTCTACCAACAACGATTAGTTTTAAAAGCGTTATATTTTTTTACAAAACTAAAAAAAAAACATTTAGGAACATCAAAATGACATCAAAATTATTACCTTTTACTTAGTAAACCGAAGTTTAAGTTATATTTCTTCAAAACTAAGAAATTAGGACAAATAATGTGCTTCAAAGTAAACTTAAATCATTCATTTAGGAACACATAAATCAAAATTATAATCTTTTACTAGTAAACATACTGCGCATCACCATGGAAAAAATAAAAAATAAATGTAGCTCGTACACCAGATCTTTCCTATTATTTTATTCATAAAGATAAGTAGACACAGTTTTTTAACTCTAAGATCACTTCTCTGAAATCACGTTTATTAGTGAAATCGGCAATTTTTGTGAACGGCCTCTTAATAGAATAAGAATTAACTTCTTGAATTATAATAAAACTCTTTAAGGGTCCATCATAGGAAAACATGGTTTGCGGGGGTCATACCATACCCTTATATAGAGAGCGTAAAGATGTAGCCACAAAAACAAACAAAAAGAAAACACGACAAGCTAAAGAGATTTTCTAGTAGCTAGAAGTATCAAATTGCGTATGAACCTCACAGACAATTGCAAGAAAAATAAGGATATCATCAAAAGCGCTTGCATAGGTTCACATTTTTGGCGCAAATAATAGCGGAAACGTACTGAATTCTACATCAAAATACACTTTAACATACTGTGAAGTAGCTCCATTAACCTTTATATAAAAAAAAGATAATTGTGATAAAGGTGATAAAAAAAAACACAGAAAAAGTACAGAAGTGAGGCTACCCTCCATATTCTTTACACGTAAAGTAAAAGACAGACAAATGCTTACGCGTAACCGAGCTTTAAACTACGACTATAGCGTCATGTCATGGTACTACTAAAACCCTTTTGAAGATCGACATAACTTGGTGCCAATTCTACATAAAGTATCACGTTATCCGTTTTATTCTCCGTATCCGTACATCCCCAGGGTAGTGTCAAGGTCGACTACTAACGACAATTACAATGGTATGAAATATAAAAAAATAACTTAATAACCTCTGCGGAACACATTGTCCGAAATAAAAAAACGCAGTAACATAGATAGGTACTTAAAATATACACAGTTCTTATTTTCATAATTCATTATGTAATGCATACCCAGAGTTTAAATCACGAAAGTTTCAGTTGGGCAGTTAAGATAAAAAACTTTCATTTCATGACCTCGCTTACAATCATGGACATTACTATTCCAATATCAACGCACTATTTCATCATGCTGACGACGCTGAGTGTAGTTTTGTGTGCATGTGCAGTGTATGCACGACCGAAGTGTAGCCTCGGCCACGTGCAATGATTGTCGAGTGTGTATGCACGATCGAAGTGTAGCCTCGACCACGTGCAATGACTGAGTTGTGTATGCACGGCCGAAGTGTAGCCTCGGCCACGTGCAATGAGTGCGAGTTGTGTATGCATGGCAGTGCAAATTGTAAAAGTAAGAATTCTCTTTCAATGCAATAAAATTTGAAACTACCCAACTGAATTTCGTAATTTTAGCTCGGTTTAAAACGTTAAAAATCGTGAGCGTACATACCTTGGTTCTTCCACTGCTGATTTATAATGAAACTACAGTAATAAAGGTAAACCACTTTTACTTTCTTCACTGGAATACACCATGAATATTATTAACTAGGCTATAGCAACGATACGTTAGCAGTTTTCCCTAACTACTTCGCTTCTCGACGGTTGGACAGTGACTGAGCCCGCAACTGACTTTCGTCGACCGTTCTGCCGCCTATCCCCACCGCTTACCTCCCCATTCCACTACAAATGGCGGGAAAATATGGCGGGAAACGGCGGAGCTAAGCGGCGGTGTTGCCAGGCTATTAAACTAAAATACTACTATTATCCTTTCAATTTGATTCAAAATCATAACAATAAAATGGATTAATTACTATCAAACGACAAAACGTCACACACTTTTATACCTATTTCACTTAATGTCACTTAAAGATATAAAAAATATCTAAAAATCGGCTTTTTCTGGTTTTTTTTAAGTTCTTCCTCGGTCAAAAGCTCATATCCAGCTTTTCTCGAATTTTCCGAGGTAAGGTAACAATAACACAAAAAGGAACTCAAAAAGGGAATTAAAAATCATGCATATATCACTCGCCTCCCGCGTGTTGTAAAGCGTAGCGCACACGGTAAACATTTCATAAAAATAAACACTTAGGTAATGGAAATCGCGCGCGGGCGAAGGTCGGAATAATGTGAAAAAGTAAAGCGGGCACGGAACGACACCCCGGGGACTGCGAATCGGTTATTTGCCCGTGGATTGTTTTGAATATGGCGTTGTGTTGATTGTGACCGTGTAGGTACGGCAGTAGTTTTAGAATGGTTTTTGCTGGACTTTTTAGAGAGCCTGGAATTGAAAATTTCAATAAAGAATTCGTTTTTGCAACGCAGTAAAACAGAAAATATACAATTAGGATTTCCGACAGCAAACACATTAGTATATCCTGTATTAAATGAATAAACCAAGAATAATATGTATTGCGAAACGTTATTCAAAAGTTCAAAACGTATTACTTATAATAAAAACTTTACTCGCCACTTGACTTAAACAAAGATGTAAAATAATTCCAGATAGTAAACAATTCAAATTTTCTAAATAAAAGTAGACATATATTATTTCAGCAATAATACTGATTTATAAGTTTCATAGTTCGTCTTATATTAATGTGCTTTGGCACCTTAAAAATCTTAGGTATTTTCTGTAACGAAAAATCAATATAAGTGCATTTAAAATAGATACCCAAAAGTCGTATCCATATTTCCTTGCCAGTAAAACACGCAATCGGCGAACGTTGTGTCCCACTCCGACATATTTAATTCATAAACAACGGAGTCCCGACTGTGTGCGTGTACGCTCTGCCTAACTTTAAACTGGAAATTTTATAGGCATCGTAAATGTGAAATGTCTGCTTAAATTTTGAAATAACGTGTACTAAAAAGTGGAAATACAAACAAATAAATCATGGTAGTTCTTCATTTGATTTTTCTCTACTTATAAGTACCTATACAACGTGTTACAAAATAACCCCTAATGCCAAATATGGTAGATAGGGACCATCAAACTGAACAACTTTTACTATGAGACCAACACTGAAATTGGCAAAAATAAATCAGCTGTTCCATACAAAAATTAATAACGAAAATGTCAAAATGTATATGAAACAGCTGATTTTTTTTCGCGATTTCAGATTTGGTCCCATAGTAAATTTTGTTCAGTTTCATGGTCCCTCTCTATCTACCATATTCGGCATAAGGGGGTTATTTTGTAACATGTAGCCTTGGTGCAGTACCGGATGTTTTTGGTAGCCAGCTGATTTGCGCCGCATTATTGTATTGGGGATTGCGCTGCGCTTCAAGAGTGGTCGATGAGTTGAGTTGGAGATAAAAGTGGTAAAATTTAGTTGAAATAAATATCCCAACCAAACCCAACGCTCTTTCAGGTAGGTATTTAGGTGAATTATATTTATAAAACTAATTTCATTGTGCCTATTATTTTTGTGAATTTTGTTATTTTGTGAACATCAAGGCGACCGGCCATTTTGTTCAAGTACTACGCAGTAAGTACAAAGGCAGTACGCAGTATAAATAAACGGTGTCATTTTTAGCAGGTACTTATGGTTTACTCATTGTAATATTTTATCGTTCTTGCATACTTTCATGTTAAATAATTTCAGCGAAACTTTTCGTTCTAATCATCATTAATTCTTATTGTAAAATACTAATTTCAATTTTGCATTTGTAAAATAGCTGTTTGGTTTGTATCCTCATTTCAAAGATTCAGTGTTCTTTATAAGAGTCCTAAGTGCAGTAAACCTTGTCAGTTGTATCAATTCCAGGATGACAGACGACACGCGACCCCAGTCTCTTAGAGCATCAGATGAAAAGGACTTAGTCAAGAAACGTGGCTATATTAAAGGTCGTATCACGCTATTTTCTAATTATTTGTCCGTTTTGGATGAATCTTCGCTGAGTGATCAGGATGTCAGGGAGTTACAATTACGAACCGGTAAGCTTGAATCTTTGTATAACACTTTTGATGAGATACAATCAAATATCGAGATGCTTGTTGATGATGATCTGCAGTTATCAGAACGAATCGAATTTGAAAATAAGTACTATCGTGTACTTGCTAAGGCGCAGGGTATTTTAGAGAATTTTCAGAAAACGCAAAAGGTTGAAAGTGAATTTAGTAGTGCTCGTTCTAATAATAAGTTTGTTAAATTGCCCACGATTTCGTTACCAAAGTTTTGCGGTTCCTATGATTCCTGGATGGAATTTCATGATACCTTCTCTAGCCTAATTGATAAAAATGATCAGATTGATGAAATAAACAAGTTCCACTACTTGAGGGCGTCATTAGAAGGTTCAGCTGCTGTGGTAATTAAATCCATTGAGTTTTCCGCTAAAAACTATTCTGTGGCTTGGAAGCTTTTATGTGACCGGTTTGATAACAAACGTTTGTTAGTACAAAATCATGTTACATCTTTGTTTAACATCGAACCGATCGCAAAAGAGTCGTCAATTAATTTAAAACAGATGATCGATAAGGTCAATAAGAATTTACGTTGTTTGGAAACACTCGGTGAACCAGTCGATCATTGGGATACACTTTTGATTTATATTATAACGAAAAAGTTGGATACGAAAACATATCGTGAATGGGAGGAGCACAAAGGTAATTTATCTAAAGATAAGCCGATTAGTTTAGAATCCTTTCTTTCTTTTGTGCGTAATCGCGCTGACTTAATTGAGACGATTGAAATGTCACAAAATAATGCGACTCATAGTAAAGGTGCACCTAAAATTAAAGCTATGGTTTCTTATCAGAGTAACAAAAAACATGATTCGAATTCATCGTTAATGAAACCATGCCCTAGTTGCAATGAGGATCATTATTTGAATAACTGTCCTAAGTTTCTTGCATTAAGTAGCGAGGAACGTTATAAGTTGTTACCTACGTATAAAGTATGTTTTAATTGTTTCCGTAGTGGTCATTTCGCTAACACTTGTAAGCGTCCCGGTTGTAAAGTATGCAAGCGTAGACATAACACACTTATTCACATGAACGAGTTTAGTGCATCAAAGCAGTTGTCTTCGCCTGTACCTTCAGCTTCGGCTACGGCCGAGCGCGACATCAATGTGCGGGCGCACGACTCGGCTCAGGCGGCGGCGGCGGTAGCGATGCAGTCTCATAATCCAAGCGTCGCGCTTACGGGGAGCATCTCTGCGACGTGCGAACCGTCAGGATTAGGACACGCCGAGGTATTGCTGTCGACTGCGCTTGTAAAATTGCGGGATAGCGAAAATCGCGAGGTTGTCGCTCGTGTGATTTTGGATAGCGGTAGCACTTCATGTTTATTAACCGAGAGGCTGCATAAAAAATTGAACCTACCAGCTGAGCGCACAGATAGAATCGTTGTAGGTATCAATAATAAGATTTCAAACATAAATAAAATGTGTCGCGTATCCATTTCGTCCTTAAGTGAAAGTTATTCAACTAATATTTGTTGTTTCATTCTGCCGTTGATTACCGATAACGTTCCCGGCTGTCAGATAGATTTTAATAATTTAAATATTCCGTCTCATATTTGTTTAGCGGATCCTGAGTTTTATTCACCCGCTTCCGTCGATATGGTTATCGGCGCTGATGTTTTTTGGGACATTTTAGGTTCCCAAAGTATTAAGTTAGGTGATGGAAAACCGATACTTTACGAAACCAGACTAGGTTGGATAGTTTCCGGTCCTGTAAGTTGCGGCCGTGTGTCTAGTTTTTCACGCATTAATTGTAACTTTAGTCAAGTTGATTTCGATACTTCTCGCTCTTCTGATGATGACATTCAAGCCCAACTTGCACGGTTTTGGCAGCTCGAAGAAGTTAGCCCTCAGTCATCTCATTATTTTCCAGAGGAGAAGCAATGTGAAGAACACTTTGTGAAAAACACAACTCGCCTCGCAGACGGTCGGTTCTGTGTTAGGATCCCGTTAAAACAATCACCAAGTGTGTTAGGAGATTCTTATCAGCGAGCGAAGTATTGTTTGCTATCATTAGAGCGTAGGCTCAAGATCAATAAGCCATTTAGTAAAATGTATGCTCAATTTTTTTCAGAGTATGAATCATTAGGTCACATGTCAGAGTGCGAACCGATCACATCGGTCCCTCATTATTTCATACCCCATCATGGTGTCCTTCGCGAAAGTAGTACTACCACTAAGCTACGGGTTGTTTTTAATGCGAGTTATCCTACTACTTCGGGAGTTTCATTTAATCAAATACAAATGATTGGGCCTACGGTTCAAGATGACCTTCTGTCAATTCTTTTACGTTTTAGGCAGCATAAGTTCGTGATTGTAGCAGATGTAGAAAAGATGTATAGGTGCATAGAAGTTCATGAGGATGATCGTCCGCTTCAACAAATCATTTGGCGTGATCAAGATCAACCTAATTCTCCCTTTAAATGTTATGCATTAAACCGGGTGAGCTATGGCACTGCTAGTGCTCCTTTCCTCGCTACTCGCTGCTTAAAACAGATAGGTCTAGAATGTAAGGACCCTAAGATAGGTGAAGTGATCATCAAAGATTTTTATGTCGACGATCTTTTGACTGGGGGGGATGGATTAGATGAAGTATTATACATTCGTGACCAAACTACTTCAGAGTTGGCCTCTGCCTGTATGCCTCTTAGGAAATGGCAGTCAAATGATCCCCGTTTGTTGCCTGAAACCAATCATTTATCACCTGATGTAAACATTGGGGTTACTGGGGCAAGTAAAACATTAGGCCTTGGGTGGAACTCTGTTTCAGATGAGTTTTATTTTACCATAAGTCCTACCATAGTTAAAGGAAACACAAAGCGTGATATTCTTTCCGTAATTGCCCAAATCTTTGATCCATTAGGGCTCCTCTCACCTTGTGTCATCCTTATGAAAGTTCTGTTACAGCGACTGTGGTTGCAGCGATTGTCTTGGGATGATGAGTTGCCACCAGATATAAATAAAACCTGGGTCGAGTTGTTTAATAGTTTGCCAGGTCTCAACAACCTGCGTATACCGCGACGTGTTGTTTGTGATTCAGCTGTACGGCTGGAGTTACATATATTCACAGACTCTTCCGAGCGTGCGTATGGTTCTTGTGCCTATTTGCGTAGTGTTGATAGTAATGGTGAAGTCTCAGTTCATTTGTTAATTGCTAAAAGTCGAGTCGCACCTATTAAACCTACGACAATACCACGACTTGAATTATGCGGAGCTGTGATTGGTGCTCAATTGTACGTAAAGGTTAAGGCTGCACTACGAGCGCAAATAAGTCAGGTTACTTTTTGGACAGACTCTATGATCGTCCTTGGTTGGCTTAAGATGTTACCTTTTAAATTACAAACTTTTGTGCGCAACCGCGTCGCAGATATTTTAGAAAAAACTGGTAACTGTACTTGGAGGCATGTTCCGACTGATGAGAACCCCGCGGATTTGATATCGCGCGGAATTAGTGTAGATTCTCTTCAGTCGCTCAATTTATGGTGGCATGGACCAGATTATTTGAAACTCGATTCGTCGCACTGGCCTGCACCTCCAAGCACTGTTGAAAAGTTACCTGAAACTCGGAAAGAAGTTTCATTACATGTTATTGATTTAACTCAGCTCGAATTAATCGATTTCAGTAGATTTTCAAAGCTTTCTAGGCTTCAGCGTACAGTAGCTTATGTGCTAAGGTTCGTAAATAATTTAAAGAAAGGTACGGAACGTAAAATTAACTTTTTGGATACTGACGAACTAAATAACTCTTTAGTATTAATTTTAAAACTTTCGCAGATCTAATCGTTTCCGGACTATGATTTGTTAATTAAAAATAAAGATTTGTCTAGTAAAAGTCCATTAATAAAATTTAATGTTTATTTAGATGAAAATAAATTAATTCGTGTTGGAGGTCGTTTAGACAATTCAGATTTTACTTTCGAAAAGAAACACCCTATTATCTTACAGTCCACTCATCATGTTTGTAAACTAATTTTTGAATTTGAACACATTAGATTATTGCACGCCGGCCCTCAACTTTTACTGGCCTCTATTAGGGAAACTTATTGGCCTATAGGCGGTCGGAATTTAGCGAAAAAGTGTTTTCGTCAGTGCATACGCTGTAATCGCATGAAGGGCAAAGTTTATAACCCTCTAATGGGCAATTTACCACAGCAGCGACTTCAACCAGGCGGATACCCGTTTGACAGTGTTGGTGTGGACTACGCGGGTCCGGTGGCCGTCGCTAGTCGCACTGGTCGCGGTTGTAGACTTGTTAAATCTTATATTGCTATTTTTGTATGTTTTACGACCAAGGCTGTACACCTTGAGTTGGTGGGTGATTTAACAAGCAATAGTTACCTTCTAGCGTTACGCCGTTTTATTTCGCGTAGAGGTAAACCCTCTCATATATTTTCAGATAATGGCACTTCATTTGTGGGTGCATATAATGATATTTCTAAGTTTTTGAAAAGTAATTGTAATTCACTGGCCTCTAATGTAGCGCAGGAAAATATACAGTTTCATTTTATCCCTGCATATAGTCCTAACTTTGGTGGGCTCTGGGAGGCTGGAGTCAAATGTGTCAAATTCCATTTAAATAGAGTGTTGGGATGTTGTAATCTGACGTTTGAGGAGCTAACTACAACGTTAGTGCAGATCGAGGCGATACTGAACTCTCGGCCACTCTCTCCATTGTCATCGGATCCCGCAGATTTGACGCCACTCACGCCCGGCCATTTTCTTATTGGCCGCCCTCTCACCGCCTTACCGGACCGAAGCTACGCAGACTATCCTGTTACCAGATTGTCACGCTTCCAGCGCATTGAACAATTACGCCATCACTTCTGGACAAGGTGGAGTAAAGAATATATCGCTGAACTCCAGCAGCGAGTCAAATGGTGCTCTAACAAATATTCGTTAAATGTCGATACTCTAGTCCTGATAAAAGAGGATGGTCTCCCACCGTTGAAATGGAAGCTTGGACGTATTGTGGCTGTTTATCCTGGTGCCAGTGATGGTATAAGTCGTGTCGCTGACATAAGGACGGCGAATGGCGTCGTTCGGCGTAGCTGCAGCAAGATAGTCCCGTTATTGCCAGAAGAAGATGTTTTGGTTGAAGGACGAGCCTCCAACGCGCGGGGGCATGTTGGTTAATATCCGGCTCGAAGGACCATGTAGGGGCGGAGATGGTATATTAGGTGATAAACTAATTTAAATTAAATAAAAACGGGAATCAAATAAAATCATGTACTTGACATATTCAAACAGAAAAACCAAAGATAAAAAATCAATAATGAATGACACGAAGTGTCACTCGCGAACACTTGGTCTGGATTGTGAGCTGATTTTGGTATTACAATATTTTGTTGATTTCTTTTATTAGCAATTTCAAGACTGATTTTCCTATTTAAAAAAATACATGACTTCGTTATGTAAAGTCGTCGCCTGCTGTGAAACCTACGCCTAATAATTATATCGTTTAGGCAAAATTTATGCAGTCAGCTAAAAACAGTGAGCCCCACAAAATTGAATCGGAACATATGATAAAAAAGAATAATCTCATGCATTATTCCCAGGCAGGCAGAAATTCGGATTACTTTACTGTGTTCGAATAATATTATCATAAAATTTCTTTTCCTAAGCATTTCTGTACGATTTGCCGCGAAGATTAAACCAGGCATTAACATATCCTTAAAGTTTATTTATTTCTTATGTGAATGAACCTGCTTTCGAGATGATTTTAGTATTGAAAGGAAAATAAGAGTCGAGATACAGCTTAAAAACCTTGTCATGGAATACATAATAGTACAAAAATCATCTTTAATAATTCCTCTTGGAAAATCAAAGACACACGTAATTGAGACTAAATAACTATAATTTTTACGATTATAAAACAAGGATTTGAAAAATTATGACTAACTAATAACATAGTTTTTGTTTTTAACGTATAAAATAATTGAAAGTTTATATGTTTGGATATTTGTTAGCTAATCAAGCAAACCCCGCTAAACGGATTTGGATGAAACTTTACAGAGATAGGGCAAAGCCTAGATCATAATTATACTTATATACTTTTACCTGGTGTAGGTTGCGGGAAGCCACTGGATGCGGGCAGCGCAGGACCGATCGTCGTGTATATAGATCCTTAGGGGAGGCTTATACCATGCAGTGGGTGTCGTGCGGCTGATATGATGATGATGATGACTATTACCTTACTACGTACCTGATGCTGTTACTCCGTTCCTGATTTTATTAATTTTATTCATCCCCCTGACCTTAACCCAATTTATTTACGATAAGTTTTATTTTACTGAATCAATGACTCTTACCACCATTTCTAGTTCCAGTTAACTTACGAGCATTTTCACTTGGTAGCTACTCACCCAAACGGAAAACGAGAGATTTCCCTTCACAATTTAATCTAAACCGGCATCAATCAAGGGAACCACCAAAAAAGCCATAGTAAACAGCCACACGGTCCGGCGGTCGGTCGGTCGGACGGTCCGACCAATTTTCCTTATTGTTTTAATTAACCCGACACTAACCTACCGCCATTTTTGCAGTCCCGCATCGGTCGTGCAGATTGATTAAAAGTCTATGACCCATGCTTTATAGCTTGGCTCCATTGTGCGACACGGCACAACATTCATATTCAGAAATAATTTTATTACTTATACAAATAATACACTCGAAAAAAAATTCGACTGGTCACTAGGTCATTTTCTCAGTTGGGAAAATGATGACGACGACGAGTCGAATATATTATTAAATTTTATATAAAAAAAACATTGTGAATACTAAAATCTCAAAAACTATATAGCTGTTTCATCTTAATCGATTGTCTATTATTTTGAAAGATATTTCAAGTGGATGTCGAGGGTAGTTCTTTATATTAATGAAATAACGCTGGCTTGCAGCCAAACAGTAAGATTTTATTTATTTATTTGTTTTATTTATTTCTAGTAAGGCTTACCAACTAAACACATACATGACATTAATAATTTATAGGAACAAACAATAACATTGTAGGTATGCGTCTCAATTAAAGGTGTGCACAACATTCAAAACTATTTAGACCTATTAAAACAAATAACATAATTTAAACATAAGAAATGCAATACAACATAAAAAGATATACTAGAAAAATTTCGACGATACCCCTAGTTACTCGGTAGCTCAGTCATTCTTTATACTGTGGCTCAGTTGAAAGAGCTTTAGACCGCACTTCCAAAGGTCGCGGGTTCATTTCCCGCCCGAGAAAATGATCTGATGACAAGTCGAATACTTTCGAGTATATTATGATTTAGTGTTATATAAAAATAGCATTGTAAATGCTAAAATCTCATATTTTAAAATTATTATGTTTGCTAAGCTTATGGATTGATGCAAAAACAATAAAGTCCATGCGCCGCCCGCCCACGCGCAAATAAATACAGTCTGCATCGGGTGAGCGGGCGGTGTATGAACTTTTTGTGAAACTAATTAATTACTATTATTGTTTTTGTATCAATTACCTATATGGATTTCCGCTAGGTAGGTAACGCCCTGATTCTATTAAAATAGCTTAACTATGGATGATTAATGATCATCATCATCATCATCATCAGCCTATCATCGTCCACTGCTGAACATAGGCCTCTCCGAGTGCACGCCACTGAGCACGATCCGCGGCTATACTCATCCAGTTTATGCCAGCCACCCTGTGAAGATCGTCGCTCCACCTTGTCTGAGGGCGTCCTACACTACGTTTGCCCATTCGGGGTCTCCACTCAAGAACTCGTCTGCCCCAACGGCCATCGGTTCTACGGCTAATATGGCCGGCCCACTGCCACTTCAGCTTGCTAATCCGGTGGGCTATGTCGATGACTTTAGTTCTCTGTCGGATCACCTCGTTCCGGACCCTATCTCTCAGAGAAACTCCGAGCATAGCCCTTTCCATAGCTCGCTGCGCGACTTTAAATTTGTGAACCAGCCCTACAGTGAGTGTCCACGTTTCGGCTCCGTATGTCATGACAGGCAGGACGCACTGGTTGAAGACTTTCGTCTTTAGACTCTGTGGAATAGGCGACTCAAAGACTCGACGAAGTTTCCCATATGCTGCCCAGCCCAGCTGTATCCTTCTGTTGGCCTCTCCCTCGAAGTTGTTTCTACCCAATTGCAATGTTTGCCCGAGATAGACATATTTCGTAACAACTTCGAGAGGACTACCTTGTACTGCAATCGGTCCTGGAATTACTTGTTCGTTGAACATAATCTTGGTTTTGTCCAAGTTCATTCGAAGACCGATGCGTAGAGAGGAATCAGCTAGGCTGTTCAGCATGCATTGTAGATCCTGCAACGTTTCAGCCACAATGACGATGTCATCTGCAAATCGCAAGTGTGATAAGTATTCGCCGTTAATGTTAATACCGCGTCCTTCCCAGTCCAGCGTTTTAAACATATCCTCCAATGCGTTTGTGAACAATTTGGGGGATATCACATCCCCTTGTCTCACTCACACCTCGAAATTAATTATATAGTTAATGATCAATCAATCTTATCTGTTCAATAAACATTTTCTTACCCTAATATTGTCGATTCTTATAGGTACATTAAATAAGTACCAAAGACATAAACATAAAAATAATGCGTATTTTTAAATATTCAAGCGTGGATGAAATACTTAAATAAACAAAATACTTAATGGAACAAAATGGAACATAATTTATATAAAACTGCGATAAAGAGATTTGTTCCAGATTCGTCAGAACTAATCCCCTGTTTAAATTAATAAATACTTAAGAGAAGTAAAATTATAAAATGGTCAATAACTGCTAGGTGAATTTGGCAAAGCACCTAAACTATGTACATCTCACTGATGTCTGGGTTCTTAGTAATCGAATCCAAACTAGACTGCAGAAGCGTGGAGCATTATTTCCCGTAGCATTAAAATACAATGGGAATGCACTCAACCCGTGTTCCGCTCAAGCAGCATCTAATTTATGGCCGAGGTGGGTGCTCGGGCCGCTAGTTACAGCGCCGCTAATCCAGACAGACAAGCCCGTACGTACTTCATCTAGCCTGGCCGAGAGTATCACATGCCATGATTTGGTGACTTAGGTACATAACAGACTAAAGCAAGAATAAAATAGTAGCTACAGCGTTACTAATCTGAACTAGGTAGGGTGACAGCGCCTAAATTCGGACACCTCCTAAATTCGGACACTTCAAACAAAATATAAGATAAACTGTGTGGGTATGCGCTATTCTTGAGGGTTTTTGTACGAAAAGAACCCTTATTTATCAGTCATTAGGAATTGTAAAAATGATGGTAAGCAGTCATCTGGTTTGCACTCAGTAGCGATCTGAACAGTGACCCACGTCGTTGTGCTCCGCATTGTGCCATTTTGGAGTCAAATTCTAGTTACGAGCAAGTTCTGGGATATGTGTTTTTAAATACTTTTACTGATTTCTTGATCCATTGGCGTTTATATGTGATAAAACCTTAACCAAGGAATGATTTTAAGTGGTATTTTTTTTATACATTTTTATTCTTTAATTAATAAAAGCTTGTCCGGAATTAGGATTAAAAAACTGGTCAAAAATCTAAATTCGGACGCCTTTTGAAAGGGTGTCCGAAAATAGAGTAGCCATGATCTTATTTTCGGACAACGGTAAAACCTAATAAAAGTCAAATAATATTATGACTAATAATTAATAAAATTATTGAAAAAAACAAATAATAATACTAATAAAATAAAACTATTTAAATTTATTACATATCTTATATACGTATCTCTTTCTATAATAAATTAATAAAACAAATATTATAAATAATAAAGACATCCAATCTCATAAAATTCTTATAAAGCAAATAACTTCCCACTCCAAAAAAGGTCTAAATTACTTATAATAAAATAAAAATAAAAATATTATTCTTAATAAAATAAAACAAATTGAATACTTTTGAATAACTTCAAATGAATTTGATTAATATATTTGATACCACAAATCAACATTTGAATTAAATTATTTAAGTAAATTAAAATCGAATTATTACATAATTAATTTTTAAAATTATAATATTTAATGGTAATCAATTTAGTATAAATAATAAATATTCACGAAAAACTCCTGAATAAAATCTATAAAATCCCAAATAATAATAATTATTATGACATGGATACATTTATTTACTGATAAAAATAGTAATAGAATTTAAGTGAACATGACTGTATTATAATTAAGTATGTTCATTAATTTTTGATAAATAGTGTTTTTGATAAACAAAAATAATTTTGATACGATCATTGTTATACTCATATAAGGGGGCGTCCATTAATTACGTCAGGTGATCTTGGTGATTTTTCGACCCTCCCTCCCCCCTTGGTGAGATGTCGTGAGATTTGGCTCGACCCTCTTTCCCCCCTATAAATCTCACGTGAGATTTTTCAAAACGTGTATTTTTAGTGTGATTACGTTAATATGTGCTTGCTTGCTTTGCATTTATTTAAATAAACATTATTGTTTAGGATTTAGTCATATTTTGGTATGAAAAATGTTTAACTTTATTTAACCTAGTTGTTTCGCGATACTGTTCCTGCAGAAAAAAAATTACGTGATATTTGCCGAGACCCCCCCCTCTCCCCCACGTGAGATTGGGTGAGATTAGGCTCGACCCCCACTCCCCCTTAAATGCCTCACGTAATTAATGGACGCCCCCTAAAGAATAATATTATATACAGCCAACAATATTTTTGTTGATTTTTAATATGCCTAAAATTATTAATGTTGATAAATATAGTAAATAGGTATTAGAGTTGATAATATGTTTTTAACTAAGCTTATTTTTCGTTGATTTTTGTTATGCCTTATATGATTAATATTGATCGAAATAATAATTATGTTAATTATTTGATCTAAATTTCATTAACACAATTAAAGTTCCTAGCTAATGTGGTTATTTCACCTTGTCCGAGTTTAGGTAAAAAATCGTCTGAAATTAGGGCATACGTGTCCGAATTTAGGGAAATTGGGTCACTCGTCATATTTTCATTTTTCATAATTTTACTATTATTGTTTCCGTGATTATCTTACTATTATTATAAAGAACAATTGTGTAGCAATCGTAAATAACAAAAATTACCAAGCTGGAGTTCAATTTTAATATAAATATTCGAGTTAGAATTTCAAAAATTGCTGAGGTGTCCGAATTTAGAGCATTTCACCCTATGTATAGTATATTTCACTGATGATGTTGAGTGTCTTTCTTGTCTCCTAGTAATCGAATCCAAACTAGACTGCAGAAGCGTGGAGCATTATTTCCCGTAGCATACAATACAATGGGAATGCACTCAACCCGTGTACCGCTCAAGCAGCATCTAATTTATGGTCGAGGTGGGCGCCCGGGCCGCTAGTTACAGCGCCGCTAATCCAAACAGACAAGCCCGTACGTACTTCGTCTAGGCTGGCCGAGAGTATCACATGCCATGATTTGGTGACTTAGGTACCTACATAATAGACCAAAGCTAAAATTAATCAGAGACAAGCAAGACACCAACTTCATCAGTGAAATATACATAGTTCAGATTACGTACTCATAGCTACTATTTAATGTTAGCTATGGTCTATCTATAGTACATAATATAGTGGAACCAAATTATTTAACAATAACGAAACAAGTGATAGTGGTCATTAAACTGAACAACTTTCTCTAAGTCCTATGTCATAGTTAGCAACCATAATCTAGTACGTATTTAAGCATCTCAGAATAACAATTCCGTCTGTTCCTTCTCCTCCCAACCAGGATTGACTATGACGAATGGCCCCGAAAACCACCGCTAATTCCGCTTTTCCACTATCTTTTGCGGCTCCTAATTTCGCGATCATGTTGAGCCATGAGGTCAGTGCGAAAATCTGACAAAATTGAACATAGTGATTTCAAATTAAGTATTTTTTGAATCCAGGTCGAGTGTTTAGTTCATCCATTCATATAAAATAAGTTTTCTTTCATAATCATAATCATTTATTGCAAAAATATGGTACAACAAAGATGTCAAACATGTAAATATCCGCATATTTTACCATTGGAGGCATGCAATTTAAAAAGAATTTAACGCAGGATTTAATCAAAAGTATTAGGTACAATATTGTTTTAACATTACATAAATAAAGAATACATGTCATTTAAAATTAATAGAAGAAATTCAATTCATTCAATTAAAATCATTCCATACTTAAATATGTCAAAATTAATATAAATACAAATAAATCACATATACAACAAAATTCATCAAATTAATAATTTCAATAACATGTCAAATTATAATCATTATAGGCACATTAAATTATTTAAATTAATCATTTTATAAACATGTCACCCACTTTATAAACATTTTTGTCCTTAAGCCATGTCAATAATTTTGATTTGAATAACTTACTAGGTAACTCCTTTATAGCATTTGGTAAAGCATTAAATATTTTTTAATAAATAAATTAACCTATTAGGATTACGCACACTTTTACAGTTAAAATTATTTCGGGTTTTAAAAAGTTCTAAATTATTCTTAACAAAATTTGCCACTTCAAATATATACAAGCATGGAAGGGGCAATATCTCTAGTGATTTAAATAGAGGCTTGCAAGACTCACGGGGTGATAGGCCACATATTGCCCTTACACTTTTCTTTTGCGTTCTAAACAGCTTATCTATGTCTGTTGAGTTCCTCCAAATTAAAATCGCATATCTCAGCACAGACGAAACATAGCCATGATATGCTGCGAGAGTTGTTGAAATTGCACAAGTCTCTCTTAGCCTATTTAACACAAACACATAACGGTTTAATTTATTTCTAATAAGATCTATATGCTGTTTCCAATCACAATTGTCATCTAGTAAAACACCCAAAAACTTTGTCTCACTTACTTCACTAATGGCCGAATACTCAAACGCAACTTAACTTTGAGCGGCTCTCAAACAGCTTGCTGTCTTTGTCATATCTTTGACATTTAATGCGACAGGACGACGTTTGAGAGCCCCTCAAAGTTAATTAACGTTTGAGTATTCGGCCATTATTGTCTTACCTTCTTGTCTAACATTAAGTTGTAACTTAGTTTCTCTATTTGTTCCAAATTGTATATAATTAGTTTTTTGTAGATTTACAGTCAAGTTATTAAACAATATATAATTCAGAAGAGATTCGAAGAGCCAGAAAACTCATAGGGGATAATAAGCTATTACAAACTAAGCTTCACAGTCTTTCCCACCGCCGTGAAGTAGCTTGTCTGGCGGTGTTCTACAGGTTATATTTCGAAGAGTGTGCTCTTGAGCTGCATGAGCTCATTCCGCCATCCCCGTTCTACCATCGGTCGTCCAGACGCACGGCGGGGTTTCACCCCTATTTGGTTGACATTCCATGCATGCGCACGAAGCTTTTCTCATCTTCGTTTTTAATGCGCACAGCCAAGGAGTGGAATTCCCTGCCTGCGTCTGTATTCCCGCAAGCATATAACCCAGCGGTATTTAAAGCCCGAGTGAATAGGCTTCTTCTGGGCAAGCTCGCTTCATCTTCGGCCTCTTCTTAGCCTCATGGTTCTCGAATGTGGCCAAGAGCAAGCCCATTTAATGTAGGTAAAAAAAAAATATATAATTCAATATATTTGAGCCTTGGAGAAATATACAATGGGAAAGTCCCAAATATTACTACCTACCATTCTATAGTTGTACTCACAAAAGGAATAGATACCTAGACCTACCCATTTGGGACTCTCCGATAGATTAATATAATTATCATAGATTTTCGTGCTCAGGGTATATTTTCACATTACAAAATGACGTCAAGCAGCCGACATAATATTGACTTTTTTCAAAAAAATATAGCAGTTTCACTCGAGTGATGTAAGAATTCTAACGATCCATGCATGGCGATTGGTTATGGTGGAATAAAGAGACTCATATACATACATGAACCCTGAACACAATACACTCTTCTACTCTTATTTTTTTAGGCAGTCGTGTAACAATACACTAATTTTTGGCAGTCGTGAAAAAAAATTAGTAGAACATAAGTCTAGGAAAAAAGATAGAGAAAGTAAGGATTCCTTAGGAATATTTGTATTCATTGACAAGTTTGACAAGTGGAATGAAATGAACATTAGAAGTAACTTTTGAACTTAAAGGGGTGAAACCCCGCCGTGCGTCTGGACGACCGATGGTAGAACGGGGATGGCGGAATGAGCTCATGCAGCTCAAGAGCACACTCTCCGAAATATAACCTGTAGAACACCGCCAGACAAGCTACTTCACGGCGGTGGGAAAGACTGTGAAGCTTAGTTTGTAATAGCTTATTATCCCCTATGAGTTTTCTGGCTCTTCGAATCTCTTCTGAATTATATATTGTTTAATAACTTGACTGTAAATCTACAAAAAACTAATTATATACAATTTGGAACAAATAGAGAAACTAAGTTGAACCACGCATCTTATTTTCTACCAGCTCATATTTGAAATTATTTTGGATGGAATGGGAATGATTGTCTTTATTTTTAATTTTTGCGCGTTTCTTTATAGATTCGGGTGTTCCCTCGAGTTCTGTGGCCCTCCACACTCCTATCATAACGACCATAAAGGCTCTCCTCAATTTGTCACGGGGCTCGTACTCCTGGATCGTTTGCTTGACACGGACCAGATGACACACGGACCAATCATGAAAGAGATGAACGCACAATTACTTAAATGTTACACTTTCATACATTTTATGGTTTATATGGGTTTATCTTTATTTCATAGATTTCTGACAATGTTGATATTGAGAGTTTATTAATGGGAGGAAGGGCCTAACTAACCTAACTATAGAGACAGGTGTCCGTGTTCCTTTTTTTTCACTTTATCAGGCAGACGTTAACATTAGTCTATTTAGTTCTTATTTAGGTAGTTACCCAAATATTTTAAAGAAGAGAAGAGATAACTGCTCACAAGATGAACATCAAAAATCCATTACAACAGACAATAGTTATTTGTTATACAAGTGACCAAAATCAAATTGTGCTGCGAGTGGCGACTTTAAATCACGAACTAGCGAAGTAGTCTAGAATTGAATCACGAGCGTAGCGAGTGATTCTAATATAGACTACTGAGCACAGTGAGTGATTTAAAGGCACGAGGCAGAACAACATTTTGGTCTCGTGTAAAACATACAACTTTTCACCTCGACCAGCGAGAAAATTTTCACGTGACTTTCCTGGTAAAAAAGCTTAATTCAGCATTAGAAACTTGTTCACTTAACTCTTTTGGAGTTAGGAAACTATCTTCATCGTTGGATGCATTCATTTTTGTAATTTATCACAAAAATAATTAAAACCTATGCTGAAAAATTTTATTCATAAAGTCAGTTAAGTAGATTTCCGTCGTTTTGATTACATTACGTTGTGTTTTTCTCTTATTCATTAATATTCCGTCTTATTTATTCATTTATAATCATAAAACATATAATTTGTTTATAAATTTCATTAATTTTTCTTATTTCATATTTGTTTCATACATGTGACCTTATTACCTCCATACTCTTTATTTCGAATTATCAACCTTATTTTTTAACAATCCTTATTTAAAACTCCTTGGTATATCCGTGCATTTTTTTTTTTACTTTTTAATCCGTGTATGACACCATAAAGCACTCTATCTATCCTTTTCTCACATATCAATTTCACAAGTGTCATCCTTGTCACTTTATTTGTTTTTTCTTTATTCATTTAAAAGTTGGTGTTAGAAATTAAAAAAGAACTTTGTCTCACGCTCGCAGCAAAAATCGATTTTGCTGCGAGTTTTTACGCGCCAAAAGCACCCTTTTCGTGCTGGAGAGGTGAAAACAATATTTTCCGATACTTACGAACTTTACACGGGTGTCCCATAAATTGCATACTTAGCATTAATAATCCTATTTTGAAAATCCATAACAGACTTGACATAACGGCAATTCACATAACAATAAGGTTTTATAGTTTAAAAAAGCAAAAAAAAAGCATTTTGTTCTCCAAAATTAGTAAATGCTCACCAAATTCTAAACCGCCCAAGAAAACTTGGTGAGCATTTGCTAATTCTGGGTTAGGTAAGGTTAGTATGGTGATTTAAACATAAGCTATTACCATTATTTACATTAACAATTAAATCCATAACTTTAAAATCCTTATTTATAAAATCTATAACTTAAAAATTCATAACATGAAAAGCCATAACTATAAAAATCCATAATTTTAAAATATATAGCGTTAAAAATACATTTTACAATTTACCATATTTTTTAGATTGATTCATATCTATTCAACTAGCCTTAACTCTAATCTAAATCTAAACTAAAACACAAAAGCAAGTAGGTAGTTAAAGTTTTATCTTGTTACGAACTGTACAGCAAATATCATAAAATCATTTGTGAAAACTTAACTTACGTATATTCATATTCTTTATTTTTCACTTTATATTTTTTTACTTATGTATTCATATTATTTATATTAAGTATATGTAGGTATAAATGTTTTAACTTTTATGAGTGACTATTAAAATTATTTGTGTTGATTTAATGTTTTTAGTCGTTATGCACATTGATATTATCAATAATAAATATATGTTATTTTTTAATATAGTTTTTAAAATTATGGATTTAATGATTGTGTGTTTTAACGTATAGGCGTTTTCATTACAGGCATTTTCAATTATGGATTCTAATAGGTATAGACACAATTTACACTCTTTATTTACTTATAGCAAAACATTCCCTCACAAATCGCGTGGGAAAAGCCAAATGGCTGGTGATGATGCACAATCCGAAAACCAATTAGGGGAAAGAAATAGAGGGAGATATAGTCAGCATCTTGTAAAAAATCTGTTAATTTGTTTTGAGTAAAGACTACTATATCCCAAGTGGCGCCCTCATCTTTATTCACTCGCTCACTTGTTTTTTTTCACATTTGGAAATTTCACTAATGAAAATTTGGAAAGTCCTGACAAAAAGCCGGATATTTCAATAAAAGTTTTGACTGTTTTCACAAACAGATCCAGATTCCATACATTTTGGGAATTATCTGTCGAACACTACTGCTACGTACCTATGTTTTTATTAGTGTTGCACCGCCCAATCTTAAAAAGACGGACAAAGTCCGAACAATAGCCTAAAAGTCCGGATATATCCTGACGGATGGTAACCCTAATTGTACCATGGGCAACAGCGTCACTTAACTACTCATAAATCCGGCAGTACACATTTGGCAAAGGCATTGGCCCAGCATGTTGGGCCAACTTATAGAGATCTACTTGGCGGTATGTTGGTAGTTGGCGCCAACATTGACCGTCCATCCAACCAAATGTTGTCGGTTTTTATGCAAACATCAAAGGATCTTGGCGTGACAGTGTTCACACTTTGGCGCCTTTTAGCCGACTTTAAAAAAGGAGGAGGTCCTCAGTTTGTCAGAATCTTTGTTTTTTTCATGTATGTTACTCGATTACTCAAAGACGGCTGGATCGATTTGAAAAGTTCTTTTTTGTTTGAAAGCATATACGTCCAAGTTAGTCTCATTGTTAAAAGGTCAGGATCTGATGATGGCATCTTAGAGAAATCAAGGGAACTCTTCAAATATTATAGGCACACTTATAGCGATTTCGGTATTTTCTTAAGTAACTTGTGCATTTGCTTTTGAGACGCACCATTTTGGTGAAATGGAACTGTTTATGAAGACCATAGATGATAATCAGAACTTTTCAATACTAAGTGTTTCACTGGTGCGATATGATTAATTTGGTTGCTAGGCTATTTATGTTCGTCATAACATAATGCATATTATGGGGAAGTTAAGCTGATAATGAAGTACCAGAAGAACTCCTCAACAATTAAAGCCCTTGCGTCGGGAAAATAGTATTGTGTAAAAGGTGATGAGCCGTTGGCATTAGGCTATTATAATTTTGACACTGATCTCTATATCGGGTCATTTTGTATACACCATCCAAATTTTGAGGATGTGTTCAGTCCATGAAACTGGACTACTTTCTCTAAGGAACACATAACCAATGTGAAAAAAATCGACTATCCATTTAAAGCAAAAAGATCACGTGATCAATTTAGTATGGGATGACCAACATTTTGTGGCGAAATTCAACACGTTTCTTAGAAATTGTTGTTTAGTTTCATGGACTGGACACATCCTTGAAATTTGGATGGTAAGTATTATTCGTGTTAAAAATTAGAAAATATTACAATAGCAAAGGGAATTATGATTACATTCTAAAAATTATGTACAAGTATAATACCAATTTCGAATAAATACAAAGTCTACCTGTGGAATACTGTTGCATCGTCTTCGTATTGTAGCGCCGCTTACAATAAATACACATCCTCATCTTTAGGAACTTTGATAACTTGAAATAAAACTAGAATCTATAGAATTTTGACGAACTGATTTAAAATAAACGAACACTTCACTGTATCACGGCAACCATTTCAATTGTACGTCAAAATTAGTTCTTTAGACGCACGCTAGTGGCGTTTCAAATAGGCACAAGAACTTTGCTTTCAAATCATACAGACAGCCAGTCCAGTTATATAAAAAAAATCAGGTCAGTGAACTTAGATAATAGGATCGCTAAATATACGTAATACCTACAAAAACGATTGAATTAAAAAAACTTTTTTAAAAACAAAAACTTCCACCTAAAAAACTTTAAAATATCCAAATAAAAACAGCTTCGAAAATAAACGGCTCTAAAAGCAAAAAATAATAATATACCTATTCAAATCTGCAAAATAAAGAGCCATATGACGTATCGACTGTGATTTTTGGTTAAAATGGGGAATTTTGGCGTTGTCGATCTCAGAAACAAACATACATTAACAATTTTGACTTATTGAATAGTGCAGAATAGCTATTGGGATAGTTCATAGCGGCCTCGCTTTTTGTAAATTTTGCTTAACTTTTTAATTAAACCCAAAATTGCAGAGAAAGATTTTCATAAAATGCGCGAGGGCACGTTTTTGAGCTCATGGATTGGACTACTGTTCTAAACAAATGAAATAAAAAAAATTAAAAGTTATTTCTTATATAGTAGAATAGTTCATAGCGGCCTCGGAATTTTGAAAATTCATTGAAATAATATAGAAAAAAAATCTTATTCTAAACAAAAAACTTCGAAAATCGCTTTGAGTTAACTGTGAATTTCTCCTATCTACGAACATATTATTGAGCAAAATTTATACCCAAATAATTGTTATCTCATAAGGAATAAAGATTTAATAATTTTTAAGCATGAATTTGTTATTTGAATTCAATAATAATGAGAAATCTAACTGCAAAATTACTACAAAATGCGATGCACCGACCGTCAAATATTTTACTCTTTGTCACTTGTCAGTACCGCGCGAGCGCTCCTCAGTGTTGGACGTGTGTCGAATGTCTGCGTCAGAGGCACGTTCTGCTGACGAGTTGCGGTTGTTTCATATTTCGCTCTTGTGTTAGGATTCGGAACGACCGAAGAACTTTTAATTAGAAAAACTTCGTTTTCCATTTGGAATACGAATAATTTAAACTTTCCTGTATTCTAAATCAAATAAAATGTTTTTCTGAGGAGCAACCATAAATTTTTAGTAACAAAACACAAAAACATAGATCAGGGATATGAACGCGCCTCAGTACTAGTCTGTAGTATAGTGCGACTAATAAGATTTGATCATCTAAGCACAGTACAGGCACAGCCTAAAGATAGTTCATACAGTCGATCATCGGAGGCGTCTAGACAGAGCAATTGTGCGGTATCGGTATAGGAGGGGGGTGGGAGGGTCCGGGAGGCCATACTTTGGCAATGTATGCATCTCGGGCCCTATCCCGACAGGCCTTATGCTTTCGATTGGGTTATATTTATATTGATTGAAAAAGGTATTTGCAATTTTTTTTACGTTGGTGTCATGAAAAGTATTTTTGGCACGATTTTGATGTTAGATTTGCAATTCAAAATGGCAGCCGCACATTGCTGTATTTGTTTATACTTGTGTATTTTTGTTTGTGGGCCGATTTCGATGAAACTCGGTTTTTTGTACTATTTTGACAAGAAAATAACAATGCCTTGTTAAGAAAATAAAAATCCAAGATGGCGGCCATGTTTTTTATTTGTGGGCCGATTTCGATGAACCTCGGTTTCGGGTACTATTTTTAAAAGAAAACCGGAACGCAATGTTGATAATTACAAAAATCCAAGATGGTCGCTAACTAGCCCGCGAAAGCGGCCAGATCGTAGTATATTATAACATACTGTAATTTACAGTATGTTGGTATGATGAGCTAGCTAGGTCCTGGCCTTTGGGACTTTTTATTTTTTATTTATTAAATTACAACAATAATAATACATTGTTACATTTCTTATTACAGTGTCACAAAAACCTATTTAGGTTTGACTTCGTGGAGTAATTAGTCTGGCCCTTAAGCTAAAAAGTTTGGCGACCCATGCTCTAACTAAGCTATAGTTTTAATCTAAAACGAAAAACTTCCTTTGCTAGATAAAGCACTAGGTAATAAAATAATTTTAATTTTTAACAAATATATCATCTGTCTCATTTATGGTATCATCTTCCTATAATCTGTTTCTTCACATACAAAACCATGGCAGTCTAAAAATGTGCGGCATAGCGATAACAAATTACTCCATAGAAATACTAACAAACATAAAACTTTGGGCAAAGTATCAAAATCGCTTGGTCGTAGTTTCAACACAATATTGTGAACTCGTGAGTTGTCGTTAACGCTTCAGTATGTCTTACTAGTCTGTGAGTATACGCAGAGTGCAGATTTGTCATATGGCTCTTAAGAAGTCGAAGTTTTAAATCCATTGAAAGTAAAGGTTAAAAAATCCTTCTCCCCCTCAGGCATTAATTAATATTAGATATGCGTAAAAACTTTCAAGTAAGTTATTATGCAGATATGAATATTTTATTTCTTGCTCTTTAGAGCAGTTTATTTTTGTTGTTATTCGTCAGCAAAGACAGGTAGTGTTGCGCGTGAGTGAAATATTTATGTTTCCGTTTTACAATGGCATGGACAAGCAATGTAGATAAATAAAACATAATATTTAAAAAATTGTTTAGTAAAATTATAGAAGTGCATTTAATAAATAGAAGGTAATAATTAAACGCACTGTATAAATATTTTGCCGCGGCTGCAAGAGATTCCACGTCCATCTTTATTAAAGAGCCAATGCAGAATGATCGGTACACCAATGATGTGTAAACAGCGACATTTGGAAGTCATTATGTTGGCCCAACATGGTTGGCCCATGCCATGGCCAAATGTGTACTGCCGGCATAAGGTTAAAAGCTCTTGTAGGCCGCGCCCGTCACAACATACGTTTATGTCGTGCCGGGGGGATACGTGCGCTCATGAATTTTGTTGCTAACTGGTTAAGCGACGCTGTTGCCCATAGTACAATGCGATTAAATTGACTGCGGGTCTACCGCCTAACTCTCTCGCTTTGACTCTGGCTTTGGTTTATGACGTCAGTGCACTATCCGTCCTTGTCATCGTGTTATTATATGACAAGGACAAATAAAGCACAGCTATCGCTTTGGCTATCGCTTAGAGAGAGGCGGTCGACCTGCCGCTCCGCTGTGACGTCACTCGTGAATGAATGGCAAAGAGAAGATTTTACAGATTAAAATACGTACGTCTTTTTGTACCGCAAGCACTCTGAGGGCCTAGTACGAGTTGTGTTTCTCACCTCACTTTGCGAATAGTATCGAGTGAAAGAGAGGATATCATGCGAGTGAGTGAACGAGTGAAAGAGATATGACGATAGTTTACTATTCGCAAAGTGAAGTAAGAACAAAAAATCAACTCGTACTAGGCCCTCTGAAGTTATTTTAGTTCCTTCAGTTGTACGATACAAGATAAATTAGGTACGACTGGCTGTATGAATAAGGATCCTTTTGCCTATCCAATATTGGGATTATTTCAAATAAAAAAAAGAAAGTCAAAGTGACAAACATGACAAATGACATTTATAAAAACAGCTGATTGTTTTGGTTGCCGATGTAAACTATCGAATAACCTCAAATTATCGTGAATTCTCGTTATTACAGTGTTATTTCGTAAAATACACAATAATGTGAACTGTGTTAATTTTTTTTGAATAATTTTAATTACAGTGTGTGATAGTGTGACACTAGTTTTTAATCCCATTTTACATAATTACCGCGTGCTGGTTATTATTTCAATCATTTTCGCTTTTCCTTGAATAAAATAACTGTAAGATATCTAGTGTTGATAATTAGGACTAATTCAATTTATCTTTAGTAGGATAAGTTTAATTGTAAGTGTAAATTTTTCGACTTTATATGGTTTTTTTGATAAATTTCTTTAGGAAAATAATAAAAAGTAGAATAATTAGGAAACTTGACATCAAAACAGTATTGCGATTTCAAAAGCCCTCTAAAATGTCTAGTGAAGATTCTAAAGATAAAGCTGATACAAGTTTGGTTGGCAACGCCGCTAAAAAAATCAAGTTAGAAAGTGATTGTGAAATGTCTGCTCCTGACAAAAGGACTGTAGCAACTATGTGTGGTGCCTGGAGACCTGAAGAAGAAGATGGTGGCTTAATTCTTGTGTTCAAAACAAGAAAACAGTGCATCAGTCCCGATCCAACAAATGAATCGGATTATCCGGAGAATATTGTAGACTTTTGGGAGGCAAGCGTCAACAGCTCCGATGATATACAGGTTAGAGTTTTTTCATTTTGCATTATTATACCCCAATAATAAGTAATTTCTGTTTTGATAAATATTTTGTGATAAAGAAGATTATTCAAGTATTTTCTTTTTCAGCGCCATCTAGTAGCGCTAATATAAACTACGCTCCTCGTAAGCAGAGTGAGGAGCATGAATAAGCTTGCTTTTAAAATGCCGCTTTAGTTCTATAAAGAGGAGCTAGATGGCGTCGTTTAACTTCACTATTGTTTATAAATGAATATTTCTTTTTTGTTTTGTACTAAAAAATATTAATAAGAAATTAGCTATTAAATAATAACTATATTATGTACTTCTTCGCGCTGATAGAATCTTTTAAAAATTTTGTTTTAGCGAATTTAGCGACATCTATGCATATTATCCATATACTTTAAAACCGCCCGCTGCGTAAACGAAAGCTAATTGATTTAATATTGTATTAATAGATGGCGCTAAAAGCAAATACTAAAATACCTACATTTTTAGGGTTCCGTACCCAAAGGGTAAAAACGGGACCCTATTAATAAGCCTCCGCTGTCCGTCTGTCAGTCTGTCTGTCTGTCTGTCACCAGGCTGTATCTCATGAACCGTAATAGCTAGACAGTTGAAATTTTCACAGATGATGTATTTCTGTTGCCGCTATAACAACAATTACTAAAAACTGAATAAAATTAATATTTAAGGGGGACTCCCATACAACAAATGTGATTTTTTTTCCGTTTTTTGGTACGGAACCCTTCGTGCGCGAGTCCGACTAAAGTGTTTTCGTAAAATTGTATTTGTTTGTATTGTAGGTATTAAAACAAACTATGTAAATAGGTATGTAGGTACCATGGGCAACAGCGACGCTTAACCACTGCTAAGGTCAAAATCGCTTGCACGCCGCGCCGTCACTACATACGTTTAGTTCGTGCAGGGGCGATAGGTACGCGCGCACATAGCGTTACCATCCGTCCGGATTAGTCCGGACATGTCCGGACTTTTTGACTATTGTCCGGATTTTGTCCGGCTTTGCAATTTGTCCGGCTTTTTAATATTAGACGGTGTACCTACTAGTTAAAAAACATACACAGTAGTAGTGTTCGAAAGAAAAGTCCCAAAATGTATGGAATCTGTATCTGTCTGTGAAAATGTCCAGATTTTGATTGATATGTCCGGCTTTTTGTCAGGACTTTCCAAATTTTGCAATGGTAACCCTACGCGCACACGAATTTTGTTGCAAACTGGTTAAGCGACGCTGTTGCCCATAGTACCTATCTATTTCGGAGAATGCAATATTAACAACAAAAAACTTACTATACATCGTGGTTCTTCCACATAGAACTACCTATTTTTTTTTCTTTTTTTGCCAATGTAGGTATATGTCACCGGCAATGTATGAAATGCAGGCATTGTATACAATGCCTGGCCCTTTTAGGCAATGTATGAAATATAATGAATATTATCGTCTATTTCATACATTACCTAGGCATTGTATACAATGCCTAAATGCCTGCTGGTCCACCGGCAATGTGTAAAATAAAAAGATTTTGATCGAGGGGGGCACGGGGAAAGCTCGAGAGGGGGGCTCGAGGGGGGGCTCGAGGGAGGTTCAAGGGGGGCTCGAGGGGGCTCATTGAGTTTGGAATCGAACCTGCTTTACTCCTGTAGGTCCCGGGTTAGGTTAGAAATTTAAGGCGAGCGCGTAGCGCAGCGGAGCGTGAGCCTTCGAGGTTATTTTTTTATAACAGACAACAGAAATAAACTTATTTTACACATTGCCGGTGGACCAGCAGGCATTGTATACAATGCCTAGGCAATGTATAAAATGAATATCATTTCATACATTGCCTGATCGTTTCAGGCGATGCCGGATAATACACATTGCCGGTAACATATATAAATAAAAACCATGATTGCTGGTCTGAATTGAACTCCGTAGAAATAGTTTTTGTGTTTTCTATCTGCTTTTTTTATTCTTTGTATGTAGGTAGGTAGGTAGGTACTTATCTATTTCATTTTCTAAAGTAGATAGGTACCTAAAGCGGTAAGGTACTTTGAGGAAGGTACCTAAATAGTATCTCAATAAGTTTCAATCTTATTAATCAATCAAAAATACATAGATAATTAGGTTTTATAAATAGCTAAGCCCCAAGCGATTTCAGCGGTCCCTAAATCACCAATTCCCCAACCAGTTTAGGTTGGTAGATACAAAGGAAGTTAATTTCCTCGCCTTTGATTAACCAACGCTTAATAATAACGGCGAGATTACAGGGACGTCACAATTGGGGTCTAATACCGTTTTAATATGTAAAGGTCTCGTTAATAGTAAAAGATATTGCTAGCCCTATTAAATCTGGCCAGGGTGAAGCCGCAAAGTTATTTAGTAACCACAGAAAATGTAGCGTTGTTATGTATTTTGGTCTGTGAACTGAGGAGATTCGGCCTTTCGACTTGATATTCTGATTATGTATGCCCACAGATAGAAACATAGTTAGACGGAGACACCCGAGACAAACAGACAGACACTATAGACAGACAGTCGTAGTAGTAGACAGACAGACATTTAGGTAGGCACGCGTGTAGAGATGCGACTATTTAAAGACGATTGACAGAGACGACTGCTTTCAAAAGTGAAGTCCACTGATTTATACGTAGCTACGCTACGCTACAACACTCTGCTACGACCACTACGGCTACGAATATTACCGTTACTACTATTGTGTCGCTTCATAACTGTGTCGCTTTCATATGTTTCATAACTGTGTCGGTACAATCTAGAACACTAACTACTACCGTTGTTAGAATTGTGATAAAATAGCCTTTCATTTACATTCTTAATTCTCATGACTCATGCAAAGTTATTCTTAATTTTAAATCATAAATTTTGGGGCCACATTAAAGCTTTTAACGCCAACAAAAAAACTATCGTCCCAAAATAAGAGAAATTATTATTCCTATATTCAAATGACACTTAAAGCGTCAATTAGTTATATTTTCCTCATTTAGATACAAATATCTACAATTTCTTGTCCAAGTAGCATGGGTAGCTTTTATTGGCAGCAACTATGAAATCAATTCAATTTCAGATTCCACTTCAATCAAGCGCCAATAAGTTTTCCATTTCCAGATCCCATTCCTTCTTGTCCAGAGGGCTATAGTGCTATTATTGGCAGCGACATCTATCCAGTTACCTCTAGTTTTCTCTACAGCCTCAAATTGCTCCTCTAACCCCTTAACACCTTGAAGCACCCTCAGCCCTCTTTCCAGCCTCTTCCCTCCTGAATTCGCTTGTTCCTTTAAAAATTGCTCGTTTTCTTGAGCACTTATGACGATGCCTTTCGAGAAATAATGATTCCTAATTCTTAATTGATTGGGATTTTGAGGAGGTAAGTCGTGATTGGCTATTTGTTGCTCGCTTATTGATCAAATATATTTTATGTGTTGAACACTTATACTATTATGTATTCTTTGATTGAACCGGAACCTGAGAAAAGTTAATTATTATTAACCTTTATTATAATTTGTAAACCAGGGTGATTGATATTCACCAAATACAGCCACACAGTTTTTAATTATCTATAAAATTCTATGTTATTTATATAAGTAGGTACTAAGCTATATTTCTCCAACAAATTGATAGCATGATTTATTGTAATTTGTATTGGTAGTATTATTTATTCTGTGGCAAGACGTTTAATAGCGGCATCTGCCTTTTTTAATGTCCCCACTGCTGGGGCACAGGCCTTCCTTATGGGTGGTTAGGAGGACGGGCCATAACCCAGCACGCGGGTGCAACGCGGATTGGTGGGTGTTAACGACTGCAAATGGAGCCGGGAGTCCGACAGCTTAACGTGCCTTCCAACGCACGGAAGTGCTCAAGATAGTAAATTTTGGTCACCCATTCCACCGCAATCGCACACCACTGCGCCACTGTGCTCCTCCTCCTCCGTTTAACAGCATTTAATGTTGATTAAAGGTTTGTGAAAAGTTGCTATCGATATAATAATTTTAAACATTTATTGAAACATTAAAATCGACTTAATAATAAAATTAAATATATATATATTATAATAAATTAATATCTATTGATTAATATCTATTGTAATAGACCCTATTTGTCTGAATTTGTTAAAAAAATGTCTTATTTTATTTGTAACTTAGTTTTAGTTTTATTTTTTCTGTGCATTGTTACCTAATAGAAAAATAATTTTCCATTTCTATTTTATTGAATTAGGTTTAGATGTATTTGGTAGGTGTTTCTTATTAATTGTATAACCTTGTCTTATTTTTTTTTTGTTATTATTACCTATTTTTCATTTTCTATTTTCTCATAATTTTAAATAATTAGGGAACTATAGGTTAATTTTTTAGTTCTTTGTATGTACTCAATTTATGTAAGTAACTGTTTGTTCCTAAATAAAAGAAAAAAAAAATAAAAAGAGAAGAAAGGGTAAAAGTGAACAAACAAATTTTAACTGTCTATATCTATCTGTTACAAAAGATCTTTTAAAACGTCAAATTATTGACCAACAATTATTTTAAATGAGACGTTATCTGAAAATAAACCTTTCAACAAAATTACAAGTAGGTTTAAAAATACAAACCCACAAAGAATGCAGTCCTACAAGACTTTCAAGCTTAAATAATAATATACTTCAGAAATAAACCTTCACAAAAGATCCATCGTGCTCGGAATATTCCGGCTTTATCACACATTAAAAAGCACTCCAAAGTGTCTAAGGCCAAAGGCTGGGAGATGATGAAACAGTGTATCAAAGTAATTTTAAAGAATTTACCAGAGTTTCCGAGTGGAATGTTGATAATTCCCGCCATCATTTTGGCAGGAACTCTTGACGGAAATTCACCTTTGTCACAACATTCTTCGTTCGGCAGTTTTTAGCTTAAGCCCCCAAATGACATTCTTTGGGCGCCATAAAATTGATTTGGTAGCCTTTCCTAAATTTTTGAGAATTTTGCTTCTCGGAATATGAAATTTTACAACGTGGAAAATCTTTTTGATTTTGGAGTGCTTTTGTCCCTGTTTTATGACAAGATATACGCCACCAAATGTACATTTATTAAAAGACATGATTTACAAAGGCGGTTTGATGGTTAATTGACCTCATTTGTAAGGAACAGGCCTCCATTTAACGGAGGCTCCGACTCATTAATGCTCCCACGAGGAAGTGGATGGCAAGATTTTCTGTCTCGCTTATCAACGGAAGGTTCGTCATTTCTTGTTTCTCCTGTACTATTATCTATTCTGTGGTTATGGTTTTTCTTTATTTTAGGTAGAGAATTTTTCTGAAATGGAAAGTCATCTGCAATAATGAATACGGCTGTTTATGTTAACGATGTTATTTATATGTTTGTCATTGTCAGCTCACGGAATCATATTACGAATCAAATGAGATTAACTGAAACAGAAAATAAGAAGATAACATTCAATGAATAAAGTAGGTAAAATATGTATCATTCGATAAATATTAATTTTATATCAAATTTTCAACTGGCACTGAATGAAGTATTAAATATAAAACTTCTTTAGATATAGAACTGACTGAAAGACATATTAACATTTGACATATTGACAAACTTGACATTTGTACTCAATAGTTGTTCATGCTCACCACAAGTACTTGTTGTATGGTCTGTGATGCTCACGCTTATGTAAAGGGTTATAACTTGCTGTTACAGCAAAATCCCAAAGCGTTAATAAAAAAGTTCGTGAAGGCCCAAGACGATCTAGACACGGAACCGAAAACGCCGGGGAATTGTAAGACATCGTATCGAGCCTCTTCCTAATAATATTATCATCGAATAAGTTCCGGCATTAATATTAATGCTGTTAGGTGTTCCGTGAACTGCTCTGTCCCTGGAGGAACATTCAGTTAGAAAAACTTCACTTCCCTCATAATTTATTTTTCGTATGACAGTGAAATGCTAACCAATTCCAGTTGGTCAAAGAATAAATAGGCTTCGATATAATAAATATCTGTTTTGATAATCGACTGCTTATTTCTCTATCAAAACGACGACATAGCTACTTGTTACTTCCTTGGGTATCTATTGAAGATTGAGCCAAATTAACTTAGACGACAAGATCCTTAAAAAGGTTCAAATATTTAGATCTTTAGATTGTTAAATAATACGTACTGAATGATGATGCACAAGTAGTCTTGGTCTTGGTGATCTGATCCATAGCCTTCTATAATTGCAAGCCGTGAACATAAGTTTGGCAACGTCTGTTACTGTCAGTTCGTGGTCATGTCGTCGGCCAGTCTCCATACTAAATGTATGGGAATATTTCAATTTTAAGAGGTCGATATTTTTTTTCCTAGTAATCGTGTGAGGTTAAAAATATGAAAATAGTTTAGTTCGTTTATTGGAATGCTTTGTATATTAAACAATAAGAAAAATATCAATGTTAACTAGAAAAAAATGGCTGTCAAAGATGTCATCTTTTTTGTTGATTTTCTTCGGCAGGGAGTTGATTAACACGCCCTCTAGCAATAAATGATATATCATTAGAAAGGTCTTTTAAAGACAAATATTTGCTGTTTATATACCTTATATCAATTGTTTATACTTTTGGAGTTAAAGGTCATTAAAGTATAAAAGTGCTTTATTGTCTATGGGAGTTGATTTACCCCACCTCTAGCAATAAATGATATATCATTAGAAAGGTTTTTATATGATAAATATTTGCTGCAAACATACGTTCTACTAATTATGAGTATTTTCGGAGTTTTAGGTCATTAATGTTAAAAACATTGGTCAAGTTCAGAGCGTTATAACTCTCAAAGCACTAATAGTTGAAGTTTATTGTGATACAATAAAGTGTTTCAAATTTAAAGACCTTTCCAATGATGTAAGATTAATTGCTAGGAGAGGCTTAGATCAAAATGCTCATCGTACTAAAGGACCCCCGAAAATTTCAAATAATTTGACTCAAACCGTATGTCCTAATAAATAAATAATAATAATAAATATAAAATCTTTATTGAAATAATCTTACATCACAATTTACAACTAGTTTAAACATAGATAATATAGGAAAAACAAATAATAAATAATTATTAAAATAATATTATACTATGTGCTTGACCACATGCGATGTTGCCGTTCTGCTCACTTCATGGCTTGGAAGATATAGAAGGCTATGTCTGATCTGATTTGATGAAAATTCTATTTCTCTTTTTTCCTTTTAAAATAATATGTGAGCAATAAGTCCCTATCTTAATTAATCAACTTTTTTAAATTTTGTTTGAAATTGCAATACGTTCATACATTTCTTTTGCGAATTTAAAATTAATGTCTGGTTTTTTTAGGGGTTAGCTCTAGGCATAAGTATAGCGTAGTACATCACTGCGCTATATTCCTACAGCAAAACCTTTAGCAAATACAGGCTTATCATAATAAATGTTGTAAAATTGTCAAAAGTTATAAGGTTTTCTTTTCTAAGAAAGTAATAAATTTGAGTAGAAAATTTCGTAAACTCCAATGGCGTCCAATTTGCTTATAAATTTGCTTCAGGTTCAGACCTTTTCCGCTGAACAAACTTTGCCTTGTGGAATTTTAATTATTTACGATGTCCCGACTTCGAGGGGATATCTATCAATGTCAAAGTTATTAATACCCTAACGGTCTTTATAGTGATCTTTAATGGTTGTTATTTGCATTAAATGTCCCGCGTTGACTTTGTAAACATGCCGTGTTTGATCATTGAAATTTGGCCCTTGACGGATAAATACACAGGCTTTCGCAAGTTGTAATATTGTTACCTTTGTCGTTGTTCTTCGCCTGAAATCAATTTGTTTCCCGGTACATGAATAGGTACCTGAAGCTTGGTGTAAGTAGTATTCCTATAACCACAATATTTAGATAAAGTCGTATTAGGCTCTTATAACCATCTCATTTATTTTAAAGAACTTTTAAAATGTTAATCGAAGTGTTATAAGTAATAGGTATCTTTTTGCTAACCTGAATCTGCGCAACATTTTAATATTTAGCGAGAAGGAAAAGTGGTGCTAAAATTACTTTTTTATTCGTAGGTAAGGCACTCAAATGTTTATTGGAAGGCTTATCGATTTGACTAAGTCCACGTTGTCTTATTTTTGCATATTTATATCGCTATCGTTTATATTAAACACTTCAGAAGAGTCGCTACATAATGAAGAGTTTAAATCTTGCGCTTAAATTTAATATTTCGCCTTAAGCTTTTTTGCCCAAGATATTTTAATTTTCTCGGTTATTATAAGTTTAATTGAGGGAAAGAGTTAAGATGGTCTGGGTAAATATAATGCTGATTAATTTTAGGATTATTAAATTCGAATCGATATCTTAGTTGAATTTCAAATTAAATTTAAATCAAAAATTCGGATTTGTATTTGTGAACATGACTGCAATCATAGCCTTTTATTTTCCATGAAAAAGGTGTATTTTAAGCCGTTAACACTCCTCCTCCGTCTACGTGGTAGTGTACATTTTTAATGTAAGCACGCTCATAGCAAACTATAAAAAAAACTCAAAGCATATATTCACGTGAATTCAGAGGGCCAACATTTACGACTGTCCTGCATAATTTATTGTACAACATAATGATCAAATTATATCCCACTAAAACGTTTTATGTGCGATGTCGAATGCGTTTGTGTTTTACTGTAATTGCGTTTAAAATGTGTGATGCATATAATTCAAGTTGAAATATCTATTAAAACATTATTTTTCCATACAAATTTTGAACCCCCATTTCAACTCTCTATGGGTTAAGTCAAGTCCGCCGTGTTGAACTTTAAAATACTTAAATGCCATTTTTGCAATCAACATCTTTGTTAGGTTTATTTACCCGATTTATTTAGTTACCCCCAAGGCGTTGATTTTCAGAAAATTTCTAAATATTATTATGTGTTTGCTTATTTGTTGTTTGATTTCCATTCTTCTTTCTATTAGAACACTAGTATTTCTACTCTCTACCAATAGTCACGGGTTTGTTCGTGAATTTGATGTGACGATCGTTTGTAATTTGTATTAAGTTAATACCTGCTCTAAGGTAAATTTCAATCATATTAAACTAGAGCTGAACCAAATTTGGTATTTTCATCATCATATTCATAAATCTCGAATCTGAAAACGAACGTTTTTTTTTACATAATCTGATCGCGATTTAAATAATGTGGGTGTTATTGATATAAAATGGAAACTGTTTTGAATATAATCCTTTTAGAAGGTAACCGGGCTATTCAATCTTCATCTTCATAAAACGGCCAAATATTTGAAGGATCCCCAATAAATATGCAATGTACTGGTGGATGGTACATAAATCCACGCCCGCATGCAAGCTGTTTATCATATCCTATACTCGATTAAGGAATGAGACTTTTTGTTACATCGAATAGTTTAATGCCTATGGCAGATTGAAGCTTATATCAAGCGTGAAATGACAACCTACGCCAATGATGATCAATTGACAATTACCCATTCTTACTAATATTATAAATGCGAAAGTCCGTTTGTTTGTTTGTTACGCCTTCACGTCTTTACTACTGAACCGATCATCATGAAATTTTGCAAACACGTTGTCAGGGGTACAGAGAAGGACATAGGGTAAATTCACATATAGGGTATTTAACATAGGGTAGACCTTTCATCCCGAAAAAAGGATTGTTCCCGAGGGATTACAAAAAACCTTTCCACGCAGACGAAGTCGCGGGCGGCCGCTAGTTTTAAAATAATGATAGAAATGCACTTTACCCATAATCTTCAATCACGGTGAAATAGCTATCTTACCTCTGACTGACTGCTTAACGCCATTTTTTTCTTTAAGTAAGTAACTTGTTATTGATAATTTATTTCCTGTAAATCGCTGGATATTACAAATAATGATGTTGTGATAACTGTGGATGTGGCTTTCACTTTTAACTACTGCAACAGTTGTTGTTATAGCAACAATTTTAGATAAATTGGAGTTAGGTAACTAACAAACAAGTAGGTACTACCACGAACCGAAGCGACGCTCAAGATCGTTGTATATATTTATCTAGGCACGTCCCACTAATGAGATGACCCGTATTTTTCTCTCCTTTAATTATGTACACTACGAACAAAGCAAAGAAAATTAATACGTGGCGGACTAAAAGGCGATTTCTGTTGTTCCAAAAGAACGAACAATTTCAGATATTTTTTTGGTTCTCTTCATTAAGGCTAGGTACGTGTTGTCTGATATTATTAAGAATAGGTACTGTTTTATTTATGAAAGGTAATATGCGGATATTTTTTTGTCATAAAGACCGATTCCTATACCGAATCCACCAGGGGGTGACATACTTTTTGTTAAGGAGATCGACCTAGCAAAAATTTATGTCTATAAGAGAGCGACATTTTGACCGTTTAACTCCACAAATATTTATCAAGAAATAAAATTGCATAAGTAAACCTCTACACTATGTTCAAAGGTATTTTTAAGTATAGTACTTTTTTTTACACCAGGCAATTATTTATAGCTTGCATTTCATATCTCAGCCTTACCTACACAATTATTACTATCAACAATACTGATTTTGTATGTCGTTTATTGTATCGTAGGGATATCTTATCTTAAGTATATCGTTATTTGAGTTCTACACCCAATGTTGTTACCATGTCGTTTTCCGCTTCAGTATTCCTTTTCTTATAGCATCAAACGACCACGCTACGAAAATCTATTTATATAAGTAACATTGCCTCAATTCAGTGGCATAAAGCGAATTTTTTACACGAGATACTTATTACATATTTATTTTTCAATTCATTTTCGCTCGATTAGATTTTAAAATCTATGGTGGAGAGTTCTGGTCTTAATTTTGACATCACTGACTCCATTAAACAATGTTAAATGGAAGTCGGTGTTTGACATCGATCGACATTGAAATTGTTTTGCAATCTTTATTTGTTACCCCTTTGTGACACTAATGCCATGTTAGGACAATATTGTGTTGTGTAGGTAGATGACTACACCACACAATATTGACCCAAAATGGTATTATTTACTTACTATGAAGTAAGTAAACCAATTTGCGATTGTATCTGAATGAAGGCCACAACTGAATTCAAAGGTTCGATACCTGTCAATATTGAAATTGTACAAGGATTGTGAATTTTTTTGGCTAATCCCATCAAATTGATAGAGCAGCCTGGTTTGTCAATAACCAGCTTTCCGCAGGCTAATAAAAGTAGACAAGAAGACAGACAAACACAACAAGGGTCCTATAAGGGTACATTTTATTTTTAAAGGTCGGAACTTTAAAATTTTACAAAGAGCATTGATTGAAACCCTATCAAACAGGTAGAACATAACTAGATGACTTAAAATTTTGTTAGGTACTACGTAAATTTTTAAGAGATGATTTTCGCCAACTCGTGGATATTCCTGAATAAGCTTTTGCTCCGTTCAATATGCATAATATTTGAATTATAATCGCCACGGTACTTTAACTTAGGGATGTATTTTATAGCACTTTAAATTTGATGAAGACAGCTATAAAATTGTATATCAGCACTTTAAAATAATAATAGACCTATAATTTAATATTATCACTACAAAAATAATGGTTTGCACTTTCAAATAATAATAGATCTATAATTTAATATTATCACTACAAAAATAATGGTTTGCACTTTAACTGTGTGCCAACCATTGGTCCCAACTCCGAAACCATTTAGTTTCTGTCCAACCATGTCAGACTGTTGATTTTGTAACGGCGTAACAGCGTACGATAATACGGTATCTCAAAAATTCGCGCGGGAGAAATTACCCCCAATTTTCTTGCGGCAAACATCGATACTTCAATTTGGGCCAAAGCGACGCCCTGTCAAATTTTGCAGCGTCGAGACGCGGATTAATAAGAGACGTGCCGGAGGTACCAGCCACTGAGCCATCAGATGTTTTATGCACGGATAAGGTTCTATGTCCACTGAGACACCGTATAGCTAGACCTGGGGCCTAAAAATGTTATTTTTCAACGTTAAAACCAAAGCTAAATCGTTACCATTTCAGTTTCGTTTAATGATAAATGCCTAAGGAGCCTAGGCGAGAGGTGAAATTATGGCGAAGGTAAGCAGTTCAAAACTAAACAACATTATGATCTGCATAGTGAGTTGGTGGAGTGGCATTTCTAAAAGGTTAGCCGATGGGAATTGACTTGTATTGACCCTTCGCCATTGCTGCCTACGTGCATAGGCAGTAAACAACGAGAGTGAGCATAATAAGCCTTTTTGAATGTTATTATGACACAGTCCTTTTTCATTGTCCTCTAGGAACAAATTGAAAAAGCTTATTAATATTGAATACATAGGCATGTAAGTGTTCAACATTGTTTAGCTTTTGCAAAATTAGGTAATTTTGATAAGCTAAGCATGATGCTTAGTATAGTAAATCGAAGTTATGTACCTATTAAAAAAGCTAAGAACATTAAAATACTTGATTGATCATTGTCACTAATATGGGGTATTAGATTTGGAACACAGGTTTTAACGCGTTTTTAACTAAAACATAGGTGTTGAGCACCTACCTTTTCCCGACGTTTCGACCGAGTTGCATCGGCCGTGGTCACGGGCTGACTGGAGCTGCGGTGTTACGCCTCCTCCTCTGCATCGGTGGAATCTTCATCCACCGTCGAACAGTTGCAGATAATTTGTGTCCATCCAGTGTGGAATCCAGTCATTACAAACGCACTACCTCTTTGTTCGCGGTCGGCTAACTATCAGAATACGGCTATGATACAGAATAGGGACACCGTTAGTATTGTGTGTGGCGGTTGTTGGAAAAACTGTTCGACGGTGGATGAAGATTCCACCGATGCAGAGGAGGAGGCGTAACACCGCAGCTCCAGTCAGTCCGTGACCACGGCCGATGCAACTCGGTCGAAACGTCGGGAAAAGGTAGGTGCTCAACACCTATGTTTTAGTTAAAATCGCGTTAAAACCTGTGTTCCAAATCTAATAAAATGCAACGCGAAAGTTTAAAAGTGTAAATATGGGGTATGTTGCAGTTTGCTGTGTAGTCAGAAATTCCATTATGTATTTTAATAAGCTTTTATTTTTATTTATAGCATTCGGTTTACTAAAAGCAGTAGACACTAAGCATTAAAGACAAGCTCTGATGTAGTATACTACTAAAGGTTACGTGTCAAAACGTTGCCAACGACTTTTAATATCGAGCAAATACGTGGAAAATCTCATTAAAAACAACATGATTCTGATTACACAGAAATCTGGCATTAGCCTTTTATATTCTTCGTAGCTACATATAATTTACATGCCCTAATCCAGAAAACAGAATCAACACCAGAGACATCTTTTTGTGGCTTATCAATGTTATGCCATATTAAAATTCTAATATCATTGATAAGAATATAATGCAATCAATTTGAACTGTTGTCTCATCTCATCACAGAATTTAATAGAGTCGTTAAAATTTTACTAATTTAGTCAAAGTGAAACGCGTTTCAGGTGTTTGCTTCTTATTATGTGTTTTTTTATCGGATGGTGTGTTCGATGCTCGCTTGTAAGCAACATTTCGGTTGGCAATGGTGACCAGCTGCAACAGATCCAAGCTATTACGGTGCTCGTCAATGACTTGGCAGAGTTCTTGTATCATCCAGGAACCATCGACGTCTCGCCAGGATAAATGTTCTGGAAACAAAAAGGACTGCTTTATACCTTGATAGTATGGACCGCAGTTTATTCTGTAGTATATGAAAGACCTGATGGAGACATCGGACACTGCAATTTAGGTTGCTAACATAGATTGCTACACACTGAGCCAAGGAGTATTAACTGAGAGAGTGGAATCATCGATACGACGAAGAGGAAGAGGTTGCTTAAATAGTTTTGAGAAAAGAAACAAGATCCCAGATTCACCAATGATTAATTTGTAGTTTAAATAGTTTTTAATATAATCATAGATTATTACAATGGTTATAATGCTAGTTGACGGAATTCAATGATATCCTTAGTTGTATCTATGTAATAAAGATTAGATAAAGGTACGTAAATCGGAACAAATGCTTATTACACTATTGAATCCGCACTGCAATGGAAACCTTTGCAATATAATGCAATCGACGATCTTTGGATCTTATTCAATGTGTTTTCTTATTTAGATTTTTCTATATTAGTGCTAATTAGCCTCCTAAATTGGTCACCGTAGGTACTATTATGTACCTATATTATGTATTCTATGACCGTAGCATATTCGTTTGTAATACTTGTTATCACAAGATTCACGAGAACATCTATCCTATTGAGTTCTGGAAGCGTATGATGGTTCAAAATAAATGAGTGCTATCAATATTTGCTCTAAATAATATATTGGTATTACTAATACTATAGTCTCGACTTTAATTTCTTACCGTCTACCGATGACTGCATTAGTAGGAAGTCCACATGAGAAGGTACTACCAACAGTTCATCGTCAGATCCATCGAGCTTTACAGTTCTGCCCTCATCTAGTTTACCGCCCCTGCAAGCCTGTAAAGTCAAATATGTAAATGATATTAAATATTATGAAAGCTTCTGTGCAAATTGTAGTTTTAAGTAAGTCAATTTATGGCCATAAATGTTCTTATGGAACACATTTTAGCGACTGCGATACATAGTACCTACTTGTAGTTGATAGCTATCAAAATTAAGTATTCATAGGCCGTATTACAAGCTCTTAAATCCTGCCAGATTTATAAATTGCTGTAGTGACATCTCTTTCTCGTCGTATAGCAAATAAAAGAGATAGATTGATAGCCAGTCAGAAAACTGCCTGGAGATAAGAGGTCATAATACGGCCCCTGCTCAATTTATTTTGTGATCTCTTGTGAATGTTACTTTTCATACTTTTCGAATTAAATATTACTTTTATTACACTGTCTAGAAACCTCAATCCTACTAATATTATAAATGTGAAAGTTTGTGGGTTTGGATGTTTGTTCCTCAATCACGCAAAAACTACAGAACGGATTTGGTTGAAACTTGGCACACAGATAGTAGATAGCCTGGATTAAAACATAGGATACTTTTATCCCGATGTTCCCACGGGAATGGGAACCACGCGGGTGAAACCGCGGGCGGCCGCTAGTAAAAAATAAAGATTAGCGTTGTGTGTGATTAATTATAACTCATGGTAGTTTTATTTTAACTCCCATTTAACTATTTAATAATTTCGCAATATCGCAAATTTTGCGGTATTACATTTCCGATATCGCAATATCGCGGTATCCTACTAATATTATAAATGTGAAAGTTTGTGGGTTTGGATGTTTGCATGTTTGTTCCTCAATCACGCCAAAACTACTGAACGGATTTGGTTGAAATTTGGCACACAGATAATAAATAGCCTAGATCAAAACATAGGATACTTTTCCCACGGGAACGGGAACCACGCGGGTGAAACCGCGGGCGGCCGCTAGTATAAAATATGCAGAACTTTCTCGACCTTCCGAATTTCGAATGAAAGAGTTTTTTTTTAATTACCTGAACAAAGAATAGCTTCGGCTTATTGACGAGGCCTATGTGCCCAGTCTCCACGACACTTAAAACATCCCTTAGATAGTAACCCCTGTCTGCTGCGTACACCACTCCATCTTTGTCACCGTGCGTCAAAATTACCACAACCAGGCATGAAGTTAGAGTATGATCTTGATTGGCAACTGCAATAACAGAAGTATTCTCATTTTTTTACTGTTGTGAGGAACAAAAAGATCAAATCTTTACAAAATAATAAAATCGCTGCCATGACGTTCTTATGGCGATGATAGGCGTTTTTCGGTTTGGTTGTGCCTGGGATTAACTAAGCATTTCAATAGATCCTCGTAGTTTTAAAAATAACATTGAGTAGCTTTTATGTTACTTACTTTGTATCATTTCATCCATAATTTGTTCATGCTTGTAGTCCGTGTAAGTTAATACTTTGAAGCCAAGTTTGCCGAAAACGCTTTTGAGGGTTATGACGTCTTGGTGTGTTCCTTTTCTAGATGCAGGGCGTTTGTTGCTGTGGATAAAGTTATGTATTTTAATTTCATGTTTAATGTTAATACCTACTACAAGAAATGAATTAATTGTTCTCCTTTGATTCAATGGTGAGGGATTACCGATTAATCGGCTTATAAGCTCTAGCTCATTCATACATTTCGATTAGAGATGAAACGGATAGAAGTTTAGCCGGATACCGGATACCGGATATTCGGCCAACCATGTGGCCGGATAGCCGGATATCCGGCGGAACTTAGCCGTTTGGTGCATCGCACACACACACACACACTTACGTAGGTGGTGGGCGAACGATCGGGTGGACTCGGTTCGGTTCGGAATTATATTTCTTAAGGACTAACTAAATAAAGCAGTGCAGTGCAGTGCGATGCGCGCTCGGAAACGGTCGTGCACATTGCATAAGCGAGAGTTATTTAAATACACGTTTCGCACGGCAGTAGCCGCTGCGCGTAATACACTATGGGCTCCCAGCAAATAATAGTGAACGAAGTTTTGGCGTTCATTCAGAATGCCATCGACACCATGGACGAAGTCAGCATCGTGCAGATCTGCAAATCGAACTTCAACGAAGCTGAGGTTTGCAGTAGCAAGGCGCTGCTGTTCCAGACCATCGGGAAGGCCGATGAGATGCCATCTCGCCGGAGGGATGGAGGTGAGAAGAGTCTCCAAGACATTATCACCTGTCTGAAGGAGAACGACCCAGATGACAACGTTCGTGGCGAAGGAGCTGCACAAGCTGCCCCCCGTTACATTCGACCACGTCGACGTCACCAGGCTGCTCAAGGACATCATCTACCTAAAAGCAAGCTTGGCCGAAGTGCAAAGTAAACTAGAGGCCTCGGATAATACTATCAGTGAGTTACGAGCCCAAGTTGTGTTGTTAAGCAACACCGCTTCGCTAAGTAGGTCACCCGAGGCGTCCAACGTGAACACTCGTCGTGGGGCGCAAAATGCATCAATCGGCAGTTTTGAGTCGGCGCACATGGATTCGTCACCGGTCGCCGGCGCCGCCGAGTGCGATGCACCGCGCCCTGCCGCGCGCGATCCACCGCGCCCTGCCGCCCGCTCCTCCGCCCCGGCGGAGACGTCACGCGTATGCACGTCGACCCCTCAACGTGCGTACGCTGCAGTCACCGCTGCAAACCGACCCGCTGTCCAACAACTCCAGCGGGATACAAATGAGGGAGAAAAACAACGTCAGCCGGTCTCTAAGCCCGTGCAGTCAGTTCCGCGGAGACTGGATGAAGAGTGCGACAAGGACGGCTTCAAGAAGGTGGAAAGGAAGAAGAAGCCTACTCGCCGTAACCTATGTGGCACCGCCCCGACCGGACACAACTATCTGCTTCGTCCGTCCATCCCGACAACGCTGCTGTACGTGTCCCGTCTGCACTACAGTACGAAACCTGATGATATTATAGAGTACATCAGAGTGAAGACCAAATTCTGTCTGAGGGTCGAGCGGTTGGAGTCTCGCCACAATGCAAACTTCAATTCATTTGTGGTGAGGGCACCGACCGAACATCTGTCGACCTTCATGAAAGAAGATTTTTGGCCGAAGGGTGTTTTGTTCCGACGGTTTCGCGGTCGGATACCGGACACTGCGTTGCGCAACACGTCGCCGTCAATACGTGGAAAATAGTTTATAAAATTTAATTTAAATATATGTATGATAGTCTGTAAGGTATATATTGTATGGGCCTAGTCGCCTGAATTAAATTCATAAATAAAAAAAATAAAAATAAATAAAGCAAAAAATTACTTAAAAATATATTTCTTTTATTTATTTTTTATTTTATTCGGCCGGATGCCTATCCGGCTGAATAGTAGCTATCCGGTATTCGGCCGGATAGTATTAAGGCCGCCGGATAGGCCGGATATGAAACGGATATCCGGTAACTATCCTTACCGGATATCCGTTTCATCTCTAATTTCGATATTACGCGCCTCCTGCCCACGCATTGACGTAGCGTGGTTGTGACGTGGTTTTCGACGCTACTACTATTATTTACTCTGTTATGGTGTGTGTAGTGTGGTTGTGGTTATGGTGCTTCCCACCCATTATCCATATAAAAAATAAAATACGTATTGTCTGAAAGATGCCGAGTTCTATTAATCTCCCACAAGACTTCCTACAATAATTTGTATCAATCTAGATTGCCATGCCATTGCCATATTGACATTAAGCACCTTGTTAGTTATTATTCAATGTAAACATTAAACATTGTTTGCTTGTACCTCCAGTTACTTAACGATAATTGATGCTAACATTTGCCTATACCAATAATAGTGGATATGTATACATCTGATTTTCGTTGTGAAAATTAAAACTTTGACATCGTTCTGTTAAGTTACGCAGAATTATAGATCACTTTGAGTGTGTACACTCGGTCCAAAATTCTTCCTCAAGGAATCGCAGATCTGGACGGGATTTAGTATCATCATCATTATCAGCCGCACCATACGACGCCCACTGCTGGGCAAAGGCCTTCCTAAATCTCAATGTCGTCGCGATCACGACGGTTGGTCCTGCACTGCCAAAATCCAGCGGTTTCCCGCGACTTTACAAGCTAATTACGTTCATAAGGATGCGATGGTTGCATCCACCTTTGTAGATGTGGTTAAAATGACAAAGGACTAAAGAATTCTGCTACTTTTGGTGCCGTCTTACTATCTGGTCTTCTTTATACGTGTTTAATTAAGCTCTATTTTTAGAAGTTATCGGGACTTACTTGAAATAACGTGTTTTCTCGTATTCGAAGTGATTGAAAATGACCATAAACTTGTCGCCAGTCATGTCGTAGTACAGCGCTGCTGGGTCAAACTTTGGTGGCTTCTTGCCTTCATTTGTTCCTGACGGACCTGAAGTGATGGCATCGCTGGTGGAAACTGTGGAGCTGGTAACATTATACTTTGATGGATTGCTGCATCTTGAATCTTGTTATATACCCGTTACGATGTTTTTTTTTCAATACAATTCAATATATTTATTGCTGTAAACTGTGTACAATTTTTTGCAGGTTACATTGCAGATTAGTAGTATGCGGTACCTACTTACATAAAATACTAATGTTTGTACGGCTCATCTGCTCTAGCAATTTCGAATATAACTTTGCTAATAATTTTATTAAGATAAGTACACACACACGAAATTATTAAAGTTTATGTATAGATGTACCTACCTATCTATTAAACGTTAATGACTCGCGTGAAATCGGCTCAATTATTTTGACAGTTCGTGACTTGTCTATCAATGAGATTTTTATTATGAATATTATTTTCATATGGAATATAATTAATATTTTTGTTGTTTTTGTTTCTACTTTGGAAACCTGTGTGTTCACTTCATCATATCAGATATTGTTATTGAGGATGACATCATAGATAAGTAGGGTATCTTTATTTTATTTACTAGGTACCTAATATTAAATAAATTGAGTTAAAACTGACTGTCAACTTCATAAGCCAGTACCCATCACAAAGTTTAGGATCTATTCTGTTTTATGTATTAACTATTAGCTTGTTAGGAACCGCATTCGAAGCTTTGCTGTCCTCTAGAACTACAAAAGTGTATTCAGCACCTTTTCTATTTTTAATGTAAATTGATAAAAAAATATATTCAATTACCTTGTATTTGATGGCTTCACATCAAAACGATTGGTATCCGGCTCGCTCCCATCCATCTTGTATTCAGCAGTAGGAACTGACACTGTTCTGTACTGCTACCAACAGTCCTAACACTTGGATTGGTTTACCGCAACACCGCAAGAGATAAGTCAGCGATAATATTTATCAGGGATACTGATAACGTATTTTATTTTGCAACTTACCTATATATTTGCGTTTGATTCACACTAACGTAGGTATCGAATATCCTGTCGTGCGACTTTGATGTCTGTTTTAATGTCCACTTCTTATTATTAATGTTAATATTATTTCCACTGTTTCTCTACAGAATACAGCAAAAGCACAAAATACATAATAGTACAAGTGCAAAAGTCAAAATTAAAGTCTCTAATCAATGCTCAGCAAAAGCGAAACGTTTAGTTATTAACTGATTAGTTATATTGGTTTTCTTTACAATCTTCTTTTTAACACTATTTTTTTAATATTAAAATGTTATGTTGTCTCTCACACGTACGTTGTTTTTGTTGCACTTTCGTTTACGACTTAATTAATTGATGAACATTTATTAAATACTAGTGACCTATTTTTTGTCGTTATAATTAATAGCGATGTCAATTGCGTAATTACCAATCGTCAAGTGATTACAACTGTACTCAAACCACATGATTGGTATTTCACACCATTAAAATACCCCAGTTGAGTAATAATAAATATAATATAGAATAATATGTATAAATATAATATATGTAATGTATGAAATTATGAATCACTTGCTCATATTTTCTTGCTATAAATTGCTTGATGATTTGGTATCGATCAGAAGAGACCCTCCCTGCCTAAATCACCTAGATCGCTAAAGGCAGGCGCAAATATTTGTATGAACATAGATGAATTTATTTCATTGATTCATTTATCATCAGGTGTGTGTATCCTAATTATTCACTGTGGTGAGTTGTGTATCTTTAAAAAAGAAAAATACAATTTGAAAACAAGTGTTTAATAATTAATAAGTTTAACAACATTTTGGATCAGAGTATTCAAAAGGTTTACAATAATTAGAATTTAGCCTAGTAAACGAAAAGGTGTTGAGGGAAATGATTCGAACACAATTTTTGACTTCGTAACTTTGTTTGTACCAGTTAGAAGGTGAACATATCAAAAGTCCCCGCCCGTAGCCGTTAGGCCGGGGGGAGGGGGGGTTTGAAGGTCCCATTTTTCGGTTTTTCAGATATATCTCGAAAACTATGCATTCCAGCGACATGAGCTTTTTACAAAATGAAAGCTGATAAAATTTGAGAGAAGATTTATTATGTAAAAGTTTTCGATATCTTGTATAGTTTTTGAGATATCCGCTCCGGAATATCTGTAATTTAGGAAAAATAAAATTTTTTGATTGATGATGATTCGCCCCAATTTCATCCCCATAATGGTTGGAATACTAAAAATAACGATATACGTTGAATTAGATTTGCATCCATATGCCAAAATTATAAGTTTAGCTATTTTTACTTCGAAAATCAAGGATTTTCTATACACAAATTCATCCCCCTTTTCACCCCTTTGGGAGTAGAATTTTCAAAAACGCTGGGGCACGTATATATTAATTTTTAATCGTCAGCCTAAACACAAAATTTGACGATCCTAGCTCGAAACTGACGGACTTTCATACAAACTTTGGACCCCCGTTTCACCCTTTAGGGGGTTAGTTTTGAAAAATCCTTTCTTAGTGCACCCCTAGACCTCATAAGGTACACTAAAAATGAAAAAATAAAAAATTGATTAAAAAACAAAAAACCCGACTTCAAAAAACCTGCCTCTAAAAAGCAAGAAATAATATTTAAATCATTAGATAGGTACGCATTATCATCGTTATAATAACGTCTATTGAAGTCGGGTGGCGCTTTTCGAAAGGAAGTTGTACTTCTCGTACGTACTACGTACGTCTCGTTGTACACGTACAGTACGTTCGTACCCCACCCGACTTCAATAGACGTTATTATAACGATGATAATGCGTACCTATCTAATGATTTGAATATTATTTCTTGCTTTTTAGAGGCACGTTTTTTGAGGTCGGTTTTTTGTTTTTTATATAAGTATTAAGATAAAATTACAGACTTTTAATAGTGAATATCTCAAAAACTATACAAGATATAAAAAAAATACTGAAATAAAATTGTAGCAAATTTAACCAGCTTTCATTTTGTATAAAAACTCATGTCGCTGGAATGTATAGTTTTCGAGATATGTGTGAATAACCGAAAAATGGGACCTTCAAACCCCCCTCCCCCCGGCATAGGGGCTACTGGCGGGGACTTTTGATATGTTCACCTCCTAATAGGTCCAAACAAAGTTATTAAGTCAAAAATTGTGTTCCACGCTTTTCCCTCTATACCTTTTTTTGAGCGTTCATTTCCTGAAATTTAACAAATTTAGTCAACGTGAAACGTGTTTCCATCGTTTGCTTCTTGTTGTGTGTGTCCACGTCACGTGTGCTTGTTATTCGTTTGTACGCTACATTCTGATTGGCAAGAGTGATGATCTGCAAGAGATCCAAGTTTTGGTGGTGTTTTTTCAAGACTTCGCAGAGCTCTTGTATCATCCAAGAACCGTCACTCCCTCGCCAGGACAAGTAGTCTGAAATAAACATAAAGTTTATATTTTTTTTGCGTTTAGGCGCATTTGGTCCACTTCTCATTAGGTCCACTTGGTCCATTTCTCATTTGGTCCATATCGCGGAACGTCCATTTCGCAGAACGTCTTTTAGAAAGATTTTTTTGGTTTTAATCAACGATGGTTTTAATCCTTTTCTCCATAATACTTTGGTAGAACCTTCTCCATATTTATGAAAAACAAAAAAATATCAAAAAGTTATCTGTAAGGATATATTAATAAAACAGTAAAAAAAGTGTGTCTGTACATTACATATATTTAAAAAAAAATTGGGGCAAGGAGACATAGTAATAGAGTAAAAAAAAAAAGTGTGTTTGTCTGTTTGAACACGCTAATCTCCGAAAATACTGAACGGACAGAACGGATTCGAATAAAACTTTTTTGTTATATAGCTGTTAAGCCTGGGCATAACTTAGGGTACAACTGATTTTGATAAATGGAACACCTGATGCAGAATCATAATGGTCCATCTTAACTATAAGGAATATAAAAATGACACCTTTGCAAAAGTTGTTCAGCTCCTGGAACACCTGATGCAGATCCATAATGGTCCAGCTAAACTATACAAATATAAAAAATACATCTTTGCAAAAGTTGTTCAGCCTGATGAGCTTTTTTGTTGAGGTATGAAAATCGAAGATCTGGAACACCAGATGCAGAACAATAATGATCCAGCTTTACAAAATATAAAAATGACATCTTAGCAAAAGTTGTTCAGCCTGATGAGCATTTTTTGTTAAGGTACAAAAATCGAAGATCTGGAACACCTGATGCAGAACCATAATGGTCCAGCTAAACTATACAAAATATAAAAATGACATCTTTGCAAAAGTTGTTCAACCTGATGAGCATGTTTGTTGAGGTATAAAAATCGAAGATCTGGAACACCCGATGCAGAACCATAATGATCCAGCCAGCTAAACTATACAAAATATAACAATGATATCTTTGCAAAAGTTGTTCAGCCTGATGAGCATGTTTGTTGAGGTATAAAAATCGAAGATCTGAAACACCCGATGCAGAACCATATTGATCCAGCTAAACTATACAAAATATAAAAATGACATCTTTGCAAAAGTTGTTCAGCCTAATGAGCATTTTATGTTGATGTATTAAAATCGAAGATCTGGAACACCTGATGCAGAACCATAACACTGCTACAAGTATTTTCGTATGTAACTACATTATTTCATTTATATGCATACCTACGCCGAAGTCATAAAGTCCACGCGTACGAAGTCGCGGGCATCAGCTAGTGGTAAATAAACATTTACCAATTTAGTAAACGTTTTGTGCTTGCAAAGGAGAAAATTTTAGAAAGGGAACCAAATGCGAAATGAACGTTTTACGAAATGGATTAAATGCGAAATGGACGTTTCGCGAAATGGACGTTTTTTCGGCAAGTGGACCAAATAAGAAGTGGATTTATGCCACTAAACGCTGTCAAACCTTTGTAACGGGTATATATTGGAATGCCTAATTTTTTTTGTCCTAACTGTCTTTGGCACACTACTTATTGGCCTAAAAACTTTTTGCACAATTTTCATTTGACCTAAATTTGTTTGGCCTATTTTCACTTCGCCTAAAATTTTTTCGCCGCATGTTTACTTCCTAAATTCATCATTAAGCATAACTATTCATAATCCCTAATGTTTAAAAGTACTAAATAACGATTCGCACAATTGTGTAACGCCTAATATTTTTTTTGCCGAATGTTTACTTCCCTTAATCATTATAGGAATAATCGTTTTTAATCGGTATTGTTTACTACTTGTAAATTGAAAATTACTCAATTTCACTAAACACTTTTGAACAATTTTACCAACAATTAACAACAATAGGGTATTTTCCACATTTTTGAAAACTGCTTATATTTAAGGATTGGGACGAACAATTTAACAGAAAAATAAAAATTAATTAATTAATGTCTTTTTTTCTCCATTAAACCAATTAAAATCAAATTAATTTTTAATTGTTTTGAATTTACCGTCAAAACGCTCGGTTCACTGACATCTACTGAGTAACGTCAACTTTGTGTCAACTATAGAGTAAATTGCAAAGTAAATTGTAACTTGTTTACACAAAGTTTACACAGTAGACGTCATCGAACCGAGCGTTTTGGCGGTAAATTCAAAAGCATCAAAAATATATTTGATTTTAATTGGTTTAATGGAGAAAAAGACATTGTTTAATTTATTTTTATTTTTCTGTTAAATTGTTCGTCCCAATCTTTAAATATAAGCAGTTTTCATAAATTTGGAAAATACCCTATTGCACATGATTTGAATTACGAAAAATTATGTTTTTGGTAAGTAATTAAAAATAAAAAATGAGCAGATAAACCTGTCGTTGTCTTTTTAATTGCCTATCACACTCAAGAATGCAAGCATACAAGCAAGCAAGCAAGTATGCACACAAGCAAACATGACAACATAAGTACAATCAAGATCAAATAGCATGCTTGCATGGCACGCATGCATGCATGCAAACAAGGGCATGCATACTTGCATGCAAGCAAGCAATCAAAAGCAAGGAATGCATGCATGCAAGCAAGCATGCAGCATGCAAGCAAGCATGCAGCATGCAAGCAAGCATGCAGCATGCAAGCAAGCATGCAGCATGCAAGCAAGCATGCAGCATGCAAGCAAGCAAGCAGCATGCAAGCAAGCAAGCAGCATGCAAGCAAGCGTGCAGCATGCATGCAAGCATTAGGGAGCTCCGCTCGCTTCGCTCGCTCCGCTGCAAGTGGTCAAAACACTAACCTAACCTAACCTAATGGTCTTCGCATTAAGAGTTTTTCTTTATAGCGGGGGGCCTCAGGCCCCCCGACCCCCCCGAGCAGGGGGGCCAGCCCCCCTGCACCCCCCGGCAAGCATTTTGCAAGCAAACATGCAAGCAAGCATACAGGCATGCAAGCGAGCAAGTGAACAAGCATGCAAAAAAAGCATGCATGCATAAAATCATGCAAGCATGCAGCATTCATGCATGCAAGCATTATAAAAGTGTTCAAAACCCTAACCTAACCTAACGTAATGGTGTTCGCATTAAAAGTTTTTCTTTATAGCGGGGGGCCTCAGGCCCGTTTTTTGACGATTTGTTTCTGTCACCAACTTGAATGCAATACAATATTGTTATGCCAAAAATTATGTATGCAAGACAATATTAGGGTTAACAATACTTCGGCGTAGTCATTATTGTGTCAAAAGATATGTATGCTAATAAATTTTAGGACAATTAACATTAGTCGTTTTGTTAATTAGGGAATTTAACGTTTAGGCGAAACGACGAAGATGCGAAAAAATCTATTAGGCCAAACAATAATTGTACGTAAGGAGTTTAGGCCAAAGAAATTCGGCCAAATGAAATTAGGACCAATGACTTTAGGCGAGTCAAGGGACACCCCTTTGTAACATCTCCTAAGTCAAAAATAAATAATCTACAGGTAATTTTTTAAACATCATCATCATCATCATCATCATCATATCAGCCACACGACACCCACTGCTGGGTATAGGCCTCCCCTAAGGATCTCCACGACGATCGGTCCTGCGCTGCCTGCATCCACTGGCTTTCCGCGACCTTCACCAGATCGTCGGTCCACCTTGTCGGGGGCCTACCCACGGAGCGTCGTCCGGTGCGCGGTCGCCATTCCAGAACCTTTCTGCCCCAACGGCCATCGGTTCTTCTCGCTATGTGTCCCGCCCATTGCCACTTCAGCTGAGCAATCCTTCGAGCGATGTCGGTTACTTTAGTTCTCCTGCGGATCTCCTCGTTTCTGATTTGATCACGTAGGGAAACGCCGAGCATGGCTCTCTCCATTGCACGCTGAGCGACCTTGAGCCTCCTTATGAGACCCATAGTTAGCGGCCACGTTTCACTGCCGTAAGTCATCACTGGCAACACACACTGTTCATAGACTTTCGTCTTGAGACACTGAGGTAAGTCGGACGCGAAGATTTTTCGAAGCTTCCCGAATGCTGCCCACCCGAGTTGGATTCGGCGAGAGATCTCTTTCTCGAAGTTGGACCTACCTAACTGGACTGCCTGTCCTAGGTATACGTAATGGTCAACAACTTCAAGTGTAGTGTTCCCAACATGAACTGGAGAGGGTACAACATGGGCATTTGACATAATTTTCGTCTTTTCCATGTTCATCCTAAGACCCACTCTTTGGGAAGCACTACGGAGATCTTCGAGCATTGTGTTCAGGTCTTCCATGGTCTCAGCCATAAGGACTATATCATCGGCAAAACGAAGGTGTGTTAGGTACTCGCCATTAATGTTGATGCCGAGTCCTTTCCAGTCCAAGAGCTTAAAGATGTCCTCCAACGCAGCTGTGAACAGTTTCGGAGAAATAACGTCTCCCTGTCTCACACCACGCTGCAGTTGGATAGGATTTGTGTTCTGGTTCTGTACTCGGATCGTCATGGTGGCATTTTGGTATAAGTACCTCAACACCTCGATATACCTATAGTCCACTTGGCACCTTTGGAGAGACTGCAGCACCGCCCAGGTTTCAATCGAATCAAAGGCTTTCTCATAGTCCACGAACGCCAAGCAAAGTGGCTCATTATACTCCTCGGTCTTCTGTATAACCTGCCGCAGCGTATGGATGTGGTCTATGGTGCTAAAGCCTTTTCGGAACCCGGCTTGTTCGGGAGGTTGGAAGTCGTCGAACTTGCGAGCGAGACGATTCGTAAGGACTCTCGAAAACAACTTATAGACATGACTCAGAAGCGAGATGGGTCTATAGTTCTTTAAGAGGGACTTGTCACCCTTTTTAAAGAACAAGATCACCTCACTTATGTTCCATGTCTTTGGCGTTCTGCCCTGGACGATGACGGAATTAAAGAGCTTCTGGAGGACTTTGAGTATCGGCTTACCGCCCGCTCTCAGAAGTTCTGTAGTGATTCCATCGTCACCCGCCGCCTTGTTGTTTTTCAGCTGTTTGAGAGCCATACTAATCTCGTACAGGCTGACGTCCGGGATATCTTGAGTATAGTGTCGGGTAAGCTTGGCTCTGGGGTCTTTAGCCTTGCTTTCAGCAGGTGTCTGCGTGGAATATAACTGCCCATAGAAGCTCTCGATCTCCCTCAGGATTTCAGGCTTTGATGAAATGATGCGTCCGTCGTCAGTTTTCAGCTTCGTCATCTGGCTTTGCCCAATAGACAGATCTCTCGCGAACACTTTGGAGCCTTTATTCCGCTCGATAGCCTCTTTAATACGATTCGTATTAAATTGGCGAAGGTCGCTCGTCAAAGACTTAGATATCTGTCTATTAAGCTGCCGATAACGATTAGCATCTACTGAACTTTTTTTAAACAGTCGAAAATTTTTGCAGTGTGGCTTAGACCGTCAAGCTGAACAACTTTGTCTATGGAACTTAATCAGAGACTTGTATTTTGTGGTCAGAGCAAAAAAATAATCAGCTGTTCCATAGAAAACGTCATTATCTACTTGACCAAAATGTATATTCAGTTTGAAACAAAATTTGTCGACTGTTTTCGATTTCACCCTGTAGAATCGTCATCAACAGTGTATTCAAATGTGTTGGATTGGAATATACATATTTACCATCCACAGAAGACTGCATTACAAGAAAATCTATGTGAGATGGCACTAGCATCGTAGATTGAACTTCTCCATCGGTTTGCACCTTTCTTCCACCATCAGTCTTATTTCCTCGACAAGCCTGAAATTTGTAACAATATCATCATATTATTGTAATATAATAAATGCAAAACTTTGTGTGTGTTATATATGTGTGTGTGAGTGGGTGTGAGTGTGACACACACACACACACACATACATAACACACACAACACACACACATAACCGCGACTTTGTATGTGTACACATACAAAGTCGCGGGCGTAACAAATACTACCTGAAATCGACAGGCATTTATAAAGACGGTGATAAAAGATAAGAGAAAATCATTGAAATTAACGTTATTTCAGTACATAACGTTAATTTTAACGTTATTTCTTACTTTTTGTTAGTATAAGTGGGTAGTTCTTAAACTGGCGCCGGTTATACGGCACTGAGCCGATGTAAGAGTCAGTCGATATTAGATTGTTATATAGTGAACCTGTGTTTTGCTCCTCGCCCCGATACCCGAAATAACAGTGGCGCAGCCGGTTTTTACGCTTTTATATCGTGTACGATGTCTGTTGGTACTCTCAAAGCGTTTAATCACGAACTTCAAGATTGGGGAACGTATATAGGCCGTTTAGAACAATGGTTTCAAGCTAACGGAATCACGGAGGCCGTGGATAAATTGGGGCCAAAACGCAGGGCAATCTTACTCAGTAGTTTAGAAGAAACTACGTACAGACTCATCCGTGACTTAGCCCTTCCGAAGGATGTCGGGATTTTATCATATGAAGAAGTCATAAATCTGTTCAACGGTCACTTCAAAACTAAGATTTGTAGTTTTGCGGAACGTCATAAGTTTCACAGTGCCGTTCAGAAGCCAAATGAAACTTTTTCTCAGTGGTCAGCGCGCGTACGCGGGTTGGCCAAAGATTGTGGGTTCCCGGATTCTACTTTGGAAGAAACCCTGCGTGACCGGTTCGTGCTCGGTATGATTAGTGGTCCCGAGCGAGACCGGTTGTTCTCCGAACCAATGGATGGGCTAACTTTGCAAAAGGCGTTGCAGCTGGCGGATAGTATCCGCTGCGCTAGGGAAGGTGCTCGTCACGGCGGCGGCGGCACTCCGGAGGCGGCTGCACCCGCGGCCCTTGACGTGTACAAGATGGCGGCGACAGCACACGGCCGGGGCTCCACAGCGCCCGGGTCGCACCGCGCCGCGGGAACCGGGGTGATCCGATCCACCTCCGAACAGTGTGACGTGTGCGGTTATTTCGGTCATGTTTCGAAAAAGTGTCGTTTCAAAAACGCATTATGCAGTGTGTGCGGTGGCAAAGGCCATTTGAGGCGAATGTGTAGTAGTAAAAAAAGTGTTCAGAAAAATCAACATTTCTTGCAGTGTTGTTCGGATGACGAGGATGATGGTAAGCAATTGCTTTTTAATATTCGCTCGTACAGAGGAGAACCCTTGCAAGAATCGTTATTAGTGGATAACATATCTTTATGTTTTGAAATAGATACGGGTTCCGCGGTGACCGTTATTTCTGACAGTATGTATTATAAATATTTTTCTAAACATAATCTATGTAACAGTAATAAGGTTTTGCTCAGTTATAACGGGGGTTCTATTGAAGCTTTGGGTACAATAGATTTGCCTTTTTCTTTTAGAAATAAAACAAGAATATTAAATGTTTTTGTGGTTAAAAATGGTGGCCCCCCATTACTTGGTAGGGATTTTATAGCCAAATTTAAGTTACAGCTTTGTCATGTTAACGCTTGTGATGCAAAGTCCTTGGAATTGGAACTTTTAGAAAAAAAATTCCCGAAACTATTTTCGGATGATTTAGGTTGTTGTAAGGGAGTCGAGGTCAAACTGCACTTAAAGCCTGACTCATCACCTATTTACTGTAAAGCACGTTCTGTTCCATTCGCGCTTAAGGCCAAGTTAGACGAGGAGATAGATAGACTTGTAGGTTTGGGCATTTTAGAACCCGTTCCGTTCTCGGACTTCGCTAGCCCAATTGTCCCAGTGTTAAGAAAAGACGGCAAAATCCGCCTCTGTGCTGATTTTTCCGGAACTATAAATAATCAATTATTAGTGGAGAAGTATCCGTTACCCAAGGTGGAAGAACTTTTTGCGAAGCTACACGGAGGAGTTCGGTTCACTAAGCTTGATTTGTCGGGAGCATACAATCAGCTTTTATTACACGAAGACGCACGGGACTTAACTTGCATTAACACTCATAAAGGACTTTATAGATTTACTAGACTCGTGTTCGGTCTTTCGAGTGCGCCCGCTATTTTTCAAAGAACTCTTGAAAACATTCTTATTTCATCAAAGAAAAATGAGCCGGTATCGCCTGGGGACAATAGGGATACCCTATTAAGTAATGGTGTTCTTCAGTTCTTGGACGATATTTTAATTACTGGGGAAACAGATAGTATTCATCTAGCCAGATTAAATGAAGTGTTTCGTAGGCTTGAAGATGCGGGACTGGTTTTAAAAAAAGATAAATGTAGTTTTTTTCAGGAATCGGTATCTTACTTAGGTTTTGTAATTGATAAGAATGGCGTTCATAAAAATCCTGAGAAAGTACAAAGTATTGTCGAAGCTAAAAAGCCGGAAAATTTAGCTGATTTGAAATCCTTTCTCGGAATGGTTAATTATTATAGGTCATTTATCAAAAATGCTTCTAGTATATTGGCTCCGTTACACGAGCTATTACAAAAAAATGAAAAATGGCACTGGGGCGCGGCTCATGATGACGCTTTTTATACTATAAAAAAACTTCTTTCTTCGGACACTACGTTATCGCATTTTAACCCGGATGCTCAAATCGTTTTGACAGTGGATGCGTCACCATGGGGTCTCGGTGCAGTGTTATCACAAATAGACAAAAATGGTAAAGGAATAGAAAAACCGGTTTCATATGCATCTCGTTCATTAAACGCAGCGGAAAAACGTTATAGCCAAATTCAAAAAGAGGCAACTGCGATTATTTTTGGTGTTCGTAAATTTCATCAATATTTGTATGGGCGATCAGAGCCTTTTTTACTAAGAACCGACCATAAACCGCTGTTAACAATTTTCCATCCGCATAAAAGCGTTCCGGAAGTTTCTGCGAATAGACTTCAAAGATACGCGTTGTTTTTGTCAGCTTATAACTATACGATAGAATTTGTTAATAGCGCATCCAATTGTGCTGATTTTCTTAGTCGCTCCGTGTCGCTGCGTCGAGATGTTTACGTTAGGAATAAACTAGACGCAACAAACAAGAAACCGGTTCCTTTATCGCAGGAGCGCGATGACTGCCTGTTAGACGATGCGTGCTATGTTAACTTTGTGTTTAATGCTGATTCAGCCATGTTATCCATTAAAGATGTGGAAATTGCTACTAACGAGGACACGGTTTTATCTAAAGTCATTGAATTTACGTTAACAGGTTGGCCGAACAGAATGATAGATAAACAATTTCGCCCTTATTATGGGTCCCGTTACGAACTGGCCGTTGAAAAAGGGTGTTTAATGAGAGGTTCGAAACTAGTAATCCCAGTAAAGTATAGGCATGTTATTTTAAAGGAATTACACATTGGACATTTAGGTGTCACGAAAATGAAAGTCGAGGCTCGGTCTCGTTTCTGGTGGCCCGGCATGGCGGCGGACGTTGAGCGGGCCGCCGCCTCGTGCGAGACGTGCGCGCAGTTGCGGCCCGCCCCGCCGCGCGCCCCGCTCACCGTCTGGCCTTACCCACCTGAAGCTTGGCACAGAGTTCACTTGGATTTTTTAGGCCCGTTAAACAATAAAACGTACTTAATTGTAGTTGATGCCTATTCTAAATGGGTTGAAGTATTTGATGTAAGTTCGGGTTACAGTTCCAAGGTAGTCATCCAGAAATTGTGTGAATTAATGGCAAGATTTGGATTATTTAACACTATATGTACCGACAACGGTACATCATTTGTGTCATCAGAATTTAAGTATTTTTGTACTAGCAATGGTATTAAGCATTTAACGTCCCCAGCATATAATCCTGCAAGTAATGGGCAGGCGGAAAGCTATGTTAAGATAATTAAAAAAGCTCTTAAAGCGATTTTAATTTCTAAAGTTAAAGGCAATGATTTTAATATAAAATTAAATGAGTTTTTGTTTAACTACCGCAATTCCATACATTTTTCCACAAAAAAGTCTCCTGCAGAGGTTCTCTTCGGGAAAAAGCTTAGATGTCGTTTGGACTTACTAAACCCGTTACCCTCCATGCCCGACACAACACTGGAAGAAACTGTTAAGGAAAGTCAGTCCTTGCAGGCTAAGCACTACAAAGGCAGGAGAACTAAGAATTTCACTTTAAAGGACAATGTATTAGTAAAAATTTATCACAATGGAAAATCTTTTTGGACCAAAGGAATTATTACAAAAAAATTAGGTAGATCAGCGTATTTGATCCAGTTATGTGATTATGATAAACGCATAATAAAGAGACATACTAATCAAATTCTTGAATGGGAAGGGGAAATGGAGACGGTTGGCCTACAGTCTTCATCGCCGTCTGCAAGGGAGTCAACATCGGGTCCAGCTCGCAACGAATCGGATACATCAACCATTTCACCAGATGTTATAACTGATGGCCTGCTTTTGTCTCCGCTAGACACAGGATTGAATATGCATCCAATGGTTGACCCTGCAACCTCGCCTGTATCGGAGTCAGCAAGCCTTGAGCCGTCCATGTCAACGGGCTCGCCTATAAGAAGTCATCCCGAGGCGTTAGGAGGACAACCTACTTCTTCGGAAGGGCGCTATGAGCCGCCGACCTTGCGATCACGTAAACCGAAGGAACAGAATTAGACTTGTGAATTTGTTAAATTATTGGTGGAGGGATGTTAGTATAAGTGGGTAGTTCTTAAACTGGCGCCGGTTATACGGCACTGAGCCGATGTAAGAGTCAGTCGATATTAGATTGTTATATAGTGAACCTGTGTTTTGCTCCTCGCCCCGATACCCGAAATAACACTTTTTTACCGTTACTTTAAAATTAACGTTATTTTTAGGGTTCCGTAGCCAAAATGGCAAAAAACGGAACCCTTATAGATTCGTCATGTCTGTCGACGGACAGGCATGTCCGTCCGTATTTCACAGCCATTTTATTCCAAAAGTATTGGGATTACACAGTTGAAACTTAGTAGGTAGATGTATTCTGTTAATCGCTTAACGATTTTAACACAAAAATAAAAAATAAAAGATTAAGGGGGCCCTGAAAAAATGTTTTTCCTTCATACCAATACGTGCGGTGTCTATAGATAGGTCTTTAAAAATGACATTGAGGTTCCTAAGACATTTTTTTCTAAAAGTCAACCGTTTGAAAGATAAACACTGCCAAAGTGGTAAAATGTGCGTCCCCCCCTCTAAATTTTGAAATAAGAGAGTGAAAAATCTAAAAAAAAATATATGCTATAGACCTTAATAAAAACTTTCAACTAAAATTGGTTTGGACGAGATATAGTAATTAGTTTTTGAGATATATCATATTTTCCAAAACCGCAAATATAGTGGGGGTTCTACGAGCTCAAAATCAATGGAATACCGCAAATCGATGTACAGTATAGCCGTTTGGTACACGTATACTTGAGGTGAAAACAAAATTTTGGACCCGCAGTTCTTAAAAATTCTTATCTTAGGAGCGGAGCTATGGTGTCATCTTTTTTTTGTATGGGAAAAAAAATGTTTGTTCTAAAACCTATCGTGTGTGATATCGAATGAAAGGGCTTTCTGAGCTGTTTCTAAAAATATATCACATTATTACATTTGAGCACTTGTTTTAAATTAAACCAAAGATCAATTTCCAAAAATCCCATACAAACGTGAGTTTGGGAAAAAATTTGAAAAATATACTAAATTTAGATATTTTCAAAATTACTTTCTTGTGATTTGATATGAGGATATTATGTAACTCTTAAGGTATATTTTACACAAAATAATTTAACCACATCGGATCTGAAGGAGCCCAAACTTGGTATGTTTTGAAAATGTTTTTGGGTTTAATTTAAGAGAAGTGGCTGAAATATAATGATGTGATATATTTTTAGAACCGGCTCAGCAATCCCTTTCATTCGATACCATGCACGATAAGTTTTAGAAAGAAAAAAAATTTTTTTCCATACAGAAAAAAGATGACACCATAACTCCTCTCCTAAGGGAAGAATTTTTAAGAACTGCGGGTCCAAAATTTTGTTTTCATCCCTTCTATTCGAAAAAGGATGCATTGTTCCTATATAAGTGGGACCAAAATAGCTCTTTTCTGGTAAGAACTTTTTAGTGGGAGGAAAAGAGATTTGAATTTAGAACATGTATCTTTCAAAGAATTCGAACGCCGCCGCCGGCTGGTATGTATTGACTGGCTGTATAGGCGGCGCGGCGAGGCAAACTGAAAAAAAAAACATAAGCGCGCGAATTAAGTCTGTGTTCTTGTAATTAGTACATACTTACGTACTTAGTACTAACTTTTGAAAATTGCGCTAGTGTATCAAACGTAACTATAAATTTGTAATTATTTTTACTTTTCACGTGTCTTTTTTAAATAAAGAACATTTTCATTAATTACATAAACACAGTCTCCTATTTATTTTCTCATAGAAAGGGGATGAAAAGTAGAGTATATGACTCGGGCGCAAAATATTTTTGGCGAGGGCGACATACTTTGAATCCCTCGCTACGTTCAGGATTCTACTGAAGAATCCCTCGCTACGCTCGGGATTCTACTCTAGAATCCCTCACTTTGCTCTGGGTTCAAAAAAGCGCCCTCGCCGTAAAAATATTATTTTGCTCCCTTGTAATACAATCTACTATTTCATCCCTTCTATTCGAAAAAGGATGCATTGTTCCTATATAAGTGGGACCAAATTAGCTCTTTTCTGGTAAGAACTTTTTAGTGGGAGGAAAAGAGACTTGAATTTAGAACATGTATCTTTCCAAGAATTCGAACGCCGCCGCCGGCTGGTATGTATTGACTGGCTGTATAGGCGGCGCGGCGAGGCAAACTGAAAAAAAAAACATAAGCGCGCGAATTAAGTCTGTGTTCTTGTAATTAGTACATACTTACGTACTTAGTGCAATAACTTTTGAAAATTGCGCTAGTGTATCAAACGTAACTATAAATTTGTAATTATTTTTACTTTTCACGTGTCTTTTTTAAATAAAGAACATTTTCATTAATTACATAAACACAGTCTCCTATTTATTTTCTCATAGAAAGGGGATGAAAAGTAGAGTATATGACTCGGGCGCAAAATATTTTTGGCGAGGGCGACATACTTTGAATCCCTCGCTACGTTCAGGATTCTACTGAAGAATCCCTCGCTACGCTCGGGATTCTACTCTAGAATCCCTCACTTCGCTCTGGATTCAAAAAAGCGCCCTCGCCGTAAAAATATTATTTTGCTCCCTAGTAATACAATCTACTATTTTACCTCAAGTATACGTGTACCAAACGGCTTCGCTGTACATCGATTTGCGGTTTTTTTTGCGTACGAGTAGGACTAATGTAACTTTGTCATTCATACCAACTCTGTGAAAAACAAAGTTATTTTTACAGACGAAAAATGATAGTGGTATTAAATATAGTATGGTATAAGGTAACTACGGAACCTTACGGCGCGTGGCCCGACACGCACTTGGCCGGTTTTTTACCGATAATTTTACCGGTACTATTGTACCGGTAAAGTTTAACGCTATATTTAACGCAAATTTTACCGGTACAATATTTTTAACATTATTTTTACCGGTAAATTTACCGATAAAATGTTTTAACGGTATTTTTAACGTTATTTTTTTTGATGCGTTATTTTTTTAACTGTATTTTAATCCCTGCTTCATTCTCTTCGCATCGCCTCTCAACTCTCGTGATGGAATTGACTTAACAAATTAGTAAGCAGTGATCTCTTCTCAACCTATTTCTATAGCAATAGTGTGTCTAGATATATTCCCAAAGTTTTAATTAGGGATGCATCGATACGCCATTCTTCCGATACGATACCGATACCGATACGCTTATAAAAATATCGGCGATACCGATACCGATACCGATACGCTTGGTGAATTTAAATGAAGGTAAAAAACGTACTAAAAAGTAAAAAAATAATAGTCATTGCAGTCGGGGGACACTGTTCTGTGTAATACTTTAGAGTTTTTTTTGATAAGGCAGTCGTGGTTTTAATATTTTTTTAAGTTGTTTATTTATAATTTTTTTTTTTTCTTTTTTTTTTTTATTTTATTTAGGATACAAACAGTCTTATACATTGAAATTGATTACAAAACATATGAGTTTCTTATAGACCTATAGATCCATAAAGTATACAAAATTACACAAAGTTATGGTGTTTTGGAAGTAAGTAAGTATGTACTAACATAAGCATACACAGTCGAGTCTTTTAGAAAATGTACAATAAATCATCAAATTAAATACTATTAATTATCAAAGTGCTATTGACAATTTACTATGCAATAACTTTCTATAGACGGTTAGACTATTGCCAAAGATATCTATATCATTGAACCTTTTGTTATAAGTTTCAACACTACGTCGAAAGAAGTTATTTCTGGTGTATACAGCTGTGTACATAGGGACAACAAATAGTTTTTGCAAGCGAGAGCCAGGTCTGGGTACTCTTAGGTTAATTTCTTCTAAAATGTGAGGGGAGTCAACCAAATTATTAAAAATTTTATAAAGAAAGACTTGATCAAACATGATTCGACGGTTAGCAAGAGTAGTCATTGCGTGATGGTTGAGTGAATCTTCATAGGATATATATTCATGATTACCACGGTAATCCAGAGATTTAACGAACTTTTTTTGAACTTTTTCTATACGGGCAATGTGACAAGCATAATTTGGGCTCCATATAATGCAAGCAAAATCAAGAAGTGATCGAACAAAACTGAAATATAAAAGTTTTAGGGTATGCGATTGCTTAAAAGGTTTAGAGACCCTTAGAATAAAACCTAATTGTCGGAATGCTTTGCTAACTATATAATCAATGTGTAAGTTAAAAGATAAACCAGAGTCCATTATAATACCCAAGTCACGAATTGATGTGACTCGGCCAAGTGATAAGTTGTTAATTTTATAATCAAAGTTAATAGGGTTCTTTTTGCGTGTGTACGAGATAACGGAGCATTTGTCCAAATTGAGAAACAGTTGATTTGATGAACAATATTCTGTTAAACGCTCTAGATCTGATTGTAACTGTAAGCAATCGTCATTCCCTTGCACAATCTTAAAAAACTTTGCGTCATCAGCATATAGCAGGAAATTTGAATTTTGAATAATTTTTTCGATGTCATTAATATAAATAACAAATAATAATGGCCCAATATGGGACCCTTGCGGAATTCCAGAGGGAATATCAAGGAATCGTGATACGAAGCCCTTCACAGAAACCGCCTGAGAACGATTCTTGACATACGAATCCAACCAACGGAGCAGATCGCCGTGTATCCCGAGAGTCCAAAGTTTTTCTATAAGAAGATCATGATTAATTTTATCGAATGCTTTGGAAAAATCAGAATACACGACGTCTACTTGTTTATTTTTATCCAAAGCATCAACCAAGAATTTTGTGAAACTTAGCATATTCGTTTCTACAGAGCGCCCTTTACAGAAACCATGTTGATTAAAAGATATATGATTCTTTAATGCACACGCCAGTTTACAAGTAATAATCTTTTCAAAAATTTTGCCGAATAAGTTGGTTTTAGATATAGGTCGATATTGAGAAACGTCATTCTTATTCTCATTTTTAGGAATGGGAGTGATGAGACCAAGTTTCCATGCCGATGGAAAGATACCCAATTCTAAAGACTTGCGATATATAATACCCATCGGTATCGATAATTGTTTAGCACAATTACGTATAAATTATGCATTTATAAAACTAGGCGAGACAATACACTGAAAAGTGCGGGGTTTCCTCGAGCATTTTACATGCCTCGTTTGAAGCTCGTTTGCAATAAAATAGACGAAAAACATTACTTTTTTGAAGCGTTAAGTTTGAAAAGTATCGTTGTATCGGCACTAAAAATATCGCCGATGCCGATATATCGGAAAACCCGAAGTAGCGCTGATATATCGGTATCGGTATCAGATACACCCCTAGTTTTATGTCCATCAGCCATTTTTAATGTCCCCACTGCTGGGGCACAGGCCTTCCTTATGGTTGGTAAGGAGGACGGGCCATTAACCCACCACGCGGACCCAATGCGGATTGGTGAGTGTTAACGACTGCAAATACAGCCGGGACCAACGGCTTAACGTGCCCTCCGAAGCACGGAGGAGCTCGAGATAATACATTTTTGGTCACCCATCCCATGACCGACCCTTGCGAACGTTGCTTAACCTCCGCAATCGTTGGGCCAGGCGCTAAACCACTGCGCCACCGAGCTCCACAATCCACAAAGTTTTAATACTTTTTGTTAAATTGTTGTTATAACTGTATTATTTGCCGCTGCTGCCAGGGATTGAAATACCGTTAAAAAAATATAACGATAAATAAAAAATAACGTTAAAAATACCGTTAAAACATTTTATCGGTAAATTTACCGGTAAAAATAACGTTAAAAATACCGTTTAAACATTTTATCGGTAAATTTACCGGTAAAAATAACGTTAAAAGTAGTTTACCGGTAAATTTAACGTTAAATTTAGCGTTAAACTTTACCGGTACATTATACCGGTAAAATTATCGCTAAAAAAATAACGTTATTAATTAGAATAACGTTAATTTTAAAGTTTAACGGTAAAAAAAGTAAGAAATAACGTTAAAATTAACGGTATTTACTGAAATAACGTTAATTTCAATGTAACGTTATCTAAATTAACGTTATTTATTGACATAACGTTAATTTTAAAATTAACGCTAAAAAAGTAAAAAATAACGTTATACTTAAAAATAACGTTATCATTCCCTGCCTGCTGCACACACTTTAGATGTTTCCAAATAGTTTTTGTCCATCTCAAACATTAGGCACCATTTACATCAGCAAATTTAAATGTGAGATATTTTTATTTTGGCTTGGATAAACCGCACCCTATTATAACAAATAAACATTGTCTTTTCATTATTACCTGTACAAAAAATAGTTTCGGCTTGTTAACTAGTCCCTTATCTCCATGCTCCAATATACGGACGAGGTCATTAAGCGGGTATGGCCTATCGGCAGCGCAGATCTCTCCTCCTGTATCGCCATGTGTCAGAATCACCACCACAAGGCATGATGTCCTAGAATGGTCATCATTTGCGACTGAAATGATAAACAATAAATCAGAATCAGCAGACAAAACTATGTTGGATAAATTCGTATTTTCACGTAACTAGCCATATGATTTAAGCAAATTAATAAGAATTCATAATCGCCCACTGTAGTTAATGAAATTATGAAACCGGTATAGGTAAGTAGTATTTGACGAAAACAACTTTAGTGTGTACAAAATAAGTGTAAATCGGGTCATTTTGAACTTACCATCGTCGTCCAACAAACTGAACAACTTTCTCTGGAACACATGGCCAAATATGTAAATAAAACGACTATCCATATAAATCGAAGAGATCACGTGATCAATTTAGTATGGGGTGACCAAAATTTTGTGGCGAAATTCGACACATGTTTCTAGAGAAAGTTGTTTAGTTTCATGGACTGGACACATCTTTGAAAGGATGGTAATTTCAAAATGACCCGATATACACCGTCATTTTGTAGTCGTTTTAATTAACTTAAGGTTGTGTTCTTCTAATGACTTTTTACTTTCCCATACTATAACAATGTTTTGTGCTGTCTAGTTAGTATGGGAGGAATGTTTTGTGCTGTCTAGTTAGTTTGGGAGGACCAAATTTTATTGTCATTTTTCGACCCATGTTTCTTGGGCAAAAATGTTTAGTTTCATTGGTACAACACACCCTTAAGTTAATTTAAACGACTACAAAATGACGGTGTATAGGTACACACTAAAGTTGAATTCGCCAAATACTATAATAGTATATTATGCGACAAGTTAGCTTAGGTTACTCATTGCACACAAGGCTGTGGGTTGCAGCCCGAGCCGCAGGCGAGGGCGTAACTCAGCCGAGTGTGCAATAAGCAAAGAGCTCACGAGTTTCATACGACGTTTTTTAACACACTTGCGAGGAAAAAACAAAGTAATTTACCACACAGCAACAAATACGACAAAAACAAAATATGATAATTATGACGGGAAAAGGCGCGCAGGTTTTTTTTGTTTTTTTCACACGCCCAATGCAAGAATATTTTGCTAACAAAGGGGTGCATACAGCCACTTCAAAATTATAATTTTAAGTCATAAAATGCAAATATTTTAATATTTTATAACAAAATATTGTGAATTATTAATAATTTGATAATAATGAATATTTGTTTGACTTAATTAAAGACTTACACATTTATTTATTCCAAAAATGTACATGAATTTTCAGCGGCATAAAACCTCTTTGTTAAAACTAAAAAATAATTGTATTACCCGGTTAAATTGGGAATATGCTCTATTTACTCGCATAGAACTTGCAGTAGGGTACTTATTTAACTTTGTAGGGATAAATCTATAACTAACTAGTGTTTTATATATTATTGCACGCGTTTGTTATAGCTCGGTTTATGGCTCTAAAAGCGATGTAGGTATTAGGACTCACTTTACGAGCAAGTGTGTTGAAAACATAATTATTTGCGTTTAATGAGATAATTTTACTATGATATATATCATGGTTCATAGTGTGAACAATTTCTCGTTATTGTCGGGACACGCTATATTGTGTAAAAACTAAAATCCTGGGAAACCACGTTATGTGCCTATGTCTTCAATAGCGAGTCACGTACTTATGTTTAACCTTAATATAAACTTTAGAAAAAAAAACTAACCTTGTTTCATAACGTCGATAATTTGACTATGATCGTAGTCCGTACACGTCGTTATTTTGAAGCCGAAAGTTTTAAACACGTTTTTGAGAGCCTTCACGTCATGATGTGTCCCTTTACGTGTAGATGGCCGAAGTCTGAAAAAAATATGAAAGTAACTGTTATGTTACGTTTTAAACTTAGAATATAACACCTAGAACGATAATTTCCTACAAAGTGCACTGTCTCAAAAGTGAGGCAACTAAAACAACCATAATGGCGCCGTTTTCAGATTTTTATTGTCCATTATTACATACTTAATTGACCGAGCGAGCACGAAGTGCGAGCGACGCGTCTCTGCTTCAGCTTGGGCAAAAATTATTTCGTATGTCCGGCTGTATGTTCTCCTCTACAGGTCGCATTTCTCAACCGATTCTCGTGAAATTTTGTGAGCAGGTTCAAAAATTATACAGTTTTTTTTTGTGGAGCCAGTTTTTCGAAATTTTCCAAAATGGCGGAGATACGTAAAAAAAGACATATTTCAGTCAAGCTTTCCGGCGCTGTCTTATCTCCTCTACAGGTCTTATTTCTCAACTAATTATCATGCAATTTTGTGCACAGGTTTGAAAATTATATAGATTTTTGTAAGTCGAGCCAGTTTTTCTAAATTTTTCGAAATGGCGGAGTTTAAAAAAAAAAAAATTTTAGTCCGGCTTTTTGGCGCTGGATGTTCTCCTCTACAGGTCACATTTCTCAACTGATTCTCGTGAAATTTTGTGAGCAGATTAAAAAATTACATAGAATTTTTTTGTCGAGCCAGTTTTTCGACTTTTTTCAAAATGGCCCAGATATGTAAGAAAAACAGATTTTAGTCCAGCTTTCCGGCTCTGTCTTTTTTCCTCTACAGGTCGCATGTCTCAACCGATTATCGTGAAATTTTGTGGGCAGGTTTGAAAATTATAGGGATTTTTTAAGTTGAGCCAATTTTTCATTTTTTTCGATATGGCGGAGATATGAAAAAAAAAATATTTCAGTCCGGCTTTTTGGCGCTGGATGTTTTCCTCTACAGGTCGCATTTCTCAACCGATTCTCGTGAAATTTTGTGAGCAGTTTTGAAAATTATATAGATTTTTTTTTGTCATGCCAGTTTTTTGTTTTTTTTTTAAATGGTGGAGATATGTAAAAACAACATATTTCAGTCCGACTTACCGGCGCTGTCTGTTTTCCTCTACAGGTCGCATTTCTCAACCGATTACCGTGAAATGTTGTGGGCAGGTTTGAAAATGATATAGATTTTTTTGGGTTGAGCCAGTTTTTCTAATTTTTTTGAAATGGCGGAGATATGTAAAAAAAATGTATTTCTTCTTTCCGTAAATGGCTTTCTGGCGCTGGATGTTTTCCTCTACAGGTCGCATTTCTCAACCGATTCTTGTGAAATTTTGTGAGCAGATTCAAAAAATATATAGATTTTTTTGTCATGCCAGTTTTTTGAAATTTTTCAAAATGGCGGAGAAATGTAAAAAAACATATTTGAGTCCGACTTTCCAGCTGTCTGTTTTCCTCTACAGGTTGCATTTCTCAACCGATTCTTGTGAAATTTTGTGAGCAGGTTCGATAATTATATAGATTTTTTTGGTCCAACCAGTTTTTCGAAATTTGCCAAAAAATCACTGATTTCGAAAAATGATTAAAATTAGAAACGCCATCTAGCTGCGAATATACCTACCAAATAATATACCAAACAGCACGTACCTGCTATGTGCTTTGAAAATCTCGTGGGCTTTGTGGGAAAAAGGGGTGGCGACACCTTTTAGATTATTTTTTAAACAACATACAATTTGAACTACTTTTTAACGCGAGGTCTACAGCTCACGGAGCCACTAGTCATATCTCATTAAGTACAAAACAGTTTCAATTTCCCTAACTTTAGGAGATTAGTTACTATATTTTTGGATTTTAGTTACGGTTAGGTAGGTAACGTACTTATGAAGGATATAAATCTGAAAACTTAGCCATTTTGGCTCAGTATTAGTTGCCACACTTTGCATACGAGGACATGGCTTCTAGGTGTTATTATTCTAAGGTTTTAAATAATAGATTTTGATTTATAGAAAGCCTATACCAGCCATGTCAAACATGCAGCCTGCGGGCCACACGGCCCTTCACACATTTGACTGTGTCCCGATCAATGCAGCCCGAATCTCAATATTTCACAAAAAGTTAAATTGTATGCAATTATTTTAACACGTTTTTATTAGGTTGCTTTCGCGGTTGTTTGTTTGTGTGTTTCTCCACAAAGTTTGCGAACGATTTTATCCTAGCTTTCCGATGTGCTAGAGACTTGAAACTTTGAACATAGGTCAGAACTGAAAGGCAATGCAATATTATGGTGTCATTATGCTGATCTGATGATGAAGCCCGAAGAAGGCCACAGGAACTCTATGATGAAACCATACAATCCCATCGTGTTTGGGCTCGTTAGCATCGTCTTGACGAGAACTCTAATGGGAGATGAGGTCCAGGGTCTGACGATGAAGCCGAAAGGCCATGCCATAGGAACTCAATATTGAAACCGTGCAACCCCATTAAATTCGGGCTCGTCTGAATCGTCTTGACGAGTTCTTTGTTGGGAAATAGTTTCCAGGGTCTGATGATGGAGCCGGAGGAAGGACACAGGAACTCTTTAATAAAACCACGCTACCCCATCGAGATTGCGCTCGTTTGAATCGTCGTGACGAGTACTTTGTTGAGAAATAGTGTCCAAGGTCTGATGATGGAGCCGGAAGAAGGCCACTGGAACTCGGTAATAAAACCATGCAATCCCATCGAGTTTGGGCTCGTTTGAATCATCTTGACGAGTACTTTAATGGGAAATAGTGTTTGAGGATCTGATGATGGAGCCGGAGGAAGGCCATAGAAACTCTATAATAAAACCATGCAACCCCATCGAGTTTGGCTCGTTTGAATCTTCTTGACGAATACTTTGTTGGGAAATAGTTTCCAGGGTCTGATGATGGAGCCGGAAGAAGGCCACTGGGACTCTGTAATAAAACCATGCAACCCCATCGAGTTTGGGCTTGTTTGAATCGTCTTGACGAGTGCTCCGATAGGAGATGGTATATTTTTTTAGTCTTAGCTCGTTAACTAAAAGGCAGAAAATAAAAATTTACTGAAAAAAACTTTTTTAAAAACACCTTTTTTAAACGGAATAAATTATTACAAAAAAACGTACTAAAAACATTAAAACGGACTAGTAAAAACAGACTAAAAAGTATAAAATATTTTTTTCTGTAAATATTTATAACCCTATACCTACAGAAATTTTAAACCTAAAAACGTGGGGCGCATGCTAAAGACAATATGGATGATAAATTTTACAAAATGCGCCTAGGTTATAAATATTTACATAAAAATATTTCATACTTTTTAGTCTGTTTTTACTAGTCCGTTTTAGTGTTTTTAGTCCGATTTTTTTGTAATAATTTAGTCCGTTTTTTCTTTAAAGTTAGATTTTGCGGGCCACGGTAATATTATGCATTTGGCTCACCAATAATAATTTTGATTTTGATATGGCTAGACTAGACTTCGTGCATAGTGAAGGACATAATGCTACTCTTGTAAGTACCCTGAATTTCCTCGAAAATCAAATTAGACGAATTGGCAAAAGCTATTAAGTAAGATCTTATCTTACAGAATTTATCAGATTTTAATAAGACTTACCGATAATGTCGTGATTTCTTGTAAAGATAGTGATTGAATATGACCATGATTTTGTTCCCAGACATGTCGTAATAAAAAGGAGATCGACTTATTACAGAGGAATCACTTTTTGGAGACTTTTTAGCATCGCCATTGGATGTCCCTGCGTCGCCATTGAATGTCCCTGCGTCGCCATTGAATGTCCCTGCGTCGCCATTGAATGTCCCTGCGTCGCCATTGGATGTCCCATCGACACCATTGCTACTAGTACTGTAAAAAAAACTTAAAGTTTCAGGGAAATGTGAAAAAATAGGCCAAAATACAATTAAAAAAGTACTTAACTAGGTACTTTTTTAAATAAAAAAGTAACTATACTTAATGATAAAAAAAATTGATTAAGTACCTCGGATTTGTGGGTTTTCTGTCAAAAAATGTAGCTTCGTCGTAAGCTTCGTCACTTGGGTCCATTTTAATTATTTCCTTAAGCTTTAAACAGCTCGTAGCTGCTATTTAAATGCTGGCTTGTTCAAATCAAACCAATACGGCCAATCAAAAATAAGAAGTCAAACTTTTACAAGTCCTCCTTTTCTCGTTTTTCTAAAATCACAAAAATATTTTACATCAACATTTTCGTTAAAATATATTATTTTATTTTCCTTAACTTTCGATCAATTAGGATTAGAAAAAACCGGCTAAGTGCGAGTCGGACTCGCGCACGAAGGGTTCCGTACCAAAAAACGGCAAAAAATCACGTTAGTTGTATAGGAGCCCCCTTAAATAATTATTTTATTTTATTTTTAGTATTTGTTGTTAAAGCGGCAACAGAAATACATCATCTGTGAAAATTTCAACTGTCTAGCTATCACGGTTCATGGTGACATAGTATAGTATCCTGGTTCATGGTGACATAGTATAGTATCCTGGTTCATGGTGACATAGTATAGTATCATAGTATCCTGGTGACAGACAAACAGACAGACGGACAGCGGAAGCTTAGTAATAGGGTCCCGTTTTTACCCTTTGGGTACGGAACCCTAAAAAGCGTTGCTGTAACTTCTGAAAAAATATATATACTCCTTTCAGTGGGGTGCTCGACTAGGGTCAAACAATCATGATAAATATTACAACCAAAAAGATAAGCAGAGCTAAGGGACGACCATTAATTACGTTAGGCACCTCCCCACCTCCCTCCTCTCCCCTCCCTCCCTCGTTGTCGTGAGATTTGGCTTGACCTCCCCCATAAATTGTTTCGTCAAATTTCACTTCTCAAAAAACTTATTGCACTAGTTTCATTTCCCAAATTAATCTAGAAAATTTACATTTCGCATTTTAATTACTTGGACAAATTATCATATTGGCATTTGGCATCTTTTTACTTTGTTCTCAATGACGTTTCTGCTCAAATGTCAGTAAAAATACACAATAAATTACCGAAAGAACTAACAGAAGAAAATAGCTACAGTAGATACTTAAAAAAGTTTTAAAAATTGGTTTAAAAAAATGCTACTATAGTGTATCAGAATTTTTAAATGATAAAGATTAAAAAATTTCAATATTTAATATATTTTCATTTAATTGAAAAAAATTAAGTAGTCCTCTCAACTCAACTCCTCTCCAAATAATTTACTGTGCCCTATTCAGGGTCTACAATGTACTTTGTTATTTTACCTACCTACCGTTTTGTTATCATTGTAGAATGCAATAAAGTGAAATGAATTGAATTGACAAGTTTTATTAAGTCAAATATTTATTAAGCAAACGTTTTATTTTGGCTTTAAAACATGACCAAGTAATTATTTGTTAAACAATAATTTGCCAAAAAGTGTTTTGCTATCTGAACAATTTCAGTAGGTAAGTTGTTTTAACAAAAGTTTTTTTACTAAATTAAAATTTGTGTAAAATAGTTTGCGAAACTTTGGGAAAAAATTTTTGGCCATACATTAGTAAACCCATCTATTTGATTACTATCTCAATAATACTTACTTAAAATATAAGTAAATATACAGCAATTTTCAATTGCCTATCACCAGAAAAAAAAATAGGTCTAGGAACATTAAATTAAATCATAATTACTTGGCAATTTTTATCCTTGTATCTATCTGACTTTACCGCTGCTCAAAACTTGTGTTTACATAAAGTTTTGTTCTATAGGATAAGATAAACAATACCGCATTATTTTTCTAACCCAACGTTGTCCATATCACGTAGAATCCTCATATTTCTGAGTTTGCCATTCCACGTGCATTGCGAAGAAATTAATATCCCTTTCCATTCCGTAAGATAAATTAAGTCAGGTAAGCAATCTGGATTTTACTTAAACAAAAATCTTGCGATTTTATTGAGATTCAGAATATTCAGATACCTACAAAATTATTTGGTTTTTCCCTATTTTTACTTATTAAAAATAAGGAAAATATATCCTAAATTGAAAGAATATAACTAGCTTAAATTTGATATCAATAGATTTAAGCAATGATATATGTTTTTGAACTGAATGATATTTTTTTTTCTGAATTATAATTTATGGACCGATCCGTTGTCGCTGCGATTCAACTCGTTTTCTCCGTCCATATAAGGCTGTAATAAGGTTGCTATCAATAAACATAGCAATAAGAATTCACATAATGTATAATTTGAACTGTGAATTAAAAAAAACTGAATATAATTTATGCTCTCGCGTCGTCGCGTCGGTCGTCGCCGCATTTCATTCAACTCAAGACGGGTTTTCCCCGTTCGTGGTCAACAGACAATTATAATATACGGGAACATTACCGACACCGTACAGTCAGCGTCAAATTAATATGAGCGCCGAGCGTCTAGCTAGAGTAGTCAAAATGATCTGAAAAACATAAAAGCAATTTGATATAAGCAGTTTGAATCATCATATTGTTGTAACGCACACAAGGTGTTCAAAATATCTTACTATGAAACAATATGTAGTAAGATATTTTGAACACCTTGTGTACTTACAACAATATGATGATTCAAACTGCGTATATCAAATAGTTTTTTTGTTTTTCAGGTGATTTTCACTACTCTAGCTAGACGCTCATATCAATTAGACGCTGACTGTACAAAATCGAATGTACTGTTACTACTACTGTTCATAATAGCTAATGATATTATGAACAGTATCAAATCCTAAAATATAGGCACTTGATACAATACGCCTTCCTGATACTGATAACCACAGTTTAATAATTTTATTTTCGTGAGCAATAAGTTACATAATTATATAGTCTATTTTTGCATAATTAAGGAAATATAGCTGTCGCAAAATAAGGCAAGAGACATACATAATTAATAATTATTGTACAGTGAATCAGGGTGGCCACTTTCTGGAAAACCGGGAAAACCGGGAAAATCAGGGAATTTCGCTAGTCATGGAAAAGTCAGGGAATTGACAGGGAAATTTAATGGAGGTCAGGCAATAAAAATTTTCTCTGTAGGGTGGATAAAACTGACTAAAAATCGCGCTGCGCGGCCATTTTAATTACTATAAACAAGCAAAATTACAAGATTTGTGGATGAAGCTAACTAAAAATCGCGCTGCGCGTCCGTTTTTTAGTTATAAACAGGCAAGATTACAACCTGGATGAAACTGTCTAAAAATCGCGCATGTCAAAGTGTACAGACTTGAGCATTTCTTAATATTTTATTTTCTCTGTGATAATTTTTTTTTGTTATCTCTACATAGTGCACTGCTAAAATAAATTTTATTATAAATGCAAATAATTCTACAAAAACTCAAAAATGTATTCCAATTATATATTTTATATTTATAACATTTATGATTATGGTCAGGGAAAAACTACTGATTATTTAAAAAAGGGCTGTCGGTCGGCCTCCGAAGAAGGTACCTACTGAGTAACACCGTGTTAGACTGACAATGTCTCTTGAATATAGTTCCGTTTTGAGTCCGGTGTCTATGTGGTAATTAATTACCGTGCCAGTGTCTTTATTACGACTAGCCCGTCAGTGCAACTTTATAAACAAGCACAGATATGCAAAAATAATAAAGTGTTAAATAAACTTTGAGTTCGACTGTACTTAGCCAACACAATCAGCTGTCATTCAAGTCAGTGACCTCTCTGATCATGCTGTAACAACTTACCTACTAAATTTGTATCTTCAAATAATCACAGTTTTTGTCAATAACACGACTATTGATTGTTATCTGTAATCTCATTAACTACTATTAATGTCACTGACCTGTATATTATATGTAAAAAAAATATTAGGTTAAAACTGGTAGATTTTCCCCAATGCAATAATTTATCTTCACTCACAAAACGAATCGTATATTAATATGAGTCAGTTAAGGAATTTAATACCACGTTATTTAATATTTTTTTTGTCAATAATTAAGTAATTGAGCCACAAAATCTAACAACAAATACAGACGATATTATTTAACACGTCCACGCACGTTGTTACACGTTTCACCACTACTAACTACTAAGTTTTTTAAGAAGTTTTTGTTTATTTATATTGACTGGTGTATCGTGTATGGTACAAGTTACAGGAGGTTAGACATCCAGCCCACTCCAGTATTCTTTAGAGTAGATTTTGTATAAATAAACGAGTTAATTTAAATTACAGTCATCATTTTGGTGTAGATAAATTATAATAACTGCACCCCTACTCAAATGGCCAACTTTCTATTCGTTTGAACGCTACGCTTACTTTTAAAGCTTAAATATGAGCAATAGACGATTAAATCACATGTCGAAAACTTATATGAATCACAGACTTTGATGTATTGTCATGTACTGTATGGAATTGACAAGTTTACGGCACGTAATTTTATAGTTTACTGCCTATTTTAAAGATTTAATACTAAGCGTAGAAATTTAATACTAAACAAACGAATAGAATGTTGGCCATTTGAGTAGGGCCTCTGTACAGGTACAGTCTTGAGACGAAACAGTGAACGCGAGAACGCGAATTTACTATAGGATTTTTGATGTTTTAATTGGATTTTTAATCGATTTTTGCCTTTCCCGACGTTTTGGCACCATTGCGGCTGCCGTGGTCTAGCTTGGAGCTGTTATTTTGGTAAGTAGGTATATTTTTTTTTAGAAAATAGCTTAGATTCCTGACTGTTGAACTATACTTTTGACCAATGCAATTCAATGATTTTGCTGAAAACTCATTGAAACTTCAGAAAACAAATAAACTGTTTTGATTATCAAATTTCCGCCCATTACTTTTATCTTGAGCCACTCCCATAAAGCTATGTATGACTCGACCGTGTGACGTCACGCTTGGCGTTGTCTTCTCATGGCCTTGAATTAAGTATACGTAGCTGCCAGGTTCAAGATTTTGCTATCCTAAACTATCGTTTTCTCTCTTTCACTCGCATTGACTGTGAGCAGTACGTGTATCTTCGTCAGTTTTCGGAAGGTAGCGAAAACAGTTTGCATCATTCATGGTAGAGCTATATACAGGTGTCTCAGGCAAATCAACTTTACAAACCTTCATTTGTATGCAACAATCTGATTATGTCTGCGTGAACAGAACAGTAAATGTAACTTTCTGCATGTATGGGTCTCCAGCTTCCTCATAGGCTATAGAGCAATTCTAAGCTTGCCATATTTTAAAGCATTATAGGAGCAATCAAACTTCCAGACAAAATAATAGCAGCCGCCATAAGTTCGTTACCATGAATGGTTTTATGTGTGTGAGCTGGCGACACGTGTCTGCAGCTTACACATCGCGTTAAGGCAAACCAGTGAAGTTAGGGTTTTTAGACTAAACAGAAATTTAGAGCCTAATTGCAGCAATGAGATCCAAAAAAACTAACCTTCACACTCAAATACTGTTACTCAAATACTGAAACTACGAGCATAACACTGTGTGCGAGCTGGAGACACGTGTGTGCTTGCACAGCTGTATTTTCGTAATTATTTAAGGCGCTAAGAAGGGTCAAATCCCGATATTCAATTCAAATTATTAAAAGATTACGCGCGTGAAGCTATCATGGAAAAAATATAATGTACTTGAAATAATACACAATAGATTTAATTGAAAGCATTTGTAAAAATGTTACTACCTTTGATGTAAAAAAATATTCCGTGGACCCTGTTTCTGGTCCTATTTGCAAAATTTCTCGGAAACAGAACATTCGTTAATGTTAAAACCAACACATAAATCGGTGATGTTAATACCTTCAATCTTAATTAAACAGATTTTTTTTAACTGACTTGAAAGCGAAGAAATTTAATTAAAACATGTAAAAATTGAGAATTCGGTGCTAGTTCTCAACGCAACCTTCGCGTTGGAACGCGCACTGATTTGAACCCAAAGTGAGTAGAGTTAAGTTCGATTTCACACCATTACGGATTGACCCGCTCGGATTGAGGCATGATAAGCCTTAAGCCACGATTATATAATATGCCTCAAAATTCTCAACCAAACTGGAGCATTAGGCTCCAAATTTATCTTTAACTCGAAAAGTTTTTGAGTAAGGCCGGAATACCTTAAACTTAATTTTTTTGTTTTTTAGTCATTTCAGAACTGACAGACTTATGTTTACTCACTCTACGATTGAAAACTAAATGATGACACGGGTCTCTTACTGATGCCACAAATGACGTAAATATAATCTTAAAATTTTGACCGGAAGTGGAAGATTTTCTCAAGCTTCCGGCCAATTTTATTTGCGATAATCTTCTGATCCTCGCTAGCACAACTTTTCCGACTGTGTGCCATGCATTTCATCGTGATGTCACAATATGACGTAGGCAATACTGTCGTGGGCTCACGAGCAATCGGAAGCGGCTAATCGCGCCGTTGCCGTTCCGTGCGCTACACTATTGCAATCGAATTTTAACCTAAGAGCTAGTATTATTTTGATTCATTTTAATTTGCGCTCTCGATCGTTTCAATATTTCTGTACTGAGAATTTTAGTCTAGGAGGTAGGAGCCGTCTGATATAATGTAGTGGGCCACCTTTGGCCTTATGAGGTGTGAAAAGGCCAAGCACTATCCAGTTGTTCTAAAAAAAAAAAGGTAAGTGAAGAATTTTGAAACTTTCTTGCATTTCCAGAAGTTTCGGTACCTACTTATTTGTTTAAGGGCAATGCAATATTAAGGCTGCGTTCAGACGATTACGCACGATCCGACCTCAACCCGAACTCAACTCAAACGGATCCCACTCCTTGAAATACATCGCTGAAAATTTTGAGTTTTATGACACATTAATAAGGTCCGTTATATTTTGTCGATGCAACTGCACACGCCCCGCGCTCAACCCAAACTCAACTCAAACTCAACCCGAACACAACCCAAACTTAACTCAAACTCAACTCGAACTCAACTCAAACTCACCTGAATATTACATATGAGCTTAACCGAAGTACCGAATCAGGGAGCGGCGCGTCTCGACACCGCGCCGTTGACGACATCGTGACGTGGTCATGTGGACAGGCCCTGACGATATTGAAGATAATACCTACATATAATATACCCTTCTTGCAAAACCGATAATCTGCACTTTTTTGTCAAAATTTAAAAAAGTGCAATATAAGTACAACGTGTTGATGAATGAACCCAAAATGGGAAAACCATTTCTTCAGCTTTTACTTACAGAACAACTTTTACTAAAAGACCAACTCTGAAATCGCGAAAAAACTTAATTTGTGTTTATTGAGCGCCAAACCCACCACGTAGATTCGCCTGTGTGCAGTGTGTGTGTCGTGTCAGTCTGTGACGTAAGTATGTGACGTGTGCGTCCGTGAACTCTGTGACGGTGACGATATACATTATTATTACAAAACCTTATTGCAAACCGACACTTTTCGCGCTGTTTGTTATCAAGGAGTTCCGTTGGGCCTTCGCAGTTCAAGTCTAGTCCAGAACGTCCTTGACGAATAGATAGGTAAGTACTATTTGCAACAGCGTCGCCTAACCAGTTTGCAACAAAATTCGTGTATCGCCCCTGCACGAACTAAACGTATGTGACAGGCGGGCGCGGCGTGCAAGCATATGATTCTACTATGTATGATGCAAGCGATTTCAACCTTAGCAGTGGTTAAGCGACGCTGTTGCCCATGGCACCTAATTTGTTTTTGATTGTCATAAACCTAACAATATTTCAATCACTCTACATATACAATACAGTTTTAAAATCCAAACTCCAATGCCAATGAAATAAATATGGTATCATCCTTAAAGAGTCTTCTTTGAAACAAAAAAGAATCATTGAAGTCGGTTCACAAACAAAAAAGATAATAGTCCAACATCCGTTTGAATTCATATAAAGTGGTAAAGAAAATAACTATATTTTCAAGATTTCCTGAAAACTACTGAACCGATTTTAATATTAGATTTAAATATTAAAATCGGTTGGGAAGAAAGCAGATATTATAACGTTTGAATCATTTCAATCGGTTCAGCCGTCTTCGAGTAATCGGTGTACATACATATAAAAAAATATATGTATAAAATAAACGAATAGAAATAACCTCCTCCTTTTCAATTTTTGAAGTTGTTTTTAAAAGTTATTTAGTTTGATGATTCGAAGAAACTGTTTTTTTTTATTTTGAGTTCATTCATTAACAGGTTGTGTTCCTACCCACATAATATATAATGACAACGCCATACAAACACCCATTGCACACTATAGTTTATAATAAAACCAGTAAATATATAACCCAGTCTTTAGTGAGCCGTATGTAAATTCCCCTTACAATTTTCATAAAATGTTTCTCTCCATTAACAAAGGCACATTGTAGGCGCACTGCATTTAAAGTCAATTGCTCGTGCTGTGTTTATCCATTTGTGTTATTTACTTCCAGCGATTCATTAACATAATGTTTGTTTACACCAACTTCATTGTAGCTCGCCGGAGATCTTAAAAATTCGGAAATAATTATGTTAATTTTTGAGAAATATTTTGTTTATGTAGAGTGCTACTTTGTAAAATGAGGATTGTCTGTTAAATAAGAATTGGCATCAGGTTTTTCGAGGACAAAAAAAATATTTTGTTGTTCAAACGATCAAAGTTGTTTTCAGAGATGAAAGTGCCATGCCTATTATTTTTTGATTATCAGTCAATAAAAATGAAAAACCCTTCTGCTTTTTAGACAATGTCATATTTCGTAAAAGCGATAACAAACTTCGCAAAGTAAAAGTAAAATGTATAGCTTTATTAAACTATATTAAGTACAATTATATTTCTATATTTATTATAGATCTACTTATACATAAGCTTTTCAGAATGTCTACATCTCAAATAGTAAGCGTAAACGTATTAAATTTCAATTTTACTCATCTCATCGAAATTTCGTTATGGCTTTTACTTTGTCTACAAATCTTCAGTAAGAAAATCCTCCGTGATTATGCCAGGAATCATAATAACATTTTTTTTTTGTATATTACCTCTCAAATAATTAACCATCCTAGGTCTGGTCACCATCCTATGAATTCCTTATTCGCCATCAATGACTTAACGTTTCCATTGCTTAGCTGTTTTTAAAAGGCGCTAACAGATTGTCTCCACCTGGTAAAAAGTGAAGTAAGAACAAGTCTAGAGATGCAAAAACCAGTATTTAAAGCTTTGCCATGCTTTACGCCATTCATAAAGCAGTATACTCTTTATTGTGGGAAAGAAAAGACATGGTTAAGAATCTCCTTTAACGATGCTTTTGGCAATACGGTGGTATTCATCTGTTTCACATTGTCTAAGAATCTAATATTTATTAAATTTTAGATTTTTCGCATTCATAATGTTATTTTTATTTTAGGATAAATGAAATATTAGAAAAAATAAGTACTAGAAAATATCGACTCACCCATAGCACCTTAGACGGGACTTAGCCAGTAGCTATTTAATCGTGGATTAAGTAAATCTACTTCAACTAAATAATAGTTTCTGAAATCTTTTCCATACACGTTTTCATAGTCCTCAAGGCGACAATTTATAAAATCAGTTGACTACGTTGCAAAAGTAAAACATGAAAATTTAAGTGAGTGAAATATTGCTCGATATTTTTCTAAGTAAACAGTAAAATAAGTGGTGTGTGAAAACGCTTTATGAAGTCGAGAATATTCACTTCTAACGCTTGACTGGCTCAATGGATCAATGAAGCTTTATAATATGGTTTTTAGCGCTTATTCTATTTTTACACGACTGCCCAAAGCAAAAAGAGTGTATATATGTGTTCAGGGTTCATGTATGTTTGTGGGTATGTGAGTTTCTTTATTCCACCATAACTTCTAAATGCCTGAATTGATTTGGATAAATGGGGTATCGTTAGAATCCTTACAGCATCCCGAGTGACACTGGCTATATTTTTTTTAGAAAAAATCTATATGGGGACTGTACGACGCCATTTTCAAATGTGATAAAATATTTTTTTCTTCTATTATTACAATATGGGCATCAAATGAAAGGCCTTGATAAGCACATTACAAAACTATATAATATGTCACTAAAATGTGTAAAATAAAAATGAATAAATAAATAAAAAAATTAAAAACACGACTGCCCTGCCAAAAACGAACTAAAAAGTTAAACAACAAGTGTCATTGCAGTCCGACTGCAATGACACTTGTTGTTTAACTTTTTAGTTCGTTTTTGGCAGGGCAGTCGTGTTTTTTAGTGGTTTTGATTGAGAATGGTTGATACAAGTACAAGAAATAATAATAGCAAGAATATTGAATATAACAGAATACATTGTATGGGTTATACATATAATTACACTTATTTATTCTAAGGCTACGACTTTTCACCATACTCTTGTTTCAATGGTGGTGTTTCCTATCTAAATGCAGGTACATTTCTATGAAACAGGCTTTCAAGGATTCTCTTTAAAAAAAATAAGAGTTGTGAATGAGGAAAGTAAGTACTTACTAGTTTTTAAAGGTGCATTTTTAATCTAAAATCTAAAATATAAGTTAAGAGACTATTATCTAAATGCTACGAAATGTACCTAACTCGCTCCAATAATTATACATATTATGTCACCTAAATATTAATTTATTTATTAATCTAATAGCATTGTTATAGGGGAGGTCAGCTCAGCGCGGCCACCTTAACTTTGACTTTAAAAAAATGCTGTTAAAAAACAGAATTTGGAAATGTATTTTATACCAATAGATAGGGAATTTATTAAACTTTAATATCGTGTAATCGCATACCGTAAAAACTTTAATAGTTTCTTTTAATTTGTAAATTACGAAAACTTGTCAAAAAACCGCTTTGCCCAAGTGAGCGCCTAAAGCGGCCATGGGGGTAAGGGCAAAGTGGTCATTCCAAAAGATTACAAGAAATTCATTTAAAGTTGAAAAACATCGTGCTTAAAAAAACAAGAAGACCAAAAATAAATTAAATAAAACGATACTAATGAAAAAAAAATGTTCTTAAGTTTCAAATGAGACATTTATTATTACAGTCTTAAAATCTTCGAATACTTCCTAAATTTATTTTTAATTATTATATTAATAATTATTTTAGTTATGTTACAGGTACGCACCAATTTTCTCATACTTATCTACCAACAGTTCTTCTACTTAAATTAAAATATTCAACAGCTAGGCAAAGCACTTGGTCACTTTGCCCGGACCGCTTTGCCTTTTTCCACCGTTTTGTTTTAAAAATTAACTGTGCTCATAACATTTGTCTCATGTCGGAACCAATGTTACATAAACAAAGCCAAATAGATAAGCAATAATAGACGTTAAATAAAAACATTGAGTTTTATAGAGTTTTGATCAAAACAGATTGAGTTTACCCTGGATTTTCTTAACAAAATGAACAAAAATCTTTCGCATGTTGCCGCGGCCACATGCTGGTTCCGACCCCTACCAAATGGCTGCTCGGGACGGGGCGGTAGGTTTGCTGCATATCAGAACATAAAACATTGTACTATCGTTATAAGTTGCCGAGAAATGAGGCATGGCCGCTTTGCCTCCTATGGCCGCATTGAGCTGACCTCCCCTAAACCTTCGTGGTTTCTTAATGTTATTATTAAGTGGAAAATTGTAACTTAGTTTTTAAAATTGGTAATTAAATAAAAAAAAATATATTATCCATGCTTTTTCTGTGATTTTATGAAGAAAAAGAAAGTTTAGTCTGGTACTATTATGTGTTCTGTGGTTGTATGTTAAAGCGCGTGATCCTCATTGGCCGGACCACATTTTTAGTACCCAGATGGTTTAGTTCCACATAGTTGCTACCTGAAGTCTACCTTCACAGGAATATATCATAATTAATAGTACCTCAACAAATAAGGAAATATTTAACAAATAAAGTGGTCCGGCCGCAGAGCAATGCTCTCTGGCCGCACCAACTCAAATTTTAAAAAGTGTGATACATTTTCAAGAAATTTATATCGCAGTAAAACCTACCTAAATAATACCTTCCACACGACAAGTTTCGTAAAATAAAACTCATTGGCTTAGAAGTTACAAGCCGTAGTTTGTGGTCCGGCTGGGAAGCATTCTCTGCAGCAGTTCAATATCGTAAGTGTGATACATTTTCAAGAAAGTGATATCACAATAAAAGCTACCTAAATAGTACCCTCCACACGACAAGTTTCGTAAAATAAAACTCATTAGCTTAGAAGATACAAGCCCTAGTTTGTGGTCCTGCTGGGAACCATTCTCTGCAGCAGGTCAATATCGTAAGTGTGATACATTTTCGAGAAAGTGATATCCCAATAAAAGCTACCTAAATAGTAGCTGCCACACGACAAGTTTCGTAAAATAAAACTCATTGGCTTAGAAGTTACTAGCCGTAATTTGTGGTCCGGCTGGAGAGCATTCTCTCCGGCAGGTCAATATCGTAAGTGTGATACATTTTCAAGAAAGTGATATCACAATAATAGCTACCTAAATAGTACCTTTCACACGACAAGTTTCGTAAAATAAAACTCCTTAGCTTAGAAGATACAAGCCCTAGTTTGTGCTCGGGCTAGAGAATATTGCTCTTTTATTTCATCAAACTATTAATTTGTATAATTAAGCTCAAAGTATTTAATCCGACTAGGAAGGACTACTTTTCAGCGAATGGAAGCAACTTTCGCAAGGGTCGGTCATGGGATGGGTGACCAAAAAACTGTGCTTCGGAAGGAACGTTAAGCCGTTGGTCCTGGCTGCATTTGCAGTCGTTAATATACACCAATCCGCATTGTGCCCGCGTGGTGGGTTATAGACCATTCTCCTTATCCGCCCATAAGGAAGGCCTGTGCCCCAGCAGTGGGGTCATTAAAATGGCTAATGGTCAAATGTGAAAGTGTATTTGTTCATTTGTTTGTTCCGCTTTCACGTCTTAACTATTCAACCGATCATAATAAAAAGTTTAGAATTTGGCATAAGTAGAATCTGGAATTTTATAGAATATGGCGTTCTTAACTCATCTGGTATTTGTAGAATCTGGTGTTATGTAATTTCTGGAATTAATAGATATTTTATAATTATATGACGAACATTTACCTTTTTTAGACAAAAGATAATACAAGTGTTCACACAGAGTCCCACGACATCGCAAAGTCGCAGGCGGCTACTAGTATTTTATAAACTTAAACAACTTCTTACAAAAAATAAATAAACAATAATTATTTTACGTTGTTTACGTACTTATCTTATAACATTGATATAATAAAACTAACAAAAAAAACAAAACAATTAAATTAAGAAGCATAAGTAGCTATACTGAAAAAATCATCAATAATAATGACTTTTCTATCCTGATTAAAGTTTTCCTAAGGATTTTCTCGAATGTCCACGCGAATGAAGTCCCCACTGCTGTAAAGAACTGTAAAGCAGATGGGCCATAACCCACCATGCGGGCCCTATGCAGATTGGTGTGTGTTAACGACTGCAAATGCAGCCAGGACCAACGGCTTAACGTTCCTTCCGAAGCACAGTTTTTTGGTCACCAATCCCATGACCGACCCTTGCGAAAGTTGCTTCCATTCACTGAAAAGTAGTACTTCCTAGCCGGATTAAATACTTTGAGCTTAATTATACAAATTAATAGTTTAATGAAATAAAAGAGCAATATTCCCTAGCCTGAGCACAAACTAGGGCTTGTATCTTCTATGCCAATGAGTTTTATTTTACGAAACTTGTCGTGTGAAAGGTACTATTTAGGTAGCTTTTATTGGGATATCACTTTCTTGAAAATGTATCACACTTACAATATTGACCTGCTGCAGAGAATGCTCTCCAGCCGGACCACAAATTACGGCTAGTAACTTCTAAACCAATGAGTTTTATTTTACGAAACTTATCGTTTGGAAGGTACTATTTAGGTATCTTTTATTGGGATATCACTTTCTTGAAAATGTATCACACTTACAATATTGACCTGCTGCAGAGAATGCTCTCCAGCCGGACCACAAATTACGGCTAGTAACTTCTAAACCAATGAGTTTTATTTTACGAAACTTATCGTTTGGAAGGTACTATTTAGGTATCTTTTATTGGGATATCACTTTCTTGAAAATGTATCACACTTACGATATTGACCTGCTGCAGAGAATGCTTCCCAGCCGGACCACGAACTAGGGCTTGTATCTTCTAAGCCAATGAGTTTTATTTTACGAAACTTGTCGTGTGGAAGGTACTATTTAGGTAGCTTTTATTGAGATATCACTTTCTTGAAAATGTATCACACTTACGATATTGACCTGCTGCAGAGAATGCTTCCCAGCCGGACCACAAACTACGGCTTGTAACTTCTAAGCCAATGAGTTTTATTTTACGAAACTTGTCGTGTGGAAGGTACTATTTAGGTAGGTTTTACTGCGATATAAAGTTCTTGAAAATGTATCACACTTTTTAAAATTTGAGTTGGTGCGGCCAGAGAGCATTGCTCTGCAGCCGGACCACTTTATTTGTTAAATATTTCCTTATCTGTTGAGGTACTATTAATTATGATATATTCCTGTGAAGGTAGACTTCAGGTAGCAACTATGTGGAACTAAACTATCTGGGTACTTAAATGTGGTCCGGCCACTGAGGATCACGCTGTTAAAGCGCTTATATTGGTTCACTAGCGCCGCCAATACATTTATTTTTATTACTCGTCGACCAAGTCAATATCAAAAAACCGGCCAAGTGCGAGTCGGACTCACGCACCAAGGGTTCTGTACCAAAAAACGGCAAAAAAATCACGTTTGTTGTATGGAAGCCTCCATAAATATATATTTTATTCTGTTTTTAGCGTTTGTTGTTATAGTGGCAACAGAAATACATCATATGTGAAAATTTCAACTGTCTACCTGTTGTCGTTATTAATATCGAGCAAAAAACGGCAAAACACACGTTTGTTGTATAGAAGCCTCCATAAATATATATTTTATTCTGTATTTAGTATTTGTTGTTATAGCGGCAACAGAAATACATCATATGTGAAAATTTCAACTGTCTAGCTATCACGGTTCATGAGATATAGCCTGGTGACAGACAGACAGACAGACGGACAGCGGAGTCTTAGTAATAGGGTGCTGTTTTTACCCTTTGGGTACGGAACCCTAAAAAAGGAAACAACCATGCCCTCTTAAATTGTCTCTAATATTTTTTGAATAATTCTTTAATATTTTTCATTCTTTGTACTAGTTTTAAAATGCTCTTTTGGTTTAACATACATACATACATACATACATACACTCACGCCTGTTTCCCATGGGGGTAGGCAGAGACTATGGATCGCCACCTGCTACGATCCTTGCACACTTCTTTCGCTTCATTCATATCCATCAATCTTTTCATACATGCCCTGCGGTTTTTGTCACTGCGTACACCAGCCTTTTTTATAATAACCTCTATTTGGTCCGCGTAGGTTTTTCTGGGACGCCCTCGTGCAATCGTTCCTTCCACATTCGCACAGTATATCTCTTTCGTGATTCGCCTTTCATTCATCCTCTCTAAGTGACCAAACCACTGGAGCATTCCTTTCTCAATTCTTGTCACTATATCATCTTTCAGACCACACCTTTTGCGAATCACCTCATTGCTCACTCTATCACTCAGTTTTACTCCACATATTTTCCTCAACGATCGCATCTCTACCGCATTTATTCTGCTTTCATTCTTCTTCTGCCATACCCAAGATTCACTTCCATACATCAGTGTCGGTACCAGCACTCCGTTATGAATAGCCATTCGCGCCTTTGCAGAAACGGTTTTTTTTTTTTTTTTGGTTTAAATAAACTTTAAAACTTACAGAAAGAATGAAAACTGTTGAAGAGTTATTAAAAAAATATTAAGAAACAATTTAAGAGGTGTGATGTATTTCTGTTGCCGCTATAACAACAAATACTAAAATCCGAATAAAAATAATATTTAAGGGGGGCTCCCATACAACAAACGTGTTTTTTTTGCCGTTTTTTGGTACGGAACCCTTCGTGCGCGAGTCCGACTCGCACTTGGCCGGTTTGTTTAGGGTTCCGTACCCAAAGGGTAAAAACGGGACCCTATTACTAAGACTCCGCTGTCCGTCTGTCTGTCTGTCTGTCACCAGGCTGTATCTCATGAACCGTGATAGCTAAAGAGCTGAAATTTTCACAGATGATGTATTTCTGTTGCCGCTATAACAACAAATACTAAAAACAGAATAAAATAAATATTTAAGGGGGGCTCCCATACAACAAATTGTTTTTATTTGCCGTTTTTTGCTTTAAATTAATAACGACAACAGGTAGACAGTTGAAATTTTCACAGATGATGTATTTCTGTTGTCGCTATAATAAAAAAAATACTAAAATCAAAATAAAATAAATATTTAAGGGGGCTCTCATACAACAAACGTGTTTGTTTTGCCGTTTTTGGTACGGAACCCTTCGTGCGTGAGTCCGACTCGCACTTGGCCGGTTTTTAATATTGTGATATTATCCATGCTTTCTCTGTGATTTTATAAAGAAAAGTAATTAGTATACTTGTACATGTGTTCTGTGGTAGGCGGTTCTGAATTCTGATATACCTGTAGATAGCATCTATTTGTGCATAATTCTATCACTTGTCTTATAGCACAGTGACCTGGGACCCAAGTCTGATATTGTTAAGTCATAATCGTGTTTCAATTGTGTTTCTGTTTTGGGTTTAAGGATCAAAAAGCATTACAATTTAAACACGATTGAAATACGATTATGACGTTAACAATAGCAGACTCGGGCTGCTGCTCCCTCAGGACCGGTGCAACACATGTACCTACTTATTAGTGCACGTGTCTTCACGGCGGGCGTATAATGCCAACAACATTCGAAGGACGTGACGTCATTGCAACATTTGCAACACAATATCGATACTTCGCGGCTCAAAGGGCGTAATCACCAAAACACGACTTTTCAGTAGAGCCAAAAAACTAAAATTTAAATTTTGTTTTTTCCATAACTTTTTTGTTATTGAACCTATAAATATGATTCTTACACCGAAAGTCGTAAATTTTTGTGGTGCATAATATTAAAACATAACGTTTTAAGAAATATTTATAATTTAAAAGTTAGCTGGTGAATACGCCTCACAAAATCAAACATGTATGTCTTTTATGCCCCATAAAATGACTGCTGCGTTAGTAACGCTGTCTTTTATGCCCCCTAAAATGACTGCTGCTTTAGTAACGCAGGGTCTAACTACCAACTTTCGAAATTAAAACTTTAGTTTTTATCGTTCTGTTACCAGTTAATATTTTTTTTGGGTTTATAATACAATACTTACAACTGTTTTTAGTAGAATAGGTCAATTTGGGAGCCGTTAGTCCATCAGAGGCTTGTATTCTATACTGATATTTATAACTAGGAAAGATTTTTATTTTTGGATTTTTGTGATGACAGTAAATTAACTATTTTATAATTAGTTACTAGAAGAATGATAAGAGTAAAAGGCTACTAAACTTTTTCAAATGCAAAACACTCTTGATTGTTGGGAAGTCCTGAAGAAGGTCATAAAAAATAAGATTAATTAATTGGAACTACAAATTATTTATTTATTAGTTGCTACACAGTAACTAACTTTAAGCTACAAAATACAAACAGAGGTTTAACTAACCATAATCTACAAAATTTGCAAAGGCACATTACAGCAATGATTGTGGCTTTAAAATTAACCCGATTTAGATTGCTCAAGTACAGTGTCGAGACAACTAGTTTTAGAGGGCCTTAAATGGGTTATAACTAAACTTTTCAATATAAAATCTGTTAACACCACTCCATTAACACAATCATACTTACCCACTGTACTTGATAAAAGCAAATCAGCCATAACAAAGCTCTTATGTTTTAAGGCAGAGGTGCCCAAACGGTCGATCGCGAGAGGTTTTAAGGTCGATCGCCAAGGATAAGAGATTTGACATTTTGCACCCAATGTAGCTTTACTTATGAATTTTTTTTTCTTCTAAAATATTTAATTGGTTAAATGGTCAAAATGTCGATCTCTTAGTCATAAATTTTTGCCAAGTCGATCTTGCACCCCTGTTTTAAGGTTACGAATGTTGAACGTATAGAGAAAATCAAATTAAAGAGTAAATCAAATTATCATTTAACAACTGTCCTAATCGTCATTGTTAATTCAAAGATTCATGGTCTGTGTTCTCTTCGCCATCTTCGTCATCTGTTTCTGGTAAAATGTCATGGACAGTTGCAGCAGAAGGAAGGTTACGATATTCGGTGTGGTAAGTTTTAGGTATAATGTTGTCACAAAGCCGTAAAAGATCCTTATATTTCGCAGCCGATATGGGTAATCTGGCTGAGTATAAATACCTAGAAATAGAGAGTAAGGAACTAGGGCTGGCAGTGAATAAACAGAAAACCAAACTAATGGTGGTAGATCGCGCTGGCAAATTGACAGGTGCCCACGAATGTATCCAGGGAATCGACAAGGTGGAGAATTTCATCTATTTGGGAGCTCAAATAAACAGTGATGGCAGCAGTGTTCCAGAGATCAAGCGCCGCATTGCTATGGCCAAAGACGCGATAACACGTCTTCAAGTCATCTGGAAAAACCGTAGCCTAGGTCTTCGTACTAAAATGCGCTTAGTGAGAGCTCTGGTCTTTCCCATCTTTATGTATGGAGTGGAAACATGGACCATACTAGCCAGAGAGAGACATAGAATAGATGCATTCGAGATGTGGTGTTGGAGGCGAATGCTTGGGATACCCTGGACGGCCAAACGCACAAATGGATCTATCCTAAAACAATTAAATGTCAAGACTCGGCTGTCCAGTATCTGCTTACATCGCGTACTCTCATACTTTGGCCACATAATGCGAAGAGGAGATGAAAGTCTCGAAAAGCTGGTCGTGGTTGGTGGAATAGAAGGCAAGAGAGCCCGAGGTCGTTCGCCAACCAGATGGTCTGACCAAGTAAGAGTAGCAACCTCCTCAAGCAAATTCCATCAAGCAGTGAGAGCAACCATGGACCGAGACCGATGGAGAGAAATCGTAAAAGCAGTCGGTGATCACGATCCTCAGTTATGAGGGAACGATTAAGAGAGAGAGGCTGAGTATAAAGGTTTTACTGTGAAATTAGGCATTTGAAAGTCATCAGGCTGACGAACATTATTTATGTCATTCTTTGCATTTTGATTTGATTTTTCTTTGCCTTTACCTTTTCCTTTCGCTTTCTTCGTCTGCTGTTGCTGAAATAATTTGACATTGAGTTCTTCTGCGTCTTTTTTCATTGAATATTTTATCTGGATGGTACCTGTATTTTTCTTCTTGAATGTTGCAATCTTTAAATTCTTGATCTGAATATTGTTCAGTGTAGTTTTTGTGAATGTTTGATTAGCTATGTCTCCTAGATCAATAAAATCTGAATGATCAAGAACATGCACTTTGTAGGGTGCAGGTTTTTTCGAGTTGACTCAAAGTAAGTTGCCCTTCCAGTGCCCATAGAGCACTTCGTGATAAAATTTGTATTACCACTAAGCTTTTCAAAGTAAAAAAAAATACAAAGATGTTAGATAAATTATTAACATGCGCACTTCGTACGGTGTTTGATTTGAAACTAATCGACTGACCAGTGACCATACGTGGGCGTAAACCCCGCGACCCGCACCGCCCCGCTGCTATCCCGCGCGTTATGTGTCCTGTCAATTCCATTTCACTCTATGCGTTGTAGTTGCAAGATAACTATAATTGGGCGTAAAATCATAACTTAGTTTCGAATATTAAAGAATTATGGGAGTAAATACCGTTTTATTTGTATCAAATCAAACTGATTGGGGCGTAACATTCTATCAATTTCAAAACACAAAAACACCTTGGGTGTAAACACCAACGTTAACATAAAATTTAATAAATCTTGGGGCGTACATTCTATAAGACCTAAGTCATGCGGATATACGCCCTACAATTTTATTTGATAGTGTCGTTTACGTCCAATACTTTGATCATGCCTAATAATAATTGCTTTTACGTCCTAAAATAAAAAAAAACAGTATTACAAGCATTGAAATTTGGGGTCGTATTTACCTTTGTTTTCAGAATTTGAGAACTTTAAAAATACAGTTCGATAGCGCAGAAAAAACTGAATAAGATGGCATTCAAAACTCATTTTGGCCAAATTGGTGGTTACGCCCTTTGAGCCGCGAAGTATCGATATAGTCTGTTCGCCGAGCGTAAATAGCGACTGTCGGATAATTATCGTGAACTGTATGAAAGGCTTTTACTTTACTTTCTTGCAATTTTTTAATACTTGCATTTCCACCTTTTATTTAAGCTTCATTAATGTAGACTATTTAAGTAATTTTCGGTACTCATGTCTCAAAATTTTACAAATAAACATATTCCGTGTTATTACAAAAGATTTTTAAACACTGTTTAACTAAACACATGTTTAAATGTGATGCTGTCACTTTTTTGACAATATTATTTGACAGAGACAGCATCACATTTAAACAGTGTTTAGTTAAACAGGTGTTGAACAATCTTTTGTAATAACACCGCTTGTGATTATTGTACTGACTGTTTCGTACTAAAATAAAAAGAAAAAGAAAATCTCAGCGGAAAGACTATAGTCTGTACAAACAAACTGTTCATTTACCCTTGTCAGTGGACAGGGGTGAATGAACACCTAGTATATAGGTAGTTAGACTTATGAGAGAATTCATTAACATGAACGTTAAAATGGGTGACTCAAATCGTACTCTTTTTCCATTATTTTACCAGACATAGGTACTTAGTAGGTATCGAAAATTAAATCCGTATTAATTTTCTTAAACGCGTCATCCCATAAAGCTTGTCATCTCCGTCCAATCTCTCCAATTAGAAGCTTTTTCTCCAAGAACCGCAATCTCCGAAGAGTCTTTCGTTAAGAAGTTCGAGTCATCAAAACGCAATTATAATTCGTTCAATTTAAGCTGCGGTTTTATAGCATTTCATCAAATTGGTTGAAAAGATGTTGATTATTCTATATCCTAGACTACAACACCGAAACCGACACCAACGGACATTCTCCAGACAGTCCTGTCCCTCTTGATACTCGTAATAGATCGACTCGAAAAGATCACGAGAGTATCATAACACTGATATGATACTCTCGTGTCACTAAAGGCACATTTGAAATTTTTCATATTCCTAAGAGACACTCATTAGTCTTGATGACACTCCTGATACTATTGCAACTTACACTGACACTCTTGAAACTTTCTACACTGACACTCAAGTCACACTTGACTCTCTGAAAACACTGACACTACTTACTCTCTAGACACAGCTGCCCCCCTAGCTTGACCACCGAAACGGGTTGATATAGCGATTTATCACGCTTAGCTGTCAAAAGACAATGGATTTTGACAGTTGAGTGTCGATAATATATATCGTGTATCGGTGGTCATGCTAAGGGGGGCTGACTCCTGACGCTAATACTGATAATGATTACGACTTTTAAATAACCGAAACTAGAAGAATAATAGAGAAACCAACAAAAAATACGCATTTGCAGAGTACTTAGTCGAATGAACATTCGCAATTTTATTTTAGTGAAAAACGACTCGGAAGTGGATACCATGTATATTAATTTAACATAAAACAACTGTGGGCATGCACTGAAAAACGTTTTCACGAAAATACGCGAAATGAATTATTACATAACGTTATTAGCTAATTTACTTTAGCGCGCGATTCCATTCGTACCGTTTATTTCCCCAGTGATATTAGCGAGTTTCACGATATGGACACCGGTCATGTTCACTGTAATTTCATTGGGTGCAACGTTTATTCAAAAATAAACCTTGTGGTTATGCCGCTGAAGTATAAGTATTACTGAGTTAAGGCTGTGCACACATTTTGTTTTGCTACAATCTTATTTAAAGTTTAAGTTATTAAGTTGAAAGGTAATTTTGAAAACGTTTACTTACGTTTGAATTATGTTTTACGTTAAATTACATTTGGAGTCATTAAAACCAAATCTAAATTAAAATTAGCCTTTTCGAACATGAAAGTAAATTATGTTACCTGGATCATAAGGCGTTTTTTTCTTTTTTACTTAAAAGGTAGGTACAAATAAAATTCGTACCTATTTACAGATACAAAAAGTAATTCATTTGATTCTATCTAATAAAATGTATACAGGGTTATTTGTAAAACACCAACAACCACGCAGGAGTGATAACAACGTTTGTTCTACGACTTTCCGAAAAAGACAAAAAAAAATATCGACTACACAACTCAATCGGGTATTTTTTCTTTGTTTTTTCTTTTCTGAAAGTCGTAGAACAAACGTTTTTGTTTATGATGTAGTAATCTACTCCTGCGAGGTTATTGGTGTTTAACAAATAACCCTGTATAATTTTTATATGAGATAAAATCAAATGATTTTTAGTCGAATTTATGATACTCTTTGGGTAAATTACATTCTCTGTTTTTTGGGCAGTAGTAGTGTAAAAGTAACAAACACTTTCTGATACAGGTTACAGAATTGTTTTCACGTTCACAAAGGCTAATTTTGATTTAGATTAGGTTTTAGTGACTCCAAATGTAATTCAAAGAAATCAATTTTTGATTTGAACGTCAACGTAATAATTAATTAATATAGTGTTGCGTTTTATACTTCACGTCTGCATTTCAACTTAAATAAGTAATATAACACTGCCTAATAACTTTTCACCAACACGTTCACTTTCTTCACCACCTCTTTAACCGATATTATTTTCTTTCATTGCCCGAAAAATGTAGTAACTGATATACCCAAAAGGTTTTGTCTTTTTACTATGCTAACCTTTACTAATTTTTATACTATGCTTTAGTTATACCATAGTATAAAAATTTGTACTAGCGTAGTTATACCATAAACTGCTGCTGCAATGTGCCACCACCCTAATATTTCCGATTGCAAACCCCGTAGCGTATCGTAACGCTATTTGCTACGCCGCCGTAGCGTTACATTCTACGTCACTCTCTATTACGGAGCCTCGACGGATTCATTCCAAAATTAATAATATTTGTATGCCTTTTGATAAAATGACAATAGTACATTATGACACAACGACGTTTTTTAACACACTTGCGAGGAATGCAAGAATATTTTGCGAACAACAGGGTTAGTGAGCATCAGTGGCGAGGGGTGAAATTGTGGCTAAGGTAAGCCGTTCCACAAAAATGTTATGATCTGCATAGTGGATCGGTGGGGTGGGATTTTTAAAAGGTAAGCCGATGGGAATCGGCTTGTATGGACCATTCGCCACTGGTGAGCATACATCCTACCTCAAAATATAATTTTAAGTGATAAAATGCAAATATTTTAATATTTTATAACAAAATATTATGTATAATGAATAATTTGATAATAATAAATATTTGTTTGACTTAATTATAAGGATTTACACGTTTATTTATTCCAAAAATGTATATGCATTTTTAGCGGCATAAAACCTCTTTGTTGTTACTAAAAAAATAACTGTATTACCCGGTTAAATTGGGAATGCTCTGTTTACTCGCATATAACTTGCAGTGAGGTACCTATTTAACTTTGTAGAGATAATTCTATAAATATTATTGCACGCGTTTGCATAGCTTGGTTTAAGGCCCTAAAAGCGATGTATGCTCACTTTACGAGCAAGTGTGTTAAAATATGTTTGTTGCAGTTTCGGACCTCCATATTGCAATGCAAATCGAACCTCTGCTCATGTATGTTTAGATGATTGAATGTTTGATACTTATTCTATACTTTTATCCTGGTTTACGGTTCACTAAAGATTTTCTTGAAGGCAGACGGGGGGAAACTAATCGAAATACTAAGCAAAATTAAGGTAGGTATGGTATGCCTCAAAAGTAGCTGAACAATTATTTTATATAAACTTTTATATATTTTTTGTGTGGACGCAAATATTATCGTGGCAACATGGTAGGTAGGTACCTAGTTAATGTCCAGTTTCTTTTGAATTTATATTTACAAAATTGTTTTGGTCTATAAGTTGACTTTTAGAACACTGTAGTAAAAGTCGAATTATATACCAAAACAATATTGTAGAGTAAGCTATGTTATTCATAAGAATTATTGGTTACAGTCTAGTTATTAGAACCCCTGCACTTTACTGTTGTTTATCACGCAATAGATTTTGTAAAAATTTCTGTGACACTTTTTTTCTGAGTCTGGAATCATATTTTGACGAGAAATGGGGGACGTCATGTTGTAGCTTTCTTAAATTCTTACATTTCTAAAAGTTACCTATGATAAATAGTTCCAACTCCTGGCGACTTTAGTCATTTTTCTTCTTCAGAATTTATCTCGAGTTGAGCTTAGTATGTGCCAGACATTCGTAGTAGAGTTGAAAGGTAAAATCACTCGCAAACATGTTGTTGACGTCCCCGCAAGTTTCTTAGATTGCTTGTTTTGACGGGAAATTATTTAAAAAGTTTTAAGTCAAAGTCCACATTGATCGTAGAAACTTTACTTTTTTTTTAACAATTTTTGGATTTTGTTAAAAAAAAATCCAAATATTCAATGCAAGTTCTGCTAATTGTAGACTCGAGTCTACAAGTAGCAGAACTTGCCACCTTCCATTAAAATCGTTTTAGACGATTTTTTTCTCAGTTAGGTCTTAGGCAGCCATTACACGCTCATGCGAGCGTCATGCAATTCCATCGGTCCTGAATTACGTTTACTGTGACTGACAAATAACCCACCGTGTAATGTAGTGACTGATGGTTGCATGAAGTTTATTTCTTCTTTCCATCAGTCAGTCAGTCAAACGTAATTCACGACTGATGGAATTTAACTGACGCTTGCATGAGCATGTAATGGCCCTCTTATATTTTATAAATTGTTGAAAGCAGCGCAGCAATGAATGTCAACGACCAAAACGTTTTCCCGAATTCACGACGGAAAATTTCTAAATCGATACCATAACAAGACACTACGTTTAACAAAAAATCAAAAATACTTCGCAATAAAATATGAAAATGAAAAATCCTTTCTATCGTAAAAAACTGTTTTCAATAAAATTCGCAACATAATATTCCAATCAACGGAAACTCTCTTTGACCAAACTCAAATGGGCTGTGTTCAATTAAGTGAAAATTGTTCAACCCTTTCCGTACTGGCGAACGTCATTATGGACGCATTTATTTGAGTTTGCGAAGCGACTGGTTATTATTACAGAAAGTCCACAGTTTGCTCTGTTCACTGGACGGTGGCGGAGTGTGGTACAAACACAAGTCTTTAGCTACAGAGTTTTATTATAAGTTACCTTCATGAATAAAAAAAAATCACCCATTTCGAAATATCTTCAAAATTAGAAGCGCCATGTTGCCTCGAAAAATAAAAGAATACCTACCAAACAGCACTTAGAACTTACTGCTTTTAAAACCTCGAGGCGACATCAATTAGATGAATTTTTAAAAAACATACAATTTGTGCTTTCTAACGAACAAACGTGAAGTCTACAGGCACTGAGCCACAGTGTTAACGATTGACCATTAGCCATTATTAATGTAGGTACCTAGTCCCCACTGCTGGGGCACAGGCCTTCCTTATGGATGGATTGAGAACAGGCCATAAAAAGCGGATTAGTGGGTGCAAACGACTTCAAATGAAGTTGGGACCAACAACAGCTTCACCTGCCTTCCGCAGCACGGAGGAACTCGAGATAAAAAAAATTGGTCACACATCCCATGATCGATCCTTGTAAAATATGCTTAACCTCCACAATCGCAGGGACAAGCGCTAAACCACTGGTGCTACTGAGCTCCTCAATGATTTTAGTCTTTCATGAATTTCACAACGTACACACGACGGCATCTCAGACTATACATGTCGACCTTGAGACGCCTTTATACCCTCCCTACATAGGTAATAAAAGTTGTTTTCGCAGTTTAGCTGTATAACCTGACGTGCTGTTGTGCGTACTTAGTGCTAAATATGTATAAGAATTAATTTGTGTCTGGGACATGATATTTTGATCCTATGATCCTAGAGTCTTCGCATCGGGGGATCAAAAGTAAAAATAATCGGGCTATAAGGGGGTCACTTTTCACTACCGCTTTACCAAACGGTACCACCAATAAAAAAGTTTCATTAGCTGATACCTACCTTAATTTTAAGATTAAAAATAACCTTAAAAAAAGGTCTGAATATTAAAACAAGCGTGACGTCACGGCCCGGTAGCACTTAATTTGAGCCGGAGAAGCGACAGGTTATTACTGAAACTCAGTGTTTTGCGCTGCTCATGTTGGGTTGTGGTGCAAACATGAGTGAAAGGCGTTTTTTTATTCTAGTGCGGCTGACTTATTTTTATGAACAACTAGCGACTGCCCGCGACTACGTCTGCGTGAACAGTTTTTTCGCTATTCCTTTAGGAACTATACGTTTTTTTCTGCATGAAAAGTACCCTATGTCCTTTTCTGTAGCCCTGACAACGTGTATGCAAAATTTCATGATGATCGGTTCAGTAGTTAGGACGTGAAGACGTAACAAACAAGCAAACGGACTTTCGCTTTTATAATATTAGTAAGTATAAGGATAAACCAAAGCTTAACATAATATCAATCACCATGTTTTTTTATCAAATGTTTATGTATCTAGCTAGTGTATGAATCAAAATCAGCTTATTGCTACTCTGTCAATTCTAAAGTATTATTAAATCATTAATAAAAAAATCGGACTAAAAACATTAAAACGGACTAAAAAGTAAAAAATAATTTCTTCTGTACATATTTATAACCCTACCTACATAAATTTTAAACCTAAAAACGTGGGGCGCATTTTGTAAAATTTATCATCCATATTGTCTTTAGCATGCGCCCCACGTTTTTAGGTTTAAAATTTCTGTAGGTAGGGTTATAAATATGTACAGAAGAAATTATTTTTTACTTTTTAGTCCGTTTTAATGTTATTAGTCCGATTTTTTTTGTAATAATTTAGTCCGTTTTAAAAACGTGTTTTTAAAAAAAGTTTTTTTTTCAGTAAATTATTATTTTCTGCTTTTAAGTTAACAAGCTAAGACTAAAAATATACCATCTCCTATCGGAGCACTTGTCAAGACGATTCAAACGAGCCCAAACTCGATGGGGTTGCATGGTTTTATTCTAGAGTTTCTATGGCTTTCCTCCGGCTCCATCATCAGATCCCCGGACACTATTTCCCATCAAACTACTCGTCAAGACGATTCAAACGAGCCCAATCTCGATGGGGTAGCATGGTTTTATTAAAGAGTTCCTGTGTCCTACTTCCGGCTCCATCATCAGACCCTGGAAACTATTTCCCAACAAAAAACTCGTCAAGACGATTCAAACGAGCCCAAATTTGATGGGGTTGCATGGTTATATTCTAGAGTTTCTATGGCTTTCCTCCGGCTCCATCATCAGATCCTCGGACACTATTTCCCATCAAACTACTCGTCAAGACGATTCAAACGAGCCCAATCTCGATGGGGTAGCATGGTTTTATTAAAGAGTTCCTGTGTCCTACTTCCGGCTCCATCATCAGACCCTGGAAACTATTTCCCAAGAAAGAACTCGTCAAGACGATTCAAACGAGCCCAAATTTGATGGGTTTGCATGGTTTCAATATTGAGTTCCTATGGCACGGCCTTTCGGCTTCATCATCAGACCCTGAATCTCGTCTTCCATTAGAGTACTCGTCAAGACGATTCTAACGAGCCCAAACACGATGGGCTTATATGGTTTCATCATAGAGTTCCTGTGGCCTTCTTCCGGCTTCATCTTCAGATCAGCTCGATGACACCATAATAACGCATTGCCTTCCAGTTCTGACCTAAATTCAAAGTTTGAAGTCTCTAGCTCATCGGGAAGCTAGTATAAAATCGTTCGCAAACTTTGTGGAGAAACAAACAAACAAACAAACACAAACGAGAAAGCAACCTAATAAAAACGTGTTAATAAAATAGCGGCTGCCCGCGACTTCGTCTGCTTTGAAAGTATTTTATGCTTTCCCTCGGGAACAATATTTTTTTCAGAATGAAAGGTATCCTATGTCCTTCTCTGTATCCCTGAAAATGTGTATGCAAAATTTCATGATGATCGGTTCAATAGTTAAGTCGTGAAGGCATAACAAATAAACGGACTGTCGCGTACTGTTATATATTCTGTGCTTTTGCATTCATAATATTCAGTAAGGATAATAATATGGTACCATTAGAATTTAGATACCCCAAACACTTAAATATTTTCATAAGTTACAAACAACAGAAAAAAAGCTAGCTTTGTTGTCGCTGTTTGTTGTTTTTTATCACATTACACGATAACAGATTGGGTAAGTATATTAAAGTTATGCCGTTTTATAGTTCTAATTTAATTATAGATAAAAGATACAAAATCGCTCCCCGCCTGTGGCTCGTGCCACATAATTAATTACAGCGTATGATATTACTTACAAAACAAGTGCAGTATGTATGAGGAATAATGAAATCTGCAATGAAATGTTTATATACGTAGTGTACTTATATGTTTATGTCCTTATACTGTTTACCATTTCTAGACTAAAATGTTTGAAATTTATTCTAACCCGATTAGGTGATATGTAGTTTCAGATATACAACTTTAATGTATTAATATTAATAAAATTTTACTTATTAGTAACATTACCGTCATTATAGTTTTTTTAATTTTCCAAAAATAAGTGACAATAATTGTACCTAATAAAAAAAACAGTTATTACCCCTTTTTATTTGACCCTACTTTGCTTATTTTTCTGTTCCATTATAATAACACTGACATATTGAATTAAAAGGTTTAACTTTAAATATTTTGCAGATATCGGTTTGAAGATACTCACGTGTTTTATTAAATATTTTTTCTCGCGAGTGGTGCATAATTACTTAAAAGTCGGCTGCGAAATTATTTTTTATGAGCTTAGGCATAAACAGTGCTAGTCGTCTCGGAATTTTTAATTATGTTTGCGTTTCCTGAAAGCCGCCTTTGGCAATTTCTCATAGTGTCCACTCTGAACGCGCTTAATTTAATGGACTTGGAACATTTTTCAAGTGCAACGTTTTGCTGTTTTAACTGCAACTGCTGTATGGTGTGTTGTAAACGTATTTTTTTATGAGTCTTGTAGGAAAAAAGGGAAATGTTTTAACTCGAACAGTAGTGGGAGAAAAGCATGTATACTCCTAATGAAAAGTGCGCGCGTGGAAATTATTATACGGTAAACAAAATTACTACCTATTCATTTAAAACACAGTATAGCTCAAGCACAACGTATTGACTCATTGTGTGTATCATTACATACATCAAATTACCCTAGGTATGATATCAAGTTAAAAAAAAACACATTTCTCAAAAAGAATGCTACGAACTCGCTCGCCTAATAATGACAATTTTCTATCATATTTTTATTATGTAAGGACATAAATGTTCTTTAAAAGTTTAAATAATTATGTAAATAATATCATGTTGTTTCTTATAAACATTAAATGCCTAGCCTATGCAGTTGAAATAATTGTCTTTATTTACCCTATAAACCACAATGTCCACATTATTTCAAACAAACATTGCATGTTAGCATGAAGGAAAAGTCATACTTTTTGAAATGCAATCTCTTTGCCCTTTTAAAATAACTCATACTTACCTTTTTCTTTATATCCAATTCCTTTCACACGCGCACTCGTTTGCATACGAAGTGAATGAAACTTAAAAATACGTTTGTAAATCACAGGAGTTAGGGTAAAAATTCTAGCTTTAATTTAACTGCGCTAGCGTTCAAATGTCTATGACCTTTTGACTGCCTGTTTATATCACAAGTGTATTTGGTAGATAGGATAACATGCATACAACCCCTGAAAACTATTGGTTCCATACCTATGAAATTGGTTTTTTTTTCTCACACAGAGAAAACCTCATAACTTCTGTGATTTTAATTATTTATCAGTTGCTGGATATTACATCAAATTATGATCATAGCCGTCAACTATCAGCATAATTAAAGTTTGTTTATTTTGTTTTCTTAGCATCCAAAAATGCCTTGAAAGTGACTCCTTTTTTGTTAGCGAAAATAACCACTTTATCCATTGTAACTTAGCCCAAACTATTTTTTTTTCGCTTAAGTTATGATGTTGGCATAATGTTCAAACATTTGTCTAGAAAAAATTTGACAACCCCAGACGCAAATTATTGTATTCGCTAATCAATCGAAAGCAAAACACAATTTCAGTCTTGAGTTGCCACATAGTGGCTAGACTGAAATTGTGTTAGTAACTAGTAAATAACAAAAATAAAAGTATTTTTTTCAAAAATGTGGTTATCGGAGTTTATAATAATTTTCCGGAGTTGAATGCATGGTACCCCACCATATTCGGCTTTACAAGGCTATATTACCAAACACCTTGTGTATTCTGTGACACAAATCTATCACCGTACGATCGATCGGTTAATCACGTGCTTTTCCGCTTTGCAGAAAAGTTCGTTTCGCCTCAGAGCGGCAGTGCGTACTAAACATGAAAATGGCGGCGCGGCGTGCAAGCGATTTTAACCTTAGAGATATAATAATAACGTTTATTCAATATAAAGATGCATTACAATAACACAAGTAGGTATACTATACAATATGTTTGGTTAGCGATGTCGGAGCTGATATGATCAATTTTATCGACAAAACCCCCCACATGTTGGGGTCATTTTTGTAAAATGAAAAACATTAGTTTAATTTTGTAACAAATACTTAATGAGAATTTAATAACAGCCTTCTTTATTTATTAATTTAACTTCAGCATTTCAATGGCATTAATTTAATAGTTACTTAAATCCTTTGTTTTTATGTATTAATTTTACAAAAGCATTTCAATGAAATTAATTTTATAGCTCCTGAAATCCTTGAGACACTGAAGATTTTCCGCCTACGTCGAGCATTTGAGCAAATCCTACAGCCATAAATCTAGATCAACATAAACCGTAGGCTAATGAACTGATAAACTTTGTTATCGATTTTATGATCGTTTCAATTGAATATTCGATACACAGCGTATTTCGGTTCGGTTATTTTGCAAATTGATTATAAAACACGCAATCTGTAACACATAAATTGGACAACGTAATATTCATTTACACTGATTGTCTATGTTTCAGTAAATTTTTTGATATTCGTTGCAAAATTACTTAAGGTAAGGTAATTACTTAAGCACCCTGAGCGAAAGTGGCGCCGCGGTGAAATTTATTTAATATAATAATTCTAATACACAATTTTAATTATGTTTTACGTGGAATTTTTAGGGCCCTCAGTCTAGTATTTTTAGACGGTATCGTTACATTCCCTCGTAGTCACTGCTAGAAGTAGATAGCAAAACTGCAATAAGTGGCCGTTTTTGACACATTTGCTATCTACTTCTACGAATGACTACGAGGACATGCAGTGTTACCTTCTAAAAATAGTAAACCATGGGCCCTTAAAACTCCACGTAAAACATTGTTAAAATCTTTTTCTATTAATAACTTATTAAATAAATACCTCTGAGGGCGCCACATTCGTCACGGCAATTCATACAAATTTTTAAGTCGTTATTTTTCAAAATGAATGAATCGATTTTAATGAAATTTCATACATCTAAGCAGGATATATAGTCTTAAAAGTTAGTTAAGCACATTTTTGAAATGTCCCGTTTTAAAAAATATTGTTTTTGTTTCTATGGAAAATTTAAAATCGGTCAATTTAGCTGTAGGTAACACTATTTATTGAAAATGTTTTCAATTAACTTATAAGACCAATGTATTCTGCTTATGTGTATGAAATTTAATTAAAATCGGTTCATTAATTTTGAAAAATAATGACTTGAAAGGTTGTAAGCAATGGCGAGACGAATTGATTAAGTACTGGTTTTTTGTGAACATTTTATACTCGCGTATTTACTTCTTACTTTCTCCACGTCGCGTCGTTTAGTCTCACCTTGCTAACATAACGTCAAGTGTTCAGACTACCTACCCATCAACCAAAAAAATTAAAATAAAAATATATTTCAAACCTTTGACGTCTCATCGCCCACGAACCGTAGAAGACGCAAAAGAAGATAGGACACGCTTGATTCGTGTTAAATTAAATGTCTGTAAACACACGGGAGAATATTCGCAAAATGAAAATTTTATAAACATAACATTTTATAAAGAAAAACTCCAACTTTAGGCAGATAACATTGGAGCCGGCGGCGGCGTGGTGGACGTGTGTTATCGTGAGGTAAATTCAAATCTTGAATGTCCATCAGCCATTTTTAATGTCCCCACTGCTGGGGCACAGGCCTTCCTTGTGGGTGGTAAGGAGGATGGGCCAAAGCCCACCACGCGGGCCCAATACGGATTCGTCGATGTTAACGACTGCATAATGCAGCCGGGACTAACGGCTTAACGTGTCTTCAGAAGCACGGAGGAGCTCGAGATAATACATTTTTGGTCACCCATCCCATGACCGACCCTTGCGAACGTTGCTTAACATCCGCAATCGCTGGGCCAGGCGCTAAACCACTGCGCCACCGAGCTCCTCAAACAAAATCAAACGTCCTCAACCAAATCTTGTATACGACGATATATTTCCACTTCTTTTTTATTTTGAAGATTTCAAACGCTGATATTCATGTCAGTCAGTATTTACTTAAAACTATTCATTTAACCGCACCAGACGAAGACAAAGACGAAGTGATACCTACACACTAGAGAAATGTTAAATTCAGTTAAACTGTATTTCTGTTAAAAATGTTCCCATTTCCTCGTCACACACAAAACTAGAATAAAAATATTTTTAATTGCGGATATTCACCCGTATGTTTGCTCGATTTCTATTTAGAAAACCATAGCGCAGTGATGTTACTAGCTGTCAATCTCCGCACGGTGACCGTCGGGTATTTCGGTAATTCGTTAGCTTTTAGCTTGCGTATCGAGTTACGGAACTGTTATTAGTTTGTGGTGTTAGCTTACTTTGTATTATATCTGACTAAATTGACGAAAACTATTTAATTTATCAATGCGCGCGGACGCCGGCGTCCGGATAACAATAGAAAATCTATTGTCTCATTTTCCGGCGTTGATGGGATAATTAAATCGATTTGTAAAATGCGATTAATTTAACTATGTATAACAGAAGTGGCAACTTCACTCGAGAATGTATGGCAAAAAGTAATTTTTTCAGAATAAAATACATCGTCTTGTGCCGCAAGCGTTTTGAATTTGGTCTCTTTTGTTGTACATAAGTATACAATTTTTTTTGACAAACTATTTATTCGCATTGTATAAAAAGACGTTTAGTTCATTGCGGTTAGTAGATAATTGAAACGATTTATCCTATTCAAAACAAAAAATTCGAACTTCTTCAGTCAAAGTCTTTCGTTCTTCTAGGTACTTGATCTAAAACAGAAACAGTTGACCTATTTTTGGGATTGTTGTACTTAAAATGATCTCTATGGTATGGCGTATAATATGCTAATATTATTTAAAAAAATCGGCTTTAGTCATGCATTTGTCAAGCAAATGTTTTTCGTGAAACATACTATATTTGTGTTTTTTATAGTCGAAACACGTATTTGTTACATTATGTTCGAGGTATTTGCTTTGTTCCTGTTTTACATAATAAAAGGATAAACCATAAACCCTTAATTATGGGGTTCAAACAATGTGTCCGTTGTTTTTACGTTATTCAATGCTAGGAGGACCTTTGCTAATAAAATTACATTTTTAATTTGGTTATCATTTTAGGTCTATTTATTTATTGTTCCAAAATTATATTCCACTATTCTAGTGAATAGGTACAACCTTATACTTAGGATAAGTAAGGTTTAAGTTTGATAACTTATTTTTTTGCAATTTCAATGCCTTTTATATAAATTATCTCCCATTCTGACTGATTCATTGACTTCGATAGCTCAAATGGAAGCTTTCGACCAGATTTCTAAAGGTGGTGGGTTTGAGTCCGAACTAAGCGGCTGATGACGAGTTGTTTATGTCTAATACACAAAAAAGCTTAAAACGTACCGAAACCCCATATTTACGACACCATACCACTCTCATATAAAAACCGCACAGACCAAGTTTTTAACGACGAAATTTGAAGTAACATTAAACAGGTTACGGGGCATTTAACTTCATTGTTAACTCTGTGCTCATAATAATTGTATGAGTTTATAAAGTTTTAATATGTTGTACAGTCGTTATAGGCTTTTGTTTGCTTTAACTTTGCTTCAATAAATAATTGATATCAAATTATTTTGTCAGTAATATTGCATTTTTTTTAAGCATAAGAAAATCTTAATTTTTCCTACGTAAGTTACTTAATATTATTTTAATTTTAGTAACAATATGATAGCAACAGCCATATCTTTCAATGTCTTAAAATATATGGTGACGACGTGACACGATTGACGTTGAAAAATGAGACTAAATTCCGAAGCAAAATAATTCCTTTGCTCTCTGTATACCAATAACGCAGTATGCCTAAGAGCCAATTTCACCATTGATTTTAAACGCGCTTTGTCAAAAAACAAGTTTAAGGCTGTCACTGTCATAACAACAAAGTAAAATTTGTTACAAAAATGTACAATTATGTTATAAACAATGCCTTGTTAAATCTTGATTCAATTTTTTTAATGACCTGGTGAAATTGATTTTTGGAATAAACGGGGAACGGGGTATCAAATTCGACACTTAAACTACATTAAGTAAAACGTGATCTTAATCGCGTTCAAAATCAATGGTGAAATTGGCTCTAAGTCGCGTTCTGCCTAAACGTCATTTCAAATAAGCGTTTAGTCTATATCTCACATTGCCTATTTCGCGATACGACTATGTCGCTATTGGACTATATCTCATATTGCCCATTTCGCGATACGACTAGGTTACTTTAGGACTATATCGCACATTGCCCATTTCGCGATACGCCTAAGTCTATTGGTCAAATTTTACATTGGTTTTTACTCTTGATTTGCTTTTTTTTAAACATTATCAAAATATAAAAAACGCTTTGTCTTTATAATACCTATAGTTTTTTTTATTCCTATAAAAGATGATGAATATAGGCTTATATTGTGTAACGAAGCATAAGGATTATAATTTCGTTTTAAATTGTTCATATTTTTTGTAAACGTTGCATCTTTTTTTACAATAGTTTTATTTTCCTGTTTCGTCTTTGAACTAAAACTCAATGAACCTTAGTCTCACTAAGCCTATCTCGCTCTTGAACTAAAACTCAATGAGCCTTAGTCTCGCTAAGCCTATCTCGCTCTTGAACTAAAACGTAATTGACCTAAGTCGCAATAGGCCAACATCTCGTTTGGTCTAGGCATAACGCGACTTAGGCACACTGCGTTATAGGTATACAGAGAGCAAAGGAAATAATTGATAGGAGAAAAGCAAATCCTCTAAATTCGTGTTTTTAAAGAAAAGATGTTACGAACTCAAGGATAATTTTTAACTTGTACTTTGATAAAAGAAATAAACAAACACCAATTATTTATACAAGTCTCTTACTCTTTGGCGTTTCGTTAGCGATCTATACAAAAGGAAATGTATAAAATTATTTTCTTTTATCTTGATCGTGTTGTTGATATTTTATTTGCTAAAAGTTTATGAAACGTAATCATATTTCCATAATTGCCAAAATTTTTTTAAAGCGTTTCATTTAAAGTCTTATTTTGTCTTATAATTCATATTATTATTATAGAGTTAGGTAACACCGTTTCATTTGTATGAAAACTTGGAAATGTTAAGTTATTAACTGAAAGTCGTTTCGCGTGACTATTTTTAATAAACATAGCTCATTAAAATGTTGAGGACTTTAGTGCTGTGTCAAATTAAACAACAGATTAAACAAAGATACAGTAAAATGTTAGTATAACAGATGATTCAATATGGCAAGGTTCTATGTATGCTCAACATTTTCATGAGCGTACAGGCGCAGGTCATGTATTGTAATCTTCATCTTAACGGGACGTTAAGGGTTAGATTAAAGCGGAGGTAATGTGAAGTTATTACGCGAACTTGTTGATGCATGGAAATAGGGTTATACTGAGTGTTAAGGAGCTTAAAATGGCGCTTTTGCAGTCGATTGTTGTAGTATTTTTATAGGTAAGTGTATGTAGAATTTTGGTTGAATATTAATGCGTTTTTAGGGCTTTTCAGTGGATGGGTGAAATATTTGAAATAGGTAGCATTACCATTTGACGATAACTTTGACAGCGTTTTGGTGCAACTCACCCTAAGATAAAAAAAATCATTTTTGTAAAAAAATTAATATGAAATATCTTGCTGTTGCTATTTCAAGAATCCACGTTATTAAAGTCGTCTGAATGTTTTTCTCTTTTTCAGGTACCTCATTGTAAACGCCAACCACAATTGAAAACATCTCGACGTGAAAAAGGTCGGTGACTTTTCCAAGATAGTAATTATTCAGAGGCATATTGTAACTTTTGTACTCGGTAGAAAATCTCCTTCGTGCCGTGCCTATTAAAAAGGCATTTTACTTGTTGGTTCTCGACTAACGAGTGTAGCAACACTTGGTCTAGTTAGGTAGTTAACAAGTTTTAATGAAATCTTAACAACAATAAACAAAAATATCTGAAAATGTAGGTAAGTATTTAAATCTTAATTTGAGGCATTAGGTAATACGAATAATGGTGTATAGTTAATCTCAACAATTAATAAAGTGCCTAATATACCTAATCTTGTTCTAGGTGTGTAGGTAATAATAACGTTTCAATAGTTATGAAACCATATATTTAAGTACGTATGTGCCTTTGATTTGAGTAATTGTTGTTTCGTTTGGCAACAAAGTAAGCGATCTTGTGCTCGATTTGCTTAGGAAAAAACCTTTATGCTAAAAAACCTTTTTTAAGCAGTAACAAGATCACAACTTGGTGTGATGTGTACAAAATCTCAGACAGAACAGAAGGTTGGTTAGCTTTATATTATTACCGAAATAACCTAAACAAAACACGGTCTAAGGAAACTATCAACGTCGTTCCAAATTTGAAAATCCCCGGACTCTTTCGGAGAACACTATTTGGGTATTTTATCGCAGACGGAACGGCACTAAACTCGATACCGCCACGACAAACTCGGCGGTTTACGGCGATTTTACTGCTAACTGAAACCCAACCTCCTTGCTGCCTTATTTGTGTTCCAAATTCGAATACGAAATTAGAAAAAAGATCGTATTCTCATCACTATTTAAAAACATCATTTTTGTGATCAGCCAGCAATGTCTCTCGGTTGTGGTTGGTTATGGTCTCGGTATCAGTCAATTTTAACAAATTGAAATTGGTTAGAACGAAAGCAACTTTCGCAAGGGTCGGTCATGGGATGGGTGACCAAAAATTAATTATCTCGAGCTCCTCCGTGCTTCGGAAGGCACGTTAAGCCGTTGGTCCCGGCTGCATTTGCAGTCGTAACACCCACCAATCCGCATTGGGCCCGCGTGGTGAGTTATGGCCCATCCTCCTTACCACTCATAAGGAAGGCCTGTGCCCTAGCAGTGGGGACATTAAAAATGGCTTAATGAGAAATTGGTTACTGTATTTTAGTTCGTAACGAAGTTTATGTCCCTTCATTATATTTTAATTCATATTTAATATATAATGCTCAATGGTGCGGCGCAGTTAAGCAATTTTCGCAAGGGTTGGTCATGGGATGGGTGACCAAACATTTATTATCTTGAGCTCCAGAATTGGTCCAAGCTGTATTTGCAGTCGTTAACACTCACCAATCCGTATTGGACCCGCGTGGTGGTTAATGGAAATACTCGTATTTATGAGCTCGTGTGCGCCAAATGACGATATTGTTTGCTAACGAATTTACTCCACTGGAAGTTAATATTTCACTAGTTTACTATTTTCTTCTACTAATATATTTCCTAAACGTTGTTACTATGTTACTCGTTCTATACTTCCGTGATTGCTTATAATATTAACCAGAAGCAGGTGTTCGTTATGGCCACGAACTTAGGAAATAAATTAACTTTGCCAACTTCCAAGAAAGGAATAATGTCCAAGACGTTGATATAAATAACTCATTTGCTAGGAAAATGCTTAGTATGTTTTCGTCTGAAACATGCATGTAATGGTAATCAGCTTTATCGTGGGTGATAGTCGGATTGGTGACCATTTTTTTCTACAAAATCTAAATTACTTTTGGAACTCCACTTTGTTTGGTAAAATTAAAATTAATTCATTAAACGCAATAACAATAAAAATTGGAAAATGTTACTCATTTTGTCTGACTTGACGCTAAGTAATTAGGTACTTTTGATAGCAACAGTAAAATATCATTGAATCTAAGGCCCGTACTTGAGATGCTCTTCTTATAAGACCAGCATCTCAGGTATGATCTCAAGATAGCTCTTAACGTTGAGAGCGGTTTATACATACGGACCCAAGTATCAGTCCAAGGACGTCCACTGCTGGAATAAAGCTTCCACCGATGATCTTCAAGTACTTACTTAACTTTGTACAAAAAAATATCGATAATAATTATTATCATTATTTACATTACAGTAAAATAATCTATTGATTGATAGAACTAAAAATCCTCCATACCTATGTCTGCTTTACGTGGTTCAGCGATCAGAATAGATAAAATAAAGTTTTGAAACTTTTATGCAAACTAAAAGTTATTTTATTCCAAATCAACTCTGATGTATACCATAAAGTCTGAAAATGTCAACACTATACTTAATAATTTTAACATATTGAATGAGGCTGTTAAACTAAGAGATTGAAGAAAGGATTCGTTAATATATAAATAAAGGCTTGTCTAGCCGTCTGGCCCGTCTGGGGCGCTGACCAGTGATACACAAAGAACTTGTTAGTAGGTTCACCAAATTGATCTAAAAAATGGACAAGAATATTTGAACAATTTATTCTTGTCCTTTACGCTTATTAACAAACGAAGAGTAAGTTTTCAGCTAGCCCTTTATTCACCAAATTTGTGAGTGACATTATGTCGGCAATTTTTACAGTTCCATAAAGGACAATTAGATTGTAAAACAGGGGATCATTTTTACAAGTCGACAATTATCACGCAAACTTGACTCAGCTCCAATCTCATGTCAAGAATTACTGACAAATAAGTATACAAATATGTCGACTTGTAGAAAATATTTTTATTTCACAACATACTTGTCCCTAATTAAAGTAACGACAGTTGTAAACTCAACTGTCGTTACTTTAATATGTTACTGACAAATGTCGACTTGGTGAATTAAGGCCCTGGTTTAACCAAAAATTTGGCAGGTGTAAACTTACGTTTAGTTGCACCAAAACGCTGTCAAAGTTAAAGTTATCGTCAAATGATAATACTACCTATTTGTCACGTTAAACTTGTCAAAGGACATCCATCATGCTGGCTGGCAACCTCTTTTTTTGGCTAACTTAAGCTTAGCCGGTACTTTAACATTAAAGTTAGGTGGTGCAGCTTGTTATCGTTAAAGTTAGGTGGTGCAACTCAGCCTAAATCTTCGTTTATTAAGAAGGGCCCAAGGGGGTTAATGTTTTGCCTTTATTTCTATTTAATAATAATTTCTTAATATTTAAAGAAAGATAAAGGCTATTATAATGAAAAATAAAGTTACCATTAAGTGAAACTTTATAAATTGAAAATTCTACTTGTCTGTATTTTGCTCATGAAGGTATCGAACCCTCGTCTTTCGCTATCTAGGCCAATATAATTTGACTACGAACCACCGTTAATGTTGTTTGGTTTTGCGAGGCACTTGTAACTTAATAATTATACAAGTACCCGAAAATCAAACAAGATTAATTGTACTGCCAATTTGATTTTAGGTAAGAGAAAAGAAAAAGAAATAGACGCCCGGTTAATAATAAAAAATCTTTACGAAAGAGAGAGAGAAGAGAAAGAGCCAACCTAAGATGAAGATGGAGCTTATCTAGGAAAGGAAACAACAGGAGTATAGGTTAACAAAATAGGTAATTTATTGACAGTAGTCTTAAACAAGTATAGCTAAAACTTATAAGTGCGTGCACTAAAATTAAGACGAGGACGAGAAGGTAATAAGAGGGCGTTTTCTTCTGGGAAGGGAACGAGACGTCTGGAGGGAATTTTCTTGAGGATGGTGAAAATGGGACGAACGCCGCGACGTACGCGAATCACGATAACTGGAGCACTCGCGACCGGTCGGAGCGGATGGGACGAACGCTGTGTCACCCGCGAAACACGAACACTGGAGCGCTCGCTAGTCCGCACGTAGCTTGTGAACGCCGGAACAAGTAGTCGCCCGCAGCAGTCCCGATGGGGGGAAGATCAGATGTAACACGGAGAAAAGTTTGAAAGAGAGAAATTTCGAAAAGAGAAAGACAAACGTAGAAGAAAAATAATAAAGCATTTTGAAATAGGAATTAGTGTATTCACTCAGCAGCAATATAAAAGAGCGAGAAGAACAGTAAAAAAAGAAAAAACTAAAATTGTATGCGAGATGATGAAACTAGGAACATATAAAAATCGCCGTAAATCGATGGTTATATTGCTACCGAGCGAATGCTTATTTTCAAAGGAATTGGAAAAGTTATGGCCAAAAAACTTTTTCTTAGGAAACTTAAACTAATTAAAACTAGCTAAAAACTAAGAATTCAGGAGCGACAGGCCGCACGCTACACTAGTGAAATGGTTTCGAATCCTGCCTGTGAAAACTACACAAAAAATAATAAGTGGAAATTAAGGTGTACTATGGTCACCCCAACTTGTACTAAAAGCCCGTCGTCGAGTGTCTGAAACTTACTGAAATGATGAAAGGTCTCAAAGAGAACGTTCTTATGTTATTTATGAAAGAGGACAGCTCATCTTTTTGCTCAAATTTCTTGTTTCTATGAATCACTTTTACAACAATAAACCCTTTTCAGTTGTGTTTGTCAGAATTTTTTTATCTCCATATTCTATTGACCAGTTGAGATCCACCTGATGGCTACACTACATATTTGCTGATGATCGGCACAATTAATCGTACGTTGCCGGTTTTGTAGCAAATGCTTCAAAGAGGTTCTTTTAAAAGCATCAACGTACGATAAATTGTGCCTATATTGTGCCGATCATGGCCGAATATGTAGGGCTGAGGGCAGCAATGATACCGGGTATGTTCTATTTATCTACACATAAGAAAGCCCTTGGATTAGAGGTGATTCTCAGGCGCGTGACATAGTGTCAAATTCGAGATATCTCATCTCGAAAAAGTCAAGAAATCGCCGAGAATAAGTTTTTTGGCTGCAATAGAGATTTTAGTGACATTTTTAATAGAGATTTGTGATTAGAGATCATCTCGAATTCGAGAAAATGTCGCAGTGCGCGAGATTCGGCCTCCTTGTGTCCTAGCAGTGGGTACATTAAAAATGTAGGAATATGGTGTGATACAGCGGGTCCCATCAGTCCAATATTGATCATCACACACTGCCGCGCATCACGCTCCGTCTTTCAGATTTTAATAGAAAAATTATTCGTGACAACATGTACGATTTATTTATAAACTTGTCATTTTGCCCACTTTACTTTGAAAAAGGCCGTAAGTTTTGAATTAAAACTGAAATTAGTTTATTTCATTCTCGAAAAAGTCGATAACGTAAGTAAATTCTTATGTCTTGTCAGAATATTCCGCAGCTGATAACAACTTAAGCGATTACTTAATGGAAGACTCTGCGTTATTTGTTTACGTAGTTATTCAAAGACAAATTCTGAAGGATTGCGTGTTGGTGTTAGATCTTCGACAAGATAACATAGAGCTAGGTATCGTGAGCCAATTCAATTTATTTGAACAAGCTTATCCATCAGTCTTTGAAATTGACTGATGTATTTTTCCTCCCACTGTCCATGTATATCGTGCTGTCTGATATGGAGATTCTTGAGTGCTTGGAATAGTTATTACTTAGGTATAGTCTGTCATTAGATACACCCACTCAGTATTTACTTGTTGTTAATAACATAAATCTCATAACTTCGTGTTTTCGCGAAAAATTCTAATATGTATTATGAAAATAAAACAAAGTACTTAAAATTTTACATTTACATTTCAGTTCACCATATTGTAAACTATATATAAGAATTGACGATTTAAAAATGCCTATTATGTAAGCTGATTTGAATTAAGAATTTTTTCTTCCAACTATGCTATAATTTCATCACAATCACACTAAAAACTCAGTACAAAGCGAGTCTTTAACGCTCTAGAGCAATAAAAGTGTATGAAATTTCATTATTGCACAGTTTTTTTTTAATCGCACCAAAAGGTGCCAATCTCAATGGATTAGCTCTATTCAGCCAGCCGATATCAATACTTTTTTTTACGTACGTATTATTCGTTTCTATCCTACTTCTTCCAAAATTAAAACACAGCTGCTAACTCTGATTCAAAAATGAAAGAAATTTAAAAAAGTGATTTGGCGGGAACTTTGTTAATTTTGCTCGACAATATTTTTGGAAACGATAAAGTGTGATACTATCTGATTTTGAGTGCTTCGGCTTCGAATTAAAATTAAATCATCTAGCGACACATTAACTCCGGAAAACATTCTAAATGAAGCCGACAATGTTATAGAAATATAAATTTGCCTAACAAAACTCTTAACCTTACGTTTAATAATTGTTCAAGCTTTTAATTTCAATAATTAAACTTCTATTTTAACTGTTTGATATGAGTTTCTTTTATCTACTATTCCTATAGGTAAAGTTTAAAAGAAAAGCAGATTATGCACCTCGCCTTAAGTAATTTATAGTGCCCTCGTGCTTGTTAGATTAGAGCCCTCGCTAACGCTCGGGCTCTAAATCAGGCACTCGGTGCAATAATAAATTACTTTGTGCTCGATGCAATAATCTACTATTAATTAATTCATGTCACTCATTCATTTATATTACCTACATCAAATATGTAATTTAAAACATACTCACAAATTGAGTAGGTTTATAGTATTCAGTTCATTCGAAATTTCTTATTGTTGTTAAGGTGCTCCCTCACCGGGAGCATTTGCGTGTAATGTAACATTATAGATTCGACTTTGAGCATTACATTACAATAATATCTCCCTGACTGACGAGCATTCGCGTGTAATGTATCATTACAAGGTGCGCATTGTAATGCTCGGTTCTCCTCCTTCACTGATGTAATGCTCAAATCTGTAACGTTACATTACACGCGAATGCTCCCGGTGAGGGAGCACCTTTATTGTACTTACAATCTTTCGAACATAAGTCAACTTTTGACATTAACCTACTACTTTAAAGTAAGAGTCGTAATATTTGAAAAAGAACACATATTTCATCATGTTCATACAGTGCTCTATGTAAAACATCTCTTTGCCAATTTTCCTGCCACTTTTGTTCCATTTCAGTACATACGTATTGCTTTAAAAGTAATTTCAGAGCTAAAGCAGGTGCAACTTGAAAACGTAGCATTTCCACTTCGTAACTATAACAATTTTCTTTGTCCGAACTTTAGAATCAGAACTCATCGAAATAGTTGAACACAATAACGGCGTTTTTGTAAATTATTTGTTTAGAATTATCTTTAAAAATTTTCATATATAAAATAAATAACCAAATATTTATAAATAAAGAATAATATCTATAAAAATTTATCAAATACATCTAAAGATCGTTAGCTACAAAGGCTTTTTAAAGTTACATATCATCTTTAACGACGTATTCGAAGAAAACAATTTGCCATTATATTTCGTTACAATAACTAGGAGAAAAAAGTTGGAAGATTGAGCTACGATTTTTAGCAAAGGTGCCTATATAAAGTGACGTTACTGTAGTATTACAAAAAATGTGACAATCAGCTATTTAAAAAATATCTTAATTTATAATTATTGGTCTTAGAAGTTATACCTGAAATAACCTTAATCATAATGTTCTACTAGTAAAATCCTACACGTTGACCAAAACAAATAGGTACCTATGTTTAACTTTTGAAATTGTCCCTATGCCAAGATAAGTACGAGTATTTCGAGTCGCCGACACTATTTTCAACTAAAAATAAATAAAGAGGTTACAATACGTGTTACCTACTATTAAATCCATTGTTTGTTTGTACTAATTCTAAATTTAAGCTTAAAACGGTCCCTTGAAGTTTATTTTTCCGACACACGATGTGACGAAAGTAAACTACAATGATTTGTTGTTGTTTTGCATTTTATTTTTATTTGAGACAAGTAAAAATATAAAAAATGAATATATTAAACAACAGAAAATAAACATACATATTATTATCTTAAACGTACAAAAACGTGTTTACAATGAAATATAGTTTTTTTTATCGGACCTTAGAAATATTTACCATAATTAATTATATATAATTAGATGAATTATATACTTAAATAGATATTATAAAAGATTGAGTGAAGTTGCTTGGCATGCCAACAAGGAGTCGAGTGGCCCACAAGTGGGAATCATAAATACAAGTCGGGGTATCAGAACTTGAGGATTGGCGCTCCGCCAGAACCGAAGCCTTGGTGGACAATCTGTTTTTGATAACAAGCTATAAAATTGTTTGTTGATCTCAAAGATATCGGGAATGTTTAAAAGACTCGATTTTTCTGTTTTTAAATCGGTTGGTGGAAAGGTAAACGCAGTGGCTTAAAGATTCTATTGCCTTTTTTACCGTAATCAAATGGAAACCTTTGTTTTATTACACATTGATCCTTCTAAATTATTTATTTCAGAGTCTCAAAATTATCTTCTCCATTTTTTATTTATTTTAAAACAAAAGTAAGTTATCATTTCAAATTAAAAACTACCTACAATGGCAAATAGCAATGGTTATTCAATATCCACTGACCTACCGAGCTTAATTTACCTTTGCGAATTGTTCAAGCTATTTGATAAGGAAGTTTGTTCGGACCAAACGTCGTAAAAGATTCAGATGTGTCATTGGAACTTATGACTATTGTGTTCGAGTTAAATTCGGGTTTTGAGTGAGCATTGCTTGTTAAGGGGAGGTCGTGGTTGTGGCGTGTTGCACGCAACAGAATGCATAGACGGATCGGTGCAATATGGCTGTCGGCCGATATCGATTCCACTGATACAGACCTTAATTATAGATTTTTTTGTAAACAAAACCTTTGATCGTAAGATACTACTGAATAGTAGTTCAACACTGACCTTATTTTCTTTCTTTGGACGTGTTTTCTTACTTTATACTTTTAATATTATGAAGCGTACATTAACGTTGAAACATTACCTAATTGATATAAGTACAACTTGTGAGATGTTCAAAAGGCAATACCTAATTAATTACCAAAATAGTTTCAGCAGGGGTACGTATCAGAATGTCTAAAGTTAGAATGTCTAAGCTTAAAATGACAAAGTTCATAATGTCAAAAATTTTAATGTCTAACGATTAAAATGTCGAAAGTTCAAAATGTCAAAAACGAAAATGTCAAACGGCCAGATAGTCCAAAATAAAAATGTCTAAGTTCAAATGATCAAAACTTAAAATGTCAAATACTCCAAATACCTATAATAATGTATAGAATTTACATATGCCTTTCTTTTATTTAGGTACTTAATAATTTGGTTAAATAATTACGAGTTAACCTCTGTACCTCCGCCGCTGATTCGGTAGCCGGTGGCAGTCACTGATTCAGTAGCAGGCGAACAAAATCTACCAATTGAGTTTGAAATAGATTTTTCTTGCGCTTCGCCGGCCGCTGCCGCGGCACGCTCGCTTCGCTCGCTCGGCTCGCGCGCTGGGTTCATGTCAACCTAACATGCTCGTCGCTGCGCTCCTCGCACCTATCTCGTGATCTACGGTCTACGGTTTTTAAGTCCCAGTAGACTAGTTTTGACTCATTTCCGGGAGCTAAAATTGCAATAAAGCTTTTCAGGTAAAGCCCAAAGACACCTCCACAGACTCGATTAATCTCAAATTAGGCGATTCGTTTTAAGATCCAAATTAATTCAAATAAATCATTGTAAACTTAGACTTAATGACCATTGATATTTTAACTCGTCAAGTACCTATTTGATACGTTTGATTTTACTAGTATTATAGTAACATTATACATTATACTTCATTGACTTTCATCACTTTGATAAATTACAAGTACGTACCAAAAACATCAAAGAAAACAGTTATAAATTGATAAGAGAAATGGGTTTCAAAGCTCTTGAAAACAAAATATCTTTCAATATCTGCTGAAACTATCTTGGTAATTAATTAGTCAGCTCCCACTCCTAGCTCGATTTATATCTGACATTAGCATACAGATTGGAAAGTTTGCTATCAAGAGCTACCACAATCCAGACTAGGTACCATTATTTCCATTTGTTGGCACACAAATCCAGTACTTAATGGTTATACAACTTTTGAATGAAACGATGGATTCTACTTAGAATGATGTTCCTGGAATACATTTTGGTATATTGTAATTTTACATTTTCTCGTAGAATTACTTGTTACACTGGATCTGTTATCATTGTGTTATGGCTTTGATGGTACTGGGATATAACATAGGGGTTTTCCCATTAGTTACTTGGCTCGCCTTTTCCAGCTTCTTGAAAATCTATTTGAATGTGTCCTCACGTCATTTTCCTAAGCTATTTGCAATCTGTATTGTATTTCTTTGTCTTCCATTCTATACTGTAACTCATCATCATCATATCAGCCGCACGACACCCACTGCTGGGTATAGACCTCCCCTAAGGATCTCCACGACGCCGACGATCGGTCCTGCGCTGCCCGCATATAGTGGCTTCCCGCAACCTTAACTAGATCGACGGTCCACCTTGTCGGAGGCCTACCCACGGAGCGTCGTCCGGTGCGCGGTCGCCATTCCAGAACCTTTCCGCCCCAACGGCCATCGGTTCTTCTCGCTTTGTGTCCAGCCCACTGCCACTTTAGCTGAGCAATCCTTCGTTTGTAACTCGTCACTGTAAGTCGTCATTTCATAATTTGCTTTAGCTATCCATATTATTTGCAGTTCCCATCTTCCTCTCGACCTATCAATACTACACTTCAAGCAACACGCGTCTTTATTTCCTTTTTTCCTCATACTTTTTTATCTCATCACTAGAATTTAATATGCCAAATATTTATTGTATTTCTTTCTCTTCTCCATTAATATTTTGTGCTCGTTGTGACATCAGAATTGTGCTAAACCCCCATCCATCATGGTTTGCGATGTGGCTAATTAAATTATGTAGTTTGGGTTTGTAAACTCGGCGCAAGGATGTCGTTGACAGTGATAAGGGCATTTGGGAGTTATTTTAGGAATAATACCGATTTTTTTCACGAGATTAGCAATCTTATTTATAGATTGAAAGGCTCAATTTCACTTAGCAAATTGGGTCGAAATGGAAAAGAATAAGTTAATCTCGTTTTTCTTTTCGAGTTATTTTACTTTTGATTCATTTATTGCTACTATTTAAGTAAATATTCTTATCGTATTTAAAGTAGGTATGATATGACTGAAAATAGGAACTCTGGAATACTCTGGATTGGGTTTGGGACTATAATAATATAGTATGTATTGTATTTTCTGTGGTTTGGGTTAGAGATTTAGTTTATGATCTCCTTTGTTTAGATGTATTGCACTAGTTGGTGTAATAACATAAACTATTTGGTACCATATCTAACACTAAATACAACCTTGTGTTAATCAAAGTCTACCCCACGGGATCCCACCCCTACTAAAACCGATAAAATGAAACTCGTTGTGATATGAATATCACGAGTTTCATTTTATCGGTGTATATGAATAGTCTATCTATGAGAAGAGATGAAAGGCCTGTTACTAGAAGAGTAATGGATATGGATGTTGAGGGCTGGAAAGTAAGAGGAAGACCGCAGAAAAGATGGATGGATTGTGTGCGGAATGATATGAATGTGAAGGGAGTGGATGAGGAGAGATGACGAGTGACAGGAAGGAATGGAAGAAAAAAACGCAATGCCAGTGACCCCAAATAAATTGGGATAAGGGTAGGGGGATGATGATGATGAATAGTCTATGTCCAGCGTTGTTGTACTGGCCTACGCTGCTGCTTAAACGGTTAGAAATTATTTTTTCAGTCATAGTAGGTAACTGTATTTGTGTCCAACCTCACCACCAAGGTTAGCTGAGCATCAATTACTATTCATTACCGAACAATGGCGACCCTCCGCCGGTGATTCCTGTCCCTAAAACAATTAGCTACCTCACTAGATGTCTCCTCCTCTTTAATGTTACATTTCTATCGTTACCTTGTACGTTTAGTTAATTTCTTTGTGGAACTAAGTAGGTAGGTGTTATACCTTCAGTTCTTTATTTTAATGAAAAGAAGTATAATTTGTACTTAAATCATTTATTTAAACTTATCGAGTGAGGCTCGAAAATAGCAAAGAAAATATAATTCTAAATTATGCGACTGCTATAAGCAAAAGGATAGAAGTGGACGCAAAATTATAAGTCCCTTGTTTCCACGTTAGTGGAAAAACTAGATTATACTAATAATAGTACAATTTTTTTCGGTGATATTTTTGCTCAAAAATAAAGGCTTACCTCGTCGTTTTTGGTTTGTTTTACCATGAGTTCTTTAGCTAAATATATTAAATTAACTTTGTGATTGTGAATTACTTTACTTTGTTTTAAAGTCGTATAATAACCTACCTCACAGATTTACGTTGCAATAAAAGTGATTTCTAAAATTCAACTGTAAATAGCTCAGAAGACATTGCAGCAGACAATTACGTAAAAACAAGGGCAGTTTGTCTGTTTATTGCAGTAGCGACGAGGACGACTTATAGTCGTATAACGGCGATTTATGGAACCACTATTGCACAGGTTTATAGTTGCTTTCGCCGTTGATTTCTAAATTACACTTTGTTGGCATGGACTAAAGTTCTTTAATTTTTTCGCATCTTGACTTTGCGTATTCTAAACTGCAGAATCATTTACACTTTGCATCAAAAATACACTGTACCTATCTATACTTTATTATTCACTTTTAGGCCACGTCCACAATGACAGGCGGCTTGCTTAGCGCCTAGCGCCCTAGATAGTTACCTAGCGTGTAGCTACTAGCGAAGCCGCCAAGCGCGCAATGCGACCAGCCTCCGCTAGTCGCCTAGCTGGTTGCGAACATTCGTAAACGTTTCTTATACTTCGCTACACGCTAGGTGACTATCTAGCCGCTAGGCGCTAAGTAAGCCACCTCTCGGTGTGTACACAGTTTTCTATTTGATTTTTGACTTTAGTGATATTTCGGCATCTTTGCTGGCGAGTTATATCCACGGGGGACTGAAGCCATTTTTATGAGCCTACCATCTTTCAGTGAAAAAACCAAATCAAACATCAAAAAATAATAGGTCTTTACCTATGAAATTGCCGTATTGCAGTACAGACTTTTTCAAACAAAAAAAAGTTTTGATTGGCTATGAATTCTAAATTCAAATTAATTTTGTTTTCAAAATATGACATTCTATTTACAAAATCAGTCTTTTGTTTATTGATTAGCGTTGTATTTTCATTACATTTCAACATTTTCCCTCATAATGGATACTTCGAAATTTCGTGTAATTATGGAATATGAGTTCCGTCGTGGCACCAACGCGGCACAAAAAACGACACGTAACATCAACGACGTTTACGGAGAGAACTGTACAAACGAACGTACAACCCGTTATTGGTTTGCTCGGTTCCGTTCTGGGAATTTTGACTTGAAAAATGAACCTCGTGGTCGTCCGGAAACTTTGGTCAACAATGATGAATTAAAGGCGATTGTGGAAGCAGATGAATCGCAATCTACAGCTGAGCTGGCAGCAGCTTTTGATGTTAGCATCAAAACAATATTGGTCCATTTGCGACAGATTGGCAAGATAAAAAAGCTTGATAGATGGGTGCCCCACTGCTACTTCACGACAACGCGCGACCCCATACTGCACAACAGACCGTCTCTAAGCTGCATGTGTTGGGTTTGGAAGCTCTCCCTCATCCGCCATACTCACCAGATCTTGCGCCTACCGACTATTACTTTTTCCAAAATTTGGACAACTTTTTAGCGGGAAAAAAATTCAATTCCCGAGAGGCAGTACAAAACGCCTTTGAAGAGTTTGTTGTCTCCCGTCCAGCTGATTTTTTCAAGAAGGGCATCCATAAACTGCCACAGCGTTGGCAAAGATGCATTGATTGCAGGGGTGATTACTTTGAATAAAAGAAATAAATATTAACTTTTTTCAAACAAAACGGCAATTTCATAGGTAAAGACCTCTGCGCTAGTATCCGTAAAGTTTTTTTTCGTTAGTAGTTCAAGTTAGTTATTTGAATATGTAACCTTTATATACATGTTTCACTTTTATTTTTATGTAAGCACATAATATATAATACGAGTAATTTTCTATTAAAAAGGTACGCAGAAAACAAATAAATAAACAGTGACCTCTCATGGCAGATATACCGCTTGTACAAACATAAATGTTTTCTTTGCTCCTTAAGTGAAAAAAGGATATAATATATGTTTGCTCATTCTGGATAGCGCCCAAGAGAAAGTTTAGTCACGTTTCGTGTTTATTCCTTGAAATTATTATGAAATATAAACATACTTTAGTCTGTAGCTTACACTAATAAGTTAGAGGGCGTCAAATATGATTATGAAAGGAAAGTGACTTATAAATAGCGTCTTTGCGTGTAATAATGTGGATGTATTGTGATGTGTTTTTTTTTTTTGACAAATCTTTATGTTCTCGGTGCTTATACTATTTTAATATCAATGGCTTACATTTACGAGCCTATCAGGTTTTTGATCATGAATATTATTCGGTTAAAAAAATTCGTACTAATATAACACAAGTAAATAGAAAATGGTATGCAATCCATCTTTTTTTAAACTCATCCAAACATTCCGAGTGCACTGGGCAGATAGTGTGCACGCATTGTTGAATAAGCCTGGCTCCAGACATACCATAAGTACTGGAATGGACATATTTATGTACCCATGAATAGTCGGATAAGATCGCGGTCTTTTTGTACTAAAAATAATAATACTACAGCGAGGAACATCTTTATCATCAAAATTACCAGACCTGAAGCTGCTGAACCATTTTTTTGCAGTAGTATTCAACAAAGCATCTTCTCCATTAACATTACAAATCTTTCTTTGAGCAATAGCAGCATTCATTTTTTTTATAAAGGGTCGGAACCCTCATCGAAAAAAAATGCAAAACGTATCTAATAAAAATATGAAAATGCAGACAATTATCAATTTGTTTCAATTTTGTCGCTATTACCGAAAGTCAGCTGTCAAACAATATATTACATTCCTGCCTAAGTTAAGTATTGTCAGAAATATAACACGCAAAATTCATGCTTCAAAAAGGCCTCGAACTTTTCCGACTACCTATTTTGGTAAAAATATCCAAAACATCTCCATATGTAGCGTAGCTTACTGAATGCTTAGTTGCGATGAGTGTGCTTAAACAACTTAAATACTTAAAAAGTTATGTCATTATTAAAATAAAACTTAAGTTTAACAAAAAATTATCTTTTAATAGAAATGAAATCTTATTTTGGTATCAAAACAAGAATAAGCCCTTGAAGCAAGAAAATCTTCAAGCAGCTCGCAATATTCAGTCTTACAAAGTTGTTTTTAATTAATTGCAAACATTTAATTAAAAAAGTTGCGATAACGTTTTGTGTTACGCTTTTAAAGATTTTTTTGATACAATTTAGGAGTTTGTTTAGAGGTCAGACTTAATATTTTACTCTTAGTACCTAGGTAACTTCTAAGTCATACATAGTAACGTTGACTTGGTCTTGGTCATTAAGTACGTAGGTATATATAAGGGAAAGCACCCACGAGCAACTTTTGCCTCTATATTTTGCCTCTCACATGGCTTGTATGAAAAGTTGCCGACTGCCGCGACGCTACGTGTGCGCGCTTTCAAACAAACCCGTAGACTTGATGTAAGAGACAAAATAGTTGCGGAGACAAAAGTTGCTCGTGTGCGCTGACGCATAATATCCTTTTTTTTCTTTACGAAACAACTGCCAGAAAAAAAGGTAGGTATTTATTGCATTGATGTAGAGGCTAAATAACAAAAAAAATTTTTAGAAAGACCTAATAAGTACATAGTATACTTTTATGAATGTCAAAAAGCCGCTTCCAGTCTTGTATTAAATTAGTTTCGCCGTACACTATCGCACCATATTTACATAGCCCGTGGTCGGTGGTAATTAAAACGCTTATGTGTCAAATTGCATGTTATTTCAGACATGTCCTACTGCTGTGTAGTTGAATTAAATGTACTGCCAGTTTCATAGCTTCCAGATAAGTAAGTTCTGAACTACATTGCCAGAAAAATTCAAATGCCTACCCTATCCACCAAATCAAATCAAATAGTACATTACAGACGAGCGCAGGAAGTTAGCATTTACATTGTCGAGGATGGTTTGAGGAAATGTAAATTTCTTCCCGTACAAGGCTTGTAGAATGCTTTTCGCAAGAAATGCGAGGAAATAAAAAACGTTGGTAATTAAAATTTAATTAACATTACTTATTATAGAAAAAATTGTACAACGCCATCTATCGCCGAAAGCAAAATGCAATTTCTCATAGACAAATCCTCTATCGATAGAGTAATTGTCTAGGGAAATCTCATTACGTTTCTCGACGGTAGATGGCGCTCTACTAATTTCAATTTCCCATACAGAATTAATCTATCGTTTTTTTTCGTGCGTACTTGCGCTACCTTCACATTTTACTTTCCGCACTAGTGCAGGAAGTAAGTATTAAAATTTGTCCCTGCAATCTTCAAGAACGTGATTGATTCACCAGACTGCTAGGTAAATGTGGAACCTTCGGCAAGACTTTTTCAAATGTAATGAAATGATCATATTTCATAGTATGAGTGATCTAATTCATTTCCCTTTTCAAACTTACTCCTGATACTTTATAATATCAAAATATTGACAGCCATTTTGTTGATTGACAAGACAAAACTAACAAATTCTCTTCATTAAAGCGACGAATCCACTTGGGAATAATATATTCTATATTCGAGTCTCTGTTAATAATCTTATCCAAATTGGTTGCAGATTACATCAATTTAGAGTCGTCTTTGATAAGTCATACTGATTGATGTTTAAGATTAAATCGTGGAATAAATTTTCAGCCAGAGAGAGAAGCTTTGCACCATAATTAACAAAATAAATAATATTCATAATACCTACTAAAACACATTCGGCCTTATTATAAACGTAGAGTTACACCCTGGCTAAACCAAAATATTGCTAAGCAATACTACTCTTTACGTTTGACGTTCGTAAGGGGAAACCGAGGGGTTCAACCGCCTCTGTGGTCTAGTGATTCGCCCACCCCTGGAAGACTCGGTTTGGTTGGTGGACTGGTGGTGGTAGAGCTTATTTCAAGTCCACCTGGCTATGTCTGACGCCATAACAACAATTTGAAAATGGTTGTGTTCCGGCAGTTAGAGCTAAAATAGCCAGTTCCTCAGTGATGAAGATTCCGGGTGTATTGCGCACTGCACTTCCACCTTCAGCCTTATCGCCACTTAACATTAGGTGAAGGGGCGGCTAAGCACTCCCGTTATGCGTAAAAAAATAACGAAAAAAATAATTATGTTATCTACCTAGCAGTGGCGAGGGGTGAAATTATGGCGAAGGTAAGCCGCTCTACAAAAATGATGAAAAATGTAATGATCTGCATAGCTGATCATTGGTGTGGGATTTCTAAGAGGTAAGCCGATGGGAATCGGCTTGTATGGACCCTTCGCCACTGCTACCTAGCCAGAATTAGTGATTCTAGCAGCTGCCTTTTTTCGGAAACGTTCCTCTTAGCCCTCGTATGCACTGGCGGTTGACCACGGGGCGGCTGACCACGCGACTACCGCTCGTGATCGTACGCACAGCAGCGTATTTTAATGAAAATGATCCAACACTTGGATCTCCTACCCCCTTCTAAACAGCATGAAGATTATGACAACATCCTCCCACGGAAGAAGTGCATTCAACATTCATGCAGTAGTTCAGGGGTCGCCAAATGGCGGACCCATTGTGTGGACCCCATGTCCGGACCGCCGACCCATTATGTGCGGACCGCGAGGACACAGGAACTTAGACTACAAAATACGTAATTTAACAAAAAATACTATCGCATTTTCTTTGTTGACGTTAACTCAAAAATGGCCGGGCTAGTACGACAGTACAGAACAGTAATTTGTCTTTATACAAACTGTCCGCAGCCCGTAAAACTTATACATTTCTGTAATAAATATTCTTTTCTATAAAATGTTCTGCGGACCGCGATGGTCATTTCATTTCTTAAAACGGACCCCGAACGAAACCAATGGGTGACCCGTACAGAAGATTATAACGAGTTGTTAATATGATGATGATGATAAACCTGCTGATATGTGTGCACACTCTGCTCAGTTTGTGTGTGGCTAAAAAAACCGAAGGTCGTTCTTCAAAGTACTACGTAATTGGTAACACGTATTTGTCGTACAATATACTGGCAACCCGAAAGCCGCAAACCCCAATACGTCTCTAGAGCCTGAATAGTTTAAGGGTTCAAGTGACGGACGGCGGACGAGTGCACCCGGGTGGATTGTGTATTCATGGCGCCATTTGCAATTGAAAGAGTTGCCAAAGGACACCGCCTTCGGTTGTCGATTTTTGAGCTGCGTTTCTTAAGGAGAAAAATACTCAAGTTTTTGGCTCCTGATAGCCTGAAATATAAAGAATTCTGAATTTATTAAATTGATAATCAATTTAATAAATTCAGAATATCCTGTTCGTAGATTCGATTTTTTTTATTCTTTTACTAGGTCTACTACAGTACTTAGTTACTACAATACGTGGTTCCCGTTCCCGTAAGAATATTGGGATAAAAAGTATTCTATGTTTTAATCTAGGCTATCTACTATCTGTTTGCCAGATTCCAACTAAATCCGTTCAGTAGTGTTTGCGTGATTGAGGAACAAACATCCAAACATTTAAACATCCAAACATCCAAACCCACAACCTTTCACATTTATAATATTAGTAGGATTATTTGGGGGCCTTTAACACTTAAGGTCATGTCAGCCCCATTAGATTTGAAATAAATTGACATTTGAAATACTACATACCTTTTTCTGGCAAAGGTCTTGATAGTTCAGATAGTCATATCATCATTCTATCCAAAATCCAATTTTTTTAGTAGTTTAATTAGTTTGCAAATTAACATCGTCGTTTCATATTATTTTTACGACGTTTTTATTTATGTCATAATATTTAAAGCCTTTCACATTGTCAAGACTTTCTAAGGTTGATTTCAGATGAAAACACCTCAACCCGAACTCGGTTATCGTCTGAACGGAGCCTAACAGATATTTATTCTTGCTTATATGTTGCTTTGCTTGAGAGAGATTTAGGAGAGGATTCTAAATAAACAGCGCCGAAACCGAGTGCCGTTGAACCATCTTAAACACTTTGTTCTCTTCTCGTCGTGAATTGAACTTTGCTCTGTTTACACGGAACCCTTACTACGGTATGGCATGTTTAATTTGCTTTGATCCTAAATTCAACAGCTCGAGAATTTAGTCATTTCAAAAGGTCTAGATCCAAGTTGAATTCACGCTCAAAATCAGATAAATATTGTGTACAAAATACTGTTAAGCTGAATACTTTCTACCTACTACACATGATACGACGGGAGGTCTTATTACTTACTATTTAATAACCAACTAAGCATATTGTAATGATTCACTCATTTTCGAGTAAAATTCAATATAAGTTGAGTGAATAGTTCTAAAAATAACAAAATCTTAGTAAGAGCAACGTTCAGAGAGCACCAAAATTGTGCCTCATTTTGTAGCTTAGTTCTGCATTAAAGTTAAACGTGTAAATTCTTATGTAAATCTATGCATTGCTGTGTCTGAAGGAGGCCTTTTGGCTCCCGTTTTAGCAAAAAGCTCTGATTAATAGTCAACTCGAAAATTCGTCGTTTAATATTCATGTTACCAAATCTTTCCCTATATGCATAGTAACTTTGACGTCGCAAATGGGGTGGGTGGCGTATTTTGAAAGGTTAGGACGGCGTCGAACGTTGTGGTTTATTAAAATTAAATTATTAACAGCATGTTGGCGATAAGGTTTGAATTATAGCTGCATATGGAATTGGATAAAAATAAATGCACCATTACCCTATCACGTCCAATGCTGAATATTGGGTGTTAAAGATTACAAAAGCAGCCAGGATCAACGGCTTAACAAGCCTTCTTAAGCACGAGTCTCGAGGTAAGTACTGGTCACACAAACGATGATTGATCCTGTTGGTTAGCCGCTGTAATCGCAAGCCAAATGCGCTGAGCCTTGCGCCATCAAACTCGTACTTTATGATCTTTAAAAGTTGATGACTATACAGACCATGTAATCTTTTTGGCATACCCGCTATTTTGAAAAAGTCGGAACTGATAAAACTAGCGTCAATCGATAGGAAACTCAAATTATTGATTGTCATATTGTAGTAATATACACAAAAAGTCAAAATAAACACAAATTATTGATTGTCATATTGTCGTATCGTAATACTTATGTATACTTTCGGAGATATATGAAGATTAATTTTTATTTCTATCACGATAATAAAGTCTCAATATCTCCGAATACCGGTCAATACCGAGCGAGCGCGAAGCGTCTCGGTTTCAGCTCGGACAAAAATGCTTTCTTTTGTCCGTCTGGCTGTCCGGATTTCCTTTTGTTCTCCTGTACAGGTCTCTTTCTCAACCGATTCTCGTGAAATTTTGTGAGCAGCTTCTAGAATTATAAAGATTTTTTTGTTGATTCACTTTTTAGTTTTTTTTTTAAATGACGGAGATATGGAAATAATTATATTTCAGTCATTTCGAATTTTTTTCAAAAATGTCGCAATCTGTAAGTCTACAGCTCTACAGAGCCACTAGTAATAAATTAATTAGCGATATTTGGGCAACTTTTTGCCCCGTGCGTAGTCGACCTTAATGCCACTGAAGTTTACCATTATGATAATACTTTCTTGACGCAAACATATTACAGGCGTTTATATTACAACATACTACGATCATTTCAGAGGTAAAATTACGTTACAGTGTACAGCGAATTTTCAAGGACAGAGCTATTGTTAAGTATAGGTGTTTTAAGTAAGTATATATAGGCTATTGTTAAGTCTAGATATTTTAGCACAAGTTCTATTCTAGTGGAAAACATTTAGAGTCATTTTCATCATAATAAAATAAGTGTTACCCGGAAAATATTACTAAATCTTGCTGAGTCTAAGAATAGATTTTTTAAAATAAAAAAATATTTGTCTATGAGTAAGTATAATGTTCATATTTTATATTTTCCATCTTGTATTATAAAAATGTAACAAAATCGTCTCAACCCACATTAACCCTCGCATCTCCATTTAAAGGTCTTCCTAAAGTATAAAAGCAAGCATGTGTTAAAATAATTACTATCATAAGGCGACACACGGGTTAAGTAGCTTAACCTCAAAGCTCGAGCTTATATTTTTATCACCCGGGTGAGACTCGTTAACTTAACTTGCTTACTGAACTTTTATGTAGAGAAACTAAAGGTTTGTTACGTTTAAAATGGTCTAGGATCGAACCTACGATTTTTTATTTTTTAAATAATATGATCTTATATATTAGTAAGCATTTTAAAAGTTTGTAACTTAAATTGTATTGTCATATCAGTCAGACGTAGATATACAACCTGGTGACGAAAACACGACAGTAAATGAAAACAAGTTCATAGGAGTGTTTTGAAACTATCAAATTAATTCCAGAAACAAAATAAAAGAAAAATTCAAACAATAGAACTAAAAGTAATTGTACTGAAATCAGTACCTAATTGTAAAATATTTCCTGTAACTAAACTATGTGATATTTTTAAATTGATTTTTTATGCATATTTATTGGGAGCGTTATTTGCTAGCATATTAGCGTTATTTGTTATATAGCACATTTAATCTACCGTCGTATTCGGTATTGTCATCTCCAGGAGCCGGCTTACGCATCGGACTTCGAAAAGTCTGCAGGGTTTCAAATAAAAACAGATAAATGAGCCCCGATTGGGCCAAAATCGCGAACCCTAATTCATGATGTCACACGAACATCGATATCTTCCAAATAACTGCAACAAATAGTACAATACGAAATTCCTTACTTTGATTTCTCTGTTTTAAGTTGAAGCTCAGCAGACCCGCCGAAGTTCGATAAGTTAGCCGGTACGGCCCCAGATACGGTCATAAATGTTAGGGCTTATACACATTTTGTATATTTTAAATCGTTAGTCAATTTAAACATTTCTATTTGTTTATTTTATGCACATACGAACCACAGTATAAAATTCAATCTTTAGCGCGTTACTTTAATTTTGTTCAGATTTTTACCAATCCCAAAGAAGAGGCGTTCATTGTATTTTTTTAACTTTTCATAACTATTTCCAATAAAAACTTGTCTTCATTTTTTAACTTTAGACACTAATTTGAATGGTAGTGCAATGCCTACATAATTCAAAGACTAAATTACCAAATAGAGTCCTAGAGAGATCGTTTTAAGACAAAGTCCAGGCCCTGCCAATAGGTTGATATCTTTATGATCTCCGCCATCTTTGATGTCAAGAACAGATGCCGTTTCGATTAAAGAGGTGAGTAATAAAGTTACACAGGGCTGGCAATGGCTAAAAGCTTCTTGAAACATCACTTTTAACAAAAACGTTTCATTAGTAGGATTTCTTTGACATTTGGAATATGTCGGTGATACAATTTGTATATACTTTACCTACTTGAAAAAAAAATGTGTATGTTTAGTTATTGAATTTCAGAATGGAAAGCCTACTGGCGAGTATTAGCACTTATCTACGAGGATCAAGAGAGCATTTACATATAACAATAAATAGGTACATAGCTGCTTTTTAGGGTTCCGTACCCAAAGGGTAAAAACGGGGCCCTATTACTAAGCCTCCGCTGTCCGTCTGTCTGTCTGTCTGTCACTAGGCTGTATCTCATGAACCGTGATAGCTAGAGAGTTGACATTTTCAGAGATGATGTATTTCTGTTGCTGCTATAACAACATATGCTAAAAACAGAATAAAATAAATATTTAAGGGGGCTCCCATACAACAAACGTGATTTTTTTGCTGTTTTTTTGGTACGGAACCCTTCGTGCGTGAGTCGGACTCGCATTTGGCCGGTTTTTTTAAAAGTAAGCTCCTTCTTGTAAAGTAACGACTGCATGCCTTAAATTTGAAAACTACTTATCTGAAGGTTTAAAAACCGGCCAAGTGCGAGTCGGACTTGCGCACGAAGGGTTCCGTGCCAAAAAACGGCAAAAAATCATTTTTATTGTATGGGAGCCCCACTCAAATATTTATTTTATTCTTTTTTAGTATTTGTTGTTAAAGCGGCAACAGAAATACATCATCTGTGAAAATCACGGTTCATGAGATACAGCCTGGTGACAGACAGACAAACGGACACCGGAGTCTTAGTAATAGGGTCCCATTTTTACCCTTTGGGTACGGAACCCTAAAAAAAGTATTGCCATAATAAATAGAATTTAGAACAGGCTTACCGAAATTGGTAAGCGCGTCTCATCATCTCTAACATAAATGAAAATGTGCGCAGCCCTGAAACTAATTCGTCTAATTCGAAATCGCGCCAATTCAGACCCGCCGGGAATTAGTTGGAAATCACCTAAGATGTGGTAAGACTGTAAATTAATACTAATCGATTTAAGGTATCGAGTAGGTATCGAGTTACTTCACTATAACACAATTCAGTTAAAATGTGTTTACGCTGTAAGCACTGAGGTTGAGCTCATTTATTATTTAATACGAGATTAAATCCGATTTATAATTCATGAAAACCACATTTCAGTTGGTATTTCGTATCTGTAGTTCATTCAATCAACGAACATACTCATATATAAGTTGTTTCTGACGTATTTTAAAAGCAAAAGCAGATAAGGTATTGTATTGTTACTGGGAATATTATTGTAACATATCGATATGCCGTAAAATAAAATGCTGTTGGCCTATTTTCAAAAGCTATTTTATAATACAAATATCTGTAGTAACTTATCATTGTATCTACTCATCCCTTGATTGTTATTAATTCGAAATTCAAAATCATTGTTTCCGGCTGTTATAAGCACTGAAAGAAAGTAGCTACGCCGCGCCGTGTTGGTTCGCAAGACCTTGTAACAAAATGTATAATACAATATCATATTATAAAAGTAACATTTTGCTTAACTTACGATTTTTAATAAACCAAAGCTAACAATACATCACAGCACCTAATAAAAGTCCCGATTTGACCTAATTTTAACGGTTAATTTTGACGCGATGTACGTCAGCCTATTTCATTTGGAGCCCGTTGGCGTAATTTAGGGGTTTCGGAGAGGCAAAGTGGCATCCGCGGTGTGAATAAACGCTATGCCGAAGGTTGAGCACCCCGTTTTTCCTAAAACACGAGGTTATGGTTGATTGGGAATGAAAGGAATGGCCTCGCGTGATGCTTCTTTGTTGTCAATTGTTTAAAGATTTAGGAACCTTTTTGTCAATAATGAAAAAGAGGTATATACAGTTCAAACAATTTCGTATTCTGGGTCCTCTAGAAAACTTGACGGCTCCACAACATTTCGGGAGCTCAAAATACAATCTGGCTGCCACTAGAATACTGCAACTACACGTCATCGCTCTAAAATATTCATATTTTAAAATTATATTTTTTTTGACCAAATCAAATTCAAATCAGTTCTCCGTTTTACCCTATACCCTAACCCTAAGGTATGTATAGGTAAGTAGTTCTTATACAAATACAAGCAAACGCATTAGTAATCCTTAGCAATAATAATACGAATGAAGAGCTTTATTGAACATCTTTGAATACTGTTGCACCTGCTCGCTATACGATTTGAGCTGGCGTATCGCTCGAATAACAAGTACATTTAGTGCTATTTGTTACACCTCATTTCGTTTGTAAGATATGATAGAGTACAATTTTATTTATTTTCAAATGTGATATACAAGTGATAATTTCCACATCATTATTATTGTGTCGTGATCTTATATACGAATCATAAATAATAATTGATATTGAGAAATACAAGTTTTGTATTAGAACTTCACTACGGTGGTGGTGTGGTTAACAAAAAAAAATTGTTAAAAAATTTAAAAATATTATTTTCTGTGTCGTTGACAATACACGAAAAACACTCGTCGTAGTAGAGGCAGTAGGCATGATTGTGATCCTTTCACCAAACAGCCATCTTTTTTCTCACGTCAATTTTATTAAACCCCAACATCGGAACTATGATCTTCTTTTAAATCCAAAAATCTCGGGGTGTGTTTATTGAGCCAGCTCTATTTTCTCTCCGAACTCCCATCTGCTGGACAAAGTAATATGTTATGAAGACTACAATGTAATCGTTATCATATTTTTCTATAAAGCAGCTGTAAATCCATCAGAATGTGTGACATTAATCGTCTTGCCTCTAATATATCATACGACGTTGCTTTGTTCTATCTTGTAAAAGAATTTTCTCGGAACGAAAGATGCAAATATAGGTTTATGGGTTTCCATGGACTGACGTTACTTTGATCGGGTACGACAATGTTTGCTTTTTGTCATATTGTTTTATGGTATTTGAAATAGTGGGTGTATGTTTTAGTATGTTATTATCTATATATTTACTTACCTACTTATCTTAGGACAATTTGAGTTTTTTAGGTTCTACTTAAGTTTCATGTAAGTTGATTTATTGACAGTTTTTTTTAAACATGCATGCCCTTCAATTTAACCTACATACACTTTATTTACTGATGTGCAAAATGTTTCATAGTCAAAATGTTTTTTTTTTACTAATATCGGCAAATCAAAATAAAGTATGCCGACAGCCACTGATTTTGATATAGCTATGCAAAGTTTCATTTTTGATGGCATTTAAATAGCAATGTTATGCAATAAATTAACGAATGAAAAATATACTGTCACACAAATAAATAGCCGTTATTTGGAGATGAAACTAATGTGCCCATTTATTTATAGGCTCTATCTCAATTCCCAAGTCAAGACTTCGCACGAAACTGTACAAGTGAAGGAAAATGGAAATAAATTGGTAGTTGGTTTCAATCATTTATTATTTAACAAAATGGCCAAATGTGGTTCACAAATGGCATTGAACTAGCGATAGTTGGGGGTAAAAATACATTTATACTTTGCTGCTGCTATAGTGAGAATAATAAATGAAATTAACAAAAGAGTTTTTCTGACTGTTATAGTCTTCTCTATGTTATTTTATTTTAATTCTCATGGGATCACAGAACCGTAATGAAAATGCAGAAGGAAAATATTTATTATTATTGTTTTCCTTATCATTGAAATAAAAAAGGTACTACCTTCTAAGTATGATTACGCGATTCTATAGATACAAAAATTCAACTTTTAAAGGCGGCGCGCGGCGGCATTGCATATCACCAAACATATCAGAAATTGATCAATACTACCATCTATGTTCATCATTATATTATTATATATTATGTATTCTATCATTATATAAGTAAATACATTAGAAATCTACAAACGTATAAAGGTACCTACACAATAAGCGAATCACAACGTTCTTTACTCGCTGTAATCTGAAAGTGTCATTAAGATCCCTGCTGGAGTCCAACACAGAGTGGCGCAAAATGTTACATCTACGTTCTGCAAGCACTTTGCTACTTTTCCTGAGGAGTAGCTTTCAAATTTTATTTGTTCAAGAAGACCACAGTGGAAAAACAAGGGATGTCTATCAAAGGCACATTTGCGTAAATCAACATTGAAATTTTATAAGTCTGAAACCGCATGTCCACTGAGGAAAACAAATCAGTAAGTGATATAATTGAAGAAAAAAAGAAATTGCTAACAAAATAATAATAACCAAAAACCTGAAAGCTATTCACTTAATATTCATTTCAACTGACATCGGCTGACCCTCATGATTTTTGCATACCAAAGGTAACCACTAAAACCGTTATGGCCGGTCACAGAGACGGTCATTGCTATAATTTATTTTTTAGAATTATAGGTACACACTTAGAGCACATCGGCTTCCGTCCAGAACGGAAGCCGCGATGCTCTAAGGGTACACACACACACACACACACACAAATGGCACTAGGTGGTGTTATTAGTTTTAAATCGATGTCCTACTGACATTCCTTGTTTTTCCCCTGTAGTCATTTTTATTTTCGCTTTAACATCGCAAATAATAACTTAACTATTTGTTAAAAAAAGCTCATCATATTAAAATCAGGTGTGCTTTAGGAATTCTGGTTTGTATGTTTGAATTTCCATTGTCTCTTTCCAGTTCATTAAAAATATGGTGTTTTTTATCTTTATTTCAAATAGATTAGTTAAAAAGAAAATGCCTACCTACCTTTCATGAATCTGATTTGCCTTCTTCATTTCGCTGTAACTCCATCGTCAATAATAAACACAAGCTTACGTTTCATACCTTTTTGTGAATTATTCGTGGTGATATAGTCTAATTGTAACAAACAATCTATGAAATTGTGGTATCTCGAATAGCAAACAATGAAACCAATTTGAATATCTGGCACGACTACAACAAACGCAGCTCTAATTAAATTTCTACCAAACTCCACACGAGTCAAACTTACTTGGTACTAATTAGTTTAGTACTCGCTGCCACTTAGTATTACTAAGAATCAACTCATATATGAATGTGTGTAAGGGGCCTAACAATTTTTTTTTACTACTGTTATAAAAAAGTGAAAACATTTAAGTATAAAACAAAACAAAAGATCCGTATAAAACCTTAGCTTTAGCTTGTAGCTTTTTTCTATTGGTATTTTGGCACAGATTATAACTTTGTTTCAGAAAATAATATTGGAACTTTCCATATTGCGTGTGTCACTAAACTTCCTCCGCTTTTGTTCAGAAAAACTTTTTCATTTGGTTAGACTTCCAGCTAAAATGTCTGGTCGCATCCCGGCGAGTTAAGTACATAAATCAAAAACTTCCAAATGACGTTGGATACAAGGTGACAGTTATTTTGTAATGGTGTACTGTAGCCATTCGTGTACTGTAAGAAAAGAGGATTTCGATGTTTATGAAGAAAAGGAAAGTTAAATATTTTTTCTAAAGTAAAATAGCCAGCTACTTAGTTGTTGATGATTCCGGGTTTAGCGCGCTTTTTGGGTTGTTAATATCGCATAAGAAAAAAGCTTTTGCTGAGAGCATTTTATTTCTCGCTTTTATCTTTGATGTGTAAACTTTACTAATGTTACCGCCAATACATAATGATATGCAGTAAAAAGTGAACATGACTTGTTTACTTTCGTATTACCAATTTTATTATTGCATTGGTTGCTAAGTAATTAATTACTATCGTACTTATTATGGAGTCTCATCAAATCTCCATAACAGCTCTGTTCTGTATACACTTCCAAGACTTCAGTCCTTTTAAGCTCTGTTTAGATCAGCAACGGATAATGTCGTAGTTTTCCAGTATTTTATTTTAGTATTCATGCATTTCATTATTAAGTAGCTGTATCTATTTTCGTACTCAGAAATGAAACTTTTCGTTCAAAATTCAATTTTTTTTACAAATCGAAAATCTCTTTTTTTCAAGTCTTTAATCCCAGAATTTGGAAACGGATGGTCATACGATCTAGCATTGAGGTGACTTCAAGTTTCAGCTAAACTTGAGTCTGTATATTCACATCAGCGGCCGCACCGCCTTAACTGTGATTTATCGCCGCGACTACGTCAAAAAACTATGACGTACAATCTCAAGTTTGCGAAGTTATTTTTAAAAAGCCTTTGAGAGAAGATTTGGGCGATATGGTTTCTCAAATGTTGTGAAAAAGACCTTTGTGTTGATGAATATTTTTGGCAAAGATTTTTGTTTCATTGTGAAGCTGAAAAATAAGCACACCTAGGAATATAATATTCAAATCATTTTTAGCTCTACCAACATAATTTTACTCGAAATTATTAATTCTACATTTGTTGATCGTGTTGTGATTAAACGCCGATTGCCTCCATCCATCAGCTGGCGTTGAAACACGTAATGGAGAATTAATCACGCCAGATGTCAGGATGCGCCTGTAACCGGATGCAATATTGTTTCAATCTTGAGTTGAAACTTGAGCTGTTGGCAATGCACTTTGTAATGTAATTGTAAACGTCTATGCAGTTATTAGTTGTTGAATTGCAAGGTGGCGACCGGGAGACGTTAAATGAGAACGACGGTTCAGTGGATACTGCTCGATTTATTAGTCTAAACACATATAATAATGTAAGAGAGGTGACACACACTACACCTCCCCCGTTATTTGAAAAAAAAAACATGTCAAAGTTTTTTTTTTAACTAAGTATCAATAACAATTTAATTAAAAAAACATTTTTTTTTCAACCCTGTTACAATATAAAATTACCAATTTAAAAAAAAATACCAATGTTTCAAATTTATTTTGTTTTTTACTTGCTATCTTTTCTCAAAGTAATTTAATAAAATGTTGATTAAATTGAAAACTGTTACAATAACATAATATTCAACAAAACACAATGAAAAATATATTTTACATAGATATAGAATCGATGCCTAATGGTAAACAAAGTGTCATTAACGATACAATAACATTTCTTTACTTTAAAAAAAATCTAAACAAATAAAATGCTGCTCTGATTAGAAACGATACTTAGCAAATTTTTATTAGTACACGATTTTTTTTTTGTTACACAGACTTATTTATTCTATTTCACAATTTTAGGTATTAACAAAAAATACATTTATTAATATTTGAAATTTTTTCAACGGAACAAGGTCCAAACGCCATATTTCACTTTACCAAATAAGAATTTTGTTTCAAGCTAAAAATATTCAAAGAAACCAATCCAAAATCTAGGGAAAGAAAAAAAACTTGCACAATAAGTATTACTTAATTTCAATAAAAGTCATTTTAAGGGTAAAAAAAAACAAAATCCTTACTACTAATTTGTTAGAAATATAGAAATTTATAGTAATTTTGATTATAATAATTTGAAATATTACGAACCAACTTATTTTTTTTAAAACTACACTTACTGTTTGTTACTAATCAAGTAACATGATATAATCAAAGTATTTCGTATTATACTTTCATACAATTAACGTATTTCTATTTTTCACAAAAACAAACAAATATCCATACATAAAAGTGTTATAAAAAAAATCTAACGCTATTTTATAGTTTTTAGCCAGTTGTTGACGATTCATCCTAATTCCTAATTATAAAAACCCAACTATTTATCTAAGTCATTATTAGTACCTACATATCCAAATATGTTTATAAGTCACGCAGGTCACACTATGAATCCCAGTTTAGTACTTTTCACCTTTGTCTAGTCCTGTATATTACTACTACATTTCAAATTAAAACAGTTAACTAGTAGTAAAATAATTGCATATTCTCTACACTACTTTTCTAGGTATTTGTCACAGTCCTAGATGATTAATCCAATTTAAATAAGATTATTTTTTGTCATGTCATGGGTCATTCATTTTAACTATCACAAGTTCACTTGTCTTCTCAATTATAAGTTATATTATAAGGTACCTCAAACTTTTATACTAGCTAGTTTTATATCAACATCGTGTGCACACATCATCATTCATGTATTTCAACATTTTCAACTCACTTTTTACTGAGTACAAACTTACTTATTATCACATGGTACACATTTTATCATTTTTGGGCCGGCCGGTCCCTTTTATTCATTATTTCATTGGTACATATTTATATTTATAGTCGACTTTTATTATAATTATTTATTAATAAAACAGTGCATCTTTGTGCCTGTTTGGGCTGTGCACAGCCTAATTTGGGGGTCATGGATTAAGTTTCTATTGAACTCCAACTAATTCTCACAGAGGAATGCTCGTTCACACCATGATCGAATCGAAGGATCTGACCCTCCATGTACCATTTTTATATAGGGTCATGAATTAAGACATCTTTTGGTCTCCAACAGTATTCTAAGGGGAAACTCGTCCGCACCTTGATAAATCTGAAGGACCTGATCCCTATTGTACCTTGTGTACCCTTTATCTCGTAACCACATTATACGTCATTCATTTCCATTTACTTTCCAAACCATACACACAAAAACACAATCCTATAAAATGACAATTAGATTAATAAGAGTTAGCATAGCTCTTGGGGGATCAGTCCAATTGCATACCATTCTTAAAAATCTGATTGTCCGCCAACTTTAATAACAACATCAACCTTTACCAATCATAAACTTCTATTCCATTAAATCCCTTACATACTTCTTTTCATAAACTTTCCTTTCTGTACCTAATTGTCAACCCTATATGGTGCAAAAAGATTTTTAATACAGATAACCTTACTTCACAATGCATATTCTATCCCGAACCTACTTTTCTCATATTTATTATTTAATCTAGTTCAATATTTACTTCCAAGCATTATTTTCATATTCATATTTCTCATTATTCATCAGCTTGTAAGTTAACACTCGCCATAAACGTCAGGCATTGCTTACTAATCATTTCAAGTAGACAATATTATTATCGCTCATCATGCTACCTATCATGTCATATTATTATTCATACTATCTTTAAATAACAACTCCATAAGTAATTAATGTCCTATAGGCACGTTTTATTAAAACATAAAATCAGTTATTTTATACCTACTCCAAATTGTTCAGAAACAAAGTTAGTTTTTCCCTCTTCAACACTCCAACAATAAAAGTATATCGTTAATAAGTATTATACCTAGTTAGTTACACTATGTATTTTTTCTATCCATTCTAACACAATGTACCTAATAACCATCTTATGAAAGCGATTAAAAGATTTTTCATACATAGCTCTACTTTCCTAATAAATCAATCTAAAGTCTTAAAACCAACGTAACTTTCCAGTAAATGAATTACTTCCAATAATAATTTATACCGTATTTAAAATCTCGCAGCTGGCAAACTGATTTCTCTACTAAAATACATATACGAAATGATATGAACTTAAAAAAAAACATTCAATTGTCGCACTAAACTTTTGAAATCAAAACATTTCTAACAACAATTTTCCTAAAATAACGCTTTTTCATAAACTATCGATTGAAATAAAAAAATACATATCTTTAGTATTTTTACCTAATAATTAGTATTACGCAAACTTTTTCCAATATGTTAATAATAGATTTTATTTCCAATGCATAGCAACATGTAAGAATATCGTAAGTAGGTTGTTATCGTTAAACTTACCGAGCACGTTACGCTGACTTTACATTAATGAAATACGTACCTATCTCCTTATAAAGTGTAGACTCGTGTGACCTTTTTCTTTTATGCTAACTAAGTGCATATGAAAAAAAAATGAATGATGCACTTACCTACTGAATTATTTTTATCAAAACATACCTAAGTGCCTAACTTTAAAATCTTAACTTATTCAACTTTTGTAACCTACGTCACAAATTATATGTCCAGATAAGAAAAAAAAATTCCTAAATGCAATAATGTAACAAAATTAATCTGAAAGAAATAATATCCTAATAAATAAATTTACTTTCATCGCACGCAACAAAATTTAAAACTATTAGGTAAGTAATAGAAATTTTTCCCGCAACTAAAAATACAAAAAGACTGAACTGAATTATTAGACATCAAGACCAAATGTCTTTTACTAAAGGTTTCTTTCAACATAACTGAACACTAACACGCCTATTATTTTTTTCACAAATATTTCAAATAACGAGTACATTATGTACTTACCTATGTACGCCTTCAAAACACCACCGCAAGCTTTCCAGAAGTCTATAAGCAAAACACTAATAAAAAAAAACGATTAATCAGTAACTGTTAGGTATTATCAGATTTTACGAGAAAAAAAAATATAGCCCACTAAGTATAATCTTTTATGTCAACCAAACTCTAAATTATACATCACGAGTTAAAAATATATGTAGCTAGGTACCTATCTCAAATTTTTATCAGAAACTCCGTAAGTTAAAATTTTATAGCGAAACATAACCACTTCTTTTATTTAAACAACAAATCATTTTATCTTTTCCCTTCACTCAAATATAATTCTTATTTAGTCTTTACTATACTTATTCTCTTTTTTTTTTGTAACAAACATAAATGACTATACTTTTGTAGTAAAATTATCTACCAATTTATTAAAATAAAATGAAAATGTTCAACAACAGAACCGAAATTTTGTCCACATTTCATATTCTTAAAGTACCTACTACATTCTACACAAAATTAAATTTTAAATCGATGCGAAAAAAAAGAATTATACTAGCTCTATCTTTTTATCGTCAACAACTGCTAAAATCATTGGTTAACGTATCAATGGCTAAAGTTAATAGAATAAAATGTTATAGTATAATCTTAATCCTTCTAGAATAAAAAAAAACTAATTTTTCTGCCTGCAGTTTCGAAACCGCAGTAAAATAGGTAACTACCTAGAAAACAATATAGAATTAAGTAAACTTCAATAGCAAATTATGATTTCAGCGATACAATTTATTCATAGGTACAATTATTCAAGTAAATATTTTTACATAAATAATCAAGTTTTCCTTTTTACTTAGATATATATGTTTTTTTTTTCAATAAGCAAAATTATGTCTTTCAAATAAAAAAAATACAGTGCTGCATAATTTAAGCCAAATTTTCTAATTAAAATTGAAATGAAGGAATTTTTTGTATAATATAGGTACTTTTTACCACATAAAACATTAATATTTTACTTTTAATAAACAATATTTTTATTACGTTACCTTTTACACATTATAAAAAAAATAGAGTTCCAAAATCTGGTTACATGAAACGAAGAAATGCGCAACGCTTGCAAATTGTATAATAAACAACGCGAAGGTCCGAAATTGTCCGAATTCACCTTTCACCCAGCTGCGTTCTCATCTGACTCCTGCGTCTCCCAGCGCCCAGCTTTTGTTTCCTCATCTGACTCCTACATCACCCGGCGCCCAGGATAGCTTTGTCATCTGTCACCAGCATCTCCCGGCGCCCAGCATCTCTTTTCCATCACAATTAAAAATTCTCTCGCCGCAGCAGCAGTCGATTTACACAATTAAGAGTTCACCAGCATCTCCATGTTTTGGAGCGCAATGTTTCACTTTACTATTGAAGTAACATAATATTTTATTATGTTGTCCATTTTCACTTATGCTATTTATTATTTAATCAAAGGTTTAATTTTAACTTATTATAATTATGTATGACCCTTTTTTGTTCACCATATTGTTTATTCACTTCGTAAATGTTCAGTTTTCACTCTCACTTTAGTCTAATTAAATTAAGTATTCATTTATATATATTTTTTTTTAATACAAAAGTTTTTTTGCCAAACCATCTGCTCAGCGCTGCCGCAAGGCAGCACTGGCAGGGTCGCCATGCAAGGTGGCGACCGGGAGACGTTAAATGAGAACGACGGTTCAGTGGATACTGCTCGATTTATTAGTCTAAACACATATAATAATGTAAGAGAGGTGACACACACTACAGAATAATGATAAGGACTATCCGAAATTTAATCACAAGCCTTTTTAACGTGTTGAGTAAGGTACATAATGGATAAAGAGGATTGGTGGGTATTGATGACTGAAAATGTAACTGGTACCAAAGGCTTGACACGCCTACAAAGGAGCTCGAGTTAGATAATACACAAAAGTTGCGCAAGTTGCATAACCACTTCGACACAGGGCAAATTGTCAAAAAAAATAAACTAAATCTTTCAGCGGAACCTTGGCATTGGACGGTTTAATAACTACTGCCCCCTAGCATGACCGACGAGCAGGGAATGATAACGTTATTTTTAAGTATAACGTTATTTTTTACTTTTTTTAGCGTTAATTTTAAAATTAACGTTATGTCAATAAATAACGTTAATTTAGATAACGTTACATTGAAATTAACGTTATTTCAGTAAATAACGTTATTTTTTACTTTTTTTACCGTTAAACTTTAAAATTAACGTTATTCTAATTAATAACGTTATTTTTTTAGCGATAATTTTACCGGTATAATGTACCGGTAAAGTTTAACGCTAAATTTAACGCTAATTTTACCGGTAAAATACTTTTAACGTTATTTTTACTGGTAAATTTACCGATAAAATATTTTAACGGTATTTTTAACGGTAAATTTACCGATAAAATGTTTTAACGGTATTTTTAACGTTATTTTTTATTTATCGTTATATTTTTTTAACGGTATTTCAATCCCTGCCGACGAGACACGATATATCTACATCGCGTGATATAGCGTTTTATCGACACTCAACTGTCAAAATCCATTGTCTTTTGACAGTTAAACGTGATAAATCGCTATATCATTTCGCGTTTCGGTGGTCATACTAGGGGGAGGGGGGGGTCATAATGTAGGGGCGAAACACGTGGAGATTAGTATATTGTTTTCCATCCATTAATATCAAACCTCAATGAAGTTAACTACTTATTAAAATGGAGGTTGCAACTGTTTCCAAGTAATCTAAATTTTCATAGCATAACTAACGCCAGAAGACATTATTAACTTACTGTAAACTTCTGCCACCAGGACTTAATATGCTTTAAACATGAAACGCACAAATCGAAGCGGCGAAGTTAAAGGAATGACATGATAAATACTTAAGTCACGCACATAAAACAAAAGTTCTTGGAAAACTTAACTACTTACTTTTATCGCAATAAATAGTCGTAGAACTAGTCTATACATTATTTGTTTTGGAGTATCCTAGACTTATGTGGTATTTACACGAATCAGGCAATGAAGCATGCAATTGACAGGCAACTTGGCAGGCGATTTTAATCATAGCGCTTTTTATCGACAATCGATATAAAGCGATATCGGAAGATATCGGTGGCGATTCGATTTTACAAGCGAATGTCGATAAAAAGCGGTAATTGACTAAAATCGCCTGCCACGTTGACTCGTGTAAATACCGCATTAGGTATCTTTTATATAGAATTGCAACCCAAAACATCAGCACGCCTAAATGAATTTGTAAAGCTCGTACCTTGAGATCTTTCAAAGATCAAGTTAGAAGGCATTTCCTTTCTCCCACCTAATACTTCTTTTTTCTTATATCTCCCTTTCAACTTTCATTTTACATACTTTTTCTCTTTTCCTTATTTTTGTACATCTATATCTATTGTCCTTCTAGTTTTTATGCACCCACCTCCCTCTGTCCTCTTCCCCTTAATATTTTTCTACTCAAGGTTGCCTGTGTAGCACGCAGCAGTAAGGCCGCTTTTTGTGTACTTGTCCATGTTTATTGTTTGCTTCTATGTAATGTCTTTGTCTAGTGTGCAATAAAGCGTTTATTATTATTATTACGATCATTTTTCACAATTTCTGCTTGCTTGAGAAGTAGAGATTTATTAGTGCAAGACGTAGTTATTTTAATGATTCCAACAAAGCCACAGGGGTATGCCGCCAACGCGAATTCGAGCTCAAAATGGCCCCTCCCTAATCTCAAAATATTAGGCATAAATTTATTAAAACGAAATCTGCCGTCCCAAATTTAATTACGATGTAACCCAGGCTTTGCAAATTAAATTAATAAAATAACAAACAGACGGGAATAATTGAAATCTGCCTCTTTTATTGGTAAAGATTTCTGCGAGCTTATTTATTTGGTTTCTTAGACCCAAGTCCATAAGCAATTGTGTATTTTTAATCTGTTGTATCTTATTTGGGATTTACACGGGTGACTAAAGCAGTAGGAGTTTTGCCGCATAGTACGGTGTAAATGTGTAAATGACAATGCGGCCTGGGCCGCAGGTGATGGAATAAACTTATCTAATCGGTGGCCAAAACTGGAACTAAGTGTTATTACATATTGTTAGCTAGGTTTCGCCATCGACTACATAGACGACAGCGAAGATATAACCGATGTGTCACTTGCGACTAGGGAATTCGATCCCGGCCCTTATTTCTAATCCCGGGATTTCGGGATTACACTTAGTCAATCCCGGGATCCCGGGATTATTTCGGGATTGAAGATTAAAAATAAAAATATGAAAATCTTACAAAAATCTACTTTTTATCGAACAAATGAAAATAGGCAAAATTAAACGTTATTGAAATATGGCCAATAATCGACGTACTTAATTAAAATTTTAACAAAAATCACCATATTTAACGTTACGGAACACACCTAGCTAACCTAATCACTCTAACAAATCAAACTAAGTATAACCATAGTATACCAAACTTTAAATCTAGTTAGTCTGACACTCTTTATATTAAAGTTATTCTTTATCAAGAATGAATATTGTATATTTAAAGAGGTCTTATAATATTAAGATCACATTATCTAACAATCTATGCAATTGGAGATTTTGGCGCCATTTTGTCTAGTAAGGTTTGGTGTCTATTTTAATTATTTGAAAATTGATTCATAGTGGATATTGTGTCTTAAAATTGGTGCAGTTTTGTGGTACAAGTGTCTATGCAACTGAACAATATGTGGGATAATTGAAATAGGCGTCATCTTGGTTGTGTGAAGGTGAGACTTTTATTGTAGTGCTACCTCGGCAGAACTTTCCGAGTAAACTGTCTTGATATACCTACTTGTTGCCAAATGCTCCAAGCAGCATTAGAATGCAATGCACCCGCATTCTAATGTAAACTTAAACTGAAACAATACCTACCAATGAACTATCAAACACTTGATACTGGCAAAAATTACTTCCAAGAGGAAAGTAGATTGCCAAAATAAAAATAGAAGAAGAAGAAACTATGCAATTAAAGAAAATTGTGACTAACCTCTCATAACATAGATCAAATTTTAATAATCAATGGCTTTTATGTAAAAGCTTAGATAGTATTTAGGTAGTAAAGTAAACTGAGCAAAAACTGTAAATAATAGTAACATAATGTCTAATGATGTGATCTCCTTGTTTTGGTCTGCCTTGGTTTAAGTTCATGACAATCTTTACCAAGTTATTGCTTTCTCTGTGATCTTTACCATGTAATATTTTAATGTTGAATAAAGCCAATGTTCTATTTGGTTCTGTCTTTATTTGTATTAATTTGAATATGAAACGAATCTTGAAGAATATTCATACTCATTCAGTAGTAGTAAAACTGAGGCATATCACCATGTAACCCAGTGAGAGTTGCTTGTTTATCATTTTAGTTCAAAATAAAAGAAGTTTAATTCCAAGAAACCATCGCATGCTCGCTGGGCTTATTTCTATTACTTGCGTGGAATGTTTCTTTAATGAAATACAATAAGTTTTTCTTGTATTTTATATTAAAAATGATAGGCAAGCAATTCTGTTGAGAGCACTGGCACTGACCGTTTCGGTTTACGCCGGCTATTATTCAACTTTTTTTAAATTATACCAATCCCGTAAATCCCGGGATTAAGAAAACTCAATCCCGAAAATTTCGGGATTGAAAAACGGTCGGGATCCGGGGATCCCGAAAAACGGGATCCCGGGATCGAATCCTCTACTTGCGACTCAATTTTGCAAGCGACTTGTTAGGTGATTAAAGTCGACTGTCACAGGTGACTAAAATTGACCCATGTAAATAGCCCATTAGTTGCCTGTTTCACAGTCTACGGTTAGCACTGAATTATTTTTTTTGGACAAAACAGAATCTCTATGAAATTATCTGACAACTTATTTAATTGGATCATGCGGAATAGCCTCTAACTCCAACGCCCGATTGCACTAAACTTAAGGATCGCCTAAGTCTTTTCCTAACTACAACACGACCAAATTAAAACGGTGTCATAAACTTAGCCGTCCTGTAGCTGTCATTCGCCTAGTTATTTTGGTCGAGTTGTAGATAAGAAAAGACTTAGGCGATTCTTAAGTTTAGTGCTTTTGCACCCAAGTCTTTATGCTTTAAGAAACCCTTAATCCATTTCGAGCTTTTAAAAATTATGTAACTTTTGTATGAAAAAATAAGCCTACGTTACTTACTGAGCTGGACGCCCCGTGTTAGTATGCGGGCGAATTCACTTATTACTAGCGGCCGCCCGCGACTTTGTCTGCGTGGATAGTTTTTTGCTATCCCTCGGGAACAATCCATTTTTTCGGAATGAAAGGCACCCTATGTCCTTCTCTGTACCCCTGTCAATGTGTATGCAAAATATCATGATGATCGGTTCAGTAGTTAAGACGTGAAGGCGTAACAAACAAACAAACAGACTTTCGCATTTATAATATTAGTAATTAGTAAGGATTGACTTTTTCGTTATTGCCTGTTTTGATATATTTTTTTAATTATCAGATAAATAATTAAAAGGATGATCAATTTTATATGTATACTAATACTGTCATTCTTTCTCGTTACAGGTAACATTTCAATCACGATTCCGCAACTATCGTCAGAGTCAAGGTAAGTAAACAAGGTTTAACGCACCAGTAAGCTGATACTCGTTATCAGCCGGATTTAGGATAGCTTTAGTGGAACCTGACCTTTACTGCACATCGCTAACGGCTTAGCAATATCATAGATGTGCAGAATTCCATTTCGGCGTTTGTTTGAAATGGGATCAGAACACACTAGTCTATTAATGCATGACGTGAAAGTTTATAGAAGTAATTTTTTAGATTGGATAAGTAAAAAACTATTATGATGTGTCAAAGAAAATAAAGTTGGTTCAGAAGTGTTTTAAACACAAAAACAGTTTGGAAGTATAATTTTATTGGCCATACATTTCGGTGGGGTGGGGTGTGGGACTCACTCTCTTTACTGATGCTTCTTTCAAACTTCTGCGTTTATGCTTAAAGATGGTACAATCTGTCATCAATCTGTAATCGTGTCTCAGTCATGCCCTCTTCTTAACCCACCCTCAGTTAAACTCGCGTCGGATTCAAATGAGGCTGGATGCCATATGCAGCCCTTGCATACGTTTAATTAAGACAGGCATACTGACAGATTACAACCATATTAGAATCAAATGTTAGAACTCTTATACGAATGTGTAACTTCCGACGGATAATGGAGTACATGTGCGTCAAAAGGCTCTTTGGGTGTGGTTGATTCTGGAGTAGTCAGTTCTGAGGACCCAGGTTCGATTCCTTGATGAGTCAATAAGCAGAACAAACTTTTCATACTATAATTGAAGATACTTAATCGAAGAGTACGCTACACCTAAAAAGCAACTTGTAACAAAGCTCTCTTTATTGAATACTAGCGGCCGCCCTTGGTTTCACCCGTGTGGTTCCCGTTCCCGAGAGGATATCGGGATAAAAAGTATCCTATGTTTTAATCTAGGCTATCTATCTACTATCAGTGTGCCATTTTAAGCAAATCCGTTTAGCAGTTTTTGCGTGATTGAGGAACACACATCCAAACATCCAAACCCACAAACTTTCACATTTATAATTTTTCACTCCTCATGCTCGTAAAGTTCGTCTTTATGTTGGGTATAGGCTGCATAAAATCGCTTTTTATGCTCTAGTGCATAAAGTAAAATCTTCGTCTAAGTCTCAGACTTTAAGACAAAGGGTCGTCAGGTAAACAGCCACACACGCAATTTAACTTCGTTGAATTAACTTGTTTCTTTATTTTTTGTTGTGTTATAATACTTTTTTTATTTTTGAAAATGGGTATCAATTTTATTGAAAGGCCTTGATAAATTTTTTTTTTTTTCAATTTTTTGAATATCAAATGAAAGGCCTTGATGAGCACATTCCAAAATTATATTTTTTTACAAAAAAATGTTTTTTTTTCATTTTTTGAAAATGGGTATCAAATGAAAGGCCTTGATAAGAACATTCCAAAATTATATTTTTTTTGTAAAAAAAAATGTTTTTTTTTTCAATTTTTGAATATGGGTATCAAATGAAAGGCCTTGATGAGCATATTCCAAAATTATATTTTTTTATAAAAAAAAATGTTTTTATTTTAATTTTTGAATATGGGTATCAAATGAAAGGCCTTGATGAGGACATTCCAAAAATATATATTTTGTCACAAAAAATTAAGAAAGAAAAAAAGTTTTTTTCGATTTTTGAATATGGGTATCAAATGAAAGGTCTTGATAAGCACATTCCAAAAATATATAATTTGTCACTAAAATTTGAGAAAAAAATATTTTTTTTATTTTTTGAAAATGGGTATCAAATGAAAGGCCTTGATAAGAACATTCCAAAATTATATTTTTTTTGTAAAAAAAAATGTTTTTTTTTTCAATTTTTGAATATGGGTATCAAATGAAAGGCCTTGATGAGCATATTCCAAAATTATATTTTTTTATAAAAAAAAATGTTTTTATTTTAATTTTTGAATATGGGTATCAAATGAAAGGCCTTGATGAGGACATTCCAAAAATATATATTTTGTCACAAAAAATTAAGAAAGAAAAAAAGTTTTTTTCGATTTTTGAATATGGGTATCAAATGAAAGGTCTTGATAAGCACATTCCAAAAATATATAATTTGTCACTAAAATTTGAGAAAAAAATATTTTTTTTATTTTTTACACTATTGTTGTTTAATTTCCTCACAATCGAAGTGAAAAGCAGAGTGTATAACTCGTACATAAAACCCATTTTACCCTCGACTTGACTATCCACCCTCGCCTGCGGCTCGGGTGGATATATACGTCTCGGGTAAAATGATGCGTTTTATGCACTTGTTGTACAATCTACTATTAGTAGGAAGTAGTATTAGATTTTGTGCATTTCACAATACCATTTTTAAATTATGATAGATAAATAAGTACTAGAAAAAATCGACTCGCCCGTAGCACCTCTTAATTTAAAAACATAACTTTAATATACTTGCATAAGTGCTGTCTGGAATTAATTTACCAAACGTCCATAGACGTACCAAGGGGGTGCAGGGAGGGGCAACTGCCTCCCCCCTCTTGATTTTGTTTACCTCCAACTAACTATATGCTGTTGTCGATAAATCGCGCTGCGCGGCTGTTTTTTTTTACAATAGTCAGGCAAAATTATTTGATTTGGCGCCCCTGGCCCAGAACCTGGGTACGCCCATGCAAACGTCTCTGAACTATGTCAAAGCTTTTAGTTCTAAGAATTGAGATTTACAATTGAAAAGCTCCTGCTGAGAGTTGTGTTTGTAAAATTGTAATACGTATTAATTACACTAGTTACAAGCTAGTACTAACTATTATTTAGTCTGTGCTGACTACCATAAATTTTTGATCTAGTAATACAAGGAAGGAGGTTGTAAAATCAAAAAGTAATAAAATTGTAAATGTATGTAATGACGTGTACCTATTCGGTTCTATGGTTATTATTGTTTAGAAAATTAACAAACTGCCGTAAATATCTAAAATATTAGTTTGTAGTCTAACTAAATCAGTAAATCGAAAAAATACCTAAAATACCTGGCAATATCCCCAAAATCCCGACATTTTCAAATTTTCTCCATATATTTTTAACTTCTGATCTGGCAACCCTACTCGAGAATGTATGGGAAATAAAGCTCTTTTTGACTAGGTGCTTATGAAAAATCTGATTTGCCGCCCCTGGCCCAAAACCTGGGTATGCCCATGCAAACGTCTCTGAACTATGTCAAAGCTTTTAATTCTAAGAATTGAGATTTACAATTGAAAAGCTCCTGCTGAGAGTTGTGTTTGTAAAATTGTAATACGTATTATTTACACTAGTTACAAGCTAGTACTTACTATTATTTAGTCTGTGCTAACTACCTTAAATTATTTAACTAGTAATATAAGGCAGGAGGTTGTAAAATCAAAAACCGGCCAAGTGCGTGTCGGGTCACGCGCCGTAGGGTTCCGTAGTTACCTTATACCATACCATATTTAACAACACAATCATTTTTCGTCTACAAAAATAACTTTGTTTTTCACAGTGTTGGTATGAATGACAAAGTTATATTTGCGGTTTTGTAAAATATGATATATCTCAATAATTAATTACTTTATCTCGTTCAAACCAATTTTCGTTGAAATTTTTTATTAAGATCTCTAGCATATATTTTTTATAGATTTTTCACTTTCTTATTTCAAAAGTTAGAGGGGGGGGGACACACATTTTACCACTTTGGCAGTGTTTATCTTTCAAACGGTTGACTTTGAAAAAAAATTGTCTTAGAAACCTCAATGTCATTTTTTAAGACCTATCTATAGACACCCTGCATGTGTTTTTATGAAGAAAATTTTTTTTTTCAGTTTCAGTTCAATGTATGAGGAGCCCCCCCTTAATCTTTTTATTTTTTTATTTTTGTGTTAAAATCGTTAAGCGGTTAACAGAATACTTCTACCTACTAAGTTTCAACTGTGTAATCCTAATACTTTCGGAATAAAATGGCTGTGACATACGGACGGCCATACAGACAGACAGACAGACATGACGAATCTATAAGGGTTCCGTTTTTTGCCATTTTGGCTACGGAACCCTAAAAAGTAACAAAATTGTAAATGTATGTAATGACGTGTATTCGGTTCTATGGTTATTATTTTTTAGAAAATTAACAAACTGCCGTACTGATCTAAAATAATAGTTTGTAGTCTAACTAAATCAGTAAATCGAAAAAATTAATGCCTTTGGGATATCACATCCAATCTATCGAAGAGATAAAATAATATTAATGAAAAGATAAAAGCTATACTAAGGTAGTTTTGTGCCCAGATACTATGAACAAATTCGACATGCACGTGCTGATTCAGCCATAAGATGGATTAGGATTTAATGCCCTAATAAAATCTACACAATTTGCTTCTTCATTATTTTGACGATAACAGAAAAGTTAGTTTTAAATGTGTGAAAACTTCAGATGCGAATATGTGAACTTAAACGTCGTTGCGTCAAGTCAGTAAATAAAATATCCAAAGTGCAATTAAACAAGGTGAGAACTAAAACAGCAAGATTTTTTATTTGTGTGACTGCAGTACTGCAATGGGCATGATGACTATTTTTATTTTATTTTATGTTAAGCATAAATTACCTCTCAAAAAAAGAAACAGTGTTAAAAGAATTATTTCGCTAGCATGAAAACTGCCCGAGATATCACAGTTTGAAATGCACAAAATTGGACTCGCCCGAAAACGCTCCATACTAACGGCTACTCAGTTATGACGTCACGCTTCAGTAGTTTGTATGCAACGCGTAGAAAATTTGTTCGGCAGCTATATTAAATATTGTGTTTATCAAAAACTGAAAACAAAAACAGCTTAAAAATTAAATACCTCTAAAAAGCAAGAAATAATATTCGAATCATTCGTTACATATATCAATATTAATAAAACACGTCTATTGAAGTCGGGTGGGGCTGGAGGACAACTTCATTTTTTTATTAAAGCCCCACCCGACTTCATTAGACGTGTTTTATTAATATTGATATATGTAACGAATGATTCGAATATTATTTCTTGCTTTTTAGAGGTATTTAATTTTTAAGCTGTTTTTGTTTTCAGTTTTTTGAAGGCGGTTTTTCTTTTTTTTTAAAAAGCTTTTTTATTTTCAACATTTTAGTGGTAGGTATGTAAGCGCAGCGTGTAAATATTTTTTAACTTTATATTATTATATTTTCAATGGTAAAATGCCCAGAACTCAATTTCCAAATTTACGCTGTTTGTTTTTGAGGAGTTCCGTTGTGTCATCGTAGTCCAAGTCTAGTCCAGAACGTTGCATCGCAAACCATGATTTGGTTTGTTTTGGATTGCCAAAAACTTACCAAAACCTAAATCACTTTACTTATACTATTTGATTTTGAAGAGTTCCTTTGTGTATCTTCGAAGTTCGAAGTCCAATAACAATGAAATTAAATTGTGACCACTCTTGAAGTATACCCTTTCAAATAAAAAAAGAATCATTTAAATCGGTTCATAAACAAAGAAGTTATGTCCGAAATTCCATAAAAACTCGTGCGAAGGCGAGCTAAATAATTGATATTTTTCAGGATTATGAAAAAACTACTGGCCAGATCTCTGTAAAAATTTTATGAGACCACACACGAACTATGTTCTTTAAGACAAAAAAAGAATTGTATAAATCGGGTAACAACTGACGAAGCTATGTTAAAACATACATAAAAAAAATAAAAAATAAAAAAAAAAATACCGTCGACTTGAGAACCTCCTCCTTTTTTTGAAGTCGGTTAAAAATGGTTTCTTAGACAAATTTGCTGTAAATTTTATGGACTAATTAAATGTATTATTTATTTTATTAAATTTTATACTTTTTAAATGGACTTGTCCGCCCAACTTTGAAGGGTCATAAAACAAATAATACACAAGCTACTCTAAAAGTTTAATATGTTTTCGATTTTTATTATTATTTCGTTATTTTATTAATTAGTCATCATCCCTATTTATACAAGGTGGGAGAAAATCAAGTTCACTGATACGTACAGCAGTAATCTACCAATTGGTGCGTTTTGAATCGCGTTTGCGTTGAAGCGGAATGGTCGGGCGATCGCTCGCATGGCTCACCGCACACGCTCCTGCAATCTCGCCTGCGATAACTTTCATATTGCACCGACCACTCGGAATTACAGCGTTTCGAATACTACAGAGACTAGATTACCGAAATCATCATATAGAATTCTTGCGTTTGCCTTTTTATAGTACCTACCTTACCTTTGCAGATCTATTCAATGGACTATGTGTTTCTGCTATCTAATCAATAGGTTACACTTACAAAGTAAGGTATCTATTGACGTACTCACTTTCGAAGCATACAATTTGTTTAGTTTGATTAGAGGATCCGATAATAAACTGTTTTGATCATTCTGTTCTAGTACCTATATACACTTTCCGTTTTCATATCTTGTTTTTTCACTCGCCAGACAGCCACACGACCGCTAGTCGTCCTACCCTCCCGTTGACTGCCTCGATATTGCCATACGCCCGTGTTGACATATGTCAAAGTCAATAAATCTACTAATAATTTCCAATTTAAAAATAATCTGTGAAAATAAAATACAAATTAAGCGGGTTACGCTAACAGACGGCCGTCCTGGTTTTGGAATGTCCCTATTCCAACCCGGCCATTCGAGTAGGTAGCCACAATAATATTGTGAGTCTCTATATGATCTAAACTAACAACTATATTCACAACTAAAACCACCTAGTCTAGTTCGATAATCGCACGGAAATTACAGCTATTGTAATACTAATGAATTTCTTTGTTTATCATTATTATTATTAATTTCATTGATTATTCTGTAATCTTATGGTGGAATAATAACTATTAAAACATAAAATTAAGTAAATACATAATAGTAGAAACAACAATGTTTTTGATTTCATTTTGAGAAAACTGTTAATATGTAACATATTACATGGCAAGATCATTCATAGATTTATCATTATTGCTTATACAAAAGCATTCAAAGTGAAAATTATTACAATTACATACATCTTATAACTTCCCATGTATGTAAATAAACTCATTGAAATATATAGGTACTTTAGAGATTACGGATCAAGAAACTATAAAGAGTAGGATAGAGGAAATACATAGGTAGGTGATCCTCGGAAACATAATAATGACGATCCGCATGGATCATAACTAGGGTTATACAAGATGTATCCTGTTGTCAGATCTTAAACAGTTTGTGAAGGTTCAGTTAGAGCATTAATTAGGTGCAAATGACATTGTAATATTAACGTTAGGTGCAAACGACAGAAACCTTATTGTTCTTCCAACAATGTGTCGCATTGTATAAACTACATAATTTTAAGATATATATTAAATATTTAAAAAAGAGTTATTCAATTACAATATAAAATTATTGACAAAATATGACAATTGCATATTTTATAATCACACAATGACAGTTATGTAAACAATAGACATTTATAAGTGATTTGCTTTTTTTGATAAATGGAACTTGATTATTTACAATATATGTCTAATTCCCCAGCATCGCACAAAGTAAAGGAAATGCTTAGCAGAAAGTGTAGCTGCCGGAGTAAACTGTGTAACACTAAAAAATGAGGGTAATTATAAAAAGCTTAGTAACTACAGAAAACAATAGGTATTTTTCCTTTCACCAAATCAGACTCTAAAATCATAAATGCTTAAAACTTGTTTTTTTTTGTTTTTACATAACAAAAACATTAGACTGTGTTCTGTCAGAGCGTAACAAGTGAAGAAGACTTATTTACAGTTACTATAAGTGAGCTTACTAAAGAGGTAGGTGAGGTTAATGTCATTTGCCTCACCGAAACATTTATTGTTCTTTCCTGTAAGAATTTGTTACAATTAGTTATAAAAGAAGTCAAACTTCATTAAATTGTAATGTCGGCAAACCTTTTCAATAAATAAATAAAGAATAATTCAGAACAACACCTTCATATACCCAACCATTAAGTTGCGGCAAACTGTTGTAGAATGTAACAACGTAGGGATCGTTCATGTATATACTATTAAGAAATAGGACGCTTGAAATTCCGGTGGCCACTTTATACACTTTTGAATGATGTGCAGTAAATGTGCACTATAGTTAACATTTATAGAACTACTACAAAAATGTAGGATTTCTTAATATGAATAGAATCTTTACTGATACGGCTGTCTATAAAACGAGATAAAAATATCATAGGCACTTTGCGGTGATTGGAACTTTAATAATTGTTGCTTGATAATATACAAACTATAAAACATAACTAGTCTTCTGTTTAATAGTAATAAAAATAAATAAATAAATAATAAGCTAAGTATATAACATAAGCATCTCGAAAAATATCTGACTGGATTTAATCACCGAAAAGTAATATTAGAACGATTAAGTTACTGATCAAAACGTATGGGATATGAGTAAGGGAAACATAGAAACATTTAGAGAATTTATAAGTTCTCTATAATATAATGATGTACTTGGAAGACAAATTGCGGATATGGCCATCAGTCACTTTTGCAAGGCTATTCTGATATTTTCCATAAGTCAGAACAAAATAAATAAATAAGTTAAAAATAAAGGGCTAACTAAATGTGTCTGAAGGTGCTACATGAATAAAAGTCCTAAGTATCTAATATCTCGACTCACATTGTCAAATTAACCTTTTCATCTATACTTTACACTTAGAAAATATATCTCAATCACAGAAGCACAATAATATGCGTTATATCACAAAGTCTAACGATGTATGAAAAGCAGCATCGTAGAATATTATTAGAAACGTAACCAGTACAAATATTGAATTATTGAATCATTGAAATTCTAATAAAGGCTAAATAGAATTAGTAAAATAATAAATTTTCATGTAGTAATCCAAATGACATTCGCAATGAATTTAATACATTTATTAAATATTGACGAGTAAAATTATCTTGATAATGATTACTAAAGACGATGTTATAACTGATATACAATTTCACAGGTCGACAGATAAAAAAAAGGGAGTTTACAACATAATGATGGGCCTTGAAAGTACTTTACCTATGGGATATGATGGTATAACTAACCAAATGATAAAGGTAACGCTGTAGGGTTTATAGTCATCCCATTAGTACAAGTTATAGAATGTATATGTTCCCCAAGGTTATTTATTTCCCATCTCTATTTGATAGACTATTCGGTCATTGAGCCACTGTACCGAAGTGGACCGAAGGAAGAGTTAGTAATTATAGACGATTACCCTAAAATCAGTACTCTCAGAAGTATTTTGAAATAGTACTTGCAGACAAGTTATATAACTTTTCTAATTCTAATACCTTTTTGAAATCAAGGATCCATAAAAAGATCCATAAAATTGGCTTGCTTTCATCTTATTAAGAAAATCACGGAGAGTTTTAATATGAGGATGCATATTTTAAAGTAAAGTTATCTAAGGGACGATCGACAATGAGTGACGATCTCAAATATCTAAAAATAGGGGACATAAACTATTTGTCGGCGTACAGTATAAATAATGTGGGAGTACCACAAGGAAATGTATTAGGCCCTCCTACTTTTCTAATCTATATGAATGACTTTTTCTGACATAACAAAGCAGCAACGTATTCTTTTTGCCGATGGCACAACACTTATTATAAAAGGTTGTGAACTTGTGAGAATCTAAACTGAAAGAAGTCGCAATCACTATCCATGGCAGGTTATTTAATGGTTGAATAATAACAACCTAAAATAAATATAGATAAAACAAAATATATGACATTTAATTATAAACCATAATTTAAAGAAATAACTTCTACATTAATTATAATAACGAGAAAAGTTATGAAATAACCATGACAAAGTTCTTAGGTGTCATAATCGATGACGAGTGTGGTTGGAAAGTTTGATAGATTTGATGGTAAGCAAAATTGACAGACTCCTCTTTGGGTTAAGGTGAGTAAAAGAAACAGCATCCAAGACTGCAGCCTACCATGACTATGTAGCATTGGTGCTGCGTTATGGAATTATTTTATAGGATTACTCTGTTGGTGTGGATAAAACCTTTAAATTACAAAAGAGATGCATTAGATATGCATGCGAGGCCGGTGACTTGGATTCTAACAAGCCCTTATCCTGGGACCTTGGTATTCATTTTCTAGTATATCAGAATACGTATTTAGGAATTGGCAATTTCTGCAATATAAATGTAAATAAAGTTCTATTTATTGCTAAAATAACATTGCCAATCACCTATATGCGACGAAAATTCAAATGTTGTGTATACCATCTCAAAGGTTAACATTGTATTAAAAATTTTTTTTTTGGCAATACGTATTTATAATAAGTTGCCAGAAACCCTTAAGAACTTGTCATAACAAAATGGAGCAAAATACGTTGTTTCTGTTTATTACGGATAACGCAAACAACACACACCATGAACTTATAGTTCTGAGCAGTATGTGTTCATAAAAGATCCGATCATTATAATATGGTAGGTCTAGCTAGATACGTTAAAGGAAAACTTCATTATAGCTTCTGAACGGCTACTACCATAGACAATAGCTTTTGACAATAGCGCTGCGCTATGCTCCACTCCGCGTTCTTGCGTATGATACTGCCTACACTTAGCGAATTGTTTTTTTTTACAGTCACAGATTTATATGTTCAATGCATGCAGTCTATCCACAGACTACCAAATGAGGATAAGTCTGCGTTTTATTAAATATTTTTTTTGTCTCTTGTGTTGTTTTTTTCTTTTGTCATTTTATTTTACTTCTTATTTTATTATATAGCTACATAGCTACACAGTAAAATAATAGCTACAGCTACATTCTTGTAGCTCTTAAGATTCACTCAAATTAAGGATTTAAAATATAGTTGTTACAAGACAACATCTCTGATTTGGAAAGCTTTAAACGAAACACTTTACCACAGCTAATTATTTGGAACAATATTATGTGACAAGATTCCTAATCCAAAGATTCCCATCAATACGTTTGATTACCAAGTCCAGCTTGTACGGCCGTTTGGCCATCCTTCAGAAACAGTTGGATTCTAACAGATAAAAATGTACTCACTACTACCTATACAGTAAGTGATTTCTCAAATTATCAATTTTGTAGTTTATACCGAAATTACTAAATTTGTACTGAAATTTTCTAATATTATTATTCTGACATTTTATTGTAGTGTGAATCCTTTCGGAACGTTCAATCCGTTTCCCAAAACATCCGATCCAAAATCATAGTTTCCTAAAACAGTCGTTTGACTAAGTTTATTTCGATTTATTTATTATGTGTAACATGTAAGTTATAATTTTGTGAGAATTAATGAAATAATCAAGAAGTTACCACTTCTTAAGTTGATTTAAGTTTCTACACCAAAATAACAGTAGAATGTGAGGATTATAATTTCATATTACAAAACATCAACCGTATTGACCATATTCAGATAAATAAAGAATTTATGTTAAATTAAGATGATTATAAGGATATTCTAGTATTTCAACTATATCCTTATAAATCTCTTATTTTTAGGTTTTTATTTATACAATATATTCGAAAATTATATTTGTGTCGTATACAAATGAGTGTGTTGTATACCTATGTCATTGTCATCACATGTCAACATGTGTTGTATAGATATTTAAGTTAAATAAACATTCACTTTTACCTATATATTAGGTAAAAGGATTAAAATAATAATTTATTATATGAGTGTGTCCTGATTTCACTTAAATAGGACATTTAGCTGTCAGAAAGAAACAAAGGTACCAATTGAAAATCAGCTTAGGGTCTCTTGAATAGAAAACAATTTCTAATGTTTTGTTTTCTTTCTTGAGATGTCTAACTTGAAACCCCTTTTTATTTTACTGAAGTTACTACTTACACATTCATATTTCTATTCAAAACAACCCAAATGTAAGCTTATAGTAAATGTCGCTAGACTTATCACTACATATGGTATTATATTTCACGATACATGCAAAGCACTACACAATAAGTAGTATCTTTGATAATAAAGAGAATGAGCATGTAGTGGCATCTACCGTACCGCCGCACATACCAACACATGGTTGCAACAAGATTCATCACTATGTGACTAGTTGGCGCTAGTGTCGTATAAACACAAAGATTAGTAAGGAATAGCACCTCGTAGTATGGAGAAACAATTGGAATAACCTACATCTCGCTAACGGAGTTATGTCAGCGAAGCAGCATATATAAAGCAGCATATATACAACTGCCAACCATCGTCGGTTGGACCGCGATCCCCGGGCTAATACTACCCAGCCCGGAGGAAGATCTTCCACTTTGGCCTTCCTACTAATGGCTAACCTCCTCCATACCATACCATACCACCATACCATACAGCATCCGCACAAGCAATACACTTATAGTAGTAGATCTTTTTTTAACATGTAATTAGTGGATCACTACAACAGACAGAATACTTCCTGTATAAACAGCGTGACCATTGACCACCACATTAAGTAGCTCATTTCACTGGTTGGATCACTGCATTAATCGATCTTTCAGCTCACCAAAGCCAACATCAGATGCTTCATAGAGGAAAACATTGTTAATATAGCTCATAAAGTGTTTTAACGTTACTAATCTTATAGAGATGTAAATCTGATTTTCATTTTATATATATATATTTCTTAATTAGCATTGATCCTGCATAAACGGGTGATCACTACATTAAGCAGCATATTTCCTGTATAAATAGAGTGATCACCACATCAAGTAGCATATTTCACAATATGAATCACTACAATAAGTAGCATATTTCCTGTATCAATAATAAAAATAAAAATAATAAAATGTTTATTTATTTTCCCTTCACAAATAATAGAAGTTAAGTCTAGTGGCAACCAAGCTACCACAAAGGTTTCTATAGTTGTGAGAAACTGGGGCTCAAAATAGGTTTTAGAATAAAAATCTATGGTACAGTTCGTCAGGCCCACCCACAGACAATAGTTTTGCCTATAATTATGTAAGCTTGATACACCTAGTTCAAGACGGCAAAATTAAGCATAGTATCGCAGGTTAAACATGTAAACTAAATTGCAGCAACCCAAAGCTTAATTTAAAATAGTATAAAAACAGCATTTATTATTGCATTAAATTATGCTTACAAACTTATAAATGGAGTGATCACTACAGTCATTAAGTAGTATATTTCACAAGTGGATCACTACATTCAGTAGCATATTCCTTGTATAATTAGAATGATCACTACATTATGTAGCATATTACCTGTATAAATAGAGTGATCACTACATTAAGTAGGATATTTCACTATGTGGATCACTACATTGAGTAGCATATTTCCTGTATAAATAGAGTGATCACTACATTAAGTAGGATATTTCACTATGTGGATCACTACATTGAGTAGCATATTTCCTGTATAAATAGAGTGATCACTACATTAAGTAGGATATTTCGCTATGTGGATCACTACATTGAGTAGCATATTTCCTGTATAAACAGAGTGATCACTACATTAAGTAGGATATTTCACTGGGTGGATCACTACATTCAGTAGCATATTTCCTGTATATGCGGAGTGATCACTACATTAAGTAGGATATTTCACTGGGTGGATCACTACATTCAGTAGCATATTTCCTGTATAGGCGGAGTGATCACTACATTAAGTAGGATATTTCACTGGGTGGATCACTACATTCAGTAGCATATTTCCTCTATAGGCGGAGTGATCACTACATTAAGTAGGATATTTCACTGGGTGGATCACTACATTCAGTAGCATATTTCCTGTATAGGCGGAGTGATCACTACGTTGAGTAGAGTAGCACTTGGTCCACTTCTCATTTGGTCCACTTGCCGAAAAACACCTCTTTCGCATTTGGTCCATTTCCCAGAATATCCGTTTCGCATTTGGTCCATTTCGCGGAACGTCCATTTTGCATTTGGTCCATTTCGCGGAACGTATATTTCACTGTATGACTAGTAAAGAATACTATTAACATTAAGCTCGCCTTTTGTACCATTATATTGTACAATAACGACAATTAAATCAATAAAAGTAAGAATTATAAGCAATAAAAGAAAGTAGTATCCCACCGAATAACTAATTTGGAAATTGTGAGAAAATGTCTTCAAAATAATTCCACAAGATAAGTTAATACATGGTTAGAATTATACTTCCTGATATCTAATGTAGGTACTACCATTATGGATGAAATTAATCTGTTACTTTATGTTTACTTTCTCAAGAGGTAAATTTCATTAATAATTCTTTCATTAAAATTATTTTTTCTCTGTAATTTTGTATCCTACTTTAATTTCTGCTGAGGGAATATTTTCAAATTCTGAGCAGATACTAGTACTAACTCGTAGAATTAGATACTATTAGCATTAAGTAGAACTGTAAAGTATTGTGCGAATCATGAAAAAATATATTTATAAAGCAATATCGCCTATAATAGTCTACAGCTACAAAGTTGTACAATTATTATCTATGTAGATTCTAATGTATGTACACCAGAAAATACTGTCATAATTACCGACAAAAAAACTTATAATTTTGTAGTCAACAAGTCAGTGGTTATTCCACTATAACACAGTGAGTTTTTGTAGTAAGCAATTGATAACCTACTAGTTTTATCTTAGAGGCATCTTAAGTAAGTTTTGTTTCACAGCAATGTAAAGGTTACAATTTCATGCACTAATACTTAGGCCGCAGACTAATAAGCGCTTACTCCTAACAAGTATTACAACTATTTTAAGAAGTTTTAAAGTTAAACTTTAAAGTCTTTCTTTATTATGTCGAAGGTAAATACTGGATTTTAACCATAGAAATTAAAAGTTCTACAAATAACTCATGCATTTCTAAATTCAATGGGTTGTGTTGGCTTTAAATATTATATTTATAAGACTTTTCATATTGGGCAGCTCAATTTGAGCCAGCCTAAAGAAACTAGCTTAATTGTATTTAAGAAACATACCTGTGGGCCAAGATGTTGGTTCCCGCTTCTGAAATTATTGACGTACTCACTTTCGAAGCATACAATTTGTTTAGTTTGATTAGAGGATCCGATAATAAACTGTTTTGATCATTCTGTTCTAGTACCTATATACACTTTCCGTTTTCATATCTTGTTTTTTCACTCGCCAGACAGCCACACGACCGCTAGTCGTCCTACCCTCCCGTTGACTGCCTCGATATTGCCATACGCCCGTGTTGACATATGTCAAAGTCAATAAATCTACTAATAATTTCCAATTTAAAAATAATCTGTGAAAATAAAATACAAATTAAGCGGGTTACGCTAACATATCCGTATATATCCGTATACAAATAAACTCAAAGTTGCTTACAACCATCATTATGATTTTAACACATAAGCTATAAAAGGCAATTTAACAACCTCAATCTCCAGGAGAATTAAAACGTTTGTTTAATGTGACAGTATTATGTAGAGTATAAATCAAATTGCTCAATTAACTACTCAAGACGTAGAGAACACCCACATAATAATTTTATGAAGACTTCACTTAATTGTTGCTTTATATGATGCTGAAAAAATATGTAGTCGCTCGCGCGTGCCATTATCTTGCGAGTCTTGCGACTAATTAAAGTCGAGCATTTCTGTTTATTTACCAAATGCTTTAAACATTTGAGAAGCTCTGAGTCGTAAATTGCTTACGATTTCTTGGGAAACACATGAGTGGATTATTAAGTATCTAATTGTAAAATGATTTAAGTCAAAAGATTTAGCCTTGTAAATTTTGTAATGACAATGGTAAAGGTCGCGGAACGCCGCTGAATGCGAGCAGAGCAAGACTGATCGTCATGGAAGTTCTTGGAAAGGTCTAACTACTAGGTGATATGCGGGTGCAGCAGCAGCTGATGTTGATGATGATGGTGATGATGGTTTACATAAGATGGACAAGAATAATAGTCGTAGTAGCTAGTTTTTTGCGTTAAACGTGTAACAGTAGGTAGAAGATTAGGCATTCTGGGTTCAAATTCCATTTCAATGGAAAAAAAACACTTTATTCTCTTCTTTTTATCGTATCGTCTATGGTTCGCCATTTCTTATGAATTGAGATGGTGTCAGCAAAAGCTGCGTGTTTTAATGAGATTTCATATCCACCGCTAAGATTACCTATTCGACGACTGTTTACGAGCGTAATTAATCTGGTTATGTCAAGATTGTCTCGTATAACTTCAATCCTGCATCACAAACGTAATTTCACTATTTGAATTGTAATTTATACTTCAAATCTTGTTAGGCCAGTTCAGGCACAAAGACTTTAAAAACTTTGTTATTTCTACAACTATATTTCAGTTATACTTACTCGCCTTCAATACAAGTTGGATACCTACTAATAAAGTTTAGTGGATATCAATGAAGAACTTTAAAAAAAATATTTTTTGTACTATACCATATTAAAGTTTCAAAATCTTTAGAATTATAACTAAGAAAAAGCTAATAATGGCAGTTTTCTGTTAGTAAACTGTTATTAATGTAATTCTTGAGCAACTATTGGAGCGTCTATTCTAGGGCATGCTCCCGGGAAATCCCGGTCTCGAAAATACCGGGAAATCCCGGGACTTTTTAAACAACCCGGTACCGGGCCTTTAGCCAACGAATCCCGGTTCTTTCGATACTTTCGGTACTTCATACGTGCATATCATTTTCTCACTATCTGTCCTTCAATATACGATAAAATCATAAATAAAGTACATTATAATCGTCAATTGATTTTGTTGATAATGTACAATTAATAATTTTGTTGATTTTTTATAGTTTCAGTTTTGCTTTGCTCAATTTGTTTAATAATGTATAGTGGAAGGAACAAAGACTTTTCTTATTCAAAACGTACCTCAAATTTTACCGTTTTGATCTCAAAAAATATGTTTAATTATACTGATTGTATTCTATTTTAATGCGAGGCCAGTTCACGATCTGATGAAAAGACAGATTTTTGAACTTCCAATGTGAAGAACTGATGTAGAATTCTACTTCACAAAAATTAATGTAGACTGAAAAAGAAACAAAATAACCGAACTGAATATTAAAAATGGCATGGTAACTCTGTAAAAAAATCCTAAATAAGACCATAAAAACTTATAAAAATAAATTTCAAATCGTCAGATTTCGTAATTTTCAACGACAGTGATATGATTTTTTATGCAAAAAGGATAGCTTTTTTATCGATCCAACACAATAACCAAGTACCTTTTTAATAAACGATTCAGTATTTCAGAAATCAATAAAAATGTACTAAACTTCGTTAAATTTCTGCCGAAGCGCAAATGAAAGCTATGCAATATTTAACCTTATTCTAAAGACATAGTGAAAGAGTAAATTTCGTGAACTGCCTCGCCTTAATGATGAATGTCATTAAAAGACACAGAATAGAAAAACAAAACATTGTTTTATAAACAACACCAACCCATATTTGTAATGAGTCCATTTTCTACAGATTAATTAATTACTCGTGCCCTTTCCACAAAGTGAAAGTGAAATATATTTTATTTAAATAAGCTCACATAATAAGCATTTTTAAATCGTCAATTCTTTTACCCTACCACCCATTATGACGTCTTTTAACTGACAAGAAAAATGGGCGCAAAAAACTTGTCAGCTTTATCAATCAGATGGAACGATATTTACAAATATGTATAACGTTTCCAGACTTTATATTAACAAAGATTAACAAATAAATAACATTATTGAATTAGCTCATTTCTTAATGAGTTGACGACCTCCGTGGTCGAGTGGTTTGCACGCCGGTTTTCAAGGCGTCACCATCTCTTGAGGTCCCGGGTTCGATCCCCGGCTGGGTCAATGTAGAAAATGAACTTTTCAATATTGTCTCAGGTCTGGGTGTTTGTCATACCACCGTTGTTTCTGATTTCCATAACACAAGTGCTATAGCTACTTACTTTGGAATTGGAGCAATGTATGTGATGTTGTCAAATATATATTAATATTAATATATATTTATTTATAGTTTCAAATTTCTTAATCAATTTACAGATTTTAAGCTAAATTCAAAGTATGAACTTGTTATTGAGTCTAGGCTGTTCCAATAAATAAAAATAAAAGAAAAACATACAATTCAATATGCATTAAGATAGGTAGTCAGAAGCAGACCCATTCCCACTGGCAGCACCAGTTCACGAGCATGACGCATGAACCAGCCATCTCTTTGCTCAACCATATTTGAGGGAACGTAACGACCCGCCTCATACGACACCACCGCAGAAATGATTAAAGAGAGCATGACATACTAAGACTCGAATGTTAAGGCATCGAATTGAAAATGTATATCCAAAAGCTTTATAACTACACAATAAATTAATAGCAAGCAACAAGGCCTGCTCAAACTGCTATTCACCACCACCGGTGCCGGTAACAATATTCCAACGTGCTGTTCAAACTATAGCGGAATTTTACCGCTACCCGAGCCGGTAACGAATACCGGAGCTATTTGAGTAGGCCTTTAAGCAAGTACCGAAAGTACCGAATTTCCCGGTAAATCCCGGTTCCAAGTACAGTACCGAAAATCCAGTCCCGGTTCTTGAGAGGGAACCGGTACTGCATCCCCTAGTCTATTCGTAAATGATAATACAGCCTACGTAGTGGATTATTCCAGACCAAGACTAGAGTTAGCTTTTGTTGAACGAGTATGCAAAAGACACGTCAAAGATAACAATACAATTGATTGACGTCGCACTCACATTATAGTGCTTTACTCTAGAATAATAATACAAACATCTCAACATAAACAAGTGAAGAAAGGCTTTCTAAAACTTTAGTGCTCCTATTAATGTCAGCGAAAAGCTTTGAAAAATGTAGGTACATTTCTTACTTCAAGACGATATGTTATGAATGTTATGATAAATACCTCTACGTCTGTGTCATCCAAAATAATTGGTTGTCCGTTTGTCTTATCATTAAGAGGTTATGGAATCAGTCTTATACATAATTTATTATTATTATACGTATTTGTATGTCGATTTGCAACTTTGATGAAAGTAAAATTAAATTGATATTTTGATCGCAAACCTCACCCACCTCTCATCCCTAATGTCCCTTTTACAAATTGCTTACCAAATTCATCTATTCGGTTAAATCTACAACGCTTTTCAATTTGTATTCTAATTTTGGCTGTCACCCAAAGCGAAGATATACTTATTGCCTCTAAACTCATTTTGCTGTTGTTTTGAGTATTTTTTTCAAATTTCAACTTTACTGTCATATTTCCAAGGCTTTCCGGTTGTTTCGCGATGGCTTTATCTTGAGACTCGCGTGTCTCATTAGGTTCTATTAATTGAAGTGGGGTGAGGTGGCATAATCTGTTGGAATATGTCAAGGTTTTCCAACTAGTAGTTAAGGTTCAATGTTGCCTGGCAAATGAAGTGTTGATGGGAGGAATGTCTTTGAGGATGCCATACTTATCATTGTAAATTGTCTATGTACTTAAATGTAAGGAATAGATTGTGTACTTCAGTTATTTGAATAGTTGGTTTATGATATCTGTATATTTTTAGTTACCTACTTTATTCAAACTAGAATCCATTTCACTATTTAAATATTATGTCGTGAATAGCCTCCATACTGTACTGTAAAAAATCTTTGTATATAATGTAAAGTAAAAATGTAAGGTGTTTGTTTTTGATTTAATAAATTATTATTATTATTACTGTTTAATTTGGAAGATTAAACAGTGTGAGAGTATATTCCTTTTTCAATACTTTTAGTCAATCGGATTGAAGTTTTTTAACCATCATCCATTACTTCATAAATACTGTTACGATATTTGAAATAATATTATGTACCTACTTCATTGATATTTAAATCGGCTTATACGATGTAACGCATTGTATTTATCCTGTGAATGATATGCATTTTTATGATCAGAACAATTTATTTATACAACTGAAGATGATTTATCTATTATGATTTAAACGAGGACAACAGAAACGTTTCCATGAAAATTATCAAATTCATAAAACATTCAAACAAATCATCAATTTATCTCCTCAATATCAAAACCTTTGTTAAAATAACAAAATCCAGGTAAATCTTCGAGTTAATGTGATTGTTCCTTCAAAACAGTGAGTTTATCTCATCTCTTAATCTAAAGTTGCTGAACTAATCTCCACGAAAATTAGTAGGCTTAAATTGTGAACAAAGCAAGGACCAAACAAAAGCGGCTAAGTGTGTAAAATAGGCTTAGATTGCGCTGAAAACTGAACAATACGTTTTGCTGATCCAACATTGGAGTAACGAACGGAAGACAAAGTGCCACTGTCTTGAATATTTTAAACAATGTTTCCTTTGCTTTCTTGTTCGGTTTTGGAAGGGAGAAGTTTCCTCGTCATAAGGATGACTTCCGTGGAAGTAACTAGATGAGTCTTTGGTGGATGAGGATTTATTTTGATTCTTGGCATTCTTCTTAATAATGGCATTTGCAGTGATTATTAATACGATAGTTTCTTCTCATTTTGCGTGATTTAAAATTGTCTAATGTTTTATATGAAAGGAGTTTATTTTATTAGAAATAAAAAACTTTTTACGGATTACTGTGCGTATATTGGTTAATTCAGATGTTATTTTAGAATTATTTAGTTTTCATTTGTTGGTTTTTTGGGTTTCCCGACGTTTCGACACCTTTCCAGGGGCCGTGTTCACGGGACGAGACAGTCGTCTCGAATGAACATCGAATGAACTCTACGCGCGGAAGCCTCAGAAGAGTTTATTTTAAATGCAAAACAGGTTACACATAAATACCCAAACTCCGTACACGCAGTAACAATATTTCCCCTATCCCAACTACCAGAAACAAATGACGCAAAAGTAAGGAAATTAATCCAACATATTGGCAAGCTAATCACTTGCCAGAGTTGCCAGCATCGCCAAAACAAAACAACCAGGACCGCTTATTAATACCACTCATAACGCCATTGTGCACCATAGGATTTATGGCAGTTGTTGGTAGAGTTGGAGAACTCGGGATGGATTTACGGGAGGGCAAGGTTCGCTCCCCATAATTTGTAAAGGCTAAAATCAACTTGTAGGTATTTTCAATGTACCTGTTATCTAATGATCCGTTTGGAGTGCATAGCAGTTAAGTGGCGTCCCCGCACTAGTATCCTAAAAACGTTTTTTTTTTTCAATCCTTTACTTAAGGGGCGGTAATAGGAAAACATGGTTTGCGCGGGCCATTTTTTATATAGAAAACGTAAACTTTTAGTCACCAAAAAAATCATACAACAAGCTAAAGAGTTTCTCTAGTTGCTACAAACATAAGATTGTGTATAAACCTAACAGATGATTGTAGAAAAAAATCAGAATATCAACAAAAGCGCTTGTCGCGGGCCTTATTTTTGGCGTAAATAATAGCGGGAACGTATTGAATTCTATATCAAAATAACTTTAAGGTACTGTGCGTGCAGTTACTCCAATCCAATAACATTTTTTTAAAGAAGGATAGTTGTGCTAAAGATAATGATTAAAAAACAACGAAAAACATCGAAAAAGTGCAGAAGTGAGGTTATTTTCCATACTCTTTACACATAAAGAAAAAGATAGAGACAAATGATTTCGCGTAACGGAGCCTTAATTTTTATTTTAAAGTACCTACTTTCATTTTGAGAACTGATGTACTTTCAACCTTTAAGTTCTTGCATTTATATCAAAAACTAATATTGTACTGTCAACCTTCGCAAATGTTTTATCTACTAACTAAAAACATTTTGACAAAAAAGCTCGTCGGTTCTGTCAAAGCCTCCCTCAACCTTTGAAGTGTGTGTTTGCCGAAAGTTTCGTCATGTGGGCCGGCTGTCACTCAGAACCTCCTGTTTGACTTGCTCCTGGTGTTGGAGTAAATTAATGGAAGACAAACACGAAAAAGGGAACAGAAAAATTCGTACAAACTTCCTTGCGACTGTCGAAGTTTTGAGGCTTTTGCTCTCTGTGGTTTTTTTTTTGAGTTAGACGTAGTAAATATTTAGATTTCAATTATATGCTTAGATTTCAATTATATGCTTTAATATTCCAAGGAAGATTTTTCTAATAGAGTTATCAGAATGGAAACATTCATTCATATTAGAACAGTTTTGAATTCATAAATATAGTATTTTTTAATCATATAGTTTTTTTTCCATTCAATTCAATAAGTACTTTTAACAATAGATTTGATTCTTTAGCTAAAATAGTCTTCAGGCGTTTAAACAATAAATATTTCATAGTCCTGATAATTTCATAACATGTATTTTAATTTATATAACAATTACGTACACACTCATGGCATCAAAGGAGCAACAGCAGTCGAGTAACAGACTAAGCATTCGACACATCGGATCGCGGCTACAATAACGAGAAACATACACCAGATATTCGGACGCTAGTGCGGTAATAAATTGGTTCGGAACGGAGCGGTCTGCCAAGATCTAATTATATTAGCCTTTGTTGTAGGCGCAGTCTATCGGCTATAATAAACGTAGTCGAATGTGGCGTCAGCAATCAGAATGATACGCAATAATTAAATGCTCACCTTTGATTGCGAAGAAGGTTTAAATATTGTAGCTATGTCTATGTCATCTAAATAGTTACCTATACCTACACGATTACTGGTTATAAACGGCACGTAGCTAGATGGTTATTGTATTCCAATTGAATGAAGAAGGCGACTTAACTTTCTCTGTTTATAAAAAAAAATACCCTTTTGCCAAAACCAGCCATGGGATGGGTGACCAAAAACTTATTATCATTAGCTCCTCGGTGCTTCATAAGGCGCGTTTAGAGGTTGGTCACTGCTGCATTCGTTAACAGTCGTTAACACCAGTCCTTATGGGGCCCACGTGGCCCTCCTTATTTACCCAATAAGGCCTGTGGTCGACGTTTTCTAAAATTTGTATTATTATTGTCTTGATTATTGAATGAGGAAGTCTGTTGTGTGTAATGCGTACGCGCACCTGAACTTTGCAGACTCGAATCACAGAATATACAGGGTGTCCCAAAATTTTACTACCTTAAATATTGATAGATTTTTTTACTGAAAGAAGACTTCATTTTGATTTTAAAAATAATAGGAACTGCATTCAAATATTTTAGATAAAAATCGCCTGCCCTAAACAGGAATCTAAGTCTAACCCACAAAACGATATTTTATTTACATTTTCACTGTACTGATCGAAAGGGTTAATCATTAGGATATTTATCGAATAACACATCATCTTAAACAAAAGGAGGACATTGAATTTAACATTTAAATTTTAATTATTATATATTGTATGGTATCGCATGTGACATAAAAAAATGGATGCCATTTTTATTCTGAAAATAAAATTAAGTCTTCTTGCTGTAAAATTTCCATCTTCATTAAGGTGCTTTCCCTCCGTGTAGCAATGTTTTGAGACACCCTGTATAAATGCACAATTGATTGCATCGCGCGTTCATTTTATTGGGAAGACTGAATTAGTAGCACTTTTAGACAAGAATGATGAGTGTGCTGTACTGATTTAGATCGCTTAAACATTTGACCGTCTCTGTGGTCTAGTGGTTCGCCCACTCGTGTCAGACGCAGGGGTCCCGGGTTCGATTCCCAGGGGAAGTACAATTTGTACTCTGTTTGCTTGGTGGTAGAGTAGGGCTTATTTCAGGTCTGCCTGGCTAGCTACCACCATCTTACCTAAGTCTGACGCCATAAGCAATTTAAAAATTGTTCTGTTCCGGTAGTTAAAGGTAAGATGATGTGGTAAGGATTCCGGGCGTAGTGCGTTTCCACCTTCGGCGTTATCGTCGTCGTTACTTCGGTTTTTTAGCTTTATTAGTTTTGGGTTACTAACGCATCTTCCCTTTGCTTAAAATTCCTGTTTTCTGTCCTGAATTTTGTTTGTTTATACGACCTACATACCCATAATAAATTATTATATTTAAGTAGTTTTCATATTTTTGTGGTTACGGTTTTTACATAAGAGATACCTTAATCAACCGTAATTCAATGTACCTACCTATTATTATTTGATAGAGAAAAAATTAAAAGATAGCTAGCTGCTATTAAAGAGATATGATATGATACCATTAAAGTTTTTAAGACAACTATTGAAGAAATAAAAAAAACTGCGTCTTTTCCTCTTAATATGGTTTGCATCTGTTAGGTCTTTTAGTTTATTTCTCTTTATTCCATATTTTCTATCGAAATCTGACATTTTTAATGTCTCCATTGCTTGGGCTGGTTTAACGTGCCTTCTAAAGCGAGATACTTAATAAATTTTCGGTCACCCATCCCATAACGCCCGCACCCGCACCGGACAAATCTACGTGATTTTTGGTGCGTGTAACACCAATGTAATGTTTTATTTTTGATAAATAAATAAAAAATAAATAAAAATAAAAACGAACCCTCGCGAAAGTTGCTTAACCTCTCGCTGTATCACCGAGCTCGATATGTGTGTTCTATAAATTTAATTTAATCTAGTTTCAACATAATACTACAGTAAACATAATAAATTTCAATAAAGATCCCCATTAAACACTAGTTTACGCCATACGTCCGACATCAAATTCGTTTATCTATGTTTCGCTTCGGGTCATTTAGGCAAGGGTCAGATGGGAAGGCCAGATATGGCCCAAGTAATTTTGTTGAATGAATAATACAGACACGAGCTTTGCCAATTTCGGTGCGATGCATTTAAGGGATTCCCAACCTTATTTTTGAAGGGAAAGGTGCTTTTAGATATTTTTTCCTTGGCGGTACTACCCGTGCGATTTGTAACATGAATCGATTTAACTATGTCATACTTTGTAATGAGTTCAAGACCCTCTTTCTTATCGGCTTAAATTGGTCTAGCTTATCGTATTTGGTGAAGGATCACGATATCTGAAGACAGGACATGGGTTGTTTACTCTTACAAATTATGCGGTACTGATATAGGGTATCCGTAGTACCTAAGCAGATGAATAAACAACCATCATCCTCCTGCCCTTATGGGTTATTTGGGGTCGGTGCAGTATGTCTTTTTTTCCATACATCTCTATCACTCGTCATCTCAAAGTTAACTTCCTTTATATCCTCTTTCATATAATAAACAGTGTTATGATCTTTCTTTTTAGGGTTCCGTACCCAAAGGGTAAAAACGGGACCCTATTACTAAGGCTCCGCTGTCCGTCTGTCTGTCTGTCACCAGGCTGTATCTCATGAACCGTGATAGCTAGAAAGTTGAAATTTTCACAGATGATGTATTTCTGTTGCCGCTATAACTACAAATACTAAAAACAGAATAAAATAAATATTTAAGGTGGGCTCCCATACAACAAACGTGTTTTGTTGCAGTTTTTTGGTACGGAACCCTTTGTGCGCGGGTCCGACTCGCACTTGGCCGGTTTTTTAGTCTTAATAAATAACTATTCTGATTTCTTATAGGTAGTTTTCCTGCCGAATTCCTTTTCGAATAATTATTGAGAATCATTAAAGCCCTTAAAAACTCTGAAAATATTGATCTTAACTTAAATTGTGTCAGTAATAATTATTACCGATTAACTAGTTTTATTGAAATGCCAAATACATTACCAGTGAAAAACGTAGTCGAGTCGACTTAACGTACGACTGAAATCGTGGAAAAAGTTGGAAATGTAACTCAGATGGTTAAGTCCCGTCCATAAAGAGACACTTAAAACTTCCCAGAGCTGTTCTCAAATCGACTATATTTATAGGTCCGTAAAATAGTTGTAAGAGACTTGGCGGTCTCGCCGCGCTCATCGCTACGTCACATTTAAATATGCATAAGGACTGCCGAGCAGTTGTCTAGCTAAGTTTGGTGAGCCCGTTTATTTCCAAAAGATTATCTATTTTTTACCATGTTTTTATTATTACTCACTTTACTTACCACTTCATGACTCCGGGCTAAAAGAGTTCCCGAAATTGACGGTCATGTATAAAAACTGTGTTGAGAGTAAAGACGAAGCAAAAGAAATTATGTACTCAAGGATCGCAGCAAATGGACAGAAGTAATCTTCTTATTGTTCCAACACTAAGTTTTCCGCCATTCGACACATCTCGAGAACAGTAATCCCTGCCTACTATCCCTGACTTGAATCCCAGTTAAGTCATTGTAGAAACCAGTAGATTAAAATATATTACAAACATGTGCAATCTTCGTAATGCTATCCTGTCTTTAGGAGAAAGAGCTAAAAACAACAAAAACACCTGACTAACAGAATTAAAGTGCTAAGAAGTGCTAGTCGAAGTTAGTACGAATGAAGCGTTCAATCTTTTACGAGGGTCCAAAAAGGCGTAATCATAAAAACCAATGGACTCCACCGAAAATGTATTGGGCCGTCAAAATATAAGATACGGAATCCTCTGTCGACTCATTAAATTCTATCTGGAAGGTCAAACGAACCCCGACAAACTTCCTACAGAATCATTTCCTCTCTTTCGTTTAAAAAGTGCTAGAGAGGGAGACGGTTATTTGATGGGATTCGTGTATAAGCCTGATCCGTTCGCTGATACGACACCATAATTTCAATAAGCGTCCATTGCATTCGCCGAAACCGTTTTCTTCTTATCGAAACGGCCTATCTGGTTAAGTACTGTTATTGAAAGATTCGCTCATAAACTAAGTTCGTACAATACTTGTTTTTAGAATGAAGGAAAATAAACGATTTTTGATAAACAAAAACAGTTTGAAATATATTAGGAAATGGCCTTTGATTAGGTTTTTGAAAAACATAATTTGTGTGAAATTCACATTATTCCTACTTCTACTCCTACACATTAACTCTTACTTCAACACATAATTCCGTTTTGACGAACCTTCATATGGTATTATTGTCTTGTACTATAATACCTAACCTAGGTATACCTAATAGGTTAGCCAACAATGTATTTTACCCACAAATTCTCCCAGACGATTATCCCCTTAATGCCGACCTCCGTTCAACACTCCTCCTTTCGAGGGGTAAAATTGAAAACTCTTTTTAGAAAGTTCATAACGAGTCGAAAGAAATTTCCGAACTTTATGGAACTATCGCCGCGACTTTTTTGAATTTCTTACTGAAAATCCTTATGAAAGTTCTATTTGCGATCATGTTCAGAAATTTCTGAACTTTGATGAGTAGAATTTTATTGGTCTCATAGTTGAAAAACTATTGCTTATTTATTTGCTTGACATGGAGAATGCCAACGCAAAACATAACGGCAATATGGCTGCTACTTTAGTAGTTGTGATGAAAAATGAGGTGTGGTGCGTGTGAGTTTCGATGCATGAGTTTCGCGAAATTTCAAGAGTACCAAAATACACGATTTTATTAGATATTCAACCAATAATACCAATATTTTTAACTCATTTATGTCATTCTTGTTTAAAGGTGAAATAAATAAAACTGATGAAAAAGTTGCGCGATCCAAAACCAGTTCCAAAGCCGCGTTTCACCCGGACCATAATCTGGATATCCTCGTATTGAAACGACGATGTCTCTGATCTGTGTGTGAGAATTCCGGATCATTTCTCGATTATGACTGCCTTCCGAAGTGTACGCATTTGGAATACATTAGGTTTTTTCTTATTCAGTGTATCGGGAGTGTTTTCATTGGTGGAGATTCTGTGGTTTTGAATATCTAGATTTTGGGCTCCTCTTTAGACGAGTTAACATTTTACTGTAGCTTTTAGTTCTCTTAAAACGGAATATAAGTAATAGGTCTTATTCAGTTTAGTAGTCTAGCTTGTCAGTAAGTACCTACTTAATGACTACCATCTACTTTTTATTTTTGTGTGTGCAGTTACATGTAAACATTAAACTAAAACCCTTTTTTATGTTCATCACAATTTATACCTACTTTATTATGTTTAGTTAGGTATGTTTATTTATAAATTTACTTCCGAAAGGAAAAGATTACAGCTGGGGTATGATTTCAAATTTGTTATGTTAATTCTCCTCAATCCTAATAAATAAAATACAACCATTAGTTGTAACTTCTTGAACTTTTTTACATATTTCAGAACTTGTCGAGTTCAGCGAGCTATAAAAAGGGGGAAAACGTGTCGACTTTCTGCATTGATAGTTCCGTATTAAAGAATTACTTTGACATTCCTTTAACTTCCTATTACTTTAACATTGTAAAACGACTCATCAATGGCAAATTTTGTGTCCAATCTTTTGCTACTTATTCTGAAATCTCTGCTTTTCTGTGTCTGTTTTATTTCTTTGAAATAAGTTAGAATCTCTGTCTGTCTTATTTCTTTAAGATAAGATAGAATTTGACTAGTTGGATAATAGCGTAATTTGTGTGCTTGATTTTTGTTTTAGTATTTATACTTTTAATTTGCAAATGTGGAACTTCGAAAAAGTTTTAATAATTGCTTTTTAACACGGCTAGCCGTGAATATAGTGAAAGCGTTAATGTGAGGAAAAGTTTTTAATTGAAAACGAACAAGTAAGGCGAAAGCTACAAAAACTTATAATGTTCTTTTTAACTTAGTTGTTTCAAATGACTTCGGGTTGCGACTAAATTATAATTGCTACTCAACATAGTTAAAGATCTATATGGGGTGTAGTATGGCGAATATGATGATAATGTCAGTTAAAGAACTCAGTACCGTGAATTTCATTAACCTTAAAAAAACACTTCATACGAAAATTAATTTTCGAGTGTTCATGCAGACGAAGTCGCGGGCGGAAGCTATCAAGAATGAATGTTGAAAAGAAGATGTCCCAGCGATGCCCCAGTTTCATTTTATTTAATTACTTTCATAATTAAAAAATGCTAATTACATTTTATTTAGGTATAGTATCAGTCAAGAATTGTTTTATATTTAAAAAAACAATTACAAAAACATTAAGTTGTTTTCTGAAGTATTTTGTGAAAAAAATGTAAGTAAATAGTACTCTAATGATAAAAAAATGTGATTTAACAGCGTTTTAACTTAAAAATCCCACTTTTTAATGCAGAAAATAATTATTAATCTGATTCTAGAGCAAAATACCTACTCTGACATACTACTTTGATTAAGACGCGATAGACTTTAATTTTTTGAGAATGGTGGGGCAAATGACATAGGCGCGATGGAACATGTCTTTTGCAAATTTTGACTCCTTTTCACAATATTCTATTAAATTGTAACCTATTGAGATAAATTATTAGTAAGTGGTAATAGTTCCTATGGTTATGAAAAAAAAACTACGTTCTGTGTATTACCTACGCTTGGATTTGCCCAGCTTATGATTGAATTTATTATTATTAATTATCTTATATTTATTTCTTCTTTTCTCATTTGAGAAATTGAAGAAAGTGCTATTACATTTTCCGTTTAAAGTTCTACCAACTTGCTATTGCCGCTACGGCTTAGAAACGGGACACAACTCTATATATCCGTGTCCCATTCCTTAGAAAGAAACGAAAATACAACATTTCCAATCTGCCAGCATGCACAGGTAATCTAGATTTTCTGTTACATTGTTCCTTTGGGATCCTTCATTCGGATCGTAACGACCAATACAATAAATGCGTTCATACCGGGATAGAGTTACCAGATGACAGGAATTTTCTTGACATGTCAGGGATTTAAGGCATCCGTCAGGAAAACAGGGAAAAATTGTGGAGGTCAGGGATTTTTGAAATCCCAAAAGTGTAAGTACCTACTTAATAAAATAATGAGTTAATCATTTTAGTGAGAAACAATTAAACAAAATTAAAAATTTAGATGGTAGGTGTATAAAGTGTCAGGAAATTTACTGAAAACTCAGGGTAAAAGTCTGGAAATCACATTATTAGATCTGGTAACCCTATATCGGGACAGCAATAACGCACTGAACCCTTATAAGCTAAAAAATATGTTTGGAAACCAATGGATTTTGTTATGAGCTACCTTGTTGGTCGTATTATCAGGGGCTTGGATATGTATTTTGTCGAAAATAGTGATGTAAAGTTCTGTAACATCATTTTCTGTGTAGAAGTTGATTTTAAGACTATATTTATTTATCAGTTTTGATTTATTTCCTAACAACGTAACGTGGCGGACCAAAAATTATAGATTATTTGCTATTAATATTGAATACATTAAAATTTAAAATCATCTATTTAAAATTTCCTACAAAAATTTCCCACTAAACCTGACTACTAATACCTGACCGCTTATACATAATACTCAACGAAATTTTCGTGACGAACATCTCTATAAAGTTTTATAGCCCATGAAAACATGTAAGGTGTTCACAGACGCGGAAAAACTATTTCATAAAGAATTTGGGGGCCTTGTTTTGCGGGCCTATTGCGTGAACCTTTGTGGGGTAAGAGAAAGTTTTTATTAAAACTACTTTTGGCATAAGGACTCTTTTTGTCGGAGTAAAAGCGAAAAAAATAATACACATTGATGGGAGTCGCCGAAGCGTAAATAGTACCTATATTGAAATATTGATAAAAGCTTACGGTTGCAGATTATGGAGATTCAGCATTGTTGTGAATGGTCCAGTTGGATTTCAGTCTGTTTATTTTCAGGCAATTTTTACAGAGCATTTTGTACTTTGGTTAACGTAGGTATTTCGAGGAAACTTTAAGACTTTGGATGCTAATCTTAAAAGGATCGTCAATGTAAGCGTACCATCAGAAATTAATTTAGCAGGCAAAAAATAAAATAACATTTTATTTATAGGTACAAGTTTATACATCTTAATTATCTAGGCAAGACGTCATTATCATTAAGTTTACGATTTTTCATATTACATGGCATATATTTTTTTCTACTTATGTTATGATTAAGTACTTACAAAACAAAACACATTACTTATGATGTCAATATTAGTACCTAAAGCCTAAACCGATAGTGTCGTCTTAATATGCAAGAGATTTAATAAACAACCTTTTACAATATATTTACCAACATCAAGTGTGGCCTTAATAAAATATAGATACATATTATAGCTATTATAAGACGATAATTGAAACCTTCATTTCGTTAATAAAGCTCTTACTTTGTACTTTCCATAATGACGGGCAAGTGCCTCCTACGTAGTGTAATTCGCACCTGAAAGTACCAAGGCATCATAAGAGCGTCGGCGGTAATTGTAACCATTCATCAATTTTTATTACTGACTCGCGTGCAGCGATAAAATCGCGATGAACTTTGTGGCGACGCAAAAGTAGAACGGCAAGACAGTAGCTCGAATGAAACTGTTCAATATGTAGATAGAATAGTTGTCTAAACTCGAGACATTTTCTGCTGGATTTTTAAAATACTTTGACTAGCTACCACTGTTTTTTCTAAGTATTTGCAAAGCAACGCCACTTTACTTCCTTATTGGTTGATGATAACAGCCCAACTGCGCTTTTTTAGTGCTTATCCTCACTGTGTAGTTACTAAATAGTAAATGCTATCGTCCTTACCATCAGATAGGTACTTCGTAAAGTAAAGGGAAGAAAACCTTTAGATAAGGTAAGATAACAGCTACGTTTATTGCGGATTCTATGCGGAATGAAATAAAGAGAGAAAAAACGATGACGGGAGACAATGAAAAATGAAAGAGAATTAAAAAAGTGGCCAGTGAAATGATAATAAACTGTGAATCCTTTAAATAGCAGTTAATACGCCTTTATAACATTTTGATTTGCAGGTATTGCTTGTATTGCTTAATAATTAGTCAATGAAAAGTTATACTTATTCCAGGAACATTCCAGGAACAAGTGTTTCTGTGAAGCAATTCATTTAAGTTATATTTTACGGTTTTGTTCCGAGAAGTAACTATAGTATCGGCTTTTAAACCGAATTGAGTGTGGCAATTAGTCGTAGGTATCGTAAGATGACTAGCGAAAATAACTAGTATGAAGTTTGAGTTTAAATTAAACTGTACTGTATACCTACAGTTACTGCAAAAAATAGCGAAGAACTCTCATATGACGACAATACAAATTGATTTAAAATTTCAATTTCAGCTGTAGTAGAGATACAGTTCACTTTGCCAAATTAGCGCCGCCCGTTTTGTTGGTGAGCTCTGATCGTATTCTCTCTAGCTTTCACAATTCAATTTGCAGGGAGATCTTTTCAGGGAGGTATTTTATGTTGCATTTACTCTCACTTCGCGTTTAGTGCTTGCTCTTCAATAGACAAAAAGAGAAAGGAGATGTAAAGGAAAAAAAAATAAGATTTTTGCTCAAATCATGTGGAACAATATAGTAGGTCTATACAGCAAAGTAATTGCAATGTTTATCTACGGCTACAATAAGCTCATTAAAGAAATAAAGGTCATTGGGCATATTTGACCTGCTTGATGAAAGTTCGCGTATAGAGTCCAAACCGGTTTTGATTTGAAGAATTTAATCCCATTTTTCAAAATATATAATATTATGTTTTTATGTACCGACCGGCAGAAAAAAGTTATTTAACATTATGTGTGTTAGTATATGCTTAATGTTATTAACCTTTTGTAAGTAAAACAGAAGATTTTACTTTCAGCATTGTGAAAATGTGTGGTACAAGCATAATAAACGTTTGTATTGTCTTTATTTATTTATTTTATTTTTTGATTATTGAAATGATATGACGTAATGATAAAAATTTACTGAAAAAATACCTTTTTTAAAAACACGTTTTTAAAACAGAATAAATTATTACAAAAAAAATCGGACTAAAAACATTAAAACGGACTAAAAAGTAAAAAATAAATTCTTCTGTAAATATTTATAACTCTATACCTACAGAAATTTTAAACCTAAAAACGTTGGGCGCATGCTAAAGACAATATGGATGATACATTTTACAAAATGCGCCCCACGTTTTTAGGTTTAAAATTTCTGTAGGTAGGGTTGGTTATAAATATATACAGATGAATTTATTTTTTACTTTTTAGTCCGTTTTAATGTTTTTAGTCCGATTTTTTTGTAATAATTTAGTCAGTTTTAAAAACGTGTTTTTAAAAAAGATTTTTTTTCAGTAAATTATTATTTTCTGCTTTTTAGTTAACGAGCTAAGACTAAAAATATACCATCTCCTATCGGAGCACTGGTCAAGACGATTCAAACGAGCCCAAACTCGATGGGGTTGCATGGTTTTATTACAGAGCCCCAGTGGCCTTCTTCCGGCTCCATCATCGGACCCTGGAAATTATTTCCCAACAAAGTACTCGTCAAGACAATTCAAACGAGCCCAAACTCGATGGGATTGCATGGTTTTATTACCGAGTTCCAGTGGCCTTCTTCCGGCTCCATCATCAGACCCTAGACACTATTTCCCAACAAAGTACTCGTCAAGACGATTCAAATGAGCCCAATCTCGATGGGGTAGCATGGTTTTATTAAAGAGTTCCTGTGTCCTTCCTCCGGCTCCATCATCAGACCCTGGAAACTATTTCCCAACAAAGAACTCGTCAAGACGATTCAAACGAGCCTAAATTTGATGGGGTTGCACGGTTTCAATATTGAGTTCCTATGGCATGGCCTTTCGGCTTCATCATCAGACCCTGAACCTCATCTCCCATTAGAGTACTCGTCAAGACGATTCTAACGAGCCCAAACACGATGGGGTTGTATGGTTTCTTCATAGAGTTCCTGTAGCCTTCTTCCGGCTTCATCATCAGATCAGTTCAATGACACCATAATATTGCATTGCCTTCCAGTTCTGACCTATGTTCAAAGTTTCAAGTCTTTAGCTCATCGGGAAGCTATGATAAAATCGTTCGCAAACTTTGTGGAGAAACACACAAACAAACAAACGCGAAAGCAACCTAATAAAAACGTGTTAAAAAGGAGATGTAAAGGAAAAAAAATAAGATTTTTGCTCAAATCATGTGGAACAATATAGTAGGTCTGTACAGCAAAGTAATAGGGAATATGCATCAATTTTTTTTTTAATCTTAATCAAAAGTATAATGCGTGAGAAAATTAACTGTAATATTAAAACATTTCTCTTACGTTTTTTTTCACGTGATATAGTTACTTGAAGTTAGCGCGCAGCAGCACCCGCCGAAAACGCTCCATACAAAATGGTGACGTCACACATCACGTTTCAGGTGTGTTTCGGCGCGTTTAATATGGCGTTAGCCAATAATCTTCAATTATCTCCCTAAATTTTGCGTTTAAGTACATATGTGTCATACAAAATATTGTTTCTTATTCGATATTCTATCTGACTGTAAAATTCATTATATCCGAAAATGAAAAAAAAATATCGTTATTTTCCCCTGATTTCATCATGTGATAAAACTAAAACAATACATTTTTTTATTTTTTTTCCTGTTCCATCATGTTTTTATAAGTGTCCGCAGCGATCAAGCTCAAATTCATCAAAATCGGTGACTTATGCATATTCCCTATTGCAATGTTTATCTACGGCTACAATAAGCTCATTAAAGAAATAAAGGTCATTGGGCATATTTGACCTGCTTGATGAAAGTTCGCGTACAGAGTCCAAACCAGTTTTAAATTGAAGAATTCAATCCCACTTTTCAAAATATACAGGGTGGATTTGTGAGATGGGACATTAAGGGCAGGTACCTTAAACGTTATAGTTACAGGAAAACGTTCCTGGGAGACCTTCCATAACTTTTTGAGATATTCTGAACTGCATTCACAGATTTTGGAAAAAAGTTACCGTTAGCAAAAAAAATGATAAAATACCAAAAAAAAAATTGTATGCCAATCGATCCTATTTCATGTGGGTATCAAAAGACTCTATGGGATCATTTAAGGTATGAGTACTAGAAACGACAGAAATCGCCAAAAACTTTTCCCATACATTTGTACGGATAAACGAAAAATTTACTCGAAATATTATTTAGTGCCAAACGATCTTATTTCTTACTGTGATCAAAATACTCTTTAAGGCCAACTGAAATTTGAGTACAGAAACTACTTTTTTGATCTAATGTTGTAAAAGATTGTGCCTGCGTGTGGAAGACGATGTTGATTGTGTGATTGTGACTTACGTAGTTTCTGTGTTCAAATTTCAGTTGGCCTTAAAGAGTATTTTGATCACAGTAAGAAATAAGATCGTTTGGCACTAAACATATTTTAAGTAATTTTTTCGTTTTTCCGTACAAAATGTATGGGAAAAGTTTTTGGCGATTTCTTTCGTTTCTAGTACTCATACCTAAAATGGTCCCATAGAGTCTTTTGATACCCACATGAAATAGGATCGATTGGCATAAAAAAATTTTTTTTGGTATTTTAGCATTTTTTTGCTAACGGTAACTTTTTTCCAAAATCTGTGAATGAAGTTCAGAATATCTCAAAAAGTTATGGAAGGTCTCCCAGGAACGTTTTCCTGTAATTATAACGGTTAAGGTACCTGCTGTAACTGTCCGGCTAAGCACAAAAGGAACTAGATGATCACGGCCTATGAAAGAGACTAAAACCTAAGTGGAAACCTAATAACCTACAGGACAAGAGTACAATCAAAATCCGCTTACTACTTACCGTTGATTATAACTAAACTATTGGAACCTAATTTTACTGGATTAAATAACCTCCAAAATGCAATTTACTAAGTTTACTTTGTTCAACCTTAACTAACCTACAAAGAACCTTACTAACAAGCTTTATGTGATCTGAGAGGACCTGTGAATGTCTAATGGAGGAACCCTGGATGTGATAATTAGTGAACCCAAATTCTTTTAAAAGTGTGATTAGTATTGATTTTCATTTTCCAATAGAAGTATTCGCTTTTATTACTAGATTTTAATTATTCCTGCTATTACATTTATTTCTAAATGAAAATACCACTAAAAGAAAGTTATTGCTCTATTGATACAACCAGAGAAATAGAAATTAAGTCTGTATTTTTCCTAAGTGAGCCTACTTTAATTTCATATTAATTCTTAATATTTGTCATACTACCAAGGGAAACCCCATAGTTCTTTAGTGTCAATAAATGGGAATACTATAAATAGAGGGGAAAACGTTCCCAACTACGTTCCGTTGATGAAGTAAGTATGAGTGAAATAAACCTACGTTGATAGGAAATGATCAAAGTGAATTTATGAGTTAAATGGAGTATTGTTATAAGGTAAAAGAGGGTATGTTCAACCATAATAGACTACAAGGTAAAAAGAGGTAAGTCGGGTTAAAGAGAAAGGTTAAATTTGGATAATTCTCTTCCGCTGCCAAGTGTCAGTTTATCTGCCATGTATGACGTTATTCTAAACAATGTAAATTATCTATTGTCAACTTAGTTCATTAAGATAAGAGGGATAATTTGAGATAAGTTAAGAAGTTATAGTCGCCTGAGATCAAAGTATAATAAAACTTTCAACGCTTTTAAATAAGGATTCTTTTACTTTCTTAAGTTATTGTACAAGTAGTGGATATGCAATTGTGGTTTTGCCAGCTAAGGTACAAAGCACCGCCCCGCTTCATACAATGAGTCTCGACACCGAACGTGGGCAACCCTCTTCTGGCCAGCCAAATTGTTTTTCATGATAAATCTACTTAGTAAGTATTATTATATTAAGATATTTGGTCTTTGTCAGTCTGTTTCTACAAAAGAGGACGGAGCAAAATGCTCCCAAGCGAACTATCAGTTTTCACAATGAAGAATTCTCCTTCAATTGTGATGGCTGAATTACAATTTTTTTTTGCTTTAATAAATAATTCTAGTATGACTGTTTAACATTATAACAGATGGACACAACATTATTATCCATTTACTTGGGACACTGATAGTTCTCATATTCTGAAGGAAAGACAATTCTAAACAAGGTAATAAAGCTCTATGAAGGATTTTTCACACTTTAATCTCGGCTAGATTATAAATATACAACCATAAACCGAATTGACTCCAGTTCATTTTCATTTAAAGTTAAAGGCGATATTTCAATTAAATGTTGAGTAGACTAGGCAATATTTGATATCAATAAAATTCTATTTCTTTCATCCTCAAATTGAGTTGGTTGAACCTAGTTGTAATATTTGAACTCAGATAATATGTTGAACTTATTATTTGTGAATTTAATGTATTCACTAAATAATATAATAATTTCATAGTAGGTAGATACTTTTCAAAGTATTATCTCACTGTTAGTCATAACCTTCATTCTGTTAATTTGAAAGGTTTACTCAAACTATGATCTAGTGTTCCATAAACTGTGATTCAACATTAGTCTAATGGTAACACGGGATTATTCCATACGCCCAGATCTTGTTTTAGTATTCCTCCCACAATCACCAAAACGGATTATCTCAACTGTAAACGACCAATTGAAAACAGGTTCAATTTTACCAATCCAAATCAAGGATGAATAATTATTCTTTATTTATGATTCAACTTTCACTATTAAATCATTATCCAATATTAACAGAAGAATTTGTCTAGCTCTAATTAATAGTAAATCAAACTGTAGGTACTTACTGAAGCTTGCAAAGTCTACTCAATTGAGCACATTATAATAATTATTCACAACACTGAGTCATAGCATTAATAGATCTTTGTTAAGGCGCCTACTATGGAAGATTGATACTTTTCCGTCGGATCGGTCAACTTGTGGGTACTTACTGGAGCTTGCAAAGTCTACTCAATTGAGCACATCGTAGTAATTATTCACAACACTGGGTCATAGCATTAATAGATCTCTGTTAAGGCGCCTACTATAGAAGATTGATACTTTTCCTTCGGATCCTACCCAGTAGTTTCACATAACCTTTCGTTCACTATATTTAACACGTCTGCGCTTCCTAGATTCCGTTCCTAAATCATCCTACCTCATCACATCCTAGTCAAGTTCCTATGTACCACTGAATGACCTGCGGCAGCCATCTTGTTGGTACCATTCTCGACACCACCTGCCTATGTCTCGCTTCGACAGCCATTTTGTCGTACACCAACCTATTTGCGGCCTACCTAAATCTGATACACTGCGAATTGACCTACCTCTCCTTCGCCTATATAAGAGTTCCTAGCTTATCTAACGTTACTGCTGTTACCTTGCTGACAGCTCGACCTTCTTGAGAACGTCCAATCTTTTACCAGCATCCAAATTTCCCTCCCGTCTTGAGATGCAAACCTAACCTACTGTTCCTACGCACCTAACAATGAATTTATAAACCTAATGAGTTTACCTGCCTACCAGCGACTAAATTTAGATTTCCTATGCAATATTTGTGATGCTTACCTCATCACCGAAGCCCTGAATCTGTAGAGCGTGAGCAAGCATGACTCGCCTAATTCTCTCCTAACAGCTTGGACGTGCTCAGCGCTGGTGGGACGGGACAGCGCTGAGTCCTGACAGAAGAGGATTAACACCACCAAGTCATATCCTCCACGATTAGGCGAGGAACACTCCTGCACGCCGTTCGGTTCGTTGGCTCCTAAGCGAGTTGGCTAACTTGGTGATATTAAGTGACTGAACTAGGTGTCTTTTAACAGAACCCGCATTGCACGCCACAGAGCAATGCTACATTACCTACCCCTTTGAGGATTGACCGAACGCCCCTTAGAGACACAAAACTATTGATATTTATTCAAAATCAAACCCCCTTTATCGTTCCCCAACTGCTTGTATAAATTTCAAACAAATTTGATTCGGAAACTTCTTCGATTTATTGGGAAATTTACTTTACTTTATGAAAATTCGCAAACAAAATCTACCTACTTTAATTTCAAGCTTACTTATACCATATAAGCCCTAATTAAAGCGTATATGCAAAAGACTCGCACCCGGTTGCGGACCTATACGTCAAAACCTCAAATAAACACTTTCTTCCTGACTTCTTGCTGTTTTCTTGCGTTATAAAAATACTACTTGTTCGAAGCTATCTTACAAAGAGGGTATTGACGGCTTCTACCGAGGTTCCACTTGATGCTACGTTGACGACGAGGAAAGTAAAGAGAGCGATTTCCCCCGAACCACGTCTTTTATACCCCCCCAAAATCATTCACTCACTCCAGGAACCTCACCCCACACGATCTAAGCATCTTTTTTACCTACCTTCATTTCCCTACTTTACATAAATTATTCCTAAAATTTTCCCTTCTCCTTCAAAAATGGGGAGAATTCAGTTTTGTCTTACTCAACTTGTAAATATAATATTTAAATTGCTAATCTTACAAAATGAACCCCTATACTAATCAATGATTTCAACGTACAATTCAACTAACTAATAACCTCCTATCTTCAAGATTCTTTATACTCAAGCGCACAATGACGCTCCATTTGTAACCAAATTAAAATTAATCTGTTACCTAAATATTTCTCTATACTGACATTTCAGCTACATTTGATTTAAGCAATTCATACAATTGTATGAAACAACGTTTCAATCATAAATAAATCAACAAGTTTTCCCCCTTACATCATTTCTAACAAAATTAACAACTTTGAATAATATTCAGCGTATTTATCCAGAATCATATGAAATTATTGTACTATAATCATAGAACTCTGATCAATACGAATCTTATATTCACAACAAATTGAACCTCCCATATGCTATAATTAGAATCCAACTTTTCAATCTTTTTATCTCGCCTTCCCCAAAATATCATAACCTCTAGAATCAATTTGCTAAAATACGTATTACAACATTTTCCATTAAGTATTCGGTCCAATTAAACCTAAAATTTCCGATCAATTTAGCATCACAATGTTGGTACTTTAAAAACCCTAACTGGCAACACTCATCCGACTACTTTTACATTTTCTAAATGCCTACCCTCATTTGAATTATAAACCTGCAGCATAAAATCCCGCTTTCGAAGAAACTTCATATCAATCTTTCTTCGTACAACACCCAACGACAAGACAAACTTTATTAGGCTCCATCCACATTTTCCCATGAAATACCTTCAATAACTATTGTTTATGTTTTTTAATAATATTTCTAGATTTATCCTTACAATATTTCTATTAATTAATTATCTCCCTTTTATTTTACAATTCGAGTTTTCAATTTACCACTAAACTGTCAACTAAACTCCGCCCAGAATAAAACATTGTTCCATTTCTTTTCTTTCTCTCTGTATTATCTCTGAACATCAAACCATATTATAAAATCAAATTAAACTTCCATTTTAATTTAAAATCTCCAATTTAACTGTGTCATGAAGCAAAGGCATGGTATAACAAAATACCCTAATTTAAACAAATACCGCCTACGATTAACAAAATGTACTAGATCCGCTACAAAATTCTCCAAGCCAACTAAACTTGCATTTATCCCCCAAATCTAACTAATGTCTAATATTTCCTAAAACAAAATTTAAATTTACAACTATGATTTGGCAAAGGATATGGGACTTGCCTTGCGACCCTCAATTACCATCTGGCGATCGATTTCTCATCGATTGATCCACTGGAATGACCTACTATATTTAATTTCGTTCTTTAGCTAAAACACATCACGTGGTGTGACACTACTGACAACTTACAGAAATAATTAACACCAAATTCAATCCTTTTTTAAGTAATCTTCTAAAATAAACTATTATAATGATATTCGAGAGGCTCTAATAAAATTTGATAAATAAACAATAATAAATATAAATAAATTTTAGGCCTATTAGCGTCGTTACCTAGACAGAGACTAATATTTGAATTTTAGCGCCGTGAAAGATTAAAAGAACTTCCGACATTATTGCTAACTCAAAACCTGAACTACTCTTTATTATAATAACTTGTTCGATAGTTAAATAATATTATGCTCAATACGAAACAAAATTCGAAAAATATTTGAGATAAAATAGCATGTTCAGTTTTGAACCGTTACACTGCCCTTAATGTCCCGTCTCAAAAATCCATACCCTGTATATTATGTTTTATGTACCGACCGGCAGAAAAAAGTTATTTAACATTATGTGTGTTAGTATATGCTTAATGTTATTAAACTTTTGTAAGTAAAACAGAAGTTTTTACTTTCAGCATTGTGAAAATGTGTGGTACAAGCATAATAAACGTTTGTATTGTCTTTATTTATTTATTTTATTTTTTGATTATTGAAATGATATGACGTAATGATAAAAAATAAGACGTGTCCTGCAAGAATGCGACCCATACCACATTTATCTACATACCTAGCCCTATTTCATTTGTGTACGCCGTAGGTCAAATTTTAATGTCCGAACAAAATGCCCAATGACCTTTAGACATCAATTTATGAATTTGACATTTCACTTTAAGTCTCCTATAGCCCTTAAGTGGCGCCCTCAACTTAATTAAATTGATTACTCATTAAGTACATAATGTATCGAAAATTCACATGTACAGATTGATGCTAAAGTTCTAAGGTAGTTTATTTACAAAGAATAACCTCAATAAAATATAGTTCGTTGTAGTAGTAGACGACAAAAGTGCGTTTGTTGCTGTTTTGCCTACTACATGAGGGAGCCACTTTGGGGGCTATAAGGCCCTTAAACTCTCTCTCAAAAAGGGATGTAGTGTAAAAATTCATTTCATAGAGCATTTTTTCTTATTCGCGGCTTTGCTCAATTGTTTTCGGTTTCTTATTGAATCTTTCTTTCTAGAGCTGTAACATTATACAAATACGAGTGAATATTTTAGGCATTAAAATTAAATTTTTAATGGTATTGTTTGTATTTTTTTAATATATCACTGCTTTTTCATGTACACTGTGACGCGTTCCACCCGCCTTAAGTAAACACAACTATCGCATAGAATTGAGTAATAATAAAAGTTAGATAGGTAAAATTTGTGTTTTACGACCATTGTACCACCTAAGACTGAGTTACGTCCTTTAACTTGTACAAGGTTGTAACAAATTAGAATTAGACATGGAACCTTACTGCTTTATTAGCACTGGATTACTTATTTGGTTCGATCTGTTTGGAAATCGATTCAGTGGTTTGGGTTAGGCTGAAGACTTTATTCATGAAAATTATTCCAAATAAATTTGTACTCTATATTGCTTTTAAAAAAGTAAGCACATGTAAAATTGGTTTAATGTTGAGATAATTATGATAATTAATGATTAAACGAACTTACATGTAAGTGAAGTTCTATCATAATTATACGAAGGATTCATCCGAAGATATTAGTATATTAACAAATGTAGTATCGCTTGCATGTATCACCACTTAGCACGTTATTTTAAAGCAATAACCTAAAAAACCTAAAAAGAGAAGGTTTTTGACTTAAAATTGACAGATATTTTGACATTTCCGGTCCGAGCTCTTCTCGTCACTACTAGACGCCAACCACTTCATTTAGTTTAAAGTCCAAATCTTATGATATTTCCTCATTTTCTTCAGTGGGTAGATAGTTATTGTAATTTACAATAATGAGAAGGGAGGGTGGGATTCTATACTAATATCTTCGGATGAATCCTTCGTATAATTATGATAGAACTTCACTTACATGTAAGTTCGTTTAATCATTAATTATACTTCAGATTCATTCGAAGATATTAGTATATTAACAAATGTAGATGTTTAAAGCATTATAATAAGAAAATGGAAATATCATTTCTTACGTATTAGTCTTTTAAAAAAGAAAAGAAAGTCATTTAACATAATTCTGAACGTTTGACATGATTACTACTAAAAACAGTACCTACAGATGGTTGGTAAAAAAAAAAATGCAAGGTTGGTTTGGAAAACTCAGTTTGATTTATCGATGATAATATATTTTAAGTGCAAGGTTGGTTTGGAAATCTCAGTTTGATTATTGATGATATTATGTTTTAATATTTTGCTATTATAGTGGAGTAATTAACCATCCCGCCGTGTTACCTGGAACATCTATAATATCGTTTTTTGTTAGGGCTATAAAGGTATTGGCGTACGTCGAGTGTTAAAACTGGTTGGACACGAGTCTACTCCACTATCATTAAATGTTTTATTTCAGCAATCTATTATTTACAATACATATAGGAATTTAATTTCTTTCTAAATAAGAAGTGATTATGAACTGTTTATTATACTTAATATAAATGAGTATACTAATACAATCTTGATTTTTTTTGTCTTGTTTGCATTATTTGTGCAATAGGCAAGGTAATCAAAATTAATTTTTTAAGATAAAAAAGTTGAAAATAAAAAGAACAAAAGTAGAAAATATTTAAAGTTTTTCAATTTGAAAAAATATTTAAATAAAGTTTTAAGTAATCTAATATATCCATTGTATTTGAATAATGGAGTCTACGCAAAGGCGTAGGTAGTTAAATTATTTACCAAACTTGAGATTAGTTCAATTTTGTCTATACAATAATGAACGCAATATTAAATAATACTGATATTTAAATTGTATATACACTTCTGTAAAGGAAAATGTGTTTATTCTGTCTATATTATTATTTGTTAAATAATCGAACCGTTACCAAACTCTGTTCTTCCTGATAGTATTAGTAAACAGCAGCTTCAATAATAACATAAATAATATACCTGTAAAATCATACCACCTTGATAATGTTGTGAAAACCAATTTATTTGTGCGTTTAATTTCCGTCCCTGAAATTGAAAGTTATAGGATGTGAATACTTTATATTAGAATAAAAGATACGAAGAAGTACCTTACATGTGAATAAGAGGTACCAAACTAAGGCTCAAAATTGTGACGATCAGGATGGCACAATCGTTATCACCTCTAGTTTAAGAAACTGGTGGAACAGAAATAAAATAGTAGGTAGCTTAGTGTCATAATAGTCTTTCTACAATACTAAACCAAAATAGCATTGTGAATGCTAAAATCTCAAATTATAAAATAAAATGTTTTTGGGCTAAAAATGCTAGAAATAGATAAAAGTCTACTTCATGTGATTTCTACTGCCTAATTCATCTTGCATTCGAATTTACTCACTCTCAATCTGAAAAAAAAAACAAAACAAAACTGGTGATTAGTTTTTGAATTAATGAATTGAATAATTTCTGTTTAGCATCAGAATAATAACATCTAGAATACTCAACACCCCGCACTGAATACAACAAGAAAAATGGCAATGAAAATATCATAAGCTGCCTGTTCTAGATAATTGATATGCAATTATTATTTTACAATTTGTGATTCCTAATATGATCACTAGTGTCCCCTAGTCTACCCCATTGTTTAAAGGCACAAAAGAAACGTCTCTAATTCGGTGTAAGTATCGATGATATTCAACTAAGTAAAATAATATGATGACATACCGGTATCTACCAGTTTAATCAATTCATAAAAAAAGGTAATAAAATAAGTGTTTTTTGCAGTTATGTGAACGTTTGTCTTGTGAAGACCATAATTGCCATTACATTTGTAATAGAATGGAAAATTGCGACGGTAGCTGTATATATAGAAAAAAATTTAATATAAAAAGGATGAACTTAAATTAAAAAAAAAAAATAGGTTTTGAGACCCTTATAGTAAATATCGTCCAATAACAGGGAAATCATGCTGTTTAAAAAACATCATAGCCAGGCAGCGGCGGTAGTTTTGTAATAAAAATGTGTGCACTACAATGCCCAAAAGTTACGATTTTAAATTCGTGTATTTCTATCACTTTCCTTATCAAAATTAACACCTTATAGGTGATGGGATCTCTAGACTGTGTTTTTTAAAAACAATAAGCGTTTTTTAATTGTGATATTATTATTTTTAAATGCTTATAGTTTTACTTAAGTACGAAATTTTTTCTAAAAGCTAAGTAAACTTTATACAGTCATTAACTAAATCTGATATGAAAACCGGTTTTTTTTTTAACAGAGGTCACTTTCTATTGAACCTTCAACAAAATGTAACAAAACTATTATTCATATGTAATATAATATAACTGTTATGCATTCTGCCCGAATTTAAGTCATATTAATGGTAAACTATAATATATCTCTGGAGATGTTACAAAAGTGAATCATTAAAGAGATTACACTTATATAGTCTGCCAAAGAAAAAAAAAATGAAATAATAATCTAGGTGCCCTGCTAGCCGGCTAAATGGTACTTCCATACATAGAAGATTACCGGCGCCAGCGATTGAGTGGACCTTTGCACCTGTAGTTGGCGACCACTGCCTGTATTCGCTGAATACAGACAAATGCCACACCAGCATGCACCCTCATGAATACATTATCTTAATGAGTGTCCTTACCCCACGTACGATGATCGAAGGCAAACATCGATGAATGCATCATCGGCAACCATTTGGATGGGCCGTAACGCCCGTCTGCGAGTCTGCTATGTGTAAATCGGCCTTCCTGATGAAACAAATCGCTGATGGGGCCTCCTCGCCGTGCCCCACTGTTTGTTTGCCGTCGGAAATGAAGCATGTGGTGATGTGGCACACCTACCTACGTCTTTTGTTTTTCGTTTTTAAGGCAAATAAATATATAAATCAATTTTAAAATTGTTTTATTGAGTACTGCGCCCGATTTACTTACAGTTTTTTCGATCGTTCACATCAGGCCTGTGGCCAATGGATCATTCATATTCGACTGAACTGTCAGTGGTCTTTTAAGCAAACAGCCTTAGCAACACTATAGTTGACCGTGTACAGTATAACCTAACGTCGTAATGCCCCACATAATGTAAAAAATGTGAAATACTGTCACACAAAAGGTGTATATAGTTTTGTATTGGAAAGCTGCCTTAAACCACAGATTACATAATACTATACATTAAACATAACTGGTACTTGTAGCTTGTATATTGTAACTTGTATATTTTTTCACATCAGAAACATTATTTTGTACAAATTCACACAAATTAAATTTGAAAAGTAATAGAGATAATTTTGTACAAGGGCATAGCTAGTAGAATCATACTAAATAGTTAGTGATTAACAAGTTTCTCAACATGTTAGGTCTACCCGCCTGAAATACAAGGTTTCCTAGTTTAGACAAATGTTTTTTTTTTTACTACTAATATAATATAATAATATAATGACCAACAAACATTATGGATGAATATGAATAAAATGTATGGATTCTGTTATTTCATTTTTAATTGAAATTTCTATCAGCATGCCAGCAGCTAGCTATTTCAGCGGCTAAGCTATTTCACATAAAAGGTTTGAAGTATCAGGTATTAGCTAGTTGCTGTATAACTCAATATTTGGTTCCATTAAGTTCTTAAGTTTTAGCATTTATAGCTAGTTCTGTCAGTTTTAAACTATCTTAGTACCGATAGTATTCTATTACACCGTTGGTGTTAACTCAACTCAACACTAAGAATATCATGATAACATGATATCAAAACTCATACCTGATGAGCAACGCTGTTGTCAGGGCTGCTGTTGCAGCTCCAGCACGGCGGTCGCCTGCCTGGAAGGTGGATGGCGGTGGATCCAGCGGACGGCGGAGTCACCCGATCGGTGCTCGGCAGCGGTTTCAACGTGGCAACCTTTGAGGGTAGTCTGCTTTTTACAATGTCGCGTCGTCAGCGGCACTTTGAGTTGGTGCAGTTAGTGCAGTTGCGTTGTCTGACCTATCTATGCGGTGAAATAGTCCAGTATGACTATCTCGAGTGCAATAGATATTTAGTTGATGTCTTTTGAGACACAATACCTTGACAGAAAGTACCCAGTATGGTAAATTCGCATCAAACAAATAAATAAACTGACAGAAAGTACCCAGTATGGTAAATTCGCATCAGACAAATACATAAACTGACAGAAAGTACCCAGTATGGTAAGTTCGCATCAGATAAATAAATAAATTGCCAGAAAATACCCAGTATGGTAAGTTCGCATCAAACAAAAATTAAAATAAGGTAAAAGACCAGTGTGGCAGTTACGCCATTATAAAGGTAAGCAGACAATTATGCTGTTTAACCAAATGAACGGCATTTAATAGTGTGCCTTCGTCTTGACTTCTTCTTCTTGTCCTCTTCCGTCTTGAAAACTTTTTCCTTTTTTCACGAAGCATTTTAAGTATAGTTTAATTTTCACTGTAAAAATATAATTTTAAAGAAGTCTCACTTTGAGACTGTATACGTGCGTCCGTGGCGAAGCACGAAAAACGAATGAAGTGGTTGGCGTCTAGTAGTGACGAGAAGAGCTCGGACCGGAAATGTCAAAATATCTGTCAATTTTAAGTCAAAAACCTTCTCTTTTTAGGTTTTTTAGGTTATTGCTTTAAAATAACGTGCTAAGTGGTGATACATGCAAGCGATACTACATTTGTTAATATACTAATATCTTCGGATGAATCTGAAGTATAATTAGATTCCATTAATAAAAATAAATTAACATTATTCGTATCTAAATTGAAACTCAATTATCAAAATTAAATGCACATTGTATCATTATAAAATGCAATACTTATTATTTTTAGTAAACACTTGTCCTAAAAGTTTCATATCCATAGCAACTTTTTTTACAGATGTCTTGTCATTTTGAAACATTGGCCAAAAAGTTACTATGACAAAGTACTAAAGGTTAAGCAACTTTCATTACTGACCGTCCTGTGTCTTCTTCAAATATAACAAACTCCCCCACAAAAAGATTTGCAGAAATCCAAAACTTTGGCGATAAAATCATCGATGTTAAAACTCCCGCCATCTTTCCCTGTTACCTAAGTGTTGAGCACATCAGGGGGGTAATTACGTAACTTTGTTACAATCAACTCTGACAGAAATCGCAGTTACATCGCTGCTTTAGTAAGAACCAATGTGACAACTATCTTAACTAAAGCAGCAATGCAACCGCGCTTTCAATCGATTTCAATCGAGAATTGTTAGCAACAGCTTTACGTAATCAAGGTACAGGCCAGATTGGAGTTTTTGCCGTATCCTGCCTGGCCCGTCACTGAACTTGTTATCTGCCAACAAGCCGTCAAGCAAAAAGCTTCCAAGCAAAACCTTGGTGCTACCCTAATTCTATACAGTGTTATGGAACAATGATGGCAATGTTACCGTTAAAGTGCGTAAGATTAACTAGTCGAGGCAGTTAAAGTGCGAAAAATTGTCGTAAAATTAACTAGGTAATCTGCAGATTAACGACAAGAATCAGAAACAGGTTCTTTATTTTAAAAAAATGTGTAATCACAGAGGTTAGATTAGTATTGCGACCAAAACGCGCGAGCCAAATGAGCGGAGCGAGCGTGCCGTGGCGGCGGCCGGCCGCCGGCGGCCTGCGATGCGCCAAAATCGTCGTTTTTGTAAAGTTTTCCACTTTAATGGTATAATATGCAGATTAGCTAGTAGAAGTGCGGAAATCTGCTACTTTAAGAAAAATTCGCACTCTGACTGACTCGATCAATGAATGTGCAGATTAACTAGTTGATTCGCACATTAACGGATTCCGTACTTTAGCAGTAATAACAGCAACATTAATGTATTTTTTATTATAAAAAAATGTTGAACCATCACCAGCCTACGTCAAACATCGTATTGTTTTTACAAAACGTGTTTGCATCAACGCACATCCTTCAATCTATGCCAGGTTAGAACCGAAAAAATGTGCTTATTTTCTGAATTTCTTTAAATAAACTGTAAATGTCACTCAAAATAAAATGAAATAAACAGTAGGAGAGAGCTTAACCAGATCTGGTTTGACGGAAACGGGTCAATTTGGGTCGAAGATGGCTAATGACTGAAGAGTCAGGCGAGCCAGCCAATTTGTCAGATCGATATCACACTTAAAGTATTCAAGGTTTTTTTATAGTTCTGGAATACATCAGTTGATTGTGAAAGCTTTTAGTATCGTTTGTTTCTCCGTTTCTTACAAAAAAAATTCAATTACTTAATCCTAGGGTAGTTCTTATATTAAATGGAATTGTTCCCTTGTTCATAAAAACATTATAATATAAAAATATTTGTTTTAATCTAATTTTTAAAGGACTTTTATCTTACAGGATATGCCAGTCCTATCGTATCCTAAACATATATGCTAACTACATACTAAAGTAGTATAATACAACAGATCACAAGTTTCATTGCGAGATTGCGAGGGCATTGATCACCAATGACTGGCCGTATCACAAATGTATTGTGATATGGTCAGTCGTCGGCTGAACTAGAAGTTGGTTCGCTAAGTAAGCTCTGAAAGATGCCTAAATCTAATTTGTTTATATTCAGAGCAGTTATTAGCGGTCGACGCTCTCTCACGTTTTTAACACACTCCGACAGCAAATGCTGCACATCGTCGATTGTTCCGCAATCATCATAATTCGGTGAATTTTTTTCATCATGAAAGCGAAATTGTTTGTCGGATAGTGTCCACATCTAAGTCTAAGCATAATTATTACAACATGTTGTCTACTTAAACTACAATTACTGTTCCACGGGATTCGAAGAGGCTCACACTGAATAGTATTGTACCAAATACCTTTGCATTTAGAGCGTTCAGCATAAGGTCGACAAAAACATTCAAATAAGACAATTTATCATTTCTTTAAAAGCGTCCATCGTTTTCTTCAAACCAAGTCCTCATTAGACAACCGTAACATAATCAATTACACCATTGAATTCTCCATATATAAGGTAGGTACGAAGGGTAAGACACAAAACGGCAGAAATAAATAAAAACACTCCTTCAACTTTCCCGGTCCAAACGTAAATGCTTATCACCACGTTTCTTAAACGACTATTCAATATAATTATGTGAACCGACAATTCAATTTCAATCATTTGAAGAAGTTTATGGATGCTATGTTTTAAAGTTTTAAAGTTATGAAAGCAAAAAAGAGTTATCATATTCCATCTGTTTCATAGGCGAGAGCTACAATTTTTCATTACCCGATGAACCATGCGAGTGCTGCAAAAATGCAATATAAAAGGAATGCAAATTTATTCAGGAGCTCTCCAAGTCAACTTTTTTGACACGGCAAGGAAATTCATGAACTCCACTGCAAACCAACAAACACGGCGGGAAAAAAACGAAGAAATATTGCCAGTAGGTACTCCGAGGAAATTGCAGCGTATTATGATTCGTAGCGGACCTTCCGAAATCACAATTTCCCCGTAGACCTTCCCTTTCCGCCCGCCCTAGTCCGCCCTAGTCTGCGCTGAGGCGTCGATAACAACGCACGCCCTGTATCGACCGCTCGTGTTTTGTGACGACGCCGTGTGACCGTGTCTATTTGTGTTTTCACTTGTGTCCGTGTCTTTTTGTGTCCGAATACACGAACTAAGGTAAGTGAAGATTATACGCGAATGTATCTTTTGTTATTTTCTTCAATACAACCCCACCGTGCCTTCGGTCGGCGTCTAGATTTTGTGTTGTGGATTTGTAATGACCTGTGGGTGAGAATGAAAGAGGAATTGAGGTTAAATGCTTACTTAATTAGAGCCATTGTAGTTCGGATGTGTTAATGAAAGAACTATAAGACGGTAATGCGATGTGTCGACAAAAATATGTGATACCTAGGTACTTACTTAGTCTTTATAATTAACTTTTCACCACCTTATATCGGCTTCACAATACCGTAAATATATGTTTTTGGCTTTGTAAAGCTTGTTATGAAGTAATATTAAGATTTCATGGATTCGCGAAATGGAAAACCTTTTAAAATATGTTATTACAAGATTAGCCTCTGATTCTTGTTTCCATTTGTAATTGCATCTAAACAGATATGATTCAAGTATGATACGCACATCTATCATCCATCACATAAGTACAAGCTGTAGGCTACAAACTAAAAATTGAAAATATTATTGCCAGACAAACCATAATAATAATAGATCGAATCTCAAATATTCAACACAGTTCCACAATTCTCCACCGTTAACTTGATGACAAAAGCTAAGAACAACAGATAGCCTTCTAAACAAACGATTATATTTAAAAGTAAAACTATTACTAACAAATTTTTGTGTCAATTTCAAATATGTTGACGTCTTTCCTACCATTTTAAAAAGCCACTTGTGGATGCTGGTACTATGCAAGTCGCATGCAACAGTTATCTTGGTGAGGGGACGCAAAACGACAGTAGGGTTACAGCACAAAATGGAGAAGTGTGCGAAAACTACACAGCTAAGCTACCTATACTTAATACGAATCTTTTATTATTTTTACGTATTGTTATAAGTTATGTCATAGTGTATTGTATATTACTTTGATGTCGTCTATCAAACCGTAGATTAGGTAGGTACTTACTTAGAGTAACATAAAATCTAAAAATAACTAAAATATCAAACAAAGATCTTAAATAGTAAAAAAGGATCCTGATTCCTTATGATGAATGAAACTTTATTTCTTTGAAATGTGGGCGAAAAACAAAATATCTAGTTTTTGATGAAATTAAATCACTTAAAGTTAAATTTGACTTTCATGTTTTATTTTGATGATTTTGAGATGAATGAAATCATTATAGGATATTTTGAGCATTTGCTACTTTCAAATCGCATACAAATCATTAAAAGTAACATCGTTCAACCGCTCACAGCTATATCCAGAAAACACTATGTTGAATTCTATTGTAATAACTACTATCGTCACAGGGAGACCATACAAATAGTCTAAAGTTTCAATAATAATACAGGAAAATCCGCAGAAAGCAGGGAACACAATGGGAACGCCACCGTTATTGCAGAGAAGTGATTGTTAGGAGAAAAGGAAAATCTATAAGTAGTCGAAGAACTACATATCTTAACAATGAACGTATTTTGTTAAGGAAAAGAGAGCAAAAAGCTCAATTTCTGTACTTAACAAACATAACTTTTACAATTAAGTATGTTTAAACAAATATTGAAAAACGAGGGTGTCGATTTTAGTAAAAGGAACGTCGATTATATGGAAAAATAGTCTAATAGGTAGTGTATACGTAGATTGTTCACTACAATTTATTCAATAATTTCAGGAACTGTAATTTGGTAATGTTTTACAATTTATTTGGTCATGTCAGCTGTAAGTATGTAAGTTAAATACAACCATTTTTATTGATATTAATTAAAGAACCGAAAAATGATTCAACTATTCGCTCTTCCAAATTAAGTTGGAGATTTAAAGTAAGCTAGGAGAACGCTATATTTTACCAAAAAAACATTTCTTTTTTTATTTTCTTGGTTACAAGAAAAGTTTTTCTTGCGAACCACGTTTTTCCTCCTTTGTTCAACATGAGTTTTTCAAATGAGGCGTGAAAAATCTCCTTGCAGACCGACAGGGCGAGGGTAGTTGTTGATATATGAAACAAAATGATGCTATAATGAAAATTTATAGATTTGTATATTTATTTCTAGGAAGATTTACAGACAAATAAATATCTTTATAAAAAGTAAGTAATTCTTGTTCTTCGTTAAATGTGTTGACGGTTCCCTTGTGGATTTTGCCAGTGTCGAGTGTTTTGCTTAGTGTTTTTTTTTTCTGCTCTACAGACTCAGATCTGCTACTTTAAGGATAAAATAATTCTTTTTTTTCATTATTTTATCCTTTTTTTTATTGATCTCTAAATCTTCATGATTTAGAGATCAATAACAAGTAAAATGTTTGATAGTACTCTATTATAGGTACCTACTTGTAAATAAAAAAGAATAAACTACAGAGAAAATGTCAAGATACTTGAAAATCATAGTTTACTCTGTAATAGTAGCTTGCTATTTGGCGCACAAGAGTAGAAAAAATTCAAGAGCATAGAAAATTGAAACCTTTGAAAGTCAATTTTGCCTTGGTAGGAACCTACATAACTATTATTCTGAAAGTAGACCTGTTTTGTATTAGTTTAGCGTTGACCAATGGACAAAGACATATCGGATTACGATTTAGAACGGGATAAGAAATAGGTACCTAAGTATGTTTACTGATATTTTACCTAATTAGGAATCAAGTATCTTCAGTGTAAGGTGAGCGGGCAGTAATGGCGTTGTGTTCCTATTCAAAAAAAGTCGTGTTCCTTATGGAATATCTATTCAATATTTACAATGTTTATTAAAGGTTACAAGTATTTCAAAATTATTATTCTATCGTTATTTAAAGCATTACTCGCACGTAGCCAATTCTTTCAAAACATGACTTTAGAAGAATACAGATTTTATCAATCAAAACGCTGGCTGTAAAGATTAATTTTGAGAAAAGTGTAGATGGCACTGTGACTGTCTGACTGTACCAAATAGTATACATGAGACCTAAAATAAACTGAAAGGGTAAACGAAAACCTCGTTCTGCCTAAAACAAATCTAGTTTTGTTGCTATTTTCACCAGGATATAATTATTTAAGACAAAAAGCCGGAACGACGTTGACGTATACAAATACAGATAATTATTGGAGCGTAAGCTGGAGGAAAGGCGCGCGAGCAAAGATTGATGGGTGGGGCAATGGCGCAACGCACTTGTGGTGACCAGTATGTAAACTTTATACGAACTTTTCCATACTTAAATGTGCTTTTTCCACAGAAGTAAGATTATTTTTTTAACCCACTGTGTCATATCCTGCTCCCATAGTATGACTACGGCCATATACATAGAGAAATCTTATTACTGTCTATCTATTGACTGTCAAAATACAATGGACTTTGACAGTTACGTGCGATAAATCGCGTTCATGTTTTGGTGGTCATGCTACGGGTTGTTTTCCGTAAATGAGGATGTGTTCTATTATTGTTCCTTAGATGGTAGTCATCAACAAAGAGAGGTATGTGTTTCAGAAGGGTGGTTGCAGACTTCTACTTTTTTATGGCACATAACGCCTTTATCCTACTTATCCTTTCCCTAAGGATCTCTTTGACGATCGGTCCTAGATAGTCGTATCCAAAGGCTTCACACGTATTTCACCAGATCGTCAGTCCCACCTTGAAGGGGGCTTACCTATACAAAAGTCCGTACTTTTGTATATGTAAGATATAATAGACGACTGACTGACTTCAGGGAGGGGCAAAATTGCTTGTGCTAATAACGTAGCAACCTACACTCGCGCAAACAACCGACGAAAACCGTTCAGAGCATTTTGACCGCAAAGTGGCAGAGCGACGACTTCCCTAACTGCACAAACGTAAGCTGTTTTGATGATGATTTCTCTTATTGCTCAGCCATGATATCACTGCGCGCGCGTCCCCAGTCTTGCGTCTCGGCAACCATTGCGCGATTGAATTGCAATGAAACGAGCTTAGAGGCCGACGTCGACACAGCGCGCAGTCGTTGCTGAGACGCAGGAGGTCGTGGTGGTGATGTCGTGGCCGAGGCGATAGTAATACAGGATGTTACAAAACAAACCGTAATGCCGTACATAGTAGATTAGATAAGGACCATCAAACTAAAAAACTTTAACTGTGGAACCAACTCTGAAAATCGCGAAAAAGAACATCAGTTTTATACTAAAATTAATAACGACAGTATCAACTGTATAAAACAGCTGTTTTTTCGCTATTTCAGAGTTGGTCCCATAGTAAAAGTTGTTCGGTTTGATGGGCCCTGAATGCCATATTCGTCATTGCGGGTTGTTTTGTAACAACCTCTATAATAGGTAGTCAAAACACTAATCCGTAAATGTTTTACTGGCTTGTCCTATGCTATGTAGGTATCTGGTAATATCCTTGAGCCTCTCATTCTTTTTATAGGATCTCCGGACACACCGGAACTTGACAGATTCATTTGGCGGTGGCATTTCTAGAGAAATGGACAACGTCCATGACCCTGCCAAGTTTCCTTAGTAAAAGAACTTGATTTTAGTCTCAATGCCTCTTTCGCATGTTCTGAATTCTGATTACCACACTTTTTTCTATAAAACAGAATTTGTTTATTTATCGTCAAGTTAGTTATTTTTAAATGTATTTTCAAGTAAAACTAATAATTCAAAATATTATTAATTTTTCATAAAATAAATAGACACCAAATCATAACTTAAGGGCCCTATAGCCCTCAAAGCGGCGCCCTCATCTTAATTATATTTATTGCACGCTAAGTACATACTCTATCGAAAAGTCACATGCACAGATTGAAAGCTAAGGTGTAAGTGGTAATAAAATAACATAAAATTGACTCATCTGTCACCTACTCATGAAACTGGACCTAATTTCGTTAAATTTATTAAAGAATAAGTATCCAAGTAGAGTTAAGGAAATTTTTAACATTTAAACCACTTGTTTCTCTTTTGTTTTAACAATGAAATGATCTAATAAAATTTGTTATTTCAGTTTAAGCCATTCGAAGAAAGATTTTAATAAGAAAAGACCACAGCATTTATCTTCAAAAGGTTTCGATTTTTTTTAAACTCTTTTTCCTATTCTAATTAGCTTATTCTTCTTTGTTCGAAATCCCTGTATCCCTGTAGGATAGGACTCTTTATAATAAAAGCAAAGAAATCACTTTGCTTTTATCATAAAGATTTCTTTTTTGATTGGAGAATTTTCCAAGGATTAAGTACTTTTAGTATTGCAAATATAATATCATTTTCTTACACAGTAAAAACATAAGGACTTTAGGGACGATTGAAAAGAGCTTTATAGAATGGAATGAAGCTTATTATTATGGTAAATAAAGAGTTAATGAAAAAGCTCACACAGATTTTAAGTTCGCTATAGATAATAATAAGTAGGTAAGGTAGTAAATAAATGTTTTATAATTATATTTAAATAAACATTGAGTAACAATTTATATGAATAGTTTCTCAGTTTTGATCATGAAAGATGTTTTAGGTTATAGTTAGCTTCTTTTATATTTATAATTTTGTATCGTTATGATAAAAACCTGTAGCGTCTTTATAAAATAAATAAATGAATTTAATATTAAGTTTTTTTATCATAACTTCTCGCCTGCTTGACATAAAGATACCTCTTAGCACAGAATAAATAGGTAATTTAACTTCACATCAAAACAGTTTAAATTTAATCCCGCCCAAAGAAACTGTTTTCAGGTTAGGAGTATTTTGCTCACAACTTAACTCAAACTTAGTAATGCAATAATGAAGCGGGTGAAAACAAAAGTTGGCTGTTTCATTAATTTCGAGTTCTTCCCGAAGTTGCGTGTATAATGTTGAATTGAAGGCGACATTTTGTCGAGAAAATTTTGTTAATTACTAGGCCGGCCGCGGCTTTTCTCGACTTTAGAAAGTTGAGGATTCCCCTTGAACAGTTAAATTATGTCGAATAAAAGTTTTTTTCTTAGGTTTAATTGATTTACTTACTTATTACTTAGTTAGAAAAAATGCAAATGAAAAATGAAAGACCTATGATAATAACTTATGGAATTAACTTGTCGTGTGTCAAGTGCCAACGGACTCAGGCCGCGTTCCGAATCACGCTCACAGCGCTGTGAGCGCGAATCCGACCAAATTAAAAAGTCACAAAATATTACACAAATAGGGTATTTGTGTACCTACCTAATTTAATGGATTATACGCTAACAGCGCTGTTGGCGTGATTTGGAACGTGGGGTCAATCTTTACCTTTTATTTTATATAATTAATTATATGAAAGCTTGAAAAAAAAGCTCGGAAAAAATCGTCAATTGTTATATGAAAGCTTGAAAAAAAAGCTCGGAAAAAATCGTCAATTGTTCAATTATAAAGTGGTAGTAATGTTGACGGCACTATAACGTTTTCTTCACCATCATCATCATCATCATATCAGCCGCACGACACCCACTGCTGGGTATAGGCCTCCCCTAAGGATCTCCACGACGATCGGTCCTGCGCTGCCCGCATCCAGTGGCTTCCGGCAATCTTCACCAGATCGTCGGTCCACCTTGTCGGGGGCCTACCCACGGAGCGTCGTCCGGTGCGCGGTTGCCATTCCAGAACCTTTCCGCCCTAACGGCCATCGGTTCTTCTCGCTATGTGTCCCGCCCATTGCTACTTCAGCTGAGCAATCCTTCGGGCGATGTCTGTTACTTTCGTTCTCCTGCGGATCTCCTCGTTTCTGATTCGATCACGCAGGGAAACGCCGAGCATGGCTCGTCACGTTTTAGTAAGTCATAACGTTTTAGTGAGACTGTAATTGTAATATCTTGATATCTATCAAGTCATAAGATAATCGCACCATAATTACTTCAACTTGACAAAAACGGTAATCAAGCACAAAGCTCACGACCGACGGTTCTCTTTCCGAACAGACTCTATTATATACGTCACTTTCAAGTTTTCACTTATAATAATTAAGAAAACGCTCTAAAAAAGATTGAAAATAGGCAAAAATACATTCTAACTAAAAACTATAACGCTTCAGTCATAAACCGCATGAAGTTGTATAAGGTCTATTATTTTGCAACAATGCCAATTTGTACAGAACATACATTATTCATAACACACAAATCCCAAAGCAATTTGATGATTGAGGCAAATGAATAGCTCATCAAAACGTAAGTGCGCAGCTAAAAAAGAAACTAAATGAAACTTTAAATTTTGCTATTTCATTTAGGACACGTGTCACATTTGCAATGCAGATGCCATTACAGATATGACGTCCATTGTACTGGAATTATTAACATGTCGGTTAAATTATGCATGTCGCTGGTTGTAGATGCGGTACACATAATATAATTATCTATATACATTTAATATGTTGGCTAATTTACAGTTAACTAGACGATGTGTAAACTTAGTCGGTTTGTCTAACGTAATTAAAGAACTCCTATTATTTACTAGGCGTGTATATCACTATAATGTCCATGTCCATCAACCATTTTTTTTAATGTCCCCACTGCTAGAGCACAGGCCTTCCTTGGGTGGTAAGGAGGATGGGCCATAACTCACCACGCGGGCCCAATGTGGATTGGTGGGTGTTAACGACAGCAAATGCAGCCGGGACCAACGGCTTAACGTGCCTTCCGAAGCACGGAGGAGCTCGAGATTGTAAATTTTTGGTCATCCATCCCATGACCAACCCTTGCGAACGTTGTTTATCCTCCGCAATCGCTGGCGCCAGGCGCTAAACCACTGTGCCACCGAGCTCCTCATACCATTATAATAAATATATCATTATAATAGTATAACCTATTATTTAAAATTCAACACGCAGTTTTCTTTTAAACTTCTTTGTAAAAACATTGATATGCATAAATCGTTTTAAGTAACTTCAGATTTTCGCCTTTTAACACAAACATAAGTTAAGCCTGAGGTGAGTTAAAATACTTATTTTATTTAATTTACCTAATATATAATTAATTAGTTCTGTGAAAATATTACTTTTTCTGCTTAAAAATATAAATATCCACACTCCCTTTCAATTATATTATGAAAGCCTAAAAGCTCGACAAATTTTTGTATTGAAAGTCGTTCTATTTTAGGAACCCTTGGTAAAAATAGATCATGTTACGTATACAAAATTATTTTTAGTTAATACAAAACCTCGCGTGGGGATGATCAGACCATCAAACTGAACAACTTTCATTATGGGACCAACCTCGAAATCACGAAAAAGAAACAGCTGTTCCATACAAAAGTACAAACCTACTCCATCGAAATGTATGAAACAGCTGATTTTTTTTCGCGATTTCAAGGTTGGTCCCATAATGAAAGTTGTTCAGTTTGATGGTCTAATCAACCCCACGAGGTTTTGTATAAACTAAAAATAACCTTGTAGAATCGACAAGTTCGCAATATCTAATAGTTAGATTCCTCTGTCTCGCGAGAATACACACGTAACACAGAGTTTGTTCTGTGCTGCGGTTTCTGCATTAATTGCCTATTACTTCCAAACTGTTTATAATTATGCCTGATACAGTTTTACGCAAAATTTTTGCACATAAGTTACAGAAGATTGTACTTTTTGTGAGCAATTTAGGATGGTTATTATACATTCGGAACCCTTATAGTTTCGCCATGTGCGTCTGACCGTCTGGCCGTCCGTCTGTCCGCGGCTTTGCTCAGCGGCCCCTAAGTACTAAAAAAAATTAATTTAGCTAATAAAATAAAAACTAATTGCATGCTAATAAATTAAAAACATTGCAGGTATTTCTAAAAGCCTTTTACTTATTTCAGAAGTATAAAAACTTTATCATATTTCTTAATGTTTATATAAGTAAGTGCATTGTTGTAATTAACAGGATTAAGTGAAAAACACCGGAGGTAGGGACTTACCCACTTCCGGTGTTTCACGGGACATTTTTAGTAATTACTTAAGCGTTTCTTACGGCTAAGTGCACTGTTTGTCAGGCTTTTAATTGTCGGTATTTCGTACTTAATTTAAGGTACAATTACTTTAGTGATGCAAATGAATGTGACAGCTCAAAATTATAATGTTTTTAATGTGGTTTGAATAAATTTTTACTGCGAAATGTTGTCAGTGTACATACCTTACTTGATAGTTAAATATTCAATAGCGCTCATGGCGGATCATGACAGACTGATCATACTCAATCGCGATTGTTAAGCAACGCTCGGTCCGGCCAAGTGTCGGATGGGTGGCTGTTAAGTGGCAATATAACTGAGCGCTTCCATGCTTCGGAGGGCGCGTTAAACCGTCGGTCCCGGCTGTTGTCATCTGATAACAGTCGTTAAACCAAGTTGGAGGCGTTACAGGTGGCTTGATAAACTCCAACACAAGAGGTGGCCACTAATCCTCATACGATAAGAAAGTGAAATATTATTTTAGTTTCTATCATGGAGTTGTCTCCTTTATCGTATTATATCAGCCGCACAACCCCCACTTGCTGTATCTTCTTCTCTTATATAAAAGTGAAGGGGTGACTGACATATCAACGCACAGCCCAAACCGCTGGGTCTAGAGACTTGAAATTTTGTACAAAGATACTTTATAGAGTGTAGGCATCCACTAAGAAAGGATTTTTGGAAATTCCACCCCTAAAGGTGTGAAATGGGGGTTCAAAGTTTGTATGGGAAAAAAAATTAAATGGACATTTCGACTTGAAACTTCGTAGGAGTACTTCTAAAGACAAATAAGTAAACACGTGTTTCGTGGTTTTCCGAAAATCAACCCTTTAGGTAGTAAATGGGGCAAAAAAAGCCCAAAATGACTGACAAATCAACGCACAGCCCAAACCACTGGACCTAGAGAACTATTATGTATTCTGTGCTAGAGACTTGAAATTTTGCACACAGATACTTATACAGTGTAGGTATCCACTAATTAAGGATTTTTGAAAATTCCATCGCTTGGGGATGAAAAAGGGATGAAAGTTTGTATGAAAGTCCCTCAGTTTTGAAGCTAGGATCTCAAAATTTTGTATTTAGGCTGACGATTGAAAATTAATAAATACGTGTCTCAGCGTTTTTCAAAATTCTACCCCCGAAGGGGTGAAAAGGAGGATGAAGTTGTGTATAGAAGAAAATTCTACATTTTTGAAGTAAAAATCGCTATAATTTAGGATTATGGATGGAAATCTAAAGCAACGTATATTGTTTTTGTTAGTATTTTAACCCCTATGGGGACGAAATGGGGGTGAAAAGGGGTAAAAAACCTAAAAATAGATATGGATGTCGTTATCGAGGTTTTGTGGGATGACGATTGCAAAAATGACATTTATTTTGAAGTGGACATGATTTAACCCCTAAAGGGGTGAAAATGGGGTTAAAATGTTGTATGGAAAAATAATATAAAATAGACATTACAACTTTAAACTTCGTAGGAGCACGTCTAAAAAAAAATAGGCAAATATATATTTCGTTATTTTGAAAATCAACCCCTAAGGGGGTAAATGGGTAAGTAAACATAAAAATCGATAAAGATGTCGTTATTGGGGTTTTCTGGGATGACGACTGGAAAAATACATTTATTTTTAAGTCCAACACGGTGGACATGATTTAACCCCTAAAGGGTGAAAATGGGGTTCAAATTTTGTAGGGAAAAATAATATAAAATAGACATTAGGTACAACTTTAAACTTCGTATGAGCACGTCTAAAAATAAATAGGCAAACATATATTTTGTGATTTTGAAAATCAACCTGGGGGAAAATGGGCCCCCAGGTTGATTTGTTGCCCCCAGGTTGGTTGAGTTGTTTATTTTTAGACAAGTTTTTTTTGAGTAAACATAAAAAAAATCGATATGGATGGCGTTCTTGAGGTTTTATGGGATGGTGATTGCGAAAATGAGATTTATTTTGAAGTCTAACGCGATGGACATGAAACATCATGAACCTGGACCTAGACATGCACATCCAGCGGACGGGAACGGGAACAAGGACGGGGACGGGAACGGGAACGGGGACAGGAACGGGGGCGGGAACGGGAACGGAACGCGAACGGGACGCGAACGGGACGGGAAAGAGACGGGAAATAGTCGGGAACGGGAGGGGAACGGAAAGGGATCGGAACGGGAACGGAACGGGCACGGACACGGGAACGGAACGGGAATGGGACGTGAATAGAAAGGGAACGGAACGGGAACGGGAAGCCTCATACGAGGCCCGCCACACGCGGCAAAGGTCTTGCCTCGCGACGCAGCGCACTTGATGGGGACCCGCCTAATCGCGTAAAAATGGCTGGACGGATCCTGGTTGGTTCAGGTTCCCTGAGGATTTTCTCTTATATCCACGCGGGTGAAGTCGTGGGCAGAAGCTAGTATAAGCATAAATATACATACATTTTTCGTATTAGATATACTTAAGTAACTATATTTGGTATCAGAATGCTCCCACACGTATTCTAATAGGATATGGTTTAATTATACGTTTCACAACACACTTCATCAAAAGGGCATATAATAGGGAGATTGGAAAACGTGATTTTTGCTAATTACTTACTTACCTACTGAAAATTATTATCTTTTTTATGCTACACATTTTGGATTTGTCAATTTCATAATTTAAATATTTTTTTTATTTTATTTTGATCATAATATGAAAACTTCAGTTATCTCTTTTACAAGAAAGGTGTACTTAATGAAATATTGCAAACACAGACCATGCAACAAGTACTGTGATTGCAAATAATAACTGATCTTGTATGGAACCTCATTAAGTTTTATTGTTTCAAAAATTACAGTATTTATTGAATAATATAAAAAATATTATAAATATCATTTAACCTAAAAATATTTTAGTACATACTTATCTAAATATATTTTCTGTTTGATCTTCAGAGTTTCTAAACTCTTTGATTTCAGTTTCCACTGAAAGTAAATTATTTTGTTACTAGAAACCTTTACAAAGCGAAAGCAAACATCAAAAAGATAACAAATATCTTCATTTGATTTTACTTACTCTTATTTATTACACATATAATATATTTTTTTAATCATTAAAAACCTTTGAAGTGACCTTTAAATATTCCCGAATATACAGTTCCATATTATGTTGGTAAAAACTGTTCCCACGTATCTTGTCACCGCAACTTATTTGACAGCTGTAGTTTTTTCCCAGAAGGCGTGTGATAAAACATAATGGTATAAGTGCACTTTAGACTAACGGCAAGAACGAAAATATCGATTGTCAGGTAAAGCCTTTTCCATTTATGTACTTACTAGTGGCCGACCGCGACTTTGTCTGCGTGGACAGTTTTTTGCTATCCCTCGAGAACTGATAATTTTTTCTGGATGAAAGGTACCCTGCTAGTTCACTATACCTGGTACTTTATTTTCCAGTTACAGACCATTATCCAATTACTTGCACCATTTTCAGGCCCACAAATATTACCAAAGCCTAATGTGAATCAGCCATTACTATCGCAATGTGAATCCACCATTAGTTCCACCCAACACTAATTATTCGAGTGCCCCTATGGGAGGAACTAGTTAAATACTCGGAGGACAGTTGGGTCTAGACAGACCGAAACATGAGCTAGACCTAGTTCTAGACTAATTTTCCAACTTTCAGGGCCATCGAGACAAGGATCATAGATTGTTACCTGTGACTGTGATTGAATTTCTGTTTTTTCATCAACGGGTCGGTGCGTGGTCTTACCTGCCCCCCTACTCAAATGGCTAACTTTCTATTCGTTTGAACGCTACGCTTACTTTTAAAGCTTAAATATGAGCAATAGACGATTAAGTCACATGTCGAAAACTTATATGAATCACAGACTTTGATGTATTGTATGGAATTGACAAGCTTACGGCCCGTAATTTTATAGTTTACTGCTTATTTTAAAGCTTTAATACAAAGCGTAGCGTTCAAACGAATATAATTGATGATCAAACGAACTTACCTGTACGTGAAGTTCGATCACAATTATATGAGCAGCTTCATTCGACGCGATTTCTTCTTATTTAACATATTGTAGCTATGTCTCCACGTAACAGCCTTTACACGAATATTTAAAGTAAAAGGAACAAATAAAAAGTCACTCATTTGACAGTTCCCGCCTTCGCCCGATTAGTGCGCCATTTTCTTTTCATTATGTTTAAAGTCACCTACTGTTGAAATATTTTTCTTCTTCTTTTATGAGGGTCGGGTAAATAATTAAAAGCACATTATATTATTTTCCTATGGGTGGGTGATTGTTAATCGCGTCGAATGAAGCTGCTCATATAATTGTGATCGAACTTCACGTACAGGTAAGTTTGTTTGATCATCAATTATATTTCGCAGCTTCATTCGACGCGATTTCTTCTTATTTAACATATTGTAGGATGTTCAGAGTATAGAGAGATTAAAAGAAAAGAAAAATATGAGAATGCCAATCAACATTCATTCATATTAGGTACAGTGAAGAATATTTAAAATTATTCCTGATTTAAAATTTCATTTACGAATTCGTTATCCTAATTAGGATCATCAATAATTTCTAAAACTTAACACCTTTACTGCCTGGCATAGAGGTAGCCGCGTGGCGCGTGCTTTGTGTGAGCTGTAAATAATGATACGTGTATGCCACTAGCTTGAAGAATGTCTTTGATCCAGCGGCTAAGAGTTTGCGATGTTACCTTATTGTAAGGTCTTTTGAAACTGATGAATAATTAGAATTATTGCCTCGAATTAATCTAGATTTTTCTATATAAGCATTAATAGCGCGAGCAGGACAGATTTCCGGATGTGTATTATAAAATGGTAGTCTTAGTATTGGTTGATTTGAATTAAGGTTTTTATTAAATCCGGTATCATTATTGTATGCTAAAGCAGGACAAGCCGATAACATAAGACCAATAAATTTTTCAAAGTCTCTCAACTTGCAATTTTTTACTTTTAAATTATGATATAAAATATCTTTAATTTTTACTTTTGTGTCTACTGGTAATCTGAAAATAAAATTCCAAAATCAAATGATCGGAGTTAAAAATAAACCCTAAAAATTTACACTCCATACTAGGTTTGATTTGGCTTGTCTCGTAATTTATTGTAAACCCTAATTGTTCCAGTAACCTAATAGTGAGTAAAACATTGTTTTGGCGTTCTATATAATTTCTTCCTAGGCAAAGGATGTCATCTAAATAAATTACAGAAATCATATGATTTTTTGACCGAAAAATTCCACTACTGGTTTGAGTATTTTTGTAAATACAAAAGGAGCTGACGAAAGGCCAAATGGTAAACAGTTAAATTGATATAGTGTATGGTTGAATTTAAATTTTAAATATTTTCTATGGTCTTTATGAATTGGTATAGAGAAGTAAGCTCTTTCATATCGACGGCAGCCATATGGCAATTTTTAGTTACATTATTAACTTTGCTGCCGTTCGATAAATCTTCCATTTTAAAATGGGACGTACGTACAAACTTATTTAAGCGCTTCAAGTTTAAAATAAACCTATAATCGCCATAAAGGCTATGCAATTAAAACTTTATATGGTCAATAAGTTCACTACTGACATCACATTCCGAGAATTTTGTTTATCTAGTATACTCCAAACCCAAAATATGAGGGTTCAAACGACGAAGCGCGGGTTTGGGTATAGGTTTTTGAACCAGGAAGACTTGAGATACAAACCCATCTTCTTCATGGTCACATTTTAAAATAGCAAAAATTTGAAGTCAAAATGTAACATATTAGCAGGAGATTTAGGTAAAGTTTTTTGGACAGTCGACTCGAGTAGGTTTGCATATAAAAGGAATTTTGTATCCACGTATCCAGGATAATATAGTATGAATGTCGGTCATGTCTGACCAGGCCTCATAAAAAAGATAAAGACTACCTGCGGTTACCTCGGAGTCTAGGTTCGCCGATGTAGACGGCGAGATGGTGGCGGAGGTGGTGAGCGCGATCGAGTTGATGACGTCATCGTCTTGGCGACTGTGGCACGCGTCTGGACTCCTGTCGGCACGTTGCGTCTGCACTCCCTGCATCCGGTTTGCCGCTTTTCTTCCGCAGTAGGGCCCTTGTGTTTAAAGGTTTGTTTTTATAAAAGTTAGATTTATTAAACTTGGTATTCTTTTGGTTTTGTTAAAGGTCAGCGCCAGATTTTTGAATATTCTTAGCAGACTTTAATTTGTCGGACATGTTGTCGTCAAAAAGATATTTATCTCTTTTGGCTTCTATCAAAGTATCTTTCAGGTTTGCGTTAGTAGCGGATATGGCAAAGCTCCTTCTTGTTTTTGTTTCGTTGAAATGCGTGTCGCACAATAAGCGGGAAGCATCACTCTTTGCTTTAAGAACTCTGCTATGTTCTCCTTTAATTATAAGTAATTGCATGGATTCTACAAGAGCTGCAACCGTAATACCAATTTGGTTTTGGCTGTCGACCAAGATGTTATCTCTCTTAATCAGTGCATCAGGAAGCACCGCTTTCACTTCAGGGTTTAAGAGAGGTGGTATCAGAAGTTCACAGTTTTTGGGGTGTCTCCCAATAATTGTAAAATCTCATCATCTAATTGTGGTTCTGGTAGGACAGCTGCGGTCGCAGAAGTGGAGGTGACCAGCTCGTCAAGTGCTCGTGCTGACACCGTCGACGGTGGCTGAGCTCTAGTTGCACTGACATCTGGTGGCGTCAAAGAGCTATGTCGATCGTTTGGCGCAGATAAATACATCCAAAATCATGTAAAACCTTCATCAGGTTAATTCCAATTAACCTTAGAATAATTAATGACTGTACTACTAATACTTTAAAAGTAAAGTACACATTTAACGTGACAGGAATAACCCTGATGGTTAATCCGCATCACTTGTGTAAGTACTAGTCACATAGGTAGGACACAAAAGGTGTGAAAGGGATAGCCCTGGTGGCTAACCCGCATCACTAGTGACAGCTGCCCGCCAATAAAACCCGACAGTAAATATGTCAGGGATTAGCCCTGCAGGTTAACCTGTATTGCTTTTAAAGAGCACAGGCCTTACACACTATTTACGTAACAGGAATAGCCCTGGTGGCTATTCCGCATCACTAGTGTAGGTACTCGCCATCAAATAACAGGGAAAGCCCTGGTGGCTAGCCCGCATTAATTGTTTAGGAGCTCGTCGTAGTACACACTATTAACGTGACAGGAAGAGCCCTGGTGGCTAATCCGCATCACTATAGTGTGGGTAGTTTCTACGCTATGTAATCCTTAACCTTAAGGAATTAGAATAGATATTTACGATAAAACCCCGTTTTACGGGTAGATTTAGAAAGAAAATATAAGTTGTTTTATAATTATTTGTTACAAGAACATTCTCACTATCACAGTTTATTATTCAATTGAATCCTTACCGTTAGTTTCATCCTCGGACGACGAACTTGATATAAAACGTCGACGACGGCACTTTTTTCTTTTGTCACACATTTCTTCACTTTTTCTTTTACCCATTATTGATATTAAATAGTTACAACTATAATAAAAATGACAAAATAAAATTTTTATTCGAGCGGAACGTGTAAAAGGCTATGACACGAAAACACAGAATGAAAAGAAAATGGCGCACTAATCGGGCGAAGGCGGGAACTGTCAAATGAGTGACTTTTTATTTGTTCCTTTTACTTTAAATATTCGTGTAAAGGCTGTTACGTGGAGATATAGCTACAATATGTTAAATAAGAAGAAATCGCGTCGAATGAAGCTGCGAAATATAATGTTGGCCATTTGAGTAGGGCCTCTGGTGTTTTGATAAGAGTGAGGGTGTAAACGCATTTCAACCTTCGGAATCCTCACTACTGAGGAACTAGCTATACATGAAGCTGCTGGAACTCAATTACATATTGGAATATACTTAATTTTAAATTGTTGTTATGGCGTCAGATTCAGGTAAGATGGTGGTAAGGTAACTAACTAGCCAGGCGGGCTTGTAATAAGCTACAAATGTACTTACACTGGTCGACAAATCACTAGACCACAAAAGAAAGACCACATTATTGACATTTTTCTCATTATAACTCTATTTACTGAATACTTAAGAACATATTCCTTTATCCACATGCCCTAAAATTACACGATAATTGCCTTAAATGTTTCATCTTCCTTCCACCTAGAATCGTGTACGCCCGTGAATATTCATGATTGCGAAGTTCAAGATCAAACAGACGCCATATTGAGTTCTTATGTAAATCCAACACAAAGCCCGAAAATCTATAGGTGGTGCCAGACCTGAAATATTTGATTGAATTTCAGTACTGAATGAGGAAGAAGTTTCGGTGTCTGCGAGTATGAAATTTTGCTAGTACCTATATATATAGAGTAAAAAGAACATTTTGTCCATCCATCAGCCATTTTATATGTCCCCACTGCTGGGGCACAGGACTTCCTTATGGGTGGATAAGGAGGACGGTCCATAACCCACCACGCGGGCCCAATGCGGATTGGTGGGTGTTAACGACTGCAAATGCAGCCGGGACCAACGGCTTAACGTGCCTTCCGAAGCATGGAGGAGCTCGAGATAATAAATCTTTGGTCACCCATCCCATGACCGACCCTTGCGAACGTTGCTTAACATGGCCAGGCGCTAAACCACTGCGCCAACGAGCTCCCCAAAAAAAGAACATTTAGTTACTATTAATAATATTTCGTAAAGAAAACTCGGTCCCTCATGATAGTGACTGTATTTCGTATTGTAAGTACTTTGGACCAATTTAAGGATTCAAGAAGCTAATACACTTTAGTAGATTGTATTACAAGGGAGCAAAATAATATTTTTACGGCGAGGGCGCTTTTTTGAATCCAGAGCGAAGTGAGGGATTCTAGAGTAGAATCCCGAGCGTAGCGAGGGATTCTTCAGTAGAATCCTGAACGTAGCGAGGGATTCAAAGTATGTCGCCCTCGCCAAAAATATTTTGCGCCCGAGTCATATACTCTACTTTTCATCCCCTTTCTATGAGAAAATAAATAGGAGACTGTGTTTATGTAATTAATGAAAATGTTCTTTATTTAAAAAAAACACGTGGAAAGTAAAAATAATTACAAATTTATATTTACGTTTGATACACTAGCGCAATTTTCAAAAGTTATTGTACTAAGTACGTAAGTATGTACTAATTACAAGAACACAGACTTAATTCGCGCGCTTATGTTTTTTTTTTCAGTTTGCGCGGGTTATCGCGCCGCGGCGACCTCGCCGCGCCGTCTATACAGCCAGATACCAGCCGGCGGCGGCGTTTGAATTCTTTGAAAGATACATGTTCTAAATTCAAATCTCTTTTCCTCCCACTAAAAAGTTCTTACCAGAAAAGAGCTATTTTGGTCCCACTTATATAGGAACAATGCATCCTTTTTCGAATAGAAGGGATGAAAAATATTTTTCATCCCTTCAATTCGAAAAAGGATGCATTATTCGAAAAATGATATATAAGTGGGACCAAAATAGCTCTTTTCTGGTAAAAACTTTTTAGTGGGAGCAAAAGAGATTTGAATTTAGAACATGTATCTTTCAAAGAATTCGAACGCCACCGCCGGCTGGTATGTATTGACTGGCTGTATAAACGGCGCGGCGAGGTCGACGCGGCGCGATAACCCGCGCAAACTGAAAAAAAAAACATAAGCGCGCGAATTAAGTCTGTGTTCTTGTAATTAGTACATACTTACGTACTTAGTACAATAACTTTTGAAAATTGCGCTAGTGTATCAAACGTAACTATAAATTTGTAATTATTTTTACTTTTTACGTGTCTTTTTTAAATAAAGAACATTCATTAATTACATAAACACAGTCTCCTATTTATTTTCTCATAGAAAGGGGATGAAAAGTAGAGTATATGACTCGGGCGCAAAATATTTTTGGCGAGGGCGACATACTTTGAATCCCTCGCTACGTTCAGGATTCTACTGAAGAATCCCTCGCTACGCTCGGGATTCTACTCTAGAATCCCTCACTTCGCTCTGGATTCAAAAAAGCGCCCTCGCCGTAAAAATATTATTTTGCTCCCTTGTAATACAATCTACTATGTATTATATTCATATCCTTAATGTGAAAATAAAGCAGGTAAGTTATAGTAAACAGTGCGGCCCAAAATGATGACCGTTGAGTCTTAGTGTCCGGACACGAAAGTGGCGGCGGCCGAGCGGTGGCGGGGCGGCGCGGCAGCGGAGCGGCGGCGGGGCGGGGCGATGAGAACGTGGGCACGAAACATAGCGGTCGGTCAGCCGCGCTAGTAGTGTTGTGACAGATGGGCTAAATACCATTAAGGGCCCGTGGACCTACCGATTTGACCTACTGGTAGGACCACGGTATACCACTAAAGTAACTTCTTATTTTTTTTCTATTGATGTGTCAAATGTGATGTTGCTATGGAAACAATTTCTTGTCAATACCGAAAAATGTTCAAAGGACGAAATATATCCTATGTCTAAAAATTTTATTTAGTTAAAAAAAATTGGTCTATAGGCGTTAACTAGTTTCAAAATCAGATCCTTTGCTCATCTTGTGTTTTTTAAATGATGTCCAAGATGCCGACATCCATACTGAATAAATAGGTGTACCTACCCAGTAATCAAACAGACACTATTATATTTTCAACACAACACTACTGTAATCGCGGGCTACCAAATCCAACTAGTTTGTTCATTTGTTTTCGTCGCTCTCCTCCCGCCCGTGCATCGCTCGTCGCCCCGCGCCGCCACCGCCCGTTTCGTGCGCGTCTCCATACTGTGCCATACTGTTGAATGCATCGCCGCCGCTCCGCTGTCGCGCCGCCCCGCTGCCGCTCCGCCGTCGCAGTTTTCGTGCCCGGACACTTAATGGACAAAGTTTTGGACCACAAATCCTGGTCCGCTGGGAACGACTTAACTCCTAAAGGTGGGCTCGTGGTCCAATGTATAAGAAATAGCGAAGAAGAAATCCCTTTTTAAATGTTGAATTTATAATATGACTAGCGGCCGCCCGCGACTTCGTCTGCGTGGACAGTTTTTTTACTATCCCTCGGGAACTGTACGTTTTTTCTGAATGAAAGGGACCCTATGTCCTTTTCTGCACCCCTGACAACGTGTATGCATATTTCATGATGATTGGTTCAGTAGTTACGACGTGAAGGCGTAACAAACAAACAAACAAATAAACAAACAAACAAACGGACTTTCACATTTATAATATTAGTAAGGATTATTGCTTAGGTATACTATATAACGTGCAGTTGTGTTTAGTTCAGTAGGTATTACTTATAAACGTTTTTGTCCGCAACCGGGCTACTACGTTGAGCGGTACCTAACTAAACATAAAAACTGCGAAAGTCACTGAATTTATAGTAAAATATGTTGAATTCAAAGTAAATCTAAGAAAAAACAAACAGTTTTGTTTGAAATCGCTAATCTTATAACTTGTGCCAACTAAAGATTTCACTAAGGTATAGCGTAGCGTAGACGTTTAGAAGCATAGAAATAGATATGTTTAGAAGGGAGTTGGAAACAAACGTTTGTTAGGAAGGAGATGTTTTTAAACCAACCATTATATATAAGTACTAAATTTTTTTATTTAGTTGTGACTTTATTTAGTTGTATCACTTATCAACCTTCACTTAATTGGAATGATTTTATTCCTACTTCTTTTTACCCACGACGGACGGAACGGAACGGAGACGGTATATGCGTTTGGGGTTAGAGGTTGTGTGTTTGTTTGTTTGTTTGTGTGTTGGTCTGTTACCATTTTCCTCAGAAACTACTAAGCCGATTTCGATGCAGTTTTTTTTGCATTCAATAGGTTTCATTTCAGAGCAGGTTCTTAGACATGTTTCATGGTGGTAGACCACCAGGGGGCGCTGCAGCAGCCAGATAAGTCAAGATTGTCTATTACCATTTTCCTTGGAAACTACTAAGCCGATTTCAATGCGGTTTTTTGCAATCAAAAGGTTTCATTTCAGAGCAGGTTCTTAGATATGCTTCTTGGTGGTAGATCACCAGGGGGCGCTGCAGCAACCAGATAAGTCGCGCTTGAAAAGTTCTCAAAAACTACTCAACTGATTTCGATGCGGTTTCCTGCAATGGGTTTTTAGGTTATCGGCGATGGTTCTCAGATAGATGTAATGGTGTTTAATCGCTAGGGGGCGCTGCAGTTATCATTTTCTCATGTATCTCCAAAGCGGTTTGACCAATTTGGATGCGGTTTTCTGTAATAGTTTTGTAGTTTGTCGGCGATGGTTCTTGATGTTATGGTGGTCAGCCGCTAGGGGGCGCTGTAGTAATCATTTTCCGAACGGTTTGACCGATTTAGATGCGGTTTTTGGAGTAGATAACGTATGAATTCTTTAAAAAGTTTAAAATAAAATGGCAAAATTAAAAATTTTGAAAAAACCCACGACGGTTAAAATTGTTACTCATTATTTAAAAAGACTAAAATAAGTTTTACAAAAATCCCTCGACTAAAAGTGATGTAGGTACATTGCCTTCTCTCTAAAGTAACTATAACTGAAAAATATTTGTTCATTTGGGGGCATGTAATGGCAGCCCCAACGGATTTTTCTTGCGTTTGTAATTTATGAATAGGTAGATAAAGTATGTATAGTACCTACATCACTTTTAGTCGAGGGATTTTTGTAAAACTTATTTTTTAGCTATTAAACATAGGGTACCAATTTAAATTATTGTGTCTTGTAAGAATGTTATATTTACAGTTGTTAGAATCCGTAGCTTGCTTACAAAATTTGACATTTTCAATGTAGCAAAAATATTTATTTTCTTGATTTTCCAAGGATTAAAAACTAACTTGGAACTAATACAGCAATGTTCGAAATTGCGCCCAATAATATTCCTCAGTTATTCACTTCAGTGTAACAATTTAGGTACCGGAAAAAACATTAAAAAAGCTGCATTAGCATGAATTACGTATTACACATTTTAAATATGAATAGCTTAAAAAAAAAACGAAACCAGACAGCCCCCTGCTGAACAGTATTAAAATATGAGCGTCACGGCTCACGACCGGGCCGGATCAAATTGAATTTAATTAAAGCTTTATTACCCGTACCTACCCGAGTTTTTATCCAGGCGGGCGTACCGGTAAACTTCGCCGGATTTACCGTAAAGGCGCGTTTCGGATGCCATACGTGGGATGCCTGTGACGCACGTAGGTAAAAACCCTACGCAATATAGAATCAAAGTTTGAGTTGGTATTATTTAAGCCTAAAAATCTTCGATCAAGAATATCCTAGATAACGCTTCACGAACTAAAACAGTAGCAAAAATGGCACCTCAAATAGCGTCCCACTTACAAACTTGGCGCTTGTTTTGTACATAATCTTATTTTGTACAAACTTACATTTTATACCACTTATTTTGTACAAAATAAGTTTATTTTATACAAAAATCTTTTATCACTTACTTTGTGCAAAATAGGCGCCCAGTTTATAAGTGGGACGCTATTTGAGGTGCCATTTTTGAGACTCTGACCGGACATCAAGGGTATTCTTGATCGAAGCTAAAAATGATATTTAGCGTTTATAAAGGCGTATAAAATAAGCTAGGTACTTTGTTTATAAAGAAAGGAAGTCATCGAGGCAGCTGACCAAATCAAAGTTGTCTTGTCCGGCCCTTTCGGCACGTTAGGTCCTGTTACCGGAATGTCCAGTCGGTTCATTAAGTCTGTTTTACAGAACGTTCATTCCCCGAATGTGCACTTACCTGAACGTCCCTTTCCCTGAATGTCCACTTACCCGAACGTCCATGACATTTATCCTAACGTCCTTTTCCTTGTCTGTTTCACAGAACGTTCATTCCCCGTAAATAGACTTACCTGAACGTGTACACTAAGAACATACATTTAACCGAACGTTTTTTTCCCAGAACGTCAATTCTTGAACATCCACTTCCCCGAACGTCTTTTCATTGAGCAAAGTCATCATATCAGCCGCACGACACCCACTGCTGGGTATAGACCTCCCCCAAGGATCTTCACCACGATCGGTCCTGCGCTGCCCGCATCCAGCGGCTTCCCGCGATCTTCACCAGATCATCGGTTCACCTTGTCGGGTGCCTACCCACGGAGCGTCGTCGTCCGGTGCGCGGTCGCCATTCCAGAACCTTTCCGTCCCAACGGCCATCGGTTCTTCTCGCTATGTGTCCAGCCTACTGCCTCAGCTGAGCAATCCTTCGAGCGATGTCGGTTACTTTAGATTTGAATATGCAGAGAATCGCTATGGAATAAATAACACTATATTTCTGTATCGCTTTTATAAAGGTGTGCTCAAAACGTGTAGAACCTCCACAAATAGGAGCGATGGTTGTTATTTCTTCGTTTTGTATTAAAATGTTCTTACTTTATCCGAATATTTATTACTCATATTGTTTTAATTTAGTAATTTTAAAACTTATCATAATTATAACAATATTATGTTGATACTTACCGTAGAAAACAACAAAATCCTGCCACCAGTATGACCAGAAAAGATCAGAAAATGTGTTATTTTATTTGAAATACTGTTACATTGTCTACCGTTTACTATCGAAAGCAAACGCTAAGGAAGTAAGAAAACATTAACTAGGGTGGGCGTCTCGTTCGCGTCGCGACGCCTACCAGCGTCCCTGAGCAAACATTAATCAACCAGATAATAACGGGCACAGACTAGTCTCTAGTGTCCCTACACTATTTTGAAAACCTTTAGGATTTGGGGTTAGGTTCGGGATAAACGAGACTTCACCTGCAACTTTAAGCTAAGCGTGCACTCACGTCAAAACGCACACATTGCATCACGAAAATATAGAAGTTGACCTTCTCCATATCCAGAGAGCGAGATTTCTCACCAAATTTAGTGGACGTTCAGGGAAGTAGACATTCAGGGAAAAGGAAATTCGGGTAAACGGACTTTCGGGGAATGGGCATTCAGGTAAGTGGATGTTCAGGGAAGGGACGTTCCGTGAAATAGACTTAATGATCCGACTGGACATTCCGATAATAGGACCTAACGTCTTTAGGCAAGGATCAATCAAATAAAAACCGGTCAAGTGCGTGTCGGACTTCGCGAATTGAGGGTTCCGTAAAGCTGTTCGTCTGTGCCACTGCACACAGTGTTCAAATCTAATTTTAATTTTAAGAAGACTTTTTGTTTCCATTTAACCTAGTTATAAACACAAGTCAACCGAGAAGGCTTAATTTTAAGAAGGCTTTTTGTTTCCATTTAACCTAGTTATAAACACAAGTCAACCGAGAAGGCTTAATTTTAAGAAGGCTTTTTGTTTCCATTTAACCTAGTTATAAACACAAGTCAACCGAGAAGGCTTAATTTTAAGAAGGCTTTTTGTTTCCATTTAACCTAGTTATAAACACAAGTCAACCGAGAAAATATTTTAGTTTTTAAAATGAACGAATCATAATGTCACTAAGTAATGTCAGTAACTTTTCACTATCACATACCGTTTTCATTACGCGTTAATGCCCTCTCGAATTACCACAAGTATATAAACAGCCCATCCACTTTAATAACATGACTCCATTCCGCTAAATTACTACCAGGTATTATATCTAATTTATTGTTGAATACCTAGTAAACAACTTTGGGTCGAGCAATCGTAGACTATTATTATAATCAAGATGGTAAAACGGAATTATCTCCGGTTCAAATACAGGGTGTTTGATAAAAGCCTTATATGGTAGATAACGTACACAAGCATAAAACCCCGGAAAATTATTATAAACCCTGAAAATCGCCACATGGTTGAGATAAGTTTTTTTTTTATTTGTATGGAAAAATGAAATATGACAACCTTAGACGCAAACAGACTAAGTATTTGTATTCGATAATTAATCCCATTAAATGAGCAAAAGCAAAAAGTATAGTACATTACTGCAGCGGCAGGCAACTCAGGCATTGAAGGACGAACGTGAAAATGTGGGCCGAGGCGAAGCCGAGGCACACATACGTGAGTCCATCAATGCCCAGTTGCTGCCAAGGCTTGTATAGTACTTTTCTCAAATAATGCGCGGAAATTCAAACCAAGTAGTAACTTTTCTAACATTTAATTTTTATTTAAAATTACAGTAATTAAAAGCAAAGATTAAATCTTGGATTGAAAGTAAAATCGCACTGTCTTGAGTTTCTACGTCTTTTACATAAATACTCTAGTGTCGTTGCATATTCATGCACCAAAAATGCCAAAAATCAAACCTGCAACAAAAATAAAGAACGTGTAAAGTTGTGATGTTAGCTGTTTGACTAAAACAAAGCGGTAAATTACTCGTAGTACCTAGGTACTTATCAATACGAAAACTTACTTTAGGATCCAAATACACACTGCCTGATGCTAGACAAGAAAATTTGCACGTTTGATGCAGACTTCCTACATTTATACCCTTGTGATTGTCTTTTGTGCATTGCAGTTAGGTTTACATCTGGTTTACTTATTTTTTTGATTTTGGAGTCAACATGTTTTCTATTACAGTTCTTGCCGCTTCTTGAATTTCAGGTGGCGTCGAAATATCACTTTCGTCACTTGAACTCATTTATATAATAGATTAATTACTTAATTTAAATTGAATATAAAATATTTCACAAAACAACAAACAATTTCAACAAAATATTCTTCCCGCGCCAAGATCCATAGATAATCATCATCATCATCATCATCATATTCAGCCCACATCAACCCACTGCTGGGTATAGGCCTCTTCTCTATAGCGCCATTCCTCACGGTCCTGTGCCAGCCTCATCCAGTGAGATCCCGTCAACTTGACGATATCGTCTGACCATCGGGCCGGTGGTCTGCCCACTGGCCTTGTTGCTCCTCTTGGCCACCACTCTGTAACTGCCTTGGTCCACCGTCCGTCATCCCGTCTAGCCAAGTGTCCTGCCCATCTCCACCTTAACCTCGTTATCCGCCTACCCACGTCTTCGACCTTCGTTTTTTGTATTATATATATATAGATAATACAACGTTATTTTTATGCCACCCGCCTGTCCGAATCGTATGTTACACGTAAGTTTTGTAACCAGGAATACGGATTAATGGGCGGGCGTTACTGCGCTCATGACACTCTGTTACCGTGATTCGGAACTTTCCATTTACAAATTTCGTTCCATTTCTGAATTACACGTGTATAATGAGTTTCAGTACTAACCTTTACGGTCAGACGCAGGCAATTTTAGTATGAAAATCCATTATTACACGTTAGTAATGGATTTTCATACAAAAGTTGCCGGCGCGGTTTAGGTCTGTTCGGAAAGTCCGATTTAGCACGAAGAAGGTTGTCAAAATAATGTTCGAATTTCCAAGCATGTTTGAGAAAAAGACATTTTGTATGGAAAGTCATTTTATTCTCGGTTTTCGGAAAAGTTGTAGAACAAATGTTGTTGTTTATGATATTAGTAAAACGATAGTGCTTAATATACAGATAAATTAATGTCCCTGAAAAAAACAACGCAGTTATAAAATATCTGTTATCGAGGAATGAAGAAAAAATAAACAATAGTTTGTATTTAAAAATCATTCTCAACATTTTAAAGTTTGTTGGAATACCAATAGCTGTAGTTACTAGAAGCATAAAACAGATGACAACACGTTCCAGTACCCAAAAATAACTAAAATGTTAGACAAACGGAATAACATCGGTGACTAACTAGACATCAGTAAGACAAGATTGAATGCCTAAGGCTTAGGACATAGTAAAAAGAATAATCATTTCATAAGAAATACACTTAAAAAGTACAAACTAGCTTCCGGCCGCGATACCTTCCACGTCCGTGTGAAATTCATTTTCCACAGTGCTTTATTTTGTCTTAAAAAATTAACTGGCCAAAATTAATATTTAACCAATTAAAATCAATCAATAACCTGTTATTGACGTAAAAAATAAACCAAGCAACTGTCCAAATTAGTTCCTTTTACGTCGCACGCGCCAACTTTTTGGCACTTCACATCGCTATTCGTGTTCGCGTACCTATTTGTCTCATTCGCCCAAACACCACAATGTGAAGTGATTCTAATTGACTGTTTTTCGCCCATTTTCAGGAAGTTTCATTTTTAAAAGACGAAAACGCAAATATATAAACTTATTTATGACTATGTGGGGACAGTCTGTTCGTGTTTATTTGGATTTCAACGATTATTAGTAAACAAAGCCGAAAAAAAAACACGAATACTGAATAGCGATATGAAGTGCCCGCTGAACACATTTGTAAGTACCTACTTACTTTTTTAATTACATTCGATTCTACCACCTATTCTTTAGGAAGTGAACAATTGCTTAATTAAAACTGAATAACACTTCACTTAAATGAAAGTTAAAACATTTCAAGGAATTTTTAATATTCCTTAAAGTATAATAGGTATTTATTTGCCAATCCTGCACTGCAATAAAACCAATTCATATTTCTACTGAATATTGGATTTTGGAACACTTTTTCTGTGAGAAAATATATGAATATTATATCGAAAATCTTATTGCGATGATTTATATTGATAAAATAAAGTTTCTCCTCACTAGATTAACAATGACAGAAGCTATTTTAATTTATAGCAACAATGAAATTCCGGTTTCGAACAATTTGGCAGAGTTTACTGTTAATAAAATCTTTGAAATAATAAAATAACACAGCTTGTTAATAAATACAAGCGAGTCATAGTAGCATGCGTAAAATTGGGCAGAGGATACACTGAAGAGCTGAAGCGATATTTTTTTTAAATATCGTTTAAAAACATGTTGATAAGGTAAAGGTAAAAGTAATCAATAAAAGTGCTCAATATCTTTAAATACTTTTCAATACAGTTGCTCAAAAATGGAAGTTTACGATGACAGTCGAGCGTGCGGTAAGTTGATTTTACCGCACGCCGTGCGTTTTTGTTTACGGATTAGTACAGCGTGCGGAAAGTTGATTTTACCGCACGCCGGCGCCGTGCGTTTTTGTTTACGAACGTTTTTTTTTATTTCTACTAGCTTCCGCCCGCGACTTCATCCGCGTAGACAGTAGAAACATATTGCAACTAGTTTAAAATGACCCCTTTAGTGTATGAAAGCTAGTACTACGGAGAGTTCAAGCTGTTTCCCTGGTTCCACCCACCTGAATTTGATAAAACATAGCTTAGATTTTAAGTTGGACCTCAACCTACTAAATTGTGAAAAATCCATCAAAATTTGTTTAGCGGTTTTTGCGTAATTTGCGCACAAATATTTAGAATTTACAGTTTTATTATATGTATAGATTACAATTTAAGTAGTACCTATAATGTTTTCTCGCAAATGTATTGAAAAACGTAGTATGGCACACGGTTGTTAAGGTTTTTTAAAACTCCTTACCAACCTTGTATCATAAACTACTATTATGTACAACTATGCTTTAAATCATCTGTAAAGGGTTCTGAAACGGTTAGCCTACTGCTTACTGCCCACATAACGTTATTTACGATATCCGAGCGAGAGAGGGTCGCGCTGTTCGCGCGTGGGTGCGCGGCGCAGCGCGACGTATTACATTATAAAATTCAGTACAACATTATAACACTTTTTCGGATGATAAGTATAATGAAGAGGAGGAGGAGGAAAGTCAATGACAAAGTCAAAGTCAAAACTCTTTATAGAGGATAGGGTATCATGGGTGTAGATAAATATCATGGCTGTTTTTAAGACACATACATTACATTACATTACATAATTAGGTATTAAAACACGAATTTGTGATAACAGTATCACAATGTGTGTACTGTACCATAAAGACCTCATTATATTAGTACAGTTGCGTAAATAAATATTAGTTATTTGAGTGCAACTTCTTATAGATTCATAATTAACTGCACGTTGAGAGCCAAACACGAAAATTATTATCTATCTAAAAATATTATTATTAATATTAATCTTAAAAGTAGCATTGTACGTAGGAATGGAATAAATACGAAGAGCAAATTAACTGTACGCTCAAAGCAGTGCTCAAATTCACAAAGCACAAGAAAAGGATGAAGGCGATCATAATTAAGAAAAATAAAAACAATTTATTGATATCTTACAATTTACCATAATAATTTAGTCGGTTGCAATTCTGGAATTTAGAGACACGAGTGGTTTTGTACTGTCGTTGGGATGTGCTCGTTAGTTTTAATGGAAATAGTAAATAAATAAAGTGAGAAGCAGCAATTTAACAATCCATCAATATGATTTAACCACAGTCTTTGATGTACGTAAGTCGTAATCTACAAATCAATGGCATCCATACTATAATTGTCAGTCGCCGCCACTCTAACCGCGGCCCAGACGCTCCGTAACATTTGGCACCGGCCGATAGAACTAAATCTAGAACTATTCTGAACCGAGATAAATGGATTTTGTCTAACACGCACAATGCTAAATTTTGACTGTGTTAGCTATAGGTACTAAATGTTTAGGCCTCGTTCTTGAGCTGAATATTCATTTCGGTAAATGGGTCTAATTACTCAAATTTGGTAGTCAGTTTTCTTTACCTACCTAATTGTATCTTGATATCTTCACTCTCTAGGTTTTCATTCAAAGATCATGATTAATTTTGACGCTGCTAGAAAATTTAAGACAAGTGAAAAATCAAATTGGATTTCAGATGAGCGTCCACAAACGATTTTCAATGCAATTTTGAATCCGTCATCAAATTAATTAAGAATAACGGAAATAGTGTAGTGAAAATATAATTTCAGATTTCGACCTTGAATTTACTATTCTACTTTTTTTGCTTTCAAAGAACTAATATTTATGTGGCCTATTAAACTGCTGACAGTTGGCACATTTGCCATAATTCAAACAAACAATGAAGAAGGTCGTGTTAGAATTGACAACCACTTCAAAACATCTTCAATATTTTCTATGTCATCTTCCGCCTTTCGTAGATCAACATTGTTTATTTTTGTTATGGTTTGACCGACAGTTGTATTTTTACTGTCTGTGTCATGAAAGTGTTGAACAATATTGAAAGTAATACGGTGACTGCCAACCGTTATAAATAGGGAAAGAATTCACAATAATGTACTACATTTTGTTCTTAAATTTCGCTGTCAATCGTTTCTTAGATTTGAATTAATCCTAACATCTCATTTGCCATTCTTTTGGTTCTAAGATGTAATTTTTACTTGTCATTTTAACTTCTTTTACCTTAAAAGGGGAATAATTTAGCATTTTAATTAATTGAAAGTCCCCATATATTTTCCCCTTCGTCAAATTAACTTACAGGTAAGGAGTGCGGCAACTTTCTTTCATTTTGTTTAATTACGAATTTTTTCGTACACCTTTTAAGCAGAAAAATGGGAAACGTGGATTCCACCCAGAGAATATTGTAGGTACGAAAAATTTCCATCGTAAAACCAAATAAAGCACGAGATGATAATAAGTAAGTGCTGTTTCATTGTCATTATTAAATAAGTATAAATGTTTTTACAAAAATATGCAAATTAGGTACTTACACCACTTTTTTTTTTTTTTTTTTTTTTATAGTAGGGGGAATGCTTTTACGCATCCCGAAGGTATGTGGGACTCGCCGGGGCACTACCCACTAAACCCCCTACTAATTCCTGCATTAGCACACAGGACCTACGGGACCGTAATATCACGCACCGTACGGTCCTGGTGATTGTGCCGCAACGGGCCCATCACATAAGGTCTCAAGGACCATCCATCTTGCGAAGACTAGGGGGGAATAAGGTGCGCATAGCGCCTTCTCCTTGCCCCCAGCCTCCGCCGTCTGTGGAGTCGGCCCGATTGCGGGTCCGCTTCCCGGAGTCGCTCTGAGGCCTCCTTTTGCGAGATGACGTCCTCGCAAAAGGAGACCACCGCCTGCCACGACCTGTCACTTTCCAGCATGGCGTTTGCAACGCTGGGAAGCGAGAGCTCCCCGCCGACCACTGCCATCATCTCCTGTCGTTGCACCGACCATGCAGGGCACTCCATGAGAGTGTGCTGTGCGGTATCTTCCGGCGCGCCGCAGTCATGGCACGCCGGTGCAGCCTCTCTCTGGATCATATGCAGGTACTTGCCGAAGCAGCCGTGCCCGGCAAGCACCTGCGTAAGTCTAAATGTTAGAGCCCCATGGGCTCTGGACCTCCATTCTTTGAGGATTGGGCGGATGGCCTCCACCGTCCTCAGGCCTGCAATAGGGTTCTCCAATTGGCGCTCCCACTCCACCATGCAGCGCTCGTCTAAGATTCAGGTACTTACACCACTGAAAAACTATAGATACACGAAAAAACTTATGATCAAAAATTCATAAGCAATCGGGTTTGACACTAGTTTTACTTAGTGTGTACATAAAATAAAAGGAATAAACTATTATAGCATTGGCGCGCCTCGTAGGTACATGCTTACGTCATAATTATGATGACACCCATAATTTATTTCTCTATGGGGTTTTCTCATCATGATCATCAGCGTATCATCGTCTACTGCTAAATATAGACCTCTCCAAGTGCACGCCACCGAGCACGATCCGCGGTTACTCTCGTCCAGCTTTTGCCAGCCACCTTGTGAAGATCGTCGCTCAACATGGGGTTTTTTATTGGGTATTTATGCTTACTACAATCACTGTTCTCTGGTTTAGTAATACTTATTTGTAGTCTTCTTACAAGCGGAGACTATTTTCGTTCCGTTATAGCAGGATAATAATCTGAATCACTATATTAAATGTTTGGATTTTTCACATTAATAACGCTATTTTATTAGTATTTTTTCTAGTATATCATTTTATCTGAATCATTTTGTTTGTAACTGTGATTTACAATAACAAAGGTAACTAAGGGTATCAATAAAGATAATCAGCAAAACAAACAGTAAAAATAGTGACATTTCAGGTAACGAGTTGTGCTCTACCAATCTATTGTATATTATCTCTTTGACGTCATTCAATAAATATGTCCACATTTACATCGTCTGCACTAATTTGATCTGTCGTGCTAACATTGTCTATACGTGCTCACAAAACGTGTGATGTCATAATCTTAATAAAAGTCATACTTTCATTATCCATTTGAGAGGGTTTGTTGAGCATCAATATTCATTTGCTGTTAATGACAAATACTGTCGTCATTAGGTTTATAATTTAAGTGAAAATAGTTATTTATGCAACTGTTGTATAATTAGGGATATAATACGTAATTATGTATAGTTGCATAGAAGACTTTATCTACACTACACCCATGAAATGAATCCTCTATAAAAGGTTCTTAAAAACAACAGTGTCATAGTAACCATAATTTCGATACTGCAACTATTATGAAATTTAGTACAACATTAAAATACTCGTTTGGAAGATATGATGGTTACCTACTACTTTGACACTAGTTGTTTTAATGTTGGTGTTACATTATGAAATTTAGTACAAAATTATAACACTCGTTTGGATGATTATTATGATTCCATGACACTGGTTGTTACAGAAACTTTTATAGAGGATTTAAAGCATGTGCGTATATTCAGAAAATTATGAATAGTTTCTGTAATATATTACTGCCGAGGATAAGCTGCAGCTCATTCGTTTGAAGTTAATGAGACATCTATAATGCCAACGAATAGATTAGGTTAACTACAACCATCTCTTACCGAACTATGTTAGTTTGAAATAATGTTAGAATTTGCACTTTTAGAACTCTAAAAGATCTGATATTAAATTTTAATTTTACAAATTATAACAAGCTGACTCGCGTTAGAGCAATTTGCAAGTGTCTCTGATTCAATGGCTATATTATATTGTTATAATAAGTCCTTCCAAGCGTAGCCGGCATTCAAAGCGATCTAGAATACAAAAGCGTAATATTTTTCAGTAATGGACCGTCAGAAAAATGACCGTTACAAAATGGTACCGTGAAATGGCCGTTGAAATATGTGGTCTGATTTAGGGAACAAACTAACCGAGCGGTTTCGGCCTGGAGAATTTGTTGGGTAAGTAATGCCCAACAATATTTATGTAAGAGTGGACAGGCAAATATTGGTTGAAAATCTCTGAAAATGACCATCTATGAAATGCGTATGATATATTTTTATGTTCAAATGATATAAAGAACTCTAAATCAAAAGGTAATGTTAAAACTGATTATATTGGTGTTTTTGTCACCCTGACTTTAACATAAGTCCTTTATTTTGGTACTCAAGAGGCCTTTGTTAAAAATAGCCCTACTTGAAATAGGAGAAACGTTTTATTCACTTTTGTCTCAGACATCACTTGAACGGAAAAAACAAAAGGGAATATTTTCCTTAACCCTTATCAAATGAAACAGTATCCAATCAGACAAAGTCACGGATGCTCGGCGATGTCTTTAAATAAAACATTTTATGCCCGTTGACTCCACTAAACATCTGGGAAGGACTCTCCACGATTTTAGAGTCACTATTACCTACTCATTTAGAGTCCCAAAAAGTCCACTTCAAAGGTCCTTTAACAATATCTTTGCTCGGTTCATTGTGGAGAAGCGTCCTTACTTATCCCTACATACTATTTGGCTATTGACGCCAAGGTAAGTCTTTTGCTATGAGGAATTCAATTTATTGGAGTTTGTTGGCGATATTGCGCAGTCGATAGAGCGTAAAACCTTTTTGGGTAGGTTGTTGTATGTTTTTACCCGACTGCAAGAGGGTTATGTTTTTCACGCGTATCTTGTATGTTTGTAAGTAAGTTTGTATATGTGTTTGTATGTAATATTCTTCATTAGCTCATATCTTTCAAACGGCTGAACGGATGTCTATGATTAAGATATCGTTAGATTTGTCTTGACAGCCCAAGTGTTATTAAGCAAATGGCGTTAAGAAAAACCAACATGGCGGCTGTATACGGTGCTATTATGCGAAGTGGAAAAATTTTTGAATACTGCAAATATGGGTGTCAAATTGAAGGGCTTATTTTAATTATTTCAGAATAGTATATCATGTCCGTAACATATAATAACTAAAAAGATATAAATTAAAAACCCGCCTGCATCAAAGAACAAAGTAATTTTGATTTTTGATGCAGGCGGGTTCTTTTTTTGTAAATATTACTTTGGTTGAAGTTTCTGAATCGGAGGACATTGACAAAAATTATAACTAAAAAATATACATCGCAATTTGGTTCCTATATTATAATAATCATGCTTGATAGACTTAATGTACATCTTTATGGTTCAAACGGAAAAGCCTGTAAACTTGTCATTAAAATTTTTTAACTAGATTGTATAAGTGCAAATTAATTTTGATTACTTTAGAAGTTAGGTCATCAGCTTTTTGACGTCATCTTATCAAATACCTTTTTGGTATTCATAATAATAATATAATAAAAACGGCAATGTCAGGCAAAGGAAGTATTGTCAAGAGAAATCCAATTTAATGACCAAAAGATTCAAAAGATTGAAAACACCCAGTCTCAGTTGTGGAAGTGTAACAAGAATTGTCTCTTTGATCTAACTGTAAGGTTCTTTAATTTCGCAGAGTTCCTCTCTTCGAAGTGCTAAGGAAGCTCTCAATTGGAAGATACTTAAGTATATGCTTGTTCTTTTGACGACTTTACTCGCGTATTGTCAGTATTGTGTGAAACTCTTTGAGGAAAAATGTTGATTAAGTGTCGATGATTTTGTGTGAATGTTGAGTTAGCGTCAGGGATTGAAATACCGTTAAAAAAAATAACGATAAAAAAAACGTTAAAAATACCGTTAAAACATTTTATCGGCAAAATTTACCGGTAAAAATAACGTTAAAAATATTTTACCGGTAAAATTAGCGTTAAATATAGCGTTAAACTTTACCGGTACAATATACCGGTAAAATTATCGTTAAAAAATAACGTTATTAATTGGAATAACGTTAATTTTTAAGTTTAACGGTAAAAAAAGTAAGAAATAACGTTCAAATTAACGTTATTTACTGAAATAACGTTAATTTCAATGTAACGTTTTCTAAATTAATGTTATTTATTGACAGAACGTTAATTTTAAAATTAACGGTAAAAAAAGTAAGAAATAACGTTACATTTAAAAATAACGTTATCATTCCCTGGTTAGCGTGCTTATTGGATAAGTAAACTGTTGTACAGAAAATATGTTTTTTGAAGTGATTATATAACATCTACATACCTTATAAATAAAACTTCCATTATCGTCATTCGTTTGTTCCTTTGTGATTTATTAATTAGCTTTTAGAAATTGGCTATTCAAAAGCTGCGCCCTGTTTAAAAGGGCATTGTATTCGGAATAATGTGGACCTCACCTTTTTGACATTTTAGAAATGAATTGTTGTTTATCATTTAAAACTCGAACTTTTTTGTTAATCGTTTTGAATGTTATCAAAAAAGAGTGCTTTTTGCTGCTTAATGATGTACTTGCGTAGTACGATTCTATAAAAGCTTGTTTAATATTTTATTTGAATCTTAATCGACGACACATAAGAAATTAAAATATACACACAATGTTCACATTGTTTCTCATGGGACTCTTTTTCTCTTTAATTGCAAACTCATTATAGATTTCCAAAATACGATGCTGCCTGCCACATCTTACAAAAACATCAATATTAAATAAAAAGTCGGTATACCCTCTAAATCCCCTATTATGGTGGCCAAGCCTTTCTTTGACTCTGAATAATAGACGCCGAAATGAGATCCGTATTCTGGGAGAAAAGGTTGGCCACAAGAATTAGGACACCGATGTAGGAGTACAGTAAGTGGGGTATCCTCTTACGCGGTGCAATTTTAACAAGATTTGGACTCATTTTTGTCAATTGTATGCTCTGGTTCTCAGGATACTTAAGTACTGAATTTGTAAAGGAACATACACAAATGAGCCTTTACTTTATATTTGAACATAGTTTTATGAAGCACTATGAATAAATCTGGCAAAACGTTTTTTTTAACAGTTCCATAACCAGTTTATAGGAGATGAAATCTTTGAATGACAGCACCAAAGATTTCACATAAAAAACATAAAATCTGAATCCCTCAGTTGACTTTTACAACGTGCGCGTGATGGTATGCAGTTGACTCATTCTATTTCACTATAATTTCAGTAAGTAAACTTTAATATTTTAGTATTCACACAAACCACAACCTGCAAAACCGCAGCGATAAAAGCGACCTAATTTCTATGTACGTGTGGTTTATTGGTTTCGATGTTAATAAAGTTCTCTGTCGTTGTAGTTGTGTCGCAGTTGAGGTGCAATTGCTAATAATAGCTACCTTGCTAATAGTTAGATCATTGCCAATTTGCCTAAATAATAAATTAGAAATAGATTAAGAAATCACTACTTATCACATTTAGCTAAGCTCATCAATATTTTTGTTAAAAAAATTAGAATTACATATTTTGTATTAAAATCAGAAGTATACCATATGAATGGTAATTTATCAGACCTCCATCTTGGCGGACCACATTGGCTCGGCGTCATTCGCTACCCGTCTCCTGGGCTTCCTAGATTTATGACTTACGTGTCCGAGATTTCAAGAAGGTTGACAATCGGCGAGTCCTCATCCTTTTGTGGTCTGTGGTCACGTATCCTACGGAAAATATGAAATTACGGAATAGGAGTATCTAAGTAATGATATCTTCAATATTATTTAAGGATAATATTTTGCAGGTGCTAAAGTAGATTAATTGGTAAAGGGACTGAAATAGCTCTTCTCTTATTGATTATATTCTTGGAATTATCCAAGGACATCCTAATTGTCGAACCCACGTTTCTATACCCCGAATATCATGCAGCACTCTGGCCACAAACTACTGTATTTTCTAATTTAAAATACTTGTCACAATGACTCTTCAAAAAATTAGACTATCAGCCATTACTACTACGGTAAAAATATTACACTAATTTACCTAATCATCATTATTATCTCCGATCGTCATTATTAAACTCACTTTTCCAACATCTCGGCAGACAATCGATTTTTGGTTGTTGTAAATCCAATTCGTTACCTAGCCAGAGGTAAAGGTTATACCTTTTCTCAAGAAAAACCAACTAACTTTTACTTTCACTTGGTAACATCATAAGTGATTGTACTTACCTTGTTATCTCAGCTTTTCCTCTACTTTTATTTCAATGTTACAATACAATTCCTCTTTCGTCACTCAACTTTCATCCCTCAAGGCTCTAGATTTATGAGGAACGTGTCTGATTTTTTGAGGTGGCCGACAATCATTGTGTTATGTCCACGTCTTTTTAGATCCACTATAGTACCTAAGTATATTTCTCCAGTAGAGGCAAATCCCCAGTGATAAAAGTTGGGGTAAGTGCTCATGTGTGCGACAGTACTAAAAGATTCTCAAAGAAATTGTAAATTTTCGTAGGTTTCGAATGCGCCTTATTGGCTTTTAATATTTAATCAAGCTAGCAAGGACATAATAATACAAACTGAAAACTACGCTGATACCTCGTTATTGAAACACTATTAATGATTTAGAATCAGCTGTTATAAATAATATTAAGGACGTGGAAATTCTATTCCAAGTTTAATCAGAAATGATTTAACTTTCACAGCCTTTATTGATAATAATTTAAAAGTTATAAACACCATATCAAAACTTCAAAAGGCTCCAAAAATCAATCGATCAACTTCTAATAATCGAATGTAACATTTTGTACATCCGCGTACGTTATCCGTCGTTATCCCTCTTTGCTAAATTAGAAGAAATTTTGTAACAAATTTCACGGCTACGGTTGAGAGTTCTAAAATGAATTTACGGGGTTCCCGCTCGAATATAACCGAAGTCTATCGAGCGATCGCTTCCTTACCACTGTCCCTATCATTCACTTTATGAGATACCGTCTGCAACAGGTGAACTGGCGTCTCGCCAACCGGCCATATATCATGCACCTTATTGTCCGCTAATAAAGATCACATTGCAACAACATTCCTAACTGCTATGTGAAATGGATCGGCGGCGGCTATTGGAAATGAATTGAGCTTTTCAAAACACCAATTCAAAAGTATCTGCTTATATTTTGTTCATTCATGAAGTTGACTACGATGACGCTATGTTTCGTGGGACGACATTTTGTTAGTCAAGTTGCACCAGAAGATGAACGTCAATTAACAGTAGTCACTCCATCTTTCTTCACACTTGCGAAAATAGTTGTCGCCGGTTGTCACACGCAGAAGTTATCAACACTTTCACTGACAATAATCTGTATTTTAAGGTTGGTAAAAGTTTGGTCTTATCAACGTCTCTTTATGTTCGCAATGCATTACTATACATGCTAGAATCTACCGTCCGTGCTTGATTTATTATTGATATAATTTTTTTGTCTCCCACAATACACTACACTTTCACGACGTGAAAAAATTACTCGGTTTTAGTAATGGTTTGTTGTAAACTTCTTAAATCACCAATGTAAGTTTTACATTAAAAGTATACCTATCCATAATAATAGTGTTAGATGTCAAAAAAATCATCTGTTTCATACATTTTCATATTTTCGATATGATTTTTGTTTCACGATTTCAGAGTTGGTCCCATAGTAAAAGTTGTTCAGTTTGATGGTTCCTATCTACCATATTCGGTATTAGAGATTATTTTGTAACAGGTTTAAGCTAAGCATAACAAAATATGACAGTCACATTATCAACACAGTTTCTTTCAACGCAACCCCTCCCTTCAGGTTAAATATAATCTTTTGTTTCACGCTAAAAGCCCCACAGTTTCAACACAACAAAAGCCGAGACAAATGCCGTAGTTACAGACAGCAGTCTATTTAAATACGCTATTGGGGTTAAGGTCACGAAATTACTGTCGCTTAGCGCTGCTGTAGAATTATCCAAATTTCAAATTTCTTTATGGAATCATTCTACTTCTGCAGTTTATGTGGTAAATTGTCTGGCATTTCATTTGTCTTTCAGTCGTTTGCATTACTTGTCAATGATTTTTTTATAATTCTCTTTATCTTAAATCTATCGATATCAGAATTGTCATAGATACTTACTTATTTATTAACTATTTGTTATCTACATTTTCTTTTTTCTTTGTAAGTTATAAAGAACTACTTAGTTTTTTAAAACCTAATTTAATTAGATTTCTATTTTTATATCCCTAAACATTTTATGATCAACGGTCGGTTTAAGAAGTCGTAAAATTTAATTGTCCCGATTTTAAAATCTGTTTCCTCATTATCGCAGAGGGAGTTTAAAGTGGCAACATTTTTGTTGGCTTCCGAATTAAACTATTAGGCGGAAAGTGTTAAAACCCGCTTCTGGAGGGTTGCCAGTTACAAACCAGGTTACCATTGCCGAAGATCGGTGGGCGTGTACATTTGATCCGTGGGCAGAACAATGGTGTCGCCCAATAGACACACGTGCTCGTTGGCTTAGACATGTGGGCGTAATTAGTTGAGTTCATTATTAGATGTGTCTAGACTAGACAAAAATCACACAACACATCGCACAGACTAGAGTCTAATAACGTCTAGCGTTTTTATACGATTAATAACGTTTATTAACTTTTACTTTTAAAATATACTGATAAAATGTGAGCAAAGTCTAAATTTACTATCATAAAACCCAGCAGAATTTAACTATCATTATAAGTGTACATTAAAGTTTACAATTTCTGTTAACGAAACAGGAAACGGTAACGTTTTAGTTTTGGTTTTATCGATGAAAATTAGTGCGATTGGCGCCCAGCACGCGTAGCATGACCAACATCGAGATAAGATTCGACTCACAGAACAATGGCTTGTCTACACCGAAATGTCACTTTTGTCGGGTTGAGATCAAGATACTCATGCTCGCATTTTACAACCGTAGACTCGCATTGTTCTTTGTCGTGGCCTAATGTCAAAAGTCGACAAACACGAGCTTTTGTCTTCAACTGAATTAATTTGACAGTTGAGTGGGACAAATTTGTCTACCACCCTTCGAGTGGTCGAGAAAGATTTGTCGACTTATTTTTTTTTTCTGAGTTTTTAATTTCGCAATAAAAATTAATCTAAGTTGTCCGTGTTTATATTTTATTAAGGTAAGAAGAGAAGTTACAGCACAAACGACAAAAACAGCTGTCCGGAAAGAAAAAAAATTAAAAATTGTATTTAAGTAATTCTTTTTTATTATAAAACTAGCTTCCGCCCGCGACTTCGTCCGCGTGGATATTAGAGAAAATCCTTAGGGAACCTTCAACCAGGATCCGACCAACCGTTTTATACGCGATTAGGCGGGTCCCCACCAAGCGCGCTGCCTCGCGAGGCAAAACATTTGCGACGTGTGACAGGCCTCGCACGAGGCTGCGCGCTTGGTGGGGACCCGCGTAATCGCGTATAAAACGGTTGGTCGGATCCTGGTTGAAGGTTCCCTAAGGATTTTCTCTAATATCCACGCGGACGAAGTCGCGGGCGGAAGCTAGTTTATTACAATAATCAGAATTAGGTCCAGAGATATTAAGAGTATCACGTTCCCGTTTCTTTACTCTTTCCCGTTTCCGTCCCCGCCCCCGTTCCCGTTCCTGTTCCCGTGTCCGTCCCCGTCCCCTTGGGCTGAATCATGTCCACCGTGTTGGACTTCAAAACAAATGTCATTTTCGCATTCCTCATCCCATAAAACCTCAAGAACGACATCCACATCGGCTTTCATGTTTACTTACCCCATTTACCCCCTAACGGATGATTTTCAAAATAAGAAAATATGTGTTTGCCTATTTATTTTTAGACATGCTCCTACGAATTTTTAAGCTGTAAACTATGTAATGTCTATTTTATATTATTTTTCCATATATAATTTGTACCCCATTTTCACCCCTTTAGCGGTTAAATTGGACTTCAAAATTAATGTCATTTTCGCAATCACCATCCCATAAAACCTCAAGAACGACATCCATATCGATTTCTACGTTTACTTAGCCCATTTACCCCCTAAGGGGTTGATTTTCAAAACCACAAAATATATGTTTGCCTATTTATTTTAAGACATGCTCCTACGAAGTTTTAAGTTGTAATGTCTATTTTATATTGTTTTCAATACCAAATTTAAATCAAATTTTCACCCCTTTAGGGGTTAAATCATGTCGACCGTGTTGGACTTCAAAATAAATGTCATTTTCGCAATCTTCATCCCAGAAAACCCCAATAACGACATCCATATCGATTTTTAGGTTTATTTACCCCATTGCACCCCCATTTCATCACCATGGGGGTTGAAATTATACCAATACAATATGCGTTGCGTTAGATTTCCATCCATAAGCCTAAATTACAAATCTAGCGATTTCTACTTCAAAAATGAAGGATTATCTTCTAAACACAACTTCATCCCCCTTTTCACCCCTTTGGGGGTAGAATTTTGAAAAACGCTGAGACACGTATTTATTTATTTTCAATCATCAGCCTAAACACAAAATTTGAAGATCCTAGCTTCAAAACTGAGGGACTTTCATACAAACTTTCATCCCTTATTTCATCCCCTTAGGGATGGAATTTTCAAAAATCCTTCCTTAGTGGATGCCTACACTGTATAAAGTATCTGTGTGCAAAATTTCAAGTCTCTAGGTTCAGCGGTTTGGGCTGTGCGTTGATATCTCACTCAGTCAGGACTTTGAATTTTATATATATAGATTTATAAAAAAATAAATATAATAAATATTTACTAGTAGTAAATAACGAATAAGTATTTTTTATTCTTAATTTTTTTCATAAATTTTATAAATTAAAATAATACTATAAATAATTTATTGTAAAAAGGTACCTACCTAGTTACGTCCGCTGACTCTACTATCGCCCCGAGTCGGCAAAACATCTTCTAGAAATCCAGACGCTGAGTCAGCGGCCGGAACCGATAAGCACAATTTCATCTCATGCACCCAACTACCTGGTAGTTGGGTGCATGAGATGAAATTGTATTAGAATAAGAACTAGTCTTTAGCTGTCTTTTGTGACGAATAAACGTCCTAAAATATTAAAAATTGTATTTTTAAAAGATCCTCCGGCTCGCCCACGCTTTGACTGGCGCAGCCGGTAGGATTTCCGCGTCGCGAAAATACTCAACTTTAGTATCGCGCCGAACGTTTTCACGCGTTTTCCACGGAAATCCAACGAACCAAACAAATAAGTCGAGAACTTTATGTGGGTGCTCTACACGACGAGACCTCCGAAGGATCTACAGCTAAGACTCAACGAGTGATATGGGCAGTCTGTGAGTAGACCTAAAATCGCTTTTCCAGTCTTTTCCCAATCATTTTCACCTATAATAGTTATAAGTTTCTAGGAAGTAGTTAAAGTTATTTCCGACAATCGAAGTACTTTTAATTGTTTCTATTAGAGTAGATTTAAGTAAAGTTTAACTAAAGATTTTTACAAAGAAACGTTATTTTTTTTAAAAGGAAAATTAAGTACTTACTTACCTAAAATAGTTTACGAAAAACATTATTTTTTTACATCAAAAATAATTTTAGATTATATTTTAAATAATTAATACATTACTTGTTTTCTCTATTTTATTGCAAAATGGAAGGAATAGTGCAAATTCCCCGGGAAATGTCCAACATCATTCCTATATTTGACGGAGATGAAAAGTTATTAAATTTATTTATAAGAAAGTGCGAATATGTTATACAGTGTTGCCGTTTAGAAAATAACGAAGTTCAGGATTTGTACGTTTTTCATGTAATCACATCTCGATTAACAGGGAAAGCGGCTAATCTTATTAGTGAACGACAAGATTTAGATACATGGCCCGCGTTAAAGATAGCGTTGGAACAACATTTCGGTGATCCACGTTCGGAAGAGTGTATAGCTATAGAATTGGAAACTATGAAAATTAACAGTGGCGAATCATATCTCGATTTTTGTAATAGAATTCAGTACGTAAAAAGCACTTTGATTGCCAAAGTGAATTTAATAAATGATCCGAGTTTACGCCGAAGTAAGACAACTATTTATGATAATATGTCAATGAATGTGTTTTTATTTAATTTACCTGAGGATCTCCTTCGCATTGTGCGACTAAAAGGATGTGACTCTCTTGAAAAGGCGCTTAGCATAGTACTTGAAGAAGTTAATTTCTTATACCAGTATAATTCCAAAAATAAAATGCTGAAATTGCAAAATATTTTACATTCAAAACCACAACTTATGAACCATAATCCATTTGTAGATAAATTTGGAATGAAACCATATTTTACTCCAGCTCACGTTCAACCACAACAGCAATTTAAGTTTGGAATTACACCAAATAGTAATCCTAATAATAATTTTAATCAGCAGCAAAATCAACCAAAATTTAAATTTGGTATTCCACCAAGTAAACAGATGAGATTACCTGCTTCACAACCCCAACAATTTAATTATAAATCGCAGTTGCCACAACAGTCATTTGGCTATAAACCCCAGTTCAACCAGTTTGGGTATCGTCCCCAGCTAAATCAGAATCAGCCTCAATTCGGCTATAAACCAAATTTTAACCAAGGTCAACAGTTCGGATACCGACCAAACTTCAACCAAGGTCAACAGTTCGGTTACCGACCAAACTTCAACCAAGGTCAACAATTCGGTTACCAACCTCCACAAAGATTACCACCTCAACAATCTACTGACGTTAGCATGCGTACAGCTCCACCTGCAAAACCTCAAGGTTTTCGTATGAATGAACTTTATAATCTAAACGAATCTCAAGATATAGAACCTAATTACATGAATGATGAGTACGATGATAATATGTGTAACAATGAGTATGATGAGTATTTGGAAAACGTCGAATTGAACGAATGCGTCGTTGATCCAAATAGTCATGATGCCCCTGTCCAAAGTGTTGAAAATTTTCATATAGGTGCCTCAGACCAAAACCCGAGATAATAAATCTTAATTGTAATACATTAAAGTTACCTTACATCAATATTCCCGAGATAAATGCGAAACTAATGATAGACACCGGAAGTTCGCGATCTTTTATTAGTCCTAGAAAAGTGAACGAATATTATAATAACTATAAACAGTACGAACCTTTTGAAGTAATCAGCACACACGCCTCCAGCAAGCACGATGAAGTTATAGTTATACCATTATTCCCAACATTTAATAACCCTGAAACACACAAATTTTATATTTATGAAGTAGACAGTCATTATGATGGACTTATAGGAAGTGACCTACTAAAACAATTAGATGCTAAAATAGATATGAAAAGTCAATTACTTTTTACAAATTCGTCGTCTATACCTATTATATACAATTACCCTACTACAATTAAATTAGCTCCGCGTTGCGAACAGAGAGTTAGATTGCCAACTAACGTAGAAAATGGTGAAGCTATAATGGATTATAAATTATTTTGTGATGGTGTGCGAATGCCAGCCGCCTTAGTAACTTGTAAAAATGGTTTTGCTACAACCATTATCCAAAACACCTTAGAAACAGAAATGACATTAACAGTTACCAGTCCATTTATTGTAACTAAATATAACGGTGAAAAGTGTGAACTTAATAAAATAGACCATAACAGTGACTTAGACGTTGACAAAATACTGACTGAAAATCTTGAAAAGCTACGTTTGGACCACATGAATTCAGAAGAAAAGGAACTTATTTCTAAACTTTGTCTAGAGTACAAAGACATTTTTCATTCCAATGAACTACCGTTAACTTTTACCAACGAGGTTAAACATCATATTCGAACACGTAACGAAGACCCTATCTATATACGTCCATATAGACAGCCACAAGCTATTAACGATGAAATAAACCAACAAGTAAATAAAATGCTAGAAAATAATATAGTTATCAATTCTCACTCACCCTGGAGTGCTCCTGTACATTTGGTTCCGAAGAAAGCAGATGCTAGTAATGAAAAGAAATACCGTTTAGTAGTTGACTATAGACGTCTTAACGAAATTACAATAGACGACAAGTACCCTCTCCCAAACATAACAGACTTATTTGAGAAACTAGGACGCAGTTGTTACTTCTCTACTCTCGACTTGGCGAGCGGTTACCACCAAATAGAGGTAGCAGAAGAAGACAGACAAAAAACAGCATTCACAACAAACTCAGGACATTACGAATTCACCCGTATGCCGTTCGGGCTGAAGACAGCGCCGGCGACATTTCAAAGAACGATAGATAACGTGTTACGTGGCTTGCAAGGAATCCATTGTCTTGTGTATCTGGACGATATAATTGTATATTCTTCCAGTTTACAAGAGCATTTGACAAAATTAAGAACCGTATTTGACCGATTGAGACAAACCAATTTAAAAATCCAACTAGACAAGTCAGAATTTCTTAGGAAAGAGGTCTTATACCTCGGACATACGATTACTAATGACGGTTTGAAACCCAACAACGATAAAATCAAAGCTGTTTTAGATTATCCTTTGCCTCGTACAACTACAGAAATAAAAAGTTTCTTAGGACTCATTGGCTATTATCGCCGTTTCATAAAAGATTTTGCAAAAATTACCCAACCAATGACAGCACGATTAAAGAAAAAAGGTGTAAAACCCATTAATGATGAAAAATACATAGCTGCATTTCAGAAATGCAAGGAATTACTTGTGAACTCACCCTTACTTCAATACCCTGATCCTAACAGACCGTATATACTGACTACAGATGCTTCCGAGTTTGCTCTTGGTGCAGTCCTGTCCCAAGGCACGATCGGCAGCGACAAACCAGTTGCGTATGCGAGCCGCACGCTAAACGATGCCGAGACGCGTTACAGTGTCACTGAGAAGGAATTACTTGCCATAGTTTGGGCGGTAAAACACTTCCGTCCATACCTCTACGGTAACAAATTTACAATAGTTACCGATCACAAACCCCTCGCTTGGCTAAATACCTTGAAAGAAACAAACAGTAGACTCACCCGTTGGCGCTTACGACTATCTGAATATAATTTCGACATTGTTCACAAAAGTGGCAAACAAAATAGCAATGCCGATGCTCTTTCGCGTATAAAAACTAATGCTTTAGGTAATGAAGATAATATATCTACAAAAGTTAACGTTGATAAAGATGAAGACAGAAATAAATATATAGAAGAGCTTACTAAAGAAATAGTGAATTTAGGTAAAGAACAAAATCAACAAAGTGAAGCCATGTCCATTTCGGATTCCGATTCGGAAAAAACAGTAGTAATTTCAGATTCAGATTCAGAAAGAACGTTGTCCGGTAATGTTAAATCTCCTTATTCTATACCATGTCCTTCAAGTTCAACTTTGACAGCTTCAAGTAAATCAAACAGTAATACAGTTCATTCAGGAAAGGATACTGAGTCTCAAGGTATACCTATTCTGAATGAGGCCATAGACACCAAACCCAACCAGATTTTAGTATATACCTGGCTCATTGACAAATTAGCAGTAAAATACATATCCAGAGAAAGACAAAAGGTGTTAGAAGTACATTTGCCCGTAAATAGACCAGATCTTGTAAAACAGTTTCTTAAAGAATACATTCGAAATAACACAAAATATTTTATCTACTTTGAGGATGACAGACATAAGCGACAGTTTACTGAAATGGTAATATTCTTATTTAAAAAGGAACAAGTCCAATTTTTCGAATGCACTAAAAGAGTAGTATTTGTAGATAACGAATCAGAACAGAGAGATATAGTAGAAAAATATCACCTTGGCAAAACCTGCCACCGTGGCATAAAGGAAACCCTGACTCACATTAGACGTACTTACTTTTGGCATAATATGGAACAGACCATATCCAGTTTCATAAATTCTTGTGAAGCCTGTAGAAGGATGAAGTATGACCGAAAACCGCTAAAGCCTAAACTTCAACTGACACAAACGCAGACTAAACCACTACAAGAAATCTTTATTGACATTTTCTCTATAGAATCACGCTATTATTTGACAATAATTGACGCATTTAGCAAGTTAGGACAAGCATTTGAACTTCCGAACCGATCAACTCCAGAAGTAACTAGGGCCCTTATCAAGTATTTCTCTTTCTATGGTGTTCCTCTTAAGATCAGCTCAGACCCAGGCTCAGAGTTTAACAATGCTCTCTTAAAAGAACTTCTTTCCCTATACAAAGTAGAACTTCACATTGGCACACCCAATAACCCCAATTCCATGGGACTCATTGAAAGGTTCCACTCAACAATAACCGAAATTTACAGACTTGCAAAGTACGAACAAAAATACACTGACGCTGCTTCCATAATGACTTACGCCGTTATGGCATACAACCATTCTATCCATTCTACCACTAACTTAACCCCATTTGAAGTTTTATTTGGACATACCGACTCTAGACATGCGTTCGATATGGACTTTGAAAAGGAGTACATGCAGCAATTGGTTAGGGAACATAAGAAAAGAACAAAATTTTTGTATAAACACATAACAAATCAGACGATCAAACGAAAACAGAATATTATAGAGAAAAGAGGTGGCGAAACAGAATTTGATATAAACCCTGGTGATACTATTTTTGCTAAAGACACTAATAAAAGAAGCAGTAAAGACAAAGCTCGTTACCATAAAGCTAAGGTTACAAACGAAGCAACTAGAAACATAGTACCCATACAAATTAGAAATCGCGATACAAAAGTTCCAATAAAGAATGTGAAACGACCTCCACAGGTGCGTCCGCGTCCTCCTGGTGGCGTCTATGACGATCCATCTCCAGGCACTTCAACTGCAGGAGTTGAATAGAAACCCTGGAATCCTGCTACTAAGAAATGGCGTTGCTGTACTTAGTAAAGACAAATGGATAATCGCAAAGGTGTTGGACTTCACGCCTATTAAAGAAGACCTGAAATTCAACATTGATCGGCTCTCCGAATTAGATAAGTTAATTAGAGATAAGTTTGAAACAAATTTTACGTATAATTTTGTAGATATAAGAAAGCAAGTAGATTATATAAAATTAGCTACAGTCAACAAGTTAGAACAGATTGCGCCATCTATTAGAGTTAGACGTGGTCTAGTATCTTCCACTTGGATCACTTATTAAATTCATTACCGGTAATCTTGACCATGATGATGCCATAAAATATAATAAATTGATAAAAGAAGTAAAAGACAAACAGAGTTCAAGTAACGAAAAATTGACGTTGATCACTGAAACTGTACAAGTTCTAACTAACTCTACATTAAAATTAAATAACAATTTAAATAAACTAAATAAAGAAATTATAAAAGTTGCCAAGAATATAAGTAGAGGTTTGAAAAGAGAACATTTTGAAGTTCAGATTTTAAATACATATAATTTACTTTTTCACAATTTTCAAGTAATCTATACTAAATTGAACGAAATTGAGACTAGTTTTGCGTTAAGTAGATTAGGTATTTTGCATCAATCTATAATAGAATCTAACAAGCTTTGAAGTGTTTTAAAAGATATTAGTAAGATAGAAAAGTTAGTATATACACCTAGTTTAGGAAATTTAGTTAAGATAGAGCAGAGCATTACTATAAAAGCTTATTTTATGGGAAGTCAAATCACCTACCTGTTGGAAATACCTTTAATTGAGAAAGATACTTATATCTATTATAAACTGATTCCCTTACCTGTGTTATCCCGTAAATCCACCGTCGTCATTATACCCAAAAATCCTTACCTATTGGTGAAAGGGTCGAAGATCAGACTGCTCTATCAGCCCTGCCAGGAGATCGACGAGCTCAACTTCCTCTGCCCCAACGATGTAACGCACCAGTTCGTCCAGGACCCCTGCATCAACGACCTGATTACGTACGTTGAAAACGTGACGTCATGCACACAGATTCCAGTAGTTATAGAGAAAGTTAAAGTTCAGCCACTACAAACTAACAGATGGATACTCTACAGTAGAGATGAAGAGTTACTTACCAGCAGCTGTGACGGAGAAGCATCTCGTCAAAAGATTCAAGGAACCTTTATACTCTGGATGACCCGGCCTGTGAAGTAAAGATCTCAGACATAATCCTGAAAATACATCAGATCAATACAGAAAATATTACATATACTAAATTACCAATAATGAACTAACCTACAATATACTTACCTGATGAAGCAGCATCTTCGCAGCCTCTGGACCTGGAAGGTGTTGATCTTGAAGACCTGAAACTCCTATCGTTTGCCATTAAGAAGAGAACCAGTGAAAGAAGTGAATGTGAAAATATGGTCATTAAAGTGAAGTCTGTGAGCGTTTGGACTCTGATAGTTTATATTCTGATTTTTGTACTGCTCTGTTTCCTAGTTCATAAGTATCGTTTGAAATTGTTTAAATCATGTCTTCGAAGTTCTCTTAAAGAAGATAACTTCGAACTTAAGGAGGGAAGAGTTACGTCCGCTGACTCTACTATCGCCCCGAGTCGGCAAAACATCTTCTAGAAATCCAGACGCTGAGTCAGCGGCCGGAACCGATAAGCCCAGGTAGTTGGGTGCATGAGATGAAATTGTATTAGAATAAGAACTAGTCTTTAGCTGTCTTTTGTGACGAATAAACGTCCTAAAATATTAAAAATTGTATTTTTAAAAGATCCTCCGGCTCGCCCACGCTTTGACTACCTATTCAATAATATTGTTTCCTATCATAATCATAATCATAAAATCTTTATTTGTCTAAAACATGGTATTACAGTTCTTAAAACAAAGGTAGGCGCTCATGTTTTGCTGTATTAAACAGCATACAAATACAAAATACAAAAAATGTTCATCTTTATAATATAAGTCTAACAAATCCTTGTAAATCTTATTCAAATCTTTTCATTTTCAACACAACTTTGACCATGGTATATAATATAATCCTATATTACACTTTTAATCCTAATATTACACTTTTTTCCCTTCAGTATTTTTTTACTTTTATTTCACTTAATTTTAATTTATTTACTTAAAAACGTAAATTAAAATTATTTTCATACATTGATTTCAATATTAATTACTAAATTAACAAGTGCGTTGGTCTGTGTCATCTTTTCAAAAATCTCTCAATAAAAGGAAGGCAAACGAACTATATCCATACGGCTATATTTAATATTCACTTCTCAAGTTCACTTCTCAAGCTTACGCGCTCACTAGACATGAAATAAAAGACTTTTTAACGGATACTAGCGCGGTTTTATTGAAAGTACTTTGGTAATTAGTTGGTATTTGGTTTGATTTTTGATTTTTCCGACGTTTCGGCACCTTTGCAGCTGCCGTGGTCACGGGGGACTGAAGCTACTCGTGAGCCTACCCTCAAGCGATGAATTTTTTTTAAGACGTTCAGAAATTAATATTTTACAATTTTATTTATCTTTTTAATTGGTTTAAGTTGATTTTGTGATTTAATTAATGCTAAAGAGAGAGAATCTACTGAAACTACCACCATTTCACAAAATTGGGAGGCCCCTCCAAGAAAGAAATGGCGAAATAAAACTTGGAGAGGAAAGCCGACCTCCGTCTTTTATATTTATTAATTTATTTGCAAAAGGAACTAACCGTATCATTAGATCTTGCAGTGTGTGTATGGGGCTTCAGCTTGTGAATGATGGGGTCCCAAGCTGGTGGAATTTTCCAACCATCATCTCTATTGAAATTAGGATATTTATTTATTTCGATAGCCTCGCGGAGCATTCTAGGAATAAATCTACGTTCCTTAGCAAGGATTTGGGGTTTGTCAAATCTAATGTAATGGTTGGGCCCCTCAAAGGCGTGATCACACACTGCAGACTTGTTATCGCGCCTATGTTTCATGTCAGCTACATGCTCTTTAACGCGGGTCCCTATACTTCTCTTTGTTTGCCCGATGTAGGAGAGCCCACAGTCACAATCTAGTTTGTAGACGCCTGCGGCTTGAAGGGGGATGTTACACTTGACAGGTCGTAAGAATTGGTTGATCTTCTTCGGCGGCTTGAAGTAAGTTTTGATTGACGCTCGCTTCAGAATGTTTCCAATCTTGTCAGTGACACCCTTCAAATAAGGTAGGATGGCAGGTTGACGCTCTACTGTGGCTGGTTTGTCGCGTTTTCTGTGACGAAAGCGTGGTACTTGCAACTTGTTTTTACGCAGTACTTGTTTGACGTGCTGAAGCTCAGCCGTCAGGTGTTGTTTGTCACAGATGCCGCGGGCTCTCTGAAACAAAGATTTCCCTACGGTAGCTAACTGTATAGGATGATGGTGAGAGTCACCATTGAGGTATCTGTCTGTATGGGTTGCTTTACGATACACTGTATGGCTCAAGGTTTGGTTCGGATTCCTGATAATGAGAATGTCTAGGAAAGCTAGTTTATTATCTGTCTCTAACTCCATAGTAAATTGTATGTTGGGGTTTATGGAGTTAAGATGGTTAAGAAAAGCAGGGACACTGTCTCTAGGTAGTATTGTGAAAGTGTCATCTACGTACCGTTTGTAGAACCGGGGAGTCACTGGTGCTGTGGCTAGTGCTTTCTCCTCAAAATCCTCCATGAAAATGTCAGCAACAATGGGGGATACAGGAGAGCCCATTGCTACGCCATCCACTTGCACGTAGAACTCCTCGTTCCATAACAGATAGCCAGATGTTAGGCATAATTCTAGTAGTTCTGCATATTCAATTGGCATGTTGTTATCTTAACATCTGGCTATCTGTTATAGAACGAGGAGTTCTACGTGCAAGTGGATGGCGTAGCAATGGGCTCTCCTGTATCCCCCATTGTTGCTGACATTTTCATGGAGGATTTTGAGGAGAAAGCACTAGCCACAGCACCAGTGACTCCCCGGTTCTACAAACGGTACGTAGATGACACTTTCACAATACTACCTAGAGACAGTGTCCCTGCTTTTCTTAACCATCTTAACTCCATAAACCCCAACATACAATTTACTATGGAGTTAGAGACAGATAATAAACTAGCTTTCCTAGACATTCTCATTATCAGGAATCCGAACCAAACCTTGAGCCATACAGTGTATCGTAAAGCAACCCATACAGACAGATACCTCAATGGTGACTCTCACCATCATCCTATACAGTTAGCTACCGTAGGGAAATCTTTGTTTCAGAGAGCCCGCGGCATCTGTGACAAACAACACCTGACGGCTGAGCTTCAGCACGTCAAACAAGTACTGCATAAAAACAAGTTGCAAGTACCACGCTTTCGTCACAGAAAACGCGACAAACCAGCCACAGTAGAGCGTCAACCTGCCATCCTACCTTATTTGAAGGGTGTCACTGACAAGATTGGAAACATTCTGAAGCGAGCGTCAATCAAAACTTACTTCAAGCCGCCGAAGAAGATCAACCAATTCTTACGACCTGTCAAGTGTAACATCCCCCTTCAAGCCGCAGGCGTCTACAAACTAGATTGTGACTGTGGGCTCTCCTACATCGGGCAAACAAAGAGAAGTATAGGGACCCGCGTTAAAGAGCATGTAGCTGACATGAAACATAGGCGCGATAACAAGTCTGCAGTGTGTGATCACGCCTTTGAGGGGCCCAACCATTACATTAGATTTGACAAACCCCAAATCCTTGCTAAGGAACGTAGATTTATTCCTAGAATGCTCCGCGAGGCTATCGAAATAAATAAATATCCTAATTTCAATAGAGATGATGGTTGGAAAATTCCACCAGCTTGGGACCCCATCATTCACAAGCTGAAGCCCCATACACACACTGCAAGATCTAATGATACGGTTAGTTCCTTTTGCAAATAAATTAATAAATATAAAAGACGGAGGTCGGCTTTCCTCTCCAAGTTTTATTTCGCCATTTCTTTCTTGGAGGGGCCTCCCAATTTTGTGAAATGGTGGTAGTTTCAGTAGATTCTCTCTCTTTAGCATTAATTAAATCACAAAATCAACTTAAACCAATTAAAAAGATAAATAAAATTGTAAAATATTAATTTCTGAACGTCTTAAAAAAAATTCATCGCTTGAGGGTAGGCTCACGAGTAGCTTCAGTCCCCCGTGACCACGGCAGCTGCAAAGGTGCCGAAACGTCGGAAAAATCAAAAATCAAACCAAATACCAACTAATTACCAAAGTACTTTCAATAAAACCGCGCTAGTATCCGTTAAAAAGTCTTTTATTTCATGGCTATATTTAACTCGGTTTTAAGAGTTTTGCGTCGTGAAACGTATAGAAAGGAACGCCCTTTAAGAGAAATGATGGAAATAATTATAAATATTTACTAGTGGCAACATTATTCTTCTCGAGCTCGAGAGAGCTTTGTCTACGGAAGTGAAAGCTTTTGTGAGTGTCTCTTTATCTTAGAACTTATTAAAAAATAAGTATCATGTTTAAACTAAATCATTTCGAATCATTTCAGATAATTTCGACGTTTATTGATGTTGAAATAAAAATATTATATTTTAAAACTCATATTTGTATTAAAAGTCATAAAAAGGTTGTAAAATTCTGAGAGCGAGTCCCACCACTGTGCTCAGCAATCTAGAGGGTCGAGACGACAAGTCTTCGTAGACAAGAGTCCCGTTTGCTCATGCTACGCGTGCACGAGTTGTTAAAAGAAAATCGTTAGTTTACTGAAGTAAAATATTTTATTAATCCAACTAAAGCACTTACACACTCCCGTATTTTTCTCTCAACTTAAGAAACCGTCTGAAACTCTGAATTAGCGGTCAACTAAAAAGCTTTCTAGGGCGTTTACTCAAAACATGAAGGATCAAAAGATTCGAAAGTACAACATCAATAAAACATCTCAAATAAAACTGGAAACACATAAAAATGGAGTTGATATCAGAAGCTTTGTAAGAGTTGTAAATCAATCTAGCCTCATAAAGACCTCATGAATTCTGAATGAGTTTTGTTTTGTGAGGCGTAATATTTTTGCGAAAACTCTTTTTACAGTTGCGGTCGACGTAAAATGGACCTAATGACGTAAGAGTTCAGACACGCTTTTTACTGACCCTTGAGAACATTTTCATTCCTGATTCATCATAATAATTTTTGCTGTATAATTTACACTCATTTTTTTGTGAATGATCGATTAATGGGGATTATGAGATGTCTTTGCATCATTTTAACTGCTCATTAATCTGTCTTCTCTGATAAGAGATTTTATGTCGTTGAGTTGGATTTTATAGCTATATCATATTGCGTTTCGGTGCTCATGCTAGAGGGACTCTTTTAGCGGATGCAACATCATCATCCTCTTTATAATCATCAACATCATCATCCTCTTCGTTATCATCACCATCATCATTTATTTTTAAATCGCCTTTATCATCGGCAGGGAAAATGGGGTCAGTATTGGCAACTTAATAGACACGGGCGACCTTAGAAAAAAACAAGCTACAAACAACAATTATATGTAATGAACCCTTTCACACTTCTAGAAACAAATTGCTCAATATAACGAAACGGCCGCTGTTGATTGTTCAATTAAAACACCCAGTTACACGATTGGTCAATTAGGAATTGCTATTTTGCATGATTGGTCAATTACAGAGTACCTTTTCACATTATTGGACTGTTCCACAAATTGATTGAATTGTTCAACTTCAAAACGTAATTTGATGAATATGTGTGTTACGAACAAATTACTTTTTTCTCTCTTATTTATGAAGAAAGCAATAATTTAATAAATAACAATGTATGTTGATAACAATTTATTTTGATTTATTCTGTCAGCGATAATGAAAACGTTATTTTTTTTCAGGTAAGCACAATTTGTTACTCTACAGTTTTTTCGGGTAAGTTATTACGGATTCGCAAAATTCAGTGAATGAACCTTTAATTTTTTGGCTTAATGATTTTTTTTTCGTACTTTGTCAAATCGTATTTCATTAAAACATAAATTATTAATGCTGTTGCTCTCTGCCAATTTTCATAAAGAAAGCAGGTATCTGTTATAGTCTCATGTAAGCACCAACTACTTCTACCTAACATTTTAGATTGATATAATTATCGTTTAAGTGTTATATTTTTTAAATCACGTATTTTAAAATGAAACTCAATATGTTTTCATCGCGAGCACAGAATATAATAGTACTACCGCGAGTAAAGCTCTCGAGCGGAAGTCAGAATATTAGTTTTTACAAACAGCCATCTGTTACCGAAATAGTTTACAATAAAACCCAGTTAAATTGTCTTGCACAATTTGTCTAGACGTTTTATTTTGCAGTGTGTGAGATTTTTATTTCGGTGGACAAACAATCAACCTCTGTTCATCGTGATTAACATCAATCTCTGTAGATAAACACTCACAGACCAAGTGACTCAGGATATAATTATTAAAATACTGGTCTCAAATGCCTTAAAATTTAAAAGACATTGTAGCAATTTTTGTGCGCTACGCATGGTGACTTTTGAAATTGTTGGTCCAAGTGAAAAGTGATAAAAGCCAGAAATTCAAAATTTTTGTGTCCCTACAAGAAACTAAAAAGATTTGATTTTAAGGAGAGTGGACAGGACGCTGAGTCTAGCATTAGCTTCTTTTAAGTTTTGGGTTCGTTAGGCCTCGTTTACGGAGGCGGGGCGTCGCGCGACGCGGGCGGCGTCGCGGCCCGCACTGAATTCAAACATGGCGTTGTATGAGTGTGTTTACGGAGAGGCGATTTTACTCGCGTTTGCTTGAAATGGGGTGGGGCCCGCGGCGGCGCAGGCGACGGCAATTCTCGATGAAGCGATGCCCGCGGCCGGCGGAACCTTCTGCCATCTCTCGCTAAACTAAAACTAAATTAGTCTAGTCGGTTTGATTGAGCGCCGCCCCCGCCTGCCGCAGCGGAGCCCGTCGCGTGCATCGCTACCCGTTTGAAGACCGCCACGCTGCCCGCGACGCGTCTCTATGAACAGCATTGTATAGTGCCATATGTTTGTGTTTACGCGTGCGATGCTAAGTGCCGCTTCACGCGCCGCCTCTACGTAAACAGAAGATACGCCCGACACGCCGCGAGAGGCCCCGTCGCCCGCGCCGCCTGACGCGTTTTCGTAAACGAGCACTTATCCGGTGAGGATAAAAAATCTTTGCGTTAGTCAACTGCAATCACAAAATGGTGATTCGCACCTACATGGCCAGGGCCGGCCACTAAACACAAACCAAACGACATAACTTATAGACAAAACATTAAGAGATAGTTTGTTGGAGCTTGCTATTGGCAAATTAGGGATTGCAGGAATGTAAAAAACGCGATATGTAAAGGGTTTTTTTTTGTGTGCCACCTCGCCAAGTTCATACATTTTTATTTTATACTTAAGAGCCGCGCTCTTGTCGGTGAAATCTTCTTTACTCCCCCCTAGACATTACCACCTCCTGGAGCTCCTGACGCGACATTTATAGTTTTCTTTTATTTGCTCCATATAGGTTCTTCAAGGCCTCCCTCAACAAGGTTCTCCCTCTCTTCCTCTTGCTTACAACTTTTTCGTCTATAGAGAAACTAGTAAAATTGTCATGTCGTTTTAGATGTCCTATCATCCTTTCTCTTCTGTTTTCAAGCGTCTTTATCGAAGTTCTCTTTTCACCTACTATTTCCAACACCTCCTCGTTTGTCCTTTTTTCTGTCCAGTTAATTATTTAAATTCTATACTAACACTAAACACTTCAAAGGCTTATAGTCTAACATAAATAATTTGTTATCAGAATTTTGAACCCTTCATGTGTCCAGGTCCATCCTTGGAAAATTCTGAGTTTACATGAGTAATCTTTGAAACCGCTAGCGCTTATCACCTAAACCAACTCACGGGACATTTAATTTATGAAGCTATTTTATTGTTACCTCTTACTATAGAAATACTCTGATCTTTGTTGTGAAATAGATTAGTCGTATCTTATTAAATGGTATCTTGACTTACACGAGTTTTGTCCAGATTTATCGACGTCAGCTGCTCTTTAACATAGTTCACTTGGTTGTAATGGCGGTATTCGCCTAATTGAAGTTTGACTTTCAGATTTACGAGATCGTTCCTTTGAACATTATTTTTTCACGTTTACGAGCAATTTATTGGTCTGCTTCTAAACGACTCGTCATAAATGTTTTTTTACCTTCATCATTATTGTTTTGACGTCCAACAAACTTTGTATAACTTGGACTTAGTAATTTTATTGACCTTTAAGAATGAAGTAATTTTGGTCGAATTATAAGCTCCTAATACATACAAAGGAAACACTATACTTCCTTCTGACGTGCTATTAGGCTGCATACGTTTAAATTCCGCAGCCATAGATAAATTTAAAAATAAAACTATCACGTGTCAAACGTTCCACAGATAATTAAGCACGGGATTACTGTTTATTAGCGTGTTAATAGCAGCGACAGTGGGAGTTATAACGAACAGCTGCGGTTGACACAAATTATATTGGAAACAATAGGAAAAGTCCGTCGGATTTCATGCCGTAATTGACCGAGCGTGAAGCGTCTCTGCTTCAGCTTGAAAAGAAAAACACTAATTTCAAAATATGTTCAAAATTAGAAGCGCCGCCGTATAACTACGAATAAATCCCTACTAGAGATCACTCTTAGTACTGTTTTTAAAACCTTGTGGTGATATCTAATAGATTCATTTTTAAACAACATACAATTTGAGCTACTTTTTGACGCACAAACGCGAGGTCTACAGCTCACTGAGCCATTAGTATAAGTATTGTTTCATCTAAAAGCTGAGAATAGACTCTGTCTTATGTTTTAAGTTTTGACACACTTATACATATACAGAGATGGAGAAGCTGCTCATAAACATTCACATGATATTAGCAGTGTGCAATTAATGCATCTCAACACAACATTTAAATGAAGAATTTTTGACAGTTCGCTAGGGAGCACTTTTAAATGTTATTGATAAACGTTTATCTTAAAAACAATCGAGCCAATAAATATCATTAGATACGGTCTTATCTGACAAACAGTGACTAACAACTGACCAACGCATAGAACAGTTATTTGCGTTCGCCAGTTGAAATAGATGTCTCTGGATCTGAACCCAGTGGGGGTATTCGGCCCGTCACCAAAGTCGACAAGTAACCGTGTCACTATCACGTGACTGGTGTTACGTTCAGATCAGTTGAAGTCACGTTTAGTCGGTGTTCTCTTACCTTTAAAAATCTTAAAAACAGAAACATAGGAACTGTACCACCGTACCTTCTTTCTCCATTTTTAAAATTTCCCACCTCTTGGTCTCACATTGTGGAACGTATTATCCAGATCTTGAATACTCGTCTAATTTGATTCCTATAAAGTTTTTTTTTTAACTTTAGTAACCTCCACATTTATCCCGAAGGTTTTTAAGAAAAAAGTTTGATAATTTAATACCTACGTCATAAAAATGTAAGACAATGTTCTGTTGACGCACGTTAGCTGAAATGTTATGCTATTCTCTCTAAATTCAGCATCGTCAAATTCGACACTGCAGCACCGCTGTCTGTCATGTGTCATATAACCATCACTGGTTAAACCACAAACTCTTTGGAATTTAGGATATTTTGCCTGACAGATTATCAGGCATTGCATACTACCATCGATATTGATCTTAGTTGGAGTACCTTACCTAACTCATGTAAGTAATATCAGGGTTCCCTAAAACTTAGAATACCGCAAAATCAAATCTCTTAATCTACTTTACTATTTTCTGTCACATAATACGCTGTTTATGTTAAAACTTACTTCAAATAGAAATAGTAACACTTTGATTCTAACTTAGAAGCAAAAGCACTAAACTTAAGAACCGCCTAAGTCTTTTCTTATCTACAACTCGACCAAGATAACTAGGCGAATGACAGCTACATGACGGCTAATTTTATGACACCGTTTTAATTTGGTCGTGTTGTAGTTAGAAAAAAGAGTTAGGCAATCCTTAAGTTTAGTGCAATCGGGCGTTAATGTCCTACACGGCACTGACCTTTTCTAACTAAAAGCATCCATCCTCTTGCTTTTTGTATTCTTTGAACTCCACAGAATACCAATTAAACCAGCTCTGCAATTTTTATTAGACTACCTCGTGCCATCTATACCCCTAAATAAGTTCCATCAACGTTGGTTGTGCGTTTTTTTTCTATTCCAACCAACAGATGGCCTGGCAAACGTCCAAAACTTATCGATCATCTGGCGCGGTGCCAAATTCTGAGTTACGAAATGGCAACAAATCGTAACGGCCCTAATATAATACAAACTGAAAACCTTTTGCATTGAAGGTTTCGATGTGGTGTAAGTTTCGAAAGTAGAATTCTATCATAGTGAAAGTAAGGACAAATTTTTTTTTTCGGATAATTTGAAACCATTTTGAGGATGCTTAGAAGTAAAGAATAAGAATGCTTAGTATACGGCATGAGAAAAAGGATAATGGTAGGTATACCTAAATGTTAGAAAATTTGTAAGTTTGTAAAAAAGTAAAAGTATTGTGTTTACGCAGTGTTTAATTTCCAGTTTATCATTTCAGTTGATCGGAATAGAAAAAAGGAAATATTAGCTAAAGATTAATAAATTATTTATCAAAACTAAAACCAATATTTACGGCACCCTGATTATCTAAAAAGAAACTATTTAGCGACCGGTTGCATTTGACATCCATTGCTACTTTTCTTTGGTATGTTTTTTTTTACCCCAAAGAAAAGTAGCAATGTATTACGTTCATCTGTGAACTGCGACCGGTCGCTAGGCGGTTTCTAATTAGATAATCAGCCCGCGGTTTATTCACAAACTGCTATCGATGCTAAATTCTCATATTCGGGTTAGTTTACTGTGCTATTATTTACCGTGTCAAATTGGTATGTATGTTATTACCGTGTTTCTCGTAAACCTGTCGTTGGTAGTCATTTAACGTTATATATTCTAAACATATCTCATAATAAGTATATCGTATATAGAGGACGGATGAGGTTGGAAAAAGGGTCACGTTCACGTTTTAAATAATAATTAACAAGTTCCGGACAACACATATTATAGAATACCGGAAACATATTATTTTTATGTTAACCATACAAACCTTCAACTTCTAACAGAATAAAGAATCGTCATCATCATCATCAGCCTATCATCGTCTACTGCTGAACATAGGCCTCTCTAAATGCACGCCACTGAGCACAATCCGCAGCTATAATCATCCAGTTTATGCCAGCCACCTTGCGAAGATCGTCGCTTCACCTTGTCTGAGTGCGTCACACACTACGTTTGCCCATACGCGGTCTCCACTCAAGAACTCGTCTGCCCCAGCGACCATCGGTTCTACGGCTAATATGGCCGGCCCACTACCACTTCAGATTGCTAATCCGGTGGGCTATGTCGATGACTTTAGTTCTCTGTCGGATCACCTCGTTCCGGACCCGATCTCCCAGAAAAACTCCGAGCATAGTTAGGGCGTATGGTAGAGTAGAAATGTTATTAAGATATACTGGATACCATGCATACAACCCCGGATGGCTGAGAAATCGCTTTTTTATTTGTATCTCACTGCAAAGCGACATCCCTAGACGCAATAGACGATTGTTTTCGATAATCAATCCAGTTAATGGGAAAAAGCAAAACACAATTGCGGTCTAGGGTTGCCACTATGCAGTTTATCATCAAAAGATTTTTCTTTTCCAAGTAATTGTGCTTTGAAAATTATTATAAAATATGAATACACGATTATTTTGAATTGCATGCAAATGCATGGTACCCTATCCACCATATTCTGCTTAAACTCTTTATTATGTTACACGTTGTATTTATTAAACAATTTATTTTAAATAAATTGTTTAAATAAAATACATTGTTTGTTTACACGTTGTATACCCACCCAGACCCTGTCTGTCATTACACCAAGCGGTCGTGATGTCGTGACAGGTTATGACTTTTTAATTAAAAAAGAAAAAAGAAAGGAGCTCTAAATAATTATACGTACAGCCAATAATTATCTATAAGGTACCTATAATGGCATATAGAAAGCTATATCATATCACAACAACATGACAATAATTTCTAATGCGTTACCAGCCCTGATTATATTAGCAAAACATAGTACGCTCTGAAAGACTCTAAGCAGATCTTGAAGCGAGGAAAAAATATTCAAAATGACAGAAAAATAATGGCCGTCATACAAAATTACAGAAAACCCAGCATACATAGCTCGATTACAGCTCACTCACTGACTGACTCACTCACTGATTGAAATAATTGCAACCGTGTAAAACATTAAAAACAAATAACACAGCCATAAATTACGAGTTTATTGGATGATAACGCCTGAATAAATGTGATTGATTTTTATTTCTTTTGTTTTGTTTTCCCAAATTGACGGTTTCAATCAAATTGAAATCCCAGTTTCCCAAACTTTGCACCACAGATTGATTAACAGGAAAGTTCTCGTGGTAAATAAATGACATATTTACAAAATAATCATGGGCAAGTTTTAATGTCGCCATTACCATGGGAAGAAGCAAAGCGATTATCTCGGTAATAAACAAGATTGTAGTAAGTTTGACGACCTCCGTGGTCGAGTGGTTCGCACGCCGGTTTACAAGGCGTCACCATCTCTTGAGGTCCCGGGTTCGATCCCCGGCTGGGTCAATGTAGAAAATGAACTTTTCAATATTGTCTCAGGTCTGGGTGTGTGTCATACCACCGTTGTTTCTGATTTCCATAACACAAGTGCTATAGCTACTTACTTTGGGATTGGAGCAATGTATGTGATGTTGTCAAATATTTATTATTATTTATTTATTTATTTATTAAATAGGGAATATGCATAAGTCACCGATTTTCATAAAATTTAGCTTGATCGCTGCAGACACCTGTAAAAACATGATGGAACAGAAAGAAAAATTAAAAAAATGAGTTATTTTAGTTTTATCACACGATGAAATCAGGGTAAAATAACGGTTTATTTTTTTCATTTTCGGATATAATGCACTTAACAGTCAGATAGAATATCCAATAAGAAATAATATTTTGTATGACACACATGTACTAAAACGCATTGGCTAATTCCATAATAAACGCGCCCGAAACACACCTGAAACGTGATAAGTGACATCACATATTTGTACAGAGCGTTTTCGGCGGGAGCTGATGCGTGCTAACTTCAAGTAACTATATTACGAGAAAAAAACGCAAGAGAAAAGTTTCAATATTACAGTTGATTTTCTCACGCATTATACTATTGATTTTGATAAAAAAAATTGATGCATATTCCCTATTATATTCTTTTCCAACACTGACATTTTTCGGGGCAAGGAACGAGTATCACCCAATTGGCTAGCTGCCATACCAGTTGTACAATCGAATGATATCCAGACGGTATTAATATTCGTTAGCACCTCAGGGTTGTCAATTGTCAATGTTGCCAAACAAAACGACATAAATTTTATAAATAATCGCCTCTGTGATGAGCTGTAAAAGGGAATTGTTGCCAGAATGCCAATTATCGAGGCATAAATGTGTTATCGGTCTGTTTGTTCTTGCTCTAATATTAGTTTGAGTACCTATAGGTACAGTTTCAGTCTGGATGATGGTTGGAATACGAAATGAAGTCTAGTCACAGAATGGTCTAGTTTAGCAAAACAATGACACTAAATATTCAATTTTATGAGTTAGGTATATTAGTTCTCTATTCAGGATAATTGGTAAAATCAACATTTTAACATACGGACCAGTATTGGGCATCATTTCTCTACGTGTTGATATACCAATATTCTAATAGTAATTACAGTTTAATAATGTGTCCACGAACATCCTGCCATACATCAAACTCGGCTAAGACGGATGGCCGTAACGCATAGCTGTCATATTAGTATTAAATAGTTAGTCACCATTTAATGAAGACGTATTAGTGGTTAATTAGCTTTGGTATGAAATACACCTGATCGGGATTAGTGAGACTTACTAGGTATAAAGTAACGTTTTAACATAATAATAAATGCGTATAGGTATGAAAGCAACCTTGTAGATCATAGTACTTTACGAGCTGGTAAAAAAATATATTTTCTTATTTGTAAACTGTATTATATTTTTTATTGCCACAATAGCAATTCCGAAATTTGCATAAAAAGTACTTTAACCTGAAATACTCATATACTTACAATCTCATCTGATATTTTGTGTTTTAGTACCTATACTTAACCATAGTTTTGTCAGTCAAAGTATCTTTATAGTACAAGCTTAGTTTTCGATTACAATTTAATAAGTAGGAACTTTATTATATTCAAAATTTTACTTATTTCATTAACATCCCAAATAGACGCAATAATGTTGTTACCTTTATAAAATTTCCTATTTCAATTTAACATCATTGTCTCTTTCATTGCAAAGATTTAATTACCTCAGTATCCGAAATGAATAACACAATATTCAAACTTCCACTTAATTGAATTAAATCGTCAAAATAATGAATTCCGAGCGTAGGGGTATTAAAATTTGTAAATCAAATATAGGTTCATTCAATGTGGGAACCCTATTCTTAACGCTTATATAACGTTGATTATTGAGGTGATTGGAAATAACTAATAGCTCTGCGTTTTGTTGGGATTGTGTTAATTTATAATAATGTTAATGTATGTAAATGCGTTGTATGCTCGTTTATTGGGTTTAGTTACGATAACACTTACTAAATTGAAGCAATGGTATTATGTAATTCTAATCTTCCTTATCAGTCATTTTAATCACACGACTAGAGCACAACGTTCCTTAGGCTGGCCCCAGACCTACCGGTTCCGTTTCTTTGCTTTGCTGTGCTACCTTGCTTGAAAGACCGCCGGCCAACCAGGGTAATTTTCAATCTATCGCATTTTGGGACTAGACCAAATTGGCAAGATAGCCATTAGCTTGGTTTTATCAAATATTATCGCCTGGATTGCGAAGTAGGAAGCTTTTAGGAGATGTGCCACCCTGAACATGGACTCCGATCGTTAAAAATAACTCGATCGCTTATTTATACAAGATGTTTGGTAAAGCCTTATAAAACTGAATATGGTAGATAGGGACCATAATAAAACTGAACAACTTTTACTATGGGACCAAATCTGAAATCGCGAAAAAAATGAACTGTTTCATACATTTTGATAATTTCGTTATTATTTTTTGTATAAAACAGCAGTTTTTTTTTAAAACGAAAACTAAAACTTCTCATCGCACCCCAAACGACGATATTTGATAACACCAAACTAATGGCTATCTTGCCAATGTGGTCAGGTCAAAATATGCGATAGATTGAAAATGAGCCTCTTGGCCGGCGGTCCATGGTAGAACAGCAAAGCAAAGAAACGGAACCGGTAGGTCTGGGGCCAGCCTTATAGATGGATACGAAGTGAGATGAGACCAATCCCATTCCATCGATCGATGTTCGTTAGCTTAGCTCAGTAATACAAACAAGCTCATTATAATTGTTGATGTAGTTAGCACTCTATTACAATTATCCGGAATTTCATAACTTTACTAATCAGTAAATTTATGAAGTTACTGATTACTGATCAATCGATCAGTTTCTACTTAGGTAGAATAAATATAATACAACGCATGATTATTAGCTGCAACATAGTAACAACAGTATGTATAGGATGGTCCACATTTGTGAAATTGAACGTGTGTAAAGCTTAGCGTATAATTGCTGGAATGAGGGACGTAAGAAAAAGTAGATAACCTACTTTTTGCCAAGGATAAAAAAGCTTCCCCTTTTTTATACTGGGGAGGATGCAGAAATACACTTACCTGAAAACGGCCATGATATTGACATGACAGATTTTTGAATTTCAAACATTAGGTTTTTTATTATCTCTATATCTTATGATATGCCTGTACCTTTCATTACATACGATCAGCTTGGAGTTTACTATAGTATTGTTCCAAATTATTTACCTCAACTGACCCACAAAGGTTGAACTTTTCTTTCCTACCTTAAAAGCATTAATGCTTTGGCAAATATCTACAATAGTTTACCAACTCCTGATGAACCGTTCTAGTTCCGTGATACTTGTGGAGGGAGGGGGGGTGATGGGGGGGTCAAACATTGAAGCCCTAATGCAAACAACGATATAGCAAGCAATAGCAAAAATGCTTTCACAGATCGTTCATTACAGAATGTTTGAACAAATAATGAGCAGGATTCGGAATCTGCCAAAACAATAATCTGCCCAAACCAGAATCTGTCCGAGTAAGGGTTTTGGTTCTCCAGCGCGTTGGCAAGAGTCGCGAATTACTGCAGACCGTCAAGAAAAGAAAAGTTGAATATCTTGGCCATGTCCTGCGACACGAGAAATACCAGCTTCTCCAGTTAATAATGATGGGCAAGATCGAAGGCAAACGACGCGCTGGAAAAGGGAAAAAATCGTGGTTGCGCAACATCAGGGAATGGACTAGTATAGCCAGCGTCGAAGAACTGTTTCGCTTGGCACAGGACAGGGAGAAGTTCTTTAAGCTGACGGCCAACCTCGAGTAATGGACAGGCACTTGAAGAAGAAGAAGAAGGGTTTTGGCTTTTATGGTAAATGGCTAAGGATAAATATAATTTTAGCAAGGATTACTTTTAAACATACCTTCATTTATGTAAAGCAAGTTTTTCACAGAAATACCCTGCTTTTTTAATTTAGATAAAAAAACTAACATAATTATAAACTTTTAGATTTTTGCATTCACAATGCTATTTTTATATTAAGATGAATAAATAATGAAAAAATATTAGAAAAAATCGGCTCACCCGTAGCAACTCAGACGGGATGACGGAACTCCCGTCTGAGTTGCTACGGGTGAGCCGATTTTTTCTAATATTTTTTCATTATTTATTCATCTTAACATAATTATCTTATAACATATTTATGATAAGCTTGTTTTTCTATAAATACCGTCACGTCAGGAAAAAGGCCATATTATTAAAATTCATACTTTTGTTTCCTATTTTAATTTCACAATTGAAGTTTCTAACTGGAAATGTAACATAATATTTCAACTAGCTTTATGCTAAGCTCAATAAAACAATCCTCACATAGTTTCTAGCCGGGCGATGCGAAATTCAATCTACATTGAATCATTTTCTCCGGATGTTTTGTTTGGAATGGTTAAAAATCTTTTGAGCTATTTTCAACAGTTCTCAGTTTATAAAGTGCTCTTCAGCTCACTGTCTGTACGTTATTTTTGTGATTTTTCAATTTCAGTATTTTTGATTCCAGCAAGAAATTAAAACGGGGTATTTACTTATTGACTATTTTAAAAATCAATCGCAATCGCTTTCGTTTGACAGATGAATGTGACACATTGCTACATTGCTTTGGTATTGGTTTTGATTTGTATCAAAAATAAGTATCAATGTGTCATATCCATCTGCCAAATGAAAGCGATTGCAATGAGACAATAAGTAGCCGCCCAGCAAGAAAGTCAAAATATCTCGAGGTACTTATTTATGAATTTTTCTTCTATCCAACGCTTCTATCGATGTTTTTGATGCGGTTGTTAAATTAAACAAGTTTAAAAAATTTGGCTACCTGATGAAAGATTTTATCCAAAAGTCAAAGGAAGCTGTTTATTTAACACCGCTGTTTACGCCAAAGGCAACCTGTTCCAAAACTTCAGCTATGTAGCAGCGAAAATTATTATGATAAAGGTCTATCTTGAGTCTAACTCAGTATAATCCCCCTGTAATATGCAATCTGCATCAGAGCTAAGTTAAATTGGGTAGCAGGCATCTTCGCTCCAATCTCACTCAATCGCTTGAGGGATATTGAGAAATATTCATATTATTTTTACGAAACAAATAGAAAAATACTATAAAATGTTCATCATCATCATAATCATATTAGCCGTTTGAAAAGCATGAGTTTATCAACGCGGCGGTATTTCTTCTAGTATCCAGTTAAACCTAATTAATTTGGTCTAATTGTAAAAGCTGATCTTTCGAAACATATTCGATTCGTACCTTGCTGAGTTTGTTTTTTCATTTCATGTCAGTAATTAAGTAAATTATTATTTACTTGATTTCTAAAATCAAAATAAAAAACGTAGTATTAGAAACATTTAATTAATTAATTGACTTTACATAATGGATCATGTTTCGTACCAGGTCAAGTCCGATTCAATCTAAAAAGTCCAATCATACGCAACCAAATGTAAGTATTTGACCCAATTTTCGGCAGACCCATTCAAAATCGGGTTATATTATATTCTACTCTTTTACCGCATTCACCCAGTTTATCAGTGTGGAAAATTCGATTCAATGACAATAGATGCTATCGCCTTTGTCACCAAGGGATCCACAAAACATGGAAAGAAACAGGCGATCGTTATTTTGAGCACGATTGTGCGGAATGCAAGGAAGACATTTTTACTGTTGCTGTTGAAAAACGAGCTACGGAAAATATTGTGGTGAAGGTTTTCCTTCTTTTGTACGGAGTTGCAACAATAAGGCCCATCTGCTTGTGAAAACCAGCGTGGTCTATTGAAACTCACGAAGTCACTGGTTGTAATTCAAACATAACCCCATTTTTAGGAGTATAGCATTTTTTACCTCTCCTACTTATGATATGGGCGGTGGTCACGATTAATATGGACCATGTTCACGTTTACGGCGAACACAGCCTCTCCATCCAACTGACCACCCAGCCTCTGTGGGCTTGATGGGGTGCCCCTGCAAGCGTCATACTTATAGTAGAGAGACACTAGCTAGACTATCTATGGTGGAGAAAAAGTCTATTGGGTAGGGCGCTCACAAGACCAACATAGTCTGCAGCATCTCACACTTTGCCAAGAGGCAGACCTACGGCACATGGAAAAACACGTCTTACAGTCAGCTTTTTTTAACACGTTTTTATTAGGTTGCTTTCGCGTTTGTTTGTTTGTTTGTGTGTTTCTCCACAAAGTTTGCGAACGATTTTATCCTAGCTTCCCGATAAGCTAGAGACTTGAAACTTTGAACATAGGTCAGAACTGGAAGGCAATGCAATATTATGGTGTCATTGAGCTGATCTGATGATGAAGCCGGAAGAAGGCCACAGGAACTCTATGATGAAACCATACAACCCCATCGTGTTTGGTCTCGTTAGCATCGTCTTGACGAGTACCTCAATGGGAGACGAGGTCCAGGGTCTGATGATGAAGCCAAAAGACCATGCCATAGGAACTCAATATTGATACGGTGCAACCCCATCAAATTTGGGCTTGTTTGAATCGTCTTGACGAGTTCTTTGTTGGGAAATAGTTTCCAGGGTCTGATGATGGAGCCGAAGGAAGGACACAGGAACTCTTAAATAAAACCATTAGTCTGTTTTTACTAGTCCGTTTTTTTTTTGCTGTCATTGTAGATGTAGAATATCAATATTCTAAATAAAGATCATTCTTTACTTAAATCGTCCCACCTTGCACTGATATCAATTTCTTGTAAAACTTAGGTATCATCTGTAGGTACATATCTAATTTTCCTTTGCCAATCTTCAAAATTATCATTAGGTACTATGAGTATGCAATACAAGAAGATACTTCAAAGTCTTCAAAGAAAGGAGAAATCTTGAAAATCCTTCTTCAAAACTTTTGAGAATATAGGTACATTCTCTTGGTTTGCAAATATTCATACCGCCCATTGATATATCCATCTGCTTTGCTATTTGGTAAACATATTGAGCTCTTTCTATAGGGCATTCCATCTCGATTCGAGCGAATATAAAATCTCGCGTGCACATATTTTTATAAATATTTTTCGTTTGGGAAGACCGCGTAGGCTCTCAACGATGATTCGGTGTGAGAGCTTGGAATAGGGTTGTCAGTTTTCTATAAGTGTTGAACTACTTATCTTTAATACTAGAGTCCGTTCAACGAAAGATTAGATTAAAATGGCGGTGCCACTTTGCCTGTTAAATTTACGTTTAGAGGTTTCTTGGAAACTGAACCTTAAAATAAGGCGCAAAATTAGTTCCATTTCCCACCGAGTCTCATCTTTCGTTGACCAAACTCTAAGCAAAAGAAAATCACCGATAATTGAAATTGCCAAATCAGCAAATATCTAAGAGCCAAATGGCTCTCAGTTAAAAGACCGAAAGAGGTTATTCTCCTAGAAGTAATTCTGAAATGACCCTCGAATCTTTATGTTCGCTACAAACACATAAAAATATAACAAAATCTTTTACATAATTATTCTGATACATAAACTTACATGCTTCGGAAGGTGCGAAATGCCGTAAAAGAAGTCCTTGTTAGCTAGAGTTGAATTTCAAAATAAATACAATTCAAATTACTTCTGTGTGTGGTGGCATAAAAGCCAATACCTTTTCTCTTTATGTGAATCTGTTTTTTAATTTAATTAAAAGACACAGAGATATTTTTCTGCTAGACTTTGTGTCGGCCAGCCCTTAACTTCAGTGCTCGGCTATGAATAAAATCGATATGAAGGAGAATCGTCTGCGCCCGCTCGTAAACACGGTTAGTGCCCTCAAACACTCAAATTCTTAACTGAGTACACTTACATAAAGTTCGGCCCTTTAACTTAGTCAATGTTGATTAGATCATTTGTACTTTCGCTTATCTCACTCACTTTCGACCTAAGTTTCGACTATTGAGGCTCATATTAATTAAATTGTTATTATTATCCTCTGTGATTTGGTTTAATTTAGCATTTCGTCATCCTTCAGCTCCTCTTTGATGAGCCCAGCCCCTGATTTTGTAACTTGGTTGCAATTAACTCCGACAGAAACCGCAGTTACATTGCTGCTTTAGTAAGAACCAATATGACAACTATGTTACTTAAATGCGGTATCTTAAATAACTGCGGTTTCAATCGATTTCAATCGAGAATTGTTAGCAACAGAGTTACGTAATCAGGGGGGCTGAATTCAAGAAAACTATATTTCTCTTTAAACTTATTTTTTTCCATTTCAGGATAAAGAATAGTCAGTAATGTTCCCTTTTATAATGACCCACAAAAGTTTTCTTTGAATTTAACTCGATAAACAAACATATAAAAAAAACAGGCACTGACACTTACCTTTTTGTGAAATCCAAAGAAATCAGGCACCTTGTTGTAAAAGCAATTGACTTTCGACTTTCTAACGTTACCTATATCTCTATGTAAACGTTGTTATTTGTTAAACTCCTGCTGATATGTTTCTTGCACACGTTCTTCTTGTCATTATGTCCTAAATGGAACTGAATTTTTATAGCAATGTTGTATAGAGTTTTCCATATAATTTTGAATAAGATCACAATGTGAATTCCAAGATTATCTTACTGAAAGTCATGTAATATATAATCCAGGCATTATTATAAATATGTAAGCTCTGGAGAAAGTTCTATCTTCAAAGACAGAACTCTACGGAAGTGCCTTTGAAATTCCAACTTGATTCATTATAAGTAATGTAACAATGAATAATTATTGAGCTTTGATCTATTGAGAAAAAATTGAGTCGATTCTGTTATGACTTTCATTTTCATATTTAAATGTAGGTCTAAATTTTGATAATTTAATCTTGAAGCAGCCGGAAAAGGGCGAATTGGATGGGGAACCTTTTCAAGCTTAATAACTACGGAATAGACTATATAGTTAGAAGTAACCATGTAGGAAATCATATCGGGGACTTCTTTCGAGGGTGGTTTTAGTTAACTAAACTATTTAACTCCATTAATAGTCGAGTAGATAACACAGATGTGCTTTTCATGATTCAAGACATCATATTAGTGAACAGTGTTAACAGATCTCAGGAGGAAAAACTAATTGCTAATTTGTTGCTTTTTTAAGATTCTAGCAAATATTTTTCACTAAACGAAAAATCCAGATGCAAATGAAAGCGTACTACATAACACTGCAACGACCACTTCTAATTATTGATACCTATTTTATTATGAAACATATCATGTTAATTATACTAGAGTAAGATAAAAACAACCTTCGTTTCTCTTGCTAATATAAACCATCATAGCCTCTTTGAATGCTTTTCCTCAAATGTTTTGTTTGCTTAGAGAAAAAAAGCTTGAAACGGCGCAAAACTCATTAACCTCCAGCCTCTTGAGTAGAAATATTACGCTAACCAGCCTCCCCGGCATTGTTGCTGTTTTTTAGGGTTCCGTAGCCTAAATGGCAAAAAACGGAACCCTTATAGATTCGTCATGTCTGTCTGTCTGTCTGTCCGTCCGTATGTCACAGCCACTTTATTCCGAAAGTATTAAGATTACACAGTTGAAACTTGGTAGGTAGATTTATTCTGTTAAGCGCTTAACGAATTTAACACAAAAATAATAATAATAAAAGATTAAGGGGGGGCTACCCATACATGGAACGGAAACAGAAAAAAAAATTTTTGTTTAAACCAATACGTGTGGGGTATCTATAGATAGGTCTTTAAAAATGACATTGAGGTTTCTAAGATGATTTTTTTTCAAAGTGAACCGTTTGAAAGATAAACACTGCCAAAGTGGTAAAATGTGTGTCCTCCCCCCTCTAACTTTTGAAATAAGAAAGTGAAAAATCCAAAAAAAATATATGCTGTAGATCTTAATAAACACTTTCAACGAAAACTGGTTTGAACTAGACATAATAATTAGTTATTGAGATATAGCACATTTTCCAAAACCACAAATATTACTCTGTCATTCATACCAACACTGTGAAAAACAAAGTTATTTTTGCAGACGAAAAATAATAGTGGTATTAAATATCGTATGGTATAAGGTAACTACGGAACCTTACGACGCGTGGCCCGACACGCACTTGGCCGGTTTTTTTAAGTTCTCGAGTGTTAGTTGCGGCTGCAGTTTTAAATAGGTTAACTGCAACTACTTTGTCTGCTGATATTGCTTTAAATGTACCATTTGAAACTTTTAACGAGTTACTTGGTTTTGAGGTTTATTGGTTGTGTTGTTGAACTTAAAGTATGAAAAACTGATGGTAGTGCGGTTAGCGGTTCGTTTATCTTGTCATCAGCAAATTATGAGGGTTTTCTTAAGTTAAACCTTGGTATGCTAAACGAAATCACTATTGAATTCAGCTTGTTTACGTCTTGTTTTGGTACTGACCGAAACAATCTCTCTATATATCCCTCCCAAATCCTACTAATATTATAAATGTGAAAGTTTGTGGGTTTGGATGTTTGTTCCTCAATCACGCAAAAACTACTGAACGGATTAGGTTGAAATCTAGCACACCAATAGTAGATAGCCTGGATTAAAACATAGGATACTTTTTATCCCGACATTCCTACGGGAACGGGAACCACGCGGGTTAAACCGCGGGCGGCTGCTAGTAATATGATAAATTCTCAACTTACTTATGTCTCTATCTCTTTATACCCAGCACCCAGACAATAAATTTTAAACATAATTCTAACCTCACTTGTTTTACAACCAAAGCAAAACATTAACAATATGCTCCAACATATTAAAGTTAATAACTTTTAGTTATTTCACACGAAAACAACAACAAAATCCAACTTGAATTTTACACCCCTAAAAGTAACTGCTTATTTAATGTTGCATTAAATGTGATAGCTGTTATAACGACTTCCATCTTGAGGGTGGATACAGCAAACACCTTGGATAAAACATGAATAGCCAATTTAACAAGACCCCTTGTATTCCATATCAAGCTGCTTAATATCGCAACTTGAGTGACCAAAGATGGTTCAAGTTGTATTGGTAATTGTATTATTTTGTATAAAGTAATGAACTAATTTGTCTTTGTTGTATGTAATGGACTCAAATCTGCCCGGTGCCAAATGGCCCCTGTATAATGTGCAAAGAACATTTTGTGTGATGGAAAATTTAGCAGATCTTTTGGAATTCATCATTTTATGTTATACGTATGGGCAAACGTTTGTTGGAGTTCTACATAAGTACCAAAATAATCACCAATCAACGAAGTCAATAATGTTTCAGATACCTACATGCTAGAAGCCGATTAAAACAAAAATTATTAAATAATGGCTACTTTTTAGAAAGTAGTAAGTACCTACTTATTTTTTATTTATATTAGGTCTTTACCTATGAAATTGCCGTTTTGTTTGAAAAAAGTTTAAGTATTTTTTTTTCGAACTTATTTATTTCTTTTATTCAAAGTAATCACCCCTGCAATCAATGCATCTTTGCCAACGCTGTGGCAGTTTATGGATGCCCTTCTTGAAAAAATCAGCTGGACGGGAGACAACAAACTCTTCAAAGGCGTTTTGTACTGCCTCTCGGGAATTGAATTTTTTTCCCGCTAAAAAGTTGTCCAAATTTTGGAAAAAGTAATAGTCCGTAGGCGCAAGATCTGGTGAGTATGGCGGATGAGGGAGAGCTTCCAAACCCAACTCATGCAGCTTAGAGACGGTCTGTTGTGCAGTATGGGGTCTCGCGTTGTCGTGAAGTAGCAGTGGGGCACCCATCTATCAAGCTTTTTTATCTTGCCAATCTGTCGCAAATGGACCAATATTGTTTTGATGCTAACATCAAAAGCTGCTGCCAGCTCAGCTGTAGATTGCGATTCATCTGCTTCCACAATCGCCTTTAATTCATCATTGTTGACCAAAGTTTCCGGACGACCACGAGGTTCATTTTTCAAGTCAAAATTCCTAGAACGGAACCGAGCAAACCAATAACGGGTTGTACGTTCGTTTGTACAGTTCTCTCCGTAAACGTCGTTGATGTTACGTGTCGTTTGTGCCGCGTTGGTGCCACGACGGAACTCATATTCCATAATTACACGAAATTACGAAGTATCCATTATGAGAAAAAATGTTGAAATGTAATGAAAATACGGTTTAGGACACTTTCGTCAGATTCCTTTTTCGTCAGATCAATCAATAAACAAAAGACTGATTTTGTAAATAGAATGTCATATTTTTAAAACAAAATTAATTTGAATTTAGAATTCATAGCCAATCAAAACTTTTTTTTGTTTGAAAAAGTCTGTACTGCAATACGGCAATTTCATAGGTGAAGACCTATTACATGAAAGGGGTTGCATAGCTGATCATTGGTGTGGGATTTCTAAAAGGTAAGCCGATGGGAATCGGCTTGTATGGACCCTTCGCCACTGGTTAACAGGTATACATTATGAGTAAGTATACTTCAAAGTCCAGAACTGTCAGATTTCATAAACAGAGTATCGAGATTTTGTCCGTCCATATTGACATGAATTTCATTTGCCCGTTCGACATCTGTAATTTAAACATCAAATGTTGTTTTATTCGTTTTTTAAGCACTTAACAACATAGTTAAGAACTGTATATCGACACATGTCGTTACTTTGAAGTGTTGAAAGATCGAAATTTACGTCCTAAGGATGGTGTTTTACGACGACCATCAAACGCCTTCTATCGGCACTGTGACAATATGTTATGACCAGTATAAAATATGAAGTAAACAGTCATATTTCGTTCGGACAGTCGACATCTCACTGAGGATTCAACATTGTCGGACGCATTGCGTAATGTTTGCTCAGACTTTGTTACTTTGATTGCTGAGTACGTGGTAACTATGTTGTAATAATCTTAACGACATCAGAACCATATATTTTAATATAATAATAATTATATAAAAAATATCTTGAGGAAAAAGGGATCTAAAGCTACATGTGGCGTGTGCGCACCGCGTATAACCATTTCTTCAAACTACTGAAGCTGATAATTATAACAATCCACACACAACCTTCGAACCCAGCGTATTCGCTTCTGCCTCTGTCTAGATTCATGAGTGAGAACTACTGAGCGATGTCCGTGTAACTAACTACCTTACCCCCTGAGTTACTGAAATGGACTAGTTAGAGTATTTATTTATTTTAAGAATACGATTGGCGAACTTATTTAACAGTTCTGAAATTCTTTGGATATAAGACAGCCTGAAGTTTTTCTATGACTTTCAACCTAATAGGCATCTAAGTCAAAATAAAAATCTTTATTAAAATTAACTTCGAAATAATGTGCTTTGAATACCACTTGGAATATTTACTTCTTCGTAAAAAAAAATAACAGCGAAACAGACTCATGACAGAATCTGTTTCGTACCGTACCGTTTCAATGCTTCAAAGAGTGTGGCATTCGTAAAAGGATGTATTCAAAAACGCGTATGGTGTCGTAACCCCTTTACGTTAAAGAGCTTTAAGACCTCTGTGCCGTTTATTACGGCAAAAAAGTACGGTATTTCTATTTGTACGAGATTAGGCGTAACTATTCCGACCTTTTCTGTTTTATCTTTCTGCCTTTTCATCATGTTGAAGTTAATACTTTTTGTTATTTTTCAAGGTTAAAGAATCTTGAAAAACACAATAATTTTAATTTTCAAATTCTAAAAACAAACATACATAAATATTTGTGAATCGATTCAATTTTTCTAGCAAACAAAGCAGACACTTATTTCTCTTTTCTTAATCCTTTAACAGATTATTAAATTGACCTGAAATGCTTGAGTATCAAAAGTTTTGTTGAAATATCAACCTTATCATAAAGCTTTTGGAGGTAATTGTTAACATTTAGCTTTAATTGTGACAGTATGTCGAACATACCGTTTTGTACTGACGCAATTTAAGACTTTGTTTACATCATGTGTAAATATTTACAATTCGTAAAGTCTTCAATGTACTTAATGTGTTAAAAGGGAGATCGTTTTGTTGAAATAATTTACCTTTACTCTTTATGATCACTATAAGAATGGCATCAAGGGCCTGTTTCACAATCAAAAAGTAAGTTCTGAGTATTTTACTTGACAGATAATTTGACAGTTCTTTGTGATATTACAAAAAATGTCAAATCATCTGTCAAGTAAGCTACTCAGAACTTCCTTTACATAGTGAAACAGGCAGTAAGAATTTCAATTAATGTCGACTTTCTAAAGGGAGTTGATTCAAATACAAAATATTTAAATATACTTATACTATTATGTATTCTGTGATACTGGGATATTATTAGTTCCCATACATTTTCATCTTCCCATTGAAGGATGTGTTCAGTTCATTAAACTGGATAAGTTTCTGTAAAAAAACATAGGGCCAAATATGTAAAAAAATGTTGTGAGTACCCATACAAATCAAAGAGATTACGTGACCAGTTGTATGGGATAACCAAAATTTTGTGGCGTTTACAAAACACGTTTCTTGGAGAAAGTTCAGTTTTATAAACTGAACACTTCCTTAATGTTTAAATGGTAACTAAAAAATAACCTTTGAAAAACTAAATTTTGATGAACCTCTTATCCTAAAGTCTACGTAACACCTAATAGCAATTTCCGCCTAATAAGAAATATAAATTTTCAGATTCACCAATAGTTGACTTCGCCTTAAGAACATCCAAACAATGTTTGCTTCATTTTAGTCCCTAACTATAAACAAATACAGTCCGTATTAGGTTACATAAACACAAACATCGACTTCGTGATAAAATAAGCTTTTGTTATATCCCTTTACTAAATCATATATTGTTCGTTATTTTAGTTTAGCGGATCTTCGGAAAAATGCAATAGCTGCTTAACTTCATGTTCGCGTGTGATGTGTGATGGAATTGAATTAAAAGTATTGTTTATTATAGGTTTTATTTTTAACCGACTTCATCAAAAAGAGGAGGTTCTCAGTTCGATTGTATACTTTTTTTATCGTTGTTCGCCCATAATTATCTTCGTCATTTATGGACCGATTTTGATGATTCTTTTTTTGTTCGATTGAGTTTTTTTTTTTTCAAATCGGTTTAGTAGTTTTCAAGTTATCCTGAAAATACTATGATTTTGCATTAACTACCTTGACGACTTTGTTATTTATGTATTATAACCGAAATGGATGAAGTTTTTGTGTTGGAAAAGGGATACCTTTAGTGTATTCTTTTTAACCGACTCAAAAAAATAAGGTTCTTAGTTTGACCTGCATGTATGTATGTTTTTTCGCGATTATCTCACGTTTTGCTGAGCTGATTTTTCTACCTAATAATATATCTACACTACCTAATACAGAAGGACCTTACACTAAAAATAAAAAAATAAAAATTTGTTTAAAAACAAAAAACCGACTTCAAAAACCTGCCTCTAAAAAGCAAGAAATAATATTCAAAAAAACTAATAATTTTAACTTTGGGACATCTTTTACTTACTTTGGGATGTACTTATATGAATTTCAAGACAAACAACAATTGATTGTTTATCAGAAAAAATATTAAAAACTATTTAATTTTATTACTACTATTTTTAATAAGTTTTAAAATTTATTTTTATATCACACATTTTAGTAGCAAATTATACAGTTTTGAAATGTGCCTATTGAGGCCTTTCATTTGATGCCCATATTGTAATAGGTATATGAAGAAAAAAAACCTTTTTTTTTACATTTGAAAATGGCGTCGTCCAACCATATTGACTTTTTCTAAGAAAAATATTGGCGATGTCACTTGGAATGATGTAAGGATTCTAACGATAGCAATACATCCAAATCAGTTGAAACATTTAGAAATAATGTTGGAATAAAGAAACTCACATACCCACAAACATACAAGAACCCTGAACACATATAAACTCTTTTTTTTTGGGCAGTCGTGTAAAACTCCTTTTTGGGCAGTCGTGTAAAAAAGAAAAACTGGGACTTCTTTAAAAATCAATTGACGATGTAGCAATAAGTTTGCAAGCATTGCGACATCTTTTAAACTTTCAGCTTGTTTCGTTTATGAAGCCATTGCCCAACAAGCAAAAACGTCGTATAAGTGCTGACTTGTACGACTTTAAGTCGGATAGCAGTCTCATAATAGTAATGAGATGGCTGCTAGGTCCTATAGACGTCTTTAATTTAACTTTTTAGTCGTGCGACAAATATGTCATTTTAAACTGGTCATAGCAACGTCGGCACGACTAAACTATACGACGTTATTTTAAAGTTTTAGCTAAAACGTCTGTACGACTTGTAGTCGCATTTGAGTCAAGGTTCGACCGTTAAATGACGTTCAACAAAATGGCGGCTTTACTTGGTCTTCAAATAACCTTAAAATGACTTTTTGTCTTTAAAACGTCGTATAGAGATTAGTGTGCGACAAAATTAACATGGCTGACATTTTTAGAATTAAGTATAATTTTATTAATTCAAATTTTATGTTTCAAACGCTAAATTATGAAGGGGCATGAAAATATGAATAGTATTTACATAGGTATATTATCATAAAATTTTAATTCCCAGACGAACTAAACCGTATGAGAGACAGACACAGTTAGCAAGATATGAAAGTTTAATTAATACTCACCATTTATATCCTTGTAATTGATTTTATTTTGCACTCAGATCTCGAAACATAACCACAAACACGAGTCACTGACGAACATTAAAAATCAGTCGTACAAGTGTTGTTACTTGACTCATATACAACGTTTTCGTCATTGAAAAACGTCTTTATGACCACAATATAACGAAAGAGTCGTTGTAAAGTTTTGATGCGACTACTGTACGATGAAAGTGGTAATCTTGTGACTTTTGTATGACCATTAAACAACAATGTAGGTCGTATAAATGGGGCCCTTTTCGCGTCGAGTAAACGTTATTATAACGTTAGTGTGACCTAACTTTTGCGACCAGTGGTAATAAGATAACGTTTGTACGACCATTGTACGACGTAAAATTGTTAGTTGGGTGACTTTTGTCATTCAGAAGGTCGAAGGGTCGAAACACTCTCAGTAATTGAAACGAACTTTCTAATATTTCACTTCAAACCATAACTTTGTTAATCAACCTTAAGTGTACTGCTCATTGGCCGTTAAAACGCCGTAACCGTTGTTTCATCCCGCGCGCCGCTCCCGCACTTTACGTCGCGTACGTTCCTTCTAATGGGCGTTTTTAAACGTGCAGTAATCGTAAAACGTTTCGCGTGTAACCGTCCGTCGCGGGAGTGTCGCCGTAAATTGAAGCGTATACCACTGCGCGTGTGATGGGGTCTTTACCAATTAAGCATTGGTTTTTCTGTGTCTTGGCCTTGTAAGATAATTTATGGGGATGAAACTTTTGAATATTTCCAAATATTTACAATTACATAATAATCTGAAGTTCGACACATTTGTTATGTCGTCGCTTCTCTACGCTTGAAATATACTATCCCCCCTAACCCAAAATTCTAAGATATATTGCCAGTACACTTGTTTGTCAACAATGATGTCCTTATCAGTCCTATGAGTTTGATTTATAAGTTGTGTGTTCGGTTTGGTTAACTTTTCCGGCCTGCAATGTAACATATTTCCATAATAACAAAGATATTCCAGCCACTTCAGTAGTTCCGCATAAAATAAATTATTTTTATGTAATGGAAGTGTTATTCAAAATTATTCATTGTTTGCTTACTGAAAACATCGCTTTGTAACATTATTGTGACAATGGGACAGTTGAAAGCCTCACTGAGTGCCACATCTCAAGTATCTAGTCATAATGCACTCTTACTGTAAGCCTTCAAAAAAACTTCCATTATCCCTTTGAGAATAGACTATAAGGGAAACAAAGGGTGATAGTTTTAAAACAACACTCGCCTCAAGGGCTATAAGACTGACGCGCGGCGAAAGGGTTAAGAATATTGCGAGTGAAGAAATGGTTTGTCAGTTACATGACATTTTGTTCGCTCTTTTACGAATAAGTGCGCCCTTATTAACGGCTTTTGACATTCTCGGCATACATAAGTATACCTTGTTGGTCCGAATTTTCGTATCAAGGCCAGTATACTCGAAAAACTCTGTTTATGTCTTTTCCTCTTTGTGTGAAGAGACTGAAGAGTCAATAAAATAATCTCACTTATCAATTTTTTTTGTTTTTGTTGTTATTTTGAGCATAAAGTCACTTGTTGAAAAGGTGACCGTTAAATATTTTTCTATTTCGTCATTACTTACCTATTTTTCTTAATTAACTTAAGGGAGTGCTCTACTAATGAAAATAATCATTTTGCCAAAGAAACATGGTTCGAAAAACGACAAAAATTTTGGACTTTCCCATACAAATACAATGTTTTAGCTGTCTAGTTAGTATGGGAGGACCACAATTTTTTGTCGTTTTTTGACCCATGTTTCTTGGGCAAAAATGTTTAGTTTCATTGGTACAACACACCCTTAAGTTAATTAAAACGACCACAAAATGACGGTGTATACATCGTGAAATTTTTATAATTTGATTGCCGCAGTGGTGTGGCTCCAATAATGATTACTTACAAGCAACTTTTACAATGGGGCCAAGTCTGATATAGCGAAAAAAATCTGCTGTTCCATAATCCATACATTAAGGTCGAGTAGGTATTGCTCTTTTGTATGGAACAGCAAATTTATTTTTCGCGATATCAAAGTTGGCCCCATCTTAAAAGTGGTTCCACTCATGATTTGTAATCATGAGTGGAACCACCCCACTGCGGGAACCAAATGATTAAAATTTCAGCGTGTATTATTATCTGCTCAAAATAAAGAATATTTGATTGTTTACCGTTTTCAAAATAGGTTAATTTCGACAATGCGTTGGTATATTACATATCATAATTTATGTGTTATCCTACGCAGTTACAAAAAATAATAAACAAAAAATTAAAGACAACAATTTTCACTTGATTTCTGATGCCCCTGGGGCAATGTATTTAAGTTGCAGAAAACTTCCGGAAAAATAACTTTTATGTAAAATATAATTTATCTAGGGTGGCAGAAATTTTATCAATGCATACCCATCATCAAAACCTGAAGCATAGTTAGTTCGACAGGTAGTTGATAGTCAATTGTTTCTAAACAATGTAAGTTCGAGAATAGTTCGGCATTCTTACCGAACTTCCATCTAAGATAGTAGGTAACTCGATAGTTGTGTTATGTAAATAACTTAAGTAACTTATGCTGAAGAGGTACTTGTACTACTTATTTACCTTTAGGTTTTCGAATCTGGTATACCAAAGGCACAGACAAAGGTAATGACATAGATGGACTAAAAATTAAACCAGATTATTTCTGATATTTCATATTAAAAATGACAATATAACTTAATTTTTTGAATTTTTAGATTTTAGGGATTCACAATGCTATTTTAAAATTAAGATAATTATTAATTAAGAAAATTATATAGCTGGCAGCTATGTTGCATTCGAATATTGAAGGTGCATGATTCTTCACATTGATGAAATAACGCTGGCTTACAGCGGAAACGTAAAAAGTACTAGAAAATTTCGCCCCTCCCACTAGCGACTCGGTAGCATAATTAGTCAGTGCATTGGGCGGGAATCCCAAGGGTGCGGGTTCGAATCCCATTTGAGCTGCTTTGGGCGAGTCGATTTTTTCTAGTATTTTTTCAATTAAAATAGTTATCTTAATACTATACTTAATTTAAAAAAAAAACTGTTGACATGGTTTTGGCTAGCCAGATATTACATCTACTTACCCACTATTTATGTAAATAATTAATTTCATTAGGTACGAAAAACACTAAAGTAGGTGCTATTATACTTTATTCTGTTAACATTTTATTAAATAAATATTTGACAACATCACATACATTGCTCCAATCCCAAAGTAAGTAGCTATAGCACTTGTGTTATGGAAATCAGAAACAACGGTGGTATGACACATACCCAGACCTGAGACAATATTGAAAAGTTCATTTTCTACATTGACCCAGCCGGGGATCGAACCCGGGACCTCAAGAGATAGTGACGCCTTGTAAACCGGCGTGCGAACCACTCGACCACGGAGGTCGTCAAACCTGCGGTTTATTACGCCCATTACATAACCTAACACACTTAATTTACCATAAAGTAATCGTGCCAAAAATCGATTGCGTGTAATTTCATACAATATAGTTCCCGTAACAAAATAAGGAAGCAATGAAAACCACCTATAATACGAGTAAATCACTCGCTTGTGCTAACATTTTCATTTCGCGGTACGGTACGTGGTCGCCATTTTGATTTACGATAAGCCTACGCCATCTTGTAAAGACGCCGACGATAATATATTCCGATAAAACCAACCAGTTGTAGTGATTTCTGAAGAAGATAAAAGTGTTACTTAACTTTAGTACCTATATTCTTTTATTACTCTTAAGTAGGTATTTGTGTAAAATAAATTCCTTTCAGTAATTTAAAAGTTATCGCGAAAAGTTAAAGCGAGGACTACAGGTTACAGGTGCGAGGACTATTATGCGGGCTCAAACCATTGTCGAGCAGTGAAATAAAAAGTAGCCTATGTCCTTCCCCAGGGTCCCGTGTATCTCCGTACCAAATTTCATTAAAATCGGTTCAGTAGTTTAGGCGTGAAAGCGTAACAGACAGAGTTACTGTCGCAGTTACAGCTCGCGCAACATAACTTGAACCAAACCATAGACAAAGAAGCTTGCGCAGTAGCAATTTTCAGTACAAAAATTGTAGTGCGCAGGTCACGTGGTACTAAAAATTGGGTCAAGTTATGTTGCGCGAGCTGTACTTATAATATTATTAGGTACTTATTTACCTAAGGGATTATTCAATCATTTAGTTTGTTTACTATCTTTTTTAATTAACTGTTTATGCTTTAGGTATGCTCTTTTAAACTTGAGTTACCACTAACCACTTCTTAGCCCATATTATATTCCAATTACGTTAACATAAAAAAACATTAGTGTGAAAAAAAATACTGATGCATATTTTTCCGTTCTTTCAGGTAAGCCAACTGACAGATTTTCCCTCCAAAATGTGAGCTTAAACGTCGTTTCAAAATCGTTAGAGCTTTCCAGTTACCGGAGTACCGGACGTAAAAAAAGGTGAGACGTCACATTTTATGCTGACTTGCAGTCCTTTCTCATTGCATTACAGGAGCTTTGAAGTCGTGATATTAAAAAAAATGGATGCTAAAATTATATTCTTATGCAAGAACGGACCAATAAAATACATACACACTACTTTTTCAAACTAAAAATACTAATCATTAATTTTATAATACAATGTATAAAATAGATTGTAATAAAAGTCTTTAATTCATTGTATTAATTATTACGAGCACAATCTTCATCTACCTGTTAATTATTTAGTTTTCCAGTTTTAGTTCCTGGCGATAAGGCTTATATTATATTATTTTACCTGGAAACAGTAAAATACTTAAGTGCTTAGCGGCTAGATTATGGAGTATTAAAGTGCATGAACCAGGTCGTAGTGTTAGAAGCTGAAGTTTATTGCCAAAGTGTGACCCCACACTGCGTTTGCAACTTTTATAATGTTTTGAGATCTTTCGCTAAGTAATTGTATAGCGTGATTTTTTGAACACTTGACAAATGTAATGTGTTTTAGTTAGACCGTCAAACTGAACAACTTCGTCTATCGGACCAAGTTAATCAGACAAAAAAATAATCATTGTTCCATAGAAAACATCAATATCTACTCGACCAAAATGTATCGAAGAGCCTACGAACATTTGTTCGTAGCGAATAGCCGAACAGCTGATAATTGTTCAGTTTGACGATAGACCGTCCACAAAAGTCGACTGTTTTCGATTTCACCCTGTAGAAGAATGCAATAATCGACGACATCGAAGTCTCAAAGTTTTAAAATTGTACACATCGGAATGCACAATTTCAATCATAATTTGTTTAGACTCATGTGACGTAATATTGACAGCTCTGCTTACAGCGCTCCAGGTGACAGCAAACTGTAATAAATTTCTAGGCCGTTAATTGAACGACTGATTAAGCTACACCGTTATTTTGTAGTAGTTTTAATCCCTCAAGGTGAGTGTTCAAAACACAAACACTTTTGCCCTTGCCAAAGAAACATGATGGGTGGAAAACTGACAAAAAATGTTGGTCCTCCCATACTATATAACTAGATAGCTAAAACATTGTATAATTAATTACATTAAAATAGTTTTTCGACCCCTGTTTCGTTGGCAAAACCGATTAGTTTCATTTATAGACAGTATTCACCTTAAGTGATTAATATGACAAAAAAATTACGATGTAGGTCTGTACCTACTCCGTTATTTTTTAGTTATTTTACATGGCAGTCATAATTATACAGGCAGTGTCAGACCAAGTTCAGTACTGTAGCAGAACTAGCAGATCCTAGCACAACAAATATGAAAACAAGATGGAATTTTCCGAATAGAGGCGGAGCGGCACTTCTATCTAAAATACACATACTTACTTTATATTTTGCACCGAGACTTTTGGAGAGGCAAGATCGCTGCCACTGTGCAAAGTGGTCGACAATTTGTTGCAGTAATAAGTTTCCTAAATGTAATAGAAATTTCGGGAGTACGAATGCACGTCACTTCCTATCACCGTCAGAGGAGGAACAAGTCAAATTCGTTTACCTCCAGCTGACGGCTGTCTCCGTTTCCAGAACAGATATCTAGTGGCATCAAAGTAATTTCATTCATGACGCGACGATTTCACGGAAAATTCAACGTTATCTTTATGACGTTACGCTGAAACAAAATAGGCGTTGCCAAGTTTACTAACGCAGTTTTGCTTATATACTTACGTGTTGTTCTTATTTGATTGTGTTTCAGCCTTCAGACTTGTTTTCCTGAGATTTGTGTCTTGAAATCTCATCGATTAGTTGTTGCGATGTGATTAGTGTCGGCATAAGGAATAGTTAGTTACGTCGTTTTTAAGAAGACGTCCTTTTACCACAGCCTAAACTAAAGAGTGCTTTTACCAAGTGGATTTCTACAATTTGAATTATCACATTAGCAAAATTAATTTATCGAGAAATTTATAGTAAGGTGTATGGTATTGATTGACGTACTTACGTTGCCGCTCAGCATAAGCGATATACAATTTTTTGAATGCTTGGGGTACTGATACCCCTGTCCTGTTCTTATTTCTGTTTCTCATTCTTACATAACGGCGGACTTTCATGAATGGGATTTCTCTACTTTTCTTGTTCAAATCAAAATAACCGTGCCAAAAGTGCAGTGCACTCTCTTGTTTATTATAGCTCATGCGCAAATCGCCCGTCTGTCGATGCTATGACATGACGTCGCGATGACATTACTGATTTGCGACGTCACTCACGCCTCACGCCTACATCACGTCTCGTTGCTTCTTGACACTCGTTTATGATGATGCGTGGAAATTTAAAATGAAAATTTAAAAGCTTTTTCCTCTCATTATATATTTTTTTATTGTACTTATAAGAGTGCCTTTAGCACGAAACATCTAGGTACCTATCGAAATCTAATAAAGTTTATGTTTTGTACTGTGTTCAGTGCTACCGTAAAGAGAACTACGATTTCAAAGCAAAAATTGACATATTTTGTTCTCGCTCAATTCGATCTAGATTTCGGCTAAAAGTATACTGATTTGAATACACTACTTATCATAGATAACCTTCTGACATTGTTTGTTACAAGGTAAAGTTAAGCTTCGTAACTATAAACAATTTACTATCCTAAGATAATATTATTAAGCCTTTGCAAGCGCCTGTTTGGCATTCATTACTGTAGTAAATTTGAACGGACTACCTTTCAGTATTAGGTACGTTTTATGTCCTATTTTGTTTAAGAATTAACTGTGTAACTAATCGTGTGATTAGTCTGTAGCTATGCACGTATTATGTGTTATTTAGATTTTGTTATTGCACGAGAGCTACGAGCATAAGAATTTTATTCTTATGCTACGAGTCTTGTTTTGTCTCCACAACTGTGTTTCCCTTAATTAATTGTTATAATTGCTATCCTAGTCCCAACAATTTTATTTTAAAATGTTATAAATCCTTAGATCAGTAAACTTATTTCGTTTCTTTAGTAAAAGCCTAATCGATAATATGAGATATATTAGCCTAATAAACAATATCACATTGGTAAAATTTATTTATCGAGAAGTAAAATAGTGATGGTTTTGGCATTTTTTATCAATGTGGTCTGATTTAGCTTTACTAATTAAATTACTGTAGTGCTTTAATACAAAATTTCATATCTATCGTGAGATTCGTGAGCAATGTGTAAAGTAGCTCGTCTACAACGTTCCTTGAGTTAGGAACAGCGTGTTCGGTATTATTATCCGCATTAATATAACATTGAGGGCGTGCTATTATCTTTGGGAAGTGCGCTTCTGTGGTTTTGCTGCGGGATTTTGAGCCTTCGGCCGTGGGCGTACGTCTTCAAACGTTATTACTAATAATAACGTTAGTGAAACTTATGCATGAGTATTTGCTATTACCATTTGCTATATGGTTTTGATTTGGCATTCGTTTAGTGTTATTGCTTTATTAAAGTTAGTTCTTGTTGATATTTTTCCTCTCTTTTTATTATCAATTTCTTCACAATAGATTTATCAAAATGGAATCGAAGAAATAGCCAAATTGGTAAATTCTATTAGTCCAATCAACAAATGGCCCAAAAGGGGGTGTAGAGCGTGCGAGCGGATAACTAAGCGATTTCTTTAGAAACTTGTTTCGTCCTTTCGTCCTCTTAAAAGTCCTCCTGTCGGAAAGATGAAGAACTATATTCCCTACGAACGCTATGGAAATATTAGTGAAAAACCCAAAAGCGAGTGTAACAGCAACTGTTAAACTGATCACCTTAAACAAGGAATCGCTTAGTTACCCGCTCGCGCACTTTATAAGTCCTTTATTGGCTAGGCCTATATTGAATTAAAAGAAATATATTTCAATTGATTCTTTTTTAACTATATCCAACAATTTATCAACAATACTCTCACATTTATATACTGTGTTCCCTGATGTTGGCTTTCTGTATCTAGAAAATAACTACGCCTTAGTATTTATTTTTCTGGGCTGTAAGATAGAATTATCAAACCTATCATCGTCTTGTTTAAATTAATATGATTCGAAAATACTTCAATGCATCGTAGATATGAATAGCTTTTTTAAATTGTGTTACCTACGCGGTATTGGAATTTGCAAATATAGCTAGCTACTAGTACTTCATCCCGCGATCAAACAGTCCATTAAAATGTTTGATCAACAAATGAGTATGCTTTTATGATGCAACTATGATTTTAGTGAGATCAGTTCAAATGTTTATTGTCTTTGGAAAGCATTTATCTGCGGTTAGATTCGTGTAGCGCGTTCATCTTAAATCTTACATTTTATAATACCTAGCTTATCTATTTCGTTTTCTACGTTTGTTATATCTGCTTTTAAAAGGCTTTTTTTTAACTTTTATTGAGTTCGAGGCTTCTTCACTTTTGACATAATTTCCCTATCAGAAAAAAATATACCTACTCGTATCTATTGTACTAATAGAATTATACTTAAATAAAGGGATATTGTATAGTAAGCTTATAGAAACATTGAAATAGGATCACGGATCGGATGGAAACCTCAATTTATTAATTGTCCTCATATTATCAGCCGCACAACACCCACTGCTGGGTATAGGCTCGTATTTTGTCCTTAACAAGAATATTAAAACAGACTTATGAAAGGTCACATAACTTCAATCAACAAACACGATAGCAATTGGGATCAGGGATATGAAGACATTAATCATCATATAGCTATTAACTGGAGCACAGGATAAATCTTCTTTTACTATCAATATTTCAATCCGAACAGAATCAACACGTTCTAACAACAAATTCGTACGAAAATAGCAAAAGGAAATATAACAGATTGGGAAATTAAACTATTCGGACCGTCCAACTGTGCGTAAGCGTCTGATTCGCCATTACCAAGTGCAATCAATCATTCGGATATATCAGCAGAGTTGCTGATCATGGTTGCAACATATACCAAGCCATTCTGACCTTTATTATATTTGGGTAGAGTTGCAAGTTCAATGCGGTGTGATAATTTGACAGACTAACATACAAATCTGTTTTGATTGATTGACGTGTTGTGTTTGGGTAAAGGTGCTTAAGGATTATACGTTTGGATGATTACAGGAACTTAAGGATAACAGTGTAACTAAGCAACAGAAGCGGAAGTACATGAAAGTGGACACACTGTTACTTAACATTTAATAATAGATAGATTTAACCCTGTTTTATGCAACTTGGGTGAATGTTATATTCGAACGCTCGTTGGCGATGGTCTTTCTTTCCTGTCGCGGTCCAGCTAGAAGAAATTTCAAATAAGCGATGCCTTTGTACTACTCTTCTGTCCATTCTTTTTCGTGTAAAACTCGTGTATGTACTAAATAAATAGGTAAATATTATGATGTTCAGGGGTTGCCCTTTCACCAATCTTATTGTATCCTATACTATTCCTTTAGAAGTCTGATACTATATTTATATGTAGGTACTAGCGGCCGCCCGCGGTTTCACCCGCGTGGTTCCCGTTCCCGTGGGAATATCGGAATAAAAAGTATTCTATGTTTTAATCCAGGTTATCTACTATCTGTGTACCAAATTTCAACCAAATCCGTTCTGTAGTTTTTGCGTGATTGAGGAACAAACATCTAAACATCCAAACCCACAAACTTTCACATTTATAATATTAGTAGGATAATCGACGGAAACAAAGCAATAAAAAAAGGTGGCTCCAATTTAGGTGATTCCAATGCAAAAGTAAATATCCGCAGTCGTAGTCTCGGACTTTTTGTTGAAAATAAAACTAAACCTTAATGATTGTATAATATCAGAACAATAATATCAAGATGTTCATTCTGGAAGACGTAAAAATATGCAAATTCTAAAATATAAAGCTTTTAAAAAAATATTAGAGTTATCACACCATTTATCGAAGGACCTAAACAGTAAAAGAACGAAGATAATTTTCTATACAAATAAGAATCGCACACCAAAGTAGATGCTACAGTGTAGCTACAGCATTATTTATTCCGTAACAGAAGTGACGCGTAAACGAAAAAAATTCGCTGTTCTGTGCGTATACGTCAACAAAACGTTTTATTATCCTCGCGGTTCCATGTTCTTTTGATCCCACAATAGGACGGCTCACCTGCGCCGTTACAAAGGAGGAAACGCCAGAACTCACCCGCTGAAACTCGTACGAACGAATTCTTGAAGAGATTTCGAGCGCATTCTCAACTGGCACTATTGCAGTTAGGGCTTGGAATTGGATTGTTAGCGAGGTTTCTTGTTAAATTTATTTTTACATCCTTTTCTTAGATCGATTATTTTCTTTACGGAGCTTTGAAAAGGACAACTGTTTTACTTCATATGATGGTAGATTCGTAGATAAAAACGCATTTAATCCGAAATCCTAAATCACTGAGGAACTGAATGACTAAGATTTAACTGGCAGAGCACAGCAATTTTGTTATCTGTCTGGCCAGGATGAATTCTGTCGATCAAACTCTACTACCACCTACTACTAATCAAACTGAGCACAGCACATACTCCTCGTCTGAGAATTAACGTCTGAGGTTCTGACAACACAAATATAGAGACAACTTCTGCTCCTTGAGTTTTCTTTAATATCAAATTTATAACATGATTTTAGCATCGATTTATTTTTTACATAGAAACATAATAAAATGTTCTATTTTACTATACGCATTTATCTACACCTGAAATCCTGGTTCCATTGAGACGTACCTTTATCACAATGAGGGACATTGACGCGCAATACAATGAACTATATTTGGGGGCAAACTGAGGTTTACTCTATTTAAATTGACCGACCTTTTCAGTATTTTTACACAAAGGTAAGGGGTGGAATCTGCGGATGGAGAGACATGTCAATTTATATCCTTGAAGTCATTTACTGATTTTATTTTTCACATTGTTTTATCTTCGCTAATCTGACGTTCTGACCTTTGCAGTCAACGCTCAGGCATCAAATTTTATGAATTCGCCATTCTTTGAGCTTTTTATAAGAAAACCGTTCCTTAACATAAAAGTATTGGTATAAAGCAACGAATAAACTAAAAAGAACGTATCACAAGGCTTTGTCTTAAGAATATGAAGCTGTTTCATAGCTGTTACCAGGGCAGGAGGCTCCAAGACCGTAAAAGTTTACGTTCGCTGTGGGTGTTGCACTTAAGGTGCAGTTTACTATTGTTACATGCAATCCCGATGGATGCTAGATGCCACCAGTATTTTGATGCTGATTGTTAATGTCTGCATTAAGAACGATAATGATCAAATTGAATTATTACCATACATTTATGTTAAAAAATTGTGAATAACATATTTTTACGTAAAATCGACGTGTACCTGTCGCGTTGACACAGATTTTATTACGACTTTATCCGCTCAGTGATTGCATTATGTTGGATGTCAATACTTGGTTCATCTCTCACAATAAAAAACAACATAAGAAATTCTTCAGCAAAAAATCTTAGATTTTAAATGTAAATGTAGCTAAATGTTTCTTGCAAAATTGACTTTTAGATTTTGCTCAAATAGATGGGCTGAGAAAAATAAAGGTATCGGGTAAGATTTTTTTCCTATCACGTTTAAAATATCTATCACATTTTATTCCCTTTACGCAACCAACCGTCAATTTGCCAGTGTGAAATAAAGTGCGCAAAGCTAACTTCGCCTATTCCATTCGGAATATTCCATTAGTTCACAATTGCTGGTATTTCGGCGCTGTCGTCTGTCAGTTGGCACTATTCCATCACCCACTCTGACTTGACTGCAGCTAAATGTGTTAAGACTTTGAGAGACAACGGATTGCTCCATAGTTTCATGAATTGATTGTTTGGAAGCTGGCTAAAATAAAGTGGCTTTTGTAGATTCACGTTATAAGCAAATTTTGGGTCGTCGTGAGTATTTCTGTTATACTTTTAAGTAAGCTCTACGGTTTTGGCGTGAACACATTTTTACTTGAGATACAACAAAAACTTCAGTCTTATAAATTGTTACCTATTTGATATGAATATTATGTTTGTTGGGTCCCACTCAATATGTTTTTTTTATTATCTTATATACGCAAGCAAATTATTTTTTTAAATAATTTCGTATTGAATTGTGATCTAAGGTTTTTTTAACTTTATGCATACGAACATGCGACTAACTTGACAAAATTACCTAAACTTACATGTTCTGAAAAAAATCCTCTAACTGAGCTGGGGATTTAAAAATTTAAAGCGAGACCTAATGAGCTTTTGAATATTCAACCAAAAACTCTTTTACATGAGAATATAATATTTACGAAGCTAGCCTTTTTTGACCCCACAACACTACAATAATAATGATTTAATATTTTGTAAAGTATATTGTATTTATTCATTCATAATTAGATGCAAAAACGAGCACAGATATGCTAATTTTCATCTAGAACCTCTACTGTGGCACGTAGAAGCCTAGAATACAAAAGAAATAAAAATGGTTCGACGTCTGGCTCAATCTTTTGATTTCTCAAAGGTTTATGGAAATGAGCCAATATTCGTTTTTAAGTTCTGCTCTGCCTTTCTATTGTCTAATTTCAAAATCTATCGCAATTGCTTTCAGGATGTGATATATTGATGCTTCTTTTTGGTATGAATAAAAACTTACCAAAGAAATGCAGCAATGTGTCACATCCATCTGTCAAATGAAAGCGATTGCGATAGATTTTGGAATTAGACAATTAGCCCCCAGGTTCTGTGTGGAATACAAGACACTATAATTATATAGATGACATACTGTGTGTAAATTGTAGCTAGGTATATAAAAAGGCCTTTTTAGAATCCTTTCTCTTACTTACTAAATAGAGAATTTTTGACTTTTAGTTTTAGCCTTTGAATAATAACACCTAGAAAGATAATCCTGCGCAGCTCGGTGTCCGCTGAGTGAGCTCAACAGATTATCTTTTTATATAGTGTCTACTACACCATCGCATTAGGTTTATTTACCTGTAATGATTGTGTATGTTGTGAATTAATAAATAAAAAAAACCCTACAAAGCGCACTGTCAAAAGTTATGCAACTAAAACAGCCAAAATAGCGCCATTTTCAAATTTTTATTGTCCATTATTTCATAATCATACATAATAACAATTCCCCTACCTTTAGGAAATTAGTTACTATATTATTCGATTTTAGTTACGATTAGGTAACGTATGAAGGATATAAATCTGAAAAGCATTTGTTGCCTCATTTTGCATACATGAAGACGGCTTCTAGTTGTTATTATTCTAAGGTTTTAGCATTTTTAGCGGCTGTATCACAGGAAGACTTTTGTATTGGCGTAGTACCACATATCGTGGTAGTACTATTGTCCATAATTGGTCGTGTTGTAAATTAGTCGTTTGCTACCGTCAAATATTTTGTAACTCAAAAAGAGCTAGCCAAATAATTTTGAACGGGGTGGTTGAGTTCCGTCTTTATCCATTTTCATTTTTATTGTTAATATCCTTACTCCTGCTGCACAGACCTTCCTCATAGATGGATAAAGAGGGTCTTGGAGTACATCTATATATAGTCCAAGACCCTCTTGTGATGTTTATCCGTGATGTTTACTTTAAGAAGACAGCTCTTGGTTTAAAATTAAATCCTTCTTTCTATCCTAACATCCGACTCCGACCACATATTCCGTAATGCCATTCCCGACAAAATGCAGTGTAACCCAGTTCGTACTACTAGCATTCTATTACTGCATCTAATCCGGACATAAACAGCGCTTATTACGATTGCAGTCAGCTCAGTCTAGCGACTATCACTAAAGGCGAGAATCTGCTTGAAAATTTCGAAGTGGTTAAAGGCACAATTCAGATTTTTGGATATTTTTTAAATATAATTGTAAACATGATATACCTATATGTGTAAGCATCAACTCTATGAAATGTGGTTGTAGTTGTGATAGGTATGTGTGTGCGATCTCACCATAATAAGACCAGAGTCATTGTTGACACCTCTGATAATCTGAAGAACCTATAGCAGCCTATAGCACTAAATAGAGATCATGTAGCACAGGTACTACAGAATAGGTTTAGGTATCTTTTTTAATTTTAGCACAAAACACATCGAACAATATTTTAGTAACAAGAAACAGAGACAGTGCATGTAAAATTAAGGAGTGAGCTTAAAATCTTTTTATTAAAAACCGCCAAGAAGTGCTTTCAATTATGACCTTCTAGGTTTTATTTGGCACGGTTGAAAATGTTTCGGAGCCGCTCAAATGTCTGTTTATAAGTGGAGAACAACTTTTGTACTCGTTTTGAGTCAGAGTTCATATAACTTAACCATTTTATGAAGGTGCTTAGAAAGTTGCAGCAGTTAGAAGTATGGAGAGTTTTAAACTTGGTCGGGTATTTTGATTGGAGTATTTAACCGATGATTGTCTCAAGTTGATGTTGCTGTTTTCCATCTATTACAAGTACATTTGAAGTTTTTACGATACATTTTAAAATGTTATTATTCTGGCAATGACCGTGATCCTTGGCAACTTCACTCGAGAGTTGCCGATGAACATCGTCATTGACAGATTAATCGCATTGCATCTAGGTACATTGGTTCTGCCCCCCTACTCAAATGGTCAATATTCTATTAGTTTGAAAGCTACGCTTACTATTTAAACTTTAAAATATAAGCAGTAAACTATAAAATTACGTGCCGTAAGCTTGAAAATTCCATACAACACATCGAAGTCTGTGATTTACATAAGTGTGCGACGTGTGGTTTAATCATCTATTGCTCATATTTAAGCTTTAAAAGTAAGCGTAGCGTTCAAACGAATAGATGGTTGGCCATTTGAGTAGGGGGGCAGGGGCTTTACCGGTTAACGCTCCAAACCTCGGCAAGTCTGCCGGGCTTCAAATTGAAACAGATAAATCGAACCCCAATTCATGATGGATGTCACACAAACATCGAGATCTTTCAAACAACTTCTGCAAATAGTACAGTACAAAATTCCTTATTTCGATTTATCTGTTTTAAGTTGAAGCCCGGCAGACCCGCCGAAGTACGAAAAGTTTGTCTAGTTAGTTCTAAATGTTAGGAAATAAACAACGGCAATTTTAAACTATTTTTAGGGCTGATTTTTCAACGCCCAGATAAAAGCTATATTGGTTTGAGAACGTATTATGCCGCCAAATTGAAAATGATTGTCATATGTTTATTTGTCAAATTTTTTGAATGACTTTTATGTTATTCGGATTATAATGTAACTGACTAATATCTGTTATTTGAGGATTGAAAAATCAGCCTTTAATTTAATAAATAGAAACCAACTGAACAATCCCAAAGTTGTCGAATTACCTCTCGACCTAGGTACCAGGTAATTTTATTCTCCAACTTTTTAACTAACGCTACCCTCGTACTGTCGACAAAAAAAGTAAACAAACCCGACAAATGTTGCATACGAATCGGCACTTTTCGCCAGTTTTGAGGTTATCGTGGAGCCGTGACGTGCATCCTGGATGTGGCGTGTGTTCAGGTGGATACAGTAAAGTTTGGAAACAGCAGATTTACATAGAAAAAAAATCGGTACTTACCTAAGTAAAAATTGTCCATATTGAATACGTAGATTTTCGACATATTATTTGACATAACTTAGTTCCGTTTATCTAACTATTTTTTTTTCTCTAGATCAACAAACGCCTAATAAGTTGCCCTGGCATTAGTGTTTTCTGATAACTCTCCCATTTTTTTCAAAAGTACGGTACAGGAATGAAACTTGTTTCCAAGTATAGATTTTATCATTAGGGTTGACTTTTACTATGGCACCAAAAAATCTATCCTGTTGAAAGATTTTTTGTTGCTATAGTAAAAATCCTAATGATAATATAGATACTTGGAAACAAGTTTTATTCCTGTACCATACTTAAAAAAAATGGGCCACACGTCAAGGGAAAAGTTGCATTGTCTTTTTAGCTTCTACCTTATTCAATTATTACCTAGGTATCATTGGCGAAAAATCCATACACCCACACCTGTCCATCAACCATCATCGGCTTGCCTTTTAGAAATCCCACCCCACCGATCCACCATGCAGATCATAAAATGTCATTAATTGATACAATTTTTTGAAGAACGGCTTACCTCCGCCATAATTTTACCCCTTATCACTGCTAGGTATGTACATTTGCATAAACAATATGTAACAGCAATTAAGAAATTAAACATTTGGGCAGTCTCTAAGGTGCAATGTTTACATGGCGAATCATCAGAGAGTTTACGAATTCTATTACCGAATGGTCGTGCAGATATGAGTTGAAACGCATTTCTATTTTCAAGTCACAAGTTTATTTTTTATTAATGGTGCGCGCGAAATTATAAACTGATTTACCTTACTGAACAAACTACAACTGTGGCAAACAACAGCCTCTCTAAATCCACAATTGTACGTATCTCGGTAAGGTTTGTGGAACCCCGTACTAATGGGCATCATATAGTATCAGCCACGATTTTGTAAAGGTTTTTTTACAAGAGAATCAAATTACTGAAATGCGCTCACCGCTCTCATGCCGACGATTTTGTGACAACAACAAAAAGGCTGGAAGGAAATTTAAATCTTCCACATTACAGTAGAAATTTAAAGTAAGCTAGTTTTTTTAATTGGTTAAAATAGTTTAACTAGGTAGTTTTCACTCTTCTCTTTTAACTCTAGTGTAGACTGTTTATGGGATATTTACATGGATTGACTTGGCAGGCGACTTTAGTCAATTTTATTAGCGCTTTTATCGACAATCGCTTGTAAAATCTAATCGCAAACCTAATTTCAATGAGGCGGCGATTCGATTTTACAAGCGATTGTCGATAAAAAGCGTTAATTGACTTAGTCGCCTGCCAATTTGCTTGTCAAGTCACCTCGTGCAAATTTCGAAGGTTTGCCATTTAAAAATGCTTTAAACAAAAGACGACTCACGTATACAATTTAATTAGCCATATCGTCTAGCGTTTGTTTTCCTCAGTGCACAAGCAAACCTTCTATCAGTGTGTTGGTAGACTGCAACGGCAGTTTGTGAAAACAAAGCGCATCCAATATCCGCCCTGGGAACTGCATCGTGCGCTTTCGGCCCAAGTGTAATACGTGGTGATACTCTGCGATTGTAGGTAAGCTTGTATAAAGAGCGAGTGTAACTGCTCTACAATTTTTTGTTACAAACTTGTTGATATAATTCGGGGTGTTTCATAACCTAAAATTTTGTATTTTATTTGTATGGAAAATTGTAAAGTAAAAAAAATTAGAATATCATCAAAAGCGCTTGTCGCGGGTCATATTTGTGGCGTAAATAATAGCGGAAACGAATTGAATTCTACATCAAAATACACTTTAACGTACTGTTCAGTTGTTCCAATAACTTTTTTCAAGAAAGATAATTGTGCTAAAGATAATGATGAAAAAAAAAACGAAAAACATCGAAAAAGTGCAGAAGTGAAGTTATTTTCCATACTCTTTACATGTAAAGAAAAAGATAGAGACAAATGTTTCCGCATAAGCGAGCCTTAATGGGCAAAATCAAAGCACAACTTAGGTCTAAGGTTGCCACCATGCAGTTTATCATGAAAAGAAAAAAAAATTGCAGATTTTCAGGGATTTTTTTTTTAGAATTTTTCTGTATGCATGGTACCCTGTCTAACAAATTCCACTTTAAAGTTTTTTTTATAACGTGTTGTTTAATAAATTTTTAATGTGTTTAAAATCATAAATAGAATTAAATTATGAGTTTGAAATAATGGACGATTAAGAACAGTATGTCATTGGGAAAAGGGCAGAAAGGATGATGATTATTAAAATTATTTTCAACACACTTGCTCTTAAAGTGAGCCCTAATACATTGCTTTTAGGGCCATAAACCGAGCTATAACAAACACGGTGCAATCCTACTAATATTAAAAATGTGAAAGTTTGTGGGTTTGGATGTTTATTCCTCATAGTACGGATTTGGTTGAAAGGAGAATGGCAGGTGCAATGGTTCCCAGTTTGCCATTCTCCTTTGGCACACAGATAGTAGATAGCCTAGATTAAAACATATAATACTTTTTATCCCGATATTCCCACGGGAACGGGAACCACGCGGGTGAAACCACGGGCGGCCGCTAGTAATATATAAAGCTCTAGTGAGTTATAGAATTATCCCTACAAAGTTAAATAAGCGAGTAAAAGAGCATTCCCAATTTAACCGGGTAGGTAATACAGTTATTTTTTTAGTAACAACAAAGATGTTTTATGCCGCTGAAAATTCATGTATACTTTTGGAATTAATAAATTTACATTTTTAATTAAGTCAAAAAAAATGTTTTTTTTACAAGTTATTAATATCATAATTCATATTATTTTGTTATGAAATATTAAAATAATTGCATTTTTTGACTTAAAATTATAATTTTGAAGTAGGCTCTGTATGCTCACTCTCCCCATTGTTCGCAAAATATTCTTGCATTGGGCGGGTGAAAAAAAAAACTTGCGTGCCTTTTCCCATAATTTTCATATTTTGTTTTTTTCGTATTTGTTGCTATGTGGTAAATTAAATTTCTTTTTTCTTCGCAAATGTGTTGAAAAACGTCGTATGAAACTAGTGAGCTCTTGCTTATCCCACTTGGCTGAGTTAAGCCCTCGCCTCCGCTCCGGCTCGGGCTGCAACAAGGGTTGCCAACCCTACTATATAGTATAGTATCCTACTATATTGCGGGCTAGCCTACTATATTATTTGAAAAAATATATAGTAGTCAAAACTACTATTTTTTCAAGTGAAAATATTTAAAAAAAGAAGCAATAAAAACATGACTTATATGCACATAAGTAATTGCATAATATTTTTTGCGTTTTACTCTTGTGTTTATGGTTGTTGAATAAATTTTGAAAATGTTTGTAAGTCTGAAAAATTCAACTTCCTTCAAATCCTCCATACAGAACGGCAACCTACTATATATTTTTGGACTTTATCGCTATTTACTATATTTTACACGTAGAAATCTTAAAAATACTATATTAATTTGATGCAAAAAAGTTGGCAACCCTAGCTGCAACCCACAGCCTCGTGGGCAGTAGTGAGCAACCTAAGCTAACTTGTCTCATAATGTACTATTATGTAATCAATGTAACATAGTTAGAATAATAAGTACTTACTTTATTAAAAAAGGAAAATTAATAACAAAACCATTTTCTTTTCTTAACTTTCTGTTATTTTCTCGGTACACCTTACCTTTACTAATGTTTCCCTAGAAGCATGTCTTAAATATAAAAAAATCTGTTTTTCTTACTTTTTAACGCAATCATTATTGTAATACAAATTGTTCTTTTAACGGTTTCACAAAACGTTACGTTTAATTTATCATCTCCCAAACAACAGTTTTGCACGTCCGAGCCGCCTGAGCGTAGCCGGCAACTTTTCAATCAAACTTTCACAATCAAATTTTGTTCATCCATTTCGAAATGTAGATCGTAGTTTTAAAATTTTAACTTCCAGCCCGTGGGGTTTGGCATGAATCTCGATGTTTGATTCTTTTATGGCACATTTTCGTCGTTGATTGTTTTGCTACTTTTGAAATCATATCCTTATGTTAAATAGATCTTCTCTAGCTTCTTCCTTGTCTAGCTTATTCCTTAGAATTTCGACAATTTTGTTATTTTCACAAACTTAATTTACTATCGCTATAGTCAGTACATACATAATTTTACTTTGAATTGCTCGTTAATTTATAAATACCGGTCTTATTTATCTAAAGAAAATAATAAGAAAAGCAAATAAATGATATTCTATTCTATTCTAGAAATAATACGAAGAATATGGATACCCACAGACTTCTAAGCGAGGGCGCACACAAGCAACTTTTGTCTCCGCAACTATTTTTTTGTCTCTCATATCAAGTCTACGGGTTTGTATGAAAGCGCGCACACGTGCGACAGTCGGCAACTTTTCATGCAAACCATGTGAGAGACAAAATAGCTGTGGTGACAAAAGTTGCTCTTTTGTCACCACAGCTATTTTGTCTCGCTGTCGCTGTCTTGAGCGCTCTCCCTAATCGGTGCGGATTCGGTTGACTTAACTAAATTGACAAGACCAAACTAAATTTTGTAAGGAATTCTAATATTAAGTTCAGTCCTGTCAATTTAATTAAGTCGTGCCAACCGAATCGGCACCTATCTAATTACTAATAGATAAAAGCTGTACAGATTATTTTACCATCCATTTTCATTACCGTCATTAGGAACGTAGTGGTAAAACAGATTCCTTCGTATTTGCGCTCGCGCCGGATATTGAGTCCCTGCAAACATTTCAGTCCCGACAAACATAGCGACTACAATCAGTAAATGTGTCTACACGAAGTCTTGTAATTGGTGGAACCGACATTTATATTTAGTTTTTATGTTGTGTCTAGTAATGAAAAGCATTAGAAGAAAATACGAACAAAGCAACATGTTGTTCAATGGAAAAGTTCAGTAAGAACCTATTCTAAATCTGTTTTTTTCTTCACATTAAGAAAATTGTTTCAAAAATAAACTCTAACATATTGTCACTATTTTATATCGATTCATTGAACTCTATGATAAGGTAACGATTTTATGTAATTAACAGCAAATATCTGACAGTTTCATCGCAATGTAAAATACTAAGAAAAATGCGTAATTTTCAGAATCTTTATTTAAGATGTAAATGTATTTACCGAGGATATTCGGTATAGTTAGCTTGTTGAATACATTGCGTCTGATACCTACCACTGATATCTATATTAGAAACACTCGTAACAGACTGAATCGTGTCTGTTCAGTTTTTCCGAGTAAAATAAATCTGGCACGCGTTTAATATGAATAATAATATCGAATCACGTGCCGGACTACAGCTGGGCCACAAAAAAAAAGTTGGAAATCTGACTTTTTGACTATGCCATGATGAAGTCGATAATTTGTCGGAATTTGTCGCCAAAAACCAGAATTTGTCGGTCTTGCGTTTAGGAGATACGTGTGGCTCAGCTGTAGAGACGTCTCTACAGCTGGGCCACACAGATCTCGAAAACCGAAGGGCGTAGCGAAAATCTGATTACTCGTATGTGTAGCCGGTAATTTGTCGGATTTTGTCGCCAAAAACCAGAGTTTGTCGGTCTTGCGTTTAAGAGATACGTGTGGCTCAGCTGTAGAGACGTCTCTACAGCTGGGCCACACAGATCTCGAAAACGGAAGGTCGTAGCGAAAATCTGATTACTCGTATGTGTAGCCGGTAATTTGTCGGAATTTGTCGCCAAGAACCAGATTTTGTCGATCTTGCGTTTAGGAGATATGTGAGGATACGCTGTGGAGACTTTTCTACCTGGATCTTGAGAAAGGAAGGTCATAGCGAAAATCTGATAACTCGAGTGTGTAGCCGTTAGTTTGTCGGAATTTGTCACCAAGAATCAGATTTTGTCGATCTTGCGTTTAGGAGATATGTGAGGATACGTTTACGACCTTTCGTTCTCGAGATCTAGGTAAAAAGGTCTCCACAGCGCATCCTCACATATCTCCTAAACGCAAGATCGACAAAATCTGGTTCTTGGTGACAAAATCCGACAAACTACCGGCTACACATACGAGTAATCAGATTTTCGCTATGACCTTCCGTTCTCAAGATCTATGTAGAAAAGTCTCCACAGCGTATCCTCACATATCTCCTAAACGCAAGATCGACAAAATCTGGTTCTTGGTGACAAAATCCGACAAACTACCGGCTACACATACGAGTAATCAGATTTTCGCTACGACCTTCCGTTTTCGAGATCTGTGTGGCCCAGCTGTAGAGACGTCTCTACAGCTGAGCCACACGTATCTCCTAAACGCAAGACCGACAAACTCTGGTTTTTGGCGACAAAATCCGACAAATTACCGGCTACACATATGAGTAATCAGATTTTCACTACCACCTTCCGTTTTCGAGATCTGTGTGGCCCAGCTGTAGAGACGTCTCTACAGCTGAGCCACACGTATCTCCTAAACGCAAGACCGACAAATTCTGGTTTTTGGCGACAAATTCCGACAAATTATCGACTTCATCATGGCATAGTCAAAAAGTCAGATTTCCAACTTTTTTTTTGTGGCCCAGCTGTAGTCCGGCACGTTATCGAATCGATTTCCTGTCATTGGCATACCTTATAATCGGAACAGGCAAGATCCATTCTGTTTGTAATGCATTTAAATTGAGCTTTTGAATGCGTAAAAGCTTTGAAATGTATTCTGAAAGCTCTTTGTGGAGGATGGTGCAATAATTGATGATCAAAGCCTCGATCCTGCTAATGTTGATGTAGCAATCGTGACTCAATGGTCTTTCAGTGGAGCTTTTTGACAAAGTAGCCATACTATTGAAACACCATTAAAGACTCGCAATATTAACAGAATCGCGGCCCTGTTGGTAGCCAGATTGTCGATTGGAGTGACGATGTCTTGTGATTGTGATAGCATAGATTCTCTCTTCTCTTCTGATATTTTGATTATGGTGGCCAACAGTACGTTTCTTTGATGATCTTGTTGAAATTTGTTCAGTAGAGTAGAACCTTATACTTAGGTACTTCTAAATCTTCCAATCCAGAATCGGTAATGGTTATTTAGCTATCGATTTCATAGATTTTGAAGTCAATATTTACATAATCTAATTAACTTAAATCTTGCAAGTACTCTATAAATCAGTTTTGAATACAAATTACGTACTTTATTGGATTGGATCCTAGTACAGCACCTACCACACATCCTTATTAAAAAAATTAAGCCAAAATCCGAGATTGATGGATTAAATATTTTATTTATATTTTTTTTATTTTAACAATTTATAAAAAATTGAAAGAGAAAATAAAACTCAGTAAGTAATGCCGTAATGCCGTGTACTTTCGTGGCTACACTAACATTCTGTGGTTAAAGTTGTATCAACTTAACTATGCTGACAAAGACTCCACCTAGAACTAGAGACATAAAACTCTTCGATAAGTAATAATCAGGGATAGAAATACCGTTAAAAAAATAACGATAAAAAATAACGTTAAAAATACCGTCAGAACATTTTATCGGTAAATTTACCGGTAAAAATAACGTTAAAAATATTTTACCGGTAAAATTAGCGTTAAATATAGCGTTAAACTTTACCGGTACAATATACCGGTAAAATTATCGCTAAAAAATAACGTTATTAATTGGAATAACGTTAATTTTAAAATTTTAACGGTAAAAAAAGTAAGAAATAACGTTACATTTAAAAATAACGTTATCATTCCCTGGTAATAATTAACGACCTGTGTAACTATGATAGTGATGTGATTCATTTTATAGATTATCTTTTAGATCATAATCAACAACGTTTTTTCGAAACTAATTAATCAAAATCAGTTACAGTCCCAACACCAACCATCGGAAAACAGAGACATGACAAGGAACAATATCAAGTTTAAACATTTAAAAAGTAAAATAATAGTAGATTATACAACAAGTGAATAAAAAGGAAATTTAGTTCGAGGGACTAATTTGGATCCCGAGAGTAGCGAAGGATTCTAGAGTTGAATCCCGAGCGTAGCGAGGGATTCAAAAGTAGAATCCTGAGCGAAGCGAGGGATACAAAGGACCGAGATGAAATTTTTTTTTCACGAGTTGTGTACTCTACTTTTTACCATTGACTGCGAGAAAACAAATACCTAGCAGTACTTACTTATAGTATTTATGGTTGACCATCAGCTATTTTTAATGTCCCCACTGCTGGGGCACAGGCCTTCCTTATGGGTGGGAGGATGGGCCATAGCCCACCGCGCGGGCCCAATGCGGATTGATGGGTGTTAACGACTGCAAATGGAGTCGGGACCAACGGCTTAACGTGCTTTCCGAGGCACGGAGGCTTAGAGCATTTAAAACGGAGGAGCTCGAGATAATACATTTTTGGTCACCCATCCCATGACCAACCCATGCGACCCATGCGTGAAATTAGAAGTTTTCCAATGACATGAAACAACCATGCCAAGAGAGAGATTACATGATCAGTCTGGCATCAGTCCATTTCATCAGTCTGTATAGACTTTGAATTTTTGCAGACTGAATATCGTACCAGACTGACTGATGGAATGGACTGACGCAAGACTGAACATTCATCTCCCTCTAATCTCTAATCGATAGAAAAGAACCCAAAGATAAGACACTAAAAAGAACCTAATTAATTTTGGCGGGATATTTTTTTCTTTAATTTTATCTATGGCTCTATGGAATAGCTCCATAGCAGCCAGTAGGTATTGGTACTTTTTTGTACTAGTTCATGATGCGTGCTTGTTCCAAATTCAAATGATTTTTATTCACTCGGTGAATAAAATCGCTTATTATTCACTCTTATCGTTGAATTAAACGCACTTTTTAGAGTGGCGATGGTAAAAAGTAAATTTTCCCGCGAAACCAATCCATCATTAAAACGTGGAGTGAAAAGAACATGCAAGTCATACGTCGAGTTACATACCGAAAAATGGCTGGACTTTACGAAGAGAGAGCGCTTTCCATATCATAAATCAAACCATATTGAATTACAACACCATGTTTAGTGTTGTTCTATCACAGCGAAATTATCGATAAGCTGTTAATTAATAATTTTATTTTTATTTTGCATGTCTGAATTGACTAAATGTGCGAACTTAAAACTTATTGTCCACCATTCTGTGAACCATGTTTAAGGCAAATAAATCATTATCGTCATTATCATCGGTTCGCCGTCACTGAAAAAATTAACAATGACGCTAGTTCGATAAGAATAGAATTGATACTATACGAAGCGGTGAAAATATAGATTCGCAACTTCGTCTGCGTGGATAGTATTTCGTCTATCGCTCGGGAACAGTTCCTTTTTTCGGGATGAAAGGTACCCTATGTCCTTCTCTGTACCCCTGACAACGTGCGTGTAAAATTTCATGACGATCGGTTCAGTAGTTAAGACGTGAAGGAGTAACAAACAAACAATTGGACTTTCGCATTTATAATATAAGTAAGGATATAGGGATATTTGTAAAACACCAACAACCTCGTAGGAGTAGGTAGATTACTAACATCATTAACAACATTTATTTATTCTACGGCTTTTCCGAAAACAAACAAAAGAAAAGTCTTTCATACATAACTCGATCAGCTGTTCGGACATTTGTATGAAAAGTCGTTTATTTCTTGTCCGTTTACCACCTGATATGATAATAATTATTTTAAGTTCTATATAATTGCTTTCGTAAACTATCCAGTCTTTTGTTTTTACAATGCCACCAAAAGCCTCCTATCATGCATTGTCAATATTATGCATCAATATTATTGACATTGTTGGCGTTTAATTTTAATACTAAGTATCGATATTTTAACAACACTACACCACGCCTCCTCCATAGTTGTATCGATTACAGGTCGGATAATGAAAAGTTGGACTAGTGGCTTCAGTTAGTCTGCGAAGTTTTACAAATAAACGAAGAATAAGTTTATACCTAGTTTAACATAAAATATTGCTTAGCAGTATTACTCGTTTGACCTCTCAAATTCCTAAACAAAGTTTTTGGTTATTCTAAGTATGAACTTATTCTTCGTTTATTTGTACGGCAGATGTACATACTTCGTCGTGTAAAAGTTCGTCTTGTTGACCGTACTATTCTTTTTGCAGTTTGCTAATATTTTGAACTTATATTAATTAGCCAAGGTAGTATATTTCTCTTCAGTTTTGCCAAAGCCGAACCCATTATTCCCATACAAATCACGCTCAATATTTTTTTACATGTGTGACACTTTTTTAGGTTTAAAAATCATTTTAGAAACAAAACATAAATGGCTTTCTCAAATGAATGCCACTTTATAATACTTCTCAAAATATTACAATCTAGCGTGCTACAGAACTGACAGTTCTTTGAAATACCCACGTTTTTTATTCACATATCATTCTTTTGATTGCTTTTGAAACACTTTTTAACCGACTTCACAAACAACAAGGGGGTGGTTATCTATTCGTCGCGTATTTATGTATGTTATGTACACTGATTATGTATAGCTCCAGCTCCTAGCCATAGTTAGGTACTTACAATTTTGCTTTTCGAGAAGTCAGAGGGAACAAGTATAGGTAATGAAAACTAACTAGTAAATAACACTTACATGTTTTTTCCAGTGATACCTTGTCACAGTGATCCTGTTTACATACATTCTCGTGATTGGAGACATGTTCACGCAAATTGACTCTTTGTGCGATTGCGAGAGGGTTCCATGATTATGTCACAAACCGACTAATTTATTCTTTGAGTGCCGGATGGGTATCTGATACACAGTTGCAAATGGAAAAGGCACTATATGATTTTCTCTTTGCAACTTTTTGTTAGTTACGAGTTCTGATAGCTTTTTATAAATACCGATTATGTAGGTACCAACTTTAGAAATTGTTTTCGTCGTGTAGAATGGTGCAGACTGGCTTCACAAGTTTTAAAGGTTGCCCAAAAGGGTCAGTGCAGCAAAATATTATCCTACTAATATTATAAATGTTAAAGTTTGTGGGTTTGGATGTTTAGATGTTTGGATGTTTGTTCCTCAATCACGCAAAAACTGCTGAACGGATTTGCTTGAAATTTGACACACAGATAGTAGATAGCCGAGATTAAAACATAGAATACTTTTTATTCCGATATTCCCACGAGAACGGGAACCACGCGGGTGAAACCGCGGGCGGCCGCTAGTTTTCTATATTGGTAAAAGAACATGAATTGGAAATTCAAACATTGAAATGGGTTTACTTAGTTACTTACTTAGGTACTTTTTAAGACGGAAATGTTGTTAAATCCCTGTAGATGTAACTGATCAAATACTAGGGATCTAAAATAAGCTAAAGTTTACTGAGCTTACAGAGAATTTGATCTTATCTAGGAGGTATTGCAGGTTTCTTCTTCAATATTTTAGCTACTTATTAGTTATTTATACAACCGTACTATATAGGTACTATATAATAAGGGGTATTAAAACACGAATGTGGGTTTAATAGTATCACAATTGAGTGTTTTAATACCTATTATGTACAGACTTTATCTACACCCATTTTTTATTTTTATTTGGGAAACAAACTATTTTAATACATATGTATTAAAAACACCCATGATATGTATCCTCTATAAAGGGTCTTGACTTTGACTTTGTCTTTCACTTTGACTGTCATCCTCCTCCTCGCCATTATATCTTCCGAAAGTGTGTTATAATGTTGTACTGAATTTCATAATGTAACAAATACGCGCGTAGGCGCGCGGCGCAGCGCGACCTCCTCTCGCTCAGATATTGTAATGTTGGCAGCTTCGAGCAACAAAAGGCTCAAGGTTGGCAGTAAGCTAACCGTTTCAGAACCCTTTACAGAGAATTTAAAGCATGGGTTTAGATAAAATGTATACAAATTACCTACCTACTTGATGTTTATTCAAACAGCATCGAGTTGATTAACATATAACTTCCACCAGCTTTAGCGACACTGAGGAATGTATGCGGACAGAGCCTCGTAATTTGTAAATGCCAAGAGAATAAATAATTTTAATCGTGACTACAAAAATCACTCTTTTGGCGTTAAGGGAACAATACGGTGTTTTGCTAATTGGTTTTAAAAGAAAAAAATGTAAGTACTTGAAAACTGTAACGCCATCTATCGGATTACATTTTGGTTTATATTACACTAACTGCCGCGCGCGACTTCGTTCGTCCTAGGAATCCTTTGACTACTGTGTGCCAAATTTCATCCAAATCTGTCCAGCCATTTAGGTGTAAAGAGACAAAGAGATGCACACACACACACACATACACTTTTTAAACTTTCGCATTTATAATATTAGTATGATATAATTTCATAAAGCTGGGCATTGTTGGGGATATTGTGGTTACAATGATTGAATTTTCCTTAATTCGACTTCGTAGTCCAACAATTCTAGCCAATATACATTTTGGCTCTGCTCCAAATTTACCTATAATACCCCCAACACGCTCCCCTAATTTTTACACCCATGACGTCATAACACGTCAATCCCGCAAAATTGCTAGCAGCCGCGGAGTGACGCAATCTAATCACGCTCGATTCACCGCGGATCCAGCGCCGCTTGATTAGAGCGATGCAAATTGACTATGTCTATGTGTTGCTACTACGTGATAAGCGTGTTACTGAAGAACATGATGGTTGCAGTAGAATACCACGCTACGCTAGTGTTACGTTCCAAGGGTGCTTAAATGAAACTGGACCCTTAGTGTAAACAACAAATTTATTTGGGCGTGGTCCGAAGTGCCCGGTACAAAAAAAAGTTGTTACAAGTGAACGTTTTTTTATGCTTTCCCGGCCAGGGTTGGTACTCTCCTGGTTCCACCGAAGTTAGGTCCGGGCCCAGAGAAGATGGGGTTCGTGTGGGGTGATGTTCACGCTGCGGAGGTCGTAGGGTCGACAGTGATGTCCCAAAATGTGGAAGTCGTCGCCCTTATGACGGCAGCAGGCGCGATCGATGGTGGACGTTAAACGATGGGGTATGGTGTACGCCACACGATGGATATATACCTACTATATTTTTTCATGCATAACGGGATAGTGCTTGGCCTTCACCTCACCTGATGTTAAATGACGATAAAGCCGAAGATAGATACGCACTACAACGGGAATCCACATCACGTAGGAACCGGCTATCTTATACCTAACTGTCGGAACACAACAATTTTTAAACTGCTAGCTGTTATGGCAGACTTAGGTAAGATGGTGGCAGCTAGCCAGGTGGACTTGAAAAAAGCCCTACCACCAACCAAACCGAGTACAAACCCTGAAACTCACATTATACAACTTCAAACTGCAGTGTACCTTATTAAAATCACAAGGACGCGTTACTAATATAATACTAGGTACTTAATTTTGCCAAAACGTCGGGAGTTTTAGGTAGTTCAAAACTCTACTACTTATTTCACATCATGACACAGAAAAAATGAGGATAGGTAAGGTACCTACTAACTGATCTCTCATCGTATAGCTCAAACCACTGGATGGATTGGGCTGAAACTTAGCAAGATCATATAGCTGTAGGTGTAGGCACCCGCTAGGAAAGAAATCATCGAAATTCTGACAGGAATTGGATTATTTGGAAATCCTCAATTCAACAAGAGCTAATATCAAAGATTTAAAAAAATCGTACAGCCTCAAATCATCACGCAACCTTTAAATCTACCTCATAATGCGTTCCCGCAACCTTTACTATGAATTTGTTGCAAAAGCATGAAAAAAGAAAATAAATGCTTTACAACTTTGATTTGTAATAAATTGAAAATAATCTCGCTCGGTTCCCCACTGAATCTGCTACTCGCTCGATTGGAGACGATGAAAAGGAATGTCTACGTGATACGCTTAGAAGCGTGTTTGTAGATTGCACATACGCACATAAAGTTGCTGCGAAAGTGTCACAGCTACGTATTAAACTCTGAAGATATGATATTTGGCGAGTCTTCGATTGATAATTTGAAAACAAACGTATCCCACTTAGAGCAACTGAATGAATCATAACTTCTTGTTCTTAAGGTGCCGCTTCATTATTGAAGGTTGGCCAAATCATAACTGGGCAAATAGCAACTGAAATATTGAACTTAGAGCAACTCTCAATATTTTTTGACAATTTCTCATAAGTGGAATAATGGAAATAATAAATTTTATGCAAGTATCAATATTTTCGCTTGTTGCTCTAAATGAAATAGTAAAAATTGTTGTATTGTATTCAACTTAGAGCAACTCTCAATATTTTTTGACAATTTCTCTTAGTGGAATAATGGAAATAAGTATTAAATTTTATGCAAGCATCAATATTTTCGCTTGTTGCTCTAAATGAAATAGTAAAAATTGTTGTATTGTATTCTACTTAAAGCAACTACGTCAGATTACCTTCACTAAAAACACACCACAACTGGGCAAATAGCAACTGAAATATTCAACTTAGAGTAACTCTCAATATTTTTGACAAATTCTCTTAGTGGAATAATGGAAATATTAAATTTTATGCAAGAATCAATATTTTCGCTTGTTGCTCTAAATGGAATAGTAAAAATTGTTATATTGTATTCTACTTAAAGCAACTACACTACATCACTAAGATGTGGTGAATTTTATTCCGTAGGAAGTGCAAGGAATGGTAATGTTTGGTGAAATCCAGCACTTGTATTATGAAATGTGGCATTAATTACTCCTTCCTTACGTAACTATAAACTGAAACGAAAATGTACTAGGCTGATATTGTTACCATCAAAAATTTGGTCGTCAAATTCGCGCAAGCTAGGCCGCGCCGCCTAGCTATTAACCCGCATGCGGCCTGTATCGCCTTTTCCCAATTTTGATACCCGTTGGACTATATTTACATGATTTAGCAAACGAAAGAGCGTACAATTCTATATCTTTTGTGTTTGACTCAAAAAATAATAATTTGATCCCAGCAAATCGTTTACCTCTACATTTATTACTTGTGTATTTGTACTCGTATCTCTAATTCAAAATCAATCAAAACAAATCTAATCAAATTGAGCATTGCATTGCATGTGATGTTCTTTTGCATTTACTGTAATGAATAAGTATGTCAACAGTTAATAATATTTTTTTTATAAAGTAATAATTATTTATACGCTTAAATCGTAACATTTTTTGGCAGTGATGTTTCCCTCAATTTATTGTTCTTTTTTTAGTATCAAAAATATTTTGAATCTATGATTGTACATCGAAAACTTACTCTTTGTTCTAATGACATATACTGAAAAGTACAACAATATAGGTACCTACATTCGTACTCAGAAGCACGTACTGCATCCAATACTGAGATGGAATTTTATTAAATAGTCCCTGCAAGCATCTGAGGCATGAAAAGCTCTACAATAATATATCTCGGTACGGATGTTACGGCATAGAGAGTAATCTAGATTTAAATTTAATTAAATTAAATATACAAGACAAAGAAAGGGCTCCGGATAAACAACAGATATAATTCCTAAATAATAGGTGCAGTACAACTAGTTGTTCTACACCTATTATTTAGGAATTATTTGGGAATAGATAGGATTATAGAAAGGCGCGCGTCGCCTGCATCGGAATCGGTGCGGACGGAGCGGACGGATTTGTTTCTTTATATGAATTTCTATGGCACAGCGTGCACTTCATCGGCATTTCCGTGCCATAGAAATCCATACAAAGTGCCAAATGCCGACGATCTCTCCGCGCCGTACGCTTCGATTCTGATGCAGTACGCGCAACTTTATAGCGTATGTCATCATCATCATCCTTGCGTTGGTCCTGTTAGTCGTGCCACAATGGTCTTTCAATAGACAGCATTATGACAAAGTGCTTGTCCTAATAAATCACAAAAAGCCATACAATCGAAACACCATTCAGAATCGATGATCACGTTAACATTAACAGAATCAAGGCCCAGTCTATAGGTATTTTCAAAAATTCAAAAATTATTTATTCAGTCTAGGCTGTTACAAGCACTTGTGAATGTCATAGAAGCTACGCCATCGGTTCGCAAACCCTAAGCGGGAGACCTTGTAACGAGAAGAACCGGCAAGAAACTCGTCAAGGGCTGCTTTTTTCTCCCTGTATATTTCATACAGAGTCGTCAACATTGAAAAATGAGCTCCACATTTAAAGTGAGGTCATTTTCCATCACAATAATTAACAAAAGTTTGCACACAATGGGTAGGTAGGTTGAAATTAAATACTACTAAGTAATGAGAGTAAATAACTTTCAACTAGTTGAGAAATCACTGTGTCTGCTACTCGAAAGTGCACCTAAGTAGACAAAATTTACCAAAAAAAAAACCACATGTTACAAGACATAAAAAAAAAATAAAAAAAATGCAATTCTTACAATTCAATATGCGTTAAGATAGGTACTCAGAAGCAGACCCTTTCCACTGGCAGCACCCGTTCACGAGCATGACGCATGGACCAGCCATCGCTTCGCTCAACCATATTTGAGGGAACGTAACGACCCGCCCCACACGACACCACCGCAGAAATGATTAAAGAGAGCATGACATACTTAGGCTACCCATCCTAAGGCACCGAATTGAAAACTATTATCCTAAAGCTTTTCATAGGCCTTTACTTACAAAACTACTGAATATAGAAAGCAAAATGATTGCAATAAAAAAAAAAATTAGAAATCAAAACAAGGTTTAGTTATTAATTTAAAATTTGAGTAAGAAGTGCCATACATATTGATAATATTAATCAGAAAAATAATATATATGTCGGAGCGTAAGCACCGTGCTGCTCAAGATTATTGGAACTCCTAGCGCCATCTATTGAGTTTAGTCGTAACTATCAAGTCGGAAACGGCAAGTGGCTCACTTGGGTAAGGTCGATACAGCGAGTGTGTGATCTGTGCAGGACGTGTGACAGTTGACAGGTTTGATGTTTGTCAGTTTGACAGTTGACAGCCTTGACGTTTCCGGAGGCGGAAAAATGTGGAGAGCGCGATCGGGGGGTAGTCGGTGGGACATTCTGTTACCGGCAGCCGTAGTGAACGGTCGTTCATTTGAGTTCACCTCGCTGTGTCGAACTTGCCGCGTTTATCGACTTGAATCCGTGTGAATCTGTTCGATCATCCGTTATTTTGAGCTAACTCGATGTTGATTGTAAGAATAGAGGTTGTGCATTGTAAAGAAACTATTATTTTGTGCTCGGCGGTGAATAACCTTATCATGACTCCCTCATCAGAAGCGGGATGCAATCCAAACGTCCCACGTGGTGAGAAAAGTGAATCAAACGATATGAGGTGTGATAACGAGACACGTGCAACGGAAAATCAATGTGATCGACGAAAAGTGGCGTCTATTGACCAAATCGCAATATTATTGCTTTGTTACAATACAAGCGATGCGTGTGCCTACTTCGAGTGCCAATGTTCGTTCCTGACTCTGACCCCGAGAGAAAAAAAATGTTGACGTGCGTGCCTGGATCATAACGACGTAATGAAGCTATGGTGATGGATGACATGGTGTGATTTCAAGCAGCTGTTCATGCTAAGGTGTAGCATTCCAGTACATCGCACAGTACAGACTGATTCCAAGGATAACAGGTCATGTGATCGTTCCACTTTTTCTAGTGCTTGTTCTCATGTCAAACAACAACCAAATGCGCCTATGATTATCTGCTTCAGGTGTTTCACAACACAAGACAACAGCGGTGCAACAGGCAGCGGCAACAGTTTTGGAGCTGAGCAAAGCAACTAGCAGCGCAAGCGGTGATGCAGTGGCGACAGCGATGCAATGGCAATGGCGATGCTCTGTGGCGGGTGCTAGTGCAGCATTACAAGCTGAGAGCATCCTGTTACTCGGCGCAGCCAGCATAGCGAATCTACAAGGTCACTTTATAGAGGTCAGTCGTAACGATTTTATTGTGATTTAATTTTTAAACGAAAAGTCACTAAATATTCCTATTGGTTGCGATTATGAAAACGGCACAGATTGAAGTCTCATTATGTTTCAAAATTATTCAAGGCAGTGAATTTAACTAAAATTAAAGGGGTTAGTAATATTTTGTTGGTGAATGGTGACTTCAATCAACAAAAATTGCTGTTGAAATTTAGTGTAAAAATAAGGAAAATAGAATAAAATCTTTCTTAGTAATGTCATTTATCTTGTGGTACTGTAATGTTAGCACTATTCTGTCGTAATGTAACCACTTTTCTGTTTGAATTCACTGCTAACAGTTGGTAGATGCATCAATGTTTCTGAATATATTTACTGTTGGTGTGCAGTGTTACTGCAATGTTGGTAGTGTTGGTACAGTTCTGTTACACTGTTAGTACGCTGTTAGTACACTGTTAGTACACTGTTAGTACACTGTTAGTACACTGTTAGTACACTGTTAGTACACTGTTAGTACACTGTTAGTACACTGTTAGTACACTGTTAGTACACTGTTAGTACACTGTTAGTACACTGTTAGTACACTGTTAGTACACTGTTAGTACACTGTTAGTACACTGTTAGTACACTGTTAGTACACTGTTAGTACACTGTTAGTACACTGTTAGTACACTGTTAGTACACTGTTAGTACACTGTTAGTACACTGTTAGTACACTGTTAGTACACTGTTAGTACACTGTTAGTACACTGTTAGTACACTGTTAGTACACTGTTAGTACACTGTTAGTACACTGTTAGTACACTGTTAGTACACTGTTAGTACACTGTTAGTACACTGTTAGTACACTGTTAGTACACTGTTAGTACACTGTAAGTACACTGTTAGTACACTGTTAGTACACTGTTAGTACACTGTAAGTACACTGTTAGTACACTGTTAGTACACTGTTAGTACACTGTTAGTACACTGTTAGTACACTGTTAGTACACTGTTAGTACACTGTTAGTACACTGTTAGTACACTGTTAGTACACTGTTAGTACACTGTTAGTACACTGTTAGTACACTGTTAGTACACTGTTAGTACACTGTTAGTACACTGTTAGTACACTGTTAGTACACTGTTAGTACACTGTTAGTACACTGTTAGTACACTGTTAGTACACTGTTAGTACACTGTTAGTACACTGTTAGTACACTGTTAGTACACTGTTAGTACACTGTTAGTACACTGTTAGTACACTGTTAGTACACTGTTAGTACACTGTTAGTACACTGTTGGTACATTGTTAGTACACTGTTAGTACACTGTTAGTACACTGTTGGTACATTGTTAGTACATTGTTAGCACACTGCTAGTTCACTGTTAGTGTACCGTTTGTACACTGTCAGTACACTTTTAGTCATAGTGTGGTGAATTTGAGTAAGCAGCTGTTGCTATGTAGGAATGTAAATTCAGTTTAGTAACTACTGTTCATGATCATGAAATTAAATTACTTCCTGATTTAACAAAGTTAGACCCGAAGTTCAGGGGGCCATTTAAAGTCATGGAAATACTTGATAACGATCGTTATGTTTTTAAAGCCCTAAACTCAAAGCGTACTTACAAGTACGCACATGAAAGGTTAAAAAAAGATGCCTGAGGGACAAGTACCTAATGACATTAGCAATTCGGAGTGTTCTGAAAATTTTGAGTCTTAACTAATTATTTTATTGTGTCCTCTTAAGTCATCTTGTTGTGTAAGATCACAGGGATGATCTTATGTGTGAGATCACAGGGATGATCAAATGTGTAAGAGCCACAGGGATGGTTCTGAGAAGTCACAGGGATGACTTAATTTATGAGCTACAGGGATAGCCAGACTAAAGTGGTACACAGTAAATTGATAATTCAATTGTTTGATTGAATTGAATTGAAATTGAATTTCAAAAAAAAAACAATTGGGTACTTGGCCCTCCAGCATATTTGGCTGTAAATTCTGTAAAAAGTTATCATTAGTTATTATGGTGATGATGTGGAATATGATGATGATGATGATGATGATGATGGTGATGATGGTGATGATGATGATAGTGATGATAGTAAACGAAGGGGCTAGACTTTAAACTAGTTTAATTAGTTCAAACAATACTCATTTTTGTGATTGTTTATTCAATAGTATGCTAGTCGCTCAGATTGGTTACATTTTTCGTGCATTCGTAGTCGTAGGTGTAAATCGGGCCTGATTTCCCGTCGCATTGTGGCCACGCTTGTGAGTGGCGTGCGTTTAGCTCAAAGATGTAAGCGATCGTTGTTGAATCGCCGGATAAAGGCGCTGTGTTGTGTAATGGTACCGGATGGAGGTAGCCCTTGTTTTGGGTGATCACCGGATAGAGGTTGTCATTGGGTGCTAGATGGAAGCATCTGAATTGTAGAGTATTGCATACTACACTGATTACACAATCTATTTAGTTTTGAAATATTGGTCTGATGAGTTTTCTTGAATTTTTAGTGAATATTTATTTTGATTTGTTTACTTTCATCACTGTTATTTCATGAGTACCTATGGATTAGCAATGGAGTAAGCAATGTTGTAATTTTGAATAAAGTTGTGGTATACAAATTGTGGTATTACAAGACCTGACCCTTTTGGTCAGGAAGGCCGAGCGTTTAAACATTTTACTGTTCTGGTACTATCTCCCTTTGCAGGACCTTCCCCAGCCACCTCACACGGGGACGTGTGAAATGTCAGGATGGCCGTGTCGGAGCGTAAGCACCGTGCTGCTCAAGATTATTGGAACTCCTAGCGCCATCTATTGAGTTTAGTCGTAACTATCAAGTCGGAAACGGCAAGTGGCTCACTTGGGTAAGGTCGATACAGCGAGTGTGTGATCTGTGCAGGACGTGTGACAGTTGACAGGTTTGATGTTTGTCAGTTTGACAGTTGACAGCCTTGACGTTTCCGGAGGCGGAAAAATGTGGAGAGCGCGATCGGGGGGTAGTCGGTGGGACATTCTGTTACCGGCAGCCGTAGTGAACGGTCGTTCATTTGAGTTCACCTCGCTGTGTCGAACTTGCCGCGTTTATCGACTTGAATCCGTGTGAATCTGTTCGATCATCCGTTATTTTGAGCTAACTCGATGTTGATTGTAAGAATAGAGGTTGTGCATTGTAAAGAAACTATTATTTTGTGCTCGGCGGTGAATAACCTTATCATGACTCCGTCATATATAAATATACGACGCCCTTAGTACAAGCAGACAGAAGCAGACCCATTCCCACTGGCAGCACCAGTATAGTCCATTGCTAGATGTCGGCCGCTCCTATGGGAGGATATTACCCTAATGTCCACGCTTGACATACAGTAGGCGTATTATGAGTTTACGCTCACTGTACTCGATTGACTGCGACTGCAGTTGACATTTGTATGAAAACTTTTAGTTTATTGTAGTGACCGCCAGAGGCGCTGTGCCAAATTGCATACAAAACTGCTTACTACAATCGCTATCGGGTATAATTAACATAACTCTGTGCAAACTTATTATACAGGCATAGATTGGTAATCGTAGTGTTTTGAATTTTATTATTAGTTTTGGTTGCGCCGTTTTCACCAATTTCTGGAAATGTTAGGTATGATAATCGAATTTGATCAGTAGAATGCTGCACGTTACATGTTTAGCATCGAATTTGTACAGGCTAATAATAACTAATTAATTAATAACTTATCCTATAGATTGAGCACTTTAGTACTACTACGGTAGAGTCGCTGCCCCGCCTGCCCCCTCTAGCCAAAGTAAACATGTACATGTATGGATTTGACGTTTTACAATTCGATTGATAATGAGATCTTATTTCAATCCCAGTTCCACATGTTTCGAATGCGAAGCGATAACGAAAATTTGCAAGTTACTTTGGCTAGGCCCTCTATCTCTGATCTCTAATGTATTTCAAATTCTATTAACAAACTTCAAGTTTAGTTTAACCCATATACAAACATCCCAATGGAAGGACTGCATCCGTCAAGGGAAACTTTAGACTCAAATACATCAGTTACTTTCCCTTACATAAAATAACATCGAGGGATCACATAAAATTTGTTTATTTGGTTTATTTGAAAAGGGTACCGGGGCGGACGAAAAGGGAATCTTAGCTTGATATCTTAAAGGGGATGACAGGACCTTTAAACAAACGAGATTAAGCGATTGTAGGTAAAAGCTGTGCAATATTGGTCAAACTTTTTGTTGATTAAATTGAAAACTTAGTGATTATTAAAATTGTGACTGAATAAAATTAATGATTTTTAATGAAGGTACTTTATTGTATAACTTAAGTATATTTATACCGCAGTTCCCGAGCACCAATACAAAGGAGCACTACATTTCGTGGAGTTACCTACTGAAGAACACAACTTGTTCTCACAAACATCAACAGACTTGGAACACGTAATTTCAACGTCGAGAGACCTTCTACCAAGAAACTGTTTGAAACTCTGCAAGGACTGTTTGTTATTTTCTTCAAGTAGGTAGTTTTAAAGCACGGACAACCATTCGTGGAAGATGGAAGTTTTTGGACTAGATCCTAAAGAACAATCTGTAAAAGGAAATATTAAATGTAGTTCCATAAACTACTACGGGAATATTTTGTAAAAAATGGTATGCAAATTGGAAAAAATCTTACCCAAAAACTTAATTAAACCCGTTGTTCACAATTTAACAGAAAATCTGTGCGGTTTTCTATCGGTAATCCCGGGTTTAGCGCAGTTTAAAAGGGAGATTTCCGTGCTCATCGCGACCCATATACCCGAGCACGTTTCTGAGGGCTACCACGAAAAAGTTATCGATCTATATAGAACGATATTTGTCGTTTTATTCCCATAAACTTAATATTCCACTGTAATAGACGAACAGAGTTCGGTTGGCTGCGAAACCAAAAGTGACATGAGCCTGTATTTGTAAATTTGTAAACGTGTGCGTGAATTTCAGAGATGCACTGAAGTCCATTTTAGCTTGTCGATAACCATAATGTATTATTGCTCTATTAAAGAAAACACAAACAAGATTTTGAACAATTTTATTTAAATAATTTCTTTAGGTCTCCTTTGAGGCTCCATGCCGATTTATTTATGACATTTATCCAGTTTAACTTAATCACTGGAATTACAGAAAACCTTGAAATATTGTTAAATTAGTACTTAAACAGGTATAATTTACCATTTGAAAACTGTCGGTTAAAAGCAGCTTTAAATAAAACTATCAGTGTTTACAAAGACAAACAAAGTTATATTGGAAATCATCGACATGAGTATCGATATCGATAATTTTTGATCAATATCTACGCCTTATTTTCTCAAGTTCACGGACGCAATATCTTTTTATCTAACACATAATGTTTAGAAATCAGCCTTTATTTGGGAAATAGGCGTTTAAAAGCATCATAATAGTATATAACTTAATGTGTTTGGGAATATATTCAACTAAAATATGAAATATGAAAATGGTACTTGTACAATCATATTTACCTGTGAAATAAGTATTTCTTTGGGTATTATGTAGTTAGAGAGCCAAATCAACCCGATTGCGATAAAAATAACAAAATAATCGTGTGGACGCTTTTCACCAAGATGATAAACGATGATAAATGAAGTCAAACTAGGTTCTGCTGTAATTTTTTTTCAACTCTTTCTCGCACATCGCATAAGCCGTAAGAAACGGTTTCTCACTCGCACCATTGTCCGTCTACTTGAGCATAGTAAAAAATTTTCTAAGTCTATGTTTATTCCTGAACAAATAATGACAAGAAACGAATGTTGTACCTACGATTATCGTGGTTTGATTTTCGGAGTAGGCTCTCTGAAGCTTTCCCTTTTGTATCAAACGATTCTGACGAATTGATGCACGGAGATGTAATAACGGGGCTTGAAAGGAGGATTTGGTTAAATTCACTCAGTCATTAAATTGATGCTAAAGCCAAATATTTATTTACTTACCTGCATTAGCAGGTGATTCTAAAGTCGCATTACTAATTTCCCAGCAAAAAGATAAACAAAGGTGTTGCCAGAACAAAACAACACAAAAAGAAATAGTATAATGCTAAGTCAAGAAATAAACACACTTACATGGGTTTTCATCACAAACCTAATAAAAATAAATTAGATAAATATTATGAATCATGAGTTTTGCGTCAAAAAAGTAATATAATTTAATATTTCATAATAACAGTTTCATAGTAGAAAACATTTTATGACGCTGTGCACACATCAACTGCAAACCGTTCACAGCAACCTGTGGTCTTTTTATAAAAAATCATATATATTAGCATTACGAGTAGTAGCTGTAGTGGTAACATTTGTCTTTTGGTATTGGGGGGGAACAGGCGGTGATACTACATATTTTTGATAGTTTACATACAGGCAATATCTAAGTAAAGTTTTCTTATCAGTTCGTTTCAAGAACTTTTAACATCAAAAATTATGATAGGTTATAAAGATAAAATTTCTAATTCCCATCCTACTTTAAAATAACCCTGGATGACATTATATTTATAATGACTCAAAATATAATATACAAATTAAAAAGTTTTAAAAGTGACCAAAGGTTTTAATATCTGAAAATGTCACTATCAGGGTCAGTTTGTCAATTTGACAGTGACGTTTCTTTGTTTACATTTTTGCTGGGAAATTAGTAATGCGACTTTATGTGTAAAACATTAGTTTTACAGATAGAATCAGATTCATTTACGGCTCTAAAGAATCAGCGCTGAGCGTCGTATAGTCATAAAAAACAGGGCGAGTAAACCCATTTAAAATATATTTATTTTTAACTAGCGACCGCCCGTGACTTTGTCTGCGTGGAATTTTTTTTGCCCTTAGGAACAGTACTTTCTTATGGATGAAAGGTACCCTAATCTCTTTCTCTGTACCCCTGAGAACGTGTATGCGAAATTTCATGGTGAAGGCGTAACAAGCAAATAAACAAACAAACAAACATACTTTGATTTATAATATTAGTAAGGAGGATAAGTTTGAGAAAGGAATGAAACGTTTTTCCTTCTATTTATAACTATATACTAATATTTTATATTACAATACTTGATAGGCTGAGTAACGATCGCGATCGTTAGTGTTCTTACATTTGCTTAAAATTGTTTATATTCGCATCCGCATCTTTTTTCACTGCATAATTTACGATTATTACAAGAAGAAGGACATTTACAATTATATTTCATTTCTGAATGTAATAAAACAGTTTAGATAATATAACCGTTAAAACCACTCACATCTTTTACGATCGACTTCCACGAGTTACATCACTATGGTCCCTGACTCCCGTATCCCGCTCAATGGGATCCGTGACGTCATACCTAACAACGATACACACATGATTTATGATATATTAAAAAAAATCTCTATGGACGTGGCGCGCTTCCAAAACGTGGCGTCTTCTTTTACGAGACACCACGCGAGCTAAACGTGATTGTCTTGTTGTACGGTGACGTTGGATATAATGCGGGTTTCAGAATTCTGTAAAAAATATATTCTAATTTGTATTTTAATTTATTTCTTTGCCAAAAGAATTGACGAGCTCGTTTGTGATAAAGCTTTCGTTGACGTTTGGTCGCCATTTTAGTTTGGCAGTCGACGATTGATTTGGAATTTAGAATGTCGAATGCGCGGAAAATACGATGTGCACTTGTGTCATTGAGTGAAAGAAAAATAATTATGCTTTTTCTTTTCTGTTTTGCTAGCGTAGGTACGCGACTACTCGTTGTTGATGATTAGTTGCCAGTAAAATAAAATTTTGTTTGCGACAACTCATTTTTAATAATGCGAGTACTCTGCATTTGTGTCATCGAGTGATGGCGAAAAATGTTTTATTCTTGTAATGCCGGTTTTTTTCTACTTACCTCACCATCGAGATGTAAAGCAGAGTAGTTAGCTCGGGTGTAAGCATCAATTGCACCCTCGAACTATAGGACACACATGCACGAGCGCATTAGTTGCTTTACCTACTACAGTCATTATTTAAGTGGTTCGCCCACCCGTGCAAGACGTAGGGGTCCCGGGTTCGATTCCCAGGATAGTGTAGGAAATGAAGCGATATTTTGTATGGAGACCCCAACATTAAATCCTCAGTCCATGAAACTTTGCAGGGATGTAATATAGTATGAACCAAAACCTATGTACAAATATCCAAAAACAAAAAAATACGTTTGGATTATTTGAAAAATACTTATGATACTTTATCAATACTGTAAAGTTTCGTCTACTGAGGATTTACTGTGGGGGTCCACTACCTTCCTTTCCTACTTGGGCTGCCAACTAGTCTGAGCGAAAACGCGCTGTCGGCGCTGTAAAAAAGCGCTAGATAGCGCTAAAATGGCTTTTTAGAAAAAAAGCGCCAGATTTCGCGCCAACCACAATTGGTTTTACTATTTGCTCATTACAATAAGTACATAATTTAGATAAAATAAATTTAATGACATAGCATGAACTGAAACAAAGGTACTAAAATTGTAAATTATAGTTACCTACATATATTATTTTGTGAATGATACAAATATTCTACTGTGATACAGTGGAGTCGGCTAAATGCAAAACTAGTTTTATAATCTGACAGAATAGAAAAAAAGGCGCTATCCCGTTGTGATATACATATTCATTTTTTCTCTATCATTTTGTTGATTTTTTTAATAAAACATATGAAAATGTCGGGTCTTGTTAGCACGTTAAATGCGACTAAAAACATTCTAAAGTAATGTAGTTTCTCAAAAATACCATCGACACAACAGTGTAAATTGTAAATGTCACTTTTTAGGCTCCTCATCTTTTCTAATGTTTTGACATAGAAAATGTTGTAACTAAGATGTGTTAAAGGGTAACTATGCTATATGTTTGTGTTTCGTTAATTAAACCTACGAATTTTCTGGTAGAATTCTATTGTACGTGCTAAAGTTAATCTGAGTTTGCGAAAAATCCTTCCTAATTCTGACGGAATAAACCGCGTTTTTGGCTGAAAACAGCTCAAAGACTCAGCCAGCATTAATCGGATTTTACTTCAGCGTCGAACACAAACAAATCGGCAGACTGCACCTTACGTCAAACAAAATGCATTAACCCTTTAGTGAGCATTGCACGACAAGGACCAACCAGATTTCAATTCTATGTCTTGTGGGTAAAGTTCAATGTACAATGGAATTTATGGACACAAAAGTTTGAAGGGAACAAAGCAAAAACACCAACAGAGCGATCTCATAATGCAGCATTATGAGATTCGCTCTCATAGAAATAGGAGGCTTACTTTTAATTTTGAAAGTATTTTTTAAATGTTGGATATTGCAACAGTAAATACGCAACAGTGCTAGCACAGACTCTAAAACCACTGATATCTGTGGATTGTATGTAGCTAAGAAAATGATTATAAAAACCGCATCTAAAGACAGACACAAACATTCGTCAAACTTATAACACTCCTCTTTTTGCGACGTGGATTAAAAACTAGATTTCGCCTCCGTGAAGTTTCGGTCAAAAATAAATGTGTCATGTTCCTGATGTCTCGTCTCAAATCTTCAACAGTGCTATAATGCATTGTTTTCTTTCGCATGTCAATGAAAAAAAATATATTTTACAAACGCTCATCAATTCTCGTAGGTATGACACTTCTTGTTTTAACGGCCATGTTAACAAATCTAATGCCATGTCGCCAAGCTCCACACATTTACTGTTCTATCTAGTTATCTAGTGCGACTAGACGACTAGTATTTTCGTTCGCTTCTCCACAGATCTTAAATTATACCTGCCACTTGTATAGGTTATAAATAGTTGCTTTCTATACCGTCTTATTGTCTGACTGTTTGAGATAGAACTTTTGTTTTTTTTAGTCCTCCAATACTTGTTAGATATTCTATTGTTTTCGGTATTTTTTTGTGAAGTTTAGGTGAAAAACATCATTAGTATTTTTTGAAAAACACTATCAGAATATGTCAAGTTAGACATAATCAAGGTTTTGTTCAATAGTACTTAGTACAGTTATTCGTTCTGTAATATTAATACAATTCTGATTCCTGCCACCTCAAAATGCAATTGTATTTAAAATCAAGATTACCTTTGAAATACCTAAGTTTCAGAAGAAGTGAAAGACAATGTTTACTTAGAGATACCTAGTTTGAGTTGATATGAATAAAGGATTTCAATCAAAAGACAGCATAAAAAACGTTCCTATAAATCTTTAACGCATTTTAGGTTGCCTGAAATAGTTCTGTTTGAGAGATAAGTAAGTCCACTTTTACACATAATTGTGTTGTTAAATATCAAACCCCGGCAAGTCACACCCCTACTCGAAATCAAACTGTGAATGCCACCTGATTCGAAATTTTAATATCTATAAGTTCCTTTTCTTCAAATCAAGATAAGTTATTAAAAACACTACTAAAATAAACGACAAAGTATTATAACTGTATTATAACATTGACCATAAAGTAACTACAGGGTTGTGCCTACTTGGATTTTAGTAAACCATTTAATTTTACACTAATGACGATCAATATTTTAGGGTCCTGTAACCAGAATTCTATCGTCGATTTAAGCGGAAAAAAAGATATTTTAAAAATTATGTAATATTGCTAAATAATTATGCACTTGCTTTGTGAACCCTTTTTTGTTTGAAATTTCTGAAGTTCCTAGTATGGCAGTGGTCTTTTTCGTTTCCCTGTTCACATTTTCCCATGAAGCTTTCCTATATTTTTATTTTATTGAGTTATGGAATGGACGATAAATATTAAACTAATGTTATTGTGGTGGGCTTTTGAGTATGTGGTCTGCTATTTATACAGGATAATGTTTGGATCCCTTGTCAAAAGTGGCATCACATTCCTCAACTGCAATATTATAATAGTATTTTACAGAACAATTGAAGAAACAGAAGAGGACGCCATCAATAACTCGGAAGCTTATGCCATGGAAGAAGTTTTAGATTTCGTCTAATTTTTTTTATAATAAATCACAATGAATATTCATTATTGGTATTTCTTTCTGGTTTCACAAAAAATATTAAGTAGCAGCCCTGAGCGTATTTCCTTTTACAGTGAGATTTGCCAAAATCCGGTAAGTCCAATGGCCATTTTTCAAAATCAGGCACGTCCACAGTAATTTTTTTCAAACTCCGGTACGTTTCGCTAGTATATATCAGACACCGGTATGTCCAAACTTTAAACCGATTTTCCAGCTTAATCCGTCATTTCTGGTATTTTTAACCGACTTCAAAAAAAGGAGGAGGTTCTCAAGTCGACGGTATTTTTTTTTTTATTTTTTTTTTTTATGTATGTTTTAACATAGCTTCGTCAGTTGTTACCCGATTTGTACAATTCTTTTTTTAACTCAAAGAACATAGTTCGTGTGTGGTCCCATAATTTTTTTACAGAGATCTGGCCAGTAGTTTTTTCATAATCCTGAAAAATATCAATTATTTAGCTCGCCATCGCACGAGTTTTTATGGAATTTCGGACATAACTTCTTTGTTTATGAACCGATTTAGATGATTCTTTTTTTATTTGAAAGGGTATACTTCAAGAATGGTCACAATTTAATTTCATTGTTATTGGACTTCGAACTTCGAAGATACATAAAGGAACTCTTCAAAATCAAATAGTATAAGTAAAGTGATTTAGGTTTTGGTAAGTTTATGGCAATCCAAAACAAACTAAATCATGCTTATCGATGCAACGTTCTGGACTAGACTTGGACTACGATGACACAACGGAACTCCTCAAAAACAAACAGCGTAAATTTGGAAATTGAGTTCTGGGCATTTTACCATTGAAAATATTATAATATAAAGTAAAAAAATATTTACACGCTGCGCTTACATACCTACCACTAAAAAGTTGAAAATAAAAAGGCTTTTTAAAAAAAAAGTAAAACCGCCTTCAAAAAACTGAAAACAAAAACAGCTTAAAAATTAAATACCTCTAAAAAGCAAGAAATAATATTCGAATCATTCGTTACACATATCAATATTAATAAAACACGTCTAATGAAGTCGGGTGGGGCTTTAAGAAAAAAATGAAGTTGTCCTCCAGCCCCACCCGACTTCAATAGACGTGTTTTATTAATATTGATATGTGTAACGAATGATTCGAATATTATTTCTTGCTTTTTAGAGGTATTTAATTTTTAAGCTGTTTTTGTTTTCAGTTTTTTGAAGGCGGTTTTACTTTTTTTTTAAAAAGCCTTTTTATTTCTGTTCTAATGTAAAGAAACCCTTAGACGAGTAGCCGTATATTAAAAAAACCTCAATATCTATAATTGTTCTGCGTAAAACACATTTCCTTCATTTGCCACTTTTCACTTAGAGTGGACTTAACGGCTTTTGAAATTTAACCACACAATTTCAATTCTTTATTCTTTAAAATGTGTTATTGGTGCAATAAAGAGTATACGTTTATAAAAATAAAGTTCAGTCATTAAACAATATGTTAAGAGATAAAACAAATGTTACTCGTATGTTAAGTCATCAATCAATGAACAAAATTGGTTCAATTCACTGAATCGCGAGCGATAGTCCAGTTTGTTACATTAATATCAAATTGTAGATATTAGAGGGTTAACAAGAGACGGGTGTATGTAATACTGCACTCGTGCGAAAGAGACCACATCCCATGCTATTTATTACTCGCTCAAATGGAGTTATGATAATAAGAAAGATTTATTGCGGAGAAGGCCTTTGCAAGGGAAATTTATATTAGGCGTTATTACAAAAAATAACTTTGTTACAAGGTTTTTTTATTAACTGTATTAAGACAACTTTGTTATGAAGCATTTTAAAAGTCTTTATTGTTTTGTTTTATTAGTAAGCTTGTCGCTAAAAATTGGGTGATTTTAAATGAGATAAGTACACGGACATAAATGAATTTAGCAAAATTTGTATGAATTTAGCAAGTGGAATACACACATATTTTACAATCCGAATAAATGATTAGTCGACAATGGGGATGGTAACTGAGGAACTAATGGCGCCACAAGCGGTTGTACCAAAACATTTGATTGGTTGTTTCAAATATCAAATGTCATTTGTGGCATATTTTAACCAATCAAAGTATTTATAGCGGTTAGACCACCGCTGCCGCCATCTGCGATTAGCTTTGCGTTGCCAACCCCATTGTCAGATTCTCGCCAGATTCTATAAATGCCAGATTCTACAAAAAGGACAGAGGGGAGTAGATGCTACAACAGAACGGACAACAGATCTGGGGATATACTCGTATATAAACATTGTGGAGGAAATATAATAGTGAATAACATAGAAGCAAGGAAGTGTGTTCGCTTGATCACCAAAAGATCTCAAAAGTACGAAGTTTCCTGATACAATCTAGAAGTATTTCCACAAACGTTCCTCATGGCAAAAGACTTAATAGTAGAAATGTGAATTGATTCTTTATTATGAAAATGCATTAAGCGCACTTAGCATAATAATTAATTAATTCACAAAAACATTAAAGAACTTTTAAGTTATTATTGCTTAACTTTCGAAGAGAACAATCAGAATAGCTAATCGCATTAAAGCTATCAGTTTGCCAGTTCTAGCATTAATTCCCAAGCTTATTATCAAAAAGTCCAAATCAAACTATTCGAGTAAGGCTAGACAACTTTTAATTGAATCCTGTTACCTTCGTCTTCCATAGGCGAACTTCTTTAATAATTACTGACTGCTAGATGGACTGTAGTGCAAGTTAAAGACTTTCGACTAGTCCGTTTGTTTAATTTTTACTCACACCAGTGCCATTTACTCTCTTGGCCGCCCTAGGCCGAGTTTCCTAGTAGTACCAGCCGCCTCTTTTTGAATGGCGTTGCGCGACCTATACGGCCTATTGACAAATCCGCACTGACTCACACTCACAACGGTAAAACCAACAGAAAAGCAGTCGCGTTGTCAACTGTAATAAGCAAAACATTATTTAGGTTTAATTCCCAGGAGGAGGGTAGGTAGCAATAGCGTATGGTCCATACAAGCCGATTCCCATAAACGAGGCGAGAACGCTTGACTTAGTCTGACGCCATAACCACAATTTTAACGTTGTTATGTTCCGGGATTCTACAATGGTTCCGGCAGATAGAGTAGCTAAAATAGCCAGTTTCTTGGTGGTTGAGGATTCCAGGTGAAGTGCGATTCCATCTTCGGCCTTATCGTCACTTAACAACAGGTGAGATGGAGGCGATAATAGCGAGGCGGTAATGGATAAGAAAAAGTAGTTTTATTTGAATAAAACTCTTTTCCGCAAAATACGTTTTGATTTTAGCTAAATCTTTCAGCTATTTTCTCTACCTTGGGCCACAATTTCAGTAGCGTGGGTAAGGTGATATCAAAGCGAAAGCAATTAAATTCCCTACCGATCAACCGGCAACTTATTTCCCACGTTCGTGTCTGTTTTCTTATCAATTCAATAACTTTGCATTTAGGAAAGATCCTCTTTTTAATACGTTTTTGCAGCTTAAATTTAAATTATGACTGATGAATTTCTTTCTACGCAATCAAATCACCTCTGCAAAGTGGCGTCCTCATCTTTAAAACAATATTACTAATCGTTGATGACATAAAGATGCCACTTTTAGCACTTGTTATCAAACAATATTTTACAGAGTTAAGGATACCGTGTGTAACAAGACCCTCAACGAAGCCGAGGTGTACGTATTCTGCCCATCATCAGGACCATTTCTGTTTAAAATTATTGCTGGGAAACGATTTTAATAGTTAAAAATCAAAAAAAAAATCAAAATCAAAATATATTTATTTCTTCACAAGGTATGTAAAATTAAACAATGTGTTGGATAAACCTTTTAAGTATAAAGATACTTGTGCCAGGAATATCCGCTCCTCCAATCATACTTTTACTTTATACCTATGATAAAATAACATTAAATATTATGTGTGTGCGTAATTGAGTGGGTGTGTGTGTGTGTGGTGTGTGTGTGTGTGTGTGTGTGTGTGTGTGTGGTGTGTGTGTGTGTGTGTGCGTATGTGAGTATGTGTATGTATGATTGTGCTATTACGTAGACTGTAAAAGCTCTGTCTCTTCATATGTAAGGCTTATTAACCAATTTTTTAGAATACTTTTACACTTGTGGTAAGGTTTTGTCAAAATATCCAGTACTTTATTTACTCTATTATATATAGTTGCAGAATTACTTTGAAATTGTTTTTTAGCAAAAACGGATTTTGTTACTGGAACTTTCATCACATTGTCTTTCCTTCTTTTGCTTGCATTACTCGGAATACAATTTATAGATTTCTGAATTTTTAAAACAACTTGTAGAACATATAATTTACGAACTGATAAAAGGTTACATTCACAATATAAATCTTCTGTCGAGAAACGCTTCTTTTTAAAGTACATAACTTTAATTAGAGCTCTTTGAGCTCTTTCTACTTCCATAAAGTTAGTTTTAAAAGCACCTCCCCATATGGAGATGCAGTAGATTATAACAGACTGTACTAGGGAGATGTATAAGGCATTTAAAATATTTTTATTTTGATGATTATTTTTTACATTGTTTACTGGAACTACATGCCTAAGAGATTTAAATATCCAAATAAATTTTCTGACACGTGAAGCTAGCTGTTCAATATGAGAATACCAGGACAACCTTTGATCTATTACAATGCCTAGATATTTAACTTGACTGGTTTTTTCAATTTCTGGACAGCTGCAGTTTCCACTGGACCTGTTAGTACATGAATGAATTGAGATTTTATAGTCTTCATTTGGCTGTGAATTATTATAGATGCTGAAGCAAACAAAATTAGTTTTTTTTGTATTCAGTGTTAAAAGATTGTATTTCATCCATCCTGCCACCACTGATAGTCCTTCTTCAGTATTTTCCTTAACACTCTCCCAAGAAGACCCAGTAAAAACAACAGCCGTGTCATCAGCATACGAGAATATTTTGGCATTTTTAAGACGTATGTTACAGAGGTCATTAATATATATGAGAAACAGAGTAGGTCCTAAGACACTACCCTGAGGTACTCCGTATGACACGATTATGTCTTTACTTTGATGCTGTTCCAATTTAACCCTTTGTTGTCGACCATAAAGATAGCTTTTGAACAAGTCTAATTGATTAGCTCTTATACCACATTTTTCTAATTTTTGCACAAGGATGGGGAGGGAGACGGTGTCAAAAGCTTTTTTTAGGTCAATGAATACCGCTAGACTTTTTTGTCTTTTATCCATTTGTTCTACTATATAAGTACTAAGAGATTCTACAGCATTTTCCGTAGATATACCGCGCCTAAAACCGAATTGATTTGGTGAAATTATATTATTAGTATTTAAATAATTTAGCAATCTATTATTTATTAATTTTTCTAATATTTTGGATAAAACTGGTAGCACTGAGATTGGCCTATAGTTGTTGACATCGTCTCTAGCCCCACCCTTGTGCACCGGGGTGATTATTGACTTTTTTAGCGAGGAAGGAAAAATGCCTTGTTGAAAACATAGATTAGCTATGTGTGCAATTATTGGGGATACTTCAAGCTTGATGTATTTAAGGAATTTGGTTGAGATGCCATCACAACCAGGTGCACTATCGCTTTTTAAATTAGATATTATCCGAATCACTTCATCAGCATCTGTGTCAAGGAGGACAAATGACTGAGGTAGGCTTGGTAATGATCTCAAATACTGGTCGGAATCATCTGATGGCATAGATGACTGGATATCCTTGGCTAGTGATTCACCTACGCTGGTAAAAAAGCTATTTATATAATCAGCTGAATCTGTTGGGGATGATTTTATGTGCATTAGTTCAAGATTAGGGTTTTTATCTTTATTTGTGAATGTTAGATTTTTTACATTTTTCCAGAGTTGCTTATTATTATTTAATGATTTAGAAAACTTATCTCTCTCGTATTTTCTTTTTAATTTCCTTATTAAATTGTTACAAAAATTCCTATAGCGAGTAAATGTGATCTTTTTGATATTATCATGAGGGTTATCGCGAGCCTGTTTTTGTAGCTTATTTCGATTTCTAATGCATCTTAAAATACCGGGGGTGATCCACGGCTTCTTAACACGTTTACTTTTTGGGATTTGAGTTATGAAAGTATTTTCTTTTACCGACTCCACAATTTTTAACACAGTTGGTGTTAAAAAAGCATGCATGCATGCATGCACGCAATGTAACGCGTACATCAGACCGTGCCTGCGAACTTTTAGATTTTTGCATTCACAATGCTATTTTTATATTAAGATGAATAAATAATGAAAAATATTAGAAAAAATCGACTCACCCGTAGCAACTGTCAATTCCGTCTGAGTTGCTACGGGTGAGTCGATTTTTTCTAATATTTTTCATTATTTATTCATCTTTCTTATGATTTTTAGTTAAAGAGCTAAGACTAAAATGTACCATCTCCTATCGGAGCACTCGTCAAAACGATTCAAACCCAAACTCGCTGGGGTTGCATGGTTTTATTACAGAGTCCCAGAGCCCTTCTTCCGGCTCCATCATCAGACCCTGGAAACTATTTCTCAACAAAGAACTCGTTAAGACGATTCAAACGAGCCCAAACTCGATGGACTTGCATGGTTTTATTATAGAGTTCCATTGGCCTTCTTCCGGCTCCATCATCAGAACCTGGACACTATTTCCCCTTAAAGTCCTCGTCAAGGCGATTCAAACGAGCCCAAACACGATGGGGTTGCATGGTTTTATTACAGAGTCCCAGTGCCCTTTTTCCGGCTCCATCATCAGACCCTGGAAACTATTTCCCAACAAAGAACTCGTCAAGACGATTCAAACGAGCCCAAATTCGATGAGGTTGCATGTTTTTATTATAGAGTTCCATTGGCTTTCTTCCGGCTCCATCATCAGATCCTCGGACACTATTTCCCAACAAAGTACTCGTCAAGACGATTCAAATGAGCCCAAACTCGATGGGATTGCACGGTTTCAATATTGAGTTCCTTTGGCATGGCCTCCAGCTTCATCATCAGACCCTGGACCTTATCTTTCATCAGAGTACTCGTCAAGACGATTTTAACAAGCCTAACCACAATGAGGTTGTATGGTTTCATCATTAAGTTCCTGTGGCCTTCTTCCAGTTCCATCATCAGATCAGCTCAATGACACCATAATATTGCATTGTATTCCAGTTCTGACCTATATTCAAAGTTTCGAGTCTCTAGCTCATCGGAAAGCTAGTTTAAAATCGTTCGCAAACTTTGCGGACAAACAAACAAACGAGAAAGCAACCTAATAAAAACGTGTTAATAATAACGAATAAAATAAGAATTCATAAAAATTTTGAAAATCTTTTTTTGACTTGACCTTCAATAACTACGTAACTATTGGTTAACCAGGTATAGTCTAAAAGACAAAAATGATCCTGATGATGGGCGGAATGCGTGGAATTCGGCTACGTTGAGGGTCTTTTTACACCCGTTATAAATGAATCACATTACGAGTATACGATATTAGTATTTAATTTTTAGCAAGTAGGTGTTCGGGTGACCACAGCCGATACTGTAGCTAATGCCACAGTCTTACAATCTATACAATTAGGAATCAAATGCTCAGACCAAATAAAAAAAGTAAGACGGAGTCTTCCGAACAAACCGGTGAGGCCTGAAAACATACACAGTTCACGCACACATGTATAACAAAACTCCGCCTTGCCTTTCCATATAAAACCCTGCCGCCCGGCCCCCGCCCGCACCCTTGTACGCACACATGTGCCATCAAAAACCGGCCTCACTTCATTGTTCGCAACGCTCCACTTACTTTTTTATTTGATCTGAAACCAAATGTACTTACTTGCGTAGAGCAACGGAGGGGATCTCGCGGGGGGTTGGGTGGTGCTGAACCTTGAACACAATACACTTTACTTTTTTTGGGCATTCGTGTAACAAATGCAATCTACCTAAAGCATTAATAAATTTGGTCTTTTGGTAAGAAATGAAATAAAATTGACATTGCTCATTAAAGCTTCAAACTGTTTTATTATTAAGCTATGGTTTTATAGTCTCTTATACTAAATTAATAATATGTTATCTCATTTGTTTCAGGTCAGTACTTTACATTTAGCAAAAGATAGCAGACATCAAAACGGAAACCTAAAAGTATATTCTACTTTGTATAATTTAAAAATTAATCTGCTTGGTAAGTATTTATAATTATTTTTTGGACTTTAACTGAAATTAACGGAATTAATATGACGTAAATATGAACGGTGAAAAACACCTAAGCACATTACTGTTTCTGCTGCCAACTAATATAACTACGTCCACTAATAAATTCATGTTCTTTATGTAAGATGTAGAGTGTATTTACTAAATATGTCAATATCCAAGTTTTGATTTTAAAATCATTAAGAGAGATTAAGGAGACTAGTCAAGACTAAGGCTAATGAGGCATAGGTAATAATCTTGAGTGTCATTAAAAGTACCTGTAGTGTGTGTACCAATATGTACTTACACACACTCATCTCTCCTCGTATATAAGCCATTTCTTTACTTTAATAAATCAGTTATTGATCGCAGTCAGACTTGTTATTAACATCCCGAACCGCCACATTGCATACCTGTGCCTAGATTATCAGTTTGCAGTTTTACTATTGTAGTAGGTAAGTAATCTCATAATACGCCTACTGCAGCCTATAACACAATAACACACAACATTAAGATATTCTTAATAAATGCAAGAAACAATTTGAATTTTTTTTTGTCGCTGAAACGTTGATAACGTAACTACATAGCTAAATTTCAATCCATAAGTACAGCAAAAAGAAATTTAAATAAATCTACATGTTCAAATATTTTATTTAGTTAATTATCTACCGCAAAAATAAGTCCAACATTGTAGTGTGGTCATTTGGCAATTAATGTTGTTATGTTAAAACTTTTGATTGCGCAGAAAACATTTTCCTTTTCTCGCAACATCCGTCACTGTCACAATTGACAGTCGCCCTTACCTGTCAAACTGGCCACCATAAATCAGGCTGTCTGTCACTTTGTCTAGGCAAACTGTTAAAAGGTAAAGTTCTTGGAAATATAAGCAGCAAGATGTATCGAAAAAATTTAAACTGGATGAGCGGTCCCATTTATAAGTCTTAGGCATTTGATACGAAGTTTTTTGTGTTAAGAATCTTTAAGAAGTTATTGGCGTCCATGGAATAGGCTAGTTCATGAACAAAAATTAAACTAGCTCGTTCTATTCTGGGCGACAAAAATCACTCAGTGACTAATCGCACGTGGGCGGGAAGCCTGGAGGCTTTAGTTCATCGATATCAGATTAGACCTTTTAGATTAGTTGTTAAGGCCTACTCAAACCTGACCGGTATCCTGTACCGGTTGCGGTAACGATATCCCGATGGGTATGCGGTTAAAGCGCTGTTCAAACCATAGCAGAACTTAACCGTTACCGGAGGCGGTGGCGCGCTACGCGAGCGCTGCGGAAGAGTGGTGTGGGGTGCATCCGCGGGGGGAGGAAAAGTTTCTTCAAACACGCGGTGCTTACCACGTACCCATCCGGTATGCGGTTCCGGTTTCGCAACAGCTCCGAAAATGCCATACAAAATACCGGTCAGGATATCGGTCGGGAATTCGGGATTACCGTTACCCACTGCGGTCAGGTTTGAGTAGGATTTTATTTAGGTTTTCCGGTCATTAATCAATTCAACTCTGGTGCCCACTTGGTCCACGGAGATGTTAGATTACACATTACTAATGTGTAAAAGGTACCTAACCAATGTGAAATTAGTTACCTTTTACGACACCCCTAAGTGCGAAAGGTTGGTTCTGTTCTATTTTACTGGATGCCTCCTAATCAACCTCTGCAAATTAAACGCATTTATATAGTACACACAAGTATAACACAAATATTAACCTTTTTAAAGCTTTATTCAGACACCGTTAATGATCTCATGTTTTAATTATTTTTCGCCCCCAATTACCGCCAAGGGATAGCACCCCTTATTTGTACGTGTCCTGTTCAAACATATCGTAATAATACCAAAAGATTTCGCGTTTTTAGCTCTCGGTTTTGTTAATGAACGCCCTTGTAATTTTTATTTTTTTGTTTTTTTTATTTTTACCGACCTACTAAGTAGATCTTTCAACGTTCAAAGACCAGATCTGCAACTTTACGCTTCAAATTATTTATTATTTATTTAAAGAAAAGAGTGTTACCTACATTACTGACTTAAAGCCTGGTTTATACTGCGAGTAGAGCGGGCCTAATACGAACTCCGTTTAATCTTGTACTATTATTTATTTGGTGGTTTAACTCGCAGAACAAAACTGCTTACACGCACTTCAACGAACAAAAATTCTAGCGAAAAAGACTAATCAAAATATTTAAGACTCAAGATGAACTATACTTATATTTAGAAACGGTTAACGTTGAATAAACTTATTTAATTTTTTTTTAAGTGGCAGGCAACTTTAGACGAAACTATATTAGCTTAAAATAAGTCCGTTCCATCGAGCCATAACTTGGATACTTTTTTGCAGTGGAACCGGGCTACAGACAGAATTCCGCACATACGTAATTCCGAATGCAGCTCCTACCACCTCTATCTATAGACCTACCACCTTGGACCTTGGCTTGGATTCATGCGGGATTTTTCGTACGGAATTTTCATATATTATCGATATTCCATTCGGAATTCCGAATCTGGATTTCGTTAATATGTGGCTGGCTTTAGTTAAACTATACCCCTTGAAAGGAGCCTCACAGAGTAAAAAGTACAGAAGGTCCGCTCTGGCGGTATTCGAAAACGCTTTCCGTCATATTTTGTTTTGTTGGGCTCAGAGGGTCTAGTACAAGTTGGTGTTTTCACTTTTCGCATAGTTAACTATCGGATATATTGTTCATAGTCAATGCGAGTAAAAGAGAGAAATCGATAGTTAAGTAACTATGCGAAAAGTGAAAACACAAACTCGTATTAGCTAGTCTGTTAATACGGAATAAGCCTGAGATTTCTCGAGATTGCCTTTACCACAGATATAGTGCCTCTACAAATGAAAATGAAAAGAAAAGTATGAAATGAAAAGTGCTTACGCTCTGCCTATTTTGTTCCGAGCGACCCTACTGGCGCAAGCCTTTACAATGACATAATTACAATGAGTGATGTATCCGTTCTTATAAGGTCAACAGTTTTATGCCTTCTCGCACTTTTTGCTTTGTATAAAACAAAGGTACTAAATGCATGCTATCTTACAATCTTTCCGTCATTGTTTAACTTTATTCGATTTTAATCCTAATTCTTAGAGGCATAAGTGAGATGAACCTTTAACACTGCTGCAGTACATTTATTTGCTAATTATTATTGAGGTTGTGGTGCAGTGTTTTGCTAAGCGATATTATTGCGAATTGATACATATTCAAATTATCTTGCTCGGAAGCTGAGAAGCTCGGTGGCGCAGTGGTGAAAAGCTTAGTGGAGGTTAAGCAAACTTCGCAAGGGTCGGTCATGTGATGGGTGACCAAAATGTATTATCTCGAGCTCCTCCGTGCTTCGGAAGACACGTTAAGCTGTTAGTCCCGGCTGCATTTGCAGGCGTTAACACCCACCAATCCGCATTAGGCCCGCGTGGTGGGTTATGGCCCATCCTCCTTACCACCCATAAGGAAAGCCTGCGTAAGCAGTGGAAACATTAAAAAAAAGGCTGATGGACAGACAGACAAATTATATTCGAAGTACCTATCGTCATGTACAGGTAAACAGACTATCTAATGTTAAAAAAACTTTGTGAAGACATTCGCGTTCATAATTTGATATTTTATGATTTAAACTTTTTCTATAACTCTTTCGAGCATTCTCTTGGAATTTTTTATCCACCTTTTAGTTTTCCTTACCCAAAGGGTAGAAACAGGACCCTATTACTAAAACTCCACTGTCCGTCTGTCTGTCCTGTCTGTCACCAGACTGTATCTCAAGAATCGTGATAGCTAGATAGTTTAATTTTCACAGATGATGTATTCTGTTGCCGCTATAACAACGAAATACTAAAAACATTATAAAATAATCATAATAAATATTTCGTAGAAGTCGAAGCTAATCTGTAATTTTGTTATCATATTTGCAATAACAATTTTAACCGACTTCATCAAAAGGAGGAGGTTCTCAATTCGATTGTATACTTTTTTTATCGTTGTTCGAGTTTACTTCTAATAATACCCCAAAAACTTCCTGCGGGTTGCAATAGTTCTGTTACCTATGTTTGGAAATGTTTATGAGCACAAACAATATTTCTGTAAATTTTATCGCTGAATATAGCTTTTCTTTTAGTGAAGTGCTGCCTCAGTGATTCAAATTAACCTTGCATTGTATAGCTGTGCACGGACAAAACACTGCACAAGGGCGAGCCATAAACAGCTGTTATTTTAATAATTAAATTAAATTATTACTTTTATCGCACCATCTTGAATATTCGCACGCGTTAAATATTATAAATGGTTTAATTGCTTCCTTGATAATTTATTATACCTACTTCAATTGTACTTGAATATGAACTATTGTTATTTAAAAAGAAACAGAATTATTTCCCAAGTATGTTCCAACTTGTAATGGTAAAGCCTTAGGTACTCAGTAGATTTTGATTATATTTGCTTTCAAATTATGTTAACATGCTATGAACTTATATTTTTTTTCACGGATCATAGTTACCTACTCGATGCAATTTTTATACAGCTGTTTCATACATTTTGATATTTTTGTCATTAATTTTTGTATGAAACAGCTAATTATTTTTCGCGATTTCAGAGTTGGTCCCATAGTAAAAGTTGTTCAGTTTGATGGTCCCTATTTACCATATTCGGCATTAGGAGTAGAGTCTGTCTAAAAAGTCAAGAGTAATTTTAATACCCACCTAAATCCCCAACCACCCCACCAATACCCATCTAAATAAAATTGAGTAAAGCTATGTTTACAATTAGAATTTTGACAACACCAACAGGGTTACCAGTATAAGTTTTTATAAATTATTTAATAATTTCTCATGTAAAATTACTTTTTAGACAGACTTTCAATGTTTTATTGGTTAAGAGAAGCAACTGTGAAATAAATATGAAGCTTAAATCTCGGACGCGAAAGACTAATTTTTTTAAAGTAGATTTGCGCTCGGTCGCTTTACGCTTTTTTCCCGTGTACATTCACATTGAAAAGCTCACAGAAACATAAACATTAATTTCGGTGGAATAACTTTTCGCCGCGCAATCTGTCTACAGCCGGCGGGCGGATTATTCAGATTATGCACAAACATTCTATTATTACAAGGGTTCGAATTCCGACGCTTGCCCGCAATCCCGGAATCCCGCACTTCCGCAATCCCGCACACTCGCGATCCCGCACATCCGTGTATCAGAACGCAACCGACTGAAAGTTTGGGATTTTCTCGTGAGTGACTCATTGTGATTTATAGAGCAAAAAGTGAGTGCAACCTGCTTTATTTGTATGAAACACATGCTTCCATTTGCGTGAGAGTTCTGGGAAATCCCGCCTATGAACAATTTGAACGATTTTTATAATTCAGTTTGTGCTAGAATTGAAATTACACATGCCTATAAATAGTTCAAACATTTATGTGAAGTTAAAGTGACGTACGAAGTACCTACACGATTATTTGTTTACTTAGTAGTTCGTAGTGCATCCACACCAGAGATCACAGAAATATAATAACAATTGCTTTGTTTCTGCGAACCACACCAAAGTTATTTTATTTTGATGTAGAGCAACATCTTAACAGCAGGATAACACTAAGATTCGATATATTTTCCGGCAACAGAGCAATATGACTTTTTTGTTTCCCAATGTCCACGTGCACGCCAACATTGAAGCGTCGCTACAAAATGTAACTTCGGTGTGGATTCACGGATGCACCATAATGGCTCCTGCCCACGAGCGACTTTTTTAACATAACAATATCTTGACGAGACGCCGTACTACTTAGCTCCTATATTACTACCTGAGGAAAAGTTATTTTGGGACTGGAAAGAATTCGGCATCAACACTATCAACATGACAAGTACTAGCACATGTTCGTTTTGTCGATGATGTACATAGTTCATATGGCGGAGACCTTGGAAGACCTGATCATAATGCTCGAACATCTTTGTGATTCCCAGAGTGGATGCGGGCAGCGCTAGATCGTTGTGGAGATTCTCGAGGAAGGCCGAAACCCAGCATTGGATTTAGGCAGCTTATATGATGATGATGATGATGAGAATATGCTAGAAGAATTCGTTTGGTTAAGAAAGTGCTAGAATTGTTGATTTTCTTTAAAAAATACACAGGTTATCTCGGCTCCGATGTCATTTAGCCATATGAGCTCCATACGAAAACTTGTTTCTTTTAAACTGTTCTTTCGAAATAAATAACTTCCAAGAGTGGCCGCAAGATTTGAGAACGACGCCATCTTTACCCAAAGCCCTTTACACATACAACACACAGCACATATTTAGAGTCCGTGGACTGGTCATGGCGCTTACCCAAATTTTCCCGCCTACTGTACGCGTCCCAAGGCATTACCATAAAGAAACCATCACTCTCTGTCACTTTTATATTCTAACCACCGATTTTTTCCACATTAGCTTGATAAGTAAAAGAACCGTAAGTATTTAGGATGAAGGTCGAATTTCGAGTGTAAAATTTTATTTTAGTATTAACCTATTTCTTGCTTTGGAAGGTGTTTCACCTGATTAAAAAAATCGTTAGTTTTACTTCGTCATCAAGATATAAATATAGGTACTCTGTTGTCCTATTTCTTGCAAACTACAACATCAATAATAATAGACGTTTTTTTTGAGCGTACCAACATTATTTTCCAATCTAGGAGCAAAATGATAAATGACCATTCAGACTCAAAAACTATTTCTTACCTACAATTTCTCGGGAACAGTACTTTTTTCTGGATAACGTCTATGCAAAATTTCATAATAATCGGTTGAGTAATTAAGAGGTGAATGAAGGTGTTACAAATAAACAAACTAATTACTTTCGCTTTATAATGTTAGTGAGGATTTCATGGCTTTGGAAAAATATTAGTAAATAATAAAAGATACTTAGTCATTTTACTTAAAAACTAAAGTTAACAAATAATTCACAAGTTGAAAATAATTCGTTGTTTAATGAACAAAAAATTACAATTACAAAAACCTAGGTAGGTAATGCAGTTTTAGTCAAAAACTAAATCGAGTAAAAAATCTTAATTGAAATGCATACACTCAAGTTTTCCAACTTTTTGCTTACAACAACAAGTGTAATCATCACAACAAAGCAATAATTTCGTAATTCCCGCATTTTTATAAGTCAGTATACTTAAGTATACCAAAAACAGTACTTAACCTTTGTATTTTTCGTTATTCGACTTCTAAGCAAGGCCACCTCTAATGAGAATCGCAATTATTTCAAGATGAGCTAATTACTACCACGAAATCAGCTAATAGTTTGTTTTGCTGTCAACAAACAAATAAGAGCTAATGACTGAAATTAAAACAAAATTTACTTTTGTTGAGAAGATGATGATGTATTTTGGCACCTATTTACAAACTTTTGGTTATCAAAAAATGACTCTTTTTAGAAGGTAAACCAAAGAGAAATGCAAATAAGCCGTAGCGTTCTGTAAAAGTAACAACGGTCGATAGGTGGAAAGAAAATTCTTGGATTTTGCACCTCGATACGCACAAAGCCATCATTGTGAACACATTTTTGACCAAAAACTCAACAAGTACCAAATTACCACTTCGTGGCACCCGTTTTTATTCGGTAGAAGACATAAGAATTCGCGGCGAAAACTGAACACAATTCAGGAAAATGGTTTTAAAAACTGACTTCAAAAGCTTACGCTACCTCTAAAAAGCAAGAAATAATATTCAAATCACTATAGATAAGCATTATCATACACGTCTATTGAAGTCGGGTGGGGCTTTTAGAATAAAAAAGATGTCCTCCTTTTTTTTTGAAGTCGGTTTTTTGATTTTTAAAACAATTTTTATTACCATTGAAAATGGTTATCAAATGCAAATCGCCTGAGACGTATTTTTGGTCATAGTTCCGAGGATTTTAAGAGGATCGAGATGGGAATAGTACCAAAAGTTGAAGAATTTATTGAGACACGTGTGAACGTTTGAATTTTGAAAATCGGCTTGTAACTTTTTTTGAAATTTCGAAAAATTCGGGGTTTTTGGGGGTGTTTGTTTACTAAATTGTAAATATTTCGAGAAAAAAACCGATTTAAGAAAAAAATTAAGAAAAGGGTCCTAGGGTATTAGTTTAGCTACAAAATAGCGACATTTTTTTGAAAATCGGTTTATAATTGTGACCTGTAGGTGGTCCCTTTAGATTTGGAATTGTAGAAAAACGGGTATTTCGGTATATAAAAAGTGATGTAGTTTCTATGATTATTGACCGATCGTCATGGTAAAGGTATTGAAAGATGCGGAAGCAGACGAGAAGTGCATTAGTTGATTTTTGTGAATCGGTTAATAATATTTCAGCCTGTCTCAAGTCTGTGATTTTTTTTATTGTATCTTCACATAGAGCATACTTTGAAGGTGATAAAATAGGATGAATAACTAACATTTTGTGTATGATTGATCTTTTCCCGGTACTTTCTTGACAGAGTAGTACAGGTACAGCTGTTACCGACCAGCAACGCTACGATGTCTTTAGATTTATCATTAGTCTACATTCTAAAATTCTAAATTTCAGTGCATGTTACCGACCTGCCCCCTACTCAAATAGCCAACATTCTATTCGTTTGAATGCTACGCTTACTATTGAAACTTTAAAATAAGCAGTTAACTATAAAATTACGTGCCGTAAGCTTGTCAACTTGTGGTTTAATCATCTTTCGCTCATATTTAAGTTTTGAAAGTAAGCGTAGCGTTCAAACGAATAGAAAGTTGGTAATTTGAGTAGGGGGGCTGGGGCCCAATTGCGCAAATTCTGAACGATAAAACCAAAACCATTAAGTTGTTACTTAGCTCATATTTATCTAAAAATCTTTGGTTTAGCTTTAGAATTCTCATTTGAATTATCCAAGATTGGCATCCAAGGCAATTTTAACAAAACTTATACTACAGTAGCCCGTAATACATTTAAATTACCAAAGAGCTTACCGTTCGCCGTTGTGACATAGTTATTTATTACGAAATTATAGATGCTTTAACCCAAGTTTTACAGATCGCAAACCGCCGTAACCTATATTTGTAAATCTCCAAAAATGATATTTTTTTTAGTTTTCAAGGTTTACCACATGGTGTAGCTATTGTCGTGTTCTACAGCTTTGTTTGATTGCCACTAATAATAGTAAGCCTATGGAAAGTGACCATACACAGATTTAAGACCAGATAAAGTCCATCCATTTTCATCTGGTTTTAAATCTGTGTATGGCTGCTTTTCATAGTCTTACTATTATCAGTGGCAATCAAACAAAGCTGTAGTATTTGCGGGACGCGCGATGCTCATTTTTAGTAAAAAATGGACCGCGCAGCGCGATTTCTTGCATGGTGCACGATGTTGGTTTATAGAAATAAAAAATAGACCGCGCAGCGCGTTTTTTTGCGGGGTGCGCGATGTTTGTTTATAATGGGCCGCGCAGCGTGATTTTTTGCGGGGTGCGGTGCGCGATGCGCCACGCGTAGTGAAGTAAGGCGCCTGGTAGCGCGTGCGCTGAATGAATATACTTAGTACTTGTTTGAGCGGAGTTTGAACCAAAATCCGGACTTTAATTATAGTCCGGGTTTTACCCGGACTACAATCAGAACCCCGCCCGGACGCTCCCCGGACGCCCTCCAAACTAGGACAAATCCGGGGAAACCCGGACGGATGGCAGCCCTATATGGTGATTGTTTTCGTACAAAAAGAATGGGATGGATTCAGGGTGTAAAAAGACCTTCATCGAAACCGAGGTCTATGTATTCTGCCCATCATCAGGACTATTTCTGTTCAAAACTATTGCTGGAAAACTATTTTCATTTTTGGTGTTAAAAAGCATTGCATACACCGCGCAATGTAACGCTTGCAACAGATTACGCCTGCGAGTGCGTGCTACACGGCGGCTGCGTGCGGCTGAGTTGAAAGGCTGCGTTTATGTGCGTGCGCATTTTTATACAGTCATTATTTTACAGAAATACTTAAAATCTAGATAATGTTTATTTTACATTAGGAAACAACGTATTAAATTAGTTTTTGTAAAAAACATAAAAAAAAACTTTGGCTTCTTAGCTATTGATTTTCCAGGCATAGTCTAAAAGACAAAAATGATCCTGATGATTTGCGGAAAGCATGGATTTCGGCTTCGGAATTAGGGTCTCTTTACACACTTTATTTATAAATTCATTCTATTATTTTCCATGACTTTACGTATAGCAACATAAAATCACCAAGTCATATCCGATTTAAATACTAATGGATGTGGTGATAAACGACCACAATCTTAACTTGCATTTCAAAGCAAATGTATAATTTCCGGCGTATAATTAATCAAGCATAATCTCAGTAATCTTCGAGGTAAAGTCCAAATTATCCTGTCAAATTTGTACAGTTTTGTATTTGATGCGACCTTGGTAGAAATTAATGGGAACTACGTCACATGCCTTCGAACAATGGCTGTACGTTGTACATCCTTGACCTTGTTGCTTTTGTTAAATAGAAAAAAAAAACACTCAAATATTTTGAACTGAGAACGTGTCTAAAGATTTGTGGGTACGATGCGATAGTATTGTTAGGAACTTATTGAAAATGGAAGTGATTGCTGGATTGAATTTTCTTGACATACTTACTGTCTTTGATTTTCTATGAATGTTTAATATTCATTTAAATTCATTTAATGTTAAAAATTCATTATAAATGTTTTGGAAATGAAACTCTTGCTGGTCGGAAAATGTTTATTGAAGACTTTGGAATAAAAACCTGTGTTTGTTTCATGAATTAGGTTATGAACTGTAATTAAAGAGTAGACTTTAATTTAAAACTATGCATGCTATAGCATTGTGAATGCATAAAATCTAATAGTTTAAAATTATATGGCTATTTCATCTTAATCGATTTGTCTAGCACCTGTAAAGGTGTTGCTTCGAATGTCGAAGTTAATTCTCTTCACATTGATGAGATGGCGCTGGCCTACAGCGGAAACGTGAAAGTATTAGAAAATTTCGCCAATCTCGCTAGCGACTCGGTAGCATAATTGGTTAGTTCATTGGGTCGGAATCCTAAGGGGGTTCGAGTCCCGTCTGAGCTGCTACGGGTGAGTCGATTTTTCCTAATATTTTTTAATTATACTAAAAATCTTAATATAAAAATAGCTTTTTGAATGCAAAAAATCTAAAATTTAAAACTATTCTCTTCTGCAGGCAATTATTGGACACTATATTTACATTTATTTATAAAGTAACATAATTTAATATATTTTATTATCTTACATAATTTTAACCAGTTGTATGAGAGCAACCTCCACATTATACGCTTCAGTACCTTATCATATCACACATCATCTTCGCAACTAATTTTGAAATATCTAAGAAGTTCGCGCAACTAAATAACGCGACTGAAAGAAAATTTCTTTACATATTTGGTAATAATTTCTAATAATTCCAAGGAAACTAAGTAAAGTCATAACATAAATGGTAATATCATTCATGTTGATATTATAGATTACGTAACTACGGGAATTACTGAAATATTTTACAAAGTTCTGTATAAAGAGGCCGTTACCAAACAGTCTAACTTTACCAATATTCAGATGTTTAAGGGAAATACGCGTACGGATTTACAAATCACCGCCCCCTCCATTTGGGCGGCTTGCAAAATAGAGAGCCTAAAAATAAACCGAACAAAGTAACTTCCCCTATAATGTGAAATGCTCACTTCGTTAACGAGGAACCATCAAATGTCGCGCCTCACAACACAACAAAAGATGAACGCATTGTCCTGCGGGCTACGTTTATAAATGCAAAATATAGCTATTCATTTGCAGTTATAACGCACCCCATTCCTGAAAACGACTTACCCCCTACGCGGGCACGGAAGCACGTGTGCGTATCCTTGTCTCTTTTCAACACACAACCAAGAAAGTGATGCCTCTCACTCCCCCGCTACCGATGAGCGCGCATTGCAGGTGAAATGTGGACGAGTCTTCAATTCTTCAGTCGCTCCCCAACCGCTGCGTGGGTAGGACGTTATACCGCGCTCCCTGTTTCCCGCGGAAATTTACGTACATTTCCTTAAATTTCCCGGTTTATGTTATAAGATAAAACGTTCTATTGTTGAGCTCGAACGGCGTAAATGTTATAGTAATGTGTGACGTTTATTGATTGTATCTACGCTGAGTGTACTAAAGCTTACAGTGATAAAATTTATACTTGCAAGAAAATAAGGGCTGGTTTGCGGATTGTGTTCTATTTCCCGGCCATCAGAAACCCAAAGTAAGTGTCTAATATTATTTTTTGCTAAGCAATACAATTTGACTGGTGATATATTTAAAAGTTTTAACACGATACAGATAGAATATTCATCAATGGACCCAAAAGTTTCGTTCATAAAATATTAACGCATTCAAGTCGAAGGGTCGCCTCTTCGCAAATGTAATAAGAACGTTAAAAAACTTTCGGAGCAAGTAAAAATATTGCGGAGTCTCCATTAGAATATATTTCCTTTCGATAAATCGCTTGATATTCGTCTCAGAATTTGTAAGGATCACATTTTTTATATTGATGATTTCCTTGAGAACTATTTATTCGAGTCTTCAGCTTTAATGCGAAGGTGTTTTAGGGCTTCAAATATTGATAATATTACATAAAATGTTTCAACATCTAGAAATCGGCTACCTGGTTCTTCTGAACAATATTTTGCATTTCAGTATTAAGGAAGATACGACTAAAATGGCATAACTTGTAAATAATTATGCAAGAAACTTATTACTCATAAAATTTTTATCATAAGTAAATCTTCTTCAGTAACTTTGCATTGTAGTTTGAACATTAAATCTGTTTGAATATTGTCTCAACTCTATTTGATATATCTTTTGTATATGATTATGTATGGATAGCACATATTAGGTGCCAATTTTCGCATATTAATGTTAATTTGAAGCACATCTTCACAACATTCAATTAAATTACGAACAGATTTTGGAGTTCAAACATTGAATAAAGATTACTTTTACGCATGTTACTCACGACTCAAATAGTTCTTGTATTTATAAGGTTATAGCTAAATCGAAATGCGATCTCACTTGCTGAATGGTTACGATCGGCCATAAACACTACCTTAACATTCAGTTATATAACAGTTACCTTGAACTGATTTACAACAAGATCATAAGAACAGGTTTCGTTCGTGATGCGCTTGCTATCGATTCGTGTAAAAAAACATCGAATATAAATTGATAAATAACAATATCACGGTTGCATATTATTATTGAACTTACGTGAATGGTATTTAAATAAAAAAAGGACATTTAGACAAATTAGAGTCGATTTTGTTTGAACAACTTATATATTATCTTACACCTATTTCGTTTAAAACCGTACCATAATTTGTATTATAAATTTATCGTGTTAATAAATCAAATCTGATTTCTTTATTTACTTATCGGTATAACGGTATTCGAATTTGTGATGAACAAATATTTATCCAAAGATTAACAACTGGCGTTAAGATTGTAGATCAAAATGATCGGATATTAGAAGAAACAAATGTGAACAGTACTAATGCATACGCCGATGTTACTGTTAAAGACGGACTAGAAAACGTGTCTATTTTAAACTCAACATCCGACTGGACTGCGACAGATTGTTGGCGAACGACGAACTTTCCGTATCTTATTTTTAAATAAAAAAAAGACATTCTTCTCTCTCAAACCTTTTGTTTCATCATCCCATCTCTTGCTTTATAAAAATTTAAATGCTCCCATGGTTGCCAAGCGATAGTAATTCGGCAATCTTGAGTTAAATTTATTGTCAACTTTATGTCTGTCTCAGCTGTTCCGTCATTGTCTCCGAAATCCTTGACATCGCGATGTTCGAACTCATTCTGTTGTAATTAATTTGAAGATGGAACTCAAAAATAAACTAGAAGCTAGAACGAAGTGTTAATAAAAGCTTTGATTCGTTTTTTTTTGTTTTAAAACGAAGACTCATGGAAGAGTTGCGAAGCTCTAATGTGACAGAAAAAAGTTCTGTTTTTTGTAGATTTAATTCACCAGCTGTTGGGTGGAAAGATCGCATTTTTCATTTCCATTATTCGTCGCCTATCCGTTTGTACTTTATATGTTGTTTTAGTGTGTTTAATAATATAAGGTCTGTAAAAAAGATGTTTCCATTAAATTGATACTGTTTATATGAGCCTTCATTAACACATCTATAATGATTAACAGTCTATTGTTGAATGTTTTGTAAAATGTGTTTATAGTTAGAAATTGAAAGCACGAGTACACTTAACGCCGACACAATTGTCAATGCGTCATCTGAGTCACCATATTCTAAGCCGTCAAGGACTCAAAATCTTCGCAATAACCATCCACATTTGCCTTCTTTCGTCAAAAAAATACACCAAAATAATTCAAAATATTTTTGGATTTACATTTTCGTCTCTTGTTAACTGTATCTCTAACGACTGTTTAAAATATTTTGTCTTTACGACTATTTTGTTTGTTTAACACGCATTGATATTTTTATTTTTAATATCTGATATACAACTCTTATAATTACAATTTTCTGTGACTGATTATCGTCAAGTTGTCTTCAATATAATATGATTGCCTGTTAGTAGTAATATATTCACAATGCACATTCTTTGAACTCAGACTCCAATGATACTCAATTTGCAAACTACGAGTTGTACCCAAACCCATGTCTCCACGGAAACCTGTCAAATCCGAGCTATGTCCCTTGAAACTCATTCCGGAAAAACATAATAATACACTTAAGTTTAAAAACGAGAAGAACCGAGATTTAGATGACGACAATCTAGGTACGCAAAGACATTTGGCCTCGGCTCAATATCTACACATATGCGTGGTAATTGGCAAGACAGGCCAGTCAGTGAGCATTGACCAACATTTGCCATAGTAAATAAATAGTACAACTATATTAATAAAACATATCCCAGAAATAATAACCTCGTTAAATAACCAATCAACATGACTTTATCGATAAATTGAAAACTACCTCAGTTGGAACAGCATTAACATAAAGATTGTACCGATACTTCGGATGCATAAGTTTCTAACTGCCAATTTCTTATAACTCGAGCCGGTTAAGGCTTAAAAATTTATTATGCTAAAGCGTAGTCATCCTGAACATTTTCTTCGATGGCGTCTAAAATATTTTAACCTTCCCCATAAAACAGTTGGAGGGACATTTCCGTTCGGTAATTGGTGTTGTGGTCACATACTGTGTGTCAGCATAATTGTTGCCTTAGGTCTTTGTATCTTCGAAATGGTCTGCAATAAATATTCTCTGTATGCGTCTGCTCGCTCTTTGTATTTGCGCAACTCCTTCATTAATTATCGCTTTTTATGCGGGTCTGTAATTGGGTACGGGCATTATCAGCGTCGCATTTGAAATTGATATATGCTACCTTCGCCAACCCATTAAATTCAATCCAATGGAAATATAGCCAGCTTTTAGATTACAGATAATTTTTAACGACATAATTTAAATCCACAAGTTGTCAATAAAATACTTGATATTACCACAATAAATTTTAGTAACGTCAACGGAGTCGTAAAAGCCGCCAATAATTTTAATTTTAATGAGCTCCGACAATAGCGTGATGTAAACGTAGCGTTACTGAAGCAACTAGATTACTTTACGAGAATCTAAAAGTCGATAATGAATGTTCCTCAGCAAACGAACACAAATTATTTTTAAAACAAAGCGGGGCGCCTTAAAAGGCCATGATAAGCTCATCTAAAAGTTTAAATTAAAAAAGGTCCCTACACGTTCATTTACCATGTTTAAGCCGAGAAAAGAAGACAAAATGAGCTAAGTCACGGTTCGTCGATATCGCGTGTAATAAACATGGGTAATTAATCACAGCGCTTTATTTGCTCAGTCCAAGATATAGGGCGGTGGGGCCCAAATTTTATGCCTCTGACTCTGACCTCTGATTTTATTACGTGTACCGACATAAAGGCAAATTTGTGAAATTTAGTAACTCTGAAATTGAATAATAACGGGCATTTGTTGCGCCACTAGATTGATGGAGTTTATTGTAATACCAATCATTAATTGGAAATTTAATTCGATCTCGTTGGAATTGATAGTTCGCTCCAGACAATCAATTTGGGGATTATCGTGTCCATTTTGTATTTTGCTAGTTTTGTTTTAGTTGCGAACTAATTAGTGTTGGATGTTGCGGCTCAATTTTCTGCGTCTGTAGTTTCGATAAAATTTATTTTGTTGAAAGTAATAAATGTAATTTAGTATTCATCCTTATAATTTTATCACTGTTCAAACAAGGGTTGCCCAATATTGTGAATTGAATGCATTTTGCAAAAATCTGTTAGGTATGTGCTGCTCTTTGATGATGTTTAATATGTTTTTGAAAATAGCATTTTGCGACCCATCCTGGACAGATCACGTAAATAGTTCTGTATAATTTGACGCGAAGATACGGTTTCCATTTCACGGTTAAAAAGTAACAGTGTCCAACTACATTTATGATTGAAAAAGTAACTAGTTTGTAAACGACATTCCTTGCCCAGAGCCATGTGGGAATCCATCCATGCCTAAGCTGGTCTTCTAGAAATAATTGCACAACGTTTGCTTGCTATGTAAAGCCTAATACTCACTAAGGGACAGAACTCCAAGACACGTGTCTTTGGAAATGTCGCGAAATGAAGACGACGCTTTGTCGAAAAAATTAGTGACAACACTAGTACATACCACGTAAGAACTACCTTCACATCTCGTAGAACCTGCGTAGAATACTCACAAAATATTTAAGGAAATGTCTGAAAAAATCAATTGGCTGAAAATTTTTAAAGGTAGAATTTATAAGGTTCCTTATTAATAGGAAAATTATCAGAATTTTAAGTTACGTGAAAAAATTCTAAAACAAATGTATTAACTTCGTCTTCGCAAAAGTGCGGGAGTAACAGCAGAAACCCACCACCTGCCACAACCACAGTTTGTATTTAAAAAAGTTTTGACACAAAATTTCAAATTGGTGTCAAACATTTTTTTTGCAAACTATTATTTCTACCAATAAAAAAATGTGGACTAATTATGTGAACGAATGAATTGGGTCAGAAGATAAGATGTCTGGGAAAAGTCGTGAGACAAGATGTCTGTAAACTCGACCAATGTCGCCCAACGTATCAACACCTGTCGCGGAGGCATCGTCTCATAGTGTATACAAGGCTTTATAGCATAAATCGAGTGGTTATACTGCAAACGGGTATAGCTACAACCGTGATACAGTGTTATAATAACGCTGGCTAAATACCACATTACTTTTATTTAAGACGTATAATGTGGTGGTGAAATGAAAAGTGTAAGTTTAATGTGTCCTTGTGGGAGGTAATTCTTTCAATTTATTAAAACGTTATACTCCGATGCCACAACTGTTTATTTGCAGTCCCACATTAAATAATAGTTCATCGCTCTCACTTCGAGAATCATTTATAACTCTTTTTTTGTTGTAATTAGTTTCTTGGCACGCTGCATTTTAAAGTTCTCTTTGGTTACTGTCTTTTTTATGAATTCTTTTTGTTTAATGATATAATTTTGTTTTTTTTTTGTTTTTTTCAAAAGTATCCAACTAACCACATCGAAAAACCCAAGCATGCAATGAAACTATTAATCAGACGAACATTATTAGATTCAAGGAAAACGTAAATTTAGTTGTTGTCCCATTTCCTTTAGTCGTTTCCTATCGAGTTTCGTTCTGGCGCTTCATCTGGGACTGAAAGCCAAGACGCACATCCGTCAATATCTGTTTTACAGTTCTCTCTTACATCTTCCCTGGCAATAACTACTACGATACTAACCTAGTACGATTTTCAACGGAAAATTGAATACTTTAGTTGCGTGTAGGTATGTGACCTAAATGTCAGGGAATGGAAATAAATTTAAATATTACCTTCTTTTGAATACATTGTGTAAAAAAAATGGAATGCCTATTATATATCATTCAGTTTTTTTATATTATTATTATTAAACTAGCCGTAAACGTAAATTTTATTTCGAATAGTTATTTTCGTGTATAATATGGTCAGTTGGATCCTTCCTGTTTTTTTTTGTTATACAGTTATCTTGATTGATGTTGCTATCTATAAGACTTTCAAGCGTGTACTGTACTTCATTATCTTTATTTTAGAAAGCAATACGAATAATTTCTCTATTAATTCAACTAAGAAAATTCAAAGTACTTATCTGACTTTTTTTTCTATATGTATAACTTATCCCAGTAATCACAATAACTTTTTTCTTCTACTCTGTCATATTTTTTGTTTATAACGATCTAATTATATTTTTGATCATTTTCTATTCTCTAAAAAAACTCATACGTTACGTTTTTGATGTTCTGACGTCTATAAAACTACTCGGTAGCCACAAATCTATTTTTTCCATCCGTCACGTAAATTTTTGGCACTGTTCCGATAATGATCACGTGATTGATCAATGGATAGCAATTGATCCGTATATATTTCGACAGTTTAGTCTGGAAGTCTAGATTTTAACTGTCCTGAACTTAAATAAATATTCTTCTTACATTTTAGGAGGTTTCCGCAACTCGACGTCTATACCGCCTATTTTGTGTAAATTAAGGTAATTGCATTTCTATATTGTGATATCACCTAATCATCACTCATATTCTCACGTATTCACAAACATAACTATGACGTGTCACAGTGCCCGCGGACGCACAGTGTCTCAACTACCAATCACACGTCCAGTAACCAAACGAATCACAGAGCTTTACTTCAACGCAGTGCGTCTGCATAGACAAGGGTTGTTTGAGTATTGATCTTGAATACGGGTGTTAATCGCCCGTTGTCTTTTTAAGTAATTTAAGTTTTAAATACATACCAAGCGCTTTGCTAATACATTTCTTATGCGAACTGCTAAAGAATGGAATGCTGTACCTGCTCGTGTGTTCCCTGATAGTTACAACCTTGGTCTCTTCAAGGCAAGAGTGAACAGGCATTTCCTGGGCATGCGTTCTAGACCTTAGACCACACCTATTTACTAAGGAAGATGATGGTCAAATGCCTGCCCAACTGCCCAGTCTACAATAAAAAAAAGTTGTTTGTCAAAGAGTAATCGTTTTAAACTATTTTTTTTTATATAAATTATATATCGATTATTAGTAACGATTTTAGAATACAAAGTTGAATGGTCGAATGGCAAGTTAAACTACTGAAATAACATTTAATAATGCAAAATTTAGGTACTAGTTGTTTTTTTTTTAGATTTGTAAAAAAGTTTGGTCTATATTTTAATCTGTTCGAAGTATGTTCAAGAGACTTTCGTTTAGCAGAAATGTTTGATTTTGCAGCATAAATAAATAAATAGAAGGTATGTTTGTCCAGAGATGAACGTAGATGAGGTACGCTCTTTGATGTTTTAACACGAATTTTTAACGGCATCTGAATTATTATTTGAAAAAAAAATTGGTTACAGTACATACAGTTTTATTTGCAGAGAGATAAATTGAAGTCACGTATTCGCGATATTTATTTTAAATTAATGGTATCTAACATTATTTTTATCATGGACTCGAGTTATTTTATTTTATACATTGCACCTATTTCCATCCAGACTGGAATAGAAAATAGTTTAATGGTTACGTTACCATAATGGTAAACGGTAACCATTTGTTGGCATATTCTTGGTTTCTTTTTATAAGGATAATCACTTTTTATTCAAACAAAACATACTCGTACATGAAGCTGTGTAAGCCCCTTCGTACACAAGTCGTACCAGAAACGTATCGTATACGACGCTTAAATACGCTTACGAACGTATCCGCAGACGACGACGCTTCGTCGAGTACGAGAACTACGCGGCACCGTGCCGTCTTTGAATATGTTCAGATATATTGTATGCGCTCGTAACACTCTAGTACAGCGTGTGTAGGGTTACCATCTGACCGTATTCATCCGGACATTAACGGACTTTTAGACTATTGTCCGGATTTTGAACGGCTTTGTAATTTGTCGAGCTTTTTAAGATTGGGCGGTGTAATACTAGTTAAAAAACATACATAGCAGTAGTGTTCGAAAAAGAGGTATCCAAAATGTATGGAGTCTGGATCTGTCTGTAAAAATGTCCGGACTTTTATTGAAATGTCCGGCTTTTTTTCAGGACTTTCCAAATTTTGTAATGGTAACCCTAAGCGTTTGGTATACGCGTCGCTCGCTATACGTTTCTGCTACGACTCGTGTGCGAAGGGGCTAAACTAAACGCTAAGTAAAAACTAAAGTAGCTACGAGTATTTGTGTTCGAAATTGGAGCAAGAACGATAATACCTGCTTTTATGATATGGGAGAGTCATAAATTTCAATTATTTTTTTAGATAGAGTGATAATCGTAATCCTTGTATTTACAAGAATTTATAGATTACGATAATTTGATAATATTTTCAGTATTTCGCGCGTTTGTTGTAGCGAAATAATATTGTTCTTTCTCCGTTTTTATGGTCGTTTGACGATATTATTAGCGCTGCGATCGTAAAATCTTTACTTAAACCTCACTTATTATGGATTTATCTATAATTAAACTTTAATGTAAACAAGTAACAATCTGTTCGATAGTTCGTGATTCAATCATTTTAAGAGCTTTGCTTGTATAAACAACATAGTTAATCCAGTTCTGTCTGTTTCCTTTGAAATGTTTACAAATCGATTTGTATTATGCTTATGAAATTACTTCACTAATCGATTAGTAATTCGACTTCGTTTATTTAACGACGGAAAAAGTGATTGTTACTTTGTTTCTCGTTTTTAACGTTTTTAGGGTTCCGTAGCTTAATGGCAAAAAACGGAACCCTTATAGTTTCGTCATGGCTGTCTTTCTGTCTGTCTGTCCGTCTGTCCGTCCGTCCGTGTGTCACAGCCACTTTATTCCGAAACTATTAAGATTACACAGTTGAAACTTGGTAGATAGATGTATTCTGTGAACCACTTTACAATTTTTACATAAAAATATAAAAAATAAAAGATTAAGGGGGTCTCCCCATACATGGAACTAAAACTAAACATTTTTCTTTCATCAAAATTTGAACGAGGTATAGTGATAATTTTTAAAGATATTGCACATTTTCCAAAACCGCAAATATAACTTTGTCATTCATACAAACACTATGAAAAACAAAGTAATTTTTACAGACGAAAAATTATAGTGCTATTCAATATGGTATGGTATAAGGTAACTACGGAACCCGCGTGGCCCGACACGCACTTGACCGGTTTTTTGTTTTATTATTTCTCTGCGTGCTGATGTGGTTTTTAAAAATGTATTGAATATTCTGACCGGGCATATGATATTATGACGGCCAGAATGCATTCTCGTCCAAACGATTACATTGTCATTCCATTCCCAACAGTGAGCCTAGATATTTTCATATCATTTTCTTTTTGAGATAATATTTTTTCAAATAAGTTAATCCAAATATTTTAAAAGGGTTAATTTTATCATCACTTTGCAGCTAATCGTTTATTTTGGTCACAAATGGGGCATGCTCCTTTAATTACTTTATAATTACACAGAAAATTACGGAGGCTAGCAGTTTAACGGTTAATGGCTGGGATGATCAGTGAGGTGTTTAAAAAGTGATTATTTATTTTTGGATATTTGATTTGTTGAGATGATGTAGTTTATTTTTATAAAGATTAAGGATAATACCATATAATGTGGATTAAGCAGATAAGAGATGAGTAATAATTTGAAATTGATGTGAACAAATGTTTGCACTATTTTATTTTTATTAGTTCTACTTACACATAGGTATATTTTCGTAATTATATTTTAGACTAGCTTTCGCCCGCGACTTCGTCCGCGTGGACATTTGGAAAATCCCTAGGGAACCTTTGACCGGGATAAAAAGATCCTTGTTTTAATCCAGGCTATAGACTATCTGTGTGTCAAATTTCATCCAAATCTGTTCAGTCATTTTTGCATGATTGTGGAACAAACATTCAAACACAAACTTTCATATTTATAATATTAGTAGGATAATGTTCAACCTGGTAACATTAAAAGCCTTTAAGTACCGAGTTTCTTGCTGATTTTTTTCTGCACAGGTTATGCAATAAAAATAATTTAAACTAATTCATCACAATTCATAAATGAGTATTTCTTAAAAAAATATTTTGATGTTTTTGCGTAACAAAATCTTTGGTTTAATCAAGCGATTGTTGTATGAAAGAAAAGGTTCTGATTACAGTCTTAAAATATGGCGACTGTTTAAAATGAACGAAATATGTTTTTCATTCAAGATCAAAATGAAATTATTATGTATTAGGTTTCACAGTTTCACTGCTTTATGTATTGTTTATCGAAATTTAGTTATTTTAACTTTGTTGCATACATAAATCTTTTGGTAAGTGCGGTGCAGAAATAGCAAAATGGTGGTGCATAAATTGTGTTGTTAAATGTAAAATGTTTATATTTCACACATTTTCAAGGTAATATTTTTATAAAGTTTGACACTTTATAATTTATTCTTAGGTATTATTAGACAGACTATTAGTAACATTAAATAATTTATCTACACCTGTGCTTTAAAACCTCTATAAAACGTTCTGAAACGGTTTTCTTACTGCGAACATTACAATATCCGAGCGAGAGGATGTCGCGCTCATCCGCTCACCCACGCCCGACATGTTACATTATGAAATTCAGTACAACATTATAACACTCTTTCGGATGATATAATGACGAGGAGGAGGAGGAGGAAAATCAAAGGTATGTAGCATGCGTGTAGATAAAGTCTTGTATGCAACTGTACTTAACTAGGTATTAAAACACTCATGCGATAGTATTATCACACTTGGCAAATACCCCTCATTATAGTACAGTTGCTTAAATAACTATTCATAAAAAGACTTATAATGTACCAACTCGTACCACAGAATACATAATAGTACAAGTCTCGTACTATCTATATTCGGTTTCTTATAAGGGTCGAAAAAGCCACAAGTACAGAAGAGTGGACGGATGAAAATAATTCATATCCGTCCATGTTCGGGCGGAAAAATGGGATTTTTTTTGGAGCACTGGAGTGGAGTCTAATTAAAATGATAGTCTGTTAAGTATAAAGAATGTTTCAGTTCCTTCAAGAAGCTACGTAAAGCTTAATGTTTCGTAAAATTATGGTTAATAAGGCCTTTAGAAGTCAAGAGGCTTCGAAAATATTGTCATTTGCATAAAGCCGCAATTTTTTTTGTAATGGACCAGAAATTTTGTCTGAATACATTAAAGAAAGAACAGAAACGGAACAATTAGTAAGTATATTTTTAACCGACTTCTTTTAACATCGCTCGGACTAATCCTTATATTTGTTTTTACATTTTCTGTAAATAAAACTTCCAAATGTGTTTGACAGTTCTGTAGATACTGCAGTCAATAAAATTTCATCGTTCAAGACGGGTTAGTTTAACCGTGTTTAAATGCGTTTAGAGATCTGTCAGTTTATTTATCTTTTTTAACCACAACTTGGCATCTAGTTCACCTAATGTTTTAAATGGTTCGTCTCAAGAATAGATAGGAGAAACGGATAACTTATCTGCGAAGAAAACTGGCTAAACATAAGACGACTTTTTTTGTCCTGATATAAAGGTATATACTTATGTTATTAATTACTTGTGTTGTTGTTGGATATACTTTTGTGTTTCATGACTTGAGTGGTGCAGTGGTCTACATACCGGTCTACCATGCAAGAGATCTCGGGTTCGATTCCCGGCCTTTTTTCCGATTTTCCCCAGTGGTGGATAAAGGGACAACGGGAATTGGCCATTAAAAACCGGTGTGCAAGTCACTCTACCATGGAGTTTGTATTTTTTAAAGTTTTGCCCAAGAAGCTTATACCCACAATGGAGATTGCACGCCTAGTATCATAGTGAAGATTGAAAAAAGACTCTTTAGTGACGTCACGGCTTATTGCTATCTCTTTTTTTTTCGTTTTACAATACGTTTTCGTTTCTCACGAACGAACGAACGATGAACAACGAACACGTATTGCAACACTAAAGAAAGAGGTTGCAATAAGCCGTCACGTCACTCAAGTACATTTTTCCTATCTTCACTATGACACTGGCCGTGCAATCTCCATTGGAGGGAGGTATTTAAGCTTCTTGGTTTTGCCAGAAAAATACAATTTCCTTTTTCAATATTCTTAAGTAAAATGTACCTTCGTCGGTTCCAGTAGAATAAATTAGTAATTAGTTAGATTTAGTTCGTGGTCGCAACATCAAAACAAATTACTCGTTAGTTATTATAAGTTAAATAGTCTGATATAAAATATTTAATGCACAGACGTAGTGATAATATATATATTAAGCAACACATTAAACGAGTCTTTTATTTTAAAGTTACTGCAACATGTGAGGTTTTATTTTATTTTATTAGGCTTTATTTCTGCAGTCATACTTATTACCTTGTATGTTAATGTTTACAAACGATCAAAGTCACGTCTGGCAAGACATGCAAATATTTATGGATGCACAAACTGGTTTTGAATCTGTGACCTACATCACTATTGCGTTGTGATCGACACACGTGTTAAATCAACGTGTCTGTCTGTTTTAACGATCGGTTCTATTGTTGACGAATGCACTTAAACTATACTTACCTCAATGGATATAAAATATTCCTTAAATGTAATACAAAATAATTATTAAGAATGTGAATTGGTATTCACTAAAACTATACATAAATTCAAAGACAAAAACCTTTATTCAAATAAACTTTCGTGACTTCTTAGCTGAGCCAGTAATATATATTAGACAGCGCTTTCGCAGCACGAATTCGACGCAACTTTGAGAATAGGAGAGCTGTAGCTCTACCATGATAGCTATGAAAACTGTTTTCGCTTTAGAAAACTACCGATATACTGCGCGAGTTGCGATTGCAAGTGTAAGAACGAAAACAAACGATAGTTTTTGACAGCGAAAATTTGCATGGTAGAATTACTGGGCATTTTTTTTATGTTTGTGTTTATGCGTTATCAAAATGCTTTTACTATACTAACTAATGAGCTCAAGTCTATGATTTCCTCAAACAGAACTGTTTGTTAAATCGTCGATGAAGTGACAGTACCTCCTATCTGTGAAAATGCTATTAGATTATTAGACACGAGATATTGCCATAAAAAATACGTAAATATTTACTTGTGCTTATAGCAGCTGTTTCCACAGATTTTTGATAGCTATTTTAAAAGGAATTTTCAGATAGAAGAAAATATTGTCCTCGCCAAATTAAAATTTTAAGTCTATGAAATTAAAAAGTAGATTTCATATAAGAGATATTGTAATGTTTAAAAGTCAATTCAGTTATTCAACGCTATATAGCTAGATTGGATTGTTCACCAGAAATAATAGCATAACTTTAATACCGTCACAGACCGACAAAATTTACAACTTCATAATAATATTTTCGTAAAATCGGAACATTGTTCCGTTTAGAAACGGCCCTTGGCTCAAAATTGGCAGTAAATGTTTATAGTTACTGCTTCGGTGCTCCTTGCCATTGTTAATTAATAGTTTCAGCTGTAAACTGTATAATATTGCTTTTGATTACCTGTACATGAACTCGAATAAGGCGAGTGAAGCGGCTTTAAAAAATATATATTTATATTTGTAGGTACTTCATCAGGCATACAGCTGATAGTTTCTTGCGCCCGTTCTTCTTGACAGCTAAAAAAGTCTGGAAGGGTGGTAGGAAAATATAGACGATACAAAAGTAGTAAATAATTAAGTTTATTTGAATAAAGCTTATTTGACTATGCTTCAAGCAAACACTAAATACTTCAGGTGTGGTCAGGGCCAAAAAGTGAACAAAAAAATTAAGTAAATATAGTTTTTTTTTATATGATATGAATCTCCGTTGAAAATGTGCAATCAGAATCAGTAATATTGAATTACGTTTTTGTTAAAAGATCTTTCTCATTTTGAATTCAAATATCTTGCGCTCTGTAATGCTTTTATGTAAATAAAATATTGATAACTGTATGTTACTAAACTAAAGTAAGTATTTTAATCTTTTTAAATATTTTATTGCCTGTGCATAGAAGCCAGGTTTGACCTTGCTTTTTAAGAAGTTTGAGTAGTATAGTCCTAGTTTTTTGTCATCACAAAATGGCGCACGGAAGTCTCTGGAGCTGAAATACTGTTTTGTTCTTTTCATAGACTAGAATCCGAATTGTGTCAAGTGCTTTTTTTATTTCATAGCAGCCGCTGGTTATTTTTAATATGAAGAGTTCTTGAGATATGTTTGTTTTAACCATGATTTATGGTAGGTAGTAAAAGATTTTCGTTAACTTTGTTTGATTGTGTTCTAAGGTTAATTAAATTTAACGAAGTGTCTTTGGAATGGTATTTGGATTCCTGAAGATTGCTATCCCTTTGAACTTCTTTTTTAATTTTTTAACTTTTGGGTTTTTCTTTTGTAATGTCTCGTCTAGATGTTGTGAAACTTGTAACATCTCAAATCTTGTAACACTTGCATTATTATCGACTTACAATACAATACCGGCCTTTTTAATAGATACCTTTTTAATTACTTTTGTTTAAAGTAACAAGTGAGGAGCTCGGTAGCGCAGTAGGTTCGCCAGTGAGATTGCGGACGTTAAGCAACTTTTGCAAGAGTCGGTCATGGGATCGGTTACCAAAAATTTATTATCTCCACCGTGCTTCGGAAGGCATGAACCGTTGGTCTCGGCTACATTTGCAGTCGTTAACACCCACCAATCCGCATTGGGCCTGCGTGGTGGTTTATGATGGCCCTTTTTCCTTTTCCACCCCTAAGGAAGGCCTGTACTGTACCCCAGCAGTTGGGACATTAAAAATGGCTGATGCAGAAAGCAACCACCTTAGGTATAATCAATCATAATTAGTTTCTATGTTACCACAAAACTAACATAACATAACAAACCGTTTTGCAGTTTCAACAAAACAGACATTTCAAGTATTTTCTTGAAAAATTTACACTTTTTCATTGGTTGGACCATTCGCGACATTGTCCCACTATTTGGGTCAGTGGCGCAGTGACGTACAAACTCTGATGTCACGGGTGTGCGTTATTGTTCACCAACCTTTTTACATAGGTAATGCAGCGTCGAGTTCCTTTGCCTCCTTTTTGGTTTTAATTTTTGATGGCTGCAGGTGTTTGGACTTGTCGCAAAATATTGATTTTTAAGAATATTGTAACTGCACTGGTCACCGAACAGTTTTTACTTACACCAATAATTTTACCAACACCGCATAGCGTTTCTTATCTTTCTTTTTTTTTAACCGACTTCAACAAGAGGAGGAGGTTCTCAATTCGATTGTATGTTATGTCGCGCGCATTTATGGACCGATATTGATGATTCTTTTTTTGTTCGATTGAGTTAGCTTGCGAGATGGTCCCATTTAATTAAGTTTTTTTTCAAATCGGTCGAGGAGTTTTCAAGTAATCCTGAAAATACATGATTTTGCATCAACTCCCTTGTTTACGACAACGACTTTTATATTTATGAACCGAATTAGATGTTGTTTTTTGTTGGAAAAGGGATAATTTAGTGTAGTCTTTTTAACCGACTTCAAAAAAGAAGGTTCTCAGTTTGACCCGTATATGTTTCTCCGCGATTATCTCACATTTGGCTGAGTCAATTTTTCTACCTAAATATTATACCCAACCTACACTACCTAATACAGAAGGTACTTACACTAAAAATAAAAAAATAAAAACAAAAAACCGACTTCAAAAAACCTGCCTCTAAAAGCAAGAAATAATATTCAAATTATTAGATACGCATTATCATTGTTATAAAAAAACATGTCTATTGAAGTCGGGTGGGGTTAAAAAGAGTTGTACTCCAGCATGTAATCCATTATAAAACGTTAATTCGTTAAAATATATAAGTAGATTGAAGAGCACAATATTAAATTAGCACTGTTAATAAAATTCCTGATTCATAAAACAAAGTTACGATTCTTGAGAATAAAATATGCGCACATTTTTATTTCACTATAATGTTTTTGTGCTCTATTGTTTTCTGAAATGCTGATTCATTATTAAACCGCAACACACTGAGTAGCTTCAAATTATTACGAAATCACGTCATCATCGGTAATAAAATTAAGTAGTAAATCTTCATACGCGATATCTACTTGAGTATTTTTTACTTATACTTAATTTATATAATTATTATAATTTTATTTAAGTGTTAGGGGCTCTGCAGCTTTGATAGATTTGTAGTCACTGTGATCTAAAAGATCTATTGTGACTCGCCACATAATTATAGCAACTCTTTAAGCCCTGCAGTGTCCAGGAAGTCTAGTATCTTCCTGGTTTTAAGAATTTTTATATCCTTCGAGTCGATTATGTGTCGCACTAGATGGATACTACGCTTGTTGATCAGGGTTCCACAGTCACATAAGAGGTGCTTGGGCGTTTCCTGCTCCTCATTGCAGTATCTGCAAACGTCAGTATCACTCAACTTCATATGAAGGTCTCTGTTTAGTTTTAAGGCTCTAATAGCCGCGCTGATGTTCATCTTACTGAACGGTGTGAGCTCATTCGTCTGTCTTTCCGAGTAGCCTTCCACTAAGGATTTGGCGTGTTTCAATCCTGGCTGTTTTAGCAAAGTTATACTTAATTTATATGCTACCTGTAGAAAATATGTCGCTGAAATATAAAGTAGTATTTATTTCTTAAAGGGCCTATTTCACAGAATCTGGATTGCACAACTGTCTTCTGGTTTGATTAAAAAATGGAACATAATTTGTATGAACTTTAGTCAGTTAGCGATTTTTATCGATAATTGCTTGTAAAATCTAATCGCAAACCTAATGTCAATGTGGTGCGATTCGATTTTACAAGCGATTGTCGATAAAAACCACTAATTGACTAAAGTCACCTGCCAAGTTGCCTGCCAAGTCGACTCATGTAAATACACCGTAACGCTCTAAGACCAAATGCTTCTCCCATAGACCTTTTCCAGATTACGCGATTTTATGCGCGAGTTAACACGCGTTGGTATACATTTTTCGCTTAAAATCAGCTCTGTCAGTGACATTGTGAAATATTAGCAGCAGTGTAACCAAAATCGCGTGTCAACTCGCGCGTAAAATCGCGTCATTAAATCAGCCATAATGCCTTTGTACTTAAACTTACATTCGATAAGGATCTTACGTTATTCAATACATTTCTTCTAAATCTGGTACTTACGCCATAAATAACGCTCTAACAAAGCAAAGAGGTTACCCATTTTGACATCCCCATATTTTGCATACCCACTCTTTTGTGGTTGACACGCAATCGCACCATTAGCTTACGTGTCAATAATACGAACCGAGCGATTGTCTACGATAGCGCGACGCGACCGAATATGAGTGCCTTTGGAGTCGGGGGGAAACTTGATTTCTATAGAACCACCAAATACTTGCACACGTTGTGAGTAATAATTCTGAATTTCTGAATGTAAATATTTTAAGAAGCATTTAAAATAAAAGTACCACCATCCATAAATTATAATAAAAATATCTATCCTTAGTAAGCCAATTTATTTAAAGCTAAGTGTAAACTATAGTCGTTAGTCGAAAGTTATATACCTATACGATTTGTATTATTAGCTTTACTTTTAATTGTAAAGTTATCTTAGTTTTTTCTTTTCTTTCTTTCCGGCCGAAAACTTTCTCGAGTGTTTCGAGATTTTAATTTATTTTCAAAATATTTATCTCAAATGTCGCAGCAACCTTTGGCCTTTTTCCTTTGTCCCCCACTTTTTTACCCCACTTGAGATGTTAGGAAAAAGATCTTGGAAAAATATTTTTTTACATACTTTTTTCTTCTTTTTTTCCGATATCCCCCAGTTGGGTAACCCCCAGTTGGGGACAACGCCACGGGAATAGGCCAAAACCTTTGACGCGATATCGTAGATGGACCGTATTTTGTTATGTTTTTATACCGATTCCGTGTCTCCTGCGCTTTTTTGTTACCAAACAATAGTGTTGTAAAGATTAGGAATGCTTTAGTTGAGATTTTTCCTTGTACCATCCCATTGCTGTTTCAAAGTTCAAACGATGCTCTGTCACAGAATATAATAGTACTAAGCTCTGTTGTAATAAACCTGTTCAGTCGTAGCTGTAGGGTTCCACAGTAAATAGGAAAGCCACCTTTTTTATTTGCCTGACATTTTATTTTTCTGTTTGCCTGACACTGCCGTCTTTCCTTTGTGTCTACTTTCATTTATTCGACATTTGAGTCATTGGTATTTTGTAATTTAAAATAAGCTAAGCTTTGAAAGATTTTCGATGTCAACAGTACTCCAACATTTAAATCATATTTAAATAAGTAAACGTTTTACAGCTCTGTTTAAATTTTTAACGACAAAATGCAATTTGACGTAAGTAAATAATTAAATGAGAAAAATATATTTACGAGTTTATATCTTTGATAGTCTAGCGGATCCATCAAACTAACGAAATACCCAAAAAGCATAACTTTAAATCTGTCTTTCTTAAAATCACCAATGAGTTATTTAGGTTAAGTCTATCCTTACACACATTTGCAAGATACTAACGAAATACCCAAAAAGCATAACTTTAAATCTGTCTTTCTTAAAATCACCAATGAGTTATTTAGGTTAAGTCTATCCTTACACACATTTGCAAGATTAAAATAAACAAATAATTTTCCAAACTACAGGTGCCCCAAATCCGCCTAAATCTGTAATCATTGCTTTGGCTGTCAAATTCTGGATCTCGTGACATCCCGCTGAATTGAACCGGCTGAGATAAACACGGTCCAGTTACATGTGATTAATCCAGAGATCCAGACTCTTTGATGTTACGTTCCAGGCTAGTTTTATGATCAACGGAAATAGCACAATCGATAAAAATGCTACTCAAGGCAGCTCTTTCGATTGGATGATTGAGTTCGCTTTTAAAGTACAAAGAAATGGGAATATTCAACATTTATAAATATGTATTTGTAGCCAGTGTCGTATCGCTGAGCTCGTCTCTAGGCTCTCTAAGCACAATGCCTCAAATGGCCTTCATAAAGCCATAAGTGATTTAATAGCTCCAATGCTCATTTAGCCCGAAATCTTCGACACATTTGAACTGATGCACACACCAGCTGTTTAGAAAAAGCATTGCAATTTTTTCTTATCTCTTATAAAAAAGTGAAGGGGTGACTGACAGACTATTGCCCAGCCCAAACCACTGAACCTAGGGACTTGAAATATGGTACATAGATATTTTATACAGTGTAAACACCCACTAAGAAGGGGTTTTTGGAAATTCCACCCCTAAAGGGTTGAAATCGGGGTACAAAGTTTGTATGGAAAAAAATAATTAAATAGACATTTCAACTTGAAACATCGTAGGAGTACTTCTAAAAACAAATAAATAAACACGTGTTTGGTGGTTTTCCGAAACTCAACCCTTGTAACGTTACAAAGAAGAGGGGAAGATAGAGAGCCTACCTAGAGTAGAAGGATTGAATCTAGCTAGTTAAGGAGCAAAGAAGAAAGTTGGAAATATAGTACAATTAACATTTATTTACACTAAACCTAACAGACAAGAAGCTAAGGAACTTAAATGCTACGAGGGAGGATAGGGGAAGTGGCGAATCTTCAGAGGCTTGCAGAGGGACAGGGGAACGTAATCTAGCGCGCGGAGAGGGGACGCGGAAGGGACGTAGTGGTACCGTGGATGAGCAGCGTAGACAGGCCGGAGATGGAGCGTTTCAGCAGTAGAATAGTTGGTGCTGACCAGCAGGAGTTGGAGACTCGCAGCACCCGTAGAACTATTAGTTGACACTCGCGGCGCGGGCTTTCTTGTAAGGCCCGGGAACACTACTTGTTTTCACCGTAGATCTCGAAGACTGACTGAGCCACGTAGATTTCGAAGATTGACTGACCCCACGTAATAGGTTTGACAATCCTTTTATACTCACAGTAAATTTTGAAAAACCGAAAGAAAAATGTAGAAGAAAAATAATACAGCATTTCAAAATGGGAATTCGTGTATTCGCTCGGCAGCAATACAAAAGAGCGGGATGGCCAATAAATTGATAGACAACCTACGCGAAGTGTGAGTAGAATTGAAAAAAGCAAATAAACTTAGCTGTCACTTGTAAACAAGCAGCTGTCAAAATAAATACAAAATTATAACCTCACTTTTCCACTAAGTATGAAATTTATGTATGAAATTCAATAAAATTGTATGAAAAAGGATGAAACTACAAACCTAATAAGAATCGCCGTAAAAAGACGAATAAATTGCTGCCAAGCAAATGCTTGATTTCAAAGAATTTGGAAAGTTATGGCCAAAAATACTTATTCCCTAAGAAACTTAAACTAATTAAAACTAGCTTAAAACTAAGAGCTCAGGAGCGACAGGCAGCACGCTACACCCTTTAGGGGGTAAATGGGGTACAAAAAGTCCAAAATCGATATGGATGTCGTTATCGAGGTTTTATGGAATGTTGATTGCGAAAATGGCATTTATTTTAAGTGGTAGACATTATTCGATCCCTAAAGGGGTCAAATGGGGTTCAAACTTTGTATGGAAATAATATCAAATAGACATTACGAGTTGAATCTTCGTAGGAGTATTTCTATAAAATGATCAAACGTGTATTTCGTAAATTTCTGAAAATCAACCCCTTAAGGGGTAAATGGGCAAAAAGCCATAACTCGATATGGATGTCGTTATTGAGGTTTTATGGAATGTTGATTGCGAAAATGGCATTTATTTTTAAGTCCTACTTAGTGGCTATGTTTCAACCCCTAAAAGAGTAAAATAGGGTTAATGTTTTGCATGAAAAATAATATGTTAAATAGACATTTTGACGGAAACTTCGTAGGAGTACTTTTAAAAACTAAGCAAATACATGTATATCGAGATTTTTCGAAAATGTTAAGGTTTACTCCCAACCCCTTTGAGGTTAGTGTGTAAATAAACATAAAAATCGATATGGATATCGTTAAAAGGTTTTATGGGATGTTGATTGCGAAAATGGCATTTAGGTATTTTGAAGTCCAACACGGTGCCATGAAACGGGGGTTCAATTTTTTTATGAAAAAATTATACGGGAACGGGAACAGGAATGAGAACGAGAACGGGAACGGGAATGTTTGGATGTTTGTTACTCAATCACGTAAAACCGGCTGAACGGATTTTGGATTAGCACACATATAGTTATGGATACTTTTTATTTCGGTCAAAGGTTCCATAGTGATTTTCCGAATATCCACGCGGACGAAGTCGCGGCTGGCAAAAGCTAGTGCTTAATAAACTGAGAGCTTACGTAGCAACTTAGCGTTTCTGTTTTCCATTACAACAGTGCCATATCTTAGAATAATCAGACAGCTATACTAAGCTATTTGAATTGTCATATTGTGTAATAATTTAAATAAGATTTCATCATACTATGAATCTATACACATTGTTAGAGGTTTGTATTCCTTTGTTTTATGACTTTCAGTTTGTAAAATATCATCATCTGCAATTCAAATTATGTTTATCATAATACCTTAATGTTGTATACGAATATAAATATTATTAAATCATAAAATTTATTTTGACTAATAAATTGTTAGTATTAGTCAGAATTATTGATGTGAAACCTATCAAACATAATTTCTGTATTGTACATGCTTTATGTAGGTAGGTGATATAAAAATAGTTGAAAATAGAAAGTGAAATGCATATTTGTTTAAAATCGTCTAGAATTGTTTGAAAAAAGCTGTCGGATACAACTATCAACGCGTTGTTTTGTTTATAAAAAAGTTAATCCTTGAAATGTAAACGAGAAAATACGTCAATGCTTTTTGCTGTTCGATCGGAAATAGCAGAACAGCTATTTTAGCATTCATTTGCATTACTCAAATAATATACATTTTGAATTATTAAAAAGATCGTGTCATTATAGATAGTCGATTGAACTTTAAGAAATAAACCTGAAATTTGATCGAAGTTGGCAGATTTAGGGTTAATATTGACACTATACATACGCTTTCCTTCGGGGCCTAAGTATTTTAGCATGCAGTTGGGTTGAGTGGGGCGTACAGGGAAAAAGTTTGGGAACCCCTGTTATAGATAGTCGATTGAACTTTGAAAAATACACCTGAAATTTGATTAAGGATTAATCTCACGCCACTATACGCTTTCCTCCGTGAATAAATTTTAGTAGAGTAGCTTTCAGACGGTCGATATTTATGAGAAAAATAATTATTGACCGCCTGAAAGCTGCTTTTATTATTTCGAATATCAACTTTCACTATTATCGTGACTAAAGCATCATCGCCATCATCATCATGACACGTGATCATTTGTCAACTGTACCAATTTACGTCATTTCTGCATCACACAGCTGTGTAACGTCTCCGCAATGTAATGTATGTACTTATTTTAATTGTTTATCTGCACCCTTTTGAAAACCATTTATTATAATTATTATACTACTAACACTTACACACACACACTTACTAACACTAATATGGGATATGCCTGAAATAAAGAACTATAACAATAATAATTATTATTATTTCCAAGTGCAAGCAGGACAAAAGCATAAAACAAAACATCATTATAATTATTCATAAAAATCGACACTATAATAACACATTCAAAATTGAGGAAAACTTTTTAACCAAAAAATTGTGCTCTTATTTTTCTTAAATCTTATCATATTTGTCATATTATCTCATATTTGTTTATTACCTAATTTTTTATATTCAGAATAAACTTAAAGGTATTTGCATTTTCTCGAAAGATTTTCTTGCAAAATCCTTGCCTACATAATAATATGGATATCTTCAAAAACCCCAAAGACGAGAAGGGTTTTTAAACAGCGGGGGGCGGAAATTGGATGAGATAGCGTTGGTTATGTTTTATGTGTGTTGGAAGCCTTTTGTTTTATGAGAGGCATCCCACGGTGTTCGCAGCATACATTTGAGGGTTATACGAAATATAAAGAGGGCTAACACAGTATTATGAGAGTTTTGTTATGAGGATGTTCGCGAATCTTGCGTTTCGTATCTTACATGATGTGAAAATCTTTTGTTACTTTATATTTTTTATCATTGATAAAGTGACATTAATTTATTAGTGTAGGTAAATGGAGAAAGTGTTTTGGACCGTATTATTGTTTGTTGATAAAGATGGGACTTTTATTCTAGTACTTAGTATAATAGTAGTTTATGAAACTGATGCATAATGAGAGGTTAAAACACAAGTGTATGTTTAAAAAGCGAGCTGTAGGCGAGGTTTTGATGGTCTCACGTGTGTTTTAATACCTAGTTATGTGATGTTTCATTACATTACTTTATTTATTCTCATACAATTGAGATTAAATCTACTAAATAAAACATCAATGTTAAAAAAAGAGTGTTTCTCGATTTTGATGGCAAAACCTTGGTTATGAATCATTTCCGTCTTTGTATCTTATCGGGTTGAGTAAAATTTTCTTTACATTTACTGCTATCAGTCATTTTAAAACAAAAATAAAAATAAACCTATGAAAGTCAGTACCCACACCAAAAAGTTAAATCATAACTTTTTTACCATCGCCACTCTAAAAAGTGCGTTTAATTCAACGATAAGAGTGAATAATAAGCGATTTTATTCACCGAGTGAATAAAAGTAATTTGAATTTGGAACAAGCGCGCATCACATGAATTATGACGAAAAAAAAAACTATTCCATAGAGCCATAGGGTGCATTCCAGCCACAGATCATACAACAAGTACTTCAGCAGACTATCACCGAGTCATCGATCGCCATAGAGTACATTTTAACCATAGAAAAGTAGGAAGAAAGTTCCTTGATTAAAAATGTATACTGTGGTGATTGATGACGATTGGTCAAAGAACCCGCCAATTTTTTGTTTGTTAGGTAATTTCTTTCTGTCTGTTTTTGATATCATTAGAAAATCTACATAATTATAATGAGTTCAAGTGACGAAGAATCTTTATTAGTGCGTAAAGCAAAAATTATAGAAGATAATTTGTTGCCGCCGAAATCAAGAGAATTGTATCTGAAAACGTACAATTCGTTTTGCGACTGGAAACACAGAAATGACGCTAATTCCTTTTCAGAGGCAATCTTTCTTAATTATTTCGATGAATTGACGAAAACTAAGAAGCCGTCCACACTTTGGAGCATATATTCTATGCTAAAAGCCACAGTGAGAATCAAACACAACATTGATATTTCAAACTACTCAAAGTTAATAACATACTTAAAACGGCAATCCGAGGGTAATAAGCCAAAGAAATCTAGAGTGCTAACCGCCCAAAACATTGAGCGTTTTCTAAATGATGCACCAGACCACAGTTATCTGGCCGTAAAAGTAAGTAATTATTTAATACACTTAATGACTATTTATCTACAAACCTACTTGTACATAGATACTTTGAAAATAATAATTAATAAAAATGAAAATAATAAAATACTAAATACTTAGGTACTTACCTACATATTTCTTTAATTATTGTTCACAGGTTGTGCTAATTTTCGGCGTGAATGGGGCCTGTCGCAGTAGTGAATTATTAAAGATAACTATGAATGACATCCAAAAACATTCGGAAAATTTATTATTGATCGTTTTAACTGATACTAAAACCAAAATTGATAGAACGTTCGTAATACGACAAGAATACGTAAATATCGTTGAAAAATATCAAGCTTTAAGGCCCCCTAATACAAAAACCGACAGGTTTTTCATACAATATCATGACGGAAAATGTTCTCGGCAACCTATTGGAATCAACAAAATAGGTGCGATGCCAAAAGAGATTGCCACATTCTTGAATATACCAAATCCCGAACAGTACACAGGACATTGCTTCCGTAGAAGCTCTGCCACTCTTTTAGCGAATTCAGGTGCCGATCTTATAGAACTGAAACGCCATGGAGGGTGGAGGTCCAGCACAGTGGCAGAAAGCTACATCGAGGATTCCATCGAAAACAAAGCTAAAACATGCAACAAAATAGTTGACAATATAAATTTAAGACCGTCTACTAATGATCCTTGGACGCCACTATCTCCGACGCGCCCTTCAACATCAAAAGAACCTTGTGAAACGTCTTTGCCAAATACGCAAATCTTATCAGGAAATACGACTCTTTCAAAACCGAATAAAAATATAACCATTAATTTCAAAAACTGTTCTAACTTTACAATAAATTTCTAATGTAATATACATTTGTAGCAAAATTAGACTATTACCTAACAGTTTTAATATTAACGAATAACGTAATAAAATGTTATAACTACTTATATGCCTTTTTTATTTTCTCGCAGTCAATGGTAAAAAGTAGAGTACACAACTCGTGAAAAAAAAATTTCATCTTGGTCCTTTGTATCCCTCGCTTCGCTCAGGATTCTACTTTTGAATCCCTCGCTACGCTCGGGATTCAACTCTAGAATCCTTCGCTACTCTCGGGATCCAACTTAGTCCCTCGAACTAAATTCCCTTTTTATTCACTTGTTGTATAATCTACTATTTTGTATTGCTTTAAAAATGACGCGTGCGCGATAATACCACTACACATCTACAGGTACAAAAGAGTAATGTACTAAATCCATGATCCTTGTATCGTTGGTAAAAGTTTATAATTCGAACTTTACGATAAGAGATAAAATAAATGTAATATTATTATATCAACCAACGTTTCTTTAAATCTTTCAAGGGTTTTTTATGCATGTTTTATGAAAATCATTACACGCCGTTCGCAGCATATAGGTACGTATTTTAAGGTTACAATGGGTGTTAAATAGGAAGGAAAGAACCGTATTACGCTTGCATTATTCCAAGATTCTTATATTGGTCATGTTTTGATCTGAGTTTTCGCGATAATTCACTGTTTCGAATTTAATTTTAATTATGTTTGCGTAATAATAATATACATAGTCTTAATATTATTATAGAAATCTTCTCCAATAAAAAGTTTATAGATTTTTCTGACAATTGAGTGAGTAAAAATGTCTGACATAATGTTTAGTAAACGAACCTACAAGATATAAACAGCGAATCATAACATAACACAGCTAAGTTTGTAATAGTGTGATGTCACGCATTGTTTGTTTATGATGAAGGTACTTACATACAATCGTAAATCGTGACCAATTTAAATGTATGATTACATAGTTGATTATTTATAATGTCTAACGAAACATAAAAAAAAATCTATAAAAACCGATTTTCATCACAATTGCCAATTTTGTACAAAAATACTTAATGATTTAAGGCGACTCACCCTCAAGCTCAAGGGGCGCCCTTGTCATAATTAAATTAATTGCTCGCAAAGTACATAGGTACATAATGTACAGAAAATTCTATATGAATGTATGAATGTTCGATACATTGTGCAATTAGCGAGCAATTAATTTAATTATGATAAGGGCGCCCCGTAAATTAATTGCTTGCTAATTGCACAATGTTTCGAAAATTCATACATTCATATAGAATTTTCTATACATTGTGTATGTACTTTGCGAGCAATTAATTTAATTATGATGACGGCGCTACTTTGAGGTAAGTATATAGGGGCCTTAAGGCAGTTTTTTTGTTCATCAAAGAAGTTAATTTTTCAGTTTTTTTATACATATTTGGACATCATCACATTGAACTTTATCATCTCGTGCAGTAGACGGTCAACAGGTTAAATGTACACACGATTTATCTTGACCCAATTACAATATCGTACTCACCTCAACTTACTTTAAGTTTTGGAAAGAAACATCACATTTTATTGTTGAAAACCTTCGTTAAAATTCTAATTAAACGCCTCGTAACTTCTTCTTCATTTTGTAAGATTTAATATTTCAAATAATGCAAAATACATAAATCTCGTTTATAGTAGCAATGATCGCGCTGACGAAAGTATTGCGCGCTCAAGGTCGCGGGCGAGAAATGCGCGTGGCTGCGTACGCGCATTGCGTAACGACATAATGTGTGTATGGTTGCATTGATAGCGGAAAGCGTCGCGATACTGTGAAACTAAGTGCAATTTTCTTTAATTTTTTTCTAATAACGCCAGTAAATTTACCACTACGCACTGAGAAACTTTGACTAAGTGCAATATTCTGCACGAAAAAAATATATGATGATACGAAACTAATCAAGATGATGAGTTCATTGTAAAACCCAACCAATTCTACATATTTACTGAAAAAAAAAAACATAAAATCTTTAATTTCCATTACATAAAAATACAATATTTATTTTATTGTTTAGTTGCAATGAATCAGATGATAAAACGCAACTCTATTGTGATCAAAGTGAAAGTGAATTTTTCCGCCCATCCGCCATTATCGCATACACGCCCTGCAGTCACTGACATTGAAAAGTTCGTTTTACTTATGTAGTCAAACGTTATATAGATAGAGACACAGACTATCAACAAAAAAAAAATTTTGAATTTATAAATATTCTAGCTTCCGCCCGCGACTTCGTCCACGTGGACTATCGGAAAATCCCTAGGTAAACTTTGACCGGGATAAAAAGTATCCTATATTTAATCCAGGCTATAAACTACCTAATATGTGTGTCAAACTACTATTATATATATAAGTAAGGTTTAAAATATAATATTTTTAAAAATGCTTTAAGAAAAAAACGAAAGGAAATGATCTAGCTAGTGGATTTTAATGGCGTTTATACAAATTACTAGCCTGTGTACCATGTACGTTTCTATTAACTAGCTTTTTTCCCTTATTGGCGAACTTGATAAATAAACAATTTTACGACGAGCAATTATCTAAAACGTTAATTTACCCACTATGTCACATTTGCAATATTATTATTTTAAATGTCATAAAATCTAACCTATTATTTTAGTCTGTGGTTGTTTGACCATCAAAGACTGCATAGAAACAGAATTGATGATAGCAATAAATTTAATGACGTTATTGCCATAAACTGTGGTGAAATTAAATTTAAAGTGTGACACTATTTAATTTTTTAGGCGTGATTGAGGGCATATTCATAATATTAATCATTGACGTCTTACTGACATTCATTAAAAAAATGCTAATCTTTATTTATATGTAAATAAAAAATATTCCTACTATTTGAAGGTCAGTTAATAGAAATTATAATCATATTCAGGTATTTTTAGGTTTCTTTACCTTTGAAATTGCAACTTTGTATGAAGATTTTTAAAGTAGTATAATTTTCTTTAGCGTTCCTAGTGATTCAAAATGGCTGCTTCTTGCTCAACTGGGCTCACACCTGTCGTCTTGTTTTGGATGTCATTATGTTACCAAGTTTGGAGAACTAGACGTGAAGACATTTAAATGGTTTGAACTTAATGGCATCATTGTTAAGCATTTAAAGTCGACGTCTAATATTCACTAGATTCGATAAAAAATTACAGAAACAATTTAAAAAAATCATCGTTTTTAAGACTATGAAAAGCAGCCATACACAGATTTAAGACCAGATGAAAATGGATGGACTTTATCTGGTCTTAAATCTGTGTATGGCCACTTTCCATAGGTTTACTATTATAAGTGGCAATCAAACAAAGCTGTAGAACACGACAATAGCTAAACCATGTGGTAAACCTCGAAAACTAAAAAAATATCATTTTTGGAGATATACAAATATAGGTTATGGCGGGTTGCGATCTGTAAAACTTGGGTTAAAGCATCTATAATTTTGTAATAAATAACTATATCACAACGGCGAGCGGTAAACTTTTTGGTAATTTAAATGTATTACGGGCTACTGTAGTATGTTGAGTTGTACTTAGGAAAAGACTTTAGAAGTTTAGTGCAAACGGCCGTAAGTCTTTGGTCAAAGAATGCAATTCTTTTTTTCAAACCAAACGTAATAAGTTTTTCCATAAAAAGTCCCATTCAGTAAAGAAATGCAGCCGGTGTGATAATTTACCCACGCCGCGTATTGGCAGTGACACTGAAGTGCGTCGTCCATTTTATCTCGAGACCGGCCTTGCAAACCTGTCGCCGCAGTCAATGGAAAGCAAACGAGCTTGTTGCAATCTGCGATGGTATTGCAGCTTATTTTATGGGATAGATGGTATTTTTACTAGCTTTAATTTTAGAATAATGTCTAATTTTAATTAACTTCTCAAACAAGGATTGCGTAATGCTTTAAGAGGCATATTACATTTCGACTGTGATTTTTGCGTAAAATGACCAATTTTGGCGTTGTCGATCTCAGAAACAAAAATACATTAACACTTTTGACTTATTGAATGGTGCAGAATAGCTATTGGAATAGTTCATAGCGACCTCGCTTTTCTGAAAATTTGCTTAACTTTATAATTAAACCCGAAATTGCAGAGAAAGATTTTCATAAAATGCGCGAAGGCACTTTTTTGAGCTCATGGATTGAACAACTGTGCTAAAGAATTGAAATAAAAAAAATTTAATGTTATCTCTTATAAAGTCGAATAGTTCATAGCGGCCTCGGAATTTTGAAATTATTTATGGAATATGTGAAAAAAAATCCCAATCAAAAACCATAAAACTCCTAAAAAAGCTCAGAATTAACTGTGGATTTCTCCTAGATACATTATTACTATTACGTTAAAGTTATATCATAATAATCTTTACTTCGTAAGTAAATAAAATTTTATACTTTTATTTGTTGTTTGTACTTTTTTGTCTTTCTGTGTATGTTCAAAGTTGACTCTAAGAAATCGTTCACCAACTTTCATTTTCCTTTCTAACCCTTTAACTTTCCAGTGAATCATCATATTACTTTTTGTCGCGGACACATATAAATGTATTTAGTAGACCCGGAGGAGCTCGATGGCGCAGTGGTTGAGCGCCTGGCCCAGCGATTGCGGAAGTTAAGCAACGTTCGCAAGGGTCGGTCATGGGATGGGTGACCAAAAATTTATTATCTCGAGCTCCTCCGTGCTTCGGAAGGCACGTTAAGCCGTTGGTCCCGGCTGCATTTGCAGTCGTTAACACCCACCAATCCGCATTGGGCCCGCGTGGTGGGTTATGGCCCGTCCTCCTTATCCACCCATAAGGAAGGCCTGAGCCCCAGCAGTGAGGACATAAAAAATGGCTGATGGACAAAGGTTTCTCTAGGTTGTATCGCTAAAATCCGTCAAAATCAAAATTTCGACGAAAAAATGTGATAGGGCCCTTAAGTTTTGAAATAATACTTTTATTTTAATCAAACTAAAAGATTTCAACTGATTTTATTTTATATAAGGATTTTGTACACTAAAATGCATTTTTTTGTCATCTTCGCCTTTCGTCGTTTCGACTCGATTTTTTGTCTTTTTTGTTTGCCTTATCTTCGAGTCAAATATAATCAGCAAATAATGTCACGGTTGAAAAAGGGTTTTTAATCTTTATTTCATTTTGTGTTTCTTTCGTTTGTTTCGCAAATCCATGTCCTTATACAATAACAGTCAATTGCAAAAACAATGATCGTCTCGGCAAAATAAATATTGTATTGCTTTACCGTTTGTATTTACACTGTGTTAACACATACTTGTCAATTCTTGATAAAGTGTTCTTCTCGAAATACGTATGACCTTATTATTTTTCCAGAATAAAATATTTTTTTGATGTCATTCAATAATATTTATTAAAATTGTTTTGTAGATTTTTTCAAAATATTTTATGTCAGAAACACAAACGTTTAAACAGATCGAAACTACATTCTATGCTATAATAAAAGATTTATGGATCTTTAAAATAACATACAATTATAGTTTTGTTCGTTTTCTAGCTAACAAAAAAACATTTTGTGTTAGAAAAATGTCAGTCTCACAAGAATCTGGACATTTTAGTACCATTTCCCACTAACTATCTTATTACCACAGGGCCACTATCTGGGCTATTGCGCTTTCTCAACAATCAACTAAACTACAGGAACGCTATGAATTGGTGTGACACGGTACTACAACGGTACTATTGTATTAAACTACTATAAGTTCAGCTGCTTTAAGGCCATTTTGCTGTAAGACTACGAGGTGATTTTACATTCCGTGTTGTAATTTGATACATACTCTCTATTTGCCATTAAGTAAACATAATGTATGTTAATGAATTGAATATGTACGTAAAGACTATTTTCCTATACCTGTTTTGTTGAAGCCGACTGCATGTTTTGAAACAATCGAATCAATAAAAATTGGCAAAGATTTCGAGTTTACTATATTTGCCGTCAACTTTTTATAAACAATAATCCAATAAATTACCTAGTGGAGCTCCTAGCCTGAGTCTGTGTTGCCTGAAAGGTGCAATCTGGGGCCCTTCAAGACGTGAGTTTAAAAAAAAATGTTATAGGTTACTTCTAGGCAAGCGCGTTTCATCGTATAGTCCGTAAGCCCGCGACAATTTTGCTACGTCATATGACATCACGATGAAATGCATGGCACACGGTCGGAAAAGTTGTGCTGAGCAAGGATCAGAAGATTATCGCAAATAAAATTGGCCAGAAGCTTGAGAAAATCCTTCACTTCCGGTTAAAAATCATTTTTGAAGGATAGATATGGCTTGGCAAACTTATTTATTCTCAAACACACATTAGATTTCTTTAACGTATTTGGTATATTTTCGATACAGCTTTTCTATTGCAAGTTGTCCACGACATTATTCCATAGCAATTCTAAGCCTGTTTTATACTTTATTGCTATTAAACTTTCCTTTTTTTTCCAGGTAAGTTCCAGTTTGTCTAGTTCGCTCCTAGCCGGGTGCAGTTCAATCTAGTGAGTTTTTTTCTAAGACTAGTTTCCTTTTATAGCTTTTATACTATTTTCACTCTCAAGCTTCAAAGTAACTTATTAACATAAACGTCTGATTATACTTGAAGATGAAGTGCTTGTTTTGCTTATTTATTTTTTAAGTTACGATGCTGGAATAACTTATTAAAGCGGCGATCGTAATTATTGATACCTATATGTTTTTAATTTGATCTAAAAATTGATCTTCATGCTGTAATAGCTGCTTAGAACACTACTAAAGGATATTTTGTGCTGCTAGCTGTCTGCAAGTAAACCATTTCAGAAATGTGTATGTTTCTAATCGGCTTCTTGTCAGACGCGGGTGTCAATCTAGTCTGTAATAAACTACATTTTCTTCTCTTCATGTGTGCTTTAGATGAATCAATTGAACAACATGGTTTGTGCTCCATAGCGATAAATAGATTTATGAAGAACGACTAAACCTTTGGAATCTAGTTTGCGAACTTAATCGGGTAATAAATATATCAAGTGAGGACTATTTGTCCACTGTCGTAATTAAAACGATACATAAATCGCATTCTTCCCTATCTCAGATTTATCTGCAGGGAAAATTTTAATTACTCTTAACTTGGAACGGTATCAATTAGTGACTTAATTGTCAGTTAAAAGCTGGCTCGGAAGCTTTTTAACGATAATTTGCCTGAAGAATTTCCTGCGGATTATTAGGGTTTGTTTAGATCTAACGAATGCGCTGCAAACGTATCGCTCGCGAGCAGCTCGCTACAGGCCGGGACGGAAGGGATGAAACGAGCAAGCGGAGCGCTGCACTGCATGCGAGCAGGGATAGCGTAGGTAGTGCACAGATAGTCACATAGATAGCGACGTGCGCGCTGGGGGCCGATTGTCGCGCAATGCGACATTTCTCGAATTCGAGATTATCTCTAATCACAAATCTTTATTAAAAATTTCACTAAAACCTCTATTGCAGCTTAAAACATATTCTCAGCGATTTTCGACATTACAAGTTGAAAGTCTTTGCAATCTCTTCGATTTGTTTACTTTTTCGAGATATCTCGTTTGACACTATGTCACGCGCCCGAGAATCACCTCCCTGATAGCACTACTTACTACTGATATTTATTTATTTATTGAGCGCGTGCAGTTCACAATCCTGTCGCAAAAAGGCGCATTCGCGGTGCATTTGCCAGATCTGGTCGGACCCTTAGACATACTTGTGAATAAAATGCCGGGAATCGAACGAACGAACGCAGTATCGTCAAGAATGTCGTTCTTGCTGTCAGCAATTGGTATCTTTGGTTTCCTTTAGAAGGGAAAATTTACTTATGGTAATTGTGCAGTTGAAAGACTTCTAGAGATCTATTACTACTATTGATCACTATGTTTAGAACATCAATGGAATGTTTGAAAAAGTGGTTGTACTTACTAAAGTGGTTGTCAGAAAAACAAAATGCTTCTTGGTACTGTACATAAATTAACTTTTTTTATTTCAAACCCATACCATACACAATTTATGTAATATATTGGATAATCCAATGGGATTTGTGCTTGATTACCTACCGTTATTGTCATTTTGACGGCATTTTTACGTCATTATACACTATAAAGAGGTAAAAACCCAAGTAGCACACAAATGCTGCATAAGTGCTTAATTAATGCTGCCATCGAATCTTAAAGCTGTTTAAGGGTATACCAATTTGGCTGTACTAAAGCTGTTTAAGCGCTTAAACAGCTAAAAAGGGCCCCAAATTATACAGCCTTTGGTATTACAATGGCTGGAGAGAAGCATCGGTCAGGCTTATTTAAGTTTTAATAGAGCATTAATAAAGCACTGTAAAAAGTTTAATTCTGTGCAGGACTCCCCCAACCAGCTCTTAAACAGCTTCTAACCTTTTGCAACTCCCTATTCAAACTTTTTTAACGTCTTTGTTCTTAGCAAGTCATCTTAAAATAAATTAAGTATGTAAAGGACTGTTAAAAGTTATGGTGTAAAGTTAACTATATTCAATCTTCCATCATTTTCCACCATTTCTACTGGGATATTTTATGTTAGAAAGTTTTACAAATGCGCAGTTTATACAAATGCGTTCAGGATGCGAGTGCAACTACATCGTGAAGTTAATACCAATTAACTACAAAATTTTCATGCGCCCTTCGAATAATTAGATTTTAACTTAGGAAATATGTGGACAAATTACGAGTGCAAAAGTTTTAATCTATTATGATGGAAAATTGAATGAGATATTTAGTAAAAATGGTTTCTTTAAATTGCCTATGAAGTAAGAGCTTAAATTAAGGCGTATTCTTGCAGTTAAGAATGTTTTAGAAAATAATAAAAAAAGCTATTTTTAGGTTAGTTATGGCGTCCATGAGGTGCTCAGCTTTAATCGTTAAAAAATTATCTTGTGACACTATTTGCTGAACAAAATACCATTAATCAGGCATAGACTGGTCGTGTTCTGTATAAGAGACGTTAATTACACTTTTAGTTCATACATGGATTCCAGAAATGCCGTTCTAATGACTTATGAGTTATGTTGTATTTCAACAACTATTTCTTGCAGCAAGTTAGGGGTCCTCTATCAAAAAGAAAATCATCCTCCAACTAACATTTATCTTATAGGTAGGTATAGTCTAAAATATTACTTGTTTTCTTGTAAATTTGGTACCATTCCGTTTTCTTGTCGACCAAGGCTTGTCCATTATTAATTATTAATACTTATAAACCTTGAATTCGTAGTTTATTCGAATACTAGCTAGTAATCAAAATAATAAATTTTGCAACAGATAGGTAGAAAAGCTGTTAAATGAAGTCAATAACAGCAACGAACTTTAATGTGGTGTAATTAGGTGCCAAAAACTGTTTAATAGTATAGACAAATTACATTCTAACTCTTTGAGAATTACAAAGCGCTTGAAAAATGGTTTACAACAGCTTCTCAAATAAAGCTGTATAAATATATGATTTGATACACTTCTTCAGCTTGAAGAGTTATTATTTTCTACTTAGGCGTAATTTCAGCAGCAACAGGCTGTTGAAAGTATTTCCTTAATGATCTTAACCAGACAACCTTACAGTGATATTATATTACACCACATGTAGCTCAAAAGCGTCATAAAAGATGCCTTCAAGATCAATGCACAGCTTCTAACTTTACAATACCTTTCAGACGTACTGTTAACCAGTTGGTGTTAGAAAGGATTAATTTTAGACCATTCAACAGCAAAAAACATTATAGAAGAATTTGTTTACGCCGCTTTTCAGCTGCAAACGTAGTAAAACATGTATTATGAACTCTTAAATAGCCCATAGCTTAATTAAGTATTTCTGGAGTGCCTTTTACAGATTATTGAATAAATAACTTTTTTAAATGCAACATATCAGCCTTGAGAAGCTACGAAAACCTTTAAACATCTTTAATCACACTTTTAACCTTATGTAGGTGTATAATTCGACACTTGATCAGCCAATGTGTTACTTGGGAATGCCGTCAAAATGACAATAACGGTAATCTTCTTAATATATAAAATCGTAAACTGAATGACTGACTGACTGACTGACTGACTGACTGACTGACTGATCTATCAACGCACAGCCCAAACCGCTGGACCTAGAGACTTGAAATTTTGCACACAGATACCTTATACAGTGTAGGCATCCACTAAGGAAGGATTTTTGAAAATTCTATCCCTAAGGGGATGAAATAAGGGATGAAAGTTTGTATGAAAGTCCCTCAGTTTTGAAGCTAGGATCTTAAAATTTTGTGTTTAGGCTGACAATTGCAAATTAATTAATACGGGTCTCGGCGTTTTTCAAAATTCTACCCCCGAAGGGGTCAAAAGGGGGATGAAGTTGTGAAATGAAGAAAATCCTTTATTTTCGAAGTCAACATTGCTAAATATATAATTTAGGCTTATGGATGGAAATCTAACGCAACGCATATTATTGTTAGTATTTCAACCCCTAGGGGGATGCAATGGGGGTGAAAAGGGGTAAAAAACCTAAAAATAGATATGGATGTCGTTATTGGGGTTTTCTGGGATGACGATTGCAAAAATAACATTTATTTTGAAGTCCAACACGGTGGACATGATGTCACCCTCAAAGGGTGAAAATGGGGTTCAAATTTTGTATGGAAAAATAATATTAAATGGACATTACAACTTTAAACTTCGTAGGAGCACGTCTAAAAATAAATAAGCAAACATATATTTTGTGATTTTGAAAATCAACCCCTTAGGGGGTAAATGGGGTGAGTAAACCTAAAAATAGATATGGATATCGTTATTGGGGTTTTCTGGGATGACGATTGCAAAAATGACATTTATTTTAAAGTCCAACACGGTGGGCATGATTTAACCCCTCAAGGGGTGAAAATGGGGTTCAAATTTTTTATGGAAAAAATATTAAATGGCCATTACAACTTTAAACTTCTAAAAATAAATAAGCAAACATATATTTTGTGATTTTGAAAATCATCCCCTTAGGGGGTAAATGGGATGAGTAAACATAAAAATCGATGTGGATGTCGTTCTTGAGGTTTTATGGGATGGTGATTGCGAAAATGAGATTTATTATGAAGTCTGACACGGTGGACATGATTTAACTCCTAAAGGGGTGAAAATGGGGTTCCAATTTTGTATGGAAAAATAATATAAAATATACATTACAACTTTGAACTTCGTAGGAGCACATCTAAAAATAAATAGGCAAACATATATTTTGTGACTTTGAAAATCAACCCCTTAGGCGGTAAATGGGGTGAGAAAACATAAAAAATCGATATGGATGTCGTTCTTAAGGTTTTATGGGATGGTGATTGTGAAAATGAGATTCATTTTGAAGTCCAACACGGTGGACATGATTTAACCCCTAAAGGGGTGAAAATGAGGTTAAAATGTATGGAAAAAGAATATAAAATAGACATTACAACTTTAAAATTCGTAGGAGCATGTCTAAAAATAAATAGGCAAACACATATTTTGTTATTTTGAAAATCATCCTTTAGGGTGTAAGTGGGGTAAGTAAACATGAAAATCGATGTGGATGTCGTTCTTGAGGTTTCATGGGATGGTGATTGCGAAAATGACATTTATTTTGAAGTCCAACACGGTGAACATGACACATCATGGACCTGGACCTGGACATCCACATCCAGGTAACGGGAACGGGAACAGGCACGGGCACGGGCACGGGCACGGGCACGGGCACGGGCACGGGCACGGACACGGGCACGGGCACGGGCACGGGAACAGGAACGGGAACGGGAACAGGACGGGAACGGAACGGGCTGGAACGGAAACGGAACGGGAAGGGAACGGGAATGAAACGGGAATGGAATGGGAACGGGAACGAAGCGGGAACGGAACTGGAACGGAACTGGAACGGAACGGGAACGGAACGGGAACGGAACGGGAACGGAAACGGAACGGGAACGGAACGGGAACGGAACGGGAACGGAACGGGAACGGAACGGGAACGGAACGGGAACGGAACGGGAACGGAACGGGAACGGAACGTGAACGGAACGGGAACGGAACGGGAACGGAACAGGAACAGAAAGGGAACGGAACGGGAACGGAACGGAACGGGAACGGAATGGGAACGGAATGGCAACGGAACGGAAACGGAACGGGAACAGAACGGGAACGGAACGGGAACGGACGGGAACGAAACGGGAATGAAACGGGAACGATACAGGAATGGAACGGGAACGAGAACGGGACGGGAACGGTAGAGGAACAGCACGGGAACGGGACGGGAACGGAGGGGAAAGGATTGGGTACGGAACGGAACGGGAACGATACGGGAACGGAACGGGACGAGAACGCGACGAGAACGGGACGAGAACTGGAACGGGAACGGGAACGAGAACGGGACGGGAATGGGAATGGGAACGGAAGGGGTACAGGGCGGGAACGGAACGGGATGAAATGGGAACGGAACGGGAATGGAATGGGAACGAGAACGGGACGGGAATGGGAATGGAAACTGAAGGGGTACAGGACGGGTACGGAACGGGAACAAGAACGGAACGGGACGGAATGGGAACGGAACGGGAACGGAATGGAAACGGGAACGGAACGGGACGAGAACGGTACGGGAACGGGAACGAAAACGGGACGGTAACGGGACGGGAACGGGAATGGCAACGGAGAGGGTACGAGAACGGGACAGGAAAGGGACGGGAACGGACGGGAACAGAACGGGAACGGGAACCGGAAACGTAAAAATGACTAGTCAGATCTTGGTTGAAGGTTCTCTAAGGATTTTCTTTAACATCCACGCGGACGAAGTCGCGGGCAGAAGCTATCTTAATATATAAAATCGTAAACTGAATGACTGACTGACTGATCTATCAACGCACAGCCCAAACCGCTGGACCTAGAGACTTGAAATTTTGCACACAGATACTTTATACAGTGTAGGCATCCACTAAGGAAGGATTTTTGAAAATTCCATCCCTAAGGGGATGAAATAAGGGATGAAAGTTTGTATGAAAGTCCCTCAGTTTTGAAGCTAGAATCTTCAAATTTTATGTTTAGGCTGACGATTGAAAATAAATAAATACGGGTCTCAGCGTTTTTCAAAATTCTACCCCCGAAGGGGTCAAAAGGGGGATGAAGTTGTGTATTAAAGAAAATCCTTCATTTTTGAAGTAAAAATCGCTAAATTTATAATTTAGGCTTATGGATAGAAATCTAAAGCAACGTATATTGTTTTTGTTAGGATTTCAACTCCAAAAAGGATGAAATGGGGGTGAAAAGGGTTAAAAAAAACCTAAAAATAGATATGGATGTCGTTATCGGGGTTTTGTGGGATGATGATTGCAAAAATGACATTTATTTTGAAGTCCAACCACGGTGGACATGATTTAACCCCTAAAGGGGTGAAAATGGGGTCCAAATTTTGTAAGGAAAAATAATATAAAATAGACATTACAACTTGAAACTTCGTAGGAGCACATCTAAAAATAAATAGGCAAATTTATATTTTGTTCTTTTGAAAATTAACCCCTTAGGGGGTAAATGGGGTGAGTAAACATAAAAATCGATATTGATGTCGTTATTGGGGTTTTCTGGGATGACGATTGCAAAAATGACATTTATTTTGAAGTCCAACACGGTGGACATGATGTCACCCTCAAGGGGTGAAAATGGGGTTCAAATTTTGTATGGAAAAATAATATTAAATGGACATTACAACTTTAAACTTCGTAGGAGCACGTCTAAAAATAAATAAGCAAACATATATTTTGTGATTTTGAAAATCAACCCCTTAGGGGGTAAATGGGGTGAGTAAACATAAAAATCGATATTGATGTCGTTATTGGGGTTTTCTGGGATGACGATTGCAAAAATGACATTTATTTTGAAGTCCAACACGGTGGACATGATTTAACCCCTAAAGGGGTGAAAATGGGGTCCAAATTTTGTATGGAATAATAATATAAAATAGACATTACAACTTAAAACTTCGTAGGAGCACATCTAAAAATAAATAGGCAAATATATATTTTGTTAGTTTGAAAATCAACCCCTTAGGGGGTAAATGGGGTGAGTAAACATAAAAATCGATATAGATGTCGTTTTTGGGGTTTTCTGGGATGACGATTGCAAAAATGACATTTATTTTGAAGTCCAACACGGTGGACATGATTTAACCCCTAAAGGGGTAAAAATGGGGTTCAAATTTTGTAAGGAAAAAGAATACAAAATCGAAATTACAACTTTAAAATTCGTAGGAGCACGTCTAAATATATATTTTGGGATTTTGAAAATCAACCCCTTAGAGGGTAAGTGGGGTGAGTAACATAAAAATCGATATGGATGTCGTTTTTGAGGTTTTATGGAATGGTGATTGCGAAAATTAGATTTATTTTGAAGTCCAACGCGGTGGACATGACACATATGGACCTGGACCTGGACATGCACATCCAGGGAACGGGAACGGGAACCGGAACGGGCACGGGCACGGGAACGGAACGGAACGGAACGGAACTGAACGGAACGGAACGGAACGGAACGGAACGGAACGGAACGGAACGGAACGGAACGGAACGGAACGGAACGGAACGGAACGGAACGGAACGGAACGGACTGGAACGGAACGGACCGGACCGGACCGGACCGGACCGGACCGGACCGGAACGGAACGGAACGGAACGGAACGGAACAGAGCGGAGCGGAACGGAACGGAACGAAACGGAACGGAACGGAACGGGAACGAGACGGTAACGGGAACTACAACGGGACGGGTACGGGAACGGGAACGGGACGGGATCGGACGGGAACGGAACAGGAACGGAACGAAACGGGAATGAAACAGGAACGTAACGGGAACGGAACGGGAACGAAACAGGAACGAAACTGGAATGAAACGGGAACGGAACGGGAATAGAACAGGATGGGAACGGGAACAAGAACCGGACGGGAACAGAACGGGAACAAGAACGGGAACGTAAGGCATACGGGACGGTTAGGGGACGTTTACGGGATGGGAACGCAGCGGGAACGGAACGGGAATGGGAACGGGAAAGAAACGTGAACGGAACGGGAACGGAACGGAAACGGAACGGGAATATAACGGGACGGGAACGGGAACGAGAACAGGATGGGAACGGGACAGGAACGGGATGGGAACGGGAACGGAAACGGAAGGGGTACGGGACGGTTACGGGACGTTTACGGGACGGGAACGCAAACGGGACGGGAACGGAACGGGAACGGGGAACGGGATCGGGAGCGGGAGCGGGAACGGAAACGGGAACTGGAAGCCTTGTGCGAGGCCCGCCACACGCGGCAAATGTCTTGCCTCGCGAGGCAGCGCGCTTGATGGGGACTCGCCTAATCGCGTAAAAATGGCTGGCCGGATCCTGGTTGAAGGTTCCTTAAAAGGATTTCGTCTAATATCCACGCGGACGAAGTCGCGGGCAGAAGCTAGTCAAGCATAAATCCTATGACGGTTCTCTTTAAGCACAGACTTTACCCGAAATTCTTTTTCTTCCTTTTTTCTTATTCAACGAAGTTGTTTGATGTACAGCTGGCTATGTATTACATTTTCCAGGTATTTTTAATAGATTTACCTTTTTCATTAGGTGCTCATAAATTTTCTTCAAGACTAAGCCGCCCATTAGCAATTCGTTTCAAGACCCCAACCGTTTAGTTAATAGCAGATATAAATCAAGCAACCGGTTCAGCCTAGGCAATAAACTAGGCAGAATATAAATCTACGGTGTTCGTCACATGATGTCAAAGTGACGTCACCTTATAGACTACCTGATGCACTGTCAGCACAAAATATAAAGACAGAAGAACTGCTCGGACTGAATTGCGTTTTCTATGCACCCACACATGGACATTACGTACTGGTATTCTCAGACCAAACCGGGCAATAGGTGTTCTCAAGCATTTTTTTTTTCAGCGTATCACAACAAATTACGGATTTTAGTCTTTATTTCATGTTTTATACTTGTTCCTTAGTATTTCAGAGCTAGTATGGAACTGAAAAACTAATGATCGTGGATGACTTTCCTTAATACTTTCCTTAATCTTTCATAGAGTTATAGAATATTCCTATTTATTTCTCGATAATACATACATAAATGAAACAGTCGATGATAAAACAATTAAAAGAATACACATTGCATAACTTCCTAATTCGGTTTTTTCGGTTTACGTGACGCACGCGTATACAAAAACTAGACAACCGCAAAATAAATAAATGTAAGCGATTTGTTAGTTTGTTAGTAACACAAGTAAAACTGACACATTAGCAACAGATTTTCATTAAAAAAAACTGTTGATCAACAGATTTTTATGTTGAACAAGGCAAACGAACTCATTTATTTATATTTTTTGCAACAAAATCTATTTTATCTAATGTCTCTATTTGTTTTTTGCCTTTAACTATGCTAGTAGGTACTTATGACTTTTGTAATTATTAATTTATCGTTTTTGCATGTCGCATCGAGTACTAGAGTTACATACGGGAAAATTATCGACTTCAAAGTAGAAGAGAATAGAATAGAATATAGATTTTTGTAGCTTGAAGCACTTGTACAGGAACGGTGTTTCATTTCATTTCATTTATTCATTCATTTCCACAAATACTCAGACCTGAGCCAATGTAGAATGGTTCGTTTTCTTAATTGACCCAGCTGGGTTCGATCCCGGGACCTCAGCGATGGCGACACTCCGAAAACCAGTGTGCAGGTACACTCGAGACTGTAGAGGCGAATTCCCCGAAATTAATTTTCCCTTTTTTATTTCCGTTCGCACATCTGTAAGATGTAATTCAAGTTTTTTTTCAAGTTGAGTGGAATCGTGTGAAATGAACAGCAATTGTTTGCTAAAGAAATCTCCTTAAGTACATGAATCATTAGTAGGTAAATCTCCCATCAACTACATGAGGATCAGTCGACGGATGCATTTAAATATCACTTAAGCAAGCCACGGTCAGTGATGAACTTGACACCACTTATCAAGCGAATATGAACCTTACACGATGGTTATAAAACTAAATTGAAGTTAAAGTGAGCATTATAATATGCCGTCCATTGTACAGCCTAGGGTTAAGATGCTGTGTAGTATATACGATCATCCTTGGTTTTAAAAATGCATTGAAATTATGAGGTTATAGGTAGCAAGTGGATGAAACCAGTAGGTTATGTTTGCGTTTGGCTGTAAAATAATTCATGAAATTACACTTTCTAGTGAAAATATTACACTTTTAGAGAAGATAAATGCGTGTAATCAGTGTTGCATGGAAATCAATGTTTTTTGTTGGTTGGGATTGGCCATTTGTGACCTATGTAGCATCTTAAGGATTGTGTTTTGAGGACCCCAGTGTCACTTTAGTCTTTTTTTACTGGTTCGTGTTTCCACAGCGAAGTGACACTTCAGCATAAAGTCAACCCTATTTCTAGTCTCTGATTACTACTTAAGTAGTCGTGCTTTATTGTTATTTGTAGCTTTTATCGCTGCACATTCTGTCTAAGGCCCATATTTGTAAACCACTCTCAACGTAGAGAGCTATCTTGAGATCACACATGAGAGCTGTTCCTATAAGAAGAGCATCTCAAGTATGATCTCAAGATAGCTCTCAACGTTAAGAGTGGTTTATAAATATGGATACGGATAACCTCGTAGCGAATGGGTGACATCTATTATTTTCTAAACATCTTACAATTTGAGTTACTTTTCAACGCGAGGTCTACAACTCACGGAGCCACTAGTGAGTATTGGCCTTAATCTGCACTATGGTGTAATGATCTCCTCGTTTACAACTTAAGTGCAAAAGTCACGTCCGATGATTATCTTTTGACAGATGTTAAATGACCCTGAATAAAAGGTTGGGCCATAGCCATTTTGAATCAGGAATAATTGTAATTAATTAACTACACACTTGGTAACATAAAAAATTACACACTTAAGCAGGTTTTAATTTAAATTGATCCGGTGCAACATAAAGCAGGGATATTATGGATATGATAAGTATGCTTGTTATGGATACATAAGGTGGTACCAAATGATCTGATGATACTTAAACAGGTGATACGAAATAGTACATTGTTCACCAAGAGGAGAAAGAGACCGATTACCGTTAGGCGAGGGCTTTAAAACACCCGAGATCGGGAATCGCACTTTTTCTCGAGTGATACATAGTGATTTATACTACACCTACGAGGAAAATAAAAAATAAATCTTTACTAATTGAAATTTATATTGAAATTGTTGCAGTTAGTGAAGCTTAATGTAACACAAGTTTTATTATATTTTTTAATTGATTTCTGTGGTAAAAGGATATCAATCAGTATTTTTGCTGTTTCCTTCAACTGCGGCGGAGTTAAAAAATCTTTTTCTTCATCATCACTATCACTACTTATCATTTTGATAATTTTATTTTACTTTCTACGAAAACTGAATCCTCAAACAACACACAAATTGAAAATGGCGCCAATGGCGTCTGCAATTTTCACATGTTCTTTTTTCAAATTGTTTATCCTGCCGCCGCAGGGTCGCACTGCACCATACACCATCCCTGCCCGACACCATCCGACACACAGCTAGTGGCCAGTGCCATTTTGCGAACTTGGAGATAAAAACTCACTGTAAAAACTTTTTGGATTTTGATATTTAGGTTACCGGCGCATAGTCTTACCCAAAATTAAAAAAGAAAAACCACGTAAGAAATGGATTTTCATACACTTTTCTCTCCCGCTCAGATGCGTTTTCTCCCCGCATATTTGTTTGATATGCAATGACGTACTTTCTACCGTAAATTTGATAAAGTATCAAGGTACTTTCCGAGCAGGTGTAGTATAAAAAAACTGTCATACTCCCATACAAAATGTATTGGTCAGCTGACCGACTTACTATGAAAAGGCGAAATAAAAATCATTTTCCTTGGAGATAGTTGTTTACTATCACCTGTTTAAGTATCATCAGATCATTTGGTACTACCTTATATACGGATACGGATAGACAAATAATATTATACTTATTTCGGATACGGTTATAAAAGAACGGATATAAAATTATTACGGATTATCTGTTAGTTTCGGTTACGGATTTTCTTTAAGAAATTGTAAATTGTAATACGGATAGAGAAATAATATTATACTGGTTTCGTACACTGTTACGGATATGAAATTATTTCGGATCATTCGTTACTTTTGGATTGTTTTAAAGAAATTGTAAGTGTAAAGATGAATGTGCTCGAAATCTAATGTAATTAATCGGCTCGACCAGGCATAAATGAGACGCATTAGACATAAAACCTGTCATAATGTGTCTCATTTAGACTCTACCCCTATCCGAAATTATCCGAACAGTTTTTATCGATTTCGGTTACGGTTACGAATAGATTTTTATTTTTCACAGTTAATGGAAGAGCGATGGCTTCTTGATACAGGATTTCTACAGTGTGTGGCCTAGAATCGGGGATAATATTAAAAACGGAGCCTCTATATGTCACTAGTAATTGAATCATTAAGGTTCCAACTAATTAAAATAAAATCTTAACTTTTTGATTTTTCTAACAAATTTAATCGTAAATTCAATGTAATGCAAACAACAGGGGGCCTAGACAAGTGGCAAAACGACATGCGACCGTTAACGTTAGCGATAATATCGTTTTGGAATAATACACTGATTATGAATAGTAACTTTAAATTGTTATTGTGTGTAAAGTATGGGTTTTAATCAACTGGAAACTTTTCAAAATAAACAATAATACTCTAGAGAGTCTCTATTTTCTGTATTATCCCCGGTTCTAGGCCACACACTGTATACTAGGATAGAATTATTATCTCAATGTTATCTTTTGTTAACGAAATAAAACATTTTGTGTTTCTCTTTGTATTGTAATTTAAAAATAGAACAATTTTTTATGAAATTGTTTGTCTCAATTAATTGGAACTCAACCGGAAGCTGTGAAACAGGCCCCTTAGAATAACGTTTTGGTTGGGTTTATTGGGTTAAAACAATTAACTGTTGAATTTTTACAAAATCAATTTGTATAAGAGTTTGTTTTTCCAATTGTGTTTACCAGACAGTGTTTGTCCAATTTTCATTTGCTTTTATAATGATGTTCAGATCACGACTTCGTAAATGAATTCTACAAATGTTGGATTTCTTTCTTAAAGCTTTTTGTGAAGACCGGTACCCAGTACTTAAGTTAAGTCATATTAACTACCACTTGCATGTAACCTTGCCCTAACAATTTCGACAGCAGCAGCGGTAATTCTGGCGTTTATTACCATAGAGTTAAGTAGTTATCAAGTAAATGAAACTGTATAATCAAACGATTATAAAGTTTCATCATCAGGAGAACTCCTAGCACCTCCTTGTTTAGTAGCTCTGCCAGAAAACGGGGGATTTACTTCCGAACGCGAACGAGAATCTGAGATCTAATTTGGTAACGAGTAAACGTCAAAACGGTACAATGGAAACCATGGCAACCGTTTTCAATGTATTAAATAACAGATTTTTGACGTTTATTCGATCCTGATGATATGAACTCGATGTCGTAAATTCACGTCAAGAGTAGGGGGACTGGTTTCAGCAAATTAAAAAAAAATCAATAAATAACTATCAATAATTATGAAATTTAAAAAAAATACGCATTTCATAATCTTCAGAATTACTGATGAGTGTAAAGCAATTTGCGATTTTATTTCATGTCTTATGAATGATTACTTCTTTCCATCTTCATTTAACTTAACTGCCGCAGTATAAAAATATAGCAAATTTGTGAATAAACTGGTAAAGATGACACAAACATTTTTTAATTTTAAATAATTTTAACATTAATTTTGTCATCACAAAATTTTATAAGGTCTATGGCACTATCATATCAGTCCGCTGCACCGCCTCCTAATTATTTCAAGTACAACTTACAGCATTAAATGTCAGAATCTTCCAGTTATGATTAAGTGATTACGTCTCTTTTGTACCTTCACAAAGAAAAGGACGCTCGTTAAAAAAGTAGTTTTTTTACAGGTCAGGGATATTGACGTCTAAATAAACCTCTTTCAATTTAACGTGGTCAACATTTTAGGGTTCCACCTTGCCGGAATAAAGCAGTTGTCCTTAACAAAAAAAAATATACCTTCTTTAAGGACTGATATATAATTTAATACACATTTTAGTAAAAAATAAATAGTCATAAATGCTATTTGAGCTCTATATATTGGCTTCTGAGTAAAAAGTAAGATGGGATTTATTTAAAGAATAAGTGGATGGATATTGGTCATTCTGTGCGTGCTGTATGATGCTTTTCCTTTGCGCAGCTTTCACATAGACTTACTACATACATACATAAAGCTTAGCCTTAAGCCGATTCAGAATGGTGGAAAAGTAGTGCCAGGCGGCATCAAACTTTACCACTTTTTCGCGCATTTTGATGCCGTCTGGCACTACTTTTCCGTTAGTCAAAATTCCTGGCAATGTTATATTCGATTTAGATATATGATTGGCTTGCTATTATACCACACCAAATCCAGAGCTCTGTAAATTATATACCTTCAATCGCTTTTCAGCCCCTTTGTTGCTCAACCACTCCCACACCCACCACTGAAAATCTGCGAGGTGCCCGGATCTGTTAATAATGATATATACTATGGCAAACTAACAAGAGGGATTCCGTCGCTATGTAAATTGTCCACCTATTTCCGGAGCTAGCTCTTAGTCCATAATACTATTTTATTGATGATGTATAAAAAACATTCACCAAAAATAAATCAAGTTACTTATTATTATTTTTTAAATTTAAAAGTGTGAGTGAGGCTGCCTATCTGAGCTTCAAAATGCGAAAACGTTTGATATTCTGGAGGGGCCTAATCGGTAGCGACATTGGACGAACAAATATAAAAAAATAATAACAATTTAGCTATAAAACATATCCCGTCTAAGTTGCTACGGGTGAGCCGATTTTTTCTAATATTTTTAATTATTTATTCATCTTAATATAAAAATAGAATTGTGAATGCAAAAATCTAAAAGTATAAAACATATTTATTTGCTGAAAATGTATACGGAACCCATCGTGTTCAAACTCGAACCTACCCGTTTTTTTATTAAATATTCGTGTATCGCCATGCTATTAGCGCTATCAACAATCAATTTTGACGAGAGCATTGCATAGTGTCCATCAAAACCACTTCTCGAAAGATAATTAGCGCTTTATCGATGCTGACAAGGGTGCTGGGTTCATAAAACTTGTTCCTGACGAGGGTATGTTGATATACTTACCTACATTATTGTTTGAGTACCCACAGTTATTCGAAGGGTTTTAGTTAGTTTCATTCCAATTAGTTTTAGTTAATACGGTCGTTAGGACGATGTGGTTTAAAATGGGTTTTTTTGGTTTTATGGTAAGTATGCCAAAATAAAACTTTTTTTACATAATAATATGAAATATTCACAACTTTGATTGGTACCTGGTACTTTAGTTTGTTCAGAAGGTACTAAGATACCAGCCTGCCTAGCATGACCGATTTATATCGCGTGATATAGCACTAGATTTTATCACGTTTAACTATCAAAAAGACAAAGGAATTTGACAGTTGAGTGTCGATAAAATGCTATATCACGCGATATAAATCGGGCATGCTAGGCAGGCAGAGTCATAATTATATCCTCTGGTCTATGCTATAGTACAGACATACTATGTAATAATTTTTCATTAATATTTTAATTGAAATTAAAAATCAGTCAGGAATTAAATTTTTCAATAATATTTTTGGTTGCAATTAAACTTTAGTCAGGGCTTGGAAATTTTAAAATACAATACTACGCGTGGTAATTTAAATGTAATAAATTTAACCTTTAGTCATTAATTGACAAATAAAGTTGATTATAAAATAAATGATCAGCCTTATTACATAGGCTTTCTGATGATTGCATAACAATAAAGACGGATTTCCAAATCCCATAATCCAGAAAGCAATCAGGAAAACTTTTCACTTAGCAAAAACTTGAGTTAACCAACTAAGCTGCCTGAAGATGATTCAAATCGGATAATCACTCATTTAAGTAAGCGCTTTATTATAAAATTGGACTTAGCTGCCCTATGAACTTGCAAATTAATAAAAAGTGTTTTCATTAAGCTTAATGCAAAGCCTATTTTCATTATGATTAACGAAGTTATTTATTATGTTAGGAACTTGGAAAAGTTGGTACTAATTTTATTCTCTTCGTAAGTAGTTCAAGATCTTTTTTGAAGGTTACGCGATTGTGGTTCATCTCAACATTTATTACTCTTGATTGTATTCTCGTGACTTGAAGTAATTAACTTTTTTTAGTTAATAATAACCTTTTGTTTTGTACTAAAGTCTTTAATTTGCTTTGGACTTTTTAGAGCTCTAACAATCCTCGATTTTATATAAGTAGACATCTTTGATTTACACCCGCATAAACAAACTGCGGAGAATATCAGCTGTATGAGTGTGTTTCCTATGCATTCTCAAAACGAGAGTTTTCGGATTTATTGATGAATGCGCGAACAACATAATTTTTTAATCCAATCAATGAGGATATTTGTTGTATGGCGACTTCCGAATAATTCTCCCGTCTATGAAATTTGGCATGTGATGAAGTTAGGTAATATAGATTACAGATGAACAATAATCCAATAAATTTTGTAACGAGAAGTTAGGTATTTTTACCTAAATATGAAAATCGCTTATATCTCCCTGTGAATATTTCCTCGGGCTAAAATAATTTATGTTTACGTACTTATGTATAAGTTAGAATAAGTATGTAAAGAAATCCAATATTTTTTCGATTTCAGAGATACCCCAAATTTAAATTTTAACATTTTTCAATATACCTTCTGTTGAAAAATTTATTTGCTGATTATTATTTTTTAATATGTTTTTATACCTTTAATATATAGCTTTGTTCAGTAAGCCAATAAATGTTCTTCTTTAATCATATTTTTTTCATTTTTGGTCTAAAGAGGTAATGTGAAAAACTAGTCGATCAATTTTTATACGTTTATGTATAAATATGATTAAAGAAGAAAATTTATAAGCTTACTTAACACAGTTATATATTAAAGGTATAAAAACATATTAAAAAATAATAATCAGCAAATAAATTTTCAACAGAAGATCTATTGAAAAATATTGAAATTTAAACTTGGGGTATCCCTGAAATCGAAAAAATATTGGATTTCTTTACATACTCATTCTAACTAAGACATAAGTACGTATACAGAAAGTATTTTAGCCCGAGGAAATATTCACAGAGAGATATAAGCGATTTTCATGTTTAGGTAAAAATACCTAACTTCTCGTAACAAAATTTATTGGATTATTGTTCATCTGTAATCTGTATTACCTAACTTCATCACATGCCAAATTTCATAGACGGGAGAATTATTCAGGTTGCATAAGCCCCGTTGATTGGACTATTTGCAATGTTATGTTATCTATCGAGTGAACTGAATGAATCCATTATTTGGATATTTTAACCCTATGTTTTTTATTCATCTACTAATGTATTGTTAACTCTACCTCGTGGTAGTTTCATCAGTATGTAGTGATAACGATGAATCACTGCTCGTGACTCTAGTGATTATCACTAATGCCTGTGATTTTTCCTTGTCAGGTAACTAGCAGCTAATTTATTTATCTTTAAGTTACGGTTAATATTTTAAAACCTATACTTTTAGCTTTTTCATGAATTTTTTTTATGAAGTCGTCTGGAAAGCGCTCTTTTTACTTTACGCTCCGAAATCCAAACATTGTATTTATTCTTACAAAAGTATTATTTAAATCAAATGTCATCTCAATGACTGAGTTTGTTTTGATCAAACAGAAAAGTGACATCTCCATACGTGTATCTAAAGTTTCATTCATAATTAGATGTACCACCAGGTATACCACCCACATATTATTATGAATTGTAGATACCATAACTTGTATGATTTATTGCAAAAACATGTTAATTTTACGTCGGCTTAGGGTTTCATCCGGCGGGTGGGTTTTTTATTTGACTGTCAATGAACACTCATATTTTTAAATTTCATGTTTATATTAAAAGTTGTATACCCCACGGCTTATTATTAATAAGCTGACGATGATGATCATATTCCATACACAGATAGTAATAACCCAACTAACAATTTATCGTCGTACAATAGTCGTACAAACCTTATCTTATTACCACTGGTCGCAAAAGCTAGGTCGCACTAACGTTATAATAACGTTTGCTCAACGCGAAAAGGGCCCCATTTTAACGACCAACATTGTTGTTTAATGGTCGTACAAAAGTCACAAGATAACTTTGTTAACGTCATTCAAAAGTCGTATGAACGTTATGGAATTACCGCTCATCGTACAGTTGTCGCATCAAAACTTTACAACGACTCTCTAATCGTACAGTAGTCGCATCAAAACGTTACAACGACTCTTTCGTTATATTGTGGTCATACAGATGTTTTTGAATGACGAAAACGTTTTATTTGAGTCAAGTCACAACACCTGTACGACTGATTTTTAATGTTCGTTAGTGGCTCGTGTTTGTGGTTATGTTTCGAGATCTGAGTGCAAAATAAATCAATAAGTACAAGGATATAAAAGGTGAGTACTATTTAACATTCATATTATCTTACTGAATGTCTCTCATACCGTTTAGTTCGACTGGGAATTAAAGTTTATAATAATATACCTATGTAAATACTATTCATATTTTCATGCCCCTTCGTAGTTTTGCGTTTAACACATAATATTTTAATTCATAAAATTATGTTTGATTCTAAAAATGTCAGCCATGTTAATTTTGTCGCACACTGATCTCTTTATGACGTTATAAAGACAAAAAGTCGTTCTGAGGTTATTTGATGACCAAGTAAAGACATACAATACGCCATTGCCGCTAACTATTAGGGTTCTTTAAACAATTAAAAACCCTTTTTTGATTATGTCAATATTAACTAAAATAATTATTTTAAATTTTTTTTTCAGGCAAAAACTGGTCATTGTATAAGTTCAGTGCAGATTATATTCAAGTACTTATCTAAATTTATCTGAAACATGATTAAAAGATTAAAGGATCTCTAAGGATTTTCTCGAATGTCCACGCTAGCGAAGTCGCGGGCGGAAGCTAGTACCTACTGGTAGGTAATACGTTACGAAAAAAGCTTACCATAATTATGTTACCACAGCGGATCCACCAGGAACACTTTAAACAACGTCTACTGTAATCCAAATTAAATTCACTTTCATATAAGAACATAAATCATTTCAACATTTAGGTAGTTACCTACCTACTGATAAAAAAATTCAATAACGGAAAAAATCATAAACAATATTTTTTTATAGGTAGTAAATAAAATAAATATTGATACTGAACCTTCTTGTTGTTCATGTGTTGTACACTTTTCTTCTTCAACATTTGTGACTAATGCCACAGTTGTTGTTGTTGTACTTTTTAATAACAGGAAATTTCGTTTTACTTTCCTTTTGAAAGCTCCACTACGTTTTTTTGTTTTCTCCACGAATTTTTTGCTTCCAATTTTCGTATGTTCCGTAAATATGGCGGCCAAGTCGTTTTAAAGTCAAAACTTGACTCAAATGCGACTACAAGGTTTATTAAAGTCAGGGCATGGCATTAAATGGACATCACGTAATACAAAGGTTATATTTGAGTCGTAAAAAAACCACCAAGTCATATAAATGTCTCAAATTGACTGCTGTATAACAAAATAGTGATAGTTTTATAAACGTCACTGTAAAAACGTTTATACAACTGCCACATTATATAAAGGTCGTATATAGGTTTTTCAAACACCTAATTTGGTCAGTTGAAAACGTCTAACGGACTGTAACGTTAGTACAACCATAGTACGACTATTGCGTTGTCGTATAGACGTTTTAGCTAAAACGTTAATGTAACGTCGTATAGTTTAGTCTTACCGACGTTGTTATGACTAGTTTATTATGACATATTCGTCGCACGACTAAAAAGTTAAATTTAAGACGTCTATACGACCTAGAAGTCATCTCATTACTATTATAAGACTGCTATCCAACTTAAAGTCGTAAAAGACAGAGCTTATATGACGTTTTTGCTTGTTGGGAAGTTAACAATAAAATTCCATATACTTACGTAATCTAAATTCTAATGTAAAATTACTTTTAAGACCTATTTAACCAACGAAGAGTAAGTTTACACCTAGTTTAACCAAAAATATTGCTTGCAATATTACTCCTTACTTTTGACGTCATATTCCTGAGCATTTTCTTATTAAACTGGGTGTAGAAGCGAATGCACAAAAATGCCCGAGCTCCCGCGCAATAAAACCAAACTTAGATGTGACCTCCCTGATTGGTGGCTAATACAGGAAAAAACAGTATTGAATACGCTTCATGTATTATACCTATAGTTAACGATAATACTAAATATCGATTAAAATAGTAAATCATGTCTTGCAATCGTTTGTAGATATTTCAGTTATAAGCATAAGAATAAGTATTTTTTCATTATAAGCTATAAAAATAACTTTTTTCTACTAATCATATTGTTGCAAAAATAATAGAGTTTGACGTACATTACCCACTACCTATTGTAAAGAAAGAAAACACATGTATTTTACACACATTATAACAACAATATTATTTTGAATTAACAGATGCATGTTCCGTTTGTGCACACATCTGTTTTTTTTAGAAAAAAATGCCACAGAAAATCATGTTTTTAATTAAAAAAAATCTATATTAGCCACCGATCCGGGAGGTCCCATAATATGTTAATTTTTTTTATAAAAATAACAGGACCTTTAATCTGAGATATTTTCATTTGCGCCGGGACTCAAGTAATTTTCTATGTAACCTGCGCATTGACCTATACTCTTCGTTTATTAGATGGTAAAAGTTTATTGAAATCCCTAGGTAATAAAAACTTATAATTTCGATGTTGTTTTCTTTTACAAACAAGACGTCAAAATCGGTTCAATTTTAACAAGATATTCAAATATCCAGACATGCACGGGATGGTTTGATAAACATATTCGCTTTATTTATAGAGATATGAATGGCAGACATAAATAAACCCATGGGCTAGGGCAGTGGTCTGACATTGAGCGAGTAGCGATTTACGCTCATAGATGGTAAGGTTGAGGCTTGAGTGTCCACCTAGAAAAATGTTTTCGTTGTTTAAGGCTCCGCTATGCAAAATCATTTGTCTCTGTCTTATTCTTTACCTACGTGTAAGAGTATGGAAAATAACCTCACTTTTGCACTTTTTTTAGTTGCTTTTTCATCATAATCTTTAGCTTAGCACAATTATCTTTCTTGAAAAAAGTTATTGGAACAACTGCACAGTACGTTAAAGTGTATTTTGATGTAGAATTTAATACGTTTCCGCTATTATTTACGCCAAAAATATGACCCGCGACAAGCGCTTTTGATGATATTCTGTTTTTTTTTACAATCATCTGTGAGGTTTATACGCAATTTAATACTTGTAGCTACTAGATAATCTCTTTAGCTTGTCTTATTTTTTTGTGGCTACAACTTTACGTTTTCTATATAAAAATATGGCCCGCGCAAACCATGTGTCTATTGGCTATTATGGCCCCTTAAAATGTTTACTTTGATGTTATATTTGAGGACAAACATTTAAACTTTTTTATTTTTACATTTAAGCCAAACAGTCATCGCAACCCAATGAATGGTTTAGGAACGCATAGACGACAAACATACAACATTAATTTTTATTTACATGTATATAGATTCAGATTATATCAAATAATAAAAATATTCATTCATCATCACTATCTCGCAGAACCTTACTCATACACTAATCTTCGAAAACGGCATGACGAATTCTGCAACGAGCATTCAACAACTTCATTTTTCATTGCGTTTTATGCACTTACTTTTTGGAACTCACTAAGGATAACTCGGCAATAGCTAACGTACAAAGTATTTTTAACAAGTGAAGTATCGTAGTACACAGGTTTAAATCACTGCCCCTGGGATCATTATTTGAGTCGTGCGATTGCTCAATTGAGCAATTGGGCTTCGGGAGTGGACACTTGACTTGAGCAATAAAATCATCTAAGGCGTCTTGTATTGGGGTCACGAACAAACATTACATCTAAATGGTTGTAAACAGTAATTGAAAGGCATTGATTAAAGATTTTGTACCTTAAGTTTATAGAAAGCTTTTTAACACGATACCTAAAGGGTTAACATAGTAAGGGGGTGGAATAACCTTTATATTACACCTAAGTACTGTCGTAAAAGGAGATTAATTAGAGGTAAGGATAATAGGAAAATGGGGTTTAGCAGTAGATAGAGCTCGATGGCGTAGTGGCTTAACTCCTGGCCCAGCGATTGCGAAAGTTAAGCAACTTTCGCAAGGGTCGGTCATGGGACGGGTGACTAAAAATTTAACTCGATCTTCTCCGTGCTTCGGAAGGCACGTTAAGCCGCTGGTCCCGGCTGCATTTGCAGTCGTTAATACACACCAATCCACGTTGAGCCCACGTGGTGGGTTATCACCCATCCTCCTTATCCACCCATAAGGATAGGCGTATGTTCCAGCAGTGGGGACAATAAAAACGGTCCAACGTTAAAAAAAACTCTGTTCTGTGGGTCCAACCATTGACTTCTATTCCAACACACATACTGAAGTATTCAAGCTAATTTTGAAGCTGGGGTAGGATTTACCATGTCACACTTACTCAAAATAATGTAGAAAACGTTTGCTACAAGTACATAACACATTTTCATTAGTCAAACATGAGTTTAAAAAAGATCTGTATATATAAAATTCAAAGTCCTGACTGACTGACTGAGTGAGATATCAACGCACAGCCCAAACCGTTGAACCTAGAGACTTGAATTTTTGCACATAGATACCTTATATAGTGTAGGCATCCACTAAGAAAGGATTTTTGAAAATTCCATCCCTAAGGGGATGAAATAAGGGATGAAAGTTTGTATGAAAGTCCCTCAGATTTGAAGCTAGGTTCTTCAAATTTTGTGGTTAGGCTGATGATTGAAAATTAATAAATACGGGTCTCAGCGTTTTTCAAAATTCTGCCCCTGAAGGGGTGAAAAGGGGGATAAAGTTGTGTAAAGATAAAATCCTCAATTTTCGGAGTAAAAATAGCTAAATTTATAATTTAGGCTTATGGATGGAAATATAACCCAACGTATATTGTTATTGGTAGTATTTCAACCCCTATGGGGATGAAATGGGGTAAATAAACCTAAATAGATATGGATGTCGTTATTGGGGTTTTCTGGGATGACGATTGCGAAAGTAACATTTATTTTGAAGTCCAACACGGTCGACATGATTTAACCCCTAAAGGGGTGAAAATAGGGTTTAAATTTGGTACGGAAAAGAATATAAAATAGACATTACAACTTTAAACTTCGTAGGAGCATGTCTAAAAATAAATAGGCAAACATGTATTTTGTGATTTTGAAAATCAACCCCTTAGGGGGTAAATGGGGTAAGTAAATTTAAATATGGATAATATGGATATGGATGTCGTTCTTGAGGTTTTATGGGATGGTGATTGCGAAAATGACATTTATTTTGAAGTCCAACACGGTGGACATGAATTAACCGCTAATGGGGTGAAAATGGGGTTCAAATTATCTATGGAAAAAGAATATTAAATAGACATTACAACTTGAATATTCGTAGGAGCATGTCTAAAAATAAAAAGGCAAACACATATTTTGTTATTTTGTAAATCATCCCATAAAGGGTAAATAGGGTAAGTAAACATGAAAATCGATGCGGAATGGGGACGCGAACGCGAACGGAAACCGGGAACAGGAACGGGAATGGGAACGGGAAAGGGTAAAGAAACGGGAAAGGGTAAAGAAACGGGAAAGGGTAAAGAAACGGAAACGGAATACTATACTACTAATATCTCTGGACCCAATTCTGATTTTTGTAATAAACTAGCTTCCGCCCGCGACTTCGTCCGCGTGGATATTAGAGAAAATCCTTAGGGATCCTTCAACCAGGATCCGACCAGGCGATTTTACGCGATTAGGCGGGTCCCGTCCCGACCAAGCGCGCAGCCTCGTGCGAGGCCTTCCACACGCAGTAAACGTTTTGCCTCGCGAAGCAGCGCGCTTGGTGGGGACCCGCCTAATCGCGTAAAATCGCCTGGTCGGATCCTGGTTGAAGGATCCCTAAGGATTTTCTCTAAGATCCACGCGGACGAAGTCGCGGGCGGAAGCTAGTAATGAATAAATAAAGAAGTTTCTGTAACACCAAATACAATGTGATGATTAATTTTTAATTAACCATAGCATCAACCATATAAAAAGTATTCGTTATTAAAAACGAATCGGTCCAAAAACATTTTTGTTTATATTACTCGGGCTACCGGCTCGACTCGATAAGAGATTTACGATTATTATGTGTACCGATTTTACGATTTTAAAGTTTTTAAACGAAATCAAGTTCTATTACAATGTCATAAGGATGATGAAAAATGTTTTATAGCAATTTAATCTAGCAACTTGTTTGCTTTAGGAAAAAAAAATGGTATGCAGGTATAATCAATCTCGCAATAAGTAAATTTTGTTTCAATTACGGTAACATCCAAAGGTCATACCGATCGCACATTTTTTCGTAAGTAAAAAACCATTAAAAACAAATTAAATTCAGCCTTGAAAACGCGCAATCCTGTAAGACGCACAAAAAAAATACAAACAACAAAACCGCTTTTATCCCATTGCTAATTGTGTTCATTTTTGGTTGTATTTTTGAACGAAGACAAAGGATTGCCAGTGTTATCTGTTCGAATTATAATTTTAAATTTCTTTGTTTTAACTTCACGTTAAGTAGTTGGTTTTTTGCAACTGGCAATGCATTGCCGTTTCATGGAGATATGCATCTAACTCAGATAGCTTTTATTTATGTACTCGCTTAAGATACTGTTCAAATAAATTAAACTTATCATGATAGGTGCATTTGGAAACAAAGATCTCGATTATAAAACCCTAAGATTCTGTGTGAACTTAAAACAACAACAACTTAGAAAAATCTATGTGTTTTTAATGTTACTACGGTTGATAGCAAAAAACTGTGGCAAGAACATGTTTTTTCTTGTTGACATTATGTTGCCTACCTTCGCTTGAATGAATTACGAGCATGTTTCCCTGTCAGAGTGTAGAACTTATTTTTCATCACTTAATCTAATAACAACTAATCTTAGTGATTAGAGTAATAATAACATACAATTGCAACAAAAATTCATAACTTAGGTATACTCTAAAACTCTATCCATCAGTATATCAAAACTAAAACCCTACCAATTGCAAGCAAATTGAAATTCTCGTTTTGTTTCGCTTCACAGCTGCAGTCGGAATTTTTCATATATGGTAAAATGATCCCGGCTGGTTTTACGGACAAGTTTTTCAATCGTATGTGTACTTTCACTATGAAATAAGGCAATATGGCACTGCGAACTACTATTACTAGTTCTTGGTTATGTACGGTTTGCTTATCCAATATTGTTTCTGGTCTGCTTTTTGATGGTGTTTTCAAACATCACAACAATGTTTTCTCAACGTGTTGGGGGCGTGGCCTATGAGTTTTGTTGAGCAAAAACACAAACATTGTTTGCCGAGACGAACGGAAAACATCCCCCGCTCTCGCCTGCGGGGAGGGAAAGTAACTCATTTTGTGTTGGCGCTCACTAGATGCAGACGCCTCGCCTGCGTTCGTGTGCCATTGTGTGATTTGTGTATTGTCTTAGTGATGGAGTGGAATAAGGAGAATACCTACTTTATTTTTAATTGAGTTGGTCAGAGAAAGACCGCTACTTTACTTTACTACCCGGAATCCGTTTCTGTTTCTTCTTTAGAGAACTAAATCCACTATTGCCTTAACAGCTACCACGTCTTCTTCGTCGGAACTCATTTTCGAATCTGAGCCGTGATTGGACGCAAATTTTCTCAACAAAACATGTTTTCAAAACAAAACCTAGGCGCAGCGAATTACGTACATTGCTAGTAAGGGATTCGTCTATTAAGCAAATATGAAGACAACAGTGCACACGGCCCTAAATGCTGCGTGTGCAATACGCCGTTCCAGTTTAACGCAACTGAAGTAAACTGCTGACGCTGCTCCTCGTGGCTTCACCGCAGCGGGGCTACGTGACCGGACGCCGCGGCCACTTCGTATCCAACATCGATCGGGTCAATTCGGTTAATTAGATATAATTTAATAATTGTAATTTCTTTATAATAAATTATTTAAATTTTATTTCGGTTTTTTTTAAGTCCTACGGCTGCTGCCTTCGTAATTAGCGGACGTGCGGTTTGAAAATAATGTTTTGAAAATAATGTTTTGCCAACAATGTTTTGTTGAAAATTAAGCGCAGGAGACCCAACTTTAGTACACCTCTCAAAATAAGTTTGTCAATCTCATCCTTACTCATGTGTTCCTCGATAGTTACAACCTTGGTCTCTTCAAGGCAAGAGTGAATAGGCATTTCCTGGGCAAGAGTGCTACACCTCTGACCACATCCAGTTTACCAAACAAGATGGTGGTCAAATGCCTGCCCAGTTACCAATAAAAACTTGCAATCTCGATCTGCATCAGCCAGCTTTCAAGTTTTAACCTTAAAAACTCTAACCAGAACACGAAAAATAGGGTAAGGTTTCACCTCAAAGTCAATAAGTAGCGGCCACCCGCGTGGTTCCCGTTCCCGTGGGCATATCGGGATAAAAAGTATCCTATATTTTAATCTAGGCTATCTACTATCTGTGTGCCAAATTTCAACCAAATCCGTTCAGTAGTTTTTGCGTGATTGAGGAACAAACATCCAAACATCCAAACCCACAAACTTTCACATTTATAATATTAGTAGGATAGTCCTTCCGATCAAAGTGCGGCATCTACTACTGTCCCATATTCAACGCACCATTTAAAGAGATCGTTTTAAACTATTTACTTTGCATTGCGTGCGCGCAGTGCAAACCGCTGACTGACGCGTATCACGCAACATTACGAAACGCAATCGTGACCGTATCCTGCGAATAAAACGAACGTAGTGTTTGGTTGGGACATTAAGGTAATGGAGCGAGGAACCTACTTCATTCGACATTATGTCGAAATGCATGCTATAAAAAACCTGGGAAATTCAGGCTAGTAATGTTTTGCGATGATAGTAATCGTGGTATTTATATACTAATAACTTATTACAAATAACACACTGCTTGAAAGAAAAATGGGGCCACGATTTTTCATTCAAAAGAGCTAAGTTCTGAAAGGTTATTTTTCCGATAAATTCAATCTGATTTTATTTGAATTTAATATCGTTCGAAAGTTGTAATAGTCAACTTGCCAATTTTACTGTTGAATTTGCTGTATATTTTTTTATATTTACCGTGTGTTCGTTACAATAAAAAAAAAATGCTTTCGGACAATATCAAATTCAAATAAAATCAGATTGAATTTATATTTAAAAAAAAACTTTCAAAAGTAAGCTCGTTTGTTTGGAAAACCACATATTTAGTGGCCCCTATTTTCTTTTGATTAGTATATATTAGAAGTATTACGAATGCTTCATTGTCAAATGAAAATACCGAGGCCCATCGGCCAGATGTTACTAAATAAATCACCCTTAATAGATTTGTCTAGAATTTATTATACAGTCTCAACAATTGAAACGGGAGGCCATTTTGAACGTTCAGCTCTTGGCACGGAAATCGACGAATAGCGATTCCGATAGGCAAATATTTTCTCGAGTTACGAGCGCGTGGGTGTTGGGTTTGTCAATCATTTTGACGTGTTAATGGTCACGATACATTGGGAACAATCTCTGGAAATTCCCGATGGATCTAGTTTTGGTGGAAATTTAACAGTGAATGAGCTACTTCTTCTTCTTATTCTTTGCGTATCGACTCTATATTGTTATGTTTGTGAGGACCAGAACTCAGCCACCGATATAGCATTATCAGAGGCCTTATAAAGAACTTCGCGTGTGCAGGTGTTGGGACGCAGGGCATGACAGAAGATGTGCCATTGTCTGGGGGGAAATACCACACAGACATGCGCTCTCCGAGCTGTAGCCCCACCTGTGCATGTTTACTTGAGTCCGTAGTCCATTTCAGATAATACACTTCAGTATGAAATGAACCTCTATAAGAAATATTAAGAAAAGGCAAAGAAAATGCCCTGGAAAACATTAGGGACGACACAATATTTTTTCTACTAAAAAAACAATGATCTTGCTAAGTGTATCTTTTCTAAAAGCTACGTTCTAAAAAAATTAGGTTGTGATAAATTAAAATGAAGAAATCTGTGACACGACTTAAGATATACCTATACATAAGTAGATAATAAGATTTTTTTGATAAAGAAAAACTACTAGCTTTTTTAATTTAGGTACCTCTATTATGTGGCTAATTGTATATTCAGTTTGTCATGCACGTGCTGAATTTTGCCACATTTTTCTAGGCCTACTCAAATAAAGTTGTCCCAAGATTTTTTTTATCCCAGCTGTCTCAATATTTTAGTCTGCAGTGAACCTCAAAAAGCACGGAAATAAATAGTTTTTTCTTACATACGCAATTAACTTATAGTTTTAGTTTACATCATAAGTGCAGCTCACAAGTGTTTTCAAGCAGAGGCATCCACTATGTTATTCAAGTTTTTTCGCACAGGAAGATAAGCTTTATAATCATCTACATAGAAATCATTTTGGTTTAGTTAATCAAAAAGGTCTTATCTCAACCGTCTAGTGCGTCTAGCCTTCGTCATTTGTTCCAAATCCTTATCGCTTTTAATTTTAATTCTATCAATAGAAACGCAACAAGTGAATCGATGCTGAGTTGACAACAAAACCGACCTGAAAAAGGAAACCAGTAAGTGACATTTCAACGTAATAAAACGCGAGTTACCGTTATCAAAACATTTATCTGCAGCGTCGTTTCGCTTTATAAGGTTAATTCACTCCGGGATTTAAACCCGAGAATAGAGTCTATGCCTGATCGCAAGTTTGTGTAACTTGATTAATTTATGTTGTTACATGATACATTGAGAGCATACAAAATATTGGCCGAAATATTACTTTGACAACTAGAGTAGCTTACCTGTTTAGGTGAATTAGTGGACGAGTAGGAGAATAGAACAGACAGTTAATAACAATGCCACGACAAAATTGTGAGACATTACACTAAAAGATCATCTGTTTCATTCAGACCTCTATAGAAGGACTGACTTATTAACTGAAATCAGTTCCGTAAAGATTTTGGTGTAATTGAGAAAAGGATCATGCCGCATTCTGGGCCATGATGCGCATTAACCATACATATCTGTGACAGACTCATGTCATGTCAAAAAGGGGTAGATAACAAAATGTCATATAATAGGAAAATGTCAAACAATTATAACCCCAAACGGCTCCTTGAGATTGAGATTTCTCTTTTTTCCTGCATTATATTTTAATGATATTCTTCCCACGCAATCACTATAAAATTACTATAGTATTTTGGTAATTCCATCAAAGCGCATCATGGCCTAGCTTGTATAGTAAAATCGGCATAATCCTTTAAAATCTATGAAAAATCTACGCTTATTTTTTTTTTTATTAACAGAAATTTATAATGGCAAACGGGAATAAACCTAGGAAGCACGCGTCCCGACGTGAGATCCCGGGGGCATCGTCAGCTGTGTGTATTCACCGTGGAAATGTTCATTTCGCGAATCCCGGTCTCCCGGGATTTGCGGGTTGGTAATGTACGTTCCGGGATCTGGTTCCCGCGATTTTTGTTTGGTTTTGCGATATCGATGCGGACGTTTTTAGGACCATGGGATAATTGGTTGCCATTTTCAGTTGTGAATTGTTTACTTTAGTTAATTTGATAAGGGATTTGTGTAGGCTTTTAACCTATATTTTTGTATAGATTCTTGAGTCTATGAAGATTGTAAAAGTGTTTTTAGTTTTAATTTCAATGTATGTTAGTTTTGTTTTTGTATACGGAAAATCTTGTCTGTTTGTCTTATGTTTGTTTAATCAATATTTATAGGAGATTAATATCTCATATAGATAATATCATATAAAAGCAAGATTTGAGGTTGTCGGTTCATACACTCGTACTTAGATGGCTTTTAACATCCTTGATACTCAAGAATTTACTATGGAATTATTCTTCAATGCATGCTTTAGCCTTGCCATTCAGGATGCTAAAACTATCAAGATTTGATGAGTCATCATCAGATACAGTAAGAATGGGTTTCTTCAAGGCCTTTACGTCTTGTTAACTATGCTTTTCATTTGGGTTTAGTTTAGAATCAACTGGCAAATTGAAATTGACTTCGAAACACTCGCCGGTGTCATTTTTTTTTAAATATATGACAACATCACATACATTGCTCAAATTCCAAAGTAAGTAGCTATAGCACTTGTGTTATGGAAATCAGAAACAACGGTGGTATGACACACACCCAGACCTGAGACAATATTGAAAAGTTCATTTTCAACATTGACCCAGCCGGGGATTGAACCCGGGACCTCAAGAGATGGTGACGCCTTGAAAACCGGCGTGCAAACCACTCGACCACGGAGGTCGTCTAGTATATTAATTAACATGCAATTTAGAGGTGGAAGGATGTTCACACTCTGAACTTCCATCTACAGGCTGTTATGTAATACTCTTATAAAGCCGAATATAGTAGATAGGTCATAGGGTGTCATATCTACAATCCCGGAAAATTATTATTTTCCCCTGAAAAAAAAAACACTTTTCCGAAAATTTATTTTTATGTCAATCTGTAAAGTGTCTACCCTGGAATATAATTGTGTTTTTCTTTTTACTACTAATTAATAGGATTGATTATAGAAAACAGTCGGTAGTCTATTTGTGTCTACTGTTGTCACTTCGTAGTTTCCCATACAAATAAAAAAATCTCAGCCATGTAATGCCTTTCAGGGTGTACAATAATTTTCTGGGGTTATGCATGGTACCCTCTATCTGCCATATTTGGCTTTATAAGGGTATTGCATATCCCTCGCGGATTTTTAGTCATCAGTGCCACTTAAATATTTTCTTCTATGTTCTCATGTCTATGTGTCCAGTTGCGTAGTACCACAAATTATCAAGTATCCTGACACGAGGATAAAACTAATCCCAGGGGTTAAGTCTGCTAATGTTAATGTCAAAATCGTGGTTCAGTTGTGTTTGAATGGTAATGCTTTTTGACACCGTTCTTGTTTTTCAAACCCAAAATCGAGACACAATATTATTTCCATTTTGGATTTAAGAAAAACAATGTGTTTTGGTTTGGGTTTAAGAAACAAGAACTGTGTCAAAAAGCATTACCATTCAAACACCATTGAACCACGATTTCGACGTCAACATCAGCAGAATTGACCCCCTGGTCTTCCAAAATTTACTGGAAAAATTCCCTTTGCTCATATTAAACACATGAATGCTGTAAAAATGTCTTACTGAGTTCAACCACCCTCATTTAATTAGTTTTGCATATCCGGTAATAATAGCAGCTGGTGGTAGATATACAAGTCTGGTTTTTTACCTTCGGACCGGTCGTACATACTAAGACTTATTTAGTATCAATGGACTCCTTAAAATGTCATTAATTTAGCTTGCACCTGGCTTAATATCTGTAATGTTGGTGATACATAGTTGTACCTATTGTAGGCGTTACGTAAAAAAAGAGTTGAACAACAAGCAAATGATGGAGGAATCTAAACTGTTTTCCAAAGACATAAGATACATTTTTGCTCATCTTTGAGGCGCGTATTAGCGCTCTTTTTACGTGACGCCTATTTCACCTACGAGTTGTGAACCAAATCAAATCAAATCAAATCAAATCAAATTTATTTATTGTGAAACACAGGTAAATAAGGTTATTGCAAAAAATATATAATAATTGTTCAGCTGGTTTCCGCCATTAAGGCATACAATTAGATACAATGTCAAAATTTTAAATAGTCAAACAAAACAGATTTAATTTCTTATCACATAGGTACATTACAGAAGTAATGTACAGTGTAGTACATATAAGGATTGGTTTCGATTAGAAACTAAACAAGAGTGCAACAAGTCCTAAATTGTTATTTTTATAGTAAGGTACTTCATATTACTATACTTATTTTATAAGTGCATGTGATATCTTCACTACATATTATAATACAAAGTCCCTCGCTGCGTCTGTCCTTCTGTCTGTCTGTTCGCGAAAAGCTCAAAAACTACTGAACGGATTTTCATGCGGTTTTCACCAAATTGTATAATGATTCCTGAGGGAGGTTAAGGTACATAATAAGTTGAAAAAGTGGAGGTATGTTGGTGGAAATATGACGATAATAATTGTTAAAGTCAGTGGCAAAAATTAAGCCGACTGGGAGCTTGTTAAGTCACTTTTAAAACTTTTCAAATCGGGCCCTGGTAGAATGTATTGTTTAATTATTGTTTTTTATTTTTAAATGCAACATATTTACAAGCAATTTCAGCTAACGATTCAGGGTAAAAGGGTTCAGTGTTATTGCAACCAATCCTATCCAAGTAAAATTACTTCTAAGGCAGCCATTACACGTTCAATCCTAATTACGATCCATTGGTCGTTAGTTTTTATCCATATTGACTGTGTAACGTATGAGATTGACAGATAGCGAACACGTTACACAGTCAATCTCACGGATCACGGTCAAAGGACTGTGAATTAGGCCCTATTAAATAACGTGACAATTTGTCAATTATTGTCAAGATAATTTGGTTTAAATTGCGGTTTAGCTATGAGTAGTTTGTTATATTTTCAAATTTGTTGACGCAATGGATTAAAAATTGTCATTACAGGTGACAAATTGTCACGTTTATAGTGCCCTGGCTTGAACGTGTAATGGCTTCTGAACGCAATCAATCTCATTGATCAAATCATTGAATCGTGATCTGGATTAAACGTGTTACAGCTACCTAATACCTTACGAACTAGCAAAACATGTTGCGTTTTTACAATTCCAAAGCAGCATTTCTGAATCGCGACGAGCGCGAGTTTTCTATTGCACAGCAGGCAAAACGATGCCTGTAATTAACAGAGCCTTAGCAACTACTTACATAAAAGCTTAAAGTAGTATTGTGTATTAAAGAAAAAACTTATCTACAATCGTTTGCGGTCATACAATAAAGTTTTTTCTTACCACTCAGTCAGGAGATGGCACGCCTTTAACATAACTCCGAATTGATTAGTCTATCCCATTCGAAACCTAATTATTTATTATTACAACACGAATTATCGGAGTTTTTGTCCGAAACTTTTGTGTAAGAGCGATACATGAGCCATTCAAAAAGCTTTTAATAATAACTTTTAATTTTAACTTCTACGCTACCGAAATAAGGTTTACATTTGAAGCTTAAACTTTTTTGTATGTTGTCGGGTGCCAGCTAATAAGGTATTTATTTGGGTGCCTAATTTGTTTTTTTTAGAACTTCCTAAAGCCAATTCTGGTTCGTTAACCTTACATATTTTGGTACTGGTTGAAAAAACATATGAAATTGTTACCTTCTGATGCTACCAGAAATTACATAATTATTGTAAGTAGTTATTGTAAAAAAGACTCACGAATAGACTTACAGTTTCATTATCAGAAACGTACGTGTAGGTACAAATTTAGGGGAACTATGATATGATTCTCTTTGTAGTATTAAAAAAAAATATTTCAACAACCAGTTAGTTGTAAACTATTTAAGCATTATATTTTCATTCGTATAAGTGTCGCGGCCACTAGCTGTCGTTCAATTAACGGCCTAGCCTTTTCATTTAACGGCGTCGTTCAATCAGCGGCCTAAATGATGTCTAGATAATTAAATGGCTAGACAAATGAATTGTTTCAATGACGTTTAATAACATGCCTAGCCAAGACATTGGAATATTGTCCCGTTTTCTGTCACCTAGAGCGCTGTAAGTAGAGTCAATATGGCGTCGACCAGCTGTGATATTTTTTATGTCTCTCACGAATTAACAAGATTAAAATCAGTTTTCACGAGAATTTAGAACGTGTTAATGAATTAACGCAAAATGAGAAAACCGTTTCTTCGTACCATCAAACTGAACAACTTTTACTATGGGACCAACTCTAAAATCGCGAAAAAAAATTTGCTGTTTCATACAAAAATTAATAACGAAAATATAAAAATGTATGAAGCAGCTGATTTTTTTTCGTGATTTCAGAGTTGGTCCCATAGTAAAAGTTCAGTTTGATGGTCCGAAGAAACAGTTTTCTCATTTTATGTTAATTCATTAACACGTTGTAGTTAATTGGAAGTTTGTGGTTATAAAAATAGTGTAAATATTATCTGTTATAACGTTTTAAAGCTAATTTTGATAAAAAAAAAATTGGATATGAACAACAGCATATAGATAAAGGTGTTTTTCTGTATTTTTATGTAATTTATTGTTTGTAAGGCGATATATGGGTATACAATAGGGAATAGGCATCAATTTTTTTTTAATCTTAATCAAAAGTATAATGCGTGAGAAAATTAACTGTAATATTAAAACTTTTCTCTTGCGTTTTTTTCTCGTGATATAGTTACTTAAAGTTAGCGCGCAGCAGCACCCGCCGAAAACGATCCATACAAAATGGTGACGTCACACATCACGTTTCAGGTGTGTTTCGGCGCGTTTAATATGGAGTTATTATTATTATTATTATTATTATTGATTGACAGGCAAGCAGTTGAGACAACTGATAAGAGCCTGTATCCAGTCATATCATGGGTTGAGTTTATCTTTCATTAGTTTTTAAATATTTGTCCAATCTATTCTTAAACTGATTCGTATTCTGTGCAGATATCACTTCTTCTGGCAACTTGTTCCAAGCTTCAACTACTCTATTATTAAAGAAATGTTTATGTGGATTGTTTCCTGATAGTGCCTTTGATAATTTGAGATGATGGCCTCGTAGGTTTGTGTTTCGTGAGTACTGGAATAGTTGTTTATCAAAATTCTCGATGTCATAGTGTCCATGCAAGATTTTATATGTTTCTATTAAGTCCCCACGTTCCCTTCGTTCCTTTAAAGTTGTGAGTTTCAGTGATTCCAGTCTTTCCTCGTATGGTTTATTCGTCAATGCTTTCGGGACTTTGGAGAACCTGCGTTGAACTTTTTCTAGTAATTGAATATCTTTCTTGAAGTATGGGCTCCAGATTTGAAAAGCGTGCCAATAATCTTCAATTATCTTCCTAAATTTTGCGTTTAAGTACATAATTATGTGTCATACAAAATATTGTTTCTTATTCGATATTCTATCTGACTGTAAAGTGCATTATATCTGAAAATAAAAAAATAAAATTGTTATTTTTCCCCGATTTCATCGTGTGATAAAACTAAAATTATATATTTTTTTATTTTTTTTCCTGTTACATCATGTTTTTATAAGTGTCCGCAGCGATCAAGCTCAAATTCATCAAAATCGGTGACTTATGCATATTCCCTATTATACTGTTACGAGTTTAAATGTGTTTTTACGGCCTAAGCATCTGCATTGGCTAAATGTCATTTAGTCTATTGATTAAATGGCGCTGTTCAATGAAATGACTAGGCCGTTAATTATGTGGCTAATTAAACCAGTTGGCTGCGACATGAACACCACTTTTATATAAATTCCGTTTAATCACTCACTATAGAGGCTACATGGGTTAACTATAGTTTTTAAAATGATAGGTTCACCCGTTTTAAAGATATATTTTTAATATGCCATTAAATAGCCTCACTATAAAGTTAACACCCTTCTGCGCCATAAAGATAACATAGCCGAGTATTGTGTCACGTCGACGTGACGTCATCACATCGATCCGTCGTTGGCGGGAAAGTTTGCGGTCTGATAGAAAAGTTTACTGTCGACTTCGGAATTTTTTTTTGTGAGTAAGTATAACATATAAGTTTTCTATCTTAATTGAAGAAAATGGAGCTACTTGCGGATACAATCATTAAAAAGCCTTTTTTATTGCGGTTGTTACGTATTACAATAAATACAGCAATCAAGATTCATCATTCTGTTAAATCACAATAAATTACAATAAAGTTTAATAAGTTTAAAAACAAACCGTAATACTCGTAGTAGAGCTACATTTACTCGTATATAGATTCGCGTAAGTATTAAATGGAATCAATTTGAAAATAAAATTATTTAGTAAATGGACACTCGCTTTTTATAATTTTTACGAAGGTTTGTGTGACTCTTATCCTTCTAATATTATTAATGCGTATCTAAGTTTGTATAATACGGATAGTTTATAACCATCTATCGAGCTCTTATTATTTTTTTATATTTTTTATAACTTTTAATACCTCCTTATTTATATCGATTTAATGTATTAAAGGCGTCCTTGACAAGTGGCATTATTCAGTAAAACATTAAAGCCTTATTCAGAGGCCGTGTTGTCCTCAATTTAAGCTCGGCTGGGTATTATCACGATAATTGCCTTCGAATCGATATGACGCGACCCACGAGTGTCCCTGAAGCTGTTATGTTGAGCCCTGAAGTTTAACTAAACAGTATATAAAGTATATAAGGGTACCTATATAAAATAGTCAAAATCAATAGAACTCTGTCGGTATAAATGTTTAGCAGATTTTTATTAGGCTGAAAATCTTTTTTTTCCCTCTGCAATTATAAAACATCTATTAAACTTTTTTTATTTCATTTAAAAATCGTCGTCGTCGGCATTGTAAAAGATGTAAAAAAGTATGATTAATAACATCTATTACCAGTTAGTACTAAGGTATGCTGTGCTCTTACTCAAATATTTGCAAACTATAAAAGGTTCATAATTAAGTATGGTTGATGCCCGGTAGGTACTTATCGGTGTTTTATCGAAGGTTAACTTTATCGGAGGGGTCCACATTATCTGGTTTAAAGTTAATTTTATTACTTTAATCCAGATAATGTGGACCCCTCCGAAAAATTCTCAGAATAGTTTATCTGATTCTGAGAAATTCTTAGGTCTATAACAAAATTATATAAACTGATTCTGAATAAGTATATTATGTATTTTAGCTTTGAAACATCGTAAAAGCTAAGCTACAATATTTTAACAACTGCCGCTCTCGAGACGGGGTTTTATTTAAACGCGAATAATAATAAAATACTATGTTTCTATTCTACGCTTATGATAACTAGTGGCTCTGTGAGCTGTAGACCTGGCGTTTTTGACATTTTTTAACATTTTATGAAATGCCTGAAACATGTTTTTTTTTTCGAAACAATAAACTGGATCGACAAAGAAAATCCATTTGTTTATCGACCTGCTCATAAACTCGAGGATCGGTTGAAAAATGCTAGACATATGAAAGTATTTTTGCCCAAGCTTCGCTCGCGCGCTAGCTCGGTCGGCTAAAGCATTCTACCACAGTACATATATATAAGTTTTTCAAAACTTATATACCTATATGTACTGTGATTCTACTGAGGAGCTACATAAGCCAGCTATGATGCTGGTGTAGCAGTTTTTTTTTTCTTTAAATGCCTCTTTAACTTTTTAATTATAAATGCATTTTATATGAAAAAGGTTTCATAGAGTTCGTTGCTACGTTGTTGCTGCTGTGGGCGATGCCACAAAATCTCACGACTTTATGAATTGAGCTACGAAAATAGATTTTTGCAGTGTGCAGTAGCACAGAATACATAATAGCACCAAATCTAGTAGCTCAATTCTCATCAGAAGATGAGACCTAGTGCAGGCAGTGGGGCAGTCTCAGAAAATACATCAATTTTAAACTGTAAAGTATTGTAGTGTCAATGTCAAGTCCGCCTTAGGTGATATAACCTTGGCCACTGCGTATTACTACTAGAAGCGGAATAGCTAGTCGAACAGCTTTATAGCTAGAAACTCCCCCCCCCCCCTCTTTAATACTAGGTAAGATCAGCAATAAAAGTCACTAAACAATAAGTCACTAAACAATTTAGTGCTTTGCCGTATTAACGTTGGCTGATTTTTCAATCAGTTTTCAAGTTATATAAAAAATCTAGCGGTTTTCCAGTTATCTCAATGATGGGAACATAAAATACAATAACTAACAGGTTTTATTTGTTACAGGTAAATATCGTCCTTCATGATTTAAGTACTTGGCTGAATTGAGCAAACAGCCGCTCTGATGGTAAGCGTTAATGCCCTAGCATGACTATTGAAACGCGATGTGATAAAGCATTTTATCACGTTTCACTGTCAAAAGACAGATTTTGACAGTTGAGTGTTGATAGAACACTGTATTATTCGGTGATCATGCTAAGGGGCACGGTAGTTACCTCTCTTCAGCAATATAGGATAAAAAAAGGTTGCTACGTGACCGTGGGTAGGCCCCCGGCAAGGTAGACCGACGATCTGGTGAAGGTCGCGGGAAGCCACTGGATGCGGGCAGCGCAGGACCAATCGTCGTGAAGAATACCCAGCAGTGGGTGTCGTGCGGCTGATATGATGATTATGGTGACCTTCTATATTACGCCGGAAGCTCTTACGCAAAAAAACAGTAGAAGGAATGTAACAGAGATTTCGATTGACCAATGTTTTATGTTATAGATTTATATTTAAGCAGAAGGAAGTTTATACTCGTCCTTATCAGACTACTTAGTTAACCAGGAAGTTTGATCTGAACAGGCCTGCCCCGATCACTGTATTTTACGTTACGATGCTCCAACAATACCACTTCTGTTTTCTTAAGAAGCCCGTCACGGAACTGCCAATAACACGGCGAATCGCGTAAACAAGCCGGATTTAACTGCAGTTGTGATCGTAAACGGTCGAGATTACGATGCTGTTTTGTGTAGTTGTAAGCTTGATGAGTCTAGGGTTACCAGCCGTTGATTACGTAAGTCTGTGGCTAACGATTCTCTATTGAAACTCACACCAAATATAAAAAGTAAGACGGAGTCTTCCGAACAAAGCGGTGAGGCCTGTAAAACTACGCTTTGGCTGTGTACATACACAGTTCACGCACACATGTGTAACATAACCACGCCTTGGCTTTCCATATAAAACCCTGCCGCCCGGCCCCCGCCCGCCCCGCATCATTGTTCGCAACGCTCCATCTTACTTTTTTATTTGATCTGAAGATTGAAATCGATTGAAAGCCCTGTTACATTGCTGCTTTTAGTAAGTTAGTCGTCACATTTGGTTCTTAACTAAAGCAGTAACGTAACTGCGATGTCTGTTAGAGTTGATTGCAAATATAGTTACATAATCAGGGGGCTGATAACAGAAATGTTCCTGTCATGTCAGGATTTTTTGCCATCTGTCAGGAAAACAGGGAAAAACTGTAGTTGTCGAAGATTTTTGACATCCCAAAAAGTACTTACTGAAAATACATAATTTGTTAATCATTTTGATGAGAAAGAAAATCAAATGTCTAATTGTCTACTAAATGAGGAATGTAGATGTAGGTGTACAAAATGTCATACAGAAAAGTCAGGGAAAAAGTCAGGAAATCTCATTCTTGGATCTGATAACCCTAGATGTGTATCCGTTTATGCTTTGCTATTGTATCCCCAGTGTTCCTTTAATGACTGCTGTTATGATGGGATTTAGACCTTTAGTTGTTTTTTTTTTACAATTCTTCATTTGTACCTTGAACCTCTGAATTTAATTGTTATTTAAAAAAGATAACATCTTATTTCGGGTTTTTGTATTATTGTTTTTATGCACAACGGGAAAGTGCTTGGCCTTCACCTGATGTTAAGTGACGATAAGGCCGAAGGTGGAAGCACACTACACCCGGAATCCTCATAACTGAGGAACTAAGGGTATTTTTGCAGTTATTCGTTCCGGAACGAACGTTGTTATATAAATCACCGATGGTCCTTCTGAAACTTCATGGATTCATATACCTACTACACTCGGCGTCAGAAAAACCGCACCTTTTCTTCAAAGTTAATTTAATCCCATATAATTTAATGATAAGTGTTATTATATACTTCTTCCCCTTCGGACATAGCCAACAGTCTTTAGAAACCGTTGGAATACTCGTCGAACGGAATCAATTACTGAGATTGAGTTTCCGAGCACATTACATTGCCTAATTGTATTGCAATATTTGAATAACTTCATGGGCAACAGTATCCATCTTGGGTATTCGTTTTTTTAATTGAACTGTTGAAGTGTGTTTTCTCCATCATCTCGATAGCGAATTTACCCGCATTTCCTGAATTGACCCCTTTTATTTCCCTTTTGTGGTGGCGCTAGCAATAACGCTTTAATCATTTAATTATGGTAACTGTTATGTTAAATAAATCAAACACTTATTAAAAGAAAGCTCATTAAATGTACTTTCAATAGATATCAACATTTACACAATAAAACGTTAGCTAGCAATAGCAGATGACCAAGTCTAAACTTAGTGCCAAAGAGGTGCGGTTTTTCTGACGTCGAGTGTATGACACAGAGCACCAAATATCGTTTTTGGACTTTTACTTTACTTTTTAACAATCATGCTGGTTATCCTGTGATTTGAAATAAAAAACAAATCAACGTCCAACATTTCATTTTGTACTTACCTTACGAGCTTTGGCCAATATTTACAGTACATAAGTCTGTAAGTATTGAATCCTAAGGGTTGACGTTATTTAATATTGTGTACGGTGCTTTCAGTTCACTTGAATACATGCCAATAACACCCGATACAGTTGAAGTTTGAAAACTCAAACATAAATCGTAAACCAGCTATTAGAATATCTCATATACCCAGAATATTATTCATTTGAGCTATAATCTTTCATCATGTCGCTTATTGTCTCTAAACTTTTATCACAGAATAAATAATAGTACTATCGTCTTCTATTCCTTTCGTTTTATGAGGTTCCTGCTTCTTTCGTTCCAAATTCCTCACATCACCGTTTTGAAATACAGCCAGGTTAATAAATTTGTGCTGTGCACCCTTCGAACTTTTCAGCCATATATTTTATAGGTCACATTTCTAGCTAGATTGATTCAGAGCCGGCCTGGATACACTTCATAGTTCTGCCAAATCAAAGAGAAAATGGCACATAGCTTCTAAATTTTATTTTATACAAGATGAATAACCACATCAAGAAAATCGGTAAGTTTTTTCGAACTTCACTTTTACAAATTTAAGTTCAATGATTTATATTGAGACGTTTATCTTGTTGAAGTTTTGCTTGAAACTTACTGGAGATAACCTCACCTCGCCTGATGTTAGTGACGATAATGCCGAAGGTGGAAGCGCACTACACCCGGAATCCTCATCAAGGATCATTGGTTTCCCAAGATATAGGCTCTGCTTAGTTTTGGAGCCTCTGTACACATTTGTAAAACGAATCTTCTGTGCAATAAATATTTATTTCATTTCATCACTAAGTACTTTATAGTACAATCGAATTTTTTTTTAAAGAAGCCATTACTAAGCAGATATGCAAGTATATTTCAATAGATTTTATTGTATCTGGCTTGAACCATAGCACTAATGGATCTTTATATTTTATACTTATTTTCTTCGAAAATTAGTGGCGACAGTGTCCAGTCGTTTTTCAGAAGTGCATGAAACGAAATAGATGGTTTTTCAATTATTTTAGCTTAATAGCCATATTGTCAATATATTGTCAATGTTCCAATTCAAAGTAATTAGCACATTGTAATGCAGGAACTGTTAAAAGATATGCAGACGTAAATTATATCTTGGAACGTTCTCAATTTGCGTTATCGCACAGCCAATTATTGTAAAGTGCTACCCTATTATTAGAAAATGCATTGTGCACGTTAGTAACACCTGTGCTCACAAACATTACTATGAGATCTCACAGTGCCTGCGGACGCCCCTATCATTCACATGTAAAACAAACTAACCAATCATAGAGCTCTATTTCAACGCAATGCGTTCGCGTAGGCAAGGGTCGTTTGAGTATTGTTCTTGATTAAGAGTTAATTAAAAGACTGGAATACACATGCTACGTAGTAGCACAAAAGCATGCTAGTTTCGAGCAGATGCTACTTAGTAGCATAAAATTAGCATGTGTATTCGAAAAGAGCATGCTTGTGATTAAGCACGCTACTTAATCGCAAGCCGGTCTATTTTTCGTGCTAATTAGCACACGGTGTAAGGTGGGGGTGAGAGAGGGGTGGCTCCAAAGCAAATCTGAACGCGTTCTATGCGAGCATGCTACTAGATTGTTTTGCTACTTGATTTGTTTGTGTAGGCAGTTCGCGATGGTGCAATGATAAATTTTTAAATTTTATAGTTCTTTACCGAAATTATGAATGTTTCTGGAAGACCTGTGGCCTGTTTATCAAAACTTACAAGTCTTGTACTTTTTAAAAACAAGCATTTTCTTGATAATAATTATTCCACAAATCCGTTTTTTTCAAAACACATTAAATTAAAGACTACAAATGTTTTTGTTTATTTAACAAATATTTTTTCAGTCTTGTATTAGTGATTTCGTTATTCGAAAAATCAAAACTTGTAAAAAAACTTACAACTTGTAAAAAAACTCAATAGAAAATCATGAGTATTTCTGAGGGAGAAATAATTTACATAAACTTGTAATTTTTTCCTGTAAAGTATAGCACTCTTCTGCTAAACCCGTTCCGCACCTTCCTTACTTTTCCTTCGTCTATTGTTCCTTTTCATTAAAGTTTATTTGTTAATTATGTTGAAAGTGATAATATAACTAACTGAATTTAATTTATTTCGCACACGATTCCGTAAAAAAACTTCAATTTTTAATGCTCTAATGAGCATGTGTATCTCAAACGTGCTAGAAAGAAGTATGCTCGTAATAAGTATGCTTCTCAGGTCTGTGTTTTCATGAGCAAATGTACACACTCGGAGAGCATGCTATAAATGAGCAAACTATCTAGTAGCAAACAAGTGTGCTTTTTTAGTAGCATGTGTATTCCAGGCTTAAGAATATCTACATTAACGATCGCTATGCTATTTTAGCCTACGTGGAATAATAAAAATCGGAAGTAAAAAAATTAGTTAATTTATTTAGTAATAAAAACAAGCTGTTTATGAGGCTTAACCCCCTGTGGTAGATTAGTACCACTGTGGGCAGAGCCCCACCACTACGCATTACCATACCATGACCGTGCTAGGAATGTATCAGTAAAAAAATTGGATTGAAAAGTATGACAAGTTCATGGCCGGTGACGGAAGGGTCTAGTGGGCATAGTGTCAAACTTTTCAATACCAAGTATATTTTTTTCCTGATACGTTCCGAGCACTGTCATTACATGGTACAGTGTAGCGGGCACCCTTAGAGATAAGAATTTAAAAATAATTCCATAGCTCTAGTTAGGTTCTATTATAATTTGCATGTAAGTTAAACGAAGCATGGGAAATGTTCTAAATCATCCATTTAACCATCCTTATGCCAGCAATTAAAACTACACCGGCCTGCGAAACTAAGTACTACAGAGGTCTATTTTCATACAAACGAGGTAACTTTGAAGCATTGGTTCTCCGCCCAGGATTAAACGTGGTGTGATCTGATGATGGCCATCCAGGGAGTGAATGGAGAAGATTCAGATCCCCATACACACCCAATAGATCTGATCAGCATTCTAAGAGCTGTTTGGATATGTTTAAAAAAACCACGAAAATAGCATTAAAATGTATGGAAATGCTGTAACTGATAACTCTTAACGTTGCAGCTGCACACTGGCCTGCAACAGTGTAATGTCTAATACGGTCTAAAGGTTGAACACCAATCATGACTTTTGGGCATCCATTTTGTCCACGAATCTACATTGGGCCTGCGTGGTGGGTTATGGCCCATCCTTCTTATCCACCCATAAGGAAGGCCAGTGCCTCAGTAGTGGTACATTAAAAATGACTGACGACAATCCATTAAGCATTATTATGACGTCATTCCATTGCTGATAATAAAATACAAATGACCTTAAGTAGTAATTTGACCTTTGAAGTAAGTCTTATATTATGTACTCACGATTCTAATAGAATTAACAAGTCACATGTTCAATAAATCTTTCATCAATGATCTAACCATTTTTCCTAGCAAAGTGACATCAGATGATGCATTGCGGTTAGTGAACAGTAAACATTTGTTATTTATCGTATAACTACTTTTAAGTATTGTTGTGATGTGATTCTGGTGAGGTATTACGGTATTATTATCTATTCTGTGGTAGGTAATAAATAAAGAGCGTGTGTTCGGTTTTATCAAATATTTAATCTATGGCATGCATTCGAATAGAATCAAAATCATTTCTATGCCATTGGTCAAAGTGTTTTTAGCTACAATGACTACTAAATCAAATATTTAACCTAATTTCCGTCCTAAGTCCGCTTTCCAGCTCTGCCTGTTCTTCTCTACAGGTCGCATTTCTCAACTGATTCTCGTGAAATTTTGTAAGAAGGTTTTAAAATGATGTACATTTTTTTTTGTTTAGCAAGTTTTTTGAAATATAACCAGTTTTTCAAAATTTTCTGAAATGGCTGAGATATGTAAAAAAAAACAGTCCGGCTTTCTGGCGCTGGATGTTCTCCTCTACAGGTCGCATTTCTTGACCGATTCTCGTGAAATTTTGTGAGCAGGTTCGTAAATAATACAGATTTTTTTGTCACGCCAGTTTTTTTATTTTTGTTAATGGCAGAGATACGTAAAAAATCATATTTCAGTCCGACTTTCCAGCTGTCTGTTTTCCCCTACACTACAGGTCGCATTTCTCAACCGATTATCGTGAAATTTTGTGAGCAGGTTCGATAATTATATAGAATTTTTATTCAAGCCAGTTTTTAGAAATTTTCCAAAAAATCACCTATTTTGAAAAATGGTAAAAATTAGAAGTGCCATCTAGCTGCAAATATACATACCAAATAATATACCAAACAGCACGAACCCACTATGTGCTTCGAAAAGCTCGTGAGCAGTGTGGGAAAAAGGGGTGGCGACATCTTTTAGATTATTTTTTAAACAACATACAATTCGAGCTATTTTTTAACGCGAGGTCTACAGCTCACGGAGCCACTAGTTATTTTACTAATGTTTCTTTTTTTGAGAGGTAATTTATATAACATAAAATAAAATAAAAATTCGTCCTGCCTATTGTGATGTGATAAAAAGAAACAATCCAAGTAATTACACTTTTCAAAGGTAAATAAGATTTTGCCACACATTTCTCTAAAACCAAATTTCGCTACATTTATTCGTTTATCGACGAAAAAAACAGTATGGAACATAGTTTATTGATTTTCTTTGCCATAATAATATTATAGTCATCGTTTTTGTATGTAAGTCATATTTTACGTATCTCATATAAAATGTATACATTCGTTTTTCGGATCACCTGTTTATTTATTGACATTGTTGTTCTTTGGCATTCTATTTCTATGTTCTTAACGTACTTTTATGAAGAATTTAGTTCTTACTTATTATGAAGTGCTGCTTGCACTTCATACGTTTATGCAATTTGCATTAAGTCTGTCTCCTGCACTATTTCTGTAAAATAAACAAACCATTGATAATAAACCATTAGTCCATCTACTTTGCGATGTAAACGAGCCCCATGATTATGCAGCGAATATGTTAATTTATTATGACGACGGAGGTAGAAGATTTCATGCAAAGCTCTTCTTGTAATGTTATCACGCTGTGTATCTGATGGGTGGGATAAAATAAGCTTTATATTTAGCAAGATTATTAATGCAAGTTTATATGGGCATGCATGGTTATTTAGAGATGTTTTGCTTGTGCTTAGTTGTGATGTTACTGACTGCTAAATGATGACGTTTACTAAACGCCCCATTTTAGCGAAAGCTAGTTGCATGCAAAGCTTTCGCTGAAAGCCCTGCCTGTAGCGAATTTGCGACCAAAAGAATGTCGTCGAATCGTCGTGAATGACTGTGACCTACTGTTTAGTGTGAATTTATACACCCTTATTCTTTAAGTATATCTAAAAATTAAATGGGGTTATTAGACCACTTGACTGAATATGTATGTGCAGTTAAAAGTTAAAATCAATAGTCTTAAAATATCGGAAAAATATCATGATTAATCGGCAAACTCAAAAAGATAGCAAAAACTTTTCCTGATAGACGTAAAGTAGCGCGCTCGAAATATAGAAATCAGGAAAATTTTGGGACAAAAACAAATCTCAATCTCAATCTTGACTAATTATGCAATATTGATTAGTGAAGGGAAGTCATACACCCATTACTTTTTTAAATATACCTACTTACTTAAAAATTAACTGTGTTCATTCATAGCACTGACGCGAAAGCTCACACCTAGCTATTGGTTGCGCCTATACACAGGACAATAGTAGGTAAAATTTAATATTCTTTGTCTGTGAGTAGTTCGCTCAGTATATATTCTTTAGCTGACTGAAGGCTAAATTGTCATTGTGATTTACAATTGTCATTCAAATAAAACAGAGCCCAGTCGACGTTGCCAACGTCATAATCCAAACCATAAGGTTTAACAACAATAAAACTAATGCCTTTGATGTCGCAAGCACCTAAAAATACAGTAAATGCATATTCACTCAAATAACAGTGTATATCTGCGGCATATCTTGGTAATTACGGATGTCACCGTCAAGTTGCGAATTCGTAATGACTGCTAAGTAGCCGGATGTCTTGTCTTGTGACACACCGGCTGAAGATTATTACAGTGGCATTGTTATTAGGTAGTAATTACTGTACAAGGGTTGGTTATTACTGTTATTATCCTTACTTCCTTACTAATATTATAAATGTGAAAGTCCGTTTGTTTGTTTATTTGTTTGTTTGTTTGTTACGCCTTCACGTCCTAACTACTGAACCGATCATCATGAAATTTTGCATACACATTGTCAGGGGTACAGTGAAGGACATAGGGTACCTTTCATCCCGAAAAAAGTATAGTTCCCGAGGGAAAACAAAAACCTTTCCACGCAGACGAAGTCGCGGGCGGCCGCTAGTAATATTATAAATGCGAAAGTCCGTTTGTTTGTTACGCCTTCACGTCTTAACTACTCAACCGATCATCATGAAATTTTGCATACACGTTGCCAGGGGTGCAGAAAAGGACATAGGGTACCTTTGATCCCGAAAAAATGTTTCATTCCCGAGGGATAGCAGAAAATCTTTCCACGCAGACGAAGTCGCGGGTGGCCGCTAGTTGTTATTATAAATGCGAAAGTCCGTTTGTTTGTTCCGCCTTCACGTCTTAACTACTGAACCGATCACCATGAAATTTTGCATACACGTTGTCAGGGGTACAGAGAAGGACATAGGGTACCTTTCATCCCGAAAAAAAGTATTGTTCCCGAGGGATAGTAAAAAGCCTTTCCACGCAGATGAAGTCGCGGGCGGCCGCTAGTTTACATATAAGATGTCTTGTTAAACCACTCATAATATCAAAAATCTCAATGAATGACGATGGATTAATAAAACTTTTAAATCAGCTGTTCCATACACTTTATATTATTTAAAGTTTTTATTTTACTTATTTATTTACATTAGCTATATGGTCCTGCAATCTCATTAACCGACTTCAAAAAAAGGAGGAGGTTCTCAAGTCGACGGTATTTTTTTTTTATTTTTTTTTTTTATGTATGTTTTAACATAGCTTCGTCAGTTATTACCCGATTTGTACAATTCTTTTTTTAACTCAAAGAACATAGTTTGTGTGTGGTCCCATAATTTTTTTACAGAGATCTGGCCAGTAGTTTTTTCATAATACTGAAAAATATCAATTATTTAGCTCGCCATCGCACGAGTTTTTATGGAATTTCGGACATAACTTCTTTGTTTATGAACCGATTTAGATGATTCTTTTTTTATTTGAAAGGGTATACTTCAAGAGTGGTCACAATTTAATTTCATTGTTATTGGACTTTGAACTTCGAAGATACATAAAGGAACTCTTCAAAATCAAATAGTATAAGTAAAGTGATTTAGGTTTTGGTAAGTTTATGGCAATCCAAAACAAACCAAATCATGGTTTGCGATACAACGTTCTGGACTAGACTTGGACTACGATGACACAACGGAACTCCTCAAAAACAAACAGCGTAAATTTGGAAATTGAGTTCTGGGCATTTTACTATTGAAAATATTATAATATAAAGTGAAAAAATATTTACACGCTGCGCTTACATACCTACCACTAAAAAGTTGAAAATAAAAAAGCTTTTTAAAAAAAAAACCGCCTTCAAAAAACTGAAAACAAAAACAGCTTAAAAATTAAATACCTCTAAAAAGCAAGAAATAATATTCGAATCATTCGTTACACATATCAATATTAATAAAACACATCTAATGAAGTCGGGTGGGGCTTTAAGAAAAAAATGAAGTTGTCCTCCAGCCCCACCCGACTTCAATAGATGTGTTTTATTAATATTGATATGTGTAACGAATGATTCGAATATTATTTCTTGCTTTTTAGAGGTATTTAATTTTTAAGCTGTTTTTGTTTTCAGTTTTTTGAAGGCGGTTTTTCTTTTTTTTTAAAAAGCTTTTTTTGACTTACATCATACTGCTCGGCAACTAGGATTTACTAGTATAATAAGAGGCCGTGTAAGTTGGCATGTGCAACACAGTGCATTGTTTAGATAGAACGTTCGATTTTCAAATCACTTTACAATTCAAGCATAGGTGAATGCTTTAATTGTATAATCCCCGTCAATTGGTAATGCGCTGGAACCTTGTCAAATTAACATACACATCAACGTCATCCGCAACTAAAAATGACAAAAAACAGTAAAATTATAATTGGTAATATAATATATTAATTATTGAATTCTTATTTTTTAATAAGAAAGGGTCTAGGTATATGAAAAAAATACAATTGTTTTTCGTTTTTGAGGTTAAAATCATGGCCGCCAGGCGCATTACCAATTGACGCGGATAGTAAAGTACACTTTACAATTCAAGCTATGTCAAACTCCTTAGTGGACCAATTTCTTTTCTTATAAAATGACGAAACTTTTTATTAAAAAAAAACTATGAAAATTCAAGCTATGCAAAACTCCTTGGTCAAACATTTTTTTTTTTCATAAAATGATAAGATTCGAAATCTAGTCATGCTAGGTTGTTGGTGTTTTACAAATAACCCTGTATATTTTTTCACACATTTCAAGGTAGTTATTTCTAAGTGTTGTTACGTGCCTATACGTCGTATTCGCTATTTTAGAACAACCACAGATTAAGTATACCACCTATGTATGTATAGTATACCAGTACGATCACCTTGACTTGAAGCGTTATCTTCGGTGACGTCACCAGGACGTGTTGATTGCCTCTCATTACATGTCGTAGTGCGTGTCTCCCTAATTGAATATACGTGTATATTTATTAAATTCTGTTCACTGATCCATCACACTTCGATGCTCATTTGTTTAGTCTGTTCATTTCATGTGATTGGACTAATGAAACCTTTTTTAGGATTCGTACCTAAAGAGTAAAAATGGGTTCCTATATTACTAAGACTCCACTGTCCGTCTGTCTGTCTGTCACCAGGCTATATCTCATGAACCGTGATAGCTAGACAGTTGGAATTTTCACAGATGATGTTTTTCTGTAGCCGCTATAACAACTAATATTAAAAACAGATTTAACAAATATTTATGTGGGGCTCCCAATCTTCCATACAACAAACTTGGTTTTTTTTTTGCCTTTTTTTGGTATGAAACCCTTCGTGCGCGAGTTCGACTCGCACTTGGCTGGTTTTTAACTTTGACTTTGTTGCATTTATATTTTAAATGCGAAAATATGATGCGCGAGCTGTTTTTACTATAGAACTTTGTAAATTGACGTAAATAAGTAAATGTGTAACCCACTAATTTCTAGAAAATGGCATTTAAAAATTGGGATTTTTTTTAATAAAGTTGTGTTTTTTTAATATTGTTTACATTTAGCATTTTGCACTTTTTGTATAATAAATAAATTTTGTCAGTTGACAGACTTTTGCTTAGTTGCGTCCAAATAATGTTTTTTTTACTTCAACAACATAAGAACTGTTAAGTATCAACAAAAACGTTAAAACTTTGTTTATCTCAAGATATTTTTTATTGCTATTATTAACCGTATTTTATTTCCGATTACGCACAGGTAGGTACTATCGCATTTTTTTCAATTTTACAATCGGATGTCTATCGGTTTTAAACTCTAAGATCATAACAAAAAGGTTTAAATTTACCTTAGTGCAAAATAATTATCGATAACGTATGAATTTGAACACGACCAGTTTTCAACTATTAATTTTACACCAGTCGATAATAGCCCAATAAAAAATTACTACTGCGAGATACCAAACGGTTTAACGATATACTCGTACGTAATACCACAATGATGAACGTAAAAAATATCGATAAAAATATCGATTTCATTCAAAGGTGTTACGATTAGGTGATTACTCTTGATAAAATTAACCCCGTAGTTGACAAGCTTACTTATAGTTTATAGTTAACAATACTTAACTTTATGCTTTATAGTATCTTTCTTCTATCAAAATACGTCTTATTTTCATTAAGACGTTTTAAACTGAAAGTCCTTTTAATTGATTTTGATAGATTTTTATCAGATTTCAGTTTGCGAAAAACAACGTAGGTATAAATTCAAAAGAGTTATCTTAAAATATTATTATGATAGACTAAAAGCAGGGCTACTTAAATAGATCACATTTGACACTTCATCAAAACTCAACAACGTAACCTTCTAATGGCAGGCACACAATATTTATTTATTCAAAGGCACAATTGCTTAACTTTTTAATAAAGTATTGCTAGTTACTAAACAACTTTTATGTAATTTAAATAAATGAAATTATGACTTTCACTGTTAGCATTGGCAAACGTCGTCTCACGAAAAATCAATTTTATCGATATATTTACACCATTTTTGACATCCCTCAAGCATATCAAAAACATTAAATTGCGACGTAAAAATATCGTACCTACACACAAACCGCGGTATGGAACCGCAGTCTTTAAAAAAATTACACTAAAAAAGATAAAATAAAAGCAGGACGCCGATTCGGGATGGGTCCTTTTAAAAATATTGCGGTCCCAAATGTTGACTTTAAATCGGACGTGGATTTATGTCCATCTAATCTGAATAATATTAAAGAGACCAATATTAACCTGACTGGTTAGGAAATGAACACACAGTGACGAAAACGATATTGAATAAAAACTTATTTATTATATGGGATCATCTATCACGGATAATGTACGAGTTTGCATGTTATCAATCTTTTCTTCGCGCCAAACTTATATGACGCTTTTGGGGAATCTTTACGCTTTGCTTGTAAAATCCTTACTAATATTATAAATGCGAAAGTCCATTTCTTCGTTTGTTATGCCTTCACGTCTTAACTACTGAACCGATCATTATGAAATTTTACATATTTTTTAAATTTCTGTTTATCAAAAAATCATCACCTCTGTTTTCTTGTTGACTCTCGACTGTTTGATGCAAGTCAAATATCATTTGAGGAAAATTATAATAACGTCCTTTGAGAATACTGCTTACTGGTGGAATTCACCGCCGGTGATCACATTGCTCAAACTTGAGGTTGAAAATGATAAGACCCCTGTGACGCATTGCAATACTTTTCGCAATAGGTACTTTTAACCGTAACCGAAATCGTATAACATTTTTTTTTCATTAGAGACTGCTATTTTACTAGCACCGGTTTATTCTGAGATTTAAATATTTAAAATACAAGTATAATGTATACGGAATTACGGACTTTAAGTAAAACTAGGTGTAAATAACAATACTGATTTATTTGATATTTTAGTTCTAAGAAAAAGGCCTAAAGCGCTTTTATATAAGTATTATACTATATTTATATAGGTAGGTATATTAGTATACTCGACATTGTTGAATGAAGGTCTAAGGATAAAACATTATCATATTTTAATAAAGCCACAACCTTTTCCAGTTTCAGCGAAACAGGAACGTGGATCCCAATAATCTAATGATGTAATAAGTATAGGTACAACAATGCTAAAAGTTTATAAAAACTCTTAGAATAATAACACCTAGAACGATAATTTATCCCTACAAAGCGCACTGCCAAAGTGAGGCAACAAAAATAGCCAAAATGGCGCCGTTTTCAGATTTTTATTGTCCATTATTAAATAATCATACCTAATAAGTACAAAACAGTTTCAATTTCCCTACCTTAAAGAGATAAGTTATTATATTATTGGGTTTTAGTTACGATTAGGTAACGTATGAAGGATATAAATCTGAGAACTGAGCCATTTTGGCTCAGTATAAGTTGCCTCACTTTGCATACAAGGACACGGCTTCTATGTGTAATCATACAACAATGATTGGTCTACGACTTTTCAGAAAAATACAAAATAATGACTTTCCAACCACAGCTATACAAGTTTTCTAAGAAAAGTAGTACTTTTTGTCTTTTTCGGAAAACTCGTAGAACATTGTTGTTGTTTATGATGTTAGTATACTCCTGCGATGTTGTAAGTGTTTTACAAATAACCCTGTATAGTAATTTGTTGCATGCAATATATTACAATCCTATTGGTGGCTCTGAAGTTTCAAAACATCGCGCGAGACGAATGCACAGAACACAATTTTGAAGTAAAGGGTGAGATAGGGTTACCAGATGAAAAAATCAAAAGTCCGGAATCCTGAGATTTCCTGATATTTTCAAAATCCGGCCGCAATCCTGAGAAAAGTCCAAAAATCCTGAGACCTCAGGACTAATCCTGAGATATGGTAACCCTAGGTGAGAAAGAAGAGTGGTGGGATAGCTAGGCGCAGAGGCTAACTTCACAGCCGCCAATTAGATTGAAACGCATTATACATAGGAATATTCCATGTTACTATCTCCGTAAATTGCTAATGAACCTGACGGCCATGTTCATTTTTTTATTTATCTAAACCCTTCTCTTCTATCTAAAAATCTTATTGAAAATAAGAATTCAATAATTAATAGACCTATTAGAATTTTATTGTCACATGTCATTTTTAGTTGCGGATGACGTCAACGTGGATGTTAATGTGACCAGGATCCATCGTATTACCAATTTGCGGGGATAGTACGTATGTATGTACTCCCACCCTTATGCAAAACATCAAAACCAAAATTTATTTTTATTTTCTCCACTCATTTCGAGTACCTTGTAATTTATTGCATACCAAATAAGTTTGAAGGAAAGGCTCGGGTCGCAATTTGCAAGCATTATCCTCGCCCAACCCGTTCAGATTTACGATCCGCTTTTTCTTTGATCGCTTTTTTGCTAATAAGCGAACAGAAAACGAGAATGTACAAAACAGACGACTAATGTACGTACAGGAGTAAGTTGAGTTAAACTTTATAGAAATCTTTAAACATTTAGAAGCATTCACAATGCTATTTTTATATTAAGCTAATAAATTTAATAGAAAAAAACTAGAAAAAAACCGACTCCCCGTAGCAATGTCCCATCTGAGCTGCTACGGGTGAGTCGATTATTTCTAGTATTTTTTCTATTAAATTTATTAGCTTAATTTAGAAATTTTCCAATACTTTCGGTTGAATGTTCCTCTATTGCGCTTTTGTTAAATTTCGTTGTAGAAGTTGTAACATATTTTTTTTTAATTAAATTTGTATTCAAAATCAAAGTGTTACAGAAATATTTTTTTGTTAAATTATTTATATTTAGTAGTAATTTAAATGCACGGATCACAAACGAAATTTCCGAACTTCGATCAGAATTTTATAGATAAAAAGCGGGCTTTAAGTACATTGATGAACCAACCCACCCCATTAAAAACATTATATGAAATAGCATTGTGAATGTAAAAATTGTGAAATTGATTAATTATTTCATTTAATTTAATAAATAAAACTATAATACCGGCTTGTTATTATAATAAGTTATTAATTTTGAAATAAAACCACCTAAATAGTTATAAAATTGTATGAAATTTTAAGCAACTTTGTCACTACCATCTATTAATTTACTACCTTTATACTGTCCGATTCTATTCCAAAATGAATTCAAAAGTTCGATAAAGAATTTAAAGCTCTTGAGCTTTCATTTACACCCAATGATTAATAAGTCTATGTTTACAATACATATTTCTGAAAGTGATGAAATGACAAAAAATGCACCGTACAAAACATATTTGTACGTACATTAAAATTTATATGTACTAGACAAAAATCAAAATAATAATATTCACTTCTCAAGCTTACGCGCTCACTAGACATGAAATAAAAGACTTTTTAACGGATACTAGCGCGGTTTTATTGAAAGTACTTTGGTAATTAGTTGGTATTTGGTTTGATTTTTGATTTTTCCGACGTTTCGGCACCTTTGCAGCTGCCGTGGTCACGGGGGACTGAAGCTACTCGTGAGCCTACCCTCAAGCGATGAATTTTTTTTAAGACGTTCAGAAATTAATATTTTACAATTTTGTTTATCTTTTTAATTGGTTTAAGTTGATTTTGTGATTTAATTAATGCTAAAGAGAGAGAATCTACTGAAACTACCACCATTTCACAAAATTGGGAGGCCCCTCCAAGAAAGAAATGGCGAAATAAAACTTGGAGAGGAAAGCCGACCTCCGTCTTTTATATTTATTAATTTATTTGCAAAAGGAACTAACCGTATCATTAGATCTTGCAGTGTGTGTATGGGGCTTCAGCTTGTGAATGATGGGGTCCCAAGCTGGTGGAATTTTCCAACCATCATCTCTATTGAAATTAGGATATTTATTTATTTCGATAGCCTCGCGGAGCATTCTAGTAATAAATCTACGTTCCTTAGCAAGGATTTGGGGTTTGTCAAATCTAATGTAATGGTTGGGCCCCTCAAAGGCGTGATCACACACTGCAGACTTGTTATCGCGCCTATGTTTCATGTCAGCTACATGCTCTTTAACGCGGGTCCCTATACTTCTCTTTGTTTGCCCGATGTAGGAGAGCCCACAGTCACAATCTAGTTTGTAGACGCCTGCGGCTTGAAGGGGGATGTTACACTTGACAGGTCGTAAGAATTGGTTGATCTTCTTCGGCGGCTTGAAGTAAGTTTTGATCGACGCTCGCTTCAGAATGTTTCCAATCTTGTCAGTGACACCCTTCAAATAAGGTAGGATGGCAGGTTGACGCTCTACTGTGGCTGGTTTGTCGCGTTTTCTGTGACGAAAGCGTGGTACTTGCAACTTGTTTTTACGCAGTACTTGTTTGACGTGCTGAAGCTCAGCCGTCAGGTGTTGTTTGTCACAGATGCCGCGGGCTCTCTGAAACAAAGATTTCCCTACGGTAGCTAACTGTATAGGATGATGGTGAGAGTCACCATTGAGGTATCTGTCTGCATGGGTTGCTTTACGATACACTGTATGGCTCAAGGTTTGGTTCGGATTCCTGATAATGAGAATGTCTAGGAAAGCTAGTTTATTATCTGTCTCTAACTCCATAGTAAATTGTATGTTGGGGTTTATGGAGTTAAGATGGTTAAGAAAAGCAGGGACACTGTCTCTAGGTAGTATTGTGAAAGTGTCATCTACGTACCGTTTGTAGAACCGGGGAGTCACTGGTGCTGTGGCTAGTGCTTTCTCCTCAAAATCCTCCATGAAAATGTCAGCAACAATGGGGGATACAGGAGAGCCCATTGCTACGCCATCCACTTGCACGTAGAACTCCTCGTTCCATAACAGATAGCCAGATGTTAGGCATAATTCTAGTAGTTCTGCATATTCAATTGGCATGTTGTTATCAACTAGCTTTTTCCTGATGATATCAATGCAGTCCTGTACTGGTAAGAATGTGAATAAGGACTGGGGGCCTACAACGAGCTCTTATAGCAATGTCTTTTAGGTCTTACATTGACTTTTCGTACCACGACGTCCTATAAAGAAGGTTGTTTCTACCTCAAATTTCTTAGCAATTTTGTTGCGATCATCTTTAACTTGTTCACTCTTTGTCAAAAAATATCTAAGGTTGCCAACTTAACGCAAATTTAACTAAGTTACTAGGTATCTTTTACAAGTTCTATAACATATTTTTCTGGAAGAAACTAAGTTGTCATAAGAATGTCAACTCATAGTCGATACCAAGTATAGTAAGGATAAACTCACAAATCATATTTTCTTTATTCTGCATACAGGTAGTTTACTCAAGTAAATAATAACATGAACTTTTAGAGTTAATGGTGTAGACAACGAGTGCCCAGAATTTGAATAGTTTACACAACCGGGACTTGACCGGCTATCCTGATACATAAGAATAAGTTTTATTTATTCTTATGCCTGATATCCGAATGGCTGGTCATTTTGAAGTCCCTTTATTTAGTTTCAAAGTTTAGCAATTATTTGACTGTAGGTAAATCGTAAATGGTAGCAAATATAGGGAGCAACTTTTGGTCTCCAGCCTGACGTGAATCGATACAGACAACCAGCCATTCTAACGCTCACAGAAATCCGTCCCATTCTTATACCTAACATTCTTCCCATAATCGTAAGCGTTTATACGTCTAAGTAAGTCTATCTAAGTATAAAGTATTTTCGATACTTATTTTGTAACTACCCATGAAAAAGAAAAATAACATAGTAGATTCTTGTTAGCAACCCTAAGCATACATTTTAATACGTCAAACCTAGCGATCCTTTGGCGATCATAAAAGTGACAGGCAGGAAGGAATCAAAATTATTAAGGCGTGTAGACACGAACGAACAAGAGCATGATGAACATGAACATTCACGAATATTTATTTGGTTCGCACAGTCACCATCAGAACTTGTAAAGGTAACTTGTAGTGCATGGAACTTATTGACATTTTAAACTGATCAGAAGTATTTGGTCACCTTGTCTGCTATGATATACTGATGGCAACTGTCCGTGTAAACATAAATCTCAGACTCCCAAGTCCTTTAGAGATAGAGTTAGAAGGCATTTCCTTTCCTCTTCTTCTGATTGACCATTTTTTTATTTTCTCCTTTATTTTAATTGCATTTATCTTTAGGTATAACTATTGTTTGTATTCATACAACACACTTGTTCTTCTCTTTTTTATCATTGCACCCACTCCCCTATATTTCATTTTTTCCATTTATTTAACACCCAATGGTTGCCTGGAAGAGATTGCTGATTGGCAATAAGACCGCCTCTTCTATACTTTTTTCTTTGTATTTTTGTCCCCTTTTCTGTAATATTTCTACTTGTGTGCAATAAAGCGTAATTTATTATTATTTTTAAATAAATTATCAGAGTGAACACGAACACTATAAATACAACACTTTCACACTGAACAACAAAATATTTTAGAAGATTTTTGACGCACACTGTGGAGGCCGTTTGTTTGTATAACAAAGACTTACCTGTGCTCGTGATGAGGAAGTCTTGATGATGAAAATTATTAATGCAAAATGTAATGTGTTATAATGACAAAGCAATAACAGCTTGTTTAAACCAGCCTTTTTCAAAACGATCTTTTTTCCAGCGATGTTGATATGAGCTCTACATAGATTCGTACCATGACATTTCTGTCAAACAAACTATGATAATATAATAACCTTATATTATTCCCGCAAAGTACTGGGAAAGAACGAATAATTTTTCTAATAATTTGTCTATACCTTGCTTAGATATAGGAATAAATACGCTATGTTGTGATTATTTATTCTGTGGTTTCAACAATAGACATGAACAAAGAGGTACCTACCTACTTAAGTCATGCCATGCGTAAATATGTCACTCGTCTCGTGATCAAAAAAATATTTACTTGAACACTAAACAGCTATAATCCTTCGATTGATATAATTTATAACCACGTATTAATAATTGTTGATAAATCAATCACACACGTGATATCTTAAAAGTGGACAATTTAATACTTTTGCAGTAAACAGGATAGGATTCTACTCCAAAGAGCTGAGTACGTCTTTTAAGTTCAAGTAAGTAAATTGGAGTATTATATTTATTGTTTTATGGTCTTAAAAGCAAGTACCTAGTGTAAATGAGTCGTTTTATACTGAAGTGCTCGTAACCGCTTGATTGAATTATGTTAGAGTATCTAACTATCTACTTACATTATTTTTGGTTATTTGCAGGTTTGCCAGGGAATCATACAGTGATAAACCCGTAAACGCCATTAAAGCTTCCGACTTAAAAAGGATAATTTTGTACAACAATACTGTGACAATTTTATTAGATACTTATTAAAAGGGATTAAAATAAAACGTCATGAGCAATTAAAAGTTCTAGTTTTAATTGTATCTCTGTATAATTATTTTTGGTATTTAACAAGAATTCCAAGCATACAATTACTCGATATCATGGGAAAGTACTACTATTACCAGTTTAAACAGTATTCAATACAATAATACACTGATACCTGACCTTAAGCAGTGGTATCTCTCCAGCAGGAATAGCGTATCGCGACAAATTCATCAAAGTCATCTGGTATTACGACTTTATTTAACAACTTTATTGAAAACACTTATTTCACCGTTCAACCTTTCACTGTGACGACTTGAGCACGACTGAGCGCGCCTTTTTCCCGTCACCGCATTTTTAAACGTTATGCGTGGCGTGGTAGGGGCGAGCGTGGCGTGACTGGCGTGGTAGGGGCGACTGCAGTCACCTGATTACTACAACTACCGTTTAAGTACTTTTAATGGTATAAACACACAAATTTAGTTGTACTACATGGTTCATCACGAATAATAATTAAAGTAATTTATACAGTAACCTTACAGTCGGCCATCCTGCTAGAGCGAGTCCCATCGCGTAAAACAATATCTATCATAACTCTGAGTACATCCATTCAATTAGTCATAAAATATTATTAAATAAAAACATCATTTCATTAGAAGAAAAATAGCAGCTTCCAACAAAATCTTTCGCATTTTTGCGAAAGTCATAATTATTATTTAATTACATTACAAATATTTATTGCATGACACAAAGCGTAATTACGTTTTTATTTATACATAAGTAGGTATTCAGAAAACATCCCGTAAGAGAAATGGTATGTATATAAAGTTACATTCATTTATCTACAATTAACGTAATTATATTACTTAACTTAATTTAATTAACTTTAAAATTTTACAATTCAATACAACTCTGTTTACATCAATAAAAATATAGTCGTATGGCATTTCATCTGAGCACGTTATAAACACGAGCAATAGCTTGTTTGACGATAGTTTATAACATCAAAATTCATTTATATAATTACAAGATACTTTAGAAATTAAAAATGGATGTATATCTTAAATAAATTGCTAAGAAGTTAATATATCATTGCACCGAATTATAAAGATTGCAAACTTAGATATTTTTTATCATAAGCTATTGCAACTTATTTTATTTACTTAAGTCTTAGAATAATTAGTTACGTGTAAGCATTTCAATATTTGTCTCCAATACAAACTTAGTTTAGAAAAATACCTACTAACAATCAACAAAAAGTCATCAAAACGCTATAAAAGGCTCATCATTATAATAGAAAATTGAATTAATCGTTTCTGTAAATATGTATATATATTATCAACTAAATACTAAATTGAATGTAATATCTTTCTCATACCATTTGTAATGCTTGAAATACTTTTATAATTTTAATACCATATTAATCAAAAAAAGAGCGCGCGGCGGCGCTACGGCTATGGGCAGCATTAATTGCATGGATTAGACGTTTCAATAAAAATTTGGCCTGAGATAACTTTGGGGTGCACCCAGTGCTCCAATTAGTGTAACACAGTGACAGAAAAAGCATATTTCAGTGACACATGTCATAAACTATTATGATATCCAATAATTTAATCATCAATATGGAAAAAGTTATTTCTTTTAAGTATTGTACCTATTGTATTATATTGTACCTATGTAGGTACTGTTATTACACTGGTAGTGTTATGTAACACTTGTACTATTATGTTTTTCATGACACAATTCAGTAAGAGTAAAATTTGTTACTTCTTGAACTAATAAAAAATAGTATCCTACATTACAGCAAGGTAAAAAAACTTTTTATTTTATTTACAAAGTATTCTGAAGGTCTTTTAAATTAGTAATGGTTTTAAATTTACCCTTACTAATTTACTACCTAACCAGGTTAACCTTTTGTTTAGTTATTATGCATTAGCATACTTCCCTATACAATGGATATGTAAATGTAATATGTACTAAAGAGGAGTTAAGATGTCTTAGAAGTGACTCCACTTTACACTCAGTACGTTACGTGGATGTACCTTCCTCGAATATAACTGCACATTTCAAAAACTCGATCAGAATGAACACTAAGTAATAAATGATTTTAGTAATCAGTATTTTAATAATCTTACTTTCCATAGCGGGCACACAGAGTCCAAATACAAATTATATTATGTATTATCAATCAATGTACAAAAGTAATTAGCTATAATCCCACACAAGCGCCACCCTTACTATCTATCGGTTTTAAGTTTTTCCAGTACCTACGGTGCCCAATATAATGTGTTCTAAAAGCAGATTGAATTGTCCTACTAAGTTAGTAGTTACTTCATTCTATCGCGACCCTCAGTCACGAGGAACAAGAAAAATCATGATAAAAGGTTTTTTTTTTATTAATATTATACTTAATTACTTATTAATATTATTTCATTTTAATGAAGAGCACTGTCATCACCAGGGCCGTGCGTTAGTCTACAGAATTACTTAAATGTTTTGTGAAAAGTTTCACCTAGTTTATGGATCGCCTTGAATTTCTCAAATAGAAAAGGCAGGGTAAATTACCCAATTATTGGTATTTAGAGTAATAATCCGATACAAAAAAAAAATTGCCTATTGATTTTAGTAGCTCTATTTGAAATAAATATAGTGGGTGTTACACGCAATACACAATACAGATACTCTTTTTTTTGTATTTTGTATATATGTCGTTTTAAGCTATTACCACCATACATACACCATCATATTTATAAATAAATAGACCCGTAGTCCATTCAATGGTACCCTTCAACCTATTATTGGCATGTACCGATCAAGTTACTGGTACACCTTATGCCAATAATAATTTAATAGGCAACAGTTAATAAAATTATAGGTATTATTCTCAGTACCTTTATTAAAATATTGGCATGCTTTCACCAATTACTGGTACAACTTAGAAGTTTTATTTTCGACTATTGGAATGGGGCCAATTTTTGAAGCCTTATAGAATACTTCATTATTTCCATTATTTGATTTAAAAAAATACATTAAATGATCTTGAAAATAAGGTTCTAAATTCTCATTAAATATTGAGATAGTATGCCAAAACATTATAATTGAGTTTTTTCCATAATTAGGTAAAACAGTTTATCGAATAGTATTCTTGTTTTTATGTTAAGTTTAGAGTGCCAACAAATATAAGGGTGTAATAACAGGTCAAGTCACCCCTACATGATCGACGTGAGAAAATTATGTTTTTGATTAATTTAAAATTGTAATAATGCGGTATCGGAGATAAAATGCAATGAATACGAAAATAATTATTTTGTCTAGAAATTGTATCATTGATTACGAAATTTTATTTCATTTTTTCATTTCAAAATTCTTTATTTCATATTATAAACAATATTGTAACAAGTACTAAGATAATACATGTACATTGATTAATTTAAATATACTTTATTAGGCTTAACTTACCACCTACGAAAGCTTTAGAAATATGTTATTCCATTTTAGTTTTATTATCTTGAAATATTAACACACAGTGTTTAAATGGCACTATTCGCAGACAAAAAAAATATACAAAACATTTTTAAGAGATTTGCTTATTGCATATCAAATTACGAAATAAAAAGCACAATAGTTTTGTTTTTCAATAATATATTTGTAGGAATGTGAAAGAAGAATTAGAATTAGTATTAAGTATAGTAAAATTACTGTTGCATTATTGTGTATTATGAATATAGTTTTATCTTAAGATTTATATGTAATTATTTATTTTAGTTATTGTTTGTTCAATTTTTTTTTTCTTATCAAATTGGATCAATTATTGTTATCTGAAATAAATGAATTTTATTATTTTTCTTTTACTACCGGTAAACTTCAGTAGAGTAGGTCATTGCTCACCATGGCCATTTAAAAATATATACGCTCAATACACCATTATGAATGGCATCACATTCCATGTCTTGCTAATTACTCATTAAATGACTTGGCAACAGATGCATGAGCTGATCATAGCTGATAATATTTGAAATTGAATTACTACTTTATTAAAAAAAACGGTAAGTATAGCCATAATTGGCAATAATACATGGCTGGACTCATTGGACGCCATTAGTTGCAGTAACTACATTTAAAGAGGATTTACATTCAGCATACTTAATTATTTGCTCTTTATTGTACTCACAAAAGAGTTGTAGAGGAGTTATTAATCAAATCATTATAAGGAGAAGTAGATTTATCCTTCAGATAGCTTTCTTGCAGGTTCCAGCAAACCCAGGACATGTTAGGGATTTTTCAAGTAAGTATGGATAGTTATGTACTGCAAATATCTAGAGTACCTATGTTTATATTGGTTTTAGTGTGCGTTGAACGCTTCTATTTCTATCATTTTAACTAAGATAGAACAGTAAGAATAAAACAGTAAAATAATACTTAATAAAACATGATTGTTTAGTGGTGGATTAGAAATAACGATGATAAAACATTCTGATGATTTAGATTTAATAGAAATGATAATAATATTATAATCTAGAAAACTTGTTAAAAATAACCTTACGGATGTTCGCAATAATTTTACTTGCTTGTCAAACAATAGGGCTAAGAACAGTTATTAAAAAAATAAATTTGAGTGGAACAAAATTAAGAGAACTTGCATGAGTTGCATGTTCAAAAACCAAATACTTAAACAGTTTTTTTTTTCACGCTACATACTTAATGTAGTAGTTTGATACGAACTTTTTAGACTATGTACATCTAACATAGCAAAAGGTTTAAATAATATAAACAGGTGGGTTATTAATAAAGATTAAGTTTAGTCGATTATCGCTCAATTACTCATAAAGATTGCTATCAGATTCAAGCCTCGTACGTACTAAAGTCAACCCTATTCTCGATGATTGTATTACTTAGTTAGGTATTTACTTCTTACAACAGACAATGTATAAACATACATGTTATAATTGCATTCACTTGATAATGCTCTGATAAATTTTGAAAAATAAGATATTGAGAAGCAAGCTTCATGTTAAAAAAAAGTTATAGTCTACCTAAGACTTTCTTTATCCTCGAATTATTTATATTATTCTCTTTAAGCATTTGCGTAAATTATACACACTTTTGCTTTATTTAATAATCAATAAAACTAATTTAAATTAAGGTTATCACCTCAATCTATTGCAATTCTTTTCAAATAAGTATATTAATCGATGAAGTCTGTTTCAAGCGTAAGTTTTGACTATCGATATCGTATAAACCAGCACGAATGCTTGCGACTTTGGCTGACTTTCAAGCGCCCGCTTTCTTACTCAAGATATTGCCGTCTGAATATTTTACTAGTTGTTACTACGGACGCCTTATGCTCTCACGGCTGCGTCTTAAATTTTACAATTTTTAACAAAGATTACACAGTATTACTTAATTTATCGATCCCAAAATGTATGAATAATATAAATATGATAACCAATAATAGACCTATAGTCTCGGAACATAATATAAAAAACGTAGCTAGCTTTCTAGTTATTCTTAATAACAGTTTTTTTTAATAAGAAATAGTTTATTAATAGTTTATTTGTTATTAATTAAAAATGTGATAATGCCAATAATTTCGATAATTCTTACTATGAAAATTCCTTCTAGCGTTGTACGGCCTCTCAAGGATGATGCCTTACGTTCTCACAGCTGTATCTTAAAATATATAAACAGCTTATATACGACACACCGAGCGCTTGCGGCTTTGCCCGACTATGTCAGGCTCCCTTCCGCTCTCTCACTCGTGTCGCAAAATATTACGATTCGAAATTGCGTTTGACGCTTTACGCCCTCATAGCTGCGTCTTAATTATATAAACAGAGAAAGTAAATAAGACATACCGAGCGCTTGCGGCTTTGCCCGACTATGTCAGGCTCCCTTCCGCTCCCTCACTCGTGTCACTATTACAATTTGAAATTTCGTGTAACCACGTAGTGGACGCTCAACAGCATCAGTTGGAGTCAAAATTGTTGCTATGAATCTTGCACTCAACTTCCAATTTGCGATATGCATTTTTCATTGCTGAAACTTGCACAAAATTTTATGTAATTAATCACTATTAGTCACCCAATAAATTTAGAATGGTCTTATCATATTTAATTAATTGGGCAACTGAATTGTTAAATATGATTGTAGGTACAGAATCCGTAATCTATGCTCAATATGTTACGTGACACGTGATCTTATTTGTATTCAATGTAAAAAGACAGCAGGGATGGGAAAATGCTAAATTAATCTTAAAATAACAGTTATTTTCCAACTTTAACTGTAATATTGGTAATATTAGTATTATATCAGTATCAACAAAACGTTTCATGAAAACTAAACCTGTATTAGAGAAAACTATCTTAGAGAGAGAGAGTGAAAAAAAAAAATGCTACGTAATCCGCCTCTGAGCACTAGAGTGAATAGTTATAGATGATTAGCACAAAAACAAAAAAACTTAAGGGTTTTAATGATTTCTATAAATAATTTCTCCCTCTAGTTATCATCATAGTATGCTTACGTGGAATTCTCCATTTTATTTATTTTGTGCGGGCAGGATAAGCGAGAATTCTAAGGAAATCTCGTTTATCTCACTTCTGAAGTTAAAAGGGATTAAAATAAAACGTCATGAGCAATTAAAAGTTCTAGTTTTAATTGTATCTCTGTATAATTATTTTTGGTATTTAACAAGAATTCCAAGCATACAATTACTCGATATCATGGGAAAGTACTACTATTACCAGTTTAAACAGTATTCAATACAATAATACACTGATACCTGACCTTAAGCAGTGGTATCTCTCCAGCAGGAATAGCGTATCGCGACAAATTCATCAAAGTCATCTGGTATTACGACTTTATTTAACAACTTTATTGAAAACACTTATTTCACCGTTCAACCTTTCACTGTGACGACTTGAGCACGACTGAGCGCGCCTTTTTCCCGTCACCGCATTTTTAAACGTTATGCGTGGCGTGGTAGGGGCGAGCGTGGCGTGACTGGCGTGGTAGGGGCGACTGCAGTCACCTGATTACTACAACTACCGTTTAAGTACTTTTAATGGTATAAACACACAAATTTAGTTGTACTACATGGTTCATCACGAATAATAATTAAAGTAATTTATACAGTAACCTTACATTATAGAAAAGATGTTTCATTTTGAAAAGTGAATATCATAAATAAATACCCATATCAAGTAATAAAGTAATCATTTTCTTTGCTCTTATTTATTTTGTACCATTGCGCTATAGCTATAGCTAGGATTAGCAAAAGGACCGTGACTTTATTACTATAAATTGGTTTTGTAAAATTTGTAGTTTGGTTTTGTGCATGTTCTACGATAAAAAAATCTAGGGTACCTACCTAAACATAGCTTAGCACTATCATAGGTGGGCGTGCTGTAATTAATGTTGATTTTGTTTATTTAGTAGGGACAACTTGTCTTAGTAATATGTTCCCATTAGAAGATGATTAATAAAAAGGCAATAATACAATACATGTACTGTTTTATTTTAAAAGGAAGTTGTGTAGATTTATAAGAGCACAAGCTCACTCACAGAAAGAAAACTCACGAACAAAATATCAGTAGAATTTGAGATTTTTCATCACAAGCCTCCAATTGTCGCACAGGTTATGAACAAGCTGGTTCTGCTACAAATGAAATCACCCGATGAATAAATAATCATCAAGTTAAAAAAAATCACATTCTGGGCGTAGTTAAATACGACGCCTTTTTCTTCACAGTAAATCTTCGTGATTTCGTACCATTCTTTTGTCATCTAAAAATAATTGTAAAAGATAACTTATTTTATAAATCTTATTTTAAAGAAAGTTCACTCAATATGAAATATGAGTGAATTATGCATATTGTTCACTATGAACAATCTACTTTTGGAACATTTACTTTAAATCATGTTGATTGTGTTGCACAAAAACACCCTTTTTAAGATCGCTGAAAGATCGCTAGATTTGACATAATTGACGTAAAACAAGATTGCTAGTTGTCAAAAAGGCAGCTCGTGGTACGGATTTATGGTACGGATTGAGTGAACGAGAAATGAATGATGACATGAAAAAGGGAATTAATTAAATGGGTAACTGGAAATAATTAAAGGCGACTGTAAATGGGATACTTAAATATACTAAACTGGACAGCAGTTTATTTTTTGGGCGACAAAATAACTAAACGGGCGACTAACTTACAAAAATACTCAAAACCGGCGACTACATATGAGTGATAAATAATTTAAGTTAGCAGAGAAAACTCTAAATGGGTGACAAAAATACTGAGTGGGCAACTATTATACCAAGTAGGTAACTATTAAAACTGATTTAAGCTGCCCAACATGGTATTTTTAACACGTTTTTATTAGGCTGCTTTCTCGTTTGTTTGTTTTTTGTCATATCGGTTAGGATAGTAGTCATCTTTTTTAAATAAAATAAATGCCAATTTTATATATTTTGTGTGCCCTAAGGTTGTCGTCCAAATAGTAATTTGGTCACCCGCTACCCAATTTGTATTTTAAAGTCACCCATTTTCAATCTCTGTAGTCGCCCTCGGTCCTTCACCCACTTAGTATTTCAGTCCGCTATGTTCAGTATTTTTGATACCCAAAATGGGAATTTATTGTCGCCCAAATAGACGTGAAGGGGGATGGGAGAGGGAGATTGAGAGTGAGAGGGAGAGGAGACATATGTGGATTTAATTCTGAACAGGATTGGGAACGGGAACGAGCACAAAGGGGAACTACACTGCACCTAACGGGGACGGGTCCAAACGGGAACGGGAAAGGGTAAAGAAACGGGAACGGGATATTTATATCTCTCGACCCATTTCTGTTTATTGTAATAAACTAGCTTCCGCCCGCGACTTCGTCCGCGTAGATATTAGAGAAAATCATTTGGGTACCTTCAGCCAGGACCCGACCAGCCATTTTAACGTGGTTAGGCACCCCACCAAGCCACAGAATAACTAATACCAAGCGAGTAGCTTCGTGCGAGGTTTGCCAAACGCGGCAAACGTCTTGCCTCATGAGGCAGTGCGCTTGGTGTGGACCCGCCTAATCACGTAAAAACGGCTGGTCTGATCCTGGTTGAAGGTTCCCAAATTATTTTCTCTAATATCCACGCGGACGAAGTCGCGGGCGGAAACTATTATACATAAAGTTTTATTCTAGGTACATATTTCTTATAAAATGTTATATATTATTTACCACATTTACTATTTACAAAGCATAATTTCTTTGCTTTTTCCAAGCAATATCATTCGTTCATTCCCAGCACAAAACAAGATTGTTATTTGATGTCGTGGTACGAATTTGAGTGATATCATTTAGAGCTTGTAACAAGCTTGCTGGATATAAGCTTACTTATAAAAAAGGTGGGAGTAGGCCCCCAGAACATCAAAACTAACCATAGTTTCATCATCAGCGAGATGTAGATGTTGTATCTCACTGACAAACTGGTAGGAATCTTTTACAAACGCTGATGTATTCAGTGGTGTGAGTGTTTTCGCTACGTGTTTAGCTAATTTGTAGGTTGGTGAGTCAATTTGGCTTACAATGGGACGTAGCGGAGCATTGTCTTTGTGTATTTTCGGTAACCCATACAGTTTCGGCGGTATAGGGCAGGATGGAATAAGATAATCGACGTCAAGATCTAACTGTTCTGAATGTTTTTTGATGAGTTCTTTCGTGTTATTAAGGATCTTGGCGGTTTGATCACATTTAACATGTTTGTAGGTTTTCTCATCACTCAAAAGTTCTTGTATTTTTGCGTTATAATCCGACGTATCCATAACTACCGTTGCGTTACCTTTATCAGCTCGAAGGATAGTTAATTCAGGTCTAGTGCGTAAGTTCTTCAACGCGACGTTTTCATCATAAGGAAGATTTTGCTTGGGCAGTTTACTACGACGTAAAACAGATGAAATATCTTGACGTATAGCTTCACTGTCCTCTTTTTTGATCTGATTTTTAACTAGACAATCCTCTACGCTGCAGATAATATCCTCATACGGTATTCTGCGAGGTGTTACCGCGAAATTCAGACTCTTATTTAATACTTTTAAAGTAGCTTCATCCAATATTTGTTTTGATAAATTGACAACTGCACGGGTTTGACATTGACGGGTGTCATCTTCAATGTCAAACCCGTGCAGTTGTGCAGTTGTGCAGTGCAATAGAACTTATAATTTCAGTAGGCGTAGTAACTATTTAGATTTTCTGCTCCTGTATTTTTAACCGACTTCAAAAAAAGGAGGTCCTCAGATTGTCGCAATATTTCTTTATGTATGTTACTTGATTACTTGAAGACAACTAGACCGATTTGAAAAAATCTGTTCTTGTTTAAAAGCATATTCTTCAAGATGGACCCATTGTCATTAGGTCAGGACAGGGTCTGTTGATAGGATTTGAAGAAGGTTATTTTTCCATTATTCGACGAATGCTATATACCATTGCTATTGCGTCACGCGTCGCTACAACAATGTACAAGTTCTAAATCCAAACTATCTGCTCACTTTGTCAACCTTTATGAATTCGACAATCAAGGTAGATGTATTTGGACAACAATAGGGTGGGGCCTCGCACAATACGTCGAGACCCAGCGGTCTCGAACAATGGGGTCGGTCGGACCCTACTTAGAGGCCTTAATGATGTATTGAAGGGTTTAGATGTAGTATCAATTAGAAGGGATTATCCACAGACTGTTATTAGACCTTTGACTAAGCTAAAATTATCTGGTTGTTTTGTTCAGAAATACCAGATTTGCATGCATATCGATCCATACTTTTTTCTTAGGCCATTATTAAAGTAGTGCGTGATATATATCGATAATAATTTTAAACACAGTTAAGTTGTCGTGTCCCTATTAGTTACCCTTTAGGCGCCAGGCATCTACTTATCAAATAGTAAATTTTTCATTCCGACTACTTCTTAATAAAATTTATATATAAAATTATGTTTAAAAGATCTTTGTAAACATTATGGCAAAATAAAGCTTGGGAAATCAGAAACATTTGGGATTTACTTACAGTATTTTTTCTTGTTTTATTTTTAATAAAATACAAGTACGGTCAGCAGCGAAAGTAGCTTAATACTTTAGTACTATGTCAAAGCAACTTTCTTGATTAATGTTTCAAACTGTAAGGCAAATTTAATGAAAACAAAAAAAAATCGTAAATCAAAAAGCACTTAATGTTAAGCGACTTTCGTTGCTGCCTGTACCTACTTATTTTGACTCACGTTTGAACATTACTTACATCGTTAGATTGCATTAAAACAGCCGACTATCATTACGGAGTTAAAACTCTAATAGAACTATTAGTAGACAATCCTATTATCCTTTACCATCATTAAGTTTTTAACTATCATTCATTAATCGATATCGGATTCATGGATGAAATCGGTTCGATTCGGTCACGTCTGTCTGTGCGTGACATCACTAATGTTAAGGGGCATGTAGTCAACTAGCGCCGCCATCGGCATATTACTATTAAGGGGCCGTACACTTCAAATATGTATACATTTTTAAGCAACGATTTCACACAGTATCACTTGCTTTATAGGTCCCAAAAAAAGAATGTAGAAAGTAGATTATAGTACTCAGCTCAGCAGCTAGGTATGTGATGGATAGAAACATGATAACTAAAATTTTTCTCTATAGTAAAAAAATCATAAAGTGATCACCAATTTTGTAGCTTTTAAATGCTGTGCCAACCAATAATAAACCTATAATCTTGAAATTTTAATAAAAAACCTTAGCTAGTTTTGTGACTGACAGTTTTCCAAAAGAAGAAAATATTTTTAGTTATGTATTTAAAACTATAATATTGTCAACAATTTCGACAATTTTTTTATGGAAATTTCTTCCAGCATTGTACGCCCTCTTAAAACATTATAATGAAAGGAACAACCATGTATATATTTATTAAATTAAATAACTCTTCAATACTTTTAATTTTTTCTATTAGTTTTCTATTAGTGTGCAGATCCTTCGTAGCAGGTGGCGATCCATAGTCTCTGCCTACCCCCATGGGAAACAGGCGTGAGTATACAGGGTGGATTGTTGAGACGGGACATTAAGGGCAGGTACCTTAACCGTTATAGTTACAGGAAAACGTTCCAGCGAGACCATCCATAACTTTTTGAGATATTCTGAACTGCATTTACAGTTTTGGAAAAAAATTACCGTTAGCAAAAAAAAATGCTAAAATCCCAAAAAAATGTTTTTTATTCCAATCGATCCTATTTCATGTGGGGATCAAAAGACTCTATGGACCATTTAAGGTATGAGTACAGAAATCGCCAAAAACTTTTCCCATACATTTTGTACGGAAAAACTAAAATCTTCTTGAAATATTTTTTATTGCCAAATGTTCCTAATTTTTACTGTGAACAAAATACTCTTTAAGGCCAACTAAAATTTGAGTACAGAAACTACGTAAGTCACACACAACATCGTCATCACACGCAGGCACAATCGTTGACAACATTAGATCCAAAAAGTAGTTTCTGTACTCAAATTTCAGTTGGCCTTAAAGTGTATTTTGATCACAGTAAGAAATAAGATCGTTTGGCACTAAAAAATATTTCGAGTAAATTTTTCGTTCTTCCGTACAAAATGTATGGTAAAAGTTTTTGGCGATTTCTGTCGTTTCTAGTACTCACTCATACCCTAAATGGTCCCATAGAGTCTTTTGATCCCCAAATGAAATAGGATCGATTGGCATAAACAAATTTTTTTGGTATTTTAGCATTTTTTTTGCTAACGGTAATTTTTTTCCAAAACTGTAAATGCAGTTCAGAATATCTCAAAAAGTTATGGATGGTCTCGCTGGAACGTTTTCCTGTAACTATAACGGTTAAGGTACCTGCCCTTAATGTCCCGTCTCAACAATCCATCCTGTATGTATATACAGTTGTGGCCATATTATTAAGAACGTTTATTTTATGAGATTATTTTTTACAAACAATGTCTCATAATAAATTACATATGTTTTCTATTATTTATTGTGTTATCACAAAATACTTCCGTACTATTAGGACATTCGTATAAAATATGAGTAATAAAAAAAACAGAGAGATATTTTTTATACAGGACATAACGTGGCAGCTGAACCTAGGAAGTATTGGTACAGGCTGGTCACTTAATTAAGAACGATAAATATTTTTCTTATAATTATAATTTTAATAAACAACACTTTGTGATTGGTTACTTTTTGTTTAATATCGGCACCCTTTATTGCTGAAAACTATTAAAATTTGTTTGTTTAAAAAAAAATGGGAAATTGAAAAAATGTGATAAATCTACAAGGGGAATTATAATAAAACTTCGTGAGAAGAACTGGTCGTCCAATATTATAGCAGACCAATGCTTGACAACTATGGTTTTCTATGCTGTAAAGCATTTTAACACGTATCAATCTAATTCAAATGTTCCACATGTGCCTAGAAATGTGAAGACATGTCGTTGAGTCGATAGAAACATCATACATTTTGCCAAACAATATTCTTTTAAAGGGTGTAATGAGATAAGAAAAATTTTTTTTTGCGAAAACAACCCCTCGGGAATCTCGGCGTGGACCGTCCGAAGGCGTTTGGTGGAAGAGAAGTTGTTTAGGAGGATAGCCAGGAAGATACCGATGTTCACATTGCGCCTTAAGCAAGCCTGTATTGCTTTTGCCAAAAACGTTATGAAAACTGGACAGCCCGACAGTGGAAAAATTATATTTTTTCTGAAGAAACTAAAATAAACAGGGTGTGCTCTGATGGAAAGCAATATTTACGGCACCCTTAGAAAAAAATATTTGACCCCAAGTTCACAAAAGTGACATTAAAGCATGGCGATGGAAATGTGAAAATCTGGGCATGCTTTTCTGGTCACGGAGTCAGGCCTGTTAGGATCATAGAAAGAAACAAGGATCAGTTCCAGTACATAAATAAACTAGAGGAAACGATGTTACTCTATGCTGAAGCCGTCCTTCCGGTCATTTGGATATTCCAGCAAGACAATGACCCAAAGCATACTGCACGTTCAGTAACGGAATTCTTTGACTAACAATCTGTTTGTCTTAAATTGGCCAGCTAACAGCCCGGATTTGAATCCGTTTGAACATCTTTGGCGTGAATTTAAGAAAAAGGTTGCAAATAGTCAGTCTGGCGATTTTAGAGAATTTTTTTAGAAGAATGGAACTCTGTTTCACTTACAAAATGTCATAAATTTATTGAATCAATGCCTCGCTGGTGTAAGGCAGAAATTAAGAGTCGTGGACATGCCACTAAATATTAAATTAGACTAAAAAGCATTCAATTGTCTTGTTTGACGTAAGTTCTTTTACTTTGTGTAACTTCATTGACTATAAGTTACATCTGATGAATATTTTATTGAGCGTTCTTAATTATTTGTCCAGCTTAATTTGTATGCATATTTCTTAGATTTGAAATAAACGTACATTAATAAAAAAACTCAAGTGTAATTTATATTTGTACTCCTAATAAAGTTTGCTTTATCCATGTTCCTATTTCATAATACATTAAAATACTTCTGAGAAGAAACACGATCGAGAAATCATAGGTCGTAATGGACATTTTTTGAAACTAAAAATCGTTCTTAATTATATGGGATATTTAAACAAAAGTGGTTAATTTTTTGTCGTTTCCTCCTTTTTTATAGTGACCTTTCCCCCCTAAACATAGTAATATTTGTAAATCTTCGTTATAGCTTGGCTTTCGAAAGATTTATGAGATGGGGCTTGACATAAAGTAATCTTTAACAATCGATTTTTAGAACGTCAAGTCCGTACAATATATCTTTCGAAGGCAATTACTTTAGATAGGGGACTGGTTAAAGAGTAGTATAATTGAATGAATTAGAGGCGCTAGTGGACAATGTGGACAGCTACATGCCCCTTAAGGCCCGTGCCCAATGACCGGACAAATCCCCATTGTAGTGTTAATTGTCGATCGATTTGATCGATTTAGTTGGTGAACTATGACCGACTTGTGGGATAGTTGTTTTGTGTCGAGTAATTTATTGGTCCGGTATTTCTTTGTGTTTGCAACAAAACCTATTGGTTATTGTGTATTTAGGATTGCTGGCTTATTATGATGTGTTTAAAGGTGTGGTGCTGGGTAATAAATGGAACTTGCATTTCCGCGAGAAATTTTTCGAAATCATCTGGTTTTTTCAGCGTCTGCTGAGCTTATGAACGAGCTTTATTTCCATTGCAAATAATTTGACAGTCTTCTAAAATTTTATTTACCTGTTTTTATTTTATGTATTTTATACATTTTGTTTTAATGAGTGTGAAATGAATTTATAGCTAAAACCATTTCGATAACGCAGACATTCAAATAAAAAAAACCTCGTCTAAATCCGTTCATTCGTTTGGGAGCTACAAAACCACAGCTCAAACGGACAGTCACAGTAACTGTCAACTATCAACTTTCACTGGACCGATTAATTTGAAATTTGGTGTACTGTTACGTCGGTATTTCCAACATGGAAACCTTGAGTTGATGCTACAGCATCAGGTAGTCTGCGGGATACCTAACTCCTCATCAACAACAATACAGCATCTATGGCCAAAAATGTATTTTAGTACAAGAGGTTTTCAGCTACAAGATTTTCTATTCCAATTTTGTATTTTAATTAATGTGTTACGGACGTAACGCTGAAACCTACAAAGCCGATCTCCCCTAACGAACGAGCCCTTATTGTTAGCGCCCTAACGCGGCCATTTTATTCAAATGGCCTAATCTAATTTCGGGAAACGTTCCGATCGCTCGGATAAAAATTTGCTTCAAAGGCGTAATCACAGTAATTGTTATGTGATTAGTATTTTTGTGAATGTAAATTAGGGAGTGAAACACCTCGTGTAGAGTGTTAAATAGCAATTTTTGTTTGGTTTCGTTGCGTGCTTCGGAAAATATTTTTTCATTCGACGGCCCTTTGGCACTGTGGTTTACGCCGCCTATCCGCAGCAATAATACACTCGAACGTCGGAAAAATCGCACCTCTTCGATAATAAGTTTAGACTTGGCCACCTGCTATTTCTAGCTAAACGTTTTACTGTGTAAATGTTGATTTCTATTGAAAGTACATTTAATGAGCTTTCAATCAATAGTTGTTTGAATTAAACGCTTAAAGCGTGCTTGCGCTGCCATAAAAGGGAAATAAAAGGGGTCAATTCAGGAATTTCGGGTAAAGCTATCGAGATGATGGAGAAAATACACTTCAACAGTTCAATTAAACAAAGGAATACTCAAGATGGATACTATTGCCCATGAAGTTGCTCAAATATTGCAAAAAATGAGGCAATGTTATGTTGCTCGGAAACAGAATCTCAGTAAATGATTCCGTTCGACCAGTATTCCAATGGTTTCTAGAGACTGTTGGCTATGTCCGAAGGGTAAAAAGTATATAACAACACTTACCATTAAATGAAATAGGATTAAAATAATTTTAAAGACATTTTTGAAAAGGTGCGTTTTTTTCTGACGCCGAGTGTAGGTTTCAGGTCAATGCCAACCTAAATCTTTAATGATAATGCACCATTTTTACAAAGACGTTGTTAGTAATAATACAAATCTTTATGTCAAAGCTCTCTTCTTTTATTCTAAAGTTAGATCTGTGGATGAAAAGAAACACTTAATTAAAATAACAGGAATAAACGGATAAGAACTTTTACACTTACCTATTTTCCCGATGTTTCGACCGGCGGTGGTCACGGTCTGCAACTCGGTCGAAACGTCGGGAAAAGAAGTACATGTGAAATTAAGTACAGTTTAAAAGTATATAAAAGATACACATACATACTGAAAGTTGAATTAATATACGTCATGTAGATACCCACGATTTTATTGCAGCGATTTTTTTCCAAGTGCTTAGGTAGTTTCCAAGTTCAAGCACTTCGAATCCAATGCGAGCGTAAACATCCGCTTTTAAATCCATTTGCTTTTTATTCAAATCTAAGGACTTAGAATATTATTGTATCAAGCAGACGCACACATTACTGCGTTCGTAAATTTGAAACTTATTTTTATTGGGATAGGGAATATTTTAAATTTTTGCGAAACACTATTGCATTTGATGCAAAAATTACACAAGCACTTCTTGATTAAGGACTTTATAGGCAAATTTTATCGCGATGCCTTACAAGTTTATTGATATTCTAAAAACAGGTGATGAGTATTTTGTTAGACAAAGTATACAAGTAAATTATCTGCTTAGGGTTGTCGAATCCTTCCAATAGATTTAACTCGATCAAAACGAATGAAACAAAACACAGTACAAAGATTATTCGTGTTGAGAAAATATGTCATCGGAAAATTTTTGTTTACTTTGTGACATTGTTACCAATCAGGAATTTAAGGTTATAATTTTGTCCGACCTGCCCCCGTATTACAAGTCACTTTTCTTAATGGCTAATAGGCTATCATTGCGACTCTTTTTAACCGACTTCAAAAATTTGAAAAGGAGGAGGTTATTTAACCGACTTCAAAAATTTTATTTGTTATGCAGCGAGAAAGAATCAGTCATTCAGTTAACTGACAAGTTTTAAGAGCTTGTAATACGGGGATTTATACATATTGGTCAATAGAATGGATGGACATATTCCATTCTAATCTGAGGGCCTAGCCAAAGTAACATTCGCTAATCTTCGTTATCGCTTCGCTTTCGAAACATGTATGGGATTGACATAAGGTTTCGTTAACAATCGAATTTTAAAACGTCAAATCCATACATGTTTCGAAGCGAAGCGATAGCGAAAATTTGCAAATGTTACTTTGGCTAGGGGGTCTGATTAGTTAGATACTTGTTTATGCAATTGTCATACATCCAAATGTTAAGAATTTCATGTAAGAAATCGTTGGACTTAAATTCAACATTTGATTAAATTATGATACAAGAAAAATGTGAGCCCTTGGACCACCAATGTTGCATAGCTTATACCGTAGATAGACCATAATAATGATAATGCTGTGACTTTGTAGCTTGTACAGTGCAGTGACATTGTACTTATGCCATAAAGGTGTCTGCCATATAGGTATAAAAAGTATGTAAATCTGAACATTATACGTTGTCTTTTATTTACGAACATAAAACGACCCATCCTTGTTTTAATAAAAAAAAATACGACGTCAATAATGCAGTTTTATAAACAGGTAATAATAAGGCGCACTGGAAAAACCGAAACCGATCTAAACCTATTACGTTATGTCTGATTTCTTTTGGAATCTAAAGATGTTTTCTTATTTCGACATATGTTTTTTTAGAAAGGGTTGTTAAATTTCATAGACTTACAACATCCTGAAAGATTGTCACTTAAGTAAAATTTCATGGACTTACAACATCCTGAAAGATTGTCAAATCACCCCTGTGGAAACTAGTTCTCGCGTCTAGACACTGTTGCTAGTTCTCCATTAAAATCAGCCATCAAAGAGTTTATATTTATTTTATCTAAGAGTCCGTTAATGAAGTCTTCAAAGTTGTCACAACGGCGGTGTGACCGTCCAAAACGTCAATCTCCCGAAATAGCGACGCAATCGGACGTGTGTCGGATTGTTCGCCTAGAATGTGTCTAATTAGAGCCGAACCACAGCTGAACCACGTTCAATTTCACGGTTCTCCTTCGGTCTATTCTTTCGTTTTCCGCTCCAGTAAACCCCCTTTGATCTACACGAGTTTGACGCGACCGAAAACAAATGATGGTACCCCTGTCCCTAGTTAAATATATTCTTCATCGATATTTAAGCAACTATCGCTTCGTCTATTTTACTCGCATCGAATGTGTGACCGATTCTCAATTTGGTAAAAAAAAGTCGATGATGATCGAAAATTTTACGATAATAATATGATCAGTATAGTCTATTTTGTTTTCTTATTTATACGTGACATTTAGGATCTTATTATTTCATATTTTACTATCTTATTTTCGTGTTTTTATAAATATTTCGTTGTCTGGTGATATCAAGTATTGAAGTTTTAATAGATCGTGGTAATAATAAAAAAGTAGCGGACTATAAACAAATCGTGGGAGTAAGTTGAAGTAAGTTGAAAAAGTTGAACATTAAGGCCCTCATAGCCGTCAACTAGTTATTCAAAAAATATTAGAGACAATATAAGAGGGCATGAATGTTTCCTTTTTTTAAATATTTACTTGGTTTACGAGTACCTAATAAAAATAAATGTTTTGGCGGCGCTAGCTGGCCTAAACAACGTGTTAATGAATTAACGCAAAATGAGAAAACCGTTTCTTCGGACCATCAAACTGAACAACTTTTACTATGGGGCCAACTCTGAAAACGCGCAAAAAAAACAGCTGCTTCATACATTTTTAGATTTTAGTTATTAAATTTGTATGAAACAGCAGATTTTTTTTTCGCGATTTCAGAGTTGGTCCCATAGTAAAAATTATTCAGTTTGATGGTCCGAAGAAACGGTTTTCTCATTTTGCGTTAATTCCTTAACACGTTGTATAAGCGCCTTAAGTAAATCCAATAGTTTCCGAAACTTGTATTAGGGGTTCACACGTACTATCGACAACACTTCCGCTTTACCACACTCCTAAGGTTTTAAGCTTGTCGTCGCGCCGTCACTAACATAAGTTCGTGCAGGAGCGATATGCGCGCACACGAAATTTTCTGCAGTGATAAAGCACGTGAATTGCCGATCGCACACGCACGTTTCGGATGGTAACTGCGAGCCGAAATAAATAATTGTCGCCACACAATGACTTTGCGTGTGGGAAGATGATACGATATAACTCAACATCACAATGAAGCGAATCGTCATGACGACTGAATCACACTCAATGGCTGTAACTAGGGTTGCCACCATTTTTCAGACAAATAAATATTTTTTTTAAAAACAAAAATAAAGAACACAGCATAAAAAAGAGGACATTTCTTTATACTTATATATCCTTAAAAACCAGTTATTTAGTCTCAAGTATTCACAAATTCTGGTGAAGGTCGCAGGAAGCCACTGGAAGCGGGCAGCGCAGGACCGATCGCCGTCGTGGAGATTAGCGTTGAAAATGGCGAAAGAGACACGTTTGTTTTTTCCGCAACTTTGAATCTTTCGTGTAAAATACGTGAAACTTTCGAAAAAAACAAATTAAGGTTGGTCTTAAAAATACAATCATACACGTATAATACTTGTTTTAAACAAAGTATTTTTCATGAAATTAACAATCGGTCATGGAAACTGATTGGAGGATGGTAGATTTAAATAAAATGATTTCTAATATGACTATACAAAAACTACCGTTTTGAAAAATGTCTACCTTTTTGGTCGAAAATTTTCTAGTAAGTATGTAGTTTTTGTGTAGTATCATTTCTGCTAATGGTCGTTTTTTGATAGAATGATTTTTAACATGATATTTTTTAATTTTCATTATTTTTTACAATGGTAGGAAGTTTTGTTACCATTTTAAAAAATCTCTACGATAATTTTTAATTTTCGCGCTTGAGAAAAGTACCTACTTTTTGGTTGTTGTTGGAAACCCGAAGCGAAGCGAGGGCGAGTCACTAGTAAAGAAATAAATAAACTAGAAAGCAATCTAATTAAAAACGTATTAAAATGAAAAATGCGAAAAATACATCGAAAAATAAGTGTAAAAAACGTTTACTTGCGAAAGATACATTCCAAGAGCTCTATGAAACTTTCTGTATTTTATTTAAAAATATATACATGTTATTTTCAACGCTAGTGGAGATCCTTGGGGGAGACCTATACCAAGCACTGGGTGTCATGCTGCTGATAATTATGATGATTCACAACCAGTAATAAGCCACTAACAGTCAAGAGTTACGTAAATAGAGTATTAGACCGAACTCTAGGTATTGCTGTCATTGATTAGGAAGTACACCTACACGAAATAGAGGATAATACTCTTTTATACAGTACTGGTGGCAACCCTAGCTGTAACCTTGAATAAACTCCGAAGTGTTTCCTTATTCCTAACCTAAAAAAAATATTTAACACTGCCAATTACCGTCCAATTGAAATTCCTCTCATTGCTGAATTTACTATGTTCGATATAACATAGGGCACACTTCAATTGAATACTAATTATCCGACTTAATTCACAATCACGAGATATCCATATTATTCCATTTATCAACGTAATAATTGGTTTGGTTAACGTTTTGTAGAACTGTTTTATCAATTTGCTCGCAATTTACACAGAAGTCTTACATGAATATTAAATATAGCATTCACTTACTCAAGTGTTACTTATTAATTATGAGAAGATTAACAATACGAATCTCTTGCTTGACTAAACAACAAGAGTAACCTTGTTGTTTTTTATATTTCAATAAGTTTGCCTATTTTTTTTTTGTTCGGTACCTATATCATTCTATTTTCTATTATGTTGTGATTGAAGATAGACATCTAAGAATAAGTATTTATTTTATGAGGGTGACTAAATATGATAAATAGATAGATCTAAAGTAAGATGATTAAAAAAACAATGGTAAGTAATTATTATTTTCGCATTGTCACTGTCAGTTCGAGCTTTATTGCATAGAAGACACTGAGGCCTTCTTTATTTATTACTTAACGTCCTTAATTTTTAGCATACAACGATAATAACGTAAATATTTAATCAACCTTTGTTGTACCAACAAAATTATAGTTTCGCGTCTGAAAACTGAAACTTGGTGCTTGTACACTGCACTGCATTAATACTTTGCGCCTCGACGTTTGTGCCCATATTTACATGGGTAGATTTTAGTAGCCTGTGTGTGACGGTCGACGTCATCTAGCAAGTCGCTTCCAAAATTGAAACTCAGGCGATGGCGTCGCTGTCCTCTATTCTATGTAGTTGATGACGTAACCTAGGGAACAATATGTAATAACGAAGTTCCAGTTTTGGCCACCAGGGGCCGTACCGGCTAACAAATCGAACTTCAGAAAATTTGCCGAGTTTCAAATTAAAACAGATAAATTGAAGTAAGGAATTTCGTATTGTACTATTTGTTGAAGTTATTTGGAAGATATTGATGTTTGTGTGACCTCATGAATTAAGGTTCGCCATTTTGGCTCAATTTATCTTTTTTATTTGAAACACGGCGGACTTTTCGAAGTTCGATGCGTTAGCCGGTACGGACCCAGATCAGATAATTTTGTTCAGTCACCTGCGGCCTAGGCTGAATTGTCATTTACACGGTCGATTTTAGCTGTGCTTCAAAAGTTGTGCGGCTTTAGTCCTCCATGTAAATACCCCATTAAACCAAAGTTTCATTTGTCCACAGGTTAGTGAAGTGCAACACGTGCCGATGTTCGGTGAACGTTCGCGGCGATAACGGTGTCGGAGTGGATTGTGTGGATGTGGGACCTTAGTTGATCGCGCTGGCGTGGTACGGGGCGGGCGGGGGCGCGATGCAGGCGGGCGGGGGTTGGTTCGTGCCGTGGACGATGGGGCTGCAGAAGTTCGCGGTGGCACTGCCCATGGGAGGGGTGGTGCCACTCGTGCCACCGATGTTGGCGGCACTGCCACCAGCGCCGCAGCCACTCAGGCTGATCGCACCACCGCCGCTGCAGCATCAAGCGCAAATGGGGCGTAAGGTATGTTTCATTTGAAACTGTTAAACGAATATTTTGGAGCAGATTCCTGGTAGCAGTAACATTAACTACAACAAAAACTTTGAAGGCGCGCAGCTTTATAATTAAATACTTTTGATTGTAAAAAAGTAAACTCATTTAGTGCATTCAAATCACAACTTGGAAAACATGTTTAAGAAAAAATGCACTATTGAGTAGATGTAGATAGGAAGCTACAAGTGTTGAAAGACGGAATGTTTTATAACTATTACTTTTAAGTTAACATTATTCTCTTATAAGTGAAAAATATTGTCTTTTTGTGAGAAAATATCTTTAGCCACATTACAGGACAGAAGCCCTACCAAATAGGATACCTATAGTCGTGGTTCAAAAATGACGAATTAAACTAACACAATTTTTTGTTTGCCACAAAGTGACAAAATGATGAACGGTAAATTATTAAATAATCTGTTATTATTTATTGATCAATCGAATGAAACGTATATTTCAATTAATTCTGTAAGATATTATCCCACTCCGAAAGTTGCCATACACACCCTTTTTTATTGATATGACTTATATAATTAAATTGAATAGACGAAGAATTCATTTGACTGCCTACCAGCTAAACTCAAATACGTTACTTATGTGAAAAAAGTGCACAAATAAAAGTTATATCATCCAATAAAACGGAAAACGAAGATAGAAAACCTTTGAATGTACCTAAATTGGACCTCTAAACTTAGCTCCCCCTCAAGTTCAGAATTGGGAACTATAACCATTGATATATAGTGGAATAAAATGGAAATGGAAAGGCTGACAAGGGTACGGTACGACTATCTATTACCGAAGACAATTTGCCTCTAAAAGCTGATCTCTCCGGCCGCCATAATTCTTATCGTTGAAGAACTTGGCGCAATCACTTTGAGGATCTTTCATTACCTTTTTTTATTTACTTCATTTGGCCTAGGTTTTGAGATGTTTTGTTTTAAGGCATTAATACAAAACATTGCATCTATTTACCAATATTTTTTTACGGTATTTTGATCCGAGATTGTTTATAGCCGTAATATATTGATTGCAAAAGAAACAGCTGAAAGTGAAAGCAGTCGTTAATAACTGCCATGTTATAATTCAAAAACAGCTGTTGTTGGTAATAGTTTTATGTACTATCGGTTGACTGGCCTTGACATTTGAGACATTGCACGAGTATTTGCCATTTTTCCTTTATAAATGTCAGAGTAATAAATATATTTTACATTTATTTAACCGTAAACTAAACGAATGACTGAGCTCATGTTTGTTGAAAATAATAAAGACGTTTATGTCTCCCTTTAAACTAGTCATGGGTAGTTGGAAATAGTGTACACAAGGCAGTTAAACAAAATAATTTTGTCAAAATCTAAAACTCGACTCCCCCGTAGCACCTCCCATCTTTCTCTTCCCATCTGAGGTGCTACGGGTGAGTCGATTTTTTCTAGTTTTTTTTCTAATGTTTAAATTATTTTAATATTAAATATTATTTTTGATTTTGACAATTATTATGTTCAACCAATATACCTATAAATTATCTTAATAATATACAATGCTATTTTTAACATTGTGAATGCCTAAAATCTAAAAATTCAATACTATCATCTTCGCTGCATCAGCCTAAATTTCTTATACATAAAGGAGCAGTAGTTGCTAACTCAATTGTTTTACGATTCTTTCATTTTATTTTCTCATGTTAGAAAATTAATATTTCAGTTATTCCACTTTGTGTTGCTAGTGCATTCTGTAGTTCAATTATTCGATTCACCGCGCATTCTTCGTTTTATGGTCACTGATCTAGACATTTATTTTCATATAGAAGCAAATAACTGTTGCCTGGACTATACTATTATGTATTCTGTGGCCTGGGATCTAATGAGACTTATTAGTCCAACCACGAAGCAAAATTTTATGTTTTATGCACAACGGGAAAGTGCTTGGCCTTCACCTGATGTTAAGTGACGATAAGGCCGAAAGATTAAGTGCACTACACCCGGGATCCGCACCACTGAACAACTGACTATCTTACCTCTAACTGCCGGATAACAATTTTTAAATTGTTGTTATGGCGTCAGACTTAGGTAAGATAGTGGTAGCTAGCAAAATGTACACCCCCTCCGGTAACTTTAATCATATATATAGGTATACTAGCTGTTCTATAATTTTATCTCCTTCATTTTGCAAGTGAATCAAACAGGACAACATTTTTGAGGATTCAAAGAGGACTCGGATTAATTTTCATTTAATCCGAGTAAGTACAGTTTAGTCTATGATTCTTAGCCAAATGCAATACATTTTTTTTTCAAAAAAGCGTTCCGTTTCTCGCTGGTAATCATTGCACTTTTTACTCTTTCTCGAAATACAATGCCAGCAAAGCATATTTACTAACGACGCTGGGTGTTAAGTTACTGAGAGCTGTGCTAACGCATGCCGCCCATATGTTTGCCCTATCGACTTGTAAAATCTATCTACTCACCCGGTATTAGAGCGGTTGTGCACTTACTCGTATTCAATTCCTATTCGTGTTTTAGCAAAAATCATAAAACTGAATCGGAAAACGGATTCTAATATGAGTTTAAAGGGAGTGAGTGCGCAAACAATCATGCGTGAATTTCCGATTCGTTTTTATGATGTTTGTATACATCAAACTGAACACCTTTTACTATGGAACCAACTCTGAAATCGTTAAAAAAAATCAGCTGTTTCATACAGTTTGATATTTTTGTTACTTATTAATTTTTGTATGAAACAGCAGATTTTTTTTTCGCGATTTCAGAGTTGGTCCCATAGTACAAGTTGTTCAGTTTGATGGTCCCTATCTACCATATTCAGCACAGGTGTATTTTTGTAACAGGTTGTATATTAAAAAAGGTTAAGTCCCTGACCTCTACGCACGCATAGATATATGGGACAAAGGTCAAAATCAAAGACGAAGTGTTTAAAAGAGCTCAAATATTTTAAAAGCATTTCGAAATGTATTTTCAGTAATTTTTATTTTCATGAATCAAGAATACGAGTGCTCATGCCCTTACGCAGCACCACATGATTACAATCCTTAATGCGATGACAGCACTATTCATTTGGTCGTTTAGTGACTTACGTTTCAACAGGTTTTTATGTACTAGCTAAAGTCATGATTACATTACACAAGTTTATTCCCTTAAGGATAGGTGTAACTTGGATTTAGTATCGCATTAAAATTAACGACTTTAGTTTATATTGGTACTAGCGGCCGCCCGCGGATTCACCTGCGTGGTTCCCGTTCCTGTGGGAATATCGGGATAAAAAGTATCCTGTGTTTTAATCTAGGCTATCTACTATCTATGTGCCAAATTTCAACCAAATCCGTTTAGTAGTTTTTGCGTGATTGAGGAACAAACATCCAAACATCCAAACCCACAAACTTTCACATTTATAATATTAGTAGGATTTTATTATTAAATGATCCGATAAATTAATATAAGAAATTTCCGAAAATACAGTAAGCTCGACCACCATCGTTGATGCAATAGGTACAATATTGATTTTTTCTATTTACTTGTTATGTTATCTTTATCTACTTTTGTGAACATTACAAATACCTAGTAAGTGATTACCATAGACTAGTGTTTATAACGAATTTGAATTTCAATTGTAGGTATTTTGAAAATTCAAACAGCTTTCTTTGTTATTCTTAGAAAAAAAAAATTAATTTCTGACGATAGGCTATTTTTAGTGGCTATTTCTTAAACTTATACAGATATTTGCTTTCTTAGCTAGAGCTACAAGTTCTTTATTATGTCGTTCTCCTTTTTATTTAGGTTATTTTTATTTGTAGAAATTATAATTTTGCCATATCTTTATAGTTGCAAGACTAGAAGTTGTTTAACTAGAAATTGAACTAGTACAGTCTGTTCCAGGGCCGGATGCAAGCTTTTTTATCTTTATTAAAATCTTTGCTAACATTTCTTCTACGTTTTTTTAATAACAACATGGCAAACTGCTATATGAGATATATTTCACGCTTGATTATTGATCTAATTAGTAGGTAATATTTTATTGATTAAATTGGTAGATACTAGTTAGAAATAAGGAATTAAAAAAAAAACTTTTTTACCTAAATGGTTTCTTTAAAATTTTGCTGTTAAGTATTTTAAGCAGTAAGCTTTGGTTTCTTTAGTGAGATTTCATCCAAAAACTTTATATGAATATAATTATCTAACAAAAAACGTTTATAGTAAGAAATAAGGAATATTAAAAAAAAACTTATTTACCTAAATGGTTTCTTTAAAATTTTGCTGTTGAGTATTTTAAGCAGTAAGTTTTAGTTTCCTTAGTGAGATTTCATCCAAAAACTTTATATGAATATATCTAACAAAAAACGTTTTGCCTCATTGCAAATTACTTATCTTAATTGATTATTTTCTTGACAATAAACTTAAAAAATCTTGGGGGGAAAAATAACCTTAATGAGGACCCTGTCTGATCAGGCTGTTAATATCGTTGATATTCAGTTTGTGGCGTATTTTAATAGTAATAAATTGGAGGTAATAAAATATTATCTGTACAACGTAATAACTTGCCCAGAACAGGTTGTTTGCAGTTGCCAATGAACTTGAGGATCAAGGTGTATTGATATCCATGGTAGAAAGAATTATTGAATATAAGCACAGCTTTAAAACAGTGTTATTAGGTAGGTACTAGTGGTCGCCTGCGACTTCGTCCGCGTAGCGTAGTCAGCGTAGACCCTAGCAGGAAACCTTTGGCCAGCCTCCAGCCCCCCTAGGGTCCATTTATAGATGTAAAATTATAAAATATGTGACTCTTGGGAGGCGGGATTCTCACAAATGTGACCAGCTGTGACTGCCTGTGACAAGGACGGGGGAAGGGGTCAAAAATCAAGAAATTAGTGTGACGTAATTTATGGATGGCCCCCTAGCATGTCCACAGAATCACGATATTATTGCGTGATATAGCGTTTTATCAACACACAACTGTCAAAATCCATTGTCTTTTGAAGTTTTGACAGTTGAACAATGATAAATCGCTATATCAAATCGTGTTACGGTGGTCATGCTAGGGGGGCAGGATAAATAGCAGCCTATATGTTTTGTTAATCCAGCCTAAACTGTCTACCAAACAAATTTCATCCAAATCCGTTAAGCCTTCAAAAGCGTGAAAAGGTAACAAACTCACATACACACACAAACTTTCGCATTAATAGACTGATATTGTATTATCAGTAGGTAGGATAATGTTATTGAATGTTATACAATGAATCCTGAAATAAACTCTTATAGTAAAGTAACATTTGTCCGTGGTTTAGCGAATGAGGTTTTAAATTATCTAAAAACGAACAATGAATATCCTTCAATTACCGTGATTCTTTTCTCGTAGTCCGTAGTCGTCTAGTACGTAAGTCGAAAACTGTCATTCTTGTATTTGTTTTGCAATTTCACTGTCAACCTTCCAATTCTTTCTGATTCACTTGACAAAATGTGACTAACATTGAAGAGTTTAACTAGTTATGGGTATATGACACTTTTTTGCCAAACAGCGCTGTGTGGCGCTATCCCAGCGACGAGCTCAGGGCTGCTGATTTTGATATTGTCAGGTTCTAAAAATATTGTAAAGGAATATACGTTATCTTTCAATCATACTCTCTACCTTGTATGGGACTCGCCACCATTCTTTAGTTAAAGTGTAGTATTATAGTTCCAGTGTAGTTTCACTTATCAGACGTAGAACTAAGCGTGCGTCGATATCGCGGCTTAATGATGAAACTTTGCATTTACGATTTCGTTCAACGAGCATCGAAAACCAAAGTTGTTGAACTCAAATCTAACCTTTTTTTTGCTATAAGCGACCTTTTTCTGGTTTTTAAACTCTCTTGGGAATCGTTAAATAAAAAAAAACCTATTTAACTCGGGCAAATGGCCAATTAATGAGCGTTATTAATGTGTGCCCGATCACAAATTATGCCGTACAACGAAATATCATTAAAAAGCTATATTCTTATTTGGTTGTTAATGCTTTAGCTTGAAATTAAACCTAATTAAGATGAATTTTATGTTCGTAATGTCATATCAAGTTTGTTTTATGCTTTTTTCAAACTCTTTTAATGGATTTGTCAAGGTCGTACAATAATTAGTAGGTATGTAAGCTGTACTGTATAATATATTTGATATGTTTAGTGCATTTTATCAATATTTATACTAGTGACGTGGTCTATTCGAAATATTTATTATTGTCATAGCATAGATTATGTTGCACAACGAAACATTTAGTTTGCTGTGAATTTAGTCCTTTCTTAATAACGAATTATGAGTTAACTCTGTAAAATCTATCCGCCTTTATACATCCATCAGGAATCGTTTCTGCTTTAAAATGTTTTTCATTAGCAACCTTATATCGATCTGAAAATCAATGCCCTATGTTAAATATGTATTTAATAAAACTTAATATTTAACTAGTCCACTGACATCAATCACTATACCTAATAAATAAATCGATAGCCCTAAAACATCCTATAAACCTACCGTTGACACGAATCTAACTCTTTTTACGAGCATATAAGCGGCACAATAGCTTGAAACGGTATCTTTAGACTAATCGTTTAATCCGTCTGCCTTATCGCCGTTGCTTTACATTAAGTAATTGGTTCTCTAGGACATCTAATAGTCCCCGTCTTAGGATTAACTGGGATGTCTAACAGCTGGGGCTCAACTATGTTGAATTAAAACAAAACAACGTTGTGGCACGTGGTGATGCTGTTTTGTTTTGCTGGTAATTAAAACAAAACAACATCGCGATAATCTCTATTATTGATTTGTAAAGCGCTCAAATAGTATTCAGGTGTTCAGATTTTGATGTTGCTTATCATTAAGTAGGTAACTGGTTCTCTAGGACCCTAACAACTGGAGCTGGATCATCGAAATGTATACGTGGTAATACATTTCGATGGGCTGGATAGCTTTAATAGGGATGATGACTAATGCATAAAATAAGGAAATACTAATAAAAATCGTAAACATATTAAACTTTTAGAGTACCTTGTATACCTCTTGGTTTTTTAAATTGCGTATTATTTATTTTATGACCCTTCAAAGTTGGGCGGACAAGTCCATTCAAAAAGTACAAAGGATCATGCCGGATTCTGGGCCATGATGCGCATTAACCATACATATCTCATTGACTTTGACTTTGAAATGTCATATAATAGGAAAATGTCAAACAATTATAGCTGTAAACAGCTCCTTGAGATTGAGATTTCTCTTTTCTCCCGCATTATATTTTAATGACAATCTTCCCACGCAATCAGTATAAAATTACTATAGTATATTGGTAATTTCATCAAAGCGCATCATGGCCTAGTGTTGAGTTAACCTATGTAAACGTAATAAAATCTATAATCTGTGGTATCTGTCATGTGACATTGACGGCTGCTTGTCATTAGAATGTATGCAACATCCGTTTCCGCTCTCTTGCTCTTGTGTGTCTGTAATGGCTGGTCGATCATTCACTGATATCGTATTATATCCCTGTGAATCTTATCAAAATCTTTTATTTAAGAGCCCTGACCCATCAGGTTATGGGCCTTATCTATCGCGCAATAATAAAAAGTAAATATTTTCACGCGCTAGTTGTAATCCGAAAAAGTGAAATTCTGCCTACTAAAAAGCACGATGTCGGGCTCTGCGAATTTCGTTTCTATAGAGAAATTAAAAGGGATAGAAAACTACAGTTCCTGGAAATTCATGATTAAAATGATATTGATTCAAGAAGATCTGTGGGAATGTGTGGAAAATGAAAAATGTGATGAGAAGAAAGCTCAAAAAGCTTTGGCGAGAATCGCGTTATCCATACAACCGTCTGCAATTCCACACATACGTAATGCGAAAACGGCGTTCGAAGCTTGGAGCAACCTTGAAAAGGCTTATGAAGATAAGGGCCTATGTCGCAGGTTGGGGCTCCTGAGAACATTATTTGCGACCAAGTTGAACGAGAGCGAAAGTATGGAAAGCTACATAAACAGAATAACCGAGATTTCACAACAACTCAGTGAAATTGGTTCTCCCCTTGAAGATGACTTTGTTGCTGTATTGATGCTAAGTGGTTTGACTACAGATTTTGACCCACTTATAATGGCAATTGAAAATTCCAATGTGAAACTTTCCAGCGAAGTGGTAAAAGGAAAATTGCTTCAGGAAAATCTTCGTAGAAATGATAAGGAGGAGACCGATGCTTCAGCCCTGTTTGTTAGAAAACAACCAAGATGTTTTAAGTGCAAGAAAGTTGGCCATTATATTAAAGATTGTCCTAAGTCAACGTATAAGAAGACTGCGAAGACACCAAATACGGATACATCTAAGGCCCTACTGGTTGCGCTGTCAGCAAACATCAAGACTGGTTCGTGGTACATTGATAGCGGTGCTACTGGACACATGTGTAGGGACAAAAGTGTAATGAGTGACTTTGTAAGTGATAATAAGTCGATAGAGGTTAATGTAGCTAATGGGAACAAGTTGTATACTGCTGGAAGGGGTTCTGTTAAAGTTAATATGAAAAATGGTAATGTAAAAACAATTAGTAATGTACATTACGTTCCCAATTTGTCAGCAAACTTGTTATCTGTCAGCGCTATGACAAGTAAAGGATTTAAAGTGGTGTTTAGTTCTAACATGTGTAGAATTTTTGATAACGGAGCTTTAGTAGCAACGGCCACAATGTGTGGTGGTATTTATCAATTAGATACTGTTGACTCATTCACTCAAAATTGTAACTTAACAAAAGTATGTCCTAATACCTCTCCATTTATAGCAAATTTAGGTTGTTTGGAGGAAAATAAAGATGTGCAAGCTGTAAGTAGTGAAGAATCAAGTGCTGTTGCGATGCCTGCAGTCTCGGTGATGGAAGATAAGGTTTCGCAGCAGGTATGGCATCGTCGTCTCGCACACCTCAATCACCGAAGCATGGAGTTGCTAAGACAAGGTATGGTTTCAGGCATTTCATATGATAAAAGTGATTTTCAGAAATGTGTGTCATGTATCGAGGGAAAGCAAACTCGTACATCATTTCCAAAGAATAGTTTTACTAGGGCTACAAAAATTTTAGAAGTAGTCCATAGCGATTTATGTGGTCCAATGGCATCTACATCGTTTAGTGGTGCAAAATATTATATAACATTTATAGACGATTACTCTAGAAAAACTTTCATTTATTTTTTGAAAAGAAAAGATGAAGTTTTTGATACATTTAAAAGTTGGAAATCGTTGGTAGAGAATCAAACTAATGAAAAATTGAAAATTTTGCGCAGTGATAATGGTACTGAATACTGTAATTTGAAATTTCAGAACTTTCTTAAGGCGAACGGCATCATACATCATACTACAGTGCCATATTCTCCGCAACAAAATGGAGTTGCTGAAAGAGCTAATCGGAGCATAATGGAGAAGACACGCTGCATGCTTCAAGAAGCCGGCCTCGGGCAGAAATATTGGGCGGAAGCTGCAAACACAGCGGTCTATCTCAAGAATAGATCTCCTACGATAGCAGTGAAAGGCTGCACTCCAGAAGAAAAGTGGACTGGCAAAAAGGTATCAATTTCACATTTGCGTACTTTTGGTTGTGTCGTTTATGCACATGTGCACAATAGAAATAAATTAGAACCTAAAGCAAAGAAATATATTTTCACTGGTTATTGTGAGCATACAAAGGGCTATAGATTATTAGACCCAGATTTTCCAAAGAATTGCATAAAAGCTCGAGATGTAACATTCTTGGAAAATAAATTTAGTAAAGATGATATTGTGTCAAATGATGATAACAATTACAAAAATACTCTCACTTATGTAAACTTGCAAGAGAGTATTGAGACTGAGAAACCCACAGAACCATTCACTGAGGAAAATACCTTGGATGAGGTCAATTCTGATGACACATCAAATCCACAGAGATATAGTACGATATCAGTGAATGATTCTGAGAGTGATGATAGTTTTGTTTCAAATCATACTTCGGATGAAACATATATTCCAGATTTGGAAGAACAAACTTCAAGTTCAGAGCAAGATACAACAACAACAACAGGTGATGACTCCATCTCAGCCTTTCTGGTGAAGGCAACCTGTACCAGTGACACTGGAGACCCGCAGACAGTGGAAGAAGCTTTGAGCGGTCCAGATGCTGATAGCTGGAGGCAAGCGATGAAAGATGAGTATAACTCTTTCAATGTCAACAAATGCTGGACACTAACTGACAGAGTGGAAGGTCAAAGCCCAGTAAAATGCAAGTGGGTATTTAAAAGAAAATTAGGTGTTAATGGTGAACTTCTCAAACATAAAGCTAGATTAGTTGCAAAGGGTTTCACACAGAAATATGGAATAGATTACGATGAAACTTTTTCTCCTGTTGTTAGGTATTCAAGTGTTCGAACACTCCTTGCTATAGCTGCTGAATATGATATGAATATTCATCACTTAGACGTAAAGACAGCTTTTCTTAACGGAGAACTCAAAGAATCAGTTTTTATGGAACAACCCGAAGCGTTCATATGTAAAGGTAATGAAAAGAAAGTTTTTAAACTTAATAAAGCAATTTATGGTCTTAAGCAGGCAGCTAAAGCATGGTATGAGAAAATAAATAAAATCTTATGTAAAACGTTGAAATTTTCAAAGTCATCATTAGAGGCTTGTGTTTATTACAAATATAGTCATGATAAATTAATAATAATAGCATTGTATGTCGATGACATTCTTTTGATGTATACACAAAACTCTCAAATAGAAGTAAATAATATTAAAAAGGAATTAAATAATGAGTTTGAGATTGCAGATTTAGGGCCAGCAAAGCATGTTTTAGGCATGAGAATCTGTAAAAATAAAGATAAAATAACTCTAGACCAACAAAACTATATAGAAAAGGTCTTGCAGAAATTTCAGATGGAAAACTGCAAACCTGTATCAACACCAATGGAAACTGGTTTGAAACTAGAAAAATCTGATGGTGATAAAAATACTAATTTTGATTATAGAAGTTTAATAGGGTCACTGATGTATATTTCAGTAGGTTCACGACCAGACATAACACATGTAGTCAGCTATCTTAGTCAATTTAATAATTGTCACAGTGAAGCTCACTGGAAGGCAGCGAAAAGGGTGCTACGTTACCTCAAAGGCACAAAAGAAAAATGTTTAACTTTTCAAAAAGGCGGAATTAACATTACAGGATACGCAGACGCTGACTGGGGAAGAAGTGAAGCAGATCGAAGATCTTATACTGGTTATGTGTTTCAGGTTGGCAAATCTATTGTTTCCTGGGAAAGCAGAAAGCAGAGAACTGTAGCTCTGTCCAGCACGGAAGCCGAGTACATGTGTCTCTCTGACAGTTCCAAGGAAGCTTTGTTTCTTAAAAATTTTTTACAGGAAATATTGGGTATACTGTGTAAAGTTACAATTTTTAACGATAATCAGTCTGCTCAGAAATTGTGTAAAAATACGATATTCCATGCTAGAACTAAACACATAGATATACGCCACCATTTTATTAGGGAACATATATGTAACGGTTCTATTGATATTAAATATTTGTGTACTGAAGAAATGTTAGCCGACTTGCTAACTAAACCGCTTACAAAAGAAATACATAACAAATTTGTAATGAAACTGTTTTAGTGCTTAAGTAATACTTAAGTTTTGTTCTATTCTGTATTGCATTATTTAAGGGACAGTTATAGGATTGTATTAGTTTAAGGGACAGTGTTGAGTTAACCTATGTAAACGTAATAAAATCTATAATCTGTGGTATCTGTCATGTGACATTGACGGCTGCTTGTCATTAGAATGTATGCAACATCCGTTTCCGCTCTCTTGCTCTTGTGTGTCTGTAATGGCTGGTCGATCATTCACTGATATCGTATTATATCCCTGTGAATCTTATCAAAATCTTTTATTTAAGAGCCCTGACCCATCACCTAGCTTGTATAGAAAAATATACCTTTAATTAGTCCATAAAATTTATAGCAAATTTGTCTAAGAAACCATTTTTATAAACACAATATTTAATATAGCTGCCGAACAAATTTCCTACCCATTGCATACAAACTACTCAAGCGTGACGTCATAACTGAGTTTCCGTTAGTTTGGAGCGTTTTCGGGTGAGTCCAATTTTGTGCATTTCAAACTGTGATATCTCGGGCAGTTTTCATGCTAGCGAAATAATTCTTTTACCAATGTTTCTTTTTTTTTGAGAGGTAATTTATGTTACATAAAATAAAAAAATTGTCATCATGCCTATTGATGTAACTGTGTAGAGACGCGGTGATGCTGTTTTGTTTTAAATAAAACAAAACAATATCTATAGTAAGCACCAATTTGATAAAAAAGCCATTCACCATTTTTAGTGTAGAAAATGAAGCGATCTTTTGTATGGAGACCCCAACATTAAATCCTCAGTCGATGAAACTTTGCAGGGATGTAATAAAATACGAACCAAAACCTATGTACAAATATCCAAAAATAGAAAAAAATCGATTTCGATAATTAAAAAAATGATTTATTTATGATACTTTTTCTCCTACTGTAAAGTCTCGTCTACTGAGGATTTACTGTGGGGGTCCACTACCTTCCTTTCCTACACTTTTTATTATATGTTCGTCGATTGATCGGCAAAATGGTTTCTAGTCTAAATTTCTTCATCCGCCTTTATTTAGATCAGTCAAATAGGTATTGAAGAGAACTATCTATGTCTGCAGTTTCTTGCAACAAATACAGGCTGAAGAAATCTCCAGTAATAAAAAAGCTATAGGATTTTTCAACCATTAATCTTAATCGGGATATTTGACCCTTGTTCCCTTGGAATAAGGTTGAATCTTCCTTGTTGAAGTTGCACTGTTTTTCCTAAGTAATTGCTTCTCTGCTTAGACGGGGCATGTGGATTAACAAGACTTAGTCGGTCCGCAGTATTACGTTTGCGACCACAGTGAGGATCGAAAGATAAAACGTATTATTGCTCATTTTCCTATCCTTCTAATAAATAAAAAATATTAAATAACATCACAAACATTGCTCTGATTCCAAAGTAAGTTAAAGCACTTGTGTTATGGAAATCAAGGACAACGGTGGAACTAAAAACACCCAGACCTGAGGGCCTAGCCAAAGTAACATTGGCAAATCTTCGTTATCGCTTCGCTTTCGAAACATGTATGGGATTGACATAAGGTTTCGTTAACTATCGAATTTTAAAACGTCAAATCCATACATGTTTTGAAGCGAAGCGATAGCGAAAATTTGCAAGTGTTACTTTGGCTAGGGGGTCTGATCTTTTCTAGCCAATAATAGAAAAGATTATTTTCTAAATTGACCCAGCCGGGTCGGGGATTGAGTACCCGGAATCTAAGAGATGGCGACCTTGAAAACTGGCGTACAAACCACTCGACCACGGAGGTGGTCAAATAATATCGTCTAATCTAAATAATATTCTATGCCATGCACATTACATTTATTTCGTTATTTGCATTCAATAGCTCTTTAAAAACGACATACATTCATTCACTAGCTCTTTACAAACGACAACAACAAACAATTATGTTTGGTTTGAAATCGTTTCTGATGGGTGATGGATATTCCAAAGACTCGCACTAAGCTATCTCCCTTCTTCCATCGGGCATCTACCATCGGACGGTTGTCCGATGAAATATGTCCGATGGAAGAAGGTATAAATGGCGGAATCAGCTTGTGCAATTTCGCTGCTTGGCAGGATGTGAGTGAACTTAGCAGAACATTGTCCAGCAGATCAAAAATAAATGTGAGTTCTATTCGCATGCAGCTGAGTTCTACAGTTCCTGATAGTTTTTAAAAATAGTTCTGGCGTTTTTACCTGAAAAAGTCGATTGACAAAATGATCTGCTAACTTCCCGTAGCAGATCATTTTGCAGCAAATAAAAAAAAATGTGAGTTCTTCTCGTATGCGGCGGAGTTTTACAGTTCCTGATACTTTTTAGAAATAGTTCTGGCGTTTAACCTTAAAAGAGTCAATAAACAAAATGATCTGCCAACTTCCCGTAGCAGATCATTTTACAGCAGATCAAAAATAAATGTGAGTTATACTCGCATGTGGCTCAGTTCTACAGTTCCTGATAATTTTCGGGAATAGTTCTGAACTCCCGTTCGAGTGCCAGCAGATCACGTCCCAATGTTTAAAAAAACTGAAAAATATTTTTATACATAGTTTACACGATTCCTAGAAGCTAGAACTCTTTCGATGTTGATATATCCGTACAAGACCTATATAATAAGAAAGAACTTTATTCAAGTCCAAAACTCACGTTTGAGTGCCAGCAGACTTTTTTTTATCTTACTCTATGCAGCAAACCATGTCCGAACTTTTGAAAAAGAAAAAGAATTTTTCGTTGTTTAAACACTTTCTAGAAGCTAGAACTCTTTCGTTTTTCACCGTCACGTATAAGCACTACAATCTATAACACGATTAAGGTTTAGAACTCATGCTCGACTGCCAGCAGATCTTGTTAAAACGTTCTAAAAGAATGAAAATATTATTTTGCCATTTCAAAAGACTGTAAAAAAATTTTTAGTTTATAACATATCCGTATCATAATTACAATCCAGAACTTGAATCAAGTTCAGAACTAATTTTCTAGTGCCAGCAGAACTTGAACGAACGTTTGAAAAAAGGAAAGAAATATAAAAATATTTAGATTATACACAAAAGTATTTAAACAAAATTTCTTGAAGCCAGAACTCTTTTGTTTTTGACACATCAGCATCAAGTCTATATAAAAATAATCAAATCAAGTCCAGAACTCACTCATAGGTGCCAGCAGATCATGTCTGAATGTTCGAAAAACAGAAAAATTAATAAAATTATTTAAATATTTACTAAAGTAACTAAGTCAAATCTTAGATGCCAAAGCTCTTTTGTTTTTGACATATCAGAATCGAGTCTATATAAAAATACTCAAATCAAGTCCAGAACTCACTCATAGGTGCCAGCAGATCATGTCTGAATGTTCGAAAAAGAGAAAAAGATATAAAAATATTTAACTATTTACTAAAGTAACTTAGTCGAATCTTAGATGTCAGAACTCTTTTGTTTTTGACATATCAGCATTAAGTCTATATTAAAATACTCGAATCAAGTCCAGAACTCACTTAAAGGTGCTAGCAGATCATGTCTGAATGTTCGAAAAAGAGAAAAAGTTATAAAAATATTTAAATATTTACTAAAGTAACTAAGTCAAATTTGAGATGCCAGAACTCTTTTGTTTTTGACAAACCAGCATTAAGTCTATATTAAAATACTCGAATCAAGTCCAGAAACCACTCATAAGTGCCAGCAGATCATGTCTGAATGTTCGAAAAAGAGAAAAGTTATAAAAATATTTAAATATTTACTAAAGTAACTAAGTCAAATCTTAGATGCCAGAACTCTTTTGTTTTTGACATATCAGCAACGAGTCTATATTAAAATACTCAAATCAAGTCCAGAACTCACTCAAAGGTGCCAGCAGATCATGTCTGAATGTTCGAAAAAGAGAAAAAGTTATAAAAATATTTAAATATTTACTAAAGTGACTAAGTCGAATCTTAGATGCCAGAACTCTTTTGTTTTTGACATATCAGCATTAAGTCTATATTAAAATACTCAAATCAAGTCCAGAACTCACTTTAAGGTACCAGCAGATCATGTCTGAATGTACGAAAAAGAGAAAAAAGTATAAAAATAATTAAAAATTTACTAAAGTGACTAAGTCGAATCTTAGATGCCAGAACTCTTTTGTTTTTGACATATCAGCATCAAATCTATATTAAATTACTCGAATCAAGTCCAGAACTCACTTTAAGGTACCAGCAGATCATGTCTGAATGTACGAAAAACAGAAAAAATTATAAAAATATTTAAATATTTACTAACGTAACTTAGTCTAATCTTAGATGTCAGAACTCTTTTGTTTTAAACATATCAGCATTAAGTCTATATTAAAATAATCAAATCAAGTCCAGAACTCACTCATAGGTGCCAGCAGATCATGTCTGAATGTTCGAAAAAGAGAAAAAGTTATAAAAATATTTAAATATTTACTAAAGTAACTAAGTCAAATCTTAGATGCCAGAACTCTTTTGTTTTTGACATATCAGCATCAAGTCTATATTAAAATACTTAAATCAAGTCCAGAACTCACTCATAGGTGCCAGCAGATCATGTCTGAATGTTCGAAAAAGAGAAAAAGTTATAAAAATATTAAAATATTTACTAAAGTAACTAAGTCAAATCTTAGATGCCAGAACTCTTTTGTTTTTGACAAACCAGCATTGAGTCTATATTAAATTACTCGAATCAAGTCCAGAACTTACTTTAAAGTACCAGCAGATCATGTCTGAATGTACGAAAAAGAGAAAAAAGTATAAAAATAATTAAAAATTTACTTAAGTGACTAAGTCGAATCTTAGATGCCAGAACTCTTTTGCTTTTGACATACCAGCATTAAGTCTATATTAAAATACTCGAATCAAGTCCAGAACTCACTCACAGGTGCCAGCAGATCATGTCTGAATGTTCGAAAAAGATAAAAAATTATAAAAATATTTAAAAATTTACTAAAGTGACTAAGTCGAATCTTAGATGCCAGAACTCTTTTGTTTTTGACATATTAGCATTAAGTCTATATTAAAATACTCGAATCAATTCCAGAACTCACTCATAGGTGCCAGCAGATCATGTCTGAATGTTCGAAAAAGAAAAAAAGTTATAAAAATATTTAAATATTTACTAAAGTGACTAAGTCAAATCTTAGATGCCAGAACTCTTTTGTTTTTGACATATTAGCATCAAGTCTATAGTAAAATACTCAAACCAAGTCCAGAACTCACTTTAAGGTACTAGCAGATCATGTCTGAATGTACGAAAAAGAGAAAAAATTATAAAAATATTTAAAAATTTACTAAAGTGACTAAGTCGAATCTTAGATGCCAGAACTCTTTTGTTTTTGACAAACCAGCATTAAGTCTATATTAAATTACTCAAATCAAGTCCAGAACTCACTTTAAGGTATCAGCAGATCATGTCTGAATGTACGAAAAACAGAAAAAAATATAAAAATATTTAAATATTTACTAACGTAACTTAGTCTAATCTTAGATGTCAGAACTCTTTTGTTTTAAACATAACAGCATTAAGTCTATATTAAAATACTCAAATAAAGTCCAGAACTCACTCATAGGTGCCAGCAGATCATGTCTGAATGTTCGAAAAAGAGAAAAAGTTATAAAAATATTTAAATATTTACTAAAGTAACTAAGTCAAATCTTAGATGCCAGAACTCTTTTGTTTTTGACAAACCAGCATTAAATCTATATTAAAATACTCGAATCAAGTCCAGAACTCACTCATAGGTGCCAGCAGATCATGTCTGAATGTACGAAAAAGAGAAAAAATTATCAAAATATTTAAAAATTTACTAAAGTGACTAAGTCGAATCTTAGATGCCAGAACTCTTTTGTTTTTGACAATTTAGCATTGATTCTATATCAAATTACTCGAATCAAGTCCAGAACTCTCTTTAAAGTACCAGCAGATCATGTCTGAATGTACGAAAAAGAGAAAAAAGTATAAAAATATTTAAATATTTACTAAAGTGACTAAGTCGAATCTTAGATGCCAGAACTCTTTTGTTTTTGACAAACCAGCATTGAGTTTATATTAAATTACTCGAATCAAGTCCAGAACTTACTTTAAAGTACCAGCAGATCATGTCTGAATGTTCGAAAAAGAGAAAAAGTTATAAAAATATTTAAATATTTACTAAAGTAACTAAGTCAAATCTTAGATGCCAGAACTCTTTTGTTTTTGACAAACCAGCATTAAATCTATATTAAAATACTCGAATCAAGTCCAGAACTCACTCATAGGTGCCAGCAGATCATGTCTGAATGTACGGAAAAGAGAAAAAATTATCAAAATATTTAAAAATTTACTAAAGTGACTAAGTCGAATCTTAGATGCCAGAACTCTTTTGTTTTTGACAATTTAGCATTGATTCTATATCAAAATACTCGAATCAAGTCCAGAACTCACTAATAGGTGCCAGCAGATCATGTCTGAATGTTAGAAAAAGAGAAAAAGTTATAAAAATATTTAAATATTTACTAAAGTAACTAAGTCAAATCTTAGATGCCAGAACTATTTTGTTTTTGACATACCAGCATTAAGTCTATATTAAAATACTCGAATCAAGTCCAGAACTCACTCACAGGTGCCAGCAGATCATGTCTGAATGTTCGAAAAAGAGAAAAAGTTATAAAAATATTTAAATATTTACTAAAGTGACTAAGTCGAATCTTAGATGCCAGAACTCTTTTGTTTTTGACATATCAGCATTGAGTCTATATTAAATTACTCAAATCAAGTCCAGAACTTACTTTAAAGTACCAGCAGATCATGTCTGAATGTTCGAAAAAGAGAAAAAGTTATAAAAATATTTAAATATTTACTAAAGTGACTAAGTCGAATCTTAGATGCCAGAACTCTTTTGTTTTTGACATATTAGCATCAAGTCTATAGTAAAATACTCAAATCAAGTCCAGAACTCACTTTAAGGTACCAGCAGATCATGTCTGAATGTACGAAAAAGAGAAAAAATTATAAAAATATTTAAAAATTTACTAAAGTGACTAAGTCGAATCTTAGATGCAAGAACTCTTTTGTTTTTGACATATCAGCATCAAGTCTATATTAAATTTTATCGAATCAAGTCCAGAACTCACTTTAAGGTACCAGCAGATCATGTCTGAATGTACGAAAAGCAGAAAAAATTATAAAAATATTTAAATATTTACTAACGTAACTTAGTCTAATCTTAGATGTCAGAACTCTTTTGTTTTAAACATAACAGCATTAAGTCTATATTAAAATACTCAAATCAAGTCCAGAACTCACTCATTGGTGCCAGCAGATCATGTCTGAATGTTAGAAAAAGAGAAAAAGTTATAAAAATATTTAAATATTTACTAAAGTAACTAAGTCAAATCTTAGATACCAGAACTCTTTTGTTTTTCAAATACCAGCATTAAGTCTATATTAAAATACTCGAATCAAGTCCAGAACTCACTCATAGGTGCCAGCAGATCATGTCTGAATGTTCGAAAAAGAGAAAAAGTTATAAAAATATTTAAATATTTACTAAAGTAACTAAGTCAAATCTTAGATGCCAGAACTCTTTTGTTTTTGACAAACCAGCATTAAATCTATATTAAAATACTCAAATCAAGTCCAGAACTCACTCATAGGTGCCAGCAGATCATGTCTGAATGTACGAAAAAGAGAAAAAATTATAAAAATATTTAAATATTTACTAACGTAACTTAGTCTAATCTTAGATGTCAGAACTCTTTTGTTTTAAACATATCAGCATTAATTCTATATAAAAATACTCAAAACAAGTCCAGAACTCACTCATAGGTGCCAGCAGATCATGTCTGAATGTTCGAAAAAGAGAAAAAGGTTTAAAAATATTTAAATATTTACTAAAGTAACTAAGTCAAATCTTAGATGCCATAACTCTTTTGTTTTTGACAAACCAGCATTAAATCTATATTAAAATTTTCGAATCAAGTCCAGAACTCACTCATAGGTGCCAGCAGATCATGTCTGAATGTACGAAAAAGAGAAAAAATTATCAAAATATTTAAAAATTTACTAAAGTGACTAAGTCGAATCTTAGATGCCAGAACTCTTTTGTTTTTGACAATTTAGCATTGATTCTATATCAAATTACTCGAATCAAGTCCAGAAATTACTTTAAAGTACCAGCAGATCATGTCTGAATGTACGAAAAAGAGAAAAAAGTATAAAAATAATTAAAAATTTACTAAAGTGACTAAGTCGAATCTTAGATGCCAGAACTCTTTCGTTTTTGACATATTAGCATCAAGTGTATAGTAAAATACTCAAATCAAGTCCAGAACTCACTTTAAGGTACCAGCAGATCATGTCTGAATGTACGAAAAAGAGAAAAAATTATAAAAATATTAAAAAATTTACTAAAGTGACTAAGTCGAATCTTAGATGCCAGAACTCTTTTGTTTTTGACATATCAGCATCAAGTCTATATTAAATTGCTCGAATCAAGTCCAGAACTCACTTTAAAGTACCAGCAGATCATGTCTGAATGTACGAAAAACAGAAAAAATTATAAAAATATTTAAATATTTACTAACGTAACTTAGTCTAATCTTAGATGTCGGAACTCTTTTGTTTAAAACATAACAGCATTAAGTCTATATTAAAATACTCAAATCAAGTCCAGAACTCACTCATAGGTGCCAGCAGATCATGTCTGAATGTTCGAAAAAGAGAAAAAGTTATAAAAATATTTAAATATTTACTAAAGTAACTAATTCAAATCTTAGATGCCAGAACTCTTTTGTTTTTGACATATCAGCATCAAGTCTATATTAAAATACTGAAATCAAGTCCAGAACTCACTCATAGGTGCCAGCAGATCATGTCTGAATGTTCGAAAAAGAGAAAAAGTTATAAAAATATTTAAATATTTACTAAAGTAACTAAGTCAAATCTTAGATGCCAGAACTCTTTTGTTTTTGAAAAACCCAGCATTAAATCTATATTAAAATACTCGAATCAAGTCCAAAACTCACTCATAGGTGCCAGCAGATCATGTCTGAATGTACGAAAAAGAGAAAAAAATATAAAAATATTTAATAATTTACTAAAGTGACTAAGTCGAATCTTAGATGCCAGAACTCTTTTGTTTTTGACATATCAGCATTTAATCTATATTAAATTACTCAAATCAAGTCCAGAACTTACTTTAAAGTACCAGCAGATCATGTCTGAATGTTCGAAAAAGAGAAAAAGTTATAAAAATATTTAAATATTTACTAAAATGACTAAGTCGAATCTTAGATGCCAGAACTCTTTTGTTTTTGACATATTAGCATCAAGTCTATAGTAAAATACTCAAATCAAGTCCAGAACTCACTTTAAGGTACCAGCAGATCATGTCTGAATGTACGAAAAAGAGAAAAAATTATAAAAATATTTAAAAATTTACTAAAGTGACTAAGTCGAATCTTAGATGCAAGAACTCTTTTGTTTTTGACATATCAGCATCAAGTCTATATTAAATTTTATCGAATCAAGTCCAGAACTCACTTTAAGGTACCAGCAGATCATGTCTGAATGTACGAAAAGCAGAAAAAATTATAAAAATATTTAAATATTTACTAACGTAACTTAGTCTAATCTTAGATGTCAGAACTCTTTTGTTTAAAACATAACAGCATTAAGTCTATATTAAAATACTCAAATTAAGTCCAGTAGCCTTAGCACGAACAGCTATCGAGAAAAATAACGCGCGTAAAACTACTCGAATCCTACAATTTTGTATGGAAATTTGTACAGCGCCACTACGTCCGTAAACGGAACTAAGATTTGGAATCACGAAACATTTTGACATAAGGTATCGAGCAGCCTTAGAATCGAGATCGAATAGTAAAGTTACAACTTGTATGGAAATCGGTAGCACGAAACCACTTTTGACATACGGTATCGAGACACTCGCAAGCTGGCTATCGACAACTTACTCACTGACATTTTTTCAGTGAGAGACTTTTCGAGCTACTTTGTATTATTAATAATTAAGTTTTAAAAGCAATTTATGTAGTAACAAAAATTAAATTTGAGAACTATGAATTGTCCACTGAATTATCCACAGGCAATATTACTTAAATTGTTCTCATTAAACATAGAAATTTGTAAAATAAAAATCTCGTCATTTTACGCTATCCACGGTGTCCCCCACATCCACCATACCTACATATATTTTAGCAATATTTTTGAGAGCTTACCTACAAAACTCAAATAAAACTAGAGGATACGGTGTTATACGTATAATATTTGTTTTCATCCACAACATCACACAGTTTGCATACAATTAATTAATTATGTTTCATTTAGGTATTAAAAAATAAGATTAAAACTATGACGAAAACACTAACTAAATATAACAATGCAAACTTAATAAAGTCTTTAATTTGTCGAATCTTCAAACACTATAGGCACTAATCCCGATGAAATTCACATTTTATAGAACGTTCAAAGGTTTTATTGTTTATGTGTAAACAATTTCTTATTCATCGACGATAATCCATTGTTTTTCTTCAAGTTCATAAAAAATCTTCAGTTAGAACAATTTGATGAAATCATGACAAATTGTAGTTTACTGGTTATAATATTATTTCCTCGCGATTGTATTTTTTGTTAGCTAGCCGGCAGAAATAAATCATTTTAGACAAAAACAAAATAAAGAAATGGCTTGGCTTTACAGCTTTCTATTTTAGGTTATATTTTTCATTAAATCACAGGATGAGAAAGAAAGAGAGAAAAAATAGAGACACTCTTCTTTTTCAAACCAATCACGGGCAAGGTGCAATGACCGTTCAAAACCATGGGCAAAATCTTGCACATTTTAAAAATTATTATAATATTTGCAAATTAATTAACGTTTTTAAATGAATTAAATATTGTTAACAGATTTATTATTAAAAATAAGAATAATAAATGTAAAATTATGATGATAAACAACTTGATTGAATTTTAATTTACATATTTTTGATTTACATAGATATGTATCATGGTTTTGGAACGTACCTGGCTTCAATTGGATTGATAATTGGATTGTGTCACGGTAGCTTTATTTATCACTACTATCGAGTTGACGTTAGCCAGCTCTGTGAAATTCGTGCTGCCGATTTTGCTAGCTTTCGTATCGAGTACGTTATCGAGTAGTATTTTTTTACGCGCGTAAGATTTCTCGATAGCTGTTCGTGCTAAGGGTACAGAACTCACTCATAGGTGCCAGCAGATCATGTCTGAATGTTAGAAAAAGAGAAAAAGTTATAAAAATATTTAAATATTTACTAAAGTAACTAAGTCAAATCTTAGATGCCAGAACTCTTTTGTTTTTGACATATCAGCATCAAGTTTATATTAAAATACTTAAATCAAGTCCAGAACTCACTCATAGGTGCCAGCAGATCATGTCTGAATGTTCGAAAAAGAGAAAAAGTTATAAAAATATTTAAATATTTACTAAAGTAACTAAGTCAAATCTTAGATGCCAGAACTCTTTTGTTTTTGAAAAACCAGCATTAAATCTATATTAAAATACTCGAATCAAGTCCAAAACTCACTCATAGGTGCCAGCAGATCATGTCTGAATGTACGAAAAAGAGAAAAAAATATAAAAATATTTAAAAATTTACTAAAGTGACTAAGTCGAATCTTAGATGCCAGAACTCTTTTGTTTTTGACATATCAGCATTGAGTCTATATTAAATTACTCAAATCAAGTCCAGAACTTACTTTAAAGTACCAGCAGATCATGTCTGAATGTACGAAAAAGAGAAAAAAGTATAAAAATAATTAAAAAATTTACTAAAGTGACTAAGTCGAATCTAAGATGCCAGAACTCTTTTGTTTTTGACATATTAGCATCAAGTCTATAATAAAATACTCAAATCAAGTCCAGAACTCACTTTAAGGTACCAGCAGATCATGTCTGAATGTACGAAAAAGAGAAAAAATTATAAAAATATTTAAAAATTTACTAAAGTGACTAAGTCGAATCTTAGATGCCAGAACTCTTTTGTTTTTGACATATCAGCATCAAGTCCATATAATAATCCTTGAATCAAGTCCAGAACTTACTTAAAAGTGCCAGCAGAGCATGTCTGAATGTTTGAAAAAGGGAAAAAGTTATATATTTTTTTAATATTTACTTATGTAATTTATTCAAATCTTAGAAGTCAGAACTCTTTTGTTTTTGACATTTCAGCATCAAGTCCATATAATAATTTTTGAATCAAGTCCAGAACTCACTTAAAGGTGCTAGCAGATCATGTCTGAATGTTCGAAAAAGAGAAAAAGTTATAAAAATATTTAAATATTTACTAACGTAAATTAGTCTAATCTTAGATGTCAGAACTCTTTTGTTTTAAACATATCAGCATTAAGTCTATATATTTAAAAACTCAAATCAAGTCCAGAACTCACTCATAGGTACCAGCAGATCATGTCTGAATGTACGAAAAGCAGAAAAAATTATAAAAATATTTAATTATTTACTAACGTAACTTAGTCTAATCTTAGATGTCAGAACTCTTTTGTTTAAAACATAACAGCATTAAGTCTATATTAAAATACTCAAATTAAGTCCAGAACTCACTCATAGGTGCCAGCAGATCATGTCTGAATGTTAGAAAAAGAGAAAAAGTTATAAAAATATTTAAATATTTACTAAAGTAACTAAGTCAAATCTTAGATGCCAGAACTCTTTTGTTTTTGACATATCAGCATCAAGTTTATATTAAAATACTTAAATCAAGTCCAGAACTCACTCATAGGTGCCAGCAGATCATGTCTGAATGTTCGAAAAAGAGAAAAAGTTATAAAAATATTTAAATATTTACTAAAGTAACTAAGTCAAATCTTAGATGCCAGAACTCTTTTGTTTTTGAAAAACCAGCATTAAATCTATATTAAAATACTCGAATCAAGTCCAAAACTCACTCATAGGTGCCAGCAGATCATGTCTGAATGTACGAAAAAGAGAAAAAAATATAAAAATATTTAAAAATTTACTAAAGTGACTAAGTCGAATCTTAGATGCCAGAACTCTTTTGTTTTTGACATATCAGCATTGAGTCTATATTAAATTACTCAAATCAAGTCCAGAACTTACTTTAAAGTACCAGCAGATCATGTCTGAATGTACGAAAAAGAGAAAAAAGTATAAAAATAATTAAAAAATTTACTAAAGTGACTAAGTCGAATCTAAGATGCCAGAACTCTTTTGTTTTTGACATATTAGCATCAAGTCTATAATAAAATACTCAAATCAAGTCCAGAACTCACTTTAAGGTACCAGCAGATCATGTCTGAATGTACGAAAAAGAGAAAAAATTATAAAAATATTTAAAAATTTACTAAAGTGACTAAGTCGAATCTTAGATGCCAGAACTCTTTTGTTTTTGACATATCAGCATCAAGTCCATATAATAATCCTTGAATCAAGTCCAGAACTTACTTAAAAGTGCCAGCAGAGCATGTCTGAATGTTTGAAAAAGGGAAAAAGTTATATATTTTTTTAATATTTACTTATGTAATTTATTCAAATCTTAGAAGTCAGAACTCTTTTGTTTTTGACATTTCAGCATCAAGTCCATATAATCATTTTTGAATCAAGTCCAGAACTCACTTAAAGGTGCTAGCAGATCATGTCTGAATGTTCGAAAAAGAGAAAAAGTTATAAAAATATTTAAATATTTACTAACGTAAATTAGTCTAATCTTAGATGTCAGAACTCTTTTGTTTTAAACATATCAGCATTAAGTCTATATATTTAAAAACTCAAATCAAGTCCAGAACTCACTCATAGGTGCCAGCAGATCATGTCTGAATGTTCGAAAAAGAGAAAAAGTTATAAAAATATTTAAATATTTACTAAAGTAACTAAGTCAAATCTTAGATGCCAGAACTCTTTTGTTTTTGACAAACCAGCATTAAATCTATATTAAAATACTCGAATCAAGTCCAGAACTCACTCATAGGTGCCAGCAGATCATGTCTGAATGTACGAAAAAGAGAAAAAATTATCAAAATATTTAAAAAGTTACTCAAGTGACTAAGTCGAATCTTCGATGCCAGAACTCTTTTGTTTTTGACAAACCAGTATTGAGTCTATATCAAATTACTCGAATCAAGTCCAGAACTTACTTTAAAGTACCAGCAGATCATGTCTGAATGTACGAAAAAGAGAAAAAAGTATAAAAATAATTAAAAAATGTACTAAAGTGACTAAGTCGAATCTTAGATGCCAGAACTCTTTTGTTTTTGACATATTAGCATCAAGTCTATAGTAAAATTCTCAAATCAAGTCCAGAACTCACTCATAGGTGCCAGCAGATCATGTCTGAATGTTCGAAAAAGAGAAAAAGTTATAAAAATATTTAAATATTTACTAAAGTAACTAAGTCAAATCTTAGATGCCAGAACTCTTTTGTTTTTGACAAACCAGCATTAAATCTATATTAAAATACTCGAATCAAGTCCAGAACTCACTCATAGGTGCCAGCAGATCATGTCTGAATGTACGAAAAAGAGAAAAAATTATAAAAATATTTAAATTTTTACTAACGTAACTTAGTCTAATCTTAGATGTCAGAACTCTTTTGTTTTAAACATATCAGCATAAAGTCTATATTAAAAAACTCAAATCAAGTCCAGAACTCACTCATAGGTGCCAGCAGATCATGTCTGAATGTACGAAAAAGAGAAAAAATTATAAAAATATTTAAATTTTTACTAACGTAACTTAGTCTAATCTTAGATGTCAGAACTCTTTTGTTTTAAACATATCAGCATTAAGTCTATATTAAAAAACTCAAATCAAGTCCAGAACTCACTCATAGGTGCCAGCAGATCATGTCTGAATGTTCGACAAAGAGAAAAAGTTATAAAAATATTTAAATATTTACTAAAGTAACTAAGTCAAATCTTTGATGCCAGACCTCTTTTGTTTTTGACAAACCAGCATTAAATCTATATTAAAATACTCGAATCAAGTCCAGAACTCACTCATAGGTGCCAGCAGATCATGTCTGAATGTACGAAAAAGAGAAAAAATTATCAAAATATTTAAAAAGTTACTCAAGTGACTAAGTCGAATCTTCGATGCCAGAACTCTTTTGTTTTTGACAAACCAGTATTGAGTCTATATCAAATTACTCGAATCAAGTCCAGAACTTACTTTAAAGTACCAGCAGATCATGTCTGAATGTACGAAAAAGAGAAAAAAGTATAAAAATAATTAAAAAATGTACTAAAGTGACTAAGTCGAATCTTAGATGCCAGAACTCTTTTGTTTTTGACATATTAGCATCAAGTCTATAGTAAAATACTCAAATCAAGTCCAGAACTCACTCATAGGTGCCAGCAGATCATGTCTGAATGTTCGAAAAAGAGAAAAAGTTATAAAAATATTTAAATATTTACTAAAGTAACTAAGTCAAATCTTAGATGCCAGAACTCTTTTGTTTTTGACAAACCAGCATTAAATCTATATTAAAATACTCAAATCAAGTCCAGAACTCACTCATAGGTGCCAGCAGATCATGTCTGAATGTACGAAAAAGAGAAAAAATTATAAAAATATTTAAATTTTTACTAACGTAACTTAGTCTAATCTTAGATGTCAGAACTCTTTTGTTTTAAACATATCAGCATAAAGTCTATATTAAAAAACTCAAATCAAGTCCAGAACTCACTCATAGGTGCCAGCAGATCATGTCTGAATGTTCGACAAAGAGAAAAAGTTATAAAAATTTTTAAATATTTACTAAAGTAACTAAGTCAAATCTTAGATGCCAGAACTCTTTTGTTTTTGACAAACCAGCATTAAATCTATATTAAAATACTCGAATCAAGTCCAGAACTCACTCATAGGTGCCAGCAGATCATGTCTGAAAGTACGAAAAAGAGAAAAAAATATAAAAATATTTAAATATTTACTAACGTAACTTAGTCTAATCTTAGATGTCAGAACTCTTTTGTTTTTAACATATCAGCATTAAGTCTATATTAAAATACTCAAATCAAGTCCAGAACTCACTCATAGGTGCCAGCAGATCATGTCTGAATGTTCGAAAAAGAGAAAAAGTTATAAAAATATTTAAATATTTACTAAAGTAACTAAGTCAAATCTTAGATGCCAGAACTCTTTTGTTTTTGACAAACCAGCATTAAATCTATTTTAAAATACTCGAATCAAGTCCAGAACTCACTCATAGGTGCCAGCAGATCATGTCTGAATGTACGAAAAAGAGAAAAAATTATCAAAATATTTAAAAAGTTACTAAAGTGACTAAGTCGAATCTTAGATGCCAGAACTCTTTTGTTTTTGACAAACCAGTATTGAGTCTATATCGAATTACTCGAATCAAGTCCAGAACTTACTTTAAAGTACCAGCAGATCATGTCTGAATGTACGAAAAAGAGAAAAAAGTATAAAAATAAATAAAAATTTACTAAAGTGACTAAGTCGAACCTTAGATGCCAGAACTCTTTTGTTTTTGACATATTAGCGTCAAGTCTATAGTAAAATACTTAAATCAAGTCCAGAACTCACTTTAAGGTACCAGCAGATCATGTCTGAATGTACGAAAAAGAGAAAAAATTATAAAAATATTTAAAAATTTACTAAAGTGACTAAGTCGAATCTTAGATGCCAGAACTCTTTTGTTTTTGACATATCAGCATCAAGTCTATATAATAATCCTTGAATCAAAATATTTAAATATTTACTAACGTAACTTAGTCTAATCTTAGATGTCAGAACTCTTTTGTTTTAAACATATCAGCATTAAGTCTATATTAAAATACTCAAATTAAGTCCAGAACTCACTCATAGGTGCCAGCAGATCATGTCTGAATGTTAGAAAAAGAGAAAAAGTTATAAAAATATTTAAATATTTACTAAAGTAACTAAGTCAAATCTTAAATACCAGAACTCTTTTGTTTTTCAAAAACCAGCATTAAGTTTATATTAAAATACTCGAATCAAGTCCAGAACTCACTCATAGGTGCCAGCAGATCATGTCTGAATGTTCGAAAAAGAGAAAAAGTTATAAAAATATTTAAATATTTACTAAAGTAACTAAGTCAAATCTTAGATGCCAGAACTCTTTTGTTTTTGACAAACCAGCATTAAATCTATATTAAAATACTCGAATCAAGTCCAGAACTCACTCATAGGTGCCAGCAGATCATGTCTGAAAGTACGAAAAAGAGAAAAAAATATAAAAATATTTAAATATTTACTAACGTAACTTCGTCTAATCTTAGATGTCAGATCTCTTTTGTTTTTAACATATCAGCATTAAGTCTATAATTAAATACTCAAATCAAGTCCAGAACTCACTCATAGGTGCCAGCAGATCATGTCTGAATGTTCGAAAAAGAGAAAAAGTTATAAAAATATTTAAATATTTACTAAAGTATCTAAGTCAAATCTTAGATGCCAGAACTCTTTTGTTTTTGACAAACCAGCATTAAATCTATTTTAAAATACTCGAATCAAGTCCAGAACTCACTCATAGGTGCCAGCAGATCATGTCTGAATGTACGAAAAAGAGAAAAAATTATCAAAATATTTAAAAAGTTACTAAAGTGACTAAGTCGAATCTTAGATGCCAGAACTCTTTTGTTTTTGACAAATTAGTATTGAGTCTATATCAAATTACTCGAATCAAGTCCAGAACTTACTTTAAAGTACCAGCAGATCATGTCTGAATGTACGAAAAAGAGAAAAAAGTATAAAAATAATTAAAAAAATTACTAAAGTGACTAAGTCGAATCTTAGATGCCAGAACTCTTTTGTTTTTGACATATTAGCGTCAAGTCTATAGTAAAATACTTAAATCAAGTCCAGAACTCACTTTAAGGTACCAGCAGATCATGTCTGAATGTACGAAAAAGAGAAAAAAGTATAAAAATAATTAAAAAAATTACTAAAGTGACTAAGTCGAATCTTAGATGCCAGAACTCTTTTGTTTTTGACATATTAGCGTCAAGTCTATAGTAAAATACTTAAATCAAGTCCAGAACTCACTCATAGGTGCCAGCAGATCATGTCTGAATGTTCGAAAAAGTGAAAAAGTTATAAAAATATTTAAATATTTACTAAAGTAACTAAGTCAAATCTTAGATGCCAGAACTCTTTTGTATTTAACAAATCAGCATTAAGTCTATATTAAAATACTTGAATGAAGTCCAGAACTCACTTAATGGTGCCAGCAGATCATGTCTGAATGTTCGAAAAAAGAGAAAAAGTTGTATTTTTTTTAAAATATTTACTTAAGTAATTTAGTCAAATCCTAGAAGCCAGAACTCTATCGTTTTTGACATACTAACATCATGTCTATAATAAAAGTTTTGATTTAAGACCAGAACTTACTTAAAGGTGCCAGCAGAGCATGTCTGAATGTTTGAAAAAGAGAAAAAGTTATAAAAATATTTAAATATTTACTACAGTAATTGGGTCAAATCTTAGATGCCAAAACTCTTTTCTTTTTGACATGTCAGCATCAAGTCCATATAATAATCCTTGAATCAAGTCCAGAACTTACTTAAAGGTGCCAGCAGAGCATGTCTGAATGTTTGAAAAAGAGAAAAAGTTATATATTTTTTTAATATTTACTTATGTAATTTATTCAAATCTTAGAAGTCAGAACTCTTTTGTTTTTGACATGTCAGCATCAAGTCCATATAATAATTCTTGAATCAAGTCCAGAACTCACTTAAAGGTGCTAGCAGATCATGTCTGAATGTTCGAAAAAGAGAAAAAAAACATAAAAATATTAAAATATTTAATTAACTAATTTATACAAATCCAAGAAGCCAGAACTCTTTTGTTTTTGTCATATTAGCATCAAGTCTATATTTTTATACTTGGTAAAAGTTCAGAACTCACTTAAAGGTGCCAGCAGAGCATATCTGAATGTTTGAAAAAAATAAAAAGTTATAAAAATATTTAAATATTTACTAAAGTAATTTAGTCAAATCCTAGAATTTAGAACTCTTTTGTTTTTGATATATCCGCATCAATTTTATATGATAAAACTTTATTCAAGTCCAGAACTCACCTAAAGGTGCCAGCAGATCATGTCTGAATGTTAAAATAAGAGAAAAAGTTATAAAAATATTAAAATATTTAATAAAGTAATTTATTCTTATCCGAGAAGCCATAACTCTTTTGTTTTTGACATATTAGCTTCAAGTCTATATTAAAATAATTGATTTAAGTCCAGAACTCACTCAAGGCTGCCAGCAGAGCATGTCTGAATGTTTGAAAAAGAGATAAATTTATATATTTTTTTAATATTTACCTAAGTAATTTAGTCAGATCTTAGAAGTCAGAACTCTTTTGTTTTTGATATACCCGCATCAAGTTTATATGATAGTACTTGATTCAAGTCCAGAACTCACTTAAAGGTGCCAGCAGATCATGTCTGAATGTTCGAATAAGAGAAAAAGTTATAAAAATATTTAATAAGGTAATTTATTCAAATCCAAGAAGCCAGAACTCTTTTGTTTTTGACATATCAGCATCATGTTTATATTAAAATACTTGATTTAAGTCCAGAACTCACTTAAAGGTGCCAGCAGTGCATGTCTGAATGTTTGAAAAAGAGAAAAAGTTATAAAAATATTTAAATATTTAATAAAGTAATTTAGTCAAATCCTAGAAGCCAGAACTTAAGGTAAGTATATATTTTTTTAACTTATAATTTGAACATGTATTTTTCACATACCATAATATCAGAAAAATGTAATAAACTATTTAATTATTTTTTACGGGGAAAATCAACAAAAAAGTTTATCTTATTAAATGAAATTATTCGTGAACCAAAAGACATCAACGCGTGATATCTTTTGAATCAAAGTAAATATTTTGATCCAAAAGATATCGCGCGTTAATATCTTTTGTATGAAAATAGAAGAGTGTTATACGAGCGTCCAAAGGAAACAATTCCCATACAAGATATTTAGACAAGGCTATAGTTCGAGGATGGAATTGATGACTTTTACCCGAGTCAAACACTCTACTCTTCATTACGAATATAAGGAAAGTAAAAAAGTCTTGGTTTTTCTAAAATGTTTATTAATATAAACATGTACTTAGTAACTACATTGGTAGACCTTATAATTATTTATTTTACTAACTTACCTACCTTGCCTATTTAAGTTTAATTGAAAATTAGAACATTTTGTGAAATAGGCATGATGACTATTTTTTTATTTTATGACATTAATTACCTCTCAAAAAAAAGAAACATTGGTAAAATAATTATTTCACTAGCATGAAAACTGCGCGAGATATCACAGTTTGAAATGCACAAAATTGGACTCACCCGAAAACGCTCCATTCTAACGGCTACTCAATTATGACGTCACGCTTGAGTAGTTTGTATGCAACGCGTAGGAAATTTGTTCGTTAGCTATATTAAATATTGTGTTTATCAAAATAGTTTCTTAGACATATTTGCTATAAATTTTATGGACTAATTAAAGGTACTTTTTTAAAAATTCGTACTTTAAAAAAAATAAAAATACAACTATTGTTAATTAATTGTCAATAGACGGCGCTGTATTAAGTGGTGGAAAATCTTTATGGCGATATTAAGATTTGAGTTTTTACGACCTTCCGAAAAAATAATAAATTAATTTCTCCGAATTTAGAAATCTATAAAGTAAAAAAAAAATGTGTAAACTTTCTTACTTAGAGATCTGGCAAGTAATTTCTTCATAATCCTGAAAGTTTTTAATTATTTAGCTTACCTACATACAATTGTTTACGAATTTCAGGCAAAATTTCTTTGTTTATGAACCGATTTAGATGTTCTTTTTTTGTTTGAAAGGGTATAAGTACTTCGAGAGTAGTCATATTGTAATTTCATTGTTATTGAACCTTGGACTTCGAAAATACACAAATCTTCAAAGTCAAATAGAATATGTAAAGTGACTTTGGTCTTGTACTAGCAACAGTTTAAAGGCATGAAATACACCCTATTTTATTTTAGATGACCGTGCCGAAAAATATTTATTTCTCTGGATTTAGATCTACTACAGCTATTAAAAAATACTGTTCAAATGCTAATAATATTACCTATTAAGCAAAAAAGCTTTTTTTTTGTCAGTTGTTCGAGTAAAAAATTAATTTGTGTAAACGTTTAACTCAAATAGGTCATAAAAAATACTAAAGACGAATTTTATACGAATTTTTTGTTTCTTCTTAGTTTTTCTTACGTATGTCAAAAACTACGACATTAATGTTGATTTCTTTTGCATTATTCTAATACACAGGGATATTATCTACAAAACGACTACAAAATGTATTGCTCTGTGTTAAATATTTCGAGAGTTATTATTGTTTGAATATATGACCCTTACAAGCATTTAAAACTCATAAAAACTGCACTTTATCATTTAATGACATTTGTATTCAGATAAAATTATCAACCTTATTAAAAAAAATGTTCAAAATGTTTAATTCATTTTCGAAAATAAACATATTTTAGTTACGTAAATTACCACAACAATAACTCTCAAAATATGCAACACAGAGGAATGAAATTTATGTCGTTTTGTAGAAAACATCCCTGTGTATTAGAATAATGTAAAAGAAATTAACATTAATGTTCTAGTTTTTGACATATGTAAGAACAAGAAAAAAAAACAAATTTCGTAAAAAAACCTCTTCAGTATTTTTTATGAACTTTTTAAACGTTTACACAAATTATTTTTTACTTGATTACTTAACAAAAAATGATATTTGACTAAATAGGTGATATTATTAGCATTTGAACAGTATTTTGTTATAGCTGTAGAAAATCATATATCCACAGAAATGAATATTTTTCGGCAGAGTCATCTAAAATAAAATAAAGTGTATGTCACGCCTTTAAACAGTCAATAATACAAGACCAAAGTGACTGTACATATCCCATTAGACTTTATATCTTAGTGTATCTTAGATGTCCAAAGTCCAATTCCAATGATATTAAAATATGACCACTTTCGAAGTACTTATTACCCTTTAAAAAAAGTAAAAGTAATCATCTAATTCGGTTCAAAAACAATTGCTTGAAATTCGTAAAAATTGTGCGATGGTAAGCTAAATAATTGAAAAAAATCAGGATTATGAAAAAGCCTAAATATCCTAAAGCTTTTCATAAAGGCCTATGTAGACTATACTTACAAAACTACTGAATATAGAAAGCAAAATGATAGCAAATAAAAAAAAAATTAGAAATCAAAACAAGGTTTAGTTATTAATTTAAATTTTGAGTAAGAAGTGCCATACATATTGAAAATATTAATCAGAAAAATAATATATATAAATATACGACGCTAAGGGCGTCGTACAAGCAGACAGAAGCAGACCCATTCCCACTGGCATAATTATGTGCAGTTTCATACACTACTTTATCTACACTCATACAATTTGGATTGAACCCACTAAATAAAAGATCAACTTTACAAAAAGAGAGAGCGACTTTTAAATCAAGTATTATATTACAGACTTAATGCTGATATGTCAAAAACAAAAGAGTTCTGGCTTCCAGGATTTGACTAAATTACTTTATTAAATATTTTAATATTTTTATAACGTTTTCTCTTATTCGAACATTCAGACATGATCTGCTGGCACCTTTAAGTGAGTTCTGGACTTGATTTGAGTATTTTAATATAAACATAATGCTGATATGTCAAAAATAAAAGAGTTCTGGCTTCTTGGATTTAAATAAATTACCTTATTAAATAATTTTATAATTTTTTCTCTTTTTCGTACATTCAGACATGATCTGCTGGTACCTTAAAGTGAGTTCTGGACTTGATTCGAGTAATTTAATATAGACTCAATGCTGGTATGTCAAAAACAAAAGAATTCTGGCATCTAAGATTCGACTTAGTCACTTTAGTAAATTTTTAAATATTTTTATAATTTTTTCTTTTTTTCGTACATTCAGACATGATCTGCTGGCACCTATGAGTGAGTTCTGGACTTGATTCGAGTATTTTAATATAGATTTAATGCTGGTTTGTCAAAAACAAAAGAGTTCTGGCATCTAAGATTTGACTTAGTTACTTTAGTAAATATTTAAATATTTTTATAACTTTTTCTCTTTTTCGAACATTCAGACATGATCTGCTGGCACCTATGAGTGAGTTCTGGACTTGATTTAAGTATTTTAATATAGAGTTGATGCTGTTATGTCAAAAACAAAAGAGTTCTGGCATCTAAGATTTGACTTAGTTACTTTAGTAAATATTTAAATATTTTTATAACTTTTTCACTTTTTCGAACATTCAGACATGATCTGCTGGCACCTATGAGTGAGTTCTGGAATTGATTTGAGTATTTTAATATAGACTTAATGCTGATATGTTTGAAACAAAAGAGTTCTGACATCTAAGATTAGACAAAGTTACGTTAGTAAATATTTAAATATTTTTATAATTTTTTCTGTTTTTCGTACATTCAGACATGATCTGCTGGCACCTATGAGTGAGTTCTGGACTTAATTCGAGTATTTTAATATAGATTTAATGCTGGTTTGTCAAAAACAAAAGAGTTCTGGCATCTAAGATTTGACTTAGTTACTTTAGTAAATATTTAAATATTTTTATAACTTTTTCTCTTTTTCGAACATTCAGACATGATCTGCTGGCACCTATGAGTGAGTTCTGGACTTGATTCGAGTATTTTAATTTAGACTCAATGCCGATATGTCAAAAATAAAAGAGTTCTGGCATCTAAGATTTGACTTAGTCACTTTAGTAAATTTTTAAATATTTTTATAATTTTTTCTCTTTTTCGAACTTTCAGACATGATCTGCTGACAGCTTTAAGTGAGTTCTGGACTTGATTCGAAAATTTTAATATAGACTTGATGCTGATATGTCAAAAACAAAAGAGTTCCTGCATCTAAGATTCGACTTAGTCACTTTAGTAAATTTTTAATTATTTTTATACTTTTTTCTCTTTTTCGTACATTCAGACATGATCTGCTGGTACCTTAAAGTGAGTTCTGGACTTGATTCGAAAAATTTAATATAGACTTGATGCTGATATGTCAAAAACAAAAAAGTTCTGGCATCTAAGATTCGACTTAGTTACTTTAGTAAATTTTTAAATATTTTTATAACTTTTTCTCTTTTTCGAACATTCAGACATGATCTGCTGGCACCTATGAGTGAGTTCTGGACTTGATTTGAGTATTTTAATATAGACTTTATGCTGATATGTCAAAAACAAAAGAGTTCTGGCATCTAAGATTCGACTTAGTCACTTTAGTAAATATTTAAATATTTTTATAACTTTTTCTCTTTTTCGAACATTCAGACATGATCTGCTGGCACCTATGAGTGAGTTCTAGACTTGATTCGAGTATTTTAATTTAGACTCAATGCTAATATGTCAAAAACAAAAGAGTTCTGGCATCTAAGATTTGACTTAGTCACTTTAGTAAATTTTTAAATATTTTTATAATTTTTTCTCTTTTTCGAACTTTCAGACATGATCTGCTGACAGCTTTAAGTGAGTTCTGGACTTGATTCGAAAATTTTAATATAGACTTGATGCTGATATGTCAAAAACAAAAGAGTTCTGGCATCTAAGATTCGACTTAGTCACTTTAGTAAATTTTTAATTATTTTTATACTTTTTTCTCTTTTTCGTACATTCAGACATGATCTGCTGGTACCTTAAAGTGAGTTCTGGACTTGATTCGAGTAATTTAATATAGACTTGATGCTGATATGTCAAAAACAAAAGAGTTCTGGCATCTAAGATTCGACTTAGTCACTTTAGTAAATTTTTAAATATTTTTATAACTTTTTCTCTTTTTCGAACATTCAGACATGATCTGCTGGCACCTATGAGTGAGTTCTGGACTTGATTTAAGTATTTTAATATAGACTTGATGCTGATATGTCAAAAACAAAAGAGTTCTGGCATCTAAGATTTGACTTAGTTACTTTAGTAAATATTTAAATATTTTTATAACTTTTTCTCTTTTTCGAACATTCAGACATGATCTGCTGGCACCTATGAGTGAGTTCTGGACTTGATTTGATTATTTTAATATAGACTTAATGCTGATATGTTTAAAACAAAAGAGTTCTGACATCTAAGATTAGACTAAGTTACGTTAGTAAATATTTAAATATTTTTATATTTTTTTCTGTTTTTCGTACATTCAGACATGATCTGCTGGTACCTTAAAGTGAGTTCTGGACTTGATTCGAGTAATTTAATATAGATTTGATGCTGATATGTCAAAAACAAAAGAGTTCTGGCATCTAAGATTCGACTTAGTCACTTTAGTAAATTTTTAAATATTTTTATAATTTTTTCTCTTTTTCGTACATTCAGACATGATCTGCTGGTACCTTAAAGTGAGTTCTGGACTTGATTTGAGTATTTTACTATAGACTTGATGCTAATATGTCAAAAACAAAAGAGTTCTGGCATCTAAGATTCGACTTAGTCACTTTAGTAAATATTTAAATATTTTTATAATTTTTTCTCTTTTTCGTACATTCAGACATGATCTGCTGGTACCTCAAAGTGAGTTCTGGACTTGATTCGAAAATTTTAATATAGACTTGATGCTGATATGTCAAAAACAAAAGAGTTCTGGCATCTAAGATTCGACTTAGTCACTTTAGTAAATTTTTAATTATTTTTATACTTTTTTCTCTTTTTCGTACATTCAGACATGATCTGCTGGTACCTTAAAGTGAGTTCTGGACTTGATTTGAGTATTTTAATATAGATTTAATGCTGATATGTCAAAAACAAAAGAGTTCTGGCATCTAAGATTTGACTTAGTTACTTTAGTAAATATTTAAATATTTTTATAACTTTTTCTCTTTTTCGAACATTCAGACATGATCTGCTGGCACCTATGAGTGAGTTCTGGACTTGATTTGATTATTTTAATATAGACTTAATGCTGATATGTTTAAAACAAAAGAGTTCTGACATCTAAGATTAGACTAAGTTACGTTAGTAAATATTTAAATATTTTTATAATTTTTTCTGTTTTTCGTACATTCAGACATGATCTGCTGGTACCTTAAAGTGAGTTCTGGACTTGATTCGAGTAATTTAATATAGATTTGATGCTGATATGTCAAAAACAAAAGAGTTCTGGCATCTAAGATTCGACTTAGTCACTTTAGTAAATTTTTAAATATTTTTATAATTTTTTCTCTTTTTCGTACATTCAGACATGATCTGCTGGTACCTTAAAGTGAGTTCTGGACTTGATTTGAGTATTTTACTATAGACTTGATGCTAATATGTCAAAAACAAAAGAGTTCTGGCATCTAAGATTCGACTTAGTCACTTTAGTAAATATTTAAATATTTTTATAATTTTTTCTCTTTTTCGTACATTCAGACATGATCTGCTGGTACCTCAAAGTGAGTTCTGGACTTGATTTGATAATTTTACTATAGACTTGATGCTGATATGTCAAAAACAAAAGAGTTCTGGCATCTAAGATTCGACTTAGTCACTTTAGTAAATATTTAAATATTTTTATAATTTTTTCTTTTTTTCGAACTTTCAGACATGATCTGCTGACAGCTTTAAGTGAGTTCTGGACTTGATTCGAAAATTTTAATATAGACTTGATGCTGATATGTCAAAAACAAAAGAGTTCTGGCATCTAAGATTCGACTTAGTCACTTTAGTAAATTTTTAATTATTTTTATACTTTTTTCTCTTTTTCGTACATTCAGACATGATCTGCTGGTACCTTAAAGTGAGTTCTGGACTTGATTTGAGTATTTTAATATAGACTTAATGCTGATATGTCAAAAACAAAAGAGTTCTGGCATCTAAGATTCGACTTAGTCACTTTAGTAAATATTTAAATATTTTTATAACTTTTTCTCTTTTTCGAACATTCAGACATGATCTGCTGGCACCTTTGAGTGAGTTCTGGACTTGATTTGAGTATTTTAATATAGACTCGTTGCTGATATGTCAAAAACAAAAGAGTTCTGGCATCTTAGATTTGACTTAGTTACTTTAGTAAATATTTAAATATTTTTATAACTTTTCTCTTTTTCGAACATTCAGACATGATCTGCTGGCACTTATGAGTGGTTTCTGGACTTGATTCGAGTATTTTAATATAGACTTAATGCTGGTTTGTCAAAAACAAAAGAGTTCTGGCATCTAAGATTTGACTTAGTTACTTTAGTAAATATTTAAATATTTTTATAACTTTTTCTCTTTTTCGAACATTCAGACATGATCTGCTGGCACCTATGAGTGAGTTCTGGACTTGATTTAAGTATTTTAATATAGACTTGATGCTGATATGTCAAAAACAAAAGAGTTCTGGCATCTAAGATTTGACTTAGTTACTTTAGTAAATATTTAAATATTTTTATAAATTTTTCTCTTTTTCGAACATTCAGACATGATCTGCTGGCACCTATGAGTGAGTTCTGGACTTGATTTGATTATTTTAATATAGACTTAATGCTGATATGTTTAAAACAAAAGAGTTCTGACATCTAAGATTAGACTAAGTTACGTTAGTAAATATTTAAATATTTTTATAATTTTTTCTGTTTTTCGTACATTCAGACATGATCTGCTGGTACCTTAAAGTGAGTTCTGGACTTGATTCGAGTAATTTAATATAGATTTGATGCTGATATGTCAAAAACAAAAGAGTTCTGGCATCTAAGATTCGACTTAGTCACTTTAGTAAATTTTTAAATATTTTTATAATTTTTTCTCTTTTTCGTACATTCAGACATGATCTGCTGGTACCTTAAAGTGAGTTCTGGACTTGATTTGAGTATTTTACTATAGACTTGATGCTAATATGTCAAAAACAAAAGAGTTCTGGCATCTAAGATTCGACTTAGTCACTTTAGTAAATATTTAAATATTTTTATAACTTTTTCTCTTTTTCGAACATTCAGACATGATCTGCTGGCACCTATGAGTGAGTTCTGGACTTGATTCGAGTATTTTAATATAGACTCAATGCTGATATGTCAAAAACAAAAGAGTTCTGGCATCTAAGATTCGACTTAGTCACTTTAGTAAATATTTAAATATTTTTATAATTTTTTCTTTTTTTCGAACTTTCAGACATGATCTGCTGACAGCTTTAAGTGAGTTCTGGACTTGATTCGAAAATTTTAATATAGACTTGATGCTGATATGTCAAAAACAAAAGAGTTCTGGCATCTAAGATTCGACTTAGTCACTTTAGTAAATTTTTAATTATTTTTATACTTTTTTCTCTTTTTCGTACATTCAGACATGATCTGCTGGTACCTTAAAGTGAGTTCTGGACTTGATTTGAGTATTTTAATATAGACTTTATGCTGATATGTCAAAAACAAAAGAGTTCTGGCATCTAAGATTCGACTTAGTCACTTTAGTAAATATTTAAATATTTTTATAACTTTTTCTCTTTTTCGAACATTCAGACATGATCTGCTGGCACCTTTGAGTGAGTTCTGGACTTGATTTGAGTATTTTAATATAGACTCGTTGCTGATATGTCAAAAACAAAAGAGTTCTGGCATCTAAGATTTGACTTAGTTACTTTAGTAAATATTTAAATATTTTTATAACTTTTCTCTTTTTCGAACATTCAGACATGATCTGCTGGCACTTATGAGTGGTTTCTGGACTTGATTCGAGTATTTTAATATAGACTTAATGCTGGTTTGTCAAAAACAAAAGAGTTCTGGCATCTCAAATTTGACTTAGTTACTTTAGTAAATATTTAAATATTTTTATAACTTTTTCTCTTTTTCGAACATTCAGACATGATCTGCTAGCACCTTTAAGTGAGTTCTGGACTTGATTCGAGTATTTTAATATAGACTTAATGCTGATATGTCAAAAACAAAAGAGTTCTGACATCTAAGATTCGACTAAGTTACTTTAGTAAATATTTAAATATTTTTATATCTTTTTCTCTTTTTCGAACATTCAGACATGATCTGCTGGCACCTATGAGTGAGTTCTGGACTTGATTTGAGTATTTTTATATAGACTCGATTCTGATATGTCAAAAACAAAAGAGCTTTGGCATCTAAGATTTGACTTAGTTACTTTAGTAAATATTTAAATAATTTTATTAATTTTTCTGTTTTTCGAACATTCAGACATGATCTGCTGGCACCTATGAGTGAGTTCTGGACTTGATTTGATTATTTTTATATAGACTTGATGCTGATGTGTCAAAAACAAAAGAGTTCTGGCTTCAAGAAATTTTGTTTAAATACTTTTGTGTATAATCTAAATATTTTTATATTTCTTTCCTTTTTTCAAACGTTCGTTCAAGTTCTGCTGGCACTAGAAAATTAGTTCTGAACTTGATTCAAGTTCTGGATTGTAATTATGATACGGATATGTTATAAACTAAAAATTTTTTTACAGTCTTTTGAAATGGCAAAATAATATTTTCATTCTTTTAGAACGTTTTAACAAGATCTGCTGGCAGTCGAGCATGAGTTCTAAACCTTAATCGTGTTATAGATTGTAGTGCTTATACGTGACGGTGAAAAACGAAAGAGTTCTAGCTTCTAGAAAGTGTTTAAACAACGAAAAATTCTTTTTCTTTTTCAAAAGTTCGGACATGGTTTGCTGCATAGAGTAAGATAAAAAAAAGTCTGCTGGCACTCAAACGTGAGTTTTGGACTTGAATAAAGTTCTTTCTTATTATATAGGTCTTGTACGGATATATCAACATCGAAAGAGTTCTAGCTTCTAGGAATCGTGTAAACTATGTATAAAAATATTTTTCAGTTTTTTTAAACATTGGGACATGATCTGCTGGCACTCGAACGGGAGTTCAGAACTATTCCCGAAAATTATCAGGAACTGTAGAACTGAGCCACATGCGAGTATAACTCACATTTATTTTTGATCTGCTGTAAAATGATCTGCTACGGGAAGTTGGCAGATCATTTTGTTTATTGACTCTTTTAAGGTTAAACGCCAGAACTATTTCTAAAAAGTATCAGGAACTGTAAAACTCAGCCGCATACGAGAAGAACTCACATTTTTTTTTATTTGCTGCAAAATGATCTGCTACGGGAAGTTAGCAGATCATTTTGTCAATCGACTTTTTCAGGTAAAAACGCCAGAACTATTTTTAAAAACTATCAGGAACTGTAGAACTCAGCTGCATGCGAATAGAACTCACATTTATTTTTGATCTGCTGGACATTGTTCTGCTAAGTTCACTTACATCTTGGCAGGCTGGTTGTGGGTCGCAGAGCAGTGTTGGACCCATGGAGGTGTTAGGTGTACTACGTTCAAGTCATTAGTAGTGTGAAGAGTTGGTGCTGTTCTACTCTAGCGGTCTAAACAATACATTTTTTTTATTAAATAATATACTATTACCAAATAGCCACAGGAATCTGAAAGGCGGAACTTCAAGTCCGGCACCCTAATACCCGCGGTTAATCCGCTTATTTCTTTCTTTTTGGTAAGTGACGAATTGTCGCATTGATAATCCCAATGGGGATTTAGTAAAGCAATTATAAAAATTACCAACATCAAAATTGTATTGCAAAAGTTCTTTCTTATTAATATTCATAAAGACCAAAAACATAGCTTTTCATGCTAATGGTATTGATTGTACCATTAGCATGAAAAGCTATCGAATTCATATCGAGTAAATAATACTAAGAAAATTGTACCTCCGGAAAGGAAATTATGATTTCCGATACAATTTGTGCTCGATATGAATTCGATTGGCACTCAATAGTTTTTCGTGCAAAGGGTACAAAGCTAGTGAGTATTCATAGTCGTAGATATATGTTTACCATGTAATTTGCGCATAGCGGGTAAACCAAACAACCTTAAGTAATCGTCATTAGTTATTCTTAAAATAGAAGATTCGTCAAAGCAAAGTTTCTAAACTATAAAACATAAATAAATTTTATTTATTGTGTTACTAATTTGTTAGTATAATTTCTAGCCGTTAACATTATGATATTTGATAAATATGACTTGGAATATTTATGATAAAGATTGATATGCCAATAAATGGTATGATTAGTAATCGGTATAGCGAAAACATTTATGCAAAAAAGAAATGTGCCGATATATTATTATTACAATAGAGGTTATGCGGAAAAAAAGTATGCGTTATGATTTATTCTGTATGAACGTTATGCGAAATGATGAGTATGCCAAAAAACGTTATGCAGTGCAATAATATGCCTTTCTGTTTTATGCAACCGAATATGGACTCTATTATAAGCATTATATTATATCTGATATTGATGATATTATGTCATTGTATTGTAGAGACTAGCGGAATGGAAAGGCGATCATCACACATGGAGAGACATTACATTACATCCTTCACACATTGAGTTGTAATAACGTAATTTTCTTATACTTTATTACGTAAATAAACAAATTAATATTGGTTTTATGCAAACAATAGAAATCATACGGCTCTTCTACAGACGTCTTTACATCTGACTTGTGAAAAACCTCGAATTAACCGACTAAATGAAGATGTGAGTTTAACCTGCCATCAGTAATAACAGAGGCTGCCTTCATAAATCAGGCAGTAGCTGTTCAGATCACCTAAACCCCTTATTAAAGCTTAACTCGATCAGACGCAGTTTGAAACATTTTCGTTTATTTTTACTTTGAACGCTAGCAATTCAGTACTTAACTATGGATAACATAGGTACTCGAAGTTATCGTACTAATTAATATTTTTAACTAAATTATAAATATACACGAGACGTCAATATGCAATAAGTTTTGACAGCGCCTTAGATTTTACAATGTTGTTAACAATTTTATTTGAATAGATACTTATTGATTCTTCTTAAGTTTTGATCATTTTAGAGGTCTGTATTACTTTATACATATCATACCTATAAAAATATAATACCGCGTAATAAATTACATTATCCCACATTAGTTGTTCATTGTTCCGGTTAAGAATAGGACTGTCCCATCTCATCCCGTGGGTATCGTAGAAGGCGATAGAGGGAAGTTTTAGGGACCCGGTGCAGATCATCGCATAAAGGGTCACTCGAATGGCAGCGAGGAAACTGTCAACAACAGCATTCCTAAAGAGGGTTGGTGTCAGGCAGGCGGCCGATCGTAAAACTTTGCCAAAACCTAATGCAGTATGTATTACATGCTGCGCCGACCCCAATAGTGGTCGTTCTACGAGCGCAAAATTTTATTTTGTGTAGACATAGCACTACAAATAAATTGGGATAAGGACAGGAGGATGATGAGTTGTTCATTGTTGTTAACAATAGTGATATTCAACATAGAATTTACATACGCAAATGCTTTTTCAATCATATTTGGTTGATTGAATATCAGCTATTTATCGAATCCCATCAATTGTAAATAAAAGCCGATGCATTCTTTGTAATTTATTGCGGTACGTCAGCAAAACAAATATGGCGGCTATCTTCACAATCTGATAAATTGGAAAACTTGCGTTGTAACGTAATGCATTGCGCATATAAAGTTTCATGACGTTATTGGGTATTGCTAATTTGTCTATGAACACAGAATAATAATAAAAGTACTTTAAGTAAATAGTGAATTTACACTGGCCTGCAAAACTAAGTACTACAGAGGTCTATTTTCATACAAACGAGGTAACTTTGAAGCATTGGTTCTCCGCCCAGGATTAAACGTGGCGTGATCTGATGATGGCCATCCAGGGAGTGAATGAAGAAGATTCAGATCCCCATACACACCCAATAGATCTGATCAGCATTCTAAGAGCTGTTTGGATATGTTTAAAAAAACCACGAAAATAGCATTAAAATGTATGGAAATGCTGTAACTGATAACTCTTATCCTTACAGCTCTTAGAATGCTGATCAGATCTATTGGGTGTGTATGGGGATCTGAATCTTCTCCATTCACTCCCTGGATGGCCATCATCAGATCACGCCACGTTTGATCCTGGGTGGAGAACCAATGCTTCAAAGTTACCTCGTTTGTATGAAAATAGACCTCTGTAGTACTTAGTTTTGCAGGCCAGTGTATTTGAAATTAAAATTAATACAAGAAGTACTACCTATTAAGGTGGCACCCTGAGTGAAAGTGGCACCGCGGTGAATTTTATTTATTACTAGCGGCCGCCCGCGGTTTCACCCGCATGGTTCCCGTTCCCGCGGGAATATCGGGATAAAAAGTACCGAATGTTTTAATACAGGCTATCTACTATCTGTGTGCCAAATTTCAACCAAATCCGTTCAGTAGTTTTTGCGTGATTGAGGAACAAACATCCAAACATCTAAACATCCAAACCCACAAACTTTCACATTTATAATATTAGTAGGATAATTCATTAGAATTATACACAATTTTAATATTTTTTTTTACGTGGAATCTTTAGGGCCCTCAGTCTAGTATTCGAAGACGGTATCGTTACATTCCCTCGTAGTCACTACTAGAAGTAGATAACAAAACTGCTAAAACTGGTCGTTTTTGACACATTTGCTATGTACTTCCATCTAGGAAAGAGACCAACTAAGAAAAAGCCGAGTTAAAAATGAGACAAGTTAGGAAAGCGTCAAGTTTAAGAAAATGACGAAGTCGTCCGGAAGGCTTCGAACGACTACGGGAGCATGTAGTGATCTTTGTGCACCTTCTAAAAATACTAGACCATGGGCCTTAAAAATTCAACGTAAAACAGTATTAAAATCTTTTTCTATTAATAAGTAACTTATTAAATAAAAACCTCTGAGGGCGCCACTTTCAATCATAAAACCGCCTTAAATGTCATGTTGAAATCGATGGATCGATTTTTGCTACAACTTAGACCCAATTTCACCATTTATTAAAAAAAACGGTTTGAAAAGATTCTTCTTAAAATCCGTTTTGATCCTGTATTAATTATTAATGAGGCAACTCGATATTTAAACTAGATTATGCATAACTTGATTTTTCAAGCAATTGGTAAGTTATCGCATTGTAAGTCCTAAATATAAACATGCCACACTTTATTATATCCAGAGATACAAGATGGTTATAAATAGGTTTTTTATAGAATTGTTTAACACCATTAATATAAACATCGACGTAAAAGTCATCGTTAATAAAATATATTCTTCTATAACAAGTTTAATGTCCATAAAGAATGTCTTACGTATGGAAATTGTCCTTATGCGTTTTGTAAGGTCGAGTTTTTTTATAAAAACTTGCAGTTTTATACCGTGTTTGTCGTAAAAACTTGGGTTGGACAAATAATAAGGAACAGGATTCGATTTTTATTCAATTGTAAACTAACGTTTATGCTTAAAGAGATCCTTATTTTAGTTGAAGCGCAGTTTCTTTATTACCTCAAACAAAATAGGGCTGGCTCTTTAACGTTTTTCGTTCGAATAATGTGACGTATTTTAACGTTTTTATGAGGTTGCGTTTGTGTGTTTGTTTCTCCACAAAGTTTGCGAACGATCTTATACTAGCTTCCCAATAAGCTAGAGACTTGAAACTTTAAACACTGGGTCAGAACTGAAAGGCAATGCAATATTATGGTGTCATTGGGCTGATCTGATGATGAAGCCGAAAGAAGGCCATATGAACTCTATGACGAAACCATACAACCCCATCGTGTTTGGGCTCGTTAAAATCGTCTTGACGAGTACTCTAATAAAAGATGTCTGGGATGAGATGCAGGGTCTGATGATGAAGCTGGAAGGCCATGCCATAGGAACTCAATATTGAAACCGTGGAACCCCATCGCATTTGAGCTCATTTGAATCGTCTTGATGAGTACTTTGTTGGGAAATAGTTTCCAGGGTCTGATGATGGAGCAGAAAGAAGGACACAGCCCATCGAATTTGGGCTAATTTGTATCGTCTTGACATGTACTTTGTTCGGAAATAGTTTCCAGGTTCTGATGATGGAGCCGGGAAAAGTAAGGAATTTTACTAGTTCGTTTTAATGTTTTTAGTCCGATTTTTAAAAAAAATTTAAAAACGTGTTTTAAAAAAGACTTTTATACTTTGATTATTATAGACAAGATATTAAGGACAGCCAACAAGAGTTTTTGCTACTTCGATTGAACTTTCATTCTTGTCAAAGAAACGTGAAAGGCGACCACAAATTATTATGGTTATAAAAATAGTTCGAATGTTGTTATCTACATAATAATATTTCACATCTGAGTGATCAGGACATGACCATACTTTAGGCGTGTTTATTTACCATTTCTATGTTTAAAAATAAACATTGCTCCCTTGATAAGTAACTAATAACGAACTTTTAATTTCCCAGTTGCTCATCATGCTTTTAACTATGTAGTTTGTAGTTTGTACTTAGTTTGGTCTGTTCTAAATTTATTAATATAAGAAAAAACCTTCATTCTGCAAAAGATCTATTAATATGAAATATTATGTTCTAAATTAAGGTTTTAATCAAAAGAGATTTGATTAAGGCTCTCGCCTCGTCTCTGAAAATATACTTTATATTTTAACCCGAGATAAAGATAGACTTTAATCAAGTGAACGAAAATTCTTAGTAGTAATCTCAGCTCAATTACCGGAGGAACATTCAGGAGTAATTTAAAAAATCTATTAACCTTCATTTGTCGCGATGATGGGTCGAATGGACCCGAGCTAAAAATATCAGTCCTGTTTATACGGGTTAGATTTAAGTGCTAACTTAAGTACTTTGATCAAAATACGCAAATAAAATCCGAGGCTGACTTGTATACCTACATTAAATTCTTGTTTTCTTAATAATCAAAGCATATTGAAATATTGGCATAATATCTAATAATTATTGGGTATTTGAAATTGTATTTTGGTGAATACAATTCATAAACGAATTTTTGTAGCTCATGGTAGGTAAAAAAATAAGTACTAGAATATTTGAAGATTGGTTCCTTATCTTGCAAAATGAAGCTGTGATAAAAAGCTATGGATCAATAAACAAAAAAATCAAATATCTTTTGAAGATAAACTCTTTCAGATCATTATACATGATAAAAACAGATGATTGGTTAAAAGAGAAACAAAGAATACAAACTTTTGAGATGCTACGTCAAACTTCAATGATATGCGCAAACTTCGAACACACCTGTCGATAGTGTTCAGTAGTCGAGAAACAGGTGCGTTTGAAACGTCCGCCCACTCGCCGAGGATACTTGCTACATAGCCTCCTCCCTCGGTCCCGAGCTCATTACAAATTTAATCAATCCCCAAGGATCGCGTGTAATATCCACTTGTGATTATCTTGTCAAATTACGACGCTATCCACAAGATAGCAACAACTTAACATTTTCATTAAACTATAACGTTTTAAAAGCGTACCACATTTTTAGACGGGTTTTTGGTTTCATTTGAATGTAGACTGAGCCCATTGAAACATTTTGAAAATTTACCTCTGGATTCTCAGTCAACGCTGCTGTATTTTTCAATCAAATGCAACAAAATACCAACTCTAACAGTAGAGGGTTAAAGGCAACAATAGAATGCCCTAAAATCACCCGGTTCTATAAAATTTTCAACGATTCGCTCCAAGAGCTGTGCATGTTGATTGCTCGGCTATCTGACGTTCTCCGATATATCGATACCTGCCGCAAGCGTTGCGTGTTGATTATTAATTGCTTCATTGATTTTCTGAGTTTTTTTAAGTTAACATGACGCCGGTCCCCTTGATACTCGAACGCAATTTTTTACGCCATCCATAAGCGTTGAGTTAAATCTTCTTTTTATATCTGCCGCGAATTCTATTTTTACGGTCTCCTAGAAAATGTTAACTTGTCCCGTTCGCTGCGGTCGTACTTACAATAATTATTTACGATCGTTTGGTCCGCCTCGGGTTAATTTTGAAACCTTGAGTATTAGCGCATCTATCAATGTCAAAACTTTATAAAAAGCAATCGCTCGACGCCTTTGTATTTTTATCGGGCGTGATATTAAACTAAAACCTCCATAAGCGTATTCGATCTTCCACGGGTAGATTTTTCTGCGTGGCAAAACGCACATTCCCATGGCCTTACTAGTTTATCAGCATTTTTTGCATTATTGATATTACATTTGCTCTTCTAAAGAATAGTGCTGGCAATACAAGGGAATTACTTTTTTAAGTCTTAATGTCATCTCTATCAAAGTAATGCCATATACACGTATATCAAAATAATAATGACTTTAATATATTTTTGATTTTTGATTATTGAATAATATGAAATATGAATATAATGACTTTAATATATTTTTGATTACATCTGAGTGAATTCTCAAAGCTGTTTCTTTTTCTTCAGATGTTCCCTAGGTTGTAAACGCGATATCTTTCTCACGTTTTTTTGTCTTTATCCGGTGAATACCTGTCTGTTAACTTTTGCCTTCAAAGCATCTGTCCACTTGATACAACATTGCAATTCTAAATAGATTCTCAAACGACCAGTGGCTGGGAATCTTTAAGAGTGCGATTAAGTGAACTTTTTACCTTTTTGAAATTAAATACCCTTACGGATTCATGGTGCGTTTATCTGCTTTCGAGTTTCGTTTTACGTTTTTGCCCTTTTCTAGTAGCAGCATTGCTTCGCGTGTGTGTTGAAAGGCAATAAAATTCAATGCATTTGTTGTAAGTGACGTAAAATTGTTAAGCTTTATTTATTACTAATTATTCATATATTCAATTAAAAGTTCAAATAAGTCGCGAGGTTAAATTCCGCATGCAACCATATCCATTGCTTCTATAAAAATAACTATTTGATCAATATCCTCGAATGCACCCTAATTTTGTCTGAAAACCACCAATATGTCATTGAAAAGTACTAGAAGCTCACACACATCCATCGTTTCAGTTTCAGCACTGACGTTCTTATTACTTCGGACTTAGATTGAAAATGGCAAAGCACATTTTTAACTACAGCACAATTACGTATGCCGATCGATACAAATCACGGGAAGCATTTACGGTGTTATGCTTGGGAACCAATTTCCTGTTCTTTTCATATTGAAATGTAAGTGCCATTCGGTTCTGTCACGAAATAAACGAGTGTTACACCCGATTGCATTTTACTGAGACATATGCAGCATTGAATGAAAAAGTTACATCAAGGTTGAGTGCATTCCGAGTCAGAAAGATGTTAAGGAACTTTCGGTGAGGCCAGTTTTCGGATGGGTGACCGATTTTTTACATAGTTTCTGTTTACATTATATGATTTGACAGTGCAATGTTTTCAGCCTTCGATAACGGCGACGAAAAAAATAAGTTTCACAAAGGCATTTTATCAGACGGGTTTAACTTATCAATAGGGAATATGCATCAATTTTTTTTTTAATCTTAATCAAAAGTATAATGCGTGAGAAAGTTAACTGTAATATTAAAACTTTTCTCTTGCGTTTTTTTCTCGTGAAATAGTTACTTGAAGTTAGCGCGCAGCAGCACCCGCCGAAAACGCTCCATACAAAACGGTGACGTCACACATCACGTTTCAGGAGTGTTTCGGCGCGTTTAATATGGAGTTAGCCAATAATCTTCAATTATCTCCCTAAATTTTGCGTTTAAGTACATATGTGTCATACAAAATATTGTTTCTTATTCGATATTCTATCTGACTGTAAAGTGTATTATATCCGAAAATGAAAAAAAAATCGTTATTTTCCCCTGATTTCATCGTGTGATAAAACTAGGATTATACATTTTTTTATTTTTTTTCCTGTTCCATCATGTTTTTATAAGTGTCCGCAACGATCAAGCTCAAATTCATCAAAATCGGTGACTTATGCATATTCCCTATTCGCAATAAAGTTGAGTGCTTTCACATTCAGATAATAAATGGATGTTAAGCAACTTCCGGTAAGACTAGTTTTCGGATTGGTGGTCGTTTTTTTACTTCATTTTTATTTGTATGATTTGATAGTGCACATATCTTACGGTTCTGGCTAACGAATTTTCTCGTACACTTTCACACTCTCCCACTTTCCACAAAAGTGATGTTATCTTAATTTGCAACTTGATAGGTACAATAGTTTCAGGTGATTCGGAAAGGTATTAGCTTACTTGATGCCAATCAGTCTATCCGTTACAATTACAGCCTGTACTTGAAATTTTATTGGCTAGCACCAGCAGTCTTCATGTGAACCTTACTTTAAATCGTTCGTATATAGTAGTAAATCTTTAACTCCTTCTTTGATCGCTTTTCAATTTACTTAAACATACTATTTCGGTATCCACAAGAGAATTCCCCCAAATAAATACCTTTGATGGAACACCCAACTCCAATTTAAATGAAGAAGCAGGTAAAACTAAATTAATTACGTCCCCAAAAGGTACGCTCTTAGTTACAATGTCCCCAACTTTAACAATATTTAACCAGTCCTTGTGACTCAAATGCTGCCAGTTTTAGAACTTCTAATTCGATGAGGTCCTGAATAATTTAGCCCTGAATCTTATCCTTGTCTTCGGACAATAACTTGGTAGTACAGACGGGATTTCGGAATCTTTAAGGACAGTTAGTGAGTGATCGTGAAACCGCTTTGACGAAGGATAACTTAATAAGATACTTAGTTAAGCTGTAGAAACTACCTGTTGGCCTACCCAACAACCTTCCGAGATAGAATAAGTTTTTTATTGGAAATTATATTTTTATATTGTTGTTTTGAATATACAAATCTTAAGTACCTACTACAGAAAGTAAAAGTTTGCTTAAAGCAGGCATTCAGAAGCCTACAGCACCATTTGGCATTTTGTAGCACGAAATCGCCAACTTCAAAATAAAACTCCAAAACGAGGAAATGAAGTTGAAAAAGAAACCTCCAGCCTCGTTTCTATTTATAAACATTTATCTCGCTTTTAGGGTAGTTTAACCCGTAGATTTGGAAGAAACTTGGTGCCCGGGGGAAACGCGAATTATACGTGAGAAACGTAGAGGAATCGGGCTCGTTAACTACGCCCAGCCGACCGTAACGGCCCTGAATGGGCTCAGCTCGCCCCAGTTTCTGAGGCGAGACGCTGAAAAACTTAGCGTTTGCCATCGAAAGTTGCCAACGCTTAAGACTATGCCTCGTTGTGTCTTCGCTCTCGATATATGGACAAGATTACGCGTACGCCTCGCTGAGTACTGAGATTTTTTGTAAGAATTTTTGGTGGCAGGATATTTGAGATCATTACTCTACGTCTATTTTTGGGATAGTGTTTCTGCTGCAGATCAGTTAATGCTTCATGTAAAATGTCGCTTTTAACTCTCGTATTATTTTTCTAATTATTATTCTTTATTGTCTCTGGTTAGCGTTTTAGTCTGAAAGATAAGTTTGAAATGAAGAATATTTTTTCTGTTATTTTTTTTGTTCTTATTGTTTACTTCGGATATTCTGAGTGCGTTCTCTTTCCTTTGGAGGGATGAAAATCATAAAACTGTCTGCATAACATTTATTTTATTTTTTATTTTATTTTATTTATTAGGTTCACCAACAATTGCAACACCCAAACTTATACAACACTATTGCATAATAACAAACACTCAGCTAAATGCTACAATTACTTATAGGTAAACACCACATTCTCTATTATATACGCCAAACAATAAAAAAGACAAATTAAAATAACAAAAAAAGGAAAATTATTCAACTAAATACAATTCTATGTGTGTCTAACATAAAAATTTAAAAAGAAAAAAAGTAGGTTAGTAAATAAAAACAGGACGATAATCAATCTGATAGGTATTCACGTATGGTGGAAGTCAGTGTCTTGGGACTATCAAAGTGTATGTCGAATTTATCACTGAAGCCATTAAAAATTTTACAGAACCTTGCATAAGGAGAATTAGCGCCCAAAACTGTTCTTCTTAATGGCGGACAAAGTGGTGTGATCGGCCTACGAGGCATTCTTGCAGGGGCACGAAAGTTGATGAGACTCAATAATTGCGGACATTGAATCGCATTATTCAATATATTACTCAAGAACTTTGCGTCTATGAGAGCTCTTCGCTTAGAAAGAGACGAGATTTTAAAAAACTGCAGTCTTTGCTTATAAGATTTCAATGTTTTCGCTTTACCTACAGAAAAAACTAAGTGCCACAAAAATCTTTTTTGGATACGTTCAAGGCGCAATATATGCGTAGCATAATGGGGCCTCCATACTACACTGCAATATTCCAATATACTTCGGACTAAAGTGTTATATAGAAGTATTTTAGTTTTAATGTTACTGAATGACTTACAATTTCTAAGAACAAATCCCAAAATTTTTGAAGACTTTTTGGCAATACTATCCAAATGGGGAATAAAAGTTAACTTTTTGTCAAAAATAACTCCAAGATCCTTAACTGTATCAACTTCTTCCACTTCATCATTTCTGATGTAGTAATTAGCATAAATTAAATTGTGATTGCGTGAGAATTTTATATGGTTACACTTTTTTGAGTTCAAAACCATTCTATTATTGTCGCAACATCATAGATAAGTATATTTCACGGTATCCAAGTACCGAATACTCATCAAAAGGGCACCAGATATAAAGGGGCGTTATGTAATCGTGACAAACCACGGCCGGAGGGCACTTTGAAAACCCCATACTAGGAAAAGCTTCAAATAACGATTTGGGCCAGAATTCACTCAAATAACAAAATTTGCACTAAATTACGCTCAAATAACACAAATTCGAAGGCGAAGTTTCGCTTCTTTGATCGTCCAATCTTCGAGGCGATTGGCAATTATGTTATTAGTGTAAGTTTCAATTGCGTGGATTGCTTTGTTTACGAAATTGCTAATAATTTTTAAAGAAAGAAAGAAGAATTAGAAAAAATATTCAGCTAAAAACATATCAAATTTATTATGATTAAACTTTATTATTGCCGAATTGGTCAGATCTTTAAATGTTTTTATTAGACTACTGACTGTCACTTGTTATTGTAAATATGTTTTAAATCATTGACTGTTTTATAGCTTAAATTGGTACGCAATAAAAGTATATCGCTTGTGATAAAAAAACTGTTGAGTCAAGGTTATTTAATTACAGGTTGTAAAAACGTTTTATAAACTTGTTATTTACACTTCGCAAAGGTTCTCGACGTGCGTGCTGATAACATATTCGGCATTCTGTGTTAAAAATGTTTGGAAAGCACGCATTTACTACACACAACACGGCATATCGATAAGAAACGCATTCGTATAACTGCCACCTTAGAAACAGCGGCCTTATTTTTAAAGAACGCGTTCCGAAGCCCTTTTTACGCAGTTTTGATTATGAGGATACCATTAACCACATCTTTTTAAAATATCAAATTACCCATATCTGTTATTTCAAAAAAATATTTATAAACACGGCTTAATTTCTTTTTAAAAAACGACCATCTCCCATCAAAAACTGCGCATGTGCATCATGTTAAACGTTAATTAATACTTTTTGAATCTTTCTGACAAACCTGATTTTTGTGTATTTTTATTGTATTGAAATATAAAAAGAGGCCCTCATCGTTATTTGTATATTTTCGAGTATTTTACCCTAACCTACAGACATACAGTCAAGTTAAGGGCATTTATATAAGACTAGCGACCACCCGCGACTTCGTCTGCGTGAAAGTTTTTTGCTATCCCACGGGAACAGTATTTTTTTCTGGATGAGAGGTACCCTATGTCCTTCTCTGTACCCCTGAGAACATGTATGCAAAATTTCATGATGATCGGTTTAGGAGTTAAGACGTGAAGACGTAACAAAGAAGCAAACGGACTTTCGAATTTATAATATTAGTAAGGATTTTGCAAACAAAACAACAAGCAAAAATTATTCCATGCCCTGATGGGCTCTTGATCAACTTCATCATGTGCCGTAGCGCCTTTTCACTTGATATTGCTGCAATTTCTGTGTGTCATGTAAGTGATAGTGATGAATGCTCTGCAACTTTACTTGACATTATTCTCTAAAACTATGGTGTATGTATCGTAAACAGCATACACTCTAAAGTTCTTGATACTTAACCCAAATGATCCAAAAGTAAGTTTGACCATCAGCCATTTTAGCGTCCCCACTACTGGGGCACAGGCCTTCCTTATGGGTGGATAAGCAGGATGGGCCATAACCCACCACGCGGGCCCAATGCGGATTGATGGGTGTTAACGAAAGCAAATGCAGCGGGGCCAACGTGCCTTCCGAAGCACGGAGGAGCTCGAGATAATAAATTTTTGGTCACCCATCCCATGATCGACCCTTGCGAAAGTTGCTTAACCTCCTCAATCGCTGGGTCAGACGCTAAACCACTGCGCCATCGAGCTCCTTTAAAGTAAGTTTAAAATGTGCCAATTCGCCGAATGTCCAGACTCCAGTCACAATCCCTTTGTGAGGTCGCGTCGCCCTTCGAGTTTTTTTCGTTTTCTAGCTCACGGGAACAAAGGACACGGGACGGGACCACATAATTTCCTTGAAACTGTCGCCAACTTTTTGTGCACTCGCAAAATGGCGGACGGGAATCAGGATTTGGTACAACAAATTCTTATGAAGTTTTTAATGATGTGAAGCTCACGGCCACGAGCAATGAAATGTACACATCATAGTCTTTGTCACATTCTATGAATGTGAAATGATCTCCTTGCTTAAGTCTGTGTTTCCCGATAGGTACAATCTGGGGCATTCAAGACGCGAGTTAATACATATTATCTTCTATTCAAGGGCGAGTCATTCATCGAATAAGTATCACATCATCGCTTACCATCGAGCGTGATAGCGGGCAAGCGCTTGCCTAACTACACTCGGCGTCAGAAAAACCGCACCTTTTCTTCAAAGTTAATTTAATCCCATATAATTGAATGATAAGTGTTATTATATACTTCTTCCCCTTCGGACATAACCAACAGTCTTTAGAAACCGTTGGAATACGCGTCGATCGGAATCAATTACTGAGATTGAGTTTCCGAGCACATTACATTGCCTAATTTTTTTGCAATATTTGAGTAACTTCATGGGCAATTGTATCCATCTTGGGTATTCCTTTTTTTAATTGAACTGTTGAAGTGTGTTTTCTCCATCATCTCGATAGCGAATTTACCTGCATTTCCTGAATTGACCCCTTTTATTTCCCTTTTGTGGTGGCGCTAGCAATAACGCTTTAATCTTTTAATTATGGTAACTGTTATGTTAACTAAATCAAACAATTATCAAAAGAAAGCTCATTAAATGTACTTTCAATAGATATCAACATTTACACAATAAAACGTTAGCTAGCAATAGCAGATGGCCAAGTCTAAACTTAGTGTCGAAGCGGTGCGGTTTTTCTGACGTCGAGTGTATGTATCATAAAAAAGTGTTGTGAAAACAAGGCGGCATTCATCATTGATCAGACCAAAAATCAAATCAAACTGGCATGCTTTTTGCATTTAATTATCCACTAACTAAAGTATTTAAATTGATAAATAAAAAAAAGGTTTTAAACCCTCAAACAGTAAAACCGACATTTAGACGATAATTTGGTTAATTTATCCCGTCCTTCAAATCCGGTCAAGTTTTTCCCGTCAATCGGACGGCATCGGAACTTAAATCGAGTCTTGATTACGGATGGTGCTCGTTGAAGATGTAATTAAATTAGCAGACGACGAATCTTTTTAGCTTGGGCTCTACTTATAAAGCTAAAAAAAAAGTATTTATAGATCTTTTGCAGTAGGTACGGTCAGCAACGAAAGTTGTTTAACACTTTAGTACTTTGTCGTAGGAACTTTTTGATTAATGTTTCAAACCGTGAGACACCTGTTAAAAAAATTGCTATGACAAAGTACGAAAGCATTAAACTACTTTCATTGCTGACTGAACGTGTATCGTTATCGTATGCAGAAAGCTTGTGTTTCCCAATCCTGAAATACGTAAGCGATTTCGTAATATCGTGAGCGATTTTGTAATTTTTAAAACTAGGTAACTAGGTACCTACTTCTCTGGGTTGGCAGAAAAGTAGTTTTTTTAAGTAATCATATATAAATATATTGCTCCAATCCCAAGTACCTAACTATGGCTATACTAACCTAACCAACTTATCGTTTTATCATTAGTGTTTTATAGCTGAATAGTAGAGTAGAATGTATGCATTATTTTATCTGTGTTAGAATAAAATTATGAGAAAGCCTATACATATTGGGTCATTCTAAACTTACTATCCAAATTTCAAGGATGTGTCCAGTAGTCCATGAAACTAAACAGCTTTCTCTAAGAAACATGAGTCGAATTTCGCCACAAAATTTTTGTCATCCCTTAGGCTGGCCCCAGACCTACCGGTTCCGTTTATTTGCTTTGCTGTGCTACCTTGCTTGAAAGACCGCCGGCCAACCAGGGTAATTTTCAATCTATCACATTTTGGGACTAGACCAAATTGGCAAGATAGCCATTAGCTTGGTTTTATCAAATATCATCGCCTGGATTGCGAAGTAGGAAGCTTTTAGGAGATATGCCACCCTGAACATGGACTCCTATCGTTAAAAATAACTCGATCGCTTATTTATACAAGATGTTTGGTAAAGCCTTATAAAACTGAATATGGTAGATAGGGCCCATAATAAAACTGAACAACTTTTAATATGGGACCAAATCTGAAATCGCGAAAAAAAATGAACTGTTTCATACATTTTGATAATTTTGTTATTAATTTTTGTATAAAACAGCAGTTTTTTTTTAAAACGAAAACGAAAACTTCTCATCGCACCCCAGACGACGATATTTGATAACACCAAACTAATGGCTATCTTGCCAATGTGGTCAGGTCAAAATATGCGATAGATTGAAAATGAGCCTCTTGGCCGGCGGTCCATGGTAAAACAGCAAAGCAAAGAAACGGAACGGGTAGGTCTGGGGCCAGCCTTACTAAATTGATCACGTGATCTCGTTGATTTTTATGGATAGTCGTTTTTTTTTACATATTTGACCATGTGTTCCTTAGAAAAAGTTGTTCAGTTTCACGGACTGAACACATCCTCAAAATTTGGATGGTGAATACAAAATGTCCCTGTATGTCAGTATGCTACTCCGCGTTTACTTTTACGTTGCTGAATACAGAACACATTCTAAAATAAAGTTTATTTCAGTAAAAGAATATGATTAAGATATAACTAACAACAACGGACTACCAGCTATCATTAATTTTACAGCTTATAAATCTACCGCTTCATGTGTCTGCAGTCCCAATTCTCGGAAGCATTTCTCGGCTCCTTTGTAACAGAGAGTGGCTCGAGAGCCTTATTTCGATGCCGGTCGGCTCTCACAGTTTAGCATTGTTGACTTTTTCGGCCTCCGACTCTACCCGAATTCGCGTTTTATGTTTCGTCTCGTGTTCGAATAAAGGTAAAAGTTTTTATTGTTTTTGCTCAAAGCCTGATCTCTGGCTGGAGATAATATATCTGGTTCGCATTTTGGTTTCGCTTCAATAGTCTGAGGTGTCTCTTTGGCAATCTTGTCATTACTACTTTCGTCATCGCATGTTTAGCAGCCAATGTTGTTTTTCAAATTGAAGTGATAATAATATCCTATTTGTGAATATTCAATTCAATCATGCCATATCAATCCATACTTACACAATAAAGACCTATTTTATTCTATTCTAATATGAAAAAAATACTCATGTGGTACTTAGGTGCATACAACACTACGAATACAGCTTTTATTGCGTACGGCATAAATATGGTCTCAAGATCAACATGTATAGTATGATGTGCGGCTTACTATACATTATTTTAGAGCTAGGAAAATAGCTTCTATTATTTAAAAGAAATTTTTATGTTTACTTTGATAAGACTCGATTAAGATATAAATTAGACTTGAGTGACTAGATCAAAACATACTGAAACAGACATATAAAAATGTTATGTGAATATCGCTCTACAAGTGATCGATCATCATGCGAGCTTTAAGGTAAGAGATAAATGGCAAGCTTTAATTTTTTTTTCTTGAAAGAACGCATAACTCTTCAAGTGCAACACGTAAAATCTGCTTTCTCGGTTTTTTGAGTTATTGCCTTTTGTTAGTTGCTTTGCGGCTGCAACACGGCTTCGGCGATCCGTGATGAATGTGAATTTTTATAATAACTTATAAATGGTCATATTTTAAAAATAGGGGTACCATGTTGTTAATTTTGAATCATAAAAAACATCACTAACCTTTTTATATTCAACTAGACTGCCAACATTTTCTTTTTATTTTGCCAAGTTCAGTTCATATCTTTGTAAACGTAAACTTTTATAAACGTAACTTGGTCTGGGAAGCGAACGTCTCCATATCCTTATTTCCTCACTTGTATATTATAAATGCGAAAGTCCATTTGTTTGTCCTATTTGTTTGTTTGTTACTCCTTCACGTCTTAACTACTGAACCGATCATCATGAAATTTTGCATACACATTATCAGGGGTACAGAAGGGGATACCTTTCATCCAGAAAAAACTTATAGTTCCGAGGGATAGCAAAAAACCTATCCACGCAGACAAAGTCATATAGTATCTTTACAAATGGTACTAAAGAAAAGTTTAGATTTTTTTTTGATAAAATAAGTTTCAAAGACAACTTAAAATAAAAAAAAAAGGTATTTTGCATGTCAACATGAGTAGTATTGTATATGACCAAGATGGTTTACCTACTAGAAAGTTCGCAAGCGAACTGCTGCCACTTTCATCCGGAGACCATTGTTCAATAACCGCAAGCCTTCAAGTAATGATTTCTGTTTAATAACACATTGTTCCTTAAATGGCCGCCTCTTGTGACTCGTAAAATGATCCAGTATGTTTGGCACAAGTTCAACTTTGCAATTGAACGAGGAATGTGCGTTTAAATTATTATTATATAATACAAGTATTTGTGCATGCATTTTATTGACATTTCAAGATAGACCAAACTTCTTATATCACTGTTTTTCCTTGCAAACAAGAAATAAAGAATTCTATTCTTCACTGGGACACTTGAGTAATGAGTTTCATGAAAATGCATGCCTCGGGGACGTAGGTATGCATCGAGAACGGATGTCTCGTAAACGGGTGTCTTAAGAACAGATGCCTCCTCGAGCAAGGGGGTATCTAAAGGAAAGTCCAAAAATTGGGCCCATGGGCCTGTGGGACTATCGGCTAAAAAAATTGAAGTTCATGTTAACTGTAATTTGACAGATGGATGTAATACATTTCTACTTCATTTAACGAAGAAAAGAAGCAATGTGTAACATCCATCTGTCAAATTACAGTTAACATGAACTTTAATGTTTTTAGCCGATAGTGCTATTGACACAAATTGGCTTCATTTATACAGTCAAGCACTAACTGTTTAGCCTATTTCGTGATTTGCACTCTTCGTATTGCCTGCCATCGACCTCTACCTCTTCCTCTTATCACTTAGGTACACCAATAATGATTACTTGTCCTCGCTTTGAACTGGACTCAGGACTCAGCCTTACCGTACCCTGTTTTATTATTATATTTAAAGAAAAATTCTCACTACGACCTAAAAAAAAGTTAAGTTCCTCGTTAAGTTTAACGTTTAGGGTACAGACGGACAAAGTGTGTCATAAATAACTATTTATGACAAACTTTGTCCCTTTCGAGGAATCGTAAAACAGATTTTCAAACATATTGATGTCAGTGGTGGTATATTGGATCTGTTTCTTCGTAAAAGCTTTTTTTATATATTCGCTAAATAATGATACATTGGCAGATCTTAAACCATTTCGATAAAATAAGGCAGAGTAATCTGAAGATAATCTTGCTAAAGGTGTCCATTGTTAAATAATGATCTTTTTATAGCAATAGTTTCAGAGGTTTGATGTAAATATAGGAAAATTCATTTCTGTTTTTCCGTTCTTTAAACTTTAAAACAAGGAATCACCAAATTAGTTTTGAAGTAGCTGGACTTGTATTTGCGTTCATGCAGGGTATTATTTGTAAAACACCAATAACCTCTCAGGAGTTGATTACTAATTCTAAGATTTCTTCGAAAACAGAAAAAAAACGGTTTTTCATGCAAAACTCGACCAGCTGTTCGGATATTTGTATAGAATTTTTTATTTTTGTCTGTTTCCTGAAAAGTCGTAGAGCAAATGTTATTTATGATGTTAGTAATCTACTCCTGCGAGGTTATGGTTTACAAATTATCCTGTATAATTATGTAGTAGTGTTTCAATTAACTAAAGTACCGAAATATCTAGTGTGTGTGACACGTTACATAATACGATTGTCGCCATTTACATAATTTCAGCAAACAGATAGCATATCTTCGCAAAGTTCTAAGCATGTCCCTTTATAGGTTTTCTTCCATCTAGTTATAATATATGTGTTTATAATCCCGTGTGTTCGCTGGTTGACATATAGGTTGTAAGAGGATTATGTGTGTCAGAGAAAGCTCGAAAGCTTTAGGAAACTTGAAGCTGTGTCGACGCCGCTACGCTCTGAGTCTTTACGCTACGCCATACTGGAAAATGTTCGCCTTTACTTAGCGAACACTCGTAGGTAATTTTGTTCTGCTCAAAGTTTATTAATAGACTTCGTGGAACATTCTTAACGTCAAAATGTTTTCTGACACAAATTGTGTTCACAAATTGATTCTAACAAAGTTTTTGCTCGGTTCGAAGCTTGAACTGTGTTAATATTTGTATGATTGGTAGGTAATTATTTGGAAATTATATTATTGTTTCTAGTAACAATGAGACAGTTTCCCCTATTCTAAAACGTGGATTAAACTTAGTTCATAACTGATGCTCTCTCTGTTTTGTTTTCAGCATATAAAAATGACAGCATCAGTTTTAAACTATCTCTCACTTTAGTATACATTTCGAAATAACAGGGCTTCTGGACTCTTACCTTAATATTATTATTTGCCGTCATAAATTATGAAGCATGATAAACAAAAAAAAATCTTCCAAACTCGGCTAAAAAGATAAAATTGTTGACAATTGTATTGGTATCAAATATACAAACAACTTTTGAAAACAAAGGTTTTTACTATGTAAAGTTATATTTTATGTTTGGAGAAATATATAGGGGCATTAACCAAATGTTCACCTTAGTATATTCCAATAAAATAGAGGACAAAGGGGCAATCAACCGAAGGTCGAAGCCATGTTATAACGAGACGTTTTATCAGCCCGAGAATGTGACGCGAAATGGGAAAGGTGACATGTTGTCACACGATAGTTTCTACATATGGCTATAAAAAGTCACGATCGAAACATGAAACTTATTTTTGGGACACTTAGAGATATATTTATGACTCACAACGTTTTACTATGTTCCATTATGCCTGTTAATAATGTCACCAACTTTTACTGAGAAATACGTAGGCTTTGAAAATGCGTTAGAAATGTCTAGGTTTGTTAGCTTCAGTAATTTTTAGTCACATAAAAATTAAAAATAGCCAGCAAATCGCACGAATTAAAGAATAATGATTTCGACATTTAATTAAATGTTGTTGACGACTTGATCAAATTAATTTACAAATAGATATTAGTTTGATAGCAGAGATCAACGATTCGTAAGTCGATTTTATGCATTTCAAAGTCATAAAATTCGAAGAGCATGGAGAAGAAAAACTATCTCGATTTAAAAAGAAATATTCTAGTCTTTATTTTCAAAGTACTAGAGAACAAAACAAAATTCTTGAGCCCACAATAGACGGGATAGAGACCCGTTAATCACCTGGCGAAGATACGGTCATAAAACTGGATGTAAGGGTAATCTATCGATCAAGAATACTACTGGCATCCACCCAAGACTATAGGTCAGATTCTTCTAGTGACTATTGTGGTCCTTTGTCAATCCGATCAGAATAGATGGGCCAGATATCTCACTAATAGCCATTATGGTGGTTAGATTATTCGCGGATGAGTGGAGAAAAAAGGTCGGGTATTTTGCGTAAGTTAATAAATGCTTGAATAAAATGCATGTATTCCGACTGTTAGGATTTCACATAGTTGAATTCTCTCGCTTGAATTGGGGCTGAATCGAGGAATGCTTCGACTATTCAAAAAAACTTTTTTGTTTGTTGTTTCTGAGAGTAGTGTGATAGCTGGTATTCTTAGAGAGGAAAAAGTTAGGGTTGGCCACCAATGTGTGATATTTGTGATTGTGAGTAAAATATCTGTAGGCTACCAAATAAAGTTACCTTGATTTACAGGTGTAGATTTATTACTTTCATATCAAAATCACTGACTATTTCTTCCTTATCCATGATAGTTAATCTGGAGACTGGGATCCAGTGAGTCGCGAACTGCAGTGTCGACAGATCTACAAGCTGGGTTGGCGCGCACCCAACAAACTCTCAGGGTTTAACTTTAAATCGGATTTTAATTACTTTCCGTATCAACCCAACTCTTGAAGAATTCACATCAAAGTCTTTCCTGGTCATTTTGTTTTGAATCAAAGTGTTTGTTTCAAACAAATAAAACCAGCACCAAATCTACAGATGATTTTATTTATTTGTCCTTTAATTACTTCTAAGATGACGAGACACCATAAAATCTGTCTTCGTGTCATGTCGACGAATGTAGTATAGTTACTCTCTGGACTCGTACTTATATCCGGTTATTTTCCTATAGGATTTCCTTTGGTGTGGGCAGTTGTTTATCACAGTTTTTGTTCCATCTACTGTAATAAATAAACAAGTTTTGTGTTACTCATGTCGTTCCGTTGTCGTTAAATATGAACAATCAGTTTTGATCAGGGCATGCTAAATGTTTTTTCTCAGGTGTTTACACCATATCTTTCGTCTGAAGGGGAGCCAATTTCCCATTTGCCTAAAAAAATTAAATGTTTTATAGCTTCAAAATATTCGTCAGGAAATTGTTGTCACTGTCACCTTACCAATTTCACGTTCCGTGATTGTGTGTTCAAAATCTGCTTCTGATTTTTTTATTTGTTATTTTATTATATTAGTTTATTTACGCAAAAATATTAGATTTTTATATATTTCTATCTGAACTTGCTGCCATTAATTCATTAGTCTTGAATATTTAGATATCCTTTCGAATCCTTCTTTCTCATTCATTTATTTTATTAATGTTTTTCTCAGTATCGAGCATCGGATACAATTTATCATGTTTAAGTGATCCATTAGTTTGAACTGTGATAGATTCGTTCCACTCTATCGTTACTAATCTGTAAGAAACTTCTCATATAAAATAAGGATTTCGTGTATTTTATTTGAGTATTCTCGTCCATCATTTTGCAAAAAAATCGTTACGCTTTTGTTTCATCACCATCAGTGTTTTGGTTTTCGTCTGAGTTTACATAGTAAAGCTTTTAAATTAATATCCTCACATTTCCATCAAAGTTATCTAGTTTCGAATTAAATATTGTTAAAGATTAAATTTGTGTGACTTCTACTTAAATAATTACTGTACTCCGTGGAAAGGTGTAAAAATACGAGTTTAGGGACAGCGTCAGATACCTACAAATTGCAACAATGAATGGTAAACACATTAATGAAAGTTTTGTTTTACACTTTCTGTTGCTATGTAACTAACATAATAATAAAATATCTGATTACATTTCCATCGTAGTAACTGCAAAGTGCACAAATGTTCAACCAATTCTGAGATCGACAGTACTAACAGCTTTGATAACCAAACTGGTCAACTTATAAGTGTTTATAATGTAAATTGGTACTTACTATATGTAAATGTATCATCATATCAGCCACACGATACCCACTGCTGGGTATGGGCCTCCCCTAAGGTTCTCCACGACGATCGGTCCTGCGCTGCCCGCACCCAGTGGCTTCCCGCAACCTTCACCAGATCGTCGGTCCACCTTGTCGGGGGCCAACCCACGGAGCGTCGTCCGGTGCGCGGTCGTCGCCATTCCAAAACTTTTCCGCTCCTGTAAATGTATATAGCAGAACTGAAATAGCGACATTACAAATCGATTCGAATACGCCTCTTCAGCACAAAATATAAAGCGTTCGTTTCATGTAGCTAGTGTTGTATTGAAGAACCAATGGCTCCATTAGAAACCGAAGAGCTCGGTTTACATCAGCGCCAAAATTGCTCGATCGGATGTCAGAATTGGCTCTTTCTGTACTTAATGAGGTCCCATCACGGTTGACCTGGTGTACGTTAAAAGCCACGGGCGGAAGCGGTATTGGCTTTGAAAACGTTATATAAAGTTATTATAAAAACATGCAGTTATTAACTTAGTACTCGCAAAAGCAACAACAATGTTCTTATCATATTACTGTGATAAGAAAATGTATGCAAATAATATCTTTTCATGAGTATTTTTTGCTGTAGCCTAGCTACAGAGATACATTGTGACGTCATTTATTGATATAGCACATATGTAATAATAATAAACATCTAATTTTTTTTATTCAATGTTGTTAAGATATTAAATCTGCATAATTATTTTCCAATCATCAATTAGTAACGTAAATTTTTCAATCCCAATGTTAAATCCAGAGAGAAGTAGCAATTACCATTTTTTTAGCTCTCTCATCAATTGTGGCATACACCGACTGACTGATAACTCAACTTAAGGGTATTAAGTCACGCGATTTTGTGTGTTCAGGTGTCTTTGAACCTGACAGACTCAAAACCGTCAACCGTTTGGCCACTGAGCGATCACCCTTGGCCAACCAACTCGATCGTGGGAATCGAGCATTATTAGCAGACATGTTTCGTTAATTATAGATTTCGCGGCAATTATATTGGTTGTGTTCGGTACGTCGCACTATAATGCCTGTTTTTTGCACCCGTAAGACAAGTCTTGGAACTTATAACAAGTGAGATGACAGGTTTACCGGTTAATTACCTTAATATATCTTCTGGAAGTGACGATATTGCTTTTTTGTTAACTTAACAGTCATTTGTTTTCGTAATGGTCGTTTTAACTTCTGCAAAGATTTACAATGTTTCGTTTGTGCCAAGTAATGTGCTTTTTTTTGCATAAAATGATTGAGATGCGATTGAGCGAGAACTCAAGGGGTCTAAAATCGAAACATTGTAATATTTAATTTCACAAAATTAATCTACAAATTATTTTATTAGTCATACTCATACATAAAACACACAAAACATTGTCGATCCCGAAATGATTTATTTTTGGGTTTTGAAAGGATTTCTTTTACAATTCAGTCAAAATGTTCCCGTACAATATGCTTTACATAATTTTACGTTTTTTGATCCCCAGGTTAGCCTAAATAATTTCTCATCTAATTTAAAACATGACAATACTGTCAAATTAACTGAACAAAATATAATGTCTACAGCTTTGCCAATTAAATAAACTAACTGATAAATTCCACGACAATTGGTGATAAGCCAGGTGTCGTTAATCTCGTATTATTTATTTTACTTAGCGATCGTGGTCTAAAATTGTTCTAAAAAATTAAAGTAAAATTTATGTTCTATAAAACAACGATTTAACGAATTGATGTTACGAGCACTGAAATCAAAATGGCCGCTGACTACGTTGACATCTAACATGAGTGACGGCGTTGTAAATAATAGTTTTTTATTATTACATTTTTAGGAGCAGTGAACTTTTATTATTTTTGCTAGCTAGAGTAAATTATTAAATCTTGTCAAGGTTATTTTGTTGCTGTCTTTTGCGTAAAAGTAAACTTTGATACTAACTACGAATAGTTTTTGATTTGAAGACTCTGTTGACGATAAGCAATCCTTTTCTTTTCTGTAGTCCTCATTTATAAAATCTGATGAAATAACTGTTGTAAACAAAACTGGAAAAAGTTATAATTTTGAAAAAAATTTAAAATAAGTAGTGCTCCGTACATATAAGGTACCCAATAAGTTTGATTCAAGAATATTCTAGTTTTCAATTGTTCTTTTATTTCGATTCTCAATTGTTTTTCGTACGTTTTCTTTACAATAGGTAGACATATGAACGATAGACTGTCTCATCCTTACTCACAAAGCGGACTCGACAACGAAAAAAACGCGCGCCGGCTCAGATTGTCACCGTAGAAACAAAAGGCAACAGAAGCCGCCATCCGACGTCAGTATTGGGAGGCAGACGTTTAAAAAAAACAAGCTATCCAGCGTCGATATTGTGGTTTAAGGCACAAGCGATGATTGCAACAACATAGGTTCTTACATGCAATTTAAAAAGTTAGCTTTTTAAAGTACTTAAAGCACCATCTGGGTTTTCCGTTTGATCATAAAATAATTTGAATTTTCCACTTATGAATTTGATTCAAGGCACAAGCAATGATTGCAATTACATAAGATCTTACATGCAATTTAAAAAGTTAGCTTTTTAAAGTACTTAAAACACCATCTGGGTTTTCCGTTTGTTCAAAGAATAATTTGAATTTTCCACTTATGAATTTGATTCAAGGCACAAGCAATGATTGCAATTACATAGGTTCTTACATGCAATTTAATAAGTTAGCTTTTTAAAGTACTTAAAGCACCATCTGGGTTTTCCTTTTGATCAAACAATTATTTGAATTTTCCACTTATGAATTTGGTTCAAGGCACAAATTATGATTGCAATAACATAAGTTCTTACATGCAATTTAAAAAGTTAGCTTTTCAAATTACTTCAAGCACCATTACTGAGTTTTCCGTTTGATCAAAAATCGTTTGAATTTTCCTCGTATGATTTCTTTAATAACCGACCAGTGGCGAGGGGTGAAATTCTAGCGAAGGTAAGCCGTTCTACAAAAATGTTATGATCTGCATAGTGGATAGTTGGGATGGGCTTTCTAGAAGGTAAGCCGAAGGGAATCGGCTTGTATGGACCCTTCGCCACTGTAACCGACTAATGGTGGCGGTGTCCTTATTATCGAGCTGTTTCCGAGTCATATCTTTATTTTTTCAATGTTTTACTTTATCCTTTCTCTTCATAAGTTTTAATGAGACGTATTACTTAGTTTTTCGCTTTAATAACGGTCAATGGAAATAAGTATTGCGGCTTTTATCAGTTATGAAATTTAAAACATCGAGAAATATTACAACCTCCTCAAAAAAACTTCAATGTGAAATTTCGGCTGAGAGAATGAATCATTGCTACATTTCTTGTAGGCGCTTTATTGTTATTGGGAACACAAGAAACTAAGTCGTCGATGGACGACTAATTTGCCTGTCGGCTTCAAGTTGTTGCCCATTTGTCACCACCAGACACTTGCGTCGAGCCATCCATAAGCTATTTGTTAACGTCGCTATGTTGGAATCAATTAAAAGTTTTTGTCAAATTAATTATCGTGGAGTTTTTCGGGGACAAATTGATTGTCTTTTGTTAAAGGTTTTTCGAAAACAAAAATTGGATTTTGATTGGATTTTATTTAATTAAATTCAACCTAATAGACATTTGAATAAAGATTGATTGAAATATAAGACATACAACTTACATTACATGGCGGAGTTGCACCATCTTACTATAACGATAACAAGCTTGTTAAAGTACCGGTTAAGCACAAGTTAGCCAAAAAAGAGGTTGCCAGCCAGCATGATGTCCTTTGACAAGTTTGACGTGACAAATAGGTAGCATTATCATTTGACGATAACTTTAACTTTGATAGCGTTTTGGTGCAACTCACATTTAAAAAAAAAGGTTAGCAAAACCTTTTATTCTGTTCAACGCACTTTATTATTCAATTCCTAAAAAGAAGTTTATACTTAATTAGCACTAAAGCATTATGAAAGTTTAATAAACCCTAATCTCATTTCAAACATTGCAAAATATAGCCGTGTACCGTAAAATGTACGAGTGTTTCAACGAGCAAACTTTTTTCGTTACGTTTGCAATCTGCAATCGGCGCCTCTCATTTCATCTCGGAGCGGTCCCGGGATCCCAGGCAGGTTGTAATTTGCCACATTACCCCCCTTAATAGGGACATCGATATGTCCCGCGGGATTACGGGATCATTTTCGACGACTTAATGAACTGTCAAAAATAATTGTATCAAATTATGGATCCTTTTGATTAGCCGGCGTTGATTTGTGGAATGGGCCTTCTTTGCGCTGTTTGAACTTAGCAAAAATTAGTCGAGACTTGTTAAATAGAATTGTCTTACCGATTGTCAAAAGAAAATATGTTGATTAATTAGATTGCTTTAAAGCACACTTCAATTTGAAATCCAATATCGGCAAATTAACATGAAAATTGGTGTTGTGCGAATGCTCTTCAATCATTCATCTTCTGAATCGGTATAATGTTTTGCTCATCATCATAATGGCGTTATCAATACTAATATTCTTTCATTATCTTCATAATGAGTTATGAATATTCCATCTTAATCTGCGAACTACTTAATAACTCCGACCATAATTCCTAGACGCTTTTCAATTTCAGTACCGTAACTATTCACTTAACTTCATCAAATAACTGTACCCCATGTATACTGGGTTCAAGGCAAAGGTTTTAACGACCCTCAGCTAAAAGGGACTAGCATCGCCTTATTATTTGTTCCCCGACATGATTACGACTACGATAGTTGAGATTTCTAAGGGACGTTAAGGCTTTCAACGGCTTTCACTGATTTGTGGGTAGAAGATAATTTGATAACCCCTGCGTAACCTTTACAACTTTTTAACCAACCTCCATCTTTAGTAATTAATAGTTCATTAAAGAGATGTTTTGACTTCTTGTAGTGCATCATCTTCAAATGATATTTGATAGCTTTTGAAGTTGTTTCGAATGCTTGTCTCGCTATATTTAAAACGAAATAAATTAATTATTTGATAAATATAACGATAATTTCCAATTAATAGTAACGACGTAAATATAGCACCATGATTATCTTGAAAGTTCACAGACAGATACCTTATTAGTAGATAGAAATTGATATCATTTTATAACAATGTTATCATAATTTATCAAAAATATGATAGATTAGATTAGTATCAGACAACAACAACTATTGTAGGTATTCGTTGGTTAACAGCAAGTTGTCGGTTGCAAGTATCCGCCATTTTCCAATAGTCTTGCACTGACTGAACTACCTATTCCCCTCTTGATTCACTCTCGTCGGATTGATCTGACTGAGCACTTTCACGTTTGATTTATAGAACACGTCCCTCAGGACTTCAATACGGTATCGGGCATTTTGATCGACGTACTGGTTACGATAATAGAAATACCTCTCCACTACAAATAGTTACAATTACAACACTCGGTTCCCAGATCCCGAATAGTTTTTTCTACGTGACCCTAGGGTACGCGTACCAATAATTGGGAAACAATGTCTAAGAACAATATCAACGGCACTGACGTTATTTGGAAAATCGTTTTAGGTCATAATAATATTTCCGGAAAAGGTTAAGACTTAGAATAGTTTGCTCTATAAACTCCCTTAGAATTTGAAGACAATAGTCACGCGCTGCGGAGCTTTTTTCTTCAAATAGAATTCTAGGAACAAAGTAAATATTGTTACTAGGTCACGTCGTGCCGAGAGTAAACAAAAGGTGTTATATAAAATTCATATGATTGTTAAAAGTAACTTCTGACTCGTTTATTAGAATTTTTTGATATAAACTTCTTGATTGCGTTAGCTTAGCTGGTAATATCTATTATAATATCTAATATCAGCTAAGCTAACGCAATCAAGGAGTTTCTATCAAAACTTTCGTAGTCTTCTGCCTACTCGCCTTTCAAGTTTATTTATACTGAAGTCTGGTAAAGACGTAAAGTTATATTTAATATCTTAACTTCTTTAACTTTCTAAAATTCATTGACTTTCAATTTATTGTGTATATGAAGTTCGGAAACTCTTATGTTATTCAGATACTACCGTAAAAGCTTCAAATATCGGTTCTTGGTAGCTCTTTGTCTGTTGTTCTAGCTTTATCAATAACTTTTCAGTTTTGGATGTAGCTAATCTTTTCCTAGGGAATTAGATGAGATGTTAGTTAATTTATTTTAGACTTTTCAGTTTATCTACTTATTATAAGAACTTCGATCATGTAATACCCCCTAGTGTCCTCTAAAACGGCACCTCCAAAATAATGCTCCACTTTCAAACTTGAAGCATATTTTATAATAAGGTATTATCTATTTAGTTTTATACTATTTGAAATTGAATTTGGAAATAATAGTTATTGTCGCCACGTACAAATACTCAGGTTGGGCGATCGGAATTACAAAATTTCGGATTGCTTTTGTTTTGTCAGTCGATGCCACATTTGCATGATGTTTTAAATCGTGAATCGTTATCTAGGGTATTTATGATCCAAGTATAAGAAAAACAGTTTTCGATTGTATATTCAATAGACTATTAGCATCTAAAACTCTGCCATCAAATCACACTATGTTGTAGAGTCTACATAGTGTAGTTTTAGATGGAAAGTTATACCACAAGTGGCTCCGTGAGCTGTAGACCTCGCGTTAAAAAGTAGCTCAAGTTGTATGTTTTTTAAAAAATAATCTAAAAGATGTCACCACCCCTTTTGCCCCACACTGTTCACGAGCTTTTCAAAGCACGTAGTAGGTACCTGCGTGCTGTTTGGTATTATTTGGTAGGTATAATCGCAGCTAGATGGCGCTTCTAATTTTAAACATTTTCCGAAATGGTGATTTTTGGTAAATATACTAGCTAAACTAAAAAAATCTATATAATCATCGAACCTGCTCACAAAATTTCACGAGAATCTGTTGAAAAATGCGACCTGTAGAGGAAAATGGACAGCTGAAAAGTCGGACTGAAATATGTTTTTTTACATTTCTCCGTCATTATGAAAAATTTCAAAAAACTGGCGTGACAAAAAAATTCTATGTAATTTTCGAACCTGCTCACAAAGTTTGACGAGAATCGGTTGAGAAATGCGACCTGTAGAGGAGAACATCCAGCGCCAAAAACTCAGTCTGAAATAAAATTATTTTATTTTATTATTTTTTTTATTTAAAAAGCCGGACGGAAATATATTTTTCTTACATATCTCCGCCATTACGAAAAATTTAGAAAAACTGTCTTAATTTTAAAAATCTATATGATTTTTGAACCTGCCCACAAAATTTCACGAAATTCGGGTGAGAAATGCGACCTGTAGAGGAGAAAAAACAGAGCCAGAAAGCTGGACTGCAATTTGTTTTTTTTACATATCTCCGCCATTTTGAAAAAAATCGAAAAAGTGGCGTGACAAAAAAATTATATATTATTTTCAAACCTGCTTACAAAATTTCACGTGAATCGGTTGAGAAATGCGACCTGTAGTGGAGAACATCCAGCGCCAGAAAGCCGGACTGAAATACATTTTTCTTACATATCTCCACCATTACGAAAAATTTAGAAAAATTGTCTCAACTAAAAAAAATCTATATGATTTTCGAACCTGCCCACAAAATTTCACGAAATTCGGTTAAGAAATGCGACCTGTAGAGGAGAAAAGACAGAGCCGGAAAGCTGGACTGCAATATGTTTTTTTTACATATCTCCGCCATTTTGAAAAAAATCGAAAAAGTGTCGTGACAAAAAAATTCTATATTATTTTCAAACCTGCTCACAAATTTTAACGAGAATCGGTTGAGAAATGCGACCTGTGGAAGAGAACATACAGACATACGAAAGAATTTTTGCCCAAGCTGAAGCAGAGACGCTTCGCTCGCACTTCGTGCTCGCTCGTTCAATAATACATTGTCCATATTGTAGACTAGAAATTATATAGTCTAAATGTAGACTATGTACTATGGTATAACTTTCCGACGTAATATCCAAATTACCAAATGAGATTCATTAAATCCTATGCTAATTATTATTTCTCATAAGATCTTCTCTACCCCAATATTGACGTTATTTAATTTTACTTTTCCGTAAACGTGGACTGGTAGGACTGGTAGGACACTCACTGTAGAACTGGTTCACAAATTTAAAGTCGCTCAGCGAGCTATGGAAAAGGCTATGCGGAGTTTCTCTCAGAGATCGGGCCCGGAAAGAGAGGTGATCCGACAGAGAATTGACAACATATCAAAAATTTTATCCTGTTTTTTTATTTGTTATTTAGAAATTACTGGTGAAAACATGAGACACGTATTTTTTTATTTTCCAAAATGTTTATTTTAAGTCAACGTAATATTAATTTGAAAACTTATCTATTCTAAAAGAGCGTAAGTGCCGTTTAAAGGATTTTTGGCGGACAATATCCTTTGCCCATATGGATAAAAAAAATCATCATGACGTCAACCTGCCAATCTAATCTATGGACGGTAATGACGTTTGTTTGTTTATCTTTTGCTCGAGGTTGTTTTCTTTTATTGTCGCAATTTTTACCTCATTTTCAACAATAATAAATAAAGATATTCGCAAATTAGATTCCATAATCTCATGTGTAGTTCCTGCCTGCAAAAATACTGTGATTGAATGCCCAAACAAACACTGTTTTACGTGCCAAACCAAAGTCTAAAGTTTACAAGTGGTGTGTTGCTTTAAAGTTTTATGGAAATTGAAACTAATGCACTTCAAATCAAACTGTATTTATTAAACAAATTCAAACGTACACAATATCTTTTTATTTCTAAAAATAAAATGTTTCGCAGAAGAATTCAGCTTTTGCAGCATGATGAAGTCCATTTTGGTAAGTTTGCGACTGTCTGCTATTAAAAATCCTTCAGAAAACTTGATATTATATTTCGATAGATGTTAAATTTAACCAAAATACTAATTCAAGTTAAAAATATCATGAATACATTCAAAACAAAACTAATCAAAGTGAAAAATATTTTGATTCTTGACACAGACTTTGACATAAATTGTAACCTTGACAGCGACAGTTTTTATGATTATTATTTTTTTAAGATAAAATCACACAACTTTTTCACGCAAAGGAGTTAAATATTTAATATTCCTTTAACTCGATGATACAGTGTTTTTTCTACATATTTCGTTAAATTATTGATCAAAAGCCCCGAAAAATTATGTACGGTGTCAGAAATTGAAAAACCTCGAATTGGTTTTCGATTTAAGGTACCTTGTAAAAAATGAAAACATGTCAATTAAAGTCATCGGATTAGCAAGCTGAAGTGGCCGTGGGTCGGTCATATTAGCCGTAGAACCGATGGCCGTTGGGGCAGACTAGTTCTTGAGTGGAGACTGCGTGTCGGCAAACGTAGTGTGGGACGCCCTCAGACAAGGTGGAGCGACGATCTTCGCAAGGTGGCTGGCAAAAACTGAATGAGTGTAGCTGTGATTGTGCTCGGTGGCGTGCACTCGGAGAGGTCTATGTTCAGCAGTGGACGATGGTAGACTGATGATGAAGTAGTTATCTACTTCAAAATGTCAGGTAATTTATGATATTGTGAGGATCGTAGCTAGGGCAGAAGTTCCACCCTTCAACTGTTCTGTTCGCATCGGCTGCCGGAGCAAGAATGCCGAGGCCGCTCTGCTGTCCGTCTTTTAAATCGCTCCCCCTTTCACAGAGCCCCTTTCTGCCGCCATCATTCTTTTTTTTTAAACTTATGTCGTACGTTTAACGGTGGTGTTGCCATTTTTACAATTGATACTTTTATTTAATATTATCAACAAATTGTTATTTTTACGATATCAGCTTTAAAATCATATGATAAACAGAAGAATCATGACAATATAGAGTTTCAAAAAAGAAGCATGTTTCAAATCATTCGCACGCTACAATGAACAACAAATATCTCCTAAAGCTGTTTCCAGCTATCGACACAGCTTCATCGGGAGATCTACAAAGAAGTCAATCATGTAATGCTTCACCGTGCGTAAAAACGTAAAACGCACACCGCGTCTGAACGAAAACAAAGAAAACTTTCTGAATTAATAAAGTATGGCAATCTCGACGGCTGACGGCAAATGTGGGATTCTTTTATGTTCCCCACCTTGTGATTTATGGGGAAACGTTCGTTATGATTTCTTCATTTAACTCCTAGGTTTCAAGCGTACCAGTCCTTTTCTGAAAATTAAATTGTATGTATAGTTCATTACTCTGATTCTTCTCAATGGTTATTTCGTTCCGAACCAAGAGATGAAAATGGTACTATTACATGTCAAAAAATTAAATGTCGTTTTAGTCTATTATATTTTTAGTAAGTTTTATGAAAAAAAAGCTATTTGGTACTGGGGCCCTATTTTTTAATCCTTCGGGTGGCGTTGAGTGCTTTTTTCTACTGATTTTGTTCTACATTTGACTCGAATGACATTGAGTCAAATGTTGAATGAAAATTAGTAGAAAAGAGTGCTCGACGCCAGCCGAATGATTCTAAAATAGAGCCCCTGGGCTATAAACATTTTCACTCACTTTTATATACTGACTCCTAATGAACCTGAAATCTTAAGCTTAGAATTAAGGAAACCTCGTTTACTAAATCCTTGAAGAAGGATTATAGTAAATGGAACTTGATAGAAGCACAGCGTTACAAATCCGAAAGGAGGAAAAATGGTAAATCCTTAAATAATAAGCAATGTGCTCGGAAAAGGATGCTCCTCCTCCAAGGCCGGTCGGAGAAACAATTTGGCCTAATCGATTTTGAGGCGTCGCATTTCTCTCCAGATTGACAGAACCCTCGTCTGATATTAATATTTTGTAAGGGAAAAAGATATTGTTTAGTCCAAGTAATATCGTTATCCGTGTGTGAACGATATGAAAATTGTCAGGATTTTTTCTCTTTGAGGATTATTTGGATTCATTTCGAATCTCGTTGTCTACGCTTTTCCATTTTTATTTTGTTGTTATGACGATTATACTTTGTTTCTTTGAACTGTTGTATTATTGCTTTTTGACTGATGATCTTCTGGCTACCATAAGATTGAGATATTTTGTATCTTTTACCTATATTTCCCTCATAAATTGACCTATTTTATCATGTGACATTTTAGCACGGTTCGCAAATACCAAAGATTAATGGAAAACGTTTATTACTCCATAAGATATAAATTCCCAAACTTTCAAAAAACTTCAGCGCAAGAGGAAAACACTGCATTTTCCTCAACATTTCATTTTCCATGTTATCTATAAACGGCCAAATTAAGGCATCCCATTAATCAAACCTGAAATAAAAGTGCGCGTAAAGGCCGCGTCCACGTTCACAATAAATCATGGCTTCTTGGCCGTTGACATATGAAAATAACATATTCCTCTCGGGCCTGATCGATGGCGGCTCCTATCAGTCATGGCTGACCGTTATTGATGACACGTGCGCATATTTAGCCGACTGTTATGCAGAGTGGGATGGATGACTTTACCAATTTTCCAATCCATTACGTTGTAGTTTTCAGCAACAGACATGTGGTGGTAACGTTGGAAACATCGTGTTGTGTTGATCCGAATTTACATAACGAAATTAGTGTCATGCATAATTAAACTAATTTCATGAAACTTGTTTGCATAATGAAACTAACTTCTGCAACTAGTTTCGTTAAAATAATAGTGTCGTGAAATCATCAGTATACTTAGTTGAAATTATGACTCCACTACCGGCCGCGCGCGGTTTCACGCGCGTTGTTCCCGTTCCCGTGGGAATATCGGGATAAAAAGTATCCTATGTTTTAATCTGGGCTATCTACTATCTGTGTGCGAAATTTCAAGCAAATCCATTCAGCAGTTTTTGCGTGATTGAAGAACAAACATCCAAACCCACAAACTTTCACATTTATCATCGAAGCTTTATTTAGTAGCGCAAAAGCGAAGCGCACCAGACGCTTTCGTGATTTTAGCTTCGCGTCGCGTTCACGGCAAAATTAGTTGCATGACATTAGTTTTAAGAAAAAATTGCGCATGGCACAAAACTATTTTAATGTCATAAAATGCATTGTAAAACTTAATGTTTACACGTACAAATTGTTGATGAAATAATTATTTAGTTTCACGACATTAATTGCCACCAATTTCGTATAATGTAAATTCGGCTTTATAACACTTGTAATATGATAGAATATTGATCATTGTATGACTACTGAATTAGTTATTAACATTTTTGTGTTACATTTTAGCTTATATTGATGAAGTTACGACATAATCCAGTTGTCACTTAAATCGTTAATCCATTTTTATGTGTACAATGTCCTGAAGCCTTATTACAAGCTCTTAAAACGTGTCAGGTTTATAAATTAATGTAGTTATATCTCTTTCTCGCTGTAAAGCAAATAAAAGAGATACATTGTTAGCCAGTCGGAAAACTCCTGGAAATAAGAGGTCATAATACGGCCTACTATACACCGTCATTTTGTAGTCGTTTTAATTAACTTAAGGGAGTGTTCTACTAATGGAACTAAACATTTTTGCCAAAGAAACATGGGTCAAAAAACGACAAAAAATTTTGGGTCTCCCATACTAACTGGACAGCTAAAACATTTTATTAGTATGGGAAAGTCAAATTTTTTTGTCGTTTTTCGACCCATGTTTCTTTGGCAAAAATGTTTAGTTCCATTAGTAGAACACTCCCTTAAGTTAATTAAAACGACTACAAAATGACGGTGTAGAAATAAAATCTGAGACATGCCTTAAAAATTAAAGCAAAATGAAATATTACTTAATTGGAGATCCTTAGGGGAGGCCTATACCCCAGCAGTGGGTGTCGTGCGGCTGATATTAAATTCTATTACAGTTAAATTAAATTTCGGTTTCTGGTAGCATACTTCGTAATTACCTAATTCGTTTTGAAATCAGAATCCTACCTGCCGCTTTTAATAACAACACTAATTTATGACAAAACACTAGTATTGCGTTTCAAGCTAATAGCAGTTCAAGCCAAAATTGATGAGCAAAAGTAGCAATCATAATTATACATTAGCCCATTAAACTGGTTGTGTACAGGCTAAAACTTGTTGTGACAAACAGCGGATCATTTGTCTAACTCCTAATGAACGAGCCTTTAACACACCCGCTGTACTGCCACAGTAGAAATAATAAGTAAGTAGCAAATATTCTAAATTCACATCCACCAATCCGCATTGAGTCCACGTGGCTATGGCCCACCTAGGACGATAAGGATATCCACCCATAAGGTACTATTGGCAACAACGTCGCTTAACCAGTTAGCAACAAAATTCCTGTGCGCGCAGGCTGTGCGAACTAGACGTATGTTGTGACGGCGCGGAGTGCAAGTGAGGAGTGATTAAGCGACGCTGTTGCCCATGTTAACTACCTATGCCCTCGCAGTGGGTAAATTAAAGTTACTGGTGATGATAATAATAATAACAATGATTTTATACCCATTAACAAACCAGGAAATCGCGTGATAAAGAATCCCAGTATACTAGGGTACCAACAGTGATTGTGAGTGCGCTGCACTAAAGTATGGCTAAATTATGAACTGTGTACGATGCTCCCGTTCATGTTTACGAAGTTACGGTACAATAATTTTCATTTTATTGGTCACTGTATTGATATTATTAATTCATCTTTATAATAATATCTTTAAATTCAAGATAGTATAGTTAATGGGCAGCCTTTTCAAGGGCAACGGGTGAGATAAGATACTGTGCACTTATTTATACTGTGGTACTACTGCCTTGCCAATCAATCTCGTTTGTCACTGCGAGTTCCTAATTGTTTGTATCTACTGTGTTTCGTTTAAACCTTTTTTTATTCAATGCTGATAGGCTTTTGTTTACTTCTATTGACAAAAAAACGAAATCAAAACAAATGAAGGAGTGTTTTGTCAAGTCAAGATAATTTTTATTTGAAAAGCGAATAGCTATGACGACGCAAAAATTTTCACGAAAAACGCAATTTTCCGTACACAAGACGGTACAGAATGATCAATTTTAATATAGGAAAGCAGTACCAGTAATAAGTATTACAATACAAGGGTCTTCTTATGAAAAGAAAAGCTGACAACGCAACATCAATAGCGTTGTTTGCAAAAAAAGTATTCATTCCAAAATCTTAAGAAATACGAGGTTTTACAGGTAAATCCTAAAAGGCGCCATCTGTCGACAAATTGATAAATCGCGAGACAAAAAAGCTATTTGAATGAAGGGGAAATAAATTGAATTAAGCTTAGACCCGAAACTTATTCTACCCTCCACGATATAAATCCATGGAAGGGCAAGGAATGACCGAGGAATGCGAGGGGGGGAGGGGGAGGGAGATCCAGGATAAATGAAATTCTATATTAATGCAATATCTCAGGTATAGTACGCTAATGGAATTCTGTAATGTATTGTGGTCGTATTGATTGTTGTTCGGTCTTCTTTTTTTATCGCAAAATATATTGTTTTTGTAAGAACATTGCTGTTTTATATTGAAAAATCTTTTTTTTTTGGGAAATCTTATCAGCTACGATTGTTACAAATTGCGCTAAATATAGATACTTGAGTTTCAGATAGATTTTATTAACACTTAACTACACATTGCTTTGATAAATCATTATAAAACATTCATTATCAGACTCTGAAAAAACTCCACAGTTAATTTTGCCACTTACCTCTTTTGTTTGAAAAGTATGAGGTATGTTTATTATTTTATGATAAATTATATACTAGAAAACATAAAAAACAAAGTCATGCAAATATTTATTGCGTAAAAACGTAACTATGTGAAAAATGTGATTGCAAAATAATCACATAACTTCATTTTAGTAGTCCCGAAAACATTTTTAGTTTATGCTTTATACCGACGGCGGCAGTTCAACAGAGCCAATTTTATTGTAAAATGTGTTTCTACCCGCATTGCGCGAATATGCACTGTGTCGAATAAACGGCGGACAAATAGGACCTTTTTTGTACCGAGAAAAAATGCATTTATGCATCCTCCGCAAGTGAACTGGGGGTTCACAATAATATGTGGACAAATAGGACCTATTTTTGCATCGGAAAAATTCTTCAAATTTAATTCAAATTTTGCCAACTCTGTGAGGATTTGGGAAAATACATATTGCACGTTGGGGTGTATAAAAAAATTAAAAAATATTATGTAAATCGTTATAGGAATTTTAACTGCACTTTGAAAATATGCAATGTGAATGTAATAGGTAACTTAGTTTTACTTACGTAAAATGTCATTGTGAAGGAAAATGGCACTACATATTGCCTTTTTCATAAATAATATTTAAAGTTTATCTATTTAAAACTCATATTTTTTGTTTAAAATACCTTTTGGTTTTAACAAGTAATCGAATATTTTCCAAATTTTTTGATAATTATGTAAAGTACAGTACCCGGAAAACAGCTTGAAATCGGGTGGGGATTGAGCAGAACGCATATTTTGGGTATGCGTAGATTGCGAAGCGGTGAGGTACGGGGGCGGAGGGAAATGGGTGCGCGCTATTGGTCGCTCACAAGTGCACACATGCGCGAACTCATCCGCACTCCGTCGAAAGAGCGTCAAGATGTTTGCCGGAATCTGTAACATTATTTATACGTATGTAAATGTATTTCTAATGTTCTTTTTTCTTTTGCAGGGCGAAAAAGACAGCGGAAAGAACTGCATACTATCCTGCGAGAAGAGAAAGGCTGATGACACCGACTTAAATAAGGACCTAAAAAAGGTACGTCGCCATTTTGATTACATGTTGTCTTAACATATTTTAGTAAACATGACCAGCGTTCACGCGATGATACCCCATTAGTTCCCAGCAAAGTGAACGGCATAATGGCAGCCAAATTACTGATGTTCTAACTAACCCACACAATTAGGCAATCGCTATAACTACTTCTAACTACCTCTATAACTACACTCGGCGTCAGAAAAACCGCACCTTTTCAAAACATTTCTTCAAAGTTAATTTAATCCTCTCTAATTTAATGGTAAGTGTTGTTATACTTCTTTCCTTTCGGACATAGCCAACAGTCTGTAGACACCGTTGGAATACTCGTCGAACGGAATCAATTACCGAGATTCAGTTTCCGAGCAACATTACATTGCCTCATTTTTTTGCAATATTTGAGCAACTTCATGGGCAATAGTATCCATCTTGGGTAATCCTTTTTTTTACTGTTGCGATAGCAAATTTACCCTCATGTTTTGAATTGACTCCTTTTATTTCCCTTTTATGGCGGCGCAAGAAATAACGCTTTATGCGTTTAATTATGGTACCTTATGTTAATTAAATCAAACAATTATTAATTGAAAGGTTATTAAATGTACTTTCAATAGATATCAACATTAAAACAATAAAACGTTAGCTAGCAATAGCAAGTGCACAAGTCTAAACTTATCTTCGAAGAGGTGCGATTTTTCTGACGTCGAGTGTATAGACCTAAATGGTTTGTTTGCAAAGAATTCAATTTGATGTTATTCATGATGAAGGATGTTATACATCTATGAATGAAGTGTAGAGAATCAAAAGAAAACAATAGTCAAAGCTCAGTAAAAATTTTATGGGAAAAGAGTTTCCAGATATTTAATACCTTTTTATCTAAATAAGTTGCCCTGTGAACTACAGATTATGTACAAAGAAAATATCAAAGCATTTCGGTTTAAGCTTAAACAGTATTATTTACTTAACAAACTAAATATGTAAAATCAGCGACTAACCGTCACCCAGATAAACCCTGTGAGGTTTTCGTGTTGCGGCAATGTGTAAACAATGTGTATCTAAAGTGTATTGAATAAACGAATAATAAATAATAATAATAGTTCAAAGTCAAATCTTGGTAGAGAAAAATGTATGTGTGATGAGCACAAGCATTTGATTTCAAGTGATGTTTTATTATATTTATTCGTTACTAGCGGCCGTCCGCGACTTTGTCTGCATGGAAGGTTTTTGGCTATCCCTCGGGAACAATCCTTTTTTCTGGATGAAAGGTACCCTATGTCTTTTTCTGTACCTTTGAGAGCGTGTATGCAAAATTTCATGATGATTGGTTTAGTAGTTAAGACGTGAAGGCGAAACAAACAAACAAACAAACAGACTTTCGCCTTTACAATATTGGTAAGGATTTGTTATTTAGTCGCTACAGTACAAACTCTGCTTAGTTTAACACTCAATATTTGGAGGAGTTATTCGGATTAATTGGATTTCTTCCCATCACCATCGTGAAAACTATAAAATACTAGCGGTCGCCCGTGGTTTCACCCGCGTGGTTCCCGTTCCCGTAGGAATATCGGGATAAAAAGTATCCTATGTTTTAATCCAGGCTATCTACTATCTGTGTGCTAAATTTCAACCAAATCCGTTTAGAAGTTTTTGCGTGATTGAGGAACAAACATCCAAACCCACAAACTTTCACATGTATAATATTAGTAGGATAAGGAAACTTTGTTGAATTCCATCGACAACAGTAGAGCGCCGCCGATCGCAAAGCTTCGCGTGCTTCAACCCCATCAGTCCCCGAGTGTAACAAACGCCACCCTTACAGTTCCATCGATGATTTCATGGTTCTGTTTATTGAAACATTAGTCTATTTTAAATTACGAGCCTGATGAAGGAATTCTTTTACGCATTTTAATGACAAACCATAATAGTGAAAGGTGCGTGTTAGCTCATTTTGGCCCATTCCTGTTGTCACGTGAATATCGGGAAATAAAGTATGGACGGTCTATTCCCGTTGCCCACCACTGGGGAATATCGCGAAGAAATGTATAGATTTTTTCTCTCTCCCGATATCACCCAGTGGGGGACAACGGGCAGTACAAGTAGTACAACATCATGCACTTAACTAAACCCTCATTTTAGTTTACTGCATGATGTTGCCATTGCCACTATCTCCAGGCAAGGCAGGCGGGTAGATCACAGTTCGTGTTCATCAGCATAATTATGCTGCTGTCTTTGATGATTTACCAACTAGAGTTGGTAAATGTAAGGATTTTATAAAAAAGGGAGAGCATTTTTCGGGCTTTTACCATTAGAGTTTTGCATATGCTAGGTTTTACCAATGGCGGTTTTAATAAAACAGTAAATTAGCTATCATAACATAGTATTTATTTCAAATTACCAATCAGGAAAATCCTTAAATATTTTACATTGTCATTTTTATTTATTCTTCACTATCATTATTATTATTTATCTTGTAGAATTATTTCTAAGTAATACGTTACAATAAAATTACCCGTCAGTCAAATCCTTTAAATTATTATGATTTGATGAATTAATTAGTAAAAAGTAAAATATAATTTTAAAACACCTTCAAAACAAGTATTTTTCAACCTTGTCTTTGAGGTAAAACCTAAGATTTACCGAATTAATGGTGGTAAATGTTCGAAATGAACGATGATCACAGGAAAGTTCGAACTTGGAGTTGGTAAATCTTAGGTTTTACTGGAAAATCTTAGGATTTACATAGTTTGGGGTTTTACAGTAACATAGTCATTTCACGACACCCTAACTTCATTGGTAGAAATTTTTGCATCAAAATTAATGTTAAAATACGCTAAGTTTTACTTCAAACATAAATATTAATGTCCCGCTTCATATTTTATTTTAATAACTCCAAGGAAAGTCAACGGCAGACGCTAGTTTGGAAGCCATAAAATGTTCTTGTAATTCTTTCTGTAATTAAGGGCATGGCGTCGGGGAGAAAATTTGAAATTTAGATTACCTTGCCGTTCCGTGACTTTTTCGGGGTTCTTTTTATAAGGGAAATAGGAAAAATATACTGTGTACCTTCTTAGTTTTTCAGACTTAATTTTATTTCACCCAATTTTATGGAAATGAGCTGAAATGTTTAAGTGGAAAATAACAGTATCAACAACGAGACTATTACTTACTCCTAAAAACGTTCTATCTTTTTATGTTTTAGACTGAATTTTGTATTTTTGTTTTAAATATACTTGACCATCAGTCATTTTTAATGTCCCCACTGCTGGGGCACAGGCCTTCCTTATGGGAGGATAAGGAGGACGGGCCATAACCCACCACGCGGGCCCAATGCGGATTGGTGGGTGTTAACGACTGCAAATTCAGCCGGGACCAACGGCTTACGTGCCTTTCGAAGCACGGAGGAGCTCGAGATAATAATTTTTTGGTCACCCATCACGTGACCGACCCTTGCGAAAGTTGCTTAACCTCCGCAATCGCTGGGCCAGACGCTAAACCACTGCGCTACCGAGCTCCTAATATACTTACTTAAATATTTGTAATATAACTATAGATTTTGTTTTTTTTTGTTTTGGAATAGACTTTAATGCCCGTATTCATAACACTCTCAGCGTTGAGAGCTATCTTGAGATCGTCCTTAAGATGCTGTTCTTATAAGAACAGCGTCTGCAAGCGCACTGCGTTGTATTGTAATAGAGCTCTGTGATTGGTACGTTTGTTTTACGTATGCCGTGTGATTGGTAGTCCGGATTCTGTGCGTCCGCGTGCACTGTGAAACCTCATAGTAATGTTTATGAATACGGGAGTTAGTCTATTTTATTTAAATACAATATTCATTTGTCAAAGTAAAAAGTCATTATATTTAACTGCATTTATTTTATTAATACCTACATATAACATGACGAGGGTAAATTATTTTTAGATCTGTAATATTATAAATGTGAAAGTTTGTGGGTTTAGATGTTTGGATGTTTGTTCCTAAATCACGCAAAAAATACTGAACGGTTTTGATTGAAATTCGGCACACAGATAGTAGATAGCCTAGATTAAAACATAGGATACTTTTTATCGATATTCCCCGATATTCCTACGGGAACGGGAACCACGCGGGTGAAACCGCGGGCGGCCGCCAGTTCTTTATAAGTATTAGGTACAATTTTACTTCACGGGATTAGGAAATATAAGTCTGTTTTAATTACAAGTCACATGGTAAATTATATACGAAGAATGGGCCACTATCCAAAACGAGGTTGTGTCAAAGTCCAATTTACATAATACCACCCTATTTGAAATATTTGGGTCAGCTATATAATATTATGGGTACATTTCGGCCAAAAGGTCGGAACGGCCGTGAAACATTTACGATACGTTCCAGAATATGGACATTACTTCCGAATGCCAGTCCCTTATTACCACCAAGTCAAATTCACTTTCATCGAGCCTTCATCCATCAGAATCCATCATCATTAAATAGGGCTATTCATAGTTTTAGCGGTTGTACCTTACATTAGGAGCATAGCATAGTAAATGGCAGTAACTCATTTGCGTATAATTCGCACCTGTATGTCGGTACGCAGTGACTAGGATTTTCATAAGCTAAGCTAATTCTACGTCACACAGGCATTAACAGGATAATATAATAAATAGATTTAGATATACCGTGGTCAAGTCGGTAGGTCCGTCACGGGTGACAATTGCTACAAAAAAGTTCCAGTTGTCTCCTCTGGCACGAATTAGAAGGGAACATTTGGGAAATTTTCGTCCCATTCGTCATGGGGGTGACGACTGGGATAAAAAGATCCCAGTTGCCACCCCGGGTGACAGTGTTAGAGGGGACTCCTGGGAATAATCGAATTATTTAACATCATAGTGCCAAGCATTTCCACGTAATTATTACATGTTACTTTTGCAGTATAAAAGAAATCAAAACATGAATTGTTTATTCATAAATAAATAAATGCACCTAATGGAATTAAAAGAGCGAAATTTCTTTTATTTAGGTTCCACTCAGAAAAATAACAAAAAAAAAAGATTTAATACAACTCTCATGGTTTATTCACTACAAGAATTCCCAGATTTTCTTCTTCACTAACCCCGACTGTGGTGAGGTCATTTTGTTTTCATTAACTCGACGAAACGGCCCGTTGGAGAACCCACGAATCAAGTCGAGCACTCTGCCTTAATTTAAATACATTGCTTGTCTTGAAAGAAACCGACGGCCCCGCTTTCAACCCGACAGTTATTGTACTAGCTTCTCAGCGGAACCGCCTACTCTGAGGTAAACAACGCTAGTAGGTAATGTAAATAGGTCTGAACTCTGCTTCAACTTTCAGCAACTACTTCGGATATTGTTATTTGTTATTCAACTAGGCGAATGTTTACTTGCAATCTTTGTACGGAGCGATTTGATCATTGTCTAGGTTTTTCGTGCTACGTAAGTTTAAAAGCCTTTTCAATTTATCGAGAATCTGTGCTCTAGAAGTAGAAAAGATTGAAAAACTGATAGCGTCTCGTAGACTTTAACTTAAGCTTTATAATATGGTTTAGATGCAGCACTACATCTCTATTGCCTCCAAAGTCATGACAGCTATGATACTTATGTCTAACATCGTGAAATGAAAAGAAGAAAATAAAGTCGACAGAATCTGATTTTTTTCGGCTTTATTTTGGCCAGTCCTGCTCCTGTCCAGGCTGCAGTTGCTAGAAGCAATATTAATAGCTCTAACGACGAGCTCTGAACTAAATGCCGTAATAATCTTCATCAAAAGAACGTTACGCCGCTGCACCCTTATTCTTGCACTAATTTTCGTTCACCGATGAACGGTTCGCCAAAAAACCCTTCATATTTTTTTTGTTGCACAAACATTAGTTCCCTGTCGATCTGTTCTCCAAAAAAACTCCTTAATTCTCATTTATCAATTAAACAACTGTAGGATGCTAGAACGATTATTTATCGTAACGTTTGTACAACAAAACCAAATACGAGAGGTGTTTTCGGCGAGTGTCATCTGAATTTCGACAGTCAATTATTTTGACACTGTCTCAATTTCGAAATATAATAGTTCGACCACTCTCTATGCTTCGACAAAACATTATGCTCGACAAGCATTATTCCGACAGAACATACTTCGACAACACACACCTTCGAAACACACTACTTCGACAGAACCCTTCTTCGATACGCACTAGTTCAACGGATCTCTATTTCGACGCAACATACCTTTGACATAATACTGCTCTGAAATCTGACAATAATAACGAAACGAAACGAAGGTGAACGAAAATTAGTGCAAGTACAAGTGATAAAAGAATTGGGGTGTAACGGTGTAACGTTCTTTTGATGAAGAATGTTTCGGCATTCAGTTCGGAGCTCTGAAACCACTCACTTTATGTTGCTTTAGTAGACTCATTTGCTCTTCAGTAAAGTTCAAATGCGTAGGAAGCTTAATAAAACAAGTCTAGACAATACGTTATTCAGATGACCCATAACAACGCCTAATACTAATATTTACTGCCTCTCTTACTGTAACTAATGATGTATTATATCGACGTAGAGTGCATAATCATCTGCACATACAATTTTAAACCAACTGACCGCAGGTATAATAAATCACACGAAATAGCGAACAGATGTTGTTCCTAGCCCGGGTTTATCGCATTGTGGAAATTCTGTAAGCAACGTACAGTCCATTTGGGATGAATAAGTTATTACGAGTTGCAGCTCTCGGAGAGATGTGTGGACAGATCTAGGGTTACCAGACGTCAAGATTCGCCCTGACATGTCAGGATTTTTTGGTCCCTGTCATGAGTCCGGCCGGAGTTGGCAAATATCAGGATTTTTTTTGGATATCACATACAGCAAAGGAAACTTTAGAAATTAAGCTTTATTATTTTTCTTTTTTTTGTTAACGATCGACTAGGTACAATTGCAGTAGGTACCTAAATAATCAACACAACTAAAAATTTTTATTAGAAATCAGGCTTTTTGTCAGGATAAAAAAAGAATTTTATAGATATCATCTGGTAACCCTAATCTCATGATGCCCTGTTGTTCTGTTACTAATGATGTTTTGAGTGTAACGTATACCTACTTCCATTCTGATCTAGGGTTTGAAGCTAAACAAAAACATGTGTTATGTAGCAACCGCATATCATCTTTTTGGTAAATGTTATACTTTTAGCTTTATTTTTTAGTGCACGGTGGCACACGAAACATGGAATTGAATACGAGAACAAGACAAAAAGTCTATATAGTATTCAATTCTAGTAGGTAGTAAGTTTTAGTTCGAAGGTTTTAACAAAGCTATAGATATTTGGTTATCCATTTATAAGGAAAGCCCATGCTCTAGTAATGAGGATATAAACATGGCTGGACATAAAAAGTCTGGAATGGCCACCGCGCACCGGACCCCTGGGTAAACCCCTGACAAGGTGGACCGACGATCTGGTAAAAGTTGCTGGAAACCGCTGGATGCGGGCAGCGACCGTCGTGGACCGCAGGACAGCAGGACCGATCGTCTCGTGGAGATCCTTGGGGGAGGCCTATACCCAGCAGTGGGTATCGTGCTGCTGATATAATGATGATGATGATGAAAACATGGCTGAAGATGAAATCTTTTCATAGGAAGAAGAAGTTGCTCACATACTTACTTTTCTTCTGCATAATGCGAAACAAATAGACAGTCCATTTGTTCTTAAACAATAAGAATTCTGATATTTAATTTTTCCTTCTCAAACGCGAGTTTTTCTGAAAGCATAGTGAATATTTCGCAGCTTACAGCCAGCGTAAAACACACAAAAGTTAATAAATCGTGTGGCACTGCAAACAGCCGTCAGGTTATGGTCCACTGCCCCCACGGCTATTCGGTACACGTTGTACGCGTTTTTGGAACGAATGTGGACGTTTATTCGGTGAAAATCCCCTACGTAGTAGTTGTTATACCCCTTAACATTGGCGAGCGATGCTGCTTCAAAGTATTTACTTTAGCGCTTTATCTACCTCTGTAACTTAAGAACTTTTCAGATTCAAATATTAGTTTCTAAATTACATCCCTATATCCACTAAAATCCATTGTAAAAATCCATTGATGGATCTTTTTGCACTTTTACGTCCGCTTTAATCCTTGATCCACAAAAACACACCCTTGATTCAGTACCTATTTTTGCAAAGTGTATTTTTTAGAACTAACCAGTGTCTGAAAATCCATTAAATAATGAATGACATTTATGAACTTCTTGGAAAAATAAAATAATTACAATTAGGTATTACATTGAAAATATTTTTAAAATTTAAAGTTAACCTCTAGTTTTATGTGACCCTGGTACTTTTTAAAATAATTGTTACCCAATCCTGGTTAGATTTTCTATTTTTTAAATCAATATTGGCAAAAATAATGTATTTGATAAAATAACATTTCATGTTTCACACCCATTCTTTAATGGATTTTCAGACACACGTTAGTTCAAAAAAATCCACTTTGCATAAATTCTGAATCATGGATTAAAGTGGACATAAAAGTGCAAAAAGGTCCATCAATGGATTTTTACAATGGATTTTAGTGGATATAGGGAATTACATGCGTAAGATTTAACGATCATGTTTTAATATCATCATTAGTCACTTTTAGTCACTTTTCTATCTAACTTTAGTGATCTATTATTTTTCAGTTTTAATAAGAAGTTTTCGAATAAACTACATAATAAAAGCTATAATTTTCGAATGTTTCACCACTGGTCGTTGTTCTACCTAAATTGTGCCAATTGTGTAAATTGACCTAGTTTCTACCAACCCTTACAATAGCGCTAACGATATAAGACATGGGGTTATTAAAGAATAATATCCACCTTCTTGTGTGATGAGATGACGAAACGGCAGTGACTCAGCGTGTGAGCCTAATAACGCCGGTATATTGAGGCGGAATGACGACGGCTAAATTGATACCTATCGTAGTAATAAATAGGGTTAAATTAGAATGGCACATATGTTAAGAAGCTTTTTATGTCTTGCCAACGAGTATTACGAATTCATATTAAGTACTTAATTGTAGAAATTAACTAAATAATGGTACCATCTGTTAATCTTTTAATGTATGCCTATCTACTGTACGATTAAAATGGTTGTATTATCAGAATGTTTCACAATTTGTTTTACATTCATGTTCATGTTTTTCTTATCAAAATCATTAGCATTAAAATACTTTTAGATCTCTTGAGTGTTATTAATTGAGAGCCCGATCCAATAAATTTTGATCCCACTATCAAATTCACCGATTATCCCGAACATTCGAAACCTCCAATCAACGATAAGCCATAACATTCCGCACGATTCAATCGCAATTTTTCCTGCAAATTGGACGAAAAGATTTTTTTAATACCGATGACTTCGACAAAGTCGGCACTCGGCATGTACCTGCTTGATTAAAATTTCAATTTCATCCGCAATATTTCGAATGTTCGCATGAATTCTTTGATGAAAATCCATCTTTTTACGAACGTAAATACGGGTGCGATTCTAAAACCGTTCGAATTTTAACGCCTGTGTTCAATCAATATCAAGATTTTTAAATGTATACTTAAGAAAGCATAGCTTTATGGTCATTAAATTTACACTTTATCTCAATTTTTGTTTCTTATTTTTCAATAAGACAATAAGCACAGGCACGTGTGGTCGTAGTTCCTATCGTGCTTATTGTTATCAATCAAACTGCCAAACATATTCATATTGCCGTGTACAAATCAGTGAAACATACATGTAGCATACAAGAATTTGAATTACAAACTGCTGTTTACACGCAAAATAACACACGTTCTAGGGAAGTACTATAGTCTAGACAGACATATTACGCACGCTTGTAGAATGTCAGAGTGCCTGTCCATTGACGCGGAGCGAAGCGGTGGAGCGGAGAAAGAAACGAGGAAATATTAACAAAAAGGATTGCATAAAATCTCCGCTCCGCAATCCTATTGGTCAATTAATAATTTCCTCGTTTCTCCGCTCCGCAGCCTCCCTCCGCGTCAATGGACGCCTTACACTGAATCTAGGGTTGCCAACCCTACTATATAATATAGTATCCTACTATATTGAGGGCTCGCTTACTATATTTTTGAATAAATATATAGTAGGCAAAACTACTGTATTTTTTCAAGTGAATAAATTAAACAAAAGCAACGAAAAATATATCACATAAGTATTTACACATAAGTAATTGCATAATATTTTTGTGATTAAACATTTGTCTTTATGGGCGTTGAATAAATTATGAAAATGTTAGTAATTACTTAAGTATGAAAAATGCAACTTCTTTAAAAACCTCCATACAAAACGGCAACCTACTATATTTTTTTTTTACTTTTTCGCCATCTACTATATTTTTACACTAAAAATCTTGAAACTACTATATTTGATCCAAAAAAAATTGGCAACCCTAACTAGATCTAACAATCTGGTACAAAAATCAAGTTTTCCTAACAATAATGAGGGATGAAAAATATTTTTCTAGAGTTATTTTAATTTATGCTTCGCATGCGAAAAGTGTGGCGAGATTCGTCATCACAGCCCACCAAATTGTTTCGTTTTAAGTTTTCTCATTTCGTGGACACTGACGAGTTTTTGTGCGCGATTTCGGAGTTGCCGAATATTCATTCTATTATTTTTGTCGAAATAATTTTCGGCATTGTCTCCCTCCAACATCGAAGGGTTTTCCCGAAATTATTCATTAATTCCGTTATCGGGTTTGAAATGTTGCTTTTGTGGATTCCTTGCTTGGAATCTGAGAAGAATGAAAAAAATATCCAAACAGAGAAAGATTATTATATGTTGTGTTGGAACCGTATTTGTGCTTTGTTCTAACAAATAAGAGCATTTTATCAGATTCTGAAAAAGTTTTTCTATTAAAACTTGAGTATTTTTTTAGGGTTCTGTACCAAAATGGTAAAAACTCTTAAACCCTTGGTAAGGAACCCTTATGGTGCGACTCAGTCTGTCCGTCAGTCAGAGCTGGATATCTCAAGTAATCAACTTGAAGTTTGACATAGTTTTAGATGACGTTTGCCTAATTATTTTGCAAATAAGAAAGATTTTTTTTACAACAGGAACTAAAAGAGGATCTTATCAAGAGATGGCACTGACTAAAACTGCAATATTCTTGTATTTATATTGATGGTATGGAACCGTCCGACTTGCTTTTAACCGGCTTTTTTATTATTTATAATAAATTAATATTATTTTCTATTGTTTCAGGCGAAATTGGAAACAAAAGCCTTGAAAGCAAAGAGGCCTGGCTTCACAGATGACCGATACAACGAGACTTCTTATTATATAGAAAATGGTAAGAATTACGAATAAGTAAAAGCCAAAAAAATATCTTAATATAAGTCACCAACATAATATTTTAATGTTAGGTATCTAAGCAATCAGCACCCAAATTGAAAATGAAACAAAATAAATGTCCCTCAAAATGAACTAAATATAATCACAAGTACGTCTATTACAACTAAAATCCACTTTGTGAAAATTAAAGAAAACAAGTTATTTTTAACTTAAAAAGTACTTGGAACCTGCACCTACTAAAGTGCCAAAAGCAAATTCTGTCCAAGTGTACCAATCAAGTTATTAGCATGCAAGCATAAAGTCTATAAATTCTTGTCAAAAAAGTATCTCCCTTTTTACCGGGTCGGTTAGTTTTTAACTATCAACCGCTCCATTATATGCTAAGCTGAGTCATCCAACCGCATTGCCGGTTTTTCTTCAATTTAATTTGCTACTACAAGAACTCATTTCAGCTATGCAGACTTTTTGCTGTTACAAATTTTCACTGGCCGGAATTTCTTCGAACACTTTAGTCGATGGAGACATTTAGCGAAGTCGCATTGTAGAGCTAAAAATATTGCCGATTGCGATTATGTAAATTCAGAATTCAATGGAATGGTTCGACAATTTTATTTCTGTTCTTCAATATCATTATTTGACCTTGTTTTTATTTGGTACAGTTACATTGGTAAGCATTTGCTGAAGCTTGAAAATAGTCTCGACGAAGAAGTGTTATTTTGGAGTTTAAATAATTATTTCTAAACTCCAAAACAACACTTCTTTGTGTTGTGGCAAGAAAAAAGACTACCTAAACTTTTTTCTTGCCACGACCGAAAAATACTCAAGGACAAGAAAGTGCTATTAGTTAGTATCGGGTTGGACAGCCATACACGCGATATTATTTTAAGCTGTGCACTATGAGAAAGCGATAAAAGCAAATGTATAGTGTGTTGCTAGTAATGGTTACCAAATTATAATGAATCTTCTTCAAGGACTAACCAGTATTCCAATCCACAGGCCTCAGAAAAGTATACCCCTACTACTTCACATTCACAACCTTCACAAAAGGAAGATGGGTTGGCGAGAAGATCCTGGATGTCTTTGCGCGAGAGTTCAGGGCCCATCCTGCTGCTGAGTACGAGAGATGCATCAGGGCTGGCACACTCACGGTCAACTACGAAAGAGTCGACCCTGACTATAGACTCAAGCACAACGACCTCTTAGCGAATGTCGTCCATAGGTACTAATGATTTATTCTACATTATGACTGTAGATAGCTTAAGGATAGTCCTAGGTGTCTTAGATGTACACTACACGGACGCTTTTGTACAAAAACACAATACACAGACATCACAAACGATAAAAGTAATAACTTTCTTCCTTGCCTTGCGACTGACTTTAACATAATATAGACCCAACGACAGTGACGTCTATGGTTTTATGTGGAATTGTATGATATTAGCCCTAACCTCACACTTTTATTCTAGGTAGTGTACAATGGAAAGTAGCAGGAGCTTGTTCATTTAAAGTTTAATTGTATGTAGCGTTACAACATTGTACGTTTACAATGGAGAACAAGCAACGAATGAGCATGCAGTGGAATTACAATACCTAATTTCGACCACAAACCTATTGCAACAATGGTTGAAACATGTCGAGGTGGCTATACTTCACTTCTCCCACAATGTAAATCACTCGCGCATGTTCATTTGCTGTTGTTTTTTTCTCGTCTAATCTGTATTTTTTTCATACGTTGGAGAACCAGCCAGTATAAGCGGACTTTGAGCAAATGTAAATATTAACATTTCTCTGTAAAAACGTTTGGTTTGACATGATCGTTTTGCTAGCGATTGAAACGTTATTTCGTGCTTCAATTAATGTACCTTTACATAAAGACATTTCTTTCTCAATGAAATCCTCAAATATGCATGAGTGAGTAGATTGAAATCTACACCTACACAGGACCGAAATATGTTTCTTTCACTATCAAACCTTGATTTGCTCACCGTCCCAGGGTTTCCTTAAGTCGAATGCCTGACGTGTATATGGTTGCAGGCACGAAGTACCGGTCACCAGCCAATCCATCAACCTCGTTCATATCGACGAGGACATTGTGGTTGTCAACAAACCGGCCTCTATCCCCGTAAGTGGCAAATGAGACAGCCATGTTATGTGCGCTTACTGTCACTTTACATCTTGCTCTGCAGCGTATTACTACAACATCCTTGCATGCATGCTTGCTTTCTAACTCTTAACCTTTATCTATTTCTGATACATTATCGCCATGTTTATTATAACCCTCATATAAGTATTATCCAATTATCAAAACTTTACTTCTTAAATTATTTATATAAAAATGTAAATAACAAACTCAATTGATCCCTGACTAAATAACATATTCCATTAAGGGAAAGTAAGTAAGTATATTAAACCATCAACCAAATCTTCTTCCAGAAACAAACCACATTAAAACGCTTATCTTAAACGCAATGTAAGAGAACGTTTGAAATCATTTAGCGTAAATAACATCCCCAAATCCTTTTTAAACATTTCTAAAGACACATTACGCGACGAAACCCAAATTTATATTTACGATTTCGGTACCCGCTTTGGAATATTTTAAGCCACTGCCTCCAAATCCGCTTTGCTGCGTTTAAAAGCTTCCCTCAAAGTCCTTTACAGTTTACGCAAACCTTTGGCAAGAAATATCCTGAGCGATGTATGACGCCGACGACTTGTAATACGGCGGCGCTGCCGCTCATTCACAAAGGATTTTACCTCGTCAAATTGTAAGCGATATTTCTGCATTTCGTATGCGAAGAGAGGTAGACCCTAACGATTTCTTTTGCCATCAAACGCTGATAGATTGCGGAGTCTGAACTATTTCATCTGAAGTTTTATCTGTATTTTTTTATGATTCGAGTCATTCGTTAGCTGTCATCTCAAAAACATGGAACAGACTTTGTTTATGAAACTCAGCTGCGATCTATTTCAATAGAAAAATTGTAAAATAATAATGTTTCACAAGGAAACACACATTTCAGCTTTCTCGCATGAAACAATACCCTCATTCAATGTGTGCAGAAGTGGCCCAGTTTAAGACGAGCTTTAGTTTCCCCAACACGTTCTGGTTATCTCTGCAAACTTAGGCGTCCGTGTATCATATTGTATGATGCATTTTGAACTATTTTCTAGTGTAGCATGTAAACGTAGGTAAACAAAGAAAATATAAAATAACTATAAATCCCTATATTAAAGAAAGAAGCCTTACTTACTATACTTAAGGCGAGGTGATAGTGAAAGTGGCGCCGCCTCTACATTTATTTTTATTACTCGTAAACCAAGTGAATATTTAAAAAAAGCTCAAGTAATTATCTCTTATTAAATTATCTCTAATATTTTTTTAATAACTCTTCAACAGTTATCATTCATTCTGTAAGTTTTAAAATCTATAATTGCCAAAAGTGGCCACTTTGAGTTAAAATTAATTTTAAAACTTACAGAAAGAATGAAAACTGTTGAAGAGTTATTCAAAAAATATTAGAGACAATTAAAAAGAATATTACTTGAGATTTTTTTAAATATTGACTTGGTTTACGAGTAATAAAAATAAATGTGGTGGCGGCGCCACTTTCACTACCACCTCGCCTTAAACTTACGTTTCGTTAACTCATTATAGTATGAATAGACTATTTATTTTGTTTTGTGGTAAAACAAAGCACATTCTCAAGCTCAGCAGAATTTAATAAACCACAAAATCTTAAAGGTTGTAAGTAGACGTCGACTCCTAAGGTTAAAATGTCAAAGGTTATTCAGGTTCATGTTTGCTAACGTGATTTATTAGCAAAAGCGAACCTTTTCTCTTCTTAAAAAAATCAAAACCTCTTAAAAATGTGTAGCCATCAAAACCAAGCATATAATCACAGATGTGGGTTTGGGCGATATCTCACGCAAAATGACTTCATCAATTTTGTGGTATACAAAAGGTTTTCGTTTTTAAACCTCTAAAGGAGCGGAGGGCCGTGTGTGACCGATCATGTTGATTGATGCAGTCCGCCAATGGGCCGGGTAGAACTGACCAATAAAAGCTCAAAGAGAAATATTGCAGTAATATGTCGCAAAAAATGTTTGCGCGGCTTTCCTTTAAGTGTACAATTAGCCGGGATAAGATTTAAAGACGATATTTAATTATACTTACGTTTAAGCAAAGAAAAAACGGTTCATAAAAGGGTCTTTCAAGGGGTTTGATTACGACCACATTCCTCAACCTTACAAAGGAAATATATCTAACTAGTTCTTCTGTTAAAAATACCAGCTTGTTGTATAAATAGGAATTATAGTAATTTTTCAAAATTAAATATCGGTTTTGGCCTTCTGGTTTTGGCAGTTTATAGCAAAGCTGTCATTCTCTGTTTGGATATTCTAAGTTTATTTCATAATGGCTTCCATAAACTAACTACCGTCTACTTTGGAACTATGACAAGCTGAAATTGATAAGCTTTATGAATTAGAATTTAATCTAAACTGTATTAAGGCAGACCTTTGTAAAATATATCAACTTCGTGAACACACTGCACCACTTTGCCAATGCTTAGGTTCTACGTTTATTTAACAAGGCAATTTTCATAATGAGGTAAGTCAATATTGATAAGCTTATGTAAATGTTGCAAACTTAACAGTTAACACTTAAAATGGTAACAGCTACGCAAACTAGCTTTAAAGATCTTAAAGCTGTATTGGTCGTTGTTGCTTCTATAGTTGCTAAATATTTTATTCTTGTTAACTTCGTCTTTAAAACACTGTTACTAATAAACACATTTTTCACTAAAAGCCGAAGAAGGCATTATTCAATTACTACAAATACTCTTACACCTATTACACATTTCAGAATTCAATATCCCGCGTTTAAATCTGTGAGGATTCAAGCAGTAGTTGTCAATAACTTAGATATACATATGTGTACAAGCTATTTTTATGTGATAATTCTACTAAAAATATTGCTATGCTCTTGGGTATCATAATATTAGATTTTAAATTGCACAAAAACGAAAACTCTTTGAAACTAGTAAATATCTTGATGAAAGTAAATTTCAAAATTCTTAAATTGCTATGTGGCGGTTTTACCCGTTTTATAACCTTTTCAAGCGGAGTCCTTTGTGGAACTAGAGCTCTCAGCTTTGACCTTTAAATACCAAGCCTCTTTTTGGGTAGCCAAAGGATTTTCTATTGTCACTGTGATAAAGCAGCAGCCTACGGGCTTTATAAATGCCTCTATACATCAATGGAAGTTTAGAAGAAATTGATAGTCTTTTGAAGAACGATGTTCATTATGATATTTTTTAATATTACGAAGCTACAATTTATTTTCATTAATGACATTTATTATTTGTCCCGTTTATTAAATTGAAGTAGTTACTTGCGTAACTTGAGATTTATAGCAATATTGAAACTAACAATTTACTTTGATACCTACTTAAAAAAGCTGACTCTAGTTGGCAGAACATTAAGTTTAAAAGTAATAAAATCTTTTTTAACATTAATGAGAGTTCAGTTCTCTACGAGGGATTTTATAAAGAGCATTAACACTTTTTAATAAGGGGCGTTTCGTCCACCAATTTGTCTGTTGCCTAAATTGTGTACTTTACGGGCAATAGAATTTATGTAATGTATTGTGATGGCGGCCAGGCACGAAACTCCAGTGCTCGCTAACCCCTTGCGCATCATACACGCGGACGAAGAGCTTCTCGTGCTAGACAAGCCTTGCTCGCTGCCGGTGAGTCGAATAAGAATGCTGTGCCAGACTCTGGTTGGCACTTGAACCGAGAAAACAAATTTTATTGTCCTCCTCCTTTTTATATACCTCTACTTTGGAGAAGCGCTTGGCCTTTATCTCTCCTAATGACGGCAACGCAAGCACGTCACCCACTAGGAACTGCAACGTCAACATTCATGTTTAATTTACTTCGGTTTTGAATCAGATCGCTTTCATCGAATTTGCATTTGTATCTCTTTTTGTTATCAGTGTTACATGCTTGTTCAGTTTTAATTAAGCATACTGGTGCTTTGTCATATTTATTTACTGTACGACTTGCATTAAGCTCTAAATAGTTTGATATATTGTTATGAATCTCGTTGGCGCTAATTGTTTAATGAAATACTTGTTTTATCTTTAACAACTGAACTTTGGTGTCCAATGCAAAGATTTATTTAGTGTGCCAAACAACAAAATGTCGATAAATAAGCTTGTAACTGTGCACGTTTAGTGTATTTAAATATGCTCATGAAACATGAGTTATATTGTCAAACGCCACTTAAGGATTTTCCAAAAACGCTGAAATGGTAACTGCCATTGCTGATTACTCTAGCTTTAATACTACAGTTTATATTTAACTTTCTACCTAGTTTCCTGGCTTCGACTCGTATTTGCGTAGATTCAGCCTAGTAAAATGTAACGGCACAAGGCGAAAATTTCGTGTTACTCGGTAGAATTCTCGGTTCAAACTAACTTTGGATTAAGTTCGCCATCAGAGTCTGACACGAGAATGTGGTCTGCATACAACTTCGAAACTGTAAATAAGAACTGTACGGTCTCGAAGAATCCCACTTGAAAGTGGCACATTTGCGTTTTGTTTCACATCTGAATAACAATAAAATTCATTGTTTCTTCTCTAACATTATCTTTTCCACTTTTAGGAATTCTTATAAGACTATCTGAGACAGCAAAACAAATCAGTATGTTTGTGATATGCAAAATTTTATTACATAATATCGTTTATAAAATATGTCGAAAGATCTTTCCTTCCGCTGAAGCTTATCCACTCAGCTTTATCTATGTTAAACACCATTATTTACCAATGTGTCGTTATGTGTTATTAAAGCCCTTAAGCACGGGACTTTGGACTTTAACTATCAGTAATACACAGACTAATTTTGGTTGCATGTTGTTATTGTCGCTACGTAGAAATATGCCCTTTGTTCGATTTAATTTAATTTATTTAATTTTGTAGCAATTCTTAAATGTATTATGCTAAACATTTTATGGATAATTAAGTTTTAATTTGTTATCATCGAACTTAATACAATTTTATTCAGTAAAGTAATTTTCAATGCAAAATTTGTGAGAGGACCTCTAATTTTAAAATATTGAAATGAGAATCTTTGCTTAAATTAAATTAAATCCATCCAAGCAAAATATTGAAGTTTCCAACTTCATAAACGTAAAGTAATAGTGTCCCATGAGGCTCGGGTATTCATCCGTGATTTTGAGGGGAAACTTTTTAAGATTGAGCCAAAGTGAATTTTAAAAAGAGTGAACTTTTGAAAGGGAATGCCTGAACAAAGTGTAGGTGTGGAGGAAATAATGAAAGTGCCTTCTCCAGGTGCACCCCTGCGGGCGATACCGTCACAACACTGTCGTCTTTATACTCGCCAAAGAGTATAACTTGAAAAACTTGAGGACCATTCATAGGCTGGACAGGCTAACGTCAGGTAAGATTGACTATTCCAAAGTGTAATTTTATTATCTTTAACATAGTTAACATTTCATTAATTCTTGATAGGGATAACATTTCTTGGTTGTTCTTGTTGTGTTTTTCAATCTAACCATAAAGTTAAAAATAATTAGATACTTTACCTAGTTGATAGCTTATTGGCGTTATAAAAACTCTACAACTCCAAACTTAATCGGATGACTGATTGTTATATCAGTCATCCGATTAAAATCAAAATTCTAATATGTACTCCATTTTGAGTCTCGCTTTGTCAATTTTTTTACTTTGGAGTGGCGAAAAACCTCAAACACCTCAACGTTTTGAGATCTCTTTGACGTATATCCCTAACTTTGTTAATTACCTACTACACGAAATATAAAAGTTTATAAACTCGGTTCTAGTCTTCATGTTAGAATTTAATATCAACGCACATTGTTTTGTCCTATATTGTATAAAATATATGTTCAGACGTATCGATCTATTCAATATTAAATGGACCCTCTTCAAAGTTCGCCTTTGTTCGAATTATCTTGATATTTGCTGAGCTAGTTCACATGGCCTGTTCCTTTTAGTGTATCCTTGACATGTTTGACTTAACAGGTCTGTTACTATTCGGGCGAAGTCCCAAGAAGGCGAGACAGATGGAACACCAGATCAGGAACAGACAGGTGCAGAAAGAATATGTTTGCAGAGTCGATGGAGAATTCCCTGAGTGAGTATACATCTTTTATTTGATTTGTTGTACTTTAATTGGTATCTTAACCTTCTTATTAGCAAATTATACTCATATATTATAGAGCTATCCAAAACACGAGCACCAACTTGGCGATTAGGCCAGCACATTAAAATCAGCAACTATTCACACATGACATAAACATTGCAAACTGTCTACTTGTTTTAATGTATTAAAATGGTACCTATATGCTATAATTAAGTAAATAGAGATGCTAGTAATTTAGTATTATAATAAAACATAGTAAATTCTCTCTTTCGTATTCTGACCCGATTTTGTCAGCTTACAACTTGTATTTGTAATGAGGCAATTCACTGATTGCGACTTCCGAAGCACAACGCGCCAAGGGTATGCAAATAACTTTAAGGTGTACACGGCTGATTACAAAAACATTCGATCTGCTTGTTTGCAAGCGAACGATTTGCTGCCGGAGTCACGTACAAATAAACTCCATTCGACTCCGCAAATACACTTTAGATATTAAAATTTCCAACTGAGATTGCTGGCGTATCGATTTTTATAAGGAGTTCAGCTGTAAACATTTTCAACGTCTGCATATTTTTTGGGATTGACAAACTGCAGATGATTGTTCCGGCAATTCAAATCAAAGAAGTATCTTCCCATTTTTTTAAATCTTTAAATACTAATAAAGAAAGGAATATGTAAATGGGAAACACCACTTACGTGATTCAATTAACGCCATTTAAGCAAACCACATAGCGACAAGAATAAAATTGTAATACTACAAAAATATCAAAGTAATGTTGTTAATATCAGTATTACAGTCAGAGACAACAACCCTTTTAAAATCAACAGTATTACAGTCAGAGACAACAACCCTTTTAAAATCAAATTATTTGAAGTTCACTGAATGTTTCCAATTAACATGCCTTAAATAAAACATCCGAAGAAACAAACATAATCTCTAATCTAAAAATACCCTACCCAATTGATTGTAACCAAATTCTACTTCGACAGCGATGAGATCGAGTGCCAAGAGCCGATAGAGGTGGTGAGCTACAAGATCGGCGTGTGCAAGGTGTCTCCCAAAGGGAAGGATTGCTCAACTGTGTTCAAAAGGCTAGGGTTCAACACCAAGTCGAACACAAGCGTGGTGCTGTGCAAGCCGAAGACGGGGCGTATGCATCAGATTAGGGTGCATCTGCAGTACTTGGGTAAGCCGCATTGTGTCTTCCGTTTTTCATAGAAACTAATATTTCTGAGTCAAATCAGTTTTGAATGTTTCACGTTTTGATATTGATTTCTTTTCATTGTTAGATTAGCAATATTTTTGACAGAGCTATGCACGTTCCGATACAAAATCTTGTGCTTTTGTAAGAACCCAATATCATTCATATTTTCATTTTAAACAATTTTCATCAGTTATTTTATTCCAATCATCACTTACTCGTCAAGTATCTACCTATTCTACCTATTAGTGCCCCAAATGGGAAACCGACGTTAGAAACAAAATTCGAAACGCACATTTAAAAATTACTAATTGATTCATATTTAACCAGGCTACCCCGTGGTAAACGACCCGCTCTACAACCACCCCGTGTTCGGTCCGCTCCGGGGCAAGGGTGGTGACACTGGAGGCAAGACAGACGAACAGTTGGTGAGGGACCTGATCGCCATCCACAACGCTGAGAATTGGCTGGGAGTGGACGCCGCTGACGATGACTTATTGTTCTCCAAGCCAGCGTCTGATGATAAAGGTTTGTTTCACAAGTTATTAATTTTACATCTTCTGGAATAAGACTTAGAGTAGACGAATAAGCAACTGGTGCAAAACGTGATCACCATCCACAACGCTGAAAACTGGCTGGGAGAGGACGCCGCTGACGATGACTTATTGTTCCCCAAGCCAGCGTCTGATGATAAAGGGTTGTCTCACAAGTTATTTATTCTACATATACTGGAATAAGACATAGGGTAGACGAATAAGCAACTTGTTGTTCTCAAAGCCAGCGTCTGATGATAAAGGTTTGGTTTCACAAGTTATTAATTCTATATCTACTGGAATAAGACTTAGGGTAGACGAATTAGCAACTGGTGCAAAACGTGATCACCATCCACAACGCTGAGAACTGGCTGGGAGTGGATGCCGCTGACGATGACTTATTGTTCTCCAAGCCAGCGTGTGATGATAAAACTGGCTTTTATATATACCATACCTAGGGGATTCTAAGATATGAGGACGACACCTGATCACGGTGAGAACTAGCTAAAGAGCCAAAGTAGCTGATTATGAATGCTGTTCTCTAACCTTACAAGTATTCTGACATTACAAGGAATTTTAACAAAGCTAGGGGCTAGCTGTCATGCCCTGCTTTTTTCTTTAAATTTCATTAGAACCAGCACTAGGTTTTTAAAAAAACAAACGTGTGTTCATGTGTGCAAAGTTATTTTCAGGGAAGGAAATCAAATATTTTTTTTAATTATCATCTGACGACGATTACTTTTTGACTGTCTGCAGATTTTTGTACCTAAATTCGTTTTAAAGGTACTAAAAGGTCATAAAACCCTTAATAGGCATAAGCCTATTGATTAATCTAAACTCTGCTATCTTTGACTTCAATTCCTTGAACAATCATTCCAATACTTAACTATGAACGAAGCAATAACCGTGTATATTTCGACAGTAGGCGAAGATGATTGCGACACGGGCGGATTGTCGAGGGAGTCGTCGCCGAGATTGGAGTCACCTGCGCCCGGAGTCACGCCTTCCACCATCCTCACACGTGAGTCTATCACATCGATTGCCAATATACACTTAAGGTACCTTTAGTTTAGATCAATTTTCGGATTTAACAACTCGAATGGATATGCCTCGAATGGATAGATATGAAAAATTGTGAATAAATTAGCTATTATACGAAACTTCATAAAACTTAATCTTAACCTAAAATGGAAATGTTTAAGGCAGTTTTGCCAATGAATATAGCTTCCAAAGCTTTGATGATAATGATTAATGACAAAAGAGTATCTGACGTTTCTCAACTTGTGATAAAGGCTGATTTACACATCCATAAGTAAGTAAGCTCAACTGTCCCTCTACTTACTTACTTAATCGGTAAATGGCAAATTGCGTTCAAACGGTGAAGTAAATTCGGTAAATAAGTAAGTTCAGAAGTCGACCACCAAAAATAGAACCCGATCCTATCCTGTGGCAAGTTGCTACTTATTCATCTACTTGCCAGCCGGTGTCCACACGTGGTTTTTAACCGACTTCAAACCAAAAAATAAAGAAGAAGAAGAATGTAGGTATGTATGTTTGTACGCGATTATCTCGCATTTGGCTGAACCTATTTTGATGCGGTTTTCAGGAAAGTATTTGTTACACTTAGGAGGAGGTTTTTGTATTTTAATTACTTACTTACTTATTTATGGATGGGTAAATGGGCCTTAAAACGAGCCTCATCCACAGCGACGCTGCCGAGCCCGTCGGGCGGCGCGGAGGCGCCCACCTCCCCGCGCGCGCTGGCCCCCTCGCCCGCGCCCTCCCCCGCACTCAACGATGACTCCAACGACGCCAAGGTATGATGATGCTCTGTACATTATACGGTCGGCCCATGAAAATGTTGAGCACTTTAGTAATGTAATGTAATTTAGTAAGTATGACAATGTTCTAAGTTCTAAGTATGCTCAACATTTTCATAGGTTGACTGTATTTAAATATTTATCACTTGCCTTGCCACTTGTGTTGAAAACAATCATATCAGGTTATTTTTTTGACTCAGAAAATGCTTTACGCGCAGTGTTTTTGGTCGGGTTATGTGGGATTTATTCTTCTCCATCTAGCCAGTCAGAAGCCCCTCTTTGAGAATTTTGACTGATGGATAAAAAGTAGTGCCATGCGGCATCAAACTTTACCACTTTTTCGCGCATTTTGATGCCGCCTGGCACTACTTTTCCATCACTCAAAATTCCCGGCAATGTTATATTCGATTTAGATACATGATTGGCTTACTATTATACCACACCAAATCCAGTACTCTGGAAATTGTATAGGTATACCTTCAATCGCTTTTCATTCCCTTTGTTGCTCAACTACTCCCACCCCCACCACTGAAAATCTGCGAGGTGTCAGGATCTGTTAATAATGATAGTATGGCTAACTAATAAGAGGGATTTTGTCGCTCTGTAAAATTGTCCACCTATTTCCGGGGCTAGCCATGGTCCATATTTACAATACATACGTTACTAAAGTGCCAGGGTAGCATAGATTTAGAAGAGGTTTGATCAACCTTTGCCAATGGCTCTGGAGACTTAAGGAAAAAACAAAAGAGTAGCAATCACACAAGCTTCCTTCTTCCAGTCGGACAAAGTGACAGTGGCGACACAGACGGGGTGCGCGCCAGCGTCGACGTCAGCGGGCGCGGGAGCGGTGGCGGGCGCCGAAGCGGGCGCGGGCGCGGGCGACCCGCACTGCTACGAGTGCCGCGTGCGGTACCGCGACCCGCGCCCGCGCGACCTAGTCATGTACCTCCACGCGTGGAAGTACAAGGTATGTTTCACCAGCCATTTTTAATGTCCCCACTGTTGGGGCACAGGCCTTATGGGTGGATAAAGAGGATGGGCCCATAACCCTCCACGCAGGACCCCCACCAATCCGGTCCCACTACCGGTTTGGTGGGTGTAAGTCCGTTTGAGTGTTTGTTTGTTACGCCTTCAGTTTTTAACTACTAAACCGATCATCATGAAATTTTGCATATACGTTGTCAGGGGTACAGAAAAGGACATTGGGTACCTTTCATCCAGAAAATTCTGCAGTTCCCGAGGGATAGCTAAAAACTGTCCACGCAGACGAAGTCGCGGGCGACCACTAGCTTATTAACATTAAATTTATTGTATAAATTTAATGTTTTAATTTTGTATTTTTGATTTTAATTTGCGTCCTGTCGATTTAACTCATGGCAATCGTCCAAGATTAAATAACATAATCTCTTATTTTGGAAGGTCTAATAAATTGGATAGAATCATAATTTCTGTAGTCTCTCTATTCTGTGGTACCTACAATCCTCATGCATGTGTACGATCCATTACAAACAAAGTAGGTACTCTAGCTATATCTATTTCAGGGCCCCGGCTGGGAGTACGAGACGGAGCTGCCCCAGTGGGCGAGCGTGGAGTGGGACGAGCCGGAGAGCTCATAGTCACAAGTTTTGGCCCCCCTGCGCGAGCGCCTCGCTTCGACGCTTCACATCTCCCCGAAAAACAAGTACACCGGAACATCTACTTAAGGAAACGTATGGAAGGTATAGGGTAGAAACGGGGTTGAAAACTTACTTGTCATCAGATGTCAGCACTGTAAAAATGTATTAAGTATTTAAGACACAGTTTGAGGTCGTTCAAAGAGTTTGAACGGGTGGTTCAAATAGTTTGGACGGGTGGTTCAAATAGTTTGAACGGGTGGTACAAAGAGTTTGAATGGGTGGTTCAAAAAGTGTAAAAGTGTGATGAACAAACTCTAAGTATTTTGCCATAACGAAGTCAACGTTATATTTGTCGAAATAATCGTAATAGTTATATTTGACAGTTTTAATAGGGTACTTTACTCTGCAGTAAAGTTGTTTGACAGTGCTGCCATCTTTTTTAAACTTTAAACCCGTTACCGATAAGAAAAGTTTGAATTTTGATATACAGGTTACAATAAGGGGTTGATGTGACGCGAGGTGCCGTCAATGATAATGTTGGTACTCACTCGGCTGTTATTTATGGCATACAGTCACAAAATATAAAGTAGACAGAAGTGCCGCTTGGAGCGAATCGCGCACGCACACAAAGACATCACGTACAGGCAGTCTCAGGTCAAACCGGGCTATAGTCAGCACTAAGCAGCAAAATAAAATCTGTGTAAGTGTTATTGCAAATAAATATTGCTTAAAAATCACCACGGGCCTATAACTAAATGCCAGCATTTTTAGCCCCGCCCTCTTGGTTACAATTTTTTGAACGGAATGCTTGTTCCATAGATTTTAGTTCGCTGGTACTATGACATCAAAACAATGGCGAAAATGTTTTCGAGAGCGTCGCTTCTGTCTAACACCCACTTTATATTTTGTAATACAGTGCCCTGACGTAAGTTTTGTATAATAAGTGAGAATTAGTATAAGTATAGAATTATGATTGTTCATTCGTTCAGTTGCCGCACTGTCTCCGTTCAGTTCTAGATTGTGTAGTGACATTGATTTCTCCCTAGCGTTTATTTTTCTTTAAAGTGTGGTAACTTCAGTGTTGTGTTATTTGTCTTCAGTTCCTATCGGCCTAAAATGATTTGTCAAGCTTTTGTAGATTAGGAGTAAGGATGTAACAATTTGTAATAATATTCGTACCATAAAAATAGTAATAGCGCTTTAACGAGGCAGGGTCAGAACCACAATCATAAATGAATATAATATTAAAAAGAAAATCATTTTTAACGAAGAGTAAGTGGGATAGCTGTTCTTTTCGAATCACTGGTTTTAGAAAACTCTATGGAGCTTCAGCAAATACACTCAACGTCAGAAAAATCGAACCTCTTCGAAAATAAGTTTAGGCTTGGACATCTGTTACTGCTAGCACACGTTTTATGGGATGAAACACTCGTGGGATGAATCAACGAAATACCCTTATTAATTTAAAGTTGATAGGTATCCATTGAAAGTACATTAATGATAATTTGATTTGATAGATAGCGTAATAACTTGCACCACCATATAATTGTGTAACTAGGAGTTAATTCAGAAAAATGCGGGTAAATTAGCCAACGAGATTTTGAATAGAACACACATCAACAGATCAATTAAGAAAAGGAACACGCAAGATGAATACTATTGCTCATGAAGCTGCTCAAAAGTGCAATTGTAATATTGCAAAAAAATGCAGCAGTGTATGTTGCTCGAAACTTAATCTCAGTAATTCCGTTCGACGAGTGTTCCAACGTTTCGAGAGACTGTTGGCTATATACCAATTTACACCATTAATCTGATAAGATTAGGTACTTTGAAGATATTTTTTTGAAAGGGTGTGATTTTTGTGACATTGAGTGTAGTTATTTTATCCAATATTTAATCTATTTACATCTTCCCGGCGTTATTTATTTGATGATAATAATTATAATCCCCTTAATTTTTTAAAGTAACTATTAATGGAGATATTTTTATTTCCACCAAATCTTGGACCACGTCTATATTTTCATAACTTCTTGAGAAAAAAATCAAAAATAGGACCACTGTTTTAAACCGTTTTAAAGCTATCTCGGAAATTAGGTACATAATGTTTACAATAAATTATAGGAAAAATTATTGTCGCATTTTGTAGACGGTGTGTATCGACGTCGTCAAGTTTGGCTTCCATAGTTTTGAGTAGACATGTTTTAAAACGAGTATAATAAAGTATATAATTCTTGAAATTTTGTACTTTAAAATAATATAGTTGAGCTCGCTATCGCGATGTATCATGTAGTATGTAATGCGTGATTTTGCTTGTTCGAAATTTCAGTTTGACGTCATTTGAGGCCATATGTGATATGCATTTACACGTTTTCTACTTCATCAATTGATTCTCGTACAAAAGACAACTTCAAGTGATTTTAACTAAATAACCAAAGCAATTGTCGGAGGAGAGTCTCCACAGTCAAATAAGTCTTGTATAATAATGAAACAATTTGGTACCATCCGAAGCAGCACGTTCTAAAGACATGACTAAGGGTTTTCGTTTGTTACTTTTATTTCTTAAGTTTGCGTGTTTTTTTAGTAATAAGTTCATTCAAATGTATTTCGCAATACACTTGAGAAGAATGAAATTGACTCAGCTAAGCTTCGGTCAACCTTTTTTAGTACAGACTAAATTGATGAATAAAATTAAAATTAGTACCTACCATTTTAAAACTCGTTAATTTATAGACCTTTGAAATCTGTCAAATTCGTTTAATTATATGTCAAGAAGCTGAAAGAACTAAAAAACCTAGGTGAGTCGATTTCTTTGCTCTCAAGTGTATATCGTTCGGATTGTTTCGATGTCTAACAGTTGTCATGTCACTTGAAGCAAGTTGTTTGGCGCTGGTTCGTTTATATTAACTAGTATTTATTGTACTTAGTAATTAAAAAATGTAAAAGACAATTTCATGTGAGTACTAAAATATTTTCACGAGCTTTCATAAATTAGTTCGATATAAAATTATATATTTTTCTTACTCGTAGAGTAGATGTAGCATGCGGTATATCGTTTCTGTTATATTTTGAAGCGATTTGTTTTGAAACAAGCAAAGATCTTTTTAACATACGAATTGTTGATTACGTATGATTATAAATTCTTTGATATGCTTATAGAAAATTAATAAAATGAGATCTTGCTTGTTCTAAAACATCGCTGAATGTTACTGCTAAACATGTATATACGTCAAAATTAGTTGTGCCACTGTTTTTACATTATGAAATCATCAGGCAATCATGCTGAATCTAAGAATTATCTGATTTGGGATCAAAGTAATTAACGTAGATTTCATGAATAGATTAGTCATGAAGCTGTTCGTATTAAAATGTTGATTCGGGTAAACTTTTTCTGACTATTAATCGACGTCATTGAGTTTCATTCGAATATTTTCTAATGGACTACTTAGCATGTACAAAATAAGGTATAATCTGTGGCATATCACCTAGGTACCACTTTGAATGTTATTGACGTATTGGATGTACGATACGTCATTTAAAATTCAACCGACGAATATTGTTGTATTTTTATATAGTACGTAAGACGTGTTTCATATGTGTTAAGTGAATGTCAGTAAGTACATTGAAGCAGATACCATTACTACATACTTTGCTCGTATTGAAGGATGCACCAGAAAACGCCATTTTATAAACGTTGCTAATGTAATCGCTACTTTACGGGCTAGAAGTGTGGGTTTTTTCAACAGAAAAACACGATAAACCCATTTTGTTGAAACAATATTAAGTTGATTCACCTCAATGTTTCACTACTTGTAAATTATCTTACAAGTTACTTGTCTTCGAGTTTTATTACATTAGTCCGCGAGTGTAGCCGTTAATTCGGGCATTGTATTTAGTAGCTATTTGGCTTATATATTTATTGTGCATACGTATTTTAAACGCAAACTACCGATTGTAATGACTGTGTGAACTTCGAAGGCTGTTGAAGATTCTAGAATAGTTATCGATAAAATGACACGTTTGCGAGTTTTAACCAAATCCTTGCAGATCAAATTGTATTCTTTGTTTTCTGCGTTCCGGAATCAGTTCGCTTTTTATGATAAAATACTAATAGAACAAAATTAAATACGTTTTACAAAAGCACTGTCGATTTATTCATTTATTTGTAAGACAATTTTCATGTGCCTTCTCAAAATAATGATGAAAAGATAAAAATAAATTGTAAAAGTATGTTTTTAATTACAGAAATTGTTACACGTTTTTAACATAAGTAGGTTACATTTGGCACTGACGAGCTTAAATAGTATGAAGTGTGAAAAGAGGAATCATCTAGTAGTTTAAAAATGCTAACTACTTTTTTAATAGTCATACTTCTGTATACAGGCGTACCATAGAGTTAACAATGTTTTTATTTTTAATTACGGTCCTATTACCAAAGTACTTGAATTGGAATTTTTCATGAAATCCTCTATTCGCTCTTTGACTAGCACGTATTTGGCACAATTTTGCAAATAAATGTTTGTAATATTTTGCATAATTTAAATTAATAGTTTTGTTTTTATTACTAATGAGTGTGTTCTCATAGTGACTACTGTATTGTCGTGCCATAATGTGATGGCTTACGTTTAGTTAAAAAAAATCTTATTATGTAATAATTTGAACGACGACTACAAGAAAGACATTTGTTAATTTAATAAGTATTTCATAATTAAGAATATAATAGCGTTTCCTTCTTTAGATTCATGTTATAAGAATTCATGTTTCCACTTAAATTTAATTAGAATAAAAATTCATTATTGACTTGTTTTATTTCATTTTTAAGACAAAGTACAAACCTTAATAAAGAGGATCAGTAACAGGTTTGAATCCTATAGTTTTAATGGTATAATATAAAAACATATTCATAGCTATGAAACTTAGTTTTTTTCAAATCCGTTAAGAAATGGTTGAGTTATAAGGGTTTTGAAGGAAATGCCAAGCTCAATGCAATATGTGCTTTATCACGTACGACATAAGGTTCGCGTACGTCTCGATGACGTCATATTAGGGGGTCCTCCAAAATAACAGTGTTTTAGAACGTTTTAGCTCGTAAGGCACCTATTACACACACAATCTGATCACGCCAGATCGCGCCAGACCGCGCCAGATTGACAGAGATTGATTGTGTAACGTTGTTCGTGATCTGTTTCAATCTGGCGCGATCTGGCGCGATCTACGTCAATCTGGCGTGGTCTGGCTTAGGGTTGGCACCTTTTTTTCGAGGTAATAGTATTATTTTCAAAACATTTAAACATTATAGTACTTACTTTTGGAATATTTATAAAAATGTAGTTCATATTTATTTTTAACTAGCTTCCGCCCGCGACTACATCCGCGTGGGTGGACATTCGAAAAATGATTAAAAAACAAACATACAAACGAATAGAGAACTTGCAGTCTGCTCATCGCAATCTACTGCTATCCGATACATGTTTTTTTTAAGGCTGAACTGATTAAGATGAAATTTAAGGCACAGTTTATTAGCCTAGATTAAAACATAGGATACCTACTAGGCACCCTAGGGATTTTTATTTTTTAAACATTGAAATTAATTTGTAGTACTTTTGGGAAATTAATAAAAATATAGCCCATATTTATTTTTAACTAGCTTCCGCCCGCGACTACATCCGGGTGGACATTTAAAAAATACCCTAAAAAAACATACAGACGAACAGAAAAACAATCTCCTGCTTTTTTGAAGTCAGTTAAAAATATTGGATCGCGTATATTGTGGTTGATTGTCAATCTACCACAATCTGCTTGTATCGGATCGCGGTAGCTTGTGGTAGATTGTCAATCTACCACGGTAGATTGACAATCTAACACAATAAACCCGATCCAATATTTTTAACCGACTTTAAAAAAGCAGGAGCTTGTTTCTCTGTTCGTCTGTATATTATATTTTAAGGCTGAACTGATTTGAATGTAGTTTGACACACAGTTTATAGCCTGGATTAAATTATAGGATACTTTTTAACCTGGTCAAAGGTTCCCTAGGGTAAAATACTTTAGTAAGTACTTTTGAGAAATTTATAAAAAATATAGCCCAAATTTATTTTTAACTAGCTACCACCCGCAAGTAGGTACATCTGGGTGGACATTTGAAAAATACCCTAAAAAACTTTTAAACCCTAAAATACAAAAAAAAACGGACTAAAACATTAAAACGGACAAGTAAAACAGGTTAGTTTTAAAATTACTGTTGGTTATAAATATTTACAGAAGAGTTAATTTTTTTACTTTTAAGTCTGTTTTACTAGTCCGTTTTAAAAACGTGTTTTTATAAAGGTTTTTTTTTCATAAATATATTTTCTGCTTTTTAGAAGGAAGCTAGTTAAAAATAAATGAGCACTTTATTTTTTAATAAATTTCTCAAAAGCTACCTACTAATAGGTATTTTTTGCAATTTATTGAAAAATACTTTTTACCTCTATATTATTACTATACCAGGCTATAAACTAAACTATACATGTATGTGTGCCAAAGTTCATCAAAATCAGTTCAGCCTTCTCAATCTGAACTGATTTGGATGAAATTTGGCACTCAGATAGTTGATAGCTTGGTAATTTAGTATTATAAATATCGATATTTGATTTTACACACACAGCGCCATCTAACCCTAGACAACTGATTTTACTAGGTACTTAGTTTTCGAAATAGATAGGTACTTCTTGTACGCAGACCCGTCACAGAAATTAAAATATATCATTTCAATTTTGTCCGGTCATCGAACCCGGGACCTCTTGCGTGGTAGACTGGCATGTTGAATACTGCACCACTCAGGTCATCGATCGATATCAAGCGAAAATTAATGCAAAAAGTTGGCAACCCTACCAGACCACCGTGGATCGTGATCTACCAAGATCTACTGCGATCCAGATCTCGCTGGATTGACCGTGTAACGTCGCAAACCAACCGCATCAAATCAATCCATCAATCTGTGGTTTTGATCAGATCACACCAGATTGACGTGTGTAATGGCCACCTATAACTTCTCAGGTTTAAGAGATATCGTAAAAAAAATTCACAGTTAATCATGTGGTGGCATAAGCTTTCTGATAACTAAACAAAAATCATTACTGATCCAATTTAACGATATTTTAGTCAGATGACACAAAATTATGGCGGTAAACACCACATGACGTTTTAAAAAATCAAATACTTATTTGTATTATCTTGTCAGTAAACTCTATTAAGCTACGTTGGCACATCGACCGTACTTAAAGACGAGATGTAGTTTTGCATCATAAGTGGTTTACATCCAACTTATATCTCTACTCATATACTCAAACCTTTGACCAACATAAGTGCCACTCATAAAAATAAAAGGGTTCCGTTTTTCATAGTGCAAACCATGGAACGTAGGTAAAAAGTACTACACATTCAGGCTGCGTTCAAACGATTACACACGATGACACTACCCGACCTCAACCCGAACTCAACTCAAACTCATCTCAACCGCAGCCCACCTTGAAATGCATCGCTTACAATATTGAGTCTTATGACACATTAATAAGCTCCTGTGTAAGGTTCAGGTGACTCTGAAGTGAGTTCAGGTTGAGCTCGAGTTGAGTTTGGGTTGTGTTCGGGTTGAGTTTGAATTGAGGTCGGGTTGAGCCAACGGTTGAGCGCGCAGTTGCATCGACATAATATAACGGAGCTTATTAATGTGTCATAAAACTGAAAATTGTAAGCGCTGTATTTCAAGGAGTGGGCTCCGGTTGAGTTGAGTTCGATTTGAGTTTGAGTTGAGTTCGGGTTGAGGTCGGGTCGTGCGTTATCGTCTGAATGCAGCCTTGAGCACAAATGTAACCATTTAGTTAGTACTAAGAAAATATGGTTGAGCTATTTTGACTTATACAGGGCTATTTGTAAAACACCTACAACCTGGCAGGAGTAGATTACTAACATCATAAACAGCAATGTTTGTTCTACGATTTTTCGAAAAAGACAAAAAAATCTACTTTCCATAACATATGTCCGAACAGCTGATCGAGTTTTGTATGTAAAGTTGCTTTTTTTCTTTTTCGGAAAGTTGTTGAACGAACTTTGTTGTTTATGTTACTAATAAAGTTGTTTTTTTTTTCTTTTTCGGAAATTCGTTGAACAAACTTTGTTGTTTATGTTACTAACCCACTACTACAAGGATGTTGGTCTTTTACAAATAATCCCTGTACTGTAGGTATACTTACTTAAGTAAGTAAATACTTAGGTGTCTGGTGAAGATCCATTTCTCCCTAGGTGTAAAGATAGATAAAAAATACGTTTTCTGCGTCTCTAAGAAAACTTTTTATTTGCCTTGCAAAATCTTTGAATCTATCAACTTCCATCACAATTATCTAGGTACTTCATGGATTTTGCCATAAAAAAGAGTAAATAATGCGTTTCGTAGCACCAATTATGTATTCTGTGATAGCACTGAACACAAAATTTCGTAAAATTATTGTCATGAAATACGAGATTTATCTACTGATCTGAATAACTGGATAAAATATAAACACTACCCCTAAAACGAACACGTAGATGGAAAAAAAATGTTTCCGAAGCCCGCATGAATACTTAAAAGGGAAGTGGGAAAAACAACGGAGGCCGTACCTCTCGCAAATGTAATTTTCAACTTTATTGCATGAAAAATAAGATTTGATAAGGTGCAATATAAAGAAGCGCTAGTAAAAAAACTCTTTGATGCCCAGGATGAGTTATGCAAAACCTAAATAAGAAGCTAACAAGTGAGAATAAGGCAATAAACGCCTGGTGGAGAACGCAACGAGTTTTTGCACGGAGTTGTAAAAATATCTTGTTGCTTTACAACTTATAATCATATAGAAGGTGAAGTCTCAACGTAAAAAGTGAAATGAAACACGAAGATATAGTCAAACAATTGAATTTTTAGGCCACTTCAGAACCTTGTCGCCTTAATTGCTTTGACTTATACTTATGTTGGTTAAACGAATTTATTGGTATGATTATGAATAGGTACCTATTTATTTAGTCAAATTGTTCTGCCGATGCCATCTTAAAATATTCTCGACAAGTCCGCTAAAAATCCTTAGAGCTTAAAAAGAATTGCGTTATTACTTTGGATTTGTATTGATCCGCTGTACGCTTAAGCTTCAGTCCTTTAAAAGTTGGTAAAAAATACGATAAAGTTCTAAAGGACAAAAAGCGTCCAACTTTGATGATGAAAGTACTTAAAAAATGCACATTAATGTCCTAGTTTTTATAAAAAAAACTAAAATAAGCACACCGGATAAAAATTTACTAAAGTATTTTTTACCATTAAAAATGGTTATCAGATGCAAATCGCCTGAGACGTATTTTTGGCCATATCTCCGAGGATTTTAGGAGGATCGAAATGAAAATAGTTGAAGAATTTATCGAGACACGTGTGAACGTTTGAATTTTGAAAATCTACTGGTAACTTTTTTTGGAATTTTGCGAAATTCCAATAATTCCGGGTTTTTTGGGGGATGTTTGTTTACTAAATTGTAAATATTTCGGAAAAACAACCGACTTAAGAAAAAATGAAAAAAAAGGTCCTAGGGTATTAGTTTAGCTATCAAATAGCGAAATAATTGTGACCTGTAGGTGGTCCCTTTAGATTTGGAATTGTAGAAAAACGGCTGTTTCCGTAGATAAAAAGTGATGTAGCTTCTATGGTTATTGACCGATCGTCATAGTAATAGTGTTAAAAGATGCAGAAGTGGACGAGAAGTGCATTCGTTGGAATTTTGAAAATTGGTTAATATTATTTCGGCCGCATCGAGGCAGCCAGCGGGCGCTTTTGTGACACGAGGCGGAGCCGAGTGTCACAATCGTATAAATAAATAGGTACTACCTAGGTAACTTTAAAAATATCATAGGACTTTGCATTTGATTTGATTTTGGTTTTTCGTAAATTTTTGTATTCATTTTCAATGCTCCGATTCTTGCGGGGACTGTAAAATCTGTGAATTTTTTGTATGTAGGTACAAATTAAAGTTGAAAGTACACAGATTTTTTTCTTCAAATAAATAGGTGATATTATTAGCTTTCGAATAGCATTTTTTTATAAATGTAGAACTTTTAAATGCGGTGAAATTAATATTTTTCTGCAGAGTCATCTTAAATAAAAATCAAATTCAAAATGGCCGCCATTCCAACAGGAGAGAGGATAGATCCCAACATGTGGGTGTTTTGTCGATAAAATAAGGTGTATTTCGAGCCTTTAACTTATCGCTAGTACGTACAACACCTTTAAGTAGAAGTAGTGACTTAAATAAATAATAATAGAAGGTAACCTTATAACGGTACCAGCTAACAAATAAAGTATTTTAAAATGTTGACCAAATTCGCTATTTTAACGCTTGTACAGTTTAAAATAATAACCACAGTACAGCACAGCAGTTAATTATTTTAAATAATTAACTACGCAGTTATTACTGATGCCGTCGAGTAATTACTGAGTGCAAACACGTTTACCAAACGTCTGCACAAATTAACATTGTTTGCTGACATTATTATTATTTACCCAACTATAGCGAAGCAAAAAAGTGTTTATGATTTTGACCGGTATGTAGGGGGGGGGGGGGGTGATTTTTAACCGAAAACTGTGTGTAATTGTTGACTCACCGTTACCAGGACGATTTCCCCGCCCACCGCGACATATTTGTACCGAAAAATGTTGATATTATTTTATACCAAAAAATACACGTGATTTAGAGGGGGGGGAGAGGGGTTAACGTAAACCATCACCAAGGGGGAGGGGGGGTTAAAAATTGGCCAAAAAAAAAACATCATGTGATTAATGGACGCCCCCTTATGTCATACATTCTAAACTACTTATCATAATTTGACAAATAAACTAATAGTCTTCTGGTGATAGGATATGTGATAGCCAAGAAGCTTATACCTTGTGATAGCATATGATAGGACTTCACATTAAATTGAATATGGCGCCCTATAGAGGATTTAAAGTTATGAACTAAAATATACATTTTAATGATGCCGTGTTGAGTGCCAAATGAATGAGCACTTTTCAAAATGTCCCCAAACTATGCCACATGGAGGAAACCTTAAATATTGAAGATAGGATATGTTTGTGTAAGAAGACTGCATTTTGTTTTAAAATAATTGGTACCTACTGCAGTCAAAGATTTTTGCAAAATCACCTGCCTTAACCAGGAATCCAGGAATCAAAGCCATGAAAAATAAAAATAAACTATCTTTGTTTTTTACGATACCGATCGAAAGAGTTATTCGTTAAGCTTATTTTTTTACTTGATAACACAACATCTTAAACAAAAAGAAGACCATGAAATTTAATATTTAAATTTAAAAATTACGTATGTACCAATTTGTATGGTATCGTATGCAACTTAAAAAATTGCTATGTCTCAAGAAAAACTTGCTTGCTTCAGATGTTTGTTTTACCCAAAATGACAAACTCCACCCAATATGTGACTTCACACGTCCACGTTCTATTGGAAACACGTAAAGTAAGTAAAGAACATAAGTATCAAAAATAAAAAAATGTCTGTAAAATGTTTTGCCACTACTTTATAAACTTGACAATCCTGAAAATGCTGAAAATATCCACGTAGATCGTGCTTGCTGGGTGTGTAAAAGGTACATTGCCGAAATAAATAAACGCTTACCTCCTCTGCTGGCGTGATCATTAATAAACCAAGAGTCCTTACATTTTGCCAGAACACTACGTTTCTTGGAGCAGAACAGCCTTCGCAAGACTCGACTCTAAATGCAAAGAAATAAGACTCAAAATCAATAGAAAATTTCCAACCACGAGGAAATATCAGTGATATATCGATGCCAATATACCTTGCGATTCTAAATATGGCTGCAGATTCTTAAGTTATGGGCAATAAGGTTCATAATTTAGAGCTCAACCTTGGTCTCGTACCGAACATAAGTTTGCGGACGGCATGTCCAAGCTTAATATTGGTTAATAGGTCTCTAAAATTGCAAAAAGGCACTTTGGAAGGCTCGTTCGGTGAGATATTGGTCAATATTTCGGTAATCAAGATCTCTACACATTTTTGGGAAGTAAAATTGAAGTTGTTTCGTTAAAACGATGAGAAATTTAAGAGCTTTTGCGTGAGTTTTAATGGCTTACTGATTTGTAATAATATTAACAGGTAAAATAATTTTGGTCAATGCTGGAGATAAATACGATTTTATGTTAAGTACGTCTTGCTGTAACATCTCAGGATTGGTTGATGTTAAAATTAATCTTAACCTTTAAGCAAAATTTAATAGGTACCTACTTAAATTAAACGAAGAGACACGACACATTTTAGAAACTACCAGCACGCTATCATTAATTTCGACACGTCTTTTTGCTAAAAAATGCTCGTTATCTCAAATGAGAAGATAAATGAACGCGTAATTTTTTTTTCACTCGTTTTACGTAAATTTTTGTGTTAACGACGCCTTTTGGTGAAATAGGGTTGTAACTCAAGAAAAGTTAAAAGTTCACTTTTGCATTTATTTAGTACTTTGATGATGATGACTTTGACATGAGGTTCTCGCTTGAACATAGTTGAATTAATCTGAAGGAGCAATGAAACCTTAACTTACTAGGTGATTTATTATTACCTACATAGTAAGTTGAGGTTTCATTGTAGGTAATATTTAAAAGTCCGGTAACATCCAAATTATACAATCACATAAAATTAAGAAGAAAGTTAACTGAAACTTAATTATGAAATAATCCAGAACTGCATGAATACGTAGAATAGAATAGAATAGAATAGAATAATTTATTTTGCTAGGAACATGGTTACAGAGTTGTCGTTATCATAATATGGCCAACATGTTTCGCTGAACATACAGCATGCAAAATTATACAACATGGAGAATAACTTAAAAAATCAAATCAAAAATAGTTAATTAATATTCGATATGGTATTAGATTAAAATTTATGAATGTCAAGATTACTATTAATTACAAAAGATTCAAATCGTATGTCATTAAGTAAAATAATATAGAAAATGTCAGGATAACTAAAATTACAAACAATTCAAATCATATTATTACCACACACATGTTTAAGATAAATAAATCATCAGTCAAAAAGAGAAAGCAACAGTCAATCGTTTTGATTCATAAATTCCTTAAGTGTATAGAAGCACTTATCACACAGCCATTTAGTGAGTTTTGTTTTAAAAAAATTGAAAGGCAGTTCTCTTATGCTTTTTGGGATTCTATTGAATATTTTAATAATCATAAAGGGACAATTCCTGTGATAAATATCACTCAGGCTTTGGGGCACAGCTAATTTAGTAGGGTCTCTAGATGAATATTTACTAAAACTGCTAGCCTTCTGAAATAGGTCAGCATGCCTTCTGATAAACATTCCAATTTCGAGTATGTAAAGGCATGTCACTGTTAGTATCCTCATTTTCTTGAAAAGAGGTTTACATGAATCGAGGGGTCCGACACCGCATATCGCTCTAACGCATTTTTTTTGTGATACCAATACTTTATTTATTAGAGTAGAATTCCCCCACAGTATCAACCCATATCTCAATACGGATGCTACGTAGCCGTGGTAAGCCGTAAGAGTAGTATTTTCATCTGCTACGTTTTTCAGTTTTCTCAATGCGAAAACAAAGCGGTTGATTCGAGTACAAACTAATTTTACATGTGCTTTCCAATTACAATGGGAATCCAACATAAGACCAAGAAATTTAGTTTCGGGTACTTCCATGACAGTTTCACCATTCAAACTTATATTTAGTGGTTCCCTTTTATTTTTATAGTTGGAAAATTGAACCAGTTTTGTTTTCGCTAAATTAACTTTCAAACAATTTTGATCAAGCCATTTTGTTATGGATTTTATTGTGTCGTCTAAAATAGATTCATAGCTTACGTTTTTACATGTATCTGGTACCGCAACCGAGATATCATCAGCAAAGAGTACACAGGGGTGTTTCGTTATTTTTGGCATGTCATTTATATATATTAGGAACAAAAGAGGACCTAGTATACTCCCCTGAGGAACACCAGCCTTTTTTATCAGATAGTTGGATCTGAAAGAATTTTGAGTGCAGTTGCTATCGTCACGTGTGATCTCAACGCATTGTTTACGATTTAATAAATAACTAGAGATCCACTGTAATGCATTTCCTCTTATACCATAGCGTTCGCACTTTTTTAACAAGATTTGATGGTTCACTAGGTCAAATGCCTTAGACATGTCAAAGAATATAGCAGATATGCGTTTTTTACGATTAACATTTTCAAGAATATTTTTTAACAATGAATAGGCCGCAAGCGTGGTTGATTTTTGTTTTTGAAAACCATTCTGTTCCTTAACTATTACCTTAAATTTGTGCAAGAAAGTAATTATACGAAAATGCATTAGCTTTTCGAAAACCTTTGATAACACCGATATTAAAGTAATTGGTCTAAAATTTGAGATATCTTGTTTGCTGCCACTTTTAAGAAGTGGTTTTACAATTGATAACTTTAGTTTTTCTGGGAAAGAGCCTTGTTCAAAGGACAGGTTTACTAGGTATGATAGAACTTCCGCAAGCTCTCTTGCACATTCTTTAACAACGTTAGTAGATATATCATCATAACCTACTGCACTAGTGTTATTAAGTGTTTTTATTGTTTTGAAAATTTCTTCCGGTGTTGTTGGCGTTAAAAATAAGCTACTACCAACAGAGTCAATCAAAGCATAATTAGGATTATTTGATGTTTTTGTTTCAGACAAAGAGATAAAGAAGGTATTAAATGCGTGTGCTATTTCGCTAGCCTCAGTTAAAACTGAGTCGTTGAAATTGATTGACTGTATTTGTTGATATGTTTTTGGTTTGTTTATCTTATTTCCTATAATATCCCAGGTAGCCTTTCCCTTATTTTTTGCTTTGTATATAATTGTATTGTTAATATTTCTCTTTGATTGATTAACGCATTTTTTCAAAATTTTGTCATATTTTAAATATTTCAGTTTGTTTTCAATTGTATTATTTTTATAGCAGTTGTACCTGTGTTTTCTTTTGATGGATGTGGATGTTTTAATACCCTTTGTAATCCATCTGGGTCCTTTTGCATTACAATTTATCTTAATTTTATTAATTGGGAAGCAAAGATTATAAAATAGGAGGAAATGTTCATAAAAAATGTCAAACGCTGCGTTAATATTCGATTCCTTATAGACGTCATGCCATGATAGGCTAGTCAGACATTCCTTAAACTTACTAATGTTATCTTTGTTATAGTCTCTTTTTAATATATAACGATAGTCGGGCTTTTGTTCACTATTTTTAACTGGGAATGTCAAAGTTTGTGCAGTTTCATGGTCGGATAAATAGATATAGTGAGTTTTTCCATCTGCGTTTTTAATGTTGCTCAAAATATGATCTAAACACGACTTTTGTCTTGTCGGTTCGTTAATATGTAGATATAAATTATGATTTAATAAAATTTCATTATAATTTTCCGTTTGAGGATTACTTGTAAGGGTGTCAATGTTGATGTCACCTGTCAATATAATTCTTCTCTTTTTCAACATAAGTTTGTGTAAAAGTATCTGTAGATTGTTAAAAAATATTGATATATTTGATTTAGGAATCCTGTAAATACAAATAACTACACATTGCAACGACGGTATATCGACACCACAACATTCGAATGATTTTTCGATTGATATTTTGTTACAAAATTCGATAGGATGAAATTCATAACCATTTTTTATTAAAATACATACACCGCCTCACTTTTCACTAGATCTTGAGAAACTGCTGGCCAATGTATAGTTATTTAAGCAAATATTTGTTTCATCTCCAGATTTAACGAACGTTTCCGAAAAACACATAACATCCGGTAACATTCCTTTTTCAGAAAATTCGTTGATACATATTTCTACTTGTTCCAATTTATTCAGCAGTCCTGCTATGTTTTGGTGCAGTAAATGGGCGGTGAATGGACTAATTATCGGAAAATTATTCTTTTTGTGGCTCTCGAAAAAAAGGAATGGATTTATTTAAAGTTGTTTCCGAGTCACACCTGTCAATTTTTCTAAAATAAAAGGGAATAGTTCCCTTTTTGGGGGAAATGCTATTTTTTCTATGATTGTTGCTTGCACTTTCACGGTTATTCTTTACAAAAGTTTTAATGCAAGTAGGTATATATTTATTTTCATAGTAAGTAGAGTCAATCTTAATATTAATTTTTTGACATAATTGATTAAGATAATTGTTCGGATTGTAAAAAATTCTACTATTATCATTTATCTCTAAAAAGGTGCAATTTTTAAAGTTATTACATATATTTTTCAACATGTGATTCAACTTATTTATATTTAAACTTTTGTTATGTAATACGCTCAATACAATGACATTTAGATTATGAACACTTTTTAATATAGCGGACAGTTCTATTATGGTTAAGTTTGGGTTGGTGTCATTCTCACCAATGGAGATAATTGCGTAGTCTTCAGCTTGATCCTCTAATTTGTGAAAGTTTTTCAAAATTTCTTCACTGGTTGCCTGTGGTTTCATAATTGACTGTATTGTGTATTTTTCAAATAATGTGTTTTGTCTAGATTTTTGAAGATGGAAAGCTAGACCTCTGCATACTTGGCCCCCTAATATGGAGATTTTATGTGTGCGGCGTTCGGTGTAGTGACAGCTAATGTCTTCTATTGGCGTTGTTTCGAGGAGTTGGTTGCTTTCAAGTGGTCGTATCGTAGCGTCGGAGTCTGAGAATAAGTTCTTACATTGCAGCATAGGCGACTTATTTGGTGTGGTTTCCACGATGTTAGCATCACTACTGGGTATATTGCTCAAGTCCACGCAACTGTCGTTTAGATTATTTTTTTCAATCTGTAATTTTTTCTCTGCTTTTCGTTTTCTTGTGGACATCTTTTTGCACGTGCTATGTACTTCTCCACTGCATATTTTCTTTAATTGAGTAATAGTGGCTTGCTGATCAAGTATTTGTTTTTTCATATCGGATTTTTCCAACGAAATTTTTTCTATTTCGGTGTGGGCAATTTCAAGTTGTTGTTTCAACATTGCAATTTCCAGCTTTAGCTCTTCAATTTCTTCAGTGTTTATAATAGCAGAAGACAAATCCGGCAAACTCTTTGAATGGTAATCGGAGTTGGTGGATAAAAATGAAGTATCGAAAGATTCATTTGCGCAAGTTTTATTCCGACGACGTACTGTGACATTCTGGTCATCCATTTTCCTCAAGAATTTCTCAAATAAAAAAAATTAATAAAAAAAAAGTCAGTATAACTTTCGGAGATTCGAACTCGGAATGCGTAGCACTCGTAACCAGTTCAGTAAAAATTAATATTGAAAATTCGATAGTACACTCGGAGGTTTGAACTCAGGATATTAGCGTAGCGCTGGCAGCCAGTTCAGTACCGTTGCGGCTATAGGAACAGTAATACAAGCTGTAAATTTAGCAGTCAGTATATTCGAATAGTTTTAAACTCCAAATGTAAATGGTTTCAAGTGGTTTCAACAACTAGATTAGTCGCTACGGTTTCGCTACGGTCCTGCTACGAATTGCGTGAATCGGGCTAATGACTTGTACATTATGTATTCTGTACGACTGGTCATATTATTATTCTTAATTTTTTTATAAGTTTTTTTTTTGCTATCACTATGCTATTTTTATATTAAGACAATTATACATTAAAACACTAAAATTCTACTTTGTGCCGTCTGAGGTGCTACGGCCGAATCGATTTTTACTAGTAACGTTAACTGGGTGATTAGCAACTTGCGTGGTGAATAGCAACAGCGTCATTTTCGATAGAAATAATATTAAAAATTCAAAATAAACCGCTTGGGCCTGTTCATAGAACATTTTTCTATAAAACTAATAAGGTCATTTTAATTTTATTTCTATTTTCGATCGAAAATGTCGCTGTTGTTATTCCCCACGCAAATTGCTAATCATAGTCCGTAAGCCCGCGACAATATTGCCTACGTCATATGACATCACGATGAAATGCATGGCACACCACGGTCGGAAAAGTTGTGCTGAGCGAGGATCAGAAGATTATAGCAAATAAAATTGGTCGGAAACTTAAGAAAATCTGAACATCAGAAGATCACCCTAGTTTACCGGTATATAATTTATGTCACTATTTATTTATTTTGGGTGTAACAACCCTAGTGTAAGGGTGCAACCCTTTAGAACATAACAAAATGGAGGTCGCGTGACGCTGAAACAATGGCCGTTACTAAGGAAGCCACTTGATGAATGATAGTATTGTGTTATCTGTGATGAATTACTGTTCTGCTTCTGTTTATCGCGCCTTGTCTTTGCATGTTTAATTTATAACATAGACGAGTTTCCACGCATAGATAAGTTGACAGGTATTAAAAGTGCGATTTTATGCAATAGTGATCATGAGATTCTTAAAGAGATAATTGGAATGAGAACCACTGAATCATATTTTTTTAGATAGTTTTTCATATCAATTTTTTTTTATTAATTAAAATCAACTAAAAAAACCGGCCAAGTGCGTGTCGGACTCGCGCACGAAGGGTTCCGTACCAAAAAACAACAAAAAATCACGTTTCTTGTATGGGAGCCCCCTTAAATATTGCTTTTTTCTGTTTTTAGTATTTGTTGTTATAGCGGCAACAGAAATACATCATCTGTGAAAATTTCAACTATCTAGCTATCACGGTTCATGAGATATATCCTGGTGTGGTGACAGACAGACAGACAGACGGACAGCGGAGGCTTAGTAATAGGGTCCCGTTTTTACCCTTTGGGTACGGAACCCTTTTTTTTTTTTTTTTTTTTATACCGGAGAAAACGCCTTTATGCGCTTCCCCGCCAGCAGAAGAGCGGGAGGGGGGCATGTGGGACTCGCCAGGAGGGGACCGCAACATTCAGCGTTGCGGCTCCCTCCACGACTGCCTCCCGTGATCCCACCCAGTCGAATGGCTCGATGGGATCTCGGGAGGAGGGAATACCCACTAAAAACTCCGGTACTTGCCCTCGCGCCGCCGGTTGGCCCTGAGGGTCCCCTGTGGGAGTCGCCTCATTTAGACCCAGCGGCGGCCCGGTTTCCCGGGCCCCCTCGCGGTTGGGAGATGGCCGAGCAAGTGTAGCCATCTCCCCAGACAGTTAAGACCGTGTAAGGCAGGCGATGGGTCACCCCCCATCACCCGCTTGGCCTCGATTAGGGGGCAATGAGGTTCGCGTAGCGACGCCTCTTTACCCCCGTCCGTCTGCGGCGGAGAAGAGCCGCCTGAGCATCCTCTTCGCGTTCTCTCTCCGCTGTCTCCTTCTGGAGGACGACATCTTCACAGAAGGAGACTACCGCTTGCCATGATCTCTCACTGCCCAGCATCGCATTGATGACGCTCGGCAGGGAGAGATCCCCTCCCACTATTGCCACGAGCTCCCGACGCTGCTCCAACCACGCAGGGCACACCTCGAGCGTGTGCTGCGCAGTGTCCAGAACAGCGTCGCACTGGTGGCACTTTGGAGTTTCACCAGACGGTCCTCTCGTCTACGGGACTCCCTTGTTTCAAGGTACACCCTCTTGAGCACTTGAGCCTCCAACTACCTATTGTGTACAAAAAAGTCACAAACTACCGTATTAAATTTCATCCTAAGCTCACCGTTGGAACTATTTTACCGCAATCATAGAGTAGAGGCACAGAATATATACTCTAATATGAAACCGCTTAACCTCACTTTACATGGAATCTCTTTTGACAGCTGCGGTTCTAAATTCAAAATGTTTTACTTTTTTAATGTTTGTGGCTTCTAACTTTGACTTCGAGTTTTTGTACCATCGTATGAAACGAATCGTGTTTTCATATACACATAACGCACACAGAGAAAGCTGATAATGCACTCGTTATGCCATTATACAGGGTCATTTTGTATTCACCATCCAAATTTTGAGGATGTGTTCAGTCCATGAAACTGAACAACTTTCTCTAAGGAACACAATATGGCCAAATATGTAAAAAAAAAACTTTTCATATAAATCAATGAGATCACGTGATCAATTTAGTATGGGATTACCAAAATTTTGTGGCGAAATTCGACACATATTTCTTAGAGAAAGTTGCTTAGTTTCATGGACTGGATACATCCTTGAAATTTGGATGGTAAGTTCAGAATGACCCGGTATGTATTACGAAGTTGGTGCATATAATATTTTTGGGTAGTTTTTATTCGTTGCAATATGAAATCGGTTTTGTTTTGTGTCTGAACAATAATATGAGGATCAAAGTATCAAAAATAAGTTGCAAACTTTCCAAGAATCTTCTTAATGGACAAACCATTTGGAATCCTATTAATATTATCGAAGAACTCGACACTGGCAAACGTACTCTCACTTATAAGAAGTGAATGGCCATCGATTCAAATAAAAGATTTTTTGGAAATCTATAGTTAGCGAAAAGTTATACCAAACCCATACATATTTCGATAGCAAAGCTTCTTATCGCTTTTATAATGTGAAATTTGCTACGGGACGGGCTGCTAGACTTGGAAGCACGCGACACGTGACATGAAGCCGCGACGTGTCGCCGCCTCATGTCGCGTCGGCTACTGGTTTGTATGTGTTTCTATGAAATACCTTCCGAAGCGCGCAACCTGAAGCCGCGACGTGAGGTCGCGACCGCAGACCGCACATCGGTAGTGCTGCTGAAGTTAGAGCTACAAAACGTTGAATTTGTAAAAAAAATGACGAACTCCGATTCTGCAGATAAACTGATCAATCTTATGGCCTAATATGGCGCACTGTACGATGCATCTCACAAAAACGAACAGTATTATAAAAGATAATATTATGGAACAAATTGGTCAGGAGTTAAATAAGCTAAGTACCTACCTATATTGTTTTAAATATTAGGTCCTTACCGTACTTACCTATGAAATTGTCGTTTTGTGTGAATTTTGTTGTGAGCATTTTCATAATTTAAGTATTTAACAACCGTAAATTGTAACAAAACTTTTATGTGTACAGTTGTTTAAACATTAAGCTCTTAGGCAACATAACTTAAGTTAAAGTCATCTCTTCCTCTTCTAACAAAAGATACAAAAGTAAATCGAGATCTTCAGACATCTTGTCTCATGAACACTCAGAACCAACTAAAATACGGCCGGCGCTGCCGTCTGCTGCTGCGGTGTGCGGTCGGGTTCGAATTCACGACCGCAGCGACATGAGGTAGCGACGTTTCGCCGCGATTTGAGGCGGCGACATGTCGTGGCTTCATGTCGCGTGTCGCGTGCTTCCAACTTGCACCTATAACGTAGCAATCCAAGTGATTGTTAGTTCCTTATCTTGTGTTTCTAAGAAACAAACCAGCTCGTTATATTAATTAAAGTCCAAAAAGCTCGTATCGTACTTACCAAAGGTTTCACCCACCAATTAATCGCAACAATCTTATCTCAAAACGAACACAGATGGGAGTGATTCATTGGCACAGATTTTACAGGCATATGTCGCGCTTGCCTCCAATTAGTACGACGATAAATCTACTCTGTGAATGTAATGATTGATAGGGATCTTTATAAATATGCCCTTCTTAGGTCAAGGTCATCTACTCTAGTGAATAGTATCTTCACCTATCTTACATACAAAGTCAACGTATTTTAGAAGCCAGGACCGTAGTAATTATTTCCTCTGTGGCCAGGACTGTAAATGGTGACTGCTGCAATAAATATTTTCATTTTCTATTGCAATAGATATTATAAACGTTGACTAAGTAAGACTTAAACAGAATTAGGAGTCAGTGGTGCAGTGGGATAAGCTCGGTGGAGCAGTGGTTAAGCGGCTGGGCCCTGCGATTGCGGAGGTTAAGCAACATTCGTAAGGGTCGGTAATGGGATGGGTGACCAAAAATTTTATATCACGAGTTCCTCCGGCGACTGAAAATTCAAGATTTTCAGTCGCCAAAACCCGTGTTGATGAAAAAGAAGTAGTTTACACATTATTTAAATTAGTAATTTACAGATTCTGTCTCTATTATTAATAAAATATTATACACTCGACGTCAGAAAAATCGCACCACTTCGAAAATTTAGACTTGGCCACCTGCTACTGCTAGCTAACGTTTTATTGTGTAAATTTTGATATCTATTGAAAGTACATTTTTTTTTTATTTATTTATTATTATAAAGTTTACATGAATATCTTAAAAGTACGGTACAAACACAAGTTACATTAACTTTACCGTGTACCGGTGTAGCCGACAAATTCATTGTGTGTATGCAAGGTAAATATTACTTAGGTGACAGAATGTCTTTTACGATAAACTATTTAGAAAAAAAAAACACTTAGAAACTCAGACACAGCAGGCCGCGGAATAAAGGAATGATCATGACCCTACTGCGTGGTCAACGGCGGCAGCCGGCCAGCGCCGAGCAACCGCCGCCGGCGATCGTCGCGCCAACTCGTGTATCTCCGCCTCCGTGCTCGTCGTACTGCTATCGGAATTGTTTATAAGGGGTGTTTTTTTTTAATTATTATTTTATTATAATTTATTAATTAAGTAATTCTTTAGCTTGTTTTTTATGTTTTTAGTTGTAATTTCTTCTTTTAATTGTGACGGTAATCGATTTATAAGATCAGGAATCATATATTCAAGGGTACGTTTTCCGTATAAGTTATTAAATTTTGGTAAGATGTATTTGTTATTATTAGCACTGCGAGTTGAGCCAGTATATTTTCTTAATGTTTTGTTATTTTTTTCATTAAAATATTCTTCTAACAATAATGCGTAATTTACTTTTTCGTGGATTGGGATTATTTTACAATGACTAAAAAGATTATGGTAACCGAAAGATTTAGATTTATTTTTAACCTTTTTAGGGACGATTGTTTTTAAGATTCGTAGTTGTAGTGAGTAGATGAGATCAAGGTGTGACTTATATGTTCTGCCATAGCTAGACAGACCGTACGCAATTTTTGATTCCACTAGCGCCTTGTACAATTGTACCATAATTGGATATGGTATTTTATACCTTATGACAGAAAATTTCGCAAGCATACCTCTAAGTTTATCACATACACTTTTGATATGTGCTATCCAATTTAGGCGGCTATCGATTGTAAGACCCAGGTACTTCAGCGTTTCCACTCTTTCAATGACGGCACATTTACACTTCCGGTGATTTTTGGCTCCCCCAGTGTGGAGACATTGATGGTCGTGGGCTATAAGTTTCGGCCTAATGCTGCTCCTATTTTGACTCGAGCTGATGTACATTAGCTTGGTCTTACTGGCGTTTAATGACAGACCCATATCGTGGGACCATTTCGCAAGGGAATCAAAGTCCTCTTGCAAAATGTTCATAGTTTCGATTATGTCTTTGCCTGCTGCAACTAAACATGTGTCGTCGGCGTATTGGTAGATTTCACAGCGTTTGATGATATTTGAGAGGTTATTAACATACTTAAGGAAGTGCAAGGGACCCATAACCGAGCCCTGCGCTGTGCCTATAGTTACCTCGACAGCACTACTTATAGCCTCAGCAACTTTAACTACGTATGATCTGTTGGACAGGTAGTTTTTGCACCATGCCAGTAGTGGGCCTCTAATACCATTAGCTTGCATACTGTCTATAAGTTTATCATGTCTAAGAGTGTCGAATGCTTTGCTATAATCTATACACACCACCAGTACATGTTCTTTGTTATTAAAATGTTTATAAATACTATTTGTAAAGTTAGATAATAATTGTGTTGTGTTTTTGCGTGGTTGGAACCCATATTGTTTATCTGACAAAATATTATTATCCCTAAGAAAGTCGTAGAACTGTTTACAGATGAATTTCTCGGCTATTTTATCTATTGTAGGTAATATAGTTATTGGCCTATAATTTTCGTAATCTGAGTAGCTGCCTTTTTTGTGTATAGGCCTGACTATGCCTGTTTTCAGCGCCCTTGGATATTCGCCTTTTCTAACACTAGTGTTGATGAGGTTGGCAATGGCTGTGGTTACAACTGAGCTGATTTTTTTAATATCAATTGTCCTAATGCCGTCAATACCTGGGGCTTTGGCGCTGTTTAATGATTTTATAATGTTGCGAACATCGTCACTACATGCGGATTTGAATCTCATCGAAACTGTTGTAGGATCTTTATATACTAGTTCATCAAGTAATGGAGTGGGACAATTAGAAGTGCAGTTTTGGACATTATTATCAAATGAAGTTGCAAACGAGTTTGCAATATCTTTGGCGGAGGTGCTATTATTACCAAAAGCTCTTAATATAACCTCGTCAACGGATGCCTTTATCCTACCTGTCAGCCTATTAAGAATACGCCACAGATGACACGGGTTGTTTTTATTTTTATGAATTTCTGATTTTATATTATTATTTTTAGTGATTTGGATTATGTTATTTGCATTGTTTCTAGCTTTATTGTATTCTTGTTTTAATATCAAATTGCCTGTATCTTTTATCCATTTATTAAACAATTTGTCCCTATATTCACAGGCCTTCAGTACTTTTTTGTTTATCCACTCGTTACAACTTCGCTTATTGGATTTTTTTTTTGTTTTATATTGACTTTTTGTGTAACACTCTTTAAATTTATTTGACAGATAATTGTATATATCAGAAGGGCTATTCATGTCATTAGTTTTTGTCCAATTTACTTCTTTTAATAATTTTATTAGTAAGTTATTATTTATACAAATTTTAAATTTTTGAGCACTCTGTATAATGGTCCCGCTCCCGATGCTAGCGAGCAATATCATGCGATGGTCAGCCAGTGTTGTTCCGACCGCTGCAGTGAAGAGGTCATGTGTTTGGGTTCTCGCAAATATGTGATCTATGCATGTCGCACTTAGTTTCCCGCCTGATAGTTCTATACGAGTATTTTGCGTGATCCCAGACACAAGGCCCAAGCTGTGCAATGAATTGCTGTATCTATGCTTTATAGTGTTGTCGAGATTCAAATCAATGTTCATATCGCCTATAAGATATAAATCGTTACTGCTGTGGCAATGTTTCTTTAAAGTGCTGTACAGTTCGTTAACAAATAGGCACTTACTATTTTTCGGAGGCCGGTACACCGCACACAAGTCAGCGGAATAGCTCGAATGCTCGAATTTAATGAGCTTTCTATTAAATAATTGTTTAAAACAGTCCAATTGGGTGAAAATACAGTGATCATTATTATATTACGTGATCACAGTATTACGCAGTTTACACAGTTATTAAAAAAACTAAGTATACTCGTAACCAATATAAAAACCACATTGTGCTTACATCCAATTATAAAATTATGTCCTATTATTCACAAAATGTTAATAAACAATATTTATAATATGAATGATTCCCAAAGCTCACGTAGGTATAATTGGGGAAAATGCCCGCCCACAATACCAGCGGGGAAGAATTTGGGAAGAATACGATACGCATTCATCGTTTCGTTACGAATATTGCCGACATTATGCCTGACGACCAATATATTTAGAGGCTAGATTTTTTCCACTTTTAGTACAGTCTGAATGTAATTGAAGATAAATAAATAATAATAAAAAAATATAGTCTTAAGCGGGGAAATACATTTGCCACACGTGGGCCACGTACGCCGATCTAAGCACGTCGGTACTCATTTATTTTACATAGGGGCTAGTTATTTAGAGCTACATTATCACGTAAAGCGGCTGATCCGATTTTGGTGAAATTAAAACATAGAATACTATTTATCCTATTCCGTAAGGATTTTCTCGAATATCCACGCGGAAAGAAGTCGCGGGCAGAAGCTAGTGTTAAATAAAAAGCAAAATAAGCTCTTTGGCATATAAACGGACCGTCAAATGACACAGGAAAATTTTCTCTTTTTTTAAATTCACGAAACGTAGATTCTTTATCAATATCGTATACATCTATAGTAGATTGTATTACAAGGGAGCAAAATAATATTTTTACGGCGAGGGCGCTTTTTTGAATCCAGAGCGAAGTGAGGGATTCTAGAGTAGAATCCTGAGCGTAGCGAGGGTAGCGAGGGTACCGAGCGTAGCGAGGGATTCTTCAGTAGAATCCTGAACGTAGCGAGGGATTCAAAGTATGTCGCCCTCGCCAAAAATATTTTGCGCCCGAGTCATATACTCTACTTTTCATCCCCTTTCTATGAGAAAATAAATAGGAGACTGTGTTTATGTAATTAATGAAAATGTTCTTTATTTAAAAAAGACACGTGAAAAGTAAAAATAATTACAAATTTATAGTTACGTTTGATACACTAGCGCAATTTTCAAAAGTTATTGTACTAAGTACGTAAGTATGTACTAATTACAAGAACACAGACTTAATTCGCGCGCTTATGTTTTTTTTTCAGTTTGCGCGGGTTATCGCGCCGCGGCGACCTCGCCGCGCCGTCTATACAGCCAGTCAATACATCGGCGGCGTTCGAATTCTTTGAAAGATACATGTTCTAAATTCAAATCTCTTTTCCTCCCACTAAAAAGTTCTTACCAGAAAAGAGCTATTTTGGTCCCACTTATATAGGAACAATGCATCCTTTTTCGAATAGAAGGGATGAAAAATAATGTTTTTTTTTTCTTTTAGCCTGGCTTTGTATCCTCATTTTATGCCTATCATTCCATAAGTTTTCGTATTTACTTAAACTGTTGACCGTACCTGAGATAAATATATTTTCATTTCATTGGTATTCGTTATTGTGGAACATTAATATTGGAGAATGGATTCCTCTCGATATCATTATTTAGCTAAACATTTATATAAAAATTAGATTAAGAATTTTTATAAGTTAATCAAGAACAGTAACTTAGATATACGCATTATAAGTATAACATGTTTTCTGCGAATTCGCAGATAAAATGTTATACTTCCCGCGTGGGAATTTCGATAAATTCTTTAGTAGTGGTTGCCTACGTCATAATAACTATTTGTAAGTATGCCAAATTGCAGCAATGTGCGATGAAAAATCAGTCAGTGCAAAGCGAATGAAAATACACTACGCGTCAGTCAGGATTTATAAGTATAAACTAGGCCTTAGTCAATATTTAAAAACATAAATCCATATTTCCTACAACGATGTCTTTTTAGTTATAGTACAATTAAACTGTATGGACCAACAATACGTCATCGTTAGCAATGTACCTATTATCATGTTAAGATTATGCAAATAAACGCGCCGTAGACAGAAGCTGCTACGAACCGATTGGCTACTACGGCACAGTACATATATAAGTTTACTGTGGCTACGGCTACAATGCTCTCTAATGCTACGAGATGCTACGGCGTAGACACGTAGCCAACTTGCTATTTCGTTACCAAACTGCTAATACCAATAACTTATATTTTTGGAATATAGTTTTCTTATTAATTACAAGTAGTATCTTACTAGCGGCTGCCCGCGACTTCATCCACGTGGAGCGCTCTTATATTGGGATAAGAAGTAGCCTACACACACACATACACACACACACACATCCTTACTAATATTATAAATGCGAAAGTCCATTTGTTTGTTTGTTCGTCCTGAAAAAAAATACAGTTCCCGAGGGATAGCAAAAAAACTTTCGACGCAGACGAAGTCGCGGGCAGCCGCTAGTTTATAATAAATTCGTAGATTCGTTAATTTGTATGTTACAGTTATGGTTTGTAATAATTAAATAAAATACCAAGATAAATTAATGAAATTAGTACAAAACTCGAAGAAATCTATAATATTCTCAAATAAAATCCATACAAAAACCAAAGAACTACAATTTCCGTTCCATATAAAAACTAGCACCGTACAATGCCACTTAAAAAAATTAGCATCCATAAAGCACCCTATTTTCTGTTTCATTTATGCGTCACGAACGATTTACACCGTTCCCAATTTACTCGGCAATTATTTTGGAAATATTCATACTTTTAATAACGACATATTACGTTTTATTGTAACTGCACGTGTAAAACTTAAGATTATTTTCGTGATTACGGAATGTTAAGGTTGGTAAACACGTCATATTCAAATAGAAATACGAAATAAAATTAATTAATCAGATTTGGGGAAGTAATTAAATAGTTTTGTTAGAAGCGATAACATCAAACAACATGTTTGATTATTGTTTCTTTTTTATCGCGTTTAAGTGGGAATGAGAATGGAAATAATATTATTGAAGTTTCCTAATTGTTATGTGAACAATAAATAACTTACCTACGTTATAAACTTTTAACACTGTTTTGTTAAAATTAAAATTGTGTAAAAATCTAAAGTGTTTAAATTATTCATGAGGGTATACCAATTTCAAAATTTCGAATCGCCCCCCCCCCCCCCTCGACGGGAATTAACGAGATCGAGTTCATATCAGGATCGAATAAACGTCAAAAACTTGTTATTTAAGTACATTGAAAATTTAATTATTTCATGTAGTAAAATAACTAGGCTGTTTATTAGTTTTTTTTTCTGGGATAAATTTTAATAGTTTTAATACTGTAGAGGATTTTTGAAAAAAAAAATGGCTGAGAAAATTCCGCCGTATGATGCAAATTAGTTTTTTAACACAGTTACTAGACAAAAATGTTCAACATGTTTTTACACTATACACCGTCATTTTGTAGTCATTTTAATTAACTTAAGGGAATGCTCTACTAATGAAAATAATCATTTTTGCCAAAGAAACATGGGTCGAAAAACGACAAAAATTTTGGAATTTCCCATACAAATACATGAGGAACAAATCCTAATTGATTTAGCTGTCTAGTTAATATGAGAGGACCAAAATTTTTTGTCGTTTTTTGACCCATGTTTCTTGGGCAAAAATGTTTAGTTTCATTGGTACAACACACCCTTAAGTTAATTAAAACGACTACAAATGACGGTGTATAGTGAAATAACTAGGCTATTTACCAGCTATTTACCACCTACCAAAAGGTAGGTGTTCAACACCTATGTTTAGATAAAATCGCGTTTAAAACCTGTGTTCCTCATGTAATAAAATGCAACGCGAAAGTTTAAAAGTGTATATTTTTTTTTCTGAGGCAAATCTTCATAATTCTATAGAGGATTTTATGTAGAGAAATATAGAGATATTTTGTTGAATCAAGTCATTATAAGAGCAAAACACGCTTGAAAAGAATAAAATAAAATTCGGCTTGGTAACATTCAGAATCGAATTCAGCAACCTTTTTTACATCGGAAAAGTCATGTTGCCCAAATGGTTCACAAAATGCCGTTTAAACGGTGAAGGAAGCGGATATAGACATATTATGTTCGCTCGCTCTTAGGACGATATTCTGTAATATTTTTCTATGGAATGCAAACAACTGTCAGATTTATTTCTATCCTTGTTTATCTTATAGTGTTTGGTCACACTCTCTCTAGCCCGGCTCCCAACACACGGTATAAGATTGAGGTTAGAAACGAAAACAAAAAAGTAGGGTGGCAAGCAGACCCAGGACTATTTTGACAGCGAACATATTATGTCTGACTGCCACTTTAGAGGTTAATTAAAAACGATAATTTTGATAATTTCGATAATTATTTTTAATATGCTTTCAGTGTTATACGGCCTTTTAAGCTTGACATTAACAAATAGCCACCGTCCAAAAGCATACCTTAGCTACAAAAATAAAGTAGTGCACACATTCACAGTAAGACACCCACAAAAAATATCACGACGTAAAAACAAAGCACTGTTTGACAACTACAAAAGTATTGTACTTGGCAAAATGGACTCTATGAATAGATAGGTAAAGTAGTATAAAATTGGAGAGAATACGCGACTTGCAGTCAAACTTAACTAACAACTTTTCTCTTATCTGGTTTCCCGCAGCAGTGCCTAGATTTTCAGTCGAGAGTTGTTTCAGAAACATTTTTTAGTAACTGTCAGATAGAATTAATTTAGTTCCTATTGTGTGACAGGTTCGGTAATAAGGAATTCATTTTTTTTTGTTAGCAAAAGATTAATCAAACGAATTGTCAAACAAGAAATCTGTCGAATGTTTTCATATACGCAACTTTTTACAAACTTTTAATAATACTTAAAAAGTCTTATTTCCAAGTGTGCATGCAAGCGACAATCGTTTTCATCTATCAACGTCAGTCGTCATAGAATATGATATAAGATTCTTGGTCTACCTCCATTTTCTTCAAGTAATCAATATGGTATAAGCCTTGCAGATTAAGAATTAATACGTAAATGGCTACATATTATGGGTGAGTGCGATAGCATGACTACCGGCCGGCCACCATTTACAGATCTGCACGGGTTATAAATTATCTTTAAATTCTGGATAAGATTAAATATTGGCACGCATAGGTAGCTTTTATTATACTCGTACTTTGTACAAACTAGCATTATAAACTGTTAGGTTGCAACTATTAAGTGTGAATTCGAAGCAAACATATTTTTTGTTTTCTAAGAGAACAAAAGTAAATTTTACCCGTCTTGGGAAATTATTAGCTTGACACTCGAATCTCCCGGGAAAGGCAAAGGGCTGTGGTTATAATATTGTTGATTCAGTCTTCCCCCAAGAGAGAAGACCTTTGCCCAGTCGAGGAACGGCTCTACGAGATAAAGACAAAATCTTTATTGTTTCTTGAATTTGTTTAGATGGTAAATATTTTGACCTGGAGGTCATATTGAATAAAAATTGTTCATGAAACATTTCCCTCTGGACACTAGGCTCCCATGACTTCGCTCCCTAAATCTTAAAATGTTTTTAATTGTCATAACAATAATATTAAACACCTTATAAAAAATATCAATTTCAGATATGATACAAGATAATGCAACCCTACTAATATTATAAATGTGAAAGTTTGGATGTTTGTTTGTTACTCAATTACGCAAAAACAGCTGAACGGATTTGAATAAAAATTGGCACACAAATGGTTTATTATCTTGAATTAAAACTTAGAATACGTTTTATCAAAGATTCATTAGGGATTTTCTGAATATCCACGCGGACGAAGTCACGGGCTTGTATGAAATGAATATTGCAGATGTTTCATAAATTAATGTCACCATTTTTAGGTTCCCAAAAGATTTATGCTATAAATCAGTAAATTCATCTTCAATCCCCGATCCAAACACTAATTTAAATAATTTAAATCGATCGATACCGACTAAGCGATGTCGCTTATGGCTAAATCCAAGATCGTGAAATGTATCACTAATCAGCCACTATAGAATTAGTAGAGTGCTTATGTGGTTGTATACGGAATGTAATTGAGTTTGTTTAGTTGAAATTCTTCTGCTAAATCACTCTTGTTAATATTAAACCTATTTTACGTTTTGGAACATAAATATTTCTGATATAAGTAAGCAACATCCTCATTGCATACATTCTGTCATTAATATAAAAATAACCATGTATAACACGTGATAACACTGTATTGCGTTGGTTACTTACAAGAAATAGGAACGCTTCCAAAACCAGGATTAAACCAAAAACCTGCGGTTAACCACAACCTCACTTATCAAGTTCATTGCCCAAATGTAGCACTGCAGATTTTTCTCTTCTTTATGCATAAGTCTTTGTTACACAGCAGTGTAACAATAATAAATTCAATAATTATTAATGATTGCACTTAGTGATTTTTTCACTTAAAATAAACACTAAGAGATAAAATTATATTTATAAATCATTCCTTAATCGCTGAAACAATCGATTGTTGAAACTTAATTAAGGGACTTCAAAAGTATATAAAATACTAAGTCCTATGATAAGGTAAAGCTTTGCCGGCTTAACAATATCAGATTCTGATATTGTTTGTGTCCCTCGATTAAGTATGTCATTATCTAATCAATTTTATTTAATAGTAAGTGGCACATAGCAAAAATATCATATTCATATATATCGCTATTAAGACCCTAAATGCAAAATAAAATAATACTTTTTGTCGTAATAAAAGGGGTTAAAGTATGAAATTGCCGATTTTTTCTCACACACACACAGGTTCTCATATTATTTTCTTAACGTCAAAAAGTGTTTCTTAAAAGTAACTCCTTTTGCGGTTAGCAGAAATGACCACTTAATTCCTTGTAACTTAGCCGATACAATTTTTTTTTTCACTTAATACCTACATTTAGTATTAGTTAGCTGAGTGTTTAAACATTTGTGAATAAAGGTTTTAAAACATTGGCGTTCATGGTTGTTAAATAAATTAAGACAATGTTAGTATAGAAAATACAAATTCTTTAAAATTCTCCATACAAAACGGCAATTTCATACTTAAACCCCTAATATTTGTTTGCATTACACAACCGTGTAACAGTCATCCATTTATAATCCGGCCAGTGGCCCTCGCTCACTAATTCAACAGTTTGGCTACAGCAGCGCTGTCGCCGGCGCTATTTTAATAATAAGCTGGACTTATTAGTTGCGCGTACGCTCAGTAATACAATAGAAGTTATTAACTGCATCTACGCTTTAGTAATACAGCCGAAATTCCGATTTTGGTCTATTTTTAGATTCGTTTAAGCGTGCCCGCAGACTACAGACCAGACTGTCGGCGATAGTTGGCCGGTAGTTGGTTTTTTATAAAGAACCGGCCGATACCAAATCGTTGTAGTGTGCGCACTTGCATACTTCGTCATACTGATTCCAACTAAATAGTAGACATGGCTTTGCAAGCTTAATGATTGATGAGTTTGGTAGCATTGTTAAAATAGTTTCGTATTTTTGGCTATATAATAACTTCTAGAAATATTGGCAAATAGAGGCACGTTGAAAGTGGTGAATAATTTAAATACAATATCAAGAGTAACAAAATTTTTCAATTGTTATAATATTAGTACTGTACGAGTATACTATAGTTTGGTACGCACTTAGAATAATAACACCTAGAACGATAGTTCTCTACAAAGCGCACTGTCAAAAGTGAGGCAACTAAAACTGCCAAAATGACTCCGTTTTCAGATTTTTATTCTCCACTATTACCTAATCATACCGAATAAGTACGAAACAGTTTCAATTTTCCAGCATTTATAAGTTTAGTTACTATTTAATTGGATTTTAGTTACGATTAGGTAACGTATGAAGGATATAAATCTGAAAACTAAGCCATTTTAGCTTTATTAGTTGCCTCACTTTGCATACGAGGACACGTCTTCTAGGAGTTCTAGGTGTTATTATTCTAAGGTTACGCATAAATAATTATCGTGAAATTCATATGCTTGCTAAGTAAACACTTTTGTAGCATACCGAGATTCATGTCTCTATTACGTAGATTAAATTTTAAGCTATTTCAAAGCAAAAAATAGCTTTTAAAAAGTGTTACAAAAACAGGTGAAATAAATCAGCATTATTGTTTGTCCCAAGTCTTTCGCCATCAGTTTAATTTTCTACCGTTTAACGGTACTTACTTGCTTAAAAATATTAAATAAGAAAACTGCAACTTATAAAATACACACACATAATAATTTACAGATCTTCCTTTGCAGAGAAATTTCTGGAGCAATATTTTCCGCGGCGGACTCGTAACAGAAAATGGAATGAAAACTTGTGAGCTACTCTTGGAGAGACGAGGCCACAAAGAATACTACTTTACGCTCTTTGTGGGAAAGCATCAGGGTTGGAGCTATTCAGTTCTGTCGGCGACTGTACGGAGCGCTGGTCCTACGAGCCGTATGTAAAGAGAATTTAAGTAAGGTCTCCTCTGGTGTCGATATTTGAGTTCATGTTTACACGAAAAGTTTACTATAGTTTATGTGGCTGTAATTTAAAAAGATAAGATGTCTGTAATGTACGAGGGTGGATTGATAAGTCCATGACTTTTTAATGAAGAAAGTCTTTTTGTCGGAATATTTTGTTTTATTTCTGTACATAATCTTATTGTAGCCCTGCGTATTCAGTCCAACGAAGTTCCTACCTCTTTAACCCATTATTTTTTTCTTTCATCGCCTGAAAACTGGTAACTGAACTGAGGGCCCATTTCAGACATCACCTTTTGGCTTGATGAAAATCTTTGCCCGTCAAGACATTTATCAAGACATTTATTCATGTTTGGTAGGAGAAAATATCTCACTGGGGTTGAATCTAGAGAATAAGAAGGATTCGCATCTTCATTCGATGAGTTTTGATGTCATGAGTGCCGCCGAGAGTGTCGACAGGGTCATTAAGAAAAGTTAGAACTCGCTTGAGCTTTTTGTTTCCAAAAGTAATAATCTTTTGCCGAATTTGAAAAAAAAATAGTGCAAAAATTTGCCTTAAGGAGTTTCTATTTAAGACAAAAAAAAATATGAAAAAAAAAGTATTTCTTCTTTTCAAAGTCATGGACTTTTCAAACCACCCTCGTATTTATTAACAATTGTGAAACAAAAATTTACAAGTGTAAATCAATATTTATTTCACTATCCGAATCCCAAACCAAGCAGAACACGTGGTTACTAAATAACTAAAAGAATACACTAATAAGTGTATAGGTATCCATGACTCAGGAACAAATGCTTATATGCACAATCGTAACCTCATACCATAGACTTATTTATTATATTACTTTGGTTCCTAACCTATGCGTAGGCGGAAATGCTACCGTTGTACCAAGCGGTCCTCAAACAAAGTTTATTTAACTTGATCACTTATTATTTAACTTGGTAGGAAATAAACAAATCTCTTCTTTCTCAAATATGACGTCTCAGTATATCAAAATTTAATTACTGCATCTAAGCCGGCGATGGACTCGGGTCATTTTTACCCCCCGACCGTCCCCACGGGTGAAGTGTTCGCACTCATTTCGCAAGTTAAATTGGCGGTGTTACTAATTCAATAGCCCAGGGCCGCATTCAGCGCTGAACTGATATTTTATGACCTGGTTTCCAAGTCGTTATGCATTGGGACGCTTTGCTCCCTAGGGCACTGTGTAGCTAAATGGAAATTTTCTTTGAATTCACACCAATGATGTTGGATCTCAACTGTGACAGTATAATAAATACTGACTAAATAATTAAGATTGTATTTTATGTCAATTTAACAACGCCACAACGCATTGTGGCAATAAAGAAAAGCCACGACGCATATTAAACCATGATATACCTACTTAGGTAGAAAAATACAATGCACTGTGATTTGAGATCTGATCTGATCTGTGCGTGGATCCTACAAGTCTTAATACTTAAGAAATATTTTTGTCCTTCGTTAAGTTTTTATTACTAGACAGAAAATGAAATAAATCAAAATAATAGCTTGGAAATTCGATCATTATTTTGACAACCTTCTTCGAGCTAAATCGCAGCTGCAGGACGGTCTACAACACGCCTGCAATGAAAGTATGAAAATCCATTACTGCCGTGTTTAGTGGCCAGCAATGTTACTATGAAAACTCAAACTTTTTTTATTTCATATTATTTCGAATTTCGACTAGGTTTTGTTAGTAAACCAAAAGGTTTAGGATAATTTGTAGTGTAGTAGTTATTGTATATTATTATTTTATGATGATTTTTTTAATGATCCATGGTAGTTATAGAATTATTTCTTATGATCTTAAATCAAAACTACCACGGTAGAAATTTTTCTACTATTTAGTGTCATTAATTTGGTCCAATTTTGTGTCATTTAGTGCTATTTAGTGTTATTCATTTTATGCCATTTTTTGAAATTTACTGCCATTAATTAAGTACAGTCTAAATATCTCGTATGGGCATTGCTTTCTTTCGACCCTTGTATAACAATCTAATATTAGTTCCTGGAGCGGAGCACTAAAAAAATACAATATCTCAAAATATTTGCTGAGAATAGCTTCTTTTCTTCTTTTCTTTTAAATTACTTACAAAGATAAACTTAAAACTTATCTCGATCGTAAACACTTTGAGACATGGTTCCTCCGCAACGAAACAAACAAACAATACAATGGGACCGTAGAAATCTAGAACTTTCTCTGTGCCACCACTTTGCACAAACATGGAAAGTTCTAGATGGAATTTTCTTAACTAGATTGGACTTAAGAAAAAAAAACAGATGGAATAGTGACACTGAAGGGTTGTAAAGAAACCTTTCTTTTAAGTCTGAAATTTTATCGTCATGTTATAGTTCATAATATTTATAATAATATAAAGATAAATTGTTATTGACAAAAGCACGTCAAAAGAAATATTTTTCACCACGGAAGACCAACCATTTCCCGACCCTAATAAAAAAAATAGTGCCATGGGTTTGATGTTTGTTCCGAGTTAAGTAAATGAAGAAGTTGTGTGTGATGTTCATACAATCCAAGCTCGTTATTTGCTTGTGTCATTTTCAGGCCAAGCTTGTTTTTTTTATTCATTTGGCTGATGGCTGCTTGCCAATTCTTTTTACATCGTATACATAAAATGTTATTGAAATTAAATATGATTTTCGATCGACCGATGTTTGTTTTGAGTCAAGTAAATGAAGTTGTGTCTGACGTTCAGTCCAAGCTCGTTATTTGATTGGCAACAATCTCAACATCGACGGTTGCTCCACACGTTGCTAAGTAATCGGTCCATTTGGCCGATTGCTACTTGTCACTTCCTTTTACATCGTGTCTTTCATTTCCGCCGCTGTTCACCCCGCGAGGGTGATGTGGGACAATTCATAAGCGGGAGCGATTTGCTTTGAAGACCGAATATTACTTTGAAGTGTTTAAACTTAGGTTTGACCTAAAAGAATACCTACATAGTTAAAAATACCAAATACACTGTGCCTATTTTAAAGTATAAAGAGTATAAAGGGCCCGGCCCGCCCCAGGCGGCACTTTTTGGGGGGCGGGCAAATTTCACAAAAAAATATATGTACTACACTATCATTGATTGTAACGATTTTGACCAAACCATCATCACCGTTCAGTCCGGAGCGCACGGCACGCCTATCATTGATTGTAATTATTTTAACCAATTCACCGTATATGGCCCGGAGCGACTAGACTATCGTTGATGGTAATGATTTTGACCAAACTATCATCACCGTATGGCCCGGGGCGCACGGCTACATCAAAGATTATGCACCGAAACAACCCGAAGAGTTAATTTTTAGTAAATAAATAAGGAAGGTAATGATTATTTTTTTAAAGAAATTACTGATTTTCTTGACTTATAATGAAAACACTCGCACCTAATCTAGCATTTTCTCTTAACTTGGCCCACCAGTCATCTTCAGATAACTAAGTTGATTTCCTCGTCGGATATAACTTTTTTCCCCAATGGCGACAATTTTTGATCGATGGCCGTTTGATTAAGATCGTTTTTTTTTCTGTCCTAATGGCCTCGTTTGATTAGTCATTAAAACTTCCACCATTGTGAAGAGAACTTCATTTCCTATGCCGGAATTAAGGTGCCAGATGTCAAAAATGTAATCATTCAAATCTTTAGGCTCTTTTGTCTATTATTTTAGTACCTATGTATTATTTACGACGATTACTGTTGCCTTTTTTAGGGTTCCGTACCCAAAGGGTAAAAACGGGACCCTATTACTAAGCCTCCGCTGTCTGTCTGTCTGTCACCAGGCTGTATCTCATGAACCGTGATAGCCTGCTAGACAGTTGAAATTTTCACATATGATGTATTTCTGTTGCTGCTATAACAACAAATACTAAAAACATAATAAAATAAATATTTAAGGGGGGCTCCCATACAACAAACGTGATTTTATTGCCGTTTTTTGCTCCATATTGATAACGACGACAGGTAGACAGTTGAAATTTTCACAGATCGTGTATTTCTATTGCTGCTGTAACAACATATGCTAAAAACAGAATAAAATAAATATTTAAGGGGGGCTCCCATACAACAAATGTGATTTTTTGCTGTTCTTTTGGTACGGAACCCTTCGTGGGCGAGTCCGACTCGCACTTGGCCGGTTTTTTAAAAGACCATAAATTCGTTGAACGCACTAAAGAAAAGAACATAGATTTCAATTTCAGACAAAAATTATTACATTCTATCGGATTTAAACCGATTAGATAAGGTGGCTAATTAGACAGTTGAACTGTAATTCGTGTCTAGGTATTTGTGTCTTAGCAATGATTGAGTTGTTTAGTTTCTTTGGGTATCTTGACTTAGGGCGGCCTAATTATTTACAACATCTCACCCACATCAGAAGTTCTTAAAGCTATTACAGTCTCTATATCGGGTCATTCTGAACTTACCATCCAAATTTCGAGGATGTGTCCGGTCCATGAAACTAAACAACTTACACTAAGAAACATTCGTCAAATTTCGCCACAAAATATTTGGCCATGTGTTCCTTAGAAAAAGGTTGTATAGTTTCATGGACTGAACACATACTCAAAATTTGGATGGTGACTACAAAATGACCCTGTATTGTCCACCAATGTCAATTCGACATTGGCGCAGTGTCGTGAACGAGTGTGAGTGTGGGCATGTGCGGCAGGGCTTACGGTCCCTAGTGCTGAATGTGTTCTCATTTCACCCACCCATCGAAACATTTCGATGCACCCACCATTGTTTTTGTAGACAATTACTTACTTTTAGGTCAAAACTAGACAAACACGTTTCATAATCTCCCGGAATCAGCTAGTGACGGAGATTACATCACGGCTGCTCACTCCAGTAACACGCCGCAAACTTTCCGATGTCGCATTAATATTTAATGCCTGGCAAATTGTCGCCGCCATCGCATCACCGCGAGGGACGGACTAAGGCAAATAGGACTTGTGATGAAAATTATAGATAGACAATTGAACAAATCTTAGTTCTTCATAATTAGTCTACTGCAATAATGGATTAAGAGCTAGCCCCGGAAAAAGGTATACAATTTACAGAGCGACGAAACCTATCTTGTTAGTAAGCCAGACTATCATTAATAACAGATCCGGGCACCTCGCAGATTTTCAGTGGTGGGGGTGGGAGTGGTTGGGCAACAAAGGGGCTGAAAAGCGATTGAAGGTATACAATTTACAGACCTCTAGATTTGATATGGTATATAGCAAGCCAACCATGTACTTTCCCACCAGCCAAAATGCCTGGCAATGTTATATTAGATTTAGATACATGATTGGCTTGCTATTATACCACACCAAATCCAGAGGTCTGTAAATTGTATACCTTCAATGAGTTTTTCAGCCCCTTTGTTGCCCAACCACTCCCACCCCCACCACTGAAAAGCTATCAGGCGCCCGGATCTGTTAATAATGATAGTATGGCACACTATTAAGAGGGGTTTCGTCGCACTGTAAATTGTATACCTTTTTCCGGGGCTAGCTCTTAATCCATAAGTAGACTATAATAATGCGTTCAGGGTGCTTTTGGGGTTGCGTTGCTCCTGCAGTGCATCCGGGATGATCGCAGAGGGCAACGTTGATTGTTTCTACGCAACTATGCGCAAAAGATGTGCTTCCCTGATGCGCAGGGTGCGGGGAGCCCCGACAGCATCCTGGACATGATTGCGAACAGACTTGACTGCTCGTATATCAATCGTTGCTGTGTCATATCAAGAGGCATGGCAAAGACATAATCAATGATAATCCTTAACATAAATACTAACATAGTTAGTTTATAAGAAACATTGTTACTAAGAAAATGAGTTTTTTTGAATTACTTGAATCAATAAATTATTATTATTATTAAACTAATTATGTTAGTAATCGTCAATTTTGTTACAAACAAACGATTATAAATTGCAATTTTTATATGACATTACTTAACATAAATCGCCTAATAAATACCTAAATAATTACATAAAAGTTAAAATACCAAATACCTCTCTGAGAATACACTGAACTAAACTGCAGAATGCAGCTTTACAGTGCAGCTAGTGGCGACATCTGTGCAACTGTTCAAGAATATTTCACAAAATAATCTTGTACACTTTAGTGAAAAACTGAGTGCTTCATGAATCGTCGTCGTCTAGATTTGAACACAAGGATGCTCTAGCACTAGCACTTACTTATTCACAGTACAGCGTGAAGTAACTGACTTTCATCTATGTGTATTTAGTTGGAAGCATACTTTACCCATAGTATTAATTCAAAGAAATGGCTTTATAAACCTATTTTGATGTTCATTTTCAATGATAGTTGCGTGGAGCGTGAAATCTGTATTTTTTTATTCACACGCTACTTGTGTAATTTGTATTTTATTGTTATGGCGTCAGACGTTAGTTAAGATGTTGTAAAGATAGCTAGACAGCCAGTGTTCGTTAAATATTTTATTGTTTTCTCATTTTTTGGCAAATGAACCAATATTTTTTCGTAATAATATTTAATACGCATCTGTTGGCAACGTTTCAACAACATGACACTCTTAACGTTACGTACTTCCGTTAGTGTGCCATCTGTACAAAATTATAAGGGATGGATTTAAAAATATGAAAAACACATCTTGCGTGGACAATTTTACAATCACATAATAATACTAATAATACTGTTAGTAGAATTAATAAGGTGATGGATATATTTAAATTACGATTGCCTGCATTTAAAAAGCAATTATTCATGTTACTTGGCTCTTGAATTGTCGCGCATATATCTACATTGTTTGATTTTTTTTCTTTCTGTTTTCATTGCAATAATTATTATAATATTATTAATTAAAGTAAGTAAGTATAATAACTTAACTTAGGGGATGCTTCCTGCCCCCAACCGAAAAAAAAATCAGTTAATGCTTTCCAAGGCAGCCAATAATTATGTCAACACTATGTATCATCATTAAATGTGTAATGTAATTCTTAGCATGTAAGGGTGTATGTACTTGTTGGTAGTCCAAATAAATAAATAAATAAATAAAAAACTTTCAAGAAATATAATAATGACAACCATCAGGTTACTGTATGTGGTCACCATTTTTTTTAAAAACTAGTTGTAATATTGCGATGTTCTAAATTTTTTTCAACAAAGTAATAATTATATTATTATTATTTATTACAACGTACTGTAAAATGCGCGTATTAAGGTTAGGCTAGATACTGTATAAACGGTACTATATCTCTCGGCTGTGCTAATATGGTGTATATGTTACTGGCCAAGGTAGGACAACTGGTTCAGGACAAACTAGTTTGTCCTAAGCTCGATAGGATAAACCAGTTTAGCCTTGGCCAAACTAGTTGATCCTGATATAAATACGCACATTCCAGGATGAACTAGTACGGCAATTAGTAATAATTGCTGAGGTATAATTATTGTTTCTCAAACATAAATAAATATCCGCTATTTAAAAAATAATAATATTTTTTTTTTTAATTACTTTAATATTTGTTATGAATTATTGTTTTTTTTTAAACACTTCATCATTTTGTTACTAGCTTTTGCGCGACTTCATTCGCGTGGACATTTTAGAAAATCTTTAAGATTATTCAAATGCTGTAGAAGGCGTTCCCGTCCCCGTTTTCGTTCAGAATAGGATCCAGAGATATGATTATCCCGTTCCTCTTCCCGTTGCCGTTTCCATTCCCGTTCCTGTTACCACTTTTCACTTGTCACCTGTCACTTGCCACTTCACTTTTCACTTCACGCTTTTGCTTCCACTTTAGCTTCCGCTTCCGCTTTCACTTACCGTCACCGTGACCATCAATCTTTATATCTATCTACCTTTTCTTTTTAATGTACAACGGGATAGTGCTAGGCATTCACCTCACCAGATGCTTAGTGACGATAAGGCCGAAGGTGGAAGCGCACTACACCCGGAATCCTCATCACTGAGGAACTGGCTATCTTACCTCTAACTACTGGAACAAAACAATTTTTAAATTGTTGTTATGGCGTCAAACTTAGGTAAGATGGTGGTAGCTAGCCAGGCGGACATGAAATAAGCCCTACCACCAACCAAATCAAGTATAAATTGTACCCCCCCTGGGAATCGAACCCGGGACCCCTGCGTCTTACACGGGTGGACGATACACTAGGCCACAGAGGCGGTTATCTATCGCCATCCCCCCGTCCTGACGACAAATCATTATCGTATTAATAAAAATCATTTTTTTTCCAATTACATAGCATTTTTTTTATTTTATCTATTTATTTTGGCTTTCTAGGTATTCTATAATGTTTAGACTAGGTCATACCGGTTTATCCTGGAATGTTCGTATTTATATTAGGATCAACTAGTTTGGACTAGCCTAAACTGGTTTATCATATCGGGCTTAAGACAAAATAGTTTGGCCTAGGCTATACTAGTTAATCCCATCGCCTTTAGGAAGAACTAGTTTAGCCTAGGCCAAACTAGTTTGTCCTGAAACCGGTTTGGCCGGTAACATATATATAACTGTACAAATAGAGTGTAATAACTCCGTTAACTAAATATTGAATTCAAAATTGAATTTCAGAATAGTCGCGCAGAGCTTTAAACTCGTTCATTGCAGACCAACTTTTATAAGAGTCATTTTGCAATTTGAACGCGGTTACGGAAATCCAGACCGCTGATTGGCTGTTGGTTCCATTAGCTGATTGCTATTGGCCACGGTAATAATTTATTCACGTTTGAAATTCGAATTTCATATCATAATTGATACTCAGCTGCCATGGTCATTCATAGTCAATTCGAATATTGAATCGTCATATTTAAATGTTTGGAAGTATTAATATTCTATTAAAGCTTAATTACTTAATTTGTGGGAAATTGGTTGTAGGATACCATCAAATTAATGTCAATATGACAACATTTAATATAACAAACATCTTTACTAATATTTAATGCGAAAGTCCCTATATCCTTCTCTGTACCCCTACAGAGAAGGATAGAGGGTACTTTTCATCCCGAAAAACAGTATTGTTCCCGAGGAATAGCAAAAAAACTTTCCACGCAGCCGAAGTCGCGGGCGGCCGCTAGTTAAGTATAAGTACACTAGAATAAATAAAAATTAAAACATATGGATAGTAATATCCTTACTTTTAATATTATAAATGCGAAAGTCCGTTTGTTTGTTTGTTTGTTACGCCTTCACGTCCTAACTACTGAACCGATCATCATGAAATTTTGCATACCTAACCTACACGTTGTCAGGGGTACAGAGAAGGACATAGGGTACCTTTCATCCCGAAAAAGCCCTGCGACTTCGTCTGCGTGGACAGTTTTTTTGCTATACCTTTGGAACTGTACGTTTTTTCTGGATGAAAGGTGCAAAGTTTCATGATGATCGGTTCAGTAGTTACGACATGATGGTGTAACAAACAAACAAACGGACTTTCGCAATAAGGATTTTTAGGCTTCGAAGAGTATCAACACCATCTAGTGAGGCAAATAGTTACTATTTTTATTTCTTTAATGTCACTTTGAAAAGCCCTTTCTGAATGCAGAAAACTTGAACTACTACTTTCTACACAGCTGAGTAAACTTCACCAAAACATAATTTTCTATGAAGCCAAGGAAAAAAGCTATAGTGACTTTCCCCCATCGTGTCACATTACATGTCCCCAGTATTTTAGTTGGTAACTCGATATTTTCCTCACACAATGAACTCGTCGACGCGTTTATTGTGGGATACGTCAAGTGACGCTTATCCTCAAATATTTTAATGGTCAGCTAAAATGTCATATTTTGTTGGAAGGATTTGGCTCGCGAATTATGACGGAGGTCGAGATTAGAGCCGGCTCTAACCCTTGGCTTCAAACTGTCAGTGATCGAGGATCTAGCGAACTAACGCTATCGGAAAAAAGACTGTGTGATGTACATTCTAAGAAAAGTTGTCTGTCTACTTTTATATCTGAGGCATCTTATAAGTTGACATTTCATTTAACAATATTTTCATTAAAGGGAATTATCTAAATTTTAATACAAGTAGGGTCCTAAAGTAAATAAAAACCTTTTCAACCGTAAACTTTAACATTTTATATAGAATTTCACATTCACGTTATAAATTGGTAAAATATTCATAAAATTTTATTCATAATAGGGTTTGGCATAAGTTTTTTAGCACAATGGCATATACTTACGCATATTTTTTAAATTAGAGATTTTTGCATTCACAATGCTATTTTTAAACAATATTAAATAATATACTAGAAAAAATACGACTCGCACCAGATCAATACTCAGACGGGAATCGAACCCGCGACCTTTGAATATCCGGTCCAATGCTCTGACCGTTGAGCTACCGAGTCATTAGTGACATCGTCGAATTTCTTCTAGTATATCCTACTCTTACGCTGCAAGCCAGCGTTATTTCACCAATGTGAGGAATTACCGCGACATTCAATTGAAATCTAAATATCTTTCCAGATATTTAGACAATTGATTAAGACGAAATAGCTATATAATTTTAAAATTAGAGTTTTTTGCATTCACAATGCTATTTTTAAACAATATTAAATAATATACTAGAAAAAATACGACTCGCACCAGATCAATACTCAGACGGGAATCGAACCCGCGACCTTTGAATATCCGGTCCAATGCTCTGACCGTTGAGCTACCGAGTCATTAGTGACATCGTCGAATTTCTTCTAGTATATCCTACTCTTACGCTGCAAGCCAGCGTTATTTCACCAATGTGAGGAATTACCTCGACATTCAATTGAAATATCTTTCCAGATATTTAGACAATTGATTAAGATGAAATAGCTATATAATTTTTAAATTAGAGATGCTATTTTTAAACAATATTAAATAATATACTAGAAAAAATACGACTCGCACCAGATCAATACTCAGACAGGAATCGAACCCGTGACCTTTGGATATCCGGTCCAATGCTCTGACCGCTGAGCTACCGAGTCACTAGTGACATCGTCGAATTTCTTCTAGTATATCCTACTCTTACGCTGCAAGCCAGCGTTATTTCACCAATGTGAGGAATTACCTCGACATTCAATTGAAATATCTTTCCAGATATTTAGACAATTGATTAAGATGAAATAGCTATATAATTTTTAAATTAGAGATGCTATTTTTAAACAATATTAAATAATATACTAGAAAAAATACGACTCGCACCAGATCAATACTCAGACGGGAATCGAACCCGCGACCTTTGGACTTACGCATATTTTTATATTCACAGATAATAATTTCATTGGCATAACTAACTATTATTTGTACTTATTTCAAACAGCTTAAAGGTGAGCATATGTAAACCGCATAACTTTAAAACTAGTAATGACCTGCTGACTTATAAATCATTAATTAATATACGAAGCGCTAGAACTTAAGAGTATTTAAGGCCAATTTAAGGCCAAAATCCAGCTAAAAGCGATGTAATTCTGTGTAAGCCTTATCATACCTACCCATATGAATTACAATACAGCGCATATGCGTTATGCCACGAGTTGTTATGGTAATAAACGTTATGATTAGTAATCGTTATATCTAAAAAAAATGCAATAAAATGCTACTCCGCCGTTGGCCTACAGGCCTAAAAATTTCTCTTTTAAATGTATAACTCATTTAATTCTATAGCTTTCGAACAAAATGACCACTGAATTTGACAATGACCCACAGAGGAAAATCCTATAAACCCTAGAAAATCATATGTAAATTCCTTTACCTCAATTCAAGCTGCGAAGTCTCACTGTAGTCCAGGTAAATAATCAAGTTCAGTTGGCCCCTCTTGCTTTGACTACCTGACGTATAGGACGGCGTTCCGGACTACGCATACAAATTAGTCATGTTGCTAGTACATATGTTAGTTTCACACTGCACTCGACGCTGACGTGTGAACTGGCGACGTTATGGATTGGTACGTTATTGTCGGTTAGATATTGCCAAATTCATTATACATAGGTACTGACAGCTGCAACAATTCATGATGGAGGCTATATGTTTATGAGGGAAGTTTTTACCATTGAAAATGGTTATCAGATGCAAATCACCTGAGACGTACTTTTGCCCATATCTTCAAGGATTTTGGGAGGATCGAGATGGAAATAGTACCAAAAGTTTAGGAATTTATCGAGACACGTGTGAACGTTTGAATTTTGAAAATCTACTGGTAACTTTTTTTGAAATTTTGCAAATTTCCAAAAATTCCGGGTTTTTTGGGGGTGTTTGTTTACTAAATTGTAAATATTTCGGGAAAAAAACTGACTTAAGAAAAAATTGAAAAAAAGGTCCTAGGGTATTAGTTTAGCTACCAAATGGCGGAATTATTTTGAAAATCGGTTAATAATATTTCGGCTGCGTTGATGCAGTCAGCAAATCGTAAAATTAAATAGGTACTACCTAGGTTACCTACTTTAAAAATAAATTAGGATTTTGCATTTGATTTGATTTTGGTTTTTCGTAAATTTTTCATTCATTTTCAATGCTCCGATTCTTGCGGGGACTGCAAAATCTGTGAATTTTTTTAATCCAAGACCGCTAAAAACCACAGTATCGTCTGTGCTAAAATCAAAGTTGTTAGAAAACTGATAATTTTATTTTAGATGACATCTTGTGACTATGTCATTGGGACTATTATAACCAAGAATGTTATATAGAATATGAATATAATATTCTTGATTATAACATACTTACGAGTAATTAACTTACTGCCCCATGAATTGTCAGATTTGATGATCAAAGTTTTTCCGTCGCGCTACGTCAAGAATACGTAAATTATTACGTTTTGGAAAATTCATGGATTACATAAAATTAAAACGAGTTTCTCCTTATTAAAAAAATCTGTTCAGTTTGTTCAACTGCAAATAGCAAAGTTTTTATTTTTTAATGGAAATTGCTTGCCAAGATATCAGATCAAAAACACAAAACGCCACTCAGAATAATGTTGGTAATTCTTTCTTGGAATAAACACTTTTACCAATACAAAAGCTTTCATTTTTTATTTTATTTTTGCTTAAAGCCGTTTGTCCACCGCCGGCGCCGTGACGGCAACGCGCCGCCATCACATCGCCGCCGGCTCGGTGATGTCAGAAGAATCTCATATTTTGCGAATCGGCTATTTTGCGTTTCTGATATTATGCGCCTAAAGGGATAAATGGCCTTGCAGATAACGTGGTCACACGTTCATTTAAGGGCGCGGTAACGCACTTTAACCAATCAAAATTGAAACCAGTCTTAAATACTAGCTGTGTAGACTCTACAACCTAGAGATTGGTTACAGGTTGTTGCCGACCGTATACACTTAAAATACATACTATGATTGTACTACATTCGTCTATCTGTCACTATGCCAAACGACAATCCATTTAGCAGACCGCAGAACATGTAGCAGGCATTATGGCATTACCTAAATGCGACAGAAGTGACTGACAGACAGATCATTTGCATACTAGACAGCTGAAAGTAAAGCCGACATAGCGCTGTATTTTAAAGTTTCTGCATTTGGTGTTACTGTGGACTGAATAAATAAAAAGTAGACTGAATGTCAAGTTCTTTTTTTTTTGTTTATGTTAAAGCTTGAATAAATAAAACAAGCCTTTCTAAATATTCTTTAGATGTATTTTATCGTTTGAGATTGAAACATTTTTTCTTTTACAATAATAATTTACAATCAGTCGCCAGACTATAAGTAATGTGTTGAGTGCTATTCACACGTTAAAGAGTGAAGAAAGCCAATACTTCGGCAATTGTTAATAATCAAACACATTTTTTCGTTTTAATCTTTTGATATAATTTCTATTCATCTCCACCAGCGCTTTACCAAGAGCTAAATTATTAAGGATTCGGTGAGCACAAAGGCGAACCTTATGTTTATTATAATATTTGGTTATCTCTTCGTTAATCTTCGGTATATTCGGTCTCCAAATGTTCATGTATTTCAGTGTTCCTGGCGTAGTATATGGCACCACTGGTAGTTCTCAAAGGATGTTGTATTGAGCTCTTTGAAGGCACTGGAAATAGAAAACATAGACAATTCTTTTTTATTACAATTTTAGTACATTCTGTAAATACTCTTTTGTGCTAGTTTATTTAAATAATTGCTCATCGTTTTATAACCGAATAGAATTTTACCATTGAAAGATAAGCGAAAAAATACACAGAATTATAACATTTTAAGTTGAACTAAAATCAAAAGTCAGTTTCAAAATTTCTGGCGAGCTGTTACCTAACCCATCAAATCGATCCTACCCGTTAGTTTAAAGGAAATTAAGGCAAATTGCATCTGACTATGACCGCATTAGAGGTTCCGCCATTCGAAAGCGTCACCAATAAATTCTAGATACATTTTGAACTGTGAATTGAGCAAATGTCTAGGAAATTGTGCATTTTCTCGAATGTCAAACCATTTCGGTCGCCCCGGCTAGATCGCGCTTATTGAATTCAGTGAATTTTAAAATGAAATATGAAAACTGTTGATTCGATTCTTCACACGGAATATATAAAGATAATATTTAGGAATATTTTCTAGTCAAAATCCAAATGCATATTTTCTGCGTTCTAAAATTTTTGTGTTGTGTGGTGGGATTTCTATCAATTTATAACGCGATATGTAAGATTCTTCAGTAAACAAACAATCGTTCTTTAAATTATGATTTTAATATTACTTCACATACATCTCTCTGATTCAAAGCTGATAACAAATTGCTTTATGGCAATTGGAAACAACGCTCGTAAATGTCACACTCATGTGGGAAGGAATATTTTATGACATATACACATACGTGTAAACCTTGTTTCTAACAAGTATAGGTATATTTTCAGAAGATAAACTCTAAAAAGTGTTCTAGTGCTTAACGATATTTCATGATGTCATCATCATATCAGCCGCACGACACTCACTGCTGGGAGTAGGCCTCCACGACGATCGGTCCTGCGCTGCCCGCATTCAGTATCTTCCCGCGACCTTCACTAGATCGTCGCTTTGGTCTACCTTGTCGGGGGCTTACCTTACCCACGGAGCATCGTCCGATTCCATGTTCCATTTCATGATGTACCTAGTCAAAAATATTAAAAAACGGTAAATATCTCAACTAAAAAACTATGAAAGTATCGGGTAAGTAAGTAACGAGAAAATACAAAATTATCAAAACCATTTCCGTAGTAATTCTCGTAGCAACCATAGTCTCTCGTAGTAATTTGTAGCACCGTAGCAGTTTATCCGGCCAAGAATTTGCTCTGTTTTATTATGCTCTATATTTTTAAATTTTTTATTGGTTTGAAACAATTCTTATACTATAAAATATCGGAGAGATGTGAATAGATGTGAGAGATGTTTTATTTGACATTTCCCTTTTATATTTTCTACTTTTTATTGGTTCTAGTTGTAGTTCTAGTCTAGGTCTAGTTCTAGTGCTTAACGATATTTCATGATGTGTACCTAGTCAAAAATATTAAAAACTCTAAATATTTCAACCAAAAAACTATGGAACTAACAACTAACGAGAAAATAAAAAATGTGTCAAAACCATTTTCCGTAGTAATTCTCGTAGCTACCGTAGTCTCTCGTAGTCATTTGTAGCACCGTAGCAGTTTATCCGACAAAGAATTTGCTCTTGCTTTATTGGTTTGAAACAATTATTAGAGATGAGTGTAGTGTAATATTAGATATTTCTCTCCTATTTTTTCAACTTTTTATTGGTCGTTGACGCTTAGCCAATTTTTAAAATATGCCATAATAATTTTAACAAATCCCCCCAAGTTTGTAAATTTTTAAATACGTTGTTAAGTCGTCGTCGATGTTCACATTACGGATCTTGTTCGATTCCCTAAATTTTTATATAAATAAACCATCAAAATGGCGTAACGGTGTATAATAAAAGAAATATAAGGTGGTGTTCCCCCGACCGCGGCCCGCACAATCCGATTTCCGAAGCGCTGCTTTATTATACGTATTTGTTTTTTGCATAAACTCAATCATTCCACCAATTGGCTCCAGGGGCTTTGGTTACAATATCAAATTGTACGATGTATTTTATTTGTGTTGTATTTATGTAATGAGATACAAAAAGTCGATCAGCTTTGTACTAAAGCGAATTTGATTTGAAGCATAAATAATTCCAGGAGTTACGATAACATATGGAAAGATCGCAATAACAAATGTAATGGACGTAGTTTATTATCATTATGGAATTTTCATATAATATATTACTTAAGACGACGCCTCGTGAAAAAATTTTTTTACAGGCACCGCCCACTCACCCCTCGTATCCCATAATGACATTCTGCCTTCAATCGTAAAGTTTGATTTTCGCGCCAAATGCCTGTGAGGTTTCATCGAAAGTTTAAAGAAGAAGAATAGAGAAACGATGGAGTCGCAATACATTGTATTTAGAACATTTTCTTTGATAATTTAGGTATCTTCAAATTGAATGAAAAATGAAAATGAATACAAATACCTAACAATAGTTTATTAATTGTAAAAAAATACTATTATTATTAATAAAGTTGTACCATTCGGCGTTTTTCAATACATTTGCGAAAAACAGATTTGTAACTTTTGCGACAGAGGTCCATTTGGGGCCATCCATAAATTACGTCACACGTTAAGGGGGTCGACGACGTGTGGAGGGGTCCTAAATTCGTCAGTTCCAATTCAATAATTATTACTAGATATAAATCGTAAAATATGTGACGCCATCGTTTCTAGTTTTGCCCTTCAGAAGTGCGAGAAAAATAGTTTTAGAATTTTTAAAGCAATATTTATGGAGAAATGGAGAATGTGACGTCACTAAGGGTTTTTTACATTTCATTTAAATGTAAAAAACCCTTAGTGACGTCACAGCTCGGCACGGCGAAACACACACCTTTGCTCACATTTTTTTATCTGGCCTACCCACATAAAAAAAATAGGCCATTCAAAATGTCACATAAAGAGAAATGGGCAAAAGACGCGTTTAAGCCCGACCATTGGGTTTAAACACATAATTCCCCCCCTCCCCTCCCCGTAGGAGCTAAATTTAATTAAACAGATTTTATGCAATATGTTGTGTTTAAAATGAAGATTATTGAATTTACTCAAAAAAGCTTGTAATATGGTAATTATTTTGACAACCTTCTTTGAACAAAGTCGAGGTTGCCGCGCTCCTCCGATGGTGACGCAGCAAAGTTGTATGGGATATCATTATTGTCGAGTTTTAGCCACCAGCAATTTCCTTTGAGAATCCATTACTGTCGAGTTTTTTTTCAAACATAGTTGGCTGAAAATACAACATTGTACAACGCACTTGACGTCGTTCATAAACACATCCCGCTCGCACACTATACGCCACACCTATCGCTCTCTCATTCACACTTGTTGTGGTAAGCGTGGTGAGCCGCCATTTTCAATCCCATTCTTTTTCTGCGCGTGTGTTGTATTATTGTATGTAGGGGGCGATGCGGGCGACGGGCGACGAACGCCTGCCGCTCGCACCTCTCACGACCCCCGTTCTCGTCTCCCCTCGCGCCTCTGTGCCCCGCAGGCGAGGACTCATTTAACGTGTGCGTCACCCCAGCAAAAAGTTGTGCTTTAGAGAGATGAGACCTTATCAGATAATTAGTGTGTCATGAGGAGAAATTTGTTTACTAATAGCAAAATTTGTGTGAATTGTAGTTTTTAAGATATTTGAGAAAAACTGATTTTGCTGGGGTCACGTTTTAAACATTACCCTGGCAAAAAAAGTTGTTTCAGCCTGGAACCAAATACATTGATAGATAGCTTTTGTTGCATAGTAAATGTTAGCAAATAGCAAAAATTGTGTGTGTTATGGTTCTTGAGTAATTTAAGTTTTTGCTGGGGTAACGTTTTGGGATTTCCCAGATCTCGAAAACGGTTCAACGCAGAAGTTTGAAAAAAATGCCACTAAGAGACCTTAATTTGTTTAAACGTTAATTTTTTATTTGGTTGTCGCAAACCAACGTAATTAAATGGTTTCGAAAAACAGAAAAATCAATTTCGGTGCAAAGAGGTAAAGTAATATAGCTTCCCAGCGCAAAGAAAGGGACAACAATAGCGCACGCATTCCGAAATAAAATAACGTAAGCGACATTATGAAAATAGTTGATTTATTAAAAAACTAAATTATTTTTGAAAAAATTGGTTTTATCAAAAGTTGGAACTATTTATTACTTATCTTATTAACATAATTTCAGTTCAAACTATGAGTCCGTTTGCTTACAGTACTGCAAAAATGATATGAGAGGCATCAACTTTGGATTTTTTTTCTATCGAGAAAATTGTTTCCATTCATGTTTTGAGCTTGATCAAAAAATTTTGTTATTAGTCTATTTTAACATATTCCAAAATTAGAACAATAGTAGTAGGATCAATAGGACTAAATCTAAATTGAAAACCATGAAAATCCACGAGGTATCCTCTTAAAAAACTCTTAGTGCAAATAAATATTTAAAAAAACAGGACTTATCATAAACCAAGCCATCCATCACCTTATATTAAGTTGATCGGATTGCGAAGAAAAAATGTTTTTGGAACCTCTTGTTTTTTTATGCAAACTCTATCCAATAATAGTAAGGAAGTTCCACCCGAAAATGTAACTAAAATTGAATACGCCGAAGTAGTAAAGTGGTTGATTTACATGAAAAATGTTTTTCCATCGCTTCACGAGTGTTCTCTGGAAATTGCCCTGTCGTGAACCTAGACACGAGAACACTTTTAACCTGTATTTGTTTATTCAACTTGTGAACGGGGGTGAAACTTTTTTTTTCTGGCATCACGAAAAAGTCTGGAAGCATTAGCGTGCGACTTTGACAGATTCCGGAATTTCTACTTTTGAATTTATAATGAACATGGCTCAAAATTATTTCAAGGCGTTTAAAAAATTTCATTGGGATTAACGATCGCATTTTGTATATATTTGTAGTGCAGACTATAGTTGCTACAGGTATTAATATATTAAGGAATGTGTCGTTTTTATCGCACTTTTAACTCGTTTGTGAAATATATTAGGTTGACTTACTCATGTTATAGCATATATGTGTCTTTTAACTCTAAGGATCCAGTTCTCTTTAGTTCTCCTCTTATTTAATAAACAGTCTTCTACCAATATCAGTAACACTTACTTCGCATATTATTATTGACCTAGTATTAGAGGCACAGATGATCTATTCGATCACTTAACTTTATGACTTCGTGTAGTAAACGGCATGTTATATGTTTTACGAGGCTCACCCTAAGTTATTGGGAACGGAGACAGTTAAGGAAAATTAGTGGGTATTCTGACGTGTGTCAATGTGTTTGTGTGAGCGTTTTCGTTTGTTAGAAATGTCTCGGTATAAAAATATGGGAAAACAATACGAGATTAAAAAAAATCTTTAAAAAACCTCCTTCAAAAACCTGAAAATAAAAAAAAGAATAGCTTCAATATTAAATGGAGGTATTTAATATCCACAGATCATACGTGTTAATATCGAAGCTGTTCCTTTTTTTTTGTGAAAAACAAAAAACTTGTTATTCACGCATATTATTTTAATAAAACATTTCTATTGAATTTGGGTGGGGCTGGAAGACAACTTTTTTTTATTCTAAACACATAAGTTTTGCTCATTTCATTCTTAGATTCGACATCAAACATTTTAATGTATCCACTGCCGGGACACATTCCATCCTTATGGGTGGACAAGAAGTATGGACCATATCCCACCACGCAGGCCCAATGCGGATAGGTGGGTGTTAGCGACTACAAATGTAGCCGGGACCAACAGCTTAACGTGCCTTCTGAAGAACGGAGGAACTCAAGACAATAAAATTTTGGTCACGCATCCCATTACCGACCCTTGCGAAAGTTGTTTAACTTCCGCAGTCACAGGGCCAGGAGCTAAACCACTGCGCCACTGAGATCCTCAATACGATATCTCTAAATCTTTGACTGATATCTCTGATTACCGCAGAATAGATATAAGTACTACCAATCCTCTAAATTAGTAGATTAATAAGTAGGTACTTAAAGTAAGTGTAAATAAGGTTTTATATGATAAGACAAAACGTATGAAAACAATCCTAGTAAAAAAAGAAAAATCTATAGCAATGATTGAACAAAAAATCATACAGCTGAGTTTGTGAGCTTCCAACTCGACGCAGAAAATTCGTGAACCATACAAAAGGATGCACAACAGGTGTTAAATTGAAAAATATTGCCAAAGCAATTTAAGCCTTATTTCGTCACCAATAAATCAGGTTTTCGCAGGTTTTATGAACTGCCAGATTGTCTCTTTGTTCAATGTAGTTTCATATTCTCTCGTATTGAATTTAACCTTTTAACCGTCACCCGTCAGGTGTATTGTGGTCCATATTATTACGAAACTTTACGTATTGCTTTCCAGTCGGTGGGTAAATGTCATTGCCGCGGTATAATTTAAGTTTAATTTAGTTTAAATTTAAGTATAATTTTAGTTTTAAATATAATAACGCAGACAATTTATTGTTTCCACTGGATAAATTGATTCATACTAAAAACAAAAAAAATATAAATCAAAAAGTATTTAAAATATTATTTTTCCATATCAACTAAAATGTGGCATTTGTAGAAACTGGCATTTATAGAATCTGGCATTTGTAGAAGTTAACATTTTGTAGATTGTAGAAACTGGCATTTGTAGAATCTGGCGTTTTAAACACATGTGGCATTTTGTAGAATCGACTAAATGAAATCAACTTTCGAACTAAAGTAGTATAACTAAAAAACTTCCCATTAATTTTAGATAGCATGGTAAATGCAAAATTTTACAGATTGATTGTTGCTCAGTGTAGCCTTCGAACCTCCAAGATCGAGTTGCTTATACGCTGATCTGGGTTTGATTCCTGAATGAGTAGGTAAATGTAAATAAAAACGTCATTTTTTTATTGCACAACGGGATGGTACTTGGCCTTCAGCTCACCTGATGTTAAGTAACGATAAGGCCGAAGGTGGATGTGCACTATACCCGAAACCCTCATCACTGAGGAACTGTCTATTTTACCTCTAACTGCCGGAACACAACAATTTTTAAATTTTTGTTATGTCGTATGTGTACTTAGGTAATATTGACATTATCTCATTACGAATGTTATTTCAGCAACTGATTTTCTTCTAGGATCATCGCAATATATTTTACTTTCAACTTTTACCTATTATGTTTATGAAAAAGAACTACCTAAAGTCTAATTATTAATTCACTGGAGTAATCTGACGTTTTTTACCATTAACGTTTGAGGCTTGTATATACCTATAAATGCCCCAGTTGTAACCATGAACGCTACTGACTTTGTGTGAGTGAACTGAATCACAATGAACGAAGCGCAGCACTAGTACAATAAATAAAGGCAACATTATTTTAGAATGTGACGTTAGCATCTGTCAGTTTCCTCTATTGAATTAATAATAAGACTTTAAATGTCACTTTTCGCCTGATAAAAGAGGTATGTGACGGCCTTAATGATGTGTTGTAAATAACCAATTAAAAATTCATGCAGAATTGTACCGTCCAAGAGTATATTAAAATGAAATGATCCTCTCAAAAGGGTCCCTACTAAAATAAGTTTCCTAATACGTGTTATTTATATCGCAGTGTCCCATTAGTTATTCCATAACAAAAGCGTAATTAACGTAAAAGGGAGCCGTGAACTTTTCAAATTAGTTGTCAGTTGTCAGCCCTTGTCGGTCGGTCTGTCAAAGTGGTCCGACCCTAATTATATCATCCCCATAGCCCTCTACTAGAATAAAACAGGTCATTTTTGGAATGGGGTGTATTTGGTTTTTCCTAATGCCTACTGCAATAATTTCTTTCTTTTAAACATGCACACATTCCACTGGAATGAACAATTTTGGGAATGGGACGTGTTTTGTTTTTTTTTTATTTACTGAAATGTTTTTTTTTCTTTCTATCTTCTTTCTTTCTAAATAAACCTGCATGGCATCCTTGCCTGCATAGTTTATTCAAAACCGTAATAAACTTTAACACAGTAATAATTAATATTGATATAAAAGTATTACCACGAACGAAATACAAAGTCTGTGTATACCCAATCTCACGTGGGGTAGAGGGGGGTTTCGGCAAATATCAGTTTTTTTCTGCAGAAACAGTATCGCGAGAAAACTGGGTAAAATTAAGTTAAGAGGATACCTCGTGGATTTTCATGGTTTTCAATTTAGATTTAGTCCTATTGATCCTACTACTATTGTTCTAATTTTGGAATATGTTAAAATAGACTAATAACAAAATTTTTTGATCAAGCTCAAAACATGAATGGAAACAATTTTCTCGATAGAAAAAAAATCCAAAGTTGATGCCTCTCATATCATTTTTGCAGTACTGTAAGCAAACGGACTCATAGTTTGAACTGAAATTATGTTAATAAGATAAGTAATAAATAGTTCCAACTTTTGATAAAACCAATTTTTTCAAAAATAATTTAGTTTTTTAATAAATCAACTATTTTCATAATGTCGCTTACGTTATTTTATTTCGGAATGCGTGCGCTATTGTTGTCCCTTTCTTTGCGCTGGGAAGCTATATTACTTTACCTCTTTGCACCGAAATTTCAGACGGCCGCGAGCCTTCCTTGAGGACAGACCTGTGCTTGAGCGCTCCAAAAATTTACCAGCCAAAACACGTAAAATGACAGTATACTGACAATGACAGTTTTAATTTCTCTCATATTTCAAAGACAAAGAGTCTCTAATACTTATCCAACCTATTTTTAGGAGATGAAAATTATCAACAGAACAAACCTTCCAAGAGTCGCCATTGCGTAACAAAACAATAAACTAATAAATATTGTGAAATAAAATTTCTTTCCCGACCCGTGGTACAACTTTTAACTTTTACAAGTTTCGATCGTGAACAAATATTATTATTTTGCAGAATCATTAGTCTCTTTACGCGACAACGGCAAAGCAAAAAGAATAGCAATAATAATAAATAATCTCAAAACGAATACTTACGTCTCGCATTATTACGTTATTTATTTAGGCACGCATCATGCGCACGCTATAATAAGTAGGTATCTAACAAAGTGACATAAGCTGTTTTATAGATGAATAAATAATGAAAAATATTAGAAAAAATCGGCTCACCCGTAGCAACTTAGACGGGACCTAGATGACCATAAAACAATATTCTAGAGCCCATATCTACGTTTTATTTTAGCTTCAAATCTACCCAGTGGTGTCGCCACCAGTTCAACTTTAATAGCTTACAACTCGAAAACGTGACGTTTTAGGCGATTATGTCGTTAACAATTCTTGTTCGTATTGGTACTATAGGCCGACCGGTTAAATGGTGTGCGTTACCCCAGCAAAAAGTTGTGCTTTAGAGAGATGAGACCTTATCAGATAATTAGTGTGTCATGAGGAGAAATTTGTTTACTAATAGCAAAATTTGTGTGAATTGTAGTTTTAAGATATTTAAGAAAAACAGATTTTGCTGGGGTCACGTTCTAAACATTACCCTTTTCAGCCTGGAACCAAATACATGAATAGATAGCTTTTGTTGCATGGTAAATGTTAGCAAATAGCAAAAATTGTGTGTGTTATGGTTCTTGAGTTATTTAAGTTTTTGCTGGGGTAACGTTTTGGGATTTCCCAGATCTCGAAAACGGTTCAACGCAGAAGTTTGAAAAAAATACCACTAAGAGACCTTAATTTGTTTAAATTTGTTTAAACGTTAGTTTTTGATTTGGTTGTCGCAAACCAACGTAATTAAATAGTTTCTAAAAACAGAAAAAACGAATTTGCAAGTTAACTAGTACACTTATAATTAAATAAACAGCTGTAAAAAATAGCCGTGGTAGACACTTATTACGTCAAGAATTTTAGTTTTTGTAACTTTACAGGATATAAAGATATAAACAAATTTGATAAATTTTAGACCGGTCGTGCTTTAGCGATCGAATACACAGTTTCCATAACATTAAGACACATGGCATACATTAAACAAATTTAAGTAATTCATTAACATTCCTTCCTGTTAATTTCAGCTTTCAATTACGCCTATCATGAAAGTTTTAACAAAAACAAGATTGAGACAACTTTTTTTGCCAGGGTAATGTTTAAAACGTGACCCCAGCAAAATCAGTTTTTCTCAAATATCTTAAAAACTACAATTCACACAAATTTTGCTATTAGTAAACAAATTTCTCCTCATGACACACTAATTATCTGATAAGGTCTCATCTCTCTAAAGCACAACTTTTTGCTGGGGTGACGCACACGTTAAATGAGTCCTCGCCTGCGGGGCACAGAGGCGCGAGGGGAGACGAGAACGGGGGTCGTGAGAGGTGCGAGCGGCAGGCGTTCGTCGCCCGTCGCCCGCATCGCCCCCTACATACAATAATACAACACACGCGCAGAAAAAGAATGGGATTGAAAATGGCGGCTCACCACGCTTACCACAACAAGTGTGAATGAGAGAGCGATAGGTGTGGCGTATAGTGTGCGAGCGGGATGTGTTTATGAACGACGTCAAGTGCGTTGTACAATGTTGTATTTTCAGCCAACTATGTTTGAAAAAAAACTCGACAGTAATGGATTCTCAAAGGAAATTGCTGGTGGCTAAAACTCGACAATAATGATATCCCATACAACTTTGCTGCGTCACCATCGGAGGAGCGCGGCAACCTCGACTTTGTTCAAAGAAGGTTGTCAAAATAATTACCATATTACAAGCTTTTTTGAGTAAATTCAATAATCTTCATTTTAAACACAACATATTGCATAAAATCTGTTTAATTAAATTTAGCTCCTACGGGGAGGGGAGGGGGGGAATTATGTGTTTAAACCCAATGGTCGGGCTTAAACGCGTCTTTTGCCCATTTCTCTTTATGTGACATTTTGAATGGCCTATTTTTTTTATGTGGGTAGGCCAGATAAAAAAATGTGAGCAAAGGTGTGTGTTTCGCCGTGCCGAGCTGTGACGTCACTAAGGGTTTTTTACATTTAAATGAAATGTAAAAAACCCTTAGTGACGTCACATTCTCCATTTCTCCATAAATATTGCTTTAAAAATTCTAAAACTATTTTTCTCGCACTTCTGAAGGGCAAAACTAGAAACGATGGCGTCACATATTTTACGATTTATATCTAGTAATAATTATTGAATTGGAACTGACGAATTTAGGACCCCTCCACACGTCGTCGACCCCCTTAACGTGTGACGTAATTTATGGATGGCCCCAAATGGACCTCTGTCGCAAAAGTTACAAATCTGTTTTTCGCAAATGTATTGAAAAACGCCGAATGGTACAACTTTATTAATAATAATAGTATTTTTTTACAATTAATAAACTATTGTTAGGTATTTGTATTCATTTTCATTTTTCATTCAATTTGAAGATACCTAAATTATCAAAGAAAATGTTCTAAATACAATGTATTGCGACTCCATCGTTTCTCTATTCTTCTTCTTTAAACTTTCGATGAAACCTCACAGGCATTTGGCGCGAAAATCAAACTTTACGATTGAAGGCAGAATGTCATTATGGGATACGAGGGGTGAGTGGGCGGTGCCTGTAAAAAAATTTTTTCACGAGGCGTCGTCTTAACAAACAGAAGCGACTAAAACGCTAGTTTTGTTACATTCTTTTTGGAAGCGCCCTCGAAAACGTTTCCGTCTTTTGTTTTCAATTCATTGTTTATTAGCAAATAAAATCAAAATGTACCTATCAACTCTTCGAGCAACAAAGGCTTCGTTTTTCACGAAGGGAGAAGCCTTAGCGATTAAACTCTATTCAAATTATTCTGGCATTTTTTGCGGGGGGGGAAAATGCACACAAGTGCACTTCCGCATACCCACATACAAAAACAACACTGTAATGACGACACTCACACAAAACAGCAAAAAATTGTGTACGGATGAGTCACACATCAAAATATGACACGTTTTTGACATAAAGGGCTGGGCTCAACTGTCGATGCAGCAATATCGATACGGAAAAAGGAATAAAGGTTACAAACTCAATCATTTTACGATGGGGTGAATAACAACAAAGAGGTCATTTTTATACGCTTGAGCTTTATACAAAAAGCTCGAGAGTGTAGGTGATTGGGTTGTGACTAATGTGTACCCAGGGACGTTGGGCTCAGGATGCTGACACTGAACATCGCTCCATGACAGTACTGCCACCCAACAATTTGAATTTTGACCGACCGTTGAATAAAAAAATAGCAAACTGATTTTGATAATGTCGTCAATATAGTAAAATATATCATTATTTTTCTAAGAAACTGTACATTCAATGTCTCAAAAATGGCCTGATTTATCATAAGGTGGTATATTGAAAGAGATATGATTTCAATGGTAAAAAGTAGAGTACACAACTCGTGAAAAAAAACTCATCTCGGTTCTTTGTATAATACTTACGGCTATTTGCACTAAACTTAAGAATCGCATAAGTCTTTCCTAACTATAACTCGACCAAATTAAAACGGTGTCATGAACTTAGCTGTCATGCAGCTATCATGCGCCTAATTATCTTGCTCGAGTTGTACTTTGGAAAAAACTAGGCGATTCTTAAGTTTAGTGCAAACGGCCGTTAGTCCCTCGAACTAAATTCCCTTTTTATTCACTTGTTGTATAATCTACTATTTTGACATTTATTTCGCGATATCTGTCTCGCTCACACCAGTGCAGAGCAAATCATGCCAAAATCTCGCAAATTAATTTGACGCAGAATCAGGGCCAGATTGACCAACACTTTATCGACAAACATTATTTAACGGTAACATCACTAAGTTGTCCATCGGCGAGAACTCGGATTTATCTAGCGACAGATCTGAAATTTGTACGGACGAGCCATGGACTAGCAGACCCGATGTCACTGAACAAATCTGACAACTAATCAAGAATAAAATATACGAATTTAATGTTTTAATGTAAACAAATAGCAATAATATGATACAAATTTACTTTCATGTGAAATGTAACACCATCTTTTTGTATACTTGATGTTCGAGACCTCTTTTAACAGCAAAAACCTCATCAAATCGACGTTTTAAACAGAGCAGCGTTCACATGCGCGACTGGACTCGGTCTAGAAAGAAATCCGGGCGCAACTGGTTTTACTAATGCGTATGCCCATTTGGGCTTGTACTTCGGCAGAGGCATAGCCTTCTATATTTCCAAGCCATGAAGTTGAGCAGAACGGCAACATCGCATGTGGTCAAGCACATAGTATTATATTATTTTAATAATTATTTATTATTTGTTTTTCCTATATTATCTATGTTTAAACTAGTTGTTATGTAATTGTGATGTAAGGTTATTTCAATAAAGTTTTATATTTATTATTATTATTTATTTATTAGAACATAAGGTTTGAGTCAAATTATTTGAACTTTTCGGGGGTCCTTTAGTACGACGAGCATTTTGATCTAAGCCTCTCCTAGCAATAAATCTTACATCATTGGAAAGGTATTTAAATTTGAAACACTTTATTGTATCACAATAAACGTCAACTTTTAGTACTTTGAGAGTTATAACGCTCTAAACTTGACCAATTTTTTTATCATTTATGACCTAAAACTCCGAAAATACTAACAATTAATAGAAAGTATGTTTGCAGCAAATATTTATCATATGAAAACCTTTTTAATGATATTTCATTTATTGCTAGAGGTGGGGTAAATCAACTCCCATAGACAATAAACCACTTTTATACTTTAATAACCTTTAACTCCAAAAGTATAAACAATTGATATAAAGTATATTAACAGCAAATATTTGTCTTCAAAAGACCTTTCTAATGATATATAATTTATTGCTAGAGGGCGTGTTAATCAACTCAAGAAAATCAACAAAAAAGATGACATCTTTGACAGCCATTTTTTCCTGGTTAACATTGATATTTTTCTTATTGTTTAATATACAAAGCATTTCAATAAAGGAACTAAATTATTTTCATATTTTAAACCTCACACGATTACTAGAAAAAAAAATATCGACCTCTTAAAATTGAAATATTCCCATACATTTAGTATGGAGACTGGCCGACGACATGACCACGAACTGACAGTAACAGACGTTGTCAAACTTATGTTCACGGCTTGGAACGCTTCGTATGGCTTCTCTTTCTGTAGAAACCCGTCTTACTCTAAGTATCAACTTATCTACATCCGGATTTATTATCTATACATATAAAACTCTAAATTTATTGACTAATTCATTGTTGGGATAGGCGTAGAGCCCTAACGGCTGAAGGTAGAGACACCATTTATGGAGGGTATATACCTTTTAAGATGTAAGTAGATGAGCACTAAGAAAGGATTATAAAAAAACCCGTTATACAGGATGCTAGGTTGTTCAAGTTTTTATGAGAATTCGTATAGGGTGGAAGGCAGAAACACCATTTTTGGAGGGTAGACCTTAATGATATTTTCATGGTCTAGGTGAGCACTAAGAAAGCATTTTGGAAAATTCCCGTTATACAGGATGTTACAGAGTATTCCAGTTTGTATGAAGATTTGTATAGGGCTGAACCATTTTTGCTGGTAGAGATATCATTTTTGGAGGGTAGATAGATAGGTAGGTAGATGAGCACTAAGAAAGGGTTTTGGAAAATTCCCATTAAGTATACAGGGTGCTACAGTGTTCCAGTTTGTACATTATTTTTTATGGGAAAATTTAAATGTGTGAATTGAAGTCTACTGATAAATACCTAGTTATATTGGTAATCCGTGCCTTTCAAATCAAATGCACAACTATCTTAATCAGTCGAACGAATTCGCGGGCAAAAACTAGTAACTTAAAATTTATTAACACTATAAAAAACCGGCCAAGTGCGAGTCGGACTCGCGCACTAAGGGTTCCGTACCAAAAACGGCAAAAGAATCACGTTTGTTGTATGGGAGCCCCCCTTAAATATTTGTTATATTCTGTTTTTTGTATTTTTTCTTATAGCCGCAACAGAAATATATCATTTATGATAATTTTAACTGTCTACCTGTTGTCGTTATTAATATAGAGCAAAAAAACGGCAAAAAATCACGTTTGTTGTATGGGAGCCCCCTTAAATACTTTTTTTTCTATTTTTAGTATTTATTATTATATATATTATAACTGTTGTAGCGGCAACAGAAATACTTAATTTGTAAAAATTTCAGCTGTCTAGCTATCATGGTTCATGAGATACAGCCTGGAAACAGACAGACTGACGGACAGCGAAGTCTTAGAAATAGGATCTCGTTTTTACCCTTTGGGTACGGAACCCTAAAAAGGCAGATATGTAATGCGTACTTATTTAAAAACAATTAACCCATTTTTTTTATAAATAATCTCGTGTATACTTGAGAATTTTTACACTTAGGAAGAGCATTTATTAATGCTCTAAGTTTTTACAAGACTAGCCATTTTATCGGTTCCCGGCAGCGTGCGTACCCGCCGTATATCACACGGTGTTGATTTAGGCCCCATATAATCCCTGAGAGTTTTGTAATTATGGATTATATCTATGAATGAGGGTTGGAAAGGACATAGTATGAGGAAACTGCAGCTTAGTAGTTTTTGTCTATTTGAAAAGATGAGAGAAACTTCTGAACGTACCTTGTTCAGTATTGTCTTACAATACTTAAGTACTCTTAAGTACCTACAACTTTTATTCTTCTAGTTCTAGTATTGTCTTAAGTGCTTCGTTACAGGGTTATTTGTAAAACAACAACCTCGCAGGACTAGACTGGAAAACAATTTTCGGAAAAAGACAAAAAAACCGGCCAAGTGCGAGTCGGACTCGCGCACGAAGGGTTCCGTACCAAAAAACGGAAAAAAATCATGTTTGTTGTATGGGAGCCCCCCTTAAATATTTATTTTATTCAGTTTTTAGTATTTGTTGTTATAGCGGCAACAGAAATACATCATCTGTGAAAATTTTAACTGTCTACTTGTTGTCGTTATTAACATAAAGCAAAAAACGGCAAAAAAAATACGTTTGTTGTATGGGAGCCCCCCTTAAATATTTACTTTATTATATTTTTAGTATTTGTTGTTATGGCGGCAACAGAAATACATCATCTGTGAAAATTTCAACTTTCTAGCTATCACTGTTCATGAGATACAGCCTGGTGACAGACAGACAGATAGACAGACAGACAGACGGACAGCGGAGGCTTAGTAATAGGGTCCCGTTTTTACCCTTTGGGTACGGAACCCTAAAAACGACTTACCGTACAAATGTCCAAACAAATAATCATGTTTGGTGTACGCAGTGACAAAAACCGCAGGGCATGTATGAAAAGAGTGATGGATATGAATGAAGCGAAAGAAGTGTGCAAGGATCGTAGCAGGTGGCGATCCATAGTCTCTGCCTACCCCCATGGGAAACAGGCGTGAGTGTATGTATGTATGTATGTATGTTTGAAAAAACGTAGAACATACGTCGTTGTCTAGGATGAAAGTAAATCAGTACTGCAAAGTTGTTGGTGTTTTTGTTTTACAAATAAACCTGTATGTATAATTATGACCAGTTTAAAAATAGCATAAGAGATAGAATTTAATGATATTTTTTTCCTTATTCCCTTATTTCCAAGAACTGACAAACTTCAAAATCACAATAATTTCGTTAACGCTTGCAATGCAATAATCCAATCTCATACAACTAATGATTTATAAAAAACACTTAAAACGCGAGATAATCGCGGACAAATATACATACATACTGGTCAAACTGAGAACCTCCTTTTTTGAAGTCGGTTAAAATACCAAAACCTTCTCCTAAGTGTAAGAAATACTTTTCTGAAAACCGCATCAAAATCGGTTCAGCCGAACGTGAGATAATCGCGGACAAACATTCAAACATACATACATACATACAGGTCAAACTGAGAACCTCCTTTTTTTTGAAGTCGGTTAAAAACGCAGCCTTCCTAGGTTAACACAAATTCCGCAAACTGTTACCCCCTACCCTGTGGTGGGGTTATTATTTGCGGGTTCAGTCACAGGTCACAGGATGTCCATGAATTATTCAGTAGGTCAGCCACTTTTACTGTCCGCTGTCCTTGTGTACACTCACTAATGCATACTGTGCTAATGCCGTCAAATACAATGCTTCACTCACACGGCCCTATAGAAAATAAAACGATGACTTTTTATAAACTTATTGATTCGTTAAACAAAAAACGTACTCTTCCTCGTTAACACTTATTGCGCAAACTGTTACCCCCTACTCTGTGGTAAGGTTACTATGTGCGGGGTCAGTCACAGTGTCCATGAATTATCCAACAGGTCAGCCACTGTTTACTGTCCGACTTTTCGCACTCACCAATGCCGTCAAATACAATGCTTCATTAAAACGGCCCTTTATAAAATAAACCAGTGACTTTGCATAAACTTATTGATTCGTAAAACAAAAAACGCAGTCCTCCTCGTTAACACTTATTAAGAAAAACGGTTACTCCCTACTCTGTGGTGAGGTTACTATATGCGGGGTCAGTCACAGTGTTCATGATTTATTCAACAGGTCAGCCACTGTTTACTGTCCGGCTGTCCGCACTCACTAATGCCGTCAAATCGTCAAATACAATGCTACATTAACACGGCTCTTTAGAAAATAAACCAATGTCTTTATATAAACTTCCTCGTTAACACTTATAAACGTCCTCGTTAACACTAATTCCGCAAACTGTTACCCCCTACTCTGTGGTAAGGTTACTATGTGCGGGGTCAGTCACATGAATTATTCAACAGGTCAGCCACTGTTTACTGTCCGGCTGTGCACACTCAGTAATGCCGTCAAATACAATGCTTCACTAACTCAGTACTCCACTTGAAACTTAATCTCCGCGGGAGTATGCTTGGTGAAATTTAGGGAGCAACATTGTTTTGAGTCATTGAAATATTATGGCTTTTGTTCAGCAGAAAGTTGTTAAATAATCATATTGGTTTAAGAAGTCGGTGACTAAGTATTTGTTTCGTTATTTTTATTACAATTCATTGTTCACTATGTACCTAATAAGTCAAAGGAAAGTTCGTCGACAAAATCAATAAGCGATACAACATTATAATATTTTGTTTATACTTACAAATAATTAGTATCTTTGGAAAATATTTTATCAATACGCATGAGTTACAAATGTATGAAATAGCTTTATAAAGTTATCATATAAATATTTTCTAGTAACGTTGTATGCATAAATAAGTTCGTTTGGTTGCAATTGTACAAACGCATACATTAAATCGAAAACGTATTCTGAATACGTATTGCGTTCAACGCGCCACTGTCACGAGAACACCGTATAAATTATACTTACTCCCAAAGAAGAACAAAACAAAATCTACATTGTCCCGGGAAATCCATGAAATCAAGTCCCGCTACAGAGGTTCCATACAAATAGAGTCTCTTTGCAGCCATTCTGCGGAAAAAACAAATTACCCAAAATGGCGGATACTTTTTTAAACAGCCGCGAAATAACTGGCCGAGAAAATTGAGACCGAACGAATTTTGGAACCCGTTTATTATTATTTTAATTACGAGTTATGAGCGCGAAATCTCATGGAAGAATATTGTAATTTGGTTTATTTTAATGTTCGAGCAAATGGCGCTATAACCGTTCATCTGTTACGGCTGAATAGACTGAACAATACATATTATGTACTTTCGATAGAATATTGTTGATTTAAAATGGTTAACAATAAAACTAAATCAACATTTAAATTCAACTGCTCCAGTGTGTATCGTTTTAAACTTCTTTAAGAAGTCGTTCACGTTTTGCTGCTCTCTCGCGCTCTCACATAATGTTTTCTCAAGCTTTCTTAAATCTAAGTGCGTAATTAAAAAATGTGTTCCGGGTTCCGGCCACTTTTCGCAATATAAGGTTAGGTACAGACATTTTAAAATATACAGGGTGAAATTTTAATCATTTGGTTCCCGCCGTGGTGTGATTCCACTCATGATTACAAGCAACTTTTACTATGGGGCCAACTCTCCTACTCGTAAAAAAAATCTGCTGTTCCATACAAAAGTGCAGTACCTACTTGGCCTTAATGTATGGAACAGCTGATTTTTTTTTTGCAAGTAGGAGAGTTGGCCCCATAGTAAAAGTTGCTTGTAATCATGAGTGGAACCACCCCACGGCGGTAACCAAATGATTAAAATTTCAGCGTGTATCTCAGTTTTGTACTTCAGCAAAACGGCCAAATGTGGACGGCCTCTTAAGCATTGTAAAAAACAATACACATTAATTACGATTTTAAAGATTATAAATCTTATCTCTAAGTTAAAGGCGAAAAAAAATATACAAAAGTAAGAAACTATATTTTCTAACTAAGCTGTAATTCTATTTAAACAAAAATGTAAGCCCGAATGTAAACAAACGTATTTCTTTCTTTTGGGTTTCAATGATTCAGTGAAGGTTCAGCAAACATTTTATTATTTGTACTACGCCATTTTACGTAGCTTCATGACTGCATGAGTGCAACCAACAACGACATCTGGCATATTAGTCCGCCCAGCTGCATTCCTTCGTTCTAGTTTTCAGTAATGTTTAAGATTAAATAAGGGGTATATTGAGGTTCATGTCTGCATTATTGTTTTAAAAAGAGCCCGTGTATGTTTTTTTACAATATTAAACTTGATAATTTAAGGACATCAAGCTTATGAAATAAGCGTTACATACAAAATTCAAAATTCAAAAATTATTTATTCAGTCTAGGCTGTTACAAGCACTTGTGAATGTCATAGAAGCTACGCCATCGGTTCGCAAACCCTAAGCGGGAGACCTTGTAACGAGAAGAACCGGCAAGAAACTCGTCAAGGGCTGCTTTTTTCTCCCTGTATATTTCATACAGAGTCGTCAACATTGAAAAATGAGCTCCACATTTAAAGCACACAATGGGTAGGTAGGTTGAAATTAAATACTACTAACTAAATACTACTAAGTAATGAGAGTAAATAACTTTCAACTAGTTGAGAAATCACTGTGTCTGCTACTCGAAAGTGCACCTAAGTAGGCAAAATTTACCAAAAAAAAAACACATGTTACCTGACATAAAAAATAATTAAAAAAAATGCAATTCTTACAATTCAATATGCGTTAAGATAGGTACTCAGAAGCAGACCCTTTCCACTGGCAGCACCCGTTCACGAGCATGACGCATGGACCAGCCATCGCTTCGCTCAACCATATTTGAGGGAACGTAACGACCCGCCCCACACGACACCACCGCAGAAATGATTAAAGAGAGCATGACATACTTAGGCTACCCATCCTAAGGCACCGAATTGAAAACTATTATCCTAAAGCTTTTCATAGGCCTTTACTTACAAAACTACTGAATATAGAAAGCAAAATGATTGCAATAAAAAAAAAATTAGAAATCAAAACAAGGTTTAGTTATTAATTAATTACATTGACTTTAAACATGTTATTATGGTAAAAAAATAACATCAAAATTTTCCAAAAGTTCGGGAAAATACTCTCGAGTTCTGTAGAGTAACATAGGTGCGATTCCATTGACAGCTATGTACTATCTATGCTATACGTTTGTTGATCACCAATGGAAGTGATTGTCATTGGCTAAATAGTTTATTAAGCCATTTATTTTAAAGTTAATAGTTCAATATCTTATAAGAAACTATAAGTACTTAGATAACCTGACGCAATCACATCACATTGGCAAGCATATAACTGAACAAACTGAAATCAGCCGAAATGACGTCACGTAAAAACACTTTTTAACTTGAAAGCAATAAAATTGACTCAGTTAAGTTTCGTTCAACTCTTTTTCAGCACAGAATCAATAAAATTTATGTAAAGAATTAAAACTGGCAGTGCCAATATTTAAATTAATAATTAATTAATTTGTGCTCGTTAAATAATTTTTGAAATGTATCAATTTCATTTATTATCTCAACTTATTCGATATCGGAAAGAGCTGAGTTGATTTCCCTGCCCTCAAGGGTTTGTTTACTACGACCGAATATTCAATCGGCGCGGCGTATATAAGTATACTTTCGACAGGTGTGGCAACACATTTTTTTTAACTTAGATAGGCAAGCGCTGGACCGCTATCACGATTGGTGGTAAGCGCTGATGCGATCTACGACGAAACGCGCTTATACCTAGAAGTAACATCCTATTCACTTTCGACTTGAAGGCCCAAGATTGTCGGCATCAGCCATTCCCCAATGCTGGGGCATAAGGAGGATGGGTCATACCCCACTATGCGGGCCCAATGCAGATTGGTGGGTGTTAACTACTGCCAATGGACCCGGGGCCAACGGCTAGCCTTCCGAAGCACGAAGGAGCTCGAGATAATCAATTTTTGTCACCCATCCCATAACTGACCCTTGCGAAACAATCACTTGGCCAGGTACTAAACCACTGCGCTATCGAGCTCCACTCTTGGCCAGGTACTAAACCACTGCGCCATCGAGCTCCACTCTTGGCCAGGCACTAAACCACTGCGCCATCGAGCTACACTCTTAGCCAGGTACTAAACCACTGAGCCATTGAGCTCCACTCTTGTCCAGGTACTAAACCACTGCGCCATTAAGCTTCATTCTTGGCCAGGTACTAAACCACTGCGCCATTGAGCTCCACTCTTGTCCAGGTACTAAACCACTGCGCCATCGAACTCCACTCTTGGCCAGGTACTAAACCACTGCGTCATCAATCTCCACTCTAGGCCAGGTACTAAACCACTGCGCCATCGAGCTCTTCTCCTGACCAGGTACTAAACCACTGCGCCATCGAGCTCCACTCTTGGCCAGGTACTAAACCACTGCGCCATTGAGCTCCACTCTTGGCCAGGAACTAAACCACTGCGCCATCGAGCTCCACTCTTGGCCAGATACTAAACCATTGCTCCATCAAGCTCCACTCTTGGCCAGTCACTAAACCACTGTGCCATCGAGCTCCACTCTTGGCCAGGTACTAAACCACTGCGCCATCGAGCTACACTCTTGACCAGGTACTAAACCACTGCGCCATCGAGCTACACTCTTGGCCAGGTACTAAACCACTGTGCCATCGAGCTCCACTCTTGGCCAGGTACTAAACCATTGCGCCATTGAGCTCCACTCTTGGCCAGTCTCTAAACCACTACACCATCGAGCTCCACTCTTGGCCAGGTACTAAACCACTGCGCCATCGAGCTACACTCTTGGCCAGGTACTAAACCACTGCGCCATTGAGCTCCACTCTTGGCCAGGCACTAAACCACTGCGCCATCAAGCTCCACTCTTGGTCATGTACTAAACCACTGCGCCATCGAGCTCCACTCTTGGCCAGGTACTATAAACCACTGCGCCATTGAGCTACACTCTTGGCCAGGTACTAAACCACTGCGCCATCGAGCTCCACTCTTGGCCAGGCACTAAACCACTGCGCCATCGAGCTACACTCATAGCCAGGTACTAAACCACTGAGCCATTGAGCTCCACTCTTGTCCAGGTACTAAACCACTGCGCCATTAAGCTTCACTCTTGGCCAGGTACTAAACCACTGCGCCATTGAGCTCCACTCTTGTCCAGGTACTAAACCACTGCGCCATCGAGCTCCACTCTTGGCCAGGTACTAAACCACTGCGTCATCAATCTCCACTCTAGGCCAGGTACTAAACCACTGCGCCATCGAGCTCTTCTCCTGACCAGGTATTAAACCACTGCGCCATCGAGCTCCACTCTTGGCCAGGTACTAAACCACTGCGCCATTGAGCTCCACTCTTGGCCAGGAGCTAAACCACTGCGCCATCGAGCTCCACTCTTGGCCAGATACTAAACCATTGCGCCATCAAGCTCCACTCTTGGCCAGTCACTAAACCACTGTGCCATCGAGCTCCACTCTTGGCCAGGTACTAAACCACTGCGCCATCGAGCTACACTCTTGACCAGGTACTAAACCACTGCGCCATCGAGCTACACTCTTGGCCAGGTACTAAACCACTGCGCCATCGAGCTCCACTCTTGGCCAGGTACTAAACCATTGCGCCATTGAGCTCCACTCTTGGCCAGTATCTAAACCCCTACGCCATCGAGCTCCACTCTTGGCCAGGTACTAAACCACTGCGCCATCGAGCTACACTCTTGGCCAGGTACTAAACCACTGCGCCATTGAGCTCCACTCTTGGCCAGGCACTAAACCACTGCGCCATCAAGCTCCACTCTTGGTCATGTACTAAACCACTGCGCCATCGAGCTCCACTCTTGGCCAGGTACTAAACCACTGCGCCATCGAGCTACACTCTTGGCCAGGTACTGAACCACTGCGCCATCGAGCTCTACTCTTGGCCAGGAACTAAACCACTGCACCATCGAGCTCCACTCTTGGCCAGGTACTAAACCACTGCAACATCGAGCACTACTCTTGGCCAGGTACTAAACCACTGCGCCATCGAGCCCCACTCTTGGCCAGGTACTAAAACAATGCGCCATCGAGCTCCACTCTTGGCCAGGTACTAAACCACTGCGCAGCCGTTGAGCTCCACTACAATTTTCATCTTAGATTGTACTCGCCTCAGACTGTGCCTATCGGAAAACACAGACACGTGTGAAATAATCGCTAGGAGCCAGCTTTAAGCAACCGTGACCCTCAAATGCTTTCTCGCATTTGAAAATTTAAGGCCTTCTTTTATTTAAGCTTGCGGAGCGTGTCCTCTGCACAGTACAATTTATAAGCTTAAAGCGTTTTAACCTTTTTTTATCAAATTACAGATAGCTGTTTTTGTAGTGCTACTGCTAAGGTGCCGAAACGTCGGGAAAAATCGAATACCTACAAATCAAAACCAAACTAATTATAAAAAAATCGCGCTTTTTATTTCAAACTAGTGATTGCCCGCGACTTTGTCTGCGTGTACAGTTTTTTTCTATCCCTCTAAACAAGTAGGTAACAAACACTTTCGCATTTATAATATTAGTGTGGATTAACATAAATATGCAACTACTTTCATCTCAAAGCAATCACTTTTAAAACTTGAAGAAACTATTTTGAGGGTTCCGTACCCAAAGGGTAAAAACGGGACCCTATTACTAAGCCTCCACTGTCTGTCACCAGGCTGTATCACATGAACCGTGATAGCTAGACAGTTGAAATTTTCACAGATGATGTATTTCTGTTGCCGCTATAACAACAAATACTAAAAACAGAATAAGTAAAATAAATATTTAAGGGGGGGCTCCCATACAACAAACGTGATTTTTTTGCCGTTTTTTGCTAGATATTGATAACGACTACAGGTGGACAGTTGAAATTTTCACAGATCGTGTATTTCTATTGCTTCTATAACAACAAATGCTAAAAACAGAATAAAATAGACATTTAAGGGGGGCTCCAATACAACAAAATGTGATATTTTGCTGATTGTTGGTACGGAACCCTTCGTGTGCGAGTCCAACTCGTATTTGGCCGGTTTTTTATATAGTTTTTTCATAGATACTAGTTGGATCAGCATTAACTGAAACTTCACTGCGAATAGTACAAAATTACTCGTACAATGATTAATTTTATTTGTCCTAATAAAATCCTAGTTTATTATATCCTCCGCTAACGCTTATAAATTGTCTGGTTGTTATATTTAAACGCGGGAGAAAAGAAAAATTTGATCCGCTTCGCTGCCCCGACCCACTTTTTCTTTCATTAAAACGATCCTAAGCTAAGCTTTAATTTCACAAATGGCTCACCGTTTAATGGGCGAGACATGCAAAACAAAAATGTGCTGGTTTTTAAGTAATAAACCTACACATTTAGTCTACTCTACCTCATTCATATAATAACACTAGCGGCAGCCCGCGGTTTCACCGACGTGGTTCCCGCTCCCGTGGGAATATCGGGATAAAAAGTATTCTGTGTTTTAATCTAGGCTATCTACTATCTGTGTGCTAAATTTCAACCAAATCCGTTCAGTAGTTTTTGTGTGATTGAGGAACAAACATCCAAACCCACAAACTTTCACATTTATAATATTAGTAGGATGTTATTAAAATAATAATACGTACATTTTCACTCTCTAAAATTTTTCAATAAGCTGTAAAAATGTAACATTCACTCACGCGCGTACTTCATTAAAATTACTACAGGGTGATTTTTTGAACAGTACAACTTTATCTATGGAACCAACTTAATTAGAGCAAAAAAATCATCACCTGTTCCATAGTAAACGTCAAAATCTACTCGACCATAATGTATGGAACAGCTGATTTATTTTTACACCACCTTTGTCGACTGTTTTTGATTTCACCCTGTAGAAATATTTATTTGTTTTAATATTCCCTTTAAAATCTGTTTATCTTTACTAGTCCTATTTAGTAAACAACTTTTGACAGCTTTAAATTTAAATCGTTATTTCAAAATATGTTGTCTTATTGTCATAATAAATTAGTAATTTCTTTCATAATCTATGTTTTAAAATATTGTATGATTTTTTGCAATAAATAATTGGGTGAATATTGTTTACCAAAAAAGACAAGTGGGAATAAACAGACTTTACTTCCAAATAGTTATTAAGCTTTTAAAAAACCTCTTTAAGGTTATTCAAAACCATTAAAGCTAGGTCTTCTTATCTCTTACGGCGGAGGGCTTTGAGAGCTGAGAGTTCCTCGAATGATCGTTTAATCTAAATCTAGTTGAGAGGGCTGAATTGAGGAAAGAATACAAAAAAGTGAGAGCCACTCCGAGCTGACATGAGTGGTGTTAACAGGGAGTGACCAAGGAATACGAAGTGTGAAAAGGAGGTGGTACATTATTTTTACGGCAAAACTACGGTGACGGGCGACGCGTAGACGTTGTGATGTGACTTGTGATATCATAATGACCTGTCCCCCTAGGGCCCTAGATGACCACTGAAACGCGATAAGATATAGCGATCTATCACGTTAAACTGTCAAGAGATAATGGATTTTGACAGTTGAGTGTCGATAAAACGCTATACCACGCGATATATCGTATTTCGTCAAACTAAACTTTCAATACTTGTGAGTTTTAATTCTCATAATACGTTTAATGCGGGCAACGCAGGACAGATCGTCGTGGAGATTCTTGGGGGAGCCCTATACCCAGCAGTGGGTGACGTGCGGCTGATATGATAATGATGATGATGGTGAATTTTAATTCTCTTTCTACGACCAATCTTCTCTTCAAAATTATATTTATATCTATTTTTTTTTTATTATTTATCCTGGACGCGCGCCGTTTGTGCTGGCGTCTAGGAAATGAAGCGATCTTTTGTATGGAGACCCCAACATTAAATCCTCAGTCGATGTAGGTAATATAGTATGAACCAAAACCTATGTACAAATATCCTAAAATAAAAATAAAACGATTTGAATAATTTAAAAAATATGTTGCATTTATGATACTTTATCATACTGTAAAGTTTCGTCTACTGAGGATTTATTGGGGGTCCACTACTTTCCTTTCCTACACTAACCTTTCTTTTTTTAAAAAGATATTCATCAGATTTCACACCTCCGTGGCGTCAAGATGTTGGTTGGAGCGGTCTTTATTACAGGACAAGAGCTCGCAGCTCTCGACATTAAAGGAGTAGACTTGTTCTAACATAATTACGATCGAATCTACGCCTCGGATCAAACTGCAATATTGCTTCGTTACCCAGCCCATTAAAAACTTTTTGCTTAGTTGAGACTTATTTTAAATATGATAGTTTTAAAATAAGATAAAGCTAATAAAAAATTGTTTTAAAAATACAAAAAACCGACTTCAAAAAACCTGCCTCTAAAAAGCAAGAAATAATATTCAAATAATTAGATACGCCTCCTCCTTTTTGTGAAGTCGGTTAAAAAGTGACCTATCACTTTCAAACTTGGTCTTACTCCACGCTTTAGAATAAGGGAGCTAGTTTTTATTATTTCTTTATTATACTGACGAGTACTAACATAAGCTGTTTTAATAGTTTTTAACGTATTACGCAGGTAGCACAACTTTTTTTTGCTTGCAAAACGTGGTCCAAATAACATACCATAAATGCAGCTTTACATCGCGTTTTGCGTTTTTGGGAAATTATTTTGTAAGATTTTACTGGCCTATTGATACAAAGTTGGGTAATAGAGCGGACCCATATTTCATATTACTTTGCGGCAAGTTAGGCAGGCACATGCAGGCTTAACTTGTGGCTATTACCAAGAGGCCGTGCTAAGGAAATTATCGCGCAACTTTCCGATGGTCGATGCAACTCATGAGAACAGAATCTATTCGAGTTAAGCTATATTCTATAAAATAAAATAAAATAAAAATAAAAATTGTTTAGATAAAATGGGTTGGAGCTTCCTTTTAAGCTTTAAGGCCTGTGTTAAGAAGCCCCGCTCCTCCTTAATGATTATACATACTTAAAATTGTAAAAAGATACTACAACAAACTAAAATAACAATAAATTACAAATACCTACCCAACAAGCCAAGACTTAAGTAAAAAGTAGATTTGCATGCAGTTGTATGTATTTGTGTGCGTGCGTGTGTGTGTGTGTGTGTGTGTGTGTGTGTATGTGTGTGTGTGTATGTGTGGGTGCGTACGTGTGTGTATATCATATAGATTTATTATTTCGAATTTGTAATAAGTATACTTATTACGTTATAAATAAGCGTCGGTTTATAATATTGTAGAGGTGAGCAGATTGAACAAGATATTGTGATTGTGCAAATTTGGTCCTAACTCTTGGAGCATAAGCAACTATATCTTTTCTTCTTTTGTTCATTATACCCGGGTCATATGTCAGGGTTTTGTGAAGTTTGAGGGTGCTCTGCACAATATATAGCTTTCTTACAGAAAGGATGTTACTGAGCTGATAGAGACTTTCAGTTGGAAAACGCCATTTTTTGAAATACATCACTTTTATGAGACACCTTTGAGCCCGCTCTAATTCTAGAAATTTTGTTTTTCCTGCACCTCCCCATATAGTGATGCAATATGTTAAGACAGACTGTACTAAAGATATGTATATAGTATTCAATAAACTATTTGGCGAGGCGCGGTCAATTCCTATATCTCTTGGTATCACATGTCTCAACGTCTTAAAAATCCAGACTAATTTCCTAATTCTACTACTTATATAATCAAGATGTGGGGGTACCACGATAGTCGATTATCCACCATAACACCTAAATATTTTAACTGGGTGACTTTCTCGATGATTCTACAGTCGCAGTTACTATTATTGTTACCACAATCATGTATTTTAATATTAAAATGGTCATTTGGTTGAGTACTATTATTTATACTAAAACAAATAAACTTTGTTTTTTTAATGTTAAGTGTAAGGAGGTTGGATCCAAGCCACTTAGCAACTTGTCTCAGTCCTTGTTCGGTGTGCATTTTGACGCTATCCCAAGAATTAGATGTAAAAATTATTGCGGTGTCATCTGCGTATGAAAAGATTTGAGCGTGAGGTATTTGAAATTTGCACAAATCATTTATGTAGATGAGAAATAGGGTAGGTCCTAAGACACTACGCTAACAAACTCCCCTATCTTAACTCTTTGTTTCCTATCAGTCAGGTAGCTTTGAAATAAAGCAAGACCGGTTCCTCTGATGCCAATCCTTTCTAATTTTCGCACAAGGATAGGGAGAGAGACTGTGTCAAACGCTTTTTTTAAATCTAGAAATACACCTAGACACTTTTTACCCATCATATCCAATTTTCTTACAACCAGCGAGCAAAGAGCATTCACTGCATCCTCCGTCGACTTTCCTTGCTGGAAGCCGAATTGCGATGTGGAAATTATGTTAAATTTATTTAAATAATTAAGGAGTCTTGAGTTGATCAGTTTTTCTAGCACCTTGGATATCGCCGGTAATATAGAGATAGGTCTATAATTGCTGACATCTTATCTCTCCCCACCCTTGTACACTGGCGTTATAATGGATTGTTTCATTGCAGTAGGGAATAAGCCTTTTTCGAAACATAGGTTGACGAGGTGTGTAATGACTGGAACAATCAGATTCTTAGCGAGTTTAAGGAAACTCGTGTGGATATTATCCCAACCCGGAGCATTATCAGTTTTTAAGCCCATCAAGACACTATTTACCTCCTCGCAGTCAGTAGGAAGTAATACAAATGAGTTCGCTTGTTGAGAGTTATTTTCACAGATTGAGTCTAGTGTCATCATGGCTCCAGGAGGGCGCACCAAGGCAGATGCAAGGTCTTTACCAATATGTGCAAAGTAGCTATTCACCAAATTTGCTGATTTTGCGGGGTCAGATTTTATATTTAGAAGTTCCGTATTTAAGTTATTAGTTTTGTTTGTATAAGTAATTTGTTTTATGTTCTTCCACAGTGTTTTATTATTTGTCATTGATTTAGAAAGTAATTCTCTGTCATATTTTCTTTTTAGTTTCTTAATTAAATTATTGCAGAAATTTCTATACCGTCTATATGTTAGTTTGTTTATTTCATTATGTGGTTCTTTTTGCCATTGTTTTTGTAATTTATTCCTGTTTTTAATACAGCTTAAAATGCCAGCTGTAATCCAGGGTTTTAAAATGGTTTTACTATTTGTAAATCTATATAGCAGAGGTGCCCAAACGGTCGATCACGATCGACCGGTCGATCGCGAGAGGTTTTAAGGTCGATCGCCAAGGATAAGAGATTAGACATTTTGCACCCAATTAAGTTTTACATGTGCATTTTTTTCTTGTTAAATATTTGATAGGTTAAATGGTCAAAATGTCGATCTCCTAGTCATAATTTTTTGCCAAGTCGATCTCCTTAAGAAAAAGTATGGGCACCCCTGCTATATAGGAACACCCGGTCCCACATTTTTCCATAGCTTTATCTCTTTCCGCCGCTCGGAAAAATCGTTCGCTAGAGCAAGAGTACCGTTCGGAGGGGACCAACTCTCATCAGTTGTAATTTGCCTCGTGAAATGATGGTGATTTTTAGACGTTAAAAGCTATTCATAAGGATTTTAGTGCTGGAACAGGGGGCCCATAACAAAAATAACGTACGCAATTGCGAGACGCAGTCACTTGGCCACGATAATCGTCAGCAGTTCGTCGGTTGTAGTTATAACGGGTGGTAGGAAAATATAGACGATTCAAAAGTACCTACTTAATAATTAAGTTTATTTGAGTAAAGCTTATTTGACTTTTGACTTTTCGGATAGAGAGAAACCGACAAACTCACGCAATCACTTCGCGATATCGCATACGAAAGTGATTTGTTGTAGTAGGAAACAATCAAAACGAAGTGCGCAGCACGCAGCTGCGTCTATCGCATTAAACTTTTCGTAATAGACCCCCCCCCCCCCTCCAGCACTAACCGTGATAAGGCTCCTGTAAAGATTTTATAGAATTCAGCTATCCTGTTGATCCTGTAACAGCCTGTCGATTCTGAAGCATACTCGAACCTCACTTCGAATTTCACACTTCACTGCGCGGGAATTTTAAATCATAAATGAGATAATGATAGGATGTTTTTTAATCACAACAGATTTTAATTCGCTAAGGTAGCTCTACCTAAAACCTTTTGCATTTGGTAAAGTAGCGTAGCTATATTCAGCTAATTTCTAATAACAAATTCACGCAAAGTGAAGTGAGGTTCGAAGTGAAATGCAAGTTTAGCTGTAGAATCAGCGAACTAAAATCTATGGAAGTGTAATTGCAAACAAATATTACTTAAAAAATGGCACCACGGGACCGAAAAAGTACAACCCGCTCAGCATTAATCGGACCACCCGGTGATTGACGTTAGCGTTCTTTACAATAATGGGGAGGAAAAGCGCAATTTTATCCCGATAGGTGGTGTCTGGTCTTGGTACCGGGCCGCCTCAAAGAAAGTGTCAAAACATATGGGAATCTCTTGGAGTATTGCACTTTTTAATTTTATACTGAGAAAATTCCGCATTGTTATGCATGTAACTTGTAAATTATTGGAGTTCATCGATTTCCCAGTAACAAAAAAAATATTGGGCAAAAAAATATCAAAAAAAAGATGCTTTTCCCTCGATTTTCTCCTTTGCTGAGCCTGAGAAACATTATAAATCAAAAGGAATGTTTCATGAATTTGATGAAGCTTCGCCAAAATAAAACAACATTTGAATTATAACAGCTTTGTTCTTTAATATTTCAACCTCAGCAGTTTCTAGCATATTTATAACTTGGATGAATTTTATAGATATATCAAATATGGAATAAGCCCAATATTGGGGCCAAACAGAGAATTAATAGAATTTTATATGCCAGAGTCATTCAAGAAACTTAGAATAATAAAATAAATATGATAAAACGGTTCGTGTAATTTTGGATGGTACAGAAATTCCAGTACAGAAACCTGAAATTACTATTGCACAGAAGGCATCATCAGGCAACTATAAACACGGAAATTCACACTCAGTTGCTTTGTTAAAATTTAAATCATATGCTTCTAATCTGAAATAAAAAGATTACTTGTAAATCTTACACGAAATTTAAAGAAATGTAATGCTTGTTAGCAATTTTTTGTAAGTTGCTATAAACTTTCTTGCCTGTTGTTTTGGCTTTTCTTTTCCGTAATTCTTCTTTTATATGAGCTAAAGTTAGCATATAATACATTGTTTGTCCGCAAAACCGAAAAAAATACAATCTAAGAAAGTAAAATCACGTAATACACAGTCAAGACAATATAAGCTCAAACTGACAATTGTTCCAAAGAATGAAGCGCCATCTGTAATTCACTTTGCCTTCGCCTCCCCATTGCAGAGAGAAAGAGAAAAAGAGAAAGTTTATTAGAAATGACGTACTGTGTAGTTAAATGGTGTAAAAAACGCAAAGAAGGGAGTAAAAATATGGAGAAATAACGTATCATATTTTTTCGTTTATGTATAGAAAATATCTATGAGTATACAAATTATGGTTGCTAATAAGCAACCAGTGCTCAGACGCTTTGTGCTGCATAATTAAATGCCAGCATTTTTAGCTCCATCCACTTAGTTGTACTTTTCGTATGATGCCATTTTTTGAGCGCAATGCTTGTTCCATAGATTTTAGTTCGCTGTATATAGGTAGAATCGACGGGCAGTTTCTAGATTTCTGTGCGTAGGTAAGGTACAATTATTAATTGACAATATTTAAAAAAAATATTCCTTCGCCTAATTTATTTTAATTGTTGTTTTAGGGTTATAGTCTTTTTTCCCAGGGGCCTTGGTCACCGGAACCCGTAGATTCTGAGTTAACCTTCTGTGTCGCTCTGCGTGATGGCTGGACGAAGTAATTGTCCACGGTTTCCGCTGCAACGGATAGTTGCAGATTGTGTTTTGTTTGTTGGATTGTTCTAGAATCTAGGCTATTTGGCGCCCAACTCGCCCCATAGGATTGCGATAGGCTTTCAACTCTAAACTTCAATTTGAATTGAATTTTAAGTATTTTATTGGTCTAAGACGATTAGATAAACTAAGTTTATCAAGAAAGCTGCACGATACAAAGACATTTACAATACAATATCTGAAATTGCATTTCAGCAAATAGCTTCGTTAATTCAAGAAATCCCACGCAGCTACCGGTAGCCAGACAACAATGAAATATCTATTGTGTCTAGATATGGGCAAAAGAACCGGTTTAAACTCGACCACTGGGGTTAAACCCAATAATAACATTTTATGTTATAGAAACTTTTAAAGGATTTTTCATTTCTATTGATATGTCAAGATGTGACGTTGCTAAGGAAACAATTTCTTGTTAAATCAATACAAAAAATATTCAAAGGACTAAACATCTCTTATACTTAATTCAGATATTATTTAGTCGAACAAATGCCTAGCTCCAAATCACGCCAGCAGCACTGTTAGCGTATAATCCATTAAATTAAGTAGGTACACAAATACCCTATTTGTGTTAAATTTTGTGACTATTTAATTTGGTCGGATTCGCGCTAACAGCGCTGTGAGCGTGATTCGGAACGCGGCCAAAATCGTATATGGGCGTCAACTGGGCTTAAATCCAGCAATCAGGTCAAAATCGGGTGTCTCATTTTCCTGGAGTGAAAGGGTTAAATAAACTTACCAAGAAACTTATACAAAGATTTCACCTCTGGTTTTCCAGTAGATGCGAAAACTCTCAAAATAATCCTGACCTCGTGAACTTTGAACTGGAATCTGCTGACTAAAAATAAATATTGACTTTTCGGAACTTTGTTCGGACTCGGAAGAATCAAAGTTGAAAGCTGAGCTTTTGTTCCTATTGCATGCTAAATAAATCTTGGAAGTTAAAATTGTTTACATAAAATGTTAACCATAAGAATGATCTTGTTTATTAGAGGTATGCTCTGTTGATGGCCCAAAATCCTACTCAATCTATACATATAAAATTCTAAATTGATTGATTCATTCATTCATTCATTCATTGTTGGGATAAGCGTGGAGCCCTAACGGCTGAAGGCAGAGACACCATTTTTGGAGGGTAGATACCTGTCATGATGTAGATGAGCACTAAGAAAGGATTTTAGAAAATTCCCGTTATACAAGGTGCTACAGGTTGTTTAAGTTTGTATGAGAATTTGTATAGGGTTGAAGTAGAGACACCATTTTTGGAGGGTAGATACCTTTCATTGTGTAGGTGAGCACTAAGAAAGCGTTTTATAAAATTCCCGTTATACAGGGTGCTACAGGTTGTTTGAGTTTGTATGAGAATTTGTATAGGGTTGAAGTAGAGACACCATTTTTGGAGGGTAGATACCTTTCATTGTGTAGGTGAGCACTAAGAAAGCGTTTTATAAAATTCCCGTTATACAGGGTGCAACAGGGTGTTCCAGTTTGAATAGGGATTTGTATAGAGCTGAAGGTAGAGACACAATTTTTGGAGGGTATACCTTTCATGGCGTAGGTGAGCACTAAGAAAGCATTTAGGAAAATTCCCGTTATACAAGGTGCTTCAGGTTGTTCCAGTTTGTATGAAGGTAGAGACACCATTTTTGGAGGGTAACCTTTCATGGTGTAGGTGAGCACTAAGAAAGGGTTTTGGAAAATTCCCATTATACAGGGTGCTACAGAGTGCTCCAGTTTGAACATGAATTTTGATGAGAAAATTTAAATGTGTGAAATGAGGTCTACAGATAAATACCTAGGTATATTGGCAATCCGCGACTTTCAAAATAAATGCAAAACTATCTTAATCACGCGAACGAAGTCGCGAGCAAAAGCTAGTAAGTAATATAAATGTGAAAGATTGTTAGACGTTTGTTACTCAATAGGGTATTTTCCAAATTCTTTAAAACTGCTTATAATTAAAGATTGAGACGAACGATTTAACAGAAAAATATTAAAAGTATAATTAATGTCTTTTTTCTTAATTAAACCAATTAATGTTAAATTATTTTTAAATATTTTTGAATTTACCGCCAAAACGCTCGGTTCGACGACGTCTACTGTGTGACGTCATCTTTGTGTAAACAATAGAGTAAATTGTTACATAGACTACATAGGTGTTCAAATTGTTTACACAAAGTTGACGTCTCACAGTAGACGACATCGAACCGAGCGGTTTGGCGGTAAATTCAAAACCATTAAAAATAAATTAGACTTTAATTGTTTTAATAGAGAAAAAAGACATTAATTAATTTATTTTTATTTTTCTGTTAAATCGTTCGTCCCAAGCTTTAAATTTAAGCAGTTTTCAAAAAATTGGAAAATACCCTATTACGCTAAAACGGCTGAATGGATCCTGTATTCCCCTTGGCCCCATAATAGGGCCAACGGAACTGATTTGGCTTAAATAAATAATAGGTAGGTAGTCGTCAAATAGGGAGCTTGGTGGCGCAGTGGTATAGCGCCTGGCCCAGCGATTATGGAGGTTAAGCAACGTTCGTAAGGGTCGGTCATGGGATGGGTGACCAAAAATGTATTATCTTGACCTCCTCCATGCTTCGGAAGGCACGTTAAGCGTTGGTCCCGGCTGCATTTGCAGGCGTTAACACCCACCAATCCGCATTGGGCCCGCGTGGTGTTTTATAGCCCATCCTCCTTACCACCCATAAGGAAGGCCTGTGCCCCAGCAGTGGGGACATTAAAAATGGCTGATAGACAATCCTCAAATCGGCTCCACATTTCATTCAGCCAAAGTCATCACATGTATTCTAATGGCGGCGAATAAGCATCGTTTCTAAGTCCCTGTACATCGTGAATGCGTTTTTTTCCGTTTGCCTCGCTCCCTTCATTCGAGGCAGGAAATTGAGAGGCACATGTCGGCCCTGATCCACGACGGAGATTACGTCATTATCGTTTTTGGAGTTCCGTACCCCAAACGAAAGGTTTGGGAATGTTGGGGAAACGTTCTCTCATAGGTAAAGTATGAGATATTATTTATCTACTTAAAGAAAATTATTTGTAGTTAAAGGAAATACAAATAGAGATCTGATCACAGATAATTGAGAAGGTTTTCAGTCAAGACACAGCATTTTTGGGTTTTTTGTTTAAAACTCGTAAAGTGACGATTTACTTTTTAAGTCTATTCGGACTTTAAGCTTTAAGCATACTTAAAATAGTGTAGGAAATGAAGCGATCTTTTGTATGGAGACCCCAACATTATCCCCAGTTGACAAAACTTTGGAGGAATGTAATATAGTATGAACTAAAACCTATGTACAAATATCCAAAAACATAAATAAAAAATTAAAAAAAAGTGTTAAAAATACGTTTCACTTATGATAAAGTTTCGTCTACTAAGGATTTACTGTGCTGTGGGGATCCACTTCCTTCCTTTCCCTGAGAATCTCACTGTGAAAACAAATGCCAAAACCAGTACACGTTCGTTTTGCTGAACTTACAAATCGGAACCGATTCCATCATACCTTTTAACAAACTGACTTCGTTAAAGTTCCCAAAGAAACATTACACCTAAAAAAACGCGTAAAATATACATTTCAATTACTGCAAACAATATCTGGATTCCACTGCAGCGAATGAGAACCTCGGAAACGAAGACAAATAAAAAATAAAATTCTCAACAAACTTTAATTAACAAGCGATAATAGAAAACAACAACGATTCTGGAACGAAGAGCGTTTCTTACGAAGTTTGCATTGTTTGGAACAGATGTCTTAAGAAAATTATGAGAGATAAGAGCAACGTTAAAAGATATAAGTTACAATTCTAAAAACTCTTGCCCAAGTTGGGTACAGCGTTTCCCTTTTACGATTCTCCTTTATTATGGACACATTTAAATAACAATAAAAAATAAAAAGTTTCGGAACTGAATTTTTCTGGGTAGCAAATTTCGGGACCGTGACGCGTGAATGGAAAGCATTGTGAGGGAACATATTGAAAGACACGTGATGAAAACTCCTCGATTTCTTTAATTTCTCCGTTATTAAAAAAAAATAAGCTTCCAGGAATTTTAGTTCTAACATAGATTACATAATACTGTACTAGTTTCTAAGTAAGTATGCCTTATAATTTGTAAAACAAGTTTACCAAATTATGAAATGTTGGCTGGCGTCACTCGGACATCACTTTAATAAAAATAAATAAATAATAATATAGTAATCCATACTAATATTATAAATGCGAAAGTAACTCTGTCTGTCTGTCTGTCCGTCTGTCTGTTACGCCTTCACGCCGAAACTACTGAACCGATTTGGATGAAATTTGGTACAGAGGTAGAGTAGAGCTCGAGATAGGACATAGGCTACCTTTTATTGCGAAATAAGGGTTGGAAGGGTTGAAATAGGGGATGAAAGTTTGATTGTACCACAGAATAGAGAGACTTCAGAAGTTATGCCACTATCGCATTTATTTGGTACCCATTTACATACTTTTACACTACGAGATTATGTTGTTTAATCGACTACCATGAGTAAAATTGACAGAACGAAATTCAAAATCAATAATACAAAATCCATACTATAATATTATAAATGCGAAAGTAACTCTGTCTGTCTGTCCGTCTGTCTGTTACGCCTTCACGCCGAAACTACTGAACCGATTTGTATGAAATTTGGTACAGAGGTAGAGTAGAGCTCGAGATAGGACATAGGCTACCTTTTATTGCGAAATAAGGGTTGGAGGGGTTGAATTAGGGGATGAAAGTTTGATTGTACCACAGAATAGAGAGACTTCAGAAGTTATGCCACTATCGTATTTGTTTAGTACCCATTTACATACTTTTACACTTCGAGATTATGTTGTTTAATCGACTACCATGAGTAAAATTGACAGAACCAAATTCAAGATCAGTAATACAAAATCCATATCCATACTAATATTTATAAATGCGAAAGTAACTCTGTCTGTCTGTCTGTCCGTCTGTCTGTTACGCCTTCACGCCGAAACTACTGAACCGATTTGTATGAAATTTGGTACAGAGGTAGAGTAGAGCTCGAGATAGGACATAGGCTACCTTTTATTGCGAAATAAGTGTTGGATGGGTTGAAATAGGGGATGAAAGTTTGATTGTACCACAGTATAGAGAGACTAAAGAAGTTATGCTACTATCGTATTTATAAGGTTTCTACTTACATACTTTTACACTACGAGATTATGTTATTCAATCGACTTCCATGAGTTAAATTGACAGAACAAAATTTAAAATCTAAAATACAAAATCCATTCTTAATCCATAATAATATTATAAATGCGAAAGTAATGTCTGTATGTCTGTCTGTTAAGCTATCACGCCTAAAGTACTAAACCGATTTTATAGTCCAATTAATGAGCATATTTGTTGTATGGAGACTTCCGAATAATTCTCCCGTCTATGAAATTTGGCATGTGATGAAGTTAGGTAATACAGATTACAGATGCACAATAAGCCAATAAATTTTGTTACGAGAAGTTAGGTATTTTTACCTAAACATGAAAATTGCTTATATCTCTCTGTGAATATTTCCTCGGGCTGAAACACTTTCTATATACGTACTTATGTACTTGTTAGAATACATATGTAAAGGAATCCAATCTTTTTTCGATTTCAGAGGTACCCCAAATTCAACTTTTAACATATTTTAATATATCTTCTATTGAAAAAATTATCTGTTGATTATTATTTTTTAATATGTTTTTATATCTTTAAAAACATAGCTTTGTTCAGTAAGCCAATAAATTTTCTTCTTTGATCATATTTTTTTTTATTTTTTGACTTTAAGAGGTTATTTACGTAATGTGAAAAAATAGTCGGTCCATTTTTAAACGTTTATTAGATAAATTATTTTATATTAAAATAGATTTATCAATAATCCAACCATTTTTTGAACGCGCATATATTTTTCAGGATAGTCGCCAATTTATGATAGAGCGTAAGGGTTGACTTCCACTTGACTACTCGGCACTGCTTTGCCACGCACTTTTGAAGTAGTGTAGGCGAGTTTGGTGGCCACCGTTCTCACTACATACTCTAAAACAAAGTCGCTTCCCAATGTCTGTCACTATGTATCCTTAGATGTTTAAAACTACGCAACAGCTTTTGATGCGGTTTTTTTAACAGATAGAGTGATTCAAGAGGTAGGTTTATATGTATAATACATGGTGTCAAATTCCACACAACACCGAAGCGAAGTGAGGGCAGGTATTCCTAAATAAAACAAAAGATAAATTAGGTTAGATAACTTACACTTTAATTAATATTAGATACTAGCGGTCCGCGACTTTGTCTGCGTGGAAAGTTTTTTTGCTATCCCTCGGGAACAATACTTTTTTCAGAATGAAAGTGTACCCTTTCTCCTTCTTTGTACCCCTGACAACGTGTACCTTTGTAAAATTTCATAATTTAATACTATGAATTCGAGAGGGGCAGTAATAAAACAATAACATTATGCTACCTACTAATTTATCAATAGAATTGTAAGCGCATGTGACATTGCACTTACGCTAATCTAAGATAAATTGATAAAAAAAATGGAGCACAGGATGGTGACATAAAAATATTACTTAACGAAATATACCTATGAATATTTTTCTTTTTGATAAAAATCACCAAAAAAGTGAAAAAAAGTTAAAAAAGTCAACATTACAGGAGAAAATAAAAACGGATTTTTTTAAATATTTCAAAGCAGTTAAAAAATATTGATATACAATGTATGACAAAATCAAAGATAAAACAATAACTTTAAATATGAGTCATAATAATATGAAAAACATTATTAGAAAAGTAGAAATTTACAAAAAACTATTTTATATTATTACGAGCGGCCGCCCGCGGTTTCACCCGCGTGGTTCCCGTTCCCGTGGGAATATCGGGATAAAAATTATCCTATGTTTTAATCTAGGCTATCTACTATCTGTGTGCCAATTTCCAAACAAATCCGTTCAGCAGTTTTTGCGTGATTGAGGAACAAACATCCAAACATCTAAACATCCAACCCACAAACTTTCACATTTATAATATTAGGGGGAATATATTAATGCACTTTAAAAATAATGTAACACACTTTAAAATGTTTAGCTTCAAAATTTATTGAATGAACTATAAAAATAATGGTTTCCACTATAAATATGCTAAGCTTTAAAATTAATACTTTGCACTTTACAAATTAATTTTATAACTTTTGCACTGGTAAACAGACGTCTAGGTGCGACGACGAGCGGGCGCAGCGAGAGAGGAGCCCAGGAGGAGGTTAGGTTCCATTGTGACCAACAACGCCAGAACCGACCTGATGGCGTATAATTATGCATCATGCCACAAGTTGTTTTCATCTTTCCATCTCATTTTAACAGTGGTCAGATGGTGGTCAGTCTGTCATGGTTGGACAGAAACTAAATGGTTTCGGAATTGGGACCAATGGTTGCGACACAGTTAAAGTGCAAGCATTATTTTTGTAGTGATAATATTAAATTATAGATCCATTATTATTTTAAAGTGCAAACCATTATTTTTGTAGTGATAATATTAAATTATAGGTCCATTATTATTTTAAAGTGCTGATATACAATTTTATAGCTGTTTTTATCAAATCCCTAATATTAGTAGGATTCTAGTTCAGTTTACTTCGTCATGTACCTGTAATAGCACGTTTATTCGTGTAAAAATACAGAGCTTGATAAATTCTATAACTGCATTACAGTGTTTATGGAAGTGAATATTTTTTATCTATATTTCGGTATCATATCTTTGCACATTTATGCACTTAAACTATGATCTAAATTAAGCTTTGCACTTTTATTATTGTTTAAACTTATAATGTCTAAAATGTAAGTTGTTCTTACGGTATCGTCTTGCTATGAAATATTTATAGTGCTTGTAAATAAAAAGAAAATGCCTTATAAAATTACCTACATTTTCATGTCTTTCAAATCTTTAGATCAATTTTATCACAGAAATCCAAAAGGTAACTAGGATTTAAAAAAATCAACTAAAGTTTTCAAATATTTTAATGATACCGGCCCATATTCAAAACCCCGAGAGCTTTCAACTAGAACTCCAAAACCTCTTCGAAGCCCTTGAGAAAAGCATAGATGTGGACAATCTAAACAACATTGTGGTGGATACTGTCGGTACGATAGGGTCTTAGTTCTTTAAGACCCACCGTCCCAAGCTAAAGAAACTCTCCGACCACACACTCCTACTCATGGATCAGAGATGTTAAAATGAGGCCCCAGAGCTCAGTGGATGCCCATCGTTATCGGCAGCTAAATAGGCAGGTATCTCATTTGATCGAAGCCTGAAATCCTGAGGGAGATCGAGAGCTTCTATGGGCAGTTATATTCCACGCAGACACCTGTTGAAAGCAAGGCTAAAGACCCCAGAGCCAAGCTTACCCGATACTATACACAAGATATCCCGGACTGTCAGCCTGTACGAGATTAGTATGGCTCTCAAACAGCTGAAAAACAACAAGGCGGTGGGTGACGACCGGATCACTACAGAACTTCTGAGAGCGGGCGGTAAGCCGATACTTAAAGTCATCCAAAAGCTTTTCAATTCCGTCATCGTCGAGGGCAGAACGCCGAAGGTATGGAACATAAGTGAGGTGATTTTGTTCTTTAAAAAGGGTGACAAGTCCGTCTTAAAGAACTACAGACACATGTCACTTCTAAGCCATGTCTATAAGTTGTTTTCGAAAGACCTTACGAATCGTCTCGCTCGCAGGTTCGACGACTTCCAACCTCCCGAACAGGCTGGGTCCCGACAAGGCTTTACCACCATCATCCATATGTTGCGACAGGTTATACGAAGATCGAGGAGTATAATCTGCGACTTTGCTTGGCGTTCGTGGACTATGAAAAAGCTTTGATTCAATAGAGACCTGCCCCCTGATTACATAACTCTGTTGCTAACAATTCTCAATTGAATTCAATTTAAACCGCAGTTCCGTTGCTGCTAAGGATAGTTATCGTGTCACATTGGTTCTTACTAAAGCAGCAACGTAACTGCGATGGTGGACTACAGGTATTTCGAGGTGCTAAGGTACTATTTATACGCAAATGTCACCCTGTTGGTCCGATTACAGGAAACAGAGCACAAATCCCATCCAATTACAGCGAAATGTAAAGCAGGGGGGGACGATTTTTTTTTTCAAAACTGTTCACAGTTGCATTGGAGATCCATAGGAGAACCTTTATTTTGCTGATGACATAGTTCGTATGGCTGAGACCTTGGAAGTCCTGAATACAATGCTCGAAGATCTCCGAAGTGATTTTCAAAGAGTGGGTCTTAGGCTGAACATGGTTAAGAAATAAATCATGTCGAATGTCCGTGTTGTACCTGCTCCAGTTCATGTTGGGAATACTAACACTCAAAGTTGTTGACGATTACGTATACCTAGGACAGGCAGTGCAGTTAGGTAAGTCCAGCTTTGGGAAAGAGATCTCTCGTTGAATCCAACTCGGATGGGCAGCATTCGGGAAGCTTCGAAAAATGTTCAAGTCCAAAGGACGACAGTCTATGACCAGTGTGTGTTGCCAGTGATGACTTAGGGTAGTGAAACGTGATCGCTACCTATGCATCTTATAAGGAGGCTCAAGTACACCCAGAGCGTGTCATGGAGAGAGCCATGCTAGGCGTTTCCCTGCGTGATTGGATCCGAAATGAGGAGATCCATAGGAGAACTAAAGTAACGAAGGATTGCTCAGCTGAAGTGGCAGTGGGCGGGACACAGCGAAGAGAACCGATGGCCGTTAAGGTGGAAAGGTTCTGCAACGGCGACCGCGTACCGGACGATGCTCCGTGGGTAGGCCCCCGACGAGGTGGTGGTGCAGAAAGATATTTTATATGGAATAACACAAAAAAAAATTTTTGGGCAAGAGCTCTTGCACGTTTATTCGGTGCGGCCGTCGTTATAGTGATAAAAGTGGGGCTCTTTTCCAATGATAGAAACGATTCTGTACCACATATGCGACTGTTTATATCACCGATATACAGCTAAGTTTTGTGGTGTTTTGCTAGCTGGTATGATCTCTGTCTGGAATTCTTTGATTATAAAAAGGATCCTGAACATGTCATAAGGAAGCACATATCTGCGTTAAAGAATATTTGGCACGAGCTAAATAGCCAAATCGAAGCAAATCTACCTGAGATACTACTGATTTGCAAGACGCTCAGAACCTTACCACAAGATTATTTTGCTTTCAAGTCGCATTGGCTTTTAATAAAAAAAAGGATCTGTTAGTAGAGTATCTGAAATCGCAACTAAGCGCTTATGAAAAAGCTTTGATTGCTAAAGTAGAAACGGATAATACTGAAAATGTATTAACCGTTAAGATACGGAAGAAGAAGAAGAATACAGTTTTAAAATGTAATTATTACGGAGAAACTGGGCATGATGTGCGGAAATGCCAAAAATGGATGAACAACGGAAGACCGCTAAAGCCGCCAAACGCTAGTCAAAACCCAAATGTAAACTTGACTGTGTTAGCTATAGAAGATAGATTGCCAATGGATAAAGTTAACTGGTACGTTGGCACTCGAGCGACAAGTCATGTTACTAACAGAAGTGACTTCTTCGAGAGCTTTTAAAAGGAACACATACGGTGACTGCGGCGAATGGAGAACCCATTGAAGCCATTGGTATAGGCAACATTAGAGCTGAAGCCAACGTTAATGGAAAAGTTGAGCAAATACTTAAGTTTGAAGCAGCTTCAAAGCTAAAGATCTTCTTGTATGAAGCTGAAATAGCAGGACATGTCATTAAAAAATGTTAAGTGACAAAGGACAAAAACAAAGGACAAGTTTTTTTTAGCGTGGAATTTAAAAATATTCTAATTAAAAACGGAATTCAAAATCAAAATTCAAAATTTTTGTCCTATGTTTTTATTTGTTATTTAGAAATTACTGATGAAAACAAGAGACACGTATTTTTTTCTTTCCCAAAATTTTTATTTTTGTCATCATAATATAAATTTGAAAATTTATTCATTCTAAAAGAGCGTAAGTGCAGTTTAAAGGATTTCTGGAATTCTGGCGGACTTTCCTTTGCCCATATGGATAAAAAATACACTTTGAGATCAACCTGTCAACCTAATCTATAAACGCTAATGACGTTTGTTTGTTTATGTTTTGCACGAGGTTGTTTTCTTTTATTGTCGCTATTTTTAGCTTATTTTTAACAATAATAGATACAGATATTCGTAAATTAGATTCCATAGTCTCATGTGTAGTTCCTGTCTGCAAAAATACTTTGATGAAATGCCCAAAGAAACACTGATTTATGTGCCAAACCAAAGTCTACACGTTTACAGTGGTGTGTTGCTTTAAATTTTTATGGAAGTTGAAATTAATAGGGGTTTTTTCACATATTTCGTTTAATAATTGAAAGTGAAAGTGAAAGTGAAATATATTTTATTTAAATAAGCTCACATAATAAGCATTTTTAAATCGTCAATTCTTTTACCCTACCACCCATTATGACGTCTTTTAACTGACAAGAAAAATGGGCGCAAAAAACTTGTCAGCTTTATCAATCAGATGGAACGATATTTACAAATATGTATATCGTTTCCAGTTTCCATTGACCAAAAACCCCGAATAAATATATACGGTGCCAGAAATTGAAAAACCTCGAAATAGTTTACCTTGTAAAAAATGAAATCATGTCAATTCAGCAAAGATTCACTATGCCCCACACCCCACAGGCTGCGTAGAGCGAAAAAATCGGACGGTAGTAGAAGCCGCACGCGCCATCATGCATGCATAGGATAAAATTCCCGATGGTTTATGGGCAGAGATAGTAAATGAGTCAGTCTACGTGTTGAATTGTACAGGGCCAATGAGTGTACGAAGCAAGTCTCCACATGAGAGCGTACGTGAATGTGGTACGGTACGGACAAAAGCCAGCGATCAAACACCTTAGAATCCTTGGTTGCACCTGCTATGTCCATGTTCCAAAAGTAAGAAACTGCACAAGAAAGCTCAAAAAGGGATACTTATTGGTTATGAAGGAGATGAAGGCTATAGTATATAGGACAAAGAAGCATTCAAATTGATTAGATCCAGAGATGTGACTTTCCAAGAGATACCACTACTGGGAAAATCAAAAGAGGATGTACCTAGACCGACAAAGCCGACGCCTTTTCTTCAAAAGAACATCAATCATAATTTTCCAAGTTTCGAAAATGAACATGAAATGAATGTTAATAGAGAGATTGGAGAACGACATGCTTCAAAGGATGAAATCGAAATAATTTCAAGACCTTCTTCTTCAAGTAACATGTGGGCATTGATGCTGGTCTTACAATTAGTCAAAATTATCATAGGTATTTAATTTTAAGCTATAGTAATTTATATTGTATGACTGTTTTTTATCCCTGGTGAAATAAAATAAAAAATAAAATAAGGGCATATATTGAAACCAATTAAGAAATGTAGATGATATTAATGAAGAACATTTCGAGTCCTTGCCTTCTGAAGAAGAAATTGGAAACCTAGAAGAAGGAAACCAAAGCGACAATTCTGACGGAATGTTGAAAGAGAAGTAAATTGTTGCGACAATTCTGATGAAAACTTCGAAAGAGAAGAAAATCGCATGGTTTTTAGAGATAGAACAAATCTAAAGTCTTCTGTAAGGTTTAATGATTATATTATGGCTCTGGAAGCCAACAATTAATATGAGCATCATGTAAAGACAAAAAAAAGTGGACAAAGGCTATCGAGAGCGAAATAAACTAGTTAGGAGATAACGAAACATGGGAACTAGTCGAACTACCGAAATTTCGAAAAGCGATCCCATGCAAGTGGATTTTCAAAATTAAGACCAATCCCGATGGCTCTATTGATAAATATTAGTTTCGGCTTGTCATAAAGGGATATTTGCATGTTGTAAAAGAGGTTCAATGTCGACTGGCTGAATGCAATGTTTGAGGTGTGACGGAGGTTGTCACAATGGTCTTTTGTTTTGTGTTCTGTCTAAAAATTACTATCGTAGTGTCATGCCTTTAGGCGCATAATATCAGAAACGCCTCTGCAACATCTACAAATATCAACAGGTTATGGTCAGCACTCCGCAAAACTAAGTTTTTTCGGATAGAGAAAGTTACACACAAATTGGTTTAAACTTTGAAATAGTCGGAGAAAACGACAACACCATGAGTGTTAGTAGTAACAGCACGAGTACTAGCAGTACGAGCACTAGTAGCCTACCTGCATTTGAGAAATTACAAGGATCTTCGAATCACTCGACATGGAATTTTTTAATGCAGATGTCACTACACGACGATCTATGGAGCTATGTAACAACTACACCAGAGGTTGTTAATATAGCATTTAGCGCAATATTATAGCGCGCTATCTATGCATAGCACACATCGCATGCTATGTAAGTAGACGCTATGGCGCTATGAATATAGCACGTAGCAACAAGCAGCGGCGTTGGCCGGCAGCGGGCGAGAGGCCACGCGCGGGCGGGCAATCATCGCGTAAGTGCTATTGATATCGGACGCGTTACGTATGTTATTCTCGCAGCACGCTAGGTACTTATCGCGCGCGAAATTATATGTTATATTGTGTTGTGCTTGTGACTTGTGTATCTAACACGTTGTTAAATAAATTAGGACTTTTGGTACACATGACTGTGTGTTCTGTTGTTTTTAAACAGTGTTTAATTCTAATACTTACAAACACTAATACCACAAAAAAATACCTAATATTAGAAAACTGAAAATTTTGAAAACTGATTGAAATCAAACTGGATTGGACTCGATTATTTTTATGATGTGACTATGATTAAGTATATGTGCGTAAAGACGATAATGCTACATTTGTTAACATATAGCAAGCAACACGATTTGTCTAACTAACAACGTATGACGAAACGTGTTACGAAATCTAGCGTGCTGTAAGTTTTAACGCGCCAGCTGCCGATGCCGGCCGCCCGCACGCTTCCCGATAAATAGCGTGCTATAACATAGCATATTTTTATAGCATGCTAGAAATGAATAGCAAATAGTTTGTAGCATGGTGTTGTTTTTTAGACGTTATGAACAACTCTAAACTACACCAGCTGCTATAGATGTAGAGGCAACGAAGAAAGATTAGATAACTCGCGCTAAGATCTGTCGCATGATAAATACTGATTTACTAGTACATGTTAGAGAAGCTACAACTACTAAGGAAGTATGGCAAGCATCCTTATCCTTACTAATATTATAAATGCGAAAGTCCGTTTGTTTGTTATGCCTTCACGTCTTAACTACTGAACCGATCATCATGAAATTTTTAATGGACGTTGTTAGGGGTACAGAAAAGGACATAAGGTAACTTTCATCCAGAAAAAACGTACAAATCCCGAGGGATAGCAAAAAAACTGTCCACGCAGACGAAGTTGCGGGCGGCCGCTAGTTAGAGAATAATTGCCAAGACCAAGGAGTCGTAAACAGATGTCGGTTACTGGGACAACTTTTTAGCTTTAAGTTAGAGCAATTCAGCTGTATGAAGGACTGTAACATGTTACGCAAATACTGAAAGTAGCTCAGCAGTTACGAGGTATTGGTAAGGAAGTAGACGATGAATTTCTAGCAGCGCTTATGTTACAAGAACTTACTGAAGAGTATACACCCCTAAAGATGACAATAGAGAATGCGAACATCACACTGACATCTAACTACGTCAAAACAAAATTGCTTCAACAGGATAGTCCAATACCTTCGACATCCACTGAGAATGCATTGGTGTCAAGAGATAACCGTTCAAGGTACAAGAGTAGTTCCACGAACAGTAAAGGCAATCAGCAAAAACAAACGCAGCAGAAGCGTGATAAGCAGAAGAAAGAGATAAGATGCTTTATATGAAATGGACTGCATAAAGCATTGACATGTCTGAAGAATCCTAATGCAAACAAAAAGAAAAAGGGTCACACTTTTCTAGCTGCTTATAGCACCATCAAGAGTAATGACAATGAATAGGTAGTGAACTCAGAAACGTCCTCTCACATGACCTAACGCAAGGATTGGCTAGCTAACTATAGACTTTAAAAGCAATGTTGATATTAATGTAGCAAACGGCCAAAAGTTGTATGCATGTGGCTCAGGTGATGTCATTAAAGATAATAATAAGAGTATGCAATTTGGAGTGAGAGAGGTAAAGTATGTCCCTGGATTGTTTGCAAATTTGTTGGGCATGGATACACTGGTGAATAGAAACTTTATAGTTGTTTTTTTCCGAGAAAAGTTGTGATATATATCACCCTTACATAGTAAATACTTCAAGGGTCCGTACCAAGAGCTTTGCCAATACATTTCTAATGCGAACTTTTTGGGCAGTCATGTGAAAACCTATTTCCATTGGCTAGAATCAAGTAAAATTGGCGACTCATAATAGTCATTACTAATAAATAGACATCGGATTATATGCACTAACAAAGTGCCAAAATATGCATGCAAATATGCACTAAAAAGGCCAAAATATGCACTAAAAACTGTTAATAATGCCCCAAATATGTCCAAAATATGCACAATGCAAAACTAAAAAAAATTTTTTTCATCCAATATCAATTTGAACGCCGAATACGACCTCTCTATATCAACAAATGATGTCATTGGCTAAATTTGGCGCCATTTCTGGAGAATCTGGAGATACCTTTTACGCAGGGCACGACGTACGACCTGTGCCATTGATGAAGGCATTAATGTTCTTCGTTTTCTTCAAAGCTCTGGTTTTTTGCGCGAAATAGCGTCTAACTTTATACGCAACTTTTCGGCTAAGGAATAAGGAATGGCATTGGCAAGTTCAATCATTGTTTACAGTATTTCTATTGATTTAAATAGAGGCTAGCTTAAATAGCTGCCTATATGTAGCTCCCGCTACTGAAGGAAATATGCACAATTGGGAAAAAAGGCTAAAATATACATTAACGCCGTAATTAGAGAGTTATATGCATATGCAAATGCACAAAATCTGATATCTACTTATAAACACACTTATTAATTGTTTTATTCAAAAATTCCTACCACTATCCTTAAACTCTTGAAACTCTTAATTATTTTTATAACGGCGGCCACCAAACTGCCTACGCTACTCCAAAAGTGCGTGGCAAAGCAGCGCTGAGTAGTCAAGTGAAAGTCAACCCTTACGCCCTATCATAAATCGGCGACTATACTTAAAAATATATGCGTGTTCAAAAAATGATTGGATTATTGATAAATCTGTTTTAATATAAAATAATGTATCTAATAAACGTATAAAAATTGACCGACAATTTTTTCACATTACGTAAATAACCTCTTAAAGTCAAAAAATAAAAAAAATATGATAAAGGAAGAAAATTTATTGGTTTACTGAACAAAGCTATGTATTTAAGGATATAAAAACATATTAAAAAATAATAATCAACAGATAATTTTTTCACTATAAGATATATTGAAAAATGTTAAAAGTTAAATTTGGGGTATCTCTGAAATCGAAAAAAGATTGGATTCCTTCACATACTTATTCTAACAAGTACATAAGTACGTATACAGAAAGTGTTTCAGCCCGAGGAAATATTCACAGAGAGATATAAGCAATTTTCATGTTTAGGTAAAAATACCTAACTTCTCGTAACAAAATTTATTGGCTTATTGTGCATCTGTAATCTGTATTACCTAACTTCATCACATGCCAAATTTCATAGACGGGAGAATTATTCGGGTTGCATAAGCCCCGTTGACCGGACTATTAATGAAATTTGCCACAGAGATAGAGTAAAGCTTGAAAAATGACACAGGCTACCTTTTATTACGAAATAATGGTGGAAAGAGTTAAAATAGCGGATGAAAGTTTGTATGAAAGTCTGTAGGTGTCAAAATAGGGAATGAAATTTTATGAGAGGAAAAAGCGGGTCAGCGCGCTTGGTGGGGACCCGCCTAATCACGTTAAAACGGCTGATCAGATTTTGATGAAATTAAAACATTGAATACTATTTATCCTGGTTTAAAGTTCCCATAGGATTTTCTCGAATATCCACGCGGACGAAGTCGCGGGCAAAAGCTAGTAGTTTATATTTATAATAATAATAGTTTGAACCAATAAAGACGATACACATGTACGAATAAAGTTATAGCGTTGCATGATACGCGACCACGTTGCTTGTATGTTATGGGCAGCGAACTAAAATCTATGGAAGTGTAATTGCAAACAAATATTGCTTAAAAAATGGCACCACGCACGAGGCCGAAAAAGTACAACCCGCTCAGCTTTAGTCGGGCCAGCCACGCACCCGGTGACTGACGTTAGTGTTCTTTTCAATAAATTGCAGTTTGTATTGTAGAGAAAAGATAGAAAGAGAGAGTTTATTAGAAATGACGTCCTTTATAGTCAAATGGTGTAACTGTAAAAGATGCAGAGCAGGCAGTAAAAAGAAGGCAGAAAAAACGTACCTTATTTTTTCGTAAATATCTAAGTATGAGTATACAAATTATGGTCGCTAATAAGCAACCAGTGTTTAGACGCTTTGTGCTGCATAATTAAATGCCAGCATTTTTAGCTCTATCCACTTAGTTGTACTTTTCATGTGGTGCCATTTTTTGAGCAGAATACCTATTCCATAGATTTTAGTTCGCTGGTTATAAGCGCTCCTGGCAGTTCGAAATGTTTAGATTTTATGGTTTTTCGGAGAACGTTGCGCAAGAAGTGGCAAGAACAATGTTCAACTTTCAATGGCAAAGACATAGCTACTAGTAGCGTCCGTAGGGTGAAAAATACGGCGTTTTGTGAACCAGAGATTTCCTTTGGTAGGATTGGTCCTTAGGACCCTAGGATGGATGTAAGAAGTGGAGCCACCACGATTTTTGTAGTAAATTTTTTGAAGTTTTGGCTTTCAGCCCAATCTCGATAGATGTATTCAGTGTTACCAAACCAAAAAAAAGAAAATCGGTAGAATCAGAGTCAAAAAATCGGTAGAATTCGGTAGATATTTTTTAAAAGAAAATACCTCTTAAAACGTTACATTATTGAATGTAATGTGGTTTAATAATGTTAGCGCTCAAATTCTCTGTCAAAACCATACAAAATCACCGGATTCGGTACGCATTTTAGCGTGATTCGGAATCAAAGCCAGAAGCATGTTATTTAATTCCATCACTTTCTGATTCGTACACAATTATTTTCGTCAAAAAGGGGTGAGTTTATTTAGCTGATTTTCGCTTATGTTTATGTTTTAACCGAACGCGTATTCCGAGTTTACAAATTAAAAAATGAGGGTGCGTTCCAGTTTTTACAAATTAAAAATAAGGATGCATTGTGTTCTTTTTACCATTTTTTAAGAAATTTCGGTAGAAATTAGTAGATCCGCGGGCTGATTATCTAATTAAAAACCACCTAGCGACTGGTTGCAGTTCACAGATGATCGTGATCCATTGCTACTTCTTTTTGGGTTAAAAAAAAAACATACCAAAGAAAAGTTGCAATGTATGTCAAATGCAACCGGTCGCTAAATAGTTTCTTTTTAGATAATCAGGGTGCGGGTTAAAATTTCGCTTGTTTTACCATTTATATGAAATTTCGGTAGAAAACGAGTGCTGATCGGTAGATCGGTAGATGAAGTTAAAAATCGGTAGATCTACCGAAAAATCGGTAGGTTTGGGAACACTGGATGTATTAGTTAAGCTGCTATGCCCAGTTTGATATCATATTCGTATGAATTTAGGGTGTCGAATTCATTTTTGGATTCATATTTGTACGATTCAATTGTTGAACTATTTAAAAAAAATAAAAGTAAAAATAAAATACTCGCTTGATTAAAGAAAAAACTGCCATTGAATATTTGAAAAAGAAAAATACCTCGTAGGAGCTCTTATATCCTTTTATTTTTAAAATAATAATAAAAGAAAATATTCTTGTTATGGCTAATTAAAAAAAATAACTTCGTTACCGTTATAAGGAAGTTATTATTTTTATTAAACATTAAAATTTTAAATATCAATTTGAAACTTGTTTGTGATAGGCTCAAATTGTAGCAAATTTAGTTAACTTTATAAAAGTATAGAGTAGAGATACCTGAAAAACGCTTCCTTAAGGTAGTTTTTTCGAAAATACTGAAACAAGTGCCAAGTTTTTCCAGCAGTACAGGGTTTCCAAGGGTTAAAACTTGGGTAGAACTACTCTCAAGGTACCTAACAACATCTGAAAAAAATCGTAGTTACATGCGCGCTTGTGATATTTGCCTTTTTTGTCGATATTGACTGCCATTTTTTGTTTTACTAATAATTTACTGATATTTTTAAGCTGTGTTATACTTTTTAAGTTTATTTCAAAACAATTTAATAAAAGTGTTATAATGTATATATATTTGGAATTGGCTATTTATTACCTTTCATTTAATACCCATATTGTTATAATAAAAAATAATAATATTTCCATAGGTGTAAAAGAAATTGACGGCACGCGACAGTGAAATTTTTTTTCGCTATTTATTGTTAATAAAGAAATTTGTAAGTTATGTTTTTTCAACTCTTCATTCTATAAGCTTTGTTATCGTATTTTTTGTTTGCAAATAAGAACATCAGTTTAATATTTACGGTGACTTAAAGTAAAAAAATGTTGTTGAAAATATTGGTTATTGTGTAATGTTTAGGACACTTCTTAATAAATTGCATTTCTTATACCAGAAATGAATTCCACGTCATTGATTTATCCGAAAATGATACCAAACTTGGCTTAGTATCTAAACTTAGGCAGTTATTAACCTTGGACTTCGTTAAGCCAGAATTCCCCCCTCCCCCTCACCTGCTTGAAAAATCCAGGTGGCTCCACTTCGTAAACCCATTTTATGAACCCAAGGATCAATCCTACCGAAGGAAATCTTTGGTTCATGGATAGCCGTATTCTTCGTTTTTTTGACTCCTACGACTGGGGCTATACTGAAAGTCTGCGGACTTCGATAACGCAGCGGTTTTGCGCGAACTAAAGCTGAAACCATATTATATTTGTGAGATCATAGAGTATGTACTGTTTAAACTAAACACGCTTTAGATATACATACCTATATCCGATATGGTGTTGTGCTAAATTTAATTATAGCTTCGATCCACCAGCGGTCGACAATTTGGAGCTCGCTAACTCCCACTGCGGCCCTGTATTAAGGTGTAATTGGAGCGAACGGGTTACAGCTGGAATACTGTTCGTGTTCTGCTAGATTAGGCCTGGCTAGGGCTGCCAAAGACTACTGAATTAGTCCCCAAATGGACTGAAATTCAGGTATCGTCTTTGTTTGTGAGAAGTAGACGGCACAATGATGATACAGTTAGTTTTAGTTAACTGAAAATCCGTAAATTACATTAAATAAATAAAAAATATGAATTTTAAATTAATAGCGACTGCCAGCGACATCGTCTGCGTGGTCAGTTATTTATCTATCCCTCGGAAAGAGTACTTTTTTTTCGAGATAAATACACTATGTCCTTCTTTGTATCCCTGACAAGTGTATGCAAATTTAATGATGATCGGTTCAGTTGTTAAGACGTAAACCGTAACCAAACGGACTTTCGCATTTATTTATAATATTATAGTAAGTATAAGGATTTAGCACGCCCGATACATGTTTGTTTTTATCATCGATTAATCGATTCAATAGAGCAACGCGCGACAGATCACGGCAAACCTCATCGAAACTAGGGAAAAAGATTCCTATCTTCTATGTAACATAGGTACCTCAATTTCTATTTATCATTATTTTATCTAGCGCTGACTTCAAACCAAACTCAAACTCATTTATTCAGTCTAGGCGTGTTTAGTTCAAAGAAGCTATACCATCAATTCGCAAACCCTAAGCGGGAGACCTTGTAGCGAAAAGAACCGGCAAGGAACTCATCAAGTGATGCTTTTTTCTCCCTGTATATTTCATATAGTCGTCAAATTAAAAAACAGACAGATTATTTTTAAATGATTCATAAGCAAGTAGGTACTTGCCGGCTATTACGCCTGATGGTAAGCGATGGTGCGATCTAAGATGGAACGAGCTTGCCTAGAAAATACCTATATTCACTCGCGACTTGCAGCATATTTTGAATATTGATTTGAATAAAAGAACGTCTTAAAAACCTAGTTAACCACAAGAAATCGGATATTTCATTAAATTAATCAAACGGGTAAATCGTGCGGATATCTTTCAGTTAATTAGTCGGCGATGCTTAACTGCAATTAGGGGTCGGATTATTAACGAACTGTCGGAGGGTCGGTCAAACTACCCTCGTAATTTCCTTCTTGTTGAAATATTTATCGGAAGATCAGTTTGATCAAATTTCAAGTTTGAGTTTCTGATTTAAATCACACTAATAATCGCCTTTTATACAACAAAATTAGAACATTAACTACATAAAAAATAAAGAAGACACGCGCGAAAAACATCAAGTAGCACACAAATGCTGCATAAGTGCTTAATTAATGCTGCCATCGAATCTTAAAGCTGTTTAAGGGTATACCAATTTGGCTGTACTAAAGCTGTTTAAGCGCTTAAACAGCTAAAAAGGGCCCCAAATTATACAGCCTTTGGTATTACAATGGCTGGAGAGAAGCATCGGTCAGGCTTATTTAAGTTTTAATAGAGCATTAATAAAGCACTGTAAAAAGTTTGATTCTGTGCAGGACTCCCCCAACCAGCTCTTAAACAGCTTCTAACCTTTTGCAACTCCCTATTCAAACTTTTTTAACGTCTTTGTTCTTAGCAAGTCATCTTAAAATAAATTAAGTATGTAAGGGACTGTTAAAAGTTATGGTGTAAAGTTAACTATATTCAATCTTCCATCATCGTCCACCATTTCTACTGGGACATTTTATTTTATTTTATTTTAGAAAGTTTTACAAATGCGCAGTTTATACAAATGCGTTCAGGATGCGAGTGAAACTACATCGTGAAGTTAATACCAATTAACTACAAAATTTTCATGCGCCCTTCGAATAATTAGATTTTAACTTAGGAAATATGTGGACAAATTACGAGTGCAAAAGTTTTAATCTATTATGATGGAAAATTAAATGAGATATTTAGTAAAAATGGTTTCTTTAAATTGCCTATGAAGTAAGAGCTTAAATTAAGGTGTATTCTTGCAGTTAAGAATGTTTTAGAAAATAATAAAAAAAGCTATTTTTAGGTTAGTTATGGCGTCCATGAGGTGCTCAGCTTTAATCGTTAAAATATTATCTTGTGACACTATTTGCTGAACAAAATACCATTAATCAGCCATAGACTGCTCGTGTTCTGTATAAGAGACGTTAATTTACACTTTTGGTTCATATATGGATTCCGGAAATGCCGTTCTAATGACTTATGAGTTATATTGTATTTCAACAACTATTTCTTGCAGCAAGTTAGGGGTCCTCTATCAAAAAAAAAATCATCCTCCAACTAACATTTATCTTATAGGTAGGTATAGTCTAAAATATTACTTGTTTTCTTGTAAATTCGGTACCATTACGTTTTCTTGTCGACCAAGACTTGTCCATTATTAATTATTAATACTTATAAACCTTTAATTCGTAGTTTATTCGAATACTAGCTAGTAACCAAAATAATAAATTTTGCAACAGATAGGTAGAAAAGCTGTTAAATGAAGTCAATAACAGCAACGAACTTTAATGTGGTGTAATTGGGTGCCAAAAACTGTTTAATAGTATAGACAAATTACATTCTAACTCTTTGAGAATTACAAAGCGCTTGAAAAATGGTTTACAACAGTTTCTCAAATAAAGCTGTATAAATATATGATTTGATACACTTCTTCAGCTTGAAGAGTTATTATTTTCTACTTAGGCGTAATTTCAGCAGCAACAGGCTGTTAAAAGTATTTCCTTAATGATCTTAACCAGACAACCTTACAGTGGTATTATATTACACCACATGTAGCTCAAAAGCGTCATAAAAGATGCCTTCAAGATCAATGCACAGCTTCTAACTTCACAATACCTTTCAGACGTACTGTTAACCAGTTGGTGTTAGAAAGGGTTAATTTTAGACCATTCAACAGCAAAAAACATTATAGAAGAATTTCTTTACGCCGCTTTTCAGCTGCAAACGTAGTAAAACATGTATTATGAACTCTTAAATAGCCCATAGCTTAATTAAGTATTTCTGGAGTGCCTTTTACAGATTATTGAATAAATAACTTTTTTTAATGCAACATATCAGCCTTGAGAAGCTACGAAAACCTTCAAACATCTTTAATCACACTTTTAACCTTATGTAGGTGTATAATTTGACACTTAATCAGCCAATGTGCTACTTGGGAGAGGGTACCCTCTCCTTGCAGTTGGGTAAGCACAGTTTGAAATAATAAAGTGGCAGTGTTATGCACTTTATTTATACTAATGTTTATTAACTTAACATCGTTAATCTAAGCGTTAGTACTATATATTCTGTGGTAAAAAGCGTAAGTACCTTATAGTAAAGTAAATTATTTAAATTCCCATTCCAATTTCAAAATTGAAAAATGGAACCGAAATTGGTGATGGAATGTTTTAAAACTTCGCCGAAGTATTGCCAGGCGTAAAAAACTGGTGTATAAAAGAAAAATCTCATTAATAAAGCCTACGGAAATACGTGCGAATTTCTTCGCAAATAGAAAAGGGACTCGTTAACTTGGCTTAATGACCACGGTTTTTTAAGTGGCGCGGCGCCTAAAGAAACGCTCACAAATGTACTATAGGGACGCTCGAGCTGTTCAAAGGAGCATAAGATTGTAATTTAACGCTCGTTTTCTTGCAAATACGCATTTAATTGCTGTTTTCGTGTGAGGATGCTCTTATTTTCCTTATTTACTTATACGTTATTACATTATACGTTTCAGTGCCGCTTTACAGCAGTTTGTCGCCTAGGATTTTCTACGTAAAGAAGAAGTAGTAGTAGTAAGAAAAATACGCAGTAAAGCTTACTGCGTATTTTTCTTACAAACATTACAAGTTAAATATTTTTTTTTGGTAATTAGACACCATTAATTAGACGACATAAAGAGTTGAAATTAAAAAAATGGAACTAATTTTTTTTTAGTACAAAATATAGTCAGTGTTGCCAAATTATTCGTGATTTTGACGTGTTTACATACAAAGTGGTGCCCTAAATTTTTATCAACTCTTTATGGTCAAGCTGTACATACTCAACAATAAATGGTTTTTTTTAATTCGTCAATAGAAAGTTTCAACTTAAACTGAAAATTTAGCAACACCGATCTTCTAAATTTCTAGGGGCGAGATGTTAAATTGTAGGCTCAGTATAAACAGGGGTGAATGCTTTAGTGCAGGGGCGCCCATACTTTTTCTTAAGGAGATCGACATAGCAACAATTTTTGACCAAGAGATCTTCATTTTTACCGATATTGAAAAAAGTTGCATAAGTAAAACTACATTGGGTGCAAACTGTCAAATCCTTGGCGATCAACCTTAAAACCTCTCGCGATCGACCGTTCGGGCACCTCTGCTTTAGTGTGTTGACCGCTTTATGCTTCGTTTTCCCGCCATTACTCTGTATGTAAGTAATAGGTTACCTTTTTATTTCTGTAAAAAGGTTTTCATATATGCTGAAGTCAACGAAGTGGTAACGGCATTGACCTGAAATTTTTTTGGTAACGGCAAGAATATTAGAATATGAATATAAGATTCTTGGGTAACGGTATTTTTTTCACAAAGATGACGTGTTTAACCCAAGAAGCTTTTCAAAGCTCAACATTTATATTGCAATTTTCATGTTGTACATAGATGTTATTAAGTACAAAAAGATAATGAAACCCTGCAAAGACACAGCAAATATAAAAAATTCACAGATTTTACAGTCCCCGCAAGAATCAGAGCATTGAAAATGAACACAAAAATTTACGAAAAACCAAAATCAAATCAAAAACAAAGTCCTATTATATTTTTAAAGTAAGTACCTAGGTAGTACCTATTTATCTTTACGATTGTGACAGTCGGCTCCGCCTCGTGTCACAAAAGCGCCCGCTGACTGCCTCGAAGCAGCCGAAATATTATTAAACGATTTTCAAAATTCCAACGAATGCACTTCTCGACTGCTTCTGCATCTTTTAACACTATTACCATGACGATCGCTCAATAATCATAGAAGCTACATCACTTTTTATGTACGGAAACACCCGTTTTTCTATAATTCCAAATCTAAAGGGACCACCTACAGGTCACAATTATTAACCCATTTTCAAATTTATGTTGCCATTTGGTAGCTAAACTAAAACCCTAGGACCCTTTTTTTAATTTTTTCTTAAGTCGGTTTTTGTTCCGAAATATTTACAATTTAGTAAACAAACACCCCCCAAAAAACCCGGAATTTTTGGAATATTACAAAATTCCAAAAAAAGTTACCAGTAGATTTTCAAAATTCAAACGTTCACACATGTCTTGATAAATTCCTCAACTTTTGGTACTATTTTCATCTCAATCCTCCCAAAATCCTCGGAGATATGGGCAAAAATACGTCTCAGGCGATTTGCATCTGATAACCATTTTCAATGGTAAAATACACTTACTATATCAATTCTATAGACACTTATAAAAGTACAAATAATAACTCTTGAGTAAGTATTAATCTTACTATATTTTAACAGACTTATTTATTGTTTTCTATATCCAGGTAAACTCAGGTAAAGTATCTAAGTATTTAAGACGCTTTCCTGATTGAAAGTGGCTCCGCGGTGATATTGTAATTCAATGGAATGTTTAAGGTCCTTAGCCTATTATTTTTGGACGATATCATTACATGTAGAGTGAAGTCACTGCTAGAAGTAGATAGCAAAACTGCTAAAAGTGGCCGTTTTTGACATATTTGCTATCTACTTCTACGAATGACTACGAGGGAATGTAAAGATATCTTCTAAAAAATAAAATAAAAAAATAAAAAAAAGCTTTTTAAAAAAAGTAAAACCTCCTTCAAAAACCTTAAAAAACAGCTCTATAAAAAGCGAGAAATAATGTTCAAATCGATTAATTAAAACACGTCTATTGAAGTCGGGTGGAGCTGGAAGTATTTTTTTACTTATTGTGATTTTTTTTACTTATTCTTAAAGCCCCACCCGACTTCAATAGACGTGTTTTAATTAATCGACTTGAACATTATTTCTCGCTTTTTATAGAGCGGTTTTGTAAGGTTTTTGAAGGAGGTTTTACTTTTTTTTAAAAGCTTTTTATTTTAAAGTTTTTTGTGGTAGGTACATACCTACCACAAAAAACTTTAAAATAAAAAGCTTTTAAATATATTATACTAATATTTATACTTAACGTTTTATTTTATAAAATCATCGTATACCTACATAGGTATACGATGATTTTATAAAATAAAACGTTAAGTATAATGTTTTACATTTTTCAATGGTATACCCCGAGTAACTCAATGTCCACAGGTGTTCCGTTGGGTCTTCGCAGTTCAACTCTAGTCCAGAACGTCCTTGACAATAATAAACCTACCTAGGTACCAATATTTCAATTGGTTGATTTGATTTTGAGGAGTTCCCTCGTGTATCTTCAAAATCCAAAGTCCAATACCAATGAAATTAATATGGTATCATTCTTAAGGTGTCTTCTTTCAAACAAAAAAAAAGAATTGTCTAAATCGGTTCATAAACAAAAAAGTAATGGTTGAAAATCGGTCACAATTCATATAAAATGATAACGAAAACGACAGTATTTTCAAGATACTTGAAAACTACTGAACCGATTTCAAAATTTCAAAAAATGGGACCAACTTGGGAACAAACCTTTGACTCATTTCAATCGGTTCGGCCGTCTTCGAGTAATCGGTGTACGTACATACATATAAAAAAAATATACGCGACGAATAGATAACATCCTCCTTTTCAAAGTTTTTGAAGTCGGTTAAAAATACTAGACACTACCACACAACCACTTATAAATAATAAAAACCTCTGAGGGCGCCACATTCGGTGGAGTGTTGACCTTAACCACAGATAATATAATACTATACTAGTCCTTAACCTATAAAAATTAAATACCTCTAAAAAGCAAGTAATAATATTCGAATCATTCGTTACACATATCAATATTAATAAAACACGTCTAATGAAGTCGGGTGGGGCTGGAGGACAACTTAATTTTTTTCTAAAAGCCCCACCCGACTTCATTAGACGTGTTTTATTAATATTGATATGTGTAACGAATGATTCGAATATTATTTCTTGCTTTTTAGAGGTATTTAATTTTTAAGCTGTTTTTGTTTTCAGGATTTTTGAAGGCGGTTTTTCTTTTTTTTTAAAAAGCTTTTTTATTTTTAACTTTTTAGTGGTCGGTATGTAAGCGCAGCGTGTAAATATTTTTTAACTTTATATTGTAACATTTTCAATGGTAAAATGCCCAGAACTCAATTTCCAAATTTAGGCTGTTTGTTTTTGAGGAGTTCCGTTGTGTCTTCGTAGTCCAAGTCTAGTCCAGAACGTTGCATCGCAAACCATGATTTGGTTTGTTTTGGATCGCCATAAACTTACCAAAACCTAAATCACTTTACATATACTATTTGACTTTGAGGAGTTCCCTTGTGTATCTTCGAAGTTCGAAGTCCAATAACGATGAAATTAAATTGTGACCACTCTTGAAGTTCCTTTTTCCCTTTCACATAAAAAAAAGAATCATCTAAATCGGTTCATAAACAAAGATGTTATGTCCGAAATTCCATAAAAACTCATGCGATGGCGAGCTAAATAATTGATATTTTTCAGGATTATAAGAAAACTACTGGCCAGATTTCTGAAAAAATAAAAAAAAAATACCGTCGACTTGAGAACCTCCTCCTTTTTTTGAAGTCGGTTAAAAATATATTGTAAGCTTTTTGTTCGACCTTCTTCTCACCTGCGCTAAGTAACCGTTTGTTGAAACTTGTCACTACAGTTCCTAAAATCATGCCTCGTGTATGTCTTATAAGCCTTTTAAAACCTGAAAAACATTTCACACAAAATATGGAGCTTTCATCTGCTAATTCTCACCAGCAGCGAGCGGTTGCAAGCGAACACTTAATTCCGCAGTGTCGCTCTAACGTAGCTAAATAAAAGTCTGCGGACGGCCTGCGCTTCATTATTGAGACTGATTCACGAAATTTTGTGGACAAGGCAAAATGCAAGTAATTTGCAAGTATTTTTGTAAGTCACCCGTCTTCACGAACGACCTTTTATAGGCTCAACTAACGCTCAATGAAGCTTTAATTATGAAATAAAACACTTTTAACAAACACTAGCGCGGTTTTATTGAAAGTACTTTGGCAATTACTTGGTAAGTATTAAGTAGTTTGATTTTCCCGACGTTTCGGCACCTTTGTAGCTACCGTGGTCACGGGGGAGCCTACATGAATATAAGATTCTTGGAGCCTACCCTCAAGCGATGACTTTATAATTCAATAAAACTGGGCTAGTATCCGTTTGAAGTGTTTTTAATTCATGTCTTGTGAGCGCGTAAGCTTGAGAAGTATTTTAATTTTATTCATAAGAAGTTAACATGTCAATAGTCAATGACAATTTTATTGTTGCCATTATGATAAATCTCAATTTCAATTGATGAGTTTTTTTAACAAAATTGGCTAGCTGATTTTGCCATATCTATAATAATTTCACACATCTGTTATCCCCTGTAGAGGCAGCTCTTTAATCTTCAGCGAAACCACCGAGATGAATTTAATATTAATTTGCAAGTTTGTAGGACATCGTAAAGCCGTCTTGTATGTTATTACTATTTTAATATCGGACGTATGACACGTTTTTTTAACTACGATGGTACACCTACATTGCTATTAAAATGTTAAGTAAGTACTTTGAAAATATTCTCAAAGCAAGATAGAACATTCATAATTTTACAGAAAAAAGATAATGTTTTCATTTGTAGTGGTTAATTACCAAGAACTGTTCAATTGGGTTTTTTCGTTGATTCATTCATACCAGCCTGCCTAGCATGACCGATTTATATCGCACGATATAGCGTTTTATCACGTTTAACTGTCAAAAAGACAATAGTCATTTGTTATACAAGTGACCAAAATCAAATTGTGCTGCGAGTGGCGACTTTAAATCACGAACTAGCGAAGTAGTCTAGAATTGAATCACGAGCGTAGCGAGTGATTCTAATATAGACTACTGAGCACAGTGAGTGATTTAAAGGCACGAGGCAGAACAACATTTTGGTCGCGTGTAAAACATACAACTTTTCACCTCGACCAGCGAGAAAATTTTCACGTGACTTTCCTGGTAAAAAGCTTGATTTAGCATTAGAAACTTGTTCACTTAACTCTTTTGGAGTTAGACAACTATCTTCATCGTTGGACGCATTCATTTTTGTAATTTATCACAAAAATAATTCAATCAAACCTATGCTGAAAAATTTTATTCATAGAGTCAGTAAAGTAGATTCCCGTCGTTTTGATTACTTGCATTGCGTTGTGTTTTTCTCTTATTCATTAATATTCCGTGTTATTTATTTATTTATAATCATAAAACATATAATTTGTTAATAAATTTCATTAATTTTTCTTATTTCATATTTGTTTCATACATGTGACCTCATTACCTACATAGGTACTCTTTATTTCGAATTATCAACCTTCTTTTTTAACAATCCTTATTTAAAACTCCTTGGTATATCCGTGCATTCTATTTTTTTACTTTTTAATCCGTGTATGACACCATAAAGCACTCTATCTATCCTTTTCTCACATATCAATTCTACAAGTGTCATCCTTGTCACTTTATTTGATTTTTCTTTATTATTTTAAAAGTTGGTGTTAGAAATTAAAAAAACACTTTGTCTCACGCTCGCAGCAAAAATCGATTTTGCTGCGAGTTTTTACGCGCCAAAAGCACCCTTTTCGTGCTGGAGAGGTGAAAAAATATTTACGCACCAGTCCAACTATTCTTTCATGGAGAAACAAAAAAGGTTTCATTTCACAGACCTTTCATCTATTACTTTTCCACTCATTCCATGATGTATATTACCATTGAAAATGGTTATTAGATGCAAATCGCCTGAGACGTGTTTTTGACCATATCTCCGAGGATTACCAAAAGATGAGGAATTTATCGAGACACGTGTGAACCTTTGAATTTGGAAAATCTACTGACAACTTTTTTTTTTAAATTTTGCAAAATTCCAAAAATTCCGGGTTTTTTGGGGGGTGTTTGTTTACTAAATTGTAAATATTTGGAAAATAAAACTGACTAAAGAAAAAATGAAAAAAAGAGTCCTTGGGTATTAGTTTAGCTACCACATGGCGAAATAATTTTGAAAATCGATAAATAATTGTGACCTGTAGGTGGTCCCTTTAGATTTGTAATTCTAGAAAAACGGGTGTTTCCGTACATAAAAAGTTATGTAGCTTCTATGATTATTGACCGATCGTCATGGTATAGTGTTAAAAGATGCAGAAGCAGACGAGAAGTGCATTCGTGGGAATTTTGAAAATTGGTTAATAATATTTCGGCTGCGTCGAGGCAGTCAGCGGGCGATTTATCGTAAAAATAAGTAGGCACTAGGTACCTAGGTAGTTTAAAAAATATAATAGGATTTTGCATTTGATTTGATTTTGGTTTTTCGGAAATTTTTGTATTAATTTTTAATGCTCCGATTCTTGCGGGGACTGCAAAATCTGTGAATTTTTATGTAAATGTCTTATAAAACCTAATTCAATTACTAGTATTATTACTAGTAATTGTAATAAATATAAGACATTTCCATTATATATTTATTATATATTTACCTAGGTAAATATTAAAAACTTGTTCACAAAAGTAGGTTATTAATTAAAGTAGAATTTATTTTCATAAGTGTACCTACGCACTTAGGTTGTAAGTAATCTACGAAAAATTTTTTTTTAATGTAATTTTTATTTATTTATATATAAAAACATAATCACCATTATCAACAAGCTGCAGAAATTCCAAAGATTGGCATGTTCTGCGATAACCGGCTGCATGCGAACTACCCCCACAGCCGCCCTAGAAGTAGCCCTGGACCTAACACCTCTGGACCTGTTTATACAACAGGAAGCCTCCATGGCTGCTATAAGGCTTAAACACCTGGGTCTGTGGAACAACCGAGAGGGTCCTCATTCCACATTGTGGAATAATCTAGTGAAACATGAGCCACTAATCGCTGCCCACAGATAACCTGTCGCTGCCCCATGCGATAGGATCCCAAAACAATACATTTTCGAAAAGAAATACGAGATACAGGTATTTGAAAGTGACCGAGATTAATCCGGCATACATGAAGTCCGAATTTATACGGACGGCTCCAAGATGGGGACTGGCACTGGTGCTGGAGTATTCTCACAAGACCTAAACATCAAAATATCACAAGCATTAGGCCAACACAGTTCGATATTTCAATGCGAATGTGTTGCAATAATAAATGCCGCTACCACGGCCCTGTCTAGAGGTATGAAGGAACTAAACATCCGCATACTGACCGACAGCATGGCCGTTCTAACAGCACTGGAGGCCAACACGATCAACTCCAGTATCGTATACGAATGCCACCAAGTTTTGGATCGTTTAGCATCCAAAAACAAAGTAATCCTACAATGGATTAAAGGGCATAGTGGATCACACGGGAACGACGCCGCCGATGAGCTGGCTAGAAAGGGATCTTCTACAACAGTGGCAGGACCCATACCCATTCTGCCACTCCCGTTCAGCCAACTGCACTCATGGGCAAGACTACGTACTCGTGCTGCACATAATACTCGATGGGTAAATCTAACAAGCTGTAGACAGTCCAAGTTGGCGATGACCGCAGTCTCGCCGCGGTTGACCTGTAGACTGCTCAGCCTTAACCGTCCAGACCTCCGAATAGTTGTAGGCACACTTACAGGTCACCTTGCCTTAAACCGACAACTATTCATCATGAATGCGACAGACAGTCCCCTATGTAGAGGATGCCTGGACGCAGAGGAAACAGCCGCCCACGTGAACCTGAAGTGCGTGGGGTTGGCCGCACACCGGGCAGAAATCCTCAAAGACGTGAGGTCGCTCCTAGAAGCTTGTGAACGCCCCAGGAGGCTTCTGCGCTTCTGGAAGGAGCTGGGATGGCTTGACTAGCCACACCAATGCTGTGTTCACGCATAACGGACCAAATAGGAGTCTAAATGCGGAAAAAAGAGCCCATCACCAATACCAATACCAAGCATAATCATAGCTGAAACCAAAAAAATAAATACTTACTTACCGTAAATACTGTGCAAACACAATAAGATATTAAGGTCTATCCTTAACCAAACAACCCCATCGTATTGGAAAGTGACAAAGTTGAGGTGAAAAGCATTAAAACAGTATATTTATGGTCTAAGCCGAGATCAGCATTATTGGCAATAACAACCGACAGTTTCGAAGTTAATAGAAAACTTAATACCTACTTTTCTTAGCGTGAGCTTACTACAGGCGCTAGGGTGACCAACTAGTTTATAAAAAGCAGAAAACATATTTTTAAACGACCAACCACAAAATCATTTATCACTTGAAGTCCTAAAAAATATTTTACTAAACATTTACCAGACTTTAATGGTGTTAATGAAATAGCGCCAAATGAGAAAACCGTTTCTTCGGTCCATCAAACTGAACAACATTTACTATGGGACCAACTCTGAAATCGCGAAAAAAAATCTGCTGTTTCATACAAAAATTGGTGACGAATATATAAAAATGTATGAAGCAGTATTTTTTTGCGATTTCAGAGTTGGTCCCATAGTAAAAGCTGTTCAGTTTAATCCGAAAAAACGGTTTTCTCATTTTGCGTTAATTCATTAACACTTTGTATAGTACAAGTTACTATTTTTAACACTCGGCTAAAGACTATTTGCCTATATCAATTTATATAACGGTACAAAGGTAGAAAGGTATTTTTAATAACAATTTTAGTTCAGATAAAAATTGTTATAAAAATGGCCTTCCTGTCGTTTTCCACAAAAGTAATATAATAAGTCTATGGTAAAAAAAACAAATAAGTAACAGTAGAAAAGATTCATAAAAAACCATCACAAGCATTTTCGTGTCGGCCTAAATTATTGTAGTTGGCTAACAAGAACAAACAATTACATAAATATTAGCGAAAAAGTAGATACTTAATTACTTGGAGCCTAACCTTCAGAGCCTCATAAAATAGTAACAGCAATTACAACTTCACACGAAAGTTACGTTCGGCTAATTAGGTTTTAACAAAGTTGTTTTATATCACTATTGTAGTATTTTATATCGCTTCGTAGATTAAACTGATAAATATCTTAACAATTTTATCATAAATTAGTGGCCCTTCGTCTGCGTGGACAATTATTTTATTACCCATAGCACAGATTTCTAATAGTCTTGTCTAGGTAGTCAGGTCGGTAATGTCGGTATACCCCTTTAGTTGCAGTAGTTCGGTTCCACCTACTCCTCTCAAGCTGGAAATAATTCAAAGAGTTTTGATTATAATGTGTGTCAGGCAGGTAGACTGAGGGTGACAACATCAACATAATAAACATGTGTATTACTAATTGTGCAAACATCAGTCACATCACACTTATTAATGTTGATGGTGATGGCACTCTATAAATATTATAGATTGTATCAAAATGTTTTGGTAAAATAAAATGTTGCAAAAATCCCCTTTGCTTTCCTAACATTTTTTTTCTTATAAGGCCATTCTTTCAAAGTTACTACAGACACGACGTCTACTACAGACGTCTGTGCAAAGGCCTATATCGTTAATACCGGTCTTATAACGGGTGTAACAAGACCTTCAACGAAGCCGAAGTCCACGTATTCCGCCCATCATCAGGATCATTTTTGTCTCTTAGACTATACCTGGGAAACCAATAGCTACGAAGTAATTGAAGGTCAAAATCAAAAAATGTTTTTCAAATTTTTTATGAAATCTTATTTTATTCGTTATTGCCTACTTTTTGTCCAATGAAACATTATAAAAATTTTAAGTATTTCGTAACAAACAATGGCTTCAAAACGTCGTCACTCGATGTATCTCACGAGTACGCACATAAACAAACGCTGCCTTTCAACTCAGCCGCACGCAGCTGTGTCGCATACACTCGCAGGCGCGGTCTGTTGTACTGTACGTGTTACATTGCGTGGTAAAGTATGCAATTATTTTTAACACCAAAAATCAAAATCGTTTCCCAGCAATAATTTTTAACACAAATGGACCTAATGATGGGCAGAATACGTAGACTTCGCCTTCGTTGAAGGTCTTGTTACACCCGGTATTTACTATTATAATGTTCCTATAAAAACTAAAATCAACATCATCCTACGATTCGTGCTGCGCTGAGTTGCAAGGGGCTTAAGGGCTGGTATGAAGCGAGATAAGCCGCATGGACCAGAATAAGTCGTAAACTCGGCGGCGCTGAACTTCACAGTAAATATTTGTACGAAAACAATCATCGAGATAATAGTACGAGCGGCGACCGTAAGATTGCCTACGTCATCTGATACCACGACCGGCCATATAAGAACTGGCAGACTACGTTTTTTTGTCTTTACCAGTGAGCGGGTAACTGATGCCATTAGTATTATTTCGGTATCAAATGACGTAAGTGACCCCTATATTTTTTTACCGGAAGTGGCCCGTTTTTTTATGGTTCCGGCCAATTCAGCTTTGGCAGACTGATTGATCTAAGCTAAGCATCACTTTTCTGATCATTCTCCATGGGTTTGATCAACGAACTAAGATCTAAGGAAGCCTAACTCCTAACAAATATTGCATAAAAAATGGCACCTTCACATATTCTGTAACACAAAAGGTCGCAAACTCAACAATGAACTAGTAAAAACATACCGTATTACAATGCACGCATAATCGGCATTAGATTGTATTCTAACGCATATGACGTTTTCTATTGGCTGGGGTTTGAACGCAGATCAAACATGATTGGATATTTAACTCGCCTCGTGTCACTCATTGGGCCGTTAGGCTGGCCCCAGACTTACCGGTTCCGTTTCTTTGCTTTGCTGTTCTACCATGGACCGCCGGCCAAGAGGCTCATTTTCAATCTATCGCATATTTTGACCTGACCACATTGGCAAGATAGCCATTAGTTTGGTGTTATCAAATATCGTCGTCTGGGGTGCGATGAGAAGTTTTAGTTTTCGTTTTAAAAAAAAAACTGCTGTTTTATACAAAAAATAATAACGAAATTATCAAAATGTATGAAACAGTTCTTTTTTTTTTTGCGATTTCAGATTTGGTCCCATAGTAAAAGTTGTTCAGTTTTATTATGGTCCCTATCTACCATATTCAGTTTTATAAGGCTTTACCAAACATCTTGTATAAATAAGCGATCGAGTTATTTTTAACGATCGGAGTCCATGTTCAGGGTGGCACATCTCCTAAAAGCTTCCTACTTCGCAATCCAGGCGATAATATTTGATAAAACCAAGCTAATGGCTATCTTGCCAATTTGGTCTAGTCCCAAAATGCGATCGATTGAAAATTACCCTGGTTGGCCGGCGGTCTTTCAAGCAAGGTAGCACAGCAAAGCAAAGAAACGGAACCGGTAGGTCTGGGGCCAGCCTTATCGTGCCTTTGTCATTGAGGCGAGGACAGTGTAACGTAGAATGCAGTCAGTACACCTAACCTACTACTGCGCGCTGGGCGGCATCATAAAATTGTTTTATGAAATTAGTACATTATTGTTTGTTAGATATAATGTTTGTTTTATTATGTAGACGGACGACTTGGTAAAGACCGCTCGAATACGCTTGATGCAAGTCGCCTGTAACTAGTCGCTCTAAAAAACTAAAGGAGACCTATGTCAGCAGTGGACGTCTTTCGGCTGTGATGATTTTATTGTTATTTTATTTTATGAAAATTATAAAATGATGATGTTGATGAATGATGATTAGGGCATGCACCCGGTTCTACCCGGTTCCGTCAGAACCGGGTATACCCGGTTCTTTGAAGGTATAAGCAAAACCGGTTCCGAAAGGAGTAAACCCGGTTCCCCCGGTTCCGTGCAAATTAAAAAAAAACTGAAAATGATCAATATTTTTTTTCAATTCTAACTGTGAATGTGAAGAAACCACAGATGCAGCATGTAGCATGATGGTAAAAATAAAGTCTTTGCGCCAAAACTGCATTGCGCATGCAATTCAGCTAGCCCTCTCAGACGTCTTTTTCAAGAAAACCACGGCTACGGATGATGATAACGAAATTGTTGAACAACAAAACATGGATGACATAAGCTCTCCTTGAGCTTAGGATCGACTGACTCGCGAGCAACTATTCTGTTCACGCGAAACCCTTCTTCACGTTGTCAGTCCTCCAGGGCCTCGCTGGAGTATTTGCAACTACCACAAAGAGCTGCACCGATGGAGGCTCCAAGCAGGCTCACGCCCAGACCTTTCTGCGCTCCGCCGCGCACCTCCTAGTTCCTACTCATTACGGTTTAATAACATGCACTTGCGTACACGCCTCCCATGCCCGTTACGGTAGTGTATAGGCCAAACTTTTCAGCGCCATCAATTTTCAGAGCTGGTTGCTTGGTTGCTTACTCCTTAGCGGATTCTGACTTCCATGGCCACCGTCCTGCTGTCATGAGCAACTAATGACTTTCGTGAGCGTTTTTTAGGCGCCTTAACACTACGTTAGGTTTATCCCACAGCGCCAGTTCTGCTTATCAAAATTGGCCCACTTGGCACCTTCATCAGATCTCTGGCTTCATCATTCCGAGTAAGCCGGAGTTCTCACCCATTTATAGTTTGAGAATAGGTTGAGGTCGTGTCAGCACCAATGTCGCTAATCATTCGCTTTACCCGATGAGACTATTCTATTCGACGAAAGCTATTCTGAGAGAAACTTCGGATGGAACCAGCTACTAGCTAGATGGTTTGATTAGTCTTTCAGGAGGAGGCCGGCCAGGGCGGCGGAACTGGGAACCCGCGGCGTGATCCCGCTTACAGCAAACGCCCTTAGGATTAAGTTTGAGACGAACTACAACTAACCTGCTGAGGATAAAATACGTACGGGTACAAAAACTCTGAATATTCTAAAGACTTTTACTTTCTTTCTTTACGTTTTAGACATTTTCGTTAACATTATTAGTACGAGTATGTTGTAATAAGTTATTATTTTTAGATTTTATTTATGTTTTTGAAGTGCTGAATGAAAAGATTCTTCGACCATTTTGGTTTTCCAAGGCTAAAAGTTAATATACAAAAATGATAAAGGAAAGTAACTAAATGAGTACTGATTTGTTACTAAATGAAGAATGAATTAATGTAAAAATTCTAAATATATGTTGAATAGACAAATTTAAACAATTTTATTTCATACTCCGTATAATAATTGCTTATCCTATCAAAATATCTATGATTTACAACATTTCAATAAAAAATTAAAAAAAACCTGCTGGAACCGGGGGAACCGGTTCCCCCGGTTCTAACTGTCTACAAGAACCGGGTATCAAAATCCTGGAACCGGACACGGTTCTGCATGCCCTAATGATGATCATATTATTTGTCACGAATTGGTAAGACATATGATTTCAAGAAGGACTAAAATTAGGCAAGCTATTGGAATAAAATAGGTATGCTTGATAAAAGACAATGTATTCTGTAAAGAATTTTTTTTTCATAACATGTAAGTACATATTATGTAGATAATTATCACATTTGCGCGAGCAACACCTTAATACGTCTTTTAGAGGTGTGACTGATAAAGAACAACAGTATTAATACGTCGCTTTATTTTTATTTTTCACTCAAAAAAGCATGCCTTAATTGGCAATACAAAATTCTTATAGCAACACCGTTTTAACCGACTTCAAAAAAGGAGGAGGTTCTCAGTTTGTCGTAATGTATTTTTTATAGCAGCGTATTCCACCAAGTCAAAGTTTATTCTTGTCAAGATCTTTTTCAAATGCAGACTATTAACATGCTTATTGACCGGTGCACAAATACCTAAACTAGCAATATGGGTGACGGTGGATTGGAAGAGGTGGACCAACTCCGTAGCCAGCGCGATCTCCAGATTTGACACCCCTTGATTTTTATTTGTGAGGTCATGTTTACAGTTTATGTTTAAAAACATTTGAGAGAGTGAATCCGTAATGCGTTTGCGAATAATAGCCACATTTGTACTAATTAAGTGGAATACAGGTGTGCTGCAAAGTGTTCGGGACAATCTAGTGCACCGTTGCTAGGCATATATTTCTATTGGTGGTGGAAATATGGAGTAACATTTTCGCAGCAGATCTCACATTGGGGTTCCAGCAGAATGATCCGCGGATCAAACTCCATATTAAAAAGCTGTTTTCAGAGCTGCATAAAAATCATAGTTTCTGGAAATTGTCATTACTTTGTGTTCTGATCTGACGGTCTTGACCTCATGACGTCACTAGTTGTCGTGCCACTCTGCTGCCTTCGGTGTTGCAATGTGAGTTCTTCATTTTTTATTTATTCTATTTTAACCAGGGATTTTTACTCGTTAATCAAAGAGGATTGCGTGAATAGAATCTTTATAGGTAGGTACCTACCTAATCATCCCTTCACGGATTGGACAGCGTTTTTGTTACACCCTGTATAATAATAAAAAACAAGGAGATTACATCAGATTACTCGTTTTCTATGTATTGCATATTGCAGGACGCCCCACAAAGCGACTGAACACTTGTTGCATAATAACGACCATATTTTGTATGTATACGCTCATAGATATTTCTAAAAAACGAAAAATATGTTACTTTCCTATTTTATGTTATGTCTGTATAGTTTTGCTGCCTTCTTTTGGTTTTTTTCACCACTTGACCACACATGACGTCATTTTAATCATTTTTCTAATTATTTTTTTGTGGTAACGCTAAAGACTGTCGCCGAGCGCGTGGCAGACATGACTAAATCGTGCTTCGCTAGTACTTTTTTAGCCCCGCCCACTCGATCGTAGTTTGCGTGGTGCTATTTTTTGAGCGGAATTACACTTCCTTAGTATCTTAGTTCGTTGGGTTTGATAGTGGTATCAGATGACGTAGGCAATCTTACGGTCGCCGCTCGTACTATAACAGAAAATATGGTTACGATCGACATTCTACTATGAGATCGATCAAGAAAAATATCTTTGATTTTGATATCATCACGTTTGAGACTTATTCTAATAAGAAAACGAAACAGGCCCTATAAGAATAAGAATAAGAATTTTTATTTGTCAAAACATGGATATTGCAGATGGTACGGTATGGTATACAAGATTATTTTTAGTTAATTGAAAACCTCTCGTGGGGTTGATCAGACCATCAAACTGAACAACTTTAGGGACCAAACTTGAAATCTCGAAAAAAAACAGCTGTTTCATACATTTCGGAGGCATTGTACTTTTGTATGAAACAGCTGATATTTTTTTCGCGATTTTGAGGTTGGTCCCGTAATGAAAGTTGTTTAGTTTGATGGTCTGATCAACCCCACGAGAAGTTATCAATGCACTAAAAATAACAGAAACCATAAATATTTAAGAAGTTTTTTTATGGAACATTAGTACAGTTTCAGTTTTATCACGAGGCCCGGAGATACCCTCTAGTAGATATTGGCCGAGGCTTATTTACGATGCATGGTTCAACTATGAACCCTTTATCTGCAACATCCGGCACTGAGATAGCTGTCCCTGAAACCGGTTGGCAACGAACATTTTTACTCCTTAGCCCCATCTTACACGGCGCTACTGAAAATAAACTGGTTGCAAACTCTAATCACCAACGAGTTTCGAAATAGTCACAGCACTAGTATTTCAATGGCGGTCCGTACACGACGCTACCAATTGCCAACTGGTTTGCAACGAGTCAGCAATGCGTTTGCAACTAATCACTGGCAACTGGTCATGCTGGTCGCGCGCAACTGATTGCCAACTGCAACTGGAAACTGAGGTCGATTAACAAAAAAGAATTACGATAGTCGGACGATCTTTTAATCGATTTACTTGATTTTGAACCTTATACATGAGTTAATAATGCTAAGGAGTGGGATTGAACATCGTACGTTTATCGCGATACTTTATCGTTATAGGCGCTTTGTGTAGGTTTTTCAACCAAATTTGGTAGCGCCGTGTACGAATCTTTGTCACTAACTAGTTTGCAACTATAGTTTCAAACTGCGAAAGTCAGTTTTGAGTCGCTTCGTGTAAGAAGGGGCTTAATCTTTTAGATTATACTGATTGCTAACCGAAAATATTTTTTTTACTTTGTTTTTACTTACTTAGGGAGGCATGAATTTATGCAAATCTTGCCCTGTAGCCATATGCAATGTCACACAATTGCTATGGGATTGCTAACCATCGTTTTTAACACATCATACCTATCGAAAGAAACGAAGCGATAGGTAGGTACTGAAGATTTGGAAAATGTGGCTTTGTTTGGACGAATCGTCCAAGGGCATCTTCTATTTTAATTTATTTTCGTAATATTCGCATCGTATCTGAGCTAATATTTTAATTTCATTAACACCATATTTTCATAATATCTCCCTAAGCAATGTATTACTTATCCATAAAAATATATTCTACCTCATCACCGAACCACTGAACGCAAAAAGTCTACTCTAATTTAATTATGGACTCAGTTGTATTATTAAAATCTCTACTATAATTGTTGATTTACAAGTAGGTACTTATTAACATAATATTTTATTATTCTGT